>JAZKLR010000152.1:0-4800000 GCA_037103525.1 Ganaspis brasiliensis
TACTGAAAGTGGATAAATCCTATACAAAAACTCTATTATTTTAAAAAAAAATGAAAAAACTTCCGGTTTTTTCTTCCTGTTTACTTCCATTGATCACAACTAATAAAACTGCATCAAAAAATATTGACTTTTCTAAAAATTTTTGGAAATTTTGAATAAATTCATTTTTACATTCTCATCCTAAATGAGAAAGTCTTCAATTTGTGCGATTTTGAACTTTTGCTAAAACATACATTTCTCGACGTTTTGAGACCTCCTGATTCCAAAAAAATGGGTTTTACGAAGATGTCTGTCTGTCTGTCTGTCTGTCTGTCTGTCTGTCTGTATCAAAATTTTGAAATCGGATAACTTGAGTAAAAATTGTCGTATCAACTTCAACTTTGGTATACTTTTTTTTGGTACCAAAATACAGGTCGAGTTCGTTAGCCAGCAATTTTCGTCCAAAATTATCAAAAATAGAATATTTTCAAAATTCAAAAAAAAAAAAATTTTCAAAAAAAAATTTTCTCTAATTTTTTTCTTAAACTACAAGTAAAATCGAACAAATTTTGTTTATAAAAGTTTCCGATATAATGCAACCCCACAAAGCTATGAATTTTTTAAGTTTACATGTGCAAAAAGGGGTACTGAAAGTGGATAAATCCTATACAAAAACTCTATTATTTTAAAAAAAAATGAAAAAACTTCCGGTTTTTTCTTCCTGTTTACTTCCATTGATCACAACTAATAAAACTGCATCAAAAAATATTGACTTTTCTAAAAATTTTTGGAAATTTTGAATAAATTCATTTTTACATTCTCATCCTAAATGAGAAAGTCTTCAATTTGTGCGATTTTGAACTTTTGCTAAAACATACATTTCTCGACGTTTTGAGACCTCCTGATTCCAAAAAAATGGGTTTTACGAAGATGTCTGTCTGTCTGTCTGTCTGTCTGTCTGTCTGTCTGTCTGTCTGTCTGTATCAAAATTTTGAAATCGGATAACTTGAGTAAAAATTGTCGTATCAACTTCAACTTTGGTATACTTTTTTTTGGTACCAAAATACAGGTCGAGTTCGTTAGCCAGCAATTTTCGTCCAAAATTATCAAAAATAGAATATTTTCAAAATTCAAAAAAAAAAAAATTTTCAAAAAAAAATTTTCTCTAATTTTTTTCTTAAACTACAAGTAAAATCGAACAAATTTTGTTTATAAAAGTTTCCGATATAATGCAACCCCACAAAGCTATGAATTTTTTAAGTTTACATGTGCAAAAAGGGGTACTGAAAGTGGATAAATCCTATACAAAAACTCTATTATTTTAAAAAAAAATGAAAAAACTTCCGGTTTTTTCTTCCTGTTTACTTCCATTGATCACAACTAATAAAACTGCATCAAAAAATATTGACTTTTCTAAAAATTTTTGGAAATTTTGAATAAATTCATTTTTACATTCTCATCCTAAATGAGAAAGTCTTCAATTTGTGCGATTTTGAACTTTTGCTAAAACATACATTTCTCGACGTTTTGAGACCTCCTGATTCCAAAAAAATGGGTTTTACGAAGATGTCTGTCTGTCTGTCTGTCTGTCTGTCTGTCTGTCTGTCTGTCTGTCTGTATCAAAATTTTGAAATCGGATAACTTGAGTAAAAATTGTCGTATCAACTTCAACTTTGGTATACTTTTTTTTGGTACCAAAATACAGGTCGAGTTCGTTAGCCAGCAATTTTCGTCCAAAATTATCAAAAATAGAATATTTTCAAAATTCAAAAAAAAAAAAATTTTCAAAAAAAAATTTTCTCTAATTTTTTTCTTAAACTACAAGTAAAATCGAACAAATTTTGTTTATAAAAGTTTCCGATATAATGCAACCCCACAAAGCTATGAATTTTTTAAGTTTACATGTGCAAAAAGGGGTACTGAAAGTGGATAAATCCTATACAAAAACTCTATTATTTTAAAAAAAAATGAAAAAACTTCCGGTTTTTTCTTCCTGTTTACTTCCATTGATCACAACTAATAAAACTGCATCAAAAAATATTGACTTTTCTAAAAATTTTTGGAAATTTTGAATAAATTCATTTTTACATTCTCATCCTAAATGAGAAAGTCTTCAATTTGTGCGATTTTGAACTTTTGCTAAAACATACATTTCTCGACGTTTTGAGACCTCCTGATTCCAAAAAAATGGGTTTTACGAAGATGTCTGTCTGTCTGTCTGTCTGTCTGTCTGTCTGTCTGTCTGTCTGTCTGTCTGTATCAAAATTTTGAAATCGGATAACTTGAGTAAAAATTGTCGTATCAACTTCAACTTTGGTATACTTTTTTTTGGTACCAAAATACAGGTCGAGTTCGTTAGCCAGCAATTTTCGTCCAAAATTATCAAAAATAGAATATTTTCAAAATTCAAAAAAAAAAAAATTTTCAAAAAAAAATTTTCTCTAATTTTTTTCTTAAACTACAAGTAAAATCGAACAAATTTTGTTTATAAAAGTTTCCGATATAATGCAACCCCACAAAGCTATGAATTTTTTAAGTTTACATGTGCAAAAAGGGGTACTGAAAGTGGATAAATCCTATACAAAAACTCTATTATTTTAAAAAAAAATGAAAAAACTTCCGGTTTTTTCTTCCTGTTTACTTCCATTGATCACAACTAATAAAACTGCATCAAAAAATATTGACTTTTCTAAAAATTTTTGGAAATTTTGAATAAATTCATTTTTACATTCTCATCCTAAATGAGAAAGTCTTCAATTTGTGCGATTTTGAACTTTTGCTAAAACATACATTTCTCGACGTTTTGAGACCTCCTGATTCCAAAAAAATGGGTTTTACGAAGATGTCTGTCTGTCTGTCTGTCTGTCTGTCTGTCTGTCTGTCTGTCTGTCTGTCTGTATCAAAATTTTGAAATCGGATAACTTGAGTAAAAATTGTCGTATCAACTTCAACTTTGGTATACTTTTTTTTGGTACCAAAATACAGGTCGAGTTCGTTAGCCAGCAATTTTCGTCCAAAATTATCAAAAATAGAATATTTTCAAAATTCAAAAAAAAAAAAATTTTCAAAAAAAAATTTTCTCTAATTTTTTTCTTAAACTACAAGTAAAATCGAACAAATTTTGTTTATAAAAGTTTCCGATATAATGCAACCCCACAAAGCTATGAATTTTTTAAGTTTACATGTGCAAAAAGGGGTACTGAAAGTGGATAAATCCTATACAAAAACTCTATTATTTTAAAAAAAAATGAAAAAACTTCCGGTTTTTTCTTCCTGTTTACTTCCATTGATCACAACTAATAAAACTGCATCAAAAAATATTGACTTTTCTAAAAATTTTTGGAAATTTTGAATAAATTCATTTTTACATTCTCATCCTAAATGAGAAAGTCTTCAATTTGTGCGATTTTGAACTTTTGCTAAAACATACATTTCTCGACGTTTTGAGACCTCCTGATTCCAAAAAAATGGGTTTTACGAAGATGTCTGTCTGTCTGTCTGTCTGTCTGTCTGTCTGTCTGTCTGTCTGTCTGTCTGTCTGTATCAAAATTTTGAAATCGGATAACTTGAGTAAAAATTGTCGTATCAACTTCAACTTTGGTATACTTTTTTTTGGTACCAAAATACAGGTCGAGTTCGTTAGCCAGCAATTTTCGTCCAAAATTATCAAAAATAGAATATTTTCAAAATTCAAAAAAAAAAAAATTTTCAAAAAAAAATTTTCTCTAATTTTTTTCTTAAACTACAAGTAAAATCGAACAAATTTTGTTTATAAAAGTTTCCGATATAATGCAACCCCACAAAGCTATGAATTTTTTAAGTTTACATGTGCAAAAAGGGGTACTGAAAGTGGATAAATCCTATACAAAAACTCTATTATTTTAAAAAAAAATGAAAAAACTTCCGGTTTTTTCTTCCTGTTTACTTCCATTGATCACAACTAATAAAACTGCATCAAAAAATATTGACTTTTCTAAAAATTTTTGGAAATTTTGAATAAATTCATTTTTACATTCTCATCCTAAATGAGAAAGTCTTCAATTTGTGCGATTTTGAACTTTTGCTAAAACATACATTTCTCGACGTTTTGAGACCTCCTGATTCCAAAAAAATGGGTTTTACGAAGATGTCTGTCTGTCTGTCTGTCTGTCTGTCTGTCTGTCTGTCTGTCTGTCTGTATCAAAATTTTGAAATCGGATAACTTGAGTAAAAATTGTCGTATCAACTTCAACTTTGGTATACTTTTTTTTGGTACCAAAATACAGGTCGAGTTCGTTAGCCAGCAATTTTCGTCCAAAATTATCAAAAATAGAATATTTTCAAAATTCAAAAAAAAAAAAATTTTCAAAAAAAAATTTTCTCTAATTTTTTTCTTAAACTACAAGTAAAATCGAACAAATTTTGTTTATAAAAGTTTCCGATATAATGCAACCCCACAAAGCTATGAATTTTTTAAGTTTACATGTGCAAAAAGGGGTACTGAAAGTGGATAAATCCTATACAAAAACTCTATTATTTTAAAAAAAAATGAAAAAACTTCCGGTTTTTTCTTCCTGTTTACTTCCATTGATCACAACTAATAAAACTGCATCAAAAAATATTGACTTTTCTAAAAATTTTTGGAAATTTTGAATAAATTCATTTTTACATTCTCATCCTAAATGAGAAAGTCTTCAATTTGTGCGATTTTGAACTTTTGCTAAAACATACATTTCTCGACGTTTTGAGACCTCCTGATTCCAAAAAAATGGGTTTTACGAAGATGTCTGTCTGTCTGTCTGTCTGTCTGTCTGTCTGTCTGTATCAAAATTTTGAAATCGGATAACTTGAGTAAAAATTGTCGTATCAACTTCAACTTTGGTATACTTTTTTTTGGTACCAAAATACAGGTCGAGTTCGTTAGCCAGCAATTTTCGTCCAAAATTATCAAAAATAGAATATTTTCAAAATTCAAAAAAAAAAAAAATTTTCAAAAAAAAATTTTCTCTAATTTTTTTCTTAAACTACAAGTAAAATCGAACAAATTTTGTTTATAAAAGTTTCCGATATAATGCAACCCCACAAAGCTATGAATTTTTTAAGTTTACATGTGCAAAAAGGGGTACTGAAAGTGGATAAATCCTATACAAAAACTCTATTATTTTAAAAAAAAATGAAAAAACTTCCGGTTTTTTCTTCCTGTTTACTTCCATTGATCACAACTAATAAAACTGCATCAAAAAATATTGACTTTTCTAAAAATTTTTGGAAATTTTGAATAAATTCATTTTTACATTCTCATCCTAAATGAGAAAGTCTTCAATTTGTGCGATTTTGAACTTTTGCTAAAACATACATTTCTCGACGTTTTGAGACCTCCTGATTCCAAAAAAATGGGTTTTACGAAGATGTCTGTCTGTCTGTCTGTCTGTCTGTCTGTCTGTCTGTCTGTCTGTCTGTCTGTCTGTATCAAAATTTTGAAATCGGATAACTTGAGTAAAAATTGTCGTATCAACTTCAACTTTGGTATACTTTTTTTTGGTACCAAAATACAGGTCGAGTTCGTTAGCCAGCAATTTTCGTCCAAAATTATCAAAAATAGAATATTTTCAAAATTCAAAAAAAAAAAAATTTTCAAAAAAAAATTTTCTCTAATTTTTTTCTTAAACTACAAGTAAAATCGAACAAATTTTGTTTATAAAAGTTTCCGATATAATGCAACCCCACAAAGCTATGAATTTTTTAAGTTTACATGTGCAAAAAGGGGTACTGAAAGTGGATAAATCCTATACAAAAACTCTATTATTTTAAAAAAAAATGAAAAAACTTCCGGTTTTTTCTTCCTGTTTACTTCCATTGATCACAACTAATAAAACTGCATCAAAAAATATTGACTTTTCTAAAAATTTTTGGAAATTTTGAATAAATTCATTTTTACATTCTCATCCTAAATGAGAAAGTCTTCAATTTGTGCGATTTTGAACTTTTGCTAAAACATACATTTCTCGACGTTTTGAGACCTCCTGATTCCAAAAAAATTGGGTTAATTTTTTTTTTTTTTTTTTTTCAAGTGCTACATACGTCTTGCTTTAAAGGAAAATTTGATATTCGCCTGTTAGTTTTCACAAACATTATTTATCTTTTGAGATTTAAATCTTTGGGAAAATTGATGTTCTTTTAAATTTAAAACTTTTGTGAATAAATATTATTATGTCCTCATAACCTGTAAGTTATTTTACAACTAAATGTAAAAATACAAGTGTTTTGTTCCTTACAATAAAAAGAAAAAATATACGAAAAATAAATCAGCAGCTGGAACTGATCACGGGATCTTCAAATTGAAAGTCCGACACACTAACCACTGCTCCATGGAGATACTTGTCATAATTTTGTTTTATTCAAATAAGTAGATAAATAGATATCAAATCGCGTATAAAATGAATAAAAATTCTGATATTATGCCCAAATAATACTTATTAAACTAGTGTTTGTAATTGATAAAATAGTTTATTATTTCTCATTAGTTTTAATACAGAATTTTAAAATCTCTTTTTATAACCTACAAATAGTCTACATTATTTACATGCGTTGTGTTATTCAATAGCCTCGACGAAGTAAAATTACGGCACCTTACGTAATATTACGACACATTGTGTATTTTTATTAAATAATGTATATTAACTGTCGTTTGTTAAAATACACGTCGGACATAGTGAAACAATTTTCCAACGTCGGATATTGTAATTTTACACAACACTGCTAAAATACTTTGTGGCAAATAATATTTTTACAGTATAATACTGAATTACGCATTGGCACGTAGTAAACTTACGACGTCTAACGTGTATTTCAGCATGTAAAATAACATGTTAAGGTACGCTCCCACTTAGTTTGTCTGCCTGCACGCGCATGCAATCGACATGAGATAGAAGAAGACAGAAATATAAATTTGCATGTTTTGTCTTCCTTTATCTCATGTCGATTGCTGCATGCGCATGCAGACAGACTCCGAGGTGAGAGTGTGCCTTTACATGTTTTAATACACTGATTTCTTTTAGAGTGTAGATCGAATTATAAGCCACACTATGTCATTTTTGTGTACATGCAATTATACTAACACAGTTGAAATGTTTTTTGCAAATGGCTATCTACAAACAGCTGAGTGATCACGTAGGTCACGTAAATAGCTTAGCAGACGAAAACCCATTGTAGCAGACGAAATTTTGAAGTTCCAAATTATCTCGCTTGGTTCTCCACTTTCGCTAATTTGATTCGTTGATAAAAACTGCATCTTATAGTTAATCGATTTTTCGACTAAAAAATCGCTATTTAAATATCTCTAAAAAAAATTTTTTTTATCTATTGTTAAAATCGTGTGTACTTCTTTAGATAATCTAATTAAGAAGTTACAGTTAAAATTTCAAGTCAATCGGATGAAAATTCTTTGAGTTCTACTGCGTGCAGGTTTCAAAAATGTGGTTTCGAGAAAAACGCGTTTGAAATTGTTTATTTTTACACTTCGGAATTGCTCCAGAAAAATTAATTTTAAGAAGAATTCTAATTTGTTTTCCATGCAAGTACGTTATTGATTATCAATCTAGGGATGTTATAGTGTACTTTAAGCCAATAAAAAAATATGGTTTCGAAAAAAATGCCTTTGAATTTAAAATTTTCTTTGTTTACACTTCGGATGTGCTTCAGAAAATAATTTTCAGAACATTTCCAAGTTGCTTCCTTGTAAAGACAATATTGATTATTTATCTAGCAATATTATAGTGTATTTTAAGCCAATAAAAAAAGTCGAAGGAAAAAAAAATTGCAAACAGATGTAACCCCGTAATTGTATTCTAAATTTGAGTTTAATACTATATTGGTTTGAAGACTGGTCTTATTCAATTATGGAATTGTATTGAGGCAGAAGTCAACTAATATCAATAAGTTCAAACAGAAATTTTAAGGTTTTTTAATGACATTTAGGTGCAACAATCTTTTGCTTTGTGGATTTAAGTAACTGAGATTTTTCTTTTCGTTCCAGTATATCGCAAATATTCCGGAAAGTATTAGTATCGAGCGCGAAGCGCGAGTGCCGTGATGAGAATGTATTCCTTAAAGGCGTAGAACTTTAAGACAAAAAAAGTCTTATATTTTAAGTGAAAATCCAATTTAGAATAGCGCTAAACAGTGCCAAAGATTAAACTGGCTCATGTTGTAGGGAAAGTATACAATTTCGATAACGAAGAGCATGTATTACATGGTCGAAGCGTGCAGCCTGACGGGAAGATTAATAATAATCGGAGTGCGAAGCACGACGTTCATTTTAAATACGGAGCGCGTAGCGCGACGATTTCTAAAACTTCGGAGCGCGAAGCGCGACGATGACTCTCGCGCGCCACGAGGCGCGCTGAAACTAGCGAGCGAAGCGAGCCATGCGCGCGAAGCGCGCGATAAGAATGCGACGGAGCGCGAAGAGCGACGACGACCCTCGCGCGCCCCGAGGCGCGCTGAAACTAGCGAGCGAAGCGAGCCCTGCGCGCGAAGCGCGCGATGAGAATGTGACGGAGCGCGAAGCGCGATGTCAGATTTTTTAGCCGATAGCCCAATTGGCGGCCCAATGCTGGAAAGCAGCAAAAAATCATAAAACATTCAAAAATTGATATGTACCAAAAATAACTTCGCTACCAGAGCTTTCTTTTAAAAAACTTTTATCAATAATTTTTTTGAACTTTTTTAGCCGATAGCCCAATTGGCGTCCCAATGCTGGAAAGCAACAAAAAATCATAAAACTTTCGAAAATTGATATTTACCAGAAATTACTTCGCTGCGAGAGCTTTCTTTTAAAAAACTTTTATCAATAATTTTTTTGAACTCTTTGAGCCCGTAGCCAAATTGGCGGCCCAATGCTGGAAAGCAGCAAAAAATCATAAAACATTCAAAAATTGATATGTACCAAAAATAACTTCGCTACCAGAGCTTTCTTTTAAAAAACTTTTATCAATAATTTTTTTGAACTTTTTTAGCCGATAACCCAATTGGCGGCCCAATGCTGGAAAGCAGCAAAAAATCATAAAACTTTCGAAAATTGATATGTACCGAAAATAACTTCGCTGCCAGAGCTTTCTCTTAAAAAACTTTTATTAATAATTTTTTTGAACTTTTTTAGCCGATAGCCCAATTGGCGGCCCAATGCTGGAAAGGAGCAAAAAATCACAAAACATTCAAAAATTAATATGTACCGAAAATAACTTTGCTGCCAGAGCTTTCTCTTAAAAAACTTTTATCAATAATTTTTTTGAACTTTTTTAGCCCATAGCCCAATTTGCGGCCCAATGCTGGAAAGCAGCAGAAAATTTTAAAACTTTTGAAAATTAGTAATCGCAGAAATTACTTTCTTGAGCGGGTTTTTTCGTGCAGACGTATTTACATAATAATGTTAAACTTTTTTATCTTATATCCCTAATCCCAGCCTAATGAATAATATAATATACGAAATTAATATTCAAATTTTAATCCAAATTTTGTAAAATTCTTAAAATCAATTAAATAATCTGAAAGAAATTGTTATTATAATTTAAAGATTTGTATTTTATTGCTGTTTTAAAATAAATTCAAATTTTAATTAATTAATCGAAGAGAAAATCAAAATTCAATATACGAAATTAATATTCAATTTTAATTCAAATTTTATAAAATTCTTAAATTCAATTAAATAATCTGAAAGAAATTGTTATTATAATTTAAAGATTTGTATTTTATTTCTGTTTTAAAATAAGTTTTAGTTTTAATTAATTAATCAGAGAAAAAAAATCGAAATTCAATAAAATTCAATATACGAAATTAATATTCAAATTTTAATCCAAATTTTATAAAATTCTTAAAATCAATTAAATAATCTGAAATAAAGTTTTATTATGATTTAAAGTTTTGTATTTAAATTCAGTTTAAAAGAATTTCAAATTTTAATTAATTAATAAAAGGAAAAAATCAAAATTCAATAATATTCTATACCTGAAAATGATATTCGAATTCTAATGTTAATTTAATAAAATTTTATATCAATTAAACAATCTGAAATAAATTCTTATTATAATTTAAAGTTTTATATTTAAATTCAGTTTTAAAAAGAAATTGAAATTTTAATTAATTAATAAAGAGAAAATCAAAATTTAATAAAATTCAATATATGAAAACAATATTTAAATTCGAATTTTAATATAATAAAATTTAAAATCAATTAAATAATCTGAAATAATAAGAACAAAACCGATTATTTTACGTAATAAAATAGAGGTTTTGTTAATAGTTGTAAGTTTGCTTGATTAATATTGTGCTTTATCAAACAAACTTTATCACCGACCTCAAGTGAACAATTGTAACCCCGTTTTAAGTGAATTTCTTATTTTGTACTTTAATATATTACGAATTATTATTAGACTTAAACGCTGTTTGTCTAAGTTTTTACAAAATTTATCAAACGTATACATTTATGATTTATAAACTTTTCTTTTACAATTGTTTATGAGTTTTTAGATAAATTTGTCAAAAGTTCAATTGAAGAGTTTCAACTTGTTCTTTCTGAGGTGCTGATGTTGTAGATAAATGTTGATGAAGTTAAGAACCATTAATTTTGTCCATTCTTCTTAGTATATTTGAATTTCGTATAGCGTTGAGTGTAGTTTACTTTTATTTGAAAATTTTACGACTCATCAATACAGTCATTGCTTCGCGGGCGATAGAGCGTTTCCGTGGAATGGTTGAACTTGACATCGAGTTTCATCCTTAAAGTAATTAATGATGATAAATTTTTGAAGTATGATCCACAATTTTATAATACTTCCAGTAATTACACATTTAACCTTGTTATATCGGGAATACTCGACCGATATGAGTAGAAAGAAGAACTAGTCAGAAACGTCTTCGAAGATCATCAACGATACTAAATCTTCTTTGTTTTCTTCATAATTATTATATTAATAATTTATAATAATAATAATAATAGTATGATGATGTGACTTATTACAGAATTCAATGTGTGCAGCAGAACTCTCGGTATTGTTCATTCTCCTTCTGGTTTTGTTATATTCTTTTGGTTTTAACGGAAATTAACTGAATTATTGACGACAAAGGGTTAAAGGAAGACGATGTTTGTCACTTTATCGAAGAGGAGATCAAGATTATTTAACGCATTAAGGTTGCTTTGTTTGTTGTTTCTCAAATTGTTGAGGTCTCTTCTTGGTAAAATGCATCTTCTGGAGGATTTTCTTTTAATTACAATAATATTTTAACGTTAGTTTAAATACGCTAGAGTATTATCTATTATATTTCTATTATGTTATTATAACTTTAAAGTTCTTGCACATTTGAGGTGGGTGAATTTTGTTTTCAAATTTTTTTATTTTTTTTCGACCGAATGTTATCAGTTTATTTTTTTATTAAGTTGTATGCAATTGTTCGGATATTTTAATTTTATTTTAAATTTCGGCTTTGTTTTTCGCCTTTTTCTAATTCTGTTTTGATGCTTAAATAATTTACTTTCTCTTCTAAAATTCAATGATAAGTTCTTGTTATTGATTTCTCTTTTTACTTTTAAATTCAAATTATTGATTTCATTTTTGTTTGTAGTTTCCGATTTGAGATTTTCTCTTCCTAATTCGTTGTTAATCATTAACACAAAATTATCATCTTTACTCATATTTGTGATTGTCAACTTAGAATTTTGAATATCAATCTCGTTTTGTTTGTTTAAGATAAAGTTACATATTTCGCTTTTATTCATCATTATTGGTTCAGAATTCTTAGTTTCAGCATTTATTCTCATTTCTATTTTAAAATCATTAATTCCGTTTTCGTTTATTAATTCTGGTTTAAAACTTTTAGTTTTAGTCGCGTTTTTAACTCCTGACTTAGAGTTAATGAATGTGTTTTCGTCTATAATTTTCGTTTTGAAAATTTCGTTAATTTTTAATTTAAATTTATTTATTTCGTTCGCTTTCGCAATTTCTGATTTTACTTCTTTACTAACTTCTAACTTGGAATCTTTATTCTTGTCTTTTGTTACTTCTTCCGAATCTATTCTTTTTAAATCATTTTTACCTCTAGCTACTAACTTAAAACTATCAATTTCCTTTCTGTTCAAAACTTCTGATTTAGGTTTTTTCATTTTGATTTTATTTTCGTTTTCTAGCTTAAAATTATTATTTAGATTTTCTTTCAAACTTTCTAAATTGTTTTCTTTAGATTCGGTTTCATTATTAATTATTAATTTATAATTATTGACTTTATTTTCATTTAAAGTTTCCGACTTAGTAGTTTCTTTATGAACATTTTCTAATTTGTCGTTATTATTCGCATTTTCTTTTGTATCTTCCTTAAGTTTAGTTTCCTTTTTAATTTCATCATTACTAATTACTAATTTACAATTATCGACTTCACTTTCATTTAAAGTTTCAGATTTAGTAGTTTCTTTATTTAAATTTTCTAATTTACCGTTGTTATTCGCGTTTTGTTTTGTATCTTCTTTAAGTTTAGCTTCCTTTTTAATTTCATCATTGTTGACAACTCTTATTTCAAAAATTGTTTCATTTTTATTACTTTGATTCTGCGATTGTTCGTAATCTTCGTTATTAAAGTTTATTTTGTAATTGTTGTGGTTCTCAGGATCTTGATAAAATGGATTATTTTGGAAATTATAAGTTTGATTTTGGAAGTAATAAACTTGGAAATTTCTTTGATTTTGAAAATTTGGATTATATCGGGAATTTACATTGTTTTGATTTTCAGAGAATCTAGGATTTTCGAATCTTGGATTTAGCAAGTGATTATAATATTGCGGCATTTGATTGTTATACGTTTGAAACTGTTGGTTTGGGTTTTCATAATGAGAGGTTTGTAAATGATGTGTATTTTCATAATATTCGTTATTTTGGGGATTTGGGTTTTGAAAACGTGAGTTTGATTTTGTGTTAAGATTCTTTCTGGAATACTTTTCTTTATCAATTTCAATGCGTTTTTCCGCTTTCATAACTTCATTAAAAGCGGCAGCTAAAGTGGTCACATTTTGATTTAAATAATTACGAAAATATGGCGGGAGCGCGTAAAAGAATTCTTGTATGAGTTCTCTTTCTAATTTCTCTGTTTCAAATTTGGTTAAGAATTCTCGATTTCGTTCTAAGCACAAGCATTCAGTGATAGCGATTTGAACATTGTCGAACCTTTCTATGAATTCTAGAATAGGTTCGTTATGGGCTTTAGCTAAATTAGCTAATTGCCCTCTATAATAGTTTGAGGAACGATGCGTGGCAAAAGTAGTTTTAAGTTTTGTTAGAAATTCCTCGATTGTGTTAAATTTTCCGTTCGCTATTGGAATGTATGTTCTATCCGTTAGTTTTAATTTTAATAAATGAACTAAATCATTTTCTACACATGGGGGAAATTGATTTTTTATTCTTCTAACCTTTCGAATAAATTTAAAAACGTCAGTACCATCAAATTTCGGTACTATGGCCAAGCTTTCTCTCAAAATTTCCATTGACGGTATGATTTTTGGGATTAAATGCGCAATTTCTTCAAAATTTTGGTACTGGTTTTCGTCACTTTTTAATTTTAATTCGATTTTTTGTTGCAATAAGGCAGTATGCTTTTTATTAAGTTCATGAATATTTTCTTGTAATTTTAGAATTTTTAATCTTTGGTTCATTTCGTGTTCCGATTACATTAATCTTTCTTCTCGAGCTTTAATTTCCGCGAATTTGGCTTCGATATTAGATTCTGTCATTTTGGAAATATTTTTTTTTTTTGTTCAAAAGTAAAGTTTTGCAAACATTTTTATTAATTTTATTTTATTATTTTATTTTTTTATTTGATTTTAAAATTTATAAATGGTGGAACATTTTAAATTTGTGAAAATTTGATTTTATTAATGAGAGTTTGTGGAAGAGAATAAATGATAAATCTTCTTCAGTCATTTTGTAAAGTTTAATTCGTTAAAATTGTTTATTAGGGTTTATTTGTTATTGGTTGTTGATGTTTGAGCGATTTGTTATAAAAATTTTGTGGATCACTATGCTTTGTGTACAAGAATATGCGATGTAAATGCTTTATTTTCACGGACGTAATTTAAACGATTTATTTGTTTAAATATTATTCACGTTTTTAAACTTTTAATTCTCAACTTTTTCGTAAAAACACGATATTTCATATTCGATATTTTCACGACGTAGTTCAATCAATTCATTTGTTTAAATATTATGCACGTTTTTAAACTTTTAATTCTCAAATTTCGTAAAAACACAATATTTTATATTCAATATTCTTACGATATGGTTCGATCAATTCATTTGTTTAAATATTTAATTGAAACATTGAGCACCCGAGTTTTTATCGAAATTTCATAAATGTATTTCTATGTGTTTATTGAAATAGTTGTTTTTTTTTTTTTTAGAAATCCCACCGCTGTCACCAAAAATTTATGTTACGTCTCAAAATGCAACTTACAAAGGCGGCAGTTTTAGTCCAGCCGTTTACGAGGCGTACGGGGTTCAAAATTTGGGTTTCCTAAATTCTAAGGGCAGCGCGTGTCACCACTTTTCGATAAGTTTAGAGTCGGTCGAAAAGTCCGACTATCTAACTAAATTTAAGAATTTAGGAGATTTATGTTTTATTAACCTCCAAAATGTAAAAGATAGCTAAAATGAAATATCGCACTTACTTAGGGAAAATCTAGACTTTCGGAAATATATAATTTTTCTTTTGTAGAAAAAAAAAAAATATATATATATAGTTTGTTTTAGATTTCAAAAATGAAATCTTATCGATTTTAGACGTTTAACCTTAGGTGAGTTGAGTAAAAGAAAACTGAAGGTTTTCTAATCAATTCGAACAACTCGATTCCTAAATTACAAACTCAAAACAATCAAATCTCAAAGATTTTCAAATTTCAAATTTATTAAATAAAAGAAACTAGACCAAAAGTAAGATAATTTCTCTTATTACCAAATTTTAAAACTTGCAAAATTTTCAATGCTTAAATCCTTTGAATCCTGAATAGGTTATTTAAATTAAAATTAGAAATTCAAAATACTCAAGTTTCGAAGATTTTCGAATTTCAAATGTATCAAATAAAAGAAATTAGACCAAAAGTAAAATAATTTCTCTTATTACCAAATTTTAAAACTTGCAAAATTTTCAATGCTTAAATCTCTTGAATCCTGGATAGGTTATTTAAATTAAAATTAGAAGTTCAAAATACTCAAGTTTCGAAGATTTCCGAATTTCAAATCTATCAAATAAAAGAAATTAGACCAAAAGTAAAATAATTTCTCTTATTACCAAATTCAAAACTTGCAAAATTTTCAATGCTTAAATCTCTTGAATCCTGGATAGGTTATCTAGATTAAAATTGGAAATTCAAAATATTCAAGTTTCAAAGATTTTCAAATTTCAAATCTATCAAAATAAAAGAAATTAGACCATTACTGCCGTACATTTGAAGAAAGTCACTATCTGCATTTTTTTCGAAAAATGAGTTTTTTATGTCGTTGGATTCGTAATAAAAAAATAAATTTATCTGTGCAATCCACGATTAAAAATATTAATTAGTTTCGAAGATAATTAGACCCTAATTGGCCTATCTACAGCGATTTTGGTGAAATACATTTGAAGAAAGTCACTATCTGCAGAACGGAGGGCCTATCCAACAGGGAAAAATGTAAAGTGGGTGTCGGACGGTATACAAATACATTTTTCTGGGCCTATGTACATAGTACTAAATGTAAATTCGCTAGAAATGGCCGAAGGAAGAAAACCTATATAGATAGTGACTTTCTTGGAATGTATTTGAACCCAGTTGAAGTCTAAAATAAGGTCCTATCCAACAAATCCACACAGCGGTTGTTGGATAGTGACTTTCTTCAAATGTATCTCAGCGCTTTCACGACTCGGGAGCGAGGTCCTATGTACATAGGACCCGACCAAATTTATTTCGAGTAATTTTACGCATGCAAAATGGGCCTATCTGCAGTTTTGCATATAAACAATTAAAATTTATAATTTTTTTTTGCACCAATCGATAGATCGAGTCCATTTTACTAAGAAATGATAGTTGTCTTTTCAAAAAGTATTATATATTAAAGGATTCTCATGCAAACGCGTTTCCTTAAATATCTCCGTTCGACTTCAAATGCAGATAGTGACTTTCTTCAAATGTACGGCAGATTAGTAAAATAATTTCTCTTATTACCGAATTCAAAACTTGCAAAATTTTCAATGCTTAAATCCTTTGAATTCTAGAAAATTATTAATAGATTTTGTGGACTATAAATTCAGATCATTAGGATATGGTGATTATAGGAAATTTTTGGCGTTCTTGAAATTAAGATGTACTTGAAGTTTTAAAATCGCAATGTGTTTCCTTTCAGAGTTTTCGAAATTTCAAAATATTAAGATAGAAACAACTAACCTTGCGTAATTTCAATTATGATTTCAAAAAATTTTATTTAAATTTTTTCTTCAAACAGAGTTTAAAAAATGTGTATATATTAAATCTTGTTTTTATTTAATTAGAAAAAGAAAGGAATCAATAACTTCATAAATCCAACAAATGAAATTAATTTGAATGTTTAAATTTTAAAAATTATTGAGCCCGTTCGAAACAAAATTCGGGTTAGGATAAAGTTAAAAACAAAGATTTTAATAAACCATATAAGTAAATTAGATAATCTGAAATAACTTTAATTATGAATACGAAATTATACTTGAAATTCTGATTTAAAAGAAATTTTAAATTTTTAACTGATCAATAAAAGGAAAAAATTATCGAATGATTTAAAATAATTTTAATTATAATCTTAAAACTTACCTTTTCCTTTATATTCTAAGTCGAAAGAAATTCAAAATTCAACTGATTTATAAAGAGGAAAATCAAAATCAAACAGAATTCACTAAATTTGAATAATCCGAAATAATATTAATTGTGACTCAAAAGTAAAAAAAAATATATATAAATTTTTTATATTCTGATTTAAAAGAAATTCAAAATTTAATTGATAAATATAATAGAAAATCAAAGTATGAATAGAATTCAAAAAACTGAATAATTTGAAATAATTTTTATTATAATAGCAAAGTTTGCCCTTTTTATTTCTGTTCTAGCGGAAATCTTGGTCTTTAGAATATAACGATTCGGAGTAATCTCGAGGATCTTGAAGTTCTAGAAGTTTTGGAAGTTTCGATGTATTTGAGATTTCTAGAGTCTCGATGTTCTTGGAGTTTTCGAAATTTCGGGATTTTAAGATAATTTGACAAATTTTGCGTAATTTCAATTTTTTGTTTCAAAACTCGTGTTTAAATTCTGTTTTAAATAAAACTTGAGATTTAAGTTAATTTGCGGAAGAGAGAAATCGAAATTTAAATAAAATTGAACACATGTAATCAATATTTAAAATTTTAATTCTGAAATTTATCGGACTTATAAAAGAAAAGACAATCAGGTTATAATAAATCTCGAAAACAAAAGATCTCATTAAATTACTCAATCCATTAAATAATCTAAAATTGATTTTTTTTTTAATTTAAAGATTCGTGTTTAAATTTAAAAAAAGGAAATTCAAATTTTAATCAATTAATAAAAGATAAAATCAAAATTCAATCAATTTTAAATCGTGGAATCAATGTTCAAATTTTAATTCTAATTTAATAAAAGTTTTAAATCAATTAAAAAATCCGAAATAGATTTATTACAATTTAGGGTTTTGAATTTTATTTCTGTCAAAATAAATTCAAGTTTTAATTAATTAACCAAAGAGAAAATCGAAATTCAATAAAATTCAATATACGAAATTAATATTCAAATTTTAATTCAAATTTTATAAAATTCTTAAATTCAGTTAAATAATCTGAAAGAAATTGTTATTATCATTTAAAGTATTGTATTTTATTTCTGTTTTAAAATAAGTTTAAGTTTTAATTAATTAATCAAAGAGAAAATCGAAATTTAATAGAATTCAATATACGAAATTAATATTCAAATTTTAATTCAAATTTTATAAAATTCTTAAATTCAGTTAAATAATCTGAAAGAAATTGTTATTATACTTTAAAGTATTGTATTTTATTTCTGTTTTAAAATAAGTTTAAGTTTTAATTAATTAATCAAAGAAAAAATCGAAATTTAATAGAATTCAATATACGAAATTAATATTCAAATTTTAATTCAAATTTTATAATATTCTTAAATTCAGTTAAATAATCTGAAAGAAATTGTTATTGTAATTTAAAGATTTGTATTTTATTGCTGTTTTAAAATAAATTCAAATTTTAATTAATTAATCAAAGAGAAAATCAAAATTCAATAAAATTCAATATACGAAATTAATATTTAAATTTTAATCCAAATTTTGTAAAATTCTTAAAATCAATTAAATAATCTGAGAGACTTATATTTTATTTCTGTCTTAAAATAAATTCAAGTTTTAATTAATTAATCGAAGAGAAAATCAAAATTCAATGAAATTCAATATACGAAATTAATATTCAAATTTTAATTCAAATTTTAAAAAATTCTTAAATTCAATTAAATAATCTGAAAGAAATTGTTATTGTAATTTAAAGATTTGTATTTTATTGCTGTTTTAAAATAAATTCAAATTTTAATTAATTAATCGAAGAGAAAATCAAATTTTAATAAAATTCAATATACGAAATTAATATTCAAATTTTAATCCAAATTTTATAAAATTCTTAAAAACAATTAAATAATCTGAAATAAAGTTTTATTATGATTTAAAGTTTTGTATTTAAATTCAGTTTAAAAGAATTTCAAATTTTAATTAATTTATAAAAGGAAAAAATCAAAATTCAATAATATTCTATACCTGAAAATGATATTCGAATTCTAATGTTAATTTAATAAAATTTTATATCAATTAAACAATCTGAAATAAATTCTTATTATAATTTAAAGTTTTATATTTAAATTCAGTTTTAAAAAGAACTTGAAATTTTAATTAATTAATAAAGAGAAAATCAAAATTTAATAAAATTCAATATATGAAAACAATATTCAAATTCGAATTTTAATATAATAAAATTTAAAATCAATTAAATAATCTGAAATAAAGTTTTATTATGATTTAAGGTTTTGTATTTAAATTCAGTTTAAAAGAGATTCAAATTTTAATTAATTAATAAAAGGAGAAAATCAAAATTCAATAATATTCAATACCTGAAAATGATATTCGAATTCTAATGTTAATTTAATAAAATTTTATATCAATTAAACAATCTGAAATAAATTCTTATTATAATTTAAAGTTTTATATTTAAATTCAGTTTTAAAAAGAAATTGAAATTTTAATTAATTAATAAAGAGAAAATCAAAATTTAATAAAATTCAATATATGAAAACAATATTCAAATTTTAATTCTAATTTAATAAAATTCAAAGATCAATTAAATAGTCTGAAATACATTTGTATTGAAATTTTGAAGTTTTATGTTTTAATTCAGTTTTAAAGAAATTCGAAATTTAATTACCCTGCTAAGAGTAAAAAGATAAAAAGGGAAATAAATGTGAGGATAGAAAGAGATTACACTTTTTCTATCCCTTCTATATATCTACTTTGCATTCCCAAAACACAATATCTTTCTATCTCTAAACTTCTACCTCTTTATATCTTTTCTGTATTCGCTTTGAATATGTATCTGTTTCTATTCCCTTTCTATCATCTTCTAAAATAAATAAATCTCTTTCTATCTCTTCGTCCATCAACTATTTTTATCTCTTTCTATCCCTTTTCTATCCCCTTTTTTTCCTTTTCTATAAAAAGTGAATCTCTTTCTATCCCCTTTCTATCCTCTTCTTTATATATTTAATCTCCATCTATCTTTTCGCTTATCTACCATTTTAAATACCCAATTGCTTTCGTTATTTTATATGGTATTATATATATCTATATATACTGAAATTAATCTGATATTTAACGCGTATAATACTGAAAAATCGTCCGCTATGATGGAGCGATCCCCTAACCTCGTGCGCATTAACCTAAGTACACTACCAACTGAGCTAACGAAAGATACACTACAGATCACTCCTTTACTTGACTGCCTTTTATCACTCTTACTCCCATCTCTTTTAATCTTCCTCTTCTATCTTTTTCTATCCCACATGGTATTTATATTTTTAGAGATCCATACTGGAAATAAAGAGATAGAAATCTTATCACTTTTTATCTTTTCTTATCTCTGTTATAGAAAGAGATACAGAAAACGTAAAATTTTCAATCCCGACTGTATACCTTCTTAACCCTTTTTATTGACCTCAAACTTCTTTCCATCTCTACCATAATCATAATTATCTGTTTTCCTCATTAATCACCTTCTCCCTATAACTTTCAATCTTTAATATTTACCATCCATTCCCTTTCTATTGCCTTCAATCTCTTTCAATCTCCACCTTAATGATAATGATCAGTTATCACCATTAATCACCTTTTTCTTATAACTTTTAATCTCTAATCTATACCTTTCTATCCATTCCTATCCCTACCTTAATAGATATAGCGAGTAATCGCTTTTAATCACCTTTTTCTATAACTTTCAATTAATTTCTAATACCTTTATATTATTTCCAAATTCCACCTGAATGAACACTATGTGCTTTCCCTTTTAATCACTTTTCATCTATAATTTTCAATAACCTATGTCATATACACATATTTTTTGCTATTCTTCTCTTAACCAGCATTATCGGTTTATGGCTTTTAATCACTTTCCTTCAATAACTTTTTATCTTTGACCTATCACTTTCTATCTCTTTCTATCCTTTTCTATCCCTTTCTATCCCTTTTTATATTTTCTTATCCTACCTGTATTAACATGATCATTTTTCGCTTTTAATCACTTTCCCTTCATTACTTTCAGTAATCTAGTGAGTGATCATGTTCTTTCAGTTGGTGATGGGAAAGTTTAAGTAGTGATAGAAAGAGATTAAAAGGGATAGGAAGGGATAGAAAGGGATAAAAAGAGATAGAAAGGGATAGGAAGGGATAGAAGGTGATAGGTGAAAGATTAAAAGCTCTAGAAGAAAGGTGATTAAAAGCGATAACTGATGATGCTGGTTAGAGTGGAATAGCAAAAAATATGTAGATATGTTATAGGTTATTGAAAAGTATTGATGAAAAGTGATTAAAAGGGAAAGCTCATCATGTTCATTCAGGTGGAATTTGGAAATAATATGAAGGTATTAGAAAATAATTGAAAGTTATAGAAAAAGGTGATTAAAAGCGATTACTCGCTATATCTATTAAGGAAGGGATAGGAATGGATAGAAAGGTATAGATTAGAGATTGAAAGTTATAGGAAAAAGGTGATTAATGGTGATAAGCTGGTCATTATGATTAAGGTAGAGATTGAAAGAGATTGGAGGCAATAGAAAGGTATAGGATGGTAAAGATAGAGATTGAAAGTTATAGGGAAAAGCCGATTAATGGCGATAAGCTGGTCATCGTGATTAAGGTAGAGATTGAAAGAGATTGGGGTCGATAGAAAGATATAAGGAGATATAGAGCCGAGTTTGAAAATGATAGCTTTTCTTCATCTCTTTCTATAACAGGGATATGAAAAGATAAAAAGTGATAAGATTTCTATCTCTTTACTTCTAGTAGGGTAATTAATAAAAGAAAAATCAAAGTTTAGTAAAATACAATACGTGTAAGCAATATTAAAATTCTAATTCTAATTTAATAAAATTCAAAAAATCAATTAAATAATCTGAATGGAATTTCTATTCTAATTTAAAATTTTATGGTTGAATCTTATTTTAAAAGAAATCGGAATTTTGATCATCTAATAAAAGAGAAAATCAATATTCAGTAAAATTTCAAGAAAAATTTTGATCCGATGAAATGAATTTGTACTCTTTCTTTTAGATTTTAGTTACGGTGGTAACTCTCAAATGATATGTCGTACTCACTTTTATTCTCACGGATTTATCCTTTTTTTCAAAATCTAGTTGAGCGTTTAACTTGTTCCGCAGTGAAGTTCTTGAAGTTCTCGAAAAATGGAGAGTAAAATTTCTCTCACTGCCCCCATTTCTTCCCCCTTTTTTTTTGTTATACAAAGATTTTAAACAAAGTAGAATTAAGTTTTTCCTTTCGGTTACAGCTTGTACTTTACAACTTTGGTAATGTAATATTTCAAAACTTAAATTTGGCTATTTTAAGTAATTTCATATATGTATTTTTCTTAAAGTCTTTAGGATTGTCTTTGGTTTCAAATATATATATTTATCTTAATAGTACACTGCACCACAAAAATTTAACTTCACTAAAACTTTAAAGAATTCAATTTTTAAAGGAAAGATCACTAAATTTTATTTAAATTTGGATTGGAGATAAAATAATTAAGCACTGGTAATGAAATTTCACTTTTCACGTTTATTATTATTTTTTGACAGAAAACTTTTAGGATTATATAATGTTCACAGAATTTACTAATCAGAATCTTTACAAGTTTTTAAATTGGTAAGAAAAAATAGAATTAAGGAAGATTTTAAAACAAATTCGTATAATTAGTGTTATGTTTTAATTCAAAAAATATATAGTTGAAATTAACTTGTAAAGATTCTGATTGTGACAAAGATTTTTTTTACACGTCTGTCTTCCGTGACAGGAGTTGAGGGACTGATTTCTTAATGTATGACGGTTACATGGACCGATTTTTGTTCTCACGCACGGGAGGATGTTTTGTCTCACGGATTTGTATTTAGTAGAATCAGCAGTGATAAGCTACCCTTATCCACGGGTTAAAATTACATATGGCGACGTTTAGTCGACAAAAATATAGTATGGTTTCTTTAGAATATCGAGTAACATTTTTATATAAATTTTTATTTATTGTTACAAAAGTGAAAAATTTATTTTAATAATTTTAATTTGTTCCCTAAATTATTTTGCTATTCTATTGTATAAATTGTTCAATAATTGGGTCGTAATATTTTTGAAGTGTAGAAAAACAAATAGGTTGGACGTTTTACCATGCTGTTTATTAAAATCTGTAGCACTGTTTAGTTAATATTACTATATCGTTTGGTAGTTTTTAAATTTTACAAAATTACTATTTTAAGTTTATTATTATTCGGCTTTAAAAATCTCAGAAAGTATCAGGAGAGCAGGAGGTAACCGGGAAACTCGTCTGACCTAATTAACATATCATTACTTATAAAGTTGTACTACTGAAAATCTTCTTATTTTGATGGTCGGACTCTAAGGTAGTTTTTGTTTCAATTCTTTGCGCCTCCTGTTATCCGGATACAATTTATGCTTGACATAAAATCTAATTTATTTGTTATTATTAATAATAGATATTGACTAATTAATTTACATGTCAAATATCATTAAATATAAAGATTGAGCATAAATTCGCATTCTTTTGTCATTATTTTATAAAAGTTTATTGGAAAAGTGTAAGATTTGTTTTTAACGATTAAAAATTTAATAATTCATAAAACCGGTTTTATCGTTTTTTTGTGTTGTTAGCGATTTTCTTATGTGGACTAATTAATTAAACATACTCTATATACTAGATAAAAATATCTATATAACATCTATTATATGGTAGGGTGCAGTAGATTTGATTTAAAATCAAATCGTTATAATTCCTATGAACGTAAATAATTTGTTCATAGAAATTATATTTTCCGAGACTGCACTCTATGTTTCTAGATTATTATATTTGAACCCCTTTTAATTTTCGAAGTGCAAAGGAGGTTTTATTAGGCAAAAAAAAAACGTTTTAAAATTTTGCGAAAAATTTTAGGACGTTACAGTAGGTCTGTTATTGCTTCAGCTCTACGGGAGCTGTCATTGCATTGTTTAATAACAAAAATTAAATAAATATATATATTATATTATTTATAATATAAATATTTAGGAAAAGGAAAGAAAAATAAGAGAGGAAAAGTATTATATATGGAAGAGAATAAAGTTATTTTATTTTTAAACGACAGTAAAATAGTGTACAAAGAAAGAGGGTTACAAATAATAATTCTTACCGATTTTTCGGTTTATCAGATCGATGTTCACAATTATCAAGTTGAAAATGTTTGTTGGTTGGGAGTCAACGCAAGTATAATCGTTTCGTTTATTTAAAAATTTACAATTAAATTTCGCGTTTTGACTAAAGCTTTACATCGATGCCCGATTATTTATTTTTAAGTATTCCGGACAATCGATTTTACTTAATAAGTTTTCAATCTAGTACCAGTTCAACAAATAAAACAAAAGGGCGTTAACCGATGGGACTTAGCAAAAGTTGAACTTCACTCTTCGCAGGTTGGAAGTTAAGTGTCGCAGAGGTCGAATTCTGGGGGAAAACCGACCTCCCCATATAGAGATGACCAGTGATTTGGTGTTGGTTTTTCCTTATTCATATCCAAATCATCGATGTATTACATAGATCGATGAGGTGGGGATGAACTAAGCTCAGGTCATCTCTAACAAAGAAGAAGAGTATAAGGGGTGGAGCTTACTATTGAGGTTGAATGAGATCATCGCATAGTCCCTTTGTTTTAATAATATTTCAAGTAACGAAAAATTTCAATATTTCGATGCCAAATATAATAATAAATATTAATAATGATAATAATAATAACAATAATAATAATAATCATCATCATTCTTGACCACCGCTTAAGAACATCGGCGGCAATGGGTGAGAACAACAGTGTAAGAAACGAGAATAACAACTCTAGCAAATGAATCATGCTTTTGTTTACCCTCCAGGACGGATGGAGCAATAGTAGATTAGAATATGTAAAGCAAGAATGGGAAAGGTTGTTTTAGTGAGGTATTACCACAGCACGTGGTCGAGTCCCACACGAACAAGTGCGTAAATGCATTTTTTCCTCTCCTAAACTTGTTTTGTAAAAAAAAAAAAAAAAAAAAAAAATCATCACTATCTCTACTATTATCGTTAGTACGATAATGTCCCCTTTTAATTTTGTATTTCTGTACTTATTTATTTATTCATTCATGCATTCAAGTATTCATTCATTTAATTTGATTAATTTCGTTAAAGCTTATTGTTAATAACTCAAATCTCAATTCAAAGAGGTTTGATTATATTTCAGTAATAAGGAATTTAGCAAATATTTTATCTTTTTGCACTCCTTTTCATTTCTCTTTCGTAAGTTGAACTCTTAATTCTTTGTTTATAATACGTGCGCCGGTTGACGCCAAGTCAGGAAGTGCATCGATCTCGAATTTTGTAGATCTATTCTACCAGCAATACTGAACAATTATATTACATTGCACTCTGCACGTGACTAATAAAATATTAAGATTTGGTCTTATCTTGCATAAATAGGTTTCAATGTTGATTAATTTTACAAACTGCAATATAACAAAAATAAAACAGTTTATAAAATTAATAATATAAATTTTGCGATATAATTAGAATTAACTATTTATTTAAGGAATAAGAGAAGTGATATTATTTTAAGTTTGGTATTTAAATTGTAATATTCATAGATATAAAAATATTGATAGAAAAGTGATTATATAATTGAAATTCTGTAAGAAGCAAAGTACAAGAGCTACGAATCTTCTTCGATTCTCTCTTGTCCTCATTTTCTTTTCGTGTATTAAACCAGAGTTCTCAACTCAGTTTGACATTTAAAGATTTTTCGCAATGCAAGGCTAGTTTTTGATCGCTCAAATTGAAGAAACGGAGCACAAGAGTCTTCTTCGATTCTCTCTTGTTCTCATTTTCTTTTCGTGTATTAAACCAGAGCTTTTAAATCGTTTTGACATTTAAGAAATTTAATGCAGTGCAAGACCAATTAATTGAACATTCTTCCGCATATTATTTTCTTAATTTTAATTTATCTAAACAATGTGTGTATGAGCATTCACATATATGCACGCACATACACTGTTCATTATGTATATGCGATATCTGCCTTTGAGAATGAAATAAATATTTTAATAAATAGTTTTAAAAATTTAGGCCGCACGTAACACCATGAATGTTCTTTCCACATTTTCAGCCAACTGTTGTAATTCGCTAGCAAACCATTTTGCTGAATCTTTATCCTCTTTAGGAGATGCTTTGTACACTGATAGAGAATCATAATAAGCGCACTTAAGATAATAGCCAATACTCAGCAAATTATGGTTTTGAAAAACTTTAGTATTACTTGTTTTTTGAGTCTCCTCAACTGGTATCAAAAGGCTTTCACAATCAGCATAAATTATGAATGGAACACGTTCCTTGTTTTTAAAATTTTTGAATTCAATTATATTGTGATTTGGTTTAGGTAATAAAATGCAAGTGTCATTCATTTTCTTACATTCTTCAATATGATTAGATAAATTTTGTTCACGTGCAAAATAATGTAAACAACGTTCACATATATATTTCTTATTTTTTTTCTTTGACAATTGTGTGGTGACTAATCTAGACAAATCTTTTATCCAAACATAATGATATTTGTAAGGTAATTCCACTTTTTGTTGTTTCTCTCGATCATTATCAAAATTTTCATCTAAATAACAATTTTCAACGCGTAAGAGATTTACATGAGAGTACATCTTCTCTACTGTTAAGTGTAAAGGGAAAACATTTAAATTATACTTCGTTTTAGTCAGACCGTATACATTTACTGAAATTCTATTCAATTTCTCAAATTTAGCAATGTCCTTTAACGATACTGGAAATTCAATACCTGTAAAGTTCAGCGTATCTTTATACGGTTTATATTTTGCAGGGCGGTTTGAATTTTTTACTACTGGGTGTAATGCAGAAAGAATTGCCCACTTGAAGCATTGGTTATCCATGTTTTTCACATTAACACAAGCTTCTTTTTTTTTAATGGTAAGCGGTAAATCAATGTAAGAACCGGCACGCATTGGATTATACTTATTGATATTAACCTCTAGTCTTTCAATGGAATGGAGTAGCCAACCAGAATCTTTTTCCTGGAAATGTTCAATTTTTTTAAGCATTCGTTGTTTAACATTAAGATTGTACCACTCATCTAACTGAGTTGCTAACAAAATTTCTTTAGTCTTTACATTAAATGTTTTAAGTGATAACTCTTCTGTACCATCAATCGATAATTTCTTAAATTTTGCACCGAGTACAGTATTTACTTTTATAGGACCATGCTTATCTAAACAATTTTTTATACGCTCTTCGAACAAAATGAATGCATCGTTAAGAAACGCATCAATATCCTTATGAACTAAATTCATAATCGAACTGCTTTGTAATCGGCAGTTAAAAGCATTGTCATAATCTACCCATTTTACAGTTTGATTAGAAACATTTAACCCCTCACCTTGCTTCAATAATAATATATCAAAACGACAGCGTAAATAATTGATTTTTTGAATTAAATTTAATAATTTACTTTTTCAGATGTTAAATTTGATTTTCTTATAATCTTTCTTAAAATTTCTAAACGCTGATCACACTTGTTCAAAGCTTCAAAAGCTTTAATAATTTTATCATTATGAGACATTGATAATGAAGAAATGAGGTCATTCTCTAAAATGTTGATGAGATTGTCAGATTCCTGACACATTTCATCAACATGTGTTACTTTTTTCATAAACTTTGGCATTTTTTAGAATAAAAAAATTTATTTTTAAAAATAACAAACTTATAAATCTGTACTTATTGACGTCCAAGTTTGAATCCACCTAAAATCCAACTCTGCAACAAAAAGAAACATTGTTTCTAGCATGAGTATTATGAATCTCTTACAAAAATAAATGGAAATATATAGGTACGCATATGTCTTTAAGAATTCAAGTATTGGAGATAAGGCATATGTGTGAAATATAATATGTAGAGAGAGAGAGAGACTAATCTGTCCACTGTCACAAGTGATGAGTAATAAGTATCTTTTGTATATATTATTCAATTAAAAAATAAAGACATTTAACAGAAATTTTGAAATATCTAGGAAACGGTTAAATAATATTATTTACTTACCTAGTTTGTAAAAAAAATAAAAGTCTTCTAGTGCAGGCTCACTACTTTTCATATAAGTTAAAAAATATTAAATTGGCTTTATTCTTGAAAATTTTACAATTGTGTGCACAATTTGTAAAGATTTCTTTATAACCTCAAAATATGACTTGTTTAAAAATAGTATATTATGCATCAAGGGAGGGAAGTCCGTGTTTTTTTGTCAAGCACAAATGTTCGAAGAACGAGTGTAGCACGAGCGTAGCGAATGCGAAACGAGTTCGGAGAACATTGTGCGAGACAAAAAATCGGCCTCCCGAGGTGCATATGCTATTTTCTATCACATATGTACGAAAATCTCGTGTTTCGTTCGCGTTAGCGGGTCAGCACTCGCAGTCTTTAGGTTAGTGACGTTAGAGGTAAAAAAACTCCCGAACAGTTCTGCCCCGCTTATGGCGAACGAAAACACGAGGTTTTCATGCATGTGTGGTAGAAAAAATTTTTTTTGCTTACTAAGCGATTTATTAAGTGTTTAATATCACTTCAGAGTTACAAGACAAAATTTTCAATTACTTGTTTGTCTGTTTGATATATACACACATGAATCACGTTTCAACATGAATTTCGCTAAATTACACATCGAATAAATAAATTTCCCCCACCATTCTCCATATTTCCAAGAAAAATACCCCCACCACTCCTCCACTGATTCCAAATTTCCCCCACCACTCTCAATATTTCCAAGAAAAATACCCCCAACACCCCTTCACTGCTTCTAAATTCCCCCCCCCCACCACTCTCCATATTTCCAAGAAAAATACCCCCACCACTCTCCAAATGTTCAAGAATAATACCCCCACCCCTTGTGTCATTTAGATACATTAAACTTTTACCCCGTGAGGGTTCTAGAAGGTCACACACGCGTATGTAAAATCGGTGATTCAAATTTCACAGAATTACAGGATATATATTTTTCATGTAATCCCCCCCCCCTTTCGTCAAGGTTAATTCTGGGGAGGGGGGTCACACAGACATGTACACATATGTAAAATTTATTAAAATAATACCCCCACCCCTTGTGTCATTTAGATACATCATACTTTTACCCCGTCATATAAGATGCTTCATATAAATACACATACACCTGCCTACCTACCTCACATATATATGCAATCTGTTTGGATTACCGCGACTCATGTAAATTCGTTACATACACATGCCTCACACATATCCAATATGCTTTACCAAAACATTTTATTTCTTAGAATTATAGCTTTACCGACAAAGGTAGAACTCAGCCAATTCTACTTGACATCTGTCGGCATTATAGGAATCTACTTTACCGACAAAGCATAAGGTAGATCTCTACTTAGCACGGATCAGAACCATGAAAAAAGTGAGCTCGGACCCGCCTAGCTCTAACTACTTTCATGAAAGTTTCAATGCTTAATGAAACATTTCAAAGTTTCAATATGGCGCAAATACATGGGCAAACTAACCTTACCTTACTTGACAAATAAATTTGAAGGCGCGAAATTTAAATTCTATTCCCTCCACTCAAAGTTTCATGAAACTTTGAAAATTTCGTCCATGAAACATTAAAACTTTCAATGAAAGTTTCAATGTTTCAATGAAACGATTCACAGCTTACAACCCTAGCCAATGTTCTAAAGTAACCAATGATCTTTGAAAGAGTTCCTAAGAGTTTTCTATGTGCTAATGGAATAAACGTTACCCTACTTTAAAAAAATAATAGAAGATATTAAAAAACAATAGAAAAATAGTAGACACACACTATTATTTTAAGAGTTCCTAATGTCTTTTAAAGAGCTAATTTTTCTTAAGGAGTTTTCTAATGTCTCCAACTATCGTTGTAAGAATAAAATAGTATAGTAAGCAACAAGGTCTATTTTTTCCCTAAGGTGAAAAAAATGCATGGATCCATAGGGAAAAAATGGACGCCATTTCCACACGGCTGAACAAATGGATGCGTTTCGACCCTGCCTACAGGCATCTAACAGCGCCATTTTTGTGCCTGCACTGAAAAAATTAAAAGACAGTTGCTGTACTTTCGAAGTGCAATTGTTGAACCTTCTAAAAAAAATTAACTTCATACCGAAAAACTCACATGCAAAGAAATAATTGTGAAGTCATTTATTTTATTAAAAATTGTACACAATGCAGCAACTGTCCTTTAATTTTTTCACTGTGTGCTAGGATAAAAAAAATGTTCCTACAAGTTTCTAATAGCTTTTAATGAGCTTCTGTTTGAGGAAAAAATTATACCACGTTTTTTTAAGAGTTTCTAAGAGCTTTCTAAGAGCTTCCAGAAACTGAAAATTTTATTAGTATTTTCAATTATCTTTGAATGAGTTTCTAAGAGCTTTCTATGAGCTAAAATAATAATTATTAATTCCCGAAACATATTTCTTTAAAAGTTTTTAAAAGCTTTCTAAGAGTCCCCTAAAGCCAAAAATTTCTAAAGTAACTAATGATCTTTGAATGAGTTTCTAACAGCTTTCTACGAGGTAAAAAATTAGGTTTTACGTTTCTAAATGTCTTCCTAAGACCTTCTATGAGTTTTCTTTACAATTTTTATTTCCTTCACAATTGTAAGTCCCCTATGATCTTCTTAAGAGTCTCTAAGCGGTTTCTATGAGTTTAAAAAAAATTGACAATAAAAAATTGACAACTGGCGCGGTACTGGCCAGTATTATGCGAGGCTGGCGCAGTACTGTAACCCAGTACTGGCGCAGTATTGACCTAACTCTGGGATGATAACGCCATTCAGTACTGACTGCCAGTACCAGCGCAGTACTGCCTGCCAGGGCTGGCGTAGTACAGTATGCCAGTACTGGTACAGTATCGAATGCAAATACTACTGCAGTACTGGCTGCCAGTGCTGGCGCAGTACTGACCTAACTCTGGGATGATAACGACGATCGGTACTGACTGCCATGGCTGGCGCAATACGGCCCTGCCAGGGCTAACGCATTAATGGTGAAAAGTATAAGCGTACATTGTCAAGGAGAAATTCGGGCGGAAAAGTGGAATCAAATAACTCAAGGGGAAAAAAGTCACTGGCGCAGTACAATTTTGTTATTAATTTACTATTTATCATTATTATTGCTTATTTGAGCAAATAAAAAAAAAATTTATAGTTTTGGAATACAACTATTATGTACAATTATTTCATTAATCGAATTAAAACTTCCTCTTGCAAATTTTATTTTGAGATTTTATTAGTTAATTTAATTTGTTTAAACAAATTTTAACATATATGATTAATATTCGCTATACATAAACAATTAAAACTACTATATAAAACGAAAAATCGCACGCTGGTTGGGATCGAACCCGGGACCCTTCGGACGCAAGTTATACGCTTAAACCCCACAGCCACGCTGGCTTAGTTTAATATTTACAAAAACCAATATTTGAATTTCAGATCACTTATGAAGAGAACCATTTACTTTTTTTAATAAATATTTTTTAAACTGTAGTAAACTCTGCCTAAATAATTAATAAGAAAAATTGTTTGAATAATATTCATAAAAATTAAACATTCAATTAAAGTTGTGCTAGTTTTAGTCTATATAAAGAATTCAGAATTTTCTAACTTTTCATTTTTGAGGATTCACTTTTGAATTATCTAATTTTTAAATCTTTATATGTGACCCTCCAGGGTGAAAGGGACCTTAGCTGCAAAACATTGGATTTTGATTTTTTATTATGAATCGATAAAATTTGAGTTGCTCTTTCACATACAGAAATCAAAACTTGTTTATGTCTATTAGTTTTTGTGTTATTAGCGATGAAACATAGGCATAACATAACAACAACAAAGGCAGGCTCGTCTTCAAACGCCTGTCCTGAAAAATTCAAAACATTCAATTTTAAATCTTTAATATCAATCAATAGAATTTGAGTTGCTCTTTCACATACAAAAAAGAAATTTTTTTTATGTCTATTAGTTTTTGTGTAATTGTCGATGAAACATAGGCACAACCTAACAATAGCTTAGTCAGGCTCAACTTCAAACGCCCGTCCCGCAAAATTAATTTCTTGCAGCTAAGGTCCCTTTCACCCTGGAGCGACACATATATGGCAACTTTTATTGATAACAATAAAGATTAAAAATTATAATAATATTATTAAAAAAAATAATTTTGAAAATACTTTAATCTATAAGAATAACGTGTTTCAATTTTTTTTTAAGTAATAAAATACTACAACAATTAAAATAATCGAAAACGAAATACGACTGCCAAAACAGTACATCAATATTGGCGCAGTACACATACAGCGTTACAGCCAGTACCGCGCCGACTCTGGCAAGCCAACACTTGGCAGAAATAAGAAGCGCAGTACCGCGCCAGCATTGGGCTGGTACTGACTGCCAATGCTGGGCATCAATATTGGCGCAGTACCGATACAGCGTTGCAGCCAATACTGCACCGACTCTGTCAATACATTTTATTACAGACCTTGGCAAAAACAACAGCCGCTTTACTGCGCCAGTATTGGGTCGATATTTACTGCCAATACTGGGCATCAGTATTTGCGCAGTAATGATATAGCTTTATAGCCAACACCGACTTTGTTAAGAAATTTTTTTGACAGACCTTAGCAGAAACAACAATCGCAGTACCGCACCAGCATTGGGCTGGTACTGACTGCACAGTAAAAAATTTTGTGTTAAATTTAACATTTTTCACATGTCCCAAATGGTCCACTCAAAACTTTGTGTTAATTCAACACAAAAAAATATGTTGAATTTTGTACACAAATTTTAACCTCTTATTTTACGCATTATAATAATTTAAAGCGTGTATATTTTATGCAATTATTATTGTTTTTTATCTTTTGTAAGTTAAAATGAATTCTCAATAAGGAATTTATGCTTTTGCAACAAAAAAATAAACATAAATTACAGAGTTACTACTAAAAAATTTGAGGTTATGTTCAAGAATCAAATGACATTTGAAGAATGTGTAAAATCAACACACGAAAAATGTTAAATTTTAACACAAAAAATTTAACAAGGACTGTTTTCTACACAAATACACAACATTTTTAACTGTGTGCCAATACTGGAAATCCATATTGGCGCAGTACTGATACAGCGTTACAGCCAGTACCGCGCCGACTCTGGCCAGCCAATCCTTGGCAGAAACAACAGGCGCGGTACCGCGCCAGTTGTAAGCATCGGCATAACCCAGAAATTTTTCATTGGGCACTAAAGCCAAAAATTTCTAAAGTAACTAATGATCTTTGAATGAGTTTCTAACAGCTTTCTACGAGGTAAAAAATTAGGTTTTTCGTTTCTAAATGTCTTCTTAAGACCTTCTATGAGTTTTCTACGATTTTTATTTCCTTCACAATTGCAAGTACCCTATGATCTTCTTAAGAGTCTCTAAGCGGTTTCTATGAGTTTAAAAATTAGGTTTTACGTTTCTAAATATGTTTTTCTAAAACCTTCTATGAATTTTCTGAGAGCTTTATTTCCTTCACAATTGCAAGTACCCTATAATCTTTTTAAGAGTTTCTAAGAGATTTCTATTAGGTAAAAAATCAGGATATATGTTTTTAATTATGTCTTTCTAAGACCTACTATGACTTTTCTAAGAATTTTATTTCCTCCTTAATTGCAAGTACCCTATGATCGTTTTAAGAGTTTCTATGAGGTTTCCAAGAGGTAAAAAATTAGGTATTACGTTTCTGAATATGTTATTCTAAGACCTTTTATGAGTTTTCTACGATTTTTATTTCCTCCACAATTGCAAGTACCCTATGATCCTTTCAAGAGTTTCTAAGAGGTTTTTAATGTTTTCCATTGAGGGTCCAATTACATTAAATAACACTAACCACGAGGCCACGCAACGCTTGATTTCAAGCTTACAAACTCTCCTACTTATATTTTAAGAGGTTACTAATACCTTTCTATGAGGTTTAAAGAGTTTTTAAATGTCTTTTATAAAATTAGGTGTTACGTTTCAAAATATGTTTTTCTAAGACCTTCTATGAGTTTTCTAAGAGCTTTATTTCCTTCACAATTGCAAGTACCCTATGATCTTTTTAAGAGTTTCTAAGAGGTTTCTATGAGCTAAAAAATTAGAATTTACGTTTCTAAATATGTTTTTCTAAAACCTTCTATGAATTTTCTGAGAGCTTTATTTCCTCCACAATTGCAAGTACCCTATGATTTTTTTAAAAGTTTCTATAAGGTTTCCATGAGGTAAAAATTTAGGTTTTACACGTTTCTAATTATGTTTTTCTAAGACCTTCTGTAAGTCTCGAAAGAGTTTTATTTCCTCTACAATTGCAAGTACCCTATGATCTTTTCAAGATTATTTATTGTAAACCGTTTCGAACGATTTCTAGCGTCGTTCAGAAAAATTTCTTCTTTCTTTGAGAAATTTAAAATCCTATATATTTTTTGCAAAATTTCGAAATTTCTTGAGAAGAAAGGTAAATTTGTACCCACTTTTAAAAATTTGCTTACTTTTTTGTGCGATATATTTTGAAACTTTTTATAGTGTTTAGACTCTGCCTGAATATTAGATTGTCAATTTTTATAACGATGAAAAGTCAGTAAAATTTTACTGATTCGTTTAATCATGCGTAAGGTAGTTCCCCGGCAGTTATACTTGAAAAAATCGATTTTCTATTTTAGTAAAAATTCATGGAAATTGTATTGAGTATGCTTGTCTCTAAACATATACAGAAAATTCACCAACATTTTCTATTAAATGTGCTTTTCCCTAAAAACTATTGAAAAAAATTTACCAACATTCCATTGGATATTCTTTTCCTAAAGAACTTGTTGAATTTTCCACAATTTTTATAAAATAATTCTTAAAAACTAAGAAAAATTTCACAAGTTTTTAGCAAAAAGTAAATTTATTAGATTTTTTGGAATTTATTAAAAAACTTGGTGAATTTTACCGAATTTCCAAGCAAAATTTCTTTAAAGTTATGGGAAATTCACAAATTTTTTAGGGAAAAGCAAATGTATCATTCTTTTAGGAAATTTTCACTATATTTTCTGTTAACATTCCCTAATTTTGTAAGAAAAAATTTCCCCTAGAAAAAGTGGAATATTCACAAACAAAACTTGGTGAATAATCCACAAATTTGTTACGGTGTGCATACCTTATTTAATGTAATTGGACCCTCAATGGAAAACATTAAAAATGTTATCTTAGAATAACATATTCAGAAACGTAAAACCTAATTTTTTTCCTCTTGGAAACCTCATAGAAACTCTTAAAACGATCATAGGTTACTTGCAATTAAGGAGGAAATAAAACTCTTAGAAAAGTCATAGAAGGTCTTAGAAAGACATAATTAGAAACATATATCCTGATTTTTTACCTAATAGAAATCTCTTAGAAACTCTTAAAAAGATTATAGGGTACTTGCAATTGTGAAGGAAATAAAAATCGTAGAAAACTCATAGAAGGTCTTAGGAAGACATTTAGAAACGTAAAACCTAATTTTTTACCTCGTAGAAAGCTGTTAGAAACTCATTCAAAGATCATTAGTTACTTTAGAAATTTTTGGCTTTAGGGCCCAATGAAAAATTTCTGGGTTATGCCGATGCTTACAACTGGCGCGGTACCGCGCCTGTTGTTTCTGCCAAGGATTGGCTGCCCAGAGTCGGCGCGGTACTGGCTGTAACGCTGTATGTGTACTGCGCCAATATTGATGTACTGTTTTGGCAGTCGTATTTCGTTTTCGATTATTTTAATTGTTGTTGTAGTATTTTATTACTTAAAAAAAAATTGAAACATGTTATTCTTATAGATTAAAGTATTTTCAAAATTATTTATTTTAATAATATTATTATAATTTTTAATCTTTATTGTTATCAATAAAAGTTGCCATATATAAAGATTTAAAAATGAGATAATTCAAAAGTGAATCCTCAAAAATGAAAAGTTAGAAAATTCTGAATTCTTTATATAGACTAAAACTAGCACAACTTTAATTGAATGTTTAATTTTTATGAATATTATTCAAACAATTTTTCTTATTAATTATTTAGGCTGAGTTTACTACAGTTTAAAAAATATTTATTAAAAAAAGTAAATGGTTCTCTTCATAAGTGATCTGAAATTCAAATATTGGTTTTTGTAAATATTAAACTAAGCCAGCTTGGCTGTGGGGTTTAAGCGTATAACTTGCGTCCGAAGGTTCCCGGGTTAGATCCCAACCAGCGTGCGATTTTTCGTTTTATATAGTAGTTTTAATTGTTTAGGTATAGCGAATATTAATCATATATGTTGAAATTTGTTTAAACAAATTAAATTAACTAATAAAATCTCAAAATAAAATTTGCAAGACGAAGTTTTAATTCGATTAATGAAATAATTGTACATAATAGTTGTATTCTAAAACTATAAATTTTATTTTTTATTTGCTCAAATAAGCAATAATAATGATAAATAGTAAATTAATAACAAAATTGTACTGCGCCAGTGACTTTTTTCCCCTTGGGTTATTCATTTCATTAGCTCATAGAAAGCTCTTAGAAACTTTTTCAAAGATCATTGATTGCTTAGAAATTTTCGGTTTTTGGAAAGTCTTAAAAAGCTTTTAAAAACTCTTTAAAAAATAAGTTTCGGAAATTAATATTTATTTCATTAGCTCATATCAACATCTTAGGAACTCTTTCAAAGATCATTGAAAATAGTTATGATATTTGCAGTCACTAGAAGCTCTTAGAAAGCTCTTAGAAGCTCTTTCAAAGATCATTGGCTACTTTATAAATTTTCGGCTTTAGGAAACTCGTAAAAAGCTTTTTAAAACTCTTAACACAATATGTTTCGGAAATTAATATTTATTTCATTAGCTTATAGAAAACTCTTAGAAACTTTTTCTCATATCATTGGTTACTTTAGAAATTTTTGGATTTAGGAAACTCTTAAAAAGCTTTTAAAAACTCTTAAAACAGTGTGTTTCGGAAATTAATATTTATTTCAATAGCTCATAGAAACCTCTTAGAAACTCTTTCAAGGTCATTGGTTACTTTAGAAATTTTTGGCTTTAGGAAACTCTTAAAAAGCTTTTAAAAACACTTAAAACAGTATATTTCGGAAATTAATATTTATTTCGTTAGCTCATAGATAACTCTTAGAAATTCTTTCAAAAATCATTGGTTACTTTAAATATTTTTGGCTTTAGAAAACTCTTAAAAAGCTTTTAAAAACTTTTTAAAATGTTTCGGAAATTAATATTTATTTCATTAGCTCATAGAAACATCTTAGAAACTCTTTCAAAGATCATTGAAAATAGTTATAATATTTGCAGTCACTAGAAGCTCTTAGAAAGCTCTTAGAAGCTCTTTCAAAGATCATTGGCTACTTTATAAATTTTCGGCTTTAGGAAACTCGTAAAAAGCTTTTAAAAACTCTTAAAACATTATGTTTTGGAAATTAATATTTATTTCATTAGCTCATAGAAACCTCTTAGAAACTCTTTCAAAGATCATTGAAAATAGTTATAATATTTGCAGTCACTAGAAGCTCTTAGAAAGCTTTTAAAAACTCTTAAAAAAACATGTAATACTTTTTTTCTATAAACAAAAGCTCGTTAAAAGCTCTTAGAAAGTAGTAAGTAAATTTTTTTTACTCTTACAACGACAGTTGGAGACATTAGAAAACGCATCCTTAAGAAAACTTAGCTCTTAAAAAGACATTAGAAACTCCTAAAATAATATAGTGTGTCTATGATTTTTCTATTGTTTTTGTACTATCTTCTATTATCTTTTTTAAGCAGGGGATCTATGGGAATTCAAAATAGGAAGATAGTTAAGAGCTCATAAAAGATCATAGAAAGGCCGAACAAAACGCTACTAGAAAAATCTTAGAAAGTAATAAGAATAGTTATTTATGACAGAAGGACCCTAAATGGCACTTATTGTACGAGTATGTATCGTAATACGAGCCTAAGTCCAATCGCAGCCGAGGTGAAGTGAAGATATGAAGCCGAGGCTCCACCGAAAAGTAGCCGAGGCTCTGATATGGCTTTGGCGAGTTGTACGATACTCGAGAACTTAAGTGCCGAAGGGGTCCAAGTGTCATATAACATTTTTTATCACAGAAAAAACTAAGAATTCGAACCTAGGGAGAGGTGGTTATCGTAAAAAGGGCCTCCGGGGGCATTTCTAGGTGGGAGTAGGTCGACAGACTCAGAAATGCCCCCGGAGGGCGGCGAAACCGTGTACAGCCGTGACGTTTGGGCCAGTTTGGGCAGCTGTACCATAAAGTAAAGGTCAGCTGACCAGCATCAGCCAATCAGATTGCGACTTCATTTACTTCACGGCCTAGGCCGTGAAATGAGCTCTTACAGGTTCCCAAACAAGCCGTAAAATCTAACTTTTGATGTGAGTGTGATAAAAAATAAGTCTATGGTTTTTCTAATGTCTTTTTTAAGCAGGGTAGTTTAAAAACTTTTTATTAAATACCCAAATAGGAGACATTTTATCATTTTTTAATATAGTCAATTAACATAGTTTATACGAGTTATACTTGATTTTAATTTCAATTTAGTCCAATATTAATCCACCTCAACTTTAGTCAGTTTAAACTTTATAATCTAACCAAACTCGAAGAATTCCAACTTTAATTGGTAAAACTTATATTAAAGGAATTTATAAATAGAATTCTAATTAATTCTCATTTCAATTCTGAATCGTTTTAATGAATGTCAATGCCACCAGAAGAGTGGGGGAATCTTGGACACCACAAATGCAAATGGGAACTGGTAAGGCGATCCTAGTCATCTAATCCAAGAGTTATCCTTACTCAAAGGGAGAGGAAATTTTGTGTGATTTTTATTTTAGTCTTGTTCTAGCGTTGGAAGGTCTGCCTACAACCCCACTGGGTGGAATAGGGTGGAATGATAACTTCGGATCGTCTACAATATACAATATATATATATATACATATATCCGCCTTATTTATTTGAATTGTTACTAATAAAAGTTAGCTGGAAACTATTTTATTAGTTAAAATACTTACATTAAAAACAACCTTCTTATATTAACTTATAGAAAAATATTTATTACTGAGTTGTAAATAATTAAAGCTTAAAAAATACATTTATTGCGTTAGTGAGAATCACGTAAAATGTCGTTTGAGATTGTTGCCAAACAGTCTGCGAATTGCGACTTATTATTCGGTGAAGGAGTAGGTCCCAAGATGGACATTTCGTATATAATTTTTGTTTAATGTGACAGCGCCTTATGCTTTCTGTCATTTTTGTTGTTTGTACAGACGAAGATTTTGATACACATTTGAAGAACAACATGGACATCCCTAACATGAACAGGCCTCAAATCTCAATGTATTTATTTGCATGTTTTCGATTTAACACTTTTTTCAATAGTTTTTTGAGCCAATTAATTAAAAATTTTTATTTTCCACCATAAAATATGATGTTATTGTTAGAGAATTTGATATATTGATATTTTTCGATATTTTATTACTTTTTACTGTTAAGCTATTAAATTGAAGTTTTTAGAAATGTTATTTCTTGATAAATTTCGTAAAATGATTAAAAATTAGTTTAAGAATTGTTACACGATGTTCATTTTTTATTTACTACAATTTTCAGAGACTTTTAAGGTGTCTATTTTGGGGCCCTCTCCCCCATTATAATTGATATAATATTGTTGTAGTATATGTGTGTGATAAAACAATCATTTATATTTCTTTCTAGTTATGGTTTATAACATGAGCAACATATTTTATTTTTTTAGGATATTTATTTATAGATTAAATCAAATAAAATCTTAATAGTTTAAAATAATTAAATTTGGTCTGACCCTAAACTACAATGTTAAGTTGAGGGTTTTTTTCAATACTGACTTACGTCTATTGGTTGTTGCTGGGTATAATATATATATTATTTAATTTGTTTAAATTTGTTAAGCCTTATGTATAAACAACAAAAATAAAATCTAAACAATTTAAAAAAACAGCTCTAATTAGTTTTAAACAGGTCCTAAACAGCTTTAAACTAGTTTCAAGCGGATAAAACAAATTCTAAACAATTCTAATAAAGTTTTAAATGGTTTTTAAACCGTGTATCATAGATTTTAAATAATTATAAGTAGTTCTTGAGAAATTCTAAACTCTTCTAACAATTTTAAGTAAGTTTAGAATTTTCATTTCATAGAATTTCATAAGGTAGAATTTTCTTGTAGCCGAAATTTCACATTTTCAAATTTATTTTCAATCGAATTTAAATGAATTCGAATTTTTACCTAATAGAATTCTTAGGTCACAGAATTCATATTTAACAGAATTTTCATTTAAAAGAATTTCAATTTAAACGAATATTAGTTTAGAAGAATTTGTATTCTACAGAATTTTAGGTTAATCGAATTTTTAAATACCAGAATATTCATTTGGCAGAATCTTCATTTGTCCGAAATTGTATTAGTACGAATTAACATTTGATAGAAAACTTAAAACGTAGAATGTTCATATATCAGAAATTGCAAATGGCCGAAAAAGCATCCGACAGAATTATTTTGGCGCGAATTTAAAAAATTGGCCTATGGGAATTTTTTTCATATTTTCTGATTGGTCAATTTCAAAATTCGCACCAAAATATGTCTACCGGATACTTCTTCGGCCATTTGCAATTTCTTACAAATGAACATTCTACGTTTTAAGTTTTCTATCAAATGTCAATTCGTACTAATACAATTTCAGATAAATGAAGATTCGATCAAATGAATATTCTGACATTTAAAAATTCGAATAACTTGAAATTCTGTAAAATGAAAATTTTTCTAAATTAAAATTCGTTTAAATTGAAATTCATTAAATGAAAATTCTGTTAAATATGAATTCTGTGACCTAAGAATTCTATTAGGTTAAAATTCGAATTCATTTAAATTTGATTGAAAATAAATTCGAAAATGTGAAATTTCGGCTACAAGAAAAATCTACCTTATGAAATTCTATGAAATGAAAATTCTAAATAATTCATTTTAGAACTTAATCATGCGTCCCCTTTCTTTCCATGGGGAAAAATTGAAAAATAACATTATCTTTGATTTGAGCTACCTCTAAATATTGTCCGAATTAAAACAAACTGGGTATTTTTTTCAATTTGGATCATATCTGAGGGGTCAGAACAAAATATTTTGGACTTTCGTCTTCTTAGACCGCCCTAAAATTAAGGTTAGTTTCAAATCAAGAACGATAGGAAAGAATTCTCTTCATTTTATATTAAAAGTAGAAAGTTTCAAAAATACTCTTTATTGATAAGCATATTATACAAACACTTACACGCCTTAAATGTATATTTGTACACAAAACGGTGCAATCATAAATAGACTTTCACATAACTAAAAAGCAATTTCTACAATTACTTTACACAATATTAATTCTTTTTTTCTATTTTAAGCAACTGTCTAAAGTTATTGAAATACTGATCACAGTAGCAATAATACGAATTTAGAAATCTCAACATGTTACTAAACAATTAAATTTGGATTCATAATTTTAATAAATTGTGAATGAATTGGAATAAAATAACAAAACTCGCTCAAAAAGCAAGTAATTTCAATATAAAATCATTTTTTATTGAAAATAATTTCACATTAACCATGCATTTTTACTTTAGTAAATATTGTAACCATCATTTTAATTTACTATTCACTATTCATTAAAATTATTCCCAATGCTTAGAAAAATGTTTTAAATATGAAAAGAAATATTTTATTAAACTTAACACGAAAGTCACTCATTATTTATTTTTCTGTGACCTGGTTTCTCGTTTAGGTCTCTTTACTTCGAAATCAGAATCACTCTCTCCTACTTCTGTTCCTTCTTCCTCCTCTTTTTCTTCTTCTTCTTCCTCTTGTTTTTCTCTGTATATTTTCTTTCTAACAATTCTTCGTTTCGGACGCTTGGAAGTACTCGCTGCTTCATCACAAAGTTTTTCCTTAATTTTTGATTCTAATTTTGTTTCGTCTTCTTGATTTCTTTTAGAAGACTTTTTATTTAATACCTTCTTATTTTTAACGGGTATTTCATTATCCGAGTCCTTTCCAGCCTTTAATTGAAAATTAAATAATTATATTCAAAATATTTTAATATTATCTATTTAACATTTAATAACTCTAAATGGGCCAATTTTCTTATTTTTCAATGTCTCCTGAAATAATTAAATGAAATCGGTTTCAAATTTTTTTTAAAAATACCTTATAATTTATAAATTCCATCACCAGTTTGTTCCGACCATATTCCAAGACAGCGCTTTTATCCAAGGAAATAAGACACTGGGACAAGTGCTATAAAATCATATGGATTTTTAGTGTCCCGCCAACTCCTGTTTAATAAATCAAAATAAAATAAGAGTAATGTTAATAAATAATAATAGTAATAATAGTAAAATAATAACAATAATATTAATAAATAAAAACTACCTGTACTTTTAAAAGATATTTCCAATTCCCTTACAAGTTCTTCACAATTGATATGTACTTTTCTAGTGGAAAAAGAAGCATAATTTTTAAAGAAGAAACGAAGGGTACTAATTTTAAAGATTCAACTTTGCCACAAATTTCAGATTCTAAAAGTTTGTCAGAATATTTTAATAGTTTTCAGCATACTAGAAAAGTACATATCAATTGTGAAGAACTTGTAAGGAAATTAGAAATATCTTTCAAAAGTACAGGCACTTTTTATTTATTAATAGTAGTGTTATTATTTTACTATTATTACTATTATTATTTATTAGCATTATTCTTATTTTATTTTGATTTATTAAACAGGAATTAGCGAGACACTAAAAATCCATGTGATTTTAAAGCACTTGTGCATGTGTCCTATTTCCTTGGATAAAATCGGTCTTGGTACATGGTCGCAACAAGCTGGTGAAGCAATTAATAACGTATTTTTAAAAAAAATTTGAAACAGATACAAAATAAACCTGGTTGAAGATAAGAGATACTTGTCTTTGTTAAAAAAGTCAGTAGTCGAATTCTCCTCGCAACATATTTAAATATGAATAATTAAATTCATGGATTTATGTAATTTATGTAATTACCTAACGCATAAAGTTAAAATTTTATTATTTATATGTCTAATGTTGTTATTTTATATAAATTCCCCCAATAAATTTATTAAATATCTTAAATCAACTTATGCTGTTTCGGTGATTTAGTGAAACGTGTATTTCTGGCGAAACCGGGCAGCTAGGATTTCGTTCTAAACAGATTTTGAGAGTGTAAATGAGTACAAATCAGTCCCCAGTTGCTGTTTTTGCATTCATTTTTGTAAAACCTATTCACCTCTGGAGCCTGGTGTGGACCAATTTTAAAATGCAATTTTTTTGGTTAACTGATTTTTCATTTTTTTACCTCAAAAAAATTCAGATTCAAAAATTAATATTTTCTATTGTTTCATCTAAAATTGATGTTGATATTTATTTTTTTAAAATTATAGCCAAATATGTTGTAAGGAACATAAAAAAATTAATGCAAAAAGATTGCAGGTAATCTAACAAAAAGTAATCTAAAGATATTTGGGTTTTTAATTTTTTTTTAAAAAATTGTCATATCTTCCGTTCCAATTTAAATTTTTAAACTTTCTAAGTTTATAAACTCTGATTTTATTTATAAGGATTAAAGTCAATTATGTTGTCGTGTTATGTATTTCTTTTAGGGAGTTAATTATATGAAAAAAATTATTATCATTGCACTCTTTATTAGAATTAAAAAATGAGTTCAGAAATTTGCAATAATAAAAGGTGAAAAAAGATCCTTCATCAAAAAACATAAAAATTATATTTCAGTTTAACGAAATGTTAGAGACGCATGAATATTCCCTACAACTCATTTGTCATAATTTTCAATTAAAATAATCTCAAATGGCATAATTCTCATTTGACATAATTCTCATTCAACGTAATTTTCATTTGACATAATTTCCATTTGACATAATTCCAATTGGACATAATTCTCATTTGACATAATTCCCATTTGACATAATTCCCATTTTATATAATTCCCATTTGACATAATTCTCATTTGACATAATTCTCATTTGACGTAATTCCCATTTGACATAATTCTCATTTGACATAATTCCCATTTAACATAATTCCCATTTGATATAATTTTCATTTGACATAATTCTCATTTGACATAATTTCCATTTGACATAATTCTCATATGGCATAAAATTTTTATTAAAATAAAGAAAAGTTTCTTTAAGATAGGGAAAATTTTCTTTACAATAGAAAAAATTTTATGTCAAATAGGAATTATGTCAACTGAGATTTATGCCAAATGGGAATTATGTCAAATGAGAATTATATCAAATGTGAATTATGTTAAATGGGAATTATGTCAAATGGGAATTATGTCAAATGAGAATTATGTCAAGTGAGAATTATGTCAAATGGGAATTATGTCAAATGAGAATTATGTCAAATGTGAATTATGTCCAAATGGGAATTATTTCAAATGAGAATTATGTCAAATGAGAATTATGTCAAATGGAAATTATGTCAAATGAGAATTATGTCAAATGGAAATTATGTCAAATGAGAATTATGTCAAATGGAAATTACGTCAAATGAGAATTATGCCATTTGAGATTATGACAATTCTGAATTATGTCAAATGAGAATTGTAGGGAATATTCATGCGCCTCAAATGTTATTTTCAAAAAAAATTTTTAATTGAAAATTAATTTCTTTTTATTTTTGAGTTTAAAAGAATCCTTTAATAATGTTAAAATTTAACTAAATAAAATAAAAAATTATACGTAAATAGTAGTAACAGTCTATCAAAAAATAAATAATTTTAGAATTTTTTTTTATTTTTAACATTTTTTGAAATAAGGTAAAAGCACCAGTACCTGGACACTTTTGAAGGGGTGTCAAGTTTAGCGATATTTTGTACTACGATAATTAATTATATTTTACGAAATGTTTGGATTTTCGTTTAACTTACATATAAAGGATTCGAATTAATAATAAATTAATTATAATAAATGTTTTCCTTAAATTAAAAACTTGAAATAAAAATATAGCTTCTTTGCAGCAGAAGTTGGACAGTACGCTATTTGGACGGGCCTAGTAGTTGGACATAAGACCCTATAGTTGGACATTCAGGAAAATACATATTCTATTATAGATTATTTGTTATTATTTATTATTAATACTTTTATTGTCAACTCCTAAATTAATTAGTTAATTAGGTTTTTAATTAATTGATTATTTTATTGATTAATTAGTGTCTGCAAAGTGTCTGTCCATCTACTGGGGTACGTATAAAAAACGTCAGGTAAACTTGGACAGACAACTCAGAGTAGTTTTAAAAGAAACGTCTTAAATAATTTTTTTGCTAAACATTTTGCATCTACGATTAACAAATTTAATTATACCTAAAAACTGACTATCTGAAGGGTATCTATAAATTTTTTCATTTAGTTTGGAGGAAATTTTAACTCTTTTTTGCTATTGTCCAACTACTGGTCCCAATTTTTGCTTTGTCCAGGTACTGGTGCTTTTACCTTATAGGTCAATCTTCTTTCATAATGAACATTTTTTAGTCATTAAGTTTATAATTTAAACAAAAAAATATGAATTCAAGACCTCAAAAATACATCAGTATCAAAGTTAAATACAATTGATTGCAATAATTATCTTTTCGATTTTTCAAAAATTTAATATTTTAATCAAATATTTTGAATTTGTAATTCGCAATTTTCCTATTGGGCGACAAAATCTTAATCAAAAACAAAAAAAATAACCATGTAATAATTTTAAATCAAATTGATTAAAATATAACAAAAAATCGACAAATTTGAATTTTCGAATTTTTCAAAAAATGGCATAACTTTAGTTCATATTAATATTTTTTTTAATCTAATAAGGCTAGAATTTTAAGTTAAGCTGATACCTAAAAGACTGCCAAGTTTTACTTAAATCGGTCAATCTGTTTTTGCGTGATGCCTGGTCGAAGTTTTGACGACAGACATACATACGTACATACTTATGTACATACATACATGCAAACATATTTTTGTCGATGGTATTTTCAAAAAATTTAGAGTCGGGTCCAGACGATTGTTTTTGGAATAACTCAAATACTTTTAAATTCTTACCGTTTGATTTTCAGATCTAGCTTTTTTTCTTTTTGCCTGTAGTCGTTTTCTAATAACAGCAAATTGTTCAGAATCAGAGTCACTTTCTTCAGGAGCATGATCTGCAGAATACTTCGCAGCAAGTTTCACTCTGATTAATAAACCGTTAATAAGCTTCCTCCAATTTCCATAAATTCTTTTCTCTTTTTTTTCCTTTGCACGTTTTACAGCTTCAACTTGCTCCGTTTCCCAAGCGTCTCTTACAGTGTCCTCAAATTCCTCGCAGACCACAAATCCTTCGAAAGCAGGAACAGCACCAACTTTTTTGAAATTAAAGCCAACAACTGCAGGTGCACAATCAATGTTCAATTTTCTGGCGACGCGATTTAATGCGGGAACTGCAATTAAATAACAATCAACAATTATTTGTTATATAAATATTTCTTACTCTTAAACATATTATCAAAATTCTCAAGAAAACCATTATTTGTTTTCGATTTTGAAATTGCATACTTTTTCATGGATAAAGAAAATGGTCAAAAAAAGTACAAGCATTAAATGTTACTTTTTCATAACTTACGATTGATATAAACAGTTCCTTTAGGAAGCATGCACATTTTAAACAAATCCACATTGCCATATTCATTTCTGGGTACAATACCATCTTTTGCTTCTGGAGGAACATAAGGCATAGTTTGCCATTTCCCAAACAGATCAAGAGGTAGTCCTTTTATTTTAGTTCCAGAAAACTGTAATTCAAAAAATAAATCATTGTTTCTCTCTAAACGATACAACAATAAGCTTATGAATAGCTATAGCCATATTATATGTGACTCTCCGCGACAAAAGGGACCTTAGCTCTCAAACATGAATCTTACAAGGCAGGCGTTTGAAATTGCAGCAATGCACTGCAACCAATGCAAGATGCCCACGCTTCATGCTTATTATCCACTTACTAAACTTTTTTATCCAGAAATATTTTTAAACCATAGCTAAAAGTTTATGTTACAATGTCAGTAGATATGGGCAGTCTTACAAGAAGAACAACTTTTCTCTTTTTTAGGATTCTGTACCGTTTTACGGAACCCTATTAAAATTACTGTATGTTCTTTTTCGCACCCCCTCTAACTTTCATACTATTTGAGGTAGAGACTTAAGATTTAATACACATAATATAATTAATTTCACATTGGATTTATAAAAATGATATGGAAAACGTGATTGGAGTTCATAATCATAGCGTTTTCAAGGAAAATTAAAAAAAAATGCATTTAAATGACCCTCCTGGCGGCTAAAATAACTGACCTAGATAGATGAAACTTGGTACACATATGTAGTTTTACACACACACACACACACACACACACACACGCGCACACACGCACGCACACACAGTGTGGATTGTACGAAAAAAAGAGAACCTGATTGAAAGCAGTCCTCCTTTAGGAAGAAGCAAAATTAGTACTAGAATAATTCTAGAACTTGTTCAAGAACTATAGATATCTGAATAATTCCAGAGTTTTTATTATTAATTTTTTGGAATATTTCGAAGAGTTTATTTTGAAGAATCAGCATAAATTTCATGAAGACTTCTGAAACTGTTATTAAGAATTTTTTAACTCGTTTTGAAAGAGAAAATTTTTAAAATTCGATAAAAATATTTTCTTCCACGAGTACTCGAACTCAGTCCCTCGAGACTAAAAAATCTCATCCTTGTCAAACTGAGCTAAGTACGTGGTTGAATTACTGGAAAGTGAAAACATATATGAGACATTTTACGTGTAATGTCCCAAGCGCACAATTGATTTCTTTCAAAAAAATTGAAACTTAGGAAATTTATTGCCCTATCTAGTGGTAATAAAACTCAAAAACAATTTTGACTTTTTTGAAAAATTAAAGGGGCTAGAGGGGGGTAAATTTTGTCAAATTTGCTTAATACCGTCTTCTTACTTAATTTTCTCTGTCTTGGCGGGTAATGAAAAAAATTTCTTCGAGTATGATTTTTAAAGGTTTTTTAATGCTCTTTTCATTGGTAAATTTTATTTTTTAATATTTTAAAAATTTCACCCTAATTTTTTATAATTAATATTTAATTTGCTATTTTCAACCAAAAATTGAAAATAGCAAATTAAGTATTAATTATAAAAAATTAGGGTGAAATTTTTAAAATATTAAAAAATAAAATTTACCAATGAAAAAAGAGTATTAAAAAACCTTTAAAAATCATACTCGAAGAAATTTTTTTCATTACCCGCCAAGACAGAGAAAATTAAGTAAGAAGACGGTAGTAAGCAAATTTGACAAAATTTACCCCCCTCTAGCCCCTTTAATTTTTCAAAAAAGTCAAAATTGTTTTTGAGTTTTATTACCACTAGATAAGGCAATAAATTTCCTAAGTTTCAATTTTCTTGAAAGAAATCAATTTTGCGCTTGGGACATTACACGTAAAATGCTTCATATATTGATTCTTAATTACTAATTTAGATTTTCATTCAAAATAATTATTTCAAAATGTTAATGATCTCAATTTCAATAATCAATAATCATGTGTTTTAGGTAAGTGATTTTAGATTTGCATTAAAAAATCAAGAGGGTTTTATATATTTACATTAGTTTTTAAAGTAGAAAAACATTAGCACATATGACGCTTTTAAATGATCGAAATAAGGTTATGTTGTATATATCATCTATATTTACTTTTAAAACTGTTATAAAGCATAAAAATACGTAAACCTTTATTAACTTAATATTTTTAAAAAAAACACGTTCATTTTTTAACATATTTTTCGTATTTATTTCTTTTATTTTTAAAAATAACGTGCTCCACATTAGCCGCTCTTGGACATGCAACAAAGAATCCTTTTATACTTAAAATTTATTAAGTTTTTATCATAACTCGTAAATTAAAGTATTGAAAACACTTTTAAGGAATCAGTAATTTCAAGAATTTATTTTTTATATTAAAATATATTTTTATAACCCAGTCTTTTTATACATAAAAATTGACATTTAAAAGTGACAAAAAATATTTTTCAATTTTATTTTTGATTGTTTATTTCTGCGAAATAGCTGCTTTAAGTTAACCTTAAATTTTAATGGCTGACACGATATCTGGAGTTTGGATTGTCTAAAATAAAAAAATCAAGTATTTTCTTAAAATTTGTATCTGTAGTTATTGTATGAACTAGGATCTTTTAATTCTGATGAAAGAAAACAAAATGGCGGAAGTTTAAATTTGTTAACTCTTTTTTTACAACTTAAGTTTTTAAAAAAAAGGGTTAAATATTAATGGATGTTTATTTTCCTAGTTATGCCGAAGCGGCACGTGCATAGAAGAATCCCTGAAAATTTGAGCTTAATTGGTTGAATAATAATTTTTCTTAAATCGTGTCGGCCAGGTCGAAAAACGTTGTTTTGAGAAAAAGGCGTTAAACAATCGCACAACCAATGGCTTCTCGCGAGGGTTACGTAATATTAATATTCTATTGCTGTGTATCATCAAATAATATACTTTACTAATAATGTTACAATGACATTTGTTTAAACAATTTTTTACTGCTATGCTATGCGCCTTATGCTTCTGCAGTATCGCGTTTTTAAGCATGTTTTTGAACTCTACTACCTATAAATTAGTTTTTATCTTATTTCTATACGTATATAGTGTACGAAATTGATGTTTATGAAAAATAAATTTTTTTAAAAAATAAATCTATACTGACCCCTTAAGTAAGCAATTAAGGAGGTTCTGGCATAAAAAGAACTAACATTACCATTTTATTCAAATTTTTTCCACTAGTAAATAATGGTTTTATAATGATGTAGTTAAATTTTTGAGACCTCAAGGTACTTTTGAAAATACATGTAAAAATATGGATATATATGACAAAAGACTCAATTTCCATAAAACTCCATGTAAAATGTTAAAAACGAAAACCCTTATAACTTTTTTCACAAGTACCTTGAGGTTTCAAAAATTTAACTGCATCATTATAAAACCATTATCTACCAGTGGTCCAAATTTGATTAAAATGATAATGCTAATTCTTTTTACGATAGAACCTCCGTAATCAAACACTTATGAATTATTATTTAAAATACTTTATTTATTCGCAGTGTATATTCCCTACATTCATAACCCAGAAATTTAGCCCTGGGAACTTTCGTTGGTTTAAATAAATAAATAAAATAAATAAATATCCAAAACTAACTTTCCTTAATAAAATCAAAACTATTCATTAAAATGCACAATTTTTATTATACATTTTGATATATATAAATGATTTTAATATTATTTTAACCTGTTTTCTAAAATACGCTAATTTCTCTAAATAATCGTGCGTCGATTCAGACTTTGCGCTGAATTCGCCGCTTCTCCCCTATACGAATCGGCATACATATCCTTAAAAATTAAAAAAAAATATATGCTTTCATAACTAATTGAAAAAACATTTCATTACTTCTTCGCTCGCAATGTAACACATGTATCCAAAACTGTATATAAATTAAATTTCTTCTAACCTTATCATATTTCGGCATCGATGTGACCACTTTATAAGCTTCCTGTGCTGGTTTCACGACCCTGGCGTGTTTTATCCAAGTTTCTCGAGATCTCAGAGTGTGAACACAATGACGCGAATAAATTGCTTCTCCATTTTTTAAATAACCCAAAGGTACAACGTCTGGTGGATACAGAGCTTCGAATTTCAATAAATGTCTAGCAAGAGCGTAAAGAGGATGTCCCTTACATTCGCTCACTGTTTTAGGAAGGGGTAGCTCCAATTCTCTAGAAAAATAATTAGCAGCGTTAGAAGATAAGACTTGCCAGTTGTTTGAGACAATTAACTGCAAATTTCAAATCTAAGTATCTTATCCTTATTTCTGTCCACGCTCTTTCTTATAGTATAAGCACCTTATTCTATACTTTAAATCTTTTTTACGACTTAAGGTAGGGTATTTTTAACCCTGGAATAATTTTTTATTTCAATATTAAAAAAAGCTTTAAACAAAGATATTTGGGATATTAACAAACATAAAGGATAAAGCTTCAATTTGGTACACATAAGTATTTTCACGTGTAGATTACAGGGAAATTAAAGAGAACATGATTTAAATTGTTGGTCATAATGTTGTCAAGAAAATAACAAATTTTTTTAGCAAAAATAAATTTAAAAAAGGACTAAACACCCCTTAGCGGTCAGACTATTTGATCTAGAGTATTGAAATTTGGTGTACTGGTGTATTTTAAGGTAAAGATTACAGGAAAATAGCGAACATGATCTGGACTGATAGTCAAAATGTTGTCAAAGGAAAACTCAAATTTTCAAAAATTTAGAGAGTGGCCCTCAAATTTTTTTTTGTGATTCAGGCCCCATGACAGCTTTTATGAGAAGTCTCGTGACAGCCTTGATCAAGCCTTGTATAGGCTTAAAAATTTTTTTTCAATCTTTGATATATTTTGAAAACAAAGTGATGACAATATTTAATCACGTTTTATATTTTTATTTTAAACTCTGAGTATACAAATAAAAATTTTATTGGTATAAAAGGTACTGTAGGACAATTAGGCTGAGCTCTAGCTTAAGGGTCTAACCCTCTTTTTGGTCATTTTTTTATTTTCTTCTTTAACCTCATAATATTCCATTTCAATTTCAAACATAATTTTTTTCATGATTTGCATGCAAAAATACACCAGTATACCAAATTTTAGCCCTCTAGCTCCAGTGGCGGTTTTACGTGGGGGCGATTGGGGCGACCTCCCCCTATGGTGCTATCTCTTTCTATCCCATATATCGCCCCTCCCGCCCGAACACTTTGCCTTAAGCCGCCCCTGTCTAGCTCAAATAATGGCAAAGTTAAAGGAAAAAAGCTTTTTTTTTAAACTTTCAGTTTCTCCTTGACAACGCTATGATCATCAATTCAGATCATGTTATCTATATTTTTCGTGTTAGCTACACGTGTAAATACACCAGTATACCAAATTTCAACTGTGTATGTCAAATAGTTTAGACGCAAGAGTCTCGCTATAAGTGTTCCGCTAAACACCGAAGGTGTACGGAACCCTAAGAAAGCTATAAATTTGTCAGCTTTTATTGACATTACTTAGTATTAAATCAATAATATAAATAAAAAAATAAGTTAAATTTGTTACAACAATTACTTAACATTGTTTAAAGAGCTACATGGGTTTTAAAACTTCAAAAAATCGATCTTTGAAAATTCTTTTTTCTAATAGTATAACATGTCAAGAATATTTCCCCCAAGTTTTAAGTTAATCTGATTAAAACTCTAGTTGTGTGTGTGAGAGAGAGAGAGAGAGAGAAAGAGAGTTTGGAGTTTTCTCTCATTATCCTGACTATCACTTTAAATTTTTCAAATTCTAATTTCACATTTCCAATCAGCAAGTATCAATTGATTATTTTTTTACTGATAACAAAAATTCCTCCAATATGCTGAAAAATTCTACTTTTTAAACCTTTAACTTTAATTGCTTTTTTCTCAAAACTCGACTTTTGAAGACGGTGGATACGATTTCTTGAAACTTAATGCACCGATCTACTTGAAATTTGGTACACTTTTTGTCAATAGCATTGATTTGTGCCTGAACGAAGGATTTTTTTATTTATAATCACAACCAATTTTATAAAGATATATTTATATATATGTATATATAGTCAAAAAGTGATTAAAAATTGTATTTTTGGTTCAAAACTCTGCCAAAAAGTCAAAATTCAAATTTTTTTTAAAGTCTTCGTTCAGGCACTAGCCAGAATCACCCACGAACAGAAAATTGTTCGTGTTTTGATTTCGGATAAAGTTATATGGAATTATCATGTCCACCGTAAAAACATTTTTCAATAAAGTTCCGAAAAGCACCCTGCCCGATTTTCATGAAACTTCGTAGACTTACGTATTTTGGTCCGCTGCTTACGAATACGATGGTAAAAATTTACGACTAGTTCACCTTCACGGGAAAAAAGGAAAAACCCAATAAAGTTGCGCATAACTATTAAAAAACGCAAAATTGAAAAAACCACATTTTTATGGGTTTTTTATGGTTTTTCCTATGAAGATGACCTACTCGCAAATTTTTACCATCATATTCGTAAGGGCTCGTCCATAAACTACGTTACGTTCCTATCGCCCAACTTCATAATTTTGATTTATAATTTTCAATAGATTTATTTATTTATTAAAAATTTTTGATGTGGTCACATCTAATTATATCTGGTCAGATAGAGACAAAATCCAGATATGATTATATATAATCAATTTGTTACCGATCCCCTCTGTGAGCAAAGAAGGAATCGATTCAAAGATGGGGGGGGCGATTTATTTTTGAATTCTGATGTCCCCCCTGTCGGAGGGGGGGGGGAGTGGTTTCGGGAGAGTGGGTTACTCGACGAGCGAGCCGGATGAGATGTTTATCCACACATTATTGCATACGGATGCTTACTTCATGGGCTGCATTTATTTTTTAAAGACATATGTTCTCAAATTTCTGTAATTTCTGAAATAAAAGCTCATTGCACAAATATTGTAAAAGAAATTAAAGGTAGTCATATTTTGTTAGCAGTTTTTAACGAAAAACAAAAAGAAATAAAGGATATGGCAAAAGACTCAGATAATATCATACATCGAACTATTTTTCTTTTTATGTTATGTTACGCTTATTCTTTTTCATTTTTATTGTATAATAAATAAATTATTATATGCTATTATAAATTATTCTAATTTTTAGGATCTACTATTAAACAACCAGCATTACAATTACCCGGCAAAACTAGATTTGGTAGTATATTTTTCTGTATGAACAGTTTTCATATTAATAGATGTGCTTTATGTAAACTTTGCGCAGATGACAAAGCTGAAAAGATCTTAATGACAACTTAAAGGATATTATTTTAAAAACGAACTTTTGGGAAATTCTGAAAGAATGCACAATTCTTTTAGAACCTTTAATTTCTTGGCTTTACATAATAGAAAGCAATAATCCGAAAATAAGTTTAGCCTGCACAGTATTTGCTGATATAAAAAACCACGTACAGAAGATAATTAATTCACCATTCTTGTCAGGCGGTCATCCTAAAATAAATCAAATTTTAGAAGATAGGTATGAATTTTTTATCAAACCTGTGCACTATGCAGCAAATCTTCTAGATCCTGCTAAGCGAGGTGAGGATCTTATTCCTGATGAATTGCTTGAAGCTCAAGAATATATCACAACATTGGCACACTTTTATTCTGAGAGTGAAGGTATATCAGTCACGGAAGTGTTAACTGACTGTAACATGTTCAAATTAAAAGAAGGAATATAGCAAAAAGCTTCTTTCAATTTAACAGTTAATAGTATGACTCTATACATGTGGTGGAAAACCTGTTGCGTCGGAAAAGCTCTACGAACAATAGCTTTAAAAATTTTAAGTTTGCCCCCAACTTCTGCTGCTTGCGAACGTACAAATTCTATTTATAAATATGTCCATAATAATTCAACTAATCGTCTTCTAACTGAAAGAGCAGGGCAACTTACTTATATTAAGCAAAATATGATATTCCTACATCCTAAAACTAATCCACCGAAAGTTGTTCAGAACGATACTGAAGCTTTCGCCGAAGATGATTTATTTGAAATTGAGGATGATGAAAATGAACTCGCTGACTTGGAATACGAGGATCCAGGAAAACAGTTTTCAGAAGAATAAATTCCTAATGGTTTTTTTATACGTCGTTGATATGCGTTCCTATGTGTTTCTTTATTATGTATGTTTATTTCGATTACTATAATGAAACAATGTAATTTTTTTTAATTGGTTATTTAATTGTTTTAAATTATTATTTTATTTAAATAAAATTTAACCAAACAAACTTAAAGTAATCGTAAATAATAATAACTTCCTTAGAAATTAACAGAATCGTTCATAAATTATAGTCTTTTGTATTTAATTTGAATTTTCCCGCCGCTACCTTTGAAACTTTAAAATCTTTCACGAAGCCATGAAACTTTCATGAAACATTTCATTTGACTAATGTTTCATGGAACTTTACAACCCTAGATTTAGGCTGAATGCATTTTAGGTTAATTGAGTTTTAGGTTGAATACATTTTAGTTTAAATGGGTTTTAGGCTAAAAGCATTTAAGGCTATATGATTTTAGGCTTAATGGGTTTTAGGGAATATGCATGCGCCTACGTCTGCGTACATATTCTGTAAGAGAGAAAATATTCCCTTCTGTCTATCGCACGCCACTACCATCTTGCACCTCAACATGAGTGGTACTTGTTCCAGTACAACGATTGGATTTCTGTTTGGAAGGTTAAGAGTTTAAAATCTTACTTTGTTTCACTGTTTCGTATCTGCTTTTTTAAATAAACATTGTTCTTGGTACATTTGCTTAAAAGCTACTTACATTTACTATAAGGGATTTAAAATTTTAAAAATGTGCATTATAATCTACAAAATATTTTTCATTTATATGCAATACCTAACAACAGAATTAATTTTAAGAGATTCTTTATAAAATACATTTTAAATACGTATATGTATATAATGTACTTCATATATGTTTTTCAACTGATACTCTGAACATTAATTTATCAAATTGTTATCTCATCAATATATTTATATTGTTAACAAAAATTAAATTCTGTCTTTCTCATTGTATAAATAATCAATTTTGCTTCTAAATATATAGAATAATTACACACTTTATATTTATTTTTATAAATTCTTTCTATTTTAATAAAATACTTTTTCATCTAAAACGTAAGAAACAAAAACATACGAAAAAAAAAATTATATGTTGTACATTTATATTTCAAATTTGCCGCGAAGTACGAAGATCGTCGAATGAAGATTCGAACGGCACTCGGGTGCAAAAAAAATGGCTGACCCTATCACAGGTGGCACCACAAAATTTGCATTGCATACCAATTGCATATGCTATCCAGTTATTATAGAGATCAGTGGCTTGACTATCTTAAAACGCAAGGTGGACATATCTTCTAAACCATAAATATAGACAAGTTGTATTTGTTGAAAAAAATTTATCAAAATAAAAAAAGCTGAGCACTTTGTAAACTTAATCAAGATTTAAGATACTTTTGGTTATTTGAAATGACTCATGAAGTCAATAAAGTAAATTATGTACACTAAAAATATCTAATTTCCTTATTACTTTTAAAAACAAAAGTTAAAACTGTAAAAATGTTTTAAATTAAAACTCTTAGGTTAATTAAATTACCGTTTGAGAAGTAATTCGTCTTCGGCTTTTGATAATTCAGAGGAAACTTCTTTCCAAGGCTTCATAGACTCAATCCACCAATTTTCGTCGACTCTCTGCTTTCTAGTGACGGTTAACCAATTTGCACAATATCTTCGAGTCACGTCTTTTATACTGCCACCACAATTATAAGCTACTACATACAGAATAGGATCCTTAGCTCTTTTCTAGAATAAAATAAATAATTTAAAAATCAGTCATTAGTTTAGATTTTAAATAAACCTAAAATAAGCGGAAAGGAAGACAAATTTAAATAGTTAGTATTTATAAAAATCTTATAATAAATTTGATTATAAAGGGCGCATAGATTATACAAATTTAAAATGAAGGATCCAAAATATTGGACGTTGAAAAAAACAAAAGAACTTGTTACGTTTGCGACTGTTAATAAGGGTAAAGGAATGTTCGTAAAAAATCCATACAGGTATATAGGACGATTGCGGCTACATTGAGAATTATGTCCATTGAGAATTGTGTCATTTATGAATTATGTCATTTCAGATTTATATCATTTGAGAATTATGTCCATTGAGAATTATGTCATTTGAGAAATATGTCATTTGGGAATTATGTCCATTGAGAATTATGTCACTTGAGACTAATGTCATTTGAAAATTATGTCACTTGAGAATTATGTCATTTGGGAATTATGTCACTTGAGAATTATGTCATTTGGGAATTATGTCACTTGAGAATTATGTCACTTGAGAATTATGTCATTTGGAATTATGTCCATTGAGAATTATGTCATTTGGGATTTATAGAGAATATTCATGCGCCTCCACTATAGTGTTGTCTCTCTCTCTCCCATGCAAATCTAAGTTAGCTCCGGGGGGAGGGGGTCAAGGCCCCCCATATAAAAAATTTTAAATACCCAAATAGTAAGTTTATTCAACAACCATGCCCACCATGCCATACTCCCAACATGAATCTTCAAACTTAAATTTTGGTAGTGTTACCCCTTAAGCTTTGAAGGCCTGTTACTAACCCCCAATAAAAGGACGGATTCAAAGAGAATTATTTTTGGAATCATTTTAACATCACTATACATAATATACTCTGTTTGAGAAAGAGTAAGTGATCATAGGAAGGTAAATGGAATAAAAACTCCAAATTTTATCATCACAAAGCAACGTTTCGTCGACTGGGGTTTATCGACCTTATTAGGCTGTAATATTTATTGAATACTTCAAACAAACAGTTACATAAAAAATAAAAAAGATAAGAAACAAAGGTTATAATACCTATTTAGTTAAAACACTAAACACATTGTTTTAACATATAAAAAAATTTAAATATAAAAACTTGTCAAAAATTAAAAGCGCTTTAAAACCAGTATAAACTCTTCGTTTCATATCTAGCGACGGTTGAACGATAACTAAAGTTCGAAGTGGTGAATGTGTCAAAACTATATTAAATCAAAATACAGTCGACAACATTTGTAAGTCAATTAACTGATTTAACTAAAAGCAAAATAAATAGACAAGGGCCTAGGAATGTAATCTACTAACCAAAAGAAAGTAAATCTTGTTCAACGAAAAGGCATCTTCTTTGTTATTAATCACACCTCGACTAGACTTGATGTGAATCATTTTGAAAATTCTTCTTTTTTTCCAATTTGATTCAAAATCAAGAATAATTGCATAAACCTAATTAAATTCATGGCCGCTCGAATCCTGATGGTAACACACAACAGAATCTAAATTTGTTTTGGTTTTATGTTCGTTAATACGTTGCAATGAAGTACGTTTTGTTTCACCGCTATATAAAGCCGAACAATCCTTACAATAAAACTTATAAACAACATTTGTCCGGTCCCATTTTTTCATAGTATCTTTCCCCAATTTCACAATAGAATTTGTATTTTTTTTTTAATAAAGGAATTGAAAAAACTTGATACTCTTTTAAAATCTTCGACATTTCAATAAAATATGGTTTGATAAATGGTAAACAAACTTTGGGAAGACGTCTATAAATCTCTGCTTTAAATATATATATCTATAAATAATATTAGAGCATTAGGTTCGGTTGTGGGCACCACTTTTGTTTTTGACCCATAACTTATGCCCATTAAATATGACACGGACATTAACGTGTGTATGGAAAGCTAGAGACCTTAGCTAACTTCTGGCAAAGAAACTAAATTGATTCTGTCGAATAGAAAAATTATTTTTATAAATTTAATAAAGTGGTCATTTTTTGCAAAAATAAAATTTTGGTTCGGTTGTGGGCACCCTTAAAAAATTTGCTAAAAATGAGGAAAAGTGAACTTAAACCACCTCAGATATGAAAAAATGTAAATTTAATTATTTATTATATGATTATACATAAAATTATTTAAATTATTTTAAGTTTAATTTCAAAACTAAAACTTATTTATTTTAAAGGCTTTCAGGGGCAAAATTACCGCATAAGATAAAACTTTTCACATCCACTTCAGTCCCCCTTCAATGTAATTCACTTCCACTTCACTTCCACTTCACATCCACTTTAATTCCGTTGTATATCCACTTTACTTCTACTTCCTTTTTAAGTGCACTTTAAAAACACTTCACTTCCACTTCAATTGCACTTCATTTTCATTCCACTTTCACTTCACTTCCACTTCACATCGATATACCGACTATCTTTGTCTCTCTTTGTCTCCCTCTTTCACGCATAGAACCCAAAATGCACAAACTATATTGTCATTACACGACGGACGCTTAAGTCTCGTTATAAGAACTTTGTCGATCCCTAGATCACTCCCAGGAATCACTGGAAACCCTTCAAATTCGTAAAACACTATTAATAGTTGTGAGAAATTACTTATGATTTCATCTAATACGATATTTCGCGATTTATCTAAAAAAAAATAGTGGTGCCCACAACCGAACCAATTTGAGTGCCCACAACCGATCTTTGGAATTATGTTAAAACGCCATGAAAAAAATTTTGGTTGTAAACATTGCTGTGATACTCGGTAGTGGATTACAAATTATATTTTATTTACTGTGTAAATATGCATTAGACATACATTTTTTGATTGATTTACTTTGATTTGTGCTACTTTTAAAAATATTTAAAAAAAACGTTTATTTTAATTTCAACGTGTAAAAAAATAATTTGTTTGCACCAAAAAGCACAGGTGTCTGTTCAATTTTAAATTCTCGCAAAAAACTACGTGCGTTCATACCACACACTTGACATTTGTCACATTTGACAAATATCTTTTCTGTCAAAAGTTTCGCAGGGGTGCCCACAACCGAACCTTTTCCCCTATTATATAAAAAATATATAATATAAAATATAATATTATTATGTTTGTTATTGTTATTCAATCCAGAAAATTTAGTTTTATTCACACGAATTTTTATGTTTTTTTCTATAAAATCACCAGGTTAATTGTTTGTTGTTAACATTATCTTTATTCAATTTAAATTAATAAAATGAAAATATTACAGCCTGATGAGGTCGACAAACCTAAGCCGACGAAACGTTGCTGTGTGACGATAAAATTTGGAGTTTTTATTCCATATAACCTTCCATTGATCACTTATTCTCTCTCAAATAAAACTATAATGGAAACAACCTAAGCTCAAAAGTGAGCCTTGTGGCATTATAAGTGGTGCCACGTTCTATATCGTTTAGCATTGCTCAAATTGAGTATGCATCAGAAATGACCAGAAGTTTTTTGTCTGATACAACTGAAGGGTCGTTCATAAATTACGTCGCACGTTAAGAGGGAAGGGAGGTTGGTTGAAGTGTGAAATTACATAATTTATGATTTTTATGTGCGGACCTTAAATAGCAATTTTAAAAATCCAATGACCATCGAGATTTATATACTCATTAATAATTAAGAATTAAATTCCAAACTTACGTGAATTTCCTTAACACAATTAATTTTTGAAGTAGGAATGCTCACTGGAATCCAATTTTTTTCAGATTCAACATAAACTTCCACCCAAACATCTTGAGTATCTTTTTTTTCAGTTTCGAATTCTTCGTCTGAAGAAATTAATTTACGATTTTTTTGTTTTGTTTTGGGCTTTTTAACTTCGTCTGAAAGCTCCATAGGAATAAACATATAATCAGAATCTTCCTCGTCGGTCTCTATAGTTGGTAAAGGAGTTTTTGTAATTCTCTGTCTTAATTTTCTTGTACTTGATGAATCCTCCTCTTTTCCAATCACTTCTTTCTTCGAGTCTGTAGGAGTCGATTTGTTCATTAACTTGACCTTCGTGTCACTTTTTTTCTTAGAATCACTTTTCAACTTTAAATTACTTTTAGACCCCGAATCTTTCTTTGTTTTTAGGTTATCTTTACTTTCTGATTTAGTTGCTTCCTGTGACTTGTCTTTTTTTAGAACAGCCACTGCTCTTTTCCTAGCTTCCATCTGAGCATTTTTTCTTATATCTGGAATACTATCTGAAATTGTCTTTTTCGATTGTTTTTGTTTTTCCGGTACTTTATCGCTGTTCTTAGATTTGACGTTTGTGCTCTTTTTCTTCAGTTCTTTGCTTTTTCCCAACTTAGATTCGTTCTTCCCCTCTTCTTCCTCTTTTTGAATTTGAAAAAGCTGTTCTCGTTTCGGCTTCAGAGGAGGGGGGCAAAGAGAAACAATGAGTCGACAATTTAGACCAATTGCCCGCAAAAGGGCTAAGAAAAGAAGAACCATTTCTCTATAGTCATAAATTTTCTTTTCATTAATTCTTTCTAAAAGGGAGTCAGTCGTTAAAACACTCTGTTCTTGTTGAGAATGCATAGAGAAAGTTTTATGAAACCAGGTAGTTACTCTCTGTAAGTAAACCAGATCCACTCGGCCTTTTGGATAATCATTCTTTGTTATTAGAGATAAACAGGTGGCAAGAATTTCAGAATCATTTGCCAGACGATTCAAATGAAAACCGTAGACAAGCCACCAAAGTAAACCTACTTTGTGAATTAAGGTTTGAGTAGTTCTTATTCGCTGGTTTATCTTATTTCTTAAGAGTGTTTGAAGATCTTGTTTCTTTTGTTGTTTTCGATCAAGGAAGTTATTCGTGCCCTGAAGCGTTACCTGCACTCCTTCTTTGGGAATTGTGTATTCAGAACAAGTTTCTGGTTTTTCGTCATTTTCTTCCTTTATCTCATCTTGTTTATCTAAAAATATAATACTGATTATTTTCTAAAATATAGCTTTAAAATGTTAAATAAGAATTATATCTTATTATATCTTACTAGCGAAAAAATCGAGGGCAAGCGAGCGATTAGTTTCTGCCTCTTTACTTAAACATCGAAAATTATTCTTCATTTAATACTTAAATAAAACAAAAATTATTTTCTCCAACACCAGCTCTGAAACTGCAAGTTTCTAAGTTAAAAAGTGTGGCGAAAGTGATACTTTTCACAACTCTTAAAAACAGTGGCGAAAATAAATTACGGAAAAAACTAGCCGCTTGGAAGAGTAGGCCCACCACTAGTGTTTTATAATAATTAAGCATGCGGAATTGTGTTTTATGAAAATTCCGCATGCGGAATAGTGCTTTATGAAAATTTCGCATGCGGAATAGTGTTTTATGAAAATTCCGCGTGCGGAATAATGTTTTATGGAAATTCAGCAGGCGGAATAGTGTTTTATGATAATTCCGCATAATAATTGCACATGCGGAATACTGTTTTAGATAATTACGCAATGGGAATAAAATGCAGAATACGGAATTCCGCATGCCGAATAAAATGCGGAATGCGGAATTCCGCATTATAATTGCACAGGCGGAACATTGTTTTATGATAAATCCGCATGCACAATTATAATGCCGAATTTACTGTTTTAGGGTAATTCCGCATGAGGAATTTCCATAAAACATTATTTCGATAGCATAAGTGTCATAAAACACTATTACACAAGCGTTGTCATAGAACACTATTCCGCTTGCGGATTTTTCATAAAGCACTATTCCGTATGCGGAATTTTCATAAAGCACTATTCCGCATCTGTTATTGTCATTGAAGTTACGCATAACCTATTTAATAATACATTCAACTCTTCCCAATTAGTTTAAATTATAAAAGTATATTCGGAAATGCATTCCGCAAGGTGTTAGTGAAAATCTCGTGTGTAACACGTGGTAAAAGGATAATTTCTCTCAAGTGAATACTGCTCTCGCTACGCTCGAGCAGCAAACTTCACTCTCGAGAAATCACTCTCTTTCACCACTAGTCACACAATGTACTATTAACTTCATCATTTTTTTTTTAAATCCTACATTACCTACTTTGTTAGATTCTCAATACTAATTTTAATATAAATTTCATTTTATCAACGCGCCCATTGTTTAATATTTAAGAATGTTTGATTAACTCTACATTAAACTCGTCCAACTTTAAAGATATTAATTTAAAATTTGGGAAACTTTGTGGAAATTGTTGAGAAGATTTTGTTACAGAACTTTTTCTAAGTTTTTTCATAGAATTCTTTCACGAGGATAAATGAAAAAAATTATTACACTTTATAAATATAGAGGCTTATATTATTTATTATGAAAGTAATTATTGTTATTTAAATAATTATAAAAAAACGAAAAAAACATTTTATGTCAAAATGATACTGGCTCAATATAAATATTAAATTCAAATAATTTTCTTGATTTAACAATTGTCTAAAACTAAAATAAGGTTTATGTTCAAAGTCCAAACTAGGTGAAAATTATATTCATTTCGTGAACACTTTCCTTCCTCATATAGGAAGCGAAGAAATGAAAAGATGGAATAAATTTTAATTTCATGTAAAATGAAAAATCGCTTTTAATTCTATTAATTTCTGAGAAAATATATTCTTTATATAGAACAGTGAATTTGTTTTTCACTGTAGAACATTTTTTCTCAAGGGATCGTCACTAAAAAATAAGAATTGAAGAAGTTAAATAAAAAAAATCAAAATTAAAATTTAATTAAAAGTTAAGAATTTATATATATATATTTTTTTAATTTTAGATAAAATATAATCTTTATATATACCAATTAATTATTTTTCAATTTAGAATATCTTATCCAAAGGAATTATGGTTAAAGAATAAAAAATTATAGAAGTTATACCGATGGCTACACTGGTATTTCATAAAACCTTAAACAGGTTATAAATTTGCATACTCGCACAGGCTTTTTAGCGATAAGAAAACAAAAACAAAGTCCGACATTTTGAGACCTCCTGATTCCAAAAGAATTTGTTTTACGCAAGTGTCTGTCTGTCTGTCTATCTGTGGAAAATTTTTCGTTCACGATAATTTGAGTAAAAATTCACGTATTGACTTCATCTTTGGGACATTTTTTAAGTTTTTTGTCTTATTTTTGTTATAAAAGACAAAAAATAAACATAGGATTCTAATTTTACACATGGTGACATAAAAACCTCAAAAAAGTAACATTAATAATTATATGCTTTTCAAGTCAATTTTGAAACTTTTTCTTTTAAAATAACTCAAAAAGTGTAATAGAAGTTATATTAATTAAAATTTTATTAAAGAAATAAATTTTTCTGTAAATCTACATTTTTGTAAAATTTTAGTGTTTTACTTTCAAATTAGTTAAACAATTCTTACAAAAAAAATATTTCTGGCTTTGTTTTTCTTCATTGAACTCTAGAATATCTAGAAACAGTACTTCATACAGCAAAAACGTTAAAAAAAATGTTTACACAACTTTATAAATAAGCAAACTTTGATGCACAAAATAGCCCCATTTCTTGTCGGCTAACTCATAGGACACCTTTAGAAGGTTGACCACAACATAACTGAATAGATAAATTCTTTATTTTTTTCAAATTCTGAATTTTAATAAAGCATAGAGTGGAAAAACAGCGGTTTTGTGCACAAAATAGCCCCACTTGACGGTAATATTTTAAAAACGGAAAAGGGTAAGGCCCCCAAAAGTTAATTACCTTTAATTCGATGAAAGTAAACAATTAGATTGTGATACTCTTTACTTCTTTTCTTTATCTAAAATTAATAATTAATCACCCGATTACTATTAACTAAAATCATTAATAATAACAGTTCTCCTTATAAGTCAATTTCACTTATATTTATTTAATTATTAACAAAAGAACCGATTGGGGACTTTATGTTATGGAGACTCTTTTAGACCCCATAATAAGTGCTCGCGAGTCCGCGAAGACTGCTTCAAAAGCTTCATATATACAAATAACAAAAATAACAAAAATAACAAAAATTTAAGCTGGTGTGACATAATATACCAATTTTATACGAAATATCCATCTTGGGTCTTCCTTCTCTACTAAATGATCTTAAGCCTTAACATAACTTATCGCTTCTGAAAATTATAAACCTGAACTCCCAAATACAAAAGTTATGTGCACAAAAAATTAAAGAATTAAATTACTCTAATTAGAGTTAAAATTAAATGTTTATTTATATCTCAAAATTGTTATTTCTTGTTAATTGATCAGGTTATTTTAAACTTGTTTCATTTATACGTAAAAAATGATTAAAATAATAAATTTAGAAACTAATTGCGCACTTGCAAGAGATTATTAACAATATTTTGTACTTAGTATCTAGACGTCCGACTAGCCGGATAAAATAATTTTATCTGTCTAGAATTACTGACAAGATCCCTCGGTGCACCGCAAAAAATTTTGGCAGCACGAAAATATTTTATCCAGTTAGACGGACGTTTAGTCATATTTGTTTACTGAGCCTAAACGTCCAGCTAGACGGACAAAAATATTTTATCCGGCTATTTCCTGCACCAGTATTGACAGTAGTCGGACCAAATAAATTCATAATAATTATATTTATCTTTAAAAAAAACAGACATTTACCAGAGCTAGATGAGGCCGTGATACTTTCACCTTGAAGTAAGAGTTGGTTAATTTCTATAGCCAAACCTTGACTTCTAGAGGTTTCATCTTTTGAATCACCTTCTCCGGCCTTCTTAGAATTAAACTCTTGACTCTTTAAATTTTCAAGATTCTTTTCTTTTTCAAGATTTTTCAAAATTTGGGAAAAAAGTTTGGCGGACTGTGCATTGTCAACATCTTCAAGTTTGAAATCTTCAAGCTCTTCTTCATCAGAATCAGAAGATTCTGGGAATTTTGCCGGGTTTTTAAGGTTAGATTTTGACACCGATTGTTCCTGAAAGAAACTTGAGTTTAAGTTAATTTTATCTGCAGGAATGAGAAAATCACAACTGCTATCTGAACTTTCATCTTCCGAGTCACTCATCTTTATTTGTAGGAAAAACCATTTAAAAACTCGAATTTACAAATCTACTACTACGCAGATATTTCAAGCAAGCTTTGTTATTGTTTTAGTTGTAAAATACACACAAACAACAATGAAAAAAGATGAATGAGTAGTGTTCTAGCCAGGGTTGTGTAGTTGCAAATGCATTGTTAAATTGTAAGGGTGAAGTCTGATGCGGTAGTTGGAGGTTCGGTTGCATTAAGAGTCGGTCACATGAAATGTCGGCTACATGAAAGTTCTGACACATTACACCGTCCGACACGATTTTTCACACACAAAAAAACCAAAAATTTTCGGAAACTAGGATAATAAAAAAATACCCGTATCTGGCCGTTTTGCTAGATCAAGTCGTATTAGGTAGTTCAAGTTCGGTGGGGGAAAATCCAATATGGAGGATACTGGAGCACAGCTTTGCATGGAAGCCAATAGGACGAAATCAGTTTTTTTAAAATAACTTTTTAAAAACAAATTTTTGAACCTATGTTTATTAGCAAATTATTTTTCTTTTCTCGAAAGCTATTTTTTAATACAATAAAAATTGATATAACAATTTTATTAAATTTTATTATTTTAAAAAATAGCTTTCGATAAAAGAAAAATAATTTGCTAATAAACATAGGTTCAAAAATTTGTTTTTAAAAAGTTATTTTTAAATAACTGATTTTGCTCCATTGACTACAATGCATTTTTAGGCCCCAGTAAGCGGCCATCTTGAATTTTTTCCCACCGAACTTTAACTACCTTATGTGGCTTTTAGGGGTGAAAACAACCCTTAAACGAAAAGTGACATGATATTTTTGTAAAAAATATTATTTTTTTATAAAACTTGATATCTAGGTGTTTTAGGGCTCGCTGATTACAAATCCGATGTAAGATTTTCAAAATTCAGAATGGCGGAACCAATATGACTGACAACTTTTTTAAAAATAGATTCAATTTGCCTGAAACTCGTTATTCGGAGGTTTTTGGGGTCGCTGATTACGAATCTGATGTCAGATTTTTAAAATTTTAAATGGTGGATCCAATATGGCAGACAACTTTTTTAAAAATAGATTTAACTTTCCTGAAAACCACGGAGTTATCTCAGTTGGTTAAGGTCCTGGACTGTACGGTCGCGCCAAGTCATGCTTGCTTGGTTCGCGCCCCGGTGAGCCTGTGATTTTTTCCGGCTGTAAGATAACTTGAGTGGAAGGTAAAGACGTCGAGGTACATATAATGATATGCACTGTCGGTAATCGACCTGTGCAGATCACTAGAACTCGACTGTCGATAAACCGGTTGTATTCAGGTGAGGTTTTTCTACAGTTTTCCCTCTCCACTAGCGAGCAAACCCAATATACCGGGTGGTCCAGGCAAATGCGAGTACTCCTAATTTCAATCCGTTCTGTAGACGCAAAAACCACTTAGAGAGAATATATACGATGTACTGAATTCTAGGAACTCCCTACGGGGGACACTCATTGGGCCTGTGAAGTCGATAAAACGAGTGTATAATAACCATGAAGTAGGATAAGGAGATGAAACGACGTATTTTTACTGGCCCCCATATAGGGGGGTCACAGTAGACAGCTTTGCTTTTTCCCTGCCGACTATGCGCCCCTTCAGGGGAAAAGTAGAATTAATTTTCGTTGTGTGCGTGGCTGTGGCTTATGTACATGTGATATGGTCACGTGATAAATTATAGTTACAAAAATCACCACAGCAAGTGCTGTTGTCAACAGGGAAAAAAAGACCTGTACTACTGGGACCCCCCTGATTGGTGTCAAGTTTTCCCGCGACAAACTACAGGCGTTTCATCTCCTTATCCTACTTCATGATAATAACTTTAAAAAAACTTTCCTGAAACTCGTTACTCGGAGATTTTTGAGGACGCTGATGACAAATCTGATGTCAAATTTTCAAAATTTAAAATGGTGGACCTCATAAAGGTGAAGATTACAAAAAATTTAAACATTTCCACAAATGTGTCTTTGCATATTGGACATTTTCTTAATAACGAAACAAACTTTGTAGTAAGTAGGTATATTCGATAATAGGAAGCTTAAGTTAGAAGAATTAATAAATATAAAGTGATTATTTAACTTTTCTTTTAAAAGTAAAAATATCAACGATTGACATTAATTTGATATACAGTACGCTTCCATTTAATTGACCTCGTCGGGACCGGATGAAACATTTTAATTGACCCTTCCCACTCTTTACGCAAATACCAAAAACACTCTGCACGTGAGGGGAAATGTAACATTTCCCTTTACTTGCTCATGAGTGGTGGGGATAATTTTGTTCATTTTAAATGTACGAAAAAGTTCAAATAAAATGGAAGTTCATTTAAAATGGAGGTCAATTAAATCAAAGCGTACTGTATATACTATTTTCTTTAGCTATGCAACTGAGGGCGCAATTACATGTCTGCGTCGAACGCTGCGTTTTTGCGTTGAATAGTAAGAGAGAGGAAGACAGAAATATAGTCACATCTTTGTCCCTCTCACCATTCAACGCAAAAACGCAACGTTCGTCGCAGACATGTAATTGTGCCCTGAATATCAAAATACAACAAATGTCATTTGTTTTCGGTTTGTATATCAGAATTGTAAGTGTTCTTGAATAAAAATGGATTGTCCTAAACGTAATTCTTTTTTTTATTTTCGCCATATTGGATCCACCATTTTAAATTTTGAAAATCTGACATCAGATTCGTAATCAACGACCCCTAAAACCCACGAGTAACAAGCTTCAGGAAAATTGAATGTATTTTTAAAAAAGTTGTCCGCCATATTGGATCCGCCATTTTAAATTTTGAAAATCTGACATCAGATTCGTAATCAGCGATCCCAAAAACCCTCGAGTAACGAGTTTTAGGCAAATTGAATCTATTTTTAAAAAATTTGTCCGCCATACAAACGACTTGATCTAGCAAAACGGCCAGACACGGGTACGTATTTTTTTTTGGTCCTAGTTTCCGAAAATGTTTGATTTTTTTGTGTGTGAAAAAAAAGTTAATTTTTGTCGGACGGTATCAAAGATATTATTTAACGGCCACATGGATTGTCGGTTACATGGTTTGTCGGCAAAATGGAAGTTCTGTCACATGAATTGTCGGCCGAATGAAATTACGGCAAAATTATGTGTCGGCCACATGGAATGTCGGCTGAATGATTTGTCTGAAACATGAATTGTCGGCTGAATGGTTTGTCGGCAACATGGAAGCTCTAAAGGTACGGCTACACCTCGGGAGGCAAGGAGCCGGCTTCCTTCCCGTAAGTTAGAGTAAGAAGGACAAAAGTACTTCTGTCTTTCTTACTCTAACTTACGGGAAGGAAGCCGGCTCCTTGCCTCCCGAGGTGTGGCCGTACCTTAAGGGTGCCGTCTCATGTTAGGGATTAATAGATTAGGGATTAGAATAGACCAATCAGATAATTGGTCACATTGGAATGCATTTTCTGATTGGTCTATTCTAATCCCTAATCCATTAATCCCTAGCATAAGACGGTACCCTAACACATTAAATGTCGGCCACATGAAATTTGGTTCTATAAACTGTCGGCCACATGAAAGTTCGGTTGCATGATTTGTCGGTCGCATGAAAAGCCTAACGCACAATGAATCGTAATCGCTAATCCTTAATCGTAAGAATGAGAGGAAGTAGGACAGACATATATCTCTGTCCTGCTTCCTCTCATTATTACGATTCATTGTGCTTGAGGCTAAAGTTCGGCGTGAATAGCCTAACGCACAATGAATCGTAATCGCTAATCCTTAATCGTAAGAATAAGAGGAAGTAGGACAGACATATATCTCTGTCCTGCTTTCTCTCATTAGGTATGTTCTCGCTACCTACACTTTCTACACTTTTCACAAAAGTGTACACTTTTGCGTTCTCGCTACCAGAAGTGACGAGATAGTGTACACTCAAATCCCTAGCTGTCGTTGCACTTTTCCCTATTTCATTACACTCGACTACAAGCGAGTGTAAAAAGTGGAGTAAACGAAATGGCGCAAAAGTGGCATCTAATTCAAAATTAAAATTTTGTTAATGATAAAAATTCAAAGTCATTTACCTATGTTTATGATTTTTTCGTAACCTATAGTTTGTTTATAGAAATTATAAAAATTAGTAATTGATAAAATTAACACAAAATGCAGGTTAACCTCAAATAAAAAATATTATGTATATATACATATATAAAACATTTATGTAATTAATAACAAAAATAAAAAAAAAAATTTAATTAAAAAAAGAATTATTAAAGAAATTATTTATTTATTAAATTTATTAATTATATACGTAAATAAATAAAACGCTATATAGAGAAATAATGAAATTAATGAAATATGTAAACAAAAATTTGAATATTTAAAAATGTTTAATTATCATTAAATAATATGAATTAAAATTAATTGATTTTGAGTAAAATCTAAATCTAAAGGGTTAAAATTTTCATATTTAAAAGCAGGGCTGTTATAATTGTTTTAAATCATGAATCATTGGATTTAAATTAAAAAAAAAACTTTACAATTAAATATTTAATTTTTGATAAAATTTAAGAAATTGTGCTAATACTGATGATCAAAATACCTACTATCTATCTATCTAAATTTACTCACAATAAACCTTTTTGTAATTCTTAAAGTTTTTCTAAGAGATTTCACTTTTTAGAAACTATTTAATTTTTATCTTATAATTTCTTATTTTTACAAAATTTTAAGGTTTTTTCTCCTTTTTTCATCTGATTTGTTTTTTTTGTATTTGCATCCTTTCATTTTAGGATTTTCTTAAATTTTCTTCTTTTTATATTATTTAATATTATTTTACACAATTTTGTTATTATAACATTCACTAAACTTTTTATTTTGTTGATTTTCATACTTATGTATTTCCATATTTTTAAAATAAATATACGCTCATTTTTTAGTAAATTTATTCAATTTGTTTTCACACCTTGTCTATTTTTTGCGAGATTTTTGTCAGACTTACTTATTCTTACATAAAGTTTTTAAATTTTCTTTATTGGACTTGTTTATTTACACTTTCTTACAGTTTTTTAGACTAAGGAAAAAAAAACATTTCTCCATTTTCTTTCTATTTATTTAATTGTTTCATGTTTTACTATTTTTTAGTCATTCCTTCCGTTTTAATTAATTTTATAACTTTTGTTGTCATTTTTCCATTTCTTATACACCTTTTTTCTTCATTTAAATTTTTTTTGTTTCTATCTTGTACTTACGAATTTTTGAAAATATTTGTTCAATGCTGTTTTAATTTAATTTAATTTGTTTAATTTTTTTAATTTCTCAACTTTCTATTTTATTTTGTAGACTTTTATTCTCTTATTTTATATTTTGTAAATTTAGGCTTTTACTAAATATTCTTATTTTAACATCGTTATTCTATTTTATAGAATGTTTTTTCTTTAAAAATTTTCCCAACTTTGTTTCATTTTTTTTTCTTCAATTTGTGAATTATTCTCTAATTTTTCTAATTTTAAAACTTTCTTCTCTTTTGTAATATATTTTAACTTTTTTAAAAATATCTTCTTAATTATTTTTTAATGAAAAAAAATGTCCGTAAATAATTTGATTTTTTGAAAAGAATTTCTGCTTTTCATATATTTTTATGTCACTGTTTCATTTTTGTGTTTTGTTTTTTTTAATATTTTCTTCATTTCTTTAATATTATTGTTATGACATTTTTTATTTAAAAGAATTTTCTTATTTTTTTAATAGACTGTTTTCTTATCTTTTTACGTTCTTGTTTTTTTTTATAATTTATATTACCTTTTTGTTGCTTTTACCTAATTTTCCTAATTTTCCATTCATATAAATTTGAAGGTGTTTTTTTTTAAATTTTCTCATTTGTTCGACATAATTTATTTGATTTTGATTAAATGTTTTAATATTTTATTATTATCTTGTTTTTTTTTTATAATTTATTACCTTTTTGTTGCTTTTACCTAATTTTCCTAGTTTTGCATTCATATAAATTTAAAGGTGTTTTTTTTAAATTTTCTCATTTGTTCGACATAATTTATTTGATTTTGATTAAATGTTTTATTATTCATTATTTCTTATTAAATGTTCTATATATAAGTTTGAAAAATAAACTACTTACAAATAATCATTTGAAAATTTTATATACTAATTGGATTTAAAAAAAAATCAATTTTTGGTTTAAATAAAAAAAATCCGATTTAAATAAAAAAATCGGATTGTTTGACTTTCTTAAAAAAATTATGATTTTTATCAGCCTTGTTTAAAAGGTTTATATAGGATTAAAAGGATCATTATAATAAAAATTTTAATGAAAGAATGATCTTAATTAAAGAAAATAAAGTTTCATTCATATTGTTAAATAATTTCCAGTAAAAGAATTGCATATTTATTAAACAACTTAAACAAATGTTACTATTAAAATTTTATTATTATAAATTCAATATCTATGCTTTCTAACTAACCATTTACTGTTTTTTATTTATGGACCTTCTTAGATTTTTTGTTTTAAATATATATATATATATTTAAGGTAATTTTATGATGTACTAAAATAAGTTCTAAATTTGACAGTATAACTACTTTTAATGTCTTACATAATTTGAAAAAAGTGTAACAGATCTACACTATTCTGTTCTCGTTAGTTTCTGTACTTTACTTTAATGCGCATGCTCCGTTTTACACCTTCTTACACTCGAGTGTAGCAAGTGTAGGTAGCGAGAACATACCTATTATTACGATTAAGGATTAGCGATTACGATTCGTTGTGCTTTAGGCTTATGCCAATTGGATGTTGGGCGACTTTCATACGTCCCAATTTGTATGTTTTGTCTTCCTCTATCTCATATCAATTGGATGCGCATCGAGACAGACTCCAAGGTGAGAGTGTGCCAGTGCCATGAAGACTAGAATAAGGAGGTGAAATTAGATAGTTTTACCACAGGGAACGGTGGCGCGGCAAACAGGCTAGCCAGTAGGCGCCTCTTTTTGGTTCGAGCTTTGCTCAGTAACGAATTTTAGTTTTCTGCGCACGTAAGAGGGAGAAACAAGAGAAGGGAAAAGCGAGCTGATCAACAGCTGCTTCTCCCTTCTCCCTCTTCGTGCGCAGAAAACTCAAATTCGTTACTGAGCAAAGCCCGAACCGAAAAGAGGCACCTACTGTTTGGCCTGCTTCTGTGGACACCCCCACTCCACTCATTTCACCTCCTTATTCTAGTCTTCATGGCCAGTGCTTATATTACAGGATTTACAGGAAGTAGTTTACGTTCCGAACCCTGCATTTGAGAGTGTGTCAAGTGTTGACACTGAGCAGTGTTGGTTGGTTGAGTGTTGACTTTTGGACATTAGTGACTGCTTAGTGCTGTTTAGTGACTTTGGTCCTCTTGTCCGGGTTTATGATTGTATTGTTGTTCTTGTTCTTTTTTAATGAATCGTTTAATGAGTGCATCACAAGAAAAATTATCTCTTAATGTGGGAGGACTTCAAAACTCATTCACCACATCGATGGTAAGTTTACCTATAACTATTAAAAATAAAGTGTAGTACCTCATTACTTTGAAACAGAAAAGTTGTCAGTGAATTATTTATGACATTAATAGCTTGAAATTTAATGAAATGAAAGGTTTTAATGTACCCGAAAATTGAATGCATTCAAGTTTTCCTAAAATTAAGCTTCCTCTAAAAATTTTTCCATTAGCCATTAAAAATATTATAATTTTTGAAAAAGTTTCTGCTTCTCGTGTTTTCATTCTATTTTTTTGTTTGTTTTTTTTTTAATTAATATTTTTCACTGTTTATCACATATAATACGTGCAGAATTTCTTAAGTTTTTATAAACTAGAGTAAAATGTAAATATTAAAAACTACTATTTAAATGCATTATATCTCATAAATCACCAAATTAATTTTTGTTGTCTATTTTTTACAGAACAATATTATCTAACATAAAAATATATTACTTTTTTAATTGCGGTTAAAAATTCTTAAGTTTTGTTGCTTGTATTTTTATTATTCTGTATCAATACCTTTAAAGGCATCCATATGTTAGAAGTTCTAAAAATTTTGTGAAATATAAATTCATTATTATGCGTACTTATTCTTATTTTTTGTTCATCATGCCGAAAAAATCTTTATTTAAAGAAAAAAAAATATACATATATGTATATTTATTAGGATGGCCCTTATTTGAGCGATGATCTCAAATCATTTGTCTCCACCCGGAAAATTAATCAAGGTACAAAAAAAAAGTTCTGTAAGTTTGAGGCAAATCAAGCAGTATTAACACATGTCTCTAGGCAACTGATTTTTTTCCTTGTATTTCTACATAAACAAAAACGTTTTTTCGTAAATTTTCTATCAAATTGTTAAAAATGAATTTTTTTTAATGCACAAACGATATTTCTCTTTATAAATGTTTAAAAAATGAAATTCTGGTACTTATTTATCATAGACATTGTATGGAATATTTTTTGCAAGACCGTGAAGAACTCCGAAAATTGCAAAAAAAATTTTGCCTGGCATCCAAGTAAAAATTAAAATTTTTTTAATTAATATGTATAGGTACCATAAAGTTATATTCTTTTAACTTATCTGAAGAGAAAAATCGATCGCAAATTTGAAAATATTATTCTTTATCGATTTTATAGCAAATTTAAGAAAAAATTATTTTTTTCTATGTAAAAATACATGTGGAATTTTGGTTGTCTAGTGGCTTAATAATGCTTGATTTGGCTCAAACTTGAAAGAAAATTTTTTTTGGTACCTTGATCAATTTTCCACAACTCCTGACACTACCCTATGTAAAATAATTTCATTTTTTATAAATGACACATTGTTAGTTTTAAATAGATATTTGAAGAATTTTTTAATTGAACGAAAGAAAACCAATAGAGATAATTGACGAAAAACGTATTAATTAAAAAAAATCTTTTTAAAATATAAAACTTATAGAATTAATTATTTATTGTATTTTAAATATGTTTTATCAGAAATTAATTTTTTTTGGACAATGATAAAGCAAGTAATACGGTGTAAAAATAAATTTACAAGATACCTTAAGGAGATTCTATCGCAAATAAAATTAGCATTACCATTTTAATCAAATTTGTTATTCACTTGTAGATACTGGTTTTATAATGATGCTGTTAAATTTTTGAGACCTCAAGGTACTTTTGAAAAAAGTTATAAGTGTATTTGTTTTTTTAACATTTTACATCGAGTCTCATGTGAATTGAGTAGTTTGTCATATATATAGTTATATATTTGTATATATTTTAAAAAGTACCTTGAGGTATCAAAAATTTGAATGCTTCATTATAAAACCATTATCTATCAGTGGACCAAATTTGATTAAAATGCTAATGTTAATTCTATTTACGATAGAACCTCCTTAAATCTATTGAAAGAGATAAATACACATTAAAAATGTACTTTTAATTTTCAGAAGGCGACCACCAATTCGGGGCTAGAAGCCCAGGGTAACCTGGGTTTTCTTCATGCCTTCGTTGCCTCTCTTTCTGTAATTGTTGTCTCTGAATTGGGCGACAAAACTTTCTTCATTGCTGCCATAATGGCAATGAAATATCCAAGACTTACCGTCTTTACCGGCGCCATGGGAGCGCTTGCTTTCATGACAATCCTTTCAGGTAAAACAATTTTTTACAAAAATAATGGTAGGGAACTAAACCATGTAAACGTCGTATTAAAAAAATAGTTTTTATTACTTTTTTTACCCTGCCTTTCAAAATCGAAAAATTATTTCTTGGTATTACAGTAATGGAAGCAAAAAATGTGACTACTCATAGCAGGATTGCTACCATTCTTGTTATGTCTTATTATTGTTTGATTGACTTATTAAATTTAGTCATTTAGTGATATCACGCATTTAAAGTTCTGAACACTGCATAGGGGAGAGTGTCCATCAATGTACCGGGTTTTTTTTCAAGGTCATAGTATTTATTCAATTTCACCAATTTCAAGCACTTTTTTGCATCAATATAAAACTGGAACACTTCTCTATGTAATGCACATATATTATACCCGATTTATTTTGATTAAGTAATAAAATTTAGGATTTTTCTAAACTAACACGCTATTTTCATTTTCAACAACCTGGGTACACAATGAACCACCTCTATAAAAACACTAAAAATGTTCAACAATAATAATATTGCAATTTTCACTTTGTGAAAAAACTTTTTTCTATCAAATACTATAAAAAATTATTACTTAATACTTTTTAATTGATAATGTATAACATAAATATACCTCAAATTTAAGTTAACTAGCTAAAATGGCAGTTTATTTTTGCTATGTTGAGAAGAGTACTGATAACAATCGCGATCACATGCTGTACGCATGCCTAGTTTTATAATCAGGCATACCAATCTGGAAATTGAAAATACACTGAAATTCCAGGTGGTTCATTGTTCCCTGGTACATTGAATCAACATGACATTTGCAATAAAAATGGTTTTTTATAACCTAATCCAACATTTCAAAATCATTATCTTATTAGAATATTGTAGTTAAGGCCCGATACAAAATAAATCGTAAGTTTATTTATTTTTGAATTACCTTATTTCAATTAAAAAACGTGTTTGTATTTTAGGTAAATTTTTTCTTCAGTGCATCAAAAACATTTTTTTTTAGTTTTCTCTGTAAAGAATAAATCCACATGTCTCAAACTTATGGACGTAGTGTACATTGATTGCCACTCTCCCCTACTGAAAAAAAAACGAAATTTTTGTTTTATATTTTATTAAAAAATTTAAGCTTAAACTTAAATATTGTTTTACATTCATATCAAATGATTTAAAAGATATTTTGAAAAATATTTATTTATACAATTTGATTAAGTCATAATTTTTCCAAAACCATTCGTCTGAAATGAGAAACCCGAGAACATTTTTTTTGTATACATTATGTTGTTATTGGATTAAGTGAAAGTTTTCTTTTATTAAAGAAGTTTTTAATTGAAAAAAATTAATTTTCCACTCTATTTTCGCTTGTGCCAACTGCACTGAAATAAGAGTTTGTATAATTTAAACATAATATTGTCCAACCAAAAAAATATGTTTAAATTAAATAAATTATGTAGTTGAATCAAACATTATGTTTAATTTAAACATATAATGCATTTTTTCTGTAATGTGCCTTGTCAGAAAACTAATATCTCGGATCAAAGTGAAACTATAGCGTTAATTATTGGCCTATCTAGTGCTAATATTGTTCCACAAAATTTTTTTAAAAATTGACTGAGATATAGGGTTTGAAATATTTGGAATATCGTGCAATATCGTCTACAACTTGAATTTATGCTACCTGCAGATACAAAATTTATATAAAAAAAGTTAGGACTAAGTAATTTTTATAGATCCAATCGAAAGTTGATGTTTTTTTTTCCAATGATATACCAAATTCAGAATAGCTTTTTTTTGTTTTCGAGATATTAGACGACAAAGAAAGCGTTACGGTGCCACTCTGCATCTCGGAGAGGCGCATGAATATTCTCTAAAACACATTTGGACTAAAATCTATTTGGTCTAAAACTCATTTACCCTAAAAGACATTTGGCCTAAAATCCATTTGGCTTAAAAGCTCATTTAGCCTAAAACTCACTTAGTCAAAACTCATTTCGCATAAATCCCATTTGGCCTAAAACTCAATCGGCCTAAAATCCTTTGGCCAAAAACTCATTTAGCAATAATAATACCCATCCTGAGTATTTAAAAAAAAACTTTTAAATCGGTTGAAAATTGAGGAGTAGGCAGATTTTTGTCCAAACATAATTACTTTTTTTCCACTGTGCCACGCTGCGAAACTATTGGGACTGTCAGTTAATTTACGCAATCAGCATTCTCTGAGAGAAATTTTGTTGAGCGTAAGAAAGTTTTAAATATCGGAAATAACATATTTTGTGCACTGGAAAAAAGCACTTTGGAAAAAAATTGCTTAAATATTAGAATTCTTGCACTGCAAACTTTAAATCTTTAAAATAATTACATATATGTATTTATTAATTAGAATGTTTTATACCGTTAACCATCAATTTTATCAATTTTCATTATTCTTTCAAAAAAGAATAATAAAATTGATAAGTTAGGATTTTTGACAGGTCAGCCGTTGTATCCATATATATGTGACGCCTCGCGAAAAAAGGGATCTGTATAGCAAAAAAAAAATCAATTTTTATTTTTTTATGCTAAGCTGTAGCTTTTGAGTTCCTCTTTCTTTTAAAAATATCAGAAACTGTTTCCATTAATTACTTTTGTGTTATTATTCATGAACCGTAAGATAATTTACATTGGTCACAATGCATTGCTACAACTTCTAACGCTCGCCCTGTATAAAATTCGCGATTGAGGCGATAGGTCCCTTTTCTTGCGCGGCGTCACATTTATTGAGTCGAAGATGTTAATTTTAAGAATTTTTTTTAATTCTTCTCTTTTTTTACCCTATCAACCCGTACTTAAAATTAAATGTAGCTTTATTCATAAATTTCGAAAATTACACTTTTTTCTCCTTCTAAACTGTAAAAACAGGTGTCATGAAAGTGTCTTATTTTAAGATATAAGGTGTTTATGAAGCGTACAGTAATTTCAAGTTATTTCATTGGTTGAAATTAAGACACTAGAAAATGTCTTAAAAATGACCACATAAATGTCTCACAATAAGACACCTGTTTTTGCAGTGTAGAGAATTTTTACGTGTTTGTTTACTTTTTTTACCTACTTCTTTTAATTAAAAATCACACCACCAGTTAGCGTATCGGAATTTAGCCATTCCCAATTCTAATTTTTGCGGTCTGTATAAAATTAAAAAAAATTATTTCTTTTAAAATCAAAAATATTGTTTTTGGTGAAAATAGTAAATTTAATTTTAATTTTGAAAAATCAAGATTAAATAGTAAATAAATTGCAAAATAAAATTTACCAATGAAAAGCGCATCAATAAAACTATTAGAATGACTTGGTGCTAAATTTTTTTTGCTAAATGTACAAGTAGAATAAATTAAAGTTGTAGAGTTGTAGACGATATTGCACGAAAGTACAGATATTTCAAACTTTGTTGGACCGTAGCTACCCCCTAGTCCCATCGGAAAAACCTTTTAGACACAAACGGAGTTTGTTTAAGTGAAAAAGCTAATTTTCGACCAAAAGTTTAAGATTTTATATAAAAATCATGACTTCTTTATTTTACCTGCGAATTGTACTAGATTAATAAGATTAACAATAAATAATAATATAAACCAAACAAATTATTTTTCATTTGCAATTATTAAAATATGTAGATAATGTAGAAAAAAATAACGTTATTGTCTAATACTATTAAATTTATGTTAGTTACTCTCAACATTTTCAATATTTTTCGCCAAAATTGCAAAAATTGCAAAAAAACATGTTTTTTTGTTAATATCTCTAAAACGCTTCTTTGGAAAACTTTTGGTAGTAATTTTCGTTTTCAGTGACCATAAATTAGACCAATAAATACTTTTTCGACTAAGTACCCGAGACGAAGGAAAATTTGTAAACTAATGTAATTAACTCTAATTTCACTTTAATCCGAAATATTGACTTTTTGACTTGAGACATAACAGAAAACATGCCTCATATTTTCTAATTGCATATAAATTTTTTTTTCTCAGTGTAAAATTCCTTAACAAATGTTTTATAATAACGTTTTACTTTAGATTGAATCAATTTCAATAATTTTAAATATAAATTAATCGTTATTATGTTTTTCACATCTCTGCTATCTTCGAAAAAGGTGCAGATTTTTGCTTACAATGTAGAGCAAATCAGATAAGAACAATCTGCAGATAAAGTAATTTAAACTGCTGGCGTCTATTCTAAATATTTTCTTATATTTTTATTTCACAATATTAATGCAATGCACCGACACAACGCTGCAGTATAATTATTTATGAATTCCAGCTTATGTAATAATTTTGCTCCAATGAAATTAAAATATTAATTAACAGTACTAATTTTATTAATAACTTTCATCTAAAATGATCATTATAGATTTATTAAAATAAACAAAAATACTAGTTTTCTGTCTATCAAAAAGAAGAGAATAGTTTGCTAGCTTAGTGGGAAAAAAAGGACATGTCAGATTTTTGTTTGAAAAGAGGGCACCTTGAAAGTAAATTTTTTTAAACAAAAGTTTGGTTGGTAGCACTATAAATGGATTTAATATTCATATATGTATATTATGTGTTATTAATTTTTTTACATATTTTACTTTTATGTACAGGGCCGCTCAACAGAATTTGCTCACTCAGTCGCAATTAAAGGCATTGCAAAGTGCAATTGAAAGATTATTTTATCACATTTTATGAAAGTTATAATCATTTTATAAAAATAACCTGTTTTTTTAATTGTTAAAAACTTAACTAGATGGAAATTATGTCCTTTTAATGGACATTTCGCTTCCAAGTAAGCAAAATAATATACTTCCTCATAAAGGTAGAAATAAATTAATAATATAAAAGTTAATTGGAGAAATAATTAAAAACAAAAGAATTTTAAATGCAAAAAACGATTTTTTTTTCGATGAAAAAAGGTGCTCAAAAAAATTTGATTGGGTATTTTAAAAAATCCCTTTTTCCAAATTTAGATATTCATGAGATTAATAAGTCATCTAAATTCTATTGAAATTCGTTGAAGCGTTCTCGAGATATCCTAGCGACAAAAAACGCTATACACACACACATCTGGACATTTACTTAAAAATGAAAATAAGTCGATTTAGACTATTCTTGGAAAATCGATAATCTTAACGATCACAAAGCTTCCTCTATGAGGAAGCAAAATTAAAAATAATAATTTAAAAGTTGTTGCCTTAATTGTCACAGATTGGAAAAATTCTGAGGTCCATGTAGAGGTTATCAACAGGTTTAGGACGGGTGGGAGGGGGGTGTCAATGCACCTTGTTACATAACATTTTTACGCATTGTTTAAAATACGTTTTAAATTCTGCTTCTTTTGAAATTTTCAAAATCTGAATTCATGAATTTTTAAGTCAATTTGGTACAAAGATACTAAGAACTTTTCGTATTATAATTATATCCCTTGAATTTATTTGATATTTTGTTAACAACAAGCAAATATTCTGTAAAATAGAAGTTGATAAAATATTTTTCAAAATTAAACAAGGCGGCTTCCATAAATGATGTCACAAATTTTTTGGCAAATTTGAACCCCCTTCCCTCTGTCACAATGTGTCACACTTAACTACACCCCTCCCCCACCACTATGTCACGTCACTATAGCAAAGTCAGTATTTTTTATAAAAAATTCAACTAAAGTGTATTTCCATTACTTCTGATAGTAATTTAATTATTTTAAAGATCAGTAATTATAATTAATACGTTTATTTCTAAAGTATTTTTAATGTGAACTCACATACAAATAGCGTTGTTAAACTCAAAAGGTACTCATCAATTGTATATAATATTAGTTTAAAATAAAAATTAATTTTTGTAAATGGTCCCATAGCTAGCACTTCCACAAAATTTTGTGTGCAAGGCCCGATTTTTTGTCTCCTTTATTTTCTCCATAAAATAGAATTTTTGTCGAAGATGCTAGCTAAATATATATAGCTTATACATTCACAGAAGAAAAATGTTAATTTAAAAGAAACAAACACGTGGGAGTTTTATGCTCTAAAAAATCATTATTACAATTTTCAAAAAATGGCTATTTCGAAAATTTCAACTAAAAAAGAATTACAGTGGAATCTCGATAACTCGAATTTGGTAACTAGAATGCATTTTTATATCCCTGGCAAAAATCCTATTTAATGCATGTAAAAACAACTCGAATTTCGATTTTTCGAATCAAATTTTTCTTTCCGTTCAACATTTTCTACTTGATAATTCGAATTTTAAAGTGTTACTTTTTCTTAGATTATTTTTGATAGAGACGACCCAAGATGGACATTTCGCATAAAATCAAGATAAAATTTTTGTTTAAGGCGACAGCACCTTCTGCTTTCTGCTATTATTGTTGTGTGTATGGGTGATTCTCCCGAAATATTACTTTTGTATGTCCTCAAGATTTTCTCAATAATAATAATAATTTATGACAATTTCTCTCTATACGTCAATAGTTTACCACTTTTTCTAAAAATCCTGCAAAAGAATTTATTTATTTTATAACTTTTAAGTACTTTTTTTTGTAATTTTAACTACTAAAAGTGAGCCTTTTAACCTGTCCTATGTCAATTTTTCATTCTTTTAAAACGTAAAACAACTATTTAATATTTGAAAAACAATACTTTACAGATATTTTCTAGAAGCTAAGGGATTGTAGAATATTTGTACAAAGTATAAATAAAATATTTGAGAGAAAAAACGATAGCTTCAGACAAAAATACAAATTTATTTATTTAGATGTTCAAAATGTCGACGTTTCGAAGTCCATATGACTTCCTCTTCAGGACAATTCAAGTATAATTTTTATCATGTAAAAAGTCGAGTCTGTAATACAATTATAATATACAAAAATTAGGTTAAGTCAATGAAAATAAATTAAATCAAATTGTGTTAACAATAATAAGCTTAGTTGAAAGATATCACATCATCAAAACTACTTACATGAGCTTCATTGTCAACTTTGTCAAAAAAAATTTTTTATTCAACAATAGAAAAAATCAAATGGAATTCAATCACCATCTTAGTCACCAATATCATAATATTTCCTTCCGTTCCACTCTGAAATTCAATTTATTTTAAACACATAAGTTGATTTAAAAAAAAAAAACTTTATTTATTTACTAAAATTTATAATTATTATCAATAATAATTTTTTAATTTAAAATTTAAAATAACAATTATCTCAAAAATTATTTATCTTTATGTTTAAAAACGTGTTTAAATTTTAATAATTTAAATGAAAATAGTAACCGACTGTAACCAACAGATCTCAGAGTCAAACTGACGGAAAGATTATTTACAATAACAAAGTTACACTCATTCTCACAATACAATTTCAGAATTCATATATTTATAACTTTAGATTCAGAAAAAATTAAATAATTAAATGTAATTAATTATGGAATTATAAATAGGACAGTAATTTTGCAAATCGACATTTTGAACATCTAAATAAATAAATTTGTATTTTTGTCTGAAGCTATCGTTTTTTCTCTCAAATAATTTATACTATCTCAGACGTTAAGTTATTTATATATGTACATTTATATTCTTATCTGTATGTATATATTTTCAATAAATAAAATAGATCTTATAGATTTTCCATAAATGGAAAATGAATTTTCTCCTCTGGTTTTGCATCATTCCTCTGGCTTGTTGTATATTATTCAATATTTTTTATATTAGTTGAGTTATTTATATGTTTTCATACTTATTAAATACAGTGACATCCATAATAATAATTTGTCAAGTGGGTTTTGTAAAAAAATCATTATTTAAAGTTAAAAATATATAAATTGAAGCTTTTACAGCGATTCACAACCTGAACCGTCATTCCTATGGCTTAAATTAAAAATAGAATGACAGTAGATAAAATATTTTTGCAATTTTTCTACAATAAAGTTAACTTATACAAACATGCTAAACGATTTTAAGTTTAAGAAAAATTGCTTAATTTTAAATAAAATGTAAAAAATGTTGAAATCATCATTCCTCTGGCTCGTCAATCCTCTGGCTCATATTAAAAATTAATAGGAATATCAATTGTTTTTTAACTGTCAACGAAAAATAAACCTTCAAATCTTGACAAATAATTATTGGTGGTCAAAAGATTTCATATTTTGGTAAGTGTTTTAAAATTTACAATTTTTTTAAATTATAATTAATAATAAATTAATAACATTAAATAGTTTTCTGACTATAAAAAATATTGTTTAAAATAAATCCAAATAACATGAATTTGTTGTTTACTTTAGAAAAAACACCTGCTCTACATTTTAACCTTCAGATTGATCTATAAATTTTAATATTAAAAATCTTTTTTAAATGCTACAAATTAGCATGATCAAGTTATGAAGGTGTTAAATCTTTAATTCCTTAACATGTTTATAAATTTTAGAAGTCCTAAAATGTATTTAATAAATTTGTATTTCCGATGCACAAAAAGGAATATTTCTGGAGAATCACCCGTATATAGACCAAGTTTTTGATGCACATTTGAAGAAAAAAAAAACAGTTAGTTTTTCTTACGTATAGATACGGCGTGGATGTGACTCATAAAGTTTTCTTACGTTTTTTTCTGTAGCTGCGATAAAGTTGGTATAGTTATTTAAAATGTTAATTTTGAATAGGCACTTATCGTTAAAAACCTATTTATTTATCGTATAATAATATCCTAAAATGATTTAATTGATATTGTGTTTATATACAAACATTTACTGGGGCTCAAAAAATGGTGTCATTTTTGACAGATGAACAGTAGACACACAGAACTCCTTAATGTATTTATTTAATAGTAATGATTTTCTGAAAGCCTAAAAACAGCCACAAAAATTACACGTATTTGTTTCTTTTGAATTACATTTTTTTTCAGTTCCATTAACAGTGCTACCAACCAAAGTTTTTGGGTGATTTTACTAAGCGAATGAGATAATGTTTCATTTTCAATTTATTTAATTTATTTCTGACTTGAAAGGAAATTTTGAAAGAAATGATAAATTCTGGTGTGCAGTGTTGATGAAGAATTTACGCCAAGTTGTGAATTCATAATCTTTTTTTTTAATTATTCTTCTGCTTTATTAACAATGAATTAACGAAATTTATGATTTAATCATAAAGAATTAACAAAAGACGTCAGGACCGAAAAAGAGTTTTCTAAATTATTTCCATTCGTAAAGTAACTTTATTATTTATAATTCCGATTAAATTTATAATAAATGTGGCATGGCATTTTTTATGGCTGAAACAAGTTATTTTACTATAAATGTTTTACTAGTAGCTGCATTGTATCCAAGGTTGAAGTTTTTATAGCACAAAAAAACAGATGCATTTCTGAGAAATTAATTAAAGGTTACACTTTATTATTTAAATTAAATTACATTCCATATTTTAAAAATAAAATAATTTTCGATTATGTCAAAACAAACAAATTTTAAATGATAAAATAAAAAGGAATATGTATTTAATAATCTGTAATTATTTTTTTGTGTTGTACAGGTACTTTAACACTACGCTTTATTAGACTTTTCTTTCTAGATATTTTCAATGGTTTTTTAATACCAAAGGATGCGAAAATCTTAAAGTTAATAAACTGATCTTTCGAAAACATATACCCATTTAAAAACATTGTTTTTTCCTTTTTTTAAATACATTTTTTACATTAAATAATGTAGGGGAGAGTCGGCCGAAATGCCTAATTGGGTTAATTGGCAATGGTTAATAACTTGGCCAAAAATAAATATTAATCATAATTGTTTTTAATTATGAAGTATATTAAGGTGAAGATGATTTCTGTAAAGTTTCATGTTTCTCAGTTTATTATTAAATAATTTATTAAAGAATTGTGAAAATGATGCTTTCCAACGATAATTTTTTTATTTTTAAAGATTAGAAAACATGCACTTCTATCTCACATACGTACATAATTTTTTTTTTAAATTAATCCTTGAATATTTAGCTATCTAATCACTTTGACTTAATTTATAAAAATTAGTTCTAAACTGAAAATAATTAGTTTAATTACATCGTGTGTTTTTGGCTAAATTGCCTTGGTTAAATTGCCTATATGCTGTAAAACTTCTAAACAAGATACGTACGATACGAAAAATCTCTCGGGCTACGCGTATATTTTGATGTAGAAACTAAATATCAAGTTGTTACTGCTTCTGTATAGAAAATCAGTGTTTTAACAAATTAATTATACTAATTATTGCATTTATATTAATAATAATTATAATAATTATGCATTGAAGAATTATTTTTAATATATTTTTAAAACATGATTTTAAAATAGCGCGGGATGAATAAAAAGAAGTGCGCATGCGCAGAAAAATACATAAGATTACGAGAGATACGTGTTGTCACGTGACTATAAAGAATCATGGCGGATTGACCTGTCACATTTAGCATTGAATGCCAAAATTTTCGTTTTTTCCTAAAACTCACGCAGTTTTCAATCGAGCAGGTATTTTTGTAATTTATTATAGTGTTTAATTTACTTTTGTATAATTTTTTATAATTGTAGAAGCTTTATTTATTTGTTATAGACTTTTTTTCATTTTTTGTCGGACTGCTTTGGATTGAAACTTTAGTTTTATGACAAAAAGATTATATTTTTGTATTCACAGCTAGTTCTTTTTTTAATATTAACAAGATAATTGATTATAGAAATTATATAAAAATTTTTTTTTTACTTTTATTCATATTTTTCCATATTTTTGTGCACAGGCGATTTACCCAGTCGTGTGTCAAAATGGCGAATTTTGACATCAATATTTAAATAATTATTTTTTCTATTTTTTCTGAAATAAACACTTAAAATGACTACCTTATTATATTCTTAAAGGATGTTTTCTAAATATTTGATGGTTTATATTTTTCAAAACTATAGTTAAATACTTTTTTTTTGCTCTAAACTTTACTATAGGCATTTTGGCCGACTCTTCCCTAGTGTGGTGCACTAACGTATCTTGATTCGTTTTTTGTTTATTCAAATTTATTATAATATATACATAAGTAATAAAACTTTTTTAAATAAAGTATGTATTTCTGTCGTGTAAGTAGAAGATAAAAGTGGACTTTTTTTAAATTACATTTTTCCTAAAAAAAAGTTTGACCCAATTGTTAGATCTTACTTATTAAAACCATTGAACATTTTAACTTGTACTTTTATTATTTTTTAAAAAATATTTTATTTATGTCAGTGCGTCACAATGATATCAAACGATCCAACATAAACCTATTAATATCTACAATTCTCAAAGTGAATTTTGCGTTGTTTAAGATTGACAAGTCATTTCCCGTAGTTTTAGTACGCTGAACCTGAATCTGGTAACGAAAACCTTCAATCACGTCAGGATTTTGAAAATTTCTACCTGGTAAATCCGACGGGCAAAGGACTTGTCATAGGGGTTCAATTAAAGCTTGAACCCAGGCACGTAGACAGGGGGGCCATTGGACCCGCCCCCCCCCCGAAATTTTTTTTACTCGTTGAAAAAAAAATTTTTGCGAATAATGTTTTTGCTACGGGCGCTACGGGTATGGAATTTTGCCCCCCCCCCCCCGGGAAAAATTTCTGGCTACGGGGCTGCTTGAACCCTGCACTTTACAAAAGTATAGCGATATCGGCAATAAACTAAATTAAAACATGATTTTTTTTTAGAGTTATCAAGTCTAAAAAGGGCAATTACTGTCCGTGAATACTACTGTTTTAAAAAATGATTGGATTTTGTAATCATCGGCGTAACTCCGAAAATTTTCATTGAGTATATCTTCATAAAATACAGAGTTCAAACTTTAATTCAACTCTTTCGACAAGTCTCTAGCACGTTGGATTTAGCCAGTAAAAATTTTCAAAAACTGCCAAGAACGTGATTTTTGGCAGTAGTACTCCTAGTAGGGCTGCGCACGATACGATATTTGACAGAGTCTCGTCTCGGTCTCGAAAAAATGGAAAATTGATGGTATCGTCTCGGTATCGCGTTCATAATTGTAGTCTCGTCTAGTCTCGATCTTAAAAACATCGAAAAAATAAAACATAACAATTGCAGAATACAATTGTTAACTTATTTATTATAAAAATAAGATGTTGTTTAAAATGTGAAGCTGGCAAGCAGAAAAATTAACAATAAGTGAAATTTTGGACAATACTTTTAAACCGATACTTCACTTTCTTCTTCGACAACCTCGACTTCTATACTTGCATCTAAGAAATGATTTTTGGTATTAAATCATCAGCAGAAGAATCTTGTTGAAAAAAGATCAGTAATCTACATTTTCATTTTCCGATATGATTATTTTTTTATAACTTAATTAAATATTTTTGAAAAAAGGTTAGTCGAATTATACATTATTTAGCTTTTAAAAATAGATATCTATATCTGTTATCCGTAGTAAAGAAGTTCATAATTACTACCCTATTGCGGTCTCGCCGAGAGTCTGGCCGAGATTCGCTTTTTTCGTGGTATCGTCTCGGCATCATCTCGGAATTTTTTTGCGGTATCGTCTCGATATCATCTCGGAAAACGAGACGATACCGAGCCGAGACCGAGACTGGTCTCGGTATCGTGCGCAGCCCTAATTCCTACTTTTCTCGAAATCCTAACGTGATGGGCGATTTTTGTTGTCAGATTCGGATTCAGCGCACTAAAAACTACGGGAAATGACTTGTCGATCTCAAACAACGGAAAAAACTTTTGTTTGCTGGCTTGTGTTATTTTTAAGTTCTCTAAATATTTTTATATATAAATTATTATTAAATAAAATTTATTATTCATTTTTATGCTCACTTACCATCCTCCGACAACATAAAAAATGTACCTGACAATTTATTTTTGAATAAGTATTGGGAAGAAGAACTTTTTCAGTCGAAGACCACGTTACTTTGATAGGAGGAGACACAGTATGACAAATATAAACGGTTGTCCATGAGGGGGGGGGGGGGGTCTAAAAAGTCGAAAAACTGGTAACGTAGATTATGGACGATCCCTTATTAACAAGATTCAGAACAAGAAATTAGTTTTGTATCTGAAATTACAAATTTTGAGTAACAATTATTGCTATTGTTGTAAAAAAATAAATGCATTTTTTCGTGACGCGTGAACATGGTTTAGTGCAATTTTTATATTAATTTAAATAATGAAAAACTTATAGTAAAAATGAAAAAAAAATGATTTAAGAAGGTTCTATCGTAAAAAGAATTAACATTACCATTTTAATCAAATTTGGTCTACTGGTAGATAATGATTTTATAATGATGCAGTTAAATTTTTGAGACCTCAAGGTACTTGTGAAAAAGTTATAAGGGTTTTCCTTTTTAATATTTTACATTGAATTTTATGGGAATTGAGTCGATTGTCATATATATCCATATATTAACATGTATTTTCAATAGTACCTTGAGGTCTCAAAAATTTATCTGCATCATTATAAATCCATTATCTTCTGGTGGACCAAATTCGATTAAAATGGTAATGTTAATTCTTTTTACGATAGAACCTCCTTATCATCTTAAGGAGGTTCTCTCCATGCATTCCTAATCAAAACGAAAACCATCTATTTAAGTTTTCTTTTGAATAACTGAGTCATTTGTAACAAATCGCGCGTAAAATGTAAAAAAATAACTTTTGTTGTAAGTACCACAGCCTTCTAAAAATTTAACTGAATCTTTTTCAAGTAATATCTATCAGAATGTTGAGTTTTATTGAAATCCACCTATGATTTTTTAAATGGAGAGAACTTCCTTAAAACCTTATATACAAAAGATTAATGAAAATTTAGCCAGGAAATGACCAGAAGTCCATAAAATATTAGTTTAATGTACCCTATCGGTGCACGGAACGATGAGTTATAGTAAAACTGACACCACGTTTTGAGTAAAATAAAAGCATGAGAAAACTTCTATGGCGCCATCTGTGGGTTGTAGCATATCAACTACCTCAACGTATATTACGTTGAGTAAATTTGACACATCGTTGATTTAACCTTATACTTTATTTCGTCAATCCAAAACCGACAATATTATTGTGTAAATTTCACTCTCTCCAGCGTAATATTTACTTTTCCCTTCGTTCCGTGTTCAAGATAAATTTCAGCTGTCTTTCAAGTTTAATTAAAAAGCAATTATATATGTTTTTTAAATTATATTTTCTGATATTTGCATTTTTTGTTTTTCATATATATATATATCTTTTGTAGTAGGTATTTAACTTATATTTTATAATTAAAATTTATAAATAATTTTAGTATTATGTCCTTTATAAACAGAGGACATTAAACAAATTTATTCTTGACCTTAGAAAGTTTAAGAACCGACTAAAAGTTTATTTTAAAGAAATACTCCTAAAAAAAGAAATTTTTGAAAAGTTAGAAAATACTCTTTACATTCAGATTTCAGAGAATGTAATAATTTAAAAAATATTTTTAAAAAATATGCTCATTTTAATAAGTTCTAATTTTAAGTAATAACTTTAATGTCAACAGTGGTCTTCGGATATGCAGCTACCATAATTCCTCGGGCCTACACATATTATATTTCCACTGCACTATTTGCTTTATTCGGTTTAAAAATGATCAGAGATAGTTATTATATGTCTCCTAATGAAGGCCAAGAAGAACTTGAAGAGGTTCAATCAGATTTGAGGAAACGAGAAGATGAAGTAATATTTTTAAATTAATGATTTCAGCTGTTTAATATAAATTACACTTTATAATAGCGAAAAATTACTTCTTATCAAACTCAGGGTCGTATTTGGGGTCACGATCCAGGGAGGCAAAAATCAGTGAACATTGGGATACAGTCTCATGAATCGTTCCATAAACTACGTAGCTCTATTTTGAACGATTTTAGCCCCTTCATCCCTGCTTAGCCTAGTGTAACTTTTGACTAAACTTCCTTCCCCCTCCCTATTATGGAACGTAGCTTAAGGGGTAAATTTTTCAAAGACTGAATAATGGAATGGACTGTTTTTAAAATTTTATTGACTTCAATATATTTAAAATATAAAAAAAAATCATAACAGAGGTAGAGATCAGAAATATTACCACGAAATAAAATATTTTGTAAAAGTAACAAGTAATAATTTACGCAGCCCGTGCAAATTTGAAAAAAAAAGTAAAATAAGGCTAATAATCCCCCTAAATGGGCTACGTGTTTTATGGAAGACCCTCATGTGGCAGAATAGACTTCAGCCAATCAAAAAGCAGTCTCTTGCGGTTCAGTATAACATTTAATGCCAGAGATAAGAATTACTAAGGGGTCGTACGCAAATTACGTAAGTCATTTTTTAGGGTTTTTTGTTCCCCAACCTCCCCATTGTAAGACACCTTAATATTTTTCTTGAACCCCCCCTCCCCCCCTCTGAAATCCTACTGAGATCAATTTTTTCTTAATTTTGGTTTTAAAAGCATTTTCTTAATCTAATAGAAATAACATTTGTTTTAGATGAAATATTTACTGTTAATTTAAAGGTAGATAACATAGATAGATTATATTAATTTGATAGCAGCGGATATTTTCGATATCTCTAGAATATCTGAAAAAGCGAAAATTTCTATATCAATTGGATATCGTACGGATATCCCAGAAGATGTATAGGTTATCCTGTCTAGTATCCAGAAGTAACATACACTGGATATTCTGAGGATATATATCTTTAAAATATCCTTGGGATATTCAGAAGATGTTCTTATGATGGAGTTGAAATTGTTATCCTCGGGATATGTTCAGGATATTAATTTAGAATTTCAAATATCCTGAAAATATTCCGGATATTTTCCGGGAAAGCGGAAATTTCAATATCCATTGGATATCCTAAGGATGTCCAATGACATTTTCAGAATATCCCACCAGATCGTACGGTCCGATATTCATCGGATATTATCCTTTTGTTATGAGGATACGGTTGTAAAGACATATCAGTTAAAGCTCTCTTTAAATTTTGTTCAACAAAACGTAATTTTTTTTTGTTTTTAATATATAACGTAACATTTTGCAGGAACCCCCCACACCCTTATGTAAAATGCCGTAAGATTTCATTTAACAAAACCCTCCCTCACCCCCTAATGGCTTAAGTAATTTGTGTATGGACCCTTAAAATTACAAAACAAATATTTTTTATACAGAGACAAACAAGCCACAACATTAAAATAAAACAAACAATTCACAAAAACAACAGCTTTGTTGATTTAGTGGATCACAGAACTAAGAAAATAGAATCAAATAATTTATCTTGAGACTAACATTTTTATTTACTTGGATTAAAAAGAAAAGATCGTCTCGCCTGGGGCTCCAGAAATTCTAGATACGACCTTTGTCCTAGAGGAGGTTGCAGGTGATAAAGAACTAAAATGCTCTATTTAAAAAATGAATAAAAAGTTAGGAATTTTCCAATTCACAAGTTTGAAATTCAACTAAGATGGAAGATGAAATAGAAAATACTTTAAACGTCTTAAAGGTGACTACAGTGCATTTTAAGATGTTTCTTTTTACAGTGTGACCGCTGACACAATAAAATTCGCTGAACATTATTTAAGCTGTTCTTCACTGAAAAAATTGTAGTACAATATCTGTATCAATCAATGGACGTCTTTTTGGAGGGAGTAAATTCGTCAATGATCATTGTTAACTAAAGCCATTGGACTGATCCTGTACCAGACGCACGGGGCGGTTTAAAAATTTTTGAAATGGCCAAAAATCAAATTTCCATCAATTTTTGTTAAAACTATGTTTACTCGAAGGTTTATGGGGTAGCTGATTTATAAATCTGACGTCAAATTTTTAAAAATAAAAATGGCTGATTCCTATGTTGACCTGAATATGTAACAATTACTACACAGGGGGTTTCGGAGTCGCTGATTATATAAATAATCAGAAAATAAAAATAATAAAAAAATAGAAATGGCGGACTGAAAGTTTCAAAAATAATTACATTTCAACAAAAATAACTACTCTGGGGTTTTTGGGGTCGCTGATTCTAAATTCGATTTCATATTTTTAAAATTCCAAATGGCAGAACCAATATCGAGGACAGAAAATCAACAACCAAAATGTTATATCAGCAAAAGTCACTACTCAAAGGTTTTTATTTTAATTGGGACAAAAGAATATTTATTTTTTGTTTTTTTCTGGGATTTAAAAAAGTAGTCAAATTTTTTGTGAATAAACCTGATCCAAGACATGAATTTTACTTTTCTAGTTTTTCATTCCAACGTGTCCTTAGTGATACTGAAAACTTCCAGTCGAGTATTTTTTACATGAAAATGTAGGATTTTTACTGTGGATTTTTATCTTTTACTTGCCTGTCCTTTTTGTATCATAAATAGTGAAACCTATTGAAAATTCCCTCAAAGGTCCCTGAAAGGTTTCCATTTAGATTCCTATATAGAATCCTATGTAGGAACCTAAGTAGGTAAAAAATGTTTTTAAATGCACTGTTTTTTTTAAACTCATAATTTTAAAGTATAATACATTTCTATGAGCTTAATTTTCAAGAAAAAAACTAGTGCATAGATGTAGGAGCTATAGAAACCATAAATCTTACTTAGGTTCCTACATAGGGACCCTATGTCATTACTTACAGGACACTCTTGAGAGGATGGATTGTAGGTCCCTACATAGAATCCTATATAGGAACCTAAGTTCGGTCCCTATGTGGAAACCTTTCAGAGACATTTGTGGGAATTTCCAATAGGGATGTTTATGAACATAAAAACAAAAGCCATTTAAAAAATCTATTTTTCTAAACCCTTTATTTTTCCAGCCTCTTAGCTTACAACATGTAAGTATTTTCCATTGGCGGATCCGGGGGGTAGGCACGGGTGTTTGCTCCCCCCCCCTGGAGCTAACTTAGATTTGCATAGGGGAGAGAGAGAGAGAGAGACAACACTACTTTCTCTCTTATATAATACACTGAGAAAATAAGTTAACTAAATATAACCAATTTTTGATTAAATTTAGCAGAGAGAGGTTGTTGATATAGCACCTGCAAAGCTCTTTGTTTATTATTAGCAGATTAAATACTACTGTTAACCTTGAAGTTTGGTTGTGATCGCCGGTATCTTGTGTGTTTTGTTTAGAGTCCCTTAACCTAGAAATTGGCTAGAGGCTTATTTTCTCAGTGTATCCCCACCAAACCTTGTCTGGATCCGCCACTGGTATTTTCTTCAGGATGTTACTAAAAACTGTTTCACGATAATATCTAACTTTCAAAATGAACATTTCACCATTTTGACTGCCATTTTATAAAAATATGGAAGGTGATCTACTTACCAAGCTGGCCCGCTAATCCAGACATTCCCCAACTACAATTTTTTCAGTGAATTTTTTAGAACGCTGTGTCGTCTTTAAATCAGCGAATTTTGTTCAATACATAAGAATGGTACTTTGACTCTAAAACAAGTTTTTGAGAGAATTTATTTCTTCTTAGTCTTTGTTTTCTACAACCTCCACTAAATTTGTTAAAAAGTAGTTTTCATTTTTTTCTTTAACAACACAGTAGTATTATTATCTAATAAGAATATTTTTATACTGTTTAAGGGGAGGCACGGGTGAAATTTTAATCCATCTAAATTTATGACGCCTAGAGGTGCCAATTCTTTTCTAATTTAATTTAGGCCCTTAAAATTATCTTATTATGTCAAAAATAAAAAAGAATAAAATTTTGGACATGTTTAGAATTTTTATTTTCGAAAAAATGCAAATTTTTGAAAACCTAACTCATTCCACAATTATTTTTACTATTTTCTATCGTCAATTTTTTACAGGCTTTTTATTAAATTTTAAACTAAATTACGTGTGAATATTAAAAAAATGTTATCTTTCAGTTTTTAACAATATACTGTAATTCTAGATCTTAAATTGTGCCAGAAAACAAATTGAGACCCTTCAGCAACAAGTTGAAACTTTATTCTTTCTCACCTAAAATATTGACCTTCTACAATTTTCAATTGTTTTACGGTCTTTTCTTACAATTTTTAACAACATTATACTTATGGAATTGAAAAAAAAAATTTTAATTCTAAAACCCATCAATAATTTTTTTTTAATATTATCACTGTAAGATCATTTTAAACTCAAAATGTTGCTAGAAAAAAATTTGTCATCTCTGAATAACGCAATTTATTACAAGTTGAAATTTCACAGGTGCTTCCTCTTAATAAACATCTATTTTAAGAGTTTCAAATTAATTAATTTCTTTGTTTTTAATTATAAATAACCTTTTTTTTTAAAACAGGTTTAATTTATCTGAATTCTGAATACAATGAATGCAGAATTTTATCAATTTTTAAAAATATACTTGTATTTTAAGATAGTGTAAATTACAATGTTTTTAAATTTCAAATAATGCATGAAATAGTAAATAGACATTTTGAATTATTATTTTATGCAAATATAAAATATTTTTATATGAACAGATGAGTAAAACAAACGAACTTTGTTCCAAAAGTATTCCTAAAAATCATTTGTATTTTTTACCGTCGAAAACGGTAATTACTATTTAAGAAAACATTACAATTGACACTATTTTTACATTATATATTTTTAAAAAATTCACACCCCATATGTCCACTTAATTATTAACGGTAGTGGGATTTATTAAATTTATTAACGAAAATGTTAATTTCAGTTTGAGAAAGATGCAGAAAGTACTTTAGTTCAAGATCCAGAAACTGGAATTATTAAGAAAACACAGAAGAAAAACGCCTTAATGGTGCTGTCGAGGATTTTCCTTCAAGCTTTTACGCTGACATTTCTTGCCGAATGGGGAGATCGCTCCCAGCTCACAACGATTCTTCTCGCTGCTCGAGAGGTACTTATTGGAAGAAGATAAATAATAAAAATAATAAATATTACCTACTACTAATAGCCAACAACAAGCAATAATGATAAATCTTGTTAAACTTTATGTTTAAATTGTAGGATGTTTATGGCGTCATAATAGGTGGAATCTTAGGCCACTCATTCTGTACAGGATTAGCTGTTCTTGGTGGCCGGATGATCGCTCAAAAAATATCAGTTCGAACAGGTAACATTTATTCCATGCAATTTATAATTAGAAAAAGGATGCTACAGATAATTTTTGTTTTTAATTAAAAAATAATAATCTAGAAAGTAAATTAGTCACTTTTGTTCGTTGTATTAAAATAATGAATATAATTAACAAACATTGAACATTGGTCTTGGTAATTCTTTTTGTATAGTCTGTTAATTAACTTGTTGATTGTAAATGATGTATTTTTTATAAAACTTGGTACACTCCCGGCCAGTAATGCCTTTTCTTGATTTATTTGCATGTCAATATATCGTCAGGGCTTCTGCAATGCTTTAAATCCATCATTAGTTTATAACTAGAAATTATTTCATTTACAACAGACAAAGGTTTTATTATTACGCAGTTAAAATTTTTAGACTTCAAGGTACTTGTGAAAAAAGTTATAAGCGTTGTTGTTTTTTAATATTTTTGAACATTTAACATTGAGTCTTATGGGAAAGTATTTAGCATTACCAAATTGATGAAACTTTTTTTAGTACAATACAGATGTATAACTTTAATTACTTGTAAATGATTTTTCATTAATTTTCTTCTTATGCAATATTATTTTCTTCAACTTTTAATTAATTTTATTCAGTTCCAATTATTTTCCCATTTTATCGGTAGTGAAAACATTTTCTCCAAATTTTCGAATTTGTATTTTTTTTTCATTATTTTTCATAAGGGCCTTTTCACGTCAGAAATATCAGAGTTGTCAAAGGGTTCATCGATTTTCTTGAAACTACGTGGTATTATACTGCTATATGAGAAACTTTTTCCCTCCAAATGATTTTTAAAAAAATTCAAAATTTTAGAAGATACGCCATTTTGAATATATCAACATTAATTTAACAAAATTGTTAATATCTCAAAATATTATAAAGATATTTTGATGAAACATACACATGTTTTAGTTAAAAATATGTACTTTTAAATGAAAATAAAGTCAATAAAAAAAATTTTTTTTCATGTAAAAAAATTAAAAAACCATTTTTAATTCAATTTTTTATTTACTTACTGCTCTCTGACAGAAATTTTATTAATATTTTTAAATTCCTTATGAATTTACCTTTAATTTAAAAAAAAAATTGATGGAGACTTTATTTGGTCCCGAGATATTAGACTTTTTGTACAATTTTCTCATGTAAAAAAATTAAAAAACCATTTTTAGTTCAATTTTTTATTTACTTTCTCTTCTCTGACAGAAATTTTAATAATATTTTTAAATTCCTGATGAATTTACCTATAATTTAAAAAAAAATTGATGGAGACTTTATTAGGTCCCGAGATATAAGACTTTTTGTAAAGCCGCGCGTAGGGCCGTGGCAATGCGACGCGACAGCGTAGAAGCTTAGCAATGCAGCCCGCCACGCCGCGTTTTGCTGTCGCAACCACGTGCGGTAGTACAAAAAGACTAATATCTCGGGACCTAATAAAGTCTCCATCAATTTTTTTTTTAAATTAAAGGTAAATTCATAAGGAATTTAAAAATATTAATAAAATTTCTGTCAGAGAGGAGTAAGTAAATAAAAAATTGAATAAAAAATGGTTTTTTAATTTTTTTACATGAAAAAAAATTTTTTTTTATTGACTTTATTTTCATTTAAAAGTACATATTTTTAACTAAAACATGTGTAAGTTTCATCAAAATATCTTTATAATATTTTGAGATATTAACAATTTTGTTAAATTAATGTTGATATTCAAAATGGCGTATCTTCTAAAATTTTGAATTTTTTTAAAAATCATTTGGTGGGAAAAAGTTTCTCATATAGCAGTATAATACCACGAAGTTTCAAGAAAATCGATGAAACCTTTGACAACTCTGATATTTCTGACGTGAAAAGGCCCATAATTTCTAAAATTGTGGTCCAAAATTTCAATTTATTTCTATTATTCAATATATATTCTGGAATTCTTTTTAATTAATTTCTGAGATTTTCAATAATTTTATTGAAAACTCAATTATTTTCTTCTATTTCATAGATATTTTGTAATTTTTTCAATTATTTTTGTCAAATTTACATTATGACATTTAATTTTCTATTATTAATATATTTCTCAATTATTTTCCCCAATTTTTAATTATTCTCATTTCTTCAAATAATTTATAATATTATCAAGTATTTTTCTCAACTTTCAATTAGTTTCTTCAATTTGAGAATATTTCTGTGTATATTTCTTTTTCCAATTCTAAAATGTTATTCATAAATAAAACTTGTTTTACTCATATTTAAATATTATATTACAAATATTTATAATTGACGCTAACACAAGTCTCAGAAACTAATCGCGCGCTAGCGCGTGTTGTATTAATTTTATAGTAAATATACGAAAAATTGGTTTTAAAAACTCTATAAAGGTCAGAGAAAAAGGAAAAAATTGGTCTGGAAATCAGGGAAAAGTCAGGGAAAATTATAATAAAATATTTGTGGCAACCCTGCAATATATTGAATATAAGTCTATACACTTGTATTTCTTCTTAGTTTTGCAAAGTTTTTTAAACAATACAACTAATTATGAGAGAGACTAGAAATATTTACATAATTTTTTAAGCAATCTCTTATTATATTGTTAACCTTCTACTGTCTTTTTTATAAAGTTAAAGATGTTTAGTCCATTTTTGAAAATTTTGTAACGGCTTGAATTTAAAAAAAATGCACTCTTCTGTTTATGAATAATACCAGTTCTATAAAAAAATACATTTAAAATTAGGCTGAAAACAATTAAGCAATATTTATTATATCAGAAGTAATTTGAATTTTCTTAAAATATCAAAAATCGAAGTTTTCAAAAAACATATAATTAAAATATTAAAAACATAACTTCTTTGCAAGAATTTATTGGCTTTAAGTAAACAAGAGGAGAAAAAATCAATTTTAATTTCAATTTGTGTCTAGCATATTATTATAATAAATAACTTTCTCGCTTAAAGTTTTTTCTAATGAAAGAATCCTAAAACTTCCCTGCATATTACTTTTCGGTAAAATTTTTACAAACCGATCTCTATTTTTATTAAAAAAGAATTAAACAAAATATGTTCTTAAACTTTTTCATAACTTGGTCATCTTCAGTAAACCCAAATGCATGAGTAGGGGAGAGTAGCCATCAATGTATCAGTTTTTTAATGAACTATTTCAATTTTCTCCGAAATAAATTCATGAAAATTCTCCTAACTGTAAATATAAATTGAGTTTGCGTAATCATACTACGTCCATAAATTTGAGACATGCAGATTTATTGTTTACAGAGAAAACTGAAAAAAAACAGTTTTTGACGCACTGGCGAAAAAATTTACTTAAAATTCATAAAAGTTTTTTTTTTAAATGAGGCAATTAAAATATTATTGAACTTACGTGTTTTGTACCAAATCGGAAATCTAACTTTTACGTTCATTTAGTGGGTCGCTAGCGTGGAATTTAGCGTGATTTAGCATGAACTCGCTACATCTTGCATTCATGATAAAAAATATCTTGCACAACGTGGGAAAGGGTTGATTTACTGTCGGCAGGAATTTTTGGCACTCTCCGTAAATCACCCATTCTTCCCCATGTAATGCAATATACTATTATGTAACAGTATGAATTAGACATGATATTAAAACGAAAAGAACATATGTCAATTTATTATAATTATCCTCCAATTTTTGATTAAGCACCAATTTAAATTTTTCAGAAATTTCGATTGATTCGGTCAATTAAAAAGTAGCCCTGGTCGACCACACGTTTTCCCACAGCAATTTTTACCGATTTTTAATTGATTTATTTATTTGTTTAAGGATTTCTCACAATCCATACAAAGAAGTTTGATTACAATACTTTTGTATACATTATATATATATATATATATATATTCAGTTTTTTTTTCTATTTTTAATTAATCTAGAATAGCTGTTAATCTCTAAGGGAACAACTCAAGATTTCTCTAATATAATTGACTACTAATTTTACTGTCGCCGGCATCCTATCATTCAACATATATAGCCAGGTTTTTTAACCTCTTCTTCATCCTCCTGGTTTACAAAATATTTTTTTCTAATTTCGGATAAAGCTTTACAATTTATAATAAGGTGATATTCGTCAAAAATTGGCCTCTGCTCGTCGCATTTACAATTTTGTTCTTTAGTAAGCCTGTAACATTTATCCTTTATTATTATCCTAGATTGAAATATGTTTAATACCCTTATCTGCGCAAATATTTTAATTATCGGTAAAGGGATCCTTGCTTGTGTATAAGGTTGAGGGCCATCATAGAGCGTTAGGTGTGAATATAATTTGAGAGATGAAGAGGTCTGAAGGCAGTTTATATCTTTTTCGACTAATCATTGAAAATTAATATTTTTTGACCAGACTACTCTGTTTCTCTTCATAAAAGTTCAAAGAATAATATACAATTTTTAACTTATGAAATTTGTTAAGTTAACTATTTTTTACAGAACCCAAAAGTTGACAAAAAAAACAAAATAGATTATTATTGGCAAAAAATATTAATTCTAAGAAAAACGAGAAATTTAAACTGCTAATCATGATTTCTAATGTTTTTGAGGTCGCTAATTAAGAATCTAAAGACATATTTCAAAAATTCAAAATAGCGGATCCAATATGGCGGCCATGAAAAATTTTTAAATTAATCAATTTTTATGAAACTAGGTATCAAAGGGTTTTTGTGTCCCTAGATACAAACCTGAAGTCAGATTTCAAAAATTCAAAGTACCGGATCCAATATGGCGGGCATAATGTTTGAAAAATTAATAATATTTTATGAAACTTAATTATGTAATATGTTATCCCAGTTACCAACAAAATTTCAGCTTCAGAGACACATTGTGTCATCTAATTTATGATCGAAACTTATCTAGCTAATGAATACTTACCTTCCTATTTCTAATTAGCAGCGAGGTCCCGTTTGAATTTTTAATTTCAGATTTGTAACTAAGGACCCCAAAACCCCTTGATACCAAGTTTCATAAAATATTATTAATTTTTTAAACATTATGCCCGACATATTGGATCTGCAATTTGAATTTCTGAAATCTGACTTCAGATTTGTAACTAGGGACTCCAGAAACCCCTGATACGAAGTTTCCTAACAAATTGATTAATTTAAAATTTTTCATGGCCGCCATATTGGATCCGTCATTTTGAATTTTTGAAATGTCTTTAGATTTTTAATCAGCGACCTCAAAAACATTAGAAACCATGATTAGCAGTTTAAATTTCTCGTTTTTTTTTTTAGAATTAATATTTTTTGCCAATAATAATAATTTATTTTGGTTTTTTTTTGTCAACTTTTGGGTCCTGTAAAAAATAGTTAACTTAACAAATTTCATATGTTAAAAATAGTATATTATTCTTTGAACATTTATGAAGAGAAACAGAGTAGTCCGGTCAAAAATGATTAATTGTCAACGATTTTACAGGAAATCCACGAAAAAAAGTTTTTCTCCCATGCAAAATACATGCAAAATTTTAATAGCCTACAGGCACCACTAAATATTAATTTAAAAAAATAAAAAAGTCGTATCCATTTTTTTTCAATTTGTGACAAAATGAGACCCGGAAATGGACAAAGTTCCAAATTGTCATTTTTAACGGCTACCCTAGTGTGCATAGTGTATATTACAGTGCGTAATAACGTATTAGAGTGCACACCTTCTCAACCAGTAAATATCCCCTCGCGTAAAAGTCTGTGACCCACGGACATTTTTTTGGTATCCCACAATATATAATTGATTATATCTTTTATAATATTTGTTATATAATTAAAAATTCATTTGGCATAGTTCCTGAATCCTTGTATTTCTTACAAGAAAATGGAATTTTTAATCTATATGAATTTCAAGAAAGTTATAGTCTCATCATTTTTTGGAGGCGAATGAATATTCCCTAAATCTCATTTAGCCTAAATCCCATTAAGCCTAAAATCAAAAAGCCTAAAATGCATTCAGCTAAAATTCCATTTAACCTAAATTGCATTTAACCTAAATTGCATTTAACCTAAATCGCGTTTAACCTAAATTCCATTAAACCTAAATTTCATTTTACCTAAATCCCATTCAATCTAAATTCCATTAAACCTAAATCTCATTTAACCTAAATCTCATTTTACCGAAATTCCATTTAACCTAAATTCCATTTAACCTAAATTCCATTTAACCTAAATCCCATTTAACCTAAATCCCATTTAACCTAAATTCCGTTTAACCTAAATCTCATTTAACCTAAATTCCATTTAACCTAAATCCCATTTAACCTAAAACGCATTTAGTATAAATTCCATTTAACCTAAAACGCATTCAGCCTAAATCTCACTTCACCTAAATCCCATTTAACCTAAATTCCACTTAACCTAAATCCCATTTAACCTAAAACGCATTTAATCTAAATTCCATTTAACCTAAAATGCATTCAGCCTAAATCCCATTTAACATAAATTCCGTTTAACCTAAATTCCACTTAACCTAAATTCCATTTAACCTAAAACGCATTTATTCTAAATTCCATTTAACCTAAAATGCATTCAGCCTAAATCCCATTTAACATAAATTCCGTTTAACCTAAATTCCACTTAACCTAAATCCCATTTAACCTAAAACGCATTTAGTCTAAATTCCATTAAACCTAAAATGCATTCAACCTAAATCTCATTTCACCTAAATCCCATTTAACCTAAATCTCATTTAACCAAAATTCCACATAATATAAATCGCATTTAACCTAAAACGCATTTAGTCTAAATTCCATTTAACCTAAAACGCATTGAGCCTAAATCTCACTTCACCTAAATCCCATTTAACCTAAAACTTTACTTGATTCAACTATATTTATCCTTAAATTAAAAAAACTTTTAGGTTAAATGGGATTTAGGAGAAGTGAGATTTAGGGTCAACGCGTTTTAGGTTAAATGGAATTTAGACTAAATGCGTTTTAGGTTAAATGGGATTTAGATTAAGTGGAATTTAGGTTAAATGAGATTTGGGTTAAATGGGATTTAGGTGAAGTGAGATTTAGGCTGAATGCGTTTTAGGTTAAATGGAATTTAGGTTAAATGGGATTTAGGTTAAGTGGAATTTATGTTAGATGAGATTTAGGTTAAATGGCATTTAGGTTAAATGAGATTTAGGTTAAACGGAATTTATGTTAAATGGGATTTAGGCTGAATGCATTTTAGGTTAAATGGAATTTAGACTAAATGCGTTTTAGGTTAAATGGGATTTAGGTTAAATAGGATTTAGGTTAAGTGGAATTTATGTTAAATGAGATTTAGGTTAAATGGGATTTAGGTTAAGTGGAATTTAGGTTAGATGAGATTTAGGTTTAACGGAATTTATGTTAAATGGGATTTAGGCTGAATGCATTTTATGTTAAATGGAATTTAGACTAAATGCGTTTTAGGTTAAATGGGGTTTAGGTTAAGTGGAATTTAGGTTAAATGAGATTTAGGTTAAATGGGATTTAGGTGAAGTGAGATTTAGGCTGTATGCATTTTAGGTTTAATGGAATTTATACTAAATGCGTTTTAGGTTAAATGGGATTTAGGTGAAGTGAGATTTAGGCTGAATGCGTTTTAGGTTAAATGGAATTTATACTAAATGCGTTTTAGGTTAAATGGGATTTAGGTTAAATGGAATTTAGGTTAAATGAGATTTAGGTTAATCGGAATTTAGGTTAAATGGGATTTAGGTTAAATGGAATTTAGGTTAAATGGAATTTAGGTTAAATGGAATTTCGGTAAAATGAGATTTAGGTTAAATGGGATTTAGGTGAAGTGAGATTTAGGCTGTATGCATTTTAGGTTAAATGGGATTTAGGTGAAGTGAGATTTAGGCTGAATGCGTTTTAGGTTAAATGGAATTTATACTAAATGCGTTTTAGGTTAAATGGGATTTAGGTTAAATGGAATTTAGGTTAAATGAGATTTAGGTTAATCGGAATTTAGGTTAAATGGGATTTAGGTTAAATGGGATTTAGGTTAAATGGAATTTAGGTTAAATGGAATTTCGGTAAAATGAGATTTAGGTTAAATGGAATTTAGATTGAATCGGATTTAGGTAAAATGAAATTTAGGTTTAATGGAATTTAGGTTAAACGCGATTTAGGTTAAATGCAATTTAGGTTAAATGGAATTTTGGCTGAATGCATTTTAGGGTTTTTGATTTTAGACTTAATGGGATTTAGGCTAAATGAGATTTAGGGAATATTCATGCTCCTCATTTTTTGTAACGCAAGGACGAAATGTCCACTTTTACGTGGAAATGCCCAGTATTAGTTTTTGTACCGACTTTTCGGTTTCAGTGCCCTAAAAAACATAAGAATAGACACCGAACTCGACTTTTTATAAAATTCGAAATTCCAACCCTCTTCCAGGTGGTAAATAGGGGGTGAAAATGGGGGAATTTGTTTTTTTCTGTTTCAGCGCCCCAAAAAACATAGAAATAGACACCGAACTCAACTTTTCGTGAAATTCGAAATTCCAACCCCCTCCTATGGGGTAATAGGGATTGAAGGAGAGAGAGATTTTGTTTTTTGTGGTCTTTTTCGGTTTCAGTGCCACAAAAAACGGAGGACTTGACACCCTATTCGACTTTTTTTGGAAAATTAAATGCCAACCACCGCGAAGTGTAAGGGGGAAATGGACAAGAACCCAGTGTTTTCATGGTCATATTCGGTTTCAGCTACCCCAAAAATGTAGGAATATATGGGTCTGTCCTCTGGGTTTTAACGGTTCTTTTTGTGTGCCTGTGTTAGTCTATATCATGCGCCCCTTCACATTCACAAAATTTAAAATCATTTCTCAAAAGTGTCTTAAATTTACCGTAATTATTATTTTATGGTGTTTGTTTACACTGTCAACATTATGAATTTACCAGTAAATAAAAAGGAACTTTTAAAGTTCTATTTCGCGTTGTTGTATAGAGAAATGGAACCTATATATATATCTATGGTTTTAATTCCCCAAATACAACAAAGGCAAAAAAATCTTGTGTAAACAAATGTGTGTTTAATATTAAATATAGCATTCATAGAAGAATTTAATTAAAACTGATTTTTATAAAATTAATCATTTTTTTAGTGACTCTAATTGGAGGAATTGTGTTTCTGCTGTTTGCGGTAACAGCGCTGATCATCAATCCCTCTGATGATGCTCGATAAGAGAAGAAGGAAAACGATGTCAACGTTTTAATGAATAAGCGATTCGTTATAGAATCACCAGTTTAAAAAAAAGTGTAATAACTTTTCACAACGCTAGGCCAACCAAACGATCTTGGTTTTAAGACGCAGCAGAAATGCCGAGAAACATTACAATAAATTTTGTACTTAGAATTTTGTTTATAACAAATTGTAGGTTTTATTTCTCATTTTTTTGTAGTTTTTTTTTGTCTGTAGTCTACTTTTTTATTTTATTTAAAAAATCCATAAAGCAGTATTTGTATGTCTACTGCTTTCTAGACTCATTCGATAATATGTAATTATGTATATTTAATGTATATGTTAATTGAGCTAGCTACATTAATTTTATTTGTAATATTACTCTAGATTTGGGGCCTAGCTATTACTGTGAAAATGATTATAATTGTAAAATAATGTATACTACTTGCTTTATAATTTTAAGTTAATATGTAAATAAGTGATGTATGTTCGTACTGTATAGCTTCTGTATACTTATACTTGGAAATTTGATGAATTATATTTTTATATAGATTTATCAGAGACCAACTACTGTTTAATGCCGCTCTGGCAATGCGACTTTACATTCTGAAAACCCAATATGTTTTGCAATAGATTTTTAAGTCTGAACATCTAAACAATCATGGTTGATCGCGAGAAATCAACTATATTTAGATTTATTATTGTTGAAACAGGGAGGAAGAATTTACTATATTTTTAGTTAGATTTGAAGCTATATTATTATTGTGAAAAAAATTAAAAAAGTATTGAGAAAAGTTGACACTGTCTGCTGTGAGTAGATTTACTTTTAACATATTACTCAAATTTCTTTCTGTAATAGATTAAAAGTTTGTTGATATTTTATCCAGACTTTAAATTAAGAGTGATATGTTTTCTCCATTCGTTGTAATAATGTTAAAAGTGTGTTATTTAATTTTATATAAAAACTATAATATCAAAAAGGTAATAAAACAGATTGTTTAAAGTGTGCACATCTTATTAAAAATTAATTTTCGATATCATACTGTCTTCTTAAAATGTGCATTTTTTATACTTAATAATATTTTTCAAATTTTAATAATTAAAAGACTCAAATAACGGTTTATAAGTTTGTAAATGTTTTACTAAGTTATTTCAACATGTTTAGGAACTTAATTTAGTTATGGATGGAACGACCTTTTTTTTTTATTTAATTTATTTAATAATTAATTAGTTTTTATTTTTTAAATTCCAATCTTTTATTTAATTTAATTGATTAATGAAATGCAATCTACACGTCAAATTACACATGTGTAGGGGAGAGGGCCCCAAGTTGGACACCCTATCGATTTATTGCTGTAGAATCCAAACCGAATAAAATATATTAAAATGTTTTATACCGGATGAAAGTACAATTTATAAGGTAACTTATGGCCACAGAGATAAAATTTTATTTTGAACATAAACATCTTTTAAAGCATTTTTTCTAATTGTTAAAATTTTCGGTCTAAAAAAAGTGGCCCCAAGATGGACACCTTCTTAAAAGTCTCTGAAAATGGTAGTAAATAAAAAATTAACATCGTGTAACAATTCTTGAACTAAGTTTTAATCATTTTACGGAATTTATCAAGGAATAAAATTTCTAAAAACTTCAATTTAATAGCTCAACAGTAAAAAGTAATAAAATATCGAAAAATATCAATATAATAAATTCTCTAACTATAAAATCACATTTTATGGTGGAAAATAGAATTTTTTAATTAATTGGCTCAAAAAATTATTGAAAAAAGTATAAAATCGAAAATATGCAAAAAAATACATTGAGATTTTAGGCCTGTCCATCTTAGGGTACATGACACCATTTTTTAATCCCCAGTAAATATATATATATGAATACTTAATTAGTAAAATCATTTTAGAATATTATTATACGATAAATAAAGAATATTATAACGTTCAGTACTCATTCTAAATCATAAATTTAAATAACTTTACCAACTTGAGAAAAAACTGTTACAAAACTTTTTTAGACACAAAATTACGTGGTATGTGTAGAAGAAAAACCAACTGGTTTTTTTTCCTCAAATGTGCATCAAAATGTTCGTCTATACAAACAACAAAAATGACAGAAAGCATAAGGCGCTGTCACCTTAAACAAAAATTTTATACGAAATGTCCATCTTGGGGCCCACTCCCCTACCAAATTTCATCTAACTAGCTCACTTTTTTTAAAATTCAAAATGTCGGATCCAATATGGCGGAAAAAATTTAAAATTAACAAATCTTCATGAAAATCATAACTCAAGGGTTTTCGGGTTTGCTATATGCTTTCTGAATCAGGTTTTCTTTGTATAGCAAATGCAATCATCGTTTACCCATAAGAATTTCACATGCTGTCAAAAATTAATTTTCATGAATAACTTTCTAAAGTGTCATGTACAATTTAGAAAGAATAGTGCTTGAGAAAATCTTATTATCACTGAATAATGATTTTTGTGAGGATTTTTAATTTCTTTCTCCTCCATATTGCATCCGACATTTAAAATTTTAAAAAACTGACATCAGATACGTATTTAGCGAACCCAAAAACACCGAATAATGAAATGGCTTTTCACTTAAGCACGTGCAGGTACATAACCCTTATGGAAAAACATAACACGGATGTGTGTCATATTACTTTCGTGTCATTTTTTCTAGATTACACGAGAATAATAATATGACAAAGGATACATAAAAATGCCACGATGCGCAGTCGTGGCTCTTTTGCATTTTGAAGATTAGTAAGAAATATTACTTACTTTATAAAATTCTTCTACCTTTACAGCTCGCTTTACAGTCGTTAAAATCTACTGAGCAGCCGTTACTTCCACAGAAAACTAGTGCGCAACGTTTTATAAATATTTATTTTTGTGTACATGTTTATGTACATACATGAAATTATTGGCCTTTATAAACGTCCAATTCCACGTGCCGGTCATGTGCATAGTCACGCGCATCTCCTGTACATACTCAAGTGCAAGACCTTTTCATGAACACGTAAAAGGATTAATAATCAACAAGTTTTCTTGGCTTGAATTAAAGCTGACAATTTAGTGAAGAAATTAATGGTGAACAAAAATTGTCGCTTATTTTTTTTTAAGTTTCAACTCCATCTTAAAACCAAATAGAATTTTACGGCTATTGACCTTCGTAGCCTCATTGGCGGATCCAGGGGGGGGCCACGGGTTCTTGCCCCCCCCCCAAAAGCCTCATATTTAACAATGAGAGTGAGAGAGATAGCACTATAGTGCTATCTCTTTCTCTCTCATGCAATACCCCCTCCAAAAACCTTGTCTGGATCCGCCACTGCGTAGCCTAAAGTCATAAACTAACCAACCCTTTAAAATAAAAGAGCATCATTTGTGCTACACTATTATTTCTAAAATATCGACATTTAATCATTTATTTTATTGTTTTTTAGAATCGATAAACGGTAAGCTTATGAAAACAATTGAGTATTTCTCGCAATATAAGACTATAATGTTAATTAAGGAACCATTTCTCCTAAGGTAGCGTTTTTAATGTTTAAAAATATAAATTTATAACTTGTTTCATAAGTATCCTGGCTTTTTAAAAAATTAACTACATATTTTTAAGGGGTTATATCTCTAGAATTTGTTGTTTTCCATATTTTTTTTAATGGTTTAAATTACGTCAAAACATTCCTAAATTAATGATCAATAACGTCCAAGCATGAAAAGAACTCAGAAGTGCTGTGAAAATCGATTTTTGTAGAGCAACTTTGAGATGTGAAAAGAGTAAATTGCGGCTACGCAATAATACACTACATATTATTGACCGCCAAGAATATACTTCAAAACTATTTTGTAGATAAAACTTTATTGTAGGTAAAAAAATTATTATGATTTCAAAGTTATATCGTTCTCAAACCTTCAGGTAGTATTATACTTTGTAAGCTGTCAAAGATGACTTTAAAAAACAATTTTTTTTCTCGGTGATAATTTTATTTAAAGCAATGAAAGTTTTTGCATCATATTTTTGACATTTTTGTCTGTCAAAAATAAAAACGTTAACATTTTTGACTGTGCCTGTTTCATCATTAGAGAGCGCCAAAGTCAAGATAAAAGAAATAAACGATAAATCGTCGGAGAAACTACAGCCTCACAGAACATCCGATCTGAAAAATTCAAATGTGATTTTAACCCTAGAAGGACTAACTTAATTTTCTCACCCTCTAAGGACTAACTGGGGTCCTTTGTTCCCCCAGATTTTAAACGTTTATACAGTCGGGACTTTCATGGATGCGGACACTTTGGTTGCAGTCAGTCGGAAGAGAGGATAGACGAGGAGTTATGGGAAGAAAGAGGGGAGGAAAATTGTGACTCAAAATCCTCGCCTGTCGCATTGTCTTTAGCCCAATGTTTACGGTTTTTACGGATGCCTACCACTCCCGAAAATTGCAACCATATAAGAGTCCCGACTGTATAAGATTTGCATTTTACCGAAAACAGCTTTTATATAGTGAATTTTTCTCGCTTTTTATTAAGAAAGATGGTGTAATTTATTTTTTAATAGAATAAAAATAAATCTAAAAATATTGTAAAAACAAAAAAAAAGTACCAAATTTTCTCAAAGTTGGCATTTATTACAAAAGATATTGTAGTTTTTCAATAAATTGATCAATTTAGAAAAATCCTGTGGATTTTAAAAGCTGACTAGACATATTAAAAAAAAAAATTATGGACCTTTAAATTTAGTTGAAAAAAGTATAATTATTTGAATAGATGAAATTCCAATTGCATTAATAAAAAATTACGCACGTGAAATTTACCAAAATCAACTATAAAAGAAATTGTATTTCTACACAAAATATTTCTTTTTTTGAAAAAAAAACTTTTTTACAAGTATAGTCATTACATTTTTGCTTTGTAGGTTCAATTGAACCATTTTAATAAAAAAACAGAAATTTATTATCCTGACTGTTTTGAAACGTAAAGGACTAACTGGGGTATTTTGAGACCCCAGATTTACTTTAACTGCATAATGAAGAGAGACTTGAGCATGCAATTCGCGCTCACCTACTAAAATCAACTGTCAGGTGACTAAATTGAATAAATTATGGTTAGGGTCCCCAACCGAAATTGCCACTGTATGCAGGCCCGGATTTACAAAACATGGGGCCATAGGCAGACGCTGGTGGGGGCCTATGCAAGGAATGGATTTTTCCGAAATTTACTCAAATCGAAAAATCAGTTTCAAAACTTGACACTTTTTTAATGAGCGGGCTTTTTGAATTTCTAAAAACTTACAATTATTTTATGAAAGTCCCAGTAAGAAGAGAGAAATTGAAAAGTATTAGAATTTGTTAATACTTTTGAATACCTTTTTTGTCCAATACATGTGTATCCGGCAATAGCATCTACTTTTATTCGAAAATAAATCCTTATTAATACACGTTTCTAAATATTTTTCAATCAAAATGAATGCATTTATAATAAGAAAAATAAAATTATTATTTTGTATTATCCACAGTTAAGATTATTTGAATCCAAGTAAATCCCTTTATAATGAAAAAAGGTAGGAGAGAGTAGCCATCAATGTACCGCGGTTTTTTCAAGGTCATAGTACTTATTCAATTCTTCAATTTCAAGCACTTCTTTGCATCAATATAAAACTACAACACTTCTCTAGGTAATGCACACATATTATACACGATTTATTTTGATTAAATAATAAAATTTAGGATTTTTCTAAAGTAACAAGCTATTTTCATTTTCAACAACCTGGGTACACAATGAACCACCTCTATAAAAACACTAAAAATGTTCAACAATATTAATATTTCAATTTTTACTTTGTAAAAAACTTATTTTCTATCAAATACTGTAAAAAATTATTACTTAACACTTTTTTATTTGATAATGTATAACATAAATATACCTCAAATTTAAGTTAACTAGCTAAAATGGCATTTTAGTTTTGCTATGTTGAGAAAAGTACTGATAATAATCGCTGTAACATGCTGTACGCATGCCTATAGTTTTATAATCAGGCATACCACTCTGGAAATCGAAAATACACTGAAATTCCAGGTGGTTCATTGTTCTCCGGTACATTGAATCAACATGACATTTGCAACAAAAATGGTTTTTTATAACTTAATCCAATATTTCAAAATCTTTATCTGATTAGAATATTGTAGTTAAGGCCCGATACAAAATAACTCGTAAGTTCATTCATTTTTAAATTGCCTTATTTCAATTGAAAAACGTGTTTATATTTTAGGTAAATTTTTTCTTCAGTGCACCAAAAACAGTTTTTTTCAGTTTTCTGATTCTCTGTAAAGAATAAATCCACACGTCTCAAATTTATGGACGTAGTGTGTTTACGCAAACTTCATTTATACTCAAAATTAGGAGAATTTTTAATTAATTGTTTCTGAGAAAATTGAAATGGTTTATTAAAAAAACTGGTACTTTGATGGCCACTCTCCCCTATATTTTGGAATACCTACAGTTCAGATTCATGTTACCTATATAAATAATCAGTATAGTAAATGTTATACTAAACAATATTCAAATATTTGTTTTCTCTAAATCAAATGCAAGGTAAAAAACAATTTCTTAAATATGTAACTAAGCTTTCTGAATTTTTTTAGATTAATTTTATTGAAATCAAAAATGAAGAAATAATGTTATACAAATGTAAAGAACTGTATGTACTATATAAAGTGGGTATTCCAAAATATTCATTCTATTTGAATTTTATTTTCATTATGAAGAGATTCATTTGGATTCAATAATCTGAACTGTGGGTATTAAAATATATACATTTTATTTTTTTCGTTATAAAGGGATTCATTTGGATTGTAAAATATTAAAAAACGTATTAGTAAAAATCGACTTTTCAATAAAAGTTGGTGGTATCACCGTATTCGAATAGATTGAACAAAAAAGGTATTAAAAAAGATTGAACAGTTTTCCTTTTTCTTCAAAAATCATAAAATTTCAATATTTTTTAATTTTCTCTTTTTCATACTGGGGTTTTTTCAGATTTTTAAATGCCTAAAAATATTTTTTGAAGTTCTTTTTGTGGGAAATATTATAGCTGGTGGGGGCCCCTAGGCAGTTGCCTAGTTTGCCTACATATAAATCCGGCCCTGACTGTATGGGTGTCAGGAGCCTACTTTAAATTTCGCTTGGGGTATCAAACAACCCCAGTTAGTCCTTCTAGGGTTAAAGCTGATACATGTTGTTAGGCATTCCAGCTCCTAACCCCGATAAAAAATAAAAAATGGCGCCAATTTAAAAAAAGAAGAAAGTAGACAATATCTGATTTAAGGCAACTTTTAACTTTTTTATTTCTTCGAATTTTAATCTGCAATTTGGGAATTATATTCTTGAGGTAATGTAAACCACAAAAATAAAATAGAAAAAAAGTCGATTTTTTTATTGATGCAAAACCTTAAGTGCATTTTTCTCGAAACCACAGTTTTGAAATCGGCACGCAACAGAACTCAAAGAGTTTTTATCCTATTAACTTGAAATTTTAACTGTAACTTCTTAATTAGATTATCTACTGAAGTACACACGATTGTAACAATTAAAAAAAAAATTTTTTTAGAGATATTTGAATGTCGATTATTTGTTTTTGGTCAAAAAATCCAGATTTTTTTCAAAGTCTCGGCATTTATCGAAAAAATTTTCAAAAATTATAATCGTGTGTACTTCAGTAGACATAATCATATAGTTTATGGTCAAAAAAAATTTATACTTACAAATGGTGATCCAGGGGACTTCTATTGCGTGCAGCGGAGACCCTTTTTTAGATTTCATGTTATATTTATTGACCAATAGCCGCCATTTTGTAAATTTATGGCAATAAACCATTTTTCTCATATTCCTGAAGAATTGCTTAATTGATTCATATATGTGACTGTCCATGAGAAGACGTGCCTTAGCTCCTGAACGTCAACTTTACAGGGTGAGCGTTTAAAGTTGCAGCAATGCATTGAAACCAATGCAATAGGCCTACGCTCTTTGCTTAATATCACATAAAGTTCTTTAAAAAAGCAATTTTTTATTTTTGGAAATGAAAAAGCAAGTGAAAATCTGTCGGTTGACATTAAAAAATCTAAAAATTTTTTTTGGAGCTAAGGCACGTTTTCTCATAGACAGTCACATATTATTTGTTTATAATTACCGCAAAACAGGGTAACTTCGCTCAGTGGAAACTTTTTTTTCAAAATTTATTTATTGTTATTTCTAGGAAGAAAAATATAAAATTTGCAATTGCTAATGTCAAGAAAAGTATCAAAATGTGTCTCAAAGGTATTTCAAAGCAGAATTATAGTCAAGTTTTAATAAAAATAATATTTATTTAAAGATGTCTATTTTGCTCATTGAACAAGTAGTGTGTAAAATTCGTTTATGAAACGTATATTTAAAATACTTTATGTTAAAATCATGTAATAATCTTATTTTCTATATCCCTGACATGATTTAGCAAAAATAAAATTACTGAAAAGTTGAATAGATTTTGAAAGTCAATTTCAAAAAAATATTTCATATTTGTTGGGTAATTTCGTTCATGAATACAATGTATCATTCAATTGTTTATCAAGTATCTAAGGTTATTTCTCAGGACAAAATTCTAAAATTTTATCAAATTATAAAACACAAAACGTGGTTAAATATTTATTCTGTTGACTGTAAATGTTATTTAAATAATATTATTTTCTTTCTGATTTTATAAAGTGATTATAGCTTGTAAACTAACATATTTTTGTTGTTAAAAATTAAAGTCATTAAAATTGAGCGAAATTACACCACATTTAGGTGTAATTTCGCTCACAGTAAAAAGGTATATTAAATAGGTTTACGCAATATATAATTATTAACTTTTTCCTATACTTTTTTCAAAAAAACATGAAAATTTGAGCGAAATCAGCCTGTTTTATGATATTTAAAAATGTGCTCAGAAAAAAAATTTGAAAAAATCCTTTTTTGGGCCTCCAGACAGAGATAACAATATTTATAAAGATGAAAGAAATTTCTAAAATGGAGAAGTAAGTATTATTTGAAAAGGAAATTTTTTATTTATCATCTTGAGAAAAATAACTTTAAATATCTTTTCATGAATTGATTAAAACATATTCTTTTATTATCACTATTATTATTATTATTATTATTGTAAATCATTTGAAAGGGATATTTTTGATTTATTATCTTGAGTATAAAAGCTTAAAAGTTTATCACGTTAAATTAATTGAAACGTATTATTTTATTATCATTATTATTATTGTAAAATTATTACAGAAATGAAAAAGTATAATCGTCAAGAAAAGATATAAATTCAAGGGAAACCATCATCATCCTCCTCTGCCATTTCTTTAGCCAGTTCAAGATCCTGTTGCTCTCTTTCTCTGCGCTCCTCAGCCGACTCGAGATCTTTGCCGTACGATTTTGGCGGATACCTCATTGCCTTGACACTCTGATTGTGCAGATCGAGGCAAAAAGTGATTCTCTGATGAAAAGCAAGAAGAGGCTCTTTCGTGCAGTAAATGTCCGAGGTTTCCTTGCTGCGCATGTAGCCGTTCTCGGGATCTAGAGTGGCTTCAATTACTCCATCTCGAATCGCTTTTGCGACGATGAATTCAGCGTCGACGCCCGAGTCGAGGCCCAACTTCTGGGCAATATCCGAAGGCGAGATCCGGGAGTAGGAAAGTCCAATGGAGCGAATCGCTGTTTTGATGACATTGTGTCTCAGCCTCAAAATAAGGGTGAAAGTGTGATCTGCGCGGAATTGGGGTCCAAAATTTTCAAGAACTTCGCCGAACCGCTGCAGATTTCCAAGTCGCACAGCCTGCGTCAGCTGAAAGTAAGGCGCAAGGGAACGTCGCAGCGCAGCTTGGCGGAAGATCTGCCTTTCGGGAATGTCGCCCAGCAAAAGCTCAACTGCTACGGCGAGTTTCTGCACAGTCTGCCGGAAGCCGACAGCCGTCGTTTGAGGAGCTTTGCGCATTGCCTGAACGAGGTACTTGTGTGCTGCAGAGTACTCGAGTCTCGCTGATTTGATGCGTCCCAAATAGTAGAGAAAGCGGGCCCACTCATTGTTACTGGCAGTCTCTGGAAAAGTCGACTTGAGCACGAGCTTGTCCGCCTGGTCGTAGAGGCTGTAGTGGAGGTAATTTCTGAGCAGACAGTTGATCAAAACTGCCTGGCCTTCAAAGTCATTGCGGAGAGTCGCTGTGCGAAGACGCAAATGGAGGAAGCTTCTGATTTTGTCGAGCTGGTTGGTCAGTTCGTAGGCTCTCGAGTGGTAAAAGTAGCATTTGGCGGCAATCAGGTCCATGCTGCGTCGATTCTGAGCGACAATTTTCTGCACGAGAGTCTCAGAACATTGGACGGCCTCGTTGTACTTGCGGGAGTCGATGAGCTTGACAAGGATGAGGAGATGAATGTAGGCGTCAATTTCGGGAAGCAGAGGCAAGGCGGAACTTCGAAATCTCTGGATGGCAGCCTGCGTGCCTTCAGTGTCCATCGGTTCCTCGATCCAGGCAAGGAGAGCCTCTCGCTCAGCCGCAGAACGCGTGAAAAAGCCGCCGACAATTCCCCGGAGAACGACAGGATTGAGCTTGTGGCGAGTGTTTGGTAGGGCTCGTAGTGCACGGAGAATGAAGCGAGGCTCTTTATTCTGAACGGCGCGTTCAATTTGTCGAATGTGTTCACGGAGATCTTGGATGATCAGAAGATCGCTGTCCTTTTTTTCTCCAGCCTCTCCTCCGTTTACAGTTTCCGCTGCCGATTCTACCTCCATGGCTTCCACACTTTTTATCGGCACGCCCATTCTCCAGCTGTATCACCTCTTTTTCTATAATTAACAAATTTAATAGTTTATTATACATTCTGTAGCTTTGATTCTATATTGAGTTCTTAACTAACAATTTCTATTATAAACCATCTGTGACCCGATATGAAGAAAGATAATACCTAAGAAGAAAAACATTTTATGTTGTATTTGTGATTTTTTTAATAAAAATGCACAAAAAGAGAATTAACTATCAATGCAGACTATTGATATTTAAGTCAACATTCCATCCAAAATATTCAATAGAAACTGATTTTCATTGTGCAAGACTAAAAAGGAACTTTAATCGAGGTGAAACTGTCACTGAACATAACCCAACATTTTTTTCCTTCTTAGGTCCCTTTCTTTATATCCCGTCACATCGATCCGAGTGTAGTATGAGGAAACCTCACGGCCATACTTTACAGTGATTAATGTAATCGGGTCATTCTTACACAGAAAAAAATATAAAGTAACTTTTACTTGTCGTCTAAGTCGAATTTCAGCATGTTTTGAATAATAAAACTGTATTTCATTTATTAAATTGAATTAACTTAAAATAAATTAATTGAAGGGCGTAAATCATGAAAATTAATTAAAAGTTTAATTCGTTCACTCGAAATCAACGTACTCAACTGTTTTGGAACATTTAGAAGATTTCTAAGCCTTTCCACAAAGATACGTACTTTCTGCTTTGTTCTTAAAAGTTACGCATTTTCCAAATTATGACCAACACTTGCGTAGGTACATTCCACTTAGGGTGAACTAATTGTTTCTATTTTAGTTACAATAAATTACACAGCCCCACAAAAAAAAAAAGTTTCGTGTACAGCAGACCAGACTAGTCATTCCCTATGTATTTTGACGCGCTGAACACGAATCCGAAGTCAGTTTTGCTCCATCACGTCAGGATTTTTTCCTAACCTCAAAATCAATAAAATGACACTTTTTGTTCATTAGCATGTGAACCCGACTTAACATTAATACATGCCTAGGGCGAATAGAAAGCTTGGATTGTGACCTTTAAAACGCTTTTTTAAAAATTGTTGTACGATGATTTTTACCCAAGTTATGATGATTTACTTAAAATATAAATTTTTTCCAAATGTAAATAACACTTCAATTATTGATGTGGTATGGTGTAATGGAAAAAAATGATTTTAAATAAAACATCATAACTTCGTTAAAAATCATCGTAGAACAATTTTTAAAAAAGTGTTTTAAAGGTCACAATCCAAGCTTTCTATTCGCCCTAGGCATGTATTAATGTTAAGTCGGGTTCACATGCTAATGAACAAAAAGTGTCATTTTATTGATTTTGAGGTTAGGAAAAAATCCTGACGTGATGGAGCAAAATGGACTTCGGATTCGTGTTCAGCGCGTCAAAATACATAGGGCTAGGGTTGAATGAAATACATTCCGGTCAAAAGTACATGACACTTTTTTTTTTGTGGGGCTGTGTTATGTATTCTTCCCGGTGGATTAGTTATGGAAATGTGATCAAAGTTGATCGCCGTTTGATTTATTTATAACTGTCAAAATGACGTAAAACTTAATTTTATCATTTCTAAATGCTTTATTGAACCAGACATACATTAATAAACAATCATTTGAAACTATTTAAAACATTAATATCCAAAAATCTAAATATAAGTAAATTTAAACTTCAACACATAAATATTGCAACTTATTTTTACATCAATCGAATTAAACTTTAATTTACTAAAATTGTAATCTATCAAAAAAAAAATTTCATTCTTTTAGAATGGAAACTATACTATAGGTATAATTAAACTGTTTAAAATTATAATGGACTCTAATCTCAAATCAATAATATAATTAACAATTAAACCGCTGATATGGTTCAGGTGGCGAGGCGTCTGGCTTTGCGGTCACGGAAGTTAAGCACCATCGAGAATCAGAATTTTATGTTATATTTTGTAACGTTAGCGACAGGCATGTTTTTGGAAATATCTTGTGCTGTATGTGGTGTTGTAAACGGAAATCTAAATAAATAAATTCTTCAAATAATTCTAGATGATTTAAAATCTACATTTTTAATAATGTAGAATTTAAAGACTTATCGTACTTTTCTAAACAAATTACCGACTTTACGGACGTTCTTTTTTTTAAACGGACTTTTACGTATTTCTATCGGATTAAAGGACCTAGTTCGACACCTGTTTATTTCCTATAAACAAATTTAAAAAAATAAAAAAACGTTAATCACTTATAAAAGAATCTAATTGATCCATTAAAATTGTATTTTATGTAAATAATATTTTTCCTATTTTTCAAATTACACTCTAGTAAAGGTTTTCTGCAAATTACCGGTAAAAATTCGGTATTACTCAGAAATAGCGATCACAGCGCATCACTAGCCGTAACGCATTCATTGACATCTAATTTTTCAAAAATAAAAAAACGATATTAAAAAATATGTTATACTTGCAGGAAAAAACTTCAGCTTTTTTCAAAACCATTTTTTTTAAATCGATAGTGTCGATTTTAGAAAAGATGGTAATTTTCTTTTCAATTATAAAAAAACAAGACGCATGAATATTCCTTAAAATCTATATTTGTCATAAATGCCATTTGGACTAAACCTACTTGGACTAAAACCCATTTGTCCTAAAAAATCATATAGTCTAAAACCCGTTTGGCCTAAATATCATTTAGCCTAAAACCCATTTGGCATAAAAATCATTTAGCCTAAAATCCATTTGGCCTAAAACTCATTTAGCTTAAATTCTATTTATTAACCTAAAACCCATTTGGCCTGAAGCAAATTTGACATAAATTTGACATTATAAATTAAGCCAAATGCGTTTTAGGATAAATGATTTGGCCAAATGGATTTTAGGCTAAATGATTTTTATGTTAAATGGGTTTTAGGCCAAATGGTTTTTAGGCTATATGATTTTTAGGCCAAATGGTTTTTATAGGGAAGTCTATGGAGTCTCAAATTTGTAAATTTTTAAGGGGGGAAATTTTTTTCATAATTTTTTTAAATCATGAATTTAAAAAATTTATAAAAAATGCATGTTTTTATGAATTTTTTTTTGACGACGCGCTATTCGAGCGCGCGCGGGTATTTGAGATGTATTTTTGACAAAAGTATTTAGAGTTCCACTCTAATTTTTACATATCTTATAGGCAAAAAGTCAAGCTTTCCATTGAGATGGGTTAAATTTTTTTTTAAAAAATCCGATTTCGAGGTACTATCAAATTAAGACTTTGACCTTGAAATTCAAGGTCAAATTTTTTTTTTTACAAAAAAACATTTATTATAATCAAATAGCCTGTAAAAAAAACTTTAAAAAGCACTATATATATGTTAACTTTTATGCAATCTACTTAGAAATATAATAAATTTAAAAAACTACATTTTAAAAAATTCAAAATTTAAAAACTGTGTAACTCAAAAACTATTTCATGGAATTTAAAAATATTTGGTATTTAAACTTCCACAAACAATGGAAACACTTTAGCAAAGTTTAAATAAATTTTATTTTTTGACCTGGACAGTTCAGGAATTTTGCCCCATATGGAAAAAATAGAATGTCCAGAAACTATATAATATGAAAAACAATTTCACATCGAATTTTCGTTCTTAGTTATATTTGTTATTAAAATATAAAAAATAAAAAGTGAAAAAACGGACGCTTATTGAAAAAGAAAGGTCAAAGGGTAGAAAAATCATGATTTTAGGTGATTTAAGAATTTTTTTTTTTTTTAAAGTAGAAAACAAGAAGAAAAGGGGACAAAAAGGGGATTAGATGAAAAGAGAGAGAAAATGTGATCCGTGAAATAATCATCTATTTAGATTAAAAATAAACTTATTTAAAAAGAATTGTAAAGTTTCGAATTAAAAAATGTAAAAAAGCTATAAATTGTAAAAAATTCATTTGAAAATGTTCTTTATTACCCCAAATTTTCGAATTCTTCGGCTAATGGGGAACAGATTATTATTATTATTATTATTTACATTTGCAAAGAACAAAAACCCAAGTTAATTTCAATAATACCAATAATAACAAATAATGAAAAAATTTTGTTTGATTTTTAGGATGTTTTTTCAATACGAGACAAAATACTGAATTAGTGTTACTTTGATTGACAAGTTTTTATGGATTACAGTAGAACCTGTCGGAATGAGACTAGATTTTTTTAAATTATTTACATTTAACGTTATTTAATGAGAATAATTATAACACAGGTTTATAATGTTGTAAAAGTATTTTGAAATTCAAGTATATTTTAATTTTTACCAATTAAAGTTTAATGCAAAAAACTATGAAACTATGAGATTCAAATATTGGTATCGTACTTAGATAAAAGCCTGTCAGTTTAACTAAAATATATTTTGTCCCTCATGCATTATCTCATTATTTTGACCCTATAGATTTTTGTAAAAGATTGTAAATAAATAAATATAAAATTAATTTTTTAATTAATAATTAAAATTAACTGTATTGCTTCTTTTATGAGAAAGCAAAATCAAAATGTTGATTAAACTAATATAACTTTCGACTTGTTTCTCGATTTTATGCAAAATTCACGAAAATGTGAATTTTTATCATAATAATTCAACGTTAATTTTTGTAAACTCAGGGGTATGGGTTGTTATTAAGTAAAAATAAATAACATTAAAATAGCAGCAACATGCTGGTTTTTTAAAACCATAATTAGATCGAAAATGTAACCTTATAGGTGATAAATTAAAAGTTTATGAACGACAGTTTAGGTTACGATTTAAAAAATTGCCTTAAAAATATCCAAGTACGACAATAAAAGATAATGTACTGCAAAAATAAAAGTTTTAGATAAAACAAAATTATTAAGAGATTAAAAAACATAAGTAAAAATTTCACTTTTGTTCAGAAACATAACCTTAAAGTTTTATGCTTAAAAAGGTCTATTAGAATGGTATTTGTCTAAATGGACTGCAAAAATGATTTGATTATTTATAAATAAATTGTACTGGTGCTAAAGCTGTTTTGAAAATGTTAAATATTCTTTAAAAAATCTTTGACAACAAAGAACCGAAAACAGATCAAAATTATATCTCAGACTAAATACTAGAGAAATTGTATTGAAAGCAGGTAAAAATTCTAGTGACACTTGTAACAAAATAACACAATTTTTGCAAGATAATTTAGACAACAAAAATGAATAGCAAACTAACGTTACTTACAATTTATTTATTAAAAATTAACACTTAACTAACAGTCAATAACAGTTCTCCTCACACAATTGCATTATCATCATCTGATGCGCAAGCGTTGCCACTGCCAGGTTGCCACCAGTGCCAAAGTTGTCGTCTACTGCCGCCTGGCGCCATTTATAAATCGTTCGCTCATTAAGCACGAACGTTCCATTGTCTTAATTCTCAAAATAAACAGTGAGTTTGTTGGAAGCTTTTTAAAATAAACATTTATTGTATTAAAAATGTGTTCATTTTGCTTGAAAATGTAACTTAATGTCTAAAAACTAGAAATTACAACGGTAAATTTAGTAAAAATTAGAAACTAGTTTGGAGCTTGCGTTTTAATTCAAAACCTATTTGGAGCTTATTTTATGTGTACATAGATTTGGCGCAGACTCAGCTTTCGCCTGTTTGCAGGGCGTGTTTTTTCATTATTTTTCAGTGTCAAGAATTCTGTAATGTGGAGCACACAAATTTTGACTTTGCGCTGGAACAAAAATTTTATGAAATTTTTTGTAAACAACTTTTCTTTAGTTGACATAACTATACGTGAAAAATAAATTTAAATGTCTGTAACTTTGCGTATGATTTTGATGGAAAATATCAACACTTAAAAGATGGGAATCTATTCGTGGACTTTTTAAAATTATTAAAGGTGTGTGTATATCTATATATGTATGTATTATTATTTGTTTTTATAATTACAGTAAAAACTTTTTTACAAACAAAATATGTTAAAATGAAACGTATATATTATAAAACATAAAAGATTTAAAATAACATGTTACGAATAGCAATAAGTTGAAGAAAAATAACTTTGAAGGAAATCGATTTTATATTTTTAATTAAAGTAATGGTTCATGAAGAAATAGTTGTACCAATTACATTATTTTCAGAAATAATAGAAAACAGAGTATGATTTTTAAACTGTTTTAACCCAAAGATTTTGGCACCTAGAATTTTCTTCTTGATTTCGATATCATCAAAAAATAGGATAATTTGTCAACAAATACGAAAATATTTTGTGGAGTCCTTTTTAAAATTTTTCGATTTGAAATTTTATAATGACATATAAACTCAGTTTTTCGTCAAAAAGTATTGACTTTAGAAAACATGTCTTTATACGAAATTTGTAGGCATTGCGAAAAATATGTTTTATTACTATTATACTTGTTTCTTCTATATGACCAGCTGAAAAAGTCCGCCAGAATTTCCTTCCGGATATTTCCAGTCGGAAATTTTTATGAATGAGATTTGAAACGATATGCCCGGATTCCTGGCGGATTATTCCTTCTTGATTTTCAATAAGCTTAAATATGCTAAAACCCCTTTAAAGAATTGAAAAATAGTTGGTCGAATTTAAATCTGATATTAATTTTTCAATATCTTTTTTAAAATTAAAAAAGTATAAAAAAATTCCCCTACTGATATCCTTCTGGATTGTTTCAAAACGCAGTACGGATTTTCCTCTGAAAAAGGGGTCATTCATAAATTAATACGTAACATGTTTCGGGTGAGGGGGGGCTTGAAAAAATTTTACTACTTGTTACATGGGGGGAGGGGGGGGGGGGGGGTTAATTGATCTTGTTATGTAATATTTTTACCCATCGGTTAAAATACTTTTTCAATTCTACTTTTTTAACAATTTTCAAAAACTGTTTAAATTGATGAATTTTTGAGTAATTCAGTAAAAAAATACAAAGAACTTTTCGTATTATAATAATTATATCCCTTGAATTTATTTGCCATTTGGTGAAAAACAACCAAACTTTCTGTAAATCAGAAGGTGATAAAATATTTTTCAAAGTTGGAGCATTTCGTGGGAAGCATTTCATGTCTCAGATTTTTCTTAATTTTCGTGTTTGCTGATTGGGGTACTAAATAAGTGTATCAAGTATTAATTAAAAATTATTAAAATTTTTCAAGTTATTTTAATGCAAATTTCAGGCTATTTTTTTCTTCTTAAAATAACTTTCTTCTTTTTGAGAATTATAAAAAAAAGCTAAAAACCTTTTTTACTCAAAAGACATTAAATTTTATTAAAAAATTAAAATAAAATAAAATAAAAATTGTTTTTCAATTAATTATTTAAAAAGAAATTTTTTTTAATTTTGAAGTGCCAGTACCACCTCAGATCGACTTTAAAAAATATAATTTTAAAGCTTAAGGTATTTTTAAAAAACCATCTAATTTTCAAGATGGCTTCTGTTTTTGTTTTTGATACACCTGGGAATGTTCCTTGTAAGTTTAATTATTTTTCTTCAAAATTAAAAAATTTTCGTCCACCATATTGGATCCGCCATTTTGAATTTTAAAAAATTATTAAGATATTCCCTGGCGATTTAGCGAGAATCGGTTTGGAACCAGATTTGATTCCGGGTAGAATTTTGCTATCAATAAATGAAATTAACCATTGATAATGAAAAAATATTAATATTTCAATTGTTTTTTAGCAGAATTGAGTTAAATTGAGCTTTAATAAAGCTTTAGAAGAATTTAGTTAAAATGAGCTTTAACTTTAATAAAGCTCAATTCTAAAAAACAATTGAAATATTAATATTTTTTCATTATCAATGGTTTATTTCACTAAATTTCATTAATTGATAGCAACATTTTATTCGGAATCAAAGTGAATCAAAACGGAATCAAATCCGGTTCCCAACCGATTCTCGCTAAATCGCCAGGGTTCGTAATCAGCGACCCAAAAAACCCTTGTAAGGTAACGGTACCTATACTCGATTAGTACCTATAGTCGATCAGTGATGATTTAATTGGATAAAATTAATTAATAGTTTAATAATATTGGTGCGAAATACTACTTCGAATGTTACAAGTTTTATTTTTACCAATGTAATAAAACTATTTATTTTGTCTAATTAAATCATCACTGATCGACTATAGGTACTGATCGAGTATTGGTACCGTTACCTTATACCGAGTTTTATTATTTTTCTTAAAAATTAACAAATTTCGTCCGCCATTTTGGATCCGACATTTTAAATTTTGAAAAATCATTAACATATTCGTAATCATCGATTCAAAGAACCCTTGTATTACTACTAATTGTAAGTTTTATTAATTTTAATAAAAAATATTAGCATTGGTCCAACATGCATTAAATTATTAAAATTTTATTTAAAATTCGACATTTTAAATTTCTTTTAATAACTAATACATGTTTTTGAAGTTTGAATAGTTTGTACTATTTTGTGCCACTTTATTGCGTACTATAGAATGACGTTTTCGGTTAGATATTTTGCATGATTAGAAAAAAAACAAACGTCGATTTTTTCGTACTTTTTTGCAAAACAGTCGCCATATTATGTGCTGCTTGGGTCTTTACAAAATTTTCACTAAATTTTGCAATCACACATTTCGAATATTGCAAGTAAATATTTAATAAATTTTTAGGAGATTTTCGGTGCTGTGGGGGCAGTTTTCCCATGTATGGGTTCCCATATGGGATCCTGTGTACATAAGATTTCAAATCAATTTTTGTAAACTTAACATGCTGCGCAGTAGATTTTTTTGTTCTTGTAAATATGGTGTTTAAAGGTTACTAACAAATGAATTATTTTCTTAACAATATTCTTTTTGTAGATTCATTTAAATTGTTTAATAGATTAAGGATCCCGTAAGGGAACACACATGGGATGTGAGTGTTCCCTCGAGGGTTCGTGCTAAAGTTTCCTGGCACACAGGATCCCATATGGGAACCCATGTAGAGAACTTTAAGGGATCCCATACGGGAACACACACGAAATTTTTAACTGCAAATAAGTGAGATTTTCAGAATTCAAAATGGCGGATCCATTTATTGCGGACATAAAAATTTAAAAATTATTATAGATTTTTATAAAGTTTTTTTTATTGAGGGCTTATAAGGATTATTGATGACGAATTAAAGTCCAATTTAAAAAATTCAGAACTGTGGCGAACCTAACTGCAGCCTAAGGGATCGACTTTTTGAAATTTAACTTCAGATTTGTAATCAGCGACGTCATAAACAATAGAAACCATAATTATAGCAATCGTAAATGTTTCGTTGTTTTGAGAATTATTTTTTTTTACAATAATAACCCAATTTTGCCAAAATAGGAGCTGGATTATTAGTTGAGATGTTGTTTAAATAATTTGAAAATATTTCATTTCAAATGTCAGCACCTGTGTGTCGGCCTCCAATTGAGTGCCATTATCGGGGCAGTTTGTTTTTATTTAATCCAAAAAAGGTTTTAGGTACAAAGATAAATTTGAAGAGGACGCGATTTAACATTATATCAATGAATAATAATAACCTATTTTGGTTTACTTTTGGTCAACTTTTGGGTCATGTAAAAAATATTAAACTTAACAAATTTCATGTGTAAATAATTGGATGTTATTCTGTAAATATTTATAAAGAGTAGTAGAGTAGTCCAGTAAAAAAATATTAATTTTCAACGAGTTTACAGGAAATCTACGAAAAAAAGTTATTTCCATGCAAAATTTCAATAGCGTATACAGGCACTACTAAATCAATTAAAAAAAAATACGTATCGATTTTTTTTTTTTTTTTGATTTGTGACAAAATGAGGGGCGGAAATGGATTAAATTCGAAAATGTCTTTTCTAGGTGGTATAAATGTGTAGAAGAAAAACAAACTGGTTTTTTTTTCTTCAAATGTGTATCAAAAACTTCGTCTATACAAGCAAGAAAAATGACAGAAAGCATAAGGCGCTATCACCTCAAATAAAAATTTTATACAAAATGTCCATCTTGGGGCCCACTCCCCTAATATTAATTAAGGGGGCATAGGCAGTCAGGGACGCTTAAATATACGGTTTTTCTCAATTTTTTTTAAGGAAAACGAATGACGGTTTTTTATTTTAAATTTTTGCATGAAATTAACCTATATTTAAAGAAAATTTCTGAATTCATTCATTAAAAAATAATAAAAATTATAAAAGTTATAATAAATTTATTCGGGCTCCTAAAAAAAAAGTTTTTTTTGTGGTGGACATCATAAGTCCCGACAGGATAATCTAAAATCAAAAAAGAAAAAATTTTTCGTTAATAGATTAGCTTTTTTAGTACTTCAGCGAAGCACATTTGAAAAAAAAAAATTTTAATTCTTATAGCCCTTTGAAGTGAAAATCGTGATTTTTGCTTAAAAAATGGGTCATTTTTATTTTTTTAAACAAATTGTAAACGTTATAAAAAAAGTCTTTCGCTCAAGTACAAGCTAAATATGTATAAAAGATGTGCAAAAAATTGCAAAATGATCCGTGCGTAATTTTTTAAGATATAGTGTCCACCGACTCCGAAAATGTGGTTTTGAGAAAAACGCGTTTAACCTTCTCGCTATCGCAGAGGTTTAAAATCAGAATTTGATGTTCAAATCAACTTTTAGAGAGAACGGCTGCATGGATTTTCAATTTTCTTTTTTTAAGACATTCAATAATAAATTCTTAAGAGATTTCCGAGATTGATTTGAAAATCAAATTTAATTTTGTGACTGCCTATGCCTTCTTAAAGCTGATGCATCAGTTCCAAATATAAATATTATATAAAAAAATAAAGATTTATCATATTAATAATTAAAGTTTGTTTTTTAGATGTTTCTCGAAAGGCAGTTTAGCAGCACATCAGGCTACAACGAAATAGAATAAGTAATTTCGGAAAATTGGAAAAAAATAAAATAAAATCATGCAATTTTCCCGAAAGATGAGCGCGCAAAATGTGATGGCCAGTGTATCTCGAGCCTTGGGAACTAGACGAGACAGCAAGTGTCCAAATGAAATAAAACTCGCGCAGCATGAAAGCAAGGAGAGCATCTACGAGCCTAAGCACAATAAAAAGTTAATTCGTGTTTTGACAGTGATCGCTTACCTGATTTCCGTGAGTCTCGCTGCTATAATTTTGTCACTCTACTATGCCTTCATTTGGGATCCCAGAGACCGCGGGCATTATTTTCAGAAACAAGCAGCAGCAAGTCTCAAATCCGAGAACTCTTCCATTACAACTCTGTCTTACTCGCCCACTAAGGAACTTCCTCAATTAACGCACAATTATTCACAAATCTTGAATAATTTTTCCGACTACCACAATCTCAGTCGAATCCATCAAAACTTCATGGGACTTAATCGTAATTTTACAACCAACTCACCATAAAAAATGACTACTTATATGTTATACATATAATGTACCTTTATGCACATAACTTTGAATGGTTCCGAACAAATAATTGGACAGTCTTGAAAAGTCTTTAGAAACACACACTAAAATTATTGATATACTTGAAATGTTATTGAATAGCATTCATTAGAGTCTTTTTCCTAATAGTCATTTTCACTTAAGTTACCTTAATTATATATATATATAGTTTCAACGAAGCCTAATTAAAAATCCATGTTGTATATTTTCATGTAGAATTATTTATTATAAAAAATGTCAAAATTAAAAAATTAGTTACTGCTATGATAGTTTGATGGTCTTTGCATTGTATGTATAATTTGGAACAATGGACATGTATATAGTATATGTATATCTACACAAATTAATGCAGCATTATTCCTGCACTTTTGACAGAAAAAGAATTCTTTATTTTACTTCGACCTCTTTCCTTACAAATTTGACAAATTACGCCGAAAACATACGAAAATTACTTTGCAGATAAGGCTAATTTTTTTTTTTTACGTTTTCAAGATTTTTGTTTCAAGTCAATTCTCAGTGTAACTATATAAATATGTTGTATTCCGAATTCAAAACAGGTCGCCCTTGTTTTTTCAGAGTATCAGTCAAATTTAGGACAACAGAAATAAGACTCACATTAATCACTGATCCTACCTTTTCTTACTGTTCTAAGTTTCTGTCATTTCAATTTATGCTTACATAAATTCCAGACATGGAAATTAAATTAAAATCCAATTGATCCTAATTTCGAATATTTCAGTTGATAAAAACTATAAAATCACTACCAGTGAATGCATAAACAAAATAATTTGTTAATTTACAAACAAGATCAGATATTTAAGCTTTTACTGCTGTTATATTGTTGTTTTTTTCTCCCAAACTTTTAATATATTTTGAATAGCAATCTAAACAGTCAATTAAACAAAAAGAAAGAAAGAAAAGCATAAAAATATACTTGAATTGAGCGAACAGATTGAAAAATTTGTTCAGTACTAGAAAAGTAGTGAAAATTTTGTTTAAAAAGCACTACACATAATTGAAGTCGACTTTCGAATAGGGAACTAATTAATATTATGTCAAATTTTAACTAAACGTAAAAATTAATTATTTTTAAAATATTTAAATGTGCCTTAATAATGTAAACTATGCAACTATAATGATTATTTTTTAAAAGGCTAAAAAAAAAGAAAAAGTTTGAAAGTAAGTTTTTTTGAAAAAGGAAAACAAATGTGACGCACTCTGAGGAAAGGGACCTTAGGAACAAAAAATAGATTTTCGTTTTGAGGTTGAATTAACTTCATTAAAAGTTATGCCAATTCAAACATCAACGGTTTGTACAGAGTACCATGCGCGCTTGTATTTTCTTTTCGTTCTCCTGTAAAATATAAATACCTAATTTTACGCCAGAAATCAGAAAACAATTCGTAAAGTTGTAAAAATTAAGGCTAATAGGTATAATGTCCTTGCAATAAAAAAATAACTAAATATTATTTTCAAAGTACTTTTGAAATTTGGAAAAATTATTGGTTGCCATAGGTTAGCGAATTCTAAAAACTCCAAAAATATCAGAGAAAAAGAGAAACAAATTTGTCTGGAAATCAGGGAAAATTGTAATTAAATATTTGTGGCAACCTTGTAAAATTTAGCTCTTATTATATCAAATAAAATTATAATTTACAGGTTTAATCAGCCTTAATACAATAATTATATTAAGGCTGATTACACCTATGAACAAAAATGGGAATTATTACTATTGCTTATAAGCTTTACAAGTTATTTCAAGAGATTAAATCAGTGTTCTTAAATTAACATTTAAAAACAATATGAAGTCAGTTATATATTAAAATTTAAACGGTATGATAACAAAATTACAAAAAGACATTTGTGGTTATGATGAAATATTAAATTTCTTTGAATCCGTGCGTTTCATTAAGTTTGATAAACATATTCTAAACAAGCCGAGAATTATATTAGTTTTATGAACATTTTGATCTACTTGAGCATAATCACTATTGCTTCCTCATGTAGGAAACAATGAGTTAATTTTTAAAAAATTTGAAAATTGAGAATTATTCTTTAAAATTTTGACACAATATAAACATTAGATAGGTCAATCGATTTGTTTTAAAGCCAGGAACACGAGTTTTTAATATATTAAGTTGAATTTATAGGTTAAAAAATACTTTTTTGGGAAAAAACAAAATTTTCAAAAGTTTACTTCAAAGTTAGAAAGCTCATATTATTGAACTTACATATTACTTTTGTATTAATCATTATTAAATAATATCAATTTTTTAAAGATTTTACTAGTGCTTGCACTAGTATATACTGAATATCTGTACCAAGTTTTAATCAATTTCAATAATAAATAGCTGAAAAATGAATGAACTGATGTGATATTTATTACATAAAAGGTAATTGGTTTTACAAAACTTTTTTTTCGTGTTGTTAATTTTTATTATTTCAAGTATGCATTCTACAAAAAAATTGAAAATAAAAAAAAGATGCGCTTTTTTATTCTCTATAACCTCATATTAAAAAAAAAAATTTTAACACTTTGAAAATCTACTACAAAAATTTGGCTTGGACAATACTTTTAAGCGTTTTGGAGCGCCCAGCTGGTTACTGCATCCGACTACTCAATTTTACTTTTTTCATTTTCCTCAATATTGGCATTTTAATTGCTAGATCCTTTATCGACTTGCGACTTTAATTATGTACTTAAAATTCTATGTCTTCCAGTTAAAGCATTTATTTATGTAATGAAAAATGATTAAATATAAATATCTACATTTTTTTCGAAAACACAGTAGGATAAACCCGACAAAAGTTGGACACCTCCAAGAAAAATGTAAATTATGTTGTAAATTTTATAACAAACATTTTTTCTTTAAAATTCTGGAAAATACATTATTTGTCGTTAGAAAGACGTTCAATTTATTGTTAATCCTCACTGTCAACAAAATCAAAATTATCATTAAAACTTGTTTTTTAAAAGGTTGATTACATTATAAGCGAGATGCATAATACGAATGAAACTGTACTCTCTAAATCTGAATTAGTAGTTTTCTACTATGAATTAGTCAAATTCATGGCTCATTTTTCTCTAATTCATATAGTAGAAAACTACTAATTGAAATAGTGAAACTTTACTTTTAAAAAAAGTAGATTTTTTTTACTAATTTAATTAGTAGTTTTCTACTAAGAATTAGTAAAATTCTTACTATTTTAATAGTAGCTCACTTTTCGCTAATTCATTAGTAGAAAACCACTAATTCAGATTTAGAGAGTATGTCTGTTTCTAAGTGAAAATATTCTATAAATTTATTGTACTTGACGTACATTAAAAAAAATAAATAAATAAATAAATTATAGTCTGCAGATGAACCAAAATTGTATTAACTATTCACATATTTGTATATAAAATAACATGAGTATTTAAAATAGAAAAAATTTCCATCTGGATTTCTAGGATTCAATACAAAGAGGGATTGGTTAAAAAGAATGTAATGTATTTCCTACAATTTATTGGAATAACGTAGCCAAATACAAAAAAAAATAATATACAAATTTACTTGTCCTCTGGTTTATTGAATACAAGAGTGTATCCACATTTTCCGCAGTAGTGGCGATCTTCCATAGCAGCCATGAAGACACCAGCTCCACACTGTTCCGATGGACATTCCCTTCTCAAACGATGGATTTTTCCATTCTCGTCCACCTGAAATGCATTTTTCACTTATTTCATACTTCAATGACTCTAATATTATACACATTTTAATTGCTATTTATGTAACCGAATAAACAACTAAATTTTATTTTATAGAAATATTATTTGTCTCAATTAACAAAAGAACCATTTTTAATTGATTTGAAATAGAGATGTTGTTTGGTGAAAAGTAAATTGAATATGATTGAGACTTTTTGAAGTATACCTCGTATGTCCAAGTTTAAAATTTTCTAATGTCAATTCAGAAAGAAATAGTTCCATTATGGTTATAAATTTTATTGACTAATATTTATTATTTAATATTTTTTTTATAAACAATTCAACTGTTATGCTTAAAAAATTTTAGACTGCTATTTCTTCGACATTATTTATCAAAAGTTTAATGATCTTTTCACAGATGTAGTTAATGAAAGCTTAGCCGATCAAAAAGTAAATTTCTTATTTTTGAAAATTGATATTATAGTAAAAAAAAATGTTTTATTATAAATAAATTAAAGAGTATGCATATCGTGGATTGGTATCGTAAATATTATTAAGAAGAATTTGAGCAGTATTTGTCAAAGATGAAATATCTAAAGGAAAAAATTGTTCGTTTGAATGAAATATTTTCAAGTTGGCTATTAAGTCAGGGGAACAAAATTTTGTCAGAGAAATTTATAAAATGAACTTTGTGACCAATCTGTATTTTTCTAGAAACTTTTTTCCCCATGCAATGCAATGCAATGCAATTCATGGAAAAATAAAAACAAAGCGAGACTCAAATTTTGGTTAAAAAATTGGACAGGTTTCTCGTTGAACTATTTCAATCTAAATTTGTAAAAAAAAATCTTTTATTATTAATGACATAAAGAAAATGCTTAATGTTTAATTTGTTTATATAATAAAGAACTATATGTTATATATTAAATATCAATTTTTGAAAATTAATTTTTTGAAAGGTTAAACTTTCATTAAGTATTTGTGAAAAGATTATTAACTTTCGATCAAAATAAAACTTTCGAGATAGAAATGTGAATGCCAGCTACTTAATGTTTACAGTTGTTTAAAGGCAAAAATAGAATTATTTTGTTTGGACATTATTAGAATATTTTAAGTGGGTCATTTCCGGATACTGCCCAAACTAAAACACAATGTTTGCAAAATATATGGTCAATTTTGTATGTCCAAAAGCTATTTCAGACAACTTTGTCTCATTTTTTACAAAGCACCTGATTCCACATCGGAAGAATCTTTGTGGAAGTTTAACAACTCAAAATTATTGTCAAAAAGGCAACTTTTCACATTCTTCGATATACATTTTTTTTAATATCTAGAGTTAAATTTACTAAGTTAAAATTCCAAACTTAAATTAGTAATTATTAATTAACTCATAAACATTAAACACTCCCATAAAAATGTCTCAGCAATTGGCATACTAAAAAATTGCAGAAATTAAAATTTTCAACTACTTTGTGTGAGAGGAAATCCGTCATTATAAAACACAAAAATCTCGTTAAACAATATTTCAGTTAAAAAGCTAAAAATTTGTGCCATTTTTTAAAAAAAATGCTTGAATTGATTTTTTGAAATTTAGTAATAACAGCTTGTGAAAAATCATAAAATGAAACAGCTGAAAATAGGTTGAAAATATGGTTTAAATAGGTTTAGACTATCGACAATTTTTAACTAAAGAAATTCTCAAATTGTAAGTAAATTATCATGAACTTTCTAGTATTACGTGTTATAAATAATAACAGTTTCCAAAATAAAACTTTTGAATAAAATCACAATTATTTTGTTAATTTTGATATATAATAAACAAGCGGATGACAATTGTAATTAAGGAACAAAATATACCTTGTAGAATTTAAGGACGGCAAGCTTGACCTTCTTCTTCTTGTGTTTAATTTTTTTTGGGGTCGAGTAATTCTTCTTCTTGCGTTTCTTTGCTCCTCCTCGGAGACGAAGCACAAGGTGAAGGGTGGATTCTTTTTGAATATTATAGTCGGACAATGTGCGTCCATCTTCCAGCTGTTTACCGGCAAAAATCAAACGTTGCTGGTCAGGAGGAATACCTAAAAAAAATCAATTATATTTGAAAATGTTATATGCAGATGCTTTTATATTTAAAAACAAATGATAGTTATTTAACTAAAAATCTAGAATATAATGCATATTTCTTAATTTTCCTAAAACGGCTTTTAAGTTGAAACTTTCCTTTGTCTAAATTTGTACCTTTTTCCGGTGCAAATCGGTAAAAATTGTACATCAATTTAACTATTTTAAAAATATTATTTACCTCCATTAATTAATTGAACCACTTCAGTTAAGGATTTTTTCCCAAATTAAAATAGTTCAATGTTTTGAATACAATTAAATAAAATTTAAAACGTAATTCCACTGTCTTTCATCTGAGAGTCAAGTCGTAACAAACATATTCACTTGAAATTCAAGAATTCAGATTTTGAAAATTTCAAAAGTAGAATATTTTAAACAATGGGTGAAAATATGATGTAACAAAGTCGATTGACTCCCCACTTCCCAACCCCATGTAACAAGTAGTAACATTTTCTCGAATCCCGCTCCCCCTTCCTCCCCCACCCTTCAACCTCTTACGTGGTTTATGGATGGCCCGTTATAAAAAACTTGGATACTTACGAGAATTGAAAATCAATATACATTAACTTTTCTTATACAGGAAGAAAAACTTTAAAAAATTATTTTAATTACCGTCGAGGGGGGCTATTTTGTGCACGAAACCGCTCTTATTCTACTCTGTGCTTTATTAAAATTCAGAATTTGAAAAATAAAAAATTTAACAGTTCAGTTATGGGGTCATCCATAAAGAAAATTCTACCAATTTTCGTGCGTAGTTTTTGACACCCCTCCCCATCCCTAAATGTAAGGTTAAAAAATTATTTATACCCCCCTCAAAAATAAAAAATAAATTTTTTATACATTAATTAAATCAAATTGTTTTTTATTTATCATATATACAGTGAAACCTCCCAATAGCGAACACCTTCTTTAACGGACGAAATTTAAAAGTCCCGGGTAAATTATATTGTTTTACATGGGATGAAAACCTCTTAATAGCGGACCCTCTTAAAAGCGGACACCTCCCTTAAGGGGTCAGTATGGATTTATTTTTTAAAAAAATTTATTTTTCATAAACATCAATTTCGTATACTATATACCTATAGAAATAAGATAAAAACTAATATATAGGTAGTAGAGTTCAAAAACATGCTAAAAAACGCGATACTGCAGAAGCATAAGGCGCATAGCATAGCAGTAAAAAATTGTTTAAACAAATGTCATTATAGCATTATTAGTAAAATTTATTATTTGATAATACACAGCAATGTTAGAGAAAAGTATTTATGTATTTAAGTCCTTTTTACCTTAAAAATTAAAAGTACAATAGAATATTTATATTGCGTGACCAGCGCGAGCAGTCCTTGGTTGCGCGAATGTTGAACGCCTTTTTCTCAAAACAACTTTTTCGACCTGGCCGACACGATTTAAGAAAAACTATTGAACCGATTAAGCTCAAATTTTCAGGGGTTCTTCTATGCACGTGCCGCTTTGGCATGAACTAGGATAATAAAAATCCATTGATATTTAACCCTTTTTTTAAACAAATTAAGTTGTAAAAAAAGGGGTAAAAAATTTAAACTTCCGCCATTTTGTTTACTTTTATCGGAATTAAAAGATCCTAGTTCATGCGATAACTACAGATCCAAATTTTAAGAAAATACTTGATTTTTTGATTTTAGACAATCCAAACTCCAGATATCGCGTCGGCCAGTAAAATTTAAGGCTAACTTCAAGCAGCTATTTCGCATAAATAAACAATCAAAAATAAAAAATATTTTTTGTCACTTTTAAATGTAAATTTTTATGTATAAAAAGACTGGGTTATAAAAATACATTTTAATATAAAAAATAAATTCTTGAAAATTTGTACAATAAACCCATACTGACTCCTTAACGGACACACAAATTTAGAATTTTGAAATTAAATTTATATTTTTAAACAATGTAAATGTACTAATTTTCAATCCTCGTAAGTATCTAAGTTTTTTTTATTAAATAGTTATCTGACAAAAATTGACGGTTTTCAGATGAATTTTAAATCCATTTTTCTTATTATCATGCTTTATAAACAAAATAAAATACCAGAAACCGTTGCAGGACAAGAAGTCCAAACCAAAAAGTCCAAAGCCAAAAGTCCAAATTCATTGAAATGCAAAATTAAAAAAGTTATTTTACTTCCGGCTTGGACTTTCTCGATTGGATTTTTTGTCGCGCTTGGTCAAAAAATCCAATTCTTAAAGTCCAAAATCATATAAAGTAAAAAAATTGTAATAGTTACATTCGGAATGAATTTGTCACTTTTATACATACGGTTGTTTTTGTATGTCGGATCATATAGTAAAGGTGTAATATATTAGAAATGCAAAAATAATTCTACTTGTCCAGCACGCTTGACTATTCAATTTCTGGCTTTGGGGAAGGGAATCAAGAATTTACCTAGAGGAAAACAACGGCGACTGGAAGACCAAATTTTTAATATTGTAAAAACGTATGCAGATTATGTCGATGAAAACAAAGAACTAGTATACATAAAACTCATTGGTCACCACATTCACATGTAAAATTTATTAATATCGCTAATAATATATATTTCTGTACTACTTATTTTGGACATTTTCACTGTTGGATTTTTGTTGCTTTGGACTTTTTTTCTTGGACACTTCGGGTCTGGATTTCTTGGTTTGGACTTTTTGTCCTGCAATCACCAGAAACAAATCTTTAGAATGTATATTAGCATTCCTTTTTAACAAAATTTTATTTAAGCCGATATAGGTATATTAATTTAAGCAAGTTTGAAATATGAACTGAAAACGACATTTTAACCTTATCCTCACGTTTTTAATTACAATTTTTAAATAAGTAACCAAATATTTATCAAAATTTTTATTAACCATGAGTTCTACGGAGTTTAATAATGACATATATAAAAATAAATTTATTTTTGAGATATGCCAGTAACAACCTTCAGATGAAAGGCAGTGGATTTAGGAATTATCCAGGTGCAAAATTTAACACAATGTGGATCTTTCAGTAAATCCAGAGTTAGAGAATAAAATATGTAATAGAAATAGAAAATTTCAAATATTTTTACAAAATAAAAACATCTTACCCTCTTTATCTTGGATTTTAGCTTTGACATTCTCGATCGTGTCCGAAGACTCGACCTCGAGTGTGATGGTCTTTCCGGTAAGAGTTTTTACAAAAATCTGCATGGCCAGGGCTTTTCTGGTACTCTCTCTGAAATAAAACAATACACAAATTAAAATCTCTTTTATCAAAAAAGAAAAGAACTCTCCCCCTATTTCTCTATTTCTGAAGTTGGTAAGAGGAAACTCCAAACTTGGTCAATAACAAGTCAAATATATAAGAATACAGTTTGTTTTATTTGCCAATTGGTTGAAAAAGTGTATAAAAGCTCTACAAATGAAGTAGTAAGAAATTATGTAAGAAGAACCGCATTGATGCAGCCGTCGTTTTCCGGATTATTGGTGACCTGAGCGTATTTTCCCCATACGATTTTTCCGGTTTGTGTGACTAAACCCAATTCGGAGATGTTGACCTCAATCACGGTACCTTTGGTGATGACTCCGAGGGTTGTGAAAAGCGAGGAATTCGGGTTCCTCTTGACGCCGATGATCGGTAACTGGAAGGTGGCCTTCAGCTCTGGGTGTGTGACATGGGCCTTCTTAAATCGAAGAGCCATTGGTCGTATGAATCTTTCGAATTTAGGCGGTTTCCTCGTAAAGTTCTCGCCCACGAAGGTGACCTTCGTGACCATTCTCTTCCACGATTTCCGTTTGGTCTTTCCGCTCTTGAGTACTCGGAACACTTCTCCGTCTGACTGCATTCTAGTTTTCGGGATAGGAACATCCCATTTGCCAGCCTTCTCCTTTCTCTTCTGTTTTATCATGTTAGACAGGACCTTGGTGTTGTTGGTGATATTTCTGTCTAGGAGGTAGTGTGGAATAGCTCCCTTATTGGGCAGCTCGCTCTCTTTTTTGCCCTTCTTCTCCTCGTGGGCCTTGATTTTCCGCTTCATTTGTATTTTTTCATTGCGTCTCTGCTTATTGAAGATTTTGGCCTTGATTCCGCGCAAAGTACGCGCTTTCTCAGCAAGCTTGTGCGGCGCACGAGCTTCTCTTTTGCGCTTACGCTCCTCATAATCGAGCCGTCGACCGTACAATTTGCGGTGCCGCTCAATATATTCGTTCTGGGGCATTTTGTGTCGGCAAACTTTATGTTTGTATCTGAAAACCAAAAGATTTTTTTCAATAACAAATTTAATCGCTTTGAGAATTCCAAATTTGATTGAGGGGTCAGAATTCCTTAAGTGGCCCCATACTTTTTGTTGAGTCTAGCGATTTTTTTAATTCATACATGTTTTGATAGTCCATGATGATAAATATTTTTAAAAGTTATAATCGATCAAAGTTTCTTGCATCATTTCAGAAAATGGCCATTTTCTCGCGTTTGGCTGTTATAATTTTAATAAATTTTGAAATAGAGACTAATGAGGAATCGCACTTAAGATGAATGGTCAAAATTTAAATAAACAACGTAATTTATATCAATAAATAAAAGTTTTCATTTTTGAGGTTGCAAATAAACAATGTTCTCCATCGATTTTCATTTTCTTAAAAACAATCTTCTAGACACATTTTTGTAAAATAGTAGACATTTGAAATAAAACAAATAAATTTGCTCCAGCAACGTGTTTTTATATCTATATGTATAGTAAGTATTCTTTTGTTTTTAATATATTTATTAGTTGGCGTTGTCAAAATTAGTTGAGAATTTTTTCAAACAAAAGCAAACTTACCACACATGTATATGCAAAAATACATAACAGCAGCAAATTCATTTGTTTTATTTCAAATTATTTTACAAAAATTTGGAGAGACTAAATCATTGTTATTACTAAAGTAACAAAATATCCCACTTTTTTATTGTTGAAATAAAATCTTACAAGATTTCTCTAAAAGATTGTTTTTAAGAAAATGGTAAAATCGACGGAGAACATTGTTTATTTGCAACCTCAAAAGTTTACTTAAATTTTGACCATTTATCGTAAGTACGATTTCTCATTAGTCTCTATTACAAAATTTATTAAAATTAAAACAGCCAAACGCGAAAAAATGGCCATTTTCTGAAATGATGCAAAAAACTTTGATCTTTTGTAACTTTTGAAAATATTTAAATTTTGAAAAACCTTTTATAGGTTTTTCTAATATCATCCTGGACTATCAAAACATGTATGAATAAAAAAAATCGCTAGACTCAACAAAAAGTAGGGGGCCACTTCAGGAATGTTGACCCTTAGTTAAAGTATTTAACAAAATAAACAAAAAGGAGTATGTTCTTTTGAAAATTATGAATTTTTTATTGTGAAAATGAAACATTGTACACGATAAAAACTTACCTGCCACAGTTTTCTTGGCCAATAAATTACTTGCACCCGCGTTCCTTAGATTTTCGTATATGTACTTTTCACGGTTTTCCCGTAATTTTTCATACTCACGCCAGGGTAAACTAAATTTTATTTTAATTTATCAAATAAAACCTACAAAAATTCAAAAAATCCTCAAATTGGTTACCCAATAGATTGAATTTATCGAAAATAAAAAACTCAATTAATTACATTGTCTTGGTTCTAATGTAAGATAAGGAAGGAATTTAAACTTGAATATCTGGAAAGTTTATTAAATTCTATATTAAACACTTTGTTGATAAACTCATTTTGACATTTCAAAATTACTACTTTGTTCGATGAGTTAGAAAAAAAATTTTGAATTTTTTTAATTATCGTTCAATATGTTTAGTCAATTGTCAGATCAACAAAAATTATAGGGAAAATGTTTTATTTACATTATTTTCTTTATTTTTCTGTCAGCTTTAATTTAAGGAGGTTCTATCGTAAATAGAATTAACATTACCATTTTAATCAAATTTGGTTCACTGGTAGATCATGGTTTTATAATGATGCAGTTAAATATTTGAGACCTCAAGGTACTTTTGAAAAAATATAAATATAAAGATATATATGACAAACTGCTCAATTCTCATAAGACTCAATGTAGAATGTTTAAAACAAAAACGCTTATAACTTTTTTCTTAAGTACCTTGAGGTCTCAAAAATTTAAATGCATCATTATAAAACCATTATCTACCAGTGAACCAAATTTGATTAAAATATTAATGTTAATTCTATTAACGATAGAACCTCCTTAAGTCAAGAAAACTTTTAAAATATTAAGTGATTTGCGATACATAATTAAAAATGTGGAAGCATGTATTTTTTAAGTCAGCCAAAATCATATTTTTATCTGAAAATGATGGTTTATGAGAAAAACAAGCTTTAACAATTTTAGTCATATTTTGCAAATCATATGACGTTTTTCAAGTTTTTTTTCTCCAATTAAAGTTGATCATTTAGCAAAAATAATGTCAAAATTTTTTTTTCATTTAATTGTTTATAATCTAACAAAGAAATAAACAACAAACAATAGTATATGAAGTAACAAGGACAGAAAGGCAGCCCTTTGTTTACGTTGATGTTTGCAGTACGTGTAGTACTCGAGGACCTTTCTTTCTGTCCGTGTTACTTACTGTATTTTTGATTCCAAAAGCACAAATGTAGCGATTTTAGATACCTGATGACAGGGATTGAATGTCGTTCATTTGTTTGATCATATGAAAATGAAGTCTATTTTTGTCCTGGGAAAAAATAGACGCTATTTTTATATGGTCGAATAAATAATCTTTAGGTATTTAAAAACGACATTTTGTGCCGGTGGAATAAAAATTCAAATTAAGAAATGATTCAACATAGAATTTAATAAGCTTCTTGAATTTGTAAGTTTCAAGTTTCTATTTTTCATTTTGACAAAGATAGGGTAAAAATAGAAATTATTGCGATGCTTTAGCATAGATTAACATTAGAGAGCTCATTCAGGTATACAAACTAAGTTTATTTGCCTACTTTTTGGATAAAAATTTAAGAATATAAAATTTATAAAAAAAAATCACCCACCCTTCTATGTGAGATTTTTTTCCGTATGAGAATTAAAAATTAACACAGGTTGTAAGAATTCTTTGGACAATCCTCGAATAGTTAAAATGATACTTTTCTTTTAAATATCTTAGAGGATTCACAAAAAACGATACTTTTACCATATCGTGATTTTAATTGAGATAATATCTTTTTTCGATCTACTTAATGAATCGGACTAACAATTAAAACCGCAGTGTCTGTCCACATGAAAAGGATCCATTTTTTCGATTTTATTTCCCGAGATATTCGCATTTTTCTAGAAATGGTTCCGATATATTATTTTTTTTATTGGTAAAAAACAAACTGCATACTTTTTCCCATCGAATCATGCATTTATTACAACTTTTTTATAAACAGAAACATGTAATATAATATTATTTTCAAGTTTTAATAGACAAGGGAGCTAATAATAAACTTGAACAGGGTGACCCACTCAATTAAAAAAAAAATTCCTTGATTATTTTATTTACTTTTCTACCTGTATCAAACTTTAATAATACTCTTTTTACTTTTCAGAAAAATTCCCTGGCACTTGAGACCCTGATCCCAAAATCACCGTGATTTAAAGTATTATTCGGGGCTTAACCTCAAGTTTAAGCTACTTTTTAATGCGTCTTGCGGAATAAAAATAAATAATTTTCAATTATTACAATTTTTATTCAGTGTTCCTTATTTTGGTGTTATTTTTCAGTGATAAACTCAACTTTTATGATTATTAGTTAATTTAAAAATTACAAGTTAATTACAAGAAAAAATCAGGAAGATGATTATCAAATTTAAGTTTAAAGTTTTGTCACTAAATCAAATATTAATTATAAAATAATCACGAAAATTGATGTTTATTACCTAAAACGACTTTTAAAATCAGAATTAACTTTTCTTTTAGACTGTTGTCAAGTTAATAAGTGAAATAAAACAATTATAGATGAAACACCTTTTTTCAATATTGTATTTTTAACCTTTGATTCTTATTTACCTTCCCATGATCATTTACTAATTCTCAATATTAATAATTATGGGGAGGATTTAGTTCTGAATCATTATTAAATACAAGTTATGGTCACAGGAATTCAAAACTCAAGCAATGAATAAATTAATAATTGGTTTTAAACATTTTGAACTAAAATTGTAGTTTATAGAAATTTTTTAAATTGCATAAAAAATTTGTGATCCTACTACTTTAAAATATTATTAAGATTACAGAAAACATCTAATTTCACTGCCTTTATGTATGAATGCATGTATCTAATTTTACAGATTTCTGTGAAATTGCAAGTCAAAACTGTGAATAAGACAAGAATATGGTTTTACAATGCACATAATTATATATATCATCGGAGATACTTCAATACCACGAATCTACACTTGGTTAATACCGCGTATCTACGAATTCATTAAAAGCTATATTGCAATGCAAATTGCATTAAAAGTAGCCCTTAAAGGATTTGTAGATACGCGGTATTAACAAAGTGTAGATTCGCGGTAATGCACTAACTCCGACGATATATTTGATTTCTTTTTTAAAAAACACTCTTCCTGAAAAGAAAAAACTTTGTGTATTAATTTGTTTTAATCATAAACTTTCACATTTCTTATACTAAATAATAGTAAAGAAAATAAATTTAAGACACTAAAAAATCTTAGAAACACATTGAAAAATTGTCAAATTTTATTTTATTTTTGACAAACAACGGGAATCACAGAACTTTTTTTTTTCTTAATAGGCGATGAAAAAAATCAATTGAAATAATCTGTTAATGTTTCGATAAATTACAATTTATTGAATTACAGCGTCGGAGCTACTTCAACACCGTTAATCTTTTTTTTGGTTAATACCACGTATTTGCAAATCCTTTAAAGTCTACTTTTAGTGCAATTTGCTCTGCAACGTAGCTCTTCAGGAATTTGCAAATACACGGTATTAAACAAGCGTAGATTCGAGGTACTAAAGCATCTCCGAAGATAGATTCAAATGTGGATAATTAACAAAATTGTGAAAAATTAACGAAATAAGTGATAAAATTAATTAATTTATAATAAGTAAAAAAAAGGTGACAGTATGTGATCCCTACAAATAGAAATGGAAAATTAATTCGTAATTGATAATATTGCGGAAATATTCCAAGATCTCAATCAATCGAAAGTAGGATTTTTCAATTTGGGAAGATAAATCTTTATTCGTGTACAATGTATTTTCACGACATGTAAAATGTTAAAATTGTACTTTTCTGTTAATGTTGAATTGTTAAATATTTACAACACGTGTTTTGAATTCGTAAACAAGTCAATAAAGCAATCAATAAAATTTAATTATTCTTATTTCATTTTTTAAAAAATAACACCAAGTTGTCATCATAACATTAAAAAGAAAACTCTTGTTTAAAAACAAATGTACATATTTCAAAAAAATTGTTATCTTCAAAAAACATTATTAAACATATTTAGTGTAGGTGATGATATACTTTAAAATAAGAAACCACAGTTATTAATCTTTATAAAATTAATCTCTCATCGACATTCTTAAGACATTAATTCTGCAATGAGACAATTAATAAATAAAAGTAATTAATGTTTTAATTAGAAGAAAATTTTGCTTATACATTTGTATGTCACAATTAAGTAGAACCAAGTTTCAGAAAAATTAGTTAAATGCTTCTATATAATCAACAAAGTAAATTTTTATAGATAATTAAAAAACTATAAATGTTAAAATACTAACAAACAATAACGAAGCTTTATTCGAAATAACAGTAATTATAAAATACGAGAAAAAGTTTCAATTTCTGAAGTGTATTTTTGTCACAGGTGTAAATCAACTTTTCTAACCTCAAAATCGAAATTTTATCACGTGCAGAAAAAACACTCTTTTTCAAGAAAAAATACAAAAAACATATAAAAAGTAAGCTTAAACTCTGAATATCATGACACTTGCAACTAGAAATTACATATTATATATTATTAATTGACTTTTAACACGTGACATTTCATTTCATCTGGACTCCAAAAACAAAAACGAATCCTGTATATTTTTAATGTTTAAACATGCTATGTAATAAAAAAATAAAAGCGGCATTTATTTAAAAATGCATTAATAATAAAGGAATCACTTAAAAATTAGAAATAATAGTGAAAATAAGATAAATAATCAGAAAAATTTACTGAACGCACCTAGAAATACGCCATGTGCAGGAAGAAAGGAACAATCAGTGCTACCAACTGATGGTCAAGAAAAAGCCGAATCGGAAGTACGCAAAGCAGGGATGGGTAACCCCCTATCTACATGGAAGCTGATTCTGCTGTTATGCGTAAATACGCGGAACGTATAAACATAGAATTGTGACCCCCTATCTATGTACTACATACATGGAAGCTGATTTTGCGTTAAGCGCCAAAACGCGAAATAAAAGCAATGAGAGAGAAAAGGACGGCAACAATACTAAACATTGTCTGTCCTTGTCTCTCTCACAATTCTGTGTTTATACGTTTCGCGTATTTTCCAGGGTTGGGTAATGACGCGTCACTCGAGGTTTTCTGCGTATGTTACTGATATGTTACATCAAGTAACATACCTGTTTTAGGTATGTTACCCCCCCACCACCAAAAAAATGCATTATGTCACAAATTTTGCAAGTAACTTACCTAGGTAACATACAGTAACAAACTACGTAACATACCTCTGGTATGTTACGTACACAACCCTGGTATTTACGCATAACCGCAGAATCAGCTTCCATGTAGATAGGGGGTGAGAGAGATAGGTAATGTTTGTTATTGTTGCCGTCCTTTTCTCTCTCATTGGCTTTATTGCGCGTTTTGACGCTTGACGCAGAATCAGCTTTCATGTAGATAGGGGGTAAATGTAGAAAACTTAAGGATTTCTGCGTGTAATGGCCTGTTTACACCTTCGAAAAAAAAATTTCGCATTGGAGGTAAGAGGACAGACTGTGTATCTGTCCTCTTTACTCTCATGCAAAAAAAAATTTTTTCGAAGGTGTAAATAGGCCATCAGGGTGAAGTCACATACAATAGGTTCTTAATAAAGTGAAGTGGTCGGGACCGGAAGGACTTGATATAGTAATGATTTCACTTTTCATTCGGCAGTTCTCCTCTTTTCCTTTTATCTATGTGAGTTAATTGCTATGTCTGTGCAAATTGGATAAACGATGTGCGCGTAAGGGGTGTATACAAACACACTACTTCGTGCAAACATATGTCATATTTTTAGGTTATGCTAAGTTAATATTTTAAGCATGAAGTAGTATAAGGAGGCCCCACTGCTATGTTTAACATTGAAAATGTTGAAGCTGATTTCCCCGTTTCTCTTACAAATTAGCGATAGTGGAGAACCTAGCGGAAAAGCTTAGAATTATAAGCCACACACAATGTCATTTTTGTGTACATGCAATTACTAACACAAATAACTGTCTTTTTGCAAAAGGTCTTTTTGCAAATGGCTGCACGGGGAAAAGAGATTTGTTAACTCAACAGCGATCTCTAGTTGGATTAACAGGCATGGGCCCTGTTGCACAGAGTCTGTTATTTTGATGCCGACCCTTGCTGTTGAATTAACTATTGAGGTGTCTGTTAGGCATCCCCTGTTGAACCAATCGGGAAAGTCTGTTAAAGTAACATTCTTTCCTTGTTGGGCCAACAGACTTTCCCGATTGGTTTAACAGGGGACGCCTAACAGACACCTCAATAGTTAATTCAACAGCAAGGGTCGGCATCAAAATCACAGACTCTATGCAACAAGGCCCAAGCCTGTTAATCCAACTAGAGTTCGCTGTTGAGTTAACAATTCTCTTTTCCCCGTGTGCCTACAAACAGCTGAGTGATCAGGCGGGAAAAGTGACTAGCAAACGCATTGTAGCAGACGAAATTTCGAAGTTCCAAATTATCTCGCTTGGTTCTCCGCTTTCGCTAATTTGTAAGAGAAACGGGGAAATCTGCTTCAAGTTTTCATGAGAGTGGGGCCTCCTTATACTACTTCATGATTTTAAGTTTAGGTCAAGTAAAATATATTTAGAACTTCAATGAAAAGTGAAAAATAACAAAATTGCAGGATGCTTTGAAATTAACGAAATAAAATCAAACAAAGTTAATTATCAGTTTTAATTGTCAAAACCGTTTCACATCCGGTTGAATTCCAGTGGGGATAATTTTCTTCATTATATCGAGTCCCAAACATTCAGGGCGCAATTACATGTCTCCGTCGAACGTTACGTTTTTGCGTTGAATGGTGAGAGAGACAAAAGTGTGACTATATTTCTGTCTCTCTCTCTCTTACTGCAAAAACGCAGCGTTCGATGCAAACATATAGTTGCGCCCTCACTATATTCACTTTATTCAGCTTCACTATATCAAGAACCTACTTGATTAGAATAGACCAATGAGATAATTGGTCACATTGGAAAGTATTTTCTGATTGGTCTATTCTAATCCCCTGATACCCTAGTCTTCCCTAAGAATGAAATCAGATGAATGTGTCAAACGTTGCGTCTTAATGAGAAAGAAAAAGATGCAGATATGTTTCTATCTCTTTCTATATCATTACGACGCAACGTTTGACGCATCCATCTGATTTCACCCTTACAAGCCATTTTCAAACCGAATGAATATTTTCATCACAACACGATGAAATTCTATACTCGAAGTGTAGTTTTACAATCGCATTACATTTTTATTAAGTATTACGATTGACTATTACAATATAAATTTAACGTTTGGGACGGAAAAATACTTTGCATTGTAATTATGCAAGTATTTTTATAGAGTGTAATTTACTTCTTGTAAATTACATAGTTTTTTACATGTAAATCACGAGCGTAATTTACGTTCTGATTAGAGTTGTAAAATTTCATGAAACATTTTCCAAAATTTCAAGATGGCGGAAAACCACAGTTAAGGTCTAAGCAGATAGAAATACGGTTACGGGACCAGAGCATAAGACAGAAAAGGACAGAAACAGTCTCTGTCCTTTATTATCTCATGACCTGCTCCCGTAACGTATTCGTTGTGCTTTGGGCTATAGAAAGAAAGCGCATGCGCAAAAATTTATTCAGACCTCCACCACTCAAACCTGGTCATGGACAAATTCCAAGAGGAAGTAGAGCCAACGTTAATCACAATAAGGATATTCAAGTTGGGTGTGGATAAATTCAAAATGGCGGCTACCTGGATGACAGATTTGCACAGCCCGTAGCTACTGCATAGATAAATGTGTCGTGAATCATGACTAAATTGTAGGGGGCGCTGATTTACCTCTAGGCCGAGATTTAAATTAACGCATGGGAAAATTCCTAAAACACAATTTTCTTATTATGAAACTTATTGTCTGTATATATTCTTATCTTATGTTAAACTATAATATTTGTAGCAACTTTAACAATTATTATATTTATGAGAAACATTAGTTAATCTGACTTTTTGACAGAAAAAGACTTTTTAACATAACCTCCAAATACATTACAGAACCTTCTGCGCAGACTCGAATTTTCGATATCATATTCGGTTTGCATTCGATATTAACATCGATATATTTCGCGCGTCTGCGCAGAAGGTTCTGTAATGTATTTGGAGGTTATGTTAAAAAGTCTTTTTCTGTCAAAAAGTCAGATTAACTAATGTTTCTCATAAATATAATAATTGTTAAAGTTGCTCCAAATATTATAGTTTAACATAAGATAAGAATATATACAGACAATAAGTTTCATAATAAGAAAATTGTGTTTTAGGAATTTTCCTATGCATTATTTTAAATCTCGGCCTAGAGGACAATCAGCGCCACGGTGGCTCCTAGACACCTTTCACGACACTAATTCTAACGCAAAACATATTTTCGAACCTATGTTTATTAACAAATTATTTTTCATTTATCGAAAACTATTTTTTAAATTTGTGTTTTAAAAGTTATTGTGCAAAAACTGATTTCGTCCCATTGACTGCAATGCAAACCTGTCATCCAGGTAGCCGCTATTTTGAATTTCTCCCCACCCAACTTGAATATCCTTTTTAGCCTAAAGCACAATGAATCGTAATCGCTAATCCTTAATTAGCCTAACGCATAATGAATCGTAATCGCTAATAGCCTAAAGCACAACGAATCGTAATCGCTAATCCTTAATCGTAATAATGAGAGAAAGCAGGACAGAGATATATATCTGTCCTACTTCCTCTCATTCTTACGATTAAGGATTAGCGATTACGATTCATTGTGCGTTAGGCTAATCCTTAATCGTAAGAATGAGAGGAAGCAGGACAGACATATATCTCTGTCCTGCTTCCTCTCATTCTTACGATTAAGGATTAGCGATTACGATTCGTTGTGCTTTAGGCTATTGTAAGAATGAGAGAAAGCAGGACAGAGATATATGTCTGTCCTGCTTCCTCTCATTCTTACGATTAAGGATTAGCGATTACGATTCATTGTGCGTTAGGCTATTCATTCCACCACTCAATAAAATCCCACCATTTTTTAAATTTGCAAAGTTTTTGACGTTTCTTACGCACGTATATTACGTCCTGAATTTAAAACATAATGAATTTTTTGTTGGGTGGGGGTAAATTTTACCCTGAGGGTAAAATCCCATGTGAGCAGAAAACGCAAAACCGAGAGCAGAAAATCATGAGAGTGAGAGAGACAGGCATATATCACTGACTCTCCTACTCTCATATTTTCTGCTTTCGGTTTTACGCTTTCTGTCCACATGAGATTTTACCCTCAAAAACTCGAAGTTACGCGTAACTTCCCAACTCTGGTGTTTACTAAAGTCTTTTTCAAAATTAAAACTGCCAATTCGTTCAAATTCGTTGATACTTTTGAATAACAAAATCAAAATTTCAACTACTTAAAAATAATAATTTCTTAGTTATATCGCCCTTTTATCAATAGAATTTTAAATTAACACAATCGGTTTTTGAATTGGACAGTTACTTCCAGATGTTCGTTATTGCATTCTGTTTACAAATGCCTGTTTAGGTGTTTGGATGTTGTTTTTTGACTTCAAAACTTAAAGTGAACAAAATTACTTTCATAAATGATCAATAAAACATAGAACTACTTTTCTTTTATTCATACGTAAACTTAGGACATCGTCACTAATTTTCTAAAAATGGGTAAAAATTTTTTATTCTTTTCTCAAAGTTGTCATTAATTGTATATTTTGTGTCAAATTTAAAGGTTATGTTTACTTATTTAAACTTGTAATCTTCAAGAATAATTTGAAATTCCAGTCTTTTGTTATTTATTTGGTAAAATGAATTTGAAAATTTGTTAATAAAATTTTACATTTTGATGATTTGGTTAATCTTAAAAGTATTTTCTTTACGTTTGAGAGTCATTAACCTACTAAAAATAATAATTAATTTAAGTTATAATTTATTTTCTTTTTTTAATATCAATGATATCATCTTTAAAAATAAATTAATTGATTTTAATCATTTTTTTCATTATAGAATAATAATGGTAGTTTTATTCTAAATTAATATAAAATAATAGGAGAATGCTTAGAAACTGTTTATTTCTTTATTTAATAGTAAAAAAAATATTTATGCAGCTTTCTGAGTTATATTTTTTAGATTACCTATCTACAAAAGATGCGTAAAAAGGCTCTTATAAGGAAAAAATGTTTATATAAAAATATCTTGTTTTAGAAAATCTCGAAATTGAATGTGAGGATGTACTTTATGAACTGTGTGAATTAAGAGAACTATATCCTGCTTATTGTGCCAATAAATTGTCAAAAATTCTGCGACTTAGCAGCGAAATTAAGTCTAGGGTAAACCTTTTTATTTTGAATTTTATATGTTCATTTTAATTAAAATAAAAAATGTTGATAATCACTAAGTTGTTCATTTTTTTTTATTTACTTTGAGATTTAGTTACAAATGGTATTAAAGAATAACAACATTGTTTATTTCTTTATTCTTTTAAATTCTAAATATTTGATAATTTTTTCTTTTCTTTTAGAATATGAAAGCCAATTTAATACACATTGATAAATTAGAAGGACCGCTAAAATTAGATGACAAAAAACAGGAATTATTTGAAAACTTCATGTCCAACTTATCAAATCAAAGTAAAAGTACGAACAAATCGATGAAAACTATGTTAGAAAATATAAATGATTTAATAGAAGTGACGCAGGAAATTAGTAAAAAAGAACATTGTTCCCTAAACAAATGTCTAAAACAATTCACACGAAATATTAATAACAATTGATTGGTAAGTTCATTTATTTAAATTTGTTTAACTTTGGAAAAAAAACATTGAAATTATTACGATTATTATTTTTATTTACTGTCTTTTAGAAAATAAACGCAAATGAATGTCGCAGATTGTTATTTAAGGCCAAGGGACTCAAGTTTGACGAGGACTTCGAGCTGCAATTCTTTCATCATTTTCGATTCATCTTCCAAAGAAAATCGATTCCAGGGAATACGAGAATCTCCAAAAGCAAAAGGCGTCAAATGACGCATTGCAAGTTTTATTCCATGAGGTCCGTGACCTGTAAATTTTGTATTATAAGATATTTTATTATAATTTCGAAAGAAGAAGTAAATGATCTTAGGAAGGTAGGTGAATAAAAAATAATACTTTTATTCCTTCGTCAAAAAAGCGACCTTACGTCGATACATGTTTGTCGACCTCATCAGGCCTCTCAAAGTTAAATAATATAATTTATAATTATAATTATATATAATTTCCTTATTGGAAATTGTTAAAAAGAGTCTAATTTACTTATATTAATTAAGGACAAAAAAGAGGGTGAAAATTACTTTTAAAACTTACTCGCAAAATGTAAAAATTTTCAAAGTTTTAATCAAAGTTTTCTATTAAGTATTCAAATATTTTAATATTAAATATTATTTCATCTTGTGTAATTTTAATGTACTTTCGAATGACATACTAACTTTTTATTTTTATAATGAAGAAATATGAAAACTTACCTGAAATATTGAAGTTTTGAAAAAAAGCAGTGTTTTTAAACTCTAATAACTCCTCACCAGAAACGTGAAAAAATCCAATTTTTGTTTCGAAATTTAAATTTGACCCTTCTTTTCACAGCATCAAAATTTGGCGTTGGAGAATTTGCTACTTTTTTAGTTTTTAGAATTTGAAAAATGTGTTTTTCTAAATTGAAGCTAAAATACAAGTAATCTTGTTAAAAAAATTTAATTCAAATTTCACAATCTGACAGCAGCTAAATATAGTTTTACATAACTACTTGCATTTTATTTTAATAATATTTGTTAACTATCACTCGGTGTTATTAATTCATATGTATAACTGAATTTATCGATTTCTCAGATTCAGTCAAAAATTTAAAAGTAAAGGTTAAAAAAACACTTTTTTTGACGTTTCGACAGAAAATGCTGTCCTCATCAGAACTGTAAACATTTTTTTAAAAATGGATAAGATACTTAACAAAGTAAAGTATTCAAGTCCGTATTTGGAAACATATTTTTCAAACTGAAAAAACTAAAAAAGTAGTAGATTCTCCAACGCCAAATTTTGATGCTGTGAAAAGAAGGGTCAAATTTAAATTTCAAAACCAAAATTGGATTTTTTCACGTTTCTGGTGAGGAGTTATTAGAGTTTAAAAACACTGCTTTTTTCAAAACTTCAATATTTAAGATAAAAGTTTTCATATTTCTCCATTATAAAAATAAAAAGTTAGTATGTCATTCGAAAGTACATTAAAAGTACACAAGATGAAATAATATTTAATATTAAAATATTTGAATACTTAATAGAAAACTTTGATTAAAACTTTGAAAATTTTTACATTTTGCAAGTAAGTTTTAAAAGTAATTTTCACCCACTTCTTTGTCCTTAATTATTTAATACTTAATTAATATACCGTCAAGTGGGGCTATTTTGTGCACAAAACCGCTCTTTTTCCACTCTATGCTTTATTAAAATTCAGAATTTGAAAAAATAAAGAATTTATCTATTCAGTTATGTTGTAGACATCTTTCTAAAGGTGTCCTATAAGTTAGCCGACAAGAAAAAAAATTTTAGTCTAAGTTATAGAAACTCAAAGTTGTGCACAAAATAAACCCCATGGTGGGGCTATTTTGTGCATCAAAGTTTGCTTATTTATAAAGTTGTGTAAAAAATTTTTTTTAACGCTTTTGCTACATGAAGTATTATTTCTAGATATTCTAGAGTACAATAAAGGAAAACAAAGCCAGAAATATTTTCTTTCTAGGAATTGTTTAACTAATTTGAATGTAAAACACTAAAATTTCACAAAAATATAGATTTACAAAAAAAGTTATTTCTTTAAGAAAAATTTACTTAAAATAACTTCTATTACAGTTTTTGAGTTATTTTAAGAAAAAAAGTGTCAAAAATAACTTGTAAAGCATGTAATTATTAATGTTACTTTTTTGAGGTTTTTAAGGGACCATGTGTAAAACTGAGATTTTATGCTTATTTCTTGTCTTTTATAACAAAACGAAGACAAAAATGTTTTAAAACAAAATTCTAAAGTAATTTTTATTAACTACAAAACGAATTATTGAAAAAAACTTGGTTTTAAAGAATGCACAAAATAGAATATAGAAAAATTGTAAAAATAATGGTCAAAACCGTATTGTGCAGACATCAAAAATAAATATTACAAATTATTAGATTTTTGTAAAAGTAGACCGCAACGACCTTGGGTAAAATAAAATGGTTTTACTCTAAACTTAACTTCTTTCTTTATAATTTTAATCTAATTAACTAGTTAAAACTGTTTATGCTTCAACTTTGAAGGAGAGTCCAGAATAGAGAAATTTTTTAGACCTACATGTAGATACCAACGTGTAGATCTGACGTCACAATAGAAAATCCCTTTGTGACGTCAGACCTACATGTTGGTATCTACATGTAAGTCCAAAAATTTTCTCTATTCTGGACTCTCCTTTAGAGCCTGATGAGGTCGACAAGCCTGTGTCGACGAAACGTCGCTTTTTTGATAATGGAATAAAAGTTTTAATTTTTATTCGCCTACCTTCCTAAGATCATTTACTTCTTCTTTCGAAAATAACATATAATGGGAGGAAATAACTCTTATTTTTATATTTTATTATAATTTTTTATATTTTTATGTAGTGGTATATTAAATAAGCTGAATTTAATGGTAATAATAATTTATGATAGAACGTCCAACTGCTTATTATAGTGGTTAGCACACAATTTCTTTTTATAAAATAAATGATAACTTAAAAATTCTAATATTTGATAAAATACAATTTTACATAGGGTCAATCTTAGTTCAAAATCCTAACCATTGTATTATGGTGTAAATTTTATTTCTTTTTGCTTTATTATTAATTAAAAGTGGTCTATTCACGACGTTATTTCGTATCCTTAAGCCTTAAGGGGTTATATACACTTAGCATTTTCAAAAAATCGATTTTTTTATTATTTTATTTTCTTAATATAGGGTGTTGTGGGGTGATGTGCAACCCGCTGATTTCTGATCTACATTTTGATATTGAACAGAATCGTATACTAATATCTGTTTGTGTTCACAATAACTTGTTTTTGATAAATAACACATGAAATAGCAAGCACCCTAGTTTGCTGTACGTAAAGCGAGCTGAATTTCTCAAGTTCAAAGTATTTTTCGATTTTGCGAAATTTTAATTATGGACGAAAGAAGACTACCAAAAAAATGTTTCATGGAAGAGATTAGAGGCATTAAGAATGCCAATCCTTCAATATTGAGAAGAAATTTTATTAAATCCTTAAAAGAAGTAGGGGACGGTACTACTTTAAACCTAATATGGGAAAGGAGAGAACTAGACGAGAAATACAACTAGATTGGGGTAAAATAGATAAGTCAAGTTTATGTAATTATTATAAAGATATAAAAACAGATTTCGAAAGAGAAAAGTACTGGGACTCAAAAGTGATTAAAGGTAAAAACAAAAAAATATGAGCAAGAATAAGGAGTGGGAATATCGGAAAGGAAGGAAATAAGGGATTTAAAGATACTTTTTGTAGAATATGCAAAAAAGAAGAAGCTGATTTAGTACATATTCTTACCTGTAGGAAGATATGGAATGCTATCGGTACAAGTTCATTAGAAATACAGAAATGACAAAGTAATAGAACCGAACACGAATTAGAAAGGGATTTACGAAAGATTCTCAGGGAAAAACCGAGCTTACTGTTGTGCCAATATTTTAACGAGTTTGAAAAATGGCAAAGGATATATTTTAAAATGATGGACCTTATCATCGTTAGATTAATTTCTTTTTTCTCTCTCCTTAAGTGATAGTTTCTATGGTATTTTATATTATCATACTGTATGAGTTAAATTTGTTTAATAGTTTGCGTAATGTAATCAAAGGGTATCTAAATTATGTAAAAACCTATTCAGGTGTACATGGAATGAATAAAAGTTGACCTTTTTCTGGGTTTTTTTTTCAAAGTAGTTATTTTGTAAATTGTTTTGGATTATTTTATAGGTGAGTTTGTTTATATTGTTTGTTTTTTAATTGTCTTTTAATATTCAATGAGATTTTGTGATTACCTTACATTGTATTGCTGTCATTTCAGCTTGTGCAAAAATTTGTTAAGCTACAAAAATAAACAAATAACTAAAAAATCAAATGCAAAAATCTTTTTTTCTTTGTAGAAATTTCCACTTTTTGGAGGTCGACTATATTGTAGTGAAAAATTTTTTTCTTAGTGATTTCTATTTATTTGCATTTAAGAAGCATAAATTTAATACTTGAAGCGATTCACATTGATATTTATGGATTTTTTCTTTGAACTTTACTTGTGTTGCACATCACCCCAATTTTTTTTTAAATGCTAAAACGGACGTTTTTAAAAATGCGAAATTTTTTTAGGAAAAATTAAAAAAATTTAGAATCTATTAATGCAGGGATGTAGTATTTTCCTTTCTCTACATTATTTATGAAATATTTAAAAATTTGGTTATTGAACATGTTTTACGAGCAACGAAAAAAAAAGTTGCACATCACTCCACAACACCCCACGTGTATTTAAAAGTACACACAGAAAATTGCAAGTCAATCCGGTGAATATTCTGAAAGTTACATTTATATTATTTGTAAATAGCGCCAGGTAGTTATCTAGAACTCACTCCTTTTTATTTATTAGCCTTTTGCAAATAAAACTCTTTTAATGTACTTAAATGCATGAAGAGAAAGTGTGATGGTGTTTTTTTCATATATCTAATAGATAAGTTTCAAATTTCCGTTCCCAAACCTGCTACACCGAAAAAAAAAAATTCTTCTTTTGAGCGTATTTTCTCTACAATATGGTATCAAAATTCCATCCTCTCAAATTGAGTAAAATTTTGCTTGTTTTAAGAGGAATATACTTAATTTGACAGGAATTATTCTTCAATTAAGTTAAATATTCTTCATTTGAGAGGAATATTCTTCATTTGAGAACATAGAGATATAAGAATAGAGTGCGCGAGTGTCCCGAATGCGCGACAGTGGTTTTAGAGCGAGTCCGCTGCAAAGAAGGCCCCCTGTGTGTAATAGAAGAACACACTCAGGGGGCCTCTTTCGCAGCTGTCTCGCTCTAAAACCACTGTCGCCGACTCTCATGGGAATCTAACCAACTCGCGCGCTCTATTCTTATATCTCTATGTTTGAGAAGATACTCTTTATTGCAGAGAATCCTCTTAAAAATAGTATCAAGAGTAAATCCTCTAAGATTAAAAGTATTGCTCTCAAATGAAGAAGATTCCTCTCAAATAAATAATATTCCTCTCAAATAAAGAATATTTCACTGAATTAAAGAATAATTCCTGTCAAATTAAGTATATTCTTCTTAAAACAAGCAGATTTCTACTGAATATGAGAGGATGGAATTTTGATACCATATTGTAGAGAAAATACGCTCAAAAGAAGAATATATTTTTTTCGGTGTAATATTGAAAATGCTTCTGAAACTTTAAACACGCTTTTCTTAAAACCGTGTTTCTAAAGTCGGTGAGCAAGATTTCTCGGAAACGGCTGAACCAATCAGTCTCAAATTTTGACACAAGCTTCTTAAATAAATTTTTTAGTAATTAATCGAAGGTTTTTTCTCACCGATAAATATTTTTTTTTATATATATAAAATTTATGACCAAAATCCATTTATTTATCCATTTATCAAAAAGACTTCAAATTATGCTTGTTAGATCCGGAATTTGATAAGCTTTACGTTAATAGCCCCAAAATTACCAAAAGTTTAATGGTTTGTGAAATATTTCATTTTCAACTAATTTTTATTAATTTACTAATTAATTACTCAAAAACAAAGAAAAAAGAAATTTTCTCTATAGCTTGTATTGAAAGTGCACATAGTAAGCTTTATTTTAAATGAAAAAAAAAAAGAAAAAAAATTGTCTTTTTTCAAAAAAAGTAAAAAAAAATTTTTTTTTTAATAAAATAGGTTAAATTTTGAAAATTTTTAAAAAATTTTTGCACCATTGAAAAGAGGAGAAAAAAACCTTTCGAAAACATACAGGTCAATTTTTTGTCCACCCTATTGCATAATAGTTATGATTTTTCAAAAAATACCCTCTTCACTCTTGACCAGAATCTTCAGCTCCCTCCCCCTTCTACAATTTTCATTAGAATTTCATAATAATTGGTGGTTTGAGTACTGACATAGAATACTACATTTTGTGCAAATATTAGCCCTTTTCATTTTTTCGATTGGTACACTTGAGAAATTTAGCCCCGGGTGTTAATTGTAAAAATGGTCTCATCATATCGTTTTGTCTTATATTTTAAAGAAATGAAAGTCCAATTATGTAAACACGAGAGTTTTCACTCATTTTGAAAGTTATTATTGTTTTCATAATTATGTTCATATAATTATTGTTCATATAATTATCATATCCTGTCATAATAATGATAGGAGCATTTTTACAACTAAAATTAAAATTTTTTTTAAAGAGATTTTTTGCTGAATGTAGCGATTATTTGCACTCATTTTAGTAAAAATATGTTGATTAACCTCTTTAAAAAATTCAAAAAATCAGTTTTTTCAAAAAGGGCCCAATCGATTTTTTCATTTTATGCTTAAAATCATCAGGAGGCATCCCAGAAACAAAATCAAGAAAGAACCGAGATATTTCTTATCTCCAAACGAATCGATTGACCTATATAACTTTTATATTTGATCAAAAATTCGTAAAATATTTGATATTTTTTATTTCTTTTTTTGCATTTAAAATTCTTTTTTTTAATAACTTCTCTAATTAACTTTTATGTTATTAATTTATTGCTTCATCTATGATGAAGCAAATTTTACACATCCCAGGCGCGCAGGGACGATGATTTGAGGCTTTATAAAGCTTGACTGAGGACTGGTCAATATTGATTGAGGATTGGTGAGTCGGAGGAAGCAAGACTCGTCCAAGCTAGAATGTAACAGCGATTCAAGCCTGACGCTCCAAGCTTGGTTGAGGATTGGAGTCCAAGACTCAATCAATGTTCGAAAGTCCGATTATAGCTTCGTCAAGCCTGATTCCACTGTCGCTTACAGAAGACAGAACGTTAAATAATTATTAATATAATAATATTCTTGTTGTATTATGTTGTTAATAATGATAATTCTTATAATTATAATAATAATAATAATAATATATTATTATATTATTTATAATTATAAATACAATAACAATATTATTATTATCATTTTTTCTTAATTACTGTACTGCTGCAGATTATCATAAAATTAATAAAATAAAAAAATTTTTTAATGTTCATCTATAATTATTTAAATTGATAATCTTCAGATTGTTTTTTTTTATAATTTAAGATTAATTGCACATTTATACACTTAATTATTATCGACCTAAGATTAATTAACAATTTTAATACATATAAACACTTAACCTATGAAATAAAATTTCGCACGCTCAAGGGGGGATCGAACCCACGGCCCTGTAGACGAATTCGCTCGCGGTGAACGCACGCTATTAGTACCACTCGGCTACGACGGGTAGTTGAGAGTCAATCGAAATAACTTTGTGAGTTTCAGACCTGGATTATATGCTATTTACATTTTAATAGTTCTGGAACATATTCATTATCAAAAATAAATGAATAGAATTTATTTATCCTTCGTTTATACTGATTGATATACAGTTTATACAATCCAATCTCCTAACTTATTAATATTTTATAAATAAATATTTTTGTAAAATATTTGCAAAATATGTAAACAAAATTAACTAATAATTTATCATTTTTATTTATAACTTTAATTTAATAATATTATTTAAATAATTAATTTCAATAATATATAATACAAAAGTAAATTATAAAAATTGTTTATATATAATGTATTGAAAGGCACTTTTATTTAAATAAAGAAATTTATTCAATTTGTATAATTAAAGTTTTTTTGAAATGAATGATTTTACAAAATTACGCTATCGAGCACGTAATCATATCTTCAATATTTTTAAAATTTGAAAATTGTCTTTAAATTATTTCGTTTGGTTATGATTCTTTGAAATTTATTTTTTTAAAATAAGAAAATAATTGTTTACAAATTTAATTTACTTCTAATATATCTTACTATTAAGTAAAATTACATAATTTTTGTTTGTTTATTTATAGTTTATTTTATACAAAATTAATAGTAAATATTCATAAAATTACTAAATCTGCAGCAGTTGTAATATTTATTATTTAATTAATAATACTTTTTTATGTCACAGTTGATTCAAGCTTGAATCTAGATTGGATGTTCAAGCTTCGCGCATGAGGATTCAAGCAGTCTTGAATCAAGCATGGAACGAGCATTGGTGTCCAATCTTGAACCAATATTGAACGACAGTGATTTAAAGACTGTTCCCAGTCTCGGTTACCCACTCTGGGTTTCAAAGCTAGAATCAAGCCTCCACCCAGCGTCAGCATTGGTTTCTCGCGCCTGGGATGGTTTTAAAACATTTTTGCTGTGTGTCTAGTAATTGAAAAAGAAATTATGTATTAAATATGCCATCAAATTCAGGGACAATTGTTCATTTTATTTACATACTGTTTCCCTATATATATTTTTGTCTCCTAAATATGAATTCAAAATTTATAATTATCTAGAACTTTAAGTTTTTAAAATAATGTATTTACGAAAACTTGTAAACGTTAATTTTTATCATTTAAAAAACTTTTATAAAGCATAACTAATGGATCACCCTTGCTGGAGACTTAGGATTACGCTTAAATATTAAAGCTAGTAAAACGCACTAAAGCTTTTATTTTATTTATTTTTTTTTTTATATATATTTATAAAAGAAAAATTTGAAAATCATCTGTAGATCTTTTTTAGATGTCCATAAAAGATAGAAAGTTTTTGTTAGGTAAAGCTTAAAAAATAATGTTGTTTAACACTTTTCCATCTTTATAATAATCTAAAAAAAAAAACATACAGATGGTTTTAGTATTTTTTTATTCTTTTATAAATGTAAGTTGTAGCAGATTTTACAAGCTTTAATTTAAGCATAATCCCAAGTCTCTAGTCCATTAGAACGTTGAGTTATCATTTATGAAATTTTGTTGAATAGAACAAATCAATGTTTACGATTATTCATTTCAAATTTTCTTAAAAACTTGACATTCTATATAATTTTAAATTGCAGATTCACAATCAGGATACAAAGTTAAATAAGGACATGGAAAAACAATACGTAATTTAAATAAAAAAAATTGACTCTAAAATTTGCCATCATGTTTAATATATAATTATTTTTACACTTTAATTCTAACGCCTTTGTGCTATAGAGTTAAGTATTTTTTAAATTATGTTTCTTCTTCTATGATTTACTGACCAATAATAGAAACTTTTTGGACGTGATGGTTTTGAAAACGAAAAGAAACATTTTTTGCGGCCCACTGTAGTTATAATTCCCTGATTTATGTTATTTAACCAAGGTTTTAAGAGAACATTTCTGTGTTCAAAAATTCTATTGGGAATGTGTTCTATTTAATGGGGCACAAGATTTTTTCCTCACTGAATACAGAAATTAACTTTGGTAACTTTTTATGTCTAAATCGCATTTTCAGTTAACTTTCGTAGAAAAATTTAAAAATTTCTTTTGTTGTAGCGTAAAATCTGAAAAGTTATTTTTTTTTAACAAACTCTCCTAACTATAAACTGTTTCCAACTTTTTAAGAATTAAGAGTAGAATGATGGATTTTCTATCATTATCAATAAATTTTTAAACTTTGAATGAACATTAGTATTGTATTTAAAATGTCTGACAAATTACCGTATTTTTTAAAAATATGGAAAGCTTTTGTAAGAAGTTCCTGAATTTCTTTCGCCCTGTCGAAGTCTTTGACTTTCCATGCTTCAGGAATTGATAGACAAAGTTTTGTCAACAAACTGGACATTGGCATCATAAACGATTCCGCTCCCAATGCACATGCTAAATATGTCAACTGAAAAAAATATAGGATATAGAGTATAGAGTACAAAATAACGAGACACTTTTCTAGAATTTAAAAAGCGATAGTAATTAGTATTAAAAATAAAAATTTTGAATTTTGACAATTTGACAAATTTGTCTATTTTTTTTAACATAGTGCGTTTATGTAAACCTCATTAAATTTGAATCCGTTGGTGCAGAAACAGCATAAGTCCATAAATTGAAATTGTCCAGGAATCAATAAAAACTGTTTTTTTTCTTTTTGTAAATGTGAGAATGTTTTTCAATTCTACTTTTTACATTATATTCTATATTAACCTAAAAGTTTAAAAATCCATTATTCCGTGTGTCAAAATTTTGGGGATCTTGGCGGGCGCTGGCCAGACTGTCTATTTTGCGTCCGGGAGCTGACCAGATGGCCTTGACATGACACTGGCCAGAATTGTTACGATTTATCCATGATTTCCATTTTCTTATTTTATTCTTTCTGGTTTCCATCTTCTTAACTTTCTTTTTCACAATTTTTATTTTTTTACCATTAAAGAAAAAAAAATCTAATGGCTTATGAAATTAAAAAGAAAATATTTTTTTATTTTTCAAAATATTGCTGTATTATTTTTGTCACTTTGTGATTCGTTTTTAAAACCATTGTTTTTTACTCTAAACTGTCTGATATAAATTATTTAATATGACCTAAAAGATACTTGAAGAATATCAGAAGTAAATATTAGTTTATATCATTCATTGCGTCATCAATGAGCGTAACTTTGCATCATGGACGTATGCTGTTTCTGCACGAAACGAAAATTTGATTATTTTATTTAAAGGGTTAGAAATTTAATAACATGCGTATTATGTAATTCAAATTTTCCCTGAATTATGACGTCAAACATTTTTAAATCGTAAGCAAGTTGTCCACTTGGTTTGTGTGACGAAACCTACTATACCGACTTTTATTTTGACAATTCAAGGAATATTAAATGATCTTTTTAAATCAAGTTGAAATGGTTAAATTATTTAAATTTTGAAATCTGTGAAAGTCGGTATAGTAGGTTTCGTCACACAAACCAAGTGGACAACTTGCTTACGATTTAAAAATGTTTAACGTCATAATTCAGGGAAAATTTGAATTAGAAATATGAAGACGAACGTCATAGCTGAATGAAGCGTTTAATCTGTGAAAAAATATCTGACATGGACCTCTGTAGCTTAGTGGTTTAGAGCAGTCAAGCGCCAATTGAAAGACCCGAGTTCGAATCCCGGCGGAGCTAAATGTCCGATATTTTTTCACAGATTTCAAAATTTAAATAATGCGTATTATGTATTTTACCAGATTCTAAAGCTTCATTTAAATTAAAAATGTTTTTAAATGCTTGAAACTTTATTTTTACTTTAATTAATACATTTTTTTTGTTCTCACCTCTTCGCTGACAAAAGTAACGATCATTTTTTTACTTTTGACTTGCAACACTTGATTAGCTTCAGCCAAATCCGTAAACGTGTATTTGATACCAACTAGAGTGGGTATTTCATTTGCATAGTTTTCCAAAAACTCAACAATATTGACTAAAATAAGGAAAAATTATTATTATATTAATTAAATTTCAATTGCGTAATAATTTAAGAGTATAATTTTACCGTTTACAGGTGCTCTTCTTGGAGTGTAATAATAAAATAATGGAGTTTTCGGAGCAGCGTCCGATACGAGTTTCAAATAACTTGCTAGATCCTTTCCATTAGAAGGTCGAAAGTAAACTTCCGGTAAAGTGAGGAGAGAATCCACTTTTAGACTTTCTGCGTGTTTTGCCTCCACATTGTAAATAATAATTTATTTCCTTAAGATTTTAAATGTATTTTCCAGTACTATTTATAAGTACCTATATATTGTATAAAATGAATTTTCATACATATTGTATTGCCTCATCAGGATTAGTGGAGATTTTATACAAAATTGTGTGGAACACTCCACTTCCACACTCGTGATTTTACCTGAGAGATTTTATCTGCACTGAGAAACTTTTGATTTTAATATCTGTTTTATTGCTTTTCATTATGTAAAATAAAATTTAAGAATTTAGGGATAATCGAGGTACGGTTATAAAAATTATTATATTGATTAAGAAAAGACGTTTTAGATGTAGCAGCTGTCTTTTTTATAAGAAGTCATAAAAGTGTTATAATTTCATCAGACACATAATAATATTACCTTTAACCCTCCGGCGCACGAGTTTCCGCGAAACGCACGTATTTTGGACGTGTATACTCGGCTTTGTGCTCATAAACTTCTGAGCCTTTTTGACTAATATTTTCATTATTTTTTTAAAAATTTTTAAAAAAATCCATTTTTCCCATGCATTTTCAATGGGAAAATAGGAGGTGCGGGCGGCACCCCTTAATATTGTCGGATCGAAAAATAAAAAAATAGGGGTAATTTTTTTTCCATTTTTAGTCGATTTTTTTTGTTCCGGAAACAAAACTCAAAAATGTCCATTTTTTGAACCACCCTAATATATATATATATATATTACGCACACTTAATCCTAGACTACAAATATATATCATTTCAATAACGACGAATAATCGCACGCGTATAGTCATCGCTGGAATAGAATGTTTTAGCTGTTCTTATATACTAACTAGCAAAAGTTTTCATGTGATTTGAGAAGTGGTTTTTTAATATATTGAAGTGGAAATGATAATAATAATTAACGTCTGTGTACAGTATTCCGGATGATACCAAATTTTACCAGAGATCGATTTTTTCCAATTATATTTTTAAATAAATATTATGAAGTGGTAAATGCTTATGTGACATATGGCTGCTAGAAAGAATTTTTCTAATAAAGTTTTAGACATGCCATTATAAATAATATCGAAATGTGTTTAAATGAATATCGACTTTTCACATTTACGCTTTTGTAACATCAAATAATACTAATTCAAAATATGTGTATTAATTTTTTGTCTCTCGAAATTACAATAATAGAAAACAGGTAACACAATCTCTTTTTTAAAAGAACTATTATGATCGTACCTTGATTATCTCTAAATTCTTACGTTTTATTACAAATATAGAAATTCAGAAAAGCAAATACTGTAATCAAAAGTTTCTCAGTGTGGTGAGAGATTCACCGGATATCTGTCCATCACATAAATAATTTATGTTTTTTCTGATAATAAAGAGAAATATAGAGAAAAAGAGAGCAATTTATTATATACCAATTCCAAAACATCGGGAAGCGGTGCGCCTCCAATTTGGACCATTAAGTGTAATTTCAACTTCTTGGTTACTTTCGCCCATTCCTCGGTTAGGGCTTTTCTTTCGTTTAAAGACAATGCCTGTCCTTCTGCAACTGTGCCACCAACTGTAAAGAGACATTTTCTCTAAAAATGATGTAATCATACGTGTTTTCATCACCACAAAAAGTTTATATAATTTAAATTTTCTGTCGCAAGATAAACCCTAAACAAGTCCCGGTTGTTAATCCGTGTACAAGATTACACCAGAACTATCCCCTCGTCCTTTGGTTTGCCTACTGTTTCCTCTTGATATGAGTTCGCTCGATAGGAGTTCTAGTGTACAGTCAACTCCATATTATGCCTTCCAAAACGTTGCTAGACCTTTGCATGGCGACACATGAAAAGTCTAGTAACTTTTTGGAAAGCATATATGAAGTTGACTGTACAGTCGATGAAGACACATATATGACTTCCCAAAAGTTACTAGACTTTTTCATGTGTTGCCATGCAAAGGTCTAGTTTCTTTTTGCAAGGCATATATACGCTACTGACTGTACTGTGAATAAGAATAAGATGAAATAGATTTAAGAAATATAGTTAAAAAATTTTTGTAAGATGATGGTTCCTCGATTTCGCGGCATGTGCAAGGAGACCCTGTTGAAAAATCTCACATCAGAACTGACATCAGAACTGATATAAAAAATGATATCTGATTTTGGGACTAGAACTGATATCAATTCTGATACCAGATCTGATGTCAGTTCTGATGTCATTTTTATTTATTTATTTATTGACAAAAATTATTGCATTTTCGAAATTGACAACATGTTTTAGTTTCTTCTTTTAGATAAATTGATCGAAATAGACATAGGAAATTATGTCAGAAATGACATCAGAACTGACATCAGGAATGATATCAGAACTGACATCAGAACTGATATCAGGTCTGTCATCAGAACAGACATCAGAACTGATATCAGAACTGACATCAGAACTGGCATCAGAACTGATATCATTTCCTATGTCTATTTCGATCAATTTATCTAAAAGAAGAAACTAAAACGTGTCGTCAACTTCGTAAATGCAATAATTTTTGGCAATAAATGAATAAATATGAATGACATCAGAAATAATATCAGAAATGATATCAGTTCTAGTCCCAAAATCAGATATCATTTCTTATATCAGTTCTGATGTCAGTTCTGATGTCAGATTTTTCAACAGGGGAGAGTATAATAAATTACGAATAGAAGAAAAAAGGTTCAAAACTCACTCAGTACACCTTTAATTTTATTTTTTGCAAGATACTTTGCATAGTCCAAAATAACCTCCAGATTTAAGGAAAGTGTACTATAAGAGAAATAATTATTAAAATTAATAAAAGTTTATTGCATTTCCCAGATAGCACGTAATCTTGTGGCAAGTTTGCCGTGCAATATTTGCAATGTTGCCGTGCAAGCTTGAGGCAATCTTCCAGCAAGATTACAAGCTATCTAGGTTGTAGGTTTTTGTCGAAAGTATAAAGCTGGCGTCCCACGTCTCCGTTTTGCGTTCCGTTGTAATGAGATACGGATACGGAATCATGGGACTGCGGCCTGAGGGCAAATTGTATCAACAATATTAATAAAGCTCACTTTTTAATTAGTCAAGCCTGCAAAATTTTACTTGCTTCTTTTATAAAAAAGGGGAAATAAAAACCTATTTTTGTAAATCGTTTTACAATTACAATTCTCGAGGAATTTCTATTGGTTTCAATGAGTGCATGATATTTACTGAGTATTTAAAACAAATTTAATTAATTAATAAATAAAAGATTAACTGTATGTAATTTTAGATTATTCATTGAATGGCGCAAGAACACATCAAAATGAAGATACCTATTTAGGTTTTATAATAATAAACAATAAAATATTAATATTATTAATAATAATTAACGCTAAAAGACTCGCTAAAATCTCATATTCACATTCTCCAACTTTTTAATTGTCTTCAATTCGCTTGTTGAAAATTTATGATGTCAATTGAATTGAAAGCAATAGAATTTTTATATTTTATATATTTTATTCTAAAACTGATTTGACATTTTAGAAATATGTATTATTTGGGCTTCAGTTTCTGAACAAAATATTGAAAATTATGAACAAAAAAAGTACACAATTTTCAATATTTTGTTCAGAAACTAAAGCCCAAATGATACATATTTCTAAAATGTCAAATTAGTTTTAGAATCTGCATAAAATTTAAATTATGGGTACATGGTCATACTTTTATTAACATTTTTTGTTTCTAAAAAAAATTGGCTAAGTGTCGAAATTTTACGCTGCCTGGAAAAATATTTTAAAGATTATGTTAATGCTCTCCTTGCAACACCCTTAAAATATTAAAAAAATAGTAAGCTTTGTTTTAAATCTTGAATTAAATTTAATCTAGTTAATGAATAATAAAAGTTTAAAAATTGATTTTCATTAATTTATGGTTTATAATGAGAAATATTATGCATTAAATTATATTTATAACAGGGAAATTTAAATTATTTTTGTATCTGAAGATGAAAATGAGTTACGATATAATATCATAATTAAATTATGTATTTACTGTATGTATTTAATTATGTATTTATTTCAATTATATTAAAAGCAACTTTGAGTTAGCATTATTTATTCTGAACATTGAATAGGAATCATTTTGTACGGGAAACAAGCTTCATATTGAACTGTGCTTCGAGTTAGTATTATATATTTTTGACAATTGAATAAGCATTTTATCAACGGAAGGCGTCGAAATGAATTAAAATTGTGGAATCGAGGTAATAGTTAGTTTTTTAATAAATAAATAAATATATATTTATACTCATTCAGTTTAAATGGTGTAAATGCTGGAACTATGAGGCCATTGAGAAACGATGGGTCCACTTGCTAAAAAATTTTCAAAAATTTGTAATATGTTCTGACAACATTGGTGCATGGACAAAAATGTTAAAATGTGACGAACTTTTCAGCCCAAATATAGCCTGACAAATTGCCATCCAATATTCATGAATTAAAATGTTACGAAAAAGGTTTCCTTCCTACTGAAAAAACGTGCGTGAGATCTGTCGTAAGAAGGTAGGTATGTACTTACGTGTGTACTAGGGTGGCCGTTAAAAATGACATTTTTGAATTTTGTCCATTTTCGGGTCTCATTTTGTCACAAATTGAAAAATAAATAACGTATATATATATATATATTTTTTTTTTTTAAATTAACATTTAGTAGCGCCTGTAGGCTATTGAAATTTTGCATGTTTTTGCATGGGGAAAAAACTTTTTTTCGTAGATTTCCAGTAAAATCGTTGAAAATTAATATTTTTTGGCCGCACTACTCTGTTCACTCTTCATAAATGTTCAAAGAATAATATACATTTTTTAATATATGAAATTAGTTAAGTTAGCTATTTTTTACAGGAACCAAAAGTTGACAAAAAAAACCAAAGTAGGCTATTATTGGCAAAAAATATTAATTCTGAAAAAAAAACGAAAAATTTAAACTGCTAATCATGGTTTCTAATAGTTTTGAGGTCGCTTATTACAAATCTGTAGTCATATTTCAAAAATTCAAAATGGCGGATCCAATATGTCGGCCATGAAAAATTAATCAATTTCTAGGAAACTATGCATCAGGGGGTTTTGGGGGTCCCTGATTACAAATTTGAAGTCAGATTCCAAAAATTAAAAACGGCGGATCCAATATGGCGGCCATGCAAATTTTAAAATTAATCAATTTTCATGAAACTTGGTATCAAAAGGTTTTTGGGGTCCCTCGTTACAAATCTGAAGTCAGATTTCAAAAATTCAAAGTTCCAGATCCAATATGGCGGGGATAATGTTAAATAGGTGAGAATTATGTCAATTTCATGGACATTTCGCTTCTAAGTAAGCAAAATAATTTACTTCCTCATAGAGGAAGCAAAGAAATAATAAATAATATGTGACGCGTCGCGAAGAAAAGCACCTAAGAAGCCAAACCGCAATTTTACAGGAGAGTAAAAAGAAGTGGCGTGCACGCCATTGGATTCTGTACAAACCGCTGATGCTTAAGTCTTAAATACGTGAAAAATATTCAATGAAAATGTTTTCTGAATTTAGATAATGAAAAAGGAACATATAATTAACCTAATTTTATCAAAATCCGAAAATCCGAAAATCGATTTTTTCCTTCTTAGGTGCTTTTCTTCGCGACGTGTCACATATATAAGTTAATTGGGGAAGTTATTAAAAAAAGAAGAATTTTAAATGCAAAAAAATATAAAAACATTAATTATTTACCAATTCTTGATCAATTATAAAGTTTATATAGGTCAATCAATTCGTTTTGAGATAAGAAATATGATTTTTGTATTCATTAAGTTGTATTTTTATCATGAAAAACATTTTTGGCAAAAAACGATTTTTTTCGATGAAAAAAGGTGCTCAAAAAAATTTTGTTGGGTATTTTCAAAAATCCCTGTGCCTTAAATTTAAATATTCATGAGTTTAATAAGTCATCCATATTTTATTGGAATCCGTTGAAGCGTTCTCGAGATATCTTGTACACAAAAAACGCTATACACGCACATACACACACATACATATGGACATTTGCTTATGAATGAAAATTTACGCTTTTTAGATGAAAATAAGTCGATTTAGACTATTTTTGGAAAATCGAAAATTTTAACGATCACAAAGCTTTCTCTATGAGGAAGCAAAATATTAATAATTTTTTATGAGACTTGGTACTAAGGGGTTTTGGGGTCCTTATTTACAAATCTGAAATTAAAAATTCAAACGAAACTTCGCTGCTAATTAGAAATGGGTAGGTTAGTATTTATTAGCTAGATAAGTTTCGATCACAAATTAGATGACACCATGTGTCTCTAAAGCACAAATTTTTTTTGGCTACTGGGATATGATATTACATAAACATTATGCCCTCCATATTAGATCCGGCACTTTGAATTTTTGAAATCTGACTTCAGATTTGTAACTAGGGACCTCAAAAACCCCTTGATACCAAGTTTCACAAAAATTGATTAATTTTACAATTTTCAAGTCCGCCATATTGGATCCGCCATTTTGAATTTTTGAAATATGACTTCAGATTTGTAATCAGCGACCTCAAAACTTTTAGAAATCATGATTAGCAGTTTAAATTTTTTGTTTTTTTCAGAATTAATATTTTTTGCCAATAATAACCTACTTTGGTTTTTTTTGTCAACTTTTGGTTCCTGTAAAAAATAGCTAACTTAAGGAGGTTAGGTTCACGACGGTAGTCAAGATAACTATTTTTTTTTAAATGTTCAAATATTAAATAAATTTTAATATGTAAATTAAATGATCATTTTTTAAAATAATGTTGTGTACATTTTTATGTAAAAATCTGTAAATAATTAAAATTAAAAAAAAAACAGTAATATTTTGAAGAACGTAGTGCTTTGCAGTTAGAGATCTGGCAACATGGCATGAACAGCTGATGCGAGCGCATGCGAATTAGTGTTGTTTTGGTCAAACGTTATTTATAACATAACCGTTGTTTTATATATATAAAAGTTTTAAGTATAACTTTTCATTGAAGCTTTAATTAAAGTAATTATTAAAGTTTAAAAAGTTTTATGTTAAAGCGATTATGCTAAACAAATTGAAATATGTGATTTAAATACACGACTTAGTTCAGGTTGTATAAACAAGAAAAATCAAACGTTAATTTAAACTAATATGAGCGTTGCGTTTTATTTGTTAAAAAGTTTTATGTATAGCTTTCAATTAAAGCGCATTTTTAATAAACTTTGTTTTGTGTTAAAAACCATTAAGAAAGTGATTACGCTAAAAAAATTAAAATATACGATTTTGTATGTTCATGTTATAAAAGCAAAAAAAATCAAACTTTACTTTAAATATAAGCGTTGTTTTATGTATTAAAAACTTTTATGTCTAGTTTTTAATTCAAGCGTAATTTTAATAAACTTTATTTTATGTTTAAATCTTTATTTTAGCGATTACGCTAAAAAATTAAAAATATGTGATTTTGAATTAAAATTTCGGCTGTTAAATCCAAACATCAGCAAAATTATTTTTGAATAAAAGAATTATTAACTAAAAGGTATTATTATATTTTCAATTCATAAACTACAGTTTACTCATTTCCAAAAATTCTGTCTGTTATAATAAAGTTTTGAAACACAACTTTTTTAAAAATATTTTCTTAATCCGAAATATTATGCAATAATTATTGGATACACAGAGCTTTTCAAAACTTTTAATAATAAAATATATACTTCAATGTGTAATCATAATGTAATATTTCATATTATTTAATTAATGACTTATTTATTTTCAAGATAAATATAAGATACTAAATGCATTAATATTTTTACGTAAAATGAAGAGACAATTTAATAAATTGTTTTATTTTTCACTTTTTGAAATAGAGTATTTTTCAGTACTCAGCTTTATTTGAATTACCGCGTTACTCCGCTTCTCCCACCGTTCTCTTCCCACCGCTCTCAACAGTTGCGATGTTGCCACGCACTCCGCGTCACTCACGTCAAAAAAAAAATTACAAGTAACTTTAAGTTTTGGATAAATAATACTCTGCAACTAAACAGTCGATTTCGTTCTCTTTGAAGTATTATGTTCCTTAAACATTGAATTAATTTTGCTCTAATTTTGAGTTGAATCTCTCCGCTGTGTCAAAAGTTATTAACCAAGTTGTTATTTTTTTTTCAATTTTTTTTTGCGGCCATTAGCTCAATGCTAAATACTGAGAAAAATAGTGAACTTTGGCCGTCAATATCTCGAAAACTATACAGTCAAATTGGCTCAGATTTAACAATAATATGCATTAATATGTCATTTAATTTTGCTGCAAATTTCAAACGAATCTCTATGATTCATGATTTTGAACTAACCTCCTTAACTAATTTCATATATTAAAATATATCTATTATTCTTTGAACATTTATGAAGAGAAACGGAGTAGTGCGGCCAAAAAATATTAATTTTCAACGATTTTCCAGGAAATCTACGAAAAAAAGTTTTTTTCCTATGCAAAATACATGCAAAATTTCAATAGCCTACAGACACCACTAAATATTAATTAAAAAAAAAAAAAAAAAAACGTATCTATTTTTTTTGCAATTTATGACAAAATGAGACCCGGAAATGGACAAAATTCCAAAATGTAATTTTTAACGGCCACCCTAATTTGTAGGCATATAAGATCTCAGATGACAGAGCCGAGACGAACGCATGTAAGTTCTTATATTAAGTTCTGTCATGCGTCGCGCATAATGTTACTCAATATGAAATTGAAACAGCGTTCTTATATGAGTTCGTATATGAGTTCATTTGTAAGAACGTATGTGAGTTCGTATGTAAGAAAGTATGCAATATCGTGTCGGTTATTCAATGAAAATTTACTTTTTAAATATTTCAAGTAAAAAGTCACGTACGAACACACGTAAGAACCCACATGAGAATTACTGAAGAGTAGGTGAGAAATTCAGTTGCTAAAACTAAGAACTTTTCAGTACCAGGGACAGATAAGATTAATAATCTATGGTGGAAGAAGTTTACTTCAACTCACCAACATTTGGCCCGTATATTCTTTATCTATCTCAACAGAAGCATCAGATACTACTGTGGTTGGTGAAAGGACGAACGGTATTGCTATCGAAACCAGAAGATTTATCTAATCCAATAAATTAGACCAATTGCTTGCCTTAACACCTGTTACAAGGTATTCCCTGGGTTGCCCAAGGAGAGGATATTGTCATCTATAGAACCAGTTTGAAGTAAAATAAGTGAACAACGAGGATGTAAGAGACGCCTGTCAGGTTGTAGAGAGAACCTGATTCTACAACCTGACCTACCCAAGATCCGATATTTTATTGACGTAATCTATCAATGGCTTAAAGCTTTCGACTCTACGAGTTACGAGCTGGTCAAGAAGCTCCTTGAATGTTTAGAGGTGCATCCAAACATCGTGAGATGATTAAAAGAACTAATGCTCAAGTGGAGGACAAGGTTCGTTATAACATCTAACAAACAGTAGGTGATGACTAACATCATCTCGTTCAAAAAAGGAGTTTTCCAAGGAGACTCTATTAGTCTTTTACTTTTTTATATCTCCCTCTTGCCTCGGTCTATTGATGCACTTTGAGAGAAACACTCTGGTTACATGTGTGTCAATCCAAGAAACAGATTCTATAAGACCAACTATCTTTTCTTTATGGACGAATTTAAGCTCTATGCACCCAGTAAGGATGCACTTAAAATTTTAATATTTGCAGTGGCCGAGTATTCCAGAGCTGTATGAATGGATTTTGGAATAGATAAAATGTGCCGTCATCCATTTGATTAAAGCAATACATGAAACTTCTGAAATTCCGGAGGACTCTGAGAACATTCATCTCATTGATATTATGATATTATGTGACTTACACATATCTTGGAATTCCACAATCGGAGACTCAGGATTTGTGTTGGCTTAAAAATCGCTTCCAAACAAAGTATCGTTGGCTTCTCAGAAAAATTTGGTCGTCTGAATTGTCTGGGAAGAACAAGATACATTAGCCATTCCTATGCTTCTCTATACCTTTGGAGCTGTTAAGTAAAATGTGAATGAGTTCAAAATACTAAATAGAGAAACTCGAAAGGTGATGTTAATCTATCGTAGATATCTTCCGTGCAAAGAATTTACCTTCCACAAGATCGGGGAGGAACAGGTCTATTAAATTTAAAGTGACTTCATCGAAAAATTGTACTAGCTGCAGCTTGTTCAGTGATGAACAGTAGATATCCTCTTATGCAATTGTCCACCATCATGAATTTGCAAATGTTGGGGCGTTTTTATATCGTGCGTCAGAAAGAGCTGTAAATGAACTTAGTCTCCCATTTGAAACCAGTGATATGGAACACGGGTTAGCATCGTTAACATGATTGCTGCTTAAAAAGTGCGTCAAAGAAGCAGAACAAACGCTTCTGTTACAGGAACACAAAGGCAAACCTGTCAACGGGCAAATCTATAATCTCATAAGTGACAAAGGACTGTCTCAATGCTTCTCTTTTGCTTTCCTTCAATTTCCCAGTAAAAAATATTGAATTGGTGAAACCGGGTTTTTAATTGATGTGATCGTAGCACGTAATTCGTGGACCATATATACACGAATTTAACCTATTTGATGAATTTATAATTGACCTGACGAATTTTTTTCACTATAAACAGCTGAATAAAACTCTTATTCGAAGATGCAGGTAAGTAAATCTGAAGCTTGAGTGCTAAGAAATGTAGAAATACATGATTTTAAAGAAAACTTAATGTTTTTGTAAAAATAAAATAATTAGATTTGACAGATTATGATTGTATTTAACATTAGAATTTATACAAAGAAATGTGTGTACAGTTATCTTGTGTTGATAAAAAGAACGCTAAATTTAAACTATAAAGTATTTTCAAATAAAGACTTTAATCGTCAGTAATAAAATAGGTTATTAATAGAATAGTTTAAAAGAAGTTGAAGCACAAGAAATTTGAAAACATGTTTTTTTAAAAATTAAGTCATCTTTGGTACACAAAAATATTCATCTTCTGCCGGTAGCACACCGAAAAAAAAATATACTTGGATTGAGAGGAATCCTCTCATTTTGATGCGAATTTTCCTCTACAATATGGCCTCTAAAGGATCCTCTCATTTTGAGAGGATACTCTCATTTTGATGCGAATTTTCCTCTCAAAAGTAGAGGATACTCTCAAAACAATGTAAAAACGTGAGAGGATTTCACGAAAGGAATGTTACTCTCTTTAGAAGAATATTTTTTTTTCGGTGCAGTTGACTTCTATCACTGTGCTTTACAAATACTGTATTTCTACATTTCTTGGCACTCAAGCTTTTAATCTACTTACCTATAAGAGTTTTATTCAGCTGTTTATAGTGAAAAGAATTCGTGACGTCAATCACATCAATTCAAAACCGGGCCTCACCAATTCAATCGCTTTTACTGGGCTGCTACGGTTTGAGATCGGAAACTGAATGATTTTTATTCCCTTGTCAAGATGGTGTAATTAAAACTTTGGTGTACCGCAGTCGCGTGATGCACACACCTGTCGACAAACTGGTAACGTTTGGCAAAATTATATTTTTGAGTCAAAAATATTTTTTCTTGAATATTTCTTATCTACAATTTATGAACAATTATTAAGAACAATAATTTTTTAGAAATTTGAGCTTAAATTAACGCCTTTAATCTTATATAAAAATTTGCAAGTTTTAAATATAAACAATTGATTCATTTTTGGTGAACCGGAGTTTACATATGTCATTAAAATACGTAGTAAATTAATTATTATTTTTGTATCTTTAAAACTAAATAACCTTTTTCTTCATGTAAGTTGTACGTAAATCAACTTTTTTACCATATCTAACATAAATAGCCAATGAAAATTCTCTATAAAAGTGGTTAGAATTACTGTCAAGTATAGGGTAACTTCGAAGAGGTGGGGTTACTCCGGACACTTTTAATCTGCTGTTTATTTACACCTTAAAAACTTAAAATACTGGATGAAATAGTTTTATTAATGTTTTTTAATTAATAAACATTTTAGTTACGTGTTCTACGCTTAATACAAAAGTAATATTAATTTATTGTTTATTAAAAGAAAAATTTAAAGTGTCCGAAGTTAATCCATTTGATGATATTGAAAAACATCAAACATGTAAACTCCTGTTCCAAATAACAAAACGGAGGAGAAAGTATTCAAAAACGATTTTCGCAAAAGTTATTAATAAAAACTGGAAACCAATGCAACAAAAACCAAGTTTTTGAGATAAACTGTTGATTAGGATAGATGAAAATATTTTAAAAATCTGTTTTATCTGAAATAAAACGTATTAAATCTCACGAATCCTATGAGGAGAAGGAAGAACCTAAAAAGTGCAGTTTTGAGTCAGTTTGAACCATTTAATATCTTTTGATGTTAAATAAATTATTCTTCAATCATGATATTAATAAAACTGATAGCAAAGAGTAACTGTACAAACTACTAAAAAAATTTTAATTAATTTTTTAAATTATTAAGTTGGGATGTAAAAATAATCACTACAAGAGAACAATCATTCATGTATTTGAAATGTAACAAGTTGATGTAATTAATCAATGCTCTTGATTAGCATAGAAGTGTGACAATAGAATAATGAATCTCTCAAGGTTCGTGATTCACGAACCCCGACCCATTCTGCAGGCTTCGTAAATTTCGAATTTCATTGACTGTATACTGTACGTATTCTTATAAAACTGCTTTGAAATCACTAAAAGGATTTTAATTTATTTTTAAATATTCGAAGAGAAAAAGGACTATTTGCAGAATAGTAAAAATTCAAGGCTTTTTTGAAAAATATTCAGGTGTATAATCTTTAACTGAGACATTTTTGTTTATAAATATCTATTAAAAAATATAAACATTCTATGTACTTTTTAATTTTTAGTGTAAGAGAAATTAATGCTCCTTAATAAGTTTGAAATTTTGACATTTTTTTGGGTCTAGACGATTATTTTTAGAATGAGCATAATATAAATAATTTACAAGTTTTTAATATATACTCAATATATTTAATCTAATAAAGGTAATATATAAATTTTCTGATTACAATATAATTCAAATGTGATTACCAGCATTTTCGAAGAGCTTTAACAAAACTTGCTTTAGGAGAAGTGAGAACTGATAGAATATTTGATACTTATAGCATATGACATATTATTCCATTACATCATCGCGCTATACGTGTATATGTGTAGGTATGTCTTGTATAAGTATATACATTGTACTATCTATAAATTTACAAGTAGATAAATCAAATTGAAGATATTAAGATTTTGAGGAGTTCATTGTTCACGTTCATTATTTGTATTTACCGAAATAATTCTACAGATTTTCTTTGTCTTAAATGTTTTAATTAATATGCCAGAGTTTATTTGACCGGAAATTTATTCCAAACCATGTATTTCAAAATATTTTCCATTAGATTTTGACAAATTTGAAAAAATTTACTGCAACGCAATATATGTATTTTCAAAATAGTCGAAATTCAACATACAATATTTTTAAAATAAATACCTATAGGTAAATAATGAATGTAGGGGAGGTGGAGTAATAAGACCATTGAGTAGCTTCTTATTCAATTTACTTTAATGCATCAACTATCAATAATATTGAAACAAATATTTTATTCTTGGCGCAAATGCAGTCGTTATTTTTCTATCAAATTAAAAATATAATTTTTACAAAAATAATTGTATCTCATTCAAGGCAAATCAGAAAACTTTTCTCTCAGTGTAGGGTATTCACATTATTATCTTTTAGTATATAGTTACAATTATGTTGCGCGCGCAGTGTAATCTCAAAAAATAATTTTATTAAAAAAGTCCATGTGAGGCAAGATGGGGTATACGGCTGTGCTATTTATAAACAAATATTTTTAAATCTGCAATTTTTTACCAAAGCTCAACTAAAAAGAAAAATATGCCTAAAATAAAGAAAAACAAAAAAAAAACAAAAGATAAAGATTCAAAATGCTTGTACTGTGAAGGACCTTAGATGAAGAAGATAAAGAAATAATTAATATTTGCTTATAATTTAAAAAAATACGTTTTGTAAAAACACCTTGGAAAATTTGTAAAGACATCTAAAAGTTCATTTTTAAAGTCTTGGAAATTTCTGGATCTACTTTATTTTAAATTTTAAAATTAGATTTCACTTTTTCGGAAATTCCACCTTAATTTTTTTTTTTTTTTTTTTTAATAAAATAAAACCATTCAAAATTCAATTTTATTGTATGTAACATTCAAAATTTTTGTAAATTTGAAGCTAAAAAGTAAAAATATAAAAATTGTTATAAAAAAAGCGATCGGGGATTTTGCTTTCTTTTATTGTAAAGAAATTGGTCAGTTAAATATCCCGAATAAATTATAACAGCATTGGTTGGGCAAAAATTAATCTGGTTTCTCTTTTGGTTAACGCAATTATTTATTTTATATAATAAATAAAGGAATGTATATTGTATAACAATAAATCACAGTAAATATTTTTGTTCATTTAATGCCAAGGAATTCCATTTCATCTAAGACTTCTTTTCTCAATTCTTTTATCAACTTAGTCTCCTCCTCTGAAGAAATTCGATTCCAAGGAATTCGTGCGTCTCCAAAATCTAAAGATGACAAATGCCTCATTGCAAGTTTTATTCCCTGGACCTGATTGCCTGAAATAATTAAATATCTTCAATTGATTCTGAATATTTACCTAAATTTTTCATTCAAAATTAATAAAATTTAAATTAAGATTTTTTCAACTCAATGTAACAAATTTATCAAAATTTAATAAATTAAATTTAGATACCTGACCACGGTGGTCTTGAAATAGACTAGAGTAAATGTCTATGACACTTATCTCTTACAAACCTTGAAAAGAACGTTTTTCTATACCATCTACTGAATTGATGTCAAATAAAATTCAAATCGCGTATTGGGCCGATTTTATTTAACCGTATTTTTTATTTGATTAAAAAAAGTGTGCAAATTTTTGTCAAAATATAAAAAATTATTTCTCTTGTTAAATTTACTCATAATCGAATGTTAGCATACACTGCACTGCAAAAAGTAAGCATCTTAATTTAAGATACATTTGTAGTCACTTTTAAGATGTTTCCGAAAAGTTAGCAAAAGTATCTTAAAATACATTAGTTTTCTAAGATGGAAACTGAAATATAAGATACTTTAAACGTCTTAAAAGTGACTACAATGCATTTTAAGATGTTTCTTTTTACAGTGTGAGAGACAGCTTGTATCATTAATAATATAACTATATCAAAGTTTAGAATAAAAGCGTTTAAGGGGTTAGTCGCAGTCATAACTTTCAAAAAATCGATTTTTTTTGGCTAACATTTTATGAAAATACATCATCTGAAAAGTTTGGAATCAATTTAACAAAAATTGAGGGAGTAATCTTTGTCGAGTCGCGCAATAGGTTTGTAAGCTAAACTTGAAACTTTAAACGTGTTTTTCTCAAAACCATATTTTTGAAAGCGGTGACCACGATTACTCGAGAACAGCTTGACCGAATTACTCTATATTGTGCAGGCTTCTTTAATATAACAAAACGCACTGCTTGATAGTAGATTTTTTATTTTCATTCAAAACTTTTTCTTTTGTTAACAAAAAACGGGTAATTTTCATGTCGAAAATCAAAATCTGACTTTGACCGGTCGACATTTTGTCAAAAATAATTTTTCTTCAATAAGCTACGATTAAGCAGTGTAAAGACTAATAAACTAAAGAAATAATCTTTTATTTTTGATTCTATGCAACTCTCTGAGAAACAATAGTGGTCACTGTAAATCAGTTTTTAAACATCATTTTCCAGCAATAAAACTGTATTTTTTATAATTATTAATATTTTTTAATAAAATTTTGAGAAAATTGTAATAAAAGTGTACACTTTTCAATTTATAAAAGTTTAGAAAAAAATATACATATATCTCAGAGAAAAAATTTCCCAAAAAACACGCGTTTTTGCCTCTTCTGACTGCGACTAACCCCTTAAAAATAGGGATAACGTGACAAACTATAAATACTAGATATATTTGTATCGAAACTTGAAATGGGAACATTGGAATTTGATATAATGCATGCGAAAGACCATAACACTATATCAATCTTTCGCACACGGTGGGGAGGAAGTCGGAAAATTCCGATCAAAAATGACGACAAAAGCGGCAAACGGGGATGTTCTAATCTACGTTTGGACATTACAAATCTGTTTGATTTGAAATCCTAGCTGATCTTGTGGCTAAAATTATTTAAAACCTCGAATTTTTCCGCCATTTTTAATTTATAAATTCTGACCTTGGATTCGTATTTCAATTGAATCTGATGATATTTTAAAAATTCGACAGCTATATTGGATCCGCCATTTTAAATTTTGAATTTCTCACATCAAATTCGTTATTAGCAGAGAGAGGTTGTTGATATAGCATCTGCAAAGCACTTTGTTTATTATTAGCAGAATAGAGGCTACTGTTAAACTTGAAGTTCAGTTATGATCGCCGGTATGACTAAAGGCTTATTTTCTCAGTGTAAAAATTTAAAAATTCATGTGCGCTATATTGGATTCGCCATTTTGAATTTTTTTAAAAATTACATCGGATTTGTATTCAGCGACACCAAAAACCTTCGAATACGGAGGGTTGAGTTTTTACTGGTATACAATCAGTGACAATCAAATTAATTCCAATTGTTTTTTCTTACGAGAAAAACAGAAAATATTTCGAATGTCATATACAAACAGGTGAAAGTCTGGTGTCTCGCTGTGTTTCAAAGTGGTAAATAATTTGTGTTATCATTAAAATTATTAAATTTGTGAATCCTTTTCAATGTTGGCCTTCTTGCTGGGTTATCACGGTTAATTTCATGTTAACTTTAAATGTCCCCCGATTTAAATTTCCATTTATTTCCTGGAATAAAAGAAGACTTTAAATAATAATAATTAATTCCATGCTTTTAGTAGTTTTCTATGATTCTAGGGCTGCACAATATTTTTTAGTTACCTTACCTTGCAGGGGCAGCGTTGCATGTATGTAATCAAAAGCGCATAATTATATTAAAAAAAAAGTAATTTTTACGTAAAGTTTTTATGTAATTTTCCAGAAAGTTATTATTGGAAACTTTAAATCGCTGGACATTGAAAGTTAACTTCCCACAAAAGATAGTGTTATGGGGATTATTCTTTTTTTAATTAATAGGTAATTAGGATTAACATTAATTTATCAAGTTACCATATTTGGGATAAATATTCAAAGCTTTGGTAAAAAGCTTCTGATGTTTTTTGGCTTTTTCAAAGTCTCTGCCTTTACACGCTTCAGTTATTGACAAAGGAAGTTCAGGAATTAAATTTGAAGACGCTGATATAAAAGATTCTACACCTAAAACCCAGGCTGGATATATTAACTGAAAAATGTACAAAAAATAAGTTTATCAAAAAATTCAGTTTTTGGGTAAATTAAATAGATTAATTTATTTAACTTTTTCATAAATGTTCCAAATATATAAAATTTTATTTAAAATATGGAAAAATATATATTTTTATTAAATTAATTAAGGAAACACAAAAAATGTATGCATTTTTTGGAAATATTTCTTCCAATTTAAATAAAGCTACATAAAATTAATCTATTTTTCTGAATAAAAGCGTTAAATAATTAAATTATGTTTATAAATGTTCCTTTAAAAAATACCTTCTCTGCGCCCAAAAGAATTGTATAATTCTTGTTACTGGCTTCCAAAGCTTGAGCAACTTCAGATAAATCAGAATGTGAGTATTTGACACCAACTAGGGTTGGTACATGGCTTCCATATTTTTCCAAAAATACTGCGATGTTTAGCCCTATTAGAATAAAAGTATAGAAACTAAAAATCATAATGTAAAAGATGTGAGCACAATTTCAAAAAATACTGAATACACGGATGACAGTTTTAATGGATGAAGTTTTTTTTACTAATATTTTCCCCCTTTTTACAATTACAGTAGGGTTCCCATTTGTTTGAATGATTTTAAGAAAATGTTTATGTAAATCTTTTGAAATATTTCTAACTAAACATTTATTAATGTTGACTTTAAGAGTTTTAGTTTGTTTCAGTCTTATTTATATACATAGGCCAATAAATGCCTATGAAAAGTATAAATCGAAAATTTGCTTATTTCGTACTTTTTCCGATTATCCGGATAAGTGACTTCATTCATTAATCCGGTTAATGGGGTCTCTACTGTATAAAGAAAATATAAAATTTTGAGAGGAAGAAATTTAATATAAAAAAATGTAATTCTTTCAAAATTATTAATTCGAAAAATAAATTTTGTAAAAATATTTAAACCTGTTATCGGTCACTTTAATCAAGCTGAAGAAACACATAAAAATATTGTTTAACACCTATTAAACAAGTAGATACATCCAATTCGTCAGGCATCTTATTTTTCATTAATAAAATTTTTTTTACATTATTTTCATTACATTACACTGCAAAAACAGGTGTCTTAAATTGTGCAAAAGTGTCTTAAATTAAGACATTTTTCGCGTCTTATTGTCTTATTGATGACTAAGACACAAAATATGTCTTAATGTAAGACACTTTTACTCAATTTAAGACAACTGGTTTTGCAGTGTTAATGCATTATTTATTCCTCAGAACATTGTTAAAACATATATATACCTACAATAGTTTGGCAAACAATTATTATTTGGTAGAAAATTTAATTTTACCAAAGAAAGTTTTCTAAATCTTCAAAATTTTTAATAACTTGTTTATAATCTGAAATTTCTTATCTGAAATTTAGTTTTATGACACTTAAATTGTAAAATATTTGAGTAAAATTTTCAACTTATTTTCTTTTCTTGCAACATGCATTATTAAACTTCACTTTTATGTTCTTGGTCATAACGAAAGTACGAAAAAAGTCAAAAGTTATTTTCTACTTAGCAAAAAAGTTAAACGAACTCCATTTCTCCTAAATTGAAGACATAAAAAAGATGAAGTTAAATATATATAATAAGCAGAAATTAAATTGTGGAAATTATTTGTAGGAAAAAATGTACCTTTTATGGGGGCTCGTTGCGGTGTATGATAATATAATAAGGGCGTTTTGGGAGCAGCATCCGATACAAGTTTTAAATAAGTAGCCAAATCTTTTTCATTGGAAGGTCTGAAGTATAATTCTGGTAAAGTCAGCAAAGAATCAACATTTAATTTTTCTGCATGTCTTGCCTAGAAACAAAGAAAAAGAGTTAAATAGGGTGTTGACCTCTGATGGGGCGAACAAAATTGCAATTTCTTTATTCCTTAACAAATAAACACAGTAAAAGCCATACCATAACGCTGGAGGCCCACTATGAGTCTATGACGCTCAAAAAGGGTTTATTTAAACAAGTTATACCCAGGCAGAAAAGTCGGCGCTGTGCCAGTGCAGACGACCGGCAAGATACCGGACCGGTAGTAAGGTTGGACATATACCGGTACCTATATTTTGGTACCGGGGCGGGTGTCAAAAACGACTGGTAAAGTACCAGTAAAAATATGGTCATATTTCTAATTACATTTTTTGTTTCTGAAAAAATTGGCTAAGTGTCAAAATTGTACGCTGCCTGGAAAATCCTCTTCTTGCAGCACCCTTAATGATAGAACGTCCAACGTCCTTCCGGCAGGACAAAAAAGCCTTCCGCGAGTACGTACGAAATCGCGTTATAAAATTAACATGGATTCAGATAAACAAAAAGTAGTATATATCGTTGGAAATGTAAAGAATCAAGCTTTCAGAGCATGTAAACATGGAACTTGTAAATTCAAACCCTGAAGCTTGGTAGGTAAAAGAAGTTAAATTTTCCAAAAATTCACATAAATTTTAGTCACAAAAAGACGACGCGCGGTACTGCCGGCAGGACGTTTTCATTTTTTTAAAAAGACTTCCTAGCCCTTGTACATAAATTTAAAAAATCGATATTTACGTCATCTGAAAGCTTGTTTCATTACCTAAAAAACCATATATTCATTTTTATACTTATCTGCTTCCATATTGATTTTATAGAGCGATTTCCGAGGGACTCGTGCCTGAGCCATTTACCACCGGCCGCCATTACGTTAGTTTATAACAATATTTACAAAAGTAATAATAAACTCAATTCCTTTGATGATAAAGATGATGAATTATGATGATAATGATGATGGTGATGATGATGATGATGATGATGATTATATGAAATTAAAATATTTTTTCACAAAAATGAATTGTCCTTCCGGAAGGACGTTTACTGTGTGAAAGCGCGTCCTACCGGCAGTACGCAGCCTTGGACGTTCTATCATTAATAGAGTTTTTATTTGATTTTTATATAGTGTAAGAAAAAGTGCATTGTTGTTTAAATATAATCTGCAATATTTTAAGTGTATCTTTACCCACACAGCACCGGAACTTTCCTGAACATTTCCAACCTTCAAGGAAGTTCTTGAACTTCCAGCAAACTTACTGGAAGTTCTGAAACTTCCCTGAATGTTGGGAATGTTCAGGGAAGTTCCGGTGCTGTGTGGGTATTTGTTTTTTCAGTTTTAAAAAAATTGCTTAACAATTTACTTGTTTAGAATTTATGACATTTAAATATTTTGTTTGTTCACCAAATTGTGTTTTAGTGTTTGGAAATATTATTTTATTATTTTTCGCTATGGGTAAGCTTCAAAATTGAAATTTTATAAACAAATTTTGTTTAACTTTCTTAAAATATATATGGTAAATCTCAGTTTTTCGACTCTTAAGGATCATTTTTAATTTTTACTTAGACCACATTCGAATTGGCAACTGCTATCAAAATATGATGCGGATTTGTTACCCAGGGTCGGATCAAGACTATCGCGGGCCTGAAGCACAAAATCATTTCAGGGCCCCCCTCCCCCAAAAAAATTTCTGTAGAATTGTAGAATTGTAGTTTACATCTTTATTAAATTAATAAAATTTCAATTTTTTGGTAATTATTAATGTGTATTAATAACTCTATGGGGAATTTTGATAAAAAGTGTGACAAAATCAAAGAATTTTTGACTGAAAATATTTAATCAAATGAAATCTTTTAAAGGTTGTTGTTTAATGCCTTCCGCATTATGAGAACATAATAAGAAATAAGAATAATTTATTTTTATCATAAAAAAGTAAAGTCAAAGTTAAATATGTTTCGAAAAATTTGTGTTTTTTCACTATCCCGTGTTTATGATTATTATGTTTTAAAAACAAACCACATTTTCTTGTATATTTTTGGGCGATCTTTGTAAATCTGCAACTGGATTTTTAAAATTCAAAATGGCTGATCCAATATGGCAGAAGTTTTGAGCTAATTTTTAAATAATCATCGGTTTTACTTGAAACTCATTAGTAGGGGGTTTCTGAGGTCGCTGATTCCGAATATGAAGTCAGTTTTTAAAAATACAAAATAGCGGATCCAATATGGCGGACGACTTATGTAAAAATTCAACGGATTAACTTGTCATTACTCACAACAGATTATATCAAGGACTAATTTTAAAAATTGTGAAACATAATTAGATTACTTAAACATATTTTAATTCTTAAAGTTACGTTATAAAAAGTTCTAACTATACAGGTTTAGAAAAAATTGTTTAAAATAATTACTCTATATTAGGGTGGCCGTTAAAAGTGACATTTTGTCATTTTTTATATTTCCTGTAAAATCGTTGAAAATCAATATTTTTTCACCGGACTACTCTGTTTCTCTTCATAAATACTCCCAGTATAACATCCAATTATTGACATATAAAACTTGTTAAGTTTACTATTTTTTACATTTTTTTTTTGCAAAAATTAATTCTAAAAAAAAACGAAAAATTTACGATTGTTAATTATGATTTTTATTGTTTTTGAGGACGCTAATAACAAATCTGAAATTAGATTACAAAAATTCAAAATAGCGAATCCAATATGGCGGACATGAAAATTTTAAAATTCTTTAATTTCCATAAAATTTCGTTTACGCCATATTGGATTCGCCATTTTGAATTTTTGTAATCTAATTTCAGATTTGTAATTAGCGTCCTCAAAAACAATAAAAATCATAATTAGCGATCGTAAATCTTTCGTTTTTTGAGAATTGATAATTTATGCCAATAATAACTTATTTCGGTTTACTTTTGGTCAACATTTGGGTCCTATACAAAATAATAAAAATAGTAATTGGATGTTATTGTATGAGTATTTATGAAAAAAAACAGCATAGTCCGGTAAAAAAATATTGATTTTCAACGGTTTTACAGGAAAATCTACGAAAAAAAGTTTTTTTCCCATGCAAAATACATGCAAAATTTCAATAGCGTACAGGCACCACTAAATATAAATTTAAAAAAATAATAAAAAATACGGATCGATTTTTTGTCAATTTGTGACAAAATGAGGGACGGAAATGGCCACTCTACTCTATATTATACATTAAAATTCAGAAAATAAAAATTGTTAACTAAATGTAAATCATTGCTATGTAGAAACTTTTCGCGTGCACTTTTGCACAATCAAATACATATCTACAGATTCGTTTGGCAATACTAAAAATATTCTGTAGAACTGTACAAACAACTTTAACTGAATATATCCCTAATCAAATACAATAAAAACCTCCGAGTAATAAAATTCAAGTGAATCCGATGAATTTTTACAAAACCCGTCCGCCATATCGGATCCGCCATTTTGTATTTTTAAAAACTGACTTCATATTCGGAATCAGCGATCCTAAAAACCCTCAAATAATAAGTTTCAAGTAAAAAACATAAATTTTTAAAAATTAGCTCAAAACTTCTGCCATATTGGATTAGCCATTTTGAATTTAAAACAGTACAGAAAGAGCGACCAATAATATACAAGAAAACGTGCTTCGTGTCAAATAAAAGTTACGTCAAATTTAAATTCAGCTCTTTACAATTTCTTTTAATTATCACTCCTACTTACTTCAAATTCATTAAATTGAATTTCTATCAAATGAAAATTACATAACCTTAAATTTTTAAGAATTTATTATTCCTCTAATTCTAAATTATCTTCAAATAAATTTCTTACAAGTTGGATGTCTGCAAAATAAGATTTATTTGAATTTGCTGCTCTTTTACCAGAAGAGTCGAAAAAATGGAATTCATTCAAATAATTATTTTTATAAATTAAAATACGAATGAATTAAAATTTAATTATATAAATATTCGATTAAATGGAAATTCTGTATGATAAAAATTCATCTACAATTTAGTTCGAATTAATGTACTTCTATGAAATAGCTGTTCTGAGCTATGGATTTCGGAATATTGTAATTTATTCTAAAAAAAAAAATGATTATGGTATAATCATGCGCCCCACAAAAAATTATTATATTTTACACTATAAGCCTCCAAGAGGATATCGTTTAGATAAAATTAGATTTCAAAGTCGGAATTTATACATATATTTATATATATATATATATATATTTTATTATACATGGAATTATGCCCTTCATGGAGAATCACCCATTTAAAAAATTTAATCAAAACGTATACGTTTTGAGGAATAATATTTTTGTTTTTCCAAATATTTCAAATTTTAAATCAATAAAATTATTTATCTCATTGATTTAAACTGCCACAAAGGTGAACGCCCTCGGCTATCCAACTCTTGGAATCAATTTCAGATAGTGATCTTTATATTTTACAAGAGACATTTTAAGGTAATATATACAGAACACTGTCTGAAATTGATCCCAATAGCTCGACAGCCAAGAGTTTTAAGGCATTCTCCTTCACGGTAGTTTGGTTCAAGAATAAGATAAGTTCGTATAATATATAAATACAAAAAATGGTATTTCTGTAGGTGTTACAAACCAGTTCTAAAACATCTGGAAGTGGAGCACCGCCAATATGAACCATTAGATGTAATTTCGTTGACTTTATTGCTTTCATCCACTCTTCAGTCAAAGATTTTCTTTCCGGAACTGATAAAGCTTGACCTTCACCAGTTGTTGCACCAACTGATTTTCAAAATTAAAAATTAAATAAATTTCAACAATCTACATTTTAAAGGACACAATTTATTTTGAAAAAAGGTATAGAAACTTGAGATACATTTTTTTCAAAGTTATCAGGTAATATACTGCTGAACAACTTAAAACATATCTTAAGTGACATTGCTCAAGACGTGAAACAAAGACCTAAACTACAATGCAATGTCACTTACGTATCTTTTTAAGTTGGACGGCAGTATCTGAGAGCTGGCAATATAATAGGGGCACGAGCCAGGGTAGCAGAGCACGTGGAGGAGCGCAAGATCAGTGAAATTTATATTGTAAAAGTGAGTAACGATTATATTAAATAATATTTCAAAATGTAAAAATATATAGAGGCAACAATATAGAAAAGAATAATACAAATAAATTCTTTAAATTTAATTGAATATTCAGAAAGGATATAAAATATTCGCAAAGATCACAATTCGTTTAAAGTCAAATAATAAATAATACACAATTTTTTTTTCGTTTAACGTTTTTAATTTTTCTTTATATATTTTGCATTTTCTTCCGTTTGACTCACAATGTTTGTGATATTTTGTAACCTTATATGAAAAACAATATCAAGTTTTATTTTGACAGTTCACAATGCCGTTGCAACTGGAGTTGTCGCTCAAGTGTTGGAAAGAATATCATTTGTTTAAGGAAAAATCGAAAGCGTGTTTTTTTTTGGGAAAAATTATTTTATTGCTTTGCGATAAGTGGAAGTGTGGTGCATGAGAGGCTACTGTAATAATAAACCAATATAAAAAAGTAATAAATTATTATAATAAATACTCACTGAGAACACCAACAACGCCTTTTTTTTCTAGATATTGGGCATAATCTGGAATCACTGTCAAGTTTAGCGATAATGTACTAAAAATAAATTCAAATCAAACAATTAATTAACTACTGAATTTGTAACAACAAAATTTACTTTTCCTTTACTGCAAGACATATACATACTCATTATAATTAAATGGTGTTAATGCCGCAACAAGAATGCCTCTTAAAATAAATTCTTCCATCTATAAAATTAAAAATTATTTTAAAAATAAAGTTCAAAATAAATTCATAACTTATACATGTATTTCCGCGCAGTATCCTTTAAAAAAAATTTTTAGATAATTTTTTTATTTATCTGGTATAAGTGATTATCAAAATTATATGTTATGTTTGACGTAGGATTCTACGCTGGACACCCTGGAAGTTCGCAGGGAGTTTGCTAAATGTAATTTAAATAATTTTAAATTTAATTTAATAAACTTACTTTTAAAAAATTAAAATTTACTTTAGCAATTTACTATTAGCAGAAAATTCGCATGGAGTTCGCAATTTGAACTCGCGAACTTCGCATTGCAAACTCCCTGTGAACTTGCTGCAAAATAATGTGCTATGCGGGACAGTATGGTCGGACACCTCTTTTGAAGATTGTAACTTACTAATTGCTGTTATATATTTGTTTAATTTTCAATTTTAACACAAATAAAACACGTTTCTTTATTGATTTACACAATTTGAGATATTTTGAAACTTTATTTTCAATAGAAAATTAAGAATATCCGACTATACCCGCGTTTACCCCATAAGTAAAAAATAAAAATTAGTTATATTTTTCAGTATAAAAAAAATTATCTTAGAATTACAGGGTGGTCACCAAATTCAGTTTATCATTTTTTCCGAGTTTGAAGAAAAAAGAAAAAAAATTGAATTAAAAAATGTAATATTGAAAAAAAGAGAAAAATATTGACAATATTGAGTGTTGTTACGCACTTACCAACATCTTGATAGACTTTTCGACTCCAGGTCTTAAAGTGAAATGTAACCGTAAAGTGTGAACCTCGAATTAAAAGTATAAGAAACTGGTTCATTGCGCAAAATGAAACAGTCAGGCGTGGACTGAGATTTATTTTTACTTCTCAGGGTCCCCTTTCCTCTCTTTAACTTTAATGTAATATGTAATTATTCTTAATAGTTATTGTGCATTACAAGTTGGCGCCTCAGGCGGTCGCCTGAACCTTGACTGCCCCTGAAAACTGTACCGTAATGAAAATGACTAAATCCTCTTACATGATAGAAAAAAACACTGAAATTAATAATGATGTATTTATTTTCTCAAACTTAAAAGTTCCTAAAAAGTAAAAAATCGATTTTCGGATTATAATTGTTTTACATAACTTCATTAAGAGTTTCTTTCTTAATTATCTCAAGTCAGAAAATGTTTTCAATGAATACTTTCCAAGTGATGCAATTCAAACATCAGCGGTTTTTACAGAATACAATTCAGGCTTGTATTTTCTTCTCGCTCTCCTATAAAATCATTTTTTTAAGCTACCTTTCCTCGGAAAAGAATAAAAAAAACTTAAAAATATTTTTGGTTATTAATTTTTAAACGGTACTGAATTCAAATTAATAGGTCAAAGGAAATCTAAAATATGTCGTCAACTGATGTATTTTTGAGTCGTCTTCAATGGGTATCAAGTATTTCTTATCAAATTTAAATAAAACTACAAAATTTAACTTTTTTTTCCAAAATTCTATTTTGATAACATTGATAAAGGGTCATCCATAAATTACGTGACTCTTATTTTTAGCCTTTTCTACTGTAGCCTATCGTAGCATTTGACCAAACCCACTCCCCAAATTGACAACGTAGTTTATGGATAACCCCTAACTCTGATAAGAAATGATGAACTTTTTATTTATTAAAAGGTAATTGATTTTACAAAAAATTTGTTTCGTGCTTTTGATTTTTACTATTTAAAGTATGCGTTCTACAAAAAAATCGAAATTAAAAAAAAGATGCGCTTTTTTCTTCTCTATAACCTCATATTTAAAAAAACAAATGTAAAGCAATTATATATAATGAACTGAAATAAAAAATTTCTTTAAAAATAGGTTTTAAATACAAACAATTTAAACAGTAGAGAAACAAATGAATCTTAATGATATAAGCAGCGCAGTTATACTTTTTGTGACTTTTATTTGCCAAAACCTGTATAGGAATCAGTTCGCATTCATAACTTTGTAGAAAGAATTGTTCCTCATTTTAATACGCACCAATTAAAATATTAAAGGTGTGATTAATTTGCCGCCACTTTCAGTATTCACTTACCTATTTTCGCTAGGTGAAAAAGTCACTCCCTGAGTGCCTTTTGAACGGTCCACCCAAGGGTTAATTGGTGTTTTTGAAAATTCTTTGAGACTACTTATCTAAAAAAATTTAGCCAATCTAACAATGCTGACTTCGGATTCGAATTAAGTGTAAAAAAATACCTAGGAATATACCTACTAGTGTATTGTCTAAGCAAAAATTTTGTTTTTTTGCTGCTTCTGCAGAAGCACCCATTTTGAGATGCATGCATGAAAAACGTCTTTAAACGTAAAAAATATGGAAACTAAAATATTTTCTTCTTGTTTCCTAAAAGCTTATAAAATTCTAAGGAGAATAAGATAAAAAAAAAGTTATTTAGTTAATATTTTCATTAGATATTAAAAAAACAGTGACTTTTACTGTTTTATTAAAATGAAAATTACTTCTGAAATAATTAATGTCTTTTAATGTTCTAAGGCATATTTTAATGATAATTTATTATAGAATTGACATTAATTATAAACATTAATGTTTAATTTCTTTCCTAAAAAATGCAAACTGTCAAAGTTGGACCAAAAAAATATTAAAAATTATGATTGATTTTTTAAAATTCAGACAAACCTATTTTATGTAATTTTATTGAAAATCATAAATAATATTATGTTTAATATATTTTACAAAATTATTTTTCAGTTAAAAAAACCAACAATAATTTTTAACATTTTTTTAGTCCAACTTTGACAGCTTGCATTTTTTAGGAAAAAAGTTACACATACATGATTATAATTAATGTCAATTCTATAATAAATTACTATTAAAGTAAGCCTTCCCGTGTGGAAAAGTTCCCAGTATTTCCCAGTTTGTAAGTGGGCGCCAGTCAGGGCCCACTTGGCTTTTCCACACGGGTTAGATCATTAAAAAATGTTAATTATTTCAGAAGTAATTTTCATTTTAATAAAGCAGTAAAAGTCACTGTTTTTTTTTAAATATCTAATGGAAATATTAACTAAATAACTTCTTTTTTATCTTATTCTCCTTAGAATTTTATTAGCTTTTAGGAAATAAGAAAAAAAGTTTAGTTTCCATACTTTTTACGTTTTTCATGCATCTCAAAGTTGGAGGACCCATGATTCTGGCCGGTAGTGTATGTATGTATATGCAAAAAAAATGTCAACTTCAACTTGAAAAATTTTATAAAGGAAAGATAATAAAAACTACGTTAGTTTGTTTTGCATTAAATTATTTATTACTAATCAACCGTCAGAATCAACTTCTACAATAATATATGCACGTAGATTCGAGAGACCTTTCCAAGACACAGAAAATACAAATAGAATAAAATCTACTCTCGCGAATCTAAAAAATTCATGGAATGCAATAACGAGACAATTTTTCAAAATACAATAATATATTAATTATCAGAGACACTAATGATGATAGTAACCAATACTAAAGGACTGTTTTAAAAACTTGTCACACTAATCGAAAAGTAAAAAATTCTACATCTTTAGATATATTACATTCAACACAATTGATTGTGAACTTAATACGCAAATATTTGGATTATACGTATAATGATGTTTAAATATATTTAAATTATTATCGTCTGAACATCTCTTCCGTAACATCAATACCTCTTGTATAGCCATTGGTAATAATCGTAAATTTCTCACCCTGTGAAAAACGATAGTCTCTCTCTCTTTATTCATCTTTCTCTCTTTCATTCTCTCTCCCACTTTCTCTCTAACCTTGTAGTTTTCTTCTCTAGACATTTCTAGAATCGGGAAACGCGTGCAATTATGAGATCAACAGTTGATAGCAGTTGGTGGATTTTGTTTGAGCTGCAAAATAATCGAGCGCATTCTGGAAACGTCCTTTGATGTTCTTGAAGATTTTGGATTGAAATCGCAAAGTTTAGCGATCCTTTCCCACTCGGTTCCCGGCTCAACTTCGTCTGCTTCGGCCACAAATTGTTTTTCTGCATTTCTAGCAAGGAAAGGAGAAAATATATGAAACACGATGCAAAATTTCATGCTGGGTTTATGCTCAAGCTCTGCTAAAAATATTTTTAAATTTACGTTAATTTAAAATTTTGTGTTACAAGTGAGGAGCTAGCGGAGCGAAGAACGACACATAAAATTAGAGTCAACTTTAACATTGCGAATTTTCATGTTGTGTCGTCCACGTCGATCCACAGGCTCAATTGCAATTGTTTTTTTTTTTTTTTTGCAAATGGTCATATAAGTAGAAAATAATTTTTGACACAGTGACAGAAATTTATGTCACAATCAAAAAGACTGTTTATAGTCTTCTTGGTCACAATCAATCTCGCGCATGCATGCTAACTTATACGCGCATTGATGCGTATGCGCATTATGTCTCATTTCTGTTGCGGTGATAGAATTTTATGTCACGTGTGACCAGAAAAAAATTGCTGTTAAAGTCTTGTCTCATGATAGCGTGAAAGAGTGAAAGCGAAAAATCGAAAAACTTTAAGCCAATAAGTAGGTATATTTTCTATAAGGAAAGTCATTCTACTGGAGTTTTATTATTGCTTTAAAGCTTTTCGGTTTTCTGCTTTTACGCTGTTACGTAGTCAAGGAACGGAAATTTTACACCTGATAAGACGGCTGCAACAAAAAAAAATTCAAATTTTTTATTTTATTTAAAATTTGATTTTCCCTCATTTTATAGTTTTGGTAAGAGAGAAGAATATTCATCAAATCGAGATCAATTCTTGTACTTATTGAAATTTTAAAAAAACTGAATAAGGAATATAGAATTTTGTTATGTTTAATTCATTGTTCAAAATAAGAAAATAAAGGAAAATTATTATTTAAATTTTTTAATTTTATTGTATAAAATTAATTTTATTAATTCTAGATTATTGCAGCCTTCTTGATAGGCAGGTGAGAGAAAATTCTATTAGTCGAAATTTTTAGCAGTGAAGACATAATTTAAGATTTAGTCCTTCATCTACTGAAAAGCGCTTCAAAAGCTAAGGACATGCCTCAAATTTCAATTGCACTTAATACCCAAGTATAAGTCAAACAATTTGGTTTCAACTAATTTAAGTTGATTGTAATTAAAGTACATTACAAGACATTTTTTAGAAACTTATTTAAGGCATGAATTAAAAGGCTTACTCCTAGTTTATTTAAAACATGATTTTATTTATTTAAAGGGTTAGAACAATTTTATGCATGTTAATGATCAGGCCGACGCGAACTATGTTTCATGATGAGAATATATTTTACCACACAAATTTGGGGTTATTAATAAATAATTATAATTAGAAATTGTTTCAAGTGTTGACTAAATATTATAATTCATGTATTGTAAAATTTAAAAAAAGGAAGAACAACGTTACGTGAAGCAGGGGAAGAGGTTCATCAATGTGCTAAGTTAAGCGGTTACATGGGTTTTGAAACCTAACAAAATTAATTTATTTTTTATCTAATAAAATCATTATGTATAGAACCTCCATCGTGACAGAACTTTCAGCTGACTAACAACTCATGTGAACGAACTTTTATTTGGCACAAAGTTTAACCGACACCTTTCTTTCCATCCTTGTCTAATATAAGACCCATTAGTATTCCCTAAAGATCGTTATGCAGAATTTTCAAAAACTCGAATTTTATTTTGCGAAATTTAATTTAATAGAATATCTATTTAGTCGAATTTTGGTATAAGTCTGACTAATAAATGTTCGGTTATATAGAGATTCTGCTGCATAAACATTCTGTATAATATAGAGTCTGTAACATTCAAATTCGCTTGCATGAAATGTCGGTTATTTAAATGTTCTGTTAAATTAAAGTTCTGACAAATTAAAATTCTCCTATATTATGGTTCGGATAAACAAAAACAAATTATTGAAAAGATCCTTTTTTTTTACCTTTGAAACCCATGTAACACCTTACGCTACGTGGGGGGGGTGTTAAAAAAGCTAAAAATAAGAGACACGTGGTTTATGGAGGACCTCTTATGACCCGTGTGCAATTTCACAACCACAACTTTTATGGTATTCTTGCGTATAAAATGTTTCTTTTTGGAAAAATTTTATAGTTTTATTTTTTATTCACTAGATGGAAATACCCCTTTAAGATTCGCATACAAGTATTCATTTCCTAAATATTCAAATGCGTAGAAAATTATTTTTTAAATAAACCATGAGTTTTTTTGTACATTTCTGCCATGAAGAAGTCCTTGAAACACACTTTTTTATTATACTAAAATTAAAGAATTAAAAAATTACCGACAATCAACTTAACAGATAATAACATGATTTAACCTTACAAAATTTTACGTGTAACTGTCGAAGAAACTGGAAGAAACGCAGGTAGGGTAGAATAACCTGTTTTATTAACCTGATCTCTATTATATAAGTAAGAGAGTCTGATTTGTATATTTCTCAAATTTTATCAAAATATCTTTTTTGGTTTCATTAGCCTTTGCTTTAGAGTAGTGGCAGGCCCATAGCCAGAAATTGGGGGGAGGGGGGCAAATTTTCCATGCCCGTAGCGCCCGTGGACTGAGAGAAATGGATATTACGAATTAATATCTAGATATTAACGGTCAATATCTGTGCTAGTGAACTATACTACAAAGATCTTGGAAATTTAAATTTAGTATCAAAAGATATTAGACAGGATATATTAACCGATAATATCCAAGATGATAAAATTTAATATTTTAGATATCTATTGAACATGTCAAAACATAAACACTGTTTTGGAATTATTTGAACTACACGTTTGTCGATTATTTATTTTTTTCAGATAAAAAGCTTATGGTAATAATAGTATCTGCACAATAAGAAGAATAAATTAAAAGTTAAGTTAAACAAACAATAGAAATTTGGAAGATTTGTATTCATACTTAAAAAACACTTTTTACACTAAACCAATTATATAATAACAAAATTTCCTTTATTTTATAGGAGCTGTTTTTTAAACTATTAAAATCATTATATCAATTTTTGTTATTTTAAACAATAACTATTGATAAGTGAAAAATAATTTACGATTACACTTATTTTCAAAAAATATTATTTAAAAAGTTATTCAAAAGAAACTAATTTTGGTCCATTGACTGCAATTTATTAGTAGACCTACAGGACGTCATCATTTCGGGATATGACGTCACAAGTTGAACTGCCTTTTACATTATAGTATTTTAATGTTTGTTTAATGTAACGACACTTGACTACCAGATCTTACTTTTTGTGCAGATTTTCAAGGTAAAAGAAAATGCAAAGCTCGAAATCGTAGCTGATTGGCTTCTCGAAATATCGTGAAAATACATTTTTCACGATTTTGTGATTAATTACACGGGCCTGAAAAATTTCTTTCATGGTTGTTACAAAAAAAATGGGAGGTGAATCTTGTAGATTTTTTGATGCAGAATCAGAATCTGACCTTAAAAATAGACCATCACGTCCGGACTTTTTGTAATATTAGCTTAAATGGACAAAAATGGCCATTTTGGCCATATTCGCAAATTTTTTGTGGCTTACCAAAATTTTTTTATTCAATTTCCTCAATGGTACCGTATACCTAGAACTACTCTTAAGCTTTGAAGCCTATTTTTGCCTATTATTTTAAGACTTTTTCAAAAAAAAGTTATGCAGACTTCAAGTTTTTTCATTTACCCAAACATGCATATAGAACGTTGACAAAGAGTAAAAATTAAGCCACTCCAATCACCCAATCTTAAAGAGGTAAAGAGTGAATCTCACTCTTATACAGCGAAATTTCACTCCAGTTCAAGTGGAAATTTACTCCAAAATTAAAGTGAAAGTTCTTTTTTTGCTTGGAATGAATTTCCGATCGAATTGGAGTAAAAATTCGCTCTATAAGAGAGAGATCTCACTCTTTTAGTGTGGGTTTTTCACTCTGATTGCAGTGGTACAATTATCACTCTTGGTGGAGTGAAAACTCACTCCCAGAAATTTAGAGATAACTTTGTTTTAAAAAATCGTAAAATAATTTTCAAAAATGGGGTTTGAAGCTTAAAAGTAGTACTATACTATATCATTTATGAAATTGCAAAAAAAAAAATTGGTAAGTCACAAAAATACACAAAAATGTCCAAAAGGCCATTTTTTGTCCATTTAAGCTAACATCAAAATAATCCTGACGTGATGGACCATTTTTAAGGTCAGATTCTGATTCTGCGACAAAAAATGGACAAGTATCACCTCTTATTTCGAGCTTTGCATTTTTTTATCCTTGAAACATGTACAAATGAAGCCCTGAAAGCCGATTTTACCTACATTTTTATTGAACCTATTTGCACTTCAAGACAACTGTGTTCGTATGTTGAGAGTTTTAGAGTGTTGATACAGAACTATTTAGGTTTACGCTATTCCAAATATCAAAACCCAATATAATTAAGAGACTACAGTTTAATATTTATCAATCAGATTCAATTACATGATTTTAAAGATTATTCTATAAAATCTGCATCTGACTTTGAAAGAAAGAAAATAAATGTGTTTCAATTTCTAAATAAAAAGAAAAAATAGAAATAAAACCACGGGGAAAGATGATTTTATGTAGATAATAATTAAATTAACATTTTGATACAGAAAAAGAAAAGTTTTTGAGGTCATGCCTGAAAATATACTTTTGCAAAGATAAACAAATCTATACAAATAAATATTTATACACTGATCGCAGTGAGTTTTAAAGAATTTTGGAAAATGCGCTGCATGTGCAAAATGTCATGCAAAATATAAATCAAGTTTCTCAACTTACTTGGCTGATTCCCTAGGAAGCAAAATAAGAACGAGAATTTTATAAAACAAGTAAATTAAAAAATTTCATAAATACTTATTGTAATTACATTAGTCTATTATTAACTAGTTAGGCTTAAAAAATTTGAGTTTTTAAAACAATCACATTTTAAATTAAACCATTCTCCTTTAACTTGGTAATTATCAAAATTAATTAATTAGGATAATTCAATTACTTTTTTAAATTATAATTCTTTCCAATACAAGTTAATAATTTGGTAAGAATTACCTGTTCGTGGCTTTAGTTTTGCTGATAGTCTCGACATGATGTTTATACCATTCTTCCAATTCTTTCTTGGCTGCTTCCTTCCACTCTTGTTTTTTCTTTTCCTCTTCAGCGTCTTGAAAAAAAAAACGAGTAGTTTAATTAAATTCAAATTATAAAACTCTGATTTTAAAAAAGTACAAAAATGGATTCAGTTTCATTTACTTTATACAACACAACATCTTTAAATAATAATTAAAATAGTACCTTTCTCTTCCAATCTGGTTTTCTGTTCTTCCCTCCACTTTTTGATTTTTTCAGGCTCTTCTTTCACTGGTTGAGGCTGAATAGGTGTTTCTGCTTCTGGCTCTTCTTCTGGTAGAATATCTAGTAAAATAATACTTAGAATAAAATCTCATGTATTCAAAAATATTCGAAAATATTCTTGTGTATTTTATACTAAAAATGCAAATATTTTGACATTTTTTATATTTCAACTTTTAATTCATAAGATAAAACAGTTTAAAATTATTAAAAAGTAGAACCCTGCGACAGCCAAAAACTGATTAGCACAAAATTTCTAAACCCGAAATTTTTATTTTTGAAAGTTTGATAATCTGGAAAATGTGTTAAGTCGCAAGAAGTAACTAATGCCCAAAATTTGCCTAAGAATCCAATGTTTAGTTTTGTGTTGGTATTAAATAGATATAATTGATTTTTGTTTTCGATTTCAAGTTTTGTATTTTTAATTTTTAAAAAGGGGTCAATAAAATAAAATTACGAAATAAAGTTGCTATAAACTTCATTAAAAACATTTATTTTATTTGTGCTAAATAGTCTTAAAGAGCACACTTAGAACCAGGTGCTATTCTCACATATTAGAGAGTTTTCTTGAAAATTCAGCTTTTTTTAAATATTCCATATTCCAAAGTATTCAAAAGTATTACCAAGTATTCCCACCACATTTTTTTGAGAATAAATTATTTGTACAGACCTAATCAGGAGTTAATGCCCCTTCGAGATGGCAATATATTTTAAATATACTTTAAATATACACTTTTAAATATATTTCTATATATATTATTTTTTCAAAGTTTAAAATTTATTGCATACATTTCAAAATTTATTTGAATTTAATCAATTTTTAATGTTCTACCCTATTTTTGTTTAATCATCTTATGTAAGTTTTTATTATTCTTTCAAAAGTCGATTTATTAGTCAAGTTATTTTCTAGCTAATTTTATCTCATTTTCACTATTATTTTTTTTAATTTTCGAAATTTGAAAACATTAAATAATAATCATAATAATAAATATCAGGGCTGATAGAAATCATGATTTTATTTAAAAAATTAAAAACTGATTTTTTAAAAATATAATCGGTAGATAAAATCTCCAAATGTTTATTTGTAAGTAGTTTATTAAAATGAAGAAAAAATTAAAAAAAAAAACAATACAAGAATGAAACAGTAACATAAAAATATTTGAGAAATTAGAAACTTTTTTCAAAAAATTAAACTACTTACGGACATTTTTTTATATTAAAATAATAAAAAATATGATAGGTACAAGATTAAATTTACATAATATAAAATAAAAGAATAAAAGCTTTCAAAAAAGTAGAAAATTGAGAAATTTAAAAAATGTAGATAGAAGCATCAAATAAATCTTTTCAAAAATTCGTAATTATAAGATAAAAACTAAACAATTAAGAAGAAAAAATGTATCTAAGAAATGGAAAAATAATGACAAAAACTAAAGAATTAAATTAAAACGCAAGGAAGGACTAAAAAAATAGTAAAACATCAAGAAAATTAAATAAATAGACAGAAAATGGAGAAATTTTTTTTTCCTTAATCTAACAAATTGTAAAAAAATGTATAAAGTACAAAAAAGAAATTGGTTAGAATCTACTAAAAAATTAGAATTAATAAAAATAAAATAAACAGTAAATTTAGAAAAATAAAGAAAATCTAAAAATTTTATGGAAGAATAAGTAAGTTTATAAAAAATCTCGCAAAAAATAGACAAGTTGTGAAAACAAATTAAATAAATATACAAAAAATGAGCGTATTTATTTTTAAAAATATGAAAATAATTATGAAAATCGACGAAATGAAAAGTTTAGTGAATGGTATAACAAAATTGAGTAAAATAATACTAAATAATTAGCATAAAAAGAAGAAAATTAAAGAAAATTCTAAAATAAAAAGACATACGAAAAAAAAAAAAATATCAAAAGTATCAGAAGAAAAGGATTAAAATTTTGTAAAAATAAGAAATTAGAAGATAAAAATTAAACATTTTTGAAAAAGTGAAATTTGTTGTATAAATATTGTAAGAATTAAAAAAAGTATTATTGTGAATATGGAAAATAATTAATATTATTTAATTATTTTGCATTAATTAATATGCATTTAAATTTTAATTGAAAATTAAAAGTTAGAACAAATTGGAATACGAGTTAATTAACGTTTGGAATTTATTTAAATTATAATGACTTAAAGATATAAAAATTGAATACTATTTTTTGCTATCTTCATACCAAAATTTTGTAAATCGTAGGTATTTTGATCATCTGTATGGTTTGAGGTGTTTTACATGCAGTATTAGACATCGGAGAATTGTAAAGTTTTTTTTTATTTAAATCATGATTTAAATTCATAACAGCCCTGATAAATATGTATAATTTTCTTTTACCTTCATCAAAAGAAGCTGGAGTTACACTTGGCATGGGAGGAATTTCAACTTCTAGTCCTGCAAGTTCATCTTGTTCACGAGCTAAAAATTCTGCAGCTGGATCAACTTCTGGCTCAACAAAGTTATCACCAAATGTGTCCATATTCTCTGAGGAAAATTTATCTTCAAGTTATGGAAGTCAAGGATTTTCGAAAAAAATCTTTAAATATCGGGGAATTTTTTCTTAGAGGAACAACAATGAAAAATTCATGATTTTATTACTTTAAATTCCTAATAAATCAAGCAAGATTTTAAAAATCTGTAAAATTAGTGGTCAGGGAAAATGAAAAATTATTCAAGGATAAGTCAGGGAATTTTGAAAATAAAATTTTGCGGACACCCTGATTTTGTAGACATACTTGAAATGAAGTAACAATAAAACAATATTGAAAAATTGGAGTTAAAAATACAACTTTAAGGTGTAGGACTTGTGTATCTCAGAAATTCTGACAGTCGTTGGATATGCCATAAGTCATTTGAGAAGAAGACTTATGTATCTCACAAGAACTGAACAAAATTGTTCTATCTATCTTTCTTTCATTTGGTTAGAAAATAAGAAAGATCAGTTTCATTCCATTCTTGTAAATTTTAATTATTAATACATATTGACTTACTCTAGTGTGATAACGATGATAACAATCAAGAATGAAACACACACCCCTTTTTGGATTATTAGAATTTTTTTACGTCAAACGTCAAATTCCAGGTTAGAAACGTCAATATCGATCATCGACAAACAACATCGAGATGACTAACTGCTACAAAAATATTTCGTAAATAGCGCCAACGGTTAGTGATCTAAGCTAAAGTTCTTGTTTATTGACCAAGGCTGTGAAGACTTTTTGACTTTTTTCGACATTTTTGACAAAAATTAAAATTTAAGGTCATGAACACGGTTGTGCAGTGACGCGTCACTCGAGGTTAATTAGGTAATTTACAGGTATTTTACATAATTAAAATACCGTAATTTACCTCCCACTCCCAAAAAATATATTAGGGTGCGATCCCATGTGAGCAGAAAACGTAAACGGAAAGCAGAAAATCATGAGAGTGAGAGTGACAGACGTATATCATTGACTCTCTCACTCTCATGATTTTCTGCTTTCCGTTTACGTTTTCTGCTCACATGGGATCGCACCCTTATTGAGGCAATTTACTAGGTATTTTACCGTAAAGTACCACGTAATTTACCTAAGGTATTTTACAAGCACAACCTTGGTCATGTGATTGTCACATGGATGTCACAGTGACAACCGTGTCACAGGGATGTGGATGTATAATAAGCCTAACGCACAATGAATCGTATTCGCTAATCCTTAATCGTAAGAATGAGAGGAAGTAGGACAGACATATATCTCTGTCCTGCTTTCTCTCATTATTACGATTAAGGATTAGCGATTACGATTCGTTGTGCTTTAGGCTATACATGATGTATTATACATGGTTTTCTACACGTATAAAGCCCAAAGCACAACGAATACGGTTACGGGAGCAGGGCATGAGATAATAAAGGACAGAGACTGTTTCTGTCCTTTTCTGTCTCATGCTCTGGCCCCGTAACCGTATTTCTATCTGCTTAGGCCTTTATACATCGACAGTTTTCTACACACTTCGTGTATTATACACATGAAGTAGTATAAGGAGGCCCCACTCTCATGAAAACTTGAAGCAGATTTCCCCGTTTCTCTTACAAATTAGCGAAAGCGGAGAACCAAGCGAGATAATTTGGAACTTCGAAATTTCGTCTGCTACAATGCGTTTGCTAGTCACTTTTCCCGCCTGATCACTCAGCTGTTTGTAGGCAGCCATTTGCAAAAAGACAGTTATTTGTGTTAGTAATTGCATGTACACAAAAATGACATTGTGTGGCTTATTATTCTAAGCTTTTCCGCTAGGTTCTCTACTATCGCTAATTTGTAAGAGAAACGGGGAAACCAGCTTCAACTTTTTCAAGGTTAAACATAGCTGTGGGGCCTCCTTATACTACTTCATGATTATACATCTTGACTTACGACATGCAGGATTTTCAAATTTTGTGATAAATTTTTAATAGCGATAAGTTATACATAAATGTTGGAAAATATAACAATTTATTTGTTATTAAAGTTAATTAACCAGTGGCAACAAACATTTCAATGTTGAATGGTTGATAATAATTTTTTAGGAGCAACATAACCAACAAATTAAAGAGTTTTTTGTATGCGAAATTAAAATTTAAAATATGAATTAATGCATCATTTATTTAATAATATGAATAAGAAATCTTGGGACCACTTGAGACTAAAATGTAGAATTCTATCTTATCTCCCATATTTAATTTGTTAATAATTTAATTGTTTTTCAAAATTTTTAATAAGTCGAACATTCATGACACACTTTATGACTTTCGAAAACGATTCCCAAAATTTCAAATCGATATCTTCTCTAGTTTAGGCTTAAGTACGTGTAAAAAAATTAATCAATATTACCGACATTAAAAAAAGAGTCGGTAATATTGATTAATTTTTTTACACGTACTTAAGCCTAAACTAGAGAAGATATCGATTTGAAATTTTGGGAATCGTTTTCGAAAGTCATAAAGTGTGTCATGAATGTTCGACTTATTAAAAATTTTAAAAAACAATTAAATTATTAACAAATTAAATATGGGAGATAAGATAGAATTCTACATTTTAGTCTCAAGTGGTCCCAAGATCTGAGACATGCCTGCCATGTATAAAACTAGGTTTTCTGCAATTTTCTGCGTATAATACGTTTTCTACGTATTATACGTAGAAAACCTTGAAGAAAGCACTTTTACCCATCCCTGGACATGTCACAGATCTAGCCCAAAGCACAACGAATACGGTTATGGGAGCAAGGCATGAGATAATAAAGGACAGAGACTGTTTCTGTCCTGTTCTGTCTCATACTCTGGTCCCGTAACCGTATTTCTATCTGCTTAAGCCCTCTGTTGGTTTTACCTCAGGCCAATGAACCAAAAAGAAAGAAGAAGAAAGAAGACATTTCAGATTAAGGCCTAAGCAGATAGAAATACGGTTACGGGACCAGAGCATGAGACAGAAAAGGACAGAAACAGTCTCTGTCCTTTATTATCTCATGCCCTGCTCCCGTAACCGTATTCGTTGTGCTTTGGCGCTTTGGGCTTTAGCTTTACCCAGAACTAGTTGTCTCTGTCCTTTATTAACTCATGCACTGGTCCCGGTAAGGGTGCGATCCCATGTGAGCAGGAAAAACGTAAACGGAAAGCAGAAAATCATGAGAGTGAGAGAGTCAATGATATACGTCTGTCACTCTCACTCTCATGATTTTCTGCTTTCCGTTTACGTTTTCTGCTCACATGGGATCGCACCCTAAGGGCGCAATTACATGCCTGCGTCGAACGTTGCGTTTTTGCGTTTAATGGTGAGAGTGACAAAGATGTGACTATATGTCTGTCTTTCTCTCTCTCAACATACAACGCAAGAACGCAGCGTTCGACGCAGACATGTAATTGCGCCCTAAGGGCGCAATTACATGTCTGCGTTGAACGCTGCGTTCTTGCGTTGAATGGTGACAGTGACAAAGATGTGACTATATTTCTGTCTTTCTCTCTCTCACCATACAACGCAAGAACGCAGCGTTCGACGCAGACATGTATTTGCGCCCTAACCGTGGAGTATTTTACGCGTAACTTCCCAATACGTGTAGTAAATACGTCGGAAACATCGAGTTACGTATAACTTGTAATTGCACAACTCTGGTTTGTTGTCATGTTTATATTCATTTTACTTTGCATGTATTTCATGGATTATTTTGATTTCATTTCTTGAGTGATTTTCTCCAGTCCCATATGGAATTTTGAAATTAATTTTGTTAGTTAAAAATTAATTATATTTTAAATATTAAAATGACGCCTCGTCTTAAAATTTTATCAAACGTTATCGAGGTAAGTCTAGAGCTTTTTGTAAGCTACATGGACTCTTTCAAGACAATCAAAAGAGTTAACCTTAAAATATTGACGTTTTGTTATACAGTGCGTCTAAACGTCAGAATATCGGGACGAATTTAGTGCAAAATAATTCGTCCGGATAGTCGGTTGTTTAGCAAGATAACACAAATGAAAATAATCGTCCCGATAGTAAAATATTGACACAGTAAAAAAACAGTGTTTCTACTCGTCCTGAAAGTCCTGGAAATGTCCGAGGATTTTAATTTGTGTCCTTAAGTTTTTTAATTTTTTGCGTTTAACTCATATTTTTTGCATCCATACATAGGACATAATTATAGTAAAAAATTTGATATAAATTCTGTAAAAATTCATATTATTTAATCTGACAACCATAGTTATTTCTCTTAAAAAATGTCCAATAAATGAAACCCGATGTTTTATTTATTAATAAATTATTTTAACTATTTTTCATAACGTCCCAAAAAAAATTTGGAATAAATAAATTTTTTTACTCTATCATCTTGTTACTTATGTTTGTTTTAAATGTTTTTAATAATAAAAATATATTACTGTGTTCTTTTTACATATTTTGTAAATTGCTTAAACTATTTATTATTTATTAACAACTTCTAGTTCTTCCTTAGTGAATTGTAGTTTTACTTTATATGTGTAAGTCCACATGAAAAGGGCCCACTTGGTCGATTTTATTTTCCGAGATATTCGCATTTTTCTAAAGAAAGTTCAGATTTTGTATTTTTTTTTTATTACTGAAAATCAAATTACGTAATGTCCCACGACGAATCATGCGTTAATTATAACATTCTCGTAATTTTATTTTTAATTTTTAAGGCCAGGTTCCTCCAAAAAACGTGTTGTTTCCAACTTATTTTATTGATATTACAAAAAAATTTTTTGAATCAAACTGTTTTCATATACAAAGTCACATAAAAATACTAATTGAAATTTTTTTTTTTTTCAAAATGGGGAACCGAAAATGGCTGTTTAAAAAAATGCCTTTTGTTGGTGGGTGTCACGATATCTCTGGATCCATTTAATTGAAAGCAAAAATCAAAATGGTTTTTTATTCTGTATGACATTGGCTATGGTGTGAACTAGAATGAAACATTTTCACAAAAAAAAAAAAATCAAAATGGCGGACTTTTCAATTTTTAACCCTTTTTTTTTTCACTTTTAATTGTTTATAACTTTTTTAAATGATGATGAATATTTTTGGTTCTAGTTCGCACCATAGAGAGACATTTGAAGAGTAAAAAACAATAATTTGTTCAAACATTTTTTAATGTAACTACTAATAGATTTTTTTTTGTTTTTTTTTTAAATATACCAAACTACAAACTAGGAAAAAAGTACAACTGTCAATATAAAATTAAAAAAGTATTATTAATGAACAAAAAGAAATTGTTTACACAATTGTTAAATTGTAAATTAAGAAATGTTTATAACATATGGGTGATTCTCCACAAAGTAGTAACTTTTGATAACATTAAATTTTTAAGTAAAAAATATTTTTTCTTAAATATTTCTTATGTACAATTTATAAACAATTATTTTAAAATATAATTCAAAACATTTTTGAGCTTAAATTAACACCCTTAGTCTTATATAAAAAATTTTAAGTTTCAAATTTTAAAGGTTACAAACATTTGTTTAAAATATTTAATTTTTTACCTTAAACGAATATCCTAAGGATGTTAGCTTCTTTTGAGGGTGTTTGTAGGACATCAAAGAAAATTCTTAAAACACTTGATCACGAATTAAAAAAAGTATAATTACGTAAATAATTATACAGAAATTAATCAATATTTTGATTAAAAACTCAGGTTAATGATATTCTTATAAAAAACAAAACACTATTCCTATGTATTTCGAATTTTATGAACCGGAGTTTACAGAAACCGGAGTTTACGAATCAAAGAAAATAAATTATTATAGCAGAAAAACTTAATAAAATATAAAGGTCTTTGCAGAATACTGCATAGATTTGACTACTTTATACCACTATTATTTTTATTTTATTTTAAATATAAACAATTCAATTATTTTTGAAGAACCGGAGTTTCCATGTCACTAAAATACGCAGGAAATTAATATTAATTTTTGAAATTATAAAACTAAATATCCTATTTCTTCAACTAAGTTGGACTTAAATCAAATTTTTTACCTCAATAACATTAATATTCAGTGAAAATTCAATATAAAAATGATTAAAATTACTGGAAAACAATGAACATGTAAACTCCTGTTCCAAATAACAAAAGGGTGGAGAAAGTATTTAAAAATTATTTTCGCAAAAGTTATTAATAAAAACTGGAAAACAATACACAAAAAACGAAGCTTTTGAGATAAACTGTCGATAAGAACAGATAAAAATATTTTAAAAATATAATTTATTTAAAAAAAATGTATTAAGTCTCACGAGTCCTATGTGGAGAACCTAAAAAAGTGCAGATTTGAGGCATTTTTAACCATTTCATGTCCTTTGATGTTAAAAAAAAATATTTTTCAATCATGCTAATAATAAACATAATAACAAAGAATAACTGTACAAAGAATTAAATATTTATTTATATAAGGTTAAAAGTTATTAAGTGGGGAAGTAAAAATAACCACTCAGTGAAAAATCACCCATATGATTATGCTGCAGGAAGAAAATTGAAAAATGTAATATTCAAGATGTATAAAGTTACCATCTCTAATAATAACAGGTATCTGTGCCATTACTATGCGTTTCATTTTTTCGCGAGGACACAAGAAAAATGACATGTTAAAGGATATATAAAAATTTCACGTTGCGCAGTCGTATTCTACAGTACCCACGACTGCGTAGTAAAGTTTTGTTCTGCCTACAGTGTTGTTCAATGGGGCTTTTATTACTTGAACACGATGAGGGGAAACGGTGGGGTCTCCACTACGCTAGGGGAGACTGGGGCTAAGCCGGACGGATTTGGTCTTTTGCAAAAAAAAAAACCATATAAAGACATATTTTTTGCCAAAGTGTAATATACCATTTTAAAACTTGTTCCTTTAACTAAAAAATACAGTTGTTCCATTTAAAAAATAATAGATGGTTTTGTTGGTAAGTCGCTTTGAATATGACCACCTCGAAAACGAAAATCCCAAAAATGGTGGGGTTAAACCGGACACCCTATGGGGCTAAGATAAAAGAAATGTAAATCCTTCCATTTTGTATAAGTTAAGCGATAAATTATATATGATCCAGGAAGGTAGAAATAACACAATTTTATATCATGTCAAAAGCAACGTTTCGCCAACAAGGGTTCGTTGGCCTCATCGGGCTATATTAGTTAAAACTTTAAACATTCTTTAACTCGTCATACATTGTAATATTTTTTAATTTTTTTGACGAGTTAAAGAATGTTTAAAGTTTTAACGAATATGGCCTGATGAGGCCAACGAACCCTTGTTGGCGAAACGTTTCTTTTGACATGATATAAAATTGTGTTATTTCTACCTTCCTGGATCATATATAATTTATCGTTCAACGTATGGGGCTAAGTCGGACACTACGATTGAGCCAAAGTTGAACCACAAATATGCATTTTTTTAATTTAAAAATTAAATAAGAATCTTTACTGATACATATTTAACTTATTTAATACAAAATATATTGTTTTCTTAGACATATTATTGAAATTAATGACTGATAGTAACTGTATGAAAAATTCAGTAACAAAAAATGTCAAAAAAGGCTAAAAAAAAGCTTTCCTTGTTTTCAGACTCATTATTTGGATCGATGCAACACTTTTTTTAAGAAATTATATTTTAGTGGTTCACAGATAGTCACTGTGAGTTTTACGTCAACATTCAATATAGCAATTCTGATTCGTCCGGTTATGCCCCACCCGGTCATTTCATAATAAAGGCGCAATATTTTTGTTCTTTTAAAAGTATTTGAAAAAACTTTTTTTTAATTAAATTCTATATGCCTTGAGCTATAAAAAACAGTTAGCAAATAATAAATATACTTTATTTAAAATGTCAAAAACTCAAAAGTATAAAAAAAAATTTTTACTTTCAATGAAAAAACACGATTTTTCACACTTTGACGGCCACTACTTCTATTAAAGTAATGAAATGTCATTAAAACCTAATGACGTATATACTCCTAGGGTGCCCACCAGTCAGGGAAAACAGGGAAAGTCAGGGAAAATCAGGGAATTGAAAAAAAATTCAAAAAGTCAGGGAAAGTCAGGGAATTTGAAAAGGACAAGGTATATTTAATTTTTTTTAATGAAAAGTTACGGTGTTTTTGTTAACACATGATACTAAAAATTGCAAAACACGATGCGTTTCACTTCCAGGTAATGGAATTTTAATGTAATTTTTTTAAAAAACTTATTTTGCTTCTTTGTCTACAGTGTATTAGTAGGAATTCAACGATCAACCATATTTCCTCCACCGAACATGAACTGCTTTATAGATCTTATTATCTCGGTGGGAAAGTTAAAAAATAGAAATTAACAAGGATATGATACTTAAGCTATGCAAGGTGCTGAAATTTTCGATATGAGGAAGTTTTAAAGAAAAAAGAAGCAGAAAAGACAGTGGAAGATAAACCCGACAAGAATAACGGCATTGAAAAGGATTAAAACATTTCATTGCGTTTTAGTCGAGGTTTTAGTTTTGTTTTTGGGTGAATGCATTTGAATACCTAGAAACGCATTAATTGGCATTAAAATTAGCTAAACGATTTTACCTAACCTTAAAATATCACTCGCAGCTTCACGAATATCAAGTGTTGAATCGAACAGATGTATAGCTAAAACACAAAACTGCATGGCAGTTCCCAAATCAGCAATAAAATATGGTCGATCTACCCATAATTATCGCAGTTCCACGGAAATATTTTTCTCAGTGTTCAATAGGGTTATGAAAATTATAAATATTTATTTGAGTTCTAAAAAAAATATTTTTATTTATTCAGATTTATATTTATAATTATAAAATTTAATGGTATTGAAATTAGGAAAATTGGACACTATATTAAAAAAAACTTCAACTTTTTGATCCATAAAAAATTAATTGTCATTCGTCTTTCCAACATTTTCTTCCCGGAAATAGTATTAAACGTCATTAAAATTACTTTGCTTAAAGAAAACATAAAATATCATTCTTCTTTTTTAAAATTATCTTCTGCAGAAGGAACTAAAAGACACAGAAATTAGTAGGTTAGTAAAAAGGATGAAATAGCATTTGTTTTTTCAATCTATTCTCCTTGAAAAGGTATTGAAAGGCATTAAACTTTACATTCCCACGAATAGTATTGAATGGCATTGACTTCATTTAATACTTTATCTTTATTATGGCATTAAATGACATTCCAATTTTTTAGAATATTTTTGAGGATTGAAAGGGATTAAAAGAAGTTGAGTTATAATCTACTGAGGGCATTAAATGTGATTCAAGACAAAACAGAAATTCAATGGTATTTAAATGCAATCAGACGTGGGTTTTTTCAATGCCAAACAATGCCTTTTAATCTCCAGCTTCTTACCTGGAAATGACAGCAATTGTAAAAAAGACCTATTGAAGAAAAAACGAAAGAATATCGAAAAATTGAAAATTTCCAAAAGACATTGTAGATGAACAAATCCAAAATATTAATACCCAATTTTATTTTGTTTATTGAATTTAATTTTTGTACTTGATTGCAAAATAACACTTATAAAAAGTCAGGGAAAATACTTTTTTTGGTCAGGGAAAGTCAATAAAAAGTCAGGGAAAATACTTTTTTTGGTTAGGGAAAGTCAGGGAAAGTCAGGGAATTTCAAAACAAAAATGTGGTGGGCACCCTGTGACTTGACATATCAACACATTGACAGAGTGTTTAAACGGTGTGAAACACTCCGCAGATTTAGAGATATTTGACTTGTCCGGTTTAGCCCCAGTCTCCCCTACTACTTATAACCCAAAAGAACCCACCCTGTATCCCGAAGAAACTAAATTTCAGCAAGTAGGGAATGTGGAAATACACCAATTCCCCTTACTGCATCCAAGTGATACCTGCCCTTTCAATGTATGTTTATATGAAATTGTTAAAACATAAATAACAATAACCATTTTTTTAAAGGCGCATTTTTGACATGTCATTTTTATGTGTGTAATTTTATGTGTGGTCGCGAAAAAATGACACGAAAGTGATATACATCTTTGTCATTATTTTGATTATTTTTCACACCGATTCATTTTTTTTTAAAGAAACTTCCAAAAAACTTACTACTTGTAGTAGTTTGTTGGTAGTTTAATTTTACAAAACGCCCCTATCGGTTACTCTAGGAACTATCAAATATGACAGACATAAGAGTGACATCAGAGTAGGGCTGCGCACTACCGAGACTGGTCTCGGTCTCGGCTCGGTATCGTCTCGTTTTCCGAGACGATACCGCAAAAAAATTCCGAGATGATGCCGAGACGATACCACGAAAAAAGCGAATCTCGGCCAGACTCTCGGCGAGACCGCAATAGGGTAGTAATTATGAACTTCTTTACTACGGATAACAGATATAGATATCTATTTTTAAAAGCTAAATAATGTATAATTCGATTAAACTTTTTTCAAAAATATTCAATTAAGTTATAAAAAAATAATCATACCGGAAAATGAAAATGTAGATTACTGATCTTTTTTTAACAAGATTCTTCAACTGATAATTTAATACCAAAAATCATTTCTTAGATACAATTATAGAAGTCGAGGTTGTCGAAGAAGAATGTGAAGTATCGGTTTAAAAGTATTGTCCAACATTTCACTTATTGTTAATTTTGCTGCTTGTCAGCTCCACATTTTAAACAACATCTTCTTTTTAATCTTATTTAGCTGAGAATTTGTAAGCCACAGCGACACTTTTAACTCAACAAAACCCAAGACGTTTTTAACAATTAATGATAGAACGTCCAAGGCTGCGTACTGCCGGTAGGACGCGCTTTCACACAGTAAACGTCCTTCCGGAAGGACAATTCATTTTTGTGAAAAAATATTTTAATTTCATATAATCATCATCATCATCACCATCATCATTATCATCATAATTCATCATCTTTATCATCAAAGGAATTGAGTTTATTATTACTTTTGTAAATATTGTTATAAACTAACGTAATGGCGGCCGGTGGTAAATGGCTTAGGCACGAGTCCCTCGGAAATCGCTCTATAAAATCAATATGGAAGCAGATAAGTATAAAAATGAATATATGGTTCTTTAGGTAATGAAACAAGCTTTCAGATGACGTAAATATCGATTTTTTAAATTTATGTACAAGGGCTAGGTAGTCTTTTTAAAAAAACGAAAACGTCCTGCCGGCAGTACCACGAGTCGTCTTTTTGTGACTAAAAATTATATGAATTTTTGGAAAATTTAACTTCTTTTAGCTATCAAGCTTCGGGGTTTTAGTTTACAAATTCCATGTTTGCATGCGCTGAATGCTTGATTCTTTACCTTTCCAACCATATATACTACTTTTTGTTTATCTGAATCCATGTTAATTTTATAACGCGATTTCGTACGTACTCGCGGAAGGCTTTTTTGTCCTGACGGAAGGACGATGGACGTTCTATCATTAACAGCTGATTTGCAAAACTTATCTTTTTATAATAAATAAGTTAACAATTGTATTCTGCCATTACTATGTTTTATTTTTTCGATGTTTTTAAGATCGAGACTAGACGAGACCACAATTATGAAGGCGATACTGAGACGATACCGAGACGAGACCATCAATTGTGACACGCTCTGAAGAAAGGGACCTTAGAGTCAAAAAATCGATTTTCGGTTTATGGTTGATTTAACTTAAATAAAAGTTCCCTTTTCATTATAAAAATGTTTTTATTAATTATTTTTCAAGTTCTGACAATTCAAACATCATCGATTTGTACAGAGCACCATGCGCGCTCGTCTTTTCTTTTTGCTCTCCTGTAAAATTACCGATTTGCCTCTAAGGTCCCTTTCTTCAGAGCGCGTCACAATTTTTCATTTTTTCGAGACCGAAACGAGACTGTCAAATATCGTATCGTATCGTACGCAGCCCTACATCAGGGTGAAAATTTACATTATTTGTACACGGCAACGAGTATTTAAAAAAAAACAAGATGTTGAGGTGTTTTCAGAAGTGAATGGTAATTTTATAAGATAATTATTCATTTTGTGGGAAAACCATGGAAATTCCTAATACGCCTTTTAGGGGACATCCATAAATTACGTAAGACTTTTAGGGGGAGGGAGTCCAGTAAATCTTACGACCAATAGAAAAAATGGCGCTAATGTATGTAAGAAGTCTTACATGGGGGAGGGGGGGGGGGGGGTCAAATTACCGAAAAAACGTCTTACGTAATTTATGAACAGCCCCTTATCATACTTCTAGATGACGGAGCAGCCATGCTATTGTAAAAATGAACTTCAAACATTGCACTGTCTGAAAAAAACTCTTATATCGGACATATTTGTTTTGAAATAAGTGTCATTTCACTGCCCGCGGTGGTAATTTTCTTTATCGATAGTTGAATTAGGGGCCCATTTTCCTTTTTTTCCCAGGGCCACAGCCACTGCATAAAGAAAATAAATACATGAATGTTTTTGAAAATTTTTTATTATTTTTATAAATATTCATTTTCTAACGATATGATCAAAATGCAATAATTTTTTATTGCCAATAAGTATTTATAAAAAGACGACTTTAAAATAATTAAATTAATTACATTTGATTAAAAATATTATATTATATGATTATGATGCCAAGAATTTTGTAATGCGTTATTTTGTATGCACCTCAGAGAAAAATACACAAAACTTTTTTCTCATTACATCAAGGTGTCTAGCGACCGGGAGATTCGGGAAAAATATTTATATTTTTGACATCGGATTTGTGTTCAGCACCTCCAAAGCCAAAAATATACATATCGTCAAAGCAAAAGATTATTAAAAAAAAGATATCATACAAAATGTAAGAAAGTGCACTATCCTATGTAAAACCCCATGTAAACTTAAACCCTTCGGTGTCACAAGTTAAAATTGATCGATTGGGCTGTCCTTGTGCACAGCTCACTTTTTTTCACATTCAAAAGCAAATTCTGCCGGGCGATCTAAAAAATTCCATTTCACAAAAGAACGGTCACCTTATTGTGTATGTATGAAGAGGAAGACTGGGGGTATGTGTGTATGGTGGGTAAGGGTGTGGAAAGAAGTTTGGGAGAGAGAGTTTTAGAGATTTTGCATGAAAGTGGAAATAGAGAGAATTAGAGAATAAGTGAGAGACTGTGGAATAAATTAAAAAGGCCAAGAATAACACAGCCACACAAAAAAAAAAAAGTTCCCTGGCCTGGGTATGAAACCCACATTTTCCTATGTAATTTGATGCGCTGAATCCGAATCCGCCATCAGAATTAGTCCAGCGGGTCTAATTTTTGACCTAACCTCAAAATTAATAAAATGACACTTTTTGTTCATTAGAATCTGAACCCGATTTAACTTTGATACATGCCTAGGGCCAATAGAAAGCTTGATTTACGACCTTTAAAACGCTTTTTTAAAAATTGTTCTACGATGATTTTTAACGAACAGTGGCGGATCCAGACAAGGTTTTTGGAGGGGGTATTGCATGAGAGAGAAAGAGATACCACTACAGTGCTATCTCTCTCACTCTCATGGTTAAATATGAGGCTTTGGGGGGGGGGCAAGCACCCGTGCCCCCCCCCCTGGATCCGCCAATGTTAACGAAGATATGATGTTTTACTTAACATATGATTTTTTTAATGTTAAAAATGCGTGAATATAGTAACTTATGAAAAAATATTATTTTATGTAAAACATCATATCTTTGTTAAAAATCATCGTAGAACAATTTTTAAAAAAGTGTTTTAAAGATCATAAATCAAGCTTTCTATTAATCCTAGGCATATATAAATTTTTGTTTGGGTTCTGATTCTATCTAAGAAAAAGTATATTTTATTGATTTTGAGGTTAGGTCCAAAATCAGACCCCCTGGACCAATTCTGATGGCGAATTCGGATTCAACGCATCAAAATACATAGGAAAATATTCGTCTCATACCCAGGCCAGGGAACTTTATTTTTTTTTGTTAGTTTGTGTAATTTGAAATATTTGAAAATTAAAGAATCGGTTTGGAAACAAAACTGTATATAAAGGTAATAAGAAATATGGAAGCCCTGGCACATGCTAGAGTAATTATTATTTTAATTCTACTGTTTATTTAATTGATAAGCAAGAAATACACCCTTCCATGTTCAATATAAACAGCAGATATAAACGATTTTTGGAAAGAAATTTGAATAAAACTTGAAATTTTTATTTTGTCGAAAAATCCTGTCTGACAAAAAGTCGTATTTTTTGACAAAATAAAAACTTAATGTCAAAATTCATCGTGTGTTTGACAGTTTTTTCTTTAAACTCCAGACACTTTTTCGAAAAAAGGGCTTTTTAGTGCTAAAGTTTTTGAGACAATGACCCCATCAGAGGTATGAGTGAACAATACCAGATGAACCTTATAGCCAGACAGTAGAGTAACACAGACCGTTGGCCCAACTATCAGCCCCAGATTAGGCCGACCTTCTAGTGTGGGTTTTGATTTAGTTTTTATTCATATTATTATTTTATTATATCATTTAAGAGACAGAGTGTAGCTAACGGTCGGCCCAACTCTGGCCACTGTTGGGCCGACCGTCGGCATTTGGTTGACAAAGTTTGGTCGGCATGCTTGGTTGGCCCAACTTAGATATTTCTGGTCGGGCCAACTTTGGGTGCCGACCAAACTTGCCATTCAAGTGCCGACGGTCGGCCCAACTGTGGCTAGAGTTGGACCGACCGTCGGCACTTGGATGGCAAATTTGGTCGGCACCCAAAATTGGCCCAACTTAGGTATTTTCAGTCGGGCCAACCAGGGGCCGACCATTCAACTCTGGCAGCCGACCGCAATTCGCACCTGGGTAAAGGTATTAAAATTACCTACAATTTGATGGGTCGCAAGATAAAATTAAATTATTTGTTTATGTGGAAATGAATTTAAAACATTAAATATGGCGCTTTTGAAATTGTTTAACAATTTTGTTAATAACAATTAGATCGCTATGAAATTTTTAGATAATAAAGCCCTCGTCAAACTGAATAATTGTGTAAAACTTTGAAGTTAATCGGACAAATAGTTTTTGTTTAATTCAATTTGTTATTTAAAATTTTGTGTTTTTTGCATGTTTATAATTGTTAAACGTGCTGATGGATTTCTTTTTTCTTATGCTTATATAACATTTATAATTTTTAACTTTAATATGCATTTAAGAAAATAGTGATCTTTATTGTTTAATTGCACAATAATCGACCTTAAATCAAATTTGAACTTTTTCGTTTACAAACAATTGTGAATATCTCTTGTAATTTTTAATGTATCGAATTGCCGTAAAATGTATTTTATTGCATTTTTAAAAACACAACTTTTTTAAAAAAAAGTTGCAGATCTTCAGAGAAGGGGAAAACACGTTTTTTTCAAAAAATTTTGGACAATGTAATTATTAACATTTTTATTTGAAATTTATACTACGCACAGTTCATTAATAGTAATATGCAATAAAAAATCGTGGAATACGTCAATTACTTTTTTCTTGTGAGTAATTAATGTCAAAGTAAAAGCACCTATTTTTGTTGCTCTGTGAGTTGGAGAGGGGGAACTGTATGGCCAGCGAGAGTCGCTCGGCACGAAATTGATTTGCTCTGTTCAAATAGGTAAAAGTTATAAAAGTTGCAATAAGTCGGGTCTTGAATGCATATTAAAGTTAAAAATTATAGAAGTAATATAAGCATAAGAAAAAAGAAATCCATCTGCACGTTTAACAATTATAAACATGCAAAAAAACACAAAATTTAAAATAACAAATTGAATTAAACAAAAACTATTTGTCCGATTAACTTCAAAGTTTTACACAATTATTCAGATTGACGAGGGCTTTATTATCTGAAAATTTCATAGTGATCTAATTGTTATTAACAAAATTGTTAAACAATTTCAAAAGCGCCATATTTAATGTTTTAAATTCATTTCCACATAAACAAATAATTTAATTTTATCTTGCCACCCATCAAATTGTAGGTAATTTTAATACCTTTATTATTTACTTAAAACTTTTTTCTGTATTATAAAGCAGAAAGTAGTGCGCACGGAAAAATCACTTTTTCACACTTTTCACGATTGTTTATAACATGTTCCGCAACTGGAAACCGAGAGCAAACTTGCACACTTCATAACCATCACCTAACCTATCGAAATCTATTGAGATTAGCCTGAAAGCAATTACTATGACATTTTGCGTAGATTGATTGGACTATATTATATAGTTTTCAATGCAATGAAGAATTTTCAACTGTTGTCTTTAAAAATACAAAAAATAAAATAAAAAATTAATTTTTTGTATGATTTTGCTTGGGACGTTTTATGTATTTTTATGTTTAAAAAATTCAAATCTCTTTAATTTGATTCTTTTTATAGCGTTTAGGTAAATTAAAAACAGCAGTTACTGGACACGTATATGGAGTAATGTGTGACAATGCATTGACTGTATTGACATTTAGTGTAGAAACAAAAAACGAAGAAGAGGAAGATGAAAATGAAACCATCACAAACACCAATTTACAACTGAGTATGCCTGTCGAAATTGATTTACTGGGCGTCTTATTTGTGGATCAATGCGAGCAAAAAATTCCCGACGCTTTTCAGGTTTGCAGTTTTCACAGAAAGTTTTCAGTTTTTTACACTTTTTTCTTAATGACACTGAAGTGGGTAACGTTACTGGGTAACAAATAAAAAAAAAATTCTTCTCAGTAATTGTTGTTATTTACAACTAATTATAATAAAAAATAACTATTAAATACTTCATAAAAAATATTTAAGGGGTAACAACCCCTACAAAAAAAAACAATTACTGAGAGAAAAAGAAAAGTTACATTCGTTACCCAGTAACGTTACACACTTTAGTGCCATTTTTCTTAAAATATGCAATAAAAAGTTAGTGCATCATGAATAGATCATCACAACTGAATTGTCAACAATTATCATTAATACTTTTAGAAACACTTTTAAACTTCCGGAGATCTGAACAGAAGTTTGAGAACTTTGAAAAATTTCAGCTTCACTGAGAGAAAAGTTTTCTTGTGCCAAAGCTAAAATGCATTGGATCAAGTATGAATATGATGCAATAACTCGCTAGGCGCTCGAACACGCGTAAAACTATTGTCCAAGCTAAATTTTTTTTTTGTAGAATGCATACTTTTAATAATAAAAATTAAAAACACGAAAAAAAAATTTTGTAAAACCAATTACCTTTTTATAAATATCACATCATTTCTCAGCTATTTATTATTGAAATTAATTAAAATTTGGTACACGTATGCAGTATATACTGGTAAAGCCTGCAAGCACAGTAAAACCTTTAAAAAATGATATTGTTTAATAATATTTAATTTTTTTTTTTAGATCTGATTCTCAGATAAAGTAGGAATAAAACCAACAGTAGTTGGCCTCGTGGTCAGGAAACTCATAATAATCGTATTTCTCAAATAATAAAGAATTAAACAGTTTATTTAACGTAAGATAAAAGGTAATTTCGACACAAAGTCTTAGCAAGCAGTCCAGACGCTATATTCACATTAGAAATCACACCACTAAGGCCCAAAGAGAGGAGAACACGTTACGAACATATTCGCATTTTTCTAAAGAAGATTCAGATTTTCGAAATTTTTTTTATTGCTGAAAAACAAACTACGTAATGTCCTTTGTCGAATCATGCATTTACAATAACTTTATAGTAATTAAAAACACAAAGAAATCTTATTTTTAATTTTAAAAATGCATGGGCGCTAATGGAAATCTTGAACTTTAAACTCGTTTTTCTCAAAACTAGGATTTTGATACTTTTAACTTTGAATGCTTATAACTTTGTGAATTTTTCATCTAAAGGGGTCCAAGACCTCTCGAAATGTTCGAAATTTAATAAAGAATATGGTCATATAGATAAGTCCAATAGTGCCAAAGTGCGCCCTTTTCATATGGACGTACACATATACACAAATCTAGCCCCTTAGTCATGTAATGCATGTGTAGCAGTAAATTTATGCATGAACATTTCAGGGCACCGCGCCCAGAGGTGTACAGAGCTGCACCAATCAGAATGCTCGTGACGTCACTCTCGATTTAGTGGGCAGGCAACCGAACTGTCCGGTAAATCGAGACTCCGGTGTAATTTATAATATGAAAATTAAATGTGCTTTTTAGGATATTGATGTAACAGATAATCCGCTGATTTTAAAATACTGGACTAAAGAATCAAGTCTACAGCCATTTTTTTATATTCATCAAAAGCTAGAAACTGCCGGTGATTTTGAAATTGTCAGCGAAGAATATGTTTACCAACAATTTGTTTATATCCGACTTTCAGCGTGTTTTCCTCTGATTGCCGAAAGAGAAAATGTTGTAGATACTCTTCAGGAGTCTCGAAAAAGCGTAAGTCTTTTTTTTTTTTAATATTAAAGAATTTTAGTAAAGCGATTTGAATTGACAAAATGCAATTTTCAAAAATATAATTTAGTATATTTTATTGTTCTTTTCTGTTAACAGATAGCTTCTGGAAAAGTAGCTTTCTACTTTCCTCAGAATAACATATATTTATTTGGAAATGACAGTGAAAGTAGTCATAAGGAATCTTCTGCGAAAGAAATTCTAAAAGATAATATTCTTAATCAAAAAACTTTGACGAAAAGCAGTTCACGTCTTGAGGTACTTTCTTTTTGATGAATACGTTTCTAATATTAATAATAGTTTTATTCAATCCATGTATGTCTACAAGGTTTTCCCTTATTTATATATAGCATAAAAAAGTATTGGTAAAATACAAGTTAAAAATTAAACCTTACACTCTGAAGGTGAGTCCAGAATGACTCTTGGAAACGTCTATAGCGACGTTTCCATCACGTAGTCTCTATAGAAAATACATAGGGATCACGCTGCAGACGCGACGTTGCTTGGCCCCATTTTGTATTACCCCACACGAAAAAATATTCTAGATTCGCCCCTGCACTCTAAAAACAAAGTGTCTCACAAGGTTATAAGGCACTTTTTGTTTCTTAGACACAAAAAAGTGACAATATAATTAAAACACTTGCGAGATACTTGTTTTTAAATTGTAATCCTATAAACTAAAATGAACAGGTTATATAATAATTATTTAAACAATTGCCTACATTTGGGCTAATGTTCCTTTGCATTTCTACTTAACCTAGCTATTTGTTCAAATTCTTTAGAGTATCCGCAGAAGATATTCCCAAAATTGAATTTTCACTTTTTGTAGTCTTTACAGAATGGTCGACTTGAATATTTTTTGCCAAAACTTCTTGATTCAAGAAAAAATATATTGATTTTCCTGCCTCCATTCTTCAGATATATTTTGTTTTATTATTTATTCTCATAGCTGTCTTAACAAAACAACAGTAGAACGTCTCTAATTTCAACATTGGGGGGGGGGGGGGTGGGGGACTTGAAATTATAGACCCTTGCCCTTGCATTGTTTAAATGGTTTCCTTTCTGCCTATTCCCTTATTTCTACTTCGTACATTTCTTATGACTTGACTAAGTTATCGATTGGGTATAATCTCTTATTTAATTTCTTTACTTCGACTCTTTTTTACAACCCCCCCCCCCCATGTAAATAAGTTTTCGATAAAACTAACTTTCTTCTTTCGAAACTCATTAACATTCCTCAAATCCATTTGATATAATTTGTATTAAAACAAAAAAATTATAGTGCCAAAAATGAACTAAAATTCTAAAATTCGTTTACTATAATAATTGTATTGTAAACTAATTTTTATGTTTTGAAATAATAATTTCACCTGATTGATTTAAAAAGTTTGAACTTCGTGTTTCATTTAAATTAGCATACTTTTTTGAAAAATAAGTATTTTTAAACCATTTCATAGTACGATAAATTTTAAATTCAATAAAAATAATATACCTAATTAATGTGAGTTTGAATATTATAATATTGACAAAGTAGGTTAGACATTACCGGATAGAAATGAAAGAGAATTTAAAATTTACAAAGATCAAATTTGATAGATACTAAAAAACTAATTGTAATAAAAAATATATCAAGTGAATTAAGGGAATTATTTATTCACTTTTTACATTTTGATTAAAAGTAAACTACATTTTAGAATGCCGTTCCTGTGGACATGTTTTTAAAACTTTCGAACGACAAAAATGCAGAAATTGCTGTCAAACATGCACCCGTGATTCATCAAACGAGACGTAAACAGAAAATACTTTGAGTTTGCGTAAAGCAGGGACTGACACGAAAACCGAATTCCGTTTCTGTTTTGAATTGTTGTGACGAAACAAAAATGTACAATCAATATTGTTTTGTATTGAGCCTGAAACGAAAAGGCTCTAAATTACGTTTTCGTCTCATGCCCGAAACGAAAATCAACTCCGAATTTCTTTTTCGTCTCCTGCAAAAAAAAATTGTGTTTAAAATTGTTTTTGTGAAATTAAGAGCCTTTTTATGAGAGACGAAAACTGAATTCGGAGCGAATTTTCGTTTCGGGCATGAAACGAAAACAAAATTCGAAGTCTTTTCGTTTCGGGCATGAACCGAAACTTAATTCTGAGAGGACTTTTGTTTCAGGTTCAACACAAAACAAAATTAAATTGACATTTTGTTTCGGTTTTCGTGTCAGTCCCTGGAGTAAAGTGAAATAAATTTAAAAATTTGAATGACTAATTGATATGTTTTCTTGTAGGGTGTTACGAATATTTGGAATTCAATTTGAAGATCGATGCCCTGTCGCTCGTCGGTCGAAACACAACATTATCAAGATTATATGAAGTCCTTGTAGAGTCTGTTTGCAGAAATCTTCGACTGATTGGAAAATCTTTTGAAGAACAGGTTCAGAATGATAATCAGGATATGAGGCTTCCGATTCCAATGCATTTCAAACCACAGGACTTTGGCCACCTTATTACAATCGCTTATTTGTCCGGTAGTTCCGCCCAGGCAAATTGTAAGAACAATAAAATCTTTGTTTTTCTTATAAGTTATACATGTAAAGAAAGCGTCCCCAATGGGGACACTTTAAATTTATTTTATACTATAGATACACGAAAAACTCGTGTTTTAATGTGTATGAAGTAGGCTGTAAACTGTAATTTTTCGCGTCATTAACATCACAGAGGGATATAAAGTTTCGCGCATGCAAATAAACTTTTGCATAACCTCAAGTTTATTTCTCTTGGAATTAAAGTTTATTCCCATCGAAAAATAAACAGCAACATAGACGACTATTGATGCTAGCAGATGTTATTTTTAATAACACCATTTTGAATTTTTGGAAACCGACTTCAGATTCGTAATCAGCGACCTAAAAAATTCCTAAGCACTAAGCGTCCTAAGAATAATTCTAAAAAATACCGAGAAATTAATTTTGTCCACCTAGATTTGCAATATAGGTGAAAAATTTCAATTTTCGAAAAACCAAAATTCTTTGCGAGAATCCAAGAAAAATTAAAATTAAACTTCGAGATCTTATAGTTGACTCTCAGAAGAGTATTTCGAGCTATATAAATTTTATTTTTGACAATCCTAACCCGGTAAAGTACTACCCCAAATTTACCCTTTTTTGAGGGTTCCGGGCATAAAGTGTCAAATCCGGAACCCTTATGTTTTCACTCGTTTGTCCGTCGCCCAAAACCATTACCGCTCCCCCCTCTAGCGGCCAAACTATGTGAGATAGAGAGTTAAAATTTGGTACACTTATGTATTTTCACGTGTAGATTTCAGGAAAAATATAGCGAACATGATTGAAGGTGATGTCCATAGCGTTGTCAAGGAAATAACAAGATTTTTTTCAAAAAATGCATTAAAATGACTATTTACCCCCCTCCCACCTATCTCTCAAACTATTTGATCTAGAGTATTGAAAATTGATATACATTTATGTATTTTCGCGAGTAGAGTACAAGAAAAATATAGAGAACATGATTGAAGTTGATAATCATAGCGTTGGCAAGGAAAAACTTTTTTAAAAAAAACGTATCCCCCCCCCCTTGTCTTCTAAACTATTTGACCTAGAGGTTTGAAATTTGGTATACCTAGGTATTTTTACGTGTCGATTACAGGAAAAATATAACGAACATTGTTCGATTTAGTTTTCAAAAGTTATTAATAAAAAGTTTAAAAATGACAAAATACCCCTATGCTAGATCTTAGCGTATTTATTCTGAAAGGTTGGAAATTGGCAAAAATGTGCAATTTTATGCAAAATTTTTTATAAAACCTTAAAAACAATTGTTTAAAGTATCTTTATTTGTTTAAATTATCATTTTAAAAAATTCTTTTTTTTTTGATTCTCTATATTCAATCAAATTTAATTGGGTCGCCCACATTTTCTCCAAAACTCAATTGTCAGAATATCCATTTGACCGAATTTTATTTATCCAAAATTGCATTTATCAGATATCTTATTTATCCAAAAAAGCATTTATCAGAAATCTCTTTTGTCAGAAATTTAAATGATCAGAAATCTAATTTTGATGAAAATGCATTTACCAGAAATATTCTTTGTCCGAAAGGTAAATTGTCAGAAATCTAATTTATCCAAAATTGTATTTATAAAAAATTTAATTTATCCGAAATAGCATTTATCTGAAATCTCGTTTGTCCAAAAATTGAATTATCAAGAATTTTATTTATTAAAAATTACATTTATCAGTAATCTCAATTGCAAGGATTTTCAATTATCAAAAATCTAATTTGTTCGAAATTGAATTTATCAAAAATCTCATTAGTCCGAAACTGCATTTGTCAGAAACCTAATTTACTAGACAAAGCATTTAACAGAAATCTCATCTGTCCGAAATAGCATTTATAAGAAATGTAGTTTTCCCAACATTGTAATTATCAAAAAAAAACCCATTTATCTAAAAGTGCATTTTACAGAAATCTCATTTGTCCGGAATATTATATATCAGAAATTTCATTTGTCAAAAATGTAAATTATCAGTCATTTTATTTATCGAAAATTGCATTTATCAGAAATCTCATTTCTCAGAAATTGCAATTATTAGAAATCTCATTTGTCCGATATTGCATTTATCAGAAATCTCATTTATCCGAAATATTATTTTTCAGAAGTCTCTTTTATCAAAAATGTTAATTATCAGTAATCTTATTTGTCAAAAATTGCATTAATCAGAAACCGCATTTCTCAAAAATTGTTATTATAAGAAGTCTCATTTGTCTCATAATGTATTTATCAGAAATCTCATTTGTCAACAAAATCAATTATCAAAAACCTCATTTATCCAAATTTTAATTTGTCAAAAATCTAATTTATCAAAAATTGAATTTATCAGACTTCTTAGTTGTCCGAAATTGCATTTAACAGACATCTAATTGGTCAATATTTCCAATTATCAAAAATCTAATTTGTAAAAAATTGCATTTATCAGAAATCTTATTTGTCAAAACTTGCATTTATCAGAAATCGCATTTGTCCGAAATCGCACTTATCGGAAGTCTCATTTATCCAAAAGATTATTCTTCATAACCTTCAATTGTGCGAAAGTCCATGTACAAGAAATCTCATTTTCCCAAACTTCCACTATCCCAACATTTCTCTTTCAAAGGGAGTTGCCCGTCCCTGGTCTAATCGGTAAAACAGAGTGCAGTTCAGGAGGAATTCGGAGCGACATCTGTTCTGTTTCACCGAAACCATCGAATAGATTAGGGACGGGCAACTCGCTTCAAAAGAGAAATGTTGGGATAATGGAAGTTTGGGAAAATAAGATTTCTTGTACATGGACTTTCGCACAATTGAAGGTTATGAAGAATAATCTTTTGGATAAATGAGACTTCCGATAAGTGCGATTTCGGACAAATGCGATTTCTGATAAATGCAAGTTTTGACAAATAAGATTTCTGATAAATGCAATTTTTTACAAATTAGATTTTTGATAATTGGAAATATTGACCAATTAGATGTCTGTTAAATGCAATTTCGGACAACTAAGAAGTCTGATAAATTCAATTTTTGATAAATTAGATTTTTGACAAATTAAAATTTGGATAAATGAGGTTTTTGATAATTGATTTTGTTGACAAATGAGATTTCTGATAAATACATTATGAGACAAATGAGACTTCTTATAATAACAATTTTTGAGAAATGCGGTTTCTGATTAATGCAATTTTTGACAAATAAGATTACTGATAATTAACATTTTTGATAAAAGAGACTTCTGAAAAATAATATTTCGGATAAATGAGATTTCTGATAAATGCAATATCGGACAAATGAGATTTCTAATAATTGCAATTTCTGAGAAATGAGATTTCTGATAAATGCAATTTTCGATAAATAAAATGACTGATAATTTACATTTTTGACAAATGAAATTTCTGATATATAATATTCCGGACAAATGAGATTTCTGTAAAATGCACTTTTAGATAAATGGGTTTTTTTTGATAATTACAATGTTGGGAAAACTACATTTCTTATAAATGCTATTTCGGACAGATGAGATTTCTGTTAAATGCTTTGTCTAGTAAATTAGGTTTCTGACAAATGCAGTTTCGGACTAATGAGATTTTTGATAAATTCAATTTCGAACAAATTAGATTTTTGATAATTGAAAATCCTTGCAATTGAGATTACTGATAAATGTAATTTTTAATAAATAAAATTCTTGATAATTCAATTTTTGGACAAACGAGATTTCAGATAAATGCTATTTCGGATAAATTAAATTTTTTATAAATACAATTTTGGATAAATTAGATTTCTGATCATTTAAATTTCTGACAAAAGAGATTTCTGATAAATGCTTTTTTGGATAAATAAGATATCTGATAAATGCAATTTTGGATAAATAAAATTCGGTCAAATGGATATTCTGACAATTGAGTTTTGGAGAAAATGTGGGCGACCCCAGAAAATAGTTAATTAATCAAATAGTATATTAAGCAACAAGGGGTTAAATGCAGCCATTTGTCCATTTTCCAAAGTGACAAACAAGGTGCTTTTAAATGCTTATAGCTTACAAATTACAATTATTCAAACAATTTAAAATTGTTTAAACAATTGTCAGTTGATTATAAAATAATTAAGAATGCCTTATATATTGAGTAAAAACAAGATCCGACAAAAAAGACGATCAAGACTTGATATTGTACCGCAAAAACACGTAAGTTGTAAATATTAAAAAAAAAAATTGGGGTAGTACTTTACCGGGTTAGGGTTGTCAAAAATAAAATTTATATAGCTCGAAATACTCTTCTGAGAGTCAACTATAAGATCCCGAAGTTTAATAATAACTTTTCTTCAACCCTCGCAAAGAATTTTGATTTTTCGAATATTGAAAATTTTCCCATGTATTGTACATGGAAAAATTGAGGCGCCCGGTTGCACCAGTTATTATAAAAAATTTGGAAAATTCAAAATACGTATTCCCTTTTTTTGCAATGGAACACATTCCGTGGTTTCTTGCTGTTTTCCACCAAAAATGCTTTTTTTATCACACTTACATCAAAAGTTAGATTTTACGGCTTGTTTGGGAACCTGTAAGAGCTCATTTTACGGCCTAGGCCGTGAAGTAAATGAAGTCGCAATCTGATTGGCTGATGCTGGTCAGCTGACCTTTACTTTATGGTACAGCTGCCCAAACTGGCCCAAACGTCACGGCTATACACGGTTTCGCCGCCCTCCGGGGGCATTTCTGAGTCTGTCGACCTACTCCCACCTAGAAATGCCCCCGGAGTCCCTTTTTACGATAACCACCTCTCCCTAGGTTCGAATTCTTAGTTTTTTGTGTGATAAAAAATGTTATTTGACACTTGGACCCTTTTGGGCACTTAAGTTCTCGTGTATCGTACAACTCGCCAAAGCCACATCAGAGCCTCGGCTACTTTTCGGTGGAGTCTCGGCTGCGATTGGACTTAGGCTCGTATTACGATACATACTCGTACTATAAAGTGCCATTTAGGGTCCTTGTGTCATAAATAACTATTGTCACATCCTAATGCATATACAATTCAGAGAAAAAATTCCTAAAAAATAAGCGTTTTTTTCTCTTCTGACTGTGACTAAACCCTTAAATTATTTAAAAAAAAGAAAGAAATTAAGTAACATTTTTAAACATTTTTAATTAAAATTACTTAAAGCACTGCCTATTTTCATTGTCAGTCTATTTCTACTGAATTAGTATTTTTGTAATTTAACATTTAATTGCTTTAATTCTTTTAATTGAAAATACAAAAAATTTTAAATATTTTTTTATAATGCATTTTTGAATTCGTGTACGGAACCCTCGGTGCGATAATATCTACAGAAAAAATTTCGTTCAGCAAACATAACAAACATAACGTCCACAACATAACAGTATTCTGTTATGTTGTGGACGTTATGTCTGAATTTTAATGAAGCATAGATTGGAGGAAGAGCTATTTTGTGCAAAAAATGGACCCTTTTTGCTACAAAAAGAGTCCCATACAAACATGTGTACTTCTTCGATTTATGAAAACATTCTATAATTTGCATGATTTATTTATTTTCTTAAAAAGATAATTATTATTGGAAGGATATTTCCATGAAAAAGTAGACATTTCGTCTGTTCGTCAGAAAAAATAATTATAATTTTCTTAAAATTCATTATAGAATACAAATTTTACTTTTTTGGCAGAAATATAAGAATACAGAAACTATGCTAAATGATTTTTTAGTTCTATAATAAATATTATAAGTTATAATCAATTTTTTTTTGTGACGTATGAACAAAATGTCCGCGCGTCTCAGGTGGAAATGCCCTGAAACAAATTATGATTTCTTAAATCAAATTTTATAATTTTTTTTGCATTTGTAAATAATGTTTCTATTTAGAGGATTATATATTTAAATCATTAGTTTCAGTTTTTATATTTAATTAAAAATACGTTTGAATCTTAAAATAAAGTATTTTATCAACAGTACAAAATTTAACTGCACCAACACTACACCATAACTCTAATAATTTTAAAATCACGAACATTTATTTAAATTGATAAGCAGTTGATTTATCGCACTCACTTATTCCCAATGTTTCTAAGTCAAAAAGTAACAAATAATAATTAAAGTTCCAATGTATTGATTCAACAGTATATTTTTTCTCAGTGAAGGAAATAGAAAACATTATATTAAGCTGATAAAACTAACTAGAATACGCTAATGACAACATATTTCTCTAATTTTTCATTGCAGCTGAATATCGTAAAAGTTTACACAAAACACTAGCGCTTGGAATGACAAGGCCCGTGTTTCGAGAGGGAAATGCTATCCAATTTCGTAGCGATTTGAGCAAAGATAAGGCACTATTTAATCCCCACGATGCGATATCACCTTCAAATAGTAGGTATTTCTTTATTTATGAAAAAAAAAAAAAATAATAATTATTATTTTGTCCGAGTATTATTGTTAATATTAACTGCATAGAGAAAAATATCTAGAGCCAAACTTAGTCGAGACAAGGACAGATGAGACATATATATACCGAACGTCAATCTTTATACAATCATCTGTTTTATCGCAACGAAATTTTCTCGTTGATGTTATGTTTTTGTGTCAAGTGTTGTGTTTGTCCCAATGTTTATGTGTAAAAATTGACTTTCAGTATATATCATCTGATTAAACTTGGCTCTGGAACACCCTTAATATAAAATAGAATGGCGCTATACTATTTCTTCATGTTGCCCTGCGTTAAGCATATTATTACTGAATGACTTACTTAGTAGGAGAGGGATCTACGATTAAAGTAGAGTAGGACTTTATACTATGAACTCTAGATAATTTCCTTAGTGTAGTCGTCAATTCATTTCAATAATATTAATCGATTATACTTACAAATGTCTGTAGCTCCATGTGGAAAAATTAGTCTTGTTAATGGCTGTTACTCTTATCATCATTACATGCAGGATGGTTTCGATGATAATGGATGGGGATGTGCTTATAGATCTTTACAGACAATTGTCTCCTGGTACAGGTAAAACAAACAGTCTCTTTTATTAGTTGAAAAAAATTATTTTAGCCAATATATAAACTCTGTTGTCCCAAGAATTATATTATTGAAGAAAAATAATTTTATTTCCCATTCCAAAAAATGCATTACTTAATGGATTTATCACCAAAGCGCAAAGGTAGAAAGGAGACAAATTTAGATGAGTTGTTTATTTGTAGATTACAGGGCTATACAGAAAAAGCGATTCCTAGTCATAAGGATATTCAAAAGTGCCTAGTAGAAATTGGAGACAAGTCTTCCAGTTTTATCGGCAGCAAGCAATGGATTGGATCAACGGAAGTAGGCTTTGTTCTCGAAACTCTTCTCGGCGTCACGATAAAAGTTCTCTGTGCAACCAATGGCCAAGAAATGCCAAGTTTAGTGCCAAATCTTGCTTATCATTTCGATACTCAAGGAACTCCAGTTATGATAGGTATGTTTTTGTGCAAGTTGATAAAATCTTTTGTAATTTAAAATAAATAATTCATAATAATTTTGTCCTTTTTAGGCGGAGGAGTTTTAGCACACACAATTTTAGGAGTAAGTATAGACGAAAACGGGGAGGTTCGTTTTCTAATTCTGGATCCACATTATACTGGATCTGAGCATTTAAGCACAATTGTTAGCAAAGGCTGGTGTGGATGGAAAACAAAAGAGTTTTGGAAAAAGGAAGCTTTTTATAACATGTGCCTCCCCCAGAGGCCTTTTTGTTTCTAATTGGCATTGGAATTTATTTAATTGTAAAATATTTATATTGTACGATACAAAGAATAATTTCATTATTTTAGATCTCCATAAACTGTATTTTATTCTAGACAATTATTTATTTATATTGGTGGAATGTGTCTATACATGTATAAAATTGTTTAATAAATCAAATTTTTTACTGAAATTTAATCAATACTCTTTAATGCGTCTTACACTTTCAAATTTATGTCATTTAATATGATTCTCATAATTGGACAGTCCAATGCTAAGTAATGCCATTGATCTATCAAAATGTGAAATAAATTAATGCATTTTGTCCAAAAACAGAATTGTTACGCATTGTAAGGCATTTACAATTTCAATGCGATTCAATCAACCTCTTTTTACCGGGCATACGGCAGAACATTTTTTAAAATAGTATATTACGATACTAGGCCGGAAAGGTGGATTTCCTGGCAAGCGTGATATAAGGCGGAGGCGAAGCCGAGGCCTTATATCTTGCTTACCAGGGCATCCAGCTTTCTGGCCGTGTGTCGTATACGATTTTTCTTCGCCCCCAACCGAAAGTACGTTAAAAAATATGCAAAAAAGCATTGACAGTGGTTGACGGATGCTAACTTGATGTCAGCCATATTTGTTTACTATTCTAACTTTTGTGGCCTGTGTTAGCGCGCTCTACTGGACACCTTGCAAAGCGTCTCGCAAAATGTTCCTGGATTAGCTGAATTCTTGTTTGGAAATTCGATCTGCCCGCCCGATTTTTGCAAAACTGAGGCGAAGCCGAGGATTTTGCTGGTCGGGGCGGGCATCAACAAAAGTAAAAACATAAAAAAGTTAAGTATCTTATCAGTCACCTAGATTTTTTATTTTTTCAAATTTTAATACTGAAGAATGTTCACTATTTAATGTGTCAAAATATCAAAGAAAAATATTATTTATTGTTTTGTTTCATTTTGACAGATGATTTAAAAAATATTTTTAGTTATTTTTAGTAATATAAAAATTTAGTGACTGATGTGATACTTGCCTAGAAGTTTAGAATTAAGAATGAACAATGTTTTTATTCTTTTTTTGTAAATATTGTGTGGTTATTAAGTTAAACACAGTTCCTGTCAAAAATCACAATACACGAACCATGATGAACTTTGTTATGATAACGAGCCACAAAATCTCGTAGCCAATCAGAGCGCCCGACTGTTGGAGCAGGCAGCAAAAGTCGTTGTTCCTGGAGCGAAGTTAGTCCAGGAAGAGCGTACTTTCGGATAGGGGATGAAGAAAACTTCATTTTCGACATCCTGCACGGAAAAAAATATTAAGCTTTTCTAGCATGTCACGAGTTAATGCTTTTAAAGCAGTGGTTCTCGGCTTAGTATTAAAGTATAAATTCATAGATATTTGGTATAAGTGCCTTCTATGCAGATAAAGTATTACCGATAGGCTTTAAACGCATAAGTTACCACGCCTTTTCAGGTATGTGGCCCTGCATCAGAATTTTCGTCTGCTCACCTACCGAGCTATTTTTTTGAGTTGTCGTATTATTATGTTAGATGATTTTTTGTGTCTTTTATAAATGCTTAAATCTTTTGGTAAGTATTACGAATATTTTATACGTGTTTAAAATTTGTGAAATATCATTTCTATAATGATTAGTTCCATTAGTGCGTATTTTACTTTCAACAAAACAATTTTAGGTTATATTTCTGAGATAATATTTAAATTAAGTAAAATAGTGAAAAACATGACTTTCCTTATACTTGCTGTTTTATATATTGACACAATATGAAAAAATGTTCCCAAGATAGAAAAATAAACTATGATGTTTTTAAAATAAAAATAAACAACATATTTTAATGCAATAAGTTTTTTATATTGCATCCAAAATTTTCAATAAAAACTGATTTTCATTTTACAGAATCAAAAAGGAAACTTTGAATTGAAGTGAAATTGTGGTAAATATATATTCATAACATAATACTACTTTATTTTTACGTCAATTAAAAGAATATACACTTATAACTTTCATAACTTTTCTGCAATATAATAGAAAAATGTTTTGTTGAAAGTTAAATACGCACTAATGGAACTAATCATTATAGAAATGATATTTCACAAATTTTAAACACGTATAAAATATTCGTAATACTTACCAAAAGATTTAAGCATTTATAAAAGACACAAAAAATCATCTAACATAATAATACGACAACTCAAAAAGATTGCTCGGTAGTAGGTGAGCAGACGAAAATTCTGATGCAGGGCCACATACCTGAAAAGGCGTGGTAACTTATGCGTTTAAAGCCTATCGGTAATACTTTATCTGCATAGAAGGCACTTATACCAAATATCTATGAATTTATACTTTAATACTAAGCCGAGAACCACTGCTTTAAAAGCATTAACTCGTGACATGCTAGAAAAGCTTAATATTTTTTTCCGTGTGAGGTAAAAATTTTCGAGATAGATCGACTAATTTTCATCTAAAAAGTTCAAATTTTCATTCTAAAGCAAATTTCCTTATGTATATGTAACGCTCCAGGGTGAAAAGGACCGTAGCTGCAAAACATTGGATTTTGAATTTTTATTATGAATCGACAGAATTTGAGTTGCTCTTTCACATACAGAAATCAAAACTTATTTATGTCTATTAGTTTTTGTGTTATTAGCGATGAAACGTAGGCATAACATAACAATAACAAAGACAGGCTCATCTTCAAACGTCCGTCCTGAAAAATTCAGAACATTCGATTTCAAATCTTTATTAAATTTGAGTTGCTCTTTTGCATACAGAAATACTAGCATACGATACTTTTTATTCCTAATGCACGAACAAGACGCATATTAGGCCGAGAGGAGCTCATTTCTTCTGAGTGGGCTAAAATAAATTTTTTGTTGGCCCTAGAGTCAACAAGAAACTATTTTAGACCGCTCAGGAGAAATGAGCTCCGTTCAACCCGATTTCGAGGCATACTATAGCGTCGAGTTCGTGCATGTGGGATGAAAACTTCATTTCTTGTAGCTAAGGTCCCTTTCACCCTGGAGCATCACATATGTATGTGTAATAACTTTTTTGTCTCCAGGACATCTCGAGAACGTTTTAACAGATTTTCATGAAATTTGGATGTCTTGTTAAGCTAATAAGTATCTAAATTTTAATACAGTGACTTTTGAAAATACCCACTAAAATTTTTTAAGCACCATTTTTCATCGAGAAAAATAGTTTTTTGTCCAAATTTTTTTTCATGCTAAAAATACATTTTAATGAATAAAAAAATCATATTCTTTGTCTCAAAACGAATCGATTGACCTCTGAAGTATATAATTCACCAAAAATTCGCTTAGTAATTCGTGATTTTTCTGTTGTTTTGACATCTAATTTCAAGTTTTAACCATAGTTCCTTTGGAGAAAATATTCCAGATTAAAAAACGAATTAAGTGATCTATATAATTATAAAATATAATCTAAATATATTGTACTGGAAATTGACTAAATTAATGGCTATTTTTTATTTTTAACGAAGTTGAAGTTTTCCTTTTTATTTTGTATTATTTTAATCTATTGCTTCCTCTATGAGAAAGCAAATTATTTTGCTGACAAGGAAACAAAGTGTTCATAGAATGAACATAATACCTAGTTTAATGTTTTTTGCTTTCTCATGGAGGAAGCTTTGTATTCGTTCAAATTTTCAAATTTTTAAAAATGCTTCAAATTAATTTTCTTCTATTCCGGAAATCAAATGTTCGGATGTACGTGTGTGTGTGTGTATTATATATTTACAGTCCTCATACTCAGTTTTGCAACAAAAAATAGTGTCAAAAGTGGCATAAACTGTTCAAAAAGGTGGCAATATAGTGGCATATTTTTGTTAACAAATATATGTAAATTTATTTATTTATTTAATCTTATAGTTGTAAAAATAACAAAAATTAATAATATTACTGTTTTTATTTTATAAAATATATTCAAAATACATTAATCAGGGTTGCCACAAAAACATAATTTGAAAATTCCATGACTTTTCCAGGTTTTTCAGACCATTTTCACAAAAATTCCAGGTCCAAATATAAAATATTCAAATTAAATGAATAATAAAATATCAATCAGAGTATAAGTAGCAACATTAACACGCGCCCAAGGGTCTGAGAAACTTTGCATTATTGTTAATAACAACTGGATTGAAAATCGAAAAAAATTGAAGAATGAAATTGAAATTTAAAGAATACAATTAAAAATTGAAAAAGTAATTAAAAAAGCTGTTAACTATGGAATATAGAAGAAAATAATTAAAAACTGAAGAATGGAATTGAAATTTTAAGAAAATAATAAAAAAAAATGAAGAAATAAATTGAAAATTTAAGAATTAAATTCAAATTTAAAAAAATAATTGATAATTAAAAAAAGGTGAGAATTATTGAATATTGAATAAAATAATTGAAAATTAAAGACTGCAATTTCAAATTCAAAATAATAATTGAGAATTGAAGAAATAATTAAAACTTGAAGAATTACATTAAGAAATTAAATTAAAATTTTAGGAAAATAATTGACAAATAAAAAAAAATTAGAAAACTGTCAAGAATGATCGAAAACAGAAAAAATCATTTTCAAAATTAATGAATAATTATAAATTTTAAGAAAAATAATTATACATTCAAAAATTTGTAGAAAATAATTGAAAATTGCGGAAAAAATTAATAATTGAAAGATTTAATTGAAAATCGAGCAGAATAAATGGAAAATTTAAGAAAATATTTGAAAAATGACGAAAATAATAGACAATTATTGAAAACAAAATTCTAAAAAAGACTAGATTAATAGACAACAAAATAAAAAAATTGAAAAAATTGTAGTAAGTAATGATAAATTGTAGAGAATAATTAATAATTAATAGAAATAATTAAGAAATGATGAGAATAATAATTGGAGAAAATATTAAAAATTGAAGAAATAAATTAAAGATTAAAGAATTAAATTTAAATTGTAAGAAAATAATTGATAATTAAAAGAAAAATTACTAAATGACTAAAATAATTGAATGTTTGAAAAATTCTTGACAATTGAAAAAGAAGTAAAAAAAGTTCAAAAAATGGCGAGATTAATCGACAATAGAACAAAATTATTGGAAAAATTAAAGATTAATTATAAAATTGAAGGAAAATATTAAGTTTTCAATTAAAAAATGAATAAAATTATATAAAAAATGTTAGATAATAAATGAAAATTGAAGAAGATAATTAAAGAATTGTATTGAAATTGAAAAAAAATTATTGATAATTGGAAAAAGGCGAGAATTATTGAATATTGAATAAAATAATTGAAAATTGAAGAAAATAATTGAGAATTGAAGAAAATAATTGAAAATGGAGGAAATAAATTGAAATTTAAAGAATTAAATTGAAATGTGAAGAAGATAATTGATAATTGAAAGAAAAATTACAAAATGACGAAAATAATTGAGAAATGAGGAAAATAATTGACAATTGCCAAAAAAATTCGAAAGCTGTTGAGAATAATCGACAACAGAACAATCAGGTAAAAGTCACCGACAATTCAGCAGTTTTCAACTTATTTCAAATAAAATATCACTGATTGAAATCATAAAAATATAGAAATTAATTAAATTAACTTTTTAAAACAACCTTTTATAAAATTCCCTAACTTTTCATACGCCAAACTGAAAAGATCACTTCGACGCCTCCCGTTCATAAAACTATAACATTATCCTCAATGCGAAATAATTTTAAGTTAAAAACAAGTGCAATATCAATTTAACAAAAACAAGCATGCAAGAGTATTTTATCCTAATATTCAGTGCAAGACAATTATAAGATAAAGTTGCGTGCAATTTAATAATATTATGTGAAGCAGGGTGCAAAATGATTTTATAAAAAACTACAATGCAAGACAATTTTAACTTTTAATTCAATGGAAAACAATTATTATCCAAATCTAAAAACAAAATTACAACTATTTTTTATAGCGGTTATGTCCAATATTGGTTATAAAATTTTTATTAATTCTAAAATTATCAGCTCATTTATGTCACATTATTTTAGTAATGAATTTTTAATCTTATATTTTCCAATTTGTTAGAATATAACATATTGAATGCTTTACTTAAGTTTTAATTATTTTTTAAAATAACATAAGTATTATTGAAAATTAAAAATATCACTAATTAAAATTATTTAATTATTTATTTTTAAATCAAACTAATTGATAAATGCAAAAGATGTACCTATTACTGTTAAAAAATTTTGTATTGTGTTACGAAAAAAAACATTTCAATCGTAAGTTTCCACGCAAACTAACACTCCTGATTTTTTAAACCAAAAAACGAATTTTTGTGTTAAAAAACACATTTATTACATTTATTTTATAAATAAATGTCACAACATGAAAGCAAATTATAGTTTTTAGTTCGATAATTTTTATATATTTTTTAAAATTTTATATAATTGAGTTTGATAATTGGTTATTAAAAGATAGTTTTATAAAAAATGAGATTAAAAAATTAATAAATAAAAGATTACTATTTTTCCTTACTTTACAGTTTTACTCATAAATAAAAAATCAATGAATTATTTTAATAAAGATATATGTATATTTATATGCATATTTATGTAGAAATAATTACTTAATAGTAGTTTAATAAAGAGTAATAATTAGTACTATTTTAATTAATTTTGCTTCCTCATAGAGGAAGCGTTGTGATCGTTAAGATTTTCGATTTTCCAAAAATAGTGTAAATCGACTCAGTTTCATCTGAAAAGTTCAAATTTTCATTCCTGAGAAAATGTCCGGATGTGTGTGTGTATTTGTGTGTGTATGTGGTAAATTTTTTGTCGCCAGGATATCTCGAGAACGCTTCAACGGATTTTAATAAAATTTGGATGACATATGAAGCTCACAAATATCTAAATTTGGACACAGGGATTTTTGAAAATACCCAATCAAATTTTTTTGAGCACCTTTTTTCATCGAAAATATCGTTTTTTGGCAAAAAATTTTTTCATGCTAAAAATTCAGACAAATGAATGAAAAAATCATATTCCTTGTTTCAAAACGAATCGATTGACCTATATAAAGTATATAATTGACCAAAAAGTCACGTAATAATTAATGATTTTTCAGTTTTTTTCATCAAAAAATCTCGTTTTTGGAAATTTTTTTCATGCTAAAAATTCAACCAAACGAATTACAAAAAACCCACGTAATAATTCATGATTTTTAATTTTTTTCAATAATAATTAATTTAAAATTAAATTATTATTTTTTATATTATAAATAAATTTATTGCTTCCTCTATGAGGAAGCAAATTATCATGCTTCCTTGGAAGCGAAGTGTCCATGAAATGGACAGAATTCACACCTAGTTTTAATAATACTTGAATTGTTTTAAACGATAATTAAAAATATAAGTAAAGCATCCAATATGCAATGTTTTAACAAATTGAAATATATGAGATTAAAAATATATTACTGAAGTAATGTCGCGTAAATGGGCTCATAATTTTAATATGAATCACTTTTTTAATTGATATTGGACATAACCGCTATAAAAAGTCGTTGTAATTTTGTTTTTAGATTTAGATAATAATTGTTTTCCATTTAATTAAAAGTTCAAATTGTCTTGCATTGAAGTTTTTTATAAAATCATTTTGCACCCTGCTTCACATAATATTATTAAATTGCACGCAACTTTATCTTATAATTGTCTTGCACTGAATATTAGGATAAAATTCTCTTGCACGCTTGTTTTTGTTAAATTGATATTGCACTTGTTTTTAACTTAAAATTATTTCGCATTGAGGATAATGTTATAGTTTTATGAACGGGAGGCGTCGACTTAGAATTTTGAAAACCTGATTAAATTAAAAAAATATGAAATACTTCATTTACAAAATTTCTTAAATATTAATATTTTTCTTTTCTACTTTAACTGGACTAATGGGAATATTATCAACCTGTCCATTTTTTAATTTTGTGTGATTTGTGATGTTTTAATAGTCTCCAATATTTTAAGGTTTATTTTAAGTCTTAGAATCCTTATTTCCATATTTATTTTAACCTAATAGTTACTTGTTTTCAATTTTTTCCCCGAAAATTAGAAAATCTTCCCAACTAGTGGATTTATTTCGTAAAGTTTGGAAAAATTCCCTATTTAAAAAAAAATGGAAATTATTTTTCAAGATTGGAAAAATTTCCAAACATAGTGGATTTTTTCCGAAAATTCGTAAATAAATCCCAGAAATTGGTGGAAAAAATTCCAATGTTTCAAGAAAAACTATTTTTATCAAATCATTGGAATTTTTTTCCAAAAAAATTGGAAAATCTTCTACACTGAGAAAAATGGATGTTTACCCTTAACATCTGGATGTTAACGCTTAACATATTTATCATTTAACATAGGGACAGCTATCTAGATGTTCAGGGTTAACATTTAGATATTAAACTTTAATATCTAGATGTTAAAATTTAATATCTTAGATGTTAACCTTTAATATTTAGAGGTTAAGCGTTACTATCTTGTTTTAAACATCTAATTCTAAACATTCATTTTTCTCAGTGTAAATGCGATGCATTTTTTCCCAAAAGTAAAAAATATAAATCCTAAGTCTAGATGAAAATATTTCCGTAGTTCAGAAAAATGGACTTATTCCAAAAAAAATCGGACATTAGTCCTAAAAATTGAAAAATTTCTCAAATAATATAATGGATTTTCTTACAAAGTTCAGAAACGAATCCTACAATAAACCACAATGCTTTTTCTCTTTTTTGGCTTCTGCTTCAGTTTTTCGGTCATTTTCTTCCGTCTCAATAAAAATAATTTTTAATAATTTTATAATTCCAACCAATTAAATACATTCTTTATAATTGAAGTCTAATACTATACTTAGAGACTTATTAAACATCTGAGTTGAAAATAGTGTCTTTAGTAACCTTTTTTAAAAAAAAAAAAGTTTCATTAGTGGCATTTTTTTCAAAATAGTAGCTAAATAGTGGCATCAGTTGAAAAAAGTGGCAAAAAGTGTCAATAGTGGCATGAGTATGAGGCCTGTATTTACTTTATCTTGTGAACACGATAACTTGGAAACAATCGAAATAGTTTTTTTGTGGAGTTTTAAAAACTGAAAATGTAAAGTTAACAATAGACTTTTTAGGTGGTTTTTATTTTCACGTTAATTTTAGACATCAACATTTATAATACAAAAGGGTCAGAGATGTATCTCGATGTTAAGTATAAATTGTTGAAATCGTTAAAAATGACTTAATTTTCAATGAGTGGACCTCCGTGTTTTCAATTTTTTATTTATCGATAGCATTTATTATAGTTAATGAAGTTGTTTCAAATTGCCTTTCGTGTATTATTTTGACACTTTTTTTGCTTATAATATTTTATTATTTTGTTTACAAGTGTTTTAACCAAACATATATACATAATAATTTTATAATGTTACTAATTCACAAAAAAAAGAATATCATTATCATTATTATTAAAATTGCGTGTAGTAGTTAACTATCACCTTTAGCTTTCTAACGGAGTACATAAATTCCTTTAACTCGTTTGAAAACAAATTTTATTTACTTCTATCAAAAGGTGCCCCACTCATTAAGACATCCCCCTATATAACAAATTCTATTTTTAACTCCCTGTAATGTAGTCTAAAAATTAAATAGAAAAGAATAATGTAAACTAAAAGTGAGCGGGAAATTAAAAAAGAACAATACACAACAATTGTACAATAAACTTTAGTTTTATTAAAACTGTTAGAAATTGAAGTTGATTTGTTTTGCAATTTTAATTTTCATTCATAATAAAAAATACCAGACAAAAATCATTTCTTCAAGTTTTTAGGTTTCAAATCTTCCACAGTCAGTGAATTTTTTTACTGGCAAGATTTCTTCAAAGTTTCACCAAGGCTGAATTCATCTCAGGGATTTCAAGTGTTATCCTCTCATCCCGCTGGCAATCTATATAAAAAATTATTTATTAAACACAATTTCTATTAAAGTGATTAAATAACATTTTTTAAAACTAAAAAATAATATACAGTTTATGTGCAAAGCTATACGCTTGAATTTTGCTACTAATTTATTTCAATAATCCAATTCTGTTAACACTGTTATGAATCGCGACTGATTGATACAATTTTCATTTCAAACGTCCTCCTTATCAAGTAAATAAGATTTGTGATGAGTATGTCTCTTAAAGAATCGAAAATTTATCGAAACGCTCTCATGTTATTAATTATACTAAGTTCAATATCTGGGTTACTTAAACAAATATTCTTTGTCGATAAATACTCTTTCCTCTCAATATGACAGAACAAAATGAATTGATTAATGAAACTTGGCTATGTGCACAAAAAGCTCTTTGAAAATCGCATAATACGTGACCGCAGAATTCTCCTCAAGCAGAAATAACTTAAAAAAAAAGCATATTTTGTCGAATAATGGACTTGATCGACTTTTTTCAGACGCTACAACATTTCTCCAATGTTCTCTCTTAAATCTTCCAGTGGAAATAAGAATAAAAAATAAAGAGTCATGTTTACGAAGGAATTAAAATGAATTTAAACTAAAGATTGGAATGAAAATAAATATGTAAATCTTTACTGTTCTTTAACGACATGACCAAATGAGTTCGCATTTCAAAATTTGGATACGGATAGGAAAAATTTCGTTATAAAGAAAGAGAAAATATAAATAAATTAATGAATAGTAATATAAAGTAACGCTCAAAACAAATCAAGTTAAAAATTAAAACACAATAAAAGTGAAAAATTGTTGGAAAATTTAATAAATTTTGTTTAATTCGTCCTACCCGCATCATTGACAAAAATTTTGTCGATGATTCGCTCGAACAAGAGTGAGAAAAAGTAATGAAATTGATACAGTGTGTATTTATAAATACCAATCGCATCGATATAGATAAAAAAATTCCCTTTTATATTTGAAATAAGAATAAATATCGCACGCGTTCTGGTTTTGGTTTTTTTTGTTTGTTTTTTGTTGTTAACATACCTTCGTCAATTGAAAGCTCATCGGCTTCGATCGCTAACGCAATATGCGGCACGCAATCCGTTTAGGAATCGAAGTATCATAGAATCGTCATCCACGCAAAACGTCGAATCGCTCTCCAAATAACGTTGACACGTCGCCAGCTGATTTTCGTGTTTAATCTGCATTGCTATTTTCAAACGGATTCGCAGCAACACTGAAGATTGCTTTTTTGTTTCTAAATACCTCGCAGCGACCTAACTTGAAATTCTTCTTTTCTCCATGGGATTATTGGACAAATTGGCATTTGTCCAATCAATCGAAAGTATCATTCCATAAACTTTTCAAACTAAACTCTAAGAAGAACTAATAACTATAGTCTAAGTAATTTTATTAAACAATTTACAGTCAATATTTTTCTTCTGTACATTAGTTATTATTTATTATTAAAGTTTTGTGGAAGGGAAAATTGGGATTGAAAGGACCAATTCTGCGGTGTTTTGGAGAAACCAACATTAGCTAGACATTCTGAGGATGTCCCAAAAATACGCATCAATTTTAAATTTATTTAAGTACTTTCGAAAAAGCAATAAAAATCGAAAATCCGCTTTTGAAACATCCTAGTGTTGATCCAAAACATGGCACAATTATCAATGAATTTCAGGAGAAACATTTTGATAAAACGTATTTCTAAAAAAAATCCAAGATATTCCTATGTTGATAAATTTATTTGATCTGAAAGTACATAAACAGTTTCAGAATAGAATAATATTTTTCTACAAATAAAACATACAATTCTATATTCTGGTTTTCCCAAACAAACAAACAAAAATAAAGCAAGAAAGGAAAGAGAAATGAACAAAAAAAAATAATAATAATAGAAAGGTAAATTGATCAATTCATTATGTCGAATTGAATAGTAAATATAATTTTTCTGTATGAATACATTAATTAAAATAAGTGTAATGTAATAGTTGCCAAATGAAATGTAATTCAAATTCAAATGCAACCTGGACTATGTTGAGGGGACCACCTTAATATATTCTTAACTTTTAAAAAACATTATAAATTAGTGTCTATGCTTTAATTAGTTCTTGTCAGATAATAATCTGTTGCGGTGTGATTTGTGTATAGAAATCGGCGCACTTTCATCGTGTTCGCTTTCTAAGTTTCGGTACTTGTTAGTAATTAGTACCTCGGAGGCATCCCGTCTGCCGGACCTGGGAAGCTAAAAGGTCACAAATCAAAAAATCCTTTTATTAATCGTCCTTTTAAACGTCTAATCTGCGAAGAAATATAACTCAAAGTATAAGATGCAACACCAGTTTCTTTTATTTTATTATTTTATTTGAAACAAATTATTTTAAATTCACTACAGATACCTTTTTTTATTTTTCGCAATAATAGCCACTTTATTTGTGTGTTTAAAAAATGCTAAACTGCCTATTATTATTTGACATATTCAATGGTGAAACAATAGTCAGTATAGCAAGCTTTCAGTACTTGAATAAATCGCATATTATTATAATCTGAAAAATTTTAAAAATAGTGTATACCATATCTAATTCATGTACTTTGTAGTTCTCATAATAGTTAAATTCCGATTCTCGAACTACATTTTCCCTACTCTCTAAAGCAATCTTTGCCAATCATCTAGGAGAATTTTTCTTGTTTCAAGATATAATCTTTGATTTTATTCTCTTCCTCTGACCTTCTCTCTTAAAAAAAAATGTAAACAAAAGTTTAAAAAACAATTCAAATTTTTTTTTTTTTAAATTGAAAAAATGATATGAAGACAAATTAATCAACCCCTGTAAAAATATATAATTTAAATTTTTTGATAGTAAAACTTGAGAAAATTATTGAAAAATTCTCCCAAACTTCTGAAATATTTTATTACAATTGGTTATTTAACTGAACGCTATTTAAATTTAAATTGATCGCTCCTCCATATCGCAAATTTGTAATCGCAATTTTCTAAATTTAATTAGCCTAAGCATGTGTGCTTTCTTGTTTCTACAATTGAGTCGCCTTCGCCGATTTTCGCACTTTACAAAAACGGAATCAACTTTCGCTGAAATCGCTAAAAATGTGCGGCCTCAATTACGTCAGATCGATAAATGACACGCCAACTCTAAAATGATGCGAAAAAGTAAGTTTTTCTCGCTTCTTTCAAAAGTGCTCAAAAAGTAGTCCCGACTCGCTCAGTACAAATATACTTTTAAATTTACGTTTCATTACTTAAGCTTAAAACCTTCACTAATGACTTGTAGCTTTTTTCCCCTTTTAGAAAAATAATTATAAAGAATAAAAAGAAAAATAAAAAAAACAACTGTTAGGAACGTTTTGTACTAAACGGTTTCAAATCAATTGAATTTGAAATTTTTTTCTCTACTTGAATGTCACATCTTATACTTTTATATATTTCAGGCGCTCAGTTTGATATTTGTATCTCACGATCGTATAAAATTAAGAAGGGAAGTAACGCATATGAATTACGCAGCGCAGAATGTATCTTCAATTTTAAAATCGGATTCGATTTTTTTGGATCGAGCGCTATTTTAAAACAAAAAAAGAAAGGATCAGAGTGACAGTTATTTACTCACCGGCCACTTCCACGAGGAGGTCCGTAAGGATCAGGCCTGTCGTATGCTTCTCCGTACCTGAGTAAGAAAGGAACATTTGAAAATGACTAATGCATAGATGAATGTATATTTGTTATTTTATTTAAATTTTAAAGAAAAAAATCTTACCCTCCACTAACTTGATAACCACCACCTTGGACGGCTCCTCCAGCTCTTCTGCTAAACATATCTGCTTGTGGACCAGGTCCTGTGTTGTAACTTGGGCCAGTATTGTAACTCGGGCCTCCACTCATTTGTCTGAAAAAAAAGAAGTTTTCAAACGTTAATTTTTTTGTTGAAAATTGACAATTGTTTTCATTAAAATGATAACAAAAAGAAATGTAAAGACATGAGAACCTACTGGAAATTAGTGTCGTAACCAACATCGCCGTAATTGGTACCATAGCCACTGGCAGCGACTGCACCACTCCCATTTCTCATTGGTCCAGCTCCTGTGCGGTCATAATCGTTTCTAGGTGCATAATCAACCGGGCGACCGCCTCCAAAATTATCAACTCGTCCATAGTCCACTGGGCCAGGTGCACTTCTGTTAAATTCACCTCCCATTCCACCTCCTACGACCGAGTAATCGCACATTCCTGATAAAGAAAATTCTATTACTCAATACTTTCGTCTAGTTGGCTCAGAAAACAGAGTGATATTTGGTTTTTTTTTATAATAACAGTTTTTTAATAAAACAAAAGTTTCTTTTATAAAGTGTAATACGACAAATCTTTTGTAAAAAATTTTACGTCAATTTTGTATATACAAAATCATTTTTCTAATCTTAAAAAGAGAAGCTTTTAACAAACAAAAAAAAAACATTGTTTTATTAACCAAATTTATTTGTGGAACTTGTTCGGTCAATTTGTTTTCAGGGTTAGTGCTAAAGCAATAAGACGCACTGTAAATTACATATTAAAGATCAAGTAATTCTTTTATTATCATTATAAAATTAATTAGACGAAACATGAAAAATTCTTAAGAAATAATAAACTTGCGTACAAGTATTAAAAATTCCCCTGACATTTTATTAAATTCCCTGACTTTCTATGGCTTTTCCCTGACCGCTGAAAACCCTGCTGAATATATGTATGTGTGTAGTAGTTTTTTTCGACAGGATATCCTGAGAACGCTTCAACGGATTTTAATTAAATTTGAAAGGCTTAATATACTCATAAATATCTAAATTTAGACACGGAATTGTTAAAAATACCCAATCCAATTTTTAAGCACTTTTTTCATAAAAAAATATCGTTTTTTAACCAAAATTTTATTCATACTAAAAATGCAACTTGATAAATATAAAAATCATTCTCTTTGTCTCAAAACTAATCGATTGAACTTTGAAAATTTTCATCGTTCACTTGAAACGTATAACAAGAAATTGAATTAGATTTTCAATATAACACTATATTGTGACTTATAATTTTCTTCAATTCAGTATATCAGTTTCTAAAGTTTGTTTATAATTGAATGTCTATATTTTGTTGTAGAATATTCTCATTCTTCTATTATTTTTATTGGTTGTTAACTTATTAACCATGTACTAAGCTAAATAACTAACCGAATCATCAATCCAAGCAAATACAAGAATGTTTGTTTTCCCATTTTGCCATTTACCACGGTTTCATTAAAAATGTTTTTTTACAACGTTAAAAAATGTAATACTTCAGTCAAAACTTTTTGTACGATCTACGTTCTGCAATGTGTATACATATTTTATGAATTTAAAAATAAATTTTTTCTTATTATTATTATTACCACTTTTGAAAAATCAAAAAAAAAGATTAAATGGTAGGAAAAACAGTCGTCAAATATCCTCAAATATCACTCTTACTTTTACTGTGTCAACCAAATGCTACTACTTAAGCCAAAAAACGAAATTAGTCAAAGCTCTTATCTTCCCTGTATAAATTCAATTTTTGAAATCAAATTTTAATAATAACTTACATTTTTCAGAAAAATGTTTTCAATTAAAAATATATATATACATTCCTGATTTCCCTGACCTCTAGAGACTCTGTATAGTTAACTAAAAAACTATAGAAATAAAATGAGATCAAAATTGGTTTTAAGTTCAAAATATTTATCATGTTGCACTGTTTTATATCCAAAAAGAAAAAAGTTGTGCGCTGTATAAATTTGATCAAATCTGAAGAACTTTTAAAACGTTTTACAGATATTTTACAGGCAACCTTAAGGCAACTTTAAGAATTGACCTCTAGACAGCTAGGGATTTTAGTTCCTTTTCAAAAGATAGAATCGTTGTAATTCTAGAGAAAAAAAGTCTGCCACCTGTGTTATTATGTTGAAATATCCGAGAATTTAACAAACTTGAATCAATTTGGTCGTAACACGGCTTTTGCTTCTTCGAGAAAAAGATAGCAATATGTTGTTGTCTCTCTCACTCCCACATAAAACCCCCACCAATAAAATTTTCTGGGTACGCTCCTGGAAAGAGGTACTCTGGACATTGCTTTGATGATGGACTGAGTTCTCCATTACATTGCATTTATTGCACTTTAGAATTTCTGGATAGACAAGGACATTGATTTTGATGGTCGTGGGGAGCTGGGCCACCACACTTGTCATATCTATCCTTCGACTTGCAGAATTTAATAATGTGTTTAAAATATTTAGGTTGCATGGGCGTATCTTTTTGTTTCCTATGTAAATGGATATTCTCTCTCAATTTAAGCATTTTCAAGAATTTATTTTGTTGATATATCGTGGTTGGGACATTGCGCAGGCATTTAAACTAACATATTTAAAGCTTTATCCGTGTAGTGACATAGAATCACTGAACTATAATACAACTGGAACGCTCACAGCGACGAAAACTCCAACACGGAGGGGTTCATTCTCTTGAAAAGTTTGCTCGAGTCAATCTCTAACTATGTGAGAGAGAAAGCATGCCCCTCCATCAGTCTATCTCACAGCCACTGTTCACTTACAGCTCTGTATAGGCGGTGTGCGCGTTCCAGTAGATGCGCACGTTAGTGCTGCCGTACTAAGGAAAAACTTAGACGAACGACGTTTTGACGAAAAATGAGTTTTTGATATCAATAGATTCGTTGAAAAAAACTGCATCGGATAGTTATAGTTTAAATCATTTTTTTAAAATTATTTGTTGTAAAAAATTATTATTAAAAATCTTAGAAACTCCAGAAAATGAAAGAATACTTGATAAAAACTTAAATAAAGCTCTTTGCGTAGTCCAAAAATCGTACGAGGCTTCGAGCTCGAGTATAAAATAAGAAGAAAACTTGAGGAAAGTTACTCGAATGTTATTTATATCGAGAACGTGGTCGAAGTTGAACGCTGGTTACGAAATAAAAACTACGCAAACGTCATGATTGGATTTGCCTAAGTTCTTCTATCGAAAAGTGAGTCGAGCGCACTACGCAATTGCAATTCGGCAATACACAGAATGTAACGTCACTAACGCCATTGGCGTTTACCTAAGTTCTTATATCTGATCAAGGGTCCGGCTCTCGCCTACCTATTTGTCAGAAACTACGCAAACAACTTTGCCTAACTAATTCCTTCGCATTTGCTTTTAGAAAAACACGTATTTGCATTTTTCCATATAACTTGTTTAAACAATGAATTTTTGATTTTATAATTAATTAGGACATCATTTTATGCACTATGCAGGGACGCGAATGTAAATAGTCTACACTGAGAGAAAAACAAGGTTATGAGAACCGGGGACAAGTTGCGATAAATTGCGATAGCTTAGTTAATCCTACGCAACTTGTGGCTCAAGCTATCGCAGCTTATGACTGCCAGGCAAATACTGCTTGGGTCCCAAGTTGCGCTGTCTTGAGTTTTACTACCGGAGCATCTTAAGCAATTTTTACTTGTGTCCCCGGTTCTCATAGACTTTTTTTTCTCTTAGTGTACTTCACTATAAAAGTGTCGACTACAGTGAAGTAGACTATTTACGTTCGCATCCCTGGCAGTATGTGCAGTTAAATTGAACAATTTTTTAGTCTTTATCAGGGTTCTTAATGCAAACAATTTTTCTTGATTTTCTCAGTTTTACCAAAATGGCGTTTGTCTAAGTTTTTCCTTAGTACGTCAGAGTAGTGTACTGTGGCGCCGCGATAGACGGCAATGGAAGTTAATAACATCTTAGGCCCTGGAGGAGACGCTTTAAACTAGAAACGCTTCAAGGTTTTCACTGTGTAGAGTGCACGACTTATTCTTTTCTCAATATAACAGTACAACATAAGGAGACGTTTTAAAAAACATTACAAAAAAACTGAGAATGTAAAAAAAAACAGACTAAAATTTGATAGATGCCATGTGGACTCACTGCATTAGGGAAAATGTATTATTCAAATAATGAATCCATTATGACATTAATAGACTAATTATAATTAACATCTAGAGTTGAGATGATTCACATACAATAGAAAATGGTAGAATTGAAATTACTGATTCTAAAACAAGAGACAATTAAGGTCTATGGCTGTATTTTCAAAAAAAAGTAACCATAAACAATAAAAAACAATGAGAAGTTAAAATCCGTTTACAAATTAAATTAATAACATTACACATTAGAGTGGTCCAGCAAGAAAAAAGTCTTAAATATTTTGCTCTGGTCACCAAACTTTTCCAAATTGAAATAAATATCTATTTTTTGCCTTTTGAATTTGCATAGAGTTTAATTGCATTCATTTATTTGATAATGTGAAAATGGCGCATGTATTTTGTTCACCTAAAGGGAAAAATGGACGCCATTTGCATACCGTCAAACAAGTGAACGCATTTAGACCCTGCCTGCATGAATTTAAGGTATTTCTCCGGCAGTTTTACTAGAAAAATTTGGTTTTCTTATGATTTTTTTTTTGATTGGGAGAAAACGTTATTTTATGTGTCTTCTATCTGGTTAAAATTTCAGTACCCCTTGTCATGCTCAAATTTGAAATATTCGAGTTCAAATTTTCAATTTTTTATCATTTTCCATATAAAATTGGATTTTTGAACCTGAATATCTCAATTTTGAGCATTGCAAGGGATACTGAAATTTTAACTAGATAGAAGGCATATCTAAAATAATGTTTTCTCACAATTAAAAGAAAATCCGAAGAAAATTGATTTTTTCAAATATAACTGTAGGAGAAATACCTCAAAATCACCTTGTTTGTGCCTTTGTAATAAAAAGTATCGTAAGCAACAACACAGGGTTAAGGCAGTCCTATACTGCAAAAACAAATATCTCAAATATGGGGACACAAGACACATATCGTCGGGGCTAGTGCAATACCGCGAATCTACATATTTCCATAAGAGTTATTTTTAGTGCAATTGGCCATGCAACAAAGTCCTTATGGAAATATGTAGATTCGCGGTATTGCACTAGCCCCGACGATATTGTGTCTCACTCTGAGACATATTGTCCCAGAAATTTTTACAGTGTATTTGTTCATCTTGTGCAGTGATGTGTCACTCGAGGTTTTGTTCGTATGTTACATCAAGTAACACCCCCACCACCAAAAAAATGCATTATGTAAAAAATTGGCAAGTAACTTACCTAGGTAACATACAGTAATAAACTATGTAACAAACCTCTACTATATTATGTACACAACCCTGCTTTTACCCCTTGTTGCTTAATATACTATTTCCTGTGCGTTTTTAGACCACCCTAATGCACATTGCACAGTACTGTCATTGAACACTACTGTACAATTAATTTATTTCTGTACTCAAAAAGGAACAAAATAATGACTAATAGGTCGCTTTGCTTTTTTTTTCTTCTTTCAAGCATCAAACTAGAGACGTGCAAATCAGGATTTTTAGATTATGAATCGAATCGAAAACGAATTTGCATTGAAATAAAAGTGTTTGATTTGAATTTGAACTATATTTGGTTCGAAATCTTTGAATAGTTCGAATTCGAACCTTTGCAATTGAAATTCGAATTATTCGCACATCTCTACATCAAACGCTAAGATTCAGACACAATTTAATGCGTATAATTTTCCCCAAAGTGCGCTTGAATTTTCGCGTTTGATGCTTAAGACTATGCACTAAAAGTCACATTTTCTAATGCAACTTTGCATTGGAGAATCTCGCTTCTAGGACATAAGCTTAAAAGAATAAAGAAAAGCGCATTGGACTAGAAGACAGGTCATTATATCCCAACATTACTGACAATACAATAAGATTCAAGAAATATTTAAGGAATTCCCAATGAGACAAAAATAAAAAATAAAATAAAATCAGAGTTGGTTTTGATCAGAGTCTTTTAACACAAATCACGAGTGAATTGATATGGAAATAAATGTTTGTGACATATATTTATCATAAAGTGGAACAGGAAAATATAAGCATTTTGAAAAACTGATCTACTTTATTTTAGAATTTAAAAGACTCTGTTGTCAATGGTAGCCAACCAACCTTCGCGATTACCATAGTCGTTTCTTGCTCCGAAGTCGGTTCTTCCATAGTCCTGTCGACCGTAATCTGGAGTTCCCTGTGGGCCATAGCCGCCGACAGCGCCACCCGATGGCCCGTAACCACCGCCCATTGGTGCAGCTGATGTGTAGCCACCCATTTGTGCTCCACCAACGTTTTGACCGTAACCTCCGCGATCTCCGTAACCAGCATTAAAGTCACCACGGCCGCCGCTAAAATCGCCTCCACCACGATTGTACTCCTGATAACCGCCGCCGCCACCTCCTCCTGAGTCATAAAAAAAAATCGTCAATTCGAAGCAAAACTTGCGAAATAATGCCTGAGCACGATCTAAAAAATATACTTTTAAATAAATGAAATATTAATTAATTACAAATGAAAAAATCTTTTTACTTTTTCTTTTTGTCATCAATGAAAATAGAAACTTACAACTAATCGTCAATTGTAATAATAGTTGACTTTTGTCATTAGAAAAAACAAAATTTTGTTTCTCATTTGTTCCTTTTTTTCATCAAATTTAATAATCGCGTTCAAGTTCTTGTTTCAAAGAATTTATCTATGAATGAAGTTTATTGTCAATTGGAAAACGTACGCTCCGTTTCAACGGAAAATATCAGGTTTTCGTTTCTTATTTATATCTTGCTACTCAAGAGTATGTTGGGTGTCGAATAATTGTGCAAAATTGAAAATTTTTTCCAACAAGTTGATAATAAAGTGCACACGTACAGCCCAACCTTAGCATAACTTGACTAAAACTCCAGAGGTGGGTGACCTACAGAAATGTTATAATTTTATTTTTACTATACTTGATCGGAGATTCGGAAGTCGCACGCTGCATCTGCACTGAGAAGCCAGTCGGCTTTACTTGCGTTCGAGACAGCAAGTAAAGTAAATATAGTAAATTGAAACCCTTAAAGACAATATAGGATGTACTTAAAGTACTTGACAAAGCCCAATCTGTTTCATAAAATTATATATTAAGATTCCGAACTGTAATAAATTTTTAACTCATGTGCAACATTCGACTTAGCATTGGATGGAATTTCCGGTACACTATCCAAGTTTTTGGTGCAGGATCTCCCCATAAGGGTATTCCCACCTCATATGCTCGATCAACGCGACATGTAGTGTAAGCAAGTCTCGCAGTCCAGGGATTATTAATCCACCGCTCTCTCGATTTGGATCGGTCAACTTTCCTACCCGCACCACCTACTGGTCTCCACCGATTGAGACTTTTAATGCGAGCTAAGAGTACTCAGACATTTCGGTACTTTACAATTGGGCAGATTGACCTCAAATTTAGCCCCTTGGTGTAGGTCTGGTCCTTTTCAAATATCAGATACTGACTCCCTTGACGTGACTGCTCGTCAGGTTTCATGATTCCCTTAATGCCTAGCTCAAGTATTGGGCTTTCAACCACTGCACTGCGTACAAAGTAAGAAGATACATAAGAGCCATTGTCGTTTAGGTCCCGTAACCGTTTGCACGATAATCGACCCAAGTAACAATGGCGCTTATGTATCATTTTACAGTGGAACCTCGATTATTCGAATCTCTGTTATCCGAACTCTCTGTTTCCGAACCGCAAAACATTTTATCCGAACTTCTATTATCATATTCTAGAACTTCTATTATTCTATTTTAGTGTTGACACACGTCTTACTGCCAACAGACTCTTTAAAAATACTAAATCTTATGTTTTATAAACACATTAATTAATGTACATATATATGTATTTAAAATAAATTTATTAAATTAAATAGATTTATAGTTCGTCTGTTGAATTGCTTTACTTTAACTAAATAAAAATAATTAAAATTTCTATTATCCGAACTTTCGATTATCCAAACCAAGTCCTGCCCGAATTAGTCCGGAAATCGAGGTTTCACTGTACTTTGTACGGCAGTGCAGGCCTGTGCAACGACAATCACAACTTTTGTTTTCTTTAAAATTTAAGTTCGCTCTGTCAACATCCTGGACATGTCCACACGGTTTTTAGACATGTGTATTTTAAAATTCTTGAAAAATTTAAATTTTTACCTAACTTGTACAATAAGAATACGTGAAAATTATGTTCTTTTCATGAACACTTTGCCTACTTGTAAAGTAGATTAAAATAATGCAGACAAACATATAATTTTAGAATCTTTAAAAATAAAAAATAACCATTTATTTTATCAATTTCCGGGAAAATATATACTTTATATGGACTAATTAGTTCGTTTCCTTATCTAGAATAAATTGTTCGAAGGAAACTACGATTAAAGAATAAATATTAGAAAAGTTATGAAAGGGAAAATAATTTTAAATGTAAAAAAAAAAGTGAAAAAATATGAATTATTATGACAATTTTTGGTAAATTATATACTTTAAAATAGGCGAATCGATTCGTTTTGAGACAAAGAATATAATTTTTGTTTATTTATTGAGTTGCACTTTTAGTATGAAAAACATTTTTGACAGAAAACCATATTTGTCGATATATAAAAGCAGTTTAAAAAAAATTTTATTCAGTATTTTTAAAAATCCCCGTGTCCAAATTTAGATGTTTACGAGATTGAAATGTTCTCAAAATATCCTAGCGTCAAAAAAGTTATTTTTGGTAACTAGCAAATTTCGGGACAAAATATTGATTATTATATGAGGAAGTTTACAGACAAATTTTGCTCTCAAAAGTGGCATAATTTTTCATCACAAATTTCTACTTTTCAGATGAAAATGAGTCGATTTAGACTATTTTTGGAAAATCGAAAATCTTAGTGAAATGGTTATAATTATTTTTGGATTTAAGGTTTCAGGTGTTTAGTTTCTTTAGAATCAAATAAATAAAATAAAATAATAAACAATTTTTTCAAAAGCAATGTATCTTTGAAATCGACCATATTTATGTTGTATCAAATAAGTATGGTGTCTGTTCAAGAAACTTTAATTTAGCTCTGAGCCACATTAGTAAATGTAACAATTTTAACACTATTCCAAAATAGTATAAAAATTTATTGAGCATATCTATATATTGTTCAAATTGTTTATCTTCATCTATGATCATCGAACTTATTTTTCTTTTTAATAATTTTTCATTAATTGAAGAGTAACACTGACTAAGGATCTAGTTACATTTTATCGAAAAATGAGATTATAATTCAAATAAAGGCATTTATTAACGATAAAAGCGGCTGATGCGCACGCGTAATGCACATTATTTTCTGTAAACACTTGCGTCAAAAACGCGATGTCAACTTCAAAACTTAAACCACTGACAAATCCTCAGAGTAACTAAAGATAAAATTTTAAATATATATCACTTTTAATTGTAAAAATTTTGAGGTTAATTTCTTCGTATTAGATGTTACCTGTCACTTACACGTATGTCCGGAGTTACTGTGAGTTACACTAACAATATTGAGAACTCAATTAATTCCGGCATAAAGTCTACACAAATTTTTCCAAACAAGTAATACTTTTAAACAGACACAACACAACACATAAGACAAGAACATGGCGGCAAGTCGCATCACAAGAGAAATTTGGCTTGGCTGGGTCAACTGTTACGAACAGTAAGATTTCCCCTCTTTTTAAGTACTAGTTATTTTAAACTACTTTTTAAGTCGAGTTTTTGACGCAAGTGTTATAGAAAATAATTTTGTAAAACAAATTGGTAAATTAATAAACTTTGCTTTAACAAATATGCACCATAAATAATTAAAAACATGCTAAAATATCAAATTTATCGAAAGTTACCGAAAGCTGCTCTTAACTTTTAGGAATAATTTAAATATTAGTTATTCGAAGAACAAATTTTATTTCAGAAAACTGATTTTTCTAATGAAACAATAATGTAGAAATTCTGAAATTATTTGAGGTTATGTTTACAGTAGTATTTCTTAACCCTTTAACGCCGGGACGGACGCTTTTTTTCAGTCTTTTTCAACGTTAATATTTTTTGTTATTAGACACGTAGAAAATTTTCGGAATAACATTTCCTTACGTAATTTTTATCGCTCTTTCAGAATCTGTCATCAAAATTTCAACAACAACAAAATTCCAAAAGCTATGGCCACTTTTTTGGAAAAAAATGCAAATTTTTGACATTTTTGATTCAAAAATGATTTTTTTTTCATGTAAGCAGTAATGACAAAAATTCTTCACCTTAAAATATCGCGTCCGCAATATCCAAGCTTCAAAGTTATGGACCATACATTTAAAAATTTCAAGATGGCGGATCCAAAATGGCAATGACAGAGTTTTTTTTTCAAAAATTTGACAACCAGTGGACACTTCTTTTAATTCTCATGTTATCTAATTTGCATTTTTTTCCAAAAAAGTGGCCATAGCTTTTGGAATTTTGTTGTTGTTGAAATTTTGATGACAGATTCTGAAAGAGCGATAAAAATTACGTAAGGAAATGTTATTCCGAAAATGTTCTACGTGTCTAATAACAAAAAATATTAACGTTGAAAAAGACTGAAAAAAAGCGTCCGTCCCGGCGTTAATAGGAACGTGTGAAATTAAATGTGTACCCAATATGAAACGTTTCTTTTAAAAAAAAACTTAATTTACTCAATTAAATGCTTAAATACTATTAAACAATTATTATTATTGAAATAATAACTATACATCAATAATCATGGTCGTTAGTTAGATAATTTATTAAGATAAATAGAATTTAATTATCATGAGGGTAATGTTATCTATTCTAACATTTTTAAAACTGTTTTATAAAAGGGGCATGATTAAGAAAATGTTGCATAATAGGTCACATTACATTATATAAAAAAATTCGGGATTAGGGTTATGTAAACATAACGTCTGTTTACAACAGACCTAGTAACACCAATAGATTTTGCCAAGAGAATCCCGAATACTGGTCAGGCTCTGATCGGGCAATTTCTGTACGGGTACATGAGAAATAATGCGCACTACATCGTTATGTAAAGAAACCTTGAAGTATACCATTAGTTTATTGAAAATTTCTTTTATGAAACATTTTAAGCTGTAACAGATGATATTTGCATTGAAATTCACTGAGAAAAAGTTCATTGAATCAAGTTTATGCATTTAATTTACATACTTTTCTTCAAACAAGTCCATATTTTTTTATTGGAAGAATTGTATATTATGCACCAAGGGTTTTTTGACGAGCGCAATGTTCAACGTACGAGTGCTAAGACAAGTTCTTCGAACATTGTGATCGTCAAAAAACACGGATTTTCCACTCTTGGTGCATAATATACTATTTTATATCTGTGTAGTGGTCAGAAAATAAGTCTTTTCATCACTCTTGCACGATTTAGCTTGCTTTACGCTTCGCCGAAAGAGCCTAAACGCCACATTTTCGAGTGACGTTCGCGTGTGCGCTTAAATTTCTAATTTACACTCTAGGATGTAAAATCATTAAGTGACTTGCACGAACCTCAACATTTTACACCCACTTCACAGTCAGCTCTCACAACTGTGCACGGCTCCGCGTATGCTCTACACAGTCAATGTTTTCAGTGAGTACGTATTTTCCATCGAATCGAAAATCTGAAGTTTAGGTTTGCTTCGTGGTTCGCGTGAACTTGCTAAATCGTGCATTCGTGATAAAAAAATATCTTGCATAAGATGAGGAAGGGTAGATTTACTGTCGGGCATAGTTTTTAGCATTCGTCATTTGTCTTGCACGTCGATTCGTGATAAAAACATCCGCCCTCTCCGTAAATCGGCTGTTCTTCCCATATAATGCAATATACTATTCCCTGCGAAAGAGAGCGAATGTTACATTTCCTCCCCGTGACCTCACGACATGGAGAGAAAGTGATTTTCCGTTTAGCAATGATGTTGTTAGAGAAAGAAAATGTATTTAAAGAAAAAATGTGACAAATTGTAAATCGATAGTAACGCGATCAATATTTTGCGCTTTGTCAGCTTTTGGTCATTCTGCTAATGTTAACTAGTGTTTATCATTAAACGTTTTTATACTTTCAGTATACGTCTGTTAGAAAAATTTTACCTGCGACAAGTCTAAAAAAGAATTGAGTCGAGAATATTATGCTCTCAGATTAAATAATGAGGATAATGTTTTGAGAATTTTTATTTTTTAAACAATAGTATATTAAGCAACAAGGGGTTAAAGGCAGCCATTTGTTTACGCTGATGTTTGTGTACGAGTGACAGTCACAAACATCATTGTAAACAAATTGGACTGACTTTAACCCCTTGTTGCTTAATATACTATTTATTCATTTGCGTTGAAACATTTTTGACTCAATGCAAAACAGGTATTCATGATCCAAGAAAAGGCTTGCCTAATTAAGGGCCTATAGCAGGCTACAATAGAGGATTAAAACTAGAAAATATGTCCTCATATTGAAATACAATTTTCTCTGGTTAATCAATTTTACATTTCTTACAAGTTTGACAAATTGGCAGCATTTTATTGAATCGATGACATAATTGATTCGTCCATATTCAATACCACGATATAATTGAATCAAGTAAAATTGTTTTGATTCAATGAAATTTCTTTTTCAGTGAAGATAAAATTCTAAAATTTCTCCAAAGTCTTTCCAATAGTGTTCTGTGCCTACACTTGGATTTACTGAGCACCAAAAAGGCCCATTTTTATGAGAAGTGCATCAAAATACCTAAGTATTTGTAGTTTCAAGAAAGTCAAACAGTGAAACCCACGTACATCATACTTCAAGAAAGCGGAAAAAGTATTCAATATAAGCGGAATTTCGATCAACTGTGAACATTTAAAAATCCAAGGGATCAATGAAAATGTTGGATATAAACTGGAATCCGATTGCACGTAGGTTTTACTGTAGCTATTCTCGAATAAAGCAGAAAACCTGAAATTTTCTTTGTGAAATGGATTTGATCAATGGCAATTTAAACAGGACTTTAGTAATTTCGAAGAAATTGACACAATAACAAAAGTCGCGGTACTCAACAAACCTCTCCTGTCGTTATACGGACCGGGCCGACTATCTCGTCCTCCGTCACGACCTCCTCGACCCCCTCTCATTGGTCCGCCACGCCGATCGTCTCGTCGTCCTCCGCCACCGCCGCCGCCACGTGATTTGCCAGTGGACTGCTCGACATTGATCGTTGCACCTTTGAAGTTTGTGTTGTGGAGAGCCTTGATTGCAGCTGCTGCGTCTTCTTCTCGAGCCATATGTACGAAACCATAACGATTCATTACATCGCACTCCGTCACTTCGCCAAATCGAAGAAATAGTTGTCGAAGCTCGTCATTTCGGCAGTTCTCGGGCAGTCGCCCAACAAAGATTTTTGTTTTCCTCTAAAAAAATAAATTACAAAAACGTCTGTTTTTAGAGGAATTACATTTTTTAAAATTTTATTAAAAAAAACAAAGTAAACTATTCATAAGTACAACTTTAAATATTAGATGAACGTTAAAATTAATTTTAATTAAGAGACGAATATCTTGAAAACTAACATTTTTATTTACTTTTTTTATATCAAATTTTAATAATGTATCCTTTTTATTTTTCAGAAAATATTTTTTTTTAATTGAAAAAAGTTCCCTGATTTTTACCTAACCGCTGGACACTGAGAATGTTTACTTGTTAAAGAAATGTTAAATAAATCCAAAAAATATTAGAGGTCATTTATTAATTACTTTAGGGTCTTGGGAAGTGAGGGAGGGAATAATAGTATATTGTGCACCAAGAGCAGAAAGGAGGTGTTTTCCGACAAGTGCAAAATTTGCTGCCCGAGCGAAGCGAGTGCAGCAATTTGCACCAAGACGGAAAATTTTCTTTCGCTCGAGGTCCACACGCTATTTTGTGCAACACCTGTTCGGGTAAAGCGCTAATTAATAATTGCGCGAGTACCTACCAGCTGGAAATGTGTGCAGAAAAGTGCACTTTTCTGCACACTATGCAGCAAAGTATACATTGTTGCTATGTGCAGCAATTACCTATTTTGCGTCTACTTTTCAGGCAAGATAAATGGTACTTTTCTTACAGGTGTTGCACAAAAGCCATTTTTACATAAGATTTTACTATGAATGGAAATTTTGACTGATTTTCTTGAACACTATTTCAAATCTAGTTGATACATAATTATTATTTATGACTTACGTTCAACAAAACTTGTTTTAGTGTAATTGAAGGTTTTTTAATTACATTTAACTGTTTATTGCTTTTTTAAGAAAACGCTCCGTCAAATCTTACGTAAGATGGGGGGGGGGGGGGGGTCAACATTGACCAAAATCAGTTTTTACGTAATGTAATTAATGAACGGCCCCTTACAACACGAAGTTATTTGTATTTTTGTAATGAATTGACTTAAAAATTTATGAATTGGAACAGATTTTGAAAATTTGTAAAGAAGTATAATTTCGTGAATTGTTTAAATTTGTTAGCTTCGTTAACATTTACTTTGATACATTCCGAAGAACCAAACCTAAATTAACGTTAACATCCTGCAGAAGAGAATTCTGAATTGATTTTTAATATTTATAAAACATAAATTACATGAATATTTTTTTTGTTAAAAATAGTATTTAGTAGCCTAAATCAGCACCAAGCCTTCATTTATATTTTTCAAGATGTTTACAATAATAAATGAGTGTACCGTAAAATGGGGTAAAATCCGCCATCAATTTTAAACACTTTAAAGATTCACTATTACTTTTTCCAAGAGAAAATCCAAGTTTTATAGTTTCTGTATAGTTGAAATAAATGTTAAACAATAATTAACATACAATATTGATGTATTTAAAATGCCGGCCAACTTTACCTCATTTTACGGTACCTAATTTATATTCATTTAAGGAGAAACATGCGACAAGTTGAAGTCATGTGAACTTTAAAAAAAAAAATATTTTAATTTATTATTATGAAATCAATTTATAATTTCCTGGTAATATTTACGTTACTACGCATCAATAAGGCAAAGAATTTAAACAAAAAGTTGTAAAATCCTCAAGATATTAACAAAAATAAATCGAGACTTTTTCTTATGAAGGTTCTTTCACACATAATCCACTTAAACTAAAGTCATTATATCAGACCTAGGCAAAATGTGCTCTGCGACTCCCGTTTTGGTAATAAAAAAATAAGCGAATTTAAATATGGCATCTATCGCCGTCATTTTGTAGTAAAATTTCAAATAATTTTTTTTGACACTTCAATATATACTTAATAAACCGGCTAAAAGGAAATCCTATTCCTTTTTTCATTTTTCCAAAATAAATCATCAAAGATCATGGTGTCTAGTGCTACGACAAATTAAAATTTCGGAGGTACTCGAGGTTTTAAAAAAATTTTCCCGGATAATTTTAAGTTACAATAGTATAGTTAAAGGAGAGGTTGGGCAATATTTTCACAGCATCGAAATTTAATTACTTAGTTCAAAGGTGCCAATTTCTTTTCAAGAATAATTTAGAACTTAAAATTAACATATGAAGTCAAAAATAAAAAAATCTAATATTTTAACTAGTTTAGAATTTTTATTCCAGAAAAAATGCAAATTTTGAACATTTAACTTCCTATTCACTACACAATTTTTAGCATTTTATATCGCCAATTTCTTTTCTTACTTTTTAAATCAATTTAAACAAAATAGTGGGTGGATTTAAAAAAATATTATTCTAAAAAAAAAAATTCTGGAAGGATCAACAATTTTGGTATTTTTGATAATAAGGCATAATTCTAGATTCAAAACTAAGTTAGGGAAAAAATGGCACCCTTGAGCATCTGATTGAAATATCAATTTTTTTTCCTATTAAAAACGTTTGTTTAACCCATTGACACAACCTCAAATTAGAAAATGGGTTTTCACATAAAACAAAAATATTATTAAAATTGATATCACCCAATCTTGAAAGACCAAGTTGTTTACCTGTATGTATGGTTCATAGCAAATGTCCACGTGGACAATTGTTTCCATTAACATTTTTTGCATTAAAAATATCCCTTAGCAATGTTTTTCCAGAAAAATAAAAAAGATCTTTTTTTACAAACCTAATCGAAAAGTTTTTTAAGAGTTGACTTACTTCTTTTTTGCATTAAAAAAATTAACACTGTCTTGGAATGTGAATTTTATTAAGCAGTAAGCATTTTCAAAAATAATTCAAAAACATGAAGTACCGTGAGGCTGGTTAAAATTATTGTGCGCCATATACCGTGGATGAACAAAATTCCATGTACCTTATACCGAGTAGGAAAAATAAAATTCCATGTACCTTATACCGAGTAGGAAAAATAAAATTAAAAAGGAGTCAAATCTTTATTAAACAATTAGTTTCGATAACAAAAAAAGAAAAAACATTACTTCATCGAATACAAAAACAATAACAAGTTTTGAAGTATAGATAATATAAAGAGCCGTTTATTGCAGAACAACCTGATCTCATAACGAGTATTGTATCAAATTGCTTACTCAAGCGAGATTTAAACATTTTAGAAACCCATAAAATAAAATAATCAATATTTTTTGTTTCGGAGCCGTTTATAAACCACGAGGACAGTTAGGGGGGGGGGGGGGGGGGGGTCCAGTAAAAGTCCACTAGTGTCCACGAGGGGGTTGGAGAAAATGCCCACGTGAACATGCATAACCGTTTTTATATGAGATAAATAATTTCATTCTTTATGTAAAATGTACTCGTCTATTACTTTAAATTTTCGCTCCACTGCATCACACTGCACATAAAAAAGTTGTGCTACACAAAAATTCATGATCTATTCCGGATTTTCGCGACTCTACTGAAGGTTTAAGCTTTAATTTAAGTATAAATAAAAACGTATAGCAAGTCAGATTTATGAGTTATGTTTGATCAAAAATAAATAAAAACAGGATTTTCTGAGTCTTAACTTCATGGACAAATTTTGGTCATGGTCAGGTTCGTGTTCAGTAGTGAAAAATCTACAAGAAAAACTTAATCCGATACTTAAATAAAAAAAGTAATTTTTGGCGACCAGTGTAATGTTAAAATTTTGGAAATTTATGTTATTTTCAGTAATCAGTTTACCTTATAAACTATAAGATGTTCGACAAAGACCAATATTTTTTTAAACTTTTATGCTCTTACCCCATAGGATTATTCTTTATCGAAAAAAAGACACCTACAATTTTTTGTTAAAATCATATAATATTGAGAGGTAGCTTAAGGCCGATGAAGTTTCCCACGTATTTTTGATAAAATAAAGCTAGATATATGTGACTGTCCATGACAAAACGTGCCTTAGCTCCAAAAAATAAATTTTGATTTTTTAATGCCAATTGACAGATTTTTATTTGCTCTTTCATTTTCAAAAATAAAAAATTGTTATTTTAAAAGAAATTTAAGTGTTATTAAACAAGAAGCGTAGGCACGTTACATTGGTTTAAATGCACACTGAGAAAATTATATCTGTAACGATTACAGAACTGCTATGGTACTGCTCGGACGAAACGCCACTTACAGTAAACAGTAAATAAAATGATCTTATAAAAAAAACGAGATTGTCTCATACTATTTAATGTTACAGAAACAAAGAAATTAACGTACGTAGTGATAAAATTACAGGACAAAATATACTTAACGAGTATTAAAGAGTCTAAGAAAGACTTATGTTATAACTTGGAAAAAGATATAAACTCATCGTGAAACGTTACAAAACAGTTCTGTAATTTAACCTGTTCACATATAAAAAATTTCTCTTCCAGTTTTTCAGTTGTTCTCTTTCAGTTAATTTATGTACGCAACTCGCACTTAACCTACACTTATTTACTGATACACCTTCCCTCCTGTTGCTTACAAATATATTTTTTTAACTATTTGAAAACAAATCGCATGGTGAAAGATTCGAACTCGCGCGATCCGACCCTATCACGAACGCCTTAACGACCACAGCCATCACAGCACATGTCAGTTAGTTTTGACCCGTCTATATGAACTACAACGTCGTGTGTAGCGTCGTCTGTTGCCGAGTGAAGCCGTAAGATGCCGAAAGTTGCCGAATGTTACCTTCTTTAATGTGCGTATGTAATGCTTACAAAGCAGTTCTGTAAAACTAACTTGCCTATACTGCACTCTGTGCCTAAAGGAACCTTACAGCTTTATATAATGAGTTTTGTAATAATTTAACTTTCTTTTATGACAGACCACTGTATTTAAAGGTAATTTCTTTCCTCCTAATCCTGTATTAATAACAGAACAAAAATTTGATGCGAAGTATAGTACAGCTTATGACAGATTACAGAACGTTTTGTAAAATTAGCAGACATATTCTTAAGAAGAACAAAGTTAATAAGTAAATAAAACAGAAATGGTCATTTCGTCCGAGCAGTACAGGTTAGTTCTGTAATCATCACAGATAGAATTTTCTCAGTGCATTGCTGCAACTTTAAACGCTCACCCTGTAAAGTTGACGTTTAGGAGCTAAGGCACGTTTTTTTATGGACGGCCACATATGCGTTTTATTTTTTTTATCTTTACAACTTTTTATGTTTCAAGTAATAAAAAATAAACTGTAATATTAGAATTTATTTACATCAACTGTTTGAACAATTTATTTTTGTTATTTATCACCTTATGATAAAATAAGGAGGCCAGAATTTTTTTTAATGAATTTCTCAACTTTTTATATTTGATAAAACTGCAAATAAACAGTAACTTTAGGTTTTCATTAAAATAAAGTTTTTAAATTTTGAATTAATATTTAATATATAGGTACATTAATAGATTATTATTATTACATATTATTAAAAAAGTTTGTTGGAACACTATATTGAACATCGTATAATAATATATTTCTTAATTACCCAGATAGCCAAGCGTACTATTCAAAAATACCCGGTATACCAGCTCTGTACTTGCCATGTACCTTCGCATTGCACTAGTATTATACGAGTATAGCGTAATTATCTTGAGATACTTGCATTAAAATAGTACAGTACCAGTATGTGCATACTCTTTTTTATTCAACAGTATGACGTACTGGCACTGTACTGGTATTATACTCTTTCTAAGTACCATGAAGACTAGAATAAGGAGGTGAAATTAGATAGTTTTACCACAGGAAACGGTGGCGCGGCAAACAGGCTAGCCAGTAGGCGCCTCTTTTTGGTTCGGGCTTTGCTCAGTAACGAATTTTAGTTTTCTGCGCACGTAAGAGGGAGAAACAAGATAAGGGAAAAGCGAGCTGATCAACAGCTGCTTCTCCCTTCTCCCTCTTCGTGCGCAGAAAACTCAAATTCGTTACTGAGCAAAGCCCGAACCGAAAAGAGGCGCCTACTGTTTGGCCTGCTTCTGTGGACACCCCCACTCCACTCATTTCACCTCCTTATTCTAGTCTTCATGCTAAGTACTCAAACTGACAAATTATTTTTCAAGATGGCGGAGAAGTACGACTCTGGTACGACTCCATATTTATTTAGTACGCCGTACTAAGTGAAAATATTAAAGTTTCTATTCATTACATACAAGTGTAATACTAGTACGATACTAGTACATCGTACAAATGTAATAAAAATGTACATACATACTGGCACTGTACTAATTTAGTATCAGTACTTCGAAAATCAGTACCTTTATACACGTATGGTACTAGTATAGTGCAAAGGTACATGGTGTGTACAGTAATTGTACGCTGGTTATCTGGGATATTATTAAATGTTACTGTTTATTTTCGGTTATGTTTAACATAAAGAGTTTCAAAATTAAAAAAAAAGTTGTAAATCTCTAAGTTCATATTAATTAATTATTATTATTGTTACATAGGACGGGAGGGTTCTAAACTGTCTCTTAAAAGCGTTACGTAATTTAAGTATGGTCCCTTAACATTTATTTACAATTGTTTAAACAAACGATTATTGTTGTTAATTATCATCTTTAATAAAATTAAGCTAGCGACTTGCAATTTTCTCTCAATAGTGCAACTTTTTATGCCTGTCACAGATTAAAAAATTTATTAAGAATATGTAAGATAAAGTTGTAACTTTAGCCACAGTTTAAGTTATTAAATAATTTTAACTTGATAATATTTTCAAAATGAAGCTAGAAGAGTTTAGTTTAATTTATATTTATCAACTTCCGATATAATAAAGCTTTAAAATTGCATTTTTACCAGAAAATAAATTTTAAAAGAAGGTTATGTTGAATTTATACTTCTAATTGTAAATCTCACAATAATATGTGGCCCTTGATTAATTGGAATTAAAAAGTTAAAAACATTTTAATCAGGGGCTGAAACGAAAACCGAATTCTGTTTCTGTTTTGAATTGTTGTGTCGAAACAAAAATGTACAATCAATATTGTTTTGTATTGAGCCTGAAACGAAAAGGCTCTGAATTACGTTTTCGTCTCAAGCCCGAAACGAAAATCAACTCCGAATTTCGTTTCAGTCTCATGCCCGAAACGAAAAGACTCTGAATTTCGTTTTCGTCAGAAAAGAATTGTGTTTAAAATTGTTTTTGTGAAATTTAGAGCCTTTTTTATGAGAAACGAAAACGGAATTCGGAGCGGATTTTCGTTTCGGGCATGAAACGAAAACAAAATTCGAAGTCTTTTCGTTTCGGGCATGAGACGAAAACGTAATTCAGAGCCTTTTTGTTTCAGGTTCAACACAAAACAAAATTAAATTGATATTTTGTTTCAGTTTTTCAAAACCGAAACGAAACAAAAATAAAATATATTTTGTTTCGGTTTTCGTGTCAGTTCCTGATTTTAATAAACTATAATAGATATTCTTAAAAAACATTTTAAATGTCTAGAACTATTACTTTATTCTTCATAAGTATTCGTAATAAATTATTTATTCTGTTTCTACTGTAAGTTGCAAAACCGTTTCAAGCATAAAAGATCTAATATGGAGAAAAAATTGCAAGTATCTAACATAATTTTATCGTCAGACGATGAATAGGTAACAACAATAAATTGTTTAAACAACTGTTATAAATAAATTAAAAGCTTATTGTTTTTTTTTCAGTTATGTTAAACATAAAGTTACAAAATTAAGAAAAAAATGTAAATCTCTAGCTTTATTTTATCAAAAGTTCATAAATAACAACAATAATTTATTGAAAAATTGTTATGAATAAATTTTGAATTTATTGTTTAATGTTAGTTACTTCCAACATAAAAAGTTGCAAACTTCAGAAAAAATTGCAAGTCTCCAGCTTTATTTTATCGAAAGTTGATAAATAACAACAATAACTTGTTTAAACAATTGTTGGGTCAAACCATTGACTTTCGCCTGAGGGCTGTCATTTTTCTGAATCCAATAACCATAGTGTTATTGTGTAAATTATATTTTTTTAAGAGATATTATTAATCAAGTGTAGGAGGTTTACGATGTGATTTCGTAACCTTAAATTTGTCACTTTTTAAAAACACGTTATATTTAAAATATTAAATAGTTATTAGAAACCAAAACTTACCAGAAATATAAATACCGTTATTTTAATCCTATAAATGATAGAAATCTTATTAAAATACATTATTTAAAAATAATAATATAATTTGAAAAATTTGTATACTTGTGAAAATTTTCAAGATTTTTTAAAGCAACTTACTTTTTTTGGGAGCTCCCAATAATTTGAGGATTTAAATATATATTATTATTAAAATAACTTACTTGCTATTAAAATTTGGCGAAGGCGTTTTGCTTCGTTTTGGAATAAATTAAAATTGAAAATTGTCTTTAAAAAGGTTAATTCTGGTACTTGAAGTAAAGAAAACAATTTCACATTGCTCTATTTACATTAAATTTTAACCTTTTTGAATAGAAAATTTTTAAATTTAATATTTACTAAATAAAGCAAAACGCCTTCGCCAAATTTTAATAGCAAGTAAGTTATATTAATAATAAAATATATTTAAATCCTCAAATTATTGGGAGCTCCAAAAAAAAAAGTTTTAAGCTTTAAAAAATCTTGGAAATTTTCACAAGTACAAATTTTTTAAATTATATTATTATTTAAAATATTGTATTTTAATAAGATTTCTATCATTTATAGGATTAAAATAACGGTATTTATATTTCTGGTAAGTTTTGATTTTTAATATTTAATAATTTTTTAAATATAAAGTGTTTTTAAAAAGTGACAAATTTAAGGTTACGAAATCACATCGTGAACCTCCTACTTTTAATTAGCTCCAACATAAAATTCTTTAATAAATTATTGGATGTTATTTTTTTGAACGTTTCTGAAAAGACATTGAGTTGCCCGATTAAAAAATATTGATTTTCGTGGGTTCAATGCTAAATATACGAAAAAGTATTGTTTTCTCCATGCAAAATAACTATTGAAACTTCATCGGCTTGGAGCTACGTTTAAAATTAAGAGTCTAATATTATTTAACTTTAAAAAATAGAGCTATTTTTTTCGATAAATAAAAATAATCTTACTGGGTTGTAGTATGTAAAATCAAAAATTTGTTTACAATGCATTTTTGAACCACCTCAATGTCCAAGGTTATTTTCTAAGATCTGTAAAGTATGTTTAAAAATGTTTCTTCTACTAAAGTGAAAATTGTCTTTAAAAAAGGGATAGTGGTTTTGTTGTTGTTACAAACCACTTCTTAGGTTTAAGTTATCTTATAGTGTATTCATGCGTATTTTTTTAATAGATTAAATATATTTATTTTTAAAAATAATAGAAATATTGTGCTTAATTATTATTTTTTCTTAAACTTCTTTATTCCAGCAATTTTTTTTTGAAAAACATTTAAAAATAAGCTTTATTATATGAGAAACTTATAGGCCTATAACATTCAAAGAATTTTTTTTTCAATGTCCACATTGACAATTTTGAAGGGGGGAGGGGGGGGGGGGGTTGGCAAAAAACTGTCCACGTGGTTTATGGATAGCACCTTACTAAATGTCTATTATATCAAATTAACTATATAAATTTTTTGGGGGAATAATTTGGAGCATTGCATTGTGGTGGTTTTTAAAAACTCATGTCGTTACAAAATTTTAAAAATCTATTAAGCCAGTCTCGCGAAATATAAATAAATTCAAAAACTATCAAAAATCAAAAAATTTTGGAAAACATTAAAAATACGTTTCCAGACAAACAAGCGCTTTTTAACTTTTAAAATCAGTTAGTAAGAGTTGGAGAGAAATTTTTTTATTTGACATTGTTAAAAATTTTAATTGTTTCATTGGAAATAAAAGTTTTATGTTTTAACAATTATCTCGGTTCGTTTGGCTAAGGAATAAAAATTCAATAGAGATAATTTCGTACCAAACGCAAACTGAATAATTAGTACTTATTAAATAAAGAAATGTTACATGTTTTTTTTAAAACAGTTCTATTTCTCTTTCCGTTTGATTTGAAATGATTTCTGCTTTTTATGCATTTTTAATTTTTTTTGTGCACAATTCTATAAAGACAAGTATGGTAAATTTAAAAATCTATATTAAAAGTATTGTTCAAAAAAAAAAAAAAGTTAATTATTTTTCAAGAGAAATGTATCTTTAAAATCGACCATATTCATGTTTGGTCGATTGAGTATGGTGTCTGTTCAAGAAAGATTAATTTAGCTCAGAGTTACTGTGTAACAATTTTAACCCTACTCTACAGTAGCATTAAAATTTATTGAGCCGGAATATGAATTTTTAAATAAATTAAATTATTGGTTATAACATAATAAATTTATAAAATGAAAAAATATTCTTACCGGTGGGTTGGACGACACCATTTTCTGTAAAAAACGAAGATATTAATTAATGTAAGATAATCAACACTAGAAAAAAATGGCAAGGTAATTGTGTATTTTTTCCATACAAGAGTTCATTTAAAATACGAGCTTATACGCCATTTTAAATGCTAATAATGTTCTGTTATATAAATCGATGCATGCAGTTTATAATCTCAAAAGAATATTAATATGAAATATAAACACCGCAAGTATTTAATTACAATAAATATTTTCTAAAGGCAGAATTTTTAATATTGAATGAAGAGAAAAATAGGTTTTTACAGTTTAATCTTGAAGATGAAAAATGATGAAATAAATGCAAAAAGTTAAAAGTACATATATCGAGTAAACAAGAGTAAAATTAACAATTTTTTTGAAAAATAATCGACAAAGTAAATGTAATGATGTGTGAGATATGAGAAAGAAAAGTGAAGCCGGCTGCGGCTTGTAATTGGTTTGGCGTTCGGCTCGGGCTCAGTGTATCAAAAAATTAAACCTGGCCTTGCAGAATAATTTCTCAATTTTGTTTGCTATTTGTTCATTATTAAGGTAAAGCATGAAAATACGAAACAAGTAACTACTTACGAATTCGTTTGGCGTTTGGGAGAAATAAAATTAAAACAAAAACGATGGATTCAATGAGACGCTTCCTTCCGAAGCATTAAAATTATCACTGGACACGAAGCAAAATGGCGTTCAACGTTCAACAAGAAAAATGGGTGTCACCAGTTCTACGAAATCATTGGCAGAGACAGAGTTGGGAAGTTACGCCTAACTTTAAGTTTTTTACGTAACTTAGGGTAAAGTCCAATGTTGAGGGTAAAATCCCTTGTGAGCAGGGATGGGTAAAAGTGCTTTCTTCGAGGTTTTCTACGTATAATACGTAGAAAACGTATTATACGCAGAAAATTGCAGAAAACCTAGTTTTATACATGGCAATTTTTAACACATTTTAAAATAATTTTAATCAAATAAATATATTTAAATTTTTCAATATTGTACGCGACTAATCTTTAATTATTCATATTATTAAATAAATGATGTATTAATTCATATTTTAAATTTTAAATTCGCATACAAAAAACTTTTTAATTTGTTGGTTATGTTGCTCCTTCAAATCATTATCAATAATTCAACATTGAAATGTTTGTTGCCACTGGTTAATTAACTTTAATAACAAATAAATTGTTATATTTTCCAACATTTATGTATAACTTGTCGCTATTAAAAATTTATTTTTCACAAAATTTGAAAATCCTGCATGATGTAAGTCATGCAGGATACATACGAAGTATGTAGAAAACTGTCGATGTATAAAACATGTATAAATCCATGTATAATACATCATGTATTGTACATCCACATCCCTGCTTGTGAAGATACGCTCCCAGCTCGGCGTCTGCCTGCCTGCGCGTGCAACCGACATGAGAGAGAAGAAGACGGAAATATAGTTCTGTCTTCTTCTCTCTCGTGTCGGTTGCACGCGCAGGCAGGCAGACATCGAGCTGGGAGCGTACCTTGAGCAGAAAGCGCAAAACCGAAAGCAGAAAATCATGAGGGTAAAATCCCATGTGAGCAAAAAGCGTAAAACCGAAAGCAGAAATCATAAGAGTGAGAGAGACAGACATATATCACTGACTCTCTCACTCTCATGATTTCTGTTTTCGGTTTTACGCTTTCTGCTCACATAGGATTTTACCCTCGAGTGATGGCCTGTTTACACCTTCGAAAAAAAAATTTTCGCCTTGGAGGGAAGAGGACAGACTGTGTATCTGTCCTCTTTACTCTCATGAAAAAAAAAATTTTTTTCGAAGGTGTAAATAGGCCATACAGGCATATATCACTGACTCTCTTATTATCATGATTTTCTGCTTTCGGTTTTGCGCTTTCTGCTCACTGCTCACATGGGATTTTACCCTGAGACGAAGTAAAATTACGGCACCTTACGTAATATTACGACACACTGTGTATATTTATTAAATAATGTAGTATATTATCTGTCGTTTGTTAAAATACACATGAAAACATAGTGAAACTATTTTCCAACGTCGGATATTGTAATTTTACACAGCACTGCTAAAATACTTCGTCAAAAATATTATTTTTACAATGTAATGCTGAATTACGTATTACAAAACTGCATTGCACAAATAGTAATTAAAATATATAAAAGTCGGGTGTAGGGAATTTCCCAAAAACCCAAAAGGTTGAATATCCAAATGATCGAATTTCAAAAAGTCGAATCTCCAAACGGTCGAAAATCCAGAAGTTCGAATACTCATTTTGTCGAATTTCCAAATGATCGAATAACCAAATTGTCGAATATTCATTATGTCGAATCTTTAAATATTGTCGAATTTCCAAATTGTCGAATATCCATTTTGTCGAATCTTCAATTTGTCGAATGTCCATTTTGTCAAATTTCAAAATTGTCGAATATCCATTTTGTCGAATTTCTAAATTTCCAAATTTTCGAATATCCACTTTATTGAATATACCTTTAGTCGAATTTTCAAATGATCGAATATCCATTTTGCCGAATTTCCAAATGATCGAATATCCAAATGTTCGAATGTCCAAAAGGTCGAATTATTTTTTTCATGTGAGTTTCCTATCTGTGAAATGTGTTGGTAAAGTAGATTGGACAAGTGCGTGAATAAAAATTTCCATAATAATTTTAAATTTTGTGTACTTGTCCAATCTACAATACTAACATATTTCACAGATAGGAAACTCACATGAAAAAAATAATTCGATATTTTGGACATTCGAACATTTGAAGATTCGACAATTTAGATATTCGATCATTTGGAAAATCGACAAAATGGATATTCGACAATTTGGAAATTCGACAATTTAGAAAATCGACATAATGAATATTCAACAATTTAAAAATTCGACCATTTGGAAATTCGACAATTTAGAAATTCGAAAAAATGGATATTCGACAATTTGGGAATTCGACAAAATTAATATTCGACAATTTGGAAATTCGAAAATTTGGTTATTCGATCATTTGGAAGTTCGACGAAATGGATATTCGACCTTTTGGATTATTGGGAAATTTCCTGCACCCGATTTATATTACACAGTTCGGTGACAAGACCTGTATTGGATCCCGAAAAAATCAACATATGCAGAATGCTTATTCTCATGAATTTCATATTTCGAAATCATGAAAGTTCGAAATTGCCTTTATTAGAATTTTTTTCTACAGAATTTTTATTATTTGGAATAAACATTTATCTGAATTATTTATATAGGAAATGTTATTCAACGGATTTTTTATTTAACGGAAAAGTCAAAAGATAGAATTTTTAAAATTAGAATTTCCATTAATAGAAATTTTTTAAATCAGAAATTTTATTTTCTAGAATTTTTTTTTTAGTGAATTATCATTTACTCGAATTTTTAATTTTCTGAAATATTATTTCATAGAAATTTATAATTTAGAAATTTCATTTCACGTAATTTTCATTATTGAGAATTATTATTTACCAGAATAATTATTTTTAGAATTCCTAATTTGCGAAATTGTTATTTTGTAGAATAGTAATTATTTAGAATTACCTTTTATGGGAATTAGTATAAACAGGAATCTCTAATTTAGGAACTTTCGTTTTTCCGAAATTGTATTTTATGGAATAGTCATTCCGTAGAACTGTCATATTTTGGAATTGACATGACTAAGAATCCCCAATTTACGAATCACCTTTTGTCGGAAACGGCATTTCTATGAAAAGTCAATATATAGAACTGTCATATGTGTGAATCGCCATCTGTAAGAATCGTCTGCGCTGAGAACCTTCACAATTCAGAATCGGCATTTTTCGGAAAAATCAATCCATAGAATTGTCAGGGCGCAATTACATGTCTGCGTCGAACGCTGCGTTTTTGCGTTGAATAATGAGAGAGAGGAGGAGAGAAATATAGTCACATCTTTGTCACTTTCAACATTCAACGCAAAAACGCAGCGTTCGACGCTGACATGTAATTGCGCCCTCATACTTGAGAATTACCACGATTAAGAATCTCCAATCTACGAACTTTCATTTCTACAAGGCTTGTTGGCTATATGAGTTTCCAATCTACCTATACTTATTCATGCCGGTAAAGTAGAACTAGGAGGCGCCACAGAGTCTTTCTTAATATAAATAGCGCGCATATTTAAAATTTAAAATAAAAAGATATATCTTTTTAAAAACAACATTTTAAATATGCGCGCTGTTTATATTAAGAAAGACTCTGTGGCGCCTCCTAGTTCTACTTTACCGGCATGAATAAGTATAGGTAGATTGGAAACTCATATAGCCAACAAGCCTTGTAGAAATGAAAGTTCGTAGATTGGAGATTCTTAATCGTGGTAATTCTCAAGTATGACAATTCTATGGATTGATTTTTCCGAAAAATGCCGATTCTGAATTGTGAAGGTTCTCAGCGCAGACGATTCTTACAGATGGCGATTCATACATATGACAGTTCTATATATTGACTTTTCATAGAAATGCCGTTTCCGACAAAAGGTGATTCGTAAATTGGGGATTCTTAGTCATGTCAATTCCAAAATATGACAGTTCTACGGAATGACTATTCCATAAAATACAATTTCGGAAAAACGAAAGTTCCTAAATTAGAGATTCCTGTTTATGCTAATTCCCATAAAAGGTAATTCTAAATAATTACTATTCTACAAAATAACAATTTCGCAAATTAGGAATTCTAAAAATAATTATTCTGGTAAATAATAATTCTCAATAATGAAAATTACGTGAAATGAAATTTCTAAATTATAAATTTCTATGAAATAATATTTCAGAAAATTAAAAATTCGAGTAAATGATAATTCACTAAAAAAAAAATTCTAGAAAATAAAATTTCTGATTTAAAAAATTTCTATTAATGGAAATTCTAATTTTAAAAATTCTATCTTTTGACTTTTCCGTTAAATAAAAAATCCGTTGAATAACATTTCCTATATAAATAATTCAGATAAATGTTTATTCCAAATAATAAAAATTCTGTAGAAAAAAATTCTAATAAAGGCAATTTCGAACTTTCATGATTTCGAAATATGAAATTCATGAGAATAAGCATTCTGCATATGACGATTAGGACTCAGGCATGCGCCCCAAAAATACAACGAAATTTTTTACAATGTTTTCTACATTACGTATATTATTATGTTTCTGACTTGTATTACGTAAAAACTGGGAGTTACGCGTAAGCGTAACTGCGCAACCCTGTGTATACCTAACTGTAGCGCTCCTATTGGTTGATGTATCCCTCAGATTTGTTTCCTTTGTGCTGTGATAGGTCAGTTTAAAGAGAATTCCTCAACAAACTGCCAGTGCAAAAGAAGTGAAGGTTGTTGTGGTGGCATGGTGAGATTGCTTTGATTGGTCTTTGGATGGGAGTCGTTTGTTTCAAATTAAACGGCCGGTCAACGTGCGGATACGAGTTTTGTTGGTGTTATCCGAAAGCACCCAAATTCCATTTATCCGGTTTCGCAATGTCTCTACGACTCTAGGAGAAGCTCATTTACAAAGGGATATTCGTTCGGGCTCTCGTCTTATTCAAGACTTCCTTGCAAAACGTCAGTTTCGTTTTCCAGTTGAAATTCAGTAATCCCCTTCCGAGAGCGAAAGTCTATGATCATGGCTACGATTCGAGTGCACGAGGATCAGGAAAATCGCGTAGCCGACATCCGACGAACCAAGGAAAACATTTCGGCGCCACTTCAAAATCAAGACAAGCAGCATAAACGTGCTGTACTCGGAGTCTTGCACAATAATTGTCCACGAAACTTGAAATCGGTGAGCTTTTTTAGTCACATCATCTATCACAAATGACGTTATCAACAAGGACGCTTCCCCATATTTTGTCTTTTAGTTAAATGCTTTTCTTTCATTTTTTTACATTGTACTCTTATAATTTGAATTTCTAAACTATTTTCAGTTATTTTCTTTCCTTGTGTCACTTGGAATAGTTTTCTAAAACAAGATTTTAATGTGAATTGTATTGGACTCTTTTCGACCATAAAACCGTTATTATTTAAACTGTGTACCAATGTTTTTCTTGAAAATTTCACATTTCAACAATGTCAAGTGATGGAAACCAAAGAAAAATATTAATCAATATGTGTATATTCATAAACATTTATAATTTTTCATTCAACAAATAAAGCAGGATATTTATTTTCTCTTTAATTGTAAACATATTTTGTACTTAAACTCGGAAATTTCTGAAAATCATATTCGAAACTTATTTTAATTCATAGTTACTTTTTTCGATAATGAAGTCACTTTTGTACTTTTTTAAAATCAAACAAAGTTTTAAAAATGTTTATTCATTATTGGAAAATTGTATATCTTAATTGTTTAAAATAAATTTATAAATAAATAAAAAAAAACTTATTGATTTAAAGTCAAATTTGTTGTAACAAAATTTGCTCCATTATCTTATTATAAATTAAATAACACGCAAAATTGTTTTCAAACTCGAAAACTGAATCAATAAGTTGAAGAAAACATTTCTTTTAATTGAAAATAAATATGTTAAAAAAATTGTTGATAAGGCACAATTTTCATTACTAAACTTATCACTTTTTCTAAAGCATTTTAGTCTTTGATGAAACTAAATCCTTTCAAATTTTCATTTTGTTTTTAAAGGATAACTGCAAAGATGAAAAAACCAAAGCAAAGCTCTACGTTCCAATTCATTATGAACAATTTAATGTCTGCGAGGATAAAAAAGAAGACACAATGTTCCAAATTTATGAGGATAAACTGCAGGAAGAGAGGTCTGTTGCATTACGTGAAACGAAAGAAGGAAAAGAGTTGAAGATAAAGCACGTGACCGAGCAAGTAACTACCGTCAAAATAGAAAAAGAGAAGCCAGTTTTGCAAGTGAACCCAACTCCAATTACCACAACTTCAACCGCGATTCACATCCTCCCAGAAGTGGACGAAAAAAAGGAAAATGTTGAGAGCCCAATGTCCCTCGAGAAATCTCTTTCCTTCTCAGATACTTTGAAGAAAGATGTAAGATCAAAAGCAGAAATCAACAAAGCAGTTAGAACAAATTTCTTTGAAGTTAATGAATATAGGGCTGATATTTACAATTATCTGAGAACTGCAGAGGTAAAGAACCACATTTTTATTTACTTTTTATTCTTTCACAAATTTCACTGTAGACTAGGGTGGTCCAAAAATGTATAAAAAAAAACTCAATGTTTTCATAATTTTTCGATTTTCATCCTTTTATATTTCTATATGAAAATGTATATTACAGTAGATAGTGCTTATTATTTCAACAAATTATTTTTTTTTATATCTGATAAATAATTGTTAAATTTTTTCATTATTTATTTACCGCCTAACAAGTTTTTTTTCCTTCCTGTATTGGACTTTCTTAGAATATTTTGAAATTTGAAATATAAATAAACTTTCTATTAGATATTGTTAATTATCATAAAAAAAAATAATTACAGGGATCACAGTTCCTTCTCTTTTTCCCTTTTTTTAAAAAAAATCACATAAAACATCTATAGAGATAGAAACTTTGTGCTTTAGCATAAAAGCACAGTTTTGCTCAACATTTTTTAAATGTTATAAAACGGCTAAAAACCATGTAAAACATGTTTTTAAATAGAAATTTCTTTAAATATAATCATCACAAAAAAGCACAATTTTGTCCTTTAAGCAGCATAATTTTGTTCGGGTAATTGTACCGCATAATTAGCGATTTTTAGCATATATTTAGCACAATTCGTATAAGTTTATATTTATTTTTGACCAAATAGTCATATAAACATTTCAGGAAATATCAGTTGTTTATGTTCTGAAGCAGATTCCCATGAACGAATATAAAAGGTTCTAAGCAGAATGAAAAATTGAAATCATAAGGAGTGAGATAGAAAAGGACATACATAGATGTCTGCCTTTTCTATCTCATTCTTGCGATTTGTCTAAACAATTAAAAAGTCTTGAAAATTGCAGACGGAAAAATTTGTGATATTTCTTTAATGAATAAAGCAATAAACGAAATTCTTCTAGGAGAATTAAATAAAATTTTATTTTAAACAATTTCAATTGTTTAAACAAATAAACAAAATATTTAATGAAACTTTTTTCTGTCAATTGTTATTAAAGAATCGACAGCTATTAAAAAATTTTTTAAATTCGATAATATAAGAAAATTAAAGTGTTTAAACAATTGAATGTAGATTTCGAATATGAATCAATAACTTCTTTATAGTTCTTCAATAAAAATTGCAAAAGACTAGATAATTCTAGCTGAATTTAATAAAAAGTTCAGTTTAAACAATTTATTAAATTAAATCAAATTAAACTGTGTTTCCCTTCGCTATTTAAAAAGTTGTAAGCTTTTAAGATACCTATTTAATTAAAATAAAAAATATGAAAACAATTGTTTAAACAATTGAAAATTAATTTAAAAATGTAGCAAGTCTTGTATTTTGTTAAGTAAAAAGATTATAAAAAAGCGACGTAAGAAAATAATATTTTAGACCTATTTAGTTATATAAATGCTGAATTTACGTTTAGGGGAAGTTCTTTAAGGCACTCCTAAAGAGAGTTAGTTTGCCAAAATATAATAATCGACAGTTTCTTCAACTTTGAACATTTATCGAGGTCTCATAAACTTCTGATCTTTTTCGATAAAATTAACCCTTAAAGTGTAACGCTGGGTCACTTGTACCCCTGCCAATCTTGAAAAATTGAAATTTGTTCATTATTTTGATTTCTTTGAACAATTGTATTGCTTAAACAAATGAACATATCGGCAATACAATGATTAGTCCTTATACTAGGATAGTTGATGTAAGACTATGAATTTTCTAAAAAAATTTCAGAGCACTTTAAAGCACTTTTTAAAGCGCAAGGCACAAGTGACCCAGCAATACAGCTTAAGGGTGCCGAAAAACACGTTACACTTTAAGGGTTAAGAACAATTTTTCGCAATCTTTTTTTAAAAAATACAATTTTTCCATGTAGGGTAAATGAGTCAGGGGCCATACTTAAATTACGTAACGCTTTTTTTTGACATTTTTAGACCCCCCCCCCCCACCCCCCTGTAACAGTTTTTATAATGTAAACATTTGACAGTTTACACAGGTGTAACAATTTTTCAGACCCCCCCCCCCCTCTAGAGGGGGGGGTCCCCCCTATTTAGATATTTATTCAAACATCAAAACCTCATAAAAATTGATTATTTGAACAAAATTAAGAAATTAAAAATAATATCAAATGCATCTATATTGCTGCGGGTTTGAATCAGTTGATGCGTGTTAGTTGCTGCTGTCAGAATAACGTGTAAATAGAGGTTAGATTTCCCGCAGCAACTAAAGCACTTACAAACCAAATGTTTGCTTTAGTTGTTGCGGGAACAATAATTTAAACTGGAATAATTATAAATTAATAGTAGTTAAAATAAGATTTTTGATGGAATTGTATTAAGTAAAGGTTAAAATAATTTTATCACATCTTTTGAAATAGGTAAATATTCTCAAATAGAAATTAGTAATATTTTTCTGAGAACTACAGCAACTGAAGCATCTGTAGCAACTAACACGCTTGCCCTATTTCTAATGAGAAAATAAGAAAAAATATTTAGATAAAGTGGTGGCACCACTTAAGGTATTTCTCTTGCAGTTATACCTGAAAAAATCGATTTTCTATGGATTTTCTTTAAATTATGAGAAAACGTTATCTTATATGTGCCTTCTATCTGGTTAAAATTTCAAGACAATTTACCATTTTTAGACGGTAAAGGTTCCTGAAATTCTAACCAAATAGAAGGCACATGTAAAATAACGTTTTCTCACAACTTAAAGAAAATCCATAGAAAATCGATTTTTTCAAGTATAACTGCAAGAGAAATACCTTAATATTGTGGGATCAAAATAAAAAAATAGGGGTAAATCTTTTTGTTTTATTTGTAGTCGACTTCCGAGCGCCTTAGAACAATATTTTAAATTTTTCATTTTTAGAACCACCCGACTAGACAAAAACGTCGAATATTATAGAAAATATAATTTTAATACCTTAAATTATAATTTAGGCTAAAAGAAAATCAATTTTTCTATATTTAAGTAAACTGGAGTGTTAAAATTTCAATAACTACTAACCTTCCGTACATAATTTTACTTGAAACAAGCAAATTACCTTAAAATTAAGTAGCACATTTAAAACACATATGATAGCCAATAAAAGCATAATTTCAGCCCAATTAATCATTTCATTTTAGCATAATTCGAACTATTAACCCCTTGACTGTGCTGCTGAAATATCATAAAGTTGGTTCAAACTGTGCAGCCACTTCCAATTATACAATTTTTTTAAACTTGGTACTAACGGTTTTTTCAGGTCACTGAGTACGAATTGGAAGTGAAATATCCAAAATTCAAAATGGCGGATCCAATATGGCCTCCAAAATTTTTGAAAATCTTAAGATATCAATGAAATTTTGAGATACTTGTTACTAAGGGGGTTTTCGCGGTCGATGAATACGAATCTGATATTAAAGTTTAAAAACTCAAAACGGCGCATCCAATATGGCCGCCAAAAATTATGAAAAAGTAAAATTCCAACATTTTAAAAGTTTCAAAAATTTTGCGGCCATATTGGATCCGAAATTTAAAATTTCATACGCTGAAATCAGATTCGTAATCAGCGACCCAAAAAAAACCCGAGTACCAAGTTTCGTAAAATTACGTTCATATTTTAAGATTTTCACAAATTTTGGCAGCCATATTGGATCCGCCATTTTGAATTTTGGAAATTTAACTTCAAACTCGTACTCAGCGACTCGAAAAACCTTCTAGTACCAAGTTTTATAAAAATTCGTTAAGTCATTCTCTTGTTTTCATCATGACGTGTATAACTGTATATGGGAGAGTGGCCATCAATGTACCAGTTTTTTCAATGAACCATTTCAATTTTCTCAGAAACAATTAAATAAAAATTCTCCTAATTTTAAATATAAATGAAGTTTGCGTAAACACACTACGTCCATAAATTTGAGTCGTGTGGATTTATTCTTTACAGAGAAAACTGAAAAAAACTGTTTTTGATGCACTAAAGAAAAAATTTACCTAAAATACAAACCCGTTTTTTAATTGAAATAATGCAATTTAAAAATAAATGTACTTACGATTTATTTTGTTTTGGGCCTTAACTACAATATTCTAATGAGATAAAGATTTTGAAATATTGGATTAAGTTATAAAAAACCATTTTTGTTGCAAATGTCATGTTGATTCAATGTACCGGGGAACAATGAACCACCTGGAATTTCAGTGTATTTTCAATTTCCAGATTGGTATGCCTGATTATAAAACTAGGCATGCGTACAGCATGTTACAGCAATTGTTATCAGTACTTTTCTCAACATAGCAGAACTAAAATGACATTTTAGCTAGTTAACTTAAATTTGAGGTATATTTATGTTATACATTATCAATTAAAAAGTGTTAAGTAATCATTTTTTATGGTATTTGATAGAAAATAAGTTTTTTTACAAAGTGAAAATTGCAATATTATTATTGTTGAACATTTTTAGTGTTTTTATAGAGGTGGTTCATTGTGTACCCAGGATGTTGAAAATGAAAATAGCTTGTTAGTTTAGAAAAATCCTAAATTTTATTATTTAATCAAAATAAATCGTGTATAATATGTGTGCATTAACTAGAGAAGTGTTGTAGTTTTATATTGATGCAAAGAAGTGCTTGAAATTGGTAAAATTGAATAAGTACTATGACCTTGAAAAAAACCCGGTACATTGATGGCCACTCTCCCCTACACGTCATCCACAGTCAAGGGGTTAAGAAGGTTGACCCGTGTGACGGCCGTTTTTTTAACTGTTTTTTGGGAATTTTTTTAATTTAAGGGCTTTTTAAAACTTAAAACTTTGAATTTTCTACCGTATATTTAGTAACTATTGAAATACTTTTAGAAATTTTTTGAAGTCAAAATAATGAAAATTTTCCGACACACAGCGCGGGAAGTAATTCATGTAAAGAAAAGTACAGTATTGTTCGACACGATTCCGACCCAATGAGTGATTTGAAATCAAAAAGTAAAAAGGCATTTTAATATGTGTCACTGTAGCTACTAGATAAACTAGGATTATTTGAAAATATTAAAAAATAAAATTTTTACGCGACTTTAAATTTTTATTTCTAAAAAAAACTCTATTTTGGACCTGTTTTGTTGTATAAAAAAAAGACGTGACCTTTTTTAATTATCCTAGTTCAGCTTGTTGCCCCACATGTGCTGAACATACCCTATAAATTTGAAGGTGATCAGTCAAATCGTTTTTGAGGTATCATGGCGACCAGTTAGAAAAAAAGTGGTTTCGAGAAAAACGCGTTTGAAAGCTCAAGTACGAATAAGGCAGTAAATTCGGAACCATTACTAAAAACAACTGGTATTGTCGAAAATTTATTTTAGGAAACTAAAGTTTTTCTAAATTTACTTATTTTTTTACTTATATAAATGTGTATGAAATAATAAAATTCGCGGATAAAAAACTGAAGCGACACAAAAGCTTTAATGCTAGTTAAAAGTTCGACCGCGCGCTCGATCATGCGTTCTCACTGTAAAAACTTTTTAACAACGGCGAATTTGTCAAAATCGCTTTACCCACATATTCTGCATATTTGTTATAGGTGCGATATATAAAAAATACAAAAATTCCATTTTTCGAATCTATCACACGGGTCGACCCTCTTAACAATTTGCGGATACAGAGAGATCCAACTTAATTTTTAAATATCATTGATTCCATCACAGATTTCTAAAAGATTGTTTTTATTTTGGTTCAAAATTTGACAAACTTTTCAAATAAAACAAAGTATTAGAGTCTGATATTAGACTTGACTTGAAGTGTATTTAAGTAAGTATATTATCTATTTGTTCTTCTCGAAACAATTTTATTCCGCATTTCTTTTAATAAAAAATGTCATAATTTTTTAAAATTAACTTAAAACATTTTTTTCTAAGGTAAAAAGAGGTGATTTGTAATACATTGTGTTATAATACCATTTTACTTAAATAATTATGAGATATTAACAAAAAACACTTCTTTAGGCATTTTTTAAAATTAATGTATATTAACAAAAACAAGTTTTTATTCATGGCAAATTCTCCACGAGACCTCAAAGAAGAAAACTTAAGAACAAACGTTTCAAATAGCATCAATTTTTAAAAAATGTCAAAACAATTGACTGACAACAAATTTTTGTAAAACGAGTTGTTTTTTTCAAAATTAAAGTAGGAGCCCCAATCTGAACACCTTCTTAAAATTCATTTAAAAATGTATGAATTTAAAAACAAACCACATTTTAACGATTTTCAAGCCAATTTTCTATTTTTTAAGGTGATCAAATATCGATAGGTGATACATTTATTTTGAGAAATTAAAGTTTTTAATCTTGTTTTGTTATAGACGTTGCACAGACCAAAAGCAGGATACATGAAAAAGCAACCGGACATCACGTATTCAATGCGATCAATTTTGGTTGATTGGTTGGTAGAAGTTGCAGAAGAATATCGATTGCAGAGCGAAACTCTCTATCTTGCAGTTTCCTATATTGATCGATTTCTTTCTTACATGAGCGTTGTTCGTGCAAAACTGCAACTTGTAGGCACGGCTGCAATGTTTATCGCAGCGTGAGTATTATTATTATTATTTTACACTTGAGCAAATGATGAAGAGAAATTGATAGACTGGAGTTTGTATTATATTTTCGGTGACGCGGAAGTAATGAGTCGGTAGGCGGTGAATATTTCCAGCAATAGTGTCTGCTAAGCACCCCCTCTTCTCTGAAATCAGGGAATCATGAATAAGTTTTTTCTGTTTCCTTTTATCCAATTCTTACAGCCCTCGTCAAAATTCAAAGAAGTTGCACATTTTATTCTTATAGTTATTTCTCACTTGAGAATGTTTTAATGGTAGTAAAACTATAATTAGTTTACTATTATTATTACTTTTTTGGTTTTTAACAAATCAAGTTTAGGAGATGAAAAAATTAATTCACGCAAATGTTCATGTGGGAGTCAACTGCATCTTGCGGCAATACCTCACTCTTTTGCTCGAGATGCTGTCTAATTACTGCTGTTCTTACGCGATGGCCAAAAACGTTGTTGAATGCTTTTTTTTACAGCTATTATTATTATTATTATTATTATTATTGATGTTATTTGCTTGTGAAAATAATAATTGATTAAAATTGACTATTTGCAGAAAATACGAGGAGATTTATCCACCAGACGTTGGAGAATTCGTTTACATAACTGACGATACGTATTCGAAGAAACAAGTTTTGAGAATGGAACATCTTATTTTGCGAGTTTTATCTTTCGATCTCACAGTACCTACACCACTCTCCTTCCTCATGGAATATTGCACTAGCAACAATCTTTCAGAGAAAAGCCAATTTTTAGCAATGGTTAGTCTTTAACTATGAAAAGTATTTAAAAAACTTCTCGACTTTCCATCAAATTAGGAGAAGAGTTAAGTTGATTTTTTGAAAATAACCAATGACAATTTAACATTTTCAGTACTTGTGCGAGTTGTCCCTCCTGGAAGCAGATCCGTATTTGCATTTTATGCCTAGTCTTTTAGCTGCTTCGTCCGTGGCACTTGCCCGTCACACTCTTAATGAGGAAGTATGGCCACATGAATTGGAACTTTCGTCTGGCTACAGTTTACAGGACCTCAAAACCTGTATTATATGTCTTGAACGAACTTTCAACAGTTCAACTAATATTCAACAACAAGCGATTCAGGAAAAATATAAAAGCAGCAAGTGAGTACTTTTGATTTGTTGTTTTGTTTTTAAAGAGAAAGTCTGCATGACAAAAGTCAGCTTGACATAACAACTAATTGGATTGGACCAATCATTTTTTTTCAAAATTGTTGCATAAACAGACAAGTTGCCTGCATTTAGAGACGTGACCGAAGCTCCCCGAACTTGCTGTTGTCACAATATTTTTTATGCCCCAAACTTGCATTTCGACGCTCCCTGTTCATATAATTTTTATTGAAAAACAAATGCAAGACAATTCTTACAGACTTCATGGAGCATTAAAATTTTTATTCGTTTCTCAGTGCAATATAATTCTTATTCAAAGTTGCGTACAAAACAATACTTACAGAAGCAAGCGGTCAATATAATTCCTATTCAAAAATGCGTACAAAATAATTTTTAGTATTACGGACGAGATAAATCATTTTAAAATTTAAGTAAGTTAATTAAGTAAAAAAATTGAATATTAAATGCGAATTGCTTGAGAATAATTTATCAACTACGTTTATTAAGTTTTTCTAACAAGACTATTTTTTGGTTTTGGCGATCACGTGAATATAAATAATTATAATTTCAGAGTTAAATATATAGGTTAGTAAATATTTAAAATTTCATAAACATATAGGCTCAGTCCAGCTGAACCGTGTCAACAAAATTCCATTGATTTTCTGAAATGTTAAAACTTTCATGAAAATCTGTAGTTCACAACATAACAAAAAAACACTTTTAACCGTTTTTTTAAATTCCATAACTTTGTTGGTTTTTTTGCATTAACAAATTTTAGCAACATTTTAAACAAATATTAATAACTCAACAGTGGTTTGCAATAAATTAATGAAACTTATGTGGATAATCTAAAAATGTTTACTCTTTTTAACGAAAATAATTGCAAAATTTTAATATAAAAAATTACATATTTTTAATAACAATTTTATAAACAATTTGAAATATTTAAGTGTTCTACCCCTACGGTTAAGATGAAACTCATAGAAAATGTACACAGAGATGTCTTCTTTAAGTTTCTAAAAAAAAAAATTGGTATTTTCAATAAGAAGTGTAGATAATATATTTATTTTCTCTTCGCGCGCCAACCGTTACGCTGCGAGAAGCTCCGGTGCACTGTGGTCAGAATCTGCAATTTACTGTTCAAAAAAGGCTACAGGCTCCAAATTTTAACGAAATTGGTTGACTCTTGATTTAAAACACTCAGGAATAAATTCTTAACAACTTTAAGGAAGCAGTTTTTTAAATTTATGTTTTTATTATTATCATTTTAATGTTAATAACAAAATAATGACAAAGTTTTTAGTATATCTTCATTTTATCAAATAAAAGTCGTCTTTATGCTGAATATCATTTAAATCGGCTGACTATCGATCTTTAAAAGGCAAAAAATAAAGTTTAAATGAATAAAAAAATTGTTTATTTAGTTAATAAATATTTTATTTCATTTAAGTTAACAAATGAATAACGCGCATTTTTATGGTTGAAATAAATTAGTTTTTTGCATTTATTTTAGTATTTAGTTACAATTGACAATTATACATTAATATATAGTTTAAAAAGTGTTGTTTGTCATTATTATAAACAAATTAAATTAACAAATAATCAGCTCACTTCTTTTTCTGTCGAAACTAAATCGATTTTTTTCTCAAATTTTTATAATTCTCTTAAAAGTAACATTTATTTATAAATATTTTTTAAGAATTGTTATTTATCATTGTTATAAACAAATTAAATTAACAAATGAACAGCTCACTTGTTTTTTAGCGAAACTGAATACCTTTTTCTAGTTTTAATAAGTTTGATTTTCGTGCTATTCATTTTTTAATTAAATTTGTTTATAACAATGATAAAAAGCAATTTTTAAACTAGTCAAAAAGAAATGTTACTGTTAAAAAAATTATAAAAATTTAAGAAAAAAATCGATTTAGTTTCGACAGAAAAAGAAGTGAGCTGATCATTTGTTAACTTAATTTGTTTATAATAATGACAAACAACACTTTTTAAACTATATATTAATGTATAATTGTCAATTGCAACTAAATACTAAAATAAATGCAAAAAAAACTAATTTATTTCAACCATAAAAATGCGCGTTATTCATTAGTTAACTTAAATGAAATAAAATATTTATTAACTAAATAAACAATTTTTTTATTCATTTAAACTTTATTTTTTGCCTTTTAAAGATCGATAGTCAGCCGATTTAAATGATATTCAGCATAAAGACGACTTTTATTTGATAAAATGAAGATATACTAAAAACTTTGTCATTATTTTGTTATTAACATTAAAATGATAATAATAAAAACATAAATTTAAAAAACTGCTTCCTTAAAGTTGTTAAGAATTTATTCCTGAGTGTTTTAAATCAAGAGTCAACCAATTTCGTTAAAATTTGGAGCCTGTAGCCTTTTTTGAACAGTAAATTGCAGATTCTGACCACAGTGCACCGGAGCTTCTCGCAGCGTAACGGTTGGCGCGCGAAGAGAAAATAAATATATTATCTACACTTCTTATTGAAAATACCAATTTTTTTTTTTAGAAACTTAAAGAAGACATCTCTGTGTACATTTTCTATGAGTTTCATCTTAACCGTAGGGGTAGAACACTTAAATATTTCAAATTGTTTATAAAATTGTTATTAAAAATATGTAATTTTTTATATTAAAATTTTGCAATTATTTTCGTTAAAAAGAGTGAACATTTTTAGATTATCCACATAAGTTTCATTAATTTATTGCAAACCACTGTTGAGTTATTAATATTTGTTTAAAATGTTGCTAAAATTTGTTAATGCAAAAAAACCAACAAAGATATGGAATTTAAAAAAACGGTTAAAAGTGTTTTTTTGTTATGTTGTGAACTACAGATTTTCATGAAAGTTTTAACATTTCAGAAAATCAATGGAATTTTGTTGACACGGTTCAGCTGGACTGAGCCTATAAGAATCTTTAGTCGATTTACTAGTAAAAATAAAACATTTTATTACTTACTGCAAAAAATGTTCCAATGAGGTTTACTGTTACTAATTTTTATTAAAGAGAGTTTATTTTAACATTATAAAATTGAATAGTTTTTTATTAGTTTCAACAACAAGTAATGTAAATCTTATAAAATATTCATCCTTTAAAAAATTAGTATTTACCAGAAATATTTTAAAAATAATTTAATGTAAATCATAAAAATATGCGATTCAGTTTTAATATTAAATGTAACAATTACATTTTTTATTTTTATTTTATAAAATGAATTATAATAATATCAATATAATAACAATATATACATCTTTTATTATGATTAACACAGAATGCATTGTGTATTGCAACGAATGTATTTAAACAGTTAAAACAATAAACATTTTTATCAAAAGAGTACAAATCGACGCCTCCCGTTGATAACATATTTATTAAAAAGCCAATGAAATAAAATAAATAAACCAGAATTAAATCCTTCCATAATGAGTATAAAAGAGAGAAGCTTTAAATGATCTCAAGAAGGTGAGGTGAAAAAAATAATTTACATTTTTTTCGTGTAGTCACAATTAGCAACGTTTCGTTGACAAAGTTTCGTCAACATCATCAGGCAAATTCGTCAAAAAATTTTTGAATTATAAGACACGTCAAAGTGGAAACATTCTGCCACGAGTCGGACAAGACAAGTTGCAGCAATGCATTGCGACCAATATAAATTCTTACGCTTCATGCTTAATAACTCAAAAAGTAATTGATAGAAACAATTTCTGATTTTTTCAAATGAAAGAGCGACTAAAAAGCTACCTTTTGGCATAAAAAAATGAAAATTGATATTTTTTGCCTTTTCTCGCGCGGCGTCACATATTATAAAGTTAATACAAGGCTATATACGTAAAAGAGGTATTCTTTTTTTAATCTTGTACCTAAAAAGTACAATTAATAATACAATTTAATACGCCATGAAGTCAATAAGAATTGTCTTGCATTTGTTTTTCAATAAAAATTATATAAACAGGGAGCGTTGATTTGATAGAGTATTTTTTCTCCACAAACTTGGATAAGTCAGAGTTAATGACACTTTTTTGTAAAAAAAAAAGGCCACTAAAGACACTATTTTCAATTTATTTTGACGTCCATATATTACGTCACACTATTTTTCACCATTTTAACCCCCCCCCCCCTCCCCCATGTCACACACTGTTCCATACATTAGCGCCATTTTTTCTGCTTGTTGTCACAAATTGTTTAACCCTCCCCCCTCCCCTTAAAGTGTGACATAATATATGGATGACCCCTTAGATGTTTAATAAGTCTCTAAGTATGTGATTTTCTTTAATTCTCTTCTTTTTACAGTGGCGGATCCAGACAAGGTTTTTGGAGGGGGTATTGCATGAGAGAGAAAGAGATACCACTACAGTGCTATCTCTCTCACTCTCATTGTAAAATAGGAGGCTTTTGGGGGGGGGGCAAGCACCCATGCCCCCCCCTGGATCCGCCAATGTCTTTTTATGCAAATTATTTAATATTATTTTACACAATTTTGTTATTATAACATTTGCTAAACTTTTTATTTCGTTGATTTTTATAATTATTTCCATATTTTAAAAAATAAATACTCTAATTTTTTTTGTAAATTTATTTAATTTGTTTTCACATATTGTCTACTTTTTGCGAAATTTTTTGCAAACTTATTTATTCTTCCATAAAATTTTTTAGATATTCTTTATTTTTCTGAATTTATTGTTGGACTCGTTTTAAGTGTAATATTATAAAAATGTTTTTTGGTTAATTTGCTTAAACTTTTTAATTTTTAAAGGATTTTTAAATTTTTTTTGTGGACTTCTTATTTATCTTGATATATACCTACCTATATTTTTTATTGTATTTTTATTAATTCTAATTTTTTAGTAGAGACTAACTAAAATTTGTTTTATTTTTTTGTTGTACTTTATACATTATTTTTTTTAAAGTTAGATTAAGGAAAAAAAAATATTTCTCCATTTTCTTCCTACTTATTTAATTTTCTTGATGTTTTACTATTTTGTTAGTCCTTACTTTCTTTGTTAAATAAAAAAAAATCGTATTTTTTTTATTTTTTTTTTAAAACATGATTTTTATCAGTCCTGGTTTTACCCTTAAAAATGTATTTCAGTTGTTATACTTTATTATTTCCGAAACTAGATTCGAAATTAACGCGATGATTTTAATGTGTGTAGATTTAAATTTGATTTACTTATTCTGAAAAGGCTTTTTTTATAGAGTTATGGGGAACATTCATGGCCCAGAAACGGACTTGGTTTTCATTGCATTTTCTTTATCCTAGCCACTTATTCTCATATAGGGGAGAGTGACCATCAATGTACCATTTCAATTTTCTCAGAAACAATTAAATAAAAATTCTCCTAATTTTAAATATAAATAAAGTTTGCATAAACACACTACGTCCATAAATTTGAGACGTGTGGATTTATTCTTTACAGAGAAAACTGAAAAAAACTGTTTTTGATGTATTGAAGAAAAAATTTACCTAAAATACAAACACGTTTTTTAATTGAAATAAGGACATTTAAAAATAAATGTACTTACGATTTATTTTGTTTTGGGCCTTAACTACAATATTCTAATTAGATAAAGATTTTGAAATATTGGATTGAGTTATAAAAAACCATTTTTGCTGCAAATGTCATGTTGATTCAATGTACCGGGGAACAATGAACCACCTGGAATTTCAGTGTGTTTTCGATTTCCAGAGTGGTATGCCTGATTATAAAACTAGGCATGCGTACAGCATGTTACAGCGATAGTTATCAGTACCTTTCTCAACATAGCAAAACTAAAATGCCATTTTAGCTAGTTAACTTAAATTTGAGGTATATTTATGTTATACATTATCAATTAAAAAGTGTTAAGTAATAATTTTTTATATAGTATTTGATAGAAAATAAGTTTTTTTACAAAGTGAAAATTGCAATATTATTATTGTTGAACATTTTTAGTGTTTTTATAGAGGTGGTTCATTGTGTACGCAGGTTGTTGAAAATGAAAATAGCTTGTTAGTTTAGAAAAATCCTAAATTTTATTATTTAATCAAAATAAATCGTGTATAATATGTGTGCATTACCTAGAGAAGTGTTGTAGTTTTATATTGATGCAAAGAAGTGCTTGAAATTGGTAAAATTCAATAAGTACTATGACCTTGAAAAAAATCCGGTACATTGATGGCCACTCTCCCCTAATACTAACATTTTTTGTATTGATATTGAAATACCAATATACAACATATAATAACATTCTTTCAGTCTAGTCTAGTGTTACTGCCATATTCGCAATATATTTAACAATGAATAATATTTTCAGATTTGGTCACGTGTCTCTTCTTTTACCAAGAAACAGTGCAGTGTTTGAATGCGAGGAAGATCTCGAAAGTGCATAATACGAAAATAATTGCAAATTTCGAGAAATTAACGAACCTCTGTACAAAGAAACGTCAAGGAGACACGGAGGGGATCGAAGCAAGACTGACCTGCCAACAAAATATCCTCGCGTCTTTATAAGAAATCTAAACAAAGTATTCACGAGGGAGAACGTATCCGCATTAGCGTTGCAAAAACGCATTCGCATCTTACGTTTTAAAAGAAAAAAAAAAAAAAAAAAGGATTTTAATGTTTTTCGGTGCCCATCGCTCTTTTAACGAATGTGGCTCTCGCGTTATTTAGAACTTAGTACTTTTTTATACTAGTTATAAACAATTTGTAATGCAATTTTTTTTAAACTCTGCACATCTTCATTATGTTGTGAGCAAACGAAGGAGTAGTTCTGAGGAATGATAAACTTGATCGTTTCCAAAGAAAAAAGAAAAAGTGCACTCTTAAAAATGATCGACCACGTTTCGAGGAAAAAGGTTTTTTTAAAAAATTTATTGCAAGCTTTTTACTCTCGGATTTACGTGTAATGTGATAAAATTACTGTATTTTGCTATTTTTAAATATTTTTTTCTTCTTTTTCTATAAATTATTTTTTTGATAATTACAGTTGAATCGAAATTTAATTAGTAAATGAAAATGCAGAAAAGGTGAAATAACTCTAAAAAGCGCTCTATGAAGATTGATTATAAAACACCATGCCTGTACAAGAGGAAAATTAATTTTTTTCTGGAAAAAGAATTATCTGCAATGCATAAGAAAATATTAAATTACATTGATCAATTGAAAATTCCTAAATCAACATGTAGGAAATTTTGTTCAGTTTAACACTCAATCGTTACATTTGATTTATTGAAATGCACATTGATAAATTTTGTCAATAAAAATTCTTTTTGGTGATCAGTGTTTTTTTAAAAGTATTTTTCATTAAATTTTCTAAAGGAATGCATAAAAAGCCTGCGTTTTTATGTAATTTTGTAACGACTGTTTAAAGAATCGGCAAATTTGCTCTCTTTTTTTTCTGAGCATAATTTTTATGTTTTTTTTCTTGAACAATGGCTTAAAAGAAACGAAAGAAACGTGAGTGATTTAAAAAGAAAAAGAGAGAATTGCTGTTTCTTTAAGAAAAACTGAAAAAGAGGAGATATTTTTTCCTTGGCAATGACGATTGGGTTTGCTTTTATGAAAACTCCGAGTTCAATTTGTCTGTGGACTTTTTATAATACGTACATATGTACTTAGAATATTTTTAAATCTGCATGAAAGTGATTTTGTGTTGCAGATAAATATAGAGATTTTACAAGTTTTAGAAAGCGAAATTTAACTTTTTGGGCTAAAAGTGCATTAGTCTTGAGAAATGTTTCATCGTAATTTAAATCTTATAGGATCGTTGTAATTAAACCAAAGTCCACAAATATACAAAATTTAAACATTTTTCAGTTATTTTAATGTTTTTCCCTTTTCCTAGCAATGCAAATTTTGTATTCGGGAAAGAAAATATTTTCAGAGATTAATTTTTCTCTATTTAATAACTTCTACAGACATCAAGTTCAAGTGATTATAAAGATATTGGTGCAATACTAAATAATTTTCAAAATAGAATTAAACGCCCGAAAGTGGAAATTATTTGGAAATATAATTTTTATTATAACTATCTAAATTCTAAAAAATCACAACAACAAAATTTTATAATTTTCATTTTATCTTTTAAAACAGAATTAAATAAAACAAAAAGAAAAAAGTATGTATATTTAAAAGAATTTAAAAATATTAGAAAATACTCAAACTCATATTGTAAAAGTAAAATAAGAAAATATAGAATAATATATAAGAAAAATGGTTTAAACTAGTTTAACAAATTAAGTAAAAATTACCAAAAATTTGTTTTTTTATCGTCAAATTCTAAAGTGAAAAAATAAGCAGAGAAATTTAAAAAAAGTTGAGAATATGTAAAAAGATGAAATAAGTTACAAAAGTGATACAGAAATTCTTTAAGAATAAATTATTTTATTTTTATTTATTTTAAAAATTACGAAATAAAAAAAAAATATCAGAAATATGTATGAGAAAAAATCTTAAAGACTGAATTTAAAAAATCCACGTTGGGCTTGAACTTAATTCAACCCAAACATGCTTGCACCTCCGGTATTTTCTTGAACTTATTTCTGGGGGATACCTCTCGATCATTTTGAGCTGAAAAAGAAAAAAATCGCTCGAGCCGTTTTTGAGAAAACTCTTTTTTTTTTTTTTTTTTTTTAATATTAGTCAACTTATTTTTAAGAAAATAAATTAAATTAAGCATTTTATTAGCTTTAGTTGTTTAAATCGGCAATAGAAAAAAGGCTGTTAGTGCTAAATTTCTTGCGACAATTAAAACCCATTAAAATTTATGGAAAACCATGAAAAACCTGTTCATAATTTAGTTTTTTGCATATTACTCTCTGCCAGTACATGTAAATTCAAAATTTTAATTACAAAAATTAAAGCCTATAAAATTTTCTGTAAATTAAAAAAAATTAAACACTTTATCTTTAAAAGTTTAAAAGTTATGACCTAAAATCATTTTTTTTGCATAAAATATCTTAAAAAGGAAATAATCTTTTAGTTTTTGACAAATAAACAGTTTTCTATGCATCTAAAGTTACTACTGTCAGAAGATAAAGTAAAGTTGGTTAAATTTTTAGCAAATTAAAAAAAAGAAAAACTCTCCATCTCCATTAAGAGTAAACTTATTGTCTTTTGAAAATGAACATTTTTATTTATTTTTGATAAATATCTCTTTTTGGAAAGTGTACTTAGTTTTAAATTACCAATATTTTAAAAAATAATCGTTAAGGGTAACTTTTTTATTATTTTAAGATATTTTGTGTGTTTAGTTCTTAATTAATATACAGTCAAATCCATATATTGCTTGTCTTATACGCATATTTCCACGTGCATAAGACAAGCATTGACGCGAGAAGGCATATAATTATGCATTCGACTGTATGTATCAGAATTTCGTCATTCTGGCATACAATAAACTTCATTCATGTTTAATATTATAGGTGTTAACAAAATGTTCATTAAAAGTTTTCTGGCTTAGTGTTTGACTTCTATCAATTAGTTTTTAAAAGATTGTTAATTTAAAACTAAGTTGAACTTACAAAAAGAGATATTTACCAAAAGTAAATAAAAATGGTAATTTTCAAAAGACCATAAGTTTAGTCTTAATCGAGATAGAGAGCTTTTCTTTTCTTTAATTTGCTTGAAATTTAACTAACTTTACTTTATCTTTTGACAATAGTAACTTTAGATGCATAAAAGACTATTTATTTCGCAAAAACTACAAAATTGTTTCCTTTTTAAGAAATTTTATGCAAAAAAATAATTCTAGAATGTCGCAACTTTTAAACTTTTAAAGATAAAGGGTTTAATTTTTTTTAATTTACAGAAAATTTTATAGGTTTCAATTTTTGTATAGAAAATTTTGAGTTTACATTACTGGAAGAGAGTAATATGAATAGGTTTTTCATGGTTTTCCATGAATTTTAATGGGTTTTTACTGTCGCAAGAAATTTATCACTGAGAGCCTTTTTTCTACTGATGATTTAAACAACTTAAACTAATAAAATGCTTAATTTAATTTATTTTCTTAAAAATGACTAGCGATTTTTTTCTTTTTCGGCTCAAAATGATCGAAAGGCATCCCAGAAACCCGGTTCAAGAAAGAAACCGGAGGTGCAAGCATGTTGGGTTAAACTTAGATCAAGCCCGCCGTGAATCAAGAGACTTTGCAATTTGCAATAAGTTACAAAGAATGTAAATTAAAAAAAAAATTACGGAATAATAAAAATGCTTAATTTATTTATTTATTATAACTTTCCCCGCAGTCCAAAAGGACCATAAATGGGGTACATATAATTAAAGTAGTACATTTTTTAATTACAATAGCATAGGTATAAAGCTTAAATATAAATGTAAATGTATAGTAAGAAAAAAACGTATAGACAATAAGAAAATCTTAAACTAAAATATTTTACGTAAAATGGGTACTTTAAAGAGTACTTAAAATAAGTACCTTAAAAAAAAGACAAAATAGTAAGTTGATAAACTTTCACCATTTTTTAAATTCATAATTATGTCGCGCTAAAAAGTCAAACTTCCTGTGTTATTTCTGCTCAAATAGCCTAAAGCACAATGAATCGTAATCGCTAATCCTTAATCGTAAGCATGAGAGGAAGTAGGACAGACATATATCTCTGTCCTGCTTCTTCTCATTTTTACGATTAAGGATTAGCGATTACGATTCATTGTGCGTTAGGCTAATGGTCACTAGACCATGAGTGGGAAAGTGACAACAGTATATCGTCGGGGCTAGTGCAATACCGCGAATCTACATATTTCCATAAGGGCGCAATTACATGCCTGCGTCGAACGTTGCGTTTTTGCGTTGAATGGTGAGAGTGACAAAGATGTGACCATATTTCTGTCTTTCTCTCTCTCAACATACACCTAGGTGCATAAATGCCTTACCCCCAACTAGTTGTCCCTGCGCATGAGAATACGTGAGTAAGAGAGAGAGGTTGGGGGTAAGGCATTTATGCACCTAGGTGTACAACGCAAGAACGCAGCGTTCGACGCAGACATATAATTGCACCCTAAGGGCGCAATTACATGTCTGCGTCGAACGCTGACTTCTTGCGTTGAACAGTGAGAGAGAGGAAGACAGAAATATAGTCACATCTTTGTCACTCTCACCATTCAACGCAAAAACGCAACGTTCGACGCAGGCATGTAATTGCGCCCTAAGGGCGCAATTACATGTCTGCGTCGAACGCTGCGTATTTGCGTTGAATAGTAAGGGAGAGAGAGACAGAAATATAGTGACATCCTTGTTCCTCTCACCATTCAACGCAAAAACGCAACGTTCGACGCAGACATGTAATAGCGCCCTGAGAGTTATTTTTAGTCCAATTTGCCATGCAATAAAGTCCTTATGGAAATATGTAGATTCGCGGTATTGCACTAGCCCCGACGATATCAGTATCTCGTTCGTACTCATGACTTAATTACAATACGGACATTAAAGCGCAATCATGGACTTCACCCTGGGATCGTATTCTCGAATCGATGACCCTAGATGTCGCATGCGACATGCCATGCGAGATTGAAAAAGCTATTCTCGAACGTGTGTCGCATGCGAGATTTCATGTCGTATGCGATAATTTTCGAATGGTTCATCTCGAGTGGGTACTGGCCACTCGAGATGCAAAGTCGAATACGAAATGCTAGTGAGAAATAAGGTTGTGTGTCATACATGTAATAAACGTATATAATGCAAAGTAGTGTTAGCGGGCATGAACTAAAGTAAAAAATTAAAAATAACCTGAATGCCGAAATTAAAAATCAAAAGCATAAGTATTGTAAATCAAAAGCTTTATATAAACATTTTTTAAATTATTTTATGAAGCTATTTCAATAAGTATCAGTGAAAAAAGCTTTAAATCAAATGATAATTTAAACATTTTAAATATATTTATGTTGTCTTGTAAAAGAATCATGTAGACAAGATAAATTCCGATTGATTAAATAATTGAAATTGGAATAAATTGGTCAAAAACATTTTTTGGAACTCAGCATTTCTTTAATCAACCAATAATTTCTTATGAAATTCGTGAATAATATATAAGTTATAATATTAGGTTAGGTTAGAGTGACAGCCAAAAGAAATACATGTGTGGTACAAGAAGACTAGAAACAGGAGACCCAACATGGAGTGAGACTGATGGTCCAAATTGTGGCAGGATGCTTGGGCGTACTACCCCGAGGCGTGGTAGTTTTCTGCGCATCCCCACCAACTCCCACCATATGCTTAACTACATGAATTCTGGTCGCATGAAAATATGCATCAGTAAAATCGGTGGTGGGAATGCGCAGAAGACGACCGCGCCTCGGGGTAGCACGCCTATGCATACTGCCACGGTTTGGACCATTGCTCCCGATTTTAAGCAGCCGAGTTTGTACTCCTGTTTCTAGTCTTCTTGGTGTGGTACATGCTTTTTTCATTTAAGGATTATATATATGTTCCTTGAGTAATTATTTTTATTCTTTATAAAAATATAAGTATACGTAATTTTTGTACATTTATTGATTAAATGAAGAGTAATCACATATTTTATGAATGTTTAAAAATTATTGTTTACATCAGTAAGGTATTTTTATATAAATTCAATGCCCGCAATCTGCAAGCATTACAGAACGTAATTGTTTTTTTTCCCGTAAGATCACTTTTCTCTTCTACCTTAATTCTTATTGGTATAATAGTATTTCGAAACGACGGCAACACTGTCTAAATGTCGCACACGGAAATTTCCGAACAACCTATCTCGAACGGTCGTCGAGAATACAGTTTTAAAGTCGCATGCGACATTAACCATTCGACCAGGGTTGTGTACGTAACATACCGGAGGTATGTTACATAGTTTGTTACTGTATGTTACCTAGGTAAGTTACCTACCAAATTTGTTACATAATGCATTTTTTTGGTGGTGGGGGGGGGGGGGGTAACATACCTAAAACAGGTATGTTACTTGATGTAACATACCGGTAACATACGTAGAAACCCTCGAGTGACGCGTCATTACCCAACCCTGCATTCGACATTTTACGCATGCGAGAATTCTCGCATGCGTAAAATATCGAATGGTTAATGTCGCATGCGACTTTAAAACTGTATTCTCGACGACCGTTCGAGATAGGTTGTTCGGAAATTTCCGTGTGCGACATTTAGGGCGCAATTATATGTCAGCGTCGAACGCTGCGTTTTTGCGTTGAATGTTGAAAGTGACAAAGATGTGACTATATTTCTCTCCTCCTCTCTCTCATTATTCAACGCAAAAACGCAGCGTTCGAAGCAGACATGTAATTGCGCCCTTAGACAGTGTTGCCGTCGTTTCGAAATACTATTATACCAATAAGAATTAAGGTAGAAGAGAAAAGTGATCTTACGGGAAAAAAAACAATTACGTTCTGTAATGCTTGCAGATTGCGGGCATTGAATTTATATAAAAATACCTTACTGATGTAAACAATAATTTTTAAACATTCATAAAATATGTGATTACTCTTCATTTAATCAATAAATGTACAAAAATTACGTATACTTATATTTTTATAAAGAATAAAAATAATTACTCAAGGAACATATATATAATCCTTAAATGAAAAAAGCATGTACCACACATGTATTTCTTTTGGCTGTCACTCTAACCTAACCTAATATTATAACTTAAATATTATACACGAATTTCATAAGAAATTATTGGTTGATTAAAGAAATGCTGAGTTCCAAAAAATGTTTTTGACCAATTTATTCCAATTTCAATTATTTAATCAATCGGAATTTATCTTGTCTACATGATTCTTTTACAAGACAACATAAATATATTTAAAATGTTGAAATTATCGCTTGATTTAAAGCTTTTTTCACTGATACTTATTGAAATAGCTTCATAAAATAATTTAAAAAATGTTTATATAAAGCTTTTGATTTACAATACTTATGCTTTTGATTTTTAATTTCGGCATTCAGGTTATTTTTAATTTTTTACTTTAGTTCATGCCCGCTAACACTACTTTGCATTATATATACGTTTATTACATGTATGACACACAACCTTATTTCTCACTAGCATTTCGTATTCGACTTTGCATCTCGAGTGGCCAGTACCCACTCGAGACGAACCATTCGAAAATTATCGCATACGACATGAAATCTCGCATGCGACACACGTTCGAGAATAGCTTTTTCAGGGCGCAATTACATGACTGCGTCGAACATTGCATTTTTGCGTTGAGTGATGAGAGTGACAAAGATGTGACTATATTTCTGTCTTCCTCTCTCTGACCATTCAACGCAAGAACGCAGCGTTCGACGCAGACATGTAATTGCGCCCTTAATCTCAGGGTTGCCAGCATTGGCGATTTTGCGCCAAACTGGCGATTTTTTTTTGGAAATGGCGACTGATTTTTTGACTTGGCGCATGGCGCTTTTTTTGGCGATCTTGAAATTTTAAATATTAAACATATTTTTCAATGATAAACTGAGTTCAAAAATAATTTCCTGCATCCTGTAAATATTTTGATTGACCTGCTTTTAATAATAGTAATTATATTCGAATAAAAGATTAATAATATTCATTTTCCATCAATATTAAATTATTGGGTAACTAGATAAATATTTGTCATTTTGAATTCCCCGTGTTTGGCGATATTTGGCGATTTTTTTTCGACAGATGGCGCCGAACTATCGAGGTTTGCTGGCAACCCTGCTTAATCTCGCATGGCATGTCGCATGCGACATCTAGGGTCATCGATTCGAGAATACGGCCCCAGATTCTTTTCTATATTAACCTTTTTATTCAATGGAATTAATTCGCTGCTCAACTAACCTTTTTAGAGTTGCATATACTTGCTTATATTTTTTTGAATTTTTAAAAATTTTTATGTATTTCATAATTTAATTAGATAACAAGTTTTTAAATAATTAATACAAGATTGATATGAAACAATTTAAATATTTGTTTAGGTAAAATAATCACATTTACCAGTGATAAGTTTACTGTTTTGAAGTAGTCTGCTATATTTTGACATTTTAGATTGTTTTTGTTGTTCTCACATTATAATTATATTCTTAGTGTTTCAGTATGATACGTAGCAACAAAATATCAGTATTGGAATTGTGTACTTCCATAGAATGTGGTAAGTATGTTAACAAACTTTTGTTTAAATAAACTGCTCTGAATATTTCCGTGAAATGTTGCACATTTTTATTTAGAGAAAAGTAATGTATTTCATTTACGAGTGGTTCTTTAGAAAGATTCCTTTTTCTGCGTCGAAAATGAGAAAATAATAAATACATTTTTTTACCTCTAAAACTCAGAAATACATTATGCTTTGAAAGATTTAACACCTTCATATCTTGATCATGATAATTTCTAGATTTTAAAAAAGATTTTTTATATGGGCAAATCCACGGAACCGTACGATTTCATGTTATTCATGATTTAAACCTTTATAATAATATATTATAAATAGTTTCAAGGTATCATTATCTTTTTAAGGCCACATTTAACTGAAATAGCTAATTGAATCCAAATATTTCTAATTCTTCAAGTGAAATAAAAAGTCATATATAAGCGTCAACAATCAAGTTTGACTTGTTACTTTCGCTACTTTTTTTACTTTTATGAGTATAATTTTTTCAGCAGAAGACGAAATCATTTAAAACTTATGACGAATGTAAGTTCTAACTCTAAAAAAGGTATTACACTTTTAAAAAAAGATGTGCTCTAAAATTAAAACTAATGGCAACTATTTAAAAAGTGTTACTCCCACTTTTCAATAAATGAAAGATATAGTTATTTTCTTTTTTTGCTTCTTCAGCGATAACGCAATTCTATTTTTCTTTCAACGTGTGTATTGCTGATGAAAAAACGAATAAATTAAGACCTTTTTAAATAATGTCGCTTTAAAGCTTAAGATAATATAACAATAATTATCTCTTTATATTTGAACGTGAAAGGCTTTAAAATTGAACCTTTTTTAATGGCACACTCACAGATCAATGAATAAAGGTTGGAAGTTTTGCGTGAATGATAGATATAATTATTAGAAATCTTATTTCTAAATGCTAAATTTTAACGACAATTAGAACATTTAAAAAATATTAAATATAACATTTTTTAAACTTTTCGTCATTAAAAGAATCCAAATGAACATAGCTATTAAGCTTAACAGTCTGCATTTGTTTCCTCGTTTTTTGAAATCATTTCTTTGCAACAAATTTTTTTTAATTTTAACTGCTTGAGCACCAAAGAGAAATGGTTCAAGTTAAGGAATTATTGTTTCTAAATATATTTCTAACATATATATCTAAAAATAAAATATGTGCTTCAAATTGAAAAATTATATTATTTGTAACATTAAATCGTATAGTTCCGAGAAGTTGATCATCTTGGTAAAATGTTTAGCAACTTTCATTTGTTTTTTCGTTTTGAAAAAATATTCCTTGACAAAAAATTTCCTTGAAGTTTTTTTATTATAATTCTTTCAGCACTAAATGAAAAAGGTTCACGCAAAAGAATTTTGTTTCTAAATGTATTTCTTACAGATATATCTATAAATAAAGAGTGTGCTTGTAATTTTAAAATTCTAAAATTTATAACATGAAATCGTACGGTTCCGTGGATTTGCCCATATTAAAATTAATAGAAAAAGCAAAAGGTTCAAATGTGGAGCAGGTGTTTTTTTTTAAAGTTAAAGAAGAACTTCATGACATTCAAATTTATCTTTTACAATATTGTTGCATTGATTAAAAACTATTTAATAATGTTCATTTATAATATTTAGAATCTAAGAAATATGTAGATTTTAAGACACAAAAATAAAAAATATTTTTACCACCAAGAATTATTTTTTAAGATTTGTAGCTTTAGTTTTCACTGACATTTTGCAAACAATTGATATTCATATTAATTTTAAATCTGAGCCAGAAGAATGATAATTTCAACATTTTTTAAATGTTATTTAAAATTTAACTTTATTGTAGAAAAATCGTAATATTGAAAGTAAATTAATTTTAAAATTGAATTTAAGATTAAAATTAAATATTAATATTACGTTTTGAAAATTAATGTGAAGTAATTTTTAAAAACACTTTGAAACGTAATGAGTTTTTTTACTACAATTTTTCTACTCAAAAGAACAATTAACCTTTTTACTGCTTAATCTTAATACTTAATTTTAATCTTAAATTCAATTTTAAAATTAGTTTTCTTTCAAAATTAATTCGGTTTTTTTTCAGTAACCGGTTTTATTCGAGTTTTTTCAGTAACCGGTTATCCGGGTTTTTCAAAACAACCGGTTTAAGCGGTTTAACCGAAAAGCAAAAAACCGGTTTTCCGCATAGGCCTATAACCCTATGCATACTACATTGGATTTTTGTGGACTCACTTTAAAAAGATTCTCTTCTGATTTGCGAGCTCTTAATGTGTATCTCTAATCTTCTATTTTTTCGGCTAAGCATATTTAGCTTAATATCTATATATGATATTATTTTTATATTCTGTATATATGTATTATAAATGCATGAATATATTGCAGGGCTGTTATTGATTTTAATCATTGGGAAATTCGCATTAAAACCATGATTTAAATAAAAAACTTTACAATTCTCAGGATGTCTAATACTGCATGTAAAACATCGCTATCCATAAACAAAACCCACAAATTTGTGGACAAATCTTAAAAATTTCAATTTTAATATTTTAATCTTTATAAAAATTTAAAAAATAGTGTTAATACAGATAATCAAAATACCTACGATTTACAAATTTTTAGTATGAAGGTAGCAAAACATAGTATAAAAAGGTTTATTTATTTAATTCATTATAATTATATAAATTCCAAACGTCAATTAACCCATATTCCAATTTGTTCCTACTTTTAAATTTCAATTAATTTTTTTCCTTTTACTTATGATATTTTTTTGTTTGTTTGTCTATTGTAATTTTTAAACTTGAGAAAGACCCAAGCTTCGGTCGGAACATGTTGTCGATAAGATAATAAAATAAAAACATCAAAAACCACTAAAATGGACTTCATTTTCTTACTTAATTAAAATGGTTGCAAAAATATAATAACATTTGTCTATTTATTTTAGGATTTTCTTTAATTTTCATCTTTTTATGCAAATTATTTATAATTATTTTATACAATTTTTTTTTACAATTGTTAATTTCGTTGATTTAATTATTTCCATATTTTTAAAAATAAATACGTTTATTGTTTTGTAAGTTTATTCAAATATTTTTCACATCTTGTCTATTTTTGCGAGATTTTTTGCAAAGTTACTTATTCTTCCATAAAATTTTTATATTTTCTTTATTTTTATAAATTTATTTTTGGACTTGTTTTAAGTGTAATATTATAAAAATGTTAATTTTTAGGAAATTATCAATCACTCCGAGTCAATAAAACACATTGATCGCCTTGTGCCGTTGTGGCAACTTGTCTAAAATATTTATATTTTAAAATTTATTGACTTCATAATGATTGTACTTAATATATATATATTTTTTTTAACAAATCTTTTAACATTTCTGATGAAGACAGAATAGCTGCCGAAACGTAAAAAAACATCTGTGTGTTTTATTGACTCGGAGTGATTGATAATTTCCTAAAAATTAATAACTTCACCGAGTGATAAATGCATTTAAAATAATCATAAAAATGTGTTTGGTTTAATTTTGTTAGATTTAGGAAAAAAATATTTCTCTATTTTCATCCTATTTATTTAATTTTCTTGATGTTTCAATATTTTTTTAGTTCGTCCTTGTGTTTTAATTAATTCTTCAATTTTTGTCATCATTTTTCATTTCATAGAAACATTTTCCTTCTTTTCAATTGTTTAGTTTTTATCTTATAATTACGAATTTTTGAAAACATTTATTTTATGCTTTTATTGACTTTTTTTATTTCCCAATTTTCAACTTTTTTGAAAGCTTTTATTCTTTATTTTACATTATGTAAATTTAATCTCGTACTAAATATTATCATTTAAACATCGTTCTTCTATTTCATAAAATTTCTTTTTTTTAAATTTTTTTAAAAAATTCCAAAATTTTATTCTTTCTTTTTTTATTCAATTTGTAAAATAATTCTCTAATTTTTCTAATTTTAAAAATTTTTTTCTCTTTTTAGTAATATATTTTAACGTTTTGTTAATTATCCTCTACTTATAAATAAACATTTGGAGATTTTATATACTGATTTTTATCAGCCCTGATATATTGTGTAATTTATGTGAACACAATGTGTTCAAGGGCTTTATTTTGCTCTTGCCCGTTAATAAATAAATAAATAAGAAAAATCAATGAAAATAAGGATATTTTGTCAAAAAAGGTTCAAATATGTGAAAAAAAATTGAAAAAATATTTGTTTCGCTTTGAAAAAAATGTTTGCATCTTGTTTTGTTCCTTATTTAATCATATTTTGACAAAATATTCTCATTTTTACGTAAAAAAAAAATTTAAAAAGAATAAAAAAAAAAAAATTTCAACAAAATACACTCATTTTTTTGATTTTTCTGATCCCTTTCTAACCCCTTAATACCAAATTTTATAAGAATTAATTAATTTTAAAATTTTTATGTCCGCCGTATTGGATCCGCCATTTTGAATTTTTGAAATCTGACTTCAAATTTGTAATCAGGGACCCTGAAAACCCCCTGATACAAAGTTTCCTGGAAATGGATTAATTTTTAAATTTTCGTGGCCGCCATATTGGATCCGCCATTTTAAATTTTTGAAATATGACTTCAGATTTGTAATGAGCGACCTCTAAAACAATAGTAACCATAATAATTAGTAGTTTAAATTTCTCGTTTTTTTGAGAATTAATATTTTTTGGCAATAATAACCTATTTTGGTTTATTCTTAGTCAACTTCTGAGTCTTGTAAAAAACAGGGTGTCTACTAACCGGAAAAACCAGGAAATAACCGGGAATTTAAATTGACCGGGAAAAACCAATTATTTTCTACAATTCTCCATTATTTTCTTCCATTCTGAATTATTTTCATTAATTTCAAATTATTTCTTAAATTCTCAAGTATTTTCTTCGATTTTCTACTATTTTCTTCAATTGCCAATTATTTTCTTCAATTTTCAATTATTTTCATCAATTTATAATTATTTTCTTCAGATCTCAACTATTTCCTTCAATTTTTAATTATATAATTTAATATTCAATAATTCTCGACTTTTTTCAACTATTTTTTTCAATTATCATTGATTTATTTCACATCTCAATAACTCCTCCATTTTTCAATTATTTTCTTCTATAATCAATAATTTTCGGCTTTTTTCAATTATCAATTATGTTTTTGAAACTTGAATTCAATTCATCAATTATTATTCAACAATTTTCATAAAATCACATTTTCTTCAATTTCAAATTATTTTCTACAATTTTTAATTAATTTCTTCAAATAACAATTACATTCTTCATTTTTTTTTTTTTTTCAAATTCTATAATTCCTGGGTTGTTTAATTTCTTTTTTCTTCAATTATCGCTTATTTTCTTCTACTTTCAATCCCATTGTTCAATTCTTGAATTATTTTCTTTAATTCTCATTTATAATTTTCGACATTCAATTTCATTCTTTTATTTTTAATTTTTTTTAATATTCAATAACTCTAGGTTTTTTACATTGGTTTTTTTTTAAATTTTCAATTATTTTCTTCAAATTACAATTTTTTTCTTAAATTTCAATTATTTTCTTCAATTTCAAATTATTTTTTCATATTTCTTTCAGTTTCTCAATTTCTTTCAATTTTTTCTTAATTTTCTTCAATATTTAACAATTCTCAGCTTTTGTAAATTATGTTTTTCTTTCAATTTTTATTTAAATTGAGAATTTTTAAACCATTTTCATCAATTCGCAATTATTTCCGTCGATTTCTAAATTTTTCCGCTGTTTCCAAATATTGTATTTAATTTTTAAGTACTTTCTTCAATTTTTAATTATTTTCTTCAATTTTCAATTATTTTCTTTAATTTTTAATTATTTTGTTCAATTTTCAATTGTTTGTTTTAATATTCAGTAATTTCGACTTTTTTCAATTATTTTTTTTCAATTATCAGTTATTCATTTCATGTTTCAAAACCTCCTTCAATTTGCAATAATTTTCTTCTATTTTCAATTTAATTGTTCAATTGCTCAATTATTTTTTTCAGTTCTCAATTAATTTCTCTAACTAACAATTTCATTCTTTAATTTGTAATGTTTTCTTCAATATTAAATAATTCCTGTCATTTTCCATTTTTTTAATTATAAATTATTTTCTTCTTTTTTCAATTCAATTGTTCAGTAATTTTCTTTAATTCTCAATTATTGTATTCGAATTTCAATTTTATTTTTCAATTTTCAATTGTTTTTTTTTAATATTTAATAATTCTGTGTTTTTCTGATTTCAATTTGATTATTTAATTTTCAATTTATTTCTTCAATTTTGAATTATTAACTTAAATTTTAAATTATTATTTTTTTTGATTTTCTATCTAGTTGACCAATTTTGCTTTCTCATAGAGGAAGCTTTGTGATCGTTAAAATTTTCGATTTTCCAAAAATAGTCTAAATCGACTCATTTTCATCTAAAAAGCGAAAATTTTCATTCCTAAGCAAATGTCCAGATGTATGTGTGCGTGTGTGTGTGTGTGTGTATAGCGTTTTTTGTGTACAAGATATTTTGAGAACTCTTAGACGGATTCCAATAAAATTTGGATGACTTATTAAGCTCATGAATATCTAAATTTGGACACAAGGATTTTTGAAAATACCCAACCAAATTTTTTTGAGCACCTTTTTCCATCGAAAAAAATCGTTTTTTGCCAAAAAAAATTTTTATGCTAAAAATACAACTTAATGAATACGAAAATCACATTCCTTATCTCAAAACGAATCGATTGACCTATATAACTTTTATAATTGATCAAGAATTCGTAAAATAATTCATATTTTTTTCATTTAAAATTCTTCATTTTTAAATAACTTCCTCAATTAACTTACATATTATTAATTTCTTGCTTCCTCTATGAGGAAGCAAATTATTTTGCTTACTTGGAAGCGAACTGTCCATGAAATGGACATAATTCTCACCTAGTTTAATTATATTCTTTGAATTTAATAACCATTGTTCAATTTTTTCAATTATTGTTCAATTGTAGATTAATATTTACTTTTTTTTTTAATTTTGTTTCTAATTGTCAAATATTTTTGTCATTGTTCAATTATTTCTTTCCATTATTAATTATTTCTTTTCATTATTAATTGTTTCTTTTAATTCTTAATTATTATTTTTTGTAAAGTTTAATATTTAATTCTTCAATTCTCAATTATTTTCTTTGAATTTCAATTATTTTCTTCAATTATCAACTGTTATATTCAATTTTTGTAGCCATTTGTAGGTCTATTTATACTTAAAATAAATTTTAAGTTAACAAGAGAAAAAACCGGGAAAAATAGGAACAAAAACCGGGAAAAACCGGGAATTGACCGGGAATTTTGTGGGACGAAATTAGTAGACATCCTGTAAAAAATAGTAAACTTACAAAATAAAATAAAAAAATAAATAAAAATTAAAAATGTTTTAACCTTAAAATTAAAAAAATATCAGAAAAATTTTAAAAATTAAAAAAAATTTTAATGACATTTGTTTTTAAATTAAACTTTTGTTCAACTTTTAACTTTAATTTATTTACAGTCATTATAAAATTGATTAAGTAGAATTAGATTTATACATTTTTTTACCAAAAGCCAATATTTACATAGGAAAATATTTCTTTGGGTGTGGAGTTTAATAAAATATACAGTGGAGTCCGGTTATAACGACATTCAAGGGACCGAGGATTTCCATCGTTATAACCGTAAAGAAGAAAAATACAGACATATACATATATCTCTATATAAACGTAAATTTATTTGATCATTATTATATAGAGTGGATGTAAACGTAAAATCATTAAATGTAGTATGCTTTATTAAAGGGATTACCAAATATATGGAGCTATGAACTTAGGAAATTGGTTATCAAAAAATACTTGTTATAATAAAATACTTTTTGTTAAAAACACTTTCTGTCAGAAAATATTCTTTGTCACAAAATACTTTCTGTCAAAAAATACTGTTGGTAGCACGCCACTAGATTTCGATGCCCTCCGAAGGCGGGCTCCAAAGCTAGTAATTAGATAAAATAAATGCTCTTAGAAGGTCAATAATAAGAAATTGGGGTTTTCCCTTGATCTTCCTAAGATCATTTACTCTATCTAATTATTATCGATTATGTAAGGAAAACATTTTAAGTGATTTATTAAATGTGAAAATAATTTTTTTTTAGAATGAGAACAAAGTAGGTCATGTTGAAACATCTGATGCAATGGAAATTGGTGTATTTAAATAAGAATGATTAAAATATCAAAGAACTTGGAATGACAATGTCTTCCTCTTCTGTTCCAAATAAAGAGGAGCAATCTGGCACAAGTGACGAGAATAATTTGAGAAAAAAATGGGAATTCCTAAAGAAATGGATTCATTGTATTTGTGTTGTTGCATTCGATCTCGAATTAGGCCAAGCCATAGAGGTATTTGAAAATTACTTATTAATTATGTCCTTTTGCATGTCGCAATTGATTAATACACCTCTTTTTATTACTTCACTAAATCTTTCATTTTTAATATTATATTAATAAAACTTTTCCTCTTTAAGGTGCTAATAGCTATTAAAATGTTGCAAAAAATGAATCCCAAATAATATTATTGTGTTAACCCATTAAGGCGGTTGGAAGGAGAAAAGTGTCAGTAGTTCTCAAACACTTTCCCCTCCTTTGCTTGAAAATGTCCACTTTATACATTTTTTTTTTTTTTTTTTTTTTTACAAAAAAGCTTCTTACTCCTATAGTTATTATTAATGACTTTTATTTAATTTTACCTTAATTCTTAAGCTTTCGTTGCCCGACGCAGTCCGATTTCAAAGACTATCGGGGGTCCAAATTAAACTCTTTACTTATTAATATTAGAGCGCCTGTCGACTGAATAATGTTATTACTATTAAAATGAATTCTATTAACAAATAAATTATTAACTAGCTTGAAGAGCAAAGAAAAATCAGAGGTGTAAAATGGGGAACCCAAAGAAAATAAAATAAATAGGTAATATTTGACTCTCCTTATTATACAACGGGCTGTCAGTTTTATTTTCGAAACTGGAGTTAATTGTTTACGTTTGTAGAAAAATAAAGAAAGAATGAAGAATTTGGGAAATATTTGTTTTTTTTTTTCAAAAAGATGATTCCGCAAACATGAAAAATTAACTTCAGTTTCGAAAATAAAACTGACAGACCGTTGTATAATAAGGAGAGTCAAATATTATTTATTTTATTTTCTTTGGATTCCCCATTTTACACCCCCAATTTCTCTTTGCTCTTCAAGCTAGTTAATAATTTATTTATTAATATTGTTATAAATATATTGACTTCCAGTCGACAGGCGCTCTAATATTAATAAGTAAAGAGTTTAATTTTGGACCCCCGATAGTCTTTGAAATCGGACTGCGTCAAGTGACGAAAGCATAAAAAATTTTTTCGTTTTTTTAGGAATTTTTTTTTCAAATATTAGAAGAAATACTAAAACAGTTATTCTTTGATTCTCACCTTTTTATCAATTATTATGAATTATCTTTCTATACCTTGCTGACAATTGACAATCAAAAAATTGGCAAATAATATTTAGAACCTCTTGTAGGTAATCTGAGGTTAAAATATAAATATCGTACTTTCTTAAAAGTCTGCAAATTTAACTTAAATATCGTTTGTTCCTAATTACCCCTTGTTCACAATTACCCCATATGACCCTTTCTGATTTTTTTTTAAATGCTCCAAGAGTAAACTTTCGAGCAAAGAAAGGGAAACTGTTTGAGAACCACGGCAACTTTTCTCCTTCCAATGGCCTTAATTTTAAATAATATACCTAGTAGAAAGCGAAAAATTAAAAAGAATAAAAAATTTCTAATTATTATGATTTCCATTTCTATCCTTTTCAGTAATTGATCTTAAGACTTTTTCGAATGTATATTTTAAATTTTCAGGTTAGGTGTAAAATTCGTTTTCTTATATAGTCAGTCAATTTAAATTTATTATGCTCCCTTTACATGTTTCTTTAAAGTTGTTCTTTAAATAATTTTTCTGTTTACAATTTATGTACGAAAATATAAAATAAAGCTTATTTTTATATGAATTATTTTCTCTAGTTCATCCACTGGCTCATGTCGTTTACACCTTAATAGATATTTAATTTTAAACACATATTTTTAGTGAGACTTACTTTGATAGTGTGAAATGCTACTTAATTCTACATAATTGAAAGGAATTGACAAATTTAGGAAGCATTAAAATATAGAATCGATTGCGATTCTTATTATGTGGAATCTCAGTCTCATCAGAGAATACAAAAGAATTATACAGAAATGAAATTCAAAAATATCGAATAAATCTCACTTTATTATTGACGCACTGAAATTATTCAATTCTTTTGAATTATGACCTTCTTGATGGGTATCTGAAGAAATGCTAGAATTTGCAATATTTTCCTAAAATTCAAATTATTTTTAAAATAAAATAAATTATTTAACCCTCAAACTTTTATTTTAAAGGTAATATTAATGGAATCTAAATATGTTATTGCCATTAATGGAATAATTTTTTCCAAGAAACTACCCTTGAATTTGATCCAAAAAATGTTAAAATATTACGTTTCAAAAGAAAACGACATCCAAAAATAAAAACGTTGTACGAGTATTATATTAGAAATAATAATAATTAATAGAGTAGCACAAGTAGTGCAAACTTAAAAAAGCTACGTAAATAGTATGTATAAATAATTTGTTAAATATCCAAAAATGATACTTAGCTAAAAAAAATTACTTGTGCAACTTTATTCTTTTTAATAAATAAACAGTTGTTAATTTTTTTTGCTTTAAGATCGAGAAACGTCAACATGTAAATGAAATAAGAGAATTTTTGCTTATAAAACTTTTTTTTAATAGATTTTTTTTTGATAAAATATTTATTGAACGGCATTATTATTATTATTTTAAATTTTCATTTAATACAAATTTTATTTTGATTTGCAGTAAAAAATATTGTGATACCCGTTACTTCGTTGCTCTCTCTTATGAGCCTTTTTGTAACTAGGGGAGAGTGGCCATCAATGTACCAGTTTTTTCAATGAACCATTTCAATTTTCTCAGAAACAATTAAATAAAAATTCTCCTAATTTTAAATATAAATTAAGTTTGCGTAAACACACTACGTCCATAAATTTGAGACGTGTGGATTTATTCATTACAGAGAAAACTGGAAAAAACTGTTTTTGATGTACTGAAGAAAAAATTTACCTAAAATAAAAACACGTTTTTTAATTGAAATAAGGCCATTTAAAAATAAATGTACTTACGATTTATTTTGTTTTGGACCTTAACTACAATATTCTAATGAGATAAAGATTTTGAAATATTGGATTAAGTTATAAAAAACCATTTTTGTTGCAAATGTCATGTTGATTCAATGTACCAGGGAACAATGAACCACCTGGAATTACAGTGTATTTTCGATTTCTAGAGTGGTATGCCTGATTATAAAACTAAGCATGCGTACAGCATGTTACAGCAATTGTTATCAGTACTTTTCTCAACATAGCAGAACTAAAATGCCATTTTAGATAGTTAACTTAAATTTGAGGTATATTTATGTTATACATTATCAATTAAAGGTGTTAAGTAATAATTTTTTATAGTATTTGATAGAAAATAAGTTTGTTTACAAAGTGAAAATTGCAATATTACTACACTGAGAAAAAAATACTGCCACAAGAGCTCCGGTCACTCATGTGTTTTCAGCGTTACTAGAACACTGCAGTTTTGGCATGACATTACCGCTAAAATTTCAACCGAAGGTTATGACAATTCACGATCGATCCTCACTTGTTTTGTTATGATTCGAGATTGTAATTAAACATTGGTTATAAATACTGATTGATTTAATTATTCTAATACAATTTAAAAACAAATTATAAATTAATTAATTAAAAAATTTATTTATTAATAATTTTAATATTAACTTCATGTGTTCAACGTATTATTCAACACTAAATTTTGCAAAATTTTGCCAGGTCCCTAATGCTTTTTCAAAACAATGCTAAAACTGCAGTGTGTCTCCTGCCAAAATAGCGGGAATGTATAGGCAGTTTGATTCCTACTATAATGGCATGACTTTACCGCTGCCACGGCGGTTTTTTTTTCTCAGTGTATTGTTAAACATTTTTAGTATTATTATAGAGGTGGTTCATTGTGTACCCAGGTTGTTGAAAATGAAAATAGCTTGTTACTTTAGAAAAACCCTAAATTCTATTATTTAATCAAAATAAATCGTGTAAAATATGTGTGCATTACCTAGATAAGTGTTGTAGTTTTATATTGATGCAAAGAAGTGCTTGAAATTGGTGAAATTCAATAAGTACTATGACCTTGAAAAAAACCCGGTACATTGATAGCCACTCTCCCCTACTGCAAGTAGTGTAATTCACTAATTACAATGTAGATAGTCAAATATTTTGAAACATTATATTGATCAAATATTTGGGAATAAAAATATGATGATAAGTCAAATTTCAGAGAAATAAGAATTATGCTTTCTAAAATCGAGTATATGCAAAATAAATGTTATATTAAGGGGTTAGACCACTGTAAAGCACAAAAATTAGAACTAATTTTAAGATTCTTTTACGGGAGCAGGATAAAATGAGATAAAATCAGGTTTTATTTACTATTATTAGGTATCTATTGAAGTATAAAAAAATTATTTTGCTATGTTGAAAAAGTTAAAATGGCGGCCTAGATTGTCGATTTAAGAAATGCAGTTTTTTAAGTAGAGGTCTACTGCCGGTAGAAAATCTTTGTAAATTTTGTATGCAGAATCAAAACTCAACATTTTTATGAATTTGCAACTCAAAAGCTAGAGAAGTACGTAGGGGGTTTTGAAAAAAAAAACGGTTTTTGTGAAAATGGCACACATTTGAATAAAAATTTTTAGTTTTTCGGTAAAAAATCGATAGGGAATTGTTAATAAAGCATTAATTTTTTTTACTAGAGCAAAACCCCTACGTACTTCCATAAAGAATGTTATTATGTAGCTACATACCAATTTTTAAGTAAATCGGCCGAAATTATTGTTTCTTATTTTTAAAACCCTATGGCACCTTTCTAACTAACAAAAAAAATTCGATTTTTTGGAAGGTTTACAGTGGTGTGATCCCTTAAATAATAATAATTCTGATCAATGAATATTCGATTAAATTGAAATATTATAATAAATAATGATTTATAATAATTTTGACCAAGTTTTATCTTGTCCGACATATTAAATTTAAAAGGGTTGTAATAGTAACAAAAAAATTAATAAAGAGAGTTTACTCCATTATAAATAATAAAATATTTTCTCAAAAATGGACCAAAAGTGGACCCTGAAACATTTTGATGATTTAAAAGGAAATCATTATTTTCTTCATTATAAATAGAGTATATTTTTGTTATAAAATTGAAATTCAAATTATTATTTATTGAAATTGTAAGTGTACAAAAATATTATTAGATTTGAAGAGAAAATTATCCATGTGTAAAATGATTTGTCCATTGTTACCTATAGAAATAAATATTACAAGTTATAAAAACTTTATATTTTAATTTTTCCAGTCTTTTTTCTTAAATGTAAAAATTCTAAAGAAATAAGATATTTTTAGTATCTACGGACTGTGAATCTGAAAAATCAGTAATTCAGGCAATTTGGAGAATCAATTTTTGTAAAGACCCCTTGTTTTTAAAATTCTTTAATTTTTTTGTAATATGTTTTATTGATCCTTAATTTAAAATTTTGTGAAACTGTATGTGTAAAATCGGATATTCACTTCATTGCAGGCAATTTATCCAACCCACATCAAACTTTCGGAACAAGAAAGGTCAAACGTTTGCTATTTGGCTTTTCCTGACTCAAACTCAGGATGCATGGGAGATACTCAGTATCATGTAAGAATTAGGCAAAGTGGAAAAAATCTACAGAAAAATTCCACTTTGAAAAATTATGATAAAAATGCTCCAATATTTTTGCGATCTGATGCCTATCATTATTGGGGATATGTTTACTTTCGTCAAGTGAAAGATAAGACACTGCCAAGAGGATATTTCCAAAAAGTGAGTTTAACATTAAATCAACTGTATCAATTTGTATTTACAATCAATTGTATTGCATAATTTTGCAGAGTGTTATCGTGATATCGAAGCTTCCATTTGTAAATTTATTCACTGAAATAGTAGCGTTAATAGCCCCCAAGTTTTTTGAAATGGGCAATAGTGCAATGGATGCAATAGTTAGTGAAATTTCCGATTGGCCTGCTCCAGTTCCTGGTGACGTCATTTATTTGCCCTTAATGGGAGTTTTATTCCAAGTGAGTTCACTTTCTTTTTACTTGAACAGCACTGAAAATTCTCGCAAAATTGCTAATTTTGAGACAAGGTTTCCAGTATTGCAAGTATTGCTGGAACACTCGATGCTGTGTGGATGAATTTATAAAGAATATTTCATTACAAGAAGTAGAAATTCGAAATTGATGTAATTAACGTTTGTTTTAGACATATATCCCTAATCATTATCGAAAATTGTCAGTATCTGATGTGGCATCGAATTCCACGGCACATAAAGAGTCTGAAAGACTTCTTGTTTTAACTTCTGTCTATGAGGATAATATTTTCCAAAGTTTAGCCGTTGTTGTTACTCATATTCATTTGTTATGGGAGCTTGTTTTACTTGCTGAACCAATAGTTGTTATGGCCTCTTCTCCTACAATGTGCTCAAAAATGGTTCAGGCTCTCACTGCGTAAGATTTTTTTCTACTAATTAATTCTTGAAAACAAAAGACAAATAAACATCCATATAAATTAACCATTTTGTCAGCAAAAGTTGTAGAAATAAATTGAACATGATTTACTTTTTCTGTTGACATAGGATGATTACTCCATTAAAATATCACGCTGATCATCGACCTTACTTTACAATTCACGATTCTGAATTTAAAGAATACACAACAGATACTCAAAATCCTCCAGCTGTAATTCTTGGTGTTACGAACCCCTTCTTTGCCAAAACTCTGCAACATTGGCCACATATTGTTAGAATTACTGATACTGAATATTCCGGTATGTAATATATATATATATAATTTTAAAATTATTAAAATTTAATAGAGATGAAGTTTTACAAAATCTTCTTTGATTTGGTACTGCAGAAAACTTGAAGCACAGGATTAAAAAGTCCGAGAACCTAAAAATACTCGATTCAAAGCCAGGAGTTTACACTGAGTACAAGCCATTCCTGCATAAAGATAAAGCTATTATAAAGAAATTGCTGAGAGGGATTCAAACAAAGAGACCTGGAGAGGCTCAAACTATTCTCTTGAGGCGTCATTTAATAGAACTCACTGAAAGCTTTATGATTCCTCTGGAAAGGTACATCGCGAGTCTTATGCCCTTGCAGAAAAATATTTCACCGTTTAAGGTAAGCAATTTAATTATGTTATATGTATGATTACACATGGTTATTACACATAGTTGTCAAAAAAACCACATTTTGATGTTTTTGTTTGTTAGGACATTTACAATTTGGGATAAAAACATTTCACGTGAGCAAAAGATTCAGTGGCGTAACTGAAAAGTTTCACTTTTGCATAGAGGAATTGAAAAAATTGAATAAATTTCAATTTTGTAAACAATGAAAAATTGCCATTAACTCTATTAATATCTGGGAAAATATATACCGTTTTTTGCATTATTTGAAATCAATTATTTTTCAAAAATTTGTTTTGAAGTTAGTAAAAAAGACTCCAGTGTTTCATTTTCAAACATTTTTGTCTTATTTTTGTTGTAAAGTACGAGAAATAAGCATTAAATTTCAATGTTATAAGGGAAAGTGAAAATATAAAAAGCATCTGGTTCCAAAAACCAACTTCCATAATTATAACATGGTGCAATTACCATTTTTTAACCTACAAAGAATCTTTAAATTCTAGATTTACTTAAAATAGTGCAGTAACTGTGTCTAGGCGATTATTTTTGGAGTGACCCACTAGAAAAATTTTAAGTAGTACGAATGTCAATAGACTAGAAAATTATGCGAATTTCACAACCTCTAACAAAAGTGAACTATAAAGTCGGTGATTAATGAAGAAAACATTAGAAAAAAGGTTTGTTGGGGGAAAAATATACGTTGCGTTGGTAAAATAATAGGTTGGGAATTTTACCAATTGGGAAAAATGTCCATTACCACCTGACCAAATCTTATTTAAATCCGTTAATATAAACCATTTTCGAGTTATCGTGTTTGGGTCATTCCACGTGACATTTTCATTGAAATTTTTTTTTTGTTTGGAATAATTTTTTTTCTGATTCTATATGAAAAATAAGGAAACACGTATTTTTTTATTTGTTTATTGAATAAAAATTGCAGAAGTTATGAATTTTTGAAATTTAACGTTTTTTGAAATAGAGCATTTTTAACCTTCGTTTTTCTCCGTTATTGTTAGTAAATTGAAAATAATGCCCTACATAAAGCTTGTTCAATTTTTCTTAGATTTTTTAGACGTGTAGTGAAAAATAATGAATTTGCAACAAAAAAACATGAAAAATTGAATTTCCGCCTAAAAAGTGACTTTTTTCAAAACCGAAGGTCTCGATTTTCGATTTTTTTCTTTCAATGCAGTTACTGATTAATAAAGAAATTTTTCTCGTAAGTCTAAAAGTGGTGCTCTTTAGCGTTTTAATCATATTTGCATTTATATAGTTTACTTTTACTTTGAATGAAAATGTCACGTGAAATGCCCCGTTTACAATCCGGACATTTAATCAGGATCTGATTTTGAACTGATTTTGAGATAGACGAAAGTTAATTAAAAGCATTTTAAAAAATTTATAAATTTGAAGGAATACAAAGCTTTCTTTACGAGGAAGCAAAAATAACAATTGGAGAATTTACATAAAAAAATTAAATGCAAAATTTATTAAAAATTTGTCAAGCTTATTAAACTCATAATTACCCAAGTCGGCAATTTTTTTGTTTGTCTGAGATTTGCAATTTTTTTCCTGTAGTTTTTGATGAGCTGATTCCGAATCTGTCAATAAATGTTTTTTATCACGTCAAGTTTTTGAGAAAAGTAGGGTTGAAAACCCCAAAAATGACATTGTTTTTGGCCAAATTTGAAAATTTGTACCGGATGAATCTGACATGATGGATACTTGTTTTAATAGGCAAATTAAAGCTTTAGCATTGTAGAATTAATATAGCGATATATGAGCCAAAAAATCAAAATCTACAATTAGATTTAAAAATTCAAAATGTCGGATACAATATGGCGGCCGATTGATAGCCTTGATAGCTGTCAAAAAAATTGTGATTGACGTCTAATTTGATTGGTTGTTGCATATTTCGCTATATCATCGTATTCTGCAAAGAATACGTATTTTTTTAAAATACCCAATGAAAATTTTTTAAACGCCTTGTTTCATGTTAAAAATACAACTTGATAAATAATAAAAAATCGTATTCCTTGTCTCAATACGAATCGATTGATTCACAAAAATTAATACAATAGTTAATGATTTTTCAGTTTTCTGTTTGACATTCAAAGTTAATTTTGCTTTCTCCGTAGGGAATTGAGGAAGCAAAATGTTCATGAAATGTATATAATTCTCGGCTTGTTCTTTCTATAAATTCTCAAATTTTTAATTATTAATTACAGTATCTTTAGAAAAATATTCTAGATTAGAAGACGAACCAATTGGTGTGTGTAAAGTACATTTTTTATATGAAATTTGAAGAAATATTAGAAACTTACTATTTAATAAAATTTCCAGTTTGACTTTTTAAATGTAATTTCTCCAATTGTTATTTATTTATTTATTTATTTAAGTACAAATACGGGTCAACGAAAACCCATTAGAAAAAAAAAGAATACAAATAAGTTGAAACACAGATTTGCCACATTATTATTGGTTTATATATAAAAGTCGTAAAGAGATAATGAACTTCGCAAAATAAATTAATTGATTTTTTAATTATGATTTTTTTAGAAAAAAATATTTTACAATGAAAAAAGAATTAACTGATCTATATAAAGTAATTTTCTCAGATAGTAACAGAATTAATGGTGATTTTTTATTATTTATTTAAGTGAGTCATTTGTGAAAGAACCTTTTTATGAAACAACCCCAATTTATTTTTGTTAATATCTCAATAATTTTACAATTTTCAGTTTAAATTGAATCGTAAATTTCGAAAAGGGCTCAACTCTGAAAACCGTTAGTCATTTTTTTTATTAACAGTTCGTAATGAAAGTGGCTCTGGGTTTTCAGAGTTGAGCCCTTTTCGAAATTCAAGATTTAGAGCAAAATAATTATTATTTTCCTCTATTGTTTAGTAGTAACGTAAGTTTCTCCCTTAACGTAACAAAATAATTGTTCTTAAAATCTTGTAAAATTGTTTGATTAGACCTTAGAAAGATATAAGGGGTAAGATCAACTTAAGGTTGATTTATTTTATAAAGAAAATGTTTTTTAGGCCACTCCGATACCACACTTATTCGAACAGGAAGAATTTCTATCCACATTAAGCAGTTCTGGTCCGCAATTAACCAGTGGAGTAAAAGGAGATTGGGTAGGCCTCTATCGACGTTTCCTTAAATCTCCAAATTTCTCTGGTTGGTTTCATACGAGATACGCGGAATTGTCACAAAAAATTGAAACTATCCATCTCGAAACCCTTTCTAAAGCGGTAAATATTTACACCTTTCTGTTTAATATTATAATTGTGAAAAACATTTTTGAATCGAATATACATGCATTATAACAATTTAACATTAAATTTAAGGATTTGACTTCTTGGGTACAAGACAAACAGGAAGTTGAACTAGTTGATATGGTTCTAAAAATTAGACAGAAGCTGCAGAAAAGCAATGAAGATGATTTACCTTTAAGAGATTCTATCCAAGACAAGTTAAGAGAGAGGATAAATGACATTACGCGCACACTGCCTGATGACTTGAAAATAATTCTTAATCACGACTCTTGACATTACAGTAAAACTTCACTACTCTTCCTGTTATTATCTTACTGCATCTAGAAAAGGAACATGTATCCTTGATTGGAGAAAATCATCAATTTTTTTTTTTATTGATTATTTTAACCCTTTTTTTTAAATGTGTGGTGAATTTACTAACTAAAACAATGAATGTTATTTTGATAAATTTAGAAAATTCAGATTAAGTGTGATTGCTGCGGTTGTTTATAAAAATATACAGAAAAAAAAAGAAAACGCAAGTTGCTACAATTATAAGGACCTGGATGGAAAGCTTAACAGCTATGGTTTATTTAATTCAAACTAGTAGAAATCCAAAACGGGGCTTTCGTTGATTTTACTCGCTACTGTAAAAGGTCATAATGCAATGATAGGCTGTCATTTTGTAACCCTAAAAAAAGCCAGTGTAGCCAGTGGCAGTGGTGCATTCGAAGAATCTCTTCCTTCATAAAAGAATGTATTTTTCACGAGATTTTTGCTTTTCAAAATCTCTTATAACCTAATTTCTTTCTCCATATGACTGATCAATGTAATACACGGGAGCTCCTTTTCGAATTTTTATTGAGGCTACCAGTTCAAGTGTAGCTGTTTCTTTTTCTATGCTTTTTCGGTCATTAATCGTCCTAAGGTGAAAACGAAGAGACGCTTGTTTTTTAGCTTAGAATATACGTGGTGTAAATTCAATACTCACATTTTTTGGATGATTGTGGAAAATGGGAATAATAATTTAATACTCTTGTTTTTGAAGAGCTGAGATTATAAGACATTCTTTACTAAAGTAGCATACATCTCCTTTATACATAGTTAATATTTATAATCGTCTTATTCATGAAATTTATTGCATTTGGCTTCCATAAAATATTGTAAAAATTGTAAAAAGGTTGTGAAAACTTTTGTCGCTAGACTATTAGTTTTTTAGAATCTGTGAGGGTTTCTTTTTGTTATTAGCTTTCACGATACAGTATTTGTTTAACGTAAAACTAAAATTACGTAATTGCCAAATGAAATCAGTTGTATAAAGAATCTCAACACTAGTATGATTTGCATGCAAGTGCGCTTTTATAAATTAATTTAGCAAATTTCAATATATATATATATATTTGTACAGTTCTACGTTCGATTATGTTTTATCTATAAGTTGTTAAATTTTTGGTAATGCGGAAAAGGGACGTTTTCGTCTCCAATAATTAGAAGTATTCTTTTAATAAGGTTTAGGTTCAATTGTCAAGAAATAAGTTCTGTATTTGTTAAAAAATATATTTTTAATAAAAATTATTGTATAAATAAATCTATTGTATAAACGTTAAAATTGATTTAAAGACAATTAATTAATAACACACTGGAATTAACACTAAGAATTATTATCACCTGTAGGCCTCTTAAATATTTCAACTTCTTTTTCATCATCATCGAAGAAACTTGCTCCCGTTGAAAGTGGACGGAATAAATAAGCTCTTCGGTTGGTTCGTTTTTCTTTCAGGTACGATTGATACTTCATAAAGACTAATGTTATAAGTACAACTGCAATAAAACCTGCTGTTCCTATTAAATAAATTATAAAATAATAATTATTAGTAATTTTAGTTAACTTTTGCTATTGTTGAATGTTATTAGGGGAAAAGGTTCGGTTGTGGGCATGGTTCGGTTGTGGGCACCCCTGCGAAACTTTTGACAGAAAAGATATTTGTCAAATGTGACAAATGTCAAGTGTGTGGTATGACCGCACGTAGTTTTTTGCGAGAATACAAAATTGAACGGACACCTGTATTTTTTTACTGCAAAGAAATTAATTTTTTTCAAGTTGAAATTAAAATAAAAGTTTTTTTTAAATATTTTTAAAAGTGGCACAAATCAAAGCCAACCAATTAAAAATGTATGTCTAATGCATATTTACAGAGTATTAATAGTATTTCACAAATTTTAAGGGTTTCCAGTGGTTTCTGGGAGTGATCTAGGGACAAAATTCTTATAACGAGACTTAAGCGTCCGTCGTGTAATGACAATAGTTGTGCATTTTGGGTTCGATGCATGAAAGAGGGAGACAAAGAGAGACAAAGATAGTCGGTACATCGATATGAAGTGGAAGTGAAGTGAAATGAAATGAAAGTGAATTGGAAATGAAGTGAAGTGGAAGTGAAGTGTAATTAAAGTGAACTTAAAAAGGAAGTAAAAGTAAAGTGAATATACAGCGGAATTGAGGTGGATTTGAAGTGGAAGTGAAATGGAAGTGAAATAGAAGTAAAGTGAAAGTGACTTACATTGAAGGGGGACTGAAGTAGATGTGAAAAGTTTTATCTTGTGCGGTAATTTTGCCGCTGAAAGCCTTTAAAATAAATAAGTTTTAGTTTTGAAATTAAATTTAAAATAATTTAAATAATTTAAATAATTTCATGTATATTCATATAATTAAATTTATATTTTTTCATATTTGAGGTGGTTTAAGTTGATTTTTCCTCATTTTTAGCCAATTTTTTAAGGATGCCCACAACCGAACCAAAATTTCAGTTTTGCAAAAAATGACCACTTTATTAAATTTATAAAAATAATTTTTCTATTCGACGGAATTAATTTAGTTTCTTTGCCAGAAGTTAGCTAAGGTCTCTTAGCCTTCCATACATACGTTAATGACCGTGTCATATTTATTGGGCACAAGTTATGGGTCAAAAACAAAAAGGATGCCCACAACCGAACCTATTCCCTTACTTTTTACAATGAATGGTAATAATAAGATCTTAGGCATAAATAAGGTAACTTAAAAATGCTTTTTTTGAATGATTGTGAATAATTAGCAAATACACGGAGCAAAGAATTTAGCCTTTAAAGCATCAAGTTCTTCCCTTGCCTTGTAATCCTATCCTAAAATCAGAGCGAGAATTCATACTGCAATCGCAGGCCATCCACGCTTTTTGACAGTGGACTCACGCGAAAAAACGTAATTTCTTGCTGCAATAGTGTGAATTGGGGTAGATATACTATAAAGGTAGGGATGTGCTTCATGCTACAAAGGCGGTATTTTTCACTGCGTGTAATATTTCATTTAAATAACTTTTATGCTATCTATTTGATTTTATTTTGAAGGATTCTTATCAAGGAATTATATTACGGATAGCAAGTAGTTCTACAATTTATATTATTTAAAAAGGAAACCATTATATTATACTGTTGGCACGTCATGTTCAAGTAAATTTTGATCGTGTTATATAAAAAAACTTCGAATGAATAAGGTGTTAATTGTATGCTCATTTTGCTTATTGTATTACTTCATTGAATATATTAACTTTATTTTAGTATTAATAATAAGTATTAATTAAGTACTTCAACCTGAAATTAAACCTAATAACAATTTTAGCTATGGAATCTATTTCACCCCATTCCACTTAGACTGACAAGAGACTATCGCGTGCACAGAATTTTTTAATGTGTTCACGTTTAGGTTCGGTAGTTAGGTTAGATAGGTTCGAAACTCAGCGTAAAAAATTTTAATATTATGTTTAATATCTTTGTCGATATGTTTTTGGAGAAAATGCATGTGACACAAAGAAACTGGGCAATTTATTAATATTAATAAGGGATTTTGAATTATTCCCTTGAATTAACTTACCTGATATGAAAACAAAAGCAAGTCTCGGCATTCCAAGAACATTCTTATCGCGTTGAAGTTGGAACTTCAAGTATGAGAATTTAAGAAGTTCAGGTAAGTCGACTAATCTTGTTTCTGTTGTGTGGTCTGGAGCACGAACTGTAATAACATGAGACCCAGCTGGTAATAGCATCCAAAACGCTCCATTTGAAAAACTTTTAACACGCTGTAGCGAAGAGTCATGTGAAAGAATTGCGTTTGGAATTGCTTCTCCCTTTTCATTCACAACCAAACCAAATACTCCTTTATTCACTGCTTCCATCAAAATTAATAGACTTTCTTTATTCTCTTCCCAAACGGTGTTGGCTTCGTCGTTGTTACAGCAGCTGATGTAAATATCCAATAAAAGTAAATTTGATTTTTCAAAAACGTAATTCATGAAGGAATCCTCTTTATTATTCTCCTTCTTTTCAACTGAAATAGAAAAATATTATGATATTCTAGTGCGCAAGTTAAATAACAAAAACCATTACGGTAAACTTATATCTTACTTTTTCCTTTGCAGCTAGAGTTTGGCGAGTCCATTAAAGGATTTAATCTTTTGTATTCAGATTTTAGTTCTTTGAGGAACTGTTCCGACTCTTTAGCTTTCGACGGAATTTTGACAGTGTGAGCTCCAGTTTTTAGATTCAAGGTCAGAATTGGATTAATTTCTTCAAGCCAGTTTATAAACATTTGAGCGTCTTGAGTTATCGGTTCTGTAAATTTCATATCGCTTTCCGAATTTGTGGAACACGTTGGCTTTTTCTCAGAAGCTGAATAAATTTCAGGAACAAAATAAAGGTCTACCTTATCAAGAAGACTTTTGATTCGTTTACTTGTCCCTTGATTTTCAAGGATGTGCGAAACAAAAGAGATGAGAACTTTGGAAGTGATTGGATCACCAGATCCAATTCCAGAGAGGAAAACTAGAGACGGCTTTTCAAATTTATTCTTTTGAGAAGATATTCGGAAGCTACTGACAATGTTGCCATCTGCAGTTTTTCCAATTTCCTTTAATTCTGAGATTTGAAAAAATTCCAAGTTAAGTCTTTTAAGAATTTGACTACTTTCACTTATAGTTATATTATTTAGATGTTTATCTAGAGATTTAGATTGTTTAAGAATGACATTGAAATCACTCAATTCGTTCTCGTTGATATGTACCCCAACTAACACAGAGTCATAGCCTTCCGAAGAGAAGATAAGTTTATAATCTCCAGGAGTAAGGGTTAAAAGGAAAAATGCCATATTTTTAGAGACATTGTAGGTGGAAGAGCCTACTTGGACTTTGGCATTACGAAGCGCTTCTCCGGCTTCGTTTTTTACAGAAACTCGAACTCCTGTTACTAAAGATTGCAAGAGTCCCTTTAGAGGCAAAAGATTTTCCCGCCAAATAAGAGGAAGTGATTCTTTTGCAGGATATTTGCAGCATGCGAGTGAAATTGATATCTAAATAAAAAATTATTTTTTAGAAAAAAGTATTTTCTTTTTATTTATAATATATAAAACATGACAGAACTTACCACTGGAATGTTAAATGCCTTTTTGATATATTGGGTTGCAAGTTCAAGCTTGTTGCTTCGTTCTTCACATATCTTTGGGGCGATTGATTTTGCGAAGTTATTAGACAGGGTTTTATAGATCTTAAGACTATCAGGTGTGTACCTGCAGAAAAGTTAAAATAATAGTTAAAAACTTGGTGACAAATAAAACTCTTTAAGGGTTGCACTACCTTGAAATTTAACAAAAATTCTTTTCTGTTTTGAAGTACCATTTATGGACACCAAAATAATATACTATTAGTTACAAGTCGATATCGAATATAAAAAGGCATTTTTCGAATTAGTTGCGGAGATGCTCAAAAGTGCGCTAAGGTTTATGGGCAGTGACTTTCGAAAAAGAAAACATGGACTTTTAACATCAACAGATTAATCTGTTATCATTTTTCAGTGTCTATTAAATAAGTTTCAAAGAAACATAAGGAAATTGTTTGTCATCGCAGATTATAAATGATTTTTAATTAAACTATATTTTATCATGACAAAAGTAATAATTATACATCATAAATATTTTAGGATTATTTTCATAATTAGGAGAGAGGAGGACTAAATTTGGAGTCCTTAGTAGTACCCTCTAACTTTTTTACTTATTCTAATTAAATAAATGAGTGAACAAAGTTTATGAGACATGATTTTCATATATTTTTTCATAAGTTTTTGATTGGTGAGGTCGGTTTTGTTTTATTTCTGAAATTGGTGGATTCCATCTCAGTTCAGCACACTAATTTGCGTGACAAAATGGGATTTAAGTGTTCTCCTGCGAATTCGTTACTTTAATGGTGATAAACAACGTCAACTCCACCAAATATTTTTTCAAAATTATCAGAAACATGGCATTTTGAAAAATTTTCCATGCCATATTTCTGTTAATTTTGAAAAAATATTGGGTGGATTTGTTTATCGCCATTAAAGTAACGAATTCGCAGAAGAACTCTCAAATTCCATTCGGTCACGAAAATTAGTGTGATGAACTGAGGGCGGGTTCCATTTCAAATTAGGCAGGATGTCCACTTGTGATCACAGAATGTGATAAGGATGAAATATGTTGATTTTAAATGGAAATTAGGTGACACGGATATTTGCGAATTGCGAAAAAAATTGTTTCCTTGAAGTTATGAGCATTTTAATTTTGAAGAATTTTCAGTAAAAAAACTCAATTTTTTTCTTTAAATGTTCATATTTCTTGATCTAATTAAGATATTTAGGTTTTCTTTCCAGATTTTGATAGGGTTTTTCAATCTCTTTCAATATCCATAAGACAATTTTAAAAACATTAAAAATTGACGGACTGACAATGGTTTTGTAAAAATATTAAAAAGTCGAATATCTCGGAAAACCCACACTTATATTTTTTCTGATTTTTTTTAACTTTGTCTTATTATAAAGAATATATACTGTGAAAATTACATTGGCTAAAAAATTTTTATAATAACTAAAAATTAAAAAAAAAAATTTTTTAAATGGTTGTAAGATCTGTTTGAAAGAAAAGTACAATTATATTTACCTAAAACATTTTATATTTCACTTACTTTTTCAACTGTGATGTAAAGAATTAAGTTTTTTTCACAAGTCTATAGAAATCCAGTCGTGTTTAACAGTTCTGGCCATATAACAAGTAGTTCTTTTCGGGGATATTGTACCTTCAATGTCATTTTTTATTTTCTACCTGACATTTTTAAAAACGAGCAAAAACAAACTTAATTTTTTCCATCACAGTTAAAAAAGTAAGCGGAATATGAAATATATTAATAAGGATCATGTGATGGAGAATGACATCACTAGTATAGGTCAAATTTGTCAGTAAATTTACCCCTAAAATAATCTTTGTCAAACTACTTAAAATACCATTAAGAACATCTGCTTGACCTAAATATGTTCAAATTTAAATCTGTTTAAATTAATTCCTAAAAATTTCCAAAAGTCAAAGAATTTTTTAAAAAGCTAATTTTAATGCAAAATTCAACCAAATTTGGGCCAGACAGACCATCTACCCTTATGAAAAATAAGTATTGGATTAAGTATTGGATTAAGTATTGAAGTATTGGAATAAGTATTGGTTTAAGTATTGGAAACTCCAATACGACGCGACCGTCCATTTACACACTTCGCTAAACCAACTGCCAAGCTGACATTTTTGAAGAAAAAATAAAACAAAATTAATGTTTTGCAGTCTAATAGTACTATAATACCTTTCAATACTTTAATTTCAATAAAAGTGTTTCCATTCTTAAAAGAAAATTCTTGAAAAAGCGTAAATTTTTGGAGGATCAAAGTGGTGTAACCCCTTCAATTTTTAGAGAGTCTTGAATGTATGTAAATTAGAGGTATGAATTAAATAATTTAAAGTTGATTATTATCCTTACGCTATTTCAGAAGATCCACCTCCTAGGATGATAATAACATCCAATTTTTCAGTCTTTAACAATTTCATAAAAGCTTCTGTTACTGAATCCAGTTTCTCTGAATTATTTTGGCTATTAACAAATTTTTGACCAACTTCGTCTTTAAAATCAGAGTTACAAATGTCGGGTACTTTTTCAAAGTTTGGATCGATCCCAGGAAGAAAATGTAGAACAGCATTAGTTAACAATTTCTTAATCGGTGGTTCCCCAATGTCATAGCCTTTTATAATGTGCGTGGCCATTCGTAACCAAATTTCTCTTCCTATTGGTTGGCTAGCAAACAATCCACCAATTAACCCGATGTGCAATTTATTCTCTTCGGGAGCACCAATCTTAATTCAAATTGAAAAAGTAAATTACAATGTATATAAAATATATTAGTAGGGGAGAGAGCCCCAAGTTGGACACCCTTTCGATTTATTGCTGTAGAATCCAAACCAAATAAAATATATTAAAATGTTTTATACCGGATGAAAGTACGATTTATAAGGTAACTTATGGCCACAGGGATGAAATTTTATTTTGAACATAAACATTTTTTAAAGCATTTTTTCTAATTGTTAAAATTTTCGGTTTAAAAAAAAAGTGTCCCCAAGATGGACACTAGGGTGCCCAAAAAAAAAACACGACTTTTAATTTTCTATAATGCTACTTCAAAATATTGTTCCTAAGGGAAAAAAATGAGACACGTATTTTTTTTTATTTAAAAAAAATCATTTTTAGGGGTCGCGCTGGTCCATTTTTTATGAAAACACGGATTTTTTCAATTTTACGACTCTAGCTTAATTAAAACTAATGTAAATAAAAATTTCTCTTCGTGTAAAATTATCTTTCTGTTACTGGAGAAAGTTTACTATGTTTAAGGCGAAGAAAAATTTTTTTTTCTGGTCATATTTGACCTTAGAAATGTTGAATTTCGATTTTTGTCGTAAATTTGGCCCCAAAATGTAAACTAAAAATTTTTTTTAACGACAAAAATTGATGGAATTTTGTTGTGCGATAAGAAATGTGTTAGAAAAGTAGTTAAGAACTAATTTATAAACTTTTAACAGTTTTAACTCAACCAAAAGTGTTAAAATTGTAATTAAAACCAATCTAGCAGCTATAGAACATAGTTAATAATTTTTATAATTGCAATAATGAAAGTAGAACTTAAAATATACTATAAAAATACATATATAAGACATGTACAATTTTTATATATTTTCCTGTAATCTACACGTAAATTTACATACATGTTACCAAATTGCAGCATCCTAAGTCAAATAGTTTAAAAGATTAGGGGGGGGGGACATGGTCATTTTTTTGCATTTTAGGGCAAAAAAAGTGGTTTTTGCTAGATTTCGGCATGTGCATGAGCTCGAATCGCGTTTTCCATATCATTTTCGTAAATCCAAGGTGAAAATACATATGTGACTGTCCATGACAAAACGTGCCTTAGCTCCAAAAAATATATTTTGATTTTTTAATGCCAACCAACAGATGATCATTTGCTCTTTCATTTCCAAAAATAAAAAATTGTTGTTTTAAAGAAATTTTGGTATAATTAAGCAAGAAGCATAGGCACGTTACATTGACTTCCAATGCATTGCAGAAACTTTAAACGCTCACCCTGTAAAGTTGACGTTAGAGGAGGTGCGAAAACGGACACACATAGTGATTTTAATAGGGTTCCGTTTTACGGTACGGAACCCTATTAAAATGCAAAAATGACAAGAAAATCCTTAAAAACAGTTTTTTTCATGTAACAAAAAATAAAAAACTTGGTTTCATCAAGCAGTCACTTGGTCAATCAAAAACTATTGTGACAGTGCTATGTTGTGAAAAAAATGATCATGATTGGTTAATCAGTGTCTTACCTAAGGCAGGTACCCCATCTTGACCCCACCTCCCCAAAAGATCTAAAAAAAAATGTACGGTAAGTTGTACATGTCTTATATATGTATTTTTATAGTATATTTTAAGTTCTACTTTCATTATTGCAATTAAAAAAATTATTGACTATGTTCCATAGCTGCTAGATTGGTTTTATTTACAATTTTAACACTTTTGGTTGAGTAACAACTGTTAAAAGTTTATAAATTAATTCTCAACTACTTTTTCTAACACATTTCTTATCGCACAACAAAATTCCATCAGATTTTGTCGTTTAAAAAAATTTTTAGTTTACATTTGGGACCAAATTTACGACAAAAATCGAAATTCACCATTTCTAAGGTCAAATATGATCAGAAAAAAAATTTTTTCTTTGCCTTAAACACAGTAAACTTTCTCCAGTAACAGAAAGATAATTTTACAAGAAGATACATTTTTATTTACATTAGTTTTAATTAAGCTAGAGTCGTAAAATTGAAAAAATCCGTGTTTTCATGAAAAATGGACCAGCGCGACCCCTAAAAATGATTTTTTTTAAATAAAAAAAAATACGTGTCTCATTTTTTTCCCTTAGAAACAATATTTTGAAGTAGCATTATAGAAAATTAAAAGTCGTGTTTTTTTTGGGCACCCTAATGGACACCTTCTTAAAAGTCTCTGAAAATTGTAGTAAATAAAAAATGAACGACGTGTAACAATTTTTAAACTAATTTCTAATCATTTTACGGAATTTATCAAGAAATAACATTTTTTAAAACTTCAATTTAATAGCGTTACAGTAAGAAGTAATAAAAAATCGAAAAATATCGATATATCAAATTCTTTAACGATAACATCACATTTAATGGTGGAAAATAAAAAAATTTAATTAATTGGCTCAAAAAATTATTGAAAAAAGTGTGAAATCGAAAATATGCAAATAAATACATTGAGATTTGAGGCCTGTCCATCTTAGGGTACATGACACCAGTTTTTAATCCCCAGTAAAAATATATATACGAAGACTGAATTAGTAAAATCATTTTAGGATATTATTATACGATAAATAAAGAATATTATAACGTTAAGTACTCATTCTAAATCATAAATTTAAATAACTGTACCAACTTGAGAAAAAACTGTTACAAAACTTTTTTAGACACAAAATTACGTGGTATGTGTAGAAGAAAAACCAACTGGTTTTTTTTCTTCACATGTGCATCAAAATGTTCGTCTATACAAACAACAAAAGTGACAGAAAGCATTAGGCGCTGTCTCCTTAAATAAAAATTTTATACGAAATGTCCATCTTGGGACCCACTCCTTTACTGTAAATGAATAGTCAGTTTCGAAAAGGTCATAATTTGGAGACGGCAGATGCCACTTCTGTTATCAATTGTTAGAAAAAATAACTAACGGTTTTTAGAGTTGAAGCCTTTTTAAAATTGACAATTCAAATGTTTTGAATAGCTTGGAAGTAAAATTGAATCTATAAAGAAACAAGCCCACTGGCTCTTATACATACATTTTCAGTTATTTTTAATGAATGAATGGCTGACGATATAACAGAATCATTTGCTATGAATTCTGCCAAATGTTCATGACGATGTTCCAGTTGTTTAAGTCGAGCACTCAACTCATTATTTTTCAGATAGCCAGGTTTCAGATTTGCCAAAAGACGAAAATCATAAGCAGAAGACCAGTGGGAAGGATCGTCTCTCATTAAAGTAAAATCAAGTGTTACTTCTTCGGGAAGACCTGAAGAGTCTGCGGCAATGTGGACTGTTTGGGTTACAGCCTCATATCCAGGTGCAACAGCCGTTATATTATAAGTTCCTGGAACTAAAATTCTCCAATAGTCACCGTCTTCAGCAGAGTAAACAGTGTGATTGATTCCTTGCACGGAAATTTGGGCATGCTGAATTTTTCCTCCGATTGAAGAGTGAACTATTCCATGAACACCTTTTCGTCCCTAAAAATTATAATTGCAAATTAATATTCCCATAAGTATTTCAAGATCACTCAAAATAAAAGTTTTAAAAGATTTAAATTTTAGGACATGTCTTCAAGATTATCACCACATTCTTCTAAAATTCATAAAACTAATAATCGGGTGATTTTCCGGAAATATTCCTTTTGTATATCGGAAATGAAAAATTAATAAATACATTTTTTGATCTCTAAAATTCATAAATATATTATGCATTGAGAGATTTAACAACTCTATAAATTGATCATGCTAATTTGTAGCATTTAATAAAGATTTTTTATATTAAAGTTTATAGATAAATCTAAAGGTTAAAATATGGAGCCAGTGTTTTATTTTTAAAGTAAAGAACAACTTCATGTCATTTGAATTTATTTTGCAAAATATTTTTTATTCTTAGAAAACTATTTAATAATATTAATTTATTACATGCTACATACTACATGTATTAAATGCTACAAATTAGCATGATCAATTTATAGAGGTATTAAATCTCTCAATTATATTTATTTTAAACGCTTTTTTAAAAATAATTTTTAAAAAAGCGTTTTAAAGGTCATAAATCAAGCTTTCTATTGACCCTAGACATGTATTAAAATTAAATCGGGTTCAGATTCTAATGAACAAAAAGTGTCATTTTGTCAATTAATTCAATAATAGAAAGTTTCCGAATCGCAAAAAATACCCCTACTTTTTTTTTAAATCAGACAATATTTAGGGGTGTCGCAAACCTCTTGAAATTTCTCATTGATAAAACACACTTTTTCGTAAATTCGCTACAAAATCCTCAAAAATCACTCAAAACATCAATACACCGAATCACATATTAAAAAGTCCTCAAACAACAATATTCCACAATTAACTTAATAATTTATTAATATTAACTATTTTTTATAGGGTTATAAACAACCCCCATAGAGCCAAAAAAAATGATAATTTTTTTAAAATTACAAATTACAAGTTTCTTTAGGATTTTTCAACAAAATTGTTACATATCGTCAATTGACGAATATTTATAGATATTTTAATGTACTTTTCATTTGTTTAAACAATTTATTATTGTTAATTTACAGGTATTATTTAAATAAACCTAGAGAGTTTTGGTTTTTTCTGACTTAATTATTCTTTCTATTTAAAATTAAAAAAAATATTTAGCAAAATAAAATACAATAACCATTTGCAATTTCTTAAACAAACTATTGTTAATAATTTTTATTAATTCTTTACAAAAAAACCTATAAAGACACAACTTTTTCTTAATTTTACAAATTAATGGGTTCTAGATAGAATAAGAAACATCATTGACTATAATTTATTAGGGGAGACCGAGGAGGAAAGTAACAGAGGTGGAAAGTAACAACGCTTATAACTTCTAAACCAATCAGCGAAGAGACATGGTCCCAAAGTAATTTTTTGTTCAGTTTTACCCCCTCTACCTTCCCCATATCATGCGCGAGCTGGTTCAGGAACCGTATGTCTGATATTGACATGTTGTGCAAAAATTACGACAAAAGTAAGTTTTTGTCTAAATTTTCAAAATATCATATTTCTTTGATTTTATAGATATTTCAAAAATGCTTTTCGTTATTTTGAAGCTTAATTATCTACTTTTAGGTCGTACTTGTGTATAATTAAAAAATATAAAATACTTTTGTGTAATTTAAACTTATTTTTTGAAATCCAAGGAAAAGAGGGGTGAGGTGGAAAGTAACACGTTGTTACTTTTCTCCTCACCCCATGCTTTATTTTTATAAACATCCTCCTTTTTTATAACTATGTGATTTTATATGTTTATTTCATATTTTAATGATGAGAAATTGAACTCTTGATTGGAATTTTTTTTAAAAACGATGCTTTTTAACGTCATAGCTGTGGAACGAATATTAAATAGATAAAAAAAGCTTGATTACAAAAAAATGCAAAAATATGTGCCAATTATGTACAAAATGTAGTTAATATTACTTTGTCTTTTTTAAATGTTCATAATAAAAATAATTTTAATTAATAGCAGTTTTATATTTGAAATGTTAACCTCCATTTTTAAGTGTTACTTTCCTCCTTCGTGCACTGAGAGAAATAGATGGTAAGAACTTTACTATCTTTGATGGTAGAGAGGTTATGTTACACTCTACCATCAGAGATGCTACACCGTACCATCTAGATGCTACATCGTACCATCCAGATGCTATCAGATGTTAATCCGTACCATCCAGATGCTATCCTGTACCATCTAGATTCTTGTCCGTATATTTAAGATCAGATATGGTATCTGGTACCAACTAGATGGTACCCCGTAGCATCTATTTTCTCTCAGTGTGCTGCTACTTTCCACCTCAGGGGTGAGGAGGAAAGTAACAAACAAAGAGCTGATTAAAAAGTCCTGCTGTTCACTATCTAATTATTATTTATGTTTAATTCCAATTTTATTTAATAGGTGAAGGTCCAAGCTTTCGATTAGTATGTTTACAGAACTTATCCGACAAATAGTTTTGATGCTATCATCAAAAAACTGATTTTTGTTACTTTCCTCCTCGGTCTCCCCTATTTTTACTTTGTTTAAACAATTTATTATTGATAATTTATAACTTTTATCCTAAAATACCTATCGAGTTGTAGATTTCTTACCTTGTTAACTTTTTATTTTGAAAGCAATACGATATTTAGCAATTTTGGTAATTATGCAGTTAAGCGGCTCTTGTCAAATCTTGAAAACTAAAACTTTTTTGATGGGTTTTTTTGCTTATTTCTATTGCATTAGATACAAATACACGGCGCATGATGTTAAGAAACGTAAGTTACGTAATTTTTATTTTTTAAAAAAAAAATTTTTTTTTTTAGTTTTTGTTGATTTCTTTTAAATTAGACGCAAATAGACTGTGTATGATGTTAAGAGATGTAACTTACACTGGCAACTGACCGGTGACCGTCATAGAACCGAAATAATATAACAATGATTATTGTCAAAAAATATAGTAATTACCGCACGGCCTTCGGCCGTGCGGAATGTGTTCCTATCGGCCAGCTTGAAAAGAAGAGAGAGTGAGGAGGACAGTCCTAGGAGGGGCTTGGGGTGCCACTAATACGTGAAGTCGGCGTATTTTAAATCAGTCTGTTTAGTGGCACCCCATCCCGGCCCCCCCCCCCCCCAGGACTGTCCTCCTCACTCTCTCTTTCTTTCAAGCTGGCCGATAGAAACACATTCCGCACGGCCGAAGTCCGTGCGGTAATTACTGTATTTTTTGACAATAATTATTGTTATATTATTTCGGTTCTGTGACGGTCAACGGACACTTGAGGTCAAGTGAAGACTACCCACCATATATCCAAAATTTTCTTAAATTACGTAACTTACGTAATTTACGTAAGTTACGTTTCTTAACATCATGCGCCGTGTATTTCCATCTAATGCAATAGAAATCATCAAAAAAACCCATCAAAAATGTTTAAGTTTTCAAGATTTGACAAGAGCCGCTTAACTGCATAATTACCGCAATTTTTTTAAGTTTATTTGTAAATATTTAATAATTATTAACAATAATTTGTTTAAACAATTACAAACAGAAGTTGCAATTAATTTTGATGAATGTTTTAAAGTCTTAAATATAAACAATTAATAGGTTGAAAAAAATTACAACACGCTATGTAGGTGTTTTAGGGTAAAAGTTATAAATTAACAATAATAAGTTGTTTAAACAAAGTAAGAATAATAAATTATAGTCAATTATTTGTTTTATTCTAACCAGAGCCCATTAATTTGTGTAGTTAGGAAAAAGTTGTGTGTTTCTAGGTGCATTTGGAAATAATTAGTAATTCCCACTTGAAAAATCGGACGTCAAAATTTACGAATTATTTGACGTACAAAAATACGTAAAAAATAGTAAAATCTGACGTCTAAAATTACGTCTCGATTAACACCTGAAATTGGGATATGCAGAGATGTCATTTCTGACGTCTTTTTGTACTTCATTTCCGACATCTTTTTGTACCTACGTCTTTTTTAACATTATTTTCGTCGACGTTTTGGAATACATTTTGTACGTCATTACAGAAAACTATCAATAGGATATTTTTTGCTAAGAAAAAATTATATATAAAGGTGACTCTCCACGAAACCGACAATTTCATGTCCCTTGTGCTTTTTACACTGAGAAAAAAATGCTATTGAATCAAATACATTCATGCTATTGAATTCCATGTCATTACTTCATTGACAGATTTATTAGTTCATAAGCATAAACCTTTAAAGCAAAAGTCTGAAGTTTTTGAAATAATAGCATGGTGCTATCAAATCGCTGCTATCTACTCAATTGTTAATTTACTTAAATCAATAGCATATTTTAATATTTATTTAACATAGTTCTCTTAAAATGTTGTCATGGTATTTTTGAAAAAAATATTTGAGTATTTGAATCATATAAGAAACTGTAGAATTGTAAACACCCTGCTTTAGATTTGATAGCATATGCTTTCGTTTCGAATAAACGGTGTATTTGCGGACTGCCAATAGCAGATGTTATTGAATCCTTAGGCACTGTATTCGGCCCATTTGCGCGTAGGTCTTGGCAATGTTCTTCCCCCACCTCTTGGATTGTAGCTTATATGGGAGGTTCGTGAAACGGCTACCAGCGAGCGTATGGCATAGTGGTTAGAGCGTCGGGCTTTAGGCCCAGGGGTCGCGCGTTCGAGACCTCTCAGCGTCAAATATTTTAATTTATAAGTTGTGCGTTAGAATTAAGATGTATATGTTATATGTATAAAAATAATGTAAAAATGTTATAAAATAGTAAAAATAATAAATATAAAATATAATAAATAAATACAAAGATTCCGTACAACTGATAGGATGTTACCAGTTAATGAGAATTAATATTTATTTTGACTCATTATATTTATCTCCCAAAAGTATGGTTTTGTTGCTTCAAAGTCAGATACTTTCGATTTGATAGCACCATGCTATCAAATTGAAAGCATTTGTATATAATGTAACAAACTGCTACTTTAGGGGTAACATTATATACTATTCTTCTGTAGGAATGACTTATTGATACAATAGAACTTATTTTATTAAATCTACAGCATATACATATATTTCAAAACAATTTGCTGATAATGCAACTAATCATGGTTTGATTCAATAGAAGCGACACTTTAGAATCATAAAAGCAGTGCTTTAGATTTAATAGCATATGCTAATGGCAGCCCGCAATGACACTATTGAATGAACCAAAGACAGATGTCATTGATTCAATAGTATTTTTTTCTCAGTGTAAGAAACAAATTGCACATATGGTAATGAATCCAACGTAAAAGTAGCTCTAGTGATCACAAACAAAAGCCTGTAGCCACTTTAATTTATAAGATTAAATATTTTTTGTTAAATTCAAATTCAAGAGCCAAATCGTCAGGGTGAAGCCTGTCCCCAGGGTCAGTTTCGAAACAAAAATAAATATTTTTAGTAAACTTTAATAATAAAACTAATTAATTGTAACATTTTTTTATTGTCTAAGTGTGTACAATTCAGAAAAAAAATTGGTTGTGTAAACATTTTTTATTTTTTTTAGATGTTATATCTGGGTCAGGCTTCGCTAAGCGGATCGGCTAAAATTATAAAAATTCTATTTCTAATGAAACATCATTTTTGTTATCTTTAAACTATGTAAATTAGGCTATAAAATTATTAGAACAAAAAAAATTTTTTTTTGAAGTTATTAGTGATTGACATTTTTAATAATGCAAAATGAAAACATATTTTTCTCGAGATCTTCAAAACCGATTACAAAAGTTAAAAAAGCATTTTAATTGTCTTGAAACGTAGTTTTTAAAAATATTTTTTGTTATGAAGAATTTTTAATTTTTATCGTTTTTTAAATTATTTATTTAATCAATGTTAATAAAAAACAGCTATCTGCGTGCATTACGTATAATTTTAAAATACTGTTGTATTCTTTACACTTTTTTAATAATAAAATCGTTAAGGAAAAAATGGCCCGCGATTAGGAACAAATATTAAATTTTTTTTGCATAGGTAGTGAATGAAAGTTTAAAAATTATTTATGTTTAAGTTTTCTTTTGTTTTCAATGGTTTTTATTGACAACTAATTTATGTAATTGAGTTTAAAATGTTTTTTGCACTCCGAAAAAAAGTTTAATATCTTTGTCTCTAATCGCGGGCCATTTTTTCCTTAACGGTTTTATTATTAAAAAAGTGTAAAGAATACAACAGTATTTTAAAATTATACGTAATGCACACAGAAAGCTGTTTTTTATTAACATTTATTAAATAAATAATTTAAAAAACGATAAAAATTAAAAATTCTTAAGATCAAAAAATATTTTTAAAAACTACGTTTCAAGGCAATTAAAATGCTTTTTTAACTTTTAAAATCAGTTAAGAAAATCTCGAGAAAAATATGTTTTCGTTTTGCACTATTAAAATTTTCAATCACTAATAACTTCGAAAAAAAAAAATTTTGTTTGTTCTAATAATTTTAGAGCCTAATTTACATAGTTAAGGATAACAAAAATGATGTCTCACTGGAAACAGAATTTTTATAATCAATTTTAGCCGATCCGCTTGGCAAAGCCTGACCCACCTTGCCCCAGTTTTGTGCGTCATGGTAAAGCCTTTTTAAAAAATTGAAATATTTCATAAAAATCAAATCAGAATGTAGTTATACTGTAGTATAAACAACAATTGACTTCCCTCAAGTTATTCACTACGACAGAAACAAATTTTATAATTGATTTTTTGTTTTTTTCCATTTTTTCGAGACCGAGACGAGACTGTCAAATATCGTATCGTATCGTATATTGTGCGCAGCCCTCGCAGGAGTCGAGTGCGAAGCCCGAGACGTATACGAGTAGGCAAACAGCAATGTAAACAAATTAGTCTGTCTTTATTTCCGTGTTGCTTACGATACTTTTTATTCCAAAGGCACAAACAAGGCGATTTTAGATACCTGATGACAGGAATTGGATGTCGTTCATTTGTTTGATCATATGAAAATAGACGCGATTTTCATATGTTCGAATAAATGAACCACTTCCAATGCCTGTCTTCATGTATTTAAAAGCGCCCTTTTTGTGCCTGTGGAATAAAAAAGTATTTTAGAATTTCATCGAAAATTACGTTAAAAAGAAGTAACAAAGACGTCAGAAATGACGTACCAAAAGACATAAAAAATGACGTGCAAAAAGACGTCAAAAATAACATCCCTGCATATCCCAATTTCAGGTGTTATTCGAGACGTAATTTTAAACAACACTTTTTACGTATTTTCTTATTTTTAACGTCACTTTGACGTCAAATAATGAGTAAATTTTGACGTTGGATTTTTCAAGTGGGTTATTAACAATAATTTGTTTGAACAATTGCAAATGGTTGTTGTGGGTAATTTTACTGAATCTTTTTTTTAATTTTAAATATAAAAAATATTTATGTCAGAAGAAACTGAAACTTGCTAGGTTTATTTGAATAATAGCTATAAATTAACATTAATAAATTGTTTAAACAAAGTAAAAATAATAACTTGTAGTCATTTATTTTTCTTATTCTAACCAGAGCCCATTAATTTGTAAAATTAGGAAAAAGTTGTGTCTTTCTGGGTGCATTTGTAAAGAATTAATAAAAATTATTAACAATAATTTGTTTAAGAAATTGCAAATGGTTATTGTGGTTAATTTTACTAAATAATTTTTGAAAATGTAAATAGAAAGAATAGTTGAGTCAGAAAAACCTACAACTTGATAGGTTTATTTGAATAATAGCTGCAAATTAACAATAATATACATTGTTTAAACAAATCAAAAATACATAAAAATATCTATAAATATTCGTAAATTAACGATATGTAACAATTTTGTTGAAAAATCCTAAAGAAACTCGTAATTTTAAAAATTGATGTTTTGAGTGGTTTTTGAGGGTTTTGTAGCCAATTTACGAAAAAGTGTGTTTTACCCATGTAAAATCAATGGGAAATTCCAAGGGGTTTGCGCCACTCCTAAATATTGTCTGATTTCAAACAAAAAAAATAGGGGTATTATTTTTCGATTTGGAAACTTTCTGGGGGATAGGAGCAAGACATTTCAGACTTTCATCTTTATGGACCACCCTACTGAACATGAAATTAAAGTTTTAAATTATACTGAATAGAGAAGTTTAACGTACCATTTCAATAAAAGATAAAAGCGCGTCTCTATTTTCAAGCCAAAATTTTGGCAGTTCCTTGGCTAAAGGAAATTTGTTACATCCAATTTCTAATGTTATTTCGAAAGCATTACTTTTAAGATAATTGTAATCTTGCATTCCTCCGGATACAGAGTACCATTTAGCACCATTCGTGATCCCATCAGGAAAATTGTCTTCTAGAACTCCCTTTCTTCCAAGGCCAAAAGGATCGGGACATCCTTCACCAAGGTGCATTCGAGGGTGAGTTCTAGAATAAACCAAGGAAATCATTTTGAATACATCATTGTCTGGGGATAAGTTTTCCTTCTGCATGTCCTTTGTAGGGACATCATCATATGGGTAATTTGCAAGTAAAGCACCACCGTGGAGATTGGCTGACAAAACGAAGGGAATCTCTGATATCCATTTCATCACTGCCTCAGTTTCCGGCTCTTGTTTGATATTGTCCTGAGCACAAGCATTGTTAATATTTTCAATATGGTCTTTGGTTTACAAAAATGAAAAGAGAAATAAAGAGAAAGACTGATTTGGAAATAAAAAAATCAACTTTACGTACTTTTGTGGTAACGTACTGGTCTGGAAAATTTCGATTTAAATCAATACTGTGCGCATTTTTTCTGCCCACAATACCGTGGTCATCCCCAACGATAGAAATCTCATACCCATCTGGATTCATACTTGGCATTACATGAAGCCTTATGTTGTTGACAATTCTAGTAACTCTGTCGTCAGAACCATAATTTTCACAAAGATATTTCAAGAGCAACAAAAGCACTTCTCTACTAACAACTTCGTTCCCGTGCATATTTCCGATGTACTTGACTTCCGGCTTGCTATGATTGTGAATGCCTGGATTTTGTGTCACTTCCAACACATAAAGCTCTCTATTTTGCACTGAGCGACCTATACTATAAAGTCTTGTAATCTTTGGATAACTTGTATTCAAGTCCTTCAGAAATTTTTCCATCATCAAATAGTTGTGATGAACAAATTCAAAATGATGATAAAATCCATACTCGTCACGAGGCCTCAACACTTTTAAAAGTTTTCGGGAAAGTCGATGAGCTAAATATTAAGAATTTTGTTTAAAAACAGAAAAATAGAAAACTGAAATATATTTAATAAATTTAAAATGCACATTAACCATAGAAAGTACTGAATAAGTTGATTTTTAAAAATAATCGTCTGAATAAAATGACCGAGTTTGTAAACATTCTCTAAAAATAAATTTCTTTGACAATTAGTCATTCTACTTTATTTATGTGAATAAAAAGGATTTTTTTAAAATATTCTTCTCAAATCTTTGTATGGATAATGTTCAAACAGAAAAAAATAATCTCCAAAAGAAAAGGAAAAAACGCAAATAAACAGAACTAACACAAGGTATCGAGAAAGAAAATATAAACACACAGACTCACTCAAAAAATGGAACATGGGGGTTAAAAAATGACGAATTCAGAGCAGACACAATATTTTATTTTCAAGATTTTATTCATACATTTTCATACACAATTCCATAACATCAAATTTATAATGATTTTCATATTTGACAAAAAAATATTTTTAGAAACCTTTGATTTTTGAAATAAAAAAAGTAAAAATTTGTTCGTTCGTTTCAGTACTAATAATAAAGCTTAAAAGTATAAAATTATAGTACTTATAATCCGAAATGAGCCAGTATCATTTTGACACATGACTTAATTTTAGATTGTTATATTGTACAGAATGGAAATGTTATTTTGTACAACTGCTAAATGTTATTTTGTACAGTTTTGAAAAATGAATTTGTTATTTTGTACAATTTTTTAAAAAAGCAATAAAACATTGGGAGTACAATATTTTAGCTTTTTTAAAAAATTGTACAAAATAACAAATTCATTTTTCAAAACTGTACAAAATAACATTTAGCAGTTGTACAAAATAACATTTCCATTCTGTACAATATAACAATCTAAAATTAAGTCATGTGTCAAAATGATACTGGCTCTCCGAAATCATCCTTTCTCATAGAAAATATAGAGGCTATAGTTGTTATTTCTTAAAATTACCACAGGAAGACAACTTATCTATTTTGTCATAGAAACTTGCCTTCCGGAAATGTTATAAAATCACAGAGACATTGGTTAAAATTTAAGAAAATTAAAGTAAAATACCTGAACAGAAGCTCAAGGTTCACAGTCAAAGTGTTTGTATGTGAGAATTTAGCGCTAAACTAATAATGTACATTTCAATAAACAATTGTCGCACTTAAAATTTCCACCGTGACGAAAGAATGATATCTTGTACTATTTGAAAGAGATTCAGTTTTTCATTCTCCATACCTTGTGTTCTCAAGAGATGCCAGTTAAAGTAGTCAGATCTTAGGAGCTAAACATTATTTTTTAAGAAGTATAAGAGTTGTTTTTTGTTTTGCCAACAAAAAGCGCTTCGATCCACGTAGCAAATCAATCGCGCACTGTAAGCATAGAATAAAAATGTCAAAGAACTATTATATATTAGATGATGGTTCATTAATATAACTTTTATTTTAAGAACAGTCTTTGAATGATAATTGAATGGGCAGAAGGTGTTTAATTTTAGAATAAATCAAGGAAATCATTTGAAACTCATTTTTTTAAAAATTTTAATGTATACTAAAATTTATTTTGACACGACATACCAAACATTTATGAAACATGACTCCAATTACTAGTTATTTGTTTATAGCGCTCATTAGGAAACCCATTCTAGAAAATTATTATAGTGCTGGCTATAGAAATTTTTATAGGAGGTGTTCTTTACGAAATCAATTTAAGTATTTATGTAAAAATATAGCGAATAAGAAATCAAAATTCATTGTAAGTTGATCAACATTAATCAACTTAATTGATTACTGTGCGGATCAAGGTGGCCGCAAAATTCCCTTTTTCAAAAATCCCTGACTTTCTTCAGACTTTTTTCTAACTAAAAAATTTTTCAATTATTTTAAATCTTACGTTGTATGATAAAAATTCTATGTTGTTTTTAATTGTATGCATATTTCTAACTTCACATTTATTTCTTACAATTATTTAAAGTGGTAAAATTTTTGAATTTTTATTTGTGGTTCACGCATAGAACAAGTTTACTGTGGCAGTAAATTATTCGCTGCCACGTCAAAATAAGTTTGCAAATATAGGGACAGCGAACAAATTTGCTGTGAGAGTAAATTTCAAAAAATGTCGCTAATATTGTTTATCACAGCAAACTTTGTTCACTGTAATAGCAAATGATGGTTACTAATTTTGTTAGACTCAACAGCAAATATTAGTTAGCAACTGCAGACAATTCATTTTTTCCTTTTCCCTGACTTGTGGACACCCTGCGGATTTAATATGTAATGAAGTGATTTTTTTCGTGAAGGCTCCGGAGTGACGCTCGCCGATCCAGAATTCTTGAGTGGTCACTTCTCTGGAACTTATACTTAATTCTAACCTCAAAATCTGTTGATTTATTTTATCTTTACTAGAAATCAATTTTTAGGTTAACTAGAACTTCAAAATTCTCATAAAATAAATTATAGCTAGTATGTAAATTTATAATTCTTAAATTTAAATTGAATTCAAATTTTAGCGCCAAAAGTTAACTTGACATAACCTTAAACTTTAATCTTTACCAATTCAACATAACCTTAAAGATTACTTTAGAGTTGACCGCCAGAATTCACAATTAAATTTATCTAGGCAAGGATTATAAAAAGAATAATTTTTAATATATTATTCAGCAAAATCTTTTCAGTCAAAACTAATAAAATTATTTGTCAGTCGCATAGGTTCAGGAAAAACACAGTAAAACACATAATTAACCAAATAACAAAATATATATTCAATAAACTTAATATCTAATACAAAAATAAAAATGGAAATGAAAACAAATGAATTTAAGTGAAATTTAACGAAATTTAATAAGACAAAAAAATAAATAAATCAAGAGAACGAGAGCAAGCTTCGATATAAAAATAAAAATAAATTTTATCATTTTTCAAGACTCGATATAAACCAAAATAATTCTTGTGCTCTTTTAATTAAAGGAAATTTTTAACTTCTGTTAATTAGTCGTTAATTTGTTCGCTTCTTCTAAACGCAGGCCTGCCGCTCTATATTAATTTGCCATTGTACTAACTGCTGCTATAACAAAATAAAAATAAAGAAATAATAAAATCAAGTTCACCATTAATTTTATCATATTATCTAGAAAGACCTATCCTGAGAAACTAGTCTAGCTAAACTCTCTAATATGCTCAAAACTCCCTTTAAATAAAAATCAGGATTTCCCTTGGATTTCTATTTTTTTCGTCTAAATTAACTATTCTTAAAGAATTCATATTTTTTTGAAATCTCAAGAAAATAACCCACTAGAAGAGATTTACAAAAATATTCTAGTATTCTACAAAATTTGATAGCTTAACTCTAGAAAGACATGTTAAACCCGAGACTAGTATTTTGTAGAATTGAATTCCTTATCTAGTGACAGACTTCATCTCAAACGAGAATTACTCCCTGAGTAAGATTTCATCTGGCTAGTTAATCGCGACACGGGAAAGCAACACTCTTTTCAGTAAAGATTTAGAAGCACCTAAATCATACTTTCAAGAATTATAACTTTAAAAAATATTTAAGAAGCACCTTAAATAATGTATAAAGAAAATTGCATTATTTTGAGCTCTGGCTACGAATAAAATTTCTCAAATTTATCAGAGATGATCCCCTGAGAAATCCCCGAGATCCATCCCAATTATTATCGACTTGAACCCGGCAAACCTTACAAAGAAGCACCTCTGAAATATTTACCAGATTTTTAGTAAGAACTTTATATCAAGGTGCGCCTTGACTATAAAGTTCCACTTTTCAAGAATCAGAATCTTCAAATAAATCTCGAAAATTTAAAAGAGAAGAACCTCAAAATAAATTATCGAAAATTTTCTTTGAGAATCTAATTTTAAGAAGAACCTTAAAATTAAAAATTCTCAATATTCGTAGATTTGTAAAATTTTAGAAATTTTCTCCGAAACATATCTAAGAAGCACCTTAGAACTAATCTCAGAAAAAGTTTCCAAAATTATGAGATCCATCTCCAAAATGAATAATTTGTGAATCCCAGAGTTTTCAGTAGAAGCACCTACTGAAATCCCACTTGGATCACTATATTCTGATTTTTCAGAAGTTCCTGAAAATTCAGAATATTTCCCCATTCACTTGGAGACCTTCGAGTTGCGCCTCGAATGCCCCGCAGGGAAGATCTGACTAAAATCGGCCGGTGTCTACCTGTATGTAGCCGACCGATAGAGCTCGGTGAGAGAGGGAAGAGGTAGAGGGGCGCACAGGTAAGAACCCCCACTCGGCGTTACTCTTCTTTCCCACGTTCTCTGGCCTCGTCTCTCTCACAGTACGAGAGTCTAACGTATTTAGATTTAATTTTCCACTAGAATTAAATAAAAAAACAAAAAACCAAATTAATAAATTTAGGTTTATTACACACTCCCCCTACTAGCAAAGCGAAATCCTTTGAGCGTATTAAAAAATATTTATTTTAAAAAAAAAACAATCCTACTAAATATCTTAAATTAAATTCTTCTTTCTTGCTTTTACTCACTACTCAAGATCTTGACACGTGCGTGACAATCCCATCCCTCTTGGCAAAACGTAGGCTCCATTTCGTTTCTCCAATGCGTATACGGTACCGTCCTACACCAACAGGCACCTGGATCCATTCACTTCCGGGAAGTTTAAAATTTCTAACCTCAAGATGACGTAGGGATTCTTCCAGTGGAATTAATGGGGTTTTTAGTTGATTATCGTCAGCTTTTAATCCAGCGGCTTCCAACACAGCACCAGCAGATGGGATAACAATATTGGCCATGTTGTATACTCTCGTAGAATACTTGAGACGGTTGTTGTCTTCTTGCTCCTCGTCTGACGACTCAGCAACAAAATCAAATGTTGGCCAAGATATAGGCGGCCGTTTCTTCTCCGTTGCTTCTCGGTACTCAGTTGTTATCTCGAAGTTTTTATTTTCGTTAATATCAACTTTTGGTAACAACTCCAGTTGTACTTTATTAATATTGTGGGCTGCCTTTTGACTGCGAACTTCGGGATTGACTAATGTTTCCTTTAACTGTATTTTTGTTCTCTCTTTAGGTTTGGAAATCTTTAATTTATCTAAATTAATTTTTGCTTTGATTTCCGAAATTATTCTAGGTTTCGTCGCTACTTCGTAACGAGGAGGTCTTGCTCGCGGAGTCACTACTTTAGTTTTTAAATTTTTGCGCACGAAGTTATTATTAACATCTTCATCCATTAAATTATTTTCATGTAAATTCACATTACTGAAACCGGCGGTCACTAAATTTTTATTAATATTATTATTATTAATTTCGAAAAACCCATTTTCTAAATTAGTAGAATCAGATTCTACCAGAGCTTCTGCCACAATTTTCTCGAACTCACTTGACGAAGTCATGATGAATACTGAGGAACAAATTTTTAAAATATTTCTAAATTTTAATTTTAATTGTATTTGAAGGTAATACGTAGACAACGTTTGTTTTGGTCTGCGGACATTGCCTCCTAGTCCAACGGCCTCGAGTTGAATGACCGGAGATCTTTCAAATGAACGTGCTTGAATATTTTGTCATTTTCGTCAATTAGATCGAAAATTACTGGAGAGATTTTCTTCTTAATTTTCAGGGGACCTGAAAATTGTTCTTGTAGTTTGGCATTTATTTTCTTCAATTTATTAGATAATTGATGATTTTTTTTAAGGACTAAATCTCCAATTTTTGGTGTCCATTCTCTTTTTCTTAAATCATATCGTTTTTGCTGAATTTGAAAATTTTTCGCTTGATTTGCACGTGCTAGTAGTAAAGCGTCACGTGCTCGCTGTAGCCTTGTCTCTGCAGTAGATTGTCCAAAATTTGGTCTGACATCTTGATTGCCAGGCGCAAGAATTTCCCTTCCAGTGTTCAAATAAGCGGGCGTGAATCCAGTAGTAGTATGTCGCGCCGTATTATATGCAAATTGTATTTCCGACAAGTATTTATCCCATTCGGGTTGCCTACTGTCCAGGTATTGTCGAATCATAGTTTTTACAACTGCATTTACTCTTTCCACGGGGTTGCACTGCGGTGAATAAGGTGGTGTTTTACGATGTTGGATTCTAAATTCTTGTAAGAAATTTTCAAATTCCTTGCTCACAAATTGTTTTCCATTGTCCGTTACGACAGTATTCGGGCAACCATGGCGAAGAATAATAAGCTCTTTCAGCGCTTGAATGACTGCAACGCTAGTTGCTCGACGTAGTGGTTTCAATTCAATCCATTTCGAAAAGCGATCCTGTAGTACACAAAGCATAGTATTATTTCTAGTAGATCTTGGTAATGGTCCTACAAAATCTATTGATACCATTTCCCATAAAGTATCAACATTCGTTGCGTGCATTTTATTAGCTGATGGTTGACGAGCGTACTTATTCTTCTGGCAATTCTCACAATTTCTTACGTACTGTGTAGCTTCTCGCAGCATTCCAGGCCAATAATATAATTGAATTAATCGTGCTAGAGTCTTGGCTGTCCCTAGATGTCCTGCTGTTGGAAGATCGTGCACAGTTTTAAGAATTCCAATCCTATCTTCGGTTGGAATACATAGTTTCCATTGTTCTTCATAACTAGTTTCATTAAAATCAAGTGTATGCAATACATGACGATATAATTTTCCATTGTAGATTTTATAATCTGGATGTTCATCTGGCTTTTCTTGTACTAACGCAAACATTTTTTTATACCAAACACAATTTATTTTCTCTGATATTCCAAGTATTTGGATCGGACAACGAGAAAGGTAATCAGGTAGTCGATTTTCCACTCCTTTTCTATATCGAACCTCGAAATCCCATTGTGATAACTCCATAATCCATCTAGCGAGTCTTCCTGAAGGAGTTTCTATGTGTTCCAGCCATTTCAGAGATTGATGATCTGTAATGACAACAAAATGATACCCTTCTAAATAATGTCGCATTTTCCAAATTCCCCATTTAACAGCTAGACATTCAAGTTCTGTTACCGAGTAGTTTTTCTCTGCAGGATTTAATGTACGACTGGCATAAGCTATCACTGTTTCTGACGAATCTTCTCCTTGAGTCAAAACTACCCCCAAACCTTGTAAACTAGCATCCGTCTGAAGGAAGAATTTCTTCGTCCAATCTGGGCAAGCCAAAACTGGAGCTTCCGTTAAAAGCGTTTTTACCAACATAAACGCCTCCTGTTGCTCTCGACCCCATTTCCAGATGTTGTTCTTCTTCAGTAGACCCTTTAAGGGTGTTACTACCCTTGAGATGTCTTTGATGAATCTACGATACCAGGATACCATTCCTAGGAATTGACGCAATTCTTTTACAGAGGTTGGAGCTTCTAAACTAGTAATTGCGGCCACTTTCTCTGGATCTGGCTGTAGACCATCTTTATTGACTAGATGTCCTAGATATTTCAGTTGGGCTCGTGCGAAAAGACATTTCTCTGGATTCGGACGTAAACTTGCCTCTCGTAGCCGTCGAAAAACTTCTTCTAGTATTTCCAAGTGTTCCTCAAAATTCTCTGACACTATGACAATATCATCTAAATAAGCGAAGACTTTTGGAGCCAAGTCTGGAGTAATGACTCTATCTAGCAGTCTTTGAAAAGTCGCTGGCGCTGAATGCAATCCAAATGGCATCACCCTGAATTCAAAAAGTCCCATATTAGGTACCGTAAAAGCTGTTAATGGTTTGCTTCTATCTGTCAATTCCACTTGCCAATATCCATTTTTGAGATCAATTGTTGATATATATTTAGCTCCTCGGAGCTGATCTAAAATGGAATTAATTCGAGGCAAAGGGTAAGCATCCATTCTTGAGACTTTGTTCAGCCTTCTAAAATCCACACAGAATCTTGTTTTACCGTTTTTCTTCTTCACAAGAACTACCGGTGAACTCCATGGACTCTTCGAACGTTGAATAACTCCGTCCTTTAACATCTGTTGTACTTCATCTGCGATGATTTTCTGAGTTATTGGATTCCTCGGTTGATACCTTTGTTTGATTGGTGTTTCATCTTCTAGACGAATTTCATGCTGCATTAAAGGTGTACTACCTTTAATGTCCTTAAATGAAGCAAAATTTTTATCAAGAAAAATACGCAATTTTTCTTCTTGTGCTTCAGTGAGTGTACTTAGACCGGCGGGTCCTATATTACAAATTTCTATCTTAGTATAAAAATGTTTTTCAATTAAATCCACTAAGGCTTTTCTTAAATTAAATTTCTCCCAAATATCCATACCCACTAGTACGTTATGTGCCAGACCTGGCAGTACGTAAAATCTGTGACTTACTCTACGTTTCCCAATATATAGCGTACCATAAATACTATAAGGAATATCTACGATTGACCTATCTGCCATTTCTGCAAGCTGATCTTCAGTATTTCTTCTAGCTCCATTTTTCAGAAGAATCTCTGCAGTTTTCTCATCCACCATTGAATATATGGTTCCAGTGTCTATCATTCCATCGAATTCCTCATTGTTTATGAAACAGGGTATAAATATTCGGATATCCTCGCTACCTTCATCGTCAGTTACTCCTTCTGCTCCTCCGAATCCGGTGTTACTTCCGAACTCTCCCGACATTTGCAGTCTTTTGTGAGAATATTATCAGTCCCACAATATGAACAAAATTTTATAGGTTTTTGCTGACACGTGAATCTCGTGTGTCCACGCTGCTTACATCTCCAGCAACATCTCTTAGGGTCATAGACATTCTGAACTGCCATGACCGGTTTCTTCTCTTTATATTCCTTCCTTGGACCTATTGCTCCCCTCTCCTCTCGATGGACAGCTTCCATTATTTCTTCCACCTCTTCTACCTTCTGAATTAAATCATTAACCGAGTTAACTTCACTGCGTTTTACGTGTAGCTTTAAAGCGGCATGCATGTTCCAATAGGTCGTGTCTAATTCTCTAGTTGACCCATAGGTTCCTCTTCTTCTCATCAACGTAACTATACTATTCACATAAGTGCGAATAGATTCATTCTTTCCCTGCATCCTACTAGCTATTTGCAGGTCTAGATTTCTCAATTCCGAAGGTGATAGGTAGAAACTTCTTAAAGAGGTAAGAAGATCTTTCAAATTGTTAATTCTTCTCACTGCGTTTCGAAACCATAATTGGGCGTCTCCGCGCATTAATTCTGGGAATCCTTGGAAGATTTCGGCATCTGAGAATCCATAAGCTAGTTGTAATTCTGCTAAACGTTCCAGAAAAGAATAAGGATCTTTTCCATCGAACAGACAATTCCATTTTCTCATCTGATCCAAAATCTGGGCAATGGACATCGTAGGTGGCATATTTTGTTGTGGTCGTCTTAAGAATCTTCCTGACGGAGTGTGGTCTGCAATTTCTTGCTCTTCCCCATCATTTCTGGGTGAATTTTGACTGTGTCTCACATCCTCTTCCTCATGTTCTTCGTCCTCCAATTTGTCTAATTTTTCTTCTTTTGCAGCCTGAAGATCGAGACTGATATCTGCTTCCTCGTCGAAATCTAGTTCATCTGCGGGTGTTTTTGCCAGAATTGTAGGATTGCTTTTAAAATAAGCAACTAATCTGGGCCGTAATTGGGCTACTGTTCCTGTGCTATCAATATTTAATTTCTTGAGTTCTTCAATTAGCCTCTCCTTTGAAAGTTGATAAATCCACTGAACTCCCATTTTAAACGTAAAAGCTCGTCTGGATTATACGCTTGGAAGGTATGTAGAACTCGATGTCTTCTTGATCTTGCTGGCTTGAGTAGTGAGTTCACAAATGATCCTTTGGATCTTTTACCCGACAATATATGGGCAAATCTAAAAAACAAGTAACTTTTATGTGACTTAGATTTATTTTTTTACGCATGTACTATATCAACCTGGTTACTTTGCAATAAAATACATTTACTATTGCCTGAAGCCTCAAAAAAAGTTTGGAGTGATATATTAAATATCTTATACGTTATGTGACTCAAAAGTAAAAAAATAATTGAAAAACTCAAAAAACTTGGTGTGATTTTTAGGAAATGAAAAATTAAATTGCACATAACTTTTGAAGCAATCAATGTATTGATTTGAAATTTTGTGGGTTATTAGTTCATATATGTACATTTCGATGTCATTGGGTAAGAAAAGTGTGCAATAAAAAATTACGACATGGTAAATAATTAAAAAGGCGTGACTCTACTTTCCACCATTTAAAGAATTTTCGGTTTTTCACATATAGTTTTTGAAGCATTTTATTAAAAAAAAAATCTGAGTATGCATTGTATTCTACAAACGATTACAAATAAATTGGTACGTTAACGAAAAGTGTGCCTTCAAAATAAAGTAACTTTTATTGATAAAATATTCTGTTACTTAGTGTGTAATCTTTACTCACACGACACCTTATTTAACGGCACACTTACAAAATAAGTCAAAAACACCTAATTTTTTTTGTAACTGCTAGTTTTTTATTTTTACATATGTCTGTAAAATGCTTCAAGAAAATTTTCACTAAAAATGTATAAAAACGTCAATTACTACATCGTATGGTTTTCCAAGTATGTATTTTGAAGTTGTCGCAAATGTGTGCCTTTAAAATTAGACAATGTTTATGTATTGTTTTTTTAATGACTATGTTCATCCGAGTTATGAATTGTAACTTCAAAAATAAAGTAAACATAATGTCTTCAGGTAATAATATTATATTATATATTATAGGTATATATATATATTATATTATAATATAATATTATTAATAAAACAAATTTGGATTATCTTTTGTTTTGTATAAGCGATCTGTGAGCTCTTGAAAATTCAGGAAGTGACGTAACATCCAAAAGCTTATTTTTCGTCTAACTTTTGAAGCATTTGATAAAAACAAATAACATTCATATTATCTAACTTATTAAAAGATTTAGGATAAAATGATATAAGTAACACATGTGTGCTTTCAAATTTGAAAATTTTACTTTTTTTTGTCGAAGTGGCCGTGTTTTTTAGATTTGCCCATATATCGATTTGACAACGTGAATTGCCCTACTCTAGAATTTTATCCCTACTCCTTAGATTTTATCCCTACCACTGTTACAGCTGTTTCAATGGTATGGTAAAATGTCCTATCCTACTTTTCCATGCTTCCTAACCAAACGACTGACTTAAAAGGGAAATACTCTTTTAAACAAAAAAAATGAATTTATAAAACTTACTTATTAAATTCTCAATTCTGGATTTTCTCTCGTACCATTCTGGGTATGATCCACTCTAGCTAGATATCGTATATTAACCATTCTAATTACTCTATGTTCAAGATTTTCGTCCCACATTCTGAATTTAAAATAAATATAATCGAATGTTTGGATTCTTGTGTGATCTGTCATGGTACGTTTGATACTGACGAGACTTTGCTGAAACTATTTACTTTATACACAAATTGCTAGTCCCTGTTCGGGCGCCATGTAATGAAGTGATTTTTTTCGTGAAGGCTCCGGAGTGACGCTCGCCGATCCAGAATTCTTGAGTGGTCACTTCTCTGGAACTTATACTTAATTCTAACCTCAAAATCTGTTGATTTATTTTATCTTTACTAGAAATCAATTTTTAGGTTAACTAGAACTTCAAAATTCTCATAAAATAAATTATAGCTAGTATGTAAATTTATAATTCTTAAATTTAAATTGAATTCAAATTTTAGCGCCAAAAGTTAACTTGACATAACCTTAAACTTTAATCTTTACCAATTCAACATAACCTTAAAGATTACTTTAGAGTTGACCGCCAGAATTCACAATTAAATTTATCTAGGCAAGGATTATAAAAAGAATAATTTTTAATATATTATTCAGCAAAATCTTTTCAGTCAAAACTAATAAAATTATTTGTCAGTCGCATAGGTTCAGGAAAAACACAGTAAAACACATAATTAACCAAATAACAAAATATATATTCAATAAACTTAATATCTAATACAAAAATAAAAATGGAAATGAAAACAAATGAATTTAAGTGAAATTTAACGAAATTTAATAAGACAAAAAAATAAATAAATCAAGAGAACGAGAGCAAGCTTCGATATAAAAATAAAAATAAATTTTATCATTTTTCAAGACTCGATATAAACCAAAATAATTCTTGTGCTCTTTTAATTAAAGGAAATTTTTAACTTCTGTTAATTAGTCGTTAATTTGTTCGCTTCTTCTAGTCGCAGGCCTGCCGCTCTATATTAATTTGCCATTGTACTAACTGCTGCTATAACAAAATAAAAATAAAGAAATAATAAAATCAAGTTCACCATTAATTTTATCATACACCGAAAAAAATAAATTCTCAATACGAACGGAATTTTCCGCTTCTAAATTCCTTTTACGTTTTCGTTTTAATATAAGTTTATTTTTCTACACCGTAGCGGAATTTTCTTATTAATCTGAGAATATTTGATCTAAAGGACGACTTTTAAGTTTTCCTTTGTGATTGAACTTATTCATATATATATTTAAGATTATCCCTTTAAAATTGAGATTATTCCTCTAAAAAAACGGATTCTTGAAGTTGCCCGTAATTATTTGTATATTTGAATTCATGCAACTTCAAACTAGTTGAAAATATTATTAAATGTCATTATTGAAAAATAGATAACTGATGAAAAAAAATCTCCAGTGAAATCTATTCAAAATTTGCAGCCTATATTAATAAATTTATATTCTGTAATATAATTGTCGTTTTATTTGTAGAATTAAAGTTAAATCTTTAAAATGTTAATTCAAGAAATTAATCAACGTATGTACATATTTTTATTTATATCAATAGAAAATAATAAGGTTTGGATCATTGTTTTCTTTGTCAGAGAATTCTGTAATTTCATTTTGTATTTTGTATTATCTAAACATATATGTAACATTAAAAGACTTTAGAGTTTAATTAATTTGAATGAAAGCGAAAAATAATAATAAACTCTTGGAAACATTCTAAACATATTAATCTTTTTGATAAATTAAAATTTTTTAAATTATTTATAATTTAATTATTTAAGAACTTTATTTAAAATAGTCAAAGTATTAGTATTCAAAATCTGATTTTTAACCACTCTAATAATTTACAATAAATACTTAATTCAAATATTATTTTTGTTTTATAGAAATCATGAAAGTATATTAAAAATTTTAGAGAGTGTTTAAAGATTTTAACCTAGATGATTCTCCTTTAAAGAATACTTTATCATTTAAATAAATCGATTAACCACTAAATTATTGCCTTAAATAATAATGTTTCTTGCTTATTTTTATTTAAATATTCATTACAAAAGTATATTAAACGTATAATTCTTATTTTAAATAATAAATAAAAAAGGTTAATGTACATAAATTTGATACTTTTGAAGTTGGTCTAAAATTGATAAGATTACACTTTTTTTGAGAGGATTCCTTTACAAAAAAGGAAAACCCATTCAATTGAAGAGTAATACTTTAGTGCCCATATATAAGAGGAAAATTTGCATCAAATTAAGCGGAATCCATTTATTTTGAGAATTTTTTTTTTTCGGTGTATTATCTAGAAAGACCTATCCTGAGAAACTAGTCTAGCTAAACTCTCTAATATGCTCAAAACTCCCTTTAAATAAAAATCAGGATTTCCCTTGGATTTCTATTTTTTTCGTCTAAATTAACTATTCTTAAAGAATTCATATTTTTTTGAAATCTCAAGAAAATAACCCACTAGAAGAGATTTACAAAAATATTCTAGTATTCTACAAAATTTGATAGCTTAACTCTAGAAAGACATGTTAAACCCGAGACTAGTATTTTGTAGAATTGAATTCCTTATCTAGTGACAGACTTCATCTCAAACGAGAATTACTCCCTGAGTAAGATTTCATCTGGCTAGTTAATCGCGACACGGGAAAGCAACACTCTTTTCGGTAAAGATTTAGAAGCACCTAAATCATACTTTCAAGAATTATAACTTTATAAAATATTTAAGAAGCACCTTAAATAATGTATAAAGAAAATTGCATTATTTTGAGCTCTGGCTACGAATGAAATTTCTCAAATTTATCAGAGATGATCCCCTGAGAAATCCCCGAGATCCATCCCAATTATTATCGACTTGAACCCGGCAAACCTTACAAAGAAGCACCTCTGAAATATTTACCAGATTTTTAGTAAGAACTTTATATCAAGGTGCGCCTTGACTATAAAGTTCCACTTTTCAAGAATCAGAATCTTCAAATAAATCTCGAAAATTTAAAAGAGAAGAACCTCAAAATAAATTATCGAAAATTTTCTTTGAGAATCTAATTTTAAGAAGAACCTTAAAATTAAAAATTCTCAATATTCGTAGATTTGTAAAATTTTAGAAATTTTCTCCGAAACATATCTAAGAAGCACCTTAGAACTAATCTCAGAAAAAGTTTCCAAAATTATGAGATCCATCTCCAAAATGAATAATTTGTGAATCCCAGAGTTTTCAGTAGAAGCACCTACTGAAATCCCACTTGGATCACTATATTCTGATTTTTCAGAAGTTCCTGAAAATTCAGAATATTTCCCCATTCACTTGGAGACCTTCGAGTTGCGCCTCGAATGCCCCGCAGGGAAGATCTGACTAAAATCGGACGGTGTCTACCTGTATGTAGCCGACCGATAGAGCTCGGTGAGAGAGGGAAGAGGTAGAGGGGCGCACAGGTAAGAACCCCCACTCGGCGTTACTCTTCTTTCCCACGTTCTCTGGCCTCGTCTCTCTCACAGTACGAGAGTCTAACGTATTTAGATTTAATTTTCCACTAGAATTAAATAAAAAAACAAAAAAACCAAATTAATAAATTTAGGTTTATTACAAATATGGTGTACTATAAATGTCAAAATGCTTAGAAATTTTATTTTATAATTTATTAATTAATGAGTTTTTAATAAGTGCTTTTTATATTAATCTATAAAGTTCCTACTCCTAATTAAAACTCGAATTAAAAAAACTATTTTTTAAAAATGTGTGACTCTGATGGAGTATTATTTTAATATATAGTGATTAGTGAATGACATGATGAATACTTTTAGTTTTTATTTTGACAAATTCATATTAAATCCGACATTATGAATTACTAATTGTTTGCTATTTCTACTTTTACGATTTTTTTCTGGAAAATACAACATTTTTTTCGAAAAAGGAATATGTTTTGCAATTTTTAATTGAAGTAGGAACATGAGACAGATTTGTTTTTGGATATTTGAATGTTTCTCTCGCCACAGTTTCTAGAGAAAAATTAAAATGTTTGACATTCGCGTCACTCATTTTTTTCTTGAAAATACGTTAAGGATTGTCACCGGCAATTGAAGGAAATGAGCTAGAAGTCTGAAATTTTGACATATTGTACCTCAAATCAATTCAGGAAGCCTTGATTTTTTTTCAAAATTTTTCACCACGTAGTTTTTGTTTAAAAAATTAAAATAAATGTGCAATTTAACACAGGTTCTTATGGAAACTCACTTACATCCTCGAAAAAAATGTGATGGAAATGAGCTTAAATTCTGAAATTTAGACATTAGGAAGAAAATGTCGTCAAATTTTAATTAAAAAAGTTTAGAAAAAACTGACCATGGATTTACTGAATAAATAATTATCAAAGTTGTTTTTCACCAAAAATTAATGATGACCTCCCTACTAAAAAATCCGGACTAATTCCGTACGAATTCCGGACGAATTCCAGACAAAACAGTCCGGTCTTATCTGGAATTAATCCGAAATGTGTCTGGAAATGATCCGAATTAGTCCGAAATTTGTCTGACACAAAAAATTTGATCTGAAATTAATCCGGAATAGTCCGAATCTTGTCCGGCAATTGATTTCGAAATTATTTATAAGCAAAGTGAAGTCCGTTTTTCGTCCGGTCACGTCCGGAAACTGTCAGGTACAAAAATCAAAATCCGTTTTAAGTCTGGATTTATCTGGAATTAGTCCGGCAGTCCATTTAGAAATTAATGTTAGTAAAAGTTAAGACCGTTTTAAGACTGATCAAGTCCGGCAACTGTCCGGCACAAAATTCACAATCTGCTTTAAGTCTGGTTTTATCTGGAATTAGTCCGGGAGTCAATTCCGAAATTATTTATAGCCTAAGTGAAATCAGATTCTAGTCCGTTAACATCCGGCAGTTGTCCGGCATACATTTTAAATCCGTTTTAAGTCTGGTTTTATCTGGAATTATATAGTCCGGCAGTCAATTCCGAAATTATTTATGGTCTAAGTGAAATCCGATTCTAGTCCGGTCACATCCGGCAGTTGTCCGGCATACATTTTAAATCCGTTTAGGGTCTGGTTTTATCTGGAATTAGTCCGGCAGTCAATTCCGAAATTATTTATGGTCTAAGTGAAATCCGATTCTAGTCCGGTCACATCCGGCAGTTGTCCGGCATACATTTTAAATCCGTTTAGGGTCTGGTTTTATCTGGAATTAGTCCGGCAGTCAATTCCGAAATTATTTATGGTCTAAGTGAAATCCGATTCTAGTCCGTTCACATCTGGCAGTTGTCCGGCATAAAATTTAAATCCGTTTTTAGTCTGATTTTATCTGGAATAGGTCCGGCAGTCAATTCCGAAATTATGTATAGTCTAAGAAAAATCCGATTCTAGTCCGTTCACTTCCGGCAGTTGTCTGGCATCAATTTTAAATCTGTTTAAAGTCTGGTTGTATCTGGAATTAGTCCAGCAGTCAATTCCGAAATTATTTATAGTCTAAGTAAAATCTGGTTCTAATCCGTTTACATCCGGCACTTGTCCCGCATAAATTTTAAATCCGTTTTAAGTCTGGTTTTATTTGGAATTAGTCCGGCAGTCAATTCCGAAATTATTTATGGTCTAAGTGAAATCCGATTCTAGTCCGGTCACATCCGGCAGTTGTCCGGCATACATTTTAAATCCGTTTTAAGTCTGGTTTTATCTGGAATTAGTCCGGCAGTCAATTCCGAAATTATTTATGGTCTAAGTGAAATCCGATTCTAGTCCGGTCACATCCGGCAGTTGTCCGGCATACATTTTAAATCCGTTTAGGGTCTGGTTTTATCTGGAATTAGTCCGGCAGTCAATTCCGAAATTATTTATGGTCTAAGTGAAATCCGATTCTAGTCCGGTCACATCCGGCAGTTGTCCGGCATACATTTTAAATCCGTTTAGGGTCTGGTTTTATCTGGAATTAGTCCGGCAGTCAATTCCGAAATTATGTATAGTCTAAGAAAAATCCGATTCTAGTCCGTTCACTTCCGGCAGTTGTCTGGCATCAATTTTAAATCTGTTTAAAGTCTGGTTGTATCTGGAATTAGTCCAGCAGTCAATTCCGAAATTATTTATAGTCTAAGTAAAATCTGGTTCTAATCCGTTTACATCCGGCACTTGTCCCGCATAAATTTTAAATCCGTTTTAAGTCTGGTTTTATTTGGAATTAGTCCGGCAGTCAATTCCGAAATTATTTATGGTCTAAGTGAAATCCGATTCTAGTCCGGTCACATCCGGTAGTTGTCCGGCATACATTTTAAATCCGTTTTAAGTCTGGTTTTATCTGGAATTAGTCCGGCAGTCAATTCCGAAATTATTTATGGTCTAAGTGAAATCCGATTCTAGTCCGGTCACATCCGGCAGTTGTCCGGCATACATTTTAAATCCGTTTAGGGTCTGGTTTTATCTGGAATTAGTCCGGCAGTCAATTCCGAAATTATTTATGGTCTAAGTGAAATCCGATTCTAGTCCGGTCACATCCGGCAGTTGTCCGGCATAAATTTTAAATCCGTTTTAAGTCTGGTTTTAACTGGAATTAGTCCGGCAGTCGATTCAGAAATTATTTTTAGTTAGAGAGAACTCCGTTTTTAGTACGGACACGTCCGGAAACTGTCTGGCATAAAAATCACAATCCGTTTTAAATCTGGATTTATCTGGAATTAGTCCGGCAGTCCATTTAGAAATTAATGTTAGTGAAAGTTAAGTCCGTTTTAAGTCTAGTCAAGTCCGGCAACTGTCTGGCACAAAATTCACAATCTGCTTTAAGTCTAGTTTTATCTGGAATTAGTCCGGCAGTCAATTCCGAAATTATTTATGGTCTAAGTGAAATACGATTCTAGTCCGTTCATATCCGGCAGTCCGGAATAAATTTTAAATCTGTTTTAAGTCTGGTTATACCTGTAATTAGTTCGGCTGTCAATTCCGAAATTATTTATAGTCATCCTATTTTCCCTTCCCCGTTCGCTCACCTCCGGATTCCGGTGATTTTGGAGATTCATTGATTTGGAAATTTTCTTAGAACATGCGGAACATTCAATTATATTTTATATGCGACTTTTCTGTTTTTTAATCCCGTCTGAAAGCAGTAAAATATCTGCAAAAGCATTCATTTTCTGTTAGTAGCGAATTGAGCTAATTAAAGGAAATTAGGAATCTGAAATGTTTTTATAATTCGCTAATGTTTATTGGATGGTGACATCTAAAAAGATTTGCAATGGATCTTAGAAAAATAGAAAATTTTATTGCTTTTAATTATAGGAAGTCGGAAAATAGTTGCATTAAAAATAATTCAAATTCTGAATGATTTTCTTTTACTTTCGCTTCAAAAGATTCTGAATTTTCGTCAGTTAAATTGGCTCGCTGCATTTTCTAAGAACATCTCCATCTTTTTAACTATTTTTTATTTCGCCCTTTTTACCGGAATACGGAAAAAGTCTGGCATATCTTTTACAATCCAGAAAGAGTCAAGTGAATGGCAAGGAGTCTGGTGAAGTTTGGGTATAATCCAGTACTCGTTTTTAAATCCAGAAAGAGTCCTGTTTAGTGCAAAAATATTCCTGCATTCTTTTTGCGATCCGGAGAAGCCAGACAAATACTGTTTTTATCCGTCACATGTTTTTAAATCTAGATTATAGTACGATTTATTAAGAAAATAGGAAACACATTTTTTAAAACAATTTTTTCTTGAGGTCGTTTAGCCATGTCGTGATGTGTCGTTGTAATGAAAATGATAATAAATAAAAGTAACATTTGGACAAAAAAAACAGATTACAAAAAACGGATTTCAGTTTGATCATTAATAATTTCGGAATTGACTGCCGTACAATTTTCGGATGTGAACGGACGAAAAACGGATTTTAGTTAGACTATAAATAAATTCGGAATTAAGTACCGGATAAATTCCAGACTAAACCAGACTTAAAGCGGATTGTGAAATTTGTACCTGACAGTTTCTGGACGTGACCGGACTAAAAACGGACTTCACTTTAACTAAAAATAATATATTATATGAATTGTCGGACTAATTCCAGATAAAACCCGACTTAAAATGGATTGTAAAGTTTGTGCCGGATAGTTGCCGAACTTGACCGGTCTAAAAAAGGATTTCACACTTGAGCTATAAATAGATTCCGAATCCATTTTTTATTTGCAGTAAAACCCTCACATATCGGATTCCAAGGGTCTGAGAATTTTTTTCGATATAAGCAGGAATTCTATTTATTCGGGTAAAAATTCATTATATTTAAATTCAAGGGACCGGCAAAAATATCTGATATAAGCGGGAATCGGATATATAGGGTCCGATATACGTGGGTCCTACTGTATTTTCTATATCTCCCTTGTTACCGTGTAATAAAGTGAACTCTATCCGGATTTAAAAACGAGTGCCCGATTATGTCCGTACTTTTCCGTACTCTTTTAGAATTATAAAAAGAATGCTGGATTATTTTCATATTAAACCAGACGCTATCCGAATGTGAAAGCGATTGCCGTATTATTTTCATACTAAACCAGACTCTTTCCGGATTTGAAACGTGTGCCGGATTATATCCGTACTGTACCGGACTCTTTCCGGATTGTAAAACGAATGTCGGATTATTTTCGTACATACTCCGGGTTCTATTTGGAATTAAGAATTAGTGACGGATTATATCCGTACTTTACCGGACTCTTTCCGGATTTAATCCACAGATTACATGTATGTTTGATTTAACAAGTTGAACCTCAGAGCTCGTATAGCTCAGTCGGTTTAGGTTCTGCGTTGCGTGCGTGACATCCCGTGTTCGATTCCCCTCATGCGTGCGATTTTTCTTCTTTAACATAACTGTTGTATATAATCGTTGTAATAAATGTATGAATATTTGTGTAATGTTAAGTTCCAAACATTGTTTAAAAATGACTTAAACAATTAAAAAAAATTTTTTTTTTGCTTTTCCGACTAATTCCGGATGAAGTCGGACTAAATCCGGATTACAAAAAAAGTTTAACCAGATTAGTTCCGGACTCTACCGGACTACATCCGGATTTAACCAACGATTAGGACCGTATTTGTTCCGGACTGTACCGGACTACTTTCGAATTTAAACAACATTTCGGACCAGATTTGTTCCAGACTGTACCGGACTATATCCGGATTGTATACGGCCGGATTTATTTCGGATAAGACCGGACTAAATTCCGTGCCAAAAACCTACGTTAAATCGGACACTTTCGGACTAATTCCAGATCCGGAATTAATCTGGACTTGTCCGGAATTTTGTCTGGAATTCGTCCGGAATTCATCCGGATTTCGTCCGGATTTTTTAGTAGGGCTTGAAACTAGCACTTGCGCGGTAACACTACACTTAATTCAAATGTAGTAATACAAAAGCCATAAATTTTTCTTCTACACTAAAAAATGTTAATTGTTTTTGTTAATAAAACAAGTTGTACATCTTTACCTTTATAATATTAAAGTCACTTTTATATTTCAAAACTTCTAGACTCTTTCATTTTAAGAAATACACAAAATTTGAGGTTAGGATTACATCAACACTACGTCTGCGCACAACAAATCTAAAGTGGATATTGCCAACATAATTTCTACTAATTTTTGCAGGAAGCTTATTTAGCAAAATTTGTAACATTTAAATAAAAATAAAATATGCATTATGTATTTTTCCAACTTTTTCAAATAAATCAATCGATAAATATTATATATTAATATTTTTCAGCAAGTTTGAGAAATACATATTTTACTTTCTTTAAGTTGAAACCCTGCGTAATAATGGAGCTAATACACGGATTCGTAATTAGATGAAAAAATACGAAAGTTTGGTTGATTAGGACACCAATTTCAACTCTAATTGGTAAAAATTTCTCACACTTCCCAGTTTAAAGTTAAAAGTTCTGGCATAGTTTACCAAATCATGCACATTTTGGTAAATTGTTGACCTATATAAAGGTAACAAATCCCTAAAATATTAACTAGTTTCTTTAAAATTTGTAGAAGATAGTGGGGTTGAATTGTTTTTTTTAGTTGATTTTGTCATTTTCAAAATTACATGACTATAACAAAATTTTGTGGATTTTAATTTTTACATATTGAGTTTTAATGCACTTTTTCGTGATTATAAAAAAATTTTCGAAACACCTTCTTTACACCTTTTTTTTTCAAAATTAACATTTAAATTTCATTTTTGACTCAATTGGTAGACTTTTTTTGTTTTTATTTTATTTTCATTGAAAATAACTTACTTATCAGTGCGCCCGCACCCTCATTGTTGCATTGACTCAGTGGGCCACGTCCAGAGTGGCATTTTTTAGTAGTTCAAAGTCGTTAATAACCTACAGTTTTAATTGTATTCTAATGTTCTTTTTTTAATTACAAGGGATAACATTATCAAGAATCCTGTTGTAGCCTAGTTTTGAGTTTTTAATTGCTTACAATTTTTTTTTAAATCAATAACGAATTAGTATATTTTGGAAAAAATAAAGCTTATTTTGTATTTGTATCTACTGCATATAATCTAAATCAGATGAAGCAAATAGAGTCAGACCTCCAAACCTATAATAATGCTTATTATTATATTTATTTAATCTGTTCTTAACAATACAAGTTAACGAATAGTTAACTTTGATCGTTTTCTAAAAAAACAAATATGTTTTTTAAATTTCATACTTAAATAAAGGGTTATTTATTTACTTAGGATTGAAAGCTTTTTTAAATCGATTTCTTATCTGATAGTAACAAAATTCTAGACTATTAGCTAATTTGAAAAAATGTGTTGAAAGTGGTGGTGCACTGAAAAAATTTTGGTACAGTATCCGTTCCATGGAAAAATTTCATTATTTTGTTAATTTCAGATTTAATATTTTGCATGGATTTTCAACGTAGTGAAGTTAACTGAATAAGTCATTCTTCATTTTGAACGGATACTGTACTTTAAAATGCAGATGCTGCACTAAAATTTTTTCAGTGGGGTTGAAGTTTTGAGAATCACAGTTATAAGGCTTCTTGATAATGTTATCTCTTGTAAATAAAAAAAAATATATTAAACTACAATAAAAACTGTAGATTCTTGAAAATTTTGAAGTACTAAAAAATTCCCCTGTGGAAGTGTCTCACTGAGTCAATGCAGTAGTACGGACACGGGCGGGCCGATAAGTTTAAAGCGCTAAGTTAAAATCTCAGTTTTTCAATTAAAATAAAATAAAAAATAAATAATAATTCTGAAAGAAAGGGGTAAAAAAAATGTTTTCGATTTTTTTTAAAACCATGAAAAAGTGCATTTAAAATGCTTTAAAGTTCACTATATAAAAATTAAAATCCATAGTTTTATTATAGTTATGCTATTTTGAAATGTGGATGAAAAACAATTGCAATAGTTTGTATGACAGATAGAAAACATTAAATGGTTTTTTGCAAGAAATAAGGGACATAAAGAAGAAGTTTTCCAAATAAGTAACTTTTAGGGGAAATAGGGGACGCTTGTGAAGCCTGGAATATTTCAAAGAATTACTAATAACACTTCCGTCTTATTGTTGTACCCTCAAATTCGGAATTAATTCTACAATCGTTCAAATAGTTTTCATACAGGGTAAAATAGGCACAAGTAGTAGTCAATTTAAGATATTTTAAGACTCGATTTCTGAAGGGAATTAATGTTTAGACGAGTGCCGATAGCGGCCAAGCTTGCTAGCGTTTACCCTTTGAGGGTATGTGATTGCCGTGATTTTAGACAAATATTTTTAAAGAGATTATTAAATAACTTATTTTCAGCCTTATGGACCAGAAACGGACTTTTGGTTTACATCATATTTAAAAAAAAATCAAAGATGGGCCCTTTTTAATTTTTTCAAAAATATTTTTAAACGAAAGCTAAGGTTTTTTCCTATAAAAATTCAAAATTTCAAAAATGGGTTTTTTTCGTTTTCGAGAAATAAAATGATGAATACCGCGCGACGCCGTATTATCATTTAATTTCTCGAAAACGAAAAAAACCCATTTTTGAAATTTTGAATTTTTATAGGAAAAAACCTCAGTTTTCGTTTAAAAATATTTTTAAAAAAATTAAAAAGGCCCATCTTTGAGAAAAACTCAAATTTGTTTTTAATTATGAAAAATCAAGGTCAAATTATTTAAAAAATATAAAATGGACCTTTTCAATCGAAAGGTTATGCAAAAATCTACAAAAATCATGTCACATAAAATTTTTTTATCCATTCATTAAAACAGTGGAAATAGGAAAAGAAGAGTGAATTACCAAAAAACGCCAAACTTTTCCGCCCTCCCACTGCCTCAATTTTTTAAAAAATTTAAAAATATTTATAGGATAAATTACTATCCAATAGGACAACTCATAAAAAAAATTTGCAATAGATTGGACATATTTTATTTTTGGGACAGGACATTTTCCGTGAAATCCACCCCATGTATTAAGCTGACAAAAGTGAAGCGAGCACTAGGATCGTTGTGTTTTTTTGTATCATACATTTACTTATAACTTAAGAACCAGTCAAGATATTTAAGTTTTCTTTGGCTTACTTTGAAGATAAAAGTTCAAGGTTTAATTTAGCTTAATTTCAAATTTTTCCAATTACTTTTCTTGAAAATGCAGCCCATCAAACTTGAGTAATGTAAATTCACAAAAAACGAAAAATTCACGTGTCTTTATCACATTGAATCTTCGTTTCTATCAATCGAAAAAGCTTTAAAATAGGACCATTTATCGGCAAATTTTATAAGCTTTCTAATGCTCTATAAAAAATTTAATTTTGCAAATTTCTAACAGAGATATCAACATTTAAAGACATTCATCTTTTTGATACGATTTTTGTAAGTGGTCCCACAATTTTGTCCGGTAGTGTACATAATACATGTCCCCCTAGATATGAAAAATAAATAAATTTTGCAGTTTTTGAATGATCCCTTTGAAAATATTTGTCTAAAAACACGACCGTCACATAACTTTCAACTTTTCTATAAGCATTGCGGGAAGAAGGCTGGAATTAATTTAATTTAATTGAAGTTTAATTGAAGTTTAACTGAAGTTACCTCACGAGCTAGAAAAATCCCAGACTTGTCGGGGCGTGAACCAAGCAAGCTTGACTTGGCGCGACCGCAGAGGCTAGTATTTAACCAACTGAGCTAACTCCGTAGTTGAATTAATTTTATTAATTCTATATAATACCTGAATTTTCCTTCATTTTATGATTTTGAATTATGAATAAACAATAACGAAATTCTATTCCTTATAATTCAGTTTTTGAAAAAATTCCAATAAATATAAGAATCGATCCCGAGTTTTTATGTTACAAGTATATGAAAGTAACCATTGAGCTACTCTTGACTTGAATATATAAATGTTACGGTAAAAGTGCATAATACCAAATAGAAATATCCTGGAAAATGTGCACATTTACCGCACTCTGTACATTTACCGTAACAAAAACATAAAGGAGTCTTTTGAATTGAGATTCTGAAAAGAATTGCCAGGGAAAGAAAAAATTCCAACTGTATTTTCTACTACGGAATTAAACATTCTGTAGACATTATTCCAGAAGAAATTATTGGGGAGAGAAAATTCATGAATATGTATTCTGTTTTACAAGATAGAAGAAGTTTCTGGAATTAAAAACATTTCAATTATATTCTGCTGCATGAAATACAAAATCATTTTAGAATAAAGCAGAATCAATTTCAAAGATATTCTTTTCCTTTTGCAGAAGTAATTATTTCAGGGAAATTCATGTATTTTTTTATTTTAATAGAAAAAGAATTATTGCGAATTTGAGTAAATGTCAAGTAAATTTAATTCTTTTCTTTTCAAAGCTTCTTACCAAGATTACAAAAATTCCCTTAGTACAAAATTCTAGATCATAAGATCCACCTTTAAAAATAATTAGTAGATAAAAGTGCTATTAGAAAATGTTAGATTATGAATAACTTTTGCACAAAAAAATTATCCGTACCCTTTAGTTAACTTTAAGATTAGCATGATGTTTGGTAGCCATGAAAAAACAAATGTGAGAATCAAGCATTTTTATACTGAACACAACTTTTCATAGTTCTTAAAATTTTCATTTACTGCAAAAATGGGTGTCTCATATTTTAAGACATTACGAGTTTCACGCGTAAATTTGTCTCAAGTTATATATCTTTGGTGAAAATATAGGTAGATGTTGTTCAATTGATTGAAATCCAAGACATTAGTTTTTGCAGTGTTTTTTGTTATAAAATTTTTATTTCCTTTGATTATTAAAGAGGAAAAGGGAAATCGGGAAAGTAATAGTCCTAATGAAAAAATGTCTTAAAAAAATGAGTGCATAAAAAAAAAATGATGAATTTATAACAAAAATATACTTTGTTCTTAAAAGTACAACGTAGATATTTTTGACAAATTAGAAAAATAATACAGACATGACATAAAAAATAATAAAACAGTGTAGAGTATGAAAGTACTTGCTTCAGCGTGCATTAAGTAAAAAATGTATAAAATTGAATTTATATACTTTGAATAATGCTGACAATCTACAAAGCGCTCATGGGTTTAGAGTTCAGTGTTTTTAATATTTTGTTAATTATTCAAACTTTTAATTAATTGTACTCCTTGATTGTGCACAGGCTAATTCTTAGGGAATAAGAAGAAAATAAACAAGAAAAATTAAATCCAGTTTAATACTTTTTTCGGATGTTAGACACAGCCTTAAATATAATTGAAACAGAAAAAGTTTTAGCATTTAAAAATCGTTATGAAAGATTATGATGTACAAATTCCTATAAAAAATGCTCTCTGCAGATACATTACAACTTAACATGAAATGCTTAAATTATAAATTCTTAACATTAAAAAAGATTAAAAAGTATCTTCAAGTTCATAACGGTTAGACCGGGATGAACTGTAGACAACGAAATTATCGAACTGATAGTATGGCCAAATTCTATCTTGGATGAAGTCGACGAATTAATTTCGGCATTGATTGTAAAGATTAGGAACAATTTTAACGAAACCCGGGATTGATCAATCAATGGCCAGTGCTTTGCGCCATAATTGATTTTATTAATCAAATCCCAGGATATAGAATTTATGTGTTTTATTCCAATGGAATTGCGCGTCGTCCGGCAAGATTTCATGTCCAGGTGAATGAGGATCATAAAATTTATTGGAATACGATTTTTAGGAATTCTGACCAAGTTCAAGCCAGCCGCACTTCATTGTTGACTGAAGCGCATGGTGTTTCAGTGCACCTTCATAGAAGAACGCTATTATTTTTAGCTAAATCAGTCAGGGTTACAGTTTTAATAGCGAAACAGGACTTAACAGAGAAACTACGTATTGAAGGTGGGTTTGCTAGAGAGGTGACGGGGTTCAGTCTACGCGTTGGACATGTCCAATACTGGATTCATCGCTATAGGCTAGTTTAATTATTTGAATCAAATACTTTTTTTTCAGTAAGTACGAAGTAAAACAAATTAAAAATAAAAACGTCCAAAACGCGCTATGTCAAGAGACTATGTCGGAAAATTTTACATCTAAATTTAAAGTAAACCTTCCATTGCAAACAATGGAAGAGTTTGATAAATTAGAGGGACTTTTACCGATTAATAAAGAACTAGAACACTCTTTGGCAAGTCAAACAGGAAATATAACCCGAATAATTAAAAGTTTAAAATAAGCATTGCTTTTAATCAGAGACTGACACGAAAACCTAATTCCGTTTCTGAATTGAATTGTTGTGATGAAAAAAACGAAAAGGCTCTGAATTACGTTTTCGTCTCGTGCAAGAAAAGAATTGTGTTTAAACTTGTTTTTGTGAAATTTAGAGCCTTTTTTATGAGAGACAAAAACGGAATTCGTAGCGGATTTTCGTTTCGGACATGAAACGAAAACAAAATTCGAAGCCTTTTCGTTTTGGGCATGAACCGAAACTTAATTCTGAGAGGACTTTCTTATCAGGTCCAACACAAAACAAAATTAAATTGATATTTTGCTTCAGTTTTTCAAAACCGAAACGAAACAAAAATAAAATATATTTTGTTTCGGTTTTCGTGTCAGTCCCAGATTTTAATAATGCATTTTCCTTTCGTATATTGTATCTCTTATACAATGTCAACTTAAAAGCTGACTTGAAAAAAATGGTCCGATAAATTTTGGCAACCTCATTGAGTTGTGGAATGGCAATGAAGTTCACCGCATTGAAACCAATGCCAGATAAAAAATTATTTACTGAAATGAATTGCTGCAAGATTATTGAAGGTGATTCTGTTGTTACATGTTGATGGCTCCTAAATAAAAACATGTTATTCGCGAGTGCAGATTGAAAGAACCCTATTTCACGAAAACAAATAGAAAACGTCTTATTCAAAATGACAGTTGTTAGACGGCTATGTCACAATTTTCATTAATGATTATTTTTAATATATGAGCAAGTTATGAAAATTTTAATTAATTTAATTGAGATGAGATACGTGTTTTCTATTTGTTTTCGTGAATAAGGCTGCTTTCTATTTCTTTTCGCGAATAACGTGTTTTCATTTAGGAGCCACGATGTATATAATTTGTCAAAAGATTTAATACCAAATAAATATTATCACATCTACGTTAAATGGATAATATAATTACCATTTTTTAAATTGTGTATCAGAAAAAAAACTTTGAGGTTGTTCAAAAACTACGTCACGGTATTTAAGACACTTTTGGACACCTTTAGCCCCCAAAGTTATGTTCCTTAACATACAAAGTAACTATTTTTCTATAGTTCATCACATATAGCTTGACCTCCCCCAGGAGTGTGACGCAGTTTGTGGACGATCCCTTTCTACTTGACAATAATTAGATGTCCAATGCTTAGAAATGAAATATAATTTTAATTTAAAAATGTATTACAAATTTTGTACTATGAATTTAAGGAGAAATCAGACAAACAGTTGCTTAGAAAGTTAGTCCAACCTTATATTTTTCTATGTACATTTAAATATAAAAACAATTTAAACCTTAAATTCGTTTTGGTGGAAGAACAAATAATTTAATTTGTAACATTTTTTTCAATTAAAAGTCGCATTTAAATAAAAATTACAATTATCTATAGAAAAAGATTGTCAATGTTTCGGTTATTTTCTCAAAAACATTTCTTCTAGACAAAAAATTGTAATTTTTATTGAAATGCAACTTTTAATTGACAAAAATGTTACAAATATTTAAAATTTCTAAGATCCACATAGGTTAAAATCAAACACAGCACTCTTGAACTTGATATCAATATATCAAGCGATATTTAATAATTATTGTTCAATCAAGATTACACTCAAATCATTTCGGCTCTTACCACTCGCTGGTTTTAACCAGTCTCAACCATTCTGACTTCTATCACTCGTGCGAGTATGCGCGCTTTTTCGCTTCTCAAGGTTCACTTACAGTCCTGCTGACGTAAATCCTAATTCACACTCCTATTACAAATTAAAATATGTACCCCTCCTCCACCGAAACGAATTTCAGGTTCAAATTGTTTTTATATTTAAATGCAGGATCAATAGATAATATTGATTGGAATAATAATATCCCCTAATGGTATAGCAATACATTTTTGTAAATTAGCAAAATAAAAAATTTCTACAGATATATTAACTTTTATATATTATATATATTAACTATATATTAACTTTTACCAGGCTATGAGGTGCAGTTTCTTAAACCCATGAAAGCTTGTGATGTCAGTCAGATATTTTATAATATTAATAAATTCTTTGTTCAATTTGGCATGAATAAGCGTACACAAAAATAATTGTTAAATTAAGATTTGAAAAATGCATAGTGAAAGTAACTATTAGACAAATTCAGAGCATTACCATTAGTATTAAAATTAATTTTATATATACCATAAAACGGGGTATTAAGAGATTGAAGAAAAGCTAAAATCAAATTTCAAGTACTCAAGAGTTCATAAGATTTTCAAATATATAGCTGTTATTTACTTCTTTGCGGTCCTGACAGACCCTGGACAATTATAGTGCGGTTATATTATTTAAAAGTAATTATTCACAATTACTAACATTATAAAGTATTTATTTTTTTAAGTAATTATTTATCATTTTTAATGTTTGATTGTTTTTAGCGAGAAACTGTGCTACATGCTACACATTTTTTAATAAACAAATCCAATTTTAGAATCAGTTGTTACTTTGTAAAATCCTGCTTAATAAATATTTAAAATTGCTAAAATAATTAAATCTCATACCACTCCATTTTACGGTATAAAAAAGAATATTATGAAAATTAAAATAAAATTTTGAGTAAATAACAAAAAATAATAATTGAAACAAATAATACAATTAACTATCGATTGGCAGTATAACAAAAAAGGTTCGCTCATGTTTTAAAGGTTTCAATTACCTTGTGCGTTGTATGGCTCATGCTCGAGAATGAAATCCAATTTAACTACATCATCTTTATCGACAGTAACTCTCACAAAATTACTTGGTTTGTATCTATAATATAACATAAAGAAGGCATTAAACGACGCTATTTGAAATATAAATTTCAAATGTGGAAATCAATAATATTTTTTGCAACAATTAAGTAAAAATAAAAGGAAGAAAAACTTTATTTACCTCCAAGCAGTGGCATAAACTGTATAAGCTCCAGGAAGCAAAAGACGCCAATATTCACCACGACTAGTAGTTGAAACATTGTGATTAATACCATGTACAATAACTTTAGCATCTTCAATTGGGTTTCCATTCTCGTCAGTCACTAAACCTTTTATTCCAATATGTGCTTGTTCAAGATATTTAAGAAGTGCTTCTTTGTTCATAAGCCAATTGTCAGGCATTTCTTCTGCCTTAGGATATTTGCAACAACTAATTTCAAATGTTATGTCGAAGGCGTTGGATTGAAAATAATTAAAGTCTTGCATACCCCCTTTCACCTTATACCTGTGTTTAAACAGAACTCTATCAATTACATCATAAAAATAACTCATTTTCTTCATTTACTAATGTCTTAAATATTTTGAATCCACACTGAGAAAAGAAAATAGCCATGATAGCAAACTGAATTGTTAATATAGCGCTTGCATTTTTTTTTATTATAACAACAAAATTTGCTAAGGCACCAAATGGATTGCTAAAACAGCAAAACAAATTAGTTAAACTGCTAATTTAACAAATTAGTTAAACTGCTAATTTAACAAATTAGACATTGCTAATTTAGCTAATGATTTGCTAACAAAAAAATGCAAGCGCTATATTAACAATTCAGTTTGCTAGCATAGCAATTCTTTTTTCTTAGTGCAGTGGAAAACGATTATACCAGAAAGCTCCATTGGTGATTCCGCCAGGGAAATACTCAGGTGGACAAGAATCTCCCTTTCTCATCTTGGGATGATTCTCGGCATATGTGCGGGCTAGATATTTAAAAAGTTCATCATCCGGAGATTTACTCTCTTTGCAGCAATTTGTTGAAATTCTAAAAATATTAAGATTAGTCAGTTATTATTGTAAGTATTGTTGCATTTTTTTTAATTGCATAGACTGATGAAGATAATAATTTTATGTTTAACTAAATAAAATTAATAGTTTTACCCTGAGTCGTATGGATAACTAGCAACATAAGTTCCCCCATGAAAATTTCCAGATAAAACGAAAGGTTCTTTTGCAATCCATTCCATCATCGCAATAGTTTCGTCTTGTCTTCCATCTGTTGAAATACGACTATTTCCAATTTTATTTATAGAATTCTCGAATTGATCGGGAAAGTCGCGATTCAGATCTATGTGATTTGCATTTTCTCTGCCTATGTAGTGATTCTCAGAATCACATACACCCTCCTGATCAACAAATAAACAATGGGCAACTAAATTAATAAATTTCTTTACTTTAAAATTAAAATGACAAACAATAAGTTATTAAAACAATCCTAGTTAGACAATTTTTATTTGCATATTTAAAAATTAACGGTTATTAGGAAAATTTAGATGATAATAATAGTATAAAATTTGAAAACTGTGAAAAAATATAAAACATTTAAATCCATTCAATTGTCTGTTGATTTGAAAACCCAAACCCTGGTTAACAGCTCGGATAACTGTTAAATCAGTCACTTTAAAAAAATATATTCTATAATAATTTTTTTTTAAATGCATGCAAAATTATGTTTAAAATAGGGGAAAGTCGGGTAGCTCCGAACACCTAAGCCTTTTGGTTAACAAATTTGTTTAACATTTTTGAAATATTAATTAAATCATCTTATGACAAAGACATGACCTCTGTCCATCTTTAAAATAAATTCGCTCATAAAATAAACACATTAATTGAGAGAAAAATGAGATCATATATGAGTAGTAAAATATTAGCCTCCAAAAACTTGTCGGGTGTCACCGAACAGAGAAAATAAAAGTGCTTATGTAAATTGTTTAATTTGTTAAAGTGCAAATAAATTGTGTCATCAACATTAAAATTTAAAAGTCAAAACTTGGATCATTAAAAAAAAATTAGAATGTATTGGGGGAACGGCTAAACTGCGATACGCCACCTGGCGGCAAAACTTTGACTGAGAAGAAATAGGTCGTTGACAATCAAATACATGTCACAAATGTGAATATTTAATTAAAATATTTATTATTTGTATTATTAATAGAAATATTTAAAGCGAATATGGAGCCTGGAATAAAATTTTATTTTTACGAACACTTAAAGGAAAATTTTTGTTCAGTTATTTTGATCGTAATAGCAAAAAGTGCAGGGACTTAAGTATCAGTTTTCATAAGTTTCGAAAAACTGGAGATATAAATAATGATTTCGAAAATAAATTTGGTGTTACTGAATAAATTGACAGGAAATTATTGTTAGAAAGTGTATTAAAAACAGTATAAAAAATTAACATGCTATAGTTTTTTTTGTTTTATAAGAAAACATTTTAAGTTATGTTTGCGATTTGTGGAAAGAAAATTCACAAAGTGCATCAACTCTCAATACAAACCATTAATGTTTTAGTCTTCATTCTGTCCAAAATATCAAATAAAAACTAATTTTAATTTATTTAGGGGAGTGGGCCCCAAGATGGACAGGGCACCAAGATGGACATTTCATATAAAATTTTTGTTTAAGGTGACAGCGCTTTATGCTTTCTGTCACTTTTGTTATTTGTATAGACGAAGATTTTGATGTACATTTGAAGAAAAAAAACCTGCTGGTTTTTCTTCAACACATACCACGTAATTTTGTGTCTAAAAAAAGTTTTGTAATAGTTTTTTCTCAAATTGGTAAAGTTATTTAAATTTATGATTTAGAATGAGTACTTAATGTTATAATATTCTTTATTTATCGTATAATAATATCTTAAAATGATTTTTCTAATTCAGTGTTCGTATATAGATTTTTACTGGGGATTAAAAAATGGTGTCATGTACCTTAAGATGGACAGGCCTCAAATCTCAATGTATTTATTTGCATATTTTCGATTTTACACTACTGTTTTTAAGAATTTTTTGATCCAATTAATTAAATTTTTTTATTTTATACCATAAAATGTGATGTTATCGTTAGAGAATTTGATATATTGATATTTTTCGATATTTTATTACTTTTTACTGTTAAGCCATTAAATTGAAGTTTATAGAAATGTTATTTCTTGATAAATTCCAAAAAACGATTAAAACTTAGTTTAAGAAGTGTTACACGATGTTCATTTTTTATTTACTACAATTTTCAGAGACTTTTAAGGAGGTGTCCATCTTGGGGCCACTTTTTTTTAGACCGAAAATTTGAACAATTAGAAAAAATGCTTTAAAAAATGTTATGTTTAAAATAAAATTTTATCTCCGTGGCCATAAGTTACCCTATAAATTGTACTTTCATCCCGTATAAAACATTTTAATATATTTTATTTGGTTTGGATTCTACATCAATAAATCGAAAGGGTGTCCAACTTTGGGCCACTCCCCTATATAATTAAAAAGGAACTTTTAATCAAGGTAAAACTATCACTGAACAAAACCTAACATTTTTCCCAACAAAAAGTAATATGTTCAGCGTTCACCACGACTTTATATATAATTTACACTAATACTTTAATAAATTAATAGAAGGAATTTACTTTCGTAAGTTAAGGTTATAATTCGTTTTAATATTAATTAATTTAACTTTATAATTTTAATAACGAATTATTTTTATTCTTTTCTTTTTTAAATGTAAAATTTTATGAAATTAGTCGTTTGTTGTTTTTACAGGTCTTATGAAATCGCCTGAAGATGTTCATCATTGTCAGACGAAAGCTTATGTAAATTTTAATTAATTTAAATAAATTATGGATTCACAAGATAATAAGATCTTACCAGCAGAATAGTAAATCCAAAGAAATAACATCTTAACTACAATTGTGAAATTTATTTCTTAAAAAATAAGACAAGAAAATGTAAACTAACTAACTTATCTCGCAGTTGATTTTATTTCTTATTTTAAAAATTTGGAATTTAAAATTATAAATTTAAAAATGGACTTGAAGTTTTGAACATTCAATTAAACAAAAGTTCTGTTTTAATTTTGCCTAAATTCTAGTTTGATCTAAAATTATATTCTACATTAGGGTGTACGTTAAAAAGTCGACTTTCGAATTATGATTACGCTACCCTCCAGTTTGGTTCCAATATAAAAAAAAATTTCTGTAAAATTGCAGCTTGACTGATTAATATTAACCCGTGCCAGCAATCGATTGAAATTTTCCATTGAAAATGCATGGGAAAAATGAACTTATTTAAACAATTTCATAACTTTTTTAATTTTTTTGCAAATAAATTTCCAGGTCACAAATTTCTTCATTTTCAGCTATATTTTAAGGCAGCGTTTTTAGAAAAATTTAATTTTAAAAATTTAAAAAATTTTAAAAATGGCGGATGTTCAAAAATGGGTCAAAAAATACATTGTAATATTTGCAGCGTTTTATCATATAAATATTCAAGGAAACTCAATAGATCTTCTTATTCGGGGGTTTTTGAGGTCCCTAATGAAGATTACGATTTAAAAAATTAATTTTTCATAATTTTGGAACCAATATGGCAGACTCAAAATTTTGAATTTCCACATTTTTCAAGAAATCGCCTTGAAACACTATTATCGGGCTTTTCGGGGTAACCATTAACAAATTTCATGTCAAAAATGTATTTTCTACCACACATGCACGAAAACCTCGTGTTTTCGTTCGCCTTAAGCGGGGCAGAACTCACAGTTTTTAGGTCAGTGAACGTTTTTCCACCACAGGGCAAAAATAGCCGCCATTTTTATACGGTCAAACAAGTGAATGCATTTAGACCCTAACCTACAAGCATTTAAAAGCACCTCTTTTGTGCCTTTGGAATAAAAAGTATCGTAAGCTACACGGGTTTAAAGTCAGTCCAATTTGTCTACAATGATGTTTGTGTACTCGTTTACGTCTCGGGCTTCGCCCTCGACTGTCACACGTACACAAACATCAGCGTAAACAAATGGCTGCCTTTAACCCCTTGTTGCTTAATATACTATTTCAATAATGCCGATCCAATTTGACGGATTCAACAAACTTTTTTTTTTAAATATAGTTTTTACATTTTTACATTTTAATTATTCAGTTTTTGATCATCCATAATAAGCAAAACTGATCTCTAAATCTGACTTTCAATTAGTGATTTTCTACTAACGAATTGGCGAGAAATCGGTTACTATAAAATAGTAAAAATTTTCACTAGTTTTTAGTAGAAAACTACTAATTTAAAAGTGAAATATCTATTAATTAAAATTGTAAAAGTTCACTTTCTCAATTAGTAGTTATGCAACTGTCAAATTAGTAGTAAATTTCTACTAAAAAATATTGCAATTTTTCACTTTTTTGACATCGTAATCTTCATTAGCGACCTAAAAAACCCTCGAATAAGAATATCTATTGAGTTTCCTTGAATACTTATGTGATAAAACGCTGCAAATATTACAATGTATTTTTTGACCCATTTTTGAACATCCGCTGTTTTTAAAATTTTGAAAATTAAATTTTTCTAATAACGCTGCCTTAAAATATAGCTAAAAATGAAGAAATTTGTGACCTTATAAAAAGTTATAAATTTTTTTAAAAAAGTTCATTTTTCCCATGCATTTTCAACGGGAAATTTCAATCGATTGCTGGCACGGGTTAATATTAATCAATGAGGATGCAATTTTACAAAATTTTTTTTTTATTAGAACCAAAAAAAAAGGGGGGGGGGGTAGCGTTAACAAAATTCGAAAATCGACTTTTTAACGGACACCCTATTCTACATAGGGGTCATCCATAAAGCATGTGATACTTTAAGGGGAGGGGGATGTCATCAAAATATCGCGCTGCATGTTAAAAAAAATTTAATTCATGGTGAAACAGGAATAATTGTTATATTAAAAACTATATTTTTACTTTATATTTTAACTTTAAGATTATTCCTTCACCTCACGCGGCCGGGTTCAAAGTTGTGAGGGTTCAAGTTAACTTTATGTTATTTATTAATATTAGAGCGCCTGTCGGCTAAAGGTCGACATATTTATATAAATATCAATAAATAAAAACAATTAACTAACTCAAGAAGAACAAGAGAAATCAGGGGGGTAAAATGTGCGAACCCAGTAAAACACAAGAAAAAAAATTTGGTGATAGAAGGTATATTTTATCCAGAATCTACTTATTTACTATAATTTCGAGTCGACTCTTCAAATTTAAAAAGTCATACCATACAGTACACGTTACAACCCAGGAATGCCATGCTTGTCTGCCGGGGAGGGGGTATTTACTGGTTGAGAAGGTGTACACTTTAATACGCTTTTACGCACTGTAATAAACACCATGCGCATATTTAATATGGATTATTACGCGTAATACGTGTATTTACATGTAAAAATCGAAGGTATTACGCGTGAGGTGTTTACTCTAATACGCGAGTATATACCCCCTCGTTGCCAGCTTATCGACCAGCGTCCCCGTTGATCAGACAAGCACGCAGGCGCAACGTCACATGGCCCCCACGGGTCGCAACTGTCGACCCAAGTTTCCCAGCATCTCCATTTAAATAATAACAAAAGTTAAACAAATTGGAGTGCTGAGTCGCCAGAATAAATATCCTTTCACAATGGAAGAAGCATGAGGGGGAAAGGGGGTGTTATATTTCCGAAAATATACATCACATGCTTCATGGACGGCCCCAATAATAAACAATTAATTTTGATGTTTTAGAAATATATTTATTTTTTTCGCTTTCTGTTGTAAAAGTTTTATATAAAAATATTACTAGGAAAACAAAATATTATGTTCAAATAAACGTTCAGAATTTGAGGAACATATTTTTAAATCCACGCATTTGCTTAAGCTGGCAATCACTATACCGTTTACCCTTACTACAATTATACTATGATATAGCGATATTTTACGACAACAAACCAAATTACCCGTCAATCACATTTTCTCTATAGTTCTCAAGTAGGAAAATTGTCTAATACACGCAAAAAAATGTACATAAAAAATACAGAGTTCACCCTTACGGCACAGGATATCGCGGGATATCCCGAAAATATCCTACAATATCCATAGGATGTTCTATGGATATCTATCTGACGTTTACGGGATATCTTATAACCAAATTGAAAGTTTTTTTTTTTTTTTTAATTAAAGTTTAATGAATTTCTAATAACTCTGTGGATACCGATTTTTTAAAAAATATATATATTTTGTTTAATTGTTATTAACCTCGAAAGTTAATAAATATTATATACTTATACATATAATTAGAGATCTTTAAAATAAACAGAAATTAATTTATTCATAAAATTATGGACAATAAGGCAATATTTGATAAATAAATATTATATTCTCAGTTGAAATAAATAATTTTGTGCCATCAGATAGTTGATTCATATAAACAAAATGTTACCGTCATAGTTCATAACAATAAAGAGACTAAGAATCTAATTGTTTCTTACAATTTGGATTTACAAGTATATTCATAAATTTCATAAAAATTTGAACAAATACCAATAAATTATAGGTTCACCAAAAATAGTCAAAAAAGACCAAGTTTAATTTATTTTTTAAAGTTCGTGGTTAATAACAATTTAACAAAATTTTGTTTTAAAAATCGGTGCCCAGAGTTGTTAGGAATTTATTAAGGTTAAAATTGAAAAAAAGAACTTTTAATTCGGTTAATTATTAGAGGCTGTAGACATTTTTGAAGAGTAAATTACCGATTCAGACCACTGTGCGGCGGTTTGGATATCCCAGAAACATCCAATGGATATAGTAGGATATCTCTGAGATTTCCTTGAGATATCTTATAAATAGCCCATAGATGTCCCATAGATATCCAAAAATGTCCCTAAGATATACCAAGAATATCCCATATAAGTCCCTGCGATGTAAAGACAGTTATGCCTTTGTTACTTTTTGTTTAAAAAAATTATTCTAAACTAATATTCCAAAGCTATTTTCTCCAAAGACAAATTCTTATTATTTACTTTTCCAAATATTTTAATAATAAAACAAACTGGATTTAAATGACAACGATGGAGTTTGCTGACAGTTTCTTATTAAACATTTGATAAATTTTTTGTGTTAAATTTTCAATACTTTAATTTATATTCCTCGACTTTATCCCGTTGTTTAAGGTAAGAAATCACGTTCAATTATGTTGTTAGTAAACAATTATAATGATTAAGAAGTTAATTTTTTAAAGTAGTGTGTTAATAATAATCTTTAATAAAAATGTGTTTTCTTTAGTTAGTTCAATAAAATTTCATGCCTCATACTCAGTTTTGCAATAAAAAATAGTGTCAAAAGTGGCATAAACTGTTCAAAAAGGTGGCAAAATAGTGGAATATTTTTGTTAACACATATATATAAATTTATTTATTTATTTAATCTTATGGTTGTAAAAATAAAAAAAATTAATAATATTACTGTTTTTATTTTATAAAATATATTAAAAATACATTAAATTAAAAAAATATGAAATACTTCATTTACAAAAGTTCCTGAATAGTAATATTTTTCTTTTATACTTTAACTGGACTAATAGGCAATTTATTAACATTACCATTTTTGAATTTTTTGTGATTTGTGATGTTTCAATAGTCTTCAATATTTTAAGGTTTATTTTAAGTCTTAGAATCGTTATTTCCATTTATTTTAAACTAAGAGTTACTTGTTTTCAATTTTTTCCCCGAAAATTAGAAAATCTTCCCAACTAGTGCATTTATTTCGTAAAGTTTAAAAAAATTCCCTATTTAAAAAAAAATGGGAAATTATTCTTAAAGATTGGAAAAATTTCCTAACATAGTGGATTTTTTCCGAAAATTCGTAAATAAATCCTAGGAATTGGTGGAAAAAATTCCAATGTTTCAAGAAAAAATATTTTTATCAAATCATTGGAATTTTTTTTCCAAAAAATTGGAAAATCGTCTAAATGCGATGGATTTTTCCCCAGAAGTAAAAAATATAAATCCTAAGTCTAGACGAAAATATTTCCGTAGTTCAGAAAAATGGACATATTCAAAAAAAATAATCGGAAATTAGTTTTAAAGATTGGAAAATTTCCTGAATAATATAATGGATTTCCTTCCAAAGTTCAAAAACAAATCCTACAATAAACCACAATGCGCTTTCTCTTTTTCGGCTTCTGCTTCAGTTTTTCGGTCATTTTCTTCCGTCTCAATGAAAATAATTTTTTATAATTTATAATTCCAACCAATTAAATGCATTCTTTTTTTTTTCAGCTGAAAAAAGAGGCAATAGTGGCATGAGTATGAGGGCTGAAATTTTCTTTTAATTTTGCATTATAATTATTAAATTAATAAGCAATATTTTAATTATTCAAAATCATTTGTGCATTCTTTAAAATAAATTATTTTTTAAAAATTTGTTGTGTAGTTAGTAAAAAAGATTTTAGTGTTTTGTTTTGAAATATTTTAGTCTTATTTTTGTTATCTAAAATACGAGAAATGAGCTTAAAATTTCAATTTTACACGTGGTGCCATAAAAGTGTAATAGAAGTTATATTAAGTAAAATTTTCTTAAAAAAATAACTTTTTCTATAAATCTATATTTTTTGTGAAATTTCAGTGTTTCACTTTCAAATTGGTTTAATAATTCCTACAAAAAAAATTATTTCTGGCTTTGTTTTTCTTATTGTACTCTAGAATATCTAGAAATAATACTTCATACAGCAAAAACGATCAAAAATTTTTTTTATGCAACTTTATAAATAAGTAAACTTTGATGCACAAAATAGCCCCATCATGAGATCTATTTTGTGCACTATTTACACATTTTTTTTTCTTGACGGCTAACTCATAGGACACCTTTAGAAGGATTTTATCCTTTATGTTTAATAAAGCATAAAGTGGAAAAAGCCACGCTCGACGGTATCCTACAAAAACTAGTAAAATAAAAGCAATTGCTTTTGTTTTATAATTAAGTATTATGTGTTTTTTTTTGTAAATATTTAAAAAGAGTTAAAAGTAAACTATTGCTTTATGTTTACTTTTAAAAGATTCTTGTTGAAAGAGCAGTATATTGACATACTTATTAAAGTTTCAAATTGAGGAAAATTGTAGTCTGGGAAGTCCCGAAATAATTTGTAACAGTCATGCATTGATTTTTGCACTGAGAACGAATTTGTTTTTAAATTGTAGCGCATATTTATTGAAAATGGTTAAAAATATTAGCTTTGGAGTTTTGAATTGATTTTTTTGTAAAGACCAAATATGATGAAGAATTTTGTATAACTAATTTGGATTGAGCTGTCAGCTGTCAGAATTACATGTGGACATAATTATAGTATTTGTATACAACAATGGAATTGTAATACATTGCTACAAGTAGTAAAATAATAGTTTTTTTTTCTAGAATTAGTTTGAATGGTATAAATAGACAAATATAATGTTTAAATTGCTGACCGTGGATTTTTCGAAACCATCTGGATTCATTGAAGGCATCAAAAATATGTCTGTCCTGTCGACAATCCTGGTCACTCTTGGATCCTTTTGATAATTGTGTAAAAGGTACTGTGCAAGGTAAATGAGAATTTCTCTTCCGACTGCTTCGTCGCCGTGCATGTTGGCAACATACTTGACCATCGGCTCACCAAGATCGCGATGCTCGACATTTTTCGAAATTTCCAAAGCGAAAAGCTCCCTATTCTCAACAGACTTTCCTATTGAGTGTATTTTGGCCAGGTGAGGATACTGTCTTGTTAAATTGTGTAGGAGAAGCTCCAGTTCTTTGTAATGTGTGTAGTGAGGCTTGACAAAGTCTTCGATCGTCGACGGCCTCAAGGAATTTGAGAAAACTGTGTTGGTAAGAAGCCCAATCAATAGGAAACTTGCGTGTAAAATCATTTTTAGTTTGGTTCAAATTGATAATAATGATAAAAACAAAACTTTCTTTCTTGTCAATGGAACATATTGAAAATAAATTTGCACTCGCGAGTTTTAACTACCCCACAGCTGAAAGTTTCAGCCAGATGACCAGTTCCAGCTTTCCAGCACTTCAAGCTGGTCCGACAATTGCTGCCGACAACTATTAACTATATCAATCAGTAACAGTGACTATCAGTTAATCAGTATCAGTATTATAGATAAGCGCATGATCCAAGTGCAGTAAGGTCTCGTCACACGTAACCACACGCCACCAATCAGATCCTTCCCCCTTCCACAGTGATGGCTGATGGGCAGAGGTCGGAAATTGACATGTCATTTTAGATTTTGAGGGCGCAATTACATGTCTGCGTCGAACGCTGCGTATTTGCGTTGAATAGTAAGGGAGAGAAAGACAGAAATATAGTCACATCTTTCTCCCTCTCACCATTCAACGCAAAAACGCAACGTTCGACGCAGACATGTAATTGCGCCCTCAGCGTGTAAATGGGCCTTTACGGGAGCTGGGCATGAGATAATAAAGGACAGAGACTGTTTCTGTCCTTTTCTGTCTCATGCTCTGGTCCCGTAACCGTATTTCTATCTGCTTAGGCCTTTTAAGTCATTCAATAAAATTAATCTTAAAGTAACTTTTTCAATGACTTTGGCATGGCTATCTCTTTTTTCCTATTATTTAAATTTTAACGGAAAGTGCAAATCGCAAAGACTGTTTCAATACTGTTAAAAGTTTGATATATTTTTACTTGTTTATAGATACGTTGATCTTACAGTTTAATGTGCATATTCGTTGTGTCAATTATATAATATAATTAATAAATTATATAATTAAAATTAAAATAACTCTTCTATGCATTTTCTTTAACCTATTTATTATAAAATAATATAATTAAAGCAAAAAACCAAATTAAAAAACCATAAAAACAAATATTCTCGTTAATTCTCATAAATTCTCGTCTTCTCGGTAATTTACCGCAATTTTCTTCCCTTCCTTCTCGGATTATATTTTACCGAGAATTTTAGAACACTATAAGCCTAAAGCACATTGAATCGTAATCGCTAATCCTTAATCGTAAGAATGAGAGGAAGTAGGACAGACATATATCTCTGTCCTGCTTCCTCTCATTCTTACGATTAAGGATTAGCGATTACGATTCATTGTGCGTTAGGCTATAGACATTCATCTCAAAATGAAAGTATAGCCTAAAGCACAACGAATCGTAATCGCTAATCCTTAATCGTAAGAATGAGAGGAAGCAGGACAGAGATATATGTCTGTCCTACTTCCTCTCATTCTTACGATTAAGGATTAGCGATTACGATTCATTGTGCGTTAGGCTTATCCGACTGCCTATTAAGTCGAATTCACAAGTGAAGAATCGAAAGTTGGACAACTTTGTGTTAGACGAATTGAAAATTGATGGAAATTCAGTTTTTTTGAATTTACATATAACTTAATGTTAAGGAGAAAGAATAATATGTTTATGTAATTATTATGTGCTTTACTTTTAAGTTGGTAAAATATTAGTTTATTTTAATTGTCATATAATCAAAATTTCTAAGTTTGAATTAAAAGCAATTTATAATGCAAATCTAACCTAAATGTAGTTTGAAATAAAATAAATATTATGAAAATTATTTTCACAATAATAATAACATGGACGAATTAAAGGGATAAAGATGTTTTAAGTGTCTGAACGATATAAAAAACGAATTACTGTTTATTAGAATTACAGTTTGACAGAGCTTCTATTTTAAGCATTTTAAGTAATTAGTGATTGGCATAATTTTAAAGTGGACGATTTTTTATTGAGTCTACTTTTAATTTTACCGCTTTTTAATGTAACCTAATTTCATTTTGCCTTATTCCCATTTATTAAATTATACATTTATACGAATTATCATTTCTCTTAATTTATAATTAACATATTTGTTACATAACCTAAAAACAGTGTATCATATTAATTAATTGACATAAATTGAAAGTGTGCGAATAATTATTTACCTAAATATTATTATTCCGAAATAGATTGTAATCGAAAGTTTAAATTAACAACACGTAAATTTAATTAAATCAATTTTCACCGAAACTGCATTTGAACTAAATACCAATATATGAAACAGGGGCGGCTTTAGGCAAAGTGTTCGGGAGGGGCGATATATGGGATAGAAACATGATAGCACCATAGTGCTATCTCTCTCTCTCGTATACAAATATAAGATTCTCGGGGGGGGGGGGGGGGGGCGGTCGCCCCATTCGCCCCCCTGTAAAACCGCCACTGACATGAAATTATTATTTGACATAATTTTTCTTTCGCGCATTTTGCATATAAGGATATTCAAGTTGGGTGGGGAGAAATTCAAAATGGCGGCTACCTGGATGACAGGTTTGGATTGCAGTCAATGGGACGAAATCAGTTTTTATACAATAACTTTTAAAAAACAAATTTGCGAACCTATGTTTATTAACAAAATATTTTTCATTTATCGAAAGCTATTTTTTAAAATAATAAAAACTCATATAAAAATTTTATACAATTTTATTATTTAAAAAATAGCTTTCGATAAATGAAAAATATTTTGTTAATAAACATAGGTTCGCAAATTTGTTTTTTAAAAGTTAGTGTACAAAAACTGATTTCGTCCCATTGACTGTAATGCAAACCTGTCATCCAGGTAGCCGCCATTTTGAATTTCCTCCCACCCAACTTGAATATCCTTATACTATTATTTAATTTCATTGATCCCCGACATAAGCCCGAAGCACAACGAATACGGTTACGGGAGCAGGACATGAGATAATAAAGGACAGAAACAGTCTCTGTCCTTTATAATTTCATCCCCTGCTCCCGTAACCGTATTCATTGTGCTTTGGGCTATACAGAAATGTCAGGGATCGGAAACTGTTCGAATTATGAAATTGTCGAAGAATTAAAGATTAAACGAACTTACCTGTGAAGTTCAATCTTAATTATATGAATAGCTTGTTCGAAGATATATTAACTTGTAGTACCGCAACTTGTTGCTAGGTGACGCCACAGTTTAGAGAAACATCGTAGATGGAAACTGAAAAGTGTCCCATCTACTATCCTATCTATCTTAATTCTTATGTTTCTTGCTTCATTAAGTTTAGAGTAGAGTTCCTATAAAGAGAGTTAGGACACGTGAGGTTCAACTTTTGATTGGCTCAGCGTAACCGGAGACGGAAGTGTATTGAAAGTTTTTTCATTGGCTGAAAAGAGCGCGCTGATTTTAAAATGCTTTCTTAACAGCCATTTTTAAATTTCGCCCGCCCTTTTCAACCAATAACACAAATTACTTCATCGTCACTTCCGTCTCCGGTTTGTCAACAGGCTAGTGGAAGGGGGCACGTGTCCTAACTCTCTTTATAGGAACTCTAGTTTAGAGTACAAACACTTTAAAAATACAGGGTTGGGAAGTTCTTTTTATTTAAAAAAAATGGGCGGGAACATATATCTTCGAACAAGCTATTCATATAATTAAGATTGAACTTCACAGGTAAGTTCGTTTAATCTTTAATTATATTTCATTTTACTTGTTCGAAGATATATTAACTTGTAGATGTTTAGAGATAAACTTTTATATATATTTTTTTTTTTTTTTTTTTTTTACAAATACAATATAAAATTTTTCTTTTAAAGGCACATTGGTGAAGAATTAAATTTACTTACAAGAAATTTCTAGTCAGTGTTTGACTTTTTATGGTAAAACTAATTTTATATTAATCCTAAATTTCTAACTTATTTAAATTAATATTACAACTGCTAATCAAGAATTAAATATTAAGGATATAATTACGTAAGGACTGCCTCCGCATAGTTATTTTCAAGTAATTTTATGGGCCTGTTATAAAATCTTGCGAATGTCGCTGAATTTTTCGACCATCCAGCAGCGTCCTTGATCATATTGATGTCTACACCCTTAGATAACGCTTTGGATGTAGAAGCGTGTCTTGTGCTTTGACCCTTAAAATTGTCTTCGATTCCAGCTTCTTTTAATATTTCCTTTAACCATCGGCTAATCGTTTGTGAGCTTACTTTACCAAATGGATGTCTGAAAGAGATAAGCAAATTGTCATTATTTTGCCTTATGTTCTTCGTAATTTCGATGTAATGAAGAACAGTCCTAGCTATGCAAAGTTCTTGATTGTCAAAATATGTAAAACGTGCGTATGGTTGTCTTTGGCAAAAATCCCACCAGTATTTTAACGCACTGTCATATTGTTTCACTGTAAAAACAAGTGTCTTATTTTAAGACATTTTTGTCCTCACTTTTAAGACGTTTTAAAGTGTCTTAATTTTAAACCAATGAGAAAGCATTTTTCAAAATTATTAATCAATGAAATAGCCTGAAATAACCATAAGACGCTTTCTTAATGTCTTGTGTCTTAAAATAAGACACTTAGAAGACAGCAGTTTTTGCAGTGTTGGCAGTACCTTTTGCTAAGGAGGCTAACATTATCTCGACTGTCTCATTTTCCAGGTTCTTTTCCTGGAACGCTTGCCGCCCTACTGAAAAATCCTATATAGGATCCTACATAGGATCCTATATAGAATCCATATGGATTCCTATGAGAATCCACGTAGGATCCTATATAGGATCCTATATAGGTATTGTCCTATAGGAATCCACGTGGATTCTCATAGGAATCTATGTGGATTCCTATAGGTCGCCTATAGGACAAGTCCTATATAGGATCCTATGTGGACTCTCCTATAGGAATACATGTAGGATCTCATATAGGATCCTGCATAGGCGTCCCAAAAAATTTTTGTACACCCTCCTACATATGATCCTACGTAGGTTACCATATAGGATCCTATATGGGAACCCATATAAGATCCTACATGGGTACCCCCAAAAAATTTTTTTGTACCCCTTCCTCATGCGCAGTCGTCTTTTACGTATTCTACAATACTTACGCCTGCGCAGTAAATATTTTCCGTCCTTATAATGGTGCTTAATGTATATTTGAATAAAGTTGCTAAAAAAAACAATTAATTCTGTGTACATATTTTTTTTTGGGCGCCCATAAAAGATCCTATATAGGATCCTATATGGGAACCTACGTAGGATCCTATGTAGGGGGGTTTACAAAAATTTTTTGGGACGCCTATGTAGGATCCTATATGAGATCCTACATGTATTCCTATAGGACAATACCTATATAGGATCCTATATAGGATCCTACGTGGATTCTCATAGGAATCCATATGGATTCTATATAGGATCCTATGTAGGATCCTATATAGGATTTTTCAGTAGGGCGGAAACAATCCCACACACCAGGGTAAGCTTCTCTGACAGCGGGTGGACGATTGATCTACAAGGTGATAATAATAAATTAGATGAAGGTGTAAATGTTATAATATCCGAGATTAAAAGTTGTTTAAAAACTGGGTACCAGGGCTGAGCTGTCCATAAAGGAACTACTAAAATACCCGACGAACCGTCTTCTCTAATTTTCTTTAAAATTCTTGAAATTAAGGAAAAAGGTGGAAAAGCATACCAAAAAAATTCTTTCCAGCTTATGGTTAAAGCATTAATTACGAAAGCATCTGGATCCCTTTCCCACGAACAATACCTAGCACATTTGGAATTGATACGAGAAGCGAATAAATCTATAACTGGTAGACCTAGATTTTTGGTAATTTTTTGAAATGCGAAGTCCGCTAACTCCCACTCAGTATCAACATTATTAATCCTAGATCCCTCGTCAGCCGGAATTTCTTTCGATGCTACATATTCTGCGAACAACCACAATTTTCTAGGGATGCACCATTCCCAAATCTGCTTAGCAATTTTATTTAACGAACTGTACTTTGTTCCCCCTATTTTGTTTATATAGGCTAAAGCGGTTATGTTATCAATCCTAAGCAAAATTTGTTTATTCTCACTAGATGAAGCGAAGCATTTTAGAGCCAAAAATGCTGCTTTAAGTTCTAAAAAGTTAATTGGGTATTCTCTTTCTATTAAATTCCAAAGCCCTCTCGCTTTCTCGTTTCCGCAGGTAGCTCCCCAGCCTGTGCTGGAAGCATCTGAAAAAATCTCGAAATCAAAGTTATTTGATCTGATTATATTTTTGTCAGTCGTAACATGCTCACGCCACCATGTTAATTCTTCGATTGCACCTGGAGACAAAGCTGTGAACGCATTTTGATTATATCTGTTCAAAATCAAAGCCTTAGTTTTTAATTTTTCTAAATCTTTATAGTACAACCAACCGTATGCGATCGCAGGACATGCTGCCACTAAAGTACCTATACACTCTTCTAGAGTCTGTATCTTGATCTCTCTTTTTTCTAACAATCTATCTAACATTTCTAAGATTTTCATTCGCTTGTCTGTGGGTAACTCTATTGTCATATCTTCCGAATTGATAACCATTCCTAAAAACCTACAACTTTTTTTAGGATTTAAATCACTTTTATTGTAATTTATTATGAACCCTAAGGATTCTAGAAGTTCAATAACTAATCCTACAGTTTGTGAGCATTCCTCTACCGACCGTCCAAAAATGAGGTAATCATCAAGATAAACTGTTAATCTAATTCCTCTCTTTCTTAACCAATTTACAATTGGTTTGCTAATTTTCGTAAACATGAAAGGAGCTGACGAAAGTCCAAAAGGTAGAGAATTAAACTGAAAAATGTTTCCTCTGTACCTGAATCTGAGGTATTTTCTATCATTTTTTTCTATTGGCATTAAAAGATAAGCATCTGTTAAGTCTAACCTACAAAGAAAGTCATTATGTTCTAATAAATTTAGCGCAGTTCTTAGATCCTCTATTTTAAAATGCTCCGGTTCGATAAAAAAATTGAATTTTTTTAGATTTAAAATGAACCTGAAAGAACCGTCTGGTTTTCGAACTAGAAAAAAAGAGGATATAAATTGATCCTTTTCTTCGGTTGCCATCTCAATTGCTCCTAACCTAAAAAGTTTATTAATCGCAGTGTCGATGTCAGTATTTGCAGATACTATATAGGGTTCTTTATCTTGAAACACCCTATCTTTAAAATTGAGCCTGTAACCTCTGATAGCTTGTAAAACAAAACTATCTTGGGTTATTTTTTCCCATTCTTTAACAAAATATTTTAGTCATGAGGCGTAACTTACCAAAGGATCTATCGTCGGTTTCGCTGTGGTTGAGATTGCTGGTACTGTTTTTTCATCGGATATGGCTTCGATCTGTACTGTTGACTCTGTCTCGTGGTGGAATAATTTTGTGTTGCGTTCCTGAAGCCCCCGCGTGCCACCTCCCTCCTCACGTTGGGGCTCTTCCAGTTTAAAGCTGGTGTATTATTTCGAAATGCTGCTTTTGGCTTGGGCTTCATGTCACTGGAAACTTTTTCCATGGTCTTAGTGCTATCAATGACAGCTTTGAGGTTATCCCCAAACAAAAATTCCGTTGGGGTAGTTTTTTTGAGAACCTTCTGTACTTTTTCATCATATCTGTCCACTACAAAAGATCTTCTGGCTTGAGTTAATGAAAAAAATAACTGAGCCTGAAGTTTTACTGCATTTGATAGAGTACTTAATAAAATTTCTCTATCCAGGGGCTCTTCGTTGTCATTTAATATACTGCTTAAGACAGATGTAGAAGCAATCAACGCTGAACCAGTAATATTTTGATATTCCCTGAAGTGTTCGTCTCTCGAGACCTGTCTGGGGTGTAAATCTAAAGAGATTTCATCATTTAATTTTGGTGCCTCCAAGTTAAGTTCGTCGATAGTTCTTTTAGTCTCCTTCAGTAGCTTCTCCTTCTCGTCTTTTTCTGTTAAGCCTTTGGAAGTCCATATTTTTACTCTATCACTAATTTGCTTAATAATTTTAACTCCTTCTTTTTGAGGGTCTAAAGGATTTTTTCCCAGAAATCTGTCTGCCTCCTCTGCTAAAATCTCGTCATATTCTAACACCTCCGGATCTACGTCCACGCTCACTACCTCCATCTTGTGTTCATCCTCTACTTCTTTGTTTTGTTCTGAAAGAGATAAATCCTTCTTTAAATTATTATTTTAACGGTCTCCAACTCAAAGATTGGAAATCCGCTTGAATTTTTGGCACGTGGCTTCAACTCTAGTTTGAAACTCGGCCTTACGTATAATGGCACTTTCACACCTCGGCTGGCTGGCTGGCTGGCTGAAGGTTGCTATGGTAACGTGTGAGAGTGAAGAGTTCAGACAATGAAAATTTGAATTGTCGCAACCCTTCACTCCCATGGCAGCTACTGAGGTGAGAAAGTACCTTAAGAGTGCGAGAGAGATGTGCCTTATTGAGAACACGATCTGGCTTGTACGAATTCTGTAACAAAAACACTAAAAAAAGCTTTAAACTTTACCTGTTTCCTGAACCTCATCTATTTCATCGTATTCAGCCAACTCCTGAAAGGCTCTATTCATTTCCTCCTCTAAAAATGCGATTCTTCTTTCTTTTTCTTCCCTTGTACTCATGATTTTTATATTCTCGCTGTTGTGCCAACCAACGCCAAGAAACGAATGAAGCAAGAAACATAAGAATTAAGATAGATAGGATAGTAGATGGGACACTTTTCAGTTTCCATCTACGATGTTTCTCTAAACTGTGGCGTCACCTAGCAACAAGTTGCGGTACTACAAGTTAATATATCTTCGAACAAGTAAAATGAAATATAATTAAAATTCGAATACTTGGGTTTATGCAATATGAAATTTCTCACGCGCGAAAATTCGATTATATTGAAATTTCAATGAAATGAAATAATAGTATATGCAAAATGCGCGAAAGAAAAATTATGTCAAATAATAATTTCATGTATTGGTATTTAGTTCAAATGCAGTTTCGGTGAAAATTGATTTAATTAAATTTACGTGTTGTTAATTTAAACTTTCGATTACAATCTATTTCGGAATAATAATATTTAGGTAAATAATTATTCGCACACTTTCAATTTATGTCAATTAATTAATATGACACACTGTTTTTAGGTTATGTAACAAATATGTTAATTATAAATTAAGCGAAATCATAATTCGTATAAATGTATAATTTAATAAATGTGAATAAGGCAAAATGAAATTAGGTTACATTAAAAAGCGGTAAAATTAAAAGTAGACTCAATAAAAAATCGTTCACTTCAAAATTATGCCAATCACAATTTACTTAAAATAGAAGCTCTCTCAATCTGTAATTCTAGTAAACAGTAATTCGTTTTTTATATCGTTCAGACACTTAAAACGTCTTTATCCCTTTAACTCGTCCATGTTATTATTATTATGAAAATCATTTTCATAATATTTATTTTATTTCAATCTACATTTAGGTTTCTTTTACAATATAAATTGTTTTTAATTCAAACAAAAAAAATTAAGTAAACCAAACATTTCTTTAAATTTAGATTATGTCATAAAGTAATTCTGGAAAATTTATTAAAAAAGTATTCGATTAAATGCAAATTATATTAAATATAAAAACGACCAAATAAAAATTATGTCAAACAATAATTTCACACTGAGAAAAATAAACTGTTGAATCAATAGTGCCGATGCTATTGAATTCAATTCTTTTTACTCAATAATATCTGTAATCAATTATACTAATATATATTAAAATATAACAATTCATACTTTTAAATTAAAAGCATGATGTTTTTAAAAGAATTATTTAAAGTAGTTATAACATACAGAGAAATAGTTAATTTAAAGTTATTTTATATGGTTTAAAATAAATATAACTTGTTATATCAATAAATATTATTTACAGTTTGTACAAATATATATTTCAGATGATGCAATATGCTTTTGAATCAATAGCATCTGCTTTTGTTATTATAAACGGCATATTTACATACGTTCAAATGCAGATGCTATAAAATTGAAAGTACATTTAATAGATCGGTAAAACTATTTATTGAATTGTATTATATAAAAAATAGAAATAATAAAATGCATTTTTGCATTTTTTAATTTAAAACCTAGGAACTTTATAAATAAATAAATAAAAAATAAATAAAATAAAATAAAACAAAGTACATTATGTGACCGCGTCTGAGAAAATGGTACTTATGACCAAAAAAATCGATTTTTGGTTTTTGACGGTTTCGTGTACTTCTAGGTCTTAAAAATGTAATGCGATCAATCCTGATCAAAAACAAACTTTTTTTTTACTTTTTCAAGCAAATTTAAAAAAAAAAATGATTACTCCGACCAAATTTTTAACTTTTACTACTCAACTCTGACAAAATTCTTTTATGAAAATATAGGTATTTTTAAAAGAAAAATGATTCTTGGTATTTTTGATTAAAATCAATAGTTAAAAGGTTATGAATTTTTTAAAATTGTAAAATTGTTATTTTTTTAGAAATTTTTGATACAATTATTCCTGCTTTAAACAAATAATTATTGCATTGAACCTTAAATATGAATATCAAAACTATCTGAGAAAAATTAAATATTAACTCTCGGAGACGAGTTCCTGGAATGGGCTGCTGGCCCCTTGGGTACGTTCCCTTGGACCGCTCCAATATACCTGACAAATCCGTTCCGGATTTCACTAGGCTAGGAACGTTCCCGCGGAACGTTCATGGAATGTTCCGAGGAACTTTGAATACACATTCAAAAAATCGCAGAACGGGTTGCGGAAAAAGTATGCGGAAAAAGCTGAAAATTTTTTTATTAATATTATTTAATGTTTTTAATATGATTGCTTCTATAGAACAGTGGTCACTAAAATCAACTGCGCAGCTCTAGGTGCGATAGAAAACTACTGCGCAAGATATTAACATTAATTATTTTTCAATGTGTATTTAAAGTTCCTCGGAACATTCCAGGAACGTTCCGCGGAACGTTCCTAGCCTAGTGAAATCCGGAACGTATTTGTCAGGTATATTGGAACGGTCCATGTGAACGTACCCCAGGGACCGGCGGACCATTCCAGGAACGTTCCCGGCACAGTCGGTGCTATTAGGGATGCGGTCACATATATTCAAAAATACAATTTTTTAAAGGATCTTTAGAGAAAACGATAACTTGACGAATGAAGGGGCATTTTCATAAACTATTATAATTATTAAGAAAACCTTGAGAACATGGTAAAATAATATTCTGAAACCGTTAGCTTATATTAAGGATAAAAAAGAATTATTTCAATCCTCAATACCAGGTTGCGGAGCGGCTCTGGCCTCGCGATCACGAAAGTTAAGCAAAGTCAAGCGTGGTTACTGGTTAGAGATTATATGGGTGACCGTCTCCGTGATATTGCTACAGCTTGATATTTTTCACTGAAATTATAAATTTTCTGAAATAAAAAAAATATGTACTGCGAAATTAGGTAGTGTACAACAGTTCAAGACCGAGGGAGGGGTTGAGCCGGTGTAAAATAAAGCTGAATAAGAAAAAGACCGATATTTTTTTTTATTTTACAGATATCTTTTGCTTTTGGTTCAATAAATTAATTTTCTTAAATGAAAGGACTAAACTATTTCTTTTTAATGTAACAGTCAATAAAACTTAAAATGCAGCAACATTCATTTTATAGCATCATGCATATAAGCAATAGTATATGCTATAGTTTTAATAATATTAAAAATGAAAGTACGCACTATTAAAATCATTACATATTTGTTCGAACGATATTGAATATGCCATTTGTTAGATCAAACCAATATGTAATTGATTTAATAGCATTTTTTTCTCAGTGCATGTATTGGTACTTAGTTCAAATTTATTTTCGATGAAATTTGATTTAAGTAAATTTACATGTTATTAATTTAAACTTTCGTCTACAATCTATTTCGGAAGAATAATATTCATGTAAATAATTAATCGCACATTTTCAATTTATGGCAATTAATTAATATGAGACACTGTTTTTAGATTATGTAATAAATGCGTTAATTATAAATTAAAGGTAATGATAATTCGTATAAATGTATAATTTAATAAATGGGAATAAGGCAAAATGAAATTAGGTTACATTAAAAAGCGGTAAAATTAAAAGTAGACTCAATAAAAAATCGTCCACTTTAAAATTATGCCAATCACTAATTACTTAGAATAGAAGCTCTGTCAAACTGTAATTCTAATACACAGTAATTCGTTTTTTATACCCTGCCGATAGGATATACCTAAAATATATCCAAAATATGCCTGGTACGACATTTTTTAGTCATTTTTACTCTAACAATGCCAGGTACCACTTTTTGCTCCAAATAGGTAGTCCCTTTAAATTTCGGAAGTACTTATTTAAGTTTTAATAGGATCTTATTTTAATGGAATATATGAATGCCTACCAGGATATTTTTTTCATTTATGGCTTCGGTAACCCAAAAGTTTTATGACTCAAAAATTTTGCAATTTGCAAATTTGAAATTGTAAATTAAAAAATTATAAATCTTTCGTTTTTCACGATTATAAATATCTAAAAATTTTCTCAAAATGAATAAAATTAAATGACAATCAATTATTATAAATATTGTTATTTTTTATAAAAAATAACATTATCGGGAAAAAAATTAGATACACATAATCGTTGAAAGATTTAGAATGCAAATTCTCAATTTATAAATTTATAATTACAAAATTAAAGAAATTTTTATTTCTGATTTTTAATCCATTCCAGATGTTTGAATGTTTTACGACATATAGCTCGTCCCTTTTTCGACATCTCAAATGCGAAAAATGTACTGGTAAAAAATATTTATTCCTTAATAAATAAAATTTTTCTAATTTTTAAGTTAGAACTTCGGTTTTTTTAAATTTAGAATCTGTAATTTCTGACAATTACAGAGATGTAAAATTTTTGGTAAAAGCCTTACAATTAAAAGAATTGTAGCGTAACTCGTAAACAGTAGAAGATATTAAAAATCTGACATCATTTTTGAATTTTGTTTCAAAAGAATATATCTTATTCATATAAACATATAAATAACTAAATTATTGAAAAACGAGTATAATTTTGCAATAAATAATATAAATAATTTAAAACTAAAAAAAGGACTGTAAAAGAACCTTTCATTTTATGAGAGGGTAAAAGCATAATAAAATTCTTCAGGGTTTAGAATTTACGGTCATAAATAGCCATAAATTAACCTTTTTTATCCCTTTTTCGTTGGACATTTTCTAAGCACGGAATCATTCAAATCGTACCTCAAAAATGACTGAATTCATTTAGTCGTTTTAGCCAGTCATTTTTTAGGTATTTCCTATATCGGCAGGGTATCGTTCAGACACTTAAAACTTCTTTATCCCTTTAATTCGTCCATGTTATTATTATTGTGAAAATAATTTTCATAATATTTATTTTATTTCAAACTGCATTTAGGTTAGATTTGCATTATAAATTGCTTTTAATTCAAACTTAGAAATTTCGATTATATGACAATTAAAACAAACTAATATTTTACCAACTTAAAAGTAAAGCATATAATAATTACATAAACATATTATTCTTTCTCCTTAACATTAAGTTATATGTAAATTCAAAAAAAACTGAATTTTCATCAATTTTCAATTCGTCTAACACAAAGTTGTCCAACTTTCGATTCTTCACTTGTGAATTCGATTGAATACCCTGTCGAAAGTAAACCACTCAAAATCCACTGAAAAAACCACTGGCCCAGTGATTTTTCAGTGGTCTGACCTGCATATCTTCAGATAGAATTTTTTTTGGAGTTGGGGTAACAATAGTACAATAGTTTTAAATGCCAAGTAGTTTTGTAGGGGAGTAAACTTCGACTCTTTAACGAAAAAAATTTACAAGCAATTTGACCTGGAAATTCAGGTCGAACACCGATTCCTGATTGTAAGTTTTTTTCCTTTTATGGTTCCCGTAACCCAAAATTTTTATGATTAAAAACTTTTGCAATTTCAAAAATTAAAATTTCAAAAATAAAAATATGAAATCTACTTATTTTCACGATTAGGAATATAAAAAAAAATTCTAAAAACTATTAAAATTGAAGGAAAGTAAATTTTCAAAGCTATTTTTATTATTATGAAAAATAACTTTTTTGAGGAAATTTTTAGATATTCTTTATCGTTAGAACACGTAGAATTTTAATATTTAATTTTTAACTTTATTAATGCGAAATTAGAGAAATTTTTGTTCCCGATTTTTAATTAAATTCAGGAATCTTCAAGTTTTATGATCTCTCTGGACCCTTCCCGGCAAGAAGGCTGGAATAGTAAAGAATTTGAATTTACAGAGTTACGCCCGAAACATCAAACATATCTTTTCTTCTTAATGCCTGAATTTTCCTCGAATTTCATGGTCACGAAATAGAACTCGAAATTTAGAGACGTGAATTTTTCATTATTCCGAAGCGTATATCCTATACCGTAAAGCGGGATTCATTTCAGTCATTTTCAACTCCGAAATGTTCCGTCAGATCAGCTGTAAGCTGGCAAAAACAAGTTCTCCTAGGTAGAATTCATTCAGTATATTTTGACTCCCTTTGAAATCCGTTGAGAACAATGTTGTGAACCGAATATTTTCAACTCTTTTTAATCCAATTATTCACTAAGGGCAGTTGATAAATATAACTATACTTATTGACTCCCCTCCTTACTCCGCTCGAAACCGGTTTTGAGAGTGTCACATTCCTAACTGAAAATGTGAATAAAAGCATATGGCTCTAAATTTCCAACGAAAGGACTTATACTTTTTCTTTGTGTTATGTCGCTAACGGTCGCAGTTTCTTTTGGACTTTCAAACAGTTAAGTTCGCGAAAGTTTTGAACGTGTTTTCACAAAGAGCTTAAATTTTAATAAAAATTAAGTTTTATTAAAGGTACTCTTCTATTTAGTTAATAATATTCATTTCCTTAATTACTTTAAAAAGTGCTCATGTAGGTCTTAAGTTATAATAAGTTTATTGATATGTATATCCTAACAATAGCAATAATATGTTGTTTATTATTTCTCTGTTATTAGTATTATTAATATTATTATTGTTTTTGTGTATTATTATTGTATTATGAATATTATTATATCATTATGATTATTATTGTTATTATGAATATTATTACATTATTATTATTATTATTATTATTAATAAATCCTATTTTTTATACCTCAAAATAACTACACATATTTTAAAGACTACACATCGAAATTGACAATGTTAAAATATGATGGATAATATATTTTAACAACAAGAAATTTTGACATTAAATGACCGAGTGTTAGTCATTATTCTTATGTGAAATTAATAATATTGTCAAAGTAAATTTTTGTAAATAACTTATTTTATTTCCAATTATTAGTGATATACTATTATCATATTGTGTCAAACTATTATTATTATAATTCTTATTGTATAAACAAAGATTTTATAACATATATATTAATTAAAAATGGAAAAGAAAGATACTTTGTAGTCTGCTAAACAATTTATTTATCGTTGAGAATTTTTTATTACCATTTAAATCTGCTTTAAAAAAGTTTTTACTGTATATATGATTTTAAAGGAATTCAGCTTGAACCACTTCTTTTCCTTTGTTAGGAATTAAAATGTCACTGAAGGTTTGGTGAATTCCTCTAAATACCGTTTTAGGTTACTCCTAAAATGGACTTAGAAGAATAAAAGTTTACTAACATTTGTGCCGTTCCGCGAGTCTCAAAAATGAGGAAAATTCAGGAACTAAGCGGAATTCATTTTTTCAATTCCTTACTGTTCCAGCCTTCTTGCCGGGTTCTACGAGGCCTTGAATATATTAAAAATTGACCTGTGAAAAATTTGTTTCTTAACAAATAAAATTATTTAAATTTTAATGATAGAAAATTGTTTCTTTTAAATTTAGAATCTGTAAGTTCTAACAATTACGTACATATACAAATTTCCCCAAAAATCCTAAATTTAAATGAATAATATCGTATCTCATAAAAGGTAGCAGATATTAAAAAACTGATGTCATTTTTGGATTTTTGAATAGAAGTATGTATTATGTTCATAGTAATAACATATATTTATATAAGAGGCTAAATTCTTAAACAACAAATATAATATTGGAATAAATAATTTAAATTATTTAAAATTGTAAAAAAGAAAGGTTATCCTTCCATTTTATGAGGGTAAAGGCCATAAAACGGTTTGGGACTTCCAGGCCAACTGTCATAAATCAACCCTCACAATAGATATTTTCAGTGGCGAATTGTCCCAAATCACAACTGAGAAACCACTTAAAAACAACTGGGATTTCAGTGGTTTTGTCTCAGTGATTTTTCAGTGTTTTTCTTTCGACAGGGTCAGCATTTCTTTATTTAACCAATAAGTTCTTATGAAATTCGTGAATAATATATAAGTTATAATATTAGGTTAGGTTAGAGTGACAGCGGTGACAGCCAAAAGAAATACATGTGTGGTACATGCTTTTTTCATTTAAGGATTATATATATGTTCCTTGAGTAATTATTTTTATTCTTTATAAAAATATAAGTATACGTAGTTTTTGTATATTTATTGATTTAATGAAGAGTAATCACATATTTTATGAATGTTTAAAAATTATTGTTTACATCAGTAAGGTATTTTTATATAAATTCAATGCCCGCAATCTGCAAGCATTAAAGAACGTAATTGTTTTTTTTTCCGTAAGATCACTTTTCTCTTCTACCTTAATTCTTATTGGTATAATAGTATTTCGAAACGACGGCAACACTGTCTAAATGTCGCACACGGAAATTTCCGAACAACCTATCTCGAACGGTCGTCGAGAATACAGTTTTAAAGTCGCATGCGACATTAACCAGTCGACATTTTACGCATGCGAGAATTCTCGCGTGCTTTCGAGAATACGGCCCCTGAATGCCGAAGTTAAAAATCAAAAGCATAAGTATTGTAAATCAAAAGCTTTATATAAACATTTTTTAAATTATTTTATAAAGCTATTTCAATAAGTATCAGTGAAAAAAGCTTTAAATCAAGCGATAATTTCAACATTTTAAATATATTTATGTTGTCTTGTAAAAGAATCATGTAGACAAGATAAATTCCGATTGATTAAATAATTGAAATTGGAATAAATTGGTCAAAAACATTTTTTGGAACTCAGCATTTCTTTAATCAACCAATAATTTCTTATGAAATTCGTGAATAATATTTAAGTTATAATATTAGGTTAGGTTAGAGAGACAGCGGTGACAGCCAAAAGAAATACATGTGTGGTACATGCTTTTTTCATTTAAGGATTATATATATGTTCCTTGAGTAATTATTTTTATTCTTTATAAAAATATAAGTATACGTAATTTTTGTATATTTATTGATTTAATGAAGAGTAATCACATATTTTATGAATGTTTAAAAATTATTGTTTACATCAGTAAGGTATTTTTACATAAATTCAATGCCCGCAATCTGCAAGCATTAAAGAACGTAATTGTTTTTTTTTCCCGTAAGATCACTTTTCTCTTCTACCTTAATTCTTATTGGTATAATAGTATTTCGAAACGACGGCAACACTGTCTAAATGTCGCACACGGAAATTTCCGAACAACCTATCTCGAACGGTCGTCGAGAATACAGTTTTAAAGTCGCATGCGACATTAACCATTCGACATTTTACGCATGCGAGAATTCTCGCGTGCTTTCGAGAATACGGCCCCAGGCAAGAACGGGTACAATCAGAACCCGTCCAATCCAAAATATCAAAAGTAAACTTCGAGATTCAAACTAATAGCGTGTAAAAGAAAGAGTAAAGCAAAAAACAAAGGAAAAACAAACTAAAGCAGCTGGACACCCGTGCCTGATATTTCCAATAACTACCGCAGCCACAAACTACTCAGTTCATCCATGGGGAAAAGCAGCCTGGATTAGGTAGTTCAAGTTCGGTGGGGGAAAATCCAATATGGAGCCCTGTAATAAAAGGGTTATTGAGCAAGCGTTTTGGCTAGTTGAGCAAGCCCTCTGCTCAATTGTCCTAACGAAATATGGACAATTGGGTTGGTTGCTCATTCACCCAATGCATTGAGTCCAATAATCCACAAGGTAATTCGAGCTTAAAACTTGAGAAAAAGTGACTTAATATTGATAAAACACTAAGAAACGTTAAATTAAGCATAAATACACAAAATTAGATAATAAAAATACGTATATTAAGAATAAATAACATTTCAGAAAAGTCGTGATTCATAGACACACCAGGGAGCAGAACACCTGACTAGCAGAATAGACGTAGCCAATCACAATTTAGTCTCTCGCGGTAGAAAGATTTTGATTGGCTACGTCTATTCTGCTAGTCAGGTGTTCTGCTCCCTGAGTGTCAATAAATCACGTCTTTTCGAAAATGTTATTTATTCTTAATATACGTATTTATATTATCTAATTTTGTGTATTTATGCTTAATTTAACGTTTCTTAGTGTTTTATCAATATTAAGTCGCTTTTTCTCCAGTTTTAAGCTCGAAATACCTTGTGGATTATTGGACTCAATGCATTGGGTGAATGAGCAACCAGCCCAATTGTCCATATTTCGTTAGGACAATTGAGCAGAGGGCTTGCTCAACTAGCCAAAACGCTTGCTCAATAACCCTTTTATTACAGGGAGGATACTGGAGCACAGCTTTGCATGGAAGCCAATGGCACGAAATCAGTTTTTTTAAAATAACTTTTTAAAAACAAATTTTTGAACCTATGTTTATTAGCAAATTATTTTTCTTTTATCGAAAGCTATTTTTTAAAACAATAAAAATTGATATAACAATTTTATTAAATTTTATTATTTTAAAAAATAGCTTTCGATAAAAGAAAAATAATTTGCTAATAAACATAGGTTCAAAAATTTGTTTTTAAAAAGTTATTTTTAAATAACTGATTTTGCTCCATTGACTACAATGCATTTTTAGGCCCCAGCAAGCGGCCATCTTGAATTTTTCCCCACCGAACTTGAACTACCTTATTAATCTTCCACGGGTGGCCCAAGCAAAAATAATAGCTGCAAAATACAAAAAAATTAAAAACAAGCAATAAGCAGAAAAATCACAACCTGCTACCATCTATAATCCCACATGCAAAAAGGGTAAAAAAAACAAATCAGCTCCAATTGAGCACCAAATAAAAAGAAAAGACAAAAAAAATTAAGAATTAATTACTATCCGAGCTCTCAGACAGAAATAAGTAAAAAAATTATATATAAAAATCGTTCCATTCAATTAGTAGCATATCATGCAGAAATTAGCTGAAAACATCAAAATAAAGGCGATTCTTGTAAAAAATCAAAAGAAAAACTTAAATAATAATTCTGCTCTCTGCCTTTCCTATGAAACGCGAAAGAGCCTGAACAAACTCAGCAGAGGGATCAAGAGCAAGAGCAGACAAATCCGCATTCTCTGGATCGGCAATTCCAGCTCTGTGATGCAGGAAACTGAAAAATTCCGGGCGTCCCGGAGAGAAAACTGGGCACTCCGCCAATAAATGTTTCATTGTTCTGAAATCACTGCCACATAAACATGTGAGATCAATGTCCCAGTTCATTCGAGCAAAGTGATCCAAAGTGACCAGATGCCTGGTCCTCCCTACTGAAAAATCCTATATAGGATCCTACATAGGATCCTATATAGAATCCATATGGATTCCTATGAGAATCCACGTAGGATCCTATATAGGATCCTATATAGGTATTGTCCTATAGGAATCCACGTGGATTCTCATAGGAATCTATGTGGATTCCTATAGGTCGCCTATAGGACAAGTCCTATATAGGATCCTATGTGGACTCTCCTATAGGAATACATGTAGGATCTCATATAGGATCCTGCATAGGCGTCCCAAAAAATTTTTGTACACCCTCCTACATATGATCCTATGTAGGTTCCCATATAGGATCCTATATGGGAACCCATATAAGATCATGGGTACCCCCAAAAAATTTTTTTGTACCCCTTCCTCATGCGCAGTCGTCTTTTACGTATTCTACAATACTTACGCCTGCGCAGTAAATATTTTTCGTCCTTATAATGGTGCTTAATGTATATTTGAATAAAGTTGTTAAAAAAAACAATTAATTCTGTGTACATAATTTTTTTTGGGCGCCCATAAAAGATCCTATATAGGATTCTATATGGGAACCTACGTAGGATCCTATGTAGGGGGGTTTACAAAAAATTTTTTGGGACGCCTATGTAGGATCTTATATGAGATCCTACATGTATTCCTATAGGAGAGTCCACATAGGATCCTATATAGGACGTGTCCTATAGGCGACCTATAGGAATCCACATAGATTCCTATGAGAATCCACATGGATTCCTATAGGACAATACCTATATAGGATCCTATATAGGATCCTACGTGGATTCTCATAGTAATCCATATGGATTCTATATAGGATCCTATGTAGGATCCTATATAGGATTTTTCAGTAGGGCTCAGTCTGGTAATAAAGTTGGTGACAAACCTTGAGGCCTCAGTTCCAACAAACCATGGTCTCTGAGAGTCAAAGAGAACGACTGAAAAATAATTCCGTCCCTTAATAGGCTCTCCAAAGTGAGGCCAATCATCCCTCACGCGGGTCCTAAATTCGTCCTCCACTCTTCTCAGGATGTCCGAGGTGGGTAATCCAAAGCGGATCTTAAAATTAGTTCTTGCGGCGTATCTAGCAACAGAGTCAGCAACCAAATTCCCCCTGATCCCCTTGTGACCCGGGATCCACATTAAATCTACGGTTCGACCAAGATTCGCCGCCCTTGCCAGAATGGTAATCAGCCTGTATATCAACTGAGACTCCGGCTGCGAACGGAAACTCGACTCCAACTGATCCAGAACAGCTCTGGCATCAGTCAGAATCAAAGCCCTTTCAATGCGAGAATTAATGTCATGCTTAACAGCAGAAAATATTGCGTACACCTCTGCGGAATGAGCAGAGGAATAATCCTGCAAAGCCAGACCAAAACGGTATTCCTGAGCCGGGATAAAGAAAGCACAGCCAGAGAGTGAAACGACACCAGGCACCGCCGATCCGTCCGTATAAATAGCCATGTGTTCTGGAAATTTGTCCTGTATGATTCTCGATAGCGACTCATCCTGAGTAAGGTCATCTCTAGCTTCCTCCCTAAACAAATTGGTTCAAATATTGTGTCTATCAGTCACATGCCTCCACTCTAGATCAAAATCGACCGGTCTTTCAGACCTGTGTAGATTCCCCAGGATCTCGTGGAGACCTTCATAATGGCGCAACAAGTTATACCTTGAAACAAACGCTTTGCGACAACCCTGTCTTGCCCTCTCCGATAGAAGTTGAAGCTTTGGAATGAGGGGATTCATCCTCCATCGATAATTACGTAAGAGGAATCTCTCCGTTAAAAGCCGTCGTCTATAGGATAATGGTACCTCTTTTGCTTCAGAAAGCAGCACCGCAATCGGATCAGTTCTCATCACTCCCAGCGCAACTCTAAGAGCTGAGTACCGCTCTCTGTCCAGTAAGCCCAGAATCGATTTGTTGGCTGAGCCATACAACTGACAACCCCACTCGAGATGCGCTCTCACCAGTCCTCCGTATACCCTGAGAGCCAGCGCCGGGCCCATTCCCCAGCTTACCTTGGCCACAATGCGCAGGACATTAATTGATTTAGAGGCTCTAGCAACATTAGATTTGATGTGTGACATCCATGACAAACCGGAGTTCAAAATCATACCAAGATACTTGACTTCCGAAGAGCACTCCACCCTCATCCCATCAACAACAAGATGCAGATCCGAATTAGTCAGTTTACCAAGGGAAAAACGACACATAACACACTTCGTCGGAGCTATCGACAAACCATGTTCACCCAGCCAAGCAGAGACACGAGGAATTGCACTCTGCAACAAGTCAGTGGCAAGCTCGAGAGTCTCGCCATGACCATACAAAAAAATATCGTCTGCATACTGAGTTGCTCTGACATCAACAGGAAGCACATTTCCGATGTCCGAGAGATACAGACTAAAAAGCAATGGGGAGAGAACCCCCCCCCCCCCCTTAAGACGTCTTTTGGACATAAAAGCCGACATAGGGACGTCTTTTGGACATGTGTGCCCACTGGGGCAGATCCTAGCCAAACCTGTGGCAGGGGAGAGTTGGTTACACATATCTCTGAGTGCATCGCGCTTCCCTATTGAAAAAACTCATATGAGATCTCATATGAGATCATATGTGGTTTCCTATATAGAAACTCATATGAAAACTCATGTTCATATAGGAATTCATGTGTGATCTTATATGAGATCGCATGTAAAATCGTATATGAAATTGAGACACGATTTGATGTGTGAATTCATATGGGAAATAGTTATGTGTTTTTGACAAGAGATCTTAAATAAGATCTCACATGAGATCTCATATAAGATAACACATGAGATCTCATATACGATCACATATGAGATCTCATTTAAGATCACATATGAGATCTCATATAAGATCACATATGAGATCTCATATAAGATCACACATGAGATCTCACATGAGGTTTCATACGAGATGACACGTGAAATCTCATATGATATCTCATATGAGATCACACATGAGATCTCATATAAGATCACACATGAGATCATACATGAGATTATACAAATGAATATGCGTTTCTATAAAGAAACTCATGTGGATTCCTATTTGATTTCGTATGTGAATTCTTATGTCAAATCTTATATCAAATCTCATATCGAATTCCATGTCAAATTTTAGAAACTCTTAATAAACAACAAATATTTAAATGTTTTCGTCTAATACTTATCTGACAAGTATTATTCCTCTGCAAAGAGTTTGTTTTTCCATGATTTGGGTCTCTATGTTCTAGTTCTTCTTATATATCTTTTCCTCTTCATGTCGATAGTGAGAGAGGTTGAACATACAGCCACCTTGCGACGATTGTCTTAACTAAGACCTACATGAGATTCCACATGAGATTCTACATGAGATCTCATATAAGTTCTCATGTAGGCCTTAGTTAAGACAATCGTCGCAAGGTGGCTGTATGTTCAACCTCTCTCACTATCGACATGAAGAGGAAAAGATATATAAGAAGAACTAGAACATAGAGACCCAAATCATGGAGAAACAAACTCTTTGCAGAGGAATAATACTTGTCAGATAAGTATTAGACAAAAACATTTAAATATTTGTTGTTTATTAAGAGTTTATGAGATTTGACATGGAATTCGATATGAGATTTGATATAAGATATGACATAAGAATTCACATACGAAATCAAATAGGAATCCACATGAGTTTCTTTATAGAAACGAATATTCAATTGTTACATCTCATGTATGATCTCATGTGTGATCTTATATGAGATCTCATGTGTGATCTCATATGAGATCTCATATGAGATTTCATGTGTCATCTCGTATGAAACCTCATGTGTGATCTTATATGAGATCTCATATGTGATCGTATATGAGATCTCATGTGTTATCTTATATGAGATCTCATTTGAGATCTTATTTAAGATCTCTTGTCAAAAACACATAACTATTTCCCATATGAATTCACACATCAAATCGGGTCTCAATTTCATATACGATTTTACATGCGATCTCATATAAGATCACACATGAATTCCTATATGAACATGAGTTTTCATATGAGTTTCTATATAGGAAACCACATATGATCTCATATGAGATCTCATATGAGTTTTTTCAATAGGGTTCCTATTCCTTAGAAACCATCTCACCTCCTGGTCGACCTCCTTGGCCATCTTCTCGTTTTCCACCGTCTGATCCAAGAAAAAGACCTTGATTGCTTCCCTGCTTCTTCTTGTGGCCTCGTCACACTCCAAATTCCACCACAGGGGTCTCACCCTAGATCTCTGCGAATTCCGACAAGGGAGAAATCCACCAAGTTCTTGAATCGTTTCCAAGCATGATGACACCAAAGATTCATATATAGTCAACGCAGAACCACCCTTCTCAAGATCCTCAGCAAGAAAAATAACTCTCTCCTCAATCACCTGTCTGAATTTAATCCAATCGACCCTCTCAGTGTTGTATGGGATAGAGGAAGGACTGCAAAATCTTGGACCACAGGCCACTGTAGAGACAATGAGAGCATGATCCGACTTGTGACGTTCATTCGTGACAACGCAAGAGAATAGATTCGCAGTTTCAGCAAGAGTAAAAATTAGGTCGAGATTAGGGTGCCGTCTCATGCTAGGGATTAATGGATTAGGGATTAGAATAGACCAATCAGATAATTGGTCACATTGGAAAGCATTTTCTGATTGGTCTATTCTAATCCCTGATCCATTGATCCCTAGCATGAGACGGCACCCTTAGACCTGGAGCTCCAATCTGCCGGTAAGAAAGTTGGACAACTATCATTAAGGACAACATAATCGCCATCACTGGCAGCCAGCGCCAAGCCCCTGCCTCTGTCATTGACCTTAGGCGAACCCCACGATTCATGGTGAGCATTGAAGTCACCGCATACAATAGGAAGGGGGTCACCCTGGACGTGGCTCATAATAGATGCCCAGACCTCGAATTCGACCTCCAAATTAGGATGGCAATAACACATAATAATCGGCATCCTGCCCAGATTAGTATGTATGTTTACTCCAACGATGTCCATCTCCGGGAGGATTTCCTGGAAGGCTATAGGCTCAACCGTGAGTCCATCCCTAACCAAAATCAAAACCCCACCTCCCCTGGCTCCGTCACGATCATGTCGGAAAGATTCGAAACCACGTACGTAGAAAGCCATCCCAGGGGCTAGCCAAGATTCCGAAACACAGAGAACATCCAACTGGTGTGATTGCAGAATGGTCTCCACTTCTGTCTTCTTCTTAACAACACTGTGGGCGTTCCACAGACCAAATCTTAAACTTCCCAGTGGCATCTTGCTCGACAATAGGACAACGAAAAGTAAAAAGGAAAAATGTAGACCGTGAGAGAAAAACAAGCTGATCACATTCCAGTCTGAGCCTTTCAATAAATAAAACGAAAGTAATGAGTATAAATAATAATATCAATAATAATACAAATAAACAAATTAAACAAATTAGCTGCCAGGGGGCGAGAGCAGCAACGTAAATCAGGCAATATACAAGATTATTGCCCTTCTCATGAGGAGGAGGCAACTTTGGGAAACAGTGACGAATAAAAACCATCCCTCTGTATTCCCGATTCAACCCTACCTGACGGGGCATCGGCCCCTGCATTAGAACCCCCTGAAGTACTCGGAGTGCCTAAACCCTCAGACTGTCTAAGGCTCCTGAGTCTAAAGTCAGGCAAGAAAGGTCTCTTGCAGCCTTTCGCTTCCAAAAAGTTTTCCGCCTCATCGTATCCACAGAAATGCTCGTACCTAACCTTCATGACCTCAAACTCGAATTTGAATAGAATGCATTCCCTAGAGGAAGCACCGTGAGCACCTCCGCAATTAGCGCATTGTTGTGCTCTCAGTTTGTTCTCACACCTTGTGGAAAGGTGAGATTCAGCACAAAACTCGCAAATTGGTCTCGTACTTCTGCATTGCTTCGCGGTATGACGAAAGCGTTGGCATTTAAAACAACGAACAGGCATCGAAACAACAGGAGAAACAGAGAAGGAAATGTCAGACACAAAGATGGTCTTCGGTAAGATAGTGGACGTTATGACAAATTCAACTAGGTCAGAGGGAAAAGACTGACTCTCCGAAGTGTCCTCCACTTGTCTTTGAGTTGACCTTCTACGGATCTCTACCACCAAATTCCGGAAATCAGGATCCAAACCCTCAAAAATTATCTTTGCATCCCATTCCATTTCGACATTCCTAATCATACACGTCCTTTGATACAAGAACGCTGGCACAAAAACTCTATACCCCTTGTCAGCCAGCAATTCAGAGCGAACCAAACTATTGTCATCCCTCCAATTTTCACAAAAAATTTTGAGCTGATTAAGACCATTCGGGAATACCCTACGTCTTCCAGTGATTACCCTACCAAGCAAAATTCCAATAGCTAGCTTATTCATCCTTCCAACATTCCGACCCTCCACACCCACACAGCACCAGAAATTCCCTGAATTTCCCCTGAATATTGGTCCACATTTCCCGAATATTCGAACCTAATATTCAGGTAAGTTTCGTGGAAGCATCAAAATGTCCGCCATAAAGAATATTGGATGCTAAATTTCCCTGAAAATGTATTTCTAATTTTCAGGGAATTTCCGCATCTAATATTCCTAGAATATTCAGGGAAAGTTAAAAAAAATTTCCAAAATTTTTTTGATCTGGTAATTGATAAAAATTGTATGTCATATTTGGCACCCGTAGGATTCTAGAACATTAAAAACTACTGCGCAGCCGTAAGTGTCACAGAAACCAAGTTCGACCATTGCGCATCATGTACAGAAGATTTACGAATACTGTGAATATTGAAGGGATATTAGATGCCGAAATTCCCTGAAAATTAGAAATACATTTTTAGGGAAATTTCGCCACCAATATTCCACATGGCGGACATTTTGATGCTTCCACGAAACTTCCCTGAATATTAGGTTCGAATATTCGGGAAATGTGGATCAATATTTAGGGGAAATTCAGAGAATTTCTTGTGCTGTGTGGGCAGACTCAAGTAGAACAATGAAGGGGGGGGGGGAAGAGAGGTCGGAAAAAAATTCACCCTCCTTTGAAACCGTCCTTTTCCAAGAAAAATATTCCGGAGGATACAAAACTAGAGACTCATCATTCGTTGGCGGTGTAATTCCACTCTCAAGACCAGGTGGATCAACTACCATAGGGTTAGGAACCTCATCAGTGGGTCTCCATTGTATCCCCACTCCTCTGATGGACTGAGTTACTATTGTGTCCCGATCAGCCAGCCTCCCTACGAATCTCATCAATAGCCTTGGAGAATACGTTCGACTTATTTTTTTTGTTTCAATCTACCATATCATCAGAAGAGTGCTGTCTTTTTTTATCATCCGTTTGATAATTGTGCCTGACCAAAAGACCCAATTGCTGCTCTGCCTGGCCCGGACCGCTCGAGGAGCACTTATGTGGTTTGTTTTCCTGCTTACGATCCTTTCCGAGAGCCGAGAATGACATAATCTGCGAAAAATAAAATCACTAAGCAAGAATCCACAAAAAAATTTCAAAGATTCAGAATTACAGCGTTCTTCAACAAAAGTTGTGACGTAGTAATTTGTTAACGTCACAAGAGCTCCCTAAAATTCGTGTTTATTTCGGAACAAGAGTCAAAATACCTGGGAAAAAGCACTGTAACAATTTCTTTTATTTTGTTTATTAATTACGCTTATTTATTTCTTTGTTTTATGAGCAAATAAATTACTTAATGAACAAGAGGGGAAGACTTGGTCCGTAATTTGAATTGAACTTCGCGCCGACCGCCAGAGGGAGAAAGCTGTCGGAGTACCTGGATCAACAGTGGGTGCCTAGTTTTCAGAGTGCCACATAATGGTTCTAAAAATTTGGAATTTTGTTTGTTTGGCACCATTTGTGGACTCTAACTTGCGGATTTGGGAGAGATAGTTTTTCTAATGGAAGTTAGCTGTTTTAAAGATCTCTTCCCAAGTCAAAATGTATTATTCCGGTGCACGGAATGGCAGCTGCCGGGGCTCCTCAAAAACTAGTCTCTTCAATGGTTTTTTTCAATTCGGCTGACGTACGATCACGTGACTGAGGCCGAAATTGCGTGATTGGTCGAAGAAATCGAAGTCAAGAAATACTGACGCCGTTTCCTCACTCTTGTTCCGAACGTCAAAAGACGAATATATTAAAAATTTTTGTTAAAGTGGTTAATTGAGTTTTAAAACGTCATTAATTTTTAATTTTAATTTCACTAAATCACTGTTAAAATGACCAAGGCCCTCTCAGTGATTGACGAGGAGGTAAGCTTTTCTTTTTATCTCATGATGAGTGACTGATTAGTGTTTGTTTTGATTATTCGAATTTTAGGTTAGAATCCCGGGATTTGCTTAAAGTTCGTTTTTCTTGTTTAAAAAGTGCTTTTTCTCAGTTTTAAATACTAGGTTTGAGTAGAATAAATTTTTCTCTGTTTATTCACTAGAATTTCTCTTATGTTTTATTGTTAATTCTCCAGTAAATTAATGATTCTTGTGAATTTCCGGAACATGTGCTCAGCCTTTCCGGTAGCGGCATTTAGTTTATATCGAGTCAAAACTGGACAAATTTCTCAAAACTAACTTATGTAAAATTGTTTTATCTTGATTAATAAATCTTGTTTGCCGTACTTGAGGCAATTTATCATAAAAAATTCTGATCTTACAATGGCATTTCTAACCTCGAACCTGCAACCTGATTCCCGCAAGTCTCTCATGCTCTTGAGTTATTAAAGTAATAATTAAAAATAAAATAAATTTTGTTAAATAAATAAAAATTCAATAAATAATAGAAATTTATAGATTAAACTTTATTTAGCTGGCGCCCTTAATTTTTAAAGTCTTAAGTCTCAAAGATTTTCTTTTGATTGTGAATATTCCGGTTTAATTAATTAAATAAGAATAATTGCTTAATCCTGATCAGAGATTAGGCAATTACATTCTTACAAAGTACAAAAACAAAAACAAAGACTAAACCTTGAGTCAAAAAAAAATCGATCCGGGCTTAGTAGTAAGGTAAAAGGAAGAAAAACTTGCTAAAATCAGATTGATTTGCCACACTCGCCCCCTTTGAGATTTATGTCTTATAGAAACTCATGATAATAAACTAATGCATTATAGAGTAATATTATAGAGTAATAGCAAGCACAGTTGGGCGCCCGTCGTGCTGATAAAAGTCGCCCGCACGTTTGTTATCTGGGCTGATGGGTAAGTACGTTTCCAAATTGGCGTGCACTTGCGAAGTATATACTTGACCATCCTTGTCTTACACATATATTTACATGCATAGAACAAGGATGGTTAAGTATATACTTCGCAAGTATATACTTGAAAATGCATGTTAGGGTGAAATCCTATGGTCACGCAAACCGTCGCGTTTTTGCGCGTTGTAATGAGAAAGAAAAAGACACATGTACACTTTTCTCTCATTCTCTCCCAGGGCAACGCGTAAAAACGCGACGTTTTGGCGTCTATGGGATTTCAACCTAATTATGCCCAGGTACACGCAATTCGGAAACAGCCTAAACGTCACGTCACAAGGGTTTTCTACGTAAAATACATGAATGATGTATTTTACGTTGACAACTGTAGCTCAACAGGGATGTAAAGGTAATTTACATCACTAAATTACGTACAGTCGGGGTCATTGATGCCTTCACATTATTCCACTAGAATTTTTTATGGAAACACATGAAAAAATCAAGTGGAAAATGTTGAGGCATCACGGTAAAATCCCATGTGAGGAGAAAGCGCAAAACCGAAAGCAGAAAATCATGAGAGTGAGAGAGACAGTGATATCTACCTGCCTCTCTCACTCTCATGATTTCTGCTTTCGGTTCAACGCTTTCTGCCCACATGGGATTTTACCCTCAATGACCCTGTCTGTACGTATTTTACGTCGGAGTGGAGGGAAGTTACGTAACTTACAAATGTAAAAAGCTATGTAATCTCTGGGGCTCAATTACAGATGCCTTCCCTGTATGTATTACATGGCATTGTTTTAACGTGCGTTTTGGCACTAGCTTATGAGTGCAAGAAAGATGCAGATATATGTTTGCTGTGTTCCCACTCATGGTCTAGTGATAAAACACAAGTTAAAACGGTGCCATGCCCATGCTCATATATGCTGTCCTTCCGGTTTATTGTTTGAACAATAGACGAACAACAAATTGGAAGAACAGCATTTATGAGCATCGTGTAATAGACCTTTTCATCTCGAATAATTTTGTCTCCAAATAATTCGAATTTCCGGTCGGTCATATTTTATTTCCGATGTTAATTGAATTTCAGAATATGAACGACTGTCATTGCGGACTGAGCATGCGCATTTATTACTTCCTATTCGAGATAAAAAGGTCTATTGCGCCCTGACAGTTGAGGGTGAAGTCCCATGATTGCGTTTTAACGTCCGTTATGTAACTAGACCATGAGTGGGAAAGTGACAACAGTATATCTGTATCTCTTTCGCACTCATGGTTTAGTTACAAAACAAACATAAAAGCGCAATCATGTGACTTCACCCTGAGGGTAAAATACTAAAATCCCATGTGATCAGAAAGCGTAAAACCTTATGTAAAATTCCTAATGCTTTTGTAAAATTACCGAATCATTTTTTTCAGTGCAGTTATGAAATAAATATAAGTATTAGAAATTCTAATATAAAAATAAATTATGAATTTTATTGTGAAATTATAAAAAAGCAATGTAAAATAAATAAATTATGTAATTTCACAAATTTTTGTATTCATCGTTTTAAACTTTGGCATTGCACCTGAACTTAACCTCAACCTTATGGAAATTTTCGAAAGATTCTGTCATTTCTTCGTAACAGAAGGGAGAAAAAATGTTTAATTTATTAATTCAACAGAAGTTGAATTTCTTTTTTCAATCAAATGCCCGTTGACGGTCGAAATAGACACATAACCAATTCGTTTTCAAGAAATATCTTAACAACTAGAATGTGAAACTTTTTTAAGACGTATCACAATTAGGTTTCTATAATTAATCATTTTTGCTGGGAATTTTACATAAGAGGATTATGGATAAATACATCAAACTATAATATTTTACTTCAAGATGATAACATTGAGATTATAAACAGGATTTTTACATGCTTTTGTAACTTTTTACAGTTACTGGTGAATTTCATACTATCAAGGTAGGTGCTTTTATTACCTACTACCAAAGTATTACATTCACAACCCTGAATGTACATTTACTGAAAAATGTAATATTACATTACTGAAAGCTGTAAAAATTCAAGTTGATTGGTATTATTGCTACTTTCCAAAGAGTAATATTACAGAAAGTTTCCCTACTAGAAGTAAAGAGATAGAAATCTTATCTCTTTTTATCTTTTCTTATCCCTGTTATAGAAAGAGATGCAGAAAAGCTATCATTTTCAAACTCGACTCTATATCTCCTTATATCTTTCTATCGACCCCAATCTCTTTCAATCTCTACCTTAATCACGATGACCAGCTTATCGCCATTAATCGGCTTTTCCCTATAACTTTCAATCTCTATCTTTACCATCCTATACCTTTCTATTGCCTCCAATCTCTTTCAATCTCTACCTTAATCATAATGACCAGCTTATCACCATTAGTCACCTTTTTCCTATAACTTTTAATCTCTAATCTATACCTTTCTATCCAGTCCTATCCCTACCTTAATAGATATACCGAGTAATCGCTTTTAATCACCTTTTTCTATAACTTTCAATTAATTTCTAATACCTTCATATTATTTCCAAATCCCACCTGAATGAACATGATGAGCTTTCCCTTTTAATCACTTTTCATCAATACTTTTCAATAACCTATAACATAACTACATATTTTTTGCTATTCCACTCTAACCAGCATCATCAGTGATCGCTTTTAATCACCTTTCTTCTATAACTTAATCTTTTACCTATCACCTCCTATCCCTTTCTATCTCTTTCTATCTCTTTTTATCCCTTTCTATCCCTTCCTATTCCTTTTAATCTCTTTCTATACCTACTTAAACTTTCCCATCACCAACTGAAAGAACATGATCACTCACTAGATTACTGAAAGTAATGAAAGGAAAGTGATTAAAAGCGAAAAATGAACATGTTAATACAGGTGGGATAAGAAAAGGATAGAAAGAGATAGAAAGGGATAGAAAGGGATAGAAAGGGATAGAAAGGGATAGAAAGGGATAGAAAGAGATAGAAAGGGATAGAAAGTGATAGGTCAAAGATAAAAAGTTATTAAAGGAAAGTGATTAAAAGCCATAAACCGATAATGCTGGTTAAGGACGTTGGAACCCGAAGCTGAGAGTGGCGTAGAAACACTTTTTCCTCCTTTGCTCGAAAATTTCCCTTTTATGAATTTTTTTTAGAAACACTGGACACTTTTTCAAAAAAAGGGCTATGGTAGACAAAAGTTTTTGAGATAAGGAATTTTTTAAACATTTGTTTTATGCAAACAAATGTGCCGACGAGCGTCAAAATTAACTCCCGTTTTGACATTGCAAGATTTTCCGTAAAAGATGGCCGCCGCCATCTCACTTGAGGCCCATGTCACGTAGCCTGTGCCCAGCTGACGAGCGGCGGCCATCTTTTACGGAAAATCTTGCAATGTCAAAACGGGAGTTAATTTTGACGCTCGTAGGCACATTTGTTTGCATAAAACAAATGTTTAAAAAATTCCTTATCTCAAATACTTTTGTCTACCATAGCGCTTTTTTTGAAAAAGTGTCCAGTGTTTCTAAAAAAAATTCATAAAAGGGAAATTTTCGAGCAAAGGAGGAAAAGGTGTTTCTACGCCACTCTCAGCTTCGGGTTCCAACGTCCTTAAGAGAAGAATAGCAAAAAATATGTGTATATGACATAAGTTATTGAAAATTATAGATGAAAAGTGATTAAAAGGGAAAGTACATAGTGTTCATTCAGGTGAGGTTTGGAAATGATGTGAAAGTATTAAACATTAATTCAAAGTTATAGAAAAAGATGATTAAAAGCGATAACTTGCTATGTCCATTGAAGTAGGGATAGGGCGGGATAGAAAGGTATAGATTAGAGATTAAAAGTTATAAGAAAATGTTATAAGAAAAAGGTGATTAATGGTGATAACTGATCATTATGATTAAGGTGGAGATTGAAAGAGATTGAAGGCAATAGAAAGGGAAAGGATGGTAAATATTAAAGATTGAAAGTTATAAGGAGAAGGTGATTAATAGGGAAAACTGATAATTTTTTTTTTTTTTTTTTGCGTAGGATGTGAAAACCTGCCTTCAGGTACCCTGTAGCCCGTACTACAGGGTTATGCGGGGGTGGCGATGTTCTGCCGACCCGCTAAAAACACACCCTTATTTGGGGACCTTAGGACCACTCCCGGCTAGCACTTTTCGCGCGTATCGCCATCGGGAGTAGTCTTATATCCCCTCTTCTGTCGCCGAAGCGACTTTCTCCCTTATTCTACGGGACCTCCATTCTTTGGCGACCATCGAGATCTTTGACCCTCATAACATAATGTATGAAGGTCTCGATGGTTCGCCAATCCTCGGGAGAGCGAGTCATAAGCGGGATCATGTTCTCCGGTGTAACCTTGCGATTAACACCGGTAAACATAACCCGCCTCTCCGCGTCCCAACGCTTACAGCTAAAGAGTGTGTGCTCTGGGTCGTCCACTGGGAACTTGCAGTACACACACTCCGAGCTAACGACTTTTTTAAATCGCTCCAGATAGGAGCCGAAACACCCCTGCCCTGTGAGAGCTTGGGTTAAATAGTAGGAAACCACTCCGTGTTTCCTACTTATCCAGGTGGCGAGTGTAGGTATCAGCCGATACGTCCATCGGCCTGTCTCCTCCCCGCTCCATCGTTCTTGCCATCTGTCGACGAGTCTGCTTCTCGCATCTCGGCGAATTTGGTCCTTGCTGGGTCTATTATCTTCCGTATATGCGGAAGAATTTCTCTTCTTGAAAAGGAGGAAAACTTCCTCCCTTTCTTGTGCCAAAAGATCTGCCGGCGGGACGCTGGCAAGGACCTGAGCAGCACACGTCGGCACTGTCCGATAGGCCGAAATAATACGTTTCGTAATAGTTCTCTGCGCGGACAGCACCCTTCTACAGATGGTCTTGCTTCTGTCGTTTCGCAGGGTCGGAGCCCATACAGGTGCTGCGTATAGCAGCTTTGAAAGGGCAACACTCGCCACCAGTCTCCTCTTTGCTTCAGAAGGCCCACCAATGTTCGGCATTAGACGAGCTAAACTTGCCGAACACTGTCCGGCCTTCTGACATGCCACGGCTATATGGTGTTTAAAATTCAAAAATTTGTCTAGTTCGACACCTAAATATTTGATATGATTCCTCCATTGGACCTCGAATCCGTCTATCTGAATACCAGGGGCTGTATAACCACGTCTGTCTGTGACTAGCAGCGCTTCGGTCTTTTCCAGAGCCATTTGAAGGCCTCTGGCCTTCAGCCAGCTCTTTGCCCGTCTCAGACATTCGTTCACCAATACGCCCAGGGCTTCTACAGTTTCGGCAGTGCATACGATCAACGCGTCGTCCGCGAAGCCGATGATCACCGCGCCTTTAGGTAGACCCATTCGCAAGAAGTCGTCATACGAGACATTCCATACGAATGGTCCTATCCTCGAGCCTTGAGGGGCACCTCTCTGCATCTCCTCTTTCAGAGTGCAGGTGTCACCCTCGTATATTACCCACCTGTCGCTAAGATAATTATCCATTATCCGCAACAGGTCCCAATTTGTTTTTTCCTTCTCTGGCTAGGTCCACCGCCTTCTGAATGGCGTCTACTGTGGACAGGCCTTTGCGGAAACCAAATTGGTTGTCAGACAGACTATTCTCTCCGGTCAAGTGAGATTGCATTCTCTGCAGAACCATGTCCTCTAGAAGCTTACCCATCGTATCTAACAGGCATATAGGCCTGTAGGATGCGACTTTATCTAGAGGTTTGTCTCCTTTCGTTAGGAGGACCAGCCTCTGTCTTTTCCAGTCGCGGAAAAACTCTCCTCTCTTCAGGCAGTTGTTATAGTTGTTGTTATATGTTTTCTGTATCTCTTTCTATAACAGAGATAAGAAAAGATAAAAAGTGATAGGATTTCTATCTCTTTATTTCCAGTATGGATCTCCAAAAATATAAATACCATGTGGGATAGAAAAAGATAGAATAGGAAGATTAAAAGAGATGGGAGTAAGAGTGATAAAATGCAGTCAAGTAAAGGAGTGATCTGTAGTGTATCGTTCGTTAGCTCAGTTGGTAGTGTGCTTAGGTTAATGCGCACGAGGTTAGGGGATCGCTCCATCATAGTTGACGATTTTTCAGTATTATACGCGTTAAATATCAGATTAATTTCAGTATATATAGATATATATAATACCATATAAAATAACGAAAGCAATTGGGTTTTAAAAATGGTAGATAAGCGAAAAGATAGATGGAGATTAAATTTTTAAAGAAGAGGATAGAAAGGGGATAGAAAGAGATTCACTTTTTATAGAAAAGGAAAAAAAGGGGATAGAAAAGAGATAGAAAGAGATAAAAATAGTTGATGGACGAAGAGATAGAAAGAGATTTATTTATTTTAGAAGATGATAGAAAGGGAATAGAAAAGGATACATATTCAAAGCGAATACAGAAAAGATATAAAGAGGTAGAAGTTTAAAGATAGAAAGATATTGTGTTTTGGGAATGCAAAGTAGATATATGGAAGGTATAGAAAAAGTGTAATCTCTTTCTATCCTCACATTTCTTTCCCTTTTTATCTTTTTACTCTTAGCCAGGGTTGTGCATGTATTATACATGATGTATTTTACATAGGTTTTATACGTATAATACATGTGTATTATACATGAGAAATTTGAATTTAAGAAGGAGTGAGGGGTATTCTACGTATAATACGTATTTTACATAATGTAGAAAACCATGTATTATACGTAGAAAACCTCGAGTGACGCGTCACTGCACAACCCTGCTCTTAGCAGGGTTCTAAAGTAACATTACAATACGGACGTAATTTTCTTGAAGTATTTTTTACAGTGCAGAAAGTCATGAGAGTGAGAGAGATAGTGATATCTACCTACCTCTCTCACTCTCATGATTTCTGCTTTCGGTTTTACGCTTTCTGCTCAAGCCCAAAGCACAACGAATACGGTTACGGGAGCAGGGCATGTGATAATAAAGAACAGAGACTGTTTCTGTCCTTTTCTGTCTCATGCTCTGGTCCCGTAACCGTATTTCTATCTGCTTAGGCCTTTAAGGCCTAAGCAGACAGAAAAGGACAGAAACAGTCTCTGTCCTTTATTATCTCATGCCCTGCTCCCGTAACCGTATTCGTTGTGCTTTGGGCTTAACATGGGATTTTACCCTTACGGGAGCAGGGCATGAGTAGAGTTCCTATAAAGAGAAATAATAGCGAGACGCATCCCTACTGAAAAATCCTATATAGGATCCTACATAGGATCCTATATAGAATCCATATAGATTCCTATGAGAATCCACGTAGGATCCTATATAGGATCCTATATAGGTATTGTCCTATAGGAATCTATGTGGATTCCTATAGGTCGCCTATAGGACACGTCCTATATAGGATCCTATGTGGACTCTCCTATAGGAATACATGTAGGATCTCATATAGGATCCTACATAGGCGTCCCAAAAAAATTTTTGTAAACCCCCCTACATAGGATCCTACGTAGGTTCCCATATAGGATCCTATATAGGATCTTTTATGGGCGCCCAAAAAAAATTATGTACACAGAATTAATTGTTTTTTTTTAACAACTTTATTAAAATATACATTAAGCACCATTATAAGGACAAAAAATATTTACTGCGCAGGCGTAAGTATTGTAGAATACGTAAAAGACGACTGCGCATGAGGAAGGGGTACAAAAAAATTTTTTGGGGGTACCCATGTAGGATCTTATATGGGTTCCCATATAGGATCCTATATGGGAACCTACGTAGGATCATATGTAGGAGGGTGTACAAAAATTTTTTGGGACGCCTATGCAGGATCCTATATGAGATCCTACATGTATTCCTATAGGAGAGTCCACATAGGATCCTATATAGGACTTGTCCTATAGGCGACCTATAGGAATCCACATAGATTCCTATGAGAATCCACGTGGATTCCTATAGGACAATACCTATATAGGATCCTATATAGGATCCTACGTGGATTCTCATAGGAATCCAAATGGATTCTATATAGGATCCTATGTAGGATCCTATATAGGATTTTTCAGTAGGGATGAATATGTTCTAATTCCGATTAGTTCGAACTTTCATTTGACCGAATTCCATTAACCAGAACATTCTTTCAGCCGAATTCTCTTTCATCGAAATAATATTTGACAGAATAAGTCAAATGAAACCGATCATATTAGAATTCATATATAACCGAAATTTCATTTGACAGAATTCATATTTGATCGAATTTTCATTTAACAGAACTCTCAAGTGAACGAATTTCTATTTTATAGAATCGAAACTTGAGTGAAGTTTCATTTGCCGGAATTTTGATTTACACGAAGTAATACTTCATAGAATCCTTACACGGAAAAAATTTAATCACTAAAATTTACCGGATTTATTCAAGAGCGGTGGATATGAGAAAAACTCGGCAATATCTACAAAAGAGTCAATAAGCATCCTCCAATTTTTCAAGTATTTCTACAAAGTCTCCAAAATAAATTTTCATGACGCGCAATCGAAAGATCGAATTTGGACAGTTACCGAAGACTTCGGGAAAACGCAATAGAGTGACCAAGCGGTATTGGCTCACGCAAGTATGTTTTCACTGTACAGTAATTCAATCGCGTACTTATCTCAGTTGGATAAAGCGGAGATTTTGTAGTCTCGAGGAACTGAGTTCGAGTACTCATTGAGGAAATTTTTTTTCAAAAATTAAAAAAAAATTTAACTTCTGGAGTACTTTGGTAATAAATCTCATAACAGTTAGAGAAGTTTTCTTGAATTTAATTCTTATTATGGATGGGGAGTGACCGTCATCTGACGTCAGGTGACCGATGACTGTCATCGGACCGTCAACATCGGTCATCGTGGACATCATCTTTTTTCGGGAATATGAAGTAAAATTTAGTGCAAATGAAGTCTAATAAAATTGTAAAAATTAATCTAAATTCGTTTTGTTTAAACGATATTTTACAATAATACATCAAACTAGCGTTAAGAATAAATAATATTTATTGTCGGTTAAAGATGCAACCCGACACCATGGGTAAAGCTTGGGTAAAAACATCAATGGCACTACACCGGCTAAACCGTGGCTAATGATCTTCGCGATTTTTTTAGAAAAACCAAGCATTTTACAACCATGGGTAAAGCTTGGGCAAAGACATTAGTGGCTCTACACCGGCTGAACCGTGGCTAATGATCTTCGCGGTTTTTTTAGAAAAACCAAGCATTTCACAACCATGGGTAAAGCTTGGGTAAAGACATTAGTGGCTCTACACTGGCTAAACTGTGGATAATGAACTTAGCGATTTTTTTAGAAAAACTAAGCATTTCACAACCATGGGTAAATGACAGAAATATAGTCACATCTTTCTCCCTCTCACCATTCAACGCAAAAACGCAACGTTCGACGCAGACATGTAATTGCGCCCTTATTCTTCTAGAATAAGTGTTCGGTAGTTTTTCAAAGAATTGCTAATAGAATCTCACGACTTTTTCTCATATCCACCGCTCTTGAGTTTCTTCAGTAAATGTTATTAAATTATTTTTTCCCGTGTATTAAAACGAAATATTATTTGATATGGGCGATTCTTACGTAACTCCCGGTTGAAAAAACATGTACATGAACACGTACACGAACGCATACATGAACACGTACATGAAAGTGTACATGTTCATGTGGATGAACATGTACGTGTTCGTGTACGCGGTATTGAAACATGTTCATATACACGTACACGTATATGTTCGCATGTACAGCCGCGGCCATATATGCCTTCCCTCGTCTACGCTTGTCTTATGCACGTGATCATATGCGTAAGACAAGCGTAGACGAGGTAAGGCATCAATGTCCCCGACTGTACATGTTCATGAGCTCCATTGAGTCAATAATTTCATACATGTTCATGTGCATGAACATATTTCATGTACATGTTCATGAGCTCCATTAAGTCAAAAATTCCATACATGTTCATGTACATGAACACTAACATGTTAGTCCCTACTGAAAAATCCTATATAGGATCCTACATAGGATCCTATATAGAATCCATTTGGATTCCTATAAGAATCCACGTAGGATCCTATATAGAATCCTATATAGGTATTGTCCTATAGGAATCCACGTGGATTCTCATAGGAATCTATGTGGATTCCTATAGGTCGCCTATAGGACAAGTCCTATATAGGATCATATGTGGACTCTCCTATAGGAATACATGTAGGATCTCATATAGGATCCTGCATAGGCGTCCCAAAAAATTTTTGTACACCCTCCTACATATGATCCTACGTAGGTTCCCATATAGGATCCTATATGGGAACCCATGTAAGATCCTACATGGGTATCCCCAAAAAAATTTTTTGTACCCCTTCCTCATGCGCAGTCGTCTTTTACGTATTCTACAATACTTACGCCTGCGCAGTAAATATTTTTCGTCCTTATAATGGTACTTAATGTATATTTGAATAAAGTTGTTTAAAAAAAAACAATTAATTCTGTGTACATAATTTTTTTTGGGCGCCCATAAAAGATCCTATATAGGATCCTATATGGGAACCTACGTAGGATCCTATGTAGGGGGGTTTACAAAAATTTTTTTGGGACGCCTATGTAGGATCCTATATGAGATCCTACATGTATTCCTATAGGAGAGTCCACATAGGATCCTATATAGGACGTGTCCTATAGGCGACCTATAGGAATCCACATAGATTCCTATGAGAATCCACATGGATTCCTATAGGACAATACCTATATAGGATCCTATATAGGATCCTACGTGGATTCTCATAGGAATCCATATGGATTCTATATAGGATCCTATGTAGGATCCTATATAGGATTTTTCAGTAGGGGTGCACATAAACATGCAAACGAACATGATTACAATTTTTCAAAACTTCAAACGTTGCGCAGTAGTTTTCTATGGAAGATATGACTGCGCAGTTGTTTTTCAGGAACAAGGGTGGAGAAATACCATAGGCATAGCTACCTTTGATTAACATTTTTTAGTACATGTTCATGTTTCAATGCCGCGTACATGAACACATACTTGTTCATGCACATGAACATGTACGCTTTCATGTACGTGGTAATGTACGCGTTCGTGTACGTGTTCATGTACGCGTTTTTTCAACCGGGATTTCAATAGTGGTCCAATAGTGGCTGACAATAATAGTTTGACAAGATGAAATCTATTGGCAACCATTCTTGTACGTTATTGAACCAATGGTAACCGATGGCAATTTCCCATTGGGTATAAAGAATAAATAATGCCATCTCCAACCCTACTGGAAAATCCTATATAGGTTCCTAGTAGGAATCCTATAAGATTTCTACGTAGATTATTATAGGATTCTATATAGGATCCTATGTAGATTCCTATAGGAACATTCCTATAGGAAAAACGCATGTGATTTTGTATAGATATGACATAGGAAAACATATAATATCCTATAGGGTTAAATTTCAGATTTCTATAGGAAAACATATATTTTCCTGTAAGATTCCTATAGATATAGCATGAGAAAATATATGTTTTCCTATAGGATCATATATGAAAACCTATAGGAAAACATATAGTTTCCTATATTGGTTCACATATGAAATCCTATAGGCAAACATATATTTTCCTATAAGTATCCTATATATATGAAATAGGAAGATATATGATTACATCATATATGGAATCATATATGGAATCATATATGGATCATATATGGAAACCTATAGAAAAACATATACTTGCCTATACTAGATCACACATAAAATCCTATAGGAAAACATATAGTTTCCAATAAGAATCTTTATAGGAAACTACATGTTAACCTACAGGACTTTTACTAAATTGGAGCAGAAATTTATGTTTTCCTATATAGGATCGTACGTGGATTCCTATAGGAAAGCGTGTAGTTTCCTATGACAATCTATATAGGAAACTACATGTTTTCCTATAGGGTTCCTATGAGAGTCCCATATGGGAGTGTATGTGGGTCAGCATATAGGAATTTATATAGGTTCCTAGGTAGGATCCTACATAGGATTTCTGAAAATGACTTTTTTCAAATGTGCATACCTCCGCACTGAGTCAATGGCAAAATTTAAACTTAACTGCTTCAAGCACGTGAGAGCTCTCCCCTTTTATATTTTTTCTATCTAGACTCGTTTGTGTGTTTAGGTGAGAGAACGCACCTAGCGGCATTTCTATGAATCTCTCGTATAGGAATTCATATAGGATTTCACATAGGATCCTATATGTCGACCCATATAGGTGAGAGAACACACCTACCGGCATTTCTATGGAATGAACTCTCTTTTATAAGAAGAGATACCTACTAGGAACCTATATAGGATTTTCCAGTAGGGAATAAACAAAGTATATAAAAATAAGTTAAACTATTCAATTTTTTTTTGTTGAGAACCCACATAGGAAGCGGATAGAAAACCTTGAAGAACCCGGATAGAATACCGACAAAACCCAGGTATAAAACAGGGAAACCCGGATAAAAACCGGATTCAATTACGATATTATCCAGTTAAACCCTCTTCTATCCGGGTTCTATCTGGGCTTTATCTGGATTCTATTCGCATTCTATCTGTTTTGTATCAGGCTACAAAATAGATAGAATAACCTTATAAAACCCATACAGGGACCACCCTATTGCGAATTCCCATATGGGATCCGATTAGGAACCTATATGGATTCCTATATGGGAATCCACATGGGGATCCATACGGGATTCCATATAGGATCCTATTTGTCTTTTTTTACATATAGGAACCCACATGGGTTCCCATGTAAGCGGTTTGCATATATCACATAGGAACCCATATGGGATCCTATATGTAAAAAGACAAATAGGATCCTATATGGGGACCTATGTCCTATTTAAAAATTATCATTTTCTATAAAGACGCTGACAGACATAGGAACACGCATGTGTTCCTTTCAGCGAATTCTAGAAAGAAACATATTTTTTCCAAACTATTCCCAAATGGGAATAAAATGTACTGTTAAAGTCATATATCTATATGACGTGGCGTATATTACCATGTGAGGAGTTGTATCCTCACTAATTTCCTGGTCTACGTGGACTCACTCTTCTTATAATCTTTACGCCTTGAGTTAACAGTGAGAGACACTGATAATAGCACTGCCATGCGGCGAGTATGTTAACTAAACAATGGGCTCCTATATGGGATCCTTTATGATTTCCTATTTATTTAAGAGCTAAAAGCGCCCTGGTGATGCTGCGGTGCTGGAATTAACTACATCTTATAAATTCTCATGTCATGTCGGCAAGGAAGAACGCTTTTAGTTCTTAACTGACTTATAGGAAACCATAAAGGATCCCATATAGAAACCCATTGTTTAGTTAACATACTCGCCGCATGGCAGTGCTATTATCAGTGTCTCTCACTGTTAACTCAAGGCGTAAAGATTATAAGAAGAGTGAGTCCACGTAGACCAGGAAATTAGTGAGGATACAACTCCTCACATGGCAATATACGCCACGTCATATACACTGTAAAAAATTTTTCGGAAATTTTTCCGAAAAAATTCGGACAGCACGGAACCCCAGACGGTGGAAATTTTTCCGAAAAAAAAATTGGTTTTATTTCCAACTTTTTCGGAAACTTTTCCTACTAATGAAGAGGAATTTTTTCCGAAATTATCGGAAATTTTTCCGCATATGAAGTTGGACATTTTTCCGAATACGTCGGATATTTGTCCTGACATTAAGTTGGAATTTTTTCCAAAATTACCGGAAATTATTCAAATTTTGTACACGGAAAAAAAGGGTTGGGTTTAATAAACAAACGAAAATTCGTTTCTAACCAAAGTGGGTGGTTGACTATTATATGGCCTGACCCAACTCATATATGAAACATTACATGTACAGTTGTAATAAAGAAATATGTTTATCCTGATAAAAAAAATCCCATTGATTATTCAATAATAAAAATCAAATCAACAGATTTAAAACATTAAGGAAATTTATATTTTACAGTATGGGATTTGGGTTTGTTTTACATACTTATTTAATTCAATTGTTGTGTTGTGCTGAAATTACATTTGATTATTAATTAACATTTTATTTATACCTTAAACGCAACTAAACGCATACACACGAATTTTTGAAAAATCCTAGCGACACTGAGATTCGAACGCACTAACCCTAACGCTAAACGCAAATACGCATATTACGATACGAGCACCTAACCATTGAGCCATCTTGGCTATGAAATTCTCTTTTCAAAGAACTTGGTGATCTCAAGTTTCGTTTGGTCGCCACGTGCAGATGAACCCCCGCAATGGCATCGCCCGTCAACAATAGACTCTCATAAATTTTGGTCCTATGGTTTAGTTAGCATTACTGGCATGTGACACTCACACATATTTTCACCAAAAGGAGAATGGCAATAAATTCCTTTCGACAAATTTTTTGTGAATCCATTTTTTTAAAGATTAAGACATTTTTTTGGAGAAGATTTTTAAGAATCTTATCCAAATAACATTTAAAAATATTTATTTGAAATAAGATAATTTATATTCTGAGAAATTTTCATTTTTTGTATAATCTGTATATCTGTTTATATTATTAAGAAACATTCAAAGATAGAAAACATTTCTAATATTAAAATTTTATTACAATCATTACTAACAATGTTTACTTTTTTCTGATTGAAATTAACATAAGATTAAATTTATTTAGTAAAAAAATTATTTATCGTTACTAAATTACCAATAAATTAAATAAGTAAATATTCTTAACAATATTAACTGTTTCAAACAAAATAGTTTATAATTAAATTATATGTATTAGGAAAAATAATTGAGAACAATAATTAAACGATATTTAAAAATGATAAAAGAATACAGGCTCGGATACAGATTATCAATAAAATGAATACAAACAAATTGATTAACTTCAATAAAATGAATACAAATAAATTGATTAACGTTTTAAACAATTTCATTTATTTATATTAATAAAAGTAATATTTTTAAAATGCAAACATTGCCCAAAACAATTTTTTTTTATAAATTAAACAGAAGAATTAAATATTAAAATATAATAGTAATAAATATGTAAAACAAAATTTTTATAACAAAAACATGTTAGATCTATTAGTTCTGTATCAACAATCTTTTAGTAAAATTTTTGTTCTTCACATAAATAAATTTTTCATAATTATAATAAATAAAATAATTAGAAGAAACTAATTAAGTCATTTGTATTTTTTAAAAATGAAACTAGGAGTTCCTTTTAGTAGGAGTACAAAATAACATTTGTTCTTCACATAAATAAATTTTTCATAATTATAATAAATAAAATAATTATGAGAAACTAATTAAGTGATTTTTATTTTTAAAAAAATAAACCTAGGAGTTTCTTTTAGTAGGAGTACAAAATAAAATTTTCTTAGATTGAGCAATATAATATGCACAAGTTAAAAATCCGTTTAGTTTGGAAATTTTTCTGAAGTTTGAGAAATAATTTCTGGTTTTTTGTGGAAAATGTATTTTTCCGACTGCATTCGGAAATATTTCCTTTTACTATAGGTTAAAAATCCGTTTTGTTTGTAAATTTTTCCGAAGTTTGAGGAATAATTTCCGGTTTTTTGTGGAAAATGTATTTTTCCGGCTGCATTCGGAAATATTTCCTTTTACTATAGGTTAAAAACCCGTTTTGTTTGGAAATTTTTCCGAAGTTTGAGGAATAATTTCCGGTTTTTTGTGGAAAATGTATTTTTCCGACTGCATTCGGAAATATTTCCTTTTACTATAGGTTAAAAACCCGTTTTGTTTGGAAATTTTTCCGAAGTTTGAGGAATAATTTCCGGTTTTATGTGAGAAAAGTATTATTCCGACTCCATTCGGAAATATTTCCTACTACCATAGGATAAAAATCCCATTTGATTGGAAATTTTCCCGAAGTATAAGGAATAAATTCCGGTTTTTTGTGGAAAATGTATTTTTCCCATTCCATTCGGAAATATTTCCTACTACTGTAAGTTAAAAATCCGTTTTGCTTGGAAATTTTTCCAAAGTTTGTGGAATAATTTCCGGTTGTATGGGAAAAAAGTATTTTTCCGACTCCATCCGGAAATATTTCCTACTACTATAGGCTAAAAATCCGTTTTGATTGGAAATTTTTCCGAAGTTTGTGGAATAATTTCCGTTTTTCTGTGGATAAAGTATTTTTCCTCCTCTTTTCGGAAATTTTTCCTACAAAATATTCGGAAACATGTGTTACCTACCAGTTTCGGAATAATTTCCTACTAATTCATCGGAGAAAATTCCGAAATTTTTTACAGTGTAGATATATGACTTTAACAGTACATTTTATTCCCATTTGGGAATAATTTGGAAAAAATATGTTTCTTTCTAGAATTCGCTGAAAGGAACACATGTGTGCTCGCATGTCTGTCAGCGTCTTTATAGAAAATAATAATTTTTAAATAGGATATAGGTCCCCATATAGGATCCTATTTGTTTTTTTCACATATAGGATCCCATATGGGTTCCTATGTGATATATACAAACCGCTTACATGGGAACCCATGTGGGTTCCTATATGTAAAAAAAGTCAAATAGGATCCTATATGGGAACCTATGTCAGAACACTTGCAAAATCATATGGGTTCCTATATGGGTTCCCATATGAGATTACATAACAAATAGGAACCCATATAGGTTCCTATACGGGTTCCTATATGAAATTAGATAACAAATAGGAACCCACATGGATTCCTATATGGGAACCGATATGGGTACCCACTCCTTAACACCATATGGTTTCCTATAGGATCCAATATGGATTCCCATGTAGGAATCCATAAAGGTTCCTAATCGGATCCCATATGGGAATTCGCAATAGGGCAGATAGCAGAATTTGAAAGACCCTGCTAAAACCCGGATATAAAACAAGTACAATCGCTATAAGAACCGGATAAAAGACGATTAAAAGTAATGTAAGGGATCAGATACAAAACAGATTGAATCCATATAGAAACCGTATAAAACCCATGTAAAAACCGTGTAGCAAAATTTTGGTAACCCGGATAGAACCCTGATGAAACCCGAATGAAACATTGATAAAAACCTGATATAAAACGGGAACAAAAACCGGATAGAATTACGATAGAAACCGATAGAACCCTACTTATATCCGGGTTTTATCCGTTTTCTATCGGATTTTTTTAGCAGGGCATTTTCTTTAAGTTTTCATGTGAAACAAGCGATCTGCAAAAGGAATAGATTTATTTTGCAATATTGTAGAAGTGAGGTTAGAATAAATGTCAAATTTCAGCTCCATGGTATCACGTAAAATTTCAGCTCCATGGCCTATATGAAGTGTTCAGTGTGCTTCATACAGAGAAACTTTTTTATCTGTGGTGGTTATTTTAAAATATTATTCTATAAAGTAGTTTAACAATGCCGGATTACACTGCTCAGTAGCGTATCTAGAGGGGGCAGAGGGGGCAGTCGCCCCATGCGCCAACCTCGAGCCCAATGCATTTGGGGGCGGAAAATCGATGCAATAATTTTCAATAAGGGGCTGCAAAAATTCCCTTTTGCCATGGCGCCAACAATGCTCGGTACGCCACTGACACTGATCGATCTCGATTTCAAATTATCCAAAAAATAAAACGAAATATTCATTATTAAATATTGTATTTGCTGTTCTTTTATAAAATTTTATATATGTTAACTAATATCTAAAATACTGTTAGAATGTTAAATAATTTATGAATTTATTATTTATATTCGTTTTAGCAAAATATCAAAAAGAAATTTTTATTTTGTACAATATATTTGCAATAAAAGGATGCGATTTAGCTCCACATGGCAGCCAATTTTCAAAAATTTGCTATTATTTTCGTATAAATATAGTTGTAGTAAAATCGTTTAAAATATAATTATATTATACCCAAATAAGAAAAATAAATGCAGAGAAACATTGGATAAAAAAACATTTTTTCTACCAAAACTTATCTTGAAATCGGGCAGTTGCGCAAGAATCGACCATATAATTCCTATTTCACCAAATAATTATATAATAGAATGTACAGATAAGTGAACTGTTATTTAATAGAATTCATATTTGGTCGAATTTTCATTTAACAGAAGTCTCAAGTGAACGACTTTCTATTTGATAGACTCGACACTTAAATGAATTTTCATTTGGCCGAATCAGCAAATGTCCGAATAAACATTCGTCACAAAGATTTTAGCGCGAATTTGAAAATTAACCAATCACAATTTTGTGGATATTTTCTGACTGGCTTATTTTTAAATTCGCGCCAAAATCTTTCTGACGAATGTTTATTCGGACATTTGCTGATTCGGCCAAATGAAAATTCGTTCAAGTATCGATTGTATCAAATAGAAATACGTTTTTTGAGACTTTTGTTAAATGAAAATTCGACCAAATATGAATTCTATTAAATAATAGTTCACTTATCTGTACATTCTACTATATAAATATTCGATGAAATAGAAATTGTATCAAATAATATTTCGTTTTAATAAGGATTCTATGAAGTATTACTTATGTGTAAATTGAAATTCGAGCAAATGAAACTTCGCTAAAGTTTTGATTCTATAAAATAGAAATTTGTTCACTTGGGACTTCTGTTAAATGAAAATTTGATCAAATATAAATCCTGTTAAATGAAACTTTGGTTATATGGTCGATTCTTGCGTAACTGACCGATTTCAAGATAAGTTTTGGTGAAACAAAAATTTTTTTTATTCAATGTTTCTCTGCACTTATTTTTCTTATTAGGGTGTAATATAAGTATATTTTAAACCTTTTATTTCAAATATATTGTACAAAATAAAAATTTCTTTTTGATATTTTGCTAAAACGAAAATAAATAATAAATTCATAAATTATTTAATATTCTAACAGTATTTTAGATATTAGTTAACATATATAAAATTTTATAAAAGAACAGCAAATACAATATTTAATAATGAATATTTCGTTTTATTTTTTCGATAATTTGAAATCGAGATCGAGCAGTGTAATCCGGCATTGCTAAACTACTTTATAGAATAATATTTTAAAATAACCACCACAGATAAAAAAGTTTCTCTGCATGAAGCACATGAACACTTCATATAGGCCATGGAGCTGAAATTTTACGTGATACCATGGAGCTGAAATTTGACATTTATTCTAACCTCACTTCTACAATATTGCAAAATAAATCTATTCCTTCTGCAGATCGCTTTTTTCATATGAAAACTTTAAGAAAATGGTAACAATACTATCAAATAGTTGTTACAGTAATATAATAGTAATGACATGAAACTGAACGCTTTTTTTGTACACGTGCGATTGTCACAAAAATAATTTTTTTTAAGTAAAATTTTTTCTTTTTTAAAGAAGAAATAACTAAACTAGTGACACCTTAATTATAAGTCTACAGATTGCGTTCAAAAATTGGAAAAATTGAGGGACAAAATATTTTTACAGATTTTTAAGTATGAAAAAGGTATTATAAAGTCCAATATAAACCTAAATTGTTCATAAATATAGACACTTTATGCTTGAAAAAGGCTGAGTTATAATAATGATATTTTCACCGAAAATTATTAAATTAAAGTTAACATTTTGCAAAAGGGACACGCCACGGAGCTGAAATTTCATCAGTTATAGTGCAATATAATAGAAGTTATAATATATATATTTATGTATATTTGGTTTTCAGTTACTCTCATATATACCTTTAAAATTCACTAATACACTTCAGAATATATTTTTAATTTAGGTGTATTTTTTCAACGCCGCCAAGTAGGGCAGTTACGTAAGAATCGCCCATATATGAATTCTAATATATGAAAGGTCGGTTTTATTTGACTTCTGTCAAATATTATTTCAATAAAATGAGAATTCGGCTAAAAGAATGTTCTGGTTAATGGAATTCGGCCAAATGAATGTTCGAACTAATCGGAATTAGAACATATTCATGTGACTCGTAAAAATGTATAGCTTTTTATTATTTTATTTGTATAACTTTTTATCTCTACTCTATATTCTTTTATTGCTTTCTATCCCCATCTAAATATATACCTTTTAATCACCGAATAATTATAATTTTTTATATTCACTCTATATATGTGAATGAAAATTCAGTCAGATTTTTCTAACAGTGTATAGGTAATGATTCCTCATTTTGCGAAAACAATTAGCAAATCATTGGCAAATGTTAGAACTGCACAATTGGCTGAGTATTCCTCTTTGTTGAAAAATCGGACATTCTGATGTTATTTCTGATATCATTTTCAATATCATTTTTATATATTTATTTATTGACAAACGTTATGGCATTTACAAAATTGACATTTATCAGTTTCTTCTTTTTAACAAATTAATCGGAATTTCTGATATCCTTTCCGATGTCATTTTTGATGTCCGATTTTTCAACAGAGCTAATACGTTTTTTTCTCCACTGCCCCACAGTGGGAATATTCCTAGGATGGACCCTAGCCCGATACTCTGCCAATAGTTTAAAATGTCTTAGCCAAAGAATTTTTTTACTTTTGTGTGCCTGTGTTGTTATATTATATTATGTTTATTTTTATAGTGTATAAACTAACATCTTATAATGTAATATATAATATAAAGTTTGCAGAAATTGTACTTTCAAGTTAAAACCAGTAGAGTCCTCCACACCAAGGAGAAATTCGTTTCTGCTCTCTGAATCTAAATATAATAAAAATAATAATTAATAGTATTAAGGAGGTTCTATCGTAAGAAGAATTAACATTATCATTTTAATCAAATTTGGTCCACTGGTAAATAATGTCTTTATAATGAAGTAGTTAAATTTTTGAGACCTCAAGGTACTTTTGCAAATACTTATTGTAACAATATGGATATATATGACACATGATTCAATTCCCATAAAACTCAATGTATCTAATAATGTTTAAACAATGTCCTTAAATATCAAAGGTGATGCTGTATCAATTATGACAGCATGCATGATACTGTCAGATGCTCAGCAAGAAGGCTGGAATAATAAAGAATTGAAGAAATAAAGCGGAATAAATAAAAAATTCCCACACAGCACAAAATATTTCGTGAAACTTGCCTGACCCTTTCGCTCTAAGTTTCGGAATATTCAAATGAATGTTCAGGCAACATTGGTGCAAGTACGAAAATGTCCGCTTGTGAGGCAATATTCATCCTGAAAATTGCCTGAAAATTGCAATGCAGTGTTCAGAAAATATTGCAAAAAAAGATTCCTGCAATATTCAGGCAATATTTCAAAAAAAGTTCAAAATTTTTTCTTATATGCAGCCAATCAGATTTTTGTGACATATATGACATCCGCAGATGTCTAGGAGGTTAAAAACTACTGCGCAGACCTTCGGGCCATAGGAGCCAAGATCGACCAGTGCGCATCGTTTAACGTTAGAAATTGCCTGAATATTACAATGAAATGTTCTCTCAAGTTTCGTGTCAATATTGCCTCATAAGCGGACATTTTACTACTTGCACCAATGTTGCCTGAAAATTCATTGGAATATTCCGAAACTTGGAGTGTAAGGGCCAGGCAAGTTTCAGAAAATATCTTGTGCTGTGTGGGAATTGTAATATCTTAAAAAATAATCAATAGAACAAAACATTTTCTGATTTCAGGTAATGAAAAAATATCTTGTGGTATCCTTCCCGGTAAAAAGAGGTTGATTAAAACGCATAAATTGGCATTTAAATAAACAGTCATTTGAATGCTGACAGATGCCGACTAATTCCGTTTTTGTCCTCAATGCCATTTAACGCGTTTTCTTGATTGATATTTGTTTCATTTTAATCATTTTGAATGCTCACAAATTTTATGAAAAAAATTGAATGCGTTTCTTTACCAGTGGCGGATCCAGACTTGGTTCCAGGAGGGGGTTATACATGAGAGAAATACCATTATTATGTGCAGCTCCCACCCGTACAGGCATATGCTATACATGAGAGAGAAAGAGACAACACTATAGTGTTGTCTCTCTCTCTCATGCAAATCTAAGTTAGCTCCAGGGGTCATGACCCTCCCCGTGGATCCGCCACTGTTCTTTACCGTCAAACGAAACACCACGAATGAGATCCAAATGCCATTAAATGCTTTCTGATAATGTATCAAATTAAATGCCATTCAATGCCTTCAAGAAAACAATTTTGAACGTAGTAAATGCCTCAAGAAGTTTAATGCCGTTCTATGCCTATGTCAGCAGATTAAAAAGATGCCATTCTGCTATCGTTATTTGTTCATTCTTTGCAGCGCGTCGTCGTGTCATCTTTCTATTTTGTGTTGTTCGATCTATTTTAACTAAATCGCGTTATTGAAGTGAAAAACAAAGTGATTTTCTGTCTAGTACTAATAGTTTACCTAAGCAAAGTGAAGGAGTGAACGCAAACATAAGATTTAAAGTCATTTTGTCATTTTTTGTTGCATGCAGTACAAAATACGAAAATGACGTTAAGTGTTAAATTTACTGCTTATATTTTATTCTATTTTGGTCTACTATTTAGCTGAAGTTAACCTATTAACATATTTGAACTTAAAAAGTAAACATTGACAAAGATAATAATTAAAGTAAAACATAACAATCACATGTTCAATTTTCCCTTCCAATATGGCTACTGATTTGTTTTTAGGCTTTTGAAGGCATTCATACAAAAACGGAATCAAAGCGCATTGAAACCTTTTAAGGCCGTTGGAGACACAGAGTCCGCAGAGAATCTGTAGGGGGGAGCAGTGGTTCTCAAAGACTGTCCCCATGCGTTTTGAAGACTTAGGAATTTTTCGCGACAAAGTCCAACACTTTTCCCACAAAAGAACATCGTACTGCAAATTCTATTGAAATAAAGATTCAGAAAAATACTTACTTTTGATAAATCAAGTATTTCCTGAGCTTTAGTGTCTCGAGGAAATTCGTGTGATGAAAACAACCTCCAATGATGTTCCATGTTTGGCAATTTTTTCCAATAAAACCAGACACTTTTTCCGAAAATGAAAATCGTAGTGAAAATTTAAATTTAATTAGCACTTTTTCACTTATTTTGTTTTTGGCATATGAGTTTTTAAATCGCGTCAGTCTCTCGAGGAAATACAAAATCACTTGACACTTCACTCACTGATTCCCACTTTGACAATTTTTTTCGGCAAAACGAGACACTTTTTCCGAAAATGAAAATCGTAGTGAAAATTTAAATTTAATTATCACTTTTTCACTTATTTTGTTTTTGGCATTTGAGTTTTTAAACCGCGTCAATCTCTCGAGGAAATACAAAATCACTTGACACTTCACTCACTGATTCCCACTTTGACAATTTTTTTCGGCAAAACCAGACACTTTTTCCGAAAATGAAAATCGTAGTGAAAATTTAAATTTAATTATCACTTTTTCACTTATTTTGTTTTTGGCATTTGAGTTTTTAACCGCGTCAATCTCTCGAGGAAATACAAAATCACTTGACACTTCACTCACTGATTCACACTTTGACAATTTTTTTCGGCAAAACCAGACACTTTTTCCGAAAATGAAAATCGTAGTGAAAATTTAAATTTAATTAGCACTTTTTCACTTTTTTTGTTTTTGGTATTTGAGTTTTTAAATCGCGTCAATCTCTCGAGAAAAGTAAATTTTTTTCAATTTCATCAATGAAAATGTCAAACAATGTAGCAGAATATAGTTTGTCGTGCGCTGTTCTGATACGGCATTTTCGGGTACTATAATTCACACGGCGCCGCCTTTGAAATTATAGACAGGCGTACATTATATTCATTATATTAATCAACCTATTTATAAAATTCAATGTTTAGATATTAATTGTAAAAATTTAATATAAAAAATTAATGTCAAGTTCCAAACATAATTTTGCTAACTTTGTACAAAAAATAAAAGTTGTTTGTTATTTCAAGTGTAATTAGCTCTATTGAAAAGACGCATTTAAAATAATTTAAACCATTCAAATGCAACAAGTACATTATTTATTGTAAATCATGCATTAATAATTTCTAAACAATTTAAATATTTTTTAAAATCTAAGAGTTGAAGGAAAAATAGTAGAGCTTATTTAGTTTATCAGAAGAATGCAACCCGACTTACAGAGGAGATGGGAAATAGATATTGTATAGGAACTGAAATAAGTGTTTCTTTTAATTTTTTAAAATTAAATAAACAGAGCATTCGATAAATATTTTATACATAACGTAAAAATTAAAGAAATAATTAAAACGCAAGAAAGGACTAAAAAAATAGTGTAATATCAAAAAAATTAAATGAACAGGAAGAAAATGGAGAAATGTTTTTTTCTTAATCTAACAAACTGTAAAAAATGTAAAAAGTAAAAAAGAATAAGTAAGTAAGTTTGTAAAAAAAACTCTCAAGAAATAGACAAGATGTGAAAAGAAATTGAATAAATTTACAAAAAAATAAGTGTATTTACTTTTAAAAGTATAGAAATAATTATTAAAATTAACGTAATAAAAAGTTTAATGAATGTATTAATAAGAAAACTGTGTAATATAATATTAAATAATTTTTATAAAAAGAAGAAAATTAAAGAAAATCCTAAAAAGAACAGAGACAAATACCAAAAAAAAAATATCAAAAATACCTAAACGGAGAAAAAATTTTAAAAATGTTGTAAAAATAATAAATTATAATATAAAAATGAAAGTAAAATCTCTTAAAAATCTTGTAAGAATATTACCAAAGGAAGGATTATTGTGAATATGGAAATTAATTAATATTATTGAATTAAGATGCATTGAAATTTTAATTAATTTAAATTTAAAAGTTGGTACAAATTGGAATATGAGTTCATTGACGTTTAGAATTTATATAACTTTTAATGATTTGAAGATATACAAATCTAATATTATTTTTTGATAACTTGATACCAAAAATTTGTAAATTGTAGGTATTTTGATCATCTGTATTAATACAATTTTTTAAATTTTATAACGAATAAAATATTAAAATTTTCAAGATTTATCCACAAATTTCTGTTTTTTTTATGATTTGCGATACTTTACATGCAATATTGGACATCCGGAGAATTGAAAAGTTTTTTTTCCATTTAAATCAATAACAGCCCTGTTTATAGATTACATTTATTTTATTTATTTCAAGCAATCTATACATATATCTTTGATGAATAATTTGATCTCTGTTTCCGAACTTCACGGAAAAAAAAATACAACTGCATCAATGATACTTTTTTCCATAATGGCTAAACATTTAGCCAAAAATGAACGAGCGATATTGCCAATATCACTGTTTTGGCGAAATTGAAAATCGTCGCTCAATTTTTCCAAATTAGAGAAAGTGTATTACTAATTTATATATTTGTCAGTTTAAAAGAAAGATATTGAAATTCTGTGATGGAAATATTTAAAATGTATAGCCAGAAACTTGATTTTAATAAATAGTTAAAAAAAAAGCATATGAATATGATTTTGCAATTAGACTTAATTTTAAAAAAAGGTTATTTAAAATTGTGTTTATGAAAAATCATCGGCCAAGACGCTCGATTGCGTAATTTTAATCTCATGTCATATCTCATCTCACTACCTTTCAAAATTTTAATTATTTTGACAATTTCAACTTGAAACATTCTCGTGGTTAGGTGTTGTTTATTTTTATTTTATCAGATAATAAATATTGCAATTTTTATTAAAACATTAAATAAATAATGAAAACATTATTAATTATTTTGAGTGAAATGCTGTGAAATGTAGTGACAATTAAAAAAGGAATCAAGAAGGACTGTGATTAAGACAAAATAAGTTAATAAAATTATAATTTTGTATTTGTATTTTTATTTCTAAAACAATAAATAAATTTAAATATGTATTTAGTTTCGTCATTAATATGTAATTTAAGTTTAAATTGAAATGATTTTCTGGTATTTTGTTAAGTAATTTTTGTTATTCTTAGTTTCACTTAAATTAATTATTATTGAAAAGTAGGGTTATTAAAATTCTAAATAAACTTAAATAGTTTTCAAACGACTAAATATATTATTTAATAAAGGTTTTTTTAATGTTTATTAATTGGATTTTAAATTTTCATTTTACGTTTTTTTTCTTTAGGTATTTAATAGGTACTTATTATAGACAAAAAGTAACATATGTACTTCAACCTACATTAAATTGATTAATTAATTTAAATATAACAACATATTAGCTTTAAATATTTTATTATAAATGTTATTTTTTAAAATTAAATCATATGACTCGTTATTTACAGAATTAAAAACACTTTGATATTTGTAAACAAAAATTAAAGGTTATTTTAATAAACTTTAAAATAAGAAAACCTATTTATTAATCATTATGCAAAATTATATATTAATAATTAAAATTTTAATTAATAATTAATAGTAATTGATAAAACTAAATTTATATTTAAATTTATTTATTGTTTTAAAAATATTAATATTAATACATAGGTAATTACAATTTTCTGAACTTATTTATTCATGTTTATATTTCTTCTTCTTTCTTCTTTTCACTTTAATACTATAATTTGGCTCAAGATAATCATTATTAATATTTGTCTTTAATTAATTGTAAAATAAATATTAAAATGTTTATTATTAGCAGGTTAAATAAATATAACCACGTGAATGTTTCGGACTGAAACTGTCAGTTTTCGACTGTTTATTTGTTTCGAAGATTTTCACTATCGCTAAATCACTAAAGTTCGTATCAAGAAATTAACTATACCTATAGCTGACCTAAAGGTGCGTTTCGCTGTTACATTTAAAAAGTTTTTCTATTTTGGTTATTTAAGAAGAATACATAATTTACTAAAATAACAAATTTGGATCAGAAATAAGCAACTTTGTGCTTATTGACGGGAGAAAAATTAAATTTTTCTACAAATGTCTTGGAAAATATTTGGTAAACTGCGAATTTTGCACTTTCTCGTAAGATAAAACGTTTTTATAGATCTAATTTGTTAAATATTCAATAACTTGGGCATGTTATCGAATATTTAACAAATTTAGATCAGAAATAAGAAACTTTGTGCTTGTTGACCGAAGCAAAAATTAAATTTTTCTACAAATGTCGTGGAAAAAGTTTTGTAAAATGTGAATTTTTCACTTTCACGATAGGTTAATCGTTCTTATTGGTCTAATTTGTTAAAAATTTAATAACTTGGTCATGTTATCAAATATTTAACAAATTTAGATCAGAAATAAGAAACTTTGTGCTTACTGACCGAAGCAAAAATTAAACTTTTCTACAAATGTCGTGGAAAAAATTTTGTAAACTGCGAATGTTGCACTTTCTTGAAAGCTAAATCGTTTTTATAGATCTTTTTTGTTAAATATTTAATAACTTGGGCATGTTAACAAATATTTTTGAAATTTAACTGTCATGTTTAGAATTTTCATCTGCATTGGTCGAATTTGAGACAGCTTTTTCTGAAAATGTTGTTAATAAATTGTATATATTTTATGCTACACAGACAAAAGTATATCTCTTTTTTTATAAGAAAAAAAACGTGGTTTAAAAAATGTATGATTTAAAATTAAATAAGTAAATATAATTTATTTACCAAGTAGTTTCTTACATTTTATTTTTAAAAGATATGTAGTTTAATCTAATATCATTTTTGAACTAATTTATTTTATTTTTAAAACATTCAATATATTAAAAAAAAATTATATAATATTTATATTATGTAACAAAAATTCTCCCTTTTATTTTAAAGAAATAAGAAATTTACTTTAATACTTGTTTTAGAACATTATTAATTTGTTTATTATATTTAATATTGTAATAAAGAATTGCATAATTTAAAATTAACAAATTAAAATTTATGTAGGAAAAAATTTTATCTTTTTTTTTGCTAAATTATTTCTCAAATACTAAGAGTTACATCATAAATCCTTATGGTTTATTTAGTGCAGAGAAAGAAGGCAACCCGACTTACATAGAAGTTCGGAAACAGAGATCAAATTATTCATCAAAGATATATGTATAGATTGCTTGAAATAAATAAAATAAATGTAATCTATAAACAGGGCTGTTATTGATTTAAATGGAAAAAAAACTTTTCAATTCTCCGGATGTCCAATATTGCATGTAAAGTATCGCAAATCATAAAAAAAACAGAAATTTGTGGATAAATCTTGAAAATTTTAATATTTTATTCGTTATAAAATTTAAAAAATTGTATTAATACAGATGATCAAAATACCTACAATTTACAAATTTTTGGTATCAAGTTATCAAAAAATAATATTAGATTTGTATATCTTCAAGTCATTAAAAGTTATATAAATTCCAAACGTCAATGAACTCATATTCCAATTTGTACCAACTTTTAAATTTAAATTAATTAAAATTTCAATGCATCTTAATTCAATAATATTAATTAATTTCCATATTCACAATAATCCTTCCTTTGGTAATATTCTTACAAGATTTTTAAGAGATTTTACTTTCATTTTTATATTATAATTTATTATTTTTACAACATTTTTAAAATTTTTTCTCAATTTAGGTATTTTTGATATTTTTTTTTTGGTATTTGTCTCTGTTCTTTTTAGGATTTTCTTTAATTTTCTTCTTTTTATAAAAATTATTTAATATTATATTACACAGTTTTCTTATTTATACATTCATTAAACTTTTTATTACGTTAATTTTAATAATTATTTCTATACTTTTAAAAGTAAATACACTTATTTTTTTGTAAATTTATTCAATTTCTTTTCACATCTTGTCTATTTCTTGAGAGTTTTTTTACAAACTTACTTACTTATTCTTTTTTACTTTTTACATTTTTTACAGTTTGTTAGATTAAGAAAAAAACATTTCTCCATTTTCTTCCTGTTCATTTAATTTTTTTGATATTACACTATTTTTTTAGTCCTTTCTTGTGTTTTAATTATTTCTTTAATTTTTACGTTATGTATAAAATATTTATCGAATGCTCTGTTTATTTAATTTTAAAAAATTAAAAGAAACACTTATTTCAGTTCCTATACAATATCTATTTCCCATCTCCTCTGTAAGTCGGGTTGCATTCTTCTGATAAACTAAATAAGCTCTACTATTTTTCCTTCAACTCTTAGATTTTAAAAAATATTTAAATTGTTTAGAAATTATTAATGCATGATTTACAATAAATAATGTACTTGTTGCATTTGAATGGTTTAAATTATTTTAAATGCGTCTTTTCAATAGAGCTAATTACACTTGAAATAACAAACAACTTTTATTTTTTGTACAAAGTTAGCAAAATTATGTTTGGAACTTGACATTAATTTTTTATATTAAATTTTTACAATTAATATCTAAACATTGAATTTTATAAATAGGTTGATTAATATAATGAATATAATGTACGCCTGTCTATAATTTCAAAGGCGGCGCCGTGTGAATTATAGTACCCGAAAATGCCGTATCAGAACAGCGCACGACAAACTATATTCTGCTACATTGTTTGACATTTTCATTGATGAAATTGAAAAAAATTTACTTTTCTCGAGAGATTGACGCGATTTAAAAACTCAAATACCAAAAACAAAAAAAGTGAAAAAGTGCTAATTAAATTTAAATTTTCACTACGATTTTCATTTTCGGAAAAAGTGTCTGGTTTTACCGAAAAAAATTGTCAAAGTGTAAATCAGTGAGTGAAGTGTCAAGTGATTTTGTATTTCCTCGAGAGATTGACGCGGTTTAAAAACTCAAATGCCAAAAACAAAATAAGTGAAAAAGTGATAATTAAATTTAAATTTTCACTACGATTTTCATTTTCGGAAAAAGTGTCTGGTTTTGCCGAAAAAAATTGTCAAAGTGGGAATCAGTGAGTGAAGTGTCAAGTGATTTTGTATTTCCTCGAGAGATTGACGCGGTTTAAAAACTCAAATGCCAAAAACAAAATAAGTGAAAAAGTGATAATTAAATTTAAATTTTCACTACGATTTTCATTTTCGGAAAAAGTGTCTCGTTTTGCCGAAAAAAATTGTCAAAGTGGGAATCAGTGAGTGAAGTGTCAAGTGATTTTGTATTTCCTCGAGAGACTGACGCGATTTAAAAACTCATATGCCAAAAACAAAATAAGTGAAAAAGTGCTAGTTAAATTTAAATTTTCACTACGATTTTCATTTTCGGAAAAAGTGTCTGGTTTTATTGGAAAAAATTGCCAAACATGGAACATCATTGGAGGTTGTTTTCATCACACGAATTTCCTCGAGACACTAAAGCTCAGGAAATACTTGATTTATCAAAAGTAAGTATTTTTCTGAATCTTTATTTCAATAGAATTTGCAGTACGATGTTCTTTTGTGGGAAAAGTGTTGGACTTTGTCGCGAAAAATTCCTAAGTCTTCAAAACGCATGGGGACAGTCTTTGAGAACCACTGCTCCCCCCTACAGATTCTCTGCGGACTCTGTGTCTCCAACGGCCTTAATGCGTTTTAATCAACCTCTTTTTACCGGGTTGGATATCCAATGGCTATTGAAATTTCCGCTCTTCTGGATATATATATATATATATTAGGGTGGTCCAAAAAAAGTCGATTTTCGAAAATTAAAAACGGCTATTCAGTTTCATAAACTTCAGGGTTAAACAAGGCATATCCATTTTTTTCAAATTTTTTTATTAATATTTTCATGTGGCGACGAGTTTTTTCTGTTCTTATAGGAGTTAACACGTAAAAATAGCAAATTATTTTTGACTGCACTTTTTATTAGTTTATTGATGTCGTAATTTTATTTCGAGCTACAGACTGCTAGGTGTGAACTAAGATAAAGTATTGCAAAAAAGTAAATTTACAAATTTTTATTTTTATAGTCATTATTCAGTGTCAAAAAACACCAAATTGGTAGTTTTCAGTACCAGTTTTCTGCTAGTAAATATAAGTTGTTCTACATCTAACTTGTACTGTATGAAAATTTATTTGTTAAACATGAGATTCTGTGAAATTGAAAAAGCTACATCAATATTAAGAGGGCAATTTGTTGAATTGAATTTTAGCATTTTTGAACTTTCATCGGTTTACAGCCATCATTATTAGGAAAAATGATATAGGCCTGCTTATTGCTACTGACGAATGTCAAACCGGAACGGGGACAATGGAACCCTTTTGCAGTGAAACTGAAAATCGACCGTAGATCATGTAACCATAAATCACATACCCTTTAAGGATGGAGCTGTGATTATTGCCCAGAAGCGAAATGTACAAAAATTAGACAGAAAGATGAAAAACTTGAAGAGCTCGTCGCCACATGAAAATATTAACGAAAAAATTTGAAAAAAATTGGTATGCCTTGTTTCACCCTGAAGTTTATGAAACTGAATAGCCGTTTTTAATTTTCGAAAATCAACTTATTTTGAACCACCCTAATATATATATATGGGCGATTCTTACGTAACTGCCCTACTTGGCGGCGTTAAAAAAATACACCTAAATTAAAAATATATTCTGAAGTGTATTAGTGAATTTTAAAGGTATATATGAGAGTAACTGAAAACCAAATATACATAAATATATATATTATAACTTCTATTATATTGCACTATAACTGCTGAAATTTCAGCTCCGTGGCATGTCCCTTTTGCAAAATGTTAACTTTAATTTAATAATTTTCGGTGAAAATATCATTATTAATTTTTCCAATTTTTGAATGCAATCTGTAGACTTATAATTAAGCTGTCATGTGTTTAGTTATTACGCCTTCTAATAAGTTAAATCTCCATTTTGATCCATTAGCACTAAATCACATGTGAAAAAGTTTTAAAAAAGAAAAATTTTTGCTTGAAAAAAAATTATTTTTGTGAAAATCGCATGTGTACAAAAAAAGCGTTCAGTTCCATGTCATTACTATTATATTACTGTAACAATTATTTGATAGTATTGTTACCATTTTCTTTAAGTTTTCGTGTGAAAAAAGCGATCTGCAGAAGGAATAGATTTATTTTGCAATATTGTAGAAGTGAGGTTAGAATAATAAATGTCAAATTTCAGCTCCATGGCCTATATGAAGTGTTCAGTGTGCTTCATGCAGAGAAACTGTTTTATCTGTGGTGGTTATTTTAAAATATTATTCTATAAAGTAGTTTAGCAATGCTGGATTACACTGCTCGAATTCGATTTCAAATTATCCAAAAAATAAAACGAAATATTCATTATTAAATATTGTATTTGCTGTTCTTTTATAAATTTTTATATATGTTAACTAATATCTAAAATACTGTTAGAATATTAAATAATTTATGAATTTATTATTTATATTCGTTTTAGCAAAATATCAAAAAGAAATTTTTATTTTGTACAATATATTTGCAATAAAAGGATGCGATTTAGCTCCACATGGCAGCCAATTTTCAAAAATTTGCTATTATTTTCGTATAATTATAGTTGTAGTAAAATCGTTTAAAATATACTTATATTACATTTTTAAAATTGAAAAACTGTGAAAAAATGAACCTCTACTGCGCTAAGGGATCAAGCCCAGGTCTTTTCAATTGCCGGTCGAATGCTCTAACATTGAGCTACGCAGGGTCATTGGTTACATTTTCTTACAGTCTTTTTCACCTATATCGGTTTATTACACCTATTTATTACACCTATTACACCCTAATAAGAAAAATAAGTGCAGAGAAACATTGAATGAAAAATTTTTTTTTTACCAAAACTTATCTTGAAATCGGGCAGTTACGGAAGAATCGACCATATACAGGGTGTCCGAGGCGAGGGTGTACATATTAAGTGGTGATAATCTTTGATAAAAAACAAGACGAAAAGTCCTTTGTAGTTTTTGAAAATTTGCAATAGTTAATGAGTTATGAGAAAAACAATTTTGACCAATGAGGAAGATTTCTTGATATTTCGGGCATTAGGAGGTGTTGTTTGTCAAGTGTGGTACACCCTCCTTCAAACCACACATTTTTTCATAATATCAAGATTCTTGCGAAGAAAAATTTTCCGTGGAGCAGAACCAATTGCAGGTCAGTTTTCGAGAGCTCGGGCTCGCCACAGGGAGTATAGTTTTAGGGAGGATGGACCCACATTTGATTAACAACACCCGAAATGTTAAGAAACCTTCCTTATTGGTCAAAATTGTTTTTCTTATAACTCGTTAACTATTGTAAAGTTTCAAAAACTACAAAGGACTTTTCGTCTTGTTTTTTATCAAAGATTATCACCTCTTAATATGTACACCCTCGCCTTGGACACCCTGTATATATATATCTACCTCCCTATTGCTTTTGCAGTTTTTGAAACTTCGCAATAGTTAACGAGTTATAAGAAAAACAGTTTTGACCAATAAGGAAGGTTTCTTAACATTTCGGGTGTTGTTAATCAAATGTGGGTCCATCCTCCCTAAAACTATACTCCCTGTGGCGAGCCCGAGCTCTCGAAAACTGACCTGCAATTGGTTCTGCTCCACGGAAAATTTTTCTTCGCAAGTATCTTGATATTATGAAAAACTAGAAAAAAGCGCACGCCAAATTTTATTATTTCTTAAAATAATGTTTCATTTATGTATAATTATGTGAAATACAGGAAACACATAATATAATAAAAAAAGAAAATTAATGATAAGAAGACATTGCAATAAATTGAAGTTGATGTGATCATTTGGAAATTTTGATTAATTAAAAATTAATTAAATAAAATAAAGATAAAGAACAAAATGAAGAATATGAGCAGTAATTATAAAAAGTTATGATATAGCTAATACCATTTAAAAACCTTTCTTTAAAAAGTTTACCGATCAACACTCTCTGCTCTTAATAGTTTAGAACCTTCTTCCAATATAACCAGTTAATGAATGTGTGGTAAACAACGCTTTTAAAATTCAATAACAAAAACTTAGGACTTTACTTGTCCAAATAGTTTATCATCTACTATCGTTTCCATTAATTCTTTTACGTTTAAATGAAAGACTCTTGCAACTTGTCAGGTTTATTAGAAGCTGACTGATTAAGTAATACATAATGGTTATTGCATATTGATATTTTTTTAACATGTTACGAGGTGAATCTATAGATGTTGAAGGCAGTATCAACATCTTGCCAACATGTACATTATTTTCAATTTCTTGATTATCTAAATGATCAATTATTCCTTTGTAAATTTCACTTCTTAATTTTGTTTGATTATTTTTACAAAAATGTAACCTAACTTTTTCAACTTTGACATAATTATCAACTAACCATTGCTGAAACATTCCTCCACCATATAAAAATTGATTAAAGGTGTGATCTCTTACTTCTATTTTATATTTTATATAAGCAGATTTGGACACAGTTTGATTTCTGGTTGGTTTGTCACTATCAGTACGAATCGTATCGAGACTATAACCCTTGCTTCCTAGAGGATAAAGTATAGAATATATCCAAGGTTCAACATTCGGATCTAAAAGACTAACCAATTGCAATTGTTTAATCGATGTATTATAAATCGTTACATAAGACTCTGGTGTTAAACCTTCAGCATTCATATTAAAAATAGCAGCAACTTTATTACACCTTTAAAAATTGTAAATTAAATTTTTTTTTGCTGACGCAGTTTCTATTTTAATGATCTCAGACACCATTAAAAAAGACTTTATATATGCGTTACAATCTCTCAATAATTTAATAATACTAAATAATATATCCACATCTAAGTTGTCATGTTTGTTTAATCTATAGCATATTGCTTCTTCTGGATCTAACAGGAATAATTGACCAAAAGATGGATCATTATCAATTTCAGGAAATAGGAAATTGTTGATTTGATAATAAATTCGACCTTGAATTATTGATCAAAATGGTCCTCGCCTTTTATTATTATTGAAATTAACTATATTAGCATTTTAAGATGCAAAAGCAAATAAATTATTGTAAAGTCTTATATTATTCTTAAAATGGCCAGATATCTTATGAGATCCATCTAACAATTTGTTTAATTCATGAGGGTATTTTTCTGAAGGGAACGATACACCACCATGACTGCAACAATAATTATAAGTTAATTTCTTTTGAACTTTTTCTTTCTCAAAAAGTTTAGCCTTACATCTTTTGCAAAAAAACGACATTTTACCAAAATAATGTTCGTTATAACTTAAAACATGTATGCTATTAATATTTTTTTTGCATAAGCAAAATCATGAACATCAATGATCTCATTCGCATAAATGACTCAATTTGTTTACCTGTATGTTCCGAAACATCTATTTTTTCCTCATCGATTACGTTTCTTTTTAATTTTAATCTTTTACGTAATTGTTTTTGTTATTTTGCGTGACTTTACATTTTCTCATCACAAATTCTTATATCTTTCTCCTGCATATCTTTTGAATATAGTATTTCATTATTATTATTCCTAGCATGGCACATCTTCTGTTTATTTATTGAGCTTAAAAAAAATGATAAAAAAATTTTTTGGTACATGATTTTTCTAGATTTTTCATCAGCTTTCGATTGGCGTGGTCTATTTTAAATTTTTTTTTATTTTGACCAAAATTTTTGAAAATTAAAAATAAATTTCACTTTTTTTCGTCTTCGGGATCGTTTTATTTTATTATTATTTTTTTTTTTAAAGAAAGCTGAGATTTTTTGTTTTTGAGAAATATAATGTTGAAGTTAGCGCGCCACGTCAAGGCGAAGTCTCACTCTACCGCCCCGCTTGTTGCTGTGCGCTGTTTGCATCATTACGTGGATATTTAATTATTCTAACCCTTAATTGAACTTTTCTCTGCATTTTACAGTGCTGAGACTGACATGAAAACAATTAAGTGCCTGCACTATAGTTCTTTTGTTTATTTTTTTATGTTTAAATTTTTTTGGTAATTTTGTGATATTGGTTTCTCATAGAGAAAGTATTGTTTTACCTCCACAGGATCGATTGAGATTTTCTGAAATATCTTGACTCTCCGCAAAATAGGTGTATATAGAATTTCTTATAAAATGGAAATAAGATTCCGTAAGTTACGAAACTTAATTTTTTTTGAACAATGATAACTCTGAATAACATTACAATAGACCGTTCGCAAAGAGTTCATTTGATTAATTTTTAATGACCTACAAGTAGTCAGAAATATATTAAAAAAGCAACAAAATATAAAAATAAAATTGTTAAAGAACATCATTTTCAATATTTTTTGTTTATAGAATATTAATAACTTTTTATCAATTTGCACTAAAAGGATCGCTAAGAACTTAATCGATGCATTTTTAAAAAGATAAAAAAAATAAAATAATCTGATTTTACTGATTTCAAAAAATATGTAGGGGAGAGTCGCCAGTTGTGAGACGGCTCCAGTTGTGAGACAGTCCATTTTTTTTAACATGAAATATTAAAAGGCTGATTGGTATACATAAAAACATTTATTTTTATACGAGCCAACTTTTGCGTGTACACCGAAGCGGATATATGTATTGTTTGTGTTAGATGCCAACACTGTGTGTGAAAATCGACTAAAAAACTTTTTTTCAATATGTGCAAAGTACTTTTTTTTTAAGTTAAATATTTGAAAAAGCTAAATGTTATGCATTTTTATTTAGTATTTTCCTTATATTTTGTAATGCAATATTGCATTGTTTCAATCTACAGTTGGACATTTTTTCTTTTTCCTCTTTCAAAATAGCGCCAATTTCCGGTTGTGAGACACAGCAAGTCACCAGTTGTGAGACGGTGGCGCCGCCCATCTGGAATAGCCTATACTTTTCGTTATGCAGCATAAAGCGCTCTGTTCAGTTTAGTTCGTTACGTACATTTGATAACACAAGAATGATTTAAAGTGTGGGAACATGCGCACAATTTATTTCATTTGCCTACATTGCGACAGCGATTTCGATGAAGAAAACTGATAGTCATATTTTAAAGAATAAATATTTTTATTAAGTATATAATAATATGTATTATCAATATATTTAGTTATTTATATTAAACATAATGTTTCATGACAAATTTGTTAAATTTTAGCATTTTTTTATAAGTGTCTCACAACTGGACACCTTTTTTTTTTTGACTAAAAAGATGTGCTCGGAAAATTGATCATAAAATTTTTCGAGTTCATCTGAACAGTACACTTTCTATGAATAAAAGTTGCGTATTTAAGTTACTTTTTGAACGGTGTATTTTATTTACGATTTTGTTTACCTATTTCCAATTTATAGGTCAAAAATAAAACCCGTCTCACAACTAGCGACTCTCCCCTACATTTTTGAAAATTTTTTTTTTTCAAAATGTTTAAATTTCAAAAAAATGTAGTTAGAAGTGATAGATCAGACTCAAAAGTAGGGCATAATTTGTCCCCCCTAAAGACCTATAATCTCTCAAAAAAACATTGTTTTAAATTATTGTTTTCGAAATACAGAGCCTAACATAATCTTAACATACATAACTACATACACACATAAGCAAGACATTTTTTAAAAACATCATTTTTGACATCCTGAGTTGAAAATATGTCAAGATATTTCAGAAAATCTCAATCGATCCTGTGGAGGTAAAACAATACTTTCTCTATGAGAAACCAATATCACAAAATTACCAAAAAAATTTAAACATAAAAAAATAAACAAAAGAACTATAGTGCAGGCACTTAATTGTTTTCATGTCAGTCTCAGCACTGTAAAATGCAGAGAAAAGTTCAATTAAGGGTTAGAATAATTAAATATCCACGTAATGATGCAAACAGCGCACAGCAACAAGCGGGGCGGTAGAGTGAGACTTCGCCTTGACGTGGCGCGCTAACTTCAACATTAAATTTCTCAAAAACAAAAAAAAAGGGTTTTTTGAAAATTACATATTTTGTAGGAAAAAATCTCAGCTTTCTTTTAGAAATAAAATAAAAAAAATAAAACGAGCCCGAAGACGAAAAAAAGTGAAATTTATTTTTAATTTTCAAAAATTTTGGTCAAAATAAAAAAAAATTTAAATAGACCACGCCAATCGAAAGCTGATGAAAAAATCTAGAAAAATCATGTACCAAAAATTGTTTGATCATTTTTTTTAAGCTCAATAAATAAACAAATGAGAGCGTCTTAACAAAAAGTTCAAAACTTTAACCCCCTCTCTCTCGGGCAATTTTTTATATAATCCAAAAATATTTGGCTGATAAATTACTTACCTATAAGACAACTCATAACAAAAATTGGGAAAGGATTAAACAAAATTTTTTTTTTGGCTGGATAGTTGACGTGAAATTCACCATATCTTTATCTCACCTCTTTTATATAATTATATTATTAACACTTATTTTACACTGTAACGACTCTTTAAAAACATTATAATCACTGTCACTTTTCACTTTTCACATTTAATTTTTAATGTATATTTACTATTAGAGTCACTTTATTATTTATCACTTACAGTTCATTTCTTTAATAAACACTTTTTGTTTACCGTATTAAGAACTATTTAACACAAACTCTTAATAAACAATAAGCATATTAATACTATACACTTTCATATTAAACACATTTCTATTATAAACACTTAATAAAAAATACACAATAATTAGCATTATTCGCTTCCACACTATACTTTTATACCACGCACTAATGTATTTATCTCTCTTTTCGTTAAAGCTCAAAAAAGTTTTTTCTTTTGCAAAATCAATTATAACACTCATTATGCAAGGGTTGACTCGAAAATCAATGGGCTTATTTAGTCTATTGCTCGTATTCAGAAAGAAAATTTTAAATTGGAAGAAGATTTGGGTAATGAGGTAAAATTACAGAATATAATTTATTTTCTCTCTTTTCAATAATACTCGAAAATTTTATCTCTTTTCCTAAAGCCATCAACCTTCATTATACAAGGGTTTGCTCTAATGATGATGACTCCCTGCAGGTAGGCTATTGTTTGTATTAAGAAATAAAATTTAAATTTCAAGGTAATTTGTATAATGAGCTGAGAGTTTCCTTTTCCGTAAACTTTTAAGAAATAACTTTCTCTCCCTAACCAAAGAACCAGGTATAAAATATCCTTTTTCGTTAACTGTTAACGCTTTTCCGTTTAACGCTGACCTTCAGTACTCGTTTCTTATATAGGAAAAGTGGTTTGAAGGAGGGTGTACCACACTTGACAAACAACACCTCCTGATGCCCGAAATATCAAGAAATCTTTCTCATTGGTCAAAATTGTTTTTCTCATAACTTATTAACTATTGCAAATTTTCAAAAACTACAAAGGACTTTTCGTCTTGTTTTTTATCAAAGATTATCACCTCTTAATATGTACACCCTCGCCTCGGACTCCCTGTATAGATTCCTATATGGGAATCCACATGGGGATCCATATGGGATTCAATATGGGATCCTATAGGAAACCATATGGTGCACAGAAAAAAAAAGTATTATTTTAATGTCAAAAAGCGACTAGTTTTTAAGTGAAATATAAAATAGACCTATCGGAATAAAAATTAGCTGATAATAGAAATCTTTAAAAAAATCTAACTTGAGTCGTAAAACTAGTCCTAAAGAAAACTGAAATTAAATTTTGAGTCAAAATATAAAGTTAAATTGAAACTGAAATTGTCTTAAAACAAGACAATAGCCCTTTTAAGGGCTAGTTTCTTTTTTTTAGACTTTAATGACTAATTTTAAAAAACTATTTTCCCTGAAATTAGTCTTTGGATAAATTTTAGTTTAAAAAATAAATTAATCTGAAATACATTCGAGACATTTTTTTTCTGTGTGTTTAGGAGTGGATACCCATATAGGTTCCCATATAGGAATCCATATAGGAACCTATATGGGTTCCTATTTGTTATGTAATATCATATGGGAACACATATAGGAACCTATATGATTTTGCACGTGATCTGACATAGGTTCCCATATAGGATCCTATTTGTCTTTTTTACATATAGGAACCCACATGGGTTCCCATGTAAGCAGTTTGCATATATCACATAGGAACCTATATGGGATCCTATATGTAAAAAAGACAAATAGGATCCTATGTCCCATTTAAATATTATCATTTTCTATAAAGACGCTGGCAGACATAGGAACACGCATATGTTCCTTTCAGCGAATTCTAGAAAAAACATATTTTTTCCAAATTATTCCCAAATGGGAATAAAATGTACTGTTAAAGTCATATATCTATACGACGCAGCATATATTGCCATTGTATCCTCACTAGTTTCCTGGTCTACGTGGACTTACTCTTCCTATAATCTTTACGCCTTGAGTTAACAGTGAGAGACACTCATAATAGCACTGCCATGCCGCGAGTATGGTAACTAAACAATGGGTTCCTATATGGGTCCTTTATGATTTCCTATAAGTCATAAGGAGGTAAAAGCTCCCTGCTGATTAACTACATCTTATAAATTCTCATGTCATGTCGGCAAGGAAGAACGCTTTTAGCTCTTAAATGACTTATAGGAAATCATAAATATTTAATATTGAATTACATTATTTCTCAATTAAAATAAATTATTTTAATTTAAACAACTGATTGTTTAACTGAAAATTAAAAATAAAATTTAATTAAATAAGTTCAATTAACTTAATATTTAAATTGGGATTTAGAAATATATTGCATTATTTTGTTAATGAAAAAAAAAGTACGAAAATTTTTATTCAAATTTAGTTTTAAAATAAATTAAAGGGAATTAACTTAATTTGGTTAAATAAAATAGTAATAAAATAGCTCCTTTTTAATAATTTAAAAGTTTATCTTAAATATTTAATTTAAGTTTAATTAAATAAATTCAATTGAACTTAGATTTAATTTGGAATTTAAAAATATAATTCTTTATTTTTTAATTTAAAAAAAAAAGGAAGCAAATTTCGATTACAGTCCATTAAATAACATTGAATTAAATTTTATTTTAATTTTCTTAAAAATATAGTTATTAAAAATTTTTAATTTAAAGAATTAATTTGAGGCATATTTGAAGTTTGAAAAAGTTTATTTATATAAATTAAGTCAACATTTAAATTAAAATTTGCAGAATTAAATTAAAGTAGGTAAACTAATTTACTTCAATTTATTTCTAAAATATTACATTTTTATACGAACTGTAATTTTTAAATTCCAAATTAAATCTAAATTCAATTGAATTTATTTAATTGAACTTAAATTAAATATTTAAGATAAATCAGGAAGCTGACATTTCTAATTTTCAGGAAGCTAACATCGAAAACTTAAACGCGGGAGGACATTTAAAACATTTAGGTAGCTCACAGGAAGCTAAACGCGTTAACTTAAGAACTTAACACGTTTAGCTTCCCGTGAGCTTCCTGAAAAGAACGGTGCTATTTGGGTACCGTTGTTTCCTAAGAATATCCCTTTGACATTTTAAGAATATCTCTTTGATATCCTTAAGATGATCTTTATAAGATATTCCTAAGATATCCTCAGAATATCCAGCGCCTGTTACTTCTGCATAATATCAGGATATCCGAAACATCTCCTGTCATATCCAGTGGATCGATATCTCTTTTAAGTAGCCATTTTGCATCTCCAAAGCAGTATACCTTTTTTTTTTTTTCTATGACTTTCTTCTACCTCTTTTTATCTCCTAACTTTGATTAGAAGAGATAGAAAAATATAGGAAAAGATAGAAAAAAGTGTCGATAAAAGGAGAAAAAAAAGTTGTATCTCTTTTAAGTATCCACTTTGCAAAGCCCAAACAGTATATTTTTTTATCTCTTCCTATCTCCTTTTTCTATCGCTTTCTATCTTTTTGAGGCGCATGAATTCTTTCAAAATGACAATTGATCGAATTGACATTCGACCGAATAGACTTTTAACCGAATGGACTTTTGACCGAATGAACTTTTGATCGAATGGAATTTTGAACGAATGGACGTTTGAAAGAAAAGTCATTCGGCCGAAGTGTTTTTTTAATGTGAGTTTACTTTCTATTATGTAACATTTTATGGATACTAATTACCATGCGTTCTAAGCAGAGATACCACGGACGCTCTACTACCGTATCTGCGCAAGTCTTTGGTAAGTTATTTGATTGGTCGAAATGAGCGGTGTGATTTAAAACTCTTTTAACAAAACAATTTCAAACCGCCCCGCTCATTTCGACCAATCAAACAACTGACCAAAGACTTGCGCAGGTGCGTTAGTAGAGCGTCCGTGGTATCTCTGCTTGGAACATTCTAGAATTATCATTAAATTGTTTTGGTCGAATTCCCGAAAAATTGCTGTATACATAGTTCTTAAACAAATTCTAAAATTATTCCAATACTAATTTTTTCAATGATATATTGTATAAGCATGAGAAAGTTAAAACTATATCTCTATTAAGGATGTGCTAATATATAGTGTGTCGGATGTGGAATGTTAATTATATTTCTTATAAATTTTCATTAATAAATTGTAAAACATTTTCTATACAAATTTTTATTAATTAATATCTTAAAAAAATAACTTTAAAAGTATGTACATACATTTCTTATTAGTTTATAGAAAAGTAATTTAACTATTCGTCTCAAATAGTTGGTCAGCATATAAAGTCTAACTATTATTAGTATTATTATTTGCAAGAGAAAGTTCTCTTAAGTTTAAAATAAGGGTTTCCAGCTTTTCTAGTCTTTTATTAAATGATTCCAGTTCAGAAATGACTTTTTCTTCTGTAGAAGTGTATTTTCTTTGAGAAAGAATTGCCTTTGCACTTGTTGTAATAGACGAATCCAATTTCAGAATACGAAAAGTTTTTGTTGTGAAACTTCGACGTCCTTGAAGCACAATTTCGTGATTCTTATATGGTTTGACACTAAGTTTTCCTTCTGGCAAAAATTTTGGAAATACTAAAATTCTTTTAGCAAAAAAATAGATTGGGTTTAGTCTCTGGTACCAAAGAGTGCGTTGCCAGCAACAAGAAAATCTATTCTTATGATATAATGGTAAACCAACAGCAACTCCTTCTGCGTATGCAATCAATTTCGTCCTATAAAATAATAATGAAATAGATTATTAATTATTAATTATTAATTAAGTCTAGTAAAAATACTAGATAAATCTAAAATACTTAGAATATACAGAGCCACATCAAGGCTGTCACAGAAACTGGAGCACAAAAAAATTTTTAGTGCCCTCGCAAAAAAAAATTCTGTATTTTTATGTTATGTATATGGAACATTCCATTTCAAACCGTTCCAACTACAAAAGATGATCGCAAAAAAGATTCTTTTTAAGTGAAATTAATTTGATGAAAATTAAATCGTTGATAATATGTTGTGCACTCAGGAGCGGCTTTAGGGAGGGGCGATATATGGGATAGAAAGAGATAGCACCATAGTGCTATCTCTCTCTTTCTCTTATACAAATATAAGATTCTCGGGGGGGGGGGGGGGGGGCAATCGCCCCTACGTAAAACCGCCACTGTGTGCACTATATTTTGGAACAGAATTTAATATAATCTTTTGATTAATCTTCACATTTTTAAAAAAAAGTTTTAATTTAGTAAAAATATTTCTATTTGAAATCTAAAACTATTGATATCTCAGAACAATACACTACTTATAAAATTTTATTGAAACCTATGTGAAAAGATAGTTAAGTCTTTTGTTTTTAAATTTTGAAAGAAAATAAAATAACGTCAACCGTGGCTATTTTGTGCACAAAACCGCTCTTCTTTTCACTCTTTGCTTTATTAAAATTCAGCATTTGAAAAAATAAAGAATCGAATTTTTCAGTTATATTGTAGACATCCTTCTAAAGGTGTCCTATGAGTTAGCTAACAAGAAAAAATTTGTTTGAGTTGTAGAAACGCAAAATTGTGCACAAATTATCCTCACTGATGGGTCTGTTTTGTGCATCAAAGTTTGTTTATTTATAAAGATGGGTAAAAACTTTTTTTATCGTTTTTACTGTATGAAGTATTTTTTCTAGATATTCTAGAGTGCAATAAATAAAAACAAAGCCAGAAATATTTTTTTGTAGTAATTGTTTAACTAATTTGAAAGTAAAACATTGCAATTTTACAAAAATATAGGCCGCGTGTTTTTTTGCCATGTAGGTGAGAAATATAGTTGCTAAAACGAAGAACATTTCATAACGCCCGGGCCGGATAAGATTAATAATCTTTTTGTCCTACATGCACGGAAAGTATGTCATTTCGGGCACTTAATGCGGGCGCAAAGTGAGTCATTCCCGCCCGGGGTATGGTAAGCGGGCGCAAAATACTTTCCCGCCCGATGACGTCACCGAAGCGGGCGCAAAATACATTCCCGCCCGCTGACGTCATAGAAGCGGGCGCAATAGTATATTAAGCAACAAGGGGTTAAGGGCAGCCATTTGTTTACGCTGATGTTTGTGTACGAGTGACAGTCAAGGGCGAAGCCCGAGACGTGAACGAGTACACAAACATCATTGTAAACAAATTGGACTGACTTTAAACCCGTGTTGCTTACGATACTTTTTATTCCAAAGGCACAAGCTTGGTGCTTTTAAATGTTTGTAGGTTAGGGTCTAAATGCATTCACTTGTTTGACCGTATAAAAATGGCGGCCATTTTTGCCCTGTGGTGGAAAAAATGCATGGATCAGCTGTTTATTTTTTCCCTAGGGAAAAAATGGAAGCCATTTTTACCCGGTCGAACAAATGAATGCGTTTAGACCCTGCCTACAGGCATCTAAAAGCGCCATGTTTGTGCCTGTGGGATAAAAAATACTTTCTCGCCCGCTGACGCCATTGAAGCGGGCGCAAAAATTATGAACACACGCGCAGTAATTTTTATGCTAGTATTACATGCGCTGCAGTTTTCTATGATAGTTGCACTTGCGTAGTGTCTTTTAATAATATTTATACATATGGAGTAGTTTTCTATAACAGTTACACATGCGCAGTAGCATTTAACGATATTTATACATGCGAAATAGTTTTCTATGACAGTTACACATGCGCAGTAGTATTCTACGACACACAAATTCTTATGGTATTTACACAATACGTTCATTAATTGTTAATTAGCTGAAGGTTTTGCCGCTTGTGCCCTCAATGCCATACTTACCATGCAAGTAGGACAAAAAACGTTGTTCGCACCACGGGCGCAAGGTGATTGTAGCTTGGGCGATATTAGGAAAACCTCGGCGATCCTCCCGCGACCTCGGCTTCGCCTCGGGCGCTTGAGATCCCCTTGGTTTTCCTAATCTCGCCCTCGCTGCAATCATATGTTTTGCGCCCTCGATACGAAAATAACTATTGGTGGAAGACGTTCACTTCAACTCACGAACATTTTGCTCGTATATTCTTTACCTATCTCAACGGGGCAAACATCCAATACCATAGTAGTTGGTGAAAGGACGAACGGTACTTCTACCAAAATCAGAAGATTTATCCAATCCAAAAAACTATAGACCAATTGCTTGCTTTAACATGTCAACTTGTCATCTAAAGAACCAATCTAGAGTGCAGTAAGTGAACAACGAAGATGTAAGAGAGGCCTGTCAGGTTGTAGTGAAAACCTATTAATAGATAGGTGTGTTATCCAGCATTTGATATTTTATCGACGGAACCTGTCAATGGCTTGGATTGATTACCGCAAAGCATTCGATTCTACGAGTCACAAGCTCATCATCAAGCTCCTTAATGTTTAGAGGTGCATCCGAACATAGTGAGATGCTTAAAAGATCTAATGCTTAAGTGCTTTCTGTCCTGAGTTTTTGCAATGGGATAGAAAAGGACAGAAATATTGTCTATCCTTTTCTATCCCATTGCAAAAACTCAGGATGGAAGGGGTATATAAGCGCCTTTAGTTTTCTACGTTTTTGTATCCCTCTCTTACTTCTGTCTATTTAATTTCGAGAAAAACACTCTGGATACCCTTATGAAAAATAGGTATTGGATTAAGTATTGGATTAAGTATTGAAGTATTGGAATAAGTATTGGTTTAAGTATTGGAAACTCTAATACTTTTTTCGCCAAACATTCTTAAAAATTTTACTGGTTGCGCACTAAGTTTCTATGGCTCCCAGCTCTGCGCAGTAGTTTTTTTGTTAATTTAATACGTAGAAATACATGGAACGCAAAATCACAGTTCCACAGAAAATTAAAAAAAAATTTGTTTAAAAATATGTTACGCGAAAATAGTATTCGAGTTTCCAATACTTGAACCAATACTTATTCCAATACTTCAATACTTATTCCAATACTTAATCCAATACTTAATCCAATACTTAATCCAATACTTAATCCAATACTTAATCCAATACTTAATCCAATACTTAATCCAATACTTAATCCAATACTTAATCCAATAATTATTTTTCATAAGGGTACATGTGTGGCAAACCAAAAAATAGAGTCTATAAGATCAACCATCTTTTCTATATGGACAATCTTAAGGTCTATGCATGCAATAAGGATACGCTTAGAATTTGGTGTTTGCAGTGGCTGAGTATTCTAGTGCTATAGGAATGGATTCTGGAATAAATAAATGTGCCGTCATCCAACTGATTAAGCCTGATATTGTACTCCAGGATTATAAAAGTCAGATCATTTATGTGATAGAGTTTTCAGCTCCCGCTGAGGGTAACAACATTCAAAACAAGGATGAGAAACGGACTAAGTAAAAAGAACTTCTTTTTAACTGAGTCGATTGTGTCCAGGTTATATGATTCTACCCAAATAGCACCGAAGTTTCCAGGAAGCTACCCGGTAAGAAGCGAGAAATTAGAAAGATTTGAAAACTTCTAATGACTATGAATTCCATTTCTGTCCAATTCTTTTGTATCAATCGAAAACCATTGAAAATAAGCTAAATCCAATTTTTTTCAATAGCATTTTAAATATTTATACAGAAAAAAAATCGTCGGTTTGAAAGATTCGAACTCGGGTTTCCAGCGTAGAAGTCAGACGCCTTGTACCAACTGCTACCAGAGATATATTTGAAAAACTCCATTTTGAAGATATGTAACTTGAGACTTACTTATGTATTAATTGGACTCCAGACAATTATTCAATAACCTTTTTTCGATTAGAGTTTGTCTCTTTTATATTTATTATATGTTTTCGTATTAGGAAATATATGAATTTCATGATTTTAATTCATGCTAGAATTTTCAGAACAACCCCTGTTTAATATCTATTTTTAACTTTCCCCGTAAGTCGGGTTGCTTACTTAACTTTACTAACTTTTCAATTATTTTTAATCGCCTATAGCCATTTGAAAAGGATTGAAAAGTTATCGAAACTTAGTCTCAACACAAGATACAAAAGCATTGGACAGAAATGGAATTCATAAGGATTGAATAATTTACTGTTTTCTATGAAGAGGTATAAATTTACCAATTATTTTTAATTTCTCGCTTCTTACCGGGTAACAGGAAACTAACCTTGTTAAGGTCGTTCGCTTACACTATTTGTTTCCTGTTAGCTTTATGGATACTATAAATGTCCTCCGCTTTATAGTTTCCGATGTTAGCTTCCAGAAAGTTAGAAAAGTAAATTTGTTGAAATTTATTTTTGGTAAGTTTATACAAAATTTTTATGATAAATTAAAAAATCTATTTACGTACACAATTATTTTCTACTGTTTTCTATGGCAGCTAGGGCTGCAAAGTTACTAAAAAGACTTTCGGAAAATCTACATCCACAACTTTCTGGAAGCGAACGTCGGAAACTATAAAGCATAGGACATTTATAGTTTCTATGAAGCTAACAGGAAACTAACAGTGTTAGCTAACGAACTTAACACGGTTAGTTTTCTGTTAGCTTTCTAGAAAGTTCGGTGCTATTTGGGTATTAATTGTTCTCATACTAGGTTGTTTATAAGGTATTATAGCTTCATTTGTAAGACAATTAAAAAAGATACTTAAGTAATCAAAAACCTGTTTTTCTAAACTCATTCAATCTGGTCCGATAGGAGTGTTCTTCATAATATAATAGCACTATGGTAGTTCTAAAAAAGCATCCAATAACGTTCCGGGGTACTACTCGAGCAAAAGAATCGCGCTCTTGCTCACCTTCCAGAACGGAAGGAGTAGAAGCGGATAAGACTACGTAAAGCAAGAATGGGAGAGGTTGTTTTAGTGAGGTATTACCATAGCACTTAGTAGAGTCTCACACAGAAACAAGTACGTAAATGCATATTTTCCTCTCCTACAACTGTTTTGTAAAAAAAAAATGCAATAATAAAGAATATGATCATATAGATAAGTTCAATAATGCCAAAGTGGATCCTTTTCATGAGGACGTTTACACATGGCGTCATGCGACGAAACTATACCTTTACGGTGCACAGTGTAAAAAATGTGATTTAGACCAAAAAAAAAACTTTCTGCTCTTAATTTTAAACGAAATTAAATTTTTTTTTTAAGGCTGATCAAACGTGTGAAGAAAAATGCTGTAACGTAATTACAATGTTGACGTTTCTCGCTCTTAAATACTGAATAAATTATTTAATGTTGATTTATTAAAAATAATAGAGTGGCACGAATGGTGGAACTTCTATTTTGTTGCTTTAAAAAATAGAGAAACATTATTTTTTAATAGGTAGTTTTTCGAAATTTTGAAAATACTTTAAAAATAATATTTAACTGACTTTTATAGCAACAAAATTAAAGTTCTCCCACTTGTGCCACTCTATTATTACTAATGAATCGACATTAACTAATTTATTTTGTTTTTTAAGAGCGAGGAACATCAGCATTGAAATCAGGTGAGAGCATTTTTCTTCACATGTTTGATTTCCATTTTCGTAACAATAATGATGTTTGTTACTAACCGAGTAAAACTTGTTAAATGACTTCTAAGAGCGTAACCTTGCACCACCAAATAAATTAAAATTTTGTTGCATTAGTAATAAACAAACAGGATTAAAATCAGTTTTGTTTTGGATACTCATATTTGTAATTTATAATAAAATGCAATTACCTTGAAATTAAACTGACAAGTTCAGCATCTGACAGAATCTGTTGAGTGTCGCTAACTGCAAGACCAGTTAATAAATTAAAAAGAACTATAGCAATTAAGAACTCAAAAAGTACAAAAATTAAATGGCCCAATACAGGATGTATCTTGAATGGAATGTCACTTGCTTCAAATTCTCCAGTTAACATAACAATAGTTTTAAAAATTGATTGCAGTGCGTTTGGAAATGGTTTATTATCTTCCTGTTCTTCTTTGAAAAGAGTATAAAATGACAAAGCAAATGAAAGAATCAAAAATGCATACAAAAAAAGAAACTTAATAAAGTTGAAGGAGACTGTTTTAAAAATTTCAATTCCAGTTGACATTTTTGGATGTTGTCCAATTAATATAACCAATTCCCATGCTGAGAGTAATATCACTACTGCTCCAATTTGAGTATTATTATTACGTAAGAATAATGTCGCTAAAATGATTAGCGCTATTTCAAACCAGTTTTCAATACTCGAAAAATATTTACCTGAAAAAAATATAATTTAGTTATACAAAGAAAAAATTTTGGAAAGGCATGTCTAAAATATATGATTTACATGAAAGCGGACATGCACAGTTTATGGCAACTTAGACCTGACTTTAAAGGTCATATAAAGAAAAATACATCTCTGATATTTTTATGTCTTCCCACTATGCACTTATAATAGAGTAGCCGGATGCAATAACTCGCTAAACGCTAGCACACGCTGATAAGTAGTGTGTAACCACCCTGTTACTCCAATTCATGCGCCTGCAGAGAGTTCGGCGATTGACCCCGGAAATACCTGAAGTATTCCGAAGGGGCAAATCGCTGAAACTCCAAGCAGACGCATCACGGTCGCTACTGCCGACCGGCACTTTTTTGGCCCACGCACAGTGGGACAAAATGCCAAAAACCTGGCCAACACTATAAAATGTCTTTCAATTTACTTGAAATTCATTACTCGGGGGTTTTTGGGGTCGCTGACAACGAATCTGCTATTAGTTTTTAAAAATTCAAAATGGCGGATCCAATATGGCGGATGTCAAAATTAAAAATGAATCGTATTTGCTTGAAACTCGTTACTTGGGGGTTTTTGGGGTCGCTGATTACGAAACCGCTATTAGTTTTTAAAAATTCAAAATGGCGGATCCAATATGGCAGATGTCAAAATTAAAAATGAATCGTATTTGCTTGAAACTCGTTACTTGGGGGTTTTTGGGGTCGCTGATTACGAATCTGCTGTTAGTTTTTAAAAATTCAAAATGGCAGATCCAATATGGCGGATGTCAAAATTAAAAATGAATTGTATTTGCTTGTAACTCGTTACTCAGGGGTTTTTGGACTCGCTGATTACGAATCCGCTATTAGTTTTTAAAAATTCAAAATGGCGGATCCTATAGGGCGGATGTCAAAATAAAAATGAATCGTATTTGCTTTAAACTCGTTACTCAGGGGTTTTTGGGGTCGCTGATTACGAATCTGCTATTAGTTTTTGATATTTTAAAATTGTGGATCAAATAGTGGAGGACAATAAAATTAATAATTATAGGAGTGTACAGTATATTTTTAGTATAAATTGATATCATAACAATGTTGACAATTGTAAGTGTATATATGTATTCCTAAATGAATTAAACTGACTTTTGACTTACTTTTATTATTAGTATTATTATTGATTAATTATTCACTTTCGAAAGCATTACTAGAATCACTGTCATTTTCATCATCATCATCAGAAGAAATTCTTGGGGTTTCTGGATCTGCAGATAGAATTAGTAATTCGATTGCTTCTGGCGACAATGTTTTCAATTTTTTAGCTGGTAATTTTCTCAAACTGGAAATCAAAGGGTCTGATGCAACTAACATTCTTCGAAAGATATCTTCCATATTTGTTTTCCTGCTAAATTTTCGCGCAAAATCTTCACGATACTTTCTAATGTATTTGTTACACGACTCTTGAGCTTCTTCTGACATTTGGCCGATTGGAAGTAGCATAGTTTCGATGATTTCATGACCATGAATAAGGATTTTATGCACAGTTGTCGGCATATAAAACCAAGGATACAATTGCACAAAATATTTAGCTGTTTCTAAAGCATATTCTTGAAATTTTGTCACGTTAACTTCAAATCCACAAGAAATCGCTTGTAATATAACGTGGAATCTTTTAATTAAATCTTCGTCAACGCCAGTTATCTGAGCAGATACTGCATAATCTTCAAAAAAACGTCTCGCAGTATTGCCATCGTTCGATGTACCGCTTCCTTGTTTTGGTTGATCAACGATCAAACCCAACTCTTCACGAAAACGTTTCTGAATCACTGTTTTTCGTTCTTCGACGCTTTTCTTCTCATCTGGATCAGTAATTCTCCATTTTTTAATGTTAAGTTTGTATGATAAATGAAGACAACACTCAAAACATCTTATCTTTGCATGAAGCGATGAAATTCCGAATTCTAAATTTCCTTCTATTATAGGCATTTTTAAAATTTTCTCTATGTCATTAAAGATCTTTGAAGTTGCGTGACAAAGATAACAGCGCATTGCAGATGATACATTTGCAACAGAATTGCAGACCTTACCGTCGATCATTGTAAAGAAAAGTTTGTAATTTACGCAAATTTCTTTACCATTTACAGAAAATTTATCCGGAAGAAGATTCTTTTCTTATTCTTTAATTTCATCGACTTCTTTCCGGGTAACTTCAGGCGTTTCATGCAAAAATTGAATTTTTAATGGACGACAAAACCGTGTGGATGAGGGTCGCGGATTTTTCCAAACAACAGTTTTAACATTACTTTCTTGGTTAACAAATGACAGTTCTAATGGAACAAGTGATGTGAAAAAAATATTGGAATCATAATTACAGTCTCCTTCGGTAAATTTTAATTTATAATTTCTTTGACTCGAAGTGCCGTCGCAACCCCATTTACATATTAAATCCAAATTACAAACTGTATCAATTGGAAGGCTTTCAACAGCTTCAGATTGAATTGATAAAATTCTGTCAACTGTATGATGTAACAATGATTGAAGTGTGACAGAGGCTTCAATTTCAGTTATAGTTATTTCGTCGTCTTCGGGGTAACATCTTTTTTTAGCCTTTAGAACGTGTGAATAAGGTGGGAACAATTTTGATTTCTTCCCCTTGCTTGTTTGTTGAAGTACCTGATACTGGTTTTTCGAAAGCCCAGTTTCAATTAATAACGACATTGCCTCGTCTTGCGAAAGTGTTTCTTCTGGAACAATTTTTAACGATTGTCTGTACAAAAAAGCTTTAGATGAACTACAAGTCGAAATATTTTTTACAACAAATGCCGCATCTAACTTTTTCTCTGCTCTCAAGCTCATTTGCGTTGCGTAAATTAATTCATCACTGCTTCTTTCTTTACGAATATCTTCAGTTTTTCTGCGCTTGGTTCTTTCACTTAATTGGAGAAAGTTACTTGTAGACCGACCCTTATCAACTGCACTTCTTTCAGGAGAAATTGTCGAATCTATTTTGTCAGCTAAATGAACAAACTCTCCCAACCAGTCCTCAAATTTGCTTAAAAATTTACATTCTGTTCGATTAACTTCTTGCCACTTACTTTTTATCCTTTGCACAGTGCTTAGTGAAGACAGTTTATATTTTTCAGTTAAAGTAATGGTACTTTCTACTTTTCTACTCATATCATTTTCGACAATCATATATATATCACTCCATTTATCATTTAGGTGACTTTTTAATAGGAAAAACAGCTCTTTTCTTGTAAAACCACACTGACTCATTTTATCGGCGCATCTAAAATACAATATAAATATTGATATAAATACAAATAAAAACAATTGTGAACCAATGTATGAATTATAATAATTACCTGATACGAATAAGACTCTAGACAATCAAGTTTCAGGTTATAAACATTTGAGATCCTATAAAGACACTCGTCACGCAATTGTTTTTTACGCATCATGACAACTAAAATTCGGTATAAAAAAGCGCGAAAAATTTGAACTGTTACTTAAAATATATGCATATTTCATATAGAAAGGGACGTTAGTCGACATTTGTAATACTTGATCAATGTTATGAAGTACTCATCACAATTAAGTAATAGCTGGTTATAGTATTTCATTTCGCTCTAATTAAGCTCTTAAAACTTAAGCTCATTTCATATTAATGTACGTTTAATGTTATTGCCCATTGGCCTTAATCTTCTAGACTACAAAATCTTACAAAAGGACTTTAAATTAGAAATAGTTATATTTCTATAAGTATGATTGATTTATCACATTTATTTTAAAAAATATGTTGTAAACATATTCTTGATAAAGAACATCAAGTGCACTAACGCCTGAGTTTGTGTACAAAATATCAATCGAATCGAATTCGATAAATTTTTCATTTTTTGTCCACCATTTTGAATTTTTAAAAACTAATATCGGATTCGTAATCAGCGACCCCAAAAACCCCTGAGTAACAAATGTCAAGCAAATACGATTCATTTTTAATTTTGACATCTGTCATATTGGATCCGCCATTTTGAATTTTTAAAAACTAATAGCGGATTCGTAATCAGCGAGTCCAAAAACCCCTGAATAACGAGTTACAAGCAAATACAATTCATTTTTCAATTTTGACATCCGCCATATTGGATCCGCCATTTTGAATGTTTAAAAACTAATAGCGGATTCGTAATCAGCGACCCCAAAAACCCCCAAGTAACGAGTTTCAAGCAAATACGATTCATTTTTAATTTTGACATCCGCCATATTGGATCCGCCATTTTGAATTTTTAAAAACTAATAGCGGATTCGTAATCAGCGACCCCAAAAACCCCCAAGTAACGAGTTTCAAGCAAATACGATTCATTTTTAATTTTGACATCCGCCATATTGGATCCGCCATTTTGAATGTTTAAAAACTAATAGCGGATTCGTAATCAGCGACCCCAAAAACCCCCAAGTAACGAGTTTCAAGCAAATACGATTCATTTTTAATTTTGACATCCGCCATATTGGATCCGCCATTTTGAATTTTTAAAAACTAATAGCGGATTCGTAATCAGCGACCCCAAAAACCCCCAAGTAACGAGTTTCAAGCAAATACGATTCATTTTTAATTTTGACATCCGCCATATTGGATCCGCCATTTTGAATTTTTAAAAACTAACAGCGGATTCGTAATCAGCGAGTCCAAAAACCCCTGAATAACGAGTTACAAGCAAATACAATTCATTTTTCAATTTTGACATCCGCCATATTGGATCCGCCATTTTGAATGTTTAAAAACTAATAGCGGATTCGTAATCAGCGACCCCAAAAACCCCCAAGTAACGAGTTTCAAGCAAATACGATTCATTTTTAATTTTGACATCCGCCATATTGGATCGGCCATTTTGAATTTTTAAAAACTAATAGCGGATTCGTAATCAGCGACCCCAAAAACCCCCAAGTAACAAGTTTCAAGCAAATACGATTCATTTTGAATTTTGACATCCGCCATATTGGATCCGCCATTTTGAATTTTTAAAAACTAATATCGGATTCGTAATCAGCGACTCTAAAAATCCTCAAGTAATTATTTTTAAGCGAATTAATGCCGTTTACAGAATTTAAATATAAATTTAAAATCAATTATAATTTGTAATTTTTTGCATGAACCCATAAAAAGTGATATTAAAACCGCAGTGGCAGCTAAAGGCAGCCAAATCTTGATTTTTCTGAACAATGAATGTTCTAGGAACAAATCTGTACAAGTTTCACTGTGATCTTTTTTGACCATTTTTTTATATCTCTACATAAATATAATTTTTTTTCTTTCTTTAGAATGTTTTGCTGTAATTTTGTATTCTATACATTTTTTTATAATAAGAAATTTTTAAATTTCAACATAGTATATGAATTTTACATACCTTTATTTACTTATTTCATTTTACAGAATTCATTTTTAAATAGATAACATTTTTTTATTCGCTTTTTAACAAGAACGTTTTATTCATGGCTATTGCGTGAGAAATTATTTCAAGCCAAGTATAAGGTTTGAAACGAAAATAAGAGCAAAATGTCTTTGACTGCGCCCTTTATTTTATGAATTTGGATGCTCCTGGGGGTCCTCTACGAATGCACATAGAAATAATTGCATTTACAGAAACTTTTTTTTTCACTTTTGGCCAGGTTTTTGGCATTTTGTCCCACTGTGCCACGTTTTTTGCTACAAGTTTGTAGAGCGTCGTTCCGTTTTGGCGATTGACTCCTTCGGAAGTCTTCGGCTATTTCCGAGGTCAATCGCCAAACTCTCTGCAGGGGCGTGAATTTGAGTCACAGACTTGTTACACCCCCCTGCCCCTCTTCTGAGCGATGCCTACACGCAGCTTTCATACTCATATTTAATCTTATGTTAATCACAAAGTTCAAGAGATTTCCCTACGAGACATTTAGTTTTCCATTAATACTTCGTAATTTCTGTCCAATTCTAATATTTCTGACTCGTTTTCTGTGTCTTCTAATACACTGTTATTTTAGTTTCTACTACATTTTCTACAAAAGCTTTCTATAAAAGCGGTGTATTCTTTCCTGTTCCCTACCCTGTAAAAAAAATTCAATAGCGAGATCAGGGATTTCCGATTGCGGGTCTAAAGCCGGAACATGGAATCTGGATTATTCCCGACTGCAGCCTTTTTCGCAACAGGGAATCCTGGAATTCGCAATATCAACTAATCTTGTATCAAATTAAATAAAAGAAATAGCTTTTTATCGGGTAGATTAATAACTAGATAATAATCGGAGGGACAAATCCAGTTAAATCAAGAAGACTATATACAGGAGAGAGAGCTTTACTATATTTGTATGGAAAGGAGTGGGCATGAAGGTGGCTGTGCCAGTGGGCAGAAGCCTTAAGTTCGGCCAGTGCGCGATCATGTATTTTATTATTCTGCGCACACTCAGCTGTTTCCGGTGTGCGCAGAATAATAAAATACATGACCGCGCACTGACCAAACTAAAGGGCTTCTGCCTACTGGCACAGACATTTTCCTTGTATACCCCCACTACCGTAATGTTTCTCCTGTATATAGTCTTCTTGGGTTAAATTAATTTGTAAAGTGAAAAATTTTTGGGGGAAAATCAACTTTATTTGAGAAACTTGTCATTTCACATAAACTGACAATTATGCTGTAACTAAGAACACCTTTGTAGTCTTTGTGTTAAGTATAAACGAAATAGGTACCTTTTTAGCAGACAGAAGAACAACTAGATATCAATTGGAGACTTAACGGTGTTCCACCCTACTGAAAAATCCTATATAGGATCCTACATAGGATCCTATATAGAATCCATATGGATTCCTATGAGAATCCACGTAGGATCCTATATAGGATCCTATATAGGTATTGTCCTATAGGAATCCACGTGGATTCTCATAGGAATCTATGTGGATTCCTATAGGTCGCCTATAGGACAAGTCCTATATAGGATCCTATGTGGACTCTCCTATAGGAATACATGTAGGATCTCATATAGGATCCTGCATAGGCGTCCCATAAAATTTTTGTACACTCTCCTACATAGGATCCTACGTAGGTTCCCATATAGGATCCTATATGGGAACCCATGTAAGATCCTACATGGGTATCCCAAAAAAAATTTTTTGTACCCCTTCCTCATGCGCAGTCGTCTTTTACGTATTCTACAATACTTACGCCTGCGCAGTAAATATTTTTCGTCCTTATAATGGTACTTAATGTATATTTGAATAAAGTTGTTTAAAAAAAAACAATTAATTCTGTGTACATAATTTTTTTTGGGCGCCCATAAAAGATCCTATATAGGATCCTATATGGGAACCTACGTAGGATCCTATGTAGGGGGGTTTACAAAAATTTTTTTGGGACGCCTATGTAGGATCCTATATGAGATCCTACATGTATTCCTATAGGAGAGTCAACATAGGATCCTATATAGGACGTGTCCTATAGGCGACCTATAGGAATCCACATAGATTCCTATGAGAATCCACATGGATTCCTATAGGACAATACCTATATAGGATCCTATATAGGATCCTACGTGGATTCTCATAGGAATCCATATGGATTCTATATAGGATCCTATGTAGGATCCTATATAGGATTTTTCAGTAGGGCACAGCCAAAGTTTTAAAAGACTTTGTAGTTCTTAACTACGGTCCTCACTCGTATTTATAATTCACTAATTATTTGTGCACTAACAATACACAAATTGGAAAAAAGGCCTCGTCCGGACCATTGTACGGTACTATAAAAATTAACACATCAAACGCGTAATGATTTCATTATTGGATGTCAATTTAGGATGAGAATTACGAATGGGACTTTTTGACACATTTCATAAACAATGATGTGAGGGGTACAGATGATCATATGCAGCAATCTTCACACTATGCCATATGTTTCAGGAAGTCAGGACCGCACTTAGTAAAAAAATGTTGGGGGCAACCCTGCCGATAGGAAATACCTAAAAAATGACTGGCTAAAATGACTAAATGAATTAAGTTATTTTTAAGGTACGATTTGAATGCTTCCGTGCTTAGAAAATGTCCAACGAAAAAGGTATCAAAAGGTTAATTTATGGCTATTTATGACCGTAAATTCTAAACCCTGAAGAATTTTATTATGCTTTTACTCTCTCATAAAATGAAAGGTTCTTTTACAGTCCTTTTTTCAATTCTAAATTATTTATATTATTTATTGCAAAATTATACTTGTTTTTCAATAATTTAGTTATTTATATGTTTATATATGATTAAGATATATTCTTTGGAAACAAAATTCAAAAATGATATCAGATTTTTAATATCTTCTACTGTTTACGAGTTTCGCTACTATTCTTTTAATTTTAAGGCTTTTATCAAAAATTTAACATCCCCGTAATTATCAGAAATTACAGATTCTAAATTTAAAAAAACCGAAGTTCTAACTTAAAAATTGGAAAAAACTTATTTAGGCACGCATGCATTCTTCCCGCAAGTCATTCGGTCGACTCGACATTTCCACGACTGGTCATTTGATCGACTGGTCATTCGATCGACTCGACATTTTAACGAATGGACATTTGATCGAATGGACATTTCCGCGACTGGTCATTCGATCGACTCGACATTTCCGCGACTGGTCATTTGCTCGACTCGACATTTCCGCGACTGGTCATTTCCACGACTGGTCATTTGATCGACTCGACATTTGAACGACTCGACATTCCCGCGACTGGTCATTTGCTCGACTCGACATTTGAACGAATGGACATTTGATCGAATGGACATTTGATCGACTCGACATTTCCGCGACTGGTCATTTGCTTGACTCGACATTTTAACGAATGGACATTTCCGCGACTGGTTATTTCCACGACTGGTCATTTGATCGACTTGACATTTGAACGAATGGACATTTGATCGAATGGACATTTCCGCGACTGGTCATTCGATGGACTCGACATTTGAAGGAATGGACATTTCATCGAATGGACATTTCCACGACTGGTCATTTGATCAACTCGACATTTAAACGAATTGAGATTTGATCGAATGGACATTTCCGCGACTGGTCATTTGATCGACTGGTCATTTGATCGATTGGTCATTTGATCGAATGGACAATTGAACGAATGGACATTTCCACGACTGGTCATTTGATCGACTCGCCATTTGAAAGAAAGGTTTTTTTTATGTGAGTTTCCTCTCTATTTTGTAGTAGTTTGTGGTTTCTATTTATCAAGCGTTCTTAGTGTGCATAGTGTTGAATATATTGAATATAATACTCCTGGCTCCATCTGTCGACAAAACATTCAACACTATGCACACTAAGAACGCTTGATAAATAGAAACCACAAACTACTACAAAATAGAGAGGAAACTCACATAAAAAAAACCTTTCTTTCAAATGTCGAGTCGATCAAATGACCAGTCGTGGAAATGTCCATTCGTTCAATTGTCCATTCGATCAAATGACCAATCGATCAAATGACTAGTCGATCAAATGACCAGTCGCGGAAATGTCGAGTCGAGCAAATGACCAGTCGCGGAAATGTCAAGTCGATCGAATGACCAGTCGCGGAAATGTCCCTTCGATCAAATGTCAATTCGTTCAAATGTCGAGTCGATCAAATGACCAGTCGCGGAAATGTCCATTCGATCAAATGTCCATTTCTTCAAATTTCGAGTCGATTGAATGACCAGTCGTGGAAATGACCAGTCGCGGAAATGTCCATTCGTTAAAATGTCGAGTCGAGCAAATGACCAGTCGCGGAAATGTCGAGTCGCGGAAATGTCCATTCGATCAAATGTCCATTCGTTCAAATGTCGAGTCGATCGAATGACCAGTCGCGGAAATGTCCAGTCGATCAAATGACCAGTCGTGGAAATGTCGAGTCGACCGAATGCCGTTCGATCAAATGTCGAGTCGACCGAATGACTTGCGGGAAGAATGCATGCGTGCCGTAAAACTTTCAAACATCTGGAATGGATTAAAAATCATAAATAAAAATCTCTCTAATTTTGTAATTATAAATTTATAAATTAAGAATTTGCATTCTACGTCTTTCAACGATTATGTGTTGATAGTTATGATTATGTGTTGATGTGTTCAACGATAATGTTATTTTTTATAAAAAATAACAATATTTATAATAATTGATTGTCATTTAATTTTATTCATTTTTAAAAAATTTTTAGATATTTATAATCGTGAAAAACGAAAGATTAATAATTTTTTAATTTACAATTTCAAATTTGCAAATTGCAAAATTTTTGAGTCATAAAACTTTTGGGTTACCGAAGCCATAAATAAAAAAAATATCCTGGTAGGCATTCATATATTCCAGTTCAACGCAATTATGATCCTATTAAAACTTAAATAAGTACTTCCGAAATTTAAAGGGACTACCTACTCGGAGCAAAAAGTGGTACCTGGCATTGTTAGAGTAAAAATGACTAAAAAATGTCGTACCAGTCATATTTTGGATATATTTTAGGTATATCCTATCGGCAGGGAACCCCTAACGTCTTCTTAAACTTTGGCTGTGGAACAGGGATTTTGTCATTTCGTTCCCGATGCCTGCGGAAGCTTCCCTCTCTCTACTACTACCCCTCAAACGGTTTACTTGCAAGAAAGTGAGCTTTAAGTAATTAAAATAATCATAAATCATTGCCTTATTATTAAGCATATCTTTGAAATTAGAATAAAGAACTTGTATTGATCTATATTTTGCCTAATGTATTTTTCCCCTTTTTAAAAAACGAAAATATTATTGCATGTTTTGAGATGACGAAATGAATGATTATTTAAAAAAACAATTAATTTTCATATAAAAAATGATTTTTTAAATTGAGAAAACACGGAAATAGGATCTACTGACAGACAATAAAAATAATTTAAAATACCGGTAATTACTTTTACAAAGATAAAAATACAATTGACATTTATTTTTAAAGGTTTAATTTATGTTTTGCACATAATTAAAGTATTTAATAATATAAAATAATATGTAAAATATCTCATAAAATATGGTATTTAAGTTTGTATCTGACATGTCAAAAATCGATTATATTTAATCATTTTTTCCTGCAAAGTAATTTAATTTCAGCAAATCGAAATAAGACAAATAATAAGTACTTTCATTAAACTTTAATATTATCTGAATACTTTTTTGCCCATTAGCTTAGAAATATAAAAACTTCCACCTTTAAATTTGAGAATTCTTTATTTTATCGAGATTTTGAAACTTCATAACTTGTTTACAGGAAAAAAGATCCATTCTAAATTTTGGGAATATGCAAATTGAAGTAATATCCTCTTACTGTTAATATTTCGCGATGGTTTTTGCACTACTTTTTGAAATAAATTAATTCAAAATAACTCTTTAGTTTGAGGTTAATGACAATTATTTATATCAATTTAAAGTTGGTTTGCGACTTGCGATAAAAATCAAAGTCAAAACGAAACGATTTTTTTAAAATGCTAGTTCAAAATTGGTTTTAAATGAGTTTTAAATAAATTTATTTGAATTAAATTTTTTAAATTTTCTGTACAGTTTAATAAAGCAAAATTTTTTTCAAAATAATTCTTTGGTTTACATAAAATTGTAAAGGGTCATGGAACTTATTTATTTTTAATATTTATTATATTTAAAAATGACATATGAATTTGGTCTTCATTTTTTTATTTTTTACGTTAATTTAGGTTATATTTTGTATAAATATCAACAAAAGAGTCTGTATTTCATTTAATGTCTTGATTAGGGTGGTCCAAAAAAGGTCGATTTTTAAAAATTATAAAAACTGTCGCAGCTTTATATTCTGCAACAAAATACAAGGCATAACTCTTTTTTTATAATTTTTTAAATTAATAATTGGCTTGTCCCTGCGACTTTTTGTCTCTTATGGGAATTAACACGTAAAACAAGCAATTTATTTTCAATCTTATTTTTTCCTGCTTTGTTGATTTCCTATTGCAATGTATTTCCGTAAACTGTTAGGTGACAATTAAAATATTTTATTGAAACAAACAAAATTTCCAAAATGATATATTTATAGTTGTTATTCAGTTAGAAAAAACCTGAAAAATCATTAAATAGGCAGTTTTTAGAGGCAATTTTTTACTAGTAAATATAAATTAATTTATTTAAAATTTACATGAAATAAAAGTTTATTCTATTGACAATAGTACATGAAAAAATAAAATTGATTTATAAATATTAAAGGGACACATTCTTGAATTGAAGTTTACGGTTTTTTGCCCGTCGTCGGTTTACAGCCATCATTATGAGCGAAACTGATATAGGCCTGTGCATTGCTACTGACGAAAAGGAGAAGTAAAGGGTCTAGGATTGAAGTCAACCATTTCTACCTACTCAGAAGCAGGTCTATTGTATTTTTTTCACCCGCAAACCCTTTCCAGGATACGATTTAGATTATTACCCATAAGTGAAATACGACGGATAAGTAGAAGAAGCACTGAGAACCTTTCAAACCCTAGGGACAAGTCAATTATTAATTTAAAAAGTTATAAAAAAAGAGTTATGCCTTGTATTTTTTTGCAGAATATAAAACTGCGACAGTATTTTTAATTTTCAAAAATCGACCTTTTTTGGACCACCCTAGTCTTGATATAAAATTGAAAAACATTTTAATTGCTTTATCAAACTGTACAGAAAATTTGAAAAACTTAATTCAAATAAATATATTTAAAACTCATTTAAAACCGATTTTGAACTAGCAGTTTAAAAAAACCGATTTTTTTACTTTGATTTTTATCGCAAGACGCAAACCAACTTCAAATTGATATAAATAATAATTGTCATTAACCTCAAACTAAAGACTTATTTTGAATTAATTTATTTCAAAAAGTAGTGCAAAAACCATCGCGAGATGTTAACAGCAAGAACATATTACTTAAATCTGCATATTCCAAAAATTTAGAATAGATCTTTTTTCCTGTACAACAAGTTAGGAACTTTCAAAATCTCGATAAAATATAGAATTCTCAACTTAAAGTTTTTATATTTCTAAGCTAAAAATCAAAAAAGTATCTAGATAATTTTAAAGTGTAATAAAAGTAGGTACTTAATATTTGAATTATTTCGATTTGCTGAAATTAAATTACTTTGCAGGAGAAATGAAAATTTATATGAAAACTATTTATTTTTTTAAAATCATCATTCATTTCGTCACCTCAAAACATGCAATAATATTTTTGCAAAATATTAAAGTTTTTTAAAAAGGTGAAATTTTTTTCACATTAGGCGAAATAAATCATTATTTTATATATACATTTTATATTTTTAAATTATCACGTAACCTAAAATTTGTTAGATTAAATCGTCATTTGACATATAAACCTCAAAACAGAAAACTTTCATATTACAAAATTTCCATTATGTATAACACATCCAGTTAAAATAAAATGGGAGTTTAAGCAAATCATGATTATTGCAAAGAATAATTTTTGAAATAGTGGTTGTATTAAGCGGTAATTGTAGTAAATAACAATTATTTCAAAATTCTGTTTAAGTTGAGAAACATGAACACTTTAAATTAAATATGGAAAATAGTCATACGTCTAATACTCTCTGTCAGATTTAAATTTAAGAAAATGTATTTAAATTCTGTACTAAATTACAATAGAACAAGGATTTATGACTGATTGTCCTTTAAAGATTTTCGAAATGATTTGGCACCAGTTTAAACGCAGCGTTTGAGGGGTAGTCGTAGAGAGAGGGAAGCATCCACAGGTATCGGGAGCGAACTGATGCTTGCCCGTGGAACACTTGGTAAGCTGTGATAAGGATAAATCAACTTTATTTCAGAATTGTTCAGTATACAGTAAGCAGACAGCTATTTTAGTCAAAACACTGCGATGTAACCCTTTATACATTAAAAAAAGAAAAAAGATATTAAATAGGAGTTTACTGATGTAATTTGAGAAGCGCGCATGCGCGAAGCCCTGATTTCTGTGACGTGTTATTTTTCTCAAATCACAAAGGAATAATAAGGAGACCGAACTCACAGTGGGACAGAATCGTGAAAACGTGCCGAAAACCCTAAAATTAAATTATTTTTTAAGGGTGTTTGATATGCTTAGCATTAAGCTGTGACCTTTGAAAAGTAAAATGACGTATCTTTTCGTGATCCTGAAGGCAATATTGTTCTTCTACAGTTTGCTGAAAAGTATCCTTCGTATTTTTCAAAACTAACAAACTAAAATTAGAAATACTTCGCGTTCGTAAAAATACTATAAAAAGCTCAAATTTAATCGTATTTTCAGTCTCTAAATTGGAGTAGTCTCATGATAAGTTCTAGAATACTCTTACATGTTTTATAATTCATTATATCAACAAGCAAAAGAACTATTAAATGAAGAAGTCAATATAAACTTGTAAAAAGTGGTATATGCATTTTTTTCAAAAGCAGTTGAAAAAGTTATGAATTCAGCAAAATCCGGCTTAGTTCTTTTTTTTAAATTAATCATTAATGATCCCTTAAACAAATCCTATAAGCAAAACTTGCCCGAATTTGCCCCTTTCTGCTTTATATGTATTTTTACTCAACTACTTCTGTTGTATTATATAATGCAATAAAATCTTTAATTATCCTTTAATGAAAAATATAATTAATTTTTCAAATGAAAAATTCAAAATAAACTTCCATGATTTTGACCAATCAGGTGCTTTTATGAAATAATAACAAATTTTGTTGGTTATGCTATTACCTGAAGTGAAATTTAATAGTATTTTCTGTGAAGTGTTTATATTTTATTGATGTTATCGTAATATAAAAATTCAATAAACATAAAATATGTTAAAATTGATTGAATTATTGTCTGATTGTGGGATTACTTTTTTTCACGATCATGGAAGCTTCAAGTTCAGGTAAAAAATATAATAATTACATCAGTTCAATTAAAAAAATAGTCATAAAATATGCCAAAATGAAAAGAATGTAAATTTCTTTAAATATTAAAGAGATTGTATTTGGAATTTATGTAAAGTGTGAATATTTTTTGTGTCATAATGTATTTAATTCAGTTAGATAATAAATAATAAAAAAATTCATGTTTGTATTGTTTATAGGTTAATTTATTAATTTTGTTTCAAAGATACAAAATCGAATAATTGGTCCCTAAGCAGATCTGAAATGGTTAATATAATGAAAATGTCCAAATTATTTCAGATTCATAATCAGTGACCTCAAAAACCCCCCATATCTAACTTTCATGAAAATCCGTTAACTTTTTAAGAAATTGATCAACCATATTGGATCTGCCATTTTGAATTTTTAAAAACTGACTTCAGATTCGTATTTAGCGACCTTAAAAATCCCCTATAACTAAATTTCATGAAAATCCGTTAACTTTTTAAAAAATTGATCCCCCATATTGAATCTGCACTTTTGAATTTTTAAAAACTAACTTCAGATTCGTAATCAGCGACCTCAAAAACCCCCTATAACTAACTTTCATGAAAATCTGTTAACTTTTAAAAAAATTGATCCGCCATATTGGATCCGCCATTTTGAATTTTTGAAAACTGACTTCAGATTTGTAATAAGCGACCTTAAAAATATGCGATTACCAAGTTTTATATAAATCGAAGAATATTTTAAGGTTTTCGGCATGTTTTCTCGATTCTGCCCCACTGTGGAACTGTATAGTGTTCAGCCCTGTAGAAAGTGTGCCAAAAATCTGTCTTGGTTCAAGTGTTCTGATATGAGTACGCGTGCGCGGCGTACTGTTGCTATCTTCGTTGCTCCCAAAAGTAGAATGAGAGAGGAAATTATTATGGCGGGAATCGAAACGTCAATTGATATTTGAGGTTATGTTTATACATGTAAACAAGTATCAATACATCGATATATCGATAGTAATCGCGTACTGCACATGCGTACTCATATCAGAGTTAATTCCAACACGTGAACCAACCCGGTAAAAAGAGGTTAATAAAAACGCATTAAAACATTTCAATGCGCTTTGATTCCGTTTTTGTATGAATGCCTTCAAATGCCTAAAAATTGATTATTGTCTTTGTCAATATTTTACTTTTTAAGTTTAAATATGTTAATAGGTTAACTTCAGCTAAATAGTAGACCAAAATAGAATAAAATATAAGCACTAAATTTAACACTTAACGTCATTTTCGTATTTTGTCTTGCATACAACAAAAAATGACAAAATGGCTTTAAAACTTATGTTTGCGTGCACTCCTTCACTTTGTTTAGGTAAACTATTAGTATTAGACACAAAATCACTTTGTTTTACACTTAATCTGCTGACATAGGCATAGAACGGCATTAAACTTCTTGAGGCATTGACTACGTTCAAAATTGTTTTCTTGAAGGCATTGAATGGCATTTAATTTGATACATTATCAGAAAGCATTTAATGGCATTTGGATCTAATTCGTGGAGTTTCGCTTAACAATAAAGAAACGCATTCAACTTTTTTCATAAAATTTGTGAGCATTCAAAATGATTAAAATGAAACAAATATCAATCATGAAAACGCGTTAAATGGCATTGAGGACAAAAACGGAATTAGAAGGCATCTGTCAGCATTCAAATGACTGTTTTTTTAAATGCCAATTTATGCGTTTTAATCAACCTCTTTTTACCGGGAAGACAGAATTTTGGCACGTAAAAATTAGCGAGTGCAGTCTCCTTATTATTCCTTCGTGTCTCAAATTAAGATGATTTTTCCCATATACACTGTAAAAACAGGTGTCTTACAAGTGTCTTATTTTAAGACATAAGACGTTTAGAAAGCGTCTTACAGGTAGTTTTAAGACACTATCTCAATGGTTAAAAATTAAGACACCCTAAAATGTCTTAAAAGTGAGGACAAAATAAGACACTTGTTTTTAGAGTGTAACCTTAAATATTACAATTAAATTTAACACTCCAATTAATATCACGTTATTAAGCTATCCGTTTAAAACCTATTTTTATTATTTAACTTGATACGAGATTAGTTCAAATTGCGAAACCTAGAATTCCCTGTTGCGGAAAAGGCTGAAGTCGGGAATAATCCAGATTCCATGTTCTGGCTTTAGACCAGCAATCGGGAAACCCTGATCTCGCTATTGAATTTTTTTACAGGGTAATTTCCTCTAATGTATCCCACAATCCTAATTGCCGGTTATAACTGTCTAAACCAAATTTTTGTAGTCGATTTTCAAATTGCTTAATTTTTTTTTTAAATATGAGGTTATAGAGAAGAAAGAAGCGCATGTTTTAATTTCGATTTTTTTGTGGAATGCGTACTTTTAATATAACAAAAATTAAAAATACGAAAAAAATATACTAGTAAAGCCTGCAAGCACAGTAAAATCTTAAAAAAATGATATTGTTTAATAATAATTAAAAGTAATAACCCAGTAAAAAGGATTGAATTGGTGAGGCCATGTTTTGAAATCGCAGGAGCGTACCTTATAATTCGTGGGACGTGCTTCACTGCTTCTTCGAATTTATCATGTTTAATGAATTCATTGTTGAAGTTACGAATTCTTTTGGCTGTACACGGCTATATAAAGCTTTTATTCGTAGATAGAAGTAGGCAGATTTAAAGCTTGGGTGCAAGGAAGGGTAGAAATGCCAGTTTTGCAAACGAAACTTAATGTTTCTGTAAAAATAAAATAATTAGATTTTACAGGTTATGATTGTATTTACCATTAGAATTTATACAAAGAAAAGTGTGTACAGTTATCTTGTGTTGATAAAAAGAGCGCAAAATTTAAACTATAAAAAAATATTTTCAAATAGAAACTTTAATGGTCAGTAATAAAATGTATATTATTAATAGAATAGTTTAAGAAGGTGATCAGAAGAAAATTTAAAACATGTTTTATTAAAAATTTAGTCATCTTTGTCACGCAAAAATTCTTATCTTTTTTCGGTAGGCAGTTTCCTCTTTACAAGTTTTAATGGTAAATACAATCATAACCTGTCAAATCTAATTATCTTATTTTAACAATAACATTAAGTTTCCTTTGCAAAACTGGCTTTTCTACACTTCCTTGCACGCAAGCTTTAAATCTGCCTACTTATATTTACGAATAAAAGCTTTATTTAGCAGTTTACAGCTAAAAGAATTCGTAACGACAAGTGTCCCTTATGAAAAATAAGTATTGGATTAAGTATTGGATTAAGTATTGGGAGCAAGTATTGGATTAAGTATTGGATTAAGTATTGGAATAAGTATTGAAGTATTGGAATAAGTATTGAAGTATTGGAATAAGTATTGGTTTGAGTATTGGAAACTCCAATACTTTTTTCGCCAAATATTTTTAAAAATTTTACTGATTGCGCACTAAGTTTCTGTGGCTCCCAGCTCTGCGCAGTAGTTTTTTTGTTAAATTAATACATAGAAATACATGCAATGCAAAATCACAGTTCCACAGAAAATTAAAAAAAAATTAGTTTAAAAATATGTTACGCGAAAATAGTATTGGAGTTTCCAATACTTATTCCAATACTTCAATACTTAATCCAATACTTAATCCAATACTTAATCCAATACTTACTCCCAATACTTAATCCAATACTTAATCCAATACTTATTTTTCATAAGGGGTGAATTAATCAAATAAGTTAAATTCGAAGAAGTACGTCCCACGAATTATAAGGTACGCTCCTGCCATTTCAAAACATGGCCTCACCAATTCAATCCTTTTTACTGGGAAGTTCAGTAATATGATTTTTCTAACTTTGAAGTCAAAAATTTGAATCAGCGGTCCGTTGTAGTGGGAAAGTTTTTCCTTTAGTATTAAGGAGAATATAGTGGAACGTTATTAATTAAATATATAATTATTATATTAAAATGCATTAAAATGAAAACGAAAAAGTTCAAAAAATGACATTGATTGGAATAGAAAGCGATATCAATATTTGTCATTTTTCAAACATCTTAATCCGTTTTAATTCCGTTTGATTGAAATGAATTAAACTGTTACCCAGTTTTTTGTCTTAAACGGAATTTAATTGATTGCATATTTTTGAGCAAGAAAACGGGATTAAATTGATTTCATTTCTAACTACCCTATCAGAATTAAAATGAAGCGGGATTAAATTCAGTTCATTTCTAACTCTCGTATCGGAATTGAAATGCGTACAATTTTTATCAGGAACTAAAGGGAATAAAAATGTGTCCAGATAAAATATTTCCAGAAGAATTAAAACGTAGAAGTTCAAAAATGACATTAAATTGGATTAAAAATGTTCGAAATTTCACGACATTTGAAAGCGTTTTTATTTGTTTCAATTAACCTCTTCTTACCGAGTCTTTTCTAACTCTTATATGAATATTGTGAGTGCACACTGGGTTACATGTGTTCAAAGTGCGGTATACTTGGCTAAGTACAACTCATGTAGGAAATTTGTCAACGCTAATGACAGGCCAGCAGCTTGGTCTAATACTGTCGGTCTGCTCGAAGGGCATGCCCGGCTGATGTAGGTTCTAGAACAAAGTCACAAAATTGTGTGACCCTCTCACCTTCCGGCATTACAGACATTAAATCGTTTAGAATACAATCTTCGACACTCACAGAGTCTAATATAGTGTCAACCCGAAAAATAATTTTAAAAAATTATTTTTCTACTAACTGTTTCTATTCGTACAGAAAATCTTGACCAACCAGAAATTCGTAAAGAAAATCTCGACCAATCAGAAAATTGCTCATACAAAAAGCCAAACCTCAATGGAGCGGCTATTCGTACAGAAAATTGTCAGTCTTTCTTTTTGTGAAAATTCATGTTGGCCGTTTATCTTTTGGTAAAAAAAACCACTGTAGATAGCACAAGAACCCCTCGGTCTCTTCTAACATTATAATTAATTTGTCGATTTCTGAACAGAGAATTTATTACGGATGATACACTATGCAGTACACAATGAGAAGAAAGTGGGGTCGATGTTAGTGGTTCTCCGCAGTTCTAAATAAATTTAAAAATTCTGTACGGCACTCAATTCAATAACCTGTCTTAATTACTTGGCATGCAACTCGATAAAAAAAAGATTAAATAAAATTAATATTAATAAATAAAAGCAATATTAATTAAAAATCTCAACTTTACTCCAAAGGCACAAAAGAGGTGCTTTTAAATGCTTGTTGGTTAGGGTCTAAATGCGTTTATTTGTTTGACCGTATGAAAATGGCATCCATTTTTTCCCTAAGGTGAAAAAAATGCACGGATCAGCTGTTCATTTTTTCCCTAGGGAAAAAATGGACGCCATTTTCACACGGACGAACAAATGAATAGCCTAACGCACAATGAATCGTAATTGCTAATCCTTAATCGTAAGAATGAGAGGAAGTAGGACAGACATATATCTCTGTCCTGCTTTCTCTCATTATTACGATTAAGGATTAGCGATTACGATTTGTTGTGCTTTAGGCTAATGCGTTTAGACCCTGCCTACAGGCATCTAAAAGCGCCATTTTTGTGCCTGTGGGATAAAAAATATTTTTTAGGGCGTCTTGTTGCCTACTGGGTACTACGGAGCCATTCATAAATTACGTAAGATTTTTTTGGAAATTTCAATCCCCCCTCTCCTGTAAGACACAATTTCATTACTTTAGAGCCATTGTCTCTGCTGATCGTAAGAAATAATTGACCCATCCCTCCCCTAGAAGCTTTACGTTATTTATGAATGGCCCGTAATATATAAAGTGTATATTACTTAAGATCTCACCTGGCGAAGATAGACATTGAACAATTTCTCTTGCAGTTAGCAGGATTATTGCTATGATAGTTACTGCCCAAAATATACTGTCTTGAGCAGTAAAAACATTAGTTTTCCATTGCTCAGCTTTAGAATTTGCAAAAATTATGTAAGAATTTAACAAAATATAAAATACCAAATAAAAGAGTAAATTGACATACAAAATGTAACGTATTCTGCTCCACTTGATAAATAAAAACGATGTAAGAAGTGGATGTTTTAAAAGATGCTTCAGTGCTCTATTCTCGGCTATATAATGTAATGATTGCATTTCCATGGCACTTTTTGACTCTTTGTTGTTAGGACCCAATAAAGGTTCCTCGCCCTCATGTTTCGACATATTAGGCATTAAACATTGATAATCAAAGTGGATTTCATAGTCATCAGAACGTTCATTACTGCTTCTAAGACAGTCATCAAAATAATTCGATAAGATTTCAGGACAAATGTGAGCCAAAGGAGGTACTCCGAGATGATTTAAGTGACCAATATAACTTCCAGCTCGTAGCAAAAGATCTACAGCTTCGGAATTTTCAGCTCTTGCAGCATAATGTAATGGTGTATTTCCCTTTTCTGTAAAAGATTATAAAGTTCAGAAACAATTGGATGCTTGGATTATAATTAGATTGCAAACTTCTAATAGCTAATTCAAGATTATATTACCAAAAAAATTTTTTCTGCAAGTTTCAGCACAATCAAGCAATATTAACACGTGCCTTTAAATAACCGAATTTTTCCTTGTATTTTTACATTAAAAAAATCGATTTTTCGTATATTTGCTATAAAATCGTTAAAAATTAATATTTTTCAATGCATAAACGATATTTCTCTTAAAATATGTTCAAAAAATGAAATTTTGATTCTTATTTATTACAGAAATTGCATGAACTATTTTTTGCAGTATCACAAAAAATCTCTAAAATTGCAAAAAAGTTGTTACCTGGCGTCCAAGTAAAAAATAAAACTTTTTTATTTAATAATTATGCAATAAGTCATATTATGCTTGAACATTTCTGAAAAAATATATCGTTTGTACATTGAAGGACATTAGTTTTTAACTTTCGAAAAAGCGATTTTTTCTATAAAAAATACATGGGAAAATTCGGTTGTCTACAGACACGTGTTAATATTGCTTGATTTGGCTCAAACTTGCAGGAAAAATTTTTTTTGGTACCTTAATCAATTTACCTTGATCAATAGACATCAAAGATTTGAAAACATCGCCCAATTAAGAACCACCTTAATACATATAAATTTTTTTTGGATTTTTACTTAATGATCTTTTCGAAAAATATTGAACTTAGATTTTAGAAAAAGAGTAAACTGTGTTTCGATATTGTTCTTAATAATCATTTAGAAAAATTTCCAAATATTGTTCAAAAAATTTCGAAATATACATTTAGAAAAAAAGAGATCTAGATTTTAATATTTTTTTAATCTTTTCGAAAATTTTCAAACTATGATTTGCAATATTTCAAAAACTTTGCTTAGAAAAAAATTAAATTAGGTTTCGAAACTAAGCTGGCAAACTTTTTTTCGGAGTACTTCGAAAAAAAATTTTACAGTGGACGGAAGCTTAAATTGACTATCATAAAACAAAATAAAATATGGATTTAGGGACTAATGATTACAAATTTGCTAATAGTTATAAAAAATTCAAAATAACGAATCCAATATGGCGGATGAAATTTTAAAAATTCAATAAATTGTCTTAAAACTCGTTACTGAGCTGTTTTTAGGGTTGCTGATTACGAATAATAAGTCAAGTTTTAAACCTTTATAATGGAGGATCTAGTATGAAAACCGTGATTTCAAAACCTTAAACAAATACAACTCTTAACAAAAAAATCGTAGTAATCGACAATCGACTAAAGCGGATTTAAGGTTTGAAAATCTCGGTCTTCATACTGGATCCGCCATAATAAATTTCTAAAAATTGACTTCAGATTTATAATCAGCAATCCCAGAAACCACTGAGTAACAATTTTTAAGTTAATTTAATTACTTTTTGAAAAATCGTCTGCCATATATGGGATCCGCCATTTTGGATTTTTGAAATCGAATGTCAAATTCGTAAGTTGTTTTAGGTTTGAAAATCGCGGTCTTCATACTAAATCCTCTATTATAAAGATTTAAAACTTGACTTATTATTCATAATCAGCGAATATTGCTGACTTTTCAAACTAAAGTCTTAAAGATAATAAAAGAATATTAGAATAAGAACATAAAAATACAAACGTTCTAATTTGAAATACCATACAATAATAATAACACAGGCACACAAAAAAAGAAATGTTTCATGGCCGAGACATTACACTAGTGTATTCTTACGTATTTTTTTCCGCTGAATCCGAATCCGAAGTCAGAATTGCTAGATTGCTAAATTTTTTGAGATAATCTCAAAAAACCGATTTTTTGTGTTTTTAAGCAGTTTTTTGAAAATATCTAAAAAATTTTAGCCAAATTGATTATTCTGACTTCGGATTCGGATTCAACGGACAAAAATACGTAAAAAAAAGCCTAGAGTAGTGTTTCGGCCAAAAAAATTTTTTTTGTGTTTTAATTCGTGTTTTTTTTAATGTTTTTTGAGATAATTTTAAAAAATTTTGCCAATTTGATAATTTCAACTTCAGATTCATATTCGTCGGAGAAAAATACATAAAAATATATTAGTGTAGTGTCTCAGCTAAAAAAAAATCTTTTTTGGGTTTTTTTTGTTTTTGAAATTTTTTGAGATTTGGATTTTGAGATTATCTAAAAAAAATTACCCAATCTGGCTATTCTGACTTCGGATTCGGATTCAGCGTAAAAAATACTTAAAAATACACTATAATGTAGTGTCTCGGCCATGACACTTTTCTTTTTTGTGTGCCTGTGTAATTTTAAACATCTGTGCTTTCATATTTCAATTTTAAATGGAACACCCCTATTTTATTGGAACATGTTTATTAGAAACCTAAATTGTGATTTTTTTGTTAAAAAACTTACCGTCTTCAACACGTACATCAATATTTTTTTGGTTTAGAATAAGCTTTAGACACTTAAGTCTTATATTGTGAGAGTCTAAACTTCTTTTGCAAGGGGTTGCTAGCTCTTGACAAGCTAAAATAATCAATTTTTTCCCCAAGTGAAAATCATAATTTAAAATTTTCTTTAATGCTTCGTAGTGGCCTCGTCGTACTGCAATTTCAGCAGATTCTGACATTTCTACAAGCTCTTCTCTACTAATTAATTTAGCGATAGCTTCAGATAAATTGTGTTCTGCAGCTATTTTTATAAGTTCATTAAAGTTAATAGTTTCATTTTGATCAATTTCTGCTAAATTCTCCAAAAAATTTTTCTCATCGTTTGCATCTAAATAATATCTTAGTAAATTGAAATCAATCCTTCTTATTCTATGATCTGGTAAAAGTAATTCTGGAAAATTTTGCATTAAGATATCTCTCGTATTTTGATGCCTATAATCTCTAAAAGTATCTAGATCTAAAGGAACTGTGTATTTCTTATTAAGAATTAAACGAATAATCTCTTCTTGTTTTGATGAAGCAGCAAGGTGAAGAGGAGTTATTCCTTTCGCATTCGCAATATCTGGTCTTGCATCTGCATTCAGAAGTACCTCTACGCATCTGAAGTCTTTATTTTTAACAGCAATATGGAAAGCAGTTTGCCGCCCTACTTCAAGATTAGGATTGATTGCAGGATCTTCCAAGAGTATCTTCAAACATAAAAAAGGTATTTATAGCCTTAAAAATATTATAAAAACGTAAACCACAATCCAGTAAGAAGCAAGGACTTTAAAAAAATTAATTTTTCTATAGGAACGGATAAATTATTTAAATTTTTTTGGATCGCGCAGATTATCGTTCGAAGAATAAATTGGACTTTAGAAAATATTAGACTCATTGAAACTGAGGGGAATAATTAAAGAGAGTGACTCACAATATGATTTTCCGATTGTGTTAGTAAGAAAAATATTCTAAGTATAGACGTTGTGTAGACTATAGATTTCTTAATAAAATTCTTCTGACAATGAGAGATAACTAACCGTTGCCTTTGATCGAGAATCCGATTGACAAACTTAAAAATAAGCCGGTTTTTCACTATTGGATTTAAAGAATAGATTCCAATATAATAATATGTTACCACCCAGTTAGAAATTTCGTGTGTGTTCCCGTATGGGATTCCTTAAAGTTTCCCACATGGGTTCCCATATGGGATCCTGTGTGCAAGAGAACTCTGGCACGAACCCTCGAGGGAACACTGTACTTAGGATCCCATGTGTATGTGTTTCCTAACGGGATCCTTAATCTATTAAACAATTTAAATGAATCTACAAAAAGAATATTGTTAAGAAAATAATTAATTTGTTAGTAACCTTTAAACACCATATTTACAAGAACAAAAAAATCTACTGCGCAGCCGTAAGTGCTATAGAAAACTACTGCGCACCATGTTAAGTTTTCAAAAATTGATTTGAAACCCTAGATGTGGGATCCCACATGGGATCCCACATGGGATCCCACATCCCATGTGGGATGTGCCTGGTATACAGTATCCCATATGGGAACCCATGTAGGAACATTTAAGGTATCTTATACGGTAACCTATACAGGAACACACCTGGGAACACACACGAAATTTTTAACAGTACTTGGGTTATGAAGTATCGGCTGACTGTTTGAGACCGACCAATCACGGTATTTCATCCATGGTAGAGTTTCCGCTTCCGAGATGCGTATGCGAAGTTAAATGTTTCCTAGGCTTCTGCGCATATTTTCGTAAATTCGTAAAAGATTTTTCAGTGATAGTTGCACCTCTTTACAATCTTTTTAAAAAAAATTTAACTTTTAAATTTGACAAAGGAGAGTTGCATGCTTTTGAAGTACTAAAAAATAAATTGATAAAATCACCGGTTCTGGAAATTTACAATTTCGACGACGAAACAGAACTACATTGAAAATCGGGTGAATTAGGATTTAGCATTGTTCTAATGCAACGTAAATCCGACAATCAGTTTCACCCGATATTCAATTTTTTTTAAACGAATTTCCGAAGCCGACAGTAAGTATCATAATTTCGAGTTGGAAGGGTTAGTAAGGTTAGAGTTAGTATGACAGTAAATATTATGATCATAGAAGAAAATACAATTGAAAATAATTTAACGATATGTCAAAATTGAGATCCGAAAATTCGTGAGTTGAACGAAAGATAGCAAGTTTCCGAGGATAAATTGTATGAGATGAGAAATGGACTGATTTATAGGAAACGGAATAAAAGGATTCTTTTCTATTTGCCCGAAAAAATGGAGTATCAAATTTTGAGAAAATATCACGATGAAATAAGTCATTTCGAAGTAGAGAAAATAACTTAGATAATTCTGAGGAGTAATTGTTTTTCGGAAATCAAAGAGAAAACAAAAACTTGCATTGCAAATTGTTTAAAACGAGGTTTAAAGTTCATTTTCTCCATCAACGGGAAAGAGAGAGGGATTCCTACACCTTATTCCTATAAGGGTAGATTGCATTTTCTGATTTGTCTGTGACGAAGTAATTCGTCACTTTTAAATTAAGCATTGATTTCCCGCCATGACTTTAATTTTCCCTCCAAGGAAAAAGGAGAATATTCTGCAAGTAATCGTGTTGAGTAGTTATTCATAATTTCCTTCTTCCTTTCTGCGCTTTTCTGCGTTAATTGGTTTAAAAAGGCGATAATTTGAATATTGAAAGGCGCAATCCACCTTGATGAATCAGGTGACAGGAGCCACAAAAAGGGACCAAGAGAGGGTAGAGAGGAAGGCAGCAAACCGGACGGTACGACGCACGTGGACCCACCCAGTAAGAAGGAGGAAATTGAAAAAGATTGGAATTTTATGATTTTCGAAGAAAAAGTCAAATTATGTAATCTTTTTTAATACGTTTTCTGTCCAATCCATTTGTATCCGGTGATAACACCTACTTTTATCCGCAAATCAATCCTTATTAATATGGGTTCAAATATTTGTCAATCCTAATTAATCCCTTTATAAATACAGAAAATAAAATGAATATTTTTTAATGTCCGCAGTTCAGGTTATTCAATACAAATGAATCCCTTTATAATGAAATTAAAATTTTTGAAAAATCAATACTTTTGAAGACCTACAGTTCAGATTTAATTAATCCAATTGAAACCTTTTATAATTAAAAAAATGATATGAATATTTTTTAATACCTACAGCTTAGATTATTCAATACAAATAAATCTCTCTATAATAAAATTTAAATTAAAATAAAACTAATATTTTTAAATACCGACAATTCATTTCATCTCTACATGTGATTGAAACTTAATATTTGATAAATTTTTATTTATTTCAGATGAACTCATTTATAATCTTCGGCGCAAAATTATACACCGTTTTTGTACACTGTTGCATCTTAAGATATTTCTCTTCACGTTATAGGTACTTAAAAAAATCGATTCTCTATGGATTAATGGATTTTCTTTAAATTGTGAGAAAACGTTATTTTATATGTGCCTTCTATCTAATTAAGATTTCAGGACCCTTTACCGTCTAAAATTTGAGATATTTTTGTTCGAAATTTCAATTTTTTATCATTTTGCATGTAAAATTGAAATTTCGAACAAGAATATCTCAAATTTTAGACGGTAAAGGGTCCTGAAATCTTAACCAGATAGAAGGCACATATAAAATAACGTTTTCTCACAATTTAAACAAAATCCTTAAAAAACTATTTTTTCAAGTATATAACTGCAAGAGAAATACCTTAATTGTGGGTTAAAAAGCGAAAAATACGTAAATTTGAAGATAATTTTTAGTTATCTTTATAATTTATTAAGACGTTGATGAAAGTTTCTTAAAAGTGTTCATTAATAAAATTTATTTTTACTTAAATATTATTCTTGAATACATTTTTAAAGAATTTAAATTAATCATCTTTTGAAGCTTTTTAAATCTGAATTAGTGGTTTTCTACTATTGAATTAGTGAAAGGTGAGCTACTATTAAATAGTAATAATTTTACTAATTTTTTAGTAGAAAACTACTTATTGAAACAGTGAAACTTTAACATTTCAATTAGTAGTTTCCTACTATTTCAATTAGTAGTTTTTTATTAAAAATTAGTAGTTTTCTACTAAACAAATTAGTAAAATTATTACTAATTTTACTAATTTGTTATTAATTTTTCCACTTATCAATAATTTATTAATAGAAAAACACTAATTCAGATTTAGAGAGAAAGTTATTAAATTTTGTTTAGACTTTATTAAAAAAAACTTTTTTGAAATCTGTATTGACAGTGTGTAATTTTTAAAATAAAAACACAACTTCAATGTATGCCTCAATGTATGCTCAGTCAACATCATTCTTCAACTTAAACTTAAGAATAAAAGAACACAAAGATGATGTTTATGAATCACCTAATAAATGGACTGCTCTTACCGAATATGCCTGTTTTAAGGACCATACTTTCGATTTTAATAAAGTAAAAATTGAGGCAAAAATTTTAGACAGAACGGGAAATTATAAAAAACGTATGATCCTTAAAACGAATTAACGGATACAACAGCAGTTAACGAACGTAATGACACTAACAACTTATCTGTTTTTTACCAAGCAATTTTATAGTTTTAATCTCAGCAATATTTCTGTTTATATTTTCACGAGTATTTTCATTTACATCGTCACAAAAATGTTTCCCGAGGTCCCTAAAATCTTGACCCCTTCATAACAATGCACCCACACAAACAAGTTTTTTTTCCTATCGAGACTACTAAAACTTTTCTTGAACCCTCGCTTGATCCTTTTATGACTTTTAACATGTGTTTCATCTCAACTGTCACTTTCCTTGTAAACTCAGTTTTCGTTAAATTTTGATCCGGTCAACACGTACCAAAAACGCTCATTCAAAACTTAAAATTAAATTATACTGACAAAATTTTTTTCGGTTTTCATTATAAAAACTATAAAAACGGTTGTGAAAGTGCTATATGGACTGCCAGACTTTCTGGATAGAAAAATGGATACTATTACTAAGTAAATTTTAGGTACATATTATTTTCGTTTTTTACACCACAAATTATTAGCAATAGTTATAATATTTAATAGTTAATTATTTTCGTCATATTGTAATTTTTCTTTTAATTATCAATTATTTTCTTGAAATTTCCATTTAATTCTTTAATTTCCAATTTATTTCTTCAATTTTTAATTATTTTCTTTAATTCTCAAATATTTTCTTTCATTTTTAATTATTTTGATCAATTTTCAATTAATTCCTCAATTTCCAATAATTCCCGGACTTTTTCAATTATTTTTTACACTCATAAAAATTGTTTTAAAATTGCAAATCAATTATTCAATTCTAGAACTCTTCATTTCTCAGTTATTTTCTTCAAATTTAAATTCCACTTTTCAATTTTCAGTTATTTTCTTTAATATTAAAAAATTATCGCTTTTTTCTATTATTTTGTTCGATATCATTAATTTTCTTTAATTTTAAATACAATTATTCAATTATGTTCTTTAATTTTTAATGCCATTCTTCAATTTTTATTTCCAATCTTCAGTTTTCAATTTTTTTCTTCTAAGATATATTCATTAATTCTCGGCTTTTTTCAATTACTCTTTTTCAATTTTTAAGTATATTCTTTCAATTTCAATTCCATTCTTCAATGTTTAATTGCTTTCTTCTATTTTCAATTACTTTTTACAATTTTAATTATTTTTTTCGATTTTCAATCCAGTTGTTAAATGGGCAATTATTTCCAACAATTATTTCTATAATTTTCTAAATTTTTCAATTTACAATTATTTTGAATACATTTAATATTACTTGTTTCATTTTTTCAATTATTTTTTTTAGTTGTCTATTAATCTAGTTATTTTTTAATTTTCTTTTTACTTGACAATTATTTTCGTCATTTTTCACATATTTTCTTCAATTTTTCAATTACTCTAGTTATTTTTTAACTTCGATTTCTCTGACTGAAAGTATTTTTTAAAGCATGCATTTTCCGACAGAAAGTATTTTTTGACAAAAATTATTTTCATGCAGGTGTTTGAAACAAATTTGGGTGTACTTCGCAGCTTAAACCTCAAATATTTTTGATACTTCGTATGCTTACGTAATTTGATCCGCTGTTTACAAATATCATAGTGAAAAGTGTGTGTATATGTGAGTATGAGTATGTGTTTGTGTGTATATGTGTGTGTATGTATATATGTATATATGCATGTTTATGTGTATGTATGTACGTATATGTGAAAATGTGACTTAGTTGTATATCTCAGCTTTTAATAATATTTTCTAAAATTTTTTTTTTATAAATCTAAGTAGAGTGCCACTCTAATACTCTGCCAAATTTCACCTGAATCGGCTGAGCCGTTTTTAAGTGATGCCCGGACAAAAAATCCTGGACAGACAGACAGAATTTTTTTTTTTTTGCATTTTCGCGATTCTTATCACTTAAAACGAAAAAGTATGTAAAATTTTTTGAGTTTGGCGCAATGTACAGACAAAATGTTGATTTTATTTATATAGATAGATGGAAGATATAGATAGATAGATAGATAGATAGATAGATAGATAGATATACGTGTGTGTATGCATGCGGTATAAACATTATTCTTTTACTTGAATGTAAAGTTATATATATATATATATATATATATATATATATATAGGTGTGTGTGTGTGTGTGTATGTCAGTAAGTGTTTGTGTGTATATGTGTGTGTATGTACATATGCATGTTTATGTGTATGTATGTACGTATATGTTAAAATGTGAGTTAGTTGTATATCTCAGCTTCTAATAATATTTTCGAAAATTTTTCTTTTTATAAATGTAAGTTGAGTGACACTCTAATACTCTGCCAAATTTCACTTGAATCGGCTGAGCCGTTTTTAAGTGATGCCCGGACAAAAAATCCTGGACAGACAGACAGAATTTTTTTTTTTTGCATTTTCGCGATTCTTATCACTTAAAACGAAAAAGTATGTAAAATTTTTTGAGTTTGGCGCAATGTACAGACAAAATGTTGATTTTATTTATATAGATTTTGTTGAGTTGCGTGTTAATCTAGCCATATTTTGAATTGTGTTTTCAGTTGTCATTTATTTTCGTCATTTTGTAATTTTTTTTCAGTTATCAATTATTATTTTTTAAAATTTTAATTTAATTCTTAAATTTTCGATGTATTTCTTCAGTTCTCAATTTATTTCCTCAATTCTTTAATTTTCAATTTATTTCTTCAATTGAACCCACCGCGATCAAAAGGGCTTACGCGTGACTTTCGTTGGCCCCTCGTACAGCGAGTCTACGGCTGCGCCAGGGGACCTGCGCACTCGTTCATATGCCCTTTTGATCGCGGTGGGTTCAATTTTTAATTATTTTCTTCAATTCTCAAATATTTTCTTTAATTTTAAATTATTTTGATCGATTTTCAATTAATTCCTCAATTTCCTATAATTCTTGGACTTTTTCAATTATTTTGTACACTCATAAAAATTGTTTTAAAATTGCAATTATTCCTACAATTTTCTTAATTTTTCAATTTGCAATTATTTTCTTTAAATTTAATATTTCTTGTTTAATTTTTTCAATTATTTTTTCAGTTGTCTATTAATCTAGTTATTTTTCGATTTTTGTTTTCAATTGACAATTATTTTCGTCATTTTTCAACTATTTCCTTCAATATTATTAATCATTTTCCGCAGTTTTCATTTATTTCCTACAATTTTTCAATTTGCAATTATTATCTTAAAATTTTATAACTATTCTTCGATTTTTTAAGTTATTTTGATCGGTTGTGTATTAATCTAGCCATCTTTTGAATTTTGTTTTCAATTGTTAATTATTTTTGCCATTTTGTAATTTTGTTGTTTATTATCAATTATTTTTTTCAAATTTTCAATTTATTTCCTCCATTTTTATTATTTTCTTCAATTTTAATTATTTTTATTGATTTTCAATACAGTTGTTCAATTTACAATTAGGTATTTCCAACAGTTATTCCTATAATTTTTCAACTCTTTTGTTTAAAATTAAAATTTATTGTTAAAATTTTTAAAATATTCTTTTCAATTGTGTAATTATGTAGCTATTTTTCGACATTTGTTTTCAAATGTCAATGTATTTTTGTCATTTTTCAAATATATTCTTCAATTTCGTAAGTTTCATTATTTGAATTTGCAAAAATTTATGTTTTTAAATGACCAATAATGTAAAGTTTGTCGCGCGCTTGAGCGCGCGTTAATGTTGCTAGTTAAATAATAATTGACAGTCAACAATTTTTATTTTTCTAACCATAGGCCATTAATTTGTAAAATTAGGAAAAAGTTGTGTCTTTCCAGGTGAATTTGTGAGTAATTAATCATTATTAACAATAATTTGTTTATAACAATTGCAATTGGTTGTTGTGGTTAATTTGACTGAATAAGTTATTGTTTTAAAATATAAAAAAATAGTTAAGTCAGAAAAGACTACAACTCGCTAGGTTCATTTGGATATTAGTTATAAATTAATAATTACATAAATTGTGTATAAATACCCCCCATTTATGGGAGTTGTTTATAACCCTATAAATCGTTATTAATGAAATTAATTTCAAAAATTGAAATTCTTTGTTACTTCTTTGTTTACACCTTACAGTGATTTCAAATGTGCTCTTTTAATCTGAATTAGTGAAAAACGGTCACTAATTCGAATTAGTGGAACTTTTTACTTATTTTTAGTCAATTTTCACTAAAACTTTAGTAAAGAATTTAAAAAAATTAGTAGAAATGTATATTAATTTGAATTTCTTCAGTGACTTTTCACTGATTTATTTTTAAAGAGATGAGTATTTAGAACAATGGATTTGGTTTTATTTATTTAAATTATAAAGAGATTAATTTGGATTGAATAATCTGAACTATGTGTTTTCAAATATTAAATTTTCATTTTTTTTTTTCATTATAATGGTATTTATTTGGATTAAATAAAACTGAATCGTAAGTATTTAAAATGTTCATTTTATATTTTTCAATTATAAGGGTATTCATTCGGATAAATTTTCATTATATTTTAATTGCATTTTTATTATAAAAATATTCATTCAGATTGAATTATCTGACGTGTGGGTATTTAAAAATAACTAGTTTATTTTTTCATTATAAAGGGATTCATTTGTATTCAATAACCTGAACTGCAGATATTAAAAAATATTCATTTTATTTTTTTTCCATTATAAAGGGATTCATTTGGATTGACAAATTTTTTAAACCTATATTCATAAGGATTGATTTTCGGGTAAAAGTAGGTGCTATCACCGGATACAAATGTATTGGACAGAAAACGTATTCAAAAATATTAAAATTTTTTAATATTTTTTAATTACTCTCTTCTTACTGGGCACTCTTCGAGTCGCGCTGTTCCAGCGAAAACAGTTTTTCTTGCGAACGTTTGAATTAAGATTAATATGATTAAATAGTATTATAAATTGTTCGATAGTAAAAGCAGAGACTAAATAATGGAGTGGTGTTCTTTCTGTACTTTGAGATCCCCTAATAACTGTTGGATTTCTTGGCGTTTGGTGGATTTGGAAAGCAATTCAAGCATCGTGAATTACTGGGTTCATCTTGTTCGTTTCTTCCTAAATATCAGTAGACGAAGAGGCGTCTAATACGTTCGAGATTTTTTTTAATTGGGTTTCCTGTCGCATTTGCAACATTGTTTTGTCACGACGTAATTCTCGGCGAATCTCCCTTTAATATTGGCGAACCGCAGTTAAGATTAGTATGTGAGAAACAATTATTTTATTTATAACAGATTTGACGATAGATTGAATACTAAATTAAAATTTTAAAAACCTCATTATATGTCACAATGACCATTTTGGCCCAATTAATAAAACAATAACTTCGAAGTAATATATTTTGTTAATCATCGATGGCTTTACAAAGTTTACGAAACTATATATATAGCTACAGTTTCTTGTATATTGCAAATGCAATTTAAAATTGTCAGCATTTTGTGAACAACTTGCAATGGATACGTACTACAGGAACGAGTAAAGGCCTGGCTGTTCAGAGTTAATGCGTTATGGACAAAAATGATGATTAAGTGTCAGTTTTTTGTGGATTTGTGTATGTTAAATAAAAAACAAGTTTTTTAGGCCATTAATTCCACATTTCTTTTAAAATTTACAATATGCTACCGAAATTAATTAATTAGCTGCCGAAACGTCGTTTTTATAAAATATTGTAAATTTTAAAAGAAATGTGGAATTAATGGCCTAAAACTTGTTTTTTATTTAACATACACAAATCCACAAAAAACTGACACTTAATTTTTTTTCCTTTCATAAAATGCTAAAAATAAAAATAAATTTTTTTTTAGATTAAATTTACATAAGTGTATATGTGTATTTTTGCCACCTTAAATCAAAATGCAGGAAAAGCCGTACTTACATTTTGAAAATTACTAAAGCTGTTATATTAAAAAGATTCTTATCTTTCATTTTTTTAATATTAAAAATCATAAAATAAATCAATTAAAAGATTTTTTATACATGATGATGGTGATTTTATGCATCATCATGTCTCAACTGTATGACATTGTATGACTTAAATTCTGATACTATATTGTATGCAAATTAAAAAATTCAAAATGGCGGATACAGAATGGCGATTAAAGTTAATTTTTAAGGTAATGTACATAGCCTTGTGCACAAAATCGAAGAAAGTAAGAGACTTTTATAAAACTTGTTATATAAGGTTTTTTATGGTTGCTGATTACGAATCTGAAGTTAATTTTTAAAAATTCAAAATGGCGGATCTAATATGGCGGACGGAATTTTAAAAAATTAGTTGGATTTGATTCAAACTTGTTACTTGGGGGTTTTTGGGGTCGCTGATTACGAATCATGAGTCACTTTTTAAAAATTCAAAATGGTGGATTCAATATGGCGGACGATTTTTAAATATTGATTGAAATCGTCTGAACCTTGTTACTTGGGGGTTTTTGGGGTAGTTGATTACAAATCTAAAGTCACTTTTTAAAAATTCAAAATGGCGGATCCAATATGGCAGACGAAATTTTAAAAAATTTGTTGGATTCGATTTAAACTTGTTACTTGGGGGTTTTTGGGGTCGCTGATTACGAATCGGAAGTCACTTTTTAAACATTCAAAATGGCGAATCCAATATGACGGACGAAATTTTTTCAAACTAATTGGATTTGCTTGAATCTTCTAACATGGGGGTTTTTATGGTTGCTGATTACGAATCTAAAGTCACTTTTTAAAAATTCAAAATGGCGGATTCAATATGTCGGACAAAAATTTTTAAAATTAATTGGATTCGCTTAAAACTTGTTATATGAGTGTTTTTTTGGAACCGAATTAATGAAAAATATTTCGAGAATTTTCACCATTAAAAATACACATAATTGATACACAGTATTATTGTTAGAATAGATTTACATAACGTCAAAACTTTTGACCATATGTGACCACGTCTAAGGTAACGAGGCTTATGACAAAATTAATCGTAATCAGCGACCATAAAAACCCCCATGTAACAAGTTTCAGACGATTTTAATCAATTTTTAAAAATCATCCGCCATATTGGATCCACCATTTTGAATTTTTAAAAAGTGACTTCAGATTCGTAATCAGCGACCCCAAAAACCCCCAAATAACAAGTTTGAATCAAATCCAACTAATTTTTGAAAATTCCGTCCGCCATATTGGATCCGCCATTTTGAATTTTTAAAAATTAACTTCAGATTCGTAATCAGCAACCATAAAAACCCTATATAACAAGTTTTATAAAAGTCCCTTACTTTTTTCGATTTTGTGCACAAGGCTATGTACATTACCTAAAACTAGTTGAAAATTATGTCCATTTCATGGACATTTCGCTTCCAAGTAAGCAAAATAATTTGCTTCCTTATAGAGGAAGCAAGAAATTAATAATATATAAGTTAATTGGGGAAGTTGTTAAAAAAAATTTTTAATGCAAAAAAGTGTCAAAATATGAATTATTTTACGAATTTTTGATTAATTATAAAAGTTATATAGGTCAATCCATTCGTTTTGAGATAAGGAATATTATTTTTGTATTCATTAAGTTGTATTTTTAGCATAAAAAATTTTTTTGGCAAAAAACGATTTTTTTCGATGAAAAAAGGTGCTCAAAAAAATTTGGTTGGGTATTTTCAAAAATCCTTGTGTCCAAATTTAGATATTCATGAGCATAATAAGTCATCCAAATTTTATTGAAATCCGTTTAAGCGTTCTCAAGATATCTTGTACACAAAAAACGCTATACACACACACACATACATACACACACACACACACACATACATCTGGACATTTACTTAGGAATGAAAATTTTCGCTTTTTTGATGAAAATGAGTCGATTTAGACTATTTTTGGAAAATCGAAAATTTTAACGATCACAAAGCTTCCTCTATGAGGAAGCAAAATTAACTTTAATCGCCATTCTGTATCCGCCATTTTGAATTTTTTTTTCTTAATACTCCTATCTTACAGCTAACTTATTTTTGACGCGATATTTATGACTTTTATAGATACTGCAATGCCATTGCTTATAAAAAAATGCAATAATTTGACAAAAAAACCTATAAATTTCATGTTTTTGTTTAAAAAAAACATCTATAATTTGTTTATTTAAAAATTTACAAGATTTCTTAATAAAGAGCGATTTTTGGACCATAAGATACGGCTATAGCAAAATTTTTTTCATAAGGTTCAATTGATAAATTTTGCGTCAAACTTCATGACAAAAAATTGTACATTTGGGCTTTAAAGGGTTAATGTATATTATTGAAAAATCCCTGATAAATACTACCCAGCCTTTCAACGTTTGTTTTAAAAATTAAAATTTTCTTCGTGACAGACAAGTTTGCGTGATGGATTATTGCGAACATGTCCGTATGTGGGCTTCGGACATACCCAAAATTCGCTGCTGGCGACGGGTTTTGGGCAGACGTAAAATAAGTAGAATTAATTCAAAACCGATCGACAATGAGTACAGTCAACACATTATATTCAATAACTTTGTGTCGAAGGACTTCGTGCGGGAAGAACAATCCTCAAACATAGAATTATGGTGTGTCACTATAATCGGAGGGGAGTTGATATCTCGCGGATAGAGATAAGTAAAGTAATAGAAACCAATAATTAACGATCAAGGAAAATTCGTCAGCGCAGAATTATAAGAAATTTTGTTCTTTACATTATAATCGAAACGGATTGACATAGTTCTCGTAATTTATCTAATTTATTTTTATTTACTCCCGTCCTGGGAGGAAACACAGCAATTCAGCAAATTTTTCTCTATTTCCAATTAGTGCGGTAGGATTTAAAGAGAAAATGTAATTAAGTAATTAAGCAAGTAAATGTATCGTTCGAATTGTCTAAATTTTTTTCATTATTACTGTTAAACCTCATACTACATTGTAAAAAAGAAATGTCCTAGGTTAAATTTAATTGTTTAAGAATAAACTGTAAGAAAATAATACACCGACTCCTTTCCATAAGTGAATGAAACGCGCGAATAAAAATCTTCTATCGATTGGAAAGGAAGCCTGCAAAAATAAAAATTTAATAAATTAAAAAAATATTGATTTGTTTTGGCTATTTGGACCTTAGAGGGGAGGAAGTTACGTTACTAAAGCATTAGTTCCATGACACTAAGCAAAGACCATAGCAAATGAATTTTCTTCTGTCAACGAAAAAAAAATTTTAATTAACTTTAAAAGATAAATAGGTGAAAATTCAGACTTTCAAAACTGATTAGAATTAATTTTTTTCCGAACATTACAGTTTGCTTAACACACCGAAAAATATATCTTCTTTTTTTAGCAGAATCCACTCATTTTGATGCTTTTTTTCCTCTACAATATGGTATCAAAATGATTCCCCTCATTTTGAGAGGATCTTATACTCATCAAAATGAGAGGAACTTTCCTCTCATAGGGTAAACTTTTTTACTTTCCCACTTAAATGACTTTAAATCATTTAAAGAAAGTTAAAATCACTAACTACCTTCATTGATTCACATAAAGAAAGGAATATTCATCAATATTCGAACATTTTGTATGTTGTTTTATTAAATACGCGAGTAAAATAAACATGTCACACTCCTAGGTTATATTGGTCTTTTACTTCAATTTCACATTCGTACACAAACAAATAATGAAGTAAAAATATTATTATGTGCACAAAACACTAAAATATTTTCATCCAGTCTTAAATTTTTTAAAACACACTGTAAATTGTCTTCCACAATCGAAAACTAAAGGTGAAAATAAACGTTAAAGCTGACGACGCGACGCGACGCAATACAATTGTTACTGAGTGCGCATGTGCAAATACGATATAGAGGATATTCCTCTACTTTTGATCGAATTTTTCCTATCGAAAGTAGTGGATTACTCTCAACGTAAGATTAAACCGTGAGAGTCGTCTTCTAATATTTTTCTTCTTCAAAACAGAGGAAAATACTATTGGTTGTCGCATAATTAGCTCATTTTGAGTAAAAAACTCAAGAGTATTTTATGATAGGAATGTTCCGCTCAAAAAAAGAAGATATTTTTTTCGGTGCAGATGTTTTTTAAAGTAAAATTCTAATAAATTTAAAAAAATATATAAAATCCTTACTTGTAAAACTTCAACGTGTCCATTTTCTGCAGCAAAATGAAGAGGTGCTCGGTTGTATGTTTCATTAATTTTATTAGGATTTGCACCTAATTCTAGTAACAATTCTACAAAGTCTTTTAATCCTTCAATGCAAGCGATGTCCAGGAAGGTTTTATTGTGCGGATCAGAAAAAACATAATCCACATTGATACCAGATCCATGTTTTTTTAAAGCCTTGTTCATAAAACTCTTAAAAGCAGCAAAATGCTTTGACTCTAAACTTACGAGAAGTAACTTGTATTGACTTAGATCTTGAACAGATCTAGACTGCTCTTCAAGAAGATCTTCCAGATCCATGTCTATGTTATGATTACATCCACACTTTTCTGAAATGAAATAATATCAATTATGATTTAACTATTACCAAATACGCATATCTAAATACTTATCTTACTAAATTACTTATCTGAAAGAAAATAAAATTAATTTTGATTTAACCATTATTAAATAAATTGAGAAAATCTGTTTTACCTGCTAAACTTAACCGACATTTTGTAAATACTCTAGAATTTTATTTCACGTAATATCTGGACAAAATTCTTATCTTAAAGGACTAAGTATATTTTTACTGATAAAGAATCGTTGCTTGCAATTATTGAATATTTCTAAATATTTCTAAAATAGTTCTAAATTCCTGTTAACCCTTTGCGTCATGATGGGTCTCCCAGAGACCCACTTTGATTCTTGATGTTTTTTATTTTTCAATTGAATTTTTACCAATAAATATCCAGTGTTTTTTGTTCATAACATCCTTCGGACATAAACAAGTGTTAAAAAAAATTGTTTAATCATTAATTGTTAATAACAACAGTACTGTAAGTTAACAATAACTGAAAATTAGTGTTTTTTTCCGAAAGAAAGCAGTTTCTACTAATTCATTGCAAGCTTTGAGACGCCAATTTTTTTTTAACTAAGAAAAGGTCGCTCATAACGAATCTGAAGTCAATTTTCCAAAATTCAAAATGTCGGATCCAATATGGCGGACTCATTTTTAAAAAATTGTTTGATTCTCATAAAACTTGGTGTCTAGAGGTTTTTGGGGGCTCTAATTACGAATCTAAATTCAATTTTCAAAAATTCAAAATGGCGGATCCAATATGGAGGACAAATTTTTAAAAAATTGTTTGATTTTCATAAAACTTGTTATCTAGGGGTTTTTTGGGGCGCTAATTACGAATCTGAAGTCATATTTCAAAAATTTAATATTGCGGATCCAATATGGCGGACCCATGTGCTTATTGCAGTCTCAAACCATAACAGAGCAAGGTACATTGCTTAGTGAACCGTCCTTTTGCTTTCAATTCACCGATCTTGGTTCAGAAGGATCAATGAAGTTGGACATGAATGCGGCCGCTCGATTATCCTTCCATTTCTGCCAACGAAGGCCTATGTAAGAAGTTTGATATTCCATCTCACCTCGAACCATTTTTTTTCTGACATCTGATCTGATCATCATCTTCTGAAACTGATTCACCATTAGAATCGCATAAGCAGTCAACAGACTCACAATCACTTGGAATTTCTAAAATATCTAATTCTTCCATTGTTGATATCATAAATAAAAATTAAACTTCACGAAATAAAATGAAACTAAAATGTAGTTAGCTAGTATCAATGGAAAAATGAAATACAAAAATTAAAACCATCAAAAGTTGGTGTACTGATCTTCAGTTCTCTTGGCAGGTGCTAACAAAAGAATGTACACTGTTATTCATAAATGTCTTGCTCTCAAGATACAATTTGATTTTTATGTTTGGGCTACAGTCGTTAGTGCTGTAAACGTAGCTAAATAGTAAAAAAACATATATATTGCTATTTCTCAACAGTTCTTTATCTTTATATTAATTTCTAGAAAATGCAATAGTAGAATATATTCCCAGAATATATTCCCAGAAATTTTCTGAATTTACAAAAATATGCAAGATAAAAATACTGCAACATTATTGCATTATTGCTGTATATGCATTGCACTTTTATTGCACCAATTATGTGACATTATTGTACTATTGCTGCAAAACTATTGTACCATTGATGAACAGTATTGTATTGTATTGCTGCAAATTGCAGCGTTGCATTAATGATACAATAATGTTGCAGCATGTTTTTCTCGTAATATTGACAGAATATTTCTGAGCTATCTTAGATACTTAGCATGAATGGTACAATAATTTTTTACAGTAATAGTATAATAGTGTAACATATTTTCTGCATAAAAGTATAATACAAATGTAGCAATGGTGCAATAATGTTGCAGCATATTTTTCTTGTAATATTCAAAGAATATTTCTGGGATATCGAAATTTCTTTTTCAATTGAAACGTCATGGACGTATGATTGCAACATCATTGCTGCAAAACAGACATAATATTTTTAAAACTATTTAGCTACGTTTACAGCACTAACGACTGTAGCCCAAACATAAAAATCAAATTGTATCTTGAGAGCAAGACATTCATGAATAAAAGTGTACATTCTTTTGTTAGCAACTGCCAAGAGAACTGAAGATCAGTACACCAACTTTTGATGGTTTTAATTTTTGTATTTCATTTTTTCACTGATACTAGCTAACTACATTTTAGTTTCATTTTATTTCGTGAAGTTTAATTTTTATTTATGATATGAACAATGGAAGAATTACATATTTTAGAAATTCCAAGAGATTGTGAGTCTGTTGACTGCTTATGCGATTCTAATGGTGAACCAGTTTCAGACGATGATGATCAGATCAGATGTCAGAAAAAAAATGGTTCGAGGTGAGATGGAATATCAAACTTCTTACATAGGCCTTCGTTGGCAAAAATGGAAGGATAGTAGAGCGGCCTCATTCATGTCCAACTTCATTGATCCTTCTTAATCCAGATCGGTGAATTGAAAGCAAGAGGACGGTTCACTAAGCAATGTGCCTTGCTCTGTTATGGTTTGAGACTGCAATAAGCACATGGGTCCGCCATATTGGATCCGCAATTTTGAATTTTTGTAATATGACTTCAGATTCGTAATAAGCGCCCCAAAAAACCCCTAGATACCAAGTTATATGAGAATCAAACAATTTTTTAAAAATTTGTCCGCCATATTGGATCCGCTATTTTGAAATTTTGAAAATTTACTTCAGATTAGTAATTAGCGCCCCCAAAGACCCTTAGATACCAAGTTTTATGAGAATCGGACAATTTTTTAAAAGTGTGTCCGCCATATTGGATCCGCCATTTTGAATTTTTGAAAATTGACTTCAGATTTGTAATGAGCGCCCCCAAAAACCCCTAGATACCGAGTTTTATGAGAATCAAACAATTTTTAAAAAATGCGTCCGCCATATTGGATCCGCTATTTTTAAATTTTGAAAATTGACTTCAGATTAGTAATTAGCGCCCCCAAAGACCCTTAGATACCAAGTTTTATGAGAATCGGACAATTTTTTAAAAGTGTGTCCGCCATATTGGATCCGCCATTTTGAATTTTTGAAAATTGACTTCAGATTTGTAATGAGCGCCCCCAAAAACCCCTAGATACCGAGTTTTATGAGAATCAAACAATTTTTAAAAAATGCGTCCGCCATATTGGATCCGCCATTTTGAAATTTTGAAAATTGATTTCAGATTAGTAATTAGCGCCCCCAAAGACCCTTAGATACCAAGTTTTATGAGAATCGAACAATTTTTTAAATTTGTGTCCGACATATTGGATCCGCCATTTTGAATTTTTGAAAATTGACTTCAGATTCGTAACTAGCGCCCCCAAAAACCCCTAGATACCGAATTTTATGAGAATCAAAGAATTTTTTAAAAATGCGTTCGCCATATTGGATCCGCCAATTTGAATTTTTGTAATATGACTTCAGATTCGTAATTAGCGCCCCCAAAAACCCCTAGATACCAAGTTTTATGAGAATCGAACAATTTTTTAAAATTGTGTTTGCCATATTGGATCCGCCATTTTGAATTTTTGAAAATTGACTTCAGATTCGTAATTAGCGCCTCCAAAAACCCCTAGATACCAAGTTTTATGAGAATCAAACAATTTTTTAAAAATGCGTCCGCCATATTGGATCCGCCATTTTGAAATTTTGAAAATTGAATTCAGATTCGTAATCAGCGACCCCAAAAACTGAGGAAAGTGTCAAGACCCGTAAAGTAAGTTAGAACAAAAAATATATGACTGAAAGGGTTAAGGGGTTACCGCCTAGTTGTTTAGTTCAAAAAAATCTATTTTTGGGTGTTTGCATTTTCTAAGAGTATAATACCTAAAGATTACAGACCTGAAGTCAATATTTAAAAATTCAAAATGGCGGATCCAATATGGCGGACAAAATTTTAAAAAAGGTTTTTGATTCGCATGAAACTTGTTACTTGGGGGTTTCTGAGGTCGCTGATTACGAATCTGAAGTAGGTTTTCTAAAATTTAAAATGGTGGATCTAATATGGCAGTCAAATTTTAAAAAAACTTTTAGATTCGCTTTAAACTTGTTACTCGGAGGTTTTCGGGGTCGCTGATTACGAATTTGAAGTCTGTTTTTCTGAATTCAAAATGGCGGATTCAATATGATGGACAAAATTTAAAAAGAACTTTTTGATTCGCTTTAACCCTGTTACTCGGAGGTTTTCGGGGTTGCTGATCACTCGTGGTCTGTGAGGTCGCCGATTATAAATTCGAAGAACTTTTTTAAACTGCTATTATAATTGCTGATATAATCGTAAACACTGTCACAAAGTTTATAATTATAAATAAAAGTGATGTGTCTACTGTTATCTAATCGTCTTGTAAGCCAATTTTCTTCCTTATATAACTAAAAATTAAATTGTTTATATCGCTTATATTGAAAGAGGGTACCAAAAATCAAATTGGATTCGCCATTTTTAATTTTGAAAACTGACCTCAGATTCGTAATCAGCGAACTCAAAAACCCCCGAATATCAAGTTTCAAGCGAATCAAATTTTTTTCTAAAATTTTGTCAGACATATTGGATCCGTCATTTTGAATTTTGAAAAACTGACTTCACATTCGTAATCAGCTACCCCAAAAATCTCCGAGTAACAAGTTTCAAGCTAATTCAAGGAATTTAAAAAAATTCGTCTGCCATATTGGGTCCGCCATTTTGAATTTTGAAGAACTGACTTCAGATTCGTAATCAGCGACCTCAAAAACCACCAAGTAACAAGTTTTAAGCGAATCAAAACATTTTCAAAAATGTCCGCCATATTGGATTCGCCATTTTGAATTTTGAAAAACTGACTTTCATTCTGGTAAAAATTAAAATTTTGCAAAACCCTTTGTTCAAGAACTGCGTATGGCATCGTTCTAAAAGAAAAATTTTGAATTTTTTGATTTCCGATGAACTGTTTTCTAAATAAGCTGTCCAAAGCAAAATAATTTTTAAGAAATGCATTTTTCGAAAACCTATTGCAAGTTAAATATTTTTAAATATTTTTTGGTTGTTGAATTATTTTTAAGCGTTTAAATATATGCACTTATAAATAAATTATTACTTTTTTTAAAAAAATTTTATGAAAAAGAAAAAAAAATTGTCAAATATTACTTTTTTTTGCCTATGACAACTAGGCGGAACCCCTTAATACGGAGTGCGCACTCCGCAACCTAGATCTCAGTTTGGATCATGTTGCAAACACATCAAGTGTCCAAATTTTTCAACTTCGGGACGCTGGTCTCCCCTTTTTCCGCATAATATGTACTGTTAAGAACGATCGATGGACAAATCCGATAGTGTTTGTCAAAGACTTTCCTCTCCTTTGGTGAAAAATTGCACTTTGACAGTTTATTTTAAAAAAACCAAACACTTTTTCCACGAAATCGCTCTTGTTGACTCGTAGGTAAAATAAGGAATTTAAAAATTATAACTTTTCCACGATCGGATGTTTCTAAGAGCAGAAAAAACGAAAACTCGGACTAAAACTGACCGAGTTGCTACAGAAAATGGCCGCTATACGTCACACGTATGTCTCAAGAGACACATGTGACTTGTCGCGGCCATTTTATTTAGTAAAATTTAAGTCTGTCAGTTTTATTCTCGTTTTCGTTTTTTCTGCTCTTGGAAACATCCAATCGTGGAAAAGTTATAATTTTTAAATTTCTTATTACCTACGATTTTATCAACCAGAGCGATTCCTTGGAAAAAGTGTTTGGTTTTTTTAAAATAAATTGTTAAAGTGCAAATTTTCACCAAAGGAGAGGAAAGTCTTTGACAAACACTGTCGGATTTGTCCATCGATCGTCCTTAACAGTACATATTATTCCTATTTGGGAATAATATATAAAAAAATAAGTTTTTTTATAGAATTCGCTAAAAGGAACACATGTGTGTTCCTATGTCTGTCAGTGCCTCTGTAGGAAATGATAATTTTTAAAGGGACATGGGAACTTATATATAGGAATCCACATTATTATTACATTATATGATCCCATATTGGTTCCCATATGGGTTCCTATGTTTTACATGTAAAATGCACACATAGAAACCCATGTGGGATCCTATATGGGTTCCCATATGAGATTACAAGACAAATAGGATAACTTATATCGGTTCCTATATGGGTTCAAATACGACATTACATAACAAATAAGAACCCATATATGGGTTTCTATATGAGATTACATAACAAATAGGAACCCACATGAATCCCCACACAGCACAATTCCTTGCCTGAAGTTTGGGCGAAGTTGGCACTGCATACTTCGCATCTGACATTTCGTCGCTTGGGAGAAGAACTCTGCCATTTCGATAAAGCTCTAAAAACTACGCCGTTTCGAAAAACTGCTGAAAACTGCGCCATTCTAATTAACATTTGAAGAAAGTGCCATTTCGGAATTGACAGATTTTGTTTTTAAATTTAGGTTGGCAAAGCGAAAGATTTTTATTAGGTTAAGAATGTCAGTATAAAAAAACAAGCTCAGGTGATCAATACTAGAACATAATTGTAAATTTATTTTAATTCTTAAATTTTTTAAATCACCTGAGCTTGTTTTTTTATACAGACATTCTTAACCTAATAAATATCTTTCGCGTTGACAACCTAAATTTAAAAACAAAATCTGGTAATTCCGAAATGTCATTTTCTTCAAATGTTGATTAGAATGGCGCAGTTTACAGAGCTCGAGGCGAGTGACCTAACTAATAAAACGTCTGCTTGTGCAGAAAGTTTGACGTTTGAAACTTGCTGGAAACTTTTACTGCAAATTTTAACTTTAGGCCTTGCGCAGTTGATTTCTACGATAGCTAGGAAATAGATTTTTTAAACCTCGCACAGGGGGGGTCACAATGATGTATTTCAAATTCATTCAATTCACAAAAAAAATTTTTTTACTTTTAATTCGAACTTTTCTAGAATCTTTCCTAAGATTTGCGAGAAAAGTTTTCCATGACCAACCATGTTATACTTGTCGCAAGTTGTCCCGTCAAGTTTTCTGCACAAGCGGACATTTTATTGGTTAGGTCAAGTTTCCATAAATGTCAGATGCAAAGTTGCGTAATTTGCAGAGCCAACTTCGCTCAAACTTCAGACAAGGAATTGTGCTGTGTGGGCCTATATGGGTACCCCTTCCTTAACACCATATGATTTCCGATAGGTCCCATGTGGAATCCCATGTGGATCCTCATATAGATTCCCATATACGAATCCATATAGATTCCGAGTCGGATCCCATATAGGAATTCGTAATAGGGTTTATATTGGCACGCTGATTTAAAGATCACATTATATTTAATTTCACTTCAAAGAATTATATTAAATATTTACAGTAAAAAGAAAACCGTAAAATTTGCTAACATGTCGGCGGAATTTTAGGTGTGATCAAAGGAAGAACACTAAAACTTAATTTTAGCATAACCTGAAAAACGTAAATCCCGCTCAATTTTTGCTGCAAAATCTGTCACTTTTTCTCGGGAAGTAATAGACAAGAGAACTGAAATTCAGTCTACTCATGGCGGATGGACAGTGAATTCCGTGCATAAAGGCGGAAAATCAGTACCTCAGTAGGATGAAATTCCTACAGCTTGTCAATTAAATTTAAATTATCTCATATACTTACATTCTAAATGGTAAATAATAGTTACAAAGGAATTGAAATATATCAGTAAAAAATTATTTATTATATTATGAACATTTAGCATTGTATCACACACATTTTCAAAAAAAAAAACAACATAGCCTATATTTGACTTTGGGACGAACGTTTCTCTGAGGGAGGCGCATGAATATTCCCTAAATCCCAATGTGCATAATTCCCAATGGACATAATTCCAATGAACATAGTTCCCAATGTACATAATTCCCAATGGATATAATTCCCAATGTGCATAATTCCCAATGTACATAATTCCCAATGTACATAATTCCCAATGGATATAATTCCCAATGTGCTTAATTCCCAATGAACATAATTCCCAATGTACATAATTCCCAATGGATATAATTCCCAATGTGCATAATTCCCAATGTACATAATTCCCAATGTGCATAATTCCCAATGGATATAATTCCCAATGAACATAATGCCCAATGTACATAATTCCCAATGGATATAATTCCCAATGTGCATAATTCCCAATGTACATAATTCCCAATGTGCATAATTCCCAATGGATATAATTCCCAATGTGCTTAATTCCCAATGTACATAATTCCCAATGTGCATAATTCCCAATGTACATAATTCCCAAATGACATAAAATTTTCCCTATCTTAAAGAAAATTTTCTTTACCCCAATAAAATTTTTATGTCAAATGGGAATTATGTACATTGGGAATTATGCACATTGGAAATTATGTACATTGAGAATTATGCACATTGGGAATTATGTACATTGGGAATTATGTAGGGGAGTGGGCCCCAAGATGCCCAGGTGCGAATTGCGGTCGGGTGCCAGAGTTGAATGGTCGGCCCCTGGTTGGCCCGACTGAAAATACCTAAGTTGGGCCAACTTTGGGTGCCGAACAAACTTGCCAACCAAGTGCCGACGGTCGGCCTAACTGTGGCCAGAGTTGGGCCGACCGTCGGCACTTGAATGGCAAGTTTGATCGGCACCCAAAGTTGGCCCGACCAGAAATACCTAAGTTGGGCCAACCAAGCATGCCGAGTAACTTTGTCAACCAAATGCCGACGGTCGGCCCAACAGTGGCCAGAGTTGGTCCGACCGTTAGCTAGACTCTGTCTCTTAAATAATATAATAAAATAATAATATAAATAAAAACTAAATCAAAACCAACAGTAGAAGGTCAGCCTAATCTGGGGCTAATAGTTGGCTAATGAAATTTTTCTGTTTCAGGTTTTCATTAATATTAAGTTTCTACATTCTCATCTGATTATATTTGTGTAACTAAATTTATAACATGTGAATTATGTAATTATATGTGTCTTCATTAATAGAATAATTTGGTACAAGTAGTCTCAAGTTGGCCCAACCTTGGGCCAACCGTGAGGTTACACTTGAGATAGAAGGTTGGCCCAACTTTGGTAGCCAGAGTTGGGCCAACCATTTTAGCGCATTTTAGCCGACGGTCGGTAGCCAACGTCGGCCGTGGTGATCATCTAACAGGTTGGCCCGACCTATGAGCCAAAGGTGGGCCAACTTACTGCACGGTTGGCCCAACCATGGGCCGACCGAAAATTCCCACCTGGGTGGACAGGGCCCCAAGATGGACATTTCGTATAAAATTTTTGTTTAAGGTGACAGCGCCTTATGCTTTTTGTCATTTTTGTTGTTTGTCTAGACGAAGATTTTGATGCACATTTAAAGAAAAAATACCAGTTGGTTTTTCTTCTACACATGCCACGTAATTTAGTGTCTAAAAAAGTTTTGTAACAGTTTTTTCTTTAGTTGGTAAAGTTATTTAAATTTATGATTTTGAATGAGTATTTAACGTTATAATATTCTTTATTTATCGTATAATAATATCCTAAAATGATTTTACTAATTCAGTGTTCGTATATATATTTTTACTGGGGACTAAAAAATGGTGTCATGTACCCTAAGATGGACAGGCCTCAAATCTCAATGTATTTATTGGCATATTTTGGATTTTACACTTTTTTTAATAATTTTTTGAGCCAATTAATTAAAATTTTTTATTTTCCACCATAAAATGTGATGTTATCGTCAGAGAATTTGATATATCTATATTTTTCGATATTTTATTACTTTTTACTGTTAAGCTATTAGATTAAAGTTTTAAGAAATGTTATTTCCTGCACGGAAAGAAATCTGGTAGAATTAAATCAGTTGATAGTTCGGTAGATTTTTAGTATCAATAGATAAATAGAATTTTATTATCTAATTTGACTAATATTAATATGAAAACATGAAAATATTCTGAAGAGCTTGAGATAGGAAGAAACCAACAGCCATTTATAAAATTTCCATCTATTTGATATTGAAAATGCTCATAGGCCTTATTACAATTCCATCACACGCCAGCTAATATTATTCTATCGGCCACCACTAATTTTCAGGCCAAGTTTGTACAACACAAACTAAGCTTTATATACATGTATGAACACACAAACGCAAGTAATACAATGGCTGACGGATCAGCCATCAGGCCCAGCCAATGTATTGCTTGCGTGTGTGTGTTCATACATGTATATAAAGCTTAGTTTGTGTTGTACAAACTTGGCCTGAAAATTAATGGTGGCCGATAGAATAATATTAGCTGGCGTGTGATGGAATTGTAATAAGGCCTACGAGCATTTTTAATATCAAATAGATGGGAATTTTATAAATGGCTGTTGGTTTCTTCCTATCTCAAGCTCTTCAGAATATTTTCATGTTTTCATATTAATATTACTCAAATTAGATAATAAAATTCTATTTGTCTATTGATACTAAAAATCTATCGAACTATCAACTGATTTAATTCTACCAGATTTCTTTCCGTGTGATAAATTCCGTAAAATGATTAAAAATTAGTTTAAGAATTGTTACAGGATGTTAATTTCTTATTTACTACAATTTTCAGAGACTTTTATGAAGGTGTCCATCTTGGGGCCACTTTTTTTTGGGCCAAAAATTTTAACAATTAGAAAAAACGCTTTAAAAAATGTTTATGTTCAAAATAAAATTTTATCTCTGTGGCCATAAGTTACCTTATAAATTGTATTTTCATCCGGTATAAAACATTTTAATATATTTTATTTGGTTTGGATTCTACAGCAATAAGACGAAAGGGTGTCCAACTTGGGGCCCTCTCCCCTACACTGGTCGCCAGATATGCTTTAACATATTTCCATTGGACCTACGTGTTAAAATGTTAAAGCATATCTGGCGATAGCTGTACATTGGGAATTATGCACATTGGGAATTATGTACATTGGGAATTATGCACATTGGGAATTATGTACATTGGGAATTATGCACATTGGAAATTATGTCCATTGGGAATTATGTACGTTGGGAATTATGCACATTGGGAATTATGTCCATTGGAATTATGTCCATTGGGAATTATGCACATTGGGATTTAGAGAATATTCATGCGCCTTCTCTGAGGGTACACTGAGAGAGAAAAGTGATTCAACCTTTAACACCGTGAATTCGTATAAGTCTAAAAGCATATATGATTTAATTAATGCAATATGTAGCTGACAATTTTATGTCACTGTTTTAAAAATAAAGACACGCATCACTAAAACATACACAAGAATTACAAAGTTGAAGTTAAAAGGTAATAAAATAGTAAAATCCATAGATGAAGGCATAGGAAGCCGCGCTCACGAAACGACAAAATGTAAAATGGCGTCACTACGAAGCCCTAATAGCACAAAAGGTTTTATCAACGTTGCTTCATCGTTTCCTTGCAACGTTACCGGTCAAGAAAAGTAACGTTGCATATGTCATGGGGCTATGAACGTTGCAAGGAAACGTTGCGGAACGTTATTTTGAAACTTTGAATAACCATTTAAAAATCTTTTAAAAATTAATAATGTTGATATTGTGCGCAGTAGTTTTCTATCGCAATTAGAGCTGCGCAGTTGATTTTAGTGACCAATGTTCTATAGAAGGAATTATATTATCAACATCGAATAATATTAATAAAAAAAATTTAGCCTTTTCCGCAACATTTTTCCGCAGCCCGCACTGCGATTTTTCGAATGCCTATTCAAAGTTCCAAATTAACGTTCCGCAACGTTTCCCTGCAAGGTTCCCAGCCCCATGACACATGCAACGTTATTTTTCTTGGCTGGTAACGTTGCAATGCAACGTTTGCAACGTTACACGTAAACGTTGCAGCAACGTTGATGAAACGTTTGGTGCTATTATAGGGAGTGCGCTAGAACACATTTCAGCAAAGGACATGCGCAGTAACTCTGCCACCTTCCCTGCGGACGTCGAACTCCGACAAACTTGCCTGAAATTCAGCTAAAACAACCCTGTCGATAAGAATACCTGAATCATACCTAAAATATACCTATAAAATACCTTATTAAGGCATTTTTTAGGTATATTACAGGTACGTTTCAGGTACTGTTCATCGGCAGGGAAATCTTACTTTCTTTTCGTATGGAAAAGTCAGACCATTTTTGCGGATTTTATACTTAAATTTTTACTTAAAGTTAAATCCGCCTTTGTAGCCGGATTTTCTGTTTTTTTAATGTCATAAAATAAGAAACATGATGAATTTAACCTTCGCGCTACCGGATGCTACCCCGGGTAGACATAGAGATTTTCTCCAATCTAACCGCAATTTTAAGTCACTGAACAAATTTTTATTTAATTTCGAAAAATTAAAACAAAAATTTTTTTTTTACATTTCTTCTTGTTTATTTATAACATTTGTAAATGTATGTAAGCGAGATTTACTAAGGTAACTTAGGGTATTTTAATAATAATTTGTTTTAACAATTTTTTATTAATATTTATAACTGTTTTATATTAATATCTTATATAAATTATTGATTTAGTACATATCAAAGCTAAAATTTTCTCAATTTTTTCATTCTGTTGGTCTCGCTGCTTATTTTGGAAATTTTACAATTTTGCAATAATAAATCGTTTAAACATTCGCAAAATTCATCGCAATATTAGTAAAAAGTACTATTTGTTGACACACAACAAATATAGAAAAAAACTTAAATGATTTTAAGTCTCTTTTGTAAAATTACAAATAAACAAACTCGTGTCTACCCGGGATAGATATCCGGTAGTCCGCGTTACAAAAAACGGTCCGGTAGCGCGAAGGTTAAGGTAATGCTCAAAGTACGTTCAATCTAATCTTTCTTCTTACTGTGAAAAGACGTCAAAAATAACATCCCTGCATATCCCAATTTCAGGTGTTATTTGAGACGTAATTTTAAACGTCACTTTTTACGTATTTTCTTATTACGTCACTTTGACGTCAAATAATAAGTCAATTTTGAAGTCAAATAATGAGTCAATTTTGACGTCGGAATTTTTCAAGTGGGAAGTACGTGTTCATGAACATGTGCATTTTCCTCTGCACGTATTCGTTGTTCCAATTTCATGATCTCTAAATTTGAAACAGCGCAAAGTATACACACTGAGAAAAGAGGATCTCGATTTATAGTAAATAATGTAATTATTTAGTAAAAATTACTATTTGTAGTAAAAATTACTATTTAGAGTAAAATGTACTTCATATAAAGAAAAATTACTTTTTACGTAGTAAAATTTACTAATTGTAATTATTACTCTAGTCATTTTTAAAAATTCTGTTAATATTTTTAATTTTTATATTGTCTTAATAAATTTTATCAACTTCGAGTATTAATTATTAAATTCGTCCTTTTTTAAATATTGCTCAAGCATTTTTAAAAAGTATAACTGCGTGATATAACAATTACTTCAGTAGGATCAGTTTTTAATATTTGCTAGCAATTTTTGCTCAGGAAATAGTAATCCGTGCCACTACTACTAATACTACTACACGCCTCTCACCGATACGCGAGTCATATACAATCGAAATATATGTACATTTAATAAATGCTTCAATTCCTTGTTACATAAACATTTTTAATATTTTTTAAACAAATCTCTTGTTAATATGGATCTTATACTTTTATTTTGACATATTTTGTTCTAAAAAAAATTATAATAAGCAAATTTATATCAAAATGTGTATTAAATTAGATAATTTAATTGTTTCATACTTTAAATTAATTAGCATATTGTTACTCATTAATGATACAAAAATATTTTAAATAATATGTATTCTATTACCATTGCAAATTTTTTTATAAAACTTGAATTTGTTTGGTAAATATTAAGTAATTAATTTTCTAGTTCAAAAATTTTTTTTGTAACTCAGGTGTTATACAAAAATAATTTTTCATTTTTCATTTATGTTTAATCATATTATTTTGTATTATTTTCTTCAAAAAACTGCATTTGTTATAATAATTAATTAAATTTATTTTGATATTCAGATAAATTATTCAATATTAATATTAAAACATTTTTAAAATTAATTTTTACTTTTATGTTTGCTATTTTATTTTATAAATTAGTTTGCTTTAAACTATTTAATAAGTATTATTTATTAATAATATATTGTATAAAAAAATTTAATAATATTTTATTATAAAATTTTTTAGATTAAATAAGTATTTCATTTATTTTTACATATTTACAATTTTTTTATTTAATATTATTCTATATAATATTATTCTATTTACTAATGTTTTGAATAATATTTACATTTAATTTCAATAATGTAGTAAAATATATGGGGTTTATGATTTATTTTATTGCGGTAATTCATATAAGTTAAAAAATATATGACGTCAGTTGCGTCGATAGCCGAGAGGCTTAATGCGAAAGCGTGCGTTTTTAGGGTTGCGAAATTGCGTATTTATATTTAAGTTAGGTAGTTCGATCCCGTATAGTTCTAAGATTTTTCCGAAATGTTCACTCGTTAATTCTAAGTACTTGTATATTAGAAGAATGAAACTTGTAAATTAATAAATTGAAGTGTATTTATAAAGTTAATAATTTAGAAACATTTATTTTTATTTGCATTGATTTATTTTATAAAGAATTAAAAACAAGAAAATATTATTTTCTGTATTATTTCATTCTCCCGTTTCCCGTCTCACACGTATATACAGCCTACATCGGTGAGTGACGCGAGCAGTAGAGGGGCAAAATTACAATTTTCTGAGCAAATATCGTTAGTGGCGATGTAAACGCCACTCCATTGAATAGCAATTCTTATTCTGGATGATACAATAGTTCCTCAGATTCATATTAATACTTATAATTTTCATTTAAATTTTCCATTCCATGGAGTAAATTTTATTTCAATCAAAGTATAATTCATTTACTGAATTAAGTAAAAAGTATTTAATTTTTGAACAGTTTCAAAACTACTGCTCAAAAATAGTAATCTTTAATCGAAAATATGTAACTTTTATTATTCTTTTTTTTCAGTGCAGCTGTTTCAAAACAGCGTATATCGTCGCTTGAAGGCAGCAACATGCCGAATCAGCTAAACGGTAAAAAAGATGCCTTTTCCAATAAAAAGTGAAAAACATGCCGTTTCAGGAAAATTGTGAAAACTATGCCTTTTCATGTTAGCGGTGAAAAAGATACCTTTTCAGACAAACGGTGAAGAACATTCCTTTTCAAATGATCAAACAATTTTTTAATATTTAATAGGAAAAAATTGTTCTATCATTTTTTTATTTATATATTGTATTAATATTTAATATTTTTATTATTTATCAATATATTAATTATTTTATTTTTTTATTATTGCAATTTTTACCTATTTAATAAAGAATTGTTTGATAATTTGAAAAGGTATGTTCTTCACCGTTCGTTTGAAAAGGTATGTTTTTTACCGAGTGACGATATACGCTCATCAAAAAGCGATTTTTTCACTGATTAACAGCGAAATTCACTAATTCACCAGCGTATATATACGCTATTTTGAAACAGCAGTATACTTTGGGCTGGTTAAACAGCGAATTTTCGCTGTTTCAAATTTAGAGATTGTGCTGACCGTTCGCAAGTTCATGCACAAAATATAAGTTAATGCACTGTGCATGATTTCATACAGAACCATGTATACAAGTTCAGTACATGATCTCGTACACGGATTTACAACCAGGTCATTTTCTGATTTTTACCAAGAAATAACCCATGGTTTGCGAGCTTCGTGGCTAAATATGAAACAGTGAAAATTCGCTTTTTTGACAGTGGAACGCAGTGCCGGCCTTAGGGTAGTGCGCGCCTGTGCGGCCGCACTAGGGCGCTGAGTCTTCCCAGTAAGAAGAGAGTAATTAAAAAATATTAAAAAATTTTAATATTTTTGAATACGTTTTCTGTCCAATACATTTGTATCCGGTGATAGCACCTACTTTTACCCGAAAATCAATCCTTATGAATATAGGTTTAAAAAATTTGTCAATCCAAATGAATCCCTTTATAATGGAAAAAAAATAAAATGAATATTTTTTAATATCTGCAGTTCAGGTTATTGAATACAAATGAATCCCTTTATAATGAAAAAATAAACTAGTTATTTTTAAATACCCACACGTCAGATTATTCAATCTGAATGAATATTTTTATAATAAAAATGCAATTAAAATAAAATGAAAATTTATCCGAATGAATACCCTTATAATTGAAAAATATAAAATGAACATTTTAAATACTCACGATTCAGTTTTATTTAATCCAAATAAATACCATTATAATGAAAAAAAAAATGAAAATTTAATATTTGAAAACACATAGTTCAGATTATTCAATCCAAATTAATCTCTTTATAATTTAAATAAATAAAACCAAATCTATTGTTCTAAATACTCATCTCTTTAAAAATAAATCAGTGAAAAGTCACTGAAGAAATTCAAATTAATATACATTTCTACCAATTTTTTTAAATTCTTTACTAAAGTTTTAGTGAAAATTGACTGAAAATAAGTAAAAAGTTCCACTAATTCGAATTAGTGACCGTTTTTCACTAATTCAGATTAAAAGAGCACATTTGAAATCACTGTAAGGTGTAAACAAAGAAGTAACAAAGAATTTCAATTTTTGAAATTAATTTCATTAATTTCGATTTATAGGGTTATAAACAACTCCCATAAATGGGGGGTATTTATACACAATTTATGTAATTATTAATTTATAACTAATATCCAAATGAACCTATCGAGTTGCAGTCTTTTCTGACTTAACTATTTTTTTATATTTTAAAACAATAACTTATTCAGTCAAATTAACCACAATAACCAATTGCAACTGTTATAAACAAATTATTGTTAATAATGATTAATTACTCACAAATTCACCTGGAAAGAGACAACTTTTTCCTAATTTTACAAATTAATGGCCTATGGTTAGAAAAATAAAAATTGTTGACTGTCAATTATTATTTACTAGCAACATTAACGCGCGCTCAAGCGCGCTACAAACTTTACATTATTGGTCATTTAAAAACATAAATTTTTGCAAATTCAAATAATGAAACTTACGAAATTGAAGAATATATTTGAAAAATGACAAAAATACATTGAATGTCGAAAAATAGCTACATAATTACACAATTGAAAAGAATAGTTTAAAAATTTTAACAATAAATTTTAATTTTAAACAAAAGAGTTGAAAAATTATAGGAATAACTGTTGGAAATACCTAATTGTAAATTGAACAACTGTATTGAAAATCGATAAAAATAATTGAAATTGAAGAAAATAATAAAAATGGAGGAAATAAATTGAAAATTTGAAAAAAATAATTGATAATAAACAACAAAATTACAAAATGGCAAAAATAATTGACAATTGAAAACAAAATTCAAAAGATGGCTAGATTAATACACAACCGATCAAAATAACTTAAAAAATCGAAGAATAGTTATAAAATTTTAAGATAATAATTGCAAATTGAAAAATTGTAGGAAATAAATGAAAACTGCGGAAAATGATTAATAATATTGAAGGAAATAGTTGAAAAATGACGAAAATTGAAATTTCAATTTTCAATTGAAAACAAAAATCGAAAAATAACTAGATTAATAGACAACTGAAAAAATAATTGAAAAAATTAAACAAGAAATATTAAATTTAAAGAAAATAATTGCAAATTGAAAAATTAAGAAAATTGTAGGAATAATTGCAATTTTAAAACAATTTTTATGAGTGTACAAAATAATTGAAAAAGTCCAAGAATTATAGGAAATTGAGGAATTAATTGAAAATCGATCAAAATAATTTAAAATTAAAGAAAATATTTGAGAATTGAGGAAATAAATTGAGAACTGAAGAAATACATCGAAAATTTAAGAATTAAATTAAAATTTTAAAAAATAATAATTGATAACTGAAAAAAAAATTACAAAATGACGAAAATAAATGACAACTGAAAACACAATTCAAAATATGGCTAGATTAACACGCAACTCAACAAAATCTATATAAATAAAATCAACATTTTGTCTGTACATTGCGCCAAACTCAAAAAATTTTACATACTTTTTCGTTTTAAGTGATAAGAATCGCGAAAATGCAAAAAAAAAAAAATTCTGTCTGTCTGTCCAGGATTTTTTGTCCGGGCATCACTTAAAAACGGCTCAGCCGATTCAGGTGAAATTTGGCAGAGTATTAGAGTGTCACTCTACTTAGATTTATAAAAAAAAATTTTAGAAAATATTATTAAAAGCTGAGATATACAACTAAGTCACATTTTCACATACACGTACATACATACACATAAACATGCATATGTACATATATACATACACACACAAACACATACTCACATATACACACACTTTTCACTATGATATTTGTAAACAGCGGATCAAATTACGTAAGCATACGAAGTATCAAAAAGATTTGAGGTTTAAGCTGCGAAGTACACCCCAAACACCTGCATGAAAATAATTTTTGTCAAAAAATACTTTCTGTCGGAAAATGCATGCTTTAAAAAATACTTTCAGTCAGAGAATATTTTTGGTCAAAAAATACTGTTGATGGCACGCCACTAGATTTCGATGCCCGCCGAAGGCGGGCTCGAAAGCTAGTAATTTATAAAATCAAAGAATAATTATAAAATTTTTAGTTAATAATTTAAAATTGAAAAATTGTAGGAATTAATTGAAAACTGCGGAAAATAATTAAAAATTGAAGTTAAAAAATAACTAGAGTAATTGAAAAAATGAAGAAAATATGTGAAAAATGACGAAAATAATTGTCAAGTAAAAAGAAAATTAAAAAATAACTAGATTAATAGACAACTGAAAAAAATAATTGAAAAAATGAAACAAGTAATATTAAATGTAAAGAAAATAATTGTAAATTGAAAAATTTAGAAAATTATAGAAATAATTGTTGGAAATAATTGCCCATTTAACAACTGGATTGAAAATCGAAAAAAATAATTAAAATTGTAAAAAGTAATTGAAAATAGAAGAAAGCAATTAAACATTGAAGAATGGAATTAAAATTGAAAGAATATAATTAAAAATTGAAAAAGAGTAATTGAAAAAAGCCGAGAATTAATGAATATATCTTAGAAGAAAAAAATTGAAAACTGAAGATTGGAAATAAAAATTGAAGAATGGCATTAAAAATTAAAGAACATAATTGAATAATTGTATTTAAAATTAAAGAAACTTAATGATATCGAACAAAATAATAGGAAAAAGCGATAATTTTTTAATATTAAAGAAAATAACTGAAAATTGAAAAGTGGAATTTAAATTTGAAGAAAATAACTGAGAAATGAAGAATTCTAGAATTGAATAATTGATTTGCAATTTTAAAACAATTTTTATGAGTGTAAAAAATAATTGAAAAAGTCCGGGAATTATTGGAAATTGAGGAATTAATTGAAAATTGATCAAAATAATTAAAAATGAAAGAAAATATTTGAGAATTAAAGAAAATAATTAAAAATTGAAGAAATAAATTGGAAATTAAAGAATTAAATGGAAATTTCAAGAAAATAATTGATAATTAAAAGAAAAATTACAATATGACGAAAATAATTAACTATTAAATATTATAACTATTGCTAATAATTTTTGGTGTAAAAAACGAAAATAATATGTACCTAAAATTTACTTAGTAATAGTATCCATTTTTCTATCCAGAAAGTCTGGCAGTCCATATAGCACTTTCACAACCGTTTTTATAGTTTGTATAATGAAAACCGAAAAACATTTTGTCAGTATAATTTAATTTTAAGTTTTGAATGAGCGTTTTTGGTACGTGTTGACCGGATCAAAATTTAACGAAAACTGAGTTTACAAGGAAAGTGACAGTTGAGATGAAACACATGTTAAAAGTCATAAAAGGATCAAGCGAGGGTTCAAGAAAAGGTTTAGTTGTCTCGATAGGAAAAAAAACTTGTTTGTGTGGTTCATTGTTATGAAGGGGTCAAGATTTTAGAGACCTCGGGAAACATTTTTGTGACGATGTAAATGAAAATACTCGTGAAAATATAAACAGAAATATTGCTGAGATTAAAACTATAAAATTGCCTGGTAAAAAACAGATAAGTTGTTAGTGTCATTACGTTCGTTAACTGCTGTTGTATCTGTTAATTCATTTTAAGGATCATACGTTTTTTATAATTTCCCGTTCTGTCTAAAATTTTTGCCTCAATTTTTACTTTATCAAAATCGAAAGTATGGTCCTTAAAACAGGCATATTCGGTAAGAGCAGTCCATTTATTAGGTGATTCATAAACATCATCTTTGTGTTCTTTTATTCTTAAGTTTAAGTTGAAGAATGATGTTGACTGAGCATACATTGAGGCATACATTGAAGTTGTGTTTTTCTTTTAAAAATTACACACTGTCAATACAGATTTCAAAAAAGTTTTTTTTAATAAAGTCTAAACAAAATTTAATAACTTTCTCTCTAAATCTGAATTAGTGTTTTTCTATTAATAAATTATTGATAAGTGGAAAAATTAATAACAAATTAGTAAAATTATTACTATTTAATAGTAGCTCACCTTTCACTAATTCAATAGTAGAAAACCACTAATTCAGATTTAAAAAGCTTCAAAAGATGATTAATTTAAATTCTTTAAAAATGTATTCAAGAATAATATTTAAGTAAAAAAAAATTTTAATAATGAACACTTTTAAGAAACTTTCATCAACGTCTTAATAAATTATAAAGATCACTAAAAATTATCTTCAAATTTACGTATTTTTCGCTTTTTAACCCACAATTAAGGTATTTCTCTTGCAGTTATATACTTGAAAAAATAGTTTTTTATGGATTTTCTTTAAATTGTGAGAAAACGTTATTTTATATGTGTCTTCTATCTGGTTAAGATTTCAGGACCCTTTACCGTCTAAAATTTGAGATATTCTTGTTCAAAATTTCAATTTTACATGCAAAATGATAAAAAATTGAAATTTCGAACAAGAATATCTCAAATTTTAGACGGTAAAGGGTCCTGAAATCTTAATTAGATAGAAGGCACATATAAAATAACGTTTTCTCACAATTTAAAGAAAATCCATTAATCCATAGAGAATCGATTTTTTTAAGTACCTATAACTGGAAGAGAAATATCTTAAGATGCAACAGTGTATAAAAACGGTGTATAATTTTGTGCCGAAGACGCATTATAAATGAGTCCATCTGAAATAAATAAAAATTTATCAAATATTAAGTTTCAATCACATGTAGAGATGAAATGAATTGTCGGTATTTAAAAATATTAGTTTTATTTTAATTTAAATTTTATTATAGAGAGATTTATTTGTATTGAATAATCTAAGCTGTAGGTATTAAAAAATATTCATATCATTTTTTTAATTATAAAAGGTTTCAATTGGATTAATTAAATCTGAACTGTAGGTCTTCAAAAATATTGATTTTTCAAAAATTTTAATTTCATTATAAAGGGATTCATTTGTATTGAATAACCTGAACTGCGGACATTGAAAAATATTCATTTTATTTTCTGTATTTATAAAGGGATTAATTTGGATTGACAAATATTTGAACCCATATTAATAAGGATTGATTTACGGATAAAAGTGGTGTTATCACCGGATACAAATGGATTGGACAGAAAACGTATTAAAAAAGATTACATAATTTGACTTTTTCTTCGAAAATCATAAAATTCCAATCTTTTTCAATTTCCTCCTTCTTACTGGGTTAGGGGGCGGCGTGGTTTTCAAAAGGACGGTTTCGAAAAAAGGTAATTATGCAGTTAAGCGGCTTTTCCGAATTTTCCAGTTTTTTAATCAGGACCAAGCCTAAGTGGTGTATTTTAGCACCAAGACAAATAATCAGGTGGGGGAGGTTGAAAAAGTTCACCGGTTTTTTATATTTTTGTAAAAAACTTCAATTTTTTTACCATTATGAATAAAGCATATTTCATCACTTTTTTCCTGTGAAAACCACTTTAAAATGTTAATTACTGATTGTAAACGCACAATTATAATAAAAATCGAGAAAGTAACTATCACTTTGACAGCTGTAAATATTATCCGGGTTGTGCAGAGATACTTGGTCTTTTTTTCTCTTGTTACAATGCAACGCAAAACGGAGTCATGGGATGCAGGCCTTAGGCTGCAGTCCCATGTGAAACGAAAGCGTTTAATCGAAAGCAGAGATGGATAGTTCCAAAATGCACTAGCAAAATTCTCATTTTGCGTGTATGTGTATGTTCGTTATCTTATTGTAATTCTGACTTACGACTTTGGTCCATTATATATTACACGACATGAAGACCACATATACCGGGGTGCCACTGTTAGTGGCACCCCAACCCCCGGTATTTTGGTCCTTGAGCGGCCGCAGGCCGCGCAACATGTGGTCTTCATGTCGTGTAACATATATTGGACCAAAGTCGTAAGTCAGAATAATACGTCTTTTACATAATGTAGAAAACCATGTACTATACGTAGAAAACCTCGAGTTTTCTACATTTACCCATCTCTGCACAACCCGGATAATATTTACAGCTGTCAAAATGATAGTTATTATTTCGATTTTTATTATAATTGTGCGTTTACAATCAGTAATTAACATTTTAAAGTGGTTTTCACAGAAAAAAGTGATTAAATATGCTTTATTCATAATGGTAAAAAAATTGAAGTTTTTTACAAAAATATAAAAAACCGGTGAACTTTCCCTGTAATAAGAGGGTTATTGAGCAAGCGTTTTGGCTAGTTGAGCAAGCCCTCTGCTCAATTGTCCTAACGAAATATGGACAATTGGGCTGGTTGCTCATTCACCCAATGCATTGAGTCCGATAATCCACAAGGTATTTCGAGCTTAAAACTTGAGAAAAAGTGACTTAATATTGATAAAACACTAAGAAACGTTAAATTAAGCATAAATACACAAAATTAGATAATAAAAATACGTATATTAAGAATAAATAACATTTCAGAAAAGTCGTGATTCATAGACACACCAGGGAGCAGAACACCTGACTAGCAGAATAGACGTAGCCAATCACAATTTAGTCTCTCGCGGTAGAAAGATTTTGATTGGCTACGTCTATTCTGCTAGTCAGGTGTTCTGCTCTCTGAGTGTCAATAAATCACGTCTTTTCGAAAATGTTATTTATTCTTAATATACGTATTTTTATTATCTAATTTTGTGTATTTATGTTTAATTTAACGTTTCTTAGTGTTTTATCAATATTAAGTCACTTTTTCTCCAGTTTTAAGCTCGAAATACCTTGTGGATTATTGGACTCAATGCATTGGGTGAATGAGCAACCAGCCCAATTGTCCATATTTCGTTAGGACAATTGAGCAGAGGGCTTGCTCAACTAGCCAAAACGCTTGCTCAATAACCCTCTTATTACAGGGTTTTCAACCTCCCCCACCTGATTATTTGTTTTGGTGCTAAAATACACCACTTAGAGTTGGATCCGATTAAAAAACTTGAAAATTCGGAAAAGCCGCTTAACTGCATAATTACCCGAAAAAATTTGATAACTAAAAAAAAAAGGTAAAAACTGACAACAAGAAAGAAAAAACTACTAAAATGGACGCTATACAAATTTTCGCACTGCACCGAAAAAAATATCTTCTTCTTTTGAGCGGAATCCACTCATTTTGATGCTTTTTTTCCTCTACAATATGGTATCAAAATGATTCCCCTCGTTTTGAGAGGATGTTATACTCATCAAAATGAGAGGACCTTTCCTCTCATATAGGGTAAACTTTGTCACTTTCAATTACTTTAAATCATTTAATGAAAGTTAAAATTACTGACTACCTTCATTGATTCACATAAAAAAAGGAATATTCATCAATATTCGAACATTTTGTATGTTGTTTTATTAAATACGCGAGTAAAATAAACATGTCACATTGCTAGGTTATATTGGTCTTTTACTTCAATTTCACATTCGTACACAAACAAATAATGAAGTCAAAATATTATGTGCACAGAACACTAAAATATTATTATTCAGTCTTAAATCATTTAAAACACACTGTAAATTGTCTTCCACAATCGAAAACTAAAGGTGAAAATAAACGTTAAAGCTGACGACGTGACGCGACGCGATACAATTGTTACTGATTGCGCATGTGCAAATATGATATAGAGGATATTCCTATACTTTTAATCGGACGTTTCCTATCGAAAGTAGTGGATTACTCTCAACGTAAGATTAAACCGTGAGAGTCGTCTTCTAATATTTTTCTTCTTCAAAACAGAGGAAAATACTATTGGTTGTAGCATAATTAGCTCATTTTGAGTAAAAAAGTCAAAAGGATTTTATGACAGAAATGTTCCGCTCAAAAGAAGAAGATATTTTTTTCGGTGTGGAGCGCGAAATAGCTAAGGCCGGCACTGGTGGAACGTATATATACTCTCTAAATTTGAAACAGCGCAAAGTATCCAGCTGTTTTAAAACAGCGCATATACAACTTTTAAATGCCCGAATATCTATTTATCAGAATATTGAACTTTCCAAATCTTCATTTGCCCCAACTTTTAACTTTCTAAAACTCTATTAGTCAGAATATTGAACACTCCAAATCTCTATTTGTCAGAATAGTGAACACTCCAAATTTCCATTCGTTACAACTTTTAAATGCTCGAATCTCCATTTGTCACAACTTTTAACACTCCGACTACTAAACATACAGAATCTCCAACTTTCAGACCAAAAGAATGTAGACTTGCTAAAAAAAGCTTTCTGATTGAACGGTAATTTTTTCGCCAATCAGAAAGCTCTTTTAATTAGTTTACATTCTTTTGGTCAAACAGATGGAGATTCTGTATGTTTAGCAGTCTCGAGTGTTAAATTTGTGACAAACGGAGATTTGGAGCGTTCAATATTCTGACAAATAGAAATTTGAAATGTTAAAAGTTGTGATATGGAGATTTGTAGTGTTGAATATTCTGACAAATGAAAATTGGGGAAGTTAAAAGTTCTGACAAGTGGAGATTGGAGAAGTTAAGAGTTGTGACAAACGGAGATTTGGAATGTTCAATATTCTGACAAATGCTAATTCGGGAAGTTAAAAGTTCAGACAAATAGGGTTTTGGAAAGTTAATGTTATGAGAAATTGAGATTCGATAAGTTAAATATTCTGACAAATAAATTTCGGTCTATTAGAGATTCTGTCAATTGAGTTTTGAAGAAAATGATGGCGACCCATCTCCAATGTTCACATTTATAATTTATTAAAATTAAATATATTAAAAAATGTACTGTGAACTTATTTCACATTTCATATTATTAACTTTATTTCTTTTGGAATCTTAAAAAGACACGGGTAATGTCGTTTTAGCATTTGGGTCATTGAATTTTTTCTGTCTGCCCTCGCCCAGAGACGGAACGAATGGAGAACGCGGTTGGGTTTTCTCAGCGTTCTGGTTAGTTCCCGATTGGTTTTTTGTTGAATATTGGAAAAAATTAAATAAAATTGGGAAAAAGGTTAATTGTTATTGTAAAATAGAAGTTCCCTGATTAGTTTAAAATAATCAGGGAACTTCTATTTTACAAGAACAATTAAAAATTAAAAGAAAATTGTGAAAATAACATTTATCGTTATTTGGAACACTTCTAGTGACTTCTAGTTAGTCAGTACCGCGGAAAATTCAAATATGTCAATCTCTTGTTGAACAATTTAAGAACATGAAAGTCTTAAATAATATAGAAATGTACATTCAATTAAAAGGGAAAATGTTCAAACTTGAATAAAAAATTAAAAACTAATAATTTCGAGTTAGAAAGATTAAACTAGGGAGCGTTTTATTGAACTTATAGGAGAGCCGGCAACCCGACTTACAGAGGAAATCGGGAAAAGATATTGAACAGGGGCTGATCGTCAAATTTTCGAATAGAAATTGGTGAAATTAATTTGTAAAAGAATAATAAATTATAATGTTTATTGAAAAAGGAAAATATGTAGGAATTGCAAATTTCAATAATAATAACAATGTTATTCTCATAAAATAATACAAAAAATATAAAATAGTTAATATTTGACCAATTTCTCATTCAACTGATTTTTTTCAAATTCAAGTTAATAAAAGTACAATATTAATAAAATAGTCAAAATAATACTTGTCTAAATGGATAAAATGAAAATCAAAGTTGGGATGATACTAATTTAAAAAAGAAATAAATAACATATATAAGATTTACTGAAACAAAGGTTAATAAAAGATTTATAGTTATAATTATTAATTTAATTAAATAATATAATTTAAATTTTATTTTAATTAAAGTTAGGTATATTAAACTTATCATTCAAATAGTTGAAATAATTAAAGGGTATGAAAATTTATCAATAAACAAATTTTATAAATATTAAATATTAAAAATAAAGGTTTATAATAATAAAATTACTTAATTATAAAAAATTAAGAATAAATAATTTTACATTTTTATTTAAAATTTCATTATCATTTAATTATTATTTAATAAATTCAAAAAAAAAAACTTATTAAATTTTAATGAGATCTATAGAAAAATTTTATTTAAAATCATTTTATTATTTAAATGATCTTACCAAATTCAATTTTTTATTAAAAAAAAATAATAATAAAATAAAATATTTATCAAATACTTTAATGAAATTATTGTAGAAAATGAATTTTTTAAAAATAAGTTTTTCCAAAATAAAGTTAATTAATTATCAGTCAAATAATTATTAAACATGTAGTTAATTAGTTTATTTTATTGGAAAAAAATAAGTAATTACATCTAATATGAATTAAAAAACAAAATAAATCAAGTATTTATCAAATACGTTATTTATATTATTTTTCAGAAAAAAAAAATTCAATTTAATATGCCGTTTCAAAAATTTATTTACTAATTTATTTGTATACATTTAATATTGCTAAAAAAACGGAAAATCGACAATTTGACAAAGTTTAAAACGCAAAATATTCAAAAATTAATAAAAAAAACGTTCTCTGCGCATAGAACTTTTAATTTGGGATCTATATTTGCAAAATATTTGATAATTAAAACAAATTATCAATTATTTTACAAAATAGACCCTACCAATCGATTAGTATTTCAAAAACGGAAAATCGACAATTTGACAAAGTTGGAAACGCAAAATTCTCATAATTTAATTAAATAATCGTTCTCTGCGCATAGAACTTTTAATTTTAGGATCTATATTTGCAAAATATTTGATAATTAAAACAAATTATCAATTATTTTACAAAATAGACCCTACCAATCGATTAGTATTTGAAAAACGGAAAATCGACAATTTGACAAAGTTGGAAACGCAAAATTCTCATAATTTAATTATATAATCGTTCTATGCGCATAGAACTTTTAATTTGGGATCTATATTTGCAAAATATTTGATAATTAAAACAAATTATCAATTATTTTACAAAATAGATCCCAAATTAAAAGTTCTATGCGCATAGAACGATTATATAATTAAATTATGAGAATTTTGCGTTTCCAACTTTCTCAAATTGTCGATTTTCCGTTTTTTTAGCAATATTAAATGTATACAAATAAATTAGTAAATAAATTTTTGAAACGGCATATTAAATTGAATTTTTTTTTTCTGAAAAATAATATAAATAACGTATTTGATAAATACTTGATTTATTTTGTTTTTTAATTCATATTAGATGTAATTACTTATTTTTTTCCAATAAAATAAACTAATTAACTACATGTTTAATAATTATTTGACTGATAATTAATTAACTTTATTTTGGAAAAACTTATTTTTAAAAAATTCATTTTCTACAATAATTTCATTAAAGTATTTGATAAATATTTTATTTTATTATTATTTTTTTTTAATAAAAAATTGAATTTGGTAAGATCATTTAAATAATAAAATGATTTTAAATAAAATTTTTCTATAGATCTCATTAAAATTTAATAAGTTTTTTTTTTTGAATTTATTAAATAATAATTAAATGATAATGAAATTTTAAATAAAAATGTAAAATTATTTATTCTTAATTTTTTATAATTAAGTAATTTTATTATTATAAACCTTTATTTTTAATATTTAATATTTATAAAATTTGTTTATTGATAAATTTTCATACCCTTTAATTATTTCAACTATTTGAATGATAAGTTTAATATACCTAACTTTAATTAAAATAAAATTTAAATTATATTATTTAATTAAATTAATAATTATAACTATAAATCTTTTATTAACCTTTGTTTCAGTAAATCTTATATATGTTATTTATTTCTTTTTTAAATTAGTATCATCCCAACTTTGATTTTCATTTTATCCATTTAGACAAGTATTATTTTGACTATTTTATTAATATTGTACTTTTATTAACTTGAATTTGAAAAAAATCAGTTGAATGAGAAATTGGTCAAATATTAACTATTTTATATTTTTTGTATTATTTTATGAGAATAACATTGTTATTATTATTGAAATTTGCAATTCCTACATATTTTCCTTTTTCAATAAACATTATAATTTATTATTCTTTTACAAATTAATTTCACCAATTTCTATTCGAAAATTTGACGATCAGCCCCTGTTCAATATCTTTTCCCGATTTCCTCTGTAAGTCGGGTTGCCGGCTCTCCTATAAGTTCAATAAAACGCTCCCTAGTTTAATCTTTCTAACTCGAAATTATTAGTTTTTAATTTTTTATTCAAGTTTGAACATTTTCCCTTTTAATTGAATGTACATTTCTATATTATTTAAGACTTTCATGTTCTTAAATTGTTCAACAAGAGATTGACATATTTGAATTTTCCGCGGTACTGACTAACTAGAAGTCACTAGAAGTGTTCCAAATAACGATAAATGTTATTTTCACAATTTTCTTTTAATTTTTAATTGTTCTTGTAAAATAGAAGTTCCCTGATTATTTTAAACTAATCAGGGAACTTCTATTTTACAATAACAATTAACCTTTTTCCCAATTTTATTTAATTTTTTCCAATATTCAACAAAAAACCAATCGGGAACTAACCAGAACGCTGAGAAAACCCAACCGCGTTCTCCATTCGTTCCGTCTCTGGGCGAGGGTGATTAAAAGTTATATAATTTTTATGTAATAATATTATTTATTTTAAAATAATACAAAATTGTCATGAAATAGAATTATTCCTAATATTTTTCTGAGCATTTAAAAAAAAAGAAAACCTTGATACGACTGATAGAACGGAAAATATTGCAATTTCAAATCTTTTTTCGAAATTTGAATTCTCGTTAACTAATTAATATTTTGATCTAATATTTATGTAAAATATTAATCATACTAAATATAATAAAATTTTAAAGTTTCATTGCCCGCAGTTAACCTGCTTAAAATAAGGTAAATCTCACTTTGAATCGCACTATAGTAAAATAACACAGCCACGCAAAAAAAAAATAAAGTTCCCTGACCTGGGTAAGAGACACACATTTTTCTATGTATTTTGATGCGCTGAATCCGAATCCGACATCAGAATTGGTCCATCAGATCAAGTTTTGACCCTAACCTCAAAATTAATAAAATGACACTTTTTGAACATTAGAATTTGAACTCGACTTAACTTTAATACATGCCTAGGTCCAATAGAAAGCTTGAATTATTACCTTTAAAATGCCTTTTTAGAACACATAATTATACAGAATACGTTTACATAGTCAAAGAAGGGAACTTACTTATATTCTGATTTTGCTTAATTACATATATTAAGTCAGTGTTGAGTACTATGATGTAAATGCACAGTCATACATGCACACAAACACACACATAGATATTCATATGGACATTTGATCAGGATCTCATATAACACATTTCTAGATAGAGGAAAGTTACTTTTAAGCATTTTTAAAATGCTTCTCTACTAACTGTTCGTTAATAAGTCAATCGTTGTGATTTTAAAAAAGAAAACGAAAAATACAATTTCGCAAAACAAACGTTATTATCAACATTTTTAAATACGAAAAAATTAAATAGTTAGAATTGATGAATCACTGTAGTGGCGCAACTAGGATTTCAGGGCCTCCTCACAGGAAGTAAAATTGGGCCCCCTTTAGAAAATTCCAAACAAAATTTTAAACGATTTTAGCTATAAGTTGAACCAGAAATTATATATGATCCAGGAAGGTACACTGAGAAAAATGGATGTTTACCCTTAACATCTGGATGTTAACGCTTAACATATTTATCACTTAACATAAGGACAGCTATCTAGATGTTCAGGGTTAACATTTAGATATTAAAATTTAATATCTAGATGTTAAAATTTAATATCTTAGATGTTAACCTTTAATATTTAGAGGTTAAGCGTTACTATCTTGTTTTAAACATCTAATTCTAAACATCCATTTTTCTTAGTGTAGAAATAACACAATTTTATATCATGTCAAAAGCGACGTTTCGCCAACAAGGGTTCGTTGGCCTCATTAGGCTATACTCGTTAAAACTTTAAACATTCTTTAACTCGTCAAAAAAATTAAAATATATTACAATAAAATTGTGTTTAGCGTAAATTAGAAACATTTCTCACAACGATCAGACAGACAACACGACGTAATTTTTTTTAACGAATATAGCCTGATGAGACTAACGAACCCTTGTTGACGAAACGTCGCTTTTGATATGATATAAAATTGTGTTATTTCTACCTTCCTGGATCATATATAATTTCTGGTTCAACTTAAACAAAATGGAAGGATTTACATCTCTCTCATCTGATTTTAGCTATACTTAATTATATTTTTTATTTGTTAAAACATATATTAACTAAAACTGTAATAGAGACAATTGTATTTGCCGAAATATTAAGTAAAATAAACAAGGTGGTCTTGAAGGACCAAAAAATGTGATGAAAATGGATCCAAAATTGGGTTGTAGGGGGTTTCTCCAGGTCACTTGTAGGTTCAGAATCTGGAAAATTTAAAATTCTAACTGCTCCCTTTTTTGAGATATCGATATTTTTGTGTATTTAACCCATTAACGTCAAAATCCAAAAGTTTGTTTTCTATTTTCAAGCTACGTTATTATAAACATAAAAAATAAATCTTTTCACCGAGGGTATATTTTCTTTAGGTTTTGAGAGTGCTCTTTTCGCATCTGAAATTAAAAATTAATTTTTTTGAAACCGAAATTAAATATGTCGGTTGTAATGTCAAAAGACAAAAAAATTTTAATTTTTCAATTTTGATATTTGTTTTCATATTTCATATTTGATCCGCCATTTTGAATTTTGAAAATCTAACTTTATATTCGTAATCAGCGACCCCAAAAACCCCTGGGTAACGAATTTGAACTGAATCAAACTAAAATTAAAATTTTTCATCCGCCATATTGGATCCGCCATTTTGAATTTTGAAAATCTATCTTTAGATTCGTAATCAGCGACCCCAAAAACCTGCAAGTAAGAAAATTTAGGCGAATCCGACGACATTTTGTCGATTAGTAAAATATGTGCATGAACTTGAAAATTTTGCAATGGATTTGATGCTATATTAGGTCCGCCATCTTGAAAATTTTAATTATGCCTTCTATATCTTCAAAGTGAACAACTTTTATGCACTTTTGGTTAAAAACAGAATTATATGCTTACACTTTCTCTGGGTGAAAAGAAATATCAAAATTAAAAAATTGAAATTTTTTTGTGTCTTTTGACATTAAAACCGACATATTTAATTTCGGTTACAAAAAAATTAATTTTTAATTTCAGATGCGAAAAGAGCACACTCAAAACCTAAAGAAAATGTACCCTCGGTGAAAAGATTTATTTTTTATGTTTATAATAACGTAGCTTGAAAATAGAAAACAAACTTTTGGATTTTGACGTTAATGGGTTAAATACACAAAAATATCGATATCTCAAAAAAGGGAGCAGCTAGAATTTTAAATTTTCCAGATTCTGAACCTACAAGTGACCTAGAGAAACACCCTACAACCCGATTTTGGATCCATTTTCATCACATTTTTTGGTCCTTCGAGACCACCGTGTAAACATATAAATTTATTCTAATTTCTTTTTAATTCAATCTGGATCAATTTAAACATAAATTTATTTAAATTTTAATCTATGTAGGTACATATAAAACGATTGAAATTTCAAATCCAATTCAAATTTTATTCAACTCAAATCAAAACTTCAATACTTACACTGAGAAAAGAGGATCTCGATTTATAGTAAATAATGTAATTATTTAGTAAAAATTACTATTTGCAGTAAAAATTACTATTTAGAGTAAAATGTGCTAATTATAAAGAAAAATTACTTTTTACGTAGTAAAATTTACTAATTGTAATTATTACTCTAGTCATTTTTAAAAATTCTGTTAATATTTTTAATCTTTATATTGTCTTAATAAATTTTATCAACTTCGAGTATTAATTATTAAATTCGTCCTTTTTTAAATATTGCTCAAGCATTTTTAAAAAGTATAACTGCGTGATATAACAATTACTTCAGTAGGATCAGTTTTTAATATTTGCTAGCAACTTTTGCTCAGGAAATAGTAATCCGTGCCACTACTACTAATACTACTACACGCCTCTCACCGATACGCGAGTCATATACAATCGAAATATATGTACATTTAATAAATGCTTCAATTCCTTGTTACATATACATTTCTAATATTTTTTAAACAAATCTCTTGTTAATATGGATCTTATACTTTTATTTTGACATATTTTGTTCTAAAAAAAATTATAATAAGCAAATTTATATCCAAATGTGTATTAAATTAGAGAATTTAGTTGTTTCATACTTTAAATTAATTAGTATATTGTTACTCATTAATGATACACAAATATTTTAAATAATATGTATTCTATTACCATTGCAAATTTTTTTATAAAACTTGAATTTCTTTGGTAAATATTAAGTAATTAATTTTCTAGATCAAAAATTTTTTTCTTGTAACTCGTCAGGTGTTATATAAAAACAATTTTTCATTTTTCATTTATGTTTAATCATATTATTTTGTATTATTTTCTTCAAAAAACTGCATTTGTTATAATAATTAATTAAATGTATTTTGATATTCAGATAAATTATTCAATATTAATATTAAAACATTTTTAAAATTAATTTTTACTTTTATTTTTGCTATTTTATTTTATAAATTAGTTTGCTTTAAACTATTTAAGAAGTATTATTTATTAATAATATATTGTATAAAAAAATTTAATAATATTTTATTATAAAATTTTTTAGATTAAATAAGTATTTCATTTATTTTTACATATTTACAATTTTTTTATTTAATATTATTCTATATAATATTATTCTATTTACTAATGTTTTGAATAATATTTACATTTAATTTCAATAATGTAGTAAAATATATGGGGTTTATGATTTATTTTATTGCGGTAATTCATATAAGTTAAAAAATATATGACGTCAGTTGCGTCGATAGCCGAGAGGCTTAATGCGAAAGCGTGCGTTTTTAGGGTTGCGACATTGCGTATTTATATTTAAGTTAGGTAGTTCGATCCCGTATAATTCTAAGATTTTTCCGAAATGTTCACTCGTTAATTCTAAGTACTTGTATATTAGAAGAATGAAACTTGTAAATTAATAAATTGAAGTTTATTTATAAAGTTAATAATGTAGAAACTTTTTTATTTTTATTTGCATTGATTTATTTTATAAAGAATTAAAAACAAGAAAATATTATTTTCTGTATTATTTCATTCTCCCGTTTCCCGTCTCACACGCATATACTGCCTACATCGGTGAGTGACGCGAGCAGTGGAGGGGCAAAATTACAATTTTCTGAGCAAATATCCTTAGTGGCGATGTAAACGCCACTCCGTTGAAAAGCAATTCTTATTCTGGAGGATACAATAGTTCCTCAGATTCATATTAATACTTATAATTTTCATTTAAATTTTCCATTCTATGGAGTAAATTTTATTTCAATCAAAGTATAATTCATTTACTGAATTAAGTAAAAAGTATTTAATTTTTGAACAGTTTCAAAACTACTGCTCAAAAATAGTAATCTTTAATCGAAAATATGTAACTTTTATTATTCTTTTTTTTCAGTGTAAAAATTTTACTATTTTGTACGTTATCTTATTTTAGATATTGATGTTAAAACTGTTTCGACTGTGTATTATAAAATGTGTTTTTAATCTTTTAGAAATTTTAAATAATTTAATAATAATATAAACTTATGTATATTTAGGTATCATAAGATTCTGAAGAAACATGTAAATTAATAAAAAGTATGACAGACTAAAAAAACGAACGAAATTTACACCTAACCTGAAAAAGTTATCTTATTTTATACTGTTGAAGATGATTATTACTCCGAGTCAGGTCAAGAAAATTAAACACAATTTTTTTACGTTTCAACAGGCATCATCTTTAGAAACTGAAAAGTTAATTATATAATAATTATAAATGTTGTTTTAACAACATTTGTAACATAAACTTTTTATAAAAATTTATATATAAATCGAGCACAAAAATATTATACATGTATATTTACAATATTTACCTTTAAAAGATCAATAAAATAATTTTTGAAAATACAAAATTTTATACACTTTTAAAAATTGGTGAATTGTTGGACATACTGGTCAACACGATTTACAATGAATACTGATTGAGTTGCGAAGAAAATCGTGCAACGAGAGTGTTGATCCACTCCTTTAGAATTTTCTTCTGGTGGTTTAGAAGAAGCAAAATCAAAAAGACAAAGAAGAAGGACGTCTGTGTCGTTGAAACGTAAAAATTTGTTTTTAATTTTCTTGACCTGACTCGGAGTGATCGCTATTTATAGTCATCTTCAATATTAAATACAGCAGAGTGATAAATTCAAATTAAATTAATGTAATGACTATGATCTATTCAGGTGTAAATTATTATCTCTAAAACCATTTTGAAGCTGGCAACTAGAGCAAAAAGATTCCGATTTTATTTTTTTCTGATTCTACTTTTACCAAGGCGCTGGTCCTTATATTAAGGTTGTTTTCAGTGTCTTTTTAAAAAAAAAAACCAGCGACAACAATCCTAAAATCCTAGTATTTATGACAAAGTATTGGTATTTTAGTTAGGGGTTGAAATTTAGGGTTTGTTTTTAATAAAAAACATATTCTAAATTCTAGTATTACAATCCATCTCTAAAAAATTCCTGAAGCTGTCAGGACTATAAAAAAATTCTGAATTTATTATTTGTTTGATTCAAAATTATTATAACCGTCTTTTTTTAAGATTGTAAATTTTTTATTTTTGTGGCCTTTTAACGATTTTCATGTATAATATAATTATTAAACTATCATAGTTTATGTAGTTTAAAAAAAACTATTTCTATTCATCAATAACATCATTACAATAATTTGACAAAATGGTTTCTTAATAACTATATAATAATTATGATAACATAATATAAATTAGCAGCTAAAACAAATAAACTTGTATTTTTTTAAATATCAATTGATATTAAGAAGCTTTTGTTGAAACAAGAGACACGTTGGTAGGCTTGAAGCTAATTTAACTAAAAGGTGTTTGCATCTGGGATTTTTTCGGTAATATTGCAGAATCGCTACTTTTCCGAATTTTAAAGTTTTCTTGTGAATTTTGATTCTAGAGCGTAAACAGATGATTTTGCACCAAAAATTAAAATAAACGCTGGAGCCCTTTTTTAGTAACTTTGATTTTTGTTTTTAAAATAACAAAAATTCAATTTCGCTTCAAAAATTTTCATTTTCTGAAAAACTTTCTATATAAAAGTTAGAGATATTAAAAAAGGAATATTTTGTTCAGAAACCTTTTTTTAATATAATCAATATTTTCCATAAAAATCGAAAAAAACCAATATTTACATGATTTTAAATCAATTTAACCCAAAGATGCTGGCATCTGATACTTTAGGGGGTGAGGGGGGGGGGGTTGTCAGCCAAATATCACGCTACATGTTAAAAAAAAATTTAATGCATGAAAAAAGCATCACGAGGAGGATGCACAGTGGGCCAGGAAGTACTCAAAATTGGCCAAAAGTCAAGTTTGCAATTATCAAATGTGAGACTTATCATGTTATTTAAGGATAGTTAGACCACAAAAATTTAGAATATTAACTTAATTAAACTATTAATTTAGCAGTTATACTCGGGAGTGCTCAGACCTGTTCGCACATTTTTAAAGCGTGCTTCTGCAAAAATAACTTCCCAGGCGCGAGAAACCAATGCTGACGCTGGGTGGAGGCTTGATTCTAGCTTTGAAACCCAGAGTGGGTAACCGAGACTGGGAACAGTCTTTAAATCACTGTCGTTCAATATTGGTTGAAGATTGGACACCAATGCTCGTTCCATGCTTGATTCAAGACTGCTTGAATCCTCATGCGCGAAGCTTGAACATCCAATCTAGATTCAAGCTTGAATCAACTGTGACATAAAAAAGTATTATTAATTAAATAATAAATATTACAACTGCTGCAGATTTAGTAATTTTATGAATATTTACTATTAATTTTGTATAAAATAAACTATAAATAAACAAACAAAAATTATGTAATTTTACTTAATAGTAAGATATATTAGAAGTAAATTAAATTTGTAAACAATTATTTTCTTATTTTAAAAAAATAAATTTCAAAGAATCATAACCAAACAAAATAATTTAAAGACAATTTTCAAATTTTAAAAATATTGAAGATATGATTACGTGCTCGATAGCGTAATTTTGTAAAATCATTCATTTCAAAAAAACTTTAATTATACAAATTGAATAAATTTCTTTATTTAAATAAAAGTGCCTTTCAATACATTATATATAAACAATTTTTATAATTTACTTTTGTATTATATATTATTGAAATTAATTATTTAAATAATATTATTAAATTAAAGTTATAAATAAAAATGATAAATTATTAGTTAATTTTGTTTACATATTTTGCAAATATTTTACAAAAATATTTATTTATAAAATATTAATAAGTTAGGAGATTGGATTGTATAAACTGTATATCAATCAGTATAAACAAAGGATAAATAAATTCTATTCATTTATTTTTGATAATGAATATGTTCCAGAACTATTAAAATGTAAATAGCATATAATCCAGGTCTGAACCTCACAAAGTTATTTCGATTGACTCTCAACTACCCGTCGTAGCCGAGTGGTACTAATAGCGTGCGTTCACCGCGAGCGAATTCGTCTACAGGGCCGTGGGTTCGATCCCCCCTTGAGCGTGCGAAATTTTATTTCATAGGTTAAGTGTTTATATGTATTAAAATTGTTAATTAATCTTAGGTCGATAATAATTAAGTGTATAAATGTGCAATTAATCTTAAATTATAAAAAAAAACAATCTGAAGATTATCAATTTAAATAATTATAGATGAACATTAAAAAATTTTTTTATTTTATTAATTTTATGATAATCTGCAGCAGTACAGTAATTAAGAAAAAATGATTATAATAATATTATTATTGTATTTATAATTATAAATAATATAATAATATAATTCATAATAATAATATTATTATTATTATTATTATTATTATTATAATTATAAGAATTATCATTATTAACAACATAATACAACAAGAATATTATTATATTAATAATTATTTAACGTTCTGTCTTCTGTAAGCGACAGTGGAATCAGGCTTGACGAAGCTATAATCGGACTTTCGAACATTGATTGAGTCTTGGACTCCAATCCTCAACCAAGCTTGGAGCGTCAGGCTTGAATCGCTGTTACATTCTAGCTTGGACGAGTCTTGCTTCCTCCGACTCACCAATCCTCAATCAATATTGACCAGTCCTCAGTCAAGCTTTATAAAGCCTCAAATCATCGTCCCTGCGCGCCTGGGTTTGTTTTAATCGATTGTTTTGTGATTTTTTATTTTTTAAGATAGTTTCTCTCCTAGTTGATATCAGGAGAAGAAAAATTATAATTTGAATCAATAAATTAATCTTCCAAATTATTCTAAAAGGGTCCTTTTTCATTATTTTTCTTTTTTATGAAAAAAATGACTTTCTTCCGAATGAAGGTTCCCCTAAGTTCCGCTTCATATTGAGTTCACTGAAGTCTCTAAAGACTCTTAAGGAACAATACTGTACGACAGGATTGCTACTTTTTGCTACTTTTGCGTTTGAACAGAGGTATGACTAAAAAAATTTTTTTTGCGTTTGAACATTAACCCATTAAATACCAAGTTGAAACTGTCCCTACTACACTCAAACTAATTATTGGATTTATAGTCCAATGGAAAAAAAATTACTCCTATTATTTTGCGTCATTTTTAATTGTTTATACATAATTTGTTTAAACAAATTGTTCTGAAGTTCGCTTTTTTGAAAAACAGTTAACGTCAATCGATTCTACTGGAAAAATTACGAAACTTTTCTATTTATCATTTTTTTCTGCGAGTAGTATTTTGTTTATAAAATAATTATAAACAAATTGAGAATATACAAATTTGTTCAAAGAAGGTTCAGTCTAAAAATTTGCTGATGCATATTGAATAAAACTATCTATTGGATACATAGGCAAATAAAAAAACAAACATTTTCCTATATTTTTTTATTTTGTACAATTGTTTATATATATTGTATACATAATTTGTTTAAACAAATTTTTTTAAAGTTCGACCGCAGAAAAAAATGATAAGTAGAAAAGTTTCGTAATTTTTCCAGTAGAATCGATTAACGTTAACTGTTTTTCAAAAAAGCGAACTTTAAACTTTGTTTAAACAAATTGTTTATAGACAATTAGAAATGACGAAAAAAAATAGAGGTAATTTTTTTTTCGATTTGCCTATGAATCTAATAATTAGTTTGAGTGTATGTAGTACGGACAGTTTCAGCTTGGTATTTAATGGGTTAAGGAGAGTACTGATGAGCTTCAACTAAAGCGAAACCGAAACTTGAAGTCTATGATTATAAAATTTTGAATTTTATAAATCTGACATCAGATTCGAATTCAGCGACCCCAAAAACCCTTCAGTAACAAATTTCAAGCCAATCCGAGTGATTTTCAAAATATCGTCCGCCATCTTGAATCCGCCATTTTGAATTTTGTAAATCTCACATCATATTCGTAATTAGCGACCCCAAAAACCTCCGACTAACAAATTTCAAGCCAATCCAAGTGATTTTCAAAATATCGTCCGCCATCTTGAATCCGCCATTTTGAATTTTGTAAATCTGACATCAGATTCGTAATCAGCGACCCCAAAAACCCCTGAGTAAAAAATTTCAAGCAAGTCCGAGTGATTTTCAAAATATCGTCCGCCATCTTGACTTCGCCATTTTGAATTTTGTAAATCTGACATCAGATTCGTAATCAGCGACCCCAAAAACCCCTGAGTAAAAAATTTCAAGCAAGTCCGAGTGGTTTTCAGAATATCGTCCGCCATCTGGAATCCGCCATTTTGAATTTTGTAAATCTGACATCACGTTCGTAATCAGCGACCTCAAAAACCCCCGAGTAACAAATTTCAAGCCAATCCCAGTAAATATCAAAATATCGTCCGCCATCTTAAATCCGCCATTTTGAATTTTGTAAATTTCATATCAGATTCGTAATCAGCGACCCCAAAAACCCCCGAGTAACAAATTTCAAGTCAATATTATCGTTTTTTAAATATATTTTTAATTTTGTCCACTTTTGATGGCTTCCTGGCCCACTGTGGGATGGGGGATATTAAATATTCGAAAATATGCATCACATGCATTATGGACGGCCTCTTTAGTTTTACAATATGAATATATGATTACACAACATAACTAAAAATATTTGCGAAATTTTTTTTTAAAACTTGGTATTAAAAATTTTATTTTGATAAAAGGAATTTTTTAAACAAACTACCTATAAGAATAAATTTGAATTACTTATTAAAACAATTTAATCAAATTTATTCTTATAGTTTGTTAAAAAAAATTTCCTTTTGTCACAATAAAATTTTTAATACAAATTTCTCAAAAATTTTTGGGCAAATATTTTTATATTTGTTGTGCTATCACATATTCATATTGTATAACTAAAATCGATAAGAAAGTTACAACGCCTTCTAATAATTTTAATCTAAATTTTGATCCATTAGCACTAAATCTCATTAGGATAAGATTTCAAATATGAAAACTTTAACTAAAAATAAATTATTCTTGTAAAAATGCCATGTGTATAGGTGTGCAGAAGAAAAACGTTCAGTTCAATGTTATTACTATTATATTACTGTAACAACTATTTGGTAGTATTATTACCATTTGTCTAAAGTTTTTAAATGTAACGAATGATCTGCATAAGGAAAAGTTTTATCTTGCAGAATTGTACAAGTGAGGTTAGATTAATCGTCACATTTCAGCTCATAGCATCACGTTGCATTTCAGCCCGCACAGCGGTTTAAAAATGGAATTTACTGTTCATAATGAACTCCAGATCACAATTCTTAACCGATTTTCAATTTTTTTTTAAATTATTACTCAGAAAATAGTCGTAGAGACTTCTAGTTTTTTCGCATTTGAGCAAATTTTTATGATCAGAACACCTGATTTTATAAAAAAAAAAGCTAGAAATGATAATAATTATAATTGTTTAAACAATTTATTGTTATTAATTTTACAAAATATGTAAAATAGTTGTAGAAACTTCTAGTTTTTTCTTATTTGTGCAAATTTTTATGATTAGAACAATTGACTATAAACAAAAACTTGAAATGATTATAATTACATTTGTTTAAACAATTTATTGTTATTAATTTTACAATATATATCAAATAAACATAGATATTTCTAGATTTTTCTCATTTATGCAAATTTTATTTTAAGCTTTTAATGTGAGAATCAAATTCCGCACGCCATAGTATATGGACATTTAGTCCAGTATTAAAATTATATAAAAAGAATTTGTTTGCTCTATATAGCATAATTTTCATTTTTTCCGATCAGATTATTCTTTAATCTTCTTTAATACCATCACCTCATAAATCGGTTTAAGGTCATACAAACGAGTTCTTGTGGGTGTCTGAATATGGTCTACAGGCTGTATCCGATGATGTCATTTGGGCATTCTATAGATACATTAATTATTATGAAACCATTTTTGTATATCATTTAATCTCTTAAAAAATATCGAATTTCAATTGATTTAACATTTTATTGTTGTTACAGAACATAAATACTTCTAATTTAATCAGAAGAACTGCTTGCCTGTGACGGTCGGTTTGCTTCCGGTGATTCATTTTAATGTATTATATCAATGACTCGTAAGAAGTCATAACATGTAAAAAATAAAATTAGAAATAGTACACTTAATTTATTAACAAAAAATATTTTATTAAATTACAGTTTTTTTTTACAAATAATAATAAAAATGAAAAATGATTAATTAATATGAAAAGTTTTTAAATCTAATACAAACAAAAAGTATTGAGAAGGAATTTCTTTTATTTTCTTTTATTTTGATTAATCTGAGTATAAATTCAGTTCTTTTTAGCAACAATATTTTTAAATAAATGAGAGTGTTTATAATGCAGGAATAAAAATGTATTATTTAGAAATGGTATAAAGCAGCTTAATGTTTTCAAGTACTGAAATAATATTTTATGCAAAATAGTAATTTATTTATACACAATCTGAATGAATTAGAATTTAACTAAAAAAATATAAATAATAAATTGATCCAGCTCTGAAACTTTAAAAAAGACTTTTTATTTATGTTATTAGTCTTTTACATATTCTACTGGAGATCGTTTTTTTACATTAAAATTAATTAATTAATTACAAACATAATTGGTATAATTATTCACAATCATCCTTTTTTCACTAGTTAATTTTGTTTTTGCATATTGTGTCATTTAAAAAATGTTAATTAATCTTTTAGATTGAGATGTACTTACAAAATAATAACACACCTGATATTTAGAGTCTTAAACAAGGCAGAGAATTTTTTAGACTGGCCTTTTTGCTACAGTCAGTTGAACTGTCACTTCATGAGTCCCACTGTACACATGTATATACGAAGATCGACAAGGCTATTCATATATATTCATCCAATGCATTCTGCATGGTGCTGATTTCATAATTATCTCATCTCGATAAAAAGTTAATCTATTAACATTTTTAATCATAAAATATGCTGTAAGAAAAATCTGTATTAATATGTAATATAAAAAAAGAATAAAAAATTTTGTAGGTATATGTAAATAATACATGGGTCATTTCATTTAAATTGTCATATTCAGCGTTCACAAAAGTTAATAAGGTGTCAACTTTTGATTCTGGAGCTGAAACCAATTTTTTCACACAGAGTAATATTTTAAATAAACAAAATATATAGTATTCACAAAATTATAGTATTACATTTCCCATGCCAAACGATTTTTCATTAGAAATGATCCAATTCTGTAACAACCTTTTTCAGCAAATTTTTCAAAAAATACTGTATAGGTAATTTAGCTATATAAGCAAGTATTATTTTGTTACTTTTTCAATCATAAGACTTAACCAAATATACATTTCTTTATAGACAAGTCCGGAAGACAATTTAATTGAACTAAAAATGTACAGAAAATCTGCTAGCACAGATTCATTGACGTTTTAGAGCATTTGAAAAATGTTAATGTACAAAAAACTTGAAATCTTATGCAAAAGTGTGTAGTAGGGTGGTCCTTAAAATTATGATTTTGAATTTCGGTTCATTCCACCCCTCATTTGATAGAAAAAATTAAGAAATACAAATTTTGACCTATATTTGAACTCCGTATCTCAATTAGTAGGCGTGCCTGTAAGTGTTTACATTTTTTTGCATTGAATTAACGTTAGAATTTGTTACTTTTTTCTTAATTAAATGTTTCGGCACCTATTTAAAGCTTTAAAAATCCATAGACAGTATACAAGTCTTACATATATGTATGTAAATAAATGAGAAAAAATTGATGGCCCCAAAATACTAAGTACAGAAAAAATCTGAACTCATATTGATCCCATTTTGGCTCCTCTTAAGACGCAGCATAAATGAGATTTCCTTTCCTCTTGGGTTAGTCCAACGAAAATCTTCTAGAGCCGGTTGCTCGGTGATGAGAAAAAAACCTGAAATTAATATATAACATTCTAGTACACAATTTAATTACCATTTAAGGTTTTATATTGCTGAAAATATCTTAGTTCTTTTTAAACAGCTTTTTAAAAGAGTCGATAGATTTCAGGGTTACCCTTATAAAAAAAAAAGTATTGGATTAAGTATTGGGAGTAAGTATTGGATTAAGTATTGGAATAAGTATTGAAGTATTGAAATAAGTATTGGAAACTCCAATACTTTTTTCGCCAAACATCCTTCAAAATTTTACTGTTTGCGCACTAAGTTTCTATGGCTTCCAGCTCTGCGCAGTAGTTTTTTTGTTAATTTAATACATAGAAATACATGGAACGCAAAACCACAGTTCCACAGAAAATTAAAAAAAAAATTGTTTAAAAATATGTTACGCGAAGATAGTATTGGAGTTTCCAATACTTAAACCAATACTTCAATACTTATTCCAATACTTAATCCAATTCTTAATCCAATACTTACTCCCAATACTTAAGGCTGTTGGAAGGAGAAAATTTGCAGTGGTCCTCAAACACTTTCACCTCCGCTGGTCGAAAATTTGGACTTATGAATTTTTTTAAAAAAACCCAGACACTTTTTTGAAAAAAGGGCTCTGGCTGACCATAGTATTTGAGATAAGGAATTTTTTAAACCTTTGTTTTACTCGAACCGGTGTTCCTACGAGCGTCAAAATGATCCCCCGTTTTGACATTGACAGATTTTCTGTAGAAGATGGCCGCCCCACGTCACCTGATCATATGGCAGGCCGGAAGTAGCGTCACCGTTACCATGGATTCCACTCGGGCTATGACAAGATGGACTCCGCACTCTGTTTACAATCTGTCAGTTTTGATGTCGAACGTGGAGATAATTTTCTCGCTCGTGGTGAAATTGTGTTTCCCAAATTCCCCATTCCCTGCGAAGTTTGGCAAGAAAGTAATTTTCCTGTATAAAAGTGTCTAGTGTTTTATAAAACAAACGGCAACGACCTTGTGAATTTGTAGTGTTATTATATCTATGTCTCGTTTTCTTCGAAAAGTGTTCACACACTGAGAAAAACAAGAGTCTTTCTTGCTTAATAATTCCACTATTACCCCTAATTCATAAAATTCCAGCAAGTTTCTTCAATCTTTTTATTTTTCAATCAATTTCTGGGCAATGTTTTTATCAAGCACTATACTCTGGCTTGATTAAATATTGACATTGGCACATTTTCTGACCCTTCTGCTACAATCTGTCAGTTTCAATGACAAATTTGACATTAATTTTTCCACTCATTAAAATGTCTATTCATGAAAAATTAATTTTTCCTAAATTCCTTATTCCCCAAAATTTGACAAAAAAGTAATCATCATATTAAAAAGTGTCCAGTGTTTTGTAAATCGAGACACTTTTATGGAAAAAATATTTTCATTGCCAAAGTTTTTGAGATAAGGAAATTTTTCAATGTTTCTTTTATGCGAACAGATGATCCCACGAGCTTCAAATTTATCTCCCGTTTTGACATTTACAGATTTTTTGTTCAAAATCTCGCCAGACAGGAGCTTCACGCCTACAGGCACAGGTGGCGCATGCTACATACCAAAATCAAAATCAAACTTCAAATTCATTTTTTTATCCAGAGAAGCTTAAAAAGAACCTCTAGATCGACTGAAAGAATTGAAAATGCTTAAAAATTGAAGAGAAAAAAGGGAAATTTGAGAAAAATATTTTAGAATTTTAGAAAATAATTGAAAAATGATTTTAAAATTTAAAACTTGAAGAAAATAATTAAAATATGAAAAAAACAATTATAAGTTGAAAAAAATTAATGAAATTAAAAATAAATAATTGAAAAAATTGCAGAATTTTTTAAAAATTTTTAAAATATCCGTTTGCTTGTTTCAACGTTTGTATGGTCCCCATAATGGTCTATTTTTGACAGCGGAATATATTATAAAATCATTGTAAATAAATAAATAAATACAATTTTTAAAAATTGAAATTTGAGAAAATTAATTGAAAATTTGAAAAATTAATTGAAAAAAATGAGAATAATTCAAAATTGAAATTGAATTTGAAATTTAAATTATTTTTTTAATCTATCATCATTTTATTTTATAATTCAATTATTTTCTTAACTTTAAAATTTTATAATCAATTTTTAACTATTTTCCCTACCTTTTAATTATTTTAATTACTTTTTAATTAATTTTCTAAATTTTCAGTTATTATTCCAAATTTAGATTATTGTCTTCAATTTTCAATTTTTTAAACGATTTTCAATTATTTTCTTTCGTTAAAAATAAATTACGTAATTTTTCTATTATTTTCTCCCATTTCTAATTATTTTCATTCTTTTTGCATAATTTTCAAAAATTTTAATAATTGATCAGAAATTTTAATTATTTTCATCATATTTCAATTAGTTTTTAAAATTTTTAATTTATTTTCATCATAATTTCGATTATTTTTTTCAATTTTAAATTACTTTTATCATTTTACAATTATTTCCCTACATTCTTAAGTATTATTCTCATTTTATAAAATTATTTTTCAAGATTTTTAAGAATTTTTCTCAAAACTCAATTATTTTCTTTAATTTTTAATTATTTTAATTTGTTTTCATAATTACCAAACATTTTTACTGGTAATATCTTAAGTTCCAATTATTTTCTTCAATTTTGAATTATTCTCATTTTTTTCAATTAATTTCTCAAATTTTCAATTAATTTTCTCAAATTTCAATTTTTAAAAATTGTATTTATTTATTTATTTACAATGATTTTATAATATATTCCGCAGTCAAAAATAGACCATTATGGGGACCATACAAACGTTGAAACAAGCAAACGGATATTTTAAAAATTTTTAAAAAATTCTGCAATTTTTTCAATTATTTATTTTTAATTTCATTAATTTTTTTCAACTTATAATTGTTTTTTTCATATTTTAATTATTTTCTTCAAGTTTTAAATTTTAAAATCATTTTTCAATTATTTTCTAAAATTCTAAAATATTTTTCTCAAATTTCCCTTTTTTCTCTTCAATTTTTAAGCATTTTCAATTCTTTCAGTCGATCTAGAGGTTCTTTTTAAGCTTCTCTGGATAAAAAATGAATTTGAAGTTTGATTTTGATTTTGGTATGTAGCATGCGCCACCTGTGCCTGTAGGCGTGAAGCTCCTGTCTGGCGAGATTTTGAACAAAAAATCTGTAAATGTCAAAACGGGAGATAAATTTGAAGCTCGTGGGATCATCTGTTCGCATAAAAGAAACATTGAAAAATTTCCTTATCTCAAAAACTTTGGCAATGAAAATATTTTTTCCATAAAAGTGTCTCGATTTACAAAACACTGGACACTTTTTAATATGATGATTACTTTTTTGTCAAATTTTGGGGAATAAGGAATTTAGGAAAAATTAATTTTTCATGAATAGACATTTTAATGAGTGGAAAAATTAATGTCAAATTTGTCATTGAAACTGACAGATTGTAGCAGAAGGGTCAGAAAATGTGCCAATGTCAATATTTAATCAAGCCAGAGTATAGTGCTTGATAAAAACATTGCCCAGAAATTGATTGAAAAATAAAAAGATTGAAGAAACTTGCTGGAATTTTATGAATTAGGGGTAATAGTGGAATTATTAAGCAAGAAAGACTCTTGTTTTTCTCAGTGTGTGAACACTTTTCGAAGAAAACGAGACATAGATATAATAACACTACAAATTCACAAGGTCGTTGCCGTTTGTTTTATAAAACACTAGACACTTTTATACAGGAAAATTACTTTCTTGCCAAACTTCGCAGGGAATGGGGAATTTGGGAAACACAATTTCACCACGAGCGAGAAAATTATCTCCACGTTCGACATCAAAACTGACAGATTGTAAACAGAGTGCGGAGTCCATCTTGTCATAGCCCGAGTGGAATCCATGGTAACGGTGACGCTACTTCCGGCCTGCCATATGATCAGGTGACGTGGGGCGGCCATCTTCTACAGAAAATCTGTCAATGTCAAAACGGGGGATCATTTTGACGCTCGTAGGAACACCGGTTCGAGTAAAACAAAGATTTAAAAAATTCCTTATCTCAAATACTATGGTCAGCCAGAGCCCTTTTTTCAAAAAAGTGTCTGGGTTTTTTTAAAAAAATTCATAAGTCCAAATTTTCGACCAGCGGAGGTGAAAGTGTTTGAGGACCACTGCAAATTTTCTCCTTCCAACAGCCTTAATTCTATACTTAAACCAATACTTATTTTTCATAAGGGTATGAATGGTCCATTTTACAACGAAGTAGTAAAAGCCGTTATAAAATGCAAAATATATGTAATATGTATTTTTTATGTTAAATATTCACATAACATAACTAAATAAATGTATATTGTTTGAAAATTACTCACCTAAATACTTAAATTGTGATTTTTTCTTCTTCGCACAGTGTTTAAATCTCCTTTTTCTTTTATGAATATCTTCTGTGGAGAAAAATGAAAACATAAAAATTCTTCTGATTTTTGTTAATATTACAATTATAAACATATTCAGTGAAAAAACCTAATGGGTTTTGTCTCTTTACTAATTCATTTAACTTTAAAAATTAAGTGAAACTAACCTGATTTTTAATGGAATTTTGTTTTGATGTCCCAGGTGCGAATTTTGGTCGGCAGCCAGAGTTTGTCCGTCGGGCCAAGGTCGGCACAACTCTGGCATGCGTAGTTACGTCTGCCAGAGTGGGCCCAACTATATTTTTTTTCAAGTTCCCAAAGTTGGGCCGACTCTGCAAGCCAACTGTGGCACTCGCAGTTTTCCCGACCGCCGGCCCAACCTTGCCCAGAGTTTCCCCGACCGTTGGGGAAACTTTGTAAAACACAGTTTAAAAGACTCTAAATTTAGAGGTCGGCCCAACCTTGCCCAGAGTTTCCCGACCGCACAGTGGGCCAGGAAGCCATCAAAAGTGGCCAAAATTAAAAATATATTTAAAAAACGATAATATTGACTTGAAATTTGTTACTCGGGGGTTTTTGGGGTCGCTGATTACGAATCTGATATGAAATTTACAAAATTCAAAATGGCGGATTCAAGATGGCGGACGATATTTTGATATTTACTGGGATTGGCTTGAAATTTGTTACTCGGGGGTTTTTTGAGGTCGCTGATTACGAACGTGATGTCAGATTTACAAAATTCAAAATGGCGGATTCAAGATGGCGGACGATATTTTGAAAACCACTCGGACTTGCTTGAAATTTTTTACTCAGGGGTTTTTGGGGTCGCTGATTACGAATCTGATGTCAGATTTACAAAATTCAAAATGGCGGAGTCAAGATGGCGGACGATATTTTGAAAATCACTCGGACTTGCTTGAAATTTTTTACTCAGGGGTTTTTGGGGTCGCTGATTACGAATCTGATGTCAGATTTACAAAATTCAAAATGGCGGATTCAAGATGGCGGACGATATTTTGAAAATCACTTGGATTGGCTTGAAATTTGTTAGTCGGAGGTTTTTGGGGTCGCTAATTACGAATATGATGTGAGATTTACAAAATTCAAAATGGCGGATTCAAGATGGCGGACGATATTTTGAAGATCACTCGGATTGGCTTGAAATTTGTTACTGAAGGGTTTTTGGGGTCGCTGAATTCGAATCTGATGTCAGATTTATAAAATTCGAAATTTTATAATCATAGACTTCAAGTTTCGGTTTCGCTTTAGTTGAAGCTCATCAGTACTCTCCTTAACCCATTAAATACCAAGCTGAAACTGTCCGTACTACATACACTCAAACTAATTATTAGATTCATAGGCAAATCGAAAAAAAAATTACCTCTATTTTTTTCGTCATTTCTAATTGTCTATAAACAATTTGTTTAAACAAAGTTTAAAGTTCGCTTTTTTGAAAAACAGTTAACGTTAATCGATTCTACTGGAAAAATTACGAAACTTTTCTACTTATCATTTTTTTCTGCGGTCGAACTTTAAAAAAATTTGTTTAAACAAATTATGTATACAATATATATAAACAATTGTACAAAATAAAAAAATATATGAAAATGTTTGTTTTTTTATTTGCCTATGTATCCAATAGATAGTTTTATTCAATATGCATCAGCAAATTTTTAGACTGAACCTTCTTTGAACAAATTTGTATATTCTCAATTTGTTTATAATTATTTTATAAACAAAATACTACTCGCAGAAAAAAATGATAAATAGAAAAGTTTCGTAATTTTTCCAATAGAATCGATTGACGTTAACTGTTTTTCAAAAAAGCGAACTTCAGAACAATTTGTTTAAACAAATTATGTATAAACAATTAAAAATGACGCAAAATAATAGGAGTAATTTTTTTTCCATTGGACTATAAATCCAATAATTAGTTTGAGTGTAGTAGGGACAGTTTCAACTTGGTATTTAATGGGTTAATGTTCAAACGCAAAAAAAATTTTTTTAGTCATACCTCTGTTCAAACGCAAAAGTAGCAAAAAGTAGCAATCCTGTCGTACAGTATTGTTCCTTAAGAGTCTTTAGAGACTTTAGTGAACTCAATATGAAGCGGAACTTAGGGAAACCTTCATTCGGAAGAAAGTCATTTTTTTCATAAAAAAGAAAAATAATGAAAAAGGACCCTTTTAGAATAATTTGGAAGATTAATTTATTGATTCAAATTATAATTTTTCTTCTCCTGATATCAACTAGGAGAGAAACTATCTTAAAAAATAAAAAATCACAAAACAATCGATTAAAACAAAGTTATTTCTGCAGAAGCACGCTTTAAAAATGTGCGAACAGGTCTGAGCACTCTCGAGTATAACTGCTAAATTAATAGTTTAATTAAGTTAATATTCTAGATTTTTGTGGTCTAACTATCCTTAAATAACATGATAAGTCTCACATTTGATAATTGCAAACTTGACTTTTGGCCAATTTTGAGTACTTCCTGGCCCACTGTGGACCGATGGGGAAACTTTGTAAAACACAGTTTAAAAGACTGTAAATTTAGAGGTCGGCCCAACCTTGCCCAGAGTTTCCCCGACCGTTGGGTAAAATCATTGATTTTTTTAGAAACATTAAAAATGTTATTTAGGTTCAGTTGGGGTAATTCGGGACAAACGATATTTAAACTAAATTAGCAGACTTTTAAGTAAGTACGATATAAATATTTTAACCTTAGATCACCTACAAGAAGTTCTGAATATTTGCCAATTTTTCAATTGTCTATTGTCAGCAAGGTATAGGAAGATAATTCATAATTAATAAAAAGTTGACAATCGAAGAAAAACTGTTTCAGCAGTTCTTCTCGTATATTAAAAAAAAAAACAATCCTAAAAATTGAACAAAAATTTTTTCTTATGTGTTATTAATACTGTAATTGAAATTCACTTGGGTTTTTGTTCTTGGTTAATTTATATAATAATAATAATCTGTCCCTCATTACCCCGAGAATTCGACAAGACTGGGGTAATTCGAGACAGAATTTTAAATGAATTTTTTTTAATAACAGTTGAACAAACTTGCATCTTATTGACCACTACAATATTTTTGCAGTGTAAAATTACAAAAAAAAATGTTTATTATACTTTTCTCAAGTATAATATTTGGGCATAATATAATATGTCACAGTGCAAAGTAGATAGTTCTTACTGCAAATACGTAAAGGATACCTACAAAACGAGCTACAGGTAAATGAATTTAAGAGAAAAAGTTAGTGATTGAATGAGAGAGAGAGAGAGCAAAAGAGAGAAAGAAAGAAAAAGAGAGCGAAAGAGAGACTTCAAATTCGTATTAGATAACCTTTGGGTGTCAAAATTGAAGCAAATTAGATCAGTTTTTACGAATTTTTGCAGAATTGTCCGTCCTATTAAATTCGCAATTTTTAATTTTAAATGTCTGATTTTAGATTAATTTTCAGCGACCTCAGAAATCTTTTTTATCAAGTTTAAAATAAATCCCTTAAATTGTGTTCAAGTTATTTAATTTTTCACATTGTTACTTATGGTATGGTTGATTTTTGAACATATATGATACATTATCATTCATATGATTAAAGTATCATATATTTATTATGAATTTTTTCAAGCTATTTCATACCTTAATACAGTAGTATACTTTAGATAACTTTTTTCGTAGTCCTTTCTTAGAAAAAATTCTGTCCCGAATTACTCCTAAATTTTGCCATTTTGTCAAAATCGTCGGGGTAATGCGGGACAGCAGTTTTTCGCGATTCAGGGTCATCTATAAAATCTACTAACCATAGAATTATTCTAGGGAAGTGACGTAACAAGTTAATGCAAAAGAAAACCAAAAGTATTGCCTATTAAAATAAAAAACTTACGTTATTAGTGGAAATTGAGAATTCTGTCCCGAATTACCCCAACTGACCTTATTAATTTATTTAGCATAATTAAAAAGTAGCAAAAATATTTTTTTAAAATTTAAATAGATAAAAAGAAGTCTACAGAAGAAATGTAAAAATATTTCAACAATAAGAAGTTTAGGAAAATTAAACCAAAAATATTTTAATAATAATAGTCTTAAAACATTTCTAAAATCAATTTTAAAAACTTGTTGACAATCAAAAATGTTTTGGAAATAATAATTAAGTTTACAAAGAAACAGACATTTATTTATTGAATGTTTTAATCTTATAATAAATGATGATGCGATGATGTAAATCAAAGTGATAAATCAGTAGCAGACCTGATTTTTTTATTTTTCTTCCATTTGTTTATAAAAATTTGTTTAAACAAATTAATTTTTAAACAATTTTTAACTTCAAAGTCATCATTTATTCCACTCTACTCTTTCCTATAATCGTTTTTTAACATGATTTTAGGAATATCGTTGTATTCCTAAGCGTAAGCTGAGATGAGTACAGAGTCATTGTCATTATTTATTAACTATTTAAAATATACAGAATTGGAAATTTAAAAAAATCACTTTGTTTATTTTGTAATTTTTTCTTAACTATCAATTGCCGCGATTTATTTTTAATATATTTAAAAGAAATTCCAGTAGGAAAGAACGATCACAGGAAGGTTAAGTGAAAAAATAATCAATTTTTTCAATTTGTCATAGCGACGCTTCGTTGGTCTAATTTGCCAACCTCCTCAGGCTAAAATATTTATTATATATCAGTAGTAACAAAATTTAAAAAACCAAATATACAACCAAAGTCACTATTAAAACTATTTGTTAATAAAATACTACTATCTATAAAATTACCTTTTAAAACAATAAAAATTTTCATAACTATAGTTTTTCGTCAAAAAACATTTTTTCAGAAAAAACGAAACTGAAAGTATTTCAGTTGAGTCCAATACATTTCAAAACTGACTGAGCGAAAATTTTGATAGCGATAATATTTGTATAAATTGTAGGTCGATGAACTCTGTGTTTACCATCAAAGACATTTAAATCTGACAAAATTAAATCAAAGAGAAATTAGAAATAAGAATACGCTTATGAATTTAATTTTCTAATTAGTGGGAAATAAGATTTTCTAAAAAACAATATATCTTCTTTTTTGTTAATAGTCAAATTGTTTGATTTAATAAAAATCATTTCAGAAATTAACCTTTTATTTCTATTAGGTTCGTAGTCCAAAATTTTGACATTTTCCCAATCAAAGATATGATCGTCATCTGTGCAGTGTTTACTAACAACACATTGTGGTTCTTTTTTTGATATATGATCATTTCATCTTATTTTTATTTGTTTATAACAATTTGTTTAAACAAATTATTTGGATATACTTCCGAATAGCGCGGACCTCCGATTTTGTTGCCACTAGGTATACCTACGTATTTTGGTGCGCTGATTACGAAAATAATAGTGAAAATTGGCGACTAGCTCATTTTCATGGTGAAAACCATAAAAAACCATTAAAATTATGGTTTTTTGCTTTTTACTCTGTAAATATTGAAAATATGAAAAATTGTTTCATACAAAAGTTTTGATAATTTTTTTAGTATTTATCGTAAAAATGTTGAAATTGACAATTTGGGGGGCTTCGCCCCCCAAAATACAAAATACCAGGGGTTTGGGGTGCCCACTGAACGTGGAATATAGACAACGGTGGAAAACCAATAGTTTTGTTAATTTTTATAGTGTTTATTGTAAAAATGTTGAAATTGACAATTTGGGGGGCTTCGCCCCCCAAAATACAAAATACCGGGGGTTTGGGGTGCCCACTGAACGTGGAATATAGACAACGGTGGAAAACCAATAGTTTTGTTAATTTTTATAGTGTTTATTGTAAAAATGTTGAAATTGACAATTTGGGGGGCTTCGCCCCCCGAAATACAAAATACCGGTGGATTGGGGTGCCCACTGAACGTGGAATATAGACAACGGTCGGAAAACGAATAGTTTTTTTTGGTTTTTATAGTATGAATCGTAAAAATGATGAAGTTGTAAATTTTTTAAAAATGATTTTCGTAATTAGTGCATAAAATTACGTAAGATACGTAATTTTACGTTATTACATAAGTGTACGTAACTCAACGTAAATACGTAATTTTACGTTATTACGTAATAGTACTGATAGCACATAATGGATGTAATGTTACGTAATTTAATAACGTAATTACGGCTGTAGGTAGTAAAATATTGGTATAATGTAGCTATTTATAGTCACATTTATGGTGATTTATGTTTTTTGCAATTAGTTCGTAAACTAATTGATTTTAGTAAAAAATGCATTATACATAAAATGTGTATTTTGATAAGGTCTACATTTTTTGTATGAAACTTTTTTTTATATTTGCAATATTTAAAGAGATAAATGCAAAAAACCACATTTTTCATGATTTTTTATACCTCTTTTTTACCATGAAAATGAGCTAGTCGCCAATTTTCACTATTATTTTCGTAATCAGCGCACCAAAATACGTAGGTATACCTAGTGGCAACAAAATCGGAGGTCCGCGCTATTCGGAAGTACACCCAATTATTTTTTAAACAATTATTAACGTCAAAAATCATTATTTGGTCCATGGTCATCATTCCAGTATTCAATTATTTAGTATCTCAGTCTCTCTAAGAATAGGCGGTAATGAGTTAAGCTATATAGTTGATTTATAATTTTTTATTGCAATCAGTGATACTATGGTGCATAGCGTACTGGACTGTCAGCTGGAGCACCAGGGTTCGAATCTTCGTGACTACAAAAGTTTTTCTGTTTCAGGTTCTAATAATATATGTAATTTAAACTATTAATATTTATGTAATTGAATTTATAAACTGTATTATGTAATTATTTGTACTTTAATTAATGATAAAATTTAGATAAAGTAGTAGGTTGGCCCAACTTTGGGATGAATAGTTGGGCCAACTTTGGGAACAGTAGTCGGCCCGACTTTGGAGTCAGTAGTTAAGCCGACTTTTTGGTTGGCGGAACTTTGGGCTTTGAGGTTGGCCCAACTTTGGGCTCAGTAGTTGGGCCGACTATCAGTACCGTTGGTTGGCGAACCGTTATCATTTTGCTAGTTAGCCCGACCTACGGCATGCAGAGTCGGACCAACCGCCGCCACAGTGGGATGAATCTGGAATTTACTGTTCAAAAATGTCCAGAGCCTCTAATTCTTGACCAAATTTAAAGTTCTTTTTTTTAAATTAAAGCTTAATAAATTTCTAAAAACATTGTCGGAGCCAATTTTTGAAAAAAAAATTTGTTAACTTTTTTATTATTGTTTAAATGTAATAAAAGAGCTAATTATTAACATTCCACACGTTTAATCTACGTCACTTAGTGATACTTGAGCAAAAAAAAATTAATAACTTTAATTTTAGGAAAGTTAAATTTTATTTAATAAATAAACTTTCACAATTTTCCTGATTGTTATAAACAAATTATTGCAATTGAGGCAATATATTCAGTATTTATTAAGATTAAAGGCCATGAGTAAGGTTTTTTTCTATCTGATCACATAATATTAAATAAAATTTTACTTTCCTGAAAGTAAAGTTATTAATTTTGTTTGCTCAAATATCACTAAGTGACGTAGATTAAACGTGTGGAATGTTGATACATTATTTTCTTTTATTACATTTAAACATTAATAAAAAAGTTAACAAAATTTTTTTTCAAAAATCGGCTCCGACAATGTTTTTAGAAATTTATTAAGCTTTAATTTAAAAAAAAAGAACTTTAAATTTGGTCAAGAATTAGAGGCTCTGGGCATTTTTGAACAGTAAATTCCAGATTCATCCCACTCGCCGTAAGGTTGGCCCGACCGTGGGCCGACGGACAATTCGCACCTGGGGTTAGGTTTGAAGTTAATGGGAAATTTTAAGAGATTAACTTTAACTCTAACCAGGGTCGGACTAACACATTTTGCCGACCTAGTCAGTTATTAAAAATTGCCGCCCTTCCAGACATACTTTTTTTTATTTTTTTTTATGTATTATTTTTTTTATAGTGTGGTTTATCGAAATTTGCCGCCCCTAAAAATGTGCCGCCCTAGGCAGCTGCCTACATTGCCTATCTAGTTAGTCCGCCACTAACTCTAACATCAAAACAAAATTCCATTGAAAATCAGGTTATGGTTTCACTTAATTTTTAAAGTTAAATAAATTAGTAAAGAGACAAAACCCATTAGGTTTTTTCACTGAATATGTTTATAATTGTAATATTAACAAAACTCAGAAGGATTTTTATGGTTTCATTTTTCTCCACAGAAGATATTCATAAAAGAAAAAGGAGATTTAAACACTGTGCGAAGAAGAAAAAATCACAATTTAAGTATTTAGGTGAGTAATTTTCAAACAATATACTCTTATTTAGTTATGTTATGTGAATATGTAACATAAAAAATACATATTTTTGGTCAACTTCTTCAGGAAAGTCAACCACAAAACGTTGAAATCGGCATCTCTGGAAGACCAAGTACTCCATCGAAGCCCAGGTCATTTCCGGATAACTTCCGCAGAGAAGTTAACCTCCCAATGTAAAAATCTACTTCTCTGAAATACTCAAGTACCAGTGTGATATCTAGATCATTTCCAGTTGACTTGTACAGGGAAGATAACCTCAAAATGTATAAATTGACTTTTCAGAATTACCCCAGTAACCAACCGATGTTAATTTATTTTCAGTTATCTTTATCAAGGAAGTTTACCTTATAGTGTGAAAATAAACAACGCTGAATAAACTAACATACTGACACTGCAAAACCAAATGTCTAGTTTTGAGACTTTTAGTCCCTATATTTAAAACATTTAAACTTATGTTAATTTATTCAGAAAGATTTACTTTCACATTTTGAGGTTTACTTAACTGAGAAAATTGATCGGAAATGAAGTAGACATCGGTTTGGTACTTGGGTACTTTAGAAAAGTCGATCTTAACTTCTCTAAAGATATTGGCCGGAAAAATCCAGTTATGCTTTAGATACACTAAGTCCAGCCAGTTCCCTACTATATTTTTGATGTTCTCATTTAAAAAAAATTAGCCCTTCGAGCTCCTGACCAGAAAGCAATTTCTATTTGGGCTAATTAGGGCTATTTCTACACGGGAAATTGTCAAAGTAAAAGAATTTGTAAATTGAGAAATTGGAGATTCAATTATTGCAAAATTGACAAATTAAAAAATTTGAAAAGTAGTTATTGGAAAATTAAAAAAATTTAAATTGGTAAATTGAAAAATTAACAAATTAGAAAAATTCGTAAACTGGTAAATAGAAAAATTGGAGATTTTTTTAATAGGAAATTGACAAATTAAAAAAATTGGTAAGTATAAAATGGGAATCTCATTTTTGAAAGTTATCGTTTGAATTCCAAACTTAGTCGAACGTGGATTAAAAAGGGATTGAAATGTATACAGTGGATTAAAAGGTATTAAATTGATTACAAATGGTCTAAATTTAAGTTTCACTAAAAAACTGAAAAAAACTATTATTTTATCAAAAATTAATTTGAAAATTTCAAAGCTACTAAAATTTATTTCAATTAAAAAATTATCACATTGTTTTTACCGGATTTCTACGTTTTATAAGGCCACATACGGTGTGTACCCAAGCAGCACGTAATATTACGTGAATACCACAGTGATATCATATTGTAATATTGGTAATATTACGGGGTGATATTACAGTGATATTGAAATGTCCGCCTCAAGGTAATATTACAAGTGATATTACAAATTTATTTTAAATCAAATAAATTATTTTAAAAAATATTGGGCTCACACGGGGTCCGAACACGCAAGGTTCGACTCGGCATGAATACGCCTTGTACCTCTCGGCCATCCAGCTCTTGGAATCTATTTCAGAAAGCGTTCTTCATGTCTTTTATTTTTTTATTATTTAAATTAAATGGTGAGGACATAAGTGGAATTTAAATATACGGGCCTGAGGGCCGAGTATTGATTTTTGCTCGGAAAGAGGTATATTCTGTCTTTCTTTTGATCAGCCGTTTCTTATGGTTTTCGTTCGTTGATTCGCAAGCTGTGATTGGCGTAGGTCAAGTTCACGAAGAAACGCGGAGGTCAGCGGAAACGTCCGAATCTTTCTTACAGGTTACGCCTTCCCATGGGTCCGACTGCGAGGGAGAGAGGTGTCCGTGACGGCCGAGCGAGAGAGAACGAGCGAGGAAGAAGGACGCCTGGAGAGGGAAGATTCTCACGAGGGAAATCAGTTGTACCGGTCGATTTCTGCCATGTGTTCGTTCATTATTATTTTCACCGCCCCAGAGATTCCTGTTTTTCCGAAATTGTCCCTCGAAAGGTGTTAGATCCACGGAAAAATTTGTTAAACTATTGTTTGAAAGTAAGAGTGTGTAATAAAGTGAATTAAATAAAGAATGTTGTTTAGTGAGAGTTAATAATTTAATCATTGACGAAAGTCCCAGAAGCCTGTCGGTTAGCGGTTCATTGTTGGTGGTTTCGAGTTGTTCGTCATCAAATTGGTGAGTTTCTCATTTTATAGTGGAATGAGAATTTGATTGTCCCAACGTCGGCATCGCGAGGTTTTCGTCTCAACAGAATCTCCCTTTGAGTTTTATATTTTGGTCAACACGGAGAGAGACTTGGGTTTTATTTCGGTAAAATAAGTGATAATATAAATTATAGAAACAATGCAATTCGGTTTGGTTAACTGAAATAACCTCTATATTTTAAATGGCATCCCTTGTGGGGACTCGGGTTGAGACTACGGGACAAACAAAATTCGAAATTTAACGATCAGCTGGATGTGCAAATTTGGTTCGAGATCAACGGACATGTTGGCGATTTGGGAAATTTTTGGGCGCGAAAAGTGTGATAATAATCGAGGCGTGAATTTGAGGAATTTGAGAGAGTTTTGAGGAAAAAAATTCGGGGATCAGCGTGCGTGAATTATATTATTTGTTTAAGTGAAAATCGAGGAATTTTATTACAATTTTGAGAATTTTTCTGTCATGTGCTCGCAAGGATGTCACGAGGGCAGGAAAAATTGGCGGTTTTATAGAAGAGACGAATCCATTGAAATCAGCGGAAAATACTTTTAAGTAAATTAAATTATGGGTTATTTAATTTAATGTGCTGAAAATATGTGTATTTTATTTGATTGCCTGACATTAGTAGATGGATTTAGTGAATTTTAATTTTAGATCAGCGGAAAGAGAATTTTGGCGGTGAAAAATTGGGGGTCAAGTTTTGGCGCGTTTTCCCAACAGAGAATTATTTTCTCAATTTTAAAATTGTGACGGTTGGAAAATTAATCATGATTTATAAAAGTGACTACATTTTTAATTTGTTTGTGAAATTGAAAAAAAATAAATTTTTTTTTTTTTCAAAATTTATTTTCGGAATTTTGTCTTCACTGAAAATTTTAAAGTGAAGAATTGTGTTATGTGAAACATTAACGAGATGATTTTATGGATTTTCTGGTTGTCGAAATTAAATTTAATAATTTCCTAGAAAATAAATGTGAAGTGAAAAAAAAATTGATGTCCGAGTGTAAAAAAAAAATTTTTTTTTGAATTTATTATACTGATTGGATTTTTTGTGTGAAAATTAAAGTGAGTTTGATGGAATAACTTGTCCTTTAAAATTGTGATCGGTCAATTGTAGTGAAAAATTTCTGTTTTTGAAGAATTTTAACGGAATTTCTTGAGAATTTTTGGAATTTCGAGACATGTGGTCGGAAGTGACGCTTTTCTCGGTTTGTAAAAGTAATGAAAATTAACCGTGGAGATCAGCGCGGATAAAATGGATAAAATTTTATTCAAATTTGTGATTTTAATACGGTATTGAAATTTTATAAATTTTAAATTAAAATTTTCATCAACTTAAATTCGAGAGTGAAAAAGTGTTTCTTTTCAAACGTGTTCCGGCGTAAGTCCCTAGAAAGTTAAAAATTCGAAATTTTGTTTTGAATTGATTTTCTTACAAATTTTATATTGGCGCTGCGACGTTTAAATAATTACTGAGAAGTTTTAAATTTCGGTAAATGAATTCGACCGGTGGTTATTCATGGTCGATTTTGGAAATTTTTGATCAGCGTGGTTGCCAATTTAATAGTTGGTGATTGATGGTTATGGACTTGCACAAATTATTGGAATTAATTATTGTATAATTTCTTAATATTTTTTTTCTCAGCAGTATTGTTATTGAAATTATTTATGATTTTATGGCTTGAAAAATTGTTGAAGTTTATATTTTTACCAATTGATAATTTATGCAAATATTTTATTTATGGTGTGATATTATTTATTGTGGCAATTGTGTATTATTTTATTTAAATTGATTTATTAAGTGATTTATTGTTGATATTTGTGTATTTAGGATTTGATAAATTGCCCGATCAGCGGAGAAATTTGTGTAAATTTGGAAATTAATTTTGGGATTTATCGGTATTAAAAATGGCGGTTTATCAGAATCAGTCGTTGACAATGTTAGAAAATCGGAGTCGTTTTTCTTCATTGAGTGAATCGGATTCAGAGAGTGAAACTAGTCCTGTTAGAGTAAGGCCTAAGAATCGAAATGATTTTCAAATGGATAATAGTTATATGGTGACAAAAATTTTAAAAGATTGGGAAATAAAGTTTACAGGCAAAGAGGACGCGACTGATTTTATAGAACGTACACAAGATTGTAAAGAGTGTAATGAGATCAGCGGTCGAGAAATTTTTAAAGCTCTTCCTAGTGCGTTAAGATCAACGGCAAGTACGTGGTTTATAACGATTAAACACAGAATACGGTCGTGGAGAAAATTTAGGAAACTTTTCCTTCGAGAATTTTCGGTTTCGGTGGAAGACGATGACGTTATGGAAGAAATGAAATTGCGAACCCAGGCTAAAGGGGAGAAAATTTTGTCTTTTATAACGAGTCTTCGGGTTATCGAGGGACGTTTGCGGTGTCCCATTTCATCCGCTCAATTTTTAAAAATTGCTTATCGAGGCTTGACGCCTGAATACCGTAGGTATTTGAGTAGTTTCGAGATAAATACGATCAGCGATTTTCAACGGGTTTTGAGACGGTATGAAAAATTAAAAGAGTTGGACAAACAATATGTCCCACCACCAACGAAAGATAAAATGCGGTTTCCTGCGGCTGCCGTTTCAGTATCAAATAAAGGGTTGAAAGTTGACGCGCTATTGGACGAGTCGTCCCAGAACAATGGACAGAGTGATCAGCGGAAATTTCTCGGAGCATGTTACCACTGTCATGTAGTGGGACACAGCCCCTTTGAGTGCCGTTATAGAGTATGTTTTTCTTGTAGAGGCCAAGGACATTATTCGTCAGAGTGTCCCAAGAGGGGACAATGCTAAGATTTTATTTCGTGTCAGATTTGTAGTACGGGTGGAACAGTATTCAGTAACTGTCCCAATTGTGTAAAAGTGAGAGAGATTTTGGGAAACGAGCAGCGAGGGGTGAGCAGACAATTTCTCCCCCAAGCTAAATTAATGACCGCCAGTGAGACAGTGAGTGTCCCACAAAATGAGAACGAGATATTTTGCGAAGTGGAGTGTATGGATTATTCCATTTACAAGTATGAGAGTACGTCTTTAGAATTCAGTGTTGATTCTGATGATCCAGATAACTCAACTGGGACAGTGCTAGTTATAGATCAACGTAAAAATCTGGGAACAGATCAGCGGGATTATCAGGATATTTCTGAAGGGAAATTGAGCCAGGTTAATCGACTGGAAAATAATTCGTGTCCCAGTTCACATGTTAAACGGACAGTTACTGGTGGGACAGAAGTTTTTCCGATTCAGGTCATGGATTCAGAAGTGGTTGGGGATAAAAATTTAAGTGAAAATTTGTGTGACAGTGTACGAGACAACACTATATCAACTGAGACAGAGTGTCCCAGGAGTGTAATAGTGTGTCCCAATGGTGACACAGAGTGTCCAAGCGATGAGAAAGAGTGCCTCATTGCTCAGACAGGGTGTCCCATCGATATTTCAAAGTGTCCCAGTAGGGAGACACATTATTCAGGGGATGAGAGAAAGATAAGAACTTTCACAGTTAACTTTCAGAAGTTACACGGGGTGTAACTGAGAAAAATGAGAGTGAGGAATTTGTAGACCTTGCTATTTTTGATTTAGAATCCTGTATTGGACTTGGTGTTTTCCAGAATTCAGATCAGCGTAAAAATTTAGGACGTGGAGAACGAGAGTGGTTAGGCACAGGAACTAGGAAGGAATTACCAATCCTTCTGTTAAAGCGTTTTAAGAGTTTTCAGTTCCTTTTGCCAAAAAGAAGAGAGCTTCTTGAGCTAAGAGGAGAGAGCATGTTCATTTCATGGAACAGCCTTCCTTTGAGATATTGGTGTCTATTATTTGTGTTATGTTCACCACTGAGCAGAAAGAGAGAGAAGATGTGGTGGAAGTGGAGATGGAAAATTTGGATTTGGGATATGTGGTGGAAGTGGAGATGGAAAAATTTTATTTGGGATTTTTTTTTTTTTTGAACTAGGGGATGTTCCTAGATGTTATTGGAGAGAAGAACAGTTTTTGAAGAGTAGGAATAAACGATTTAGTGAGTGATGGACGATCAGCGGGTAAAATTTTTTTTTTTTTTTGGTGGATTTTGAGATTTATAGCTATCTTAAGAAAGTAATGTGTTTGAAAGATCGGCGATGTTTCTAAAGAATACATCGGCCTAGGGGAGGGGTTTGTGACGATGTATATCGTCAACATATATTTTTAGTTGCCTTCCCTTAGGAATCTTTTATTTTTTTATTATTTAAATTAAATGGTGAGGACATAAGTTGAATTTAAATATACGTGCCTGAGGGCCGAGTATTGATTTTTGCTCGGAAAGAGGTATATTCTGTCTTTCTTTTGATCAGCGGTTTCTTATGGTTTTCCTTCGTTGATTCGCAAGCTGTGATTGGCGTAGGTCAAGTTCACGAAGCGAGAGAGAGAACGAGCGAGGAAGAAGGACGCCTGGAGAGGGAAGATTCTCACGCGGAAAAATCAGTTAGCCGGTCGATTGCCACGAGGGGCTCGACCATTATCGTTTTCGCCGGAGTTTGAAGCACCTGTTTTCCGAGAGTGTCGTCGCCAGTGGAAAATTCTTTATTGAATTCGATTGAAATTGTCAGTTAAAATCATAAGTGTAAATAAATCATTTATTTGAATATTAGTGGTTATAAACTATTTTGGTTGAAAGTCCCAGGAGCCCACTAATTAATTTTCGTTTCCTCTGTGGATGGTTTTTGGTGGTCTGTGCTGCTGAGCGTGGTGAGTAATTATTTAAAATTGGCAACGGATTGTGTTCGTCTCGACGTTGGTTTTGCGGCGTTTTGGATTCGGCAAGGCCTCCCCTCCCTTTGGTTTTTCTCTTTTTGTTGGTGTGTATCAGCACGGAGAAGTTCCGTTATTATAAAATATTTGAATGTAGAGTCAAAACATCTCGGTTTGTTAAATCGAGAAATCTCCTTATTTTAATATTTATATCGTACTTACTTAAAAGTCTGCAAATTAAGCTGAAATATCGTTTTCCCAAATTACCCCTTGTCCCGAATTACTCCAACTGACCCTACTGCAGCTAATAATAGGTATATTTTTAAAAAATAATAGAAATTATTTATTTTAATATGCTTTGTAATAATAGTATTAAAATTTGAAATATAACCTCACAAATATTGATATTCTTAACAATTCTTTACATAGCTATGCTAACATTAACTATATTATTTCACATGTAAAACTGTATTTATCGATTTCTCCGAGTCAGTCAAAAATTTAAAAGTAAAGGTTAAATTTTTTTTTTTTTTTGACGTTTCGACAGTCAATGCTGTTCTTATCAGACCTGTAAAAATTTATTTAAAAATTGATAAGATACTTTACAAAGAAATATATTAATAAAATTTACAATATGAAAAAATAGTTGTAAGTTACCTTATAAAAAGTTTTTTTTAAAAGTTTTTTTTCAGTACTTTCATCAAAGTTTTCCGTTTGAGACCGTTGTAAATCCATGGTCCAATATTTTAATAATGTTTGTTAACTATCACTCTCGGTGTTATTAATTCACATGTATAACTGAATTTATCGATTTCTCCGAGTTAGAAATATATTAATTGTGTATAATTGGTAGTTAAATAGAAAGTAGTAAAAAGGACTACATTTTTTACACCGAAAAAAATAAATAGGCGAGTTGACTATGCTCCTAGTTACGAGAGGAGCATAGTCAAATCGCCTATTCATTTTTTTCGGTGTATTAATGGAAACTTTTTATGTGTAGTAAACTTTACTACTTTTGAATAGTTAACAATAAGTAGTTAAATTGGCGTCAACTGTAGAACTGAATAAAAGTTAAGTAGTAAATTGTACTAGTTTTCGACATTTAATTATAACATTAGCTTCTACAATATTTATATTGTAAACTACTACATTGAGTAGTAGGTTTTACTACTTGAAGTAATTCGATAGGTTTCGACAACCTTTTTTTACACTGAATAGAAAAAGAAGTAGATTTGACTACTTTTTAACTACTCTCCGTAGTTAAGTAGGTCCTCAACTGAATTTAACTATATGTTCAGTGGCGGACAAACTAGATAGGCAATGTAGGCAGCTGCCTAGTAGTTAAGTAGTTGTTTTTACTTAAATTTGACTAAATATGCAAGAACATATCAACTACTTTTACTAGTTTACTCTACTACAAAAATATCGTTGGGACCTATCGAATTACTTTAAGTACACACAAAACCTTAGGAGCTTAAAACGTTGCATAATGATACCGTTTTTTCGATTTATTTTACAAATTGAGCTAAAAAATGGCATCTTTATGCAACGTTTTGAGCACTTTAGGTTTTGTGTGTAGTAAAATCTACTACTTAATGTAGTAGTTTCAATGACAAAATAATCGTTGAAGCCCATCGAATCACTTTAAGTAGTAAAATGTACTACTTAAAGTAGTAGTTTCAATGACAAAATAGTTGTTGAAGCCTATCGAATTACTTTTAGTAGTAAAATCTACTACGTGATGTAGTAGTTTCGATGGCAAAATAATCGTTTAGTAGACATTAAAATGTTGTTAAGGCCTATTGAATCACTTTAAGTAGTAAAATCAACTACATTCTTAGTTCCTTCAACTACTTTTATAATAGTAAAAACAAATAGTTAAATTTAGTTAAGGACCTATTGAACTACGGAGAGAAGTTAAAAAGTAGTCAAATCTACTACTTATTTTTTTCAGTGTCCTTTTGCTTGAAGAGTTTTAAGGACATTTCTGTTTTTAAAACTAGATAGCCACCCATCGCCAGCTTTAAAATCACTCTGATCTCCATCTGTCGGTAGTTGACCTTCTTCCTTTATTTTCTCAAAGGAAAACTTAGCTTTTTCCACGCATAAAATGTTTCTTCCAAATTCTTAAATTCACATTCCTTAACACGATTTCACTTTCGATTTCCATTGACATCTTTAAAATTTTTATAGTGTAAATAACATGTATTTTTACATATTGTAAATAAATAATGCTTCAATTTACATAATAAATTAGTTAAAATAAAAAAATTTCAAAAAAGTTAAAAAATTTATCATCAAAATCTTCAAAAATGTAATAACTCACAAGTTTTATAAAATAAGATTGAAAAGTTTGGAAAAACTTTAATTGTAAGGTTAATTAAATACGGAAAACCAAATATGCTAAGTTCAAAAATATATAATTTATGAATTTTAAATGAATATTAAAAAAATAGGTATCATTTAGAAATTCTATAGTTAAATCAAGAATTTAAATTAAGTTATACAAAAAACTTACTGTATGACTAGTTGTCTCCACACTGAGAAGAATGGATGTTTACCCGTAACATCTGAATATTGAGCTTTAACATCTGGATGTTAAGCTTTAGGATCTACACGGAAAGAAATCTGGTAGAATTAAATCAGTTGATAGTTCGATAGATTTTTAGTATCAATAGACAAATAGAATTTTATTATCTAATTTGACTAGTATTAATATGAAAACATGAAAATATTCTGAAGAGCTTGAGATAGGAAGAAACCAACAGCCATTTATAAAATTCCCATCTATTTGATATTAAAAATGCTCGTAGGCCTTATTACAATTCCATCACACGCCAGCTAATATTATTCTATCGGCCGCCACTAATTTTCAGGCCAAGTTTGTACAACACAAACTAAGCTTTATATACATGTATGAACACACAAACGCAAGCAATACAATGGCTGACGGATCAGCCATCAGGCCATCAGCCAATGTATTGCTTACGTGTGTGTGTTCATACATGTATATAAAGCTTAGTTTGTGTTGTACAAACTTGGCCTGAAAATTAGTGGCGGCCGATAGAATAATATTAGCTAGCGTGTGATGGAATTGTAATAAGGCCTACGAGCATTTTTAATATCAAATAGATGGAAATTTTATAAATGGCTGTTGGTTTCTTCCTATCTCAAGCTCTTCAGAATATTTTCATGTTTTCATATTAATATTAGTCAAATTAGATAATAAAATTCTATTTGTCTATTGATACTAAAAATCTACCGAACAATCAACTGATTTAATTCTACCAGATTTCTTTCCGTGTAGATGTTCAGCGTTAACATCTAGATGTTGAGGTTACAGATCCATTTTTCTCAGTGCATGATTGACAGTTATCTAACAAAAATATTTGATTTCACAGTTCATCTTGAATTTAAAACACATTCGCGGCAAATATTAGCGCATCGCTCTGCACATAACATTAATTACACATGCATTTACACAAATAAGTTAATTGGAAAGTAGGGCCCCCTCTCGCGGTCGTAATATCGAAATTCTGGGATACCTGACTTCTCGTTATAAGTATTATAAGATTCGAGAGAATTTAGCAATTCACAGTGGTCCGGACTGCATGAAAATGCGGAAAAAAGTCAGAAACTAATTTAATTGAGCTAAAAGTGTTCCCTCACAGCATGGGACATCTCGTGAATATCCCATTATGATCCCGGGACCTCTCAGGGATAACCCTGGGATATCCCACGGGATATCTCACGGGACGGAAATTTGGATGACCCGGGGACATCTCAGGGATATCCCGGCAGGATATAGCATTTGCAATATCCCATCGAGATATTCTAGGAACATCCCAGGGATATCCTACGTGGGATATAGCATTTGCAATATTCCATCGAGAGGACCTCATAAAATAATTAGCAGTACCAAATATTTGTATTCGTTTAAGATAATTACTACTACTAAGATAATACTTCTTTGCATTAAGTACTAATGTTTTTCTCCACTGCCTATAACAACCTTCAGTGGCTCAGTTGGTTAAGGCCGCGCTTGCTATGCGCTAGGGCGCGGGTTCGAATCCTCATACCTCCAAATTTTTTTCTAAATCATTAGAGTGTATCTCATGAGGCGGAAATTTGGATAGACTGGGGATGTCCCTAGGATATCCTTTGTGTCCCAGGGATGTCCCTAGGATATCTCAAATTTCAGCGGGATATCCTTTTGTTATGAAGGTTCACTCACAGGTTTTTAGGGTCGCTGATTACGATTCTGACATTTGTTTCATGAAATTCAAAATGCGGATCCAATATGTCGGACTAATTTATAAAAAATTGTTGTATTTTCTTAAAACTTTTTATCTAGGTTTTTTGGGGTCGCTGATTATAATTCTAACATTTGACTTTTGAAATTAAAAATGGTGGATCCAATATGGCGGACTTATTTATAAAAAAAATGGATTTTCCTGAAACTTTTTTTGTATAGGTTTTTGGGATCGCTGATAACGAATCTGAGATTCGTTTTACAAAATTTAAAGATGGCATGAGCAATATGGCAGAGGAATTTTCTTTAAGGGGGTCTTCTACTCTCCAGGCCCGAAATTCAGTGGTTTTTGGGAATTAATTGTGAAGAAACTACGGAATTTTTTTGACAGATTTTTTTTTATTTTCAAGATACATCCTTTAACTTTGAAATTTTTATATTCATAATGAAAAAAAATGGTGACGATCTTGAAACGCCCCTGCGTAAACGCGTTTCAGAAATGCAGAGGTCCCGCTTGAGTCACGGTTTTGGCACTGGGACAATCAAAAATCAAAAAATGAATTTTTTTCATGTGTGTAGTTGCGTTGACTGTTTTTTCCCGTGGCAGATTTGTTTTATTTTTTAATTTGTCAAAATTATGCGAAAATTCGCAAAAATTTTCATTTTTTTTATTTTTTTTTACTTTAAGGGGCTATAAAAAAAAGCGAAAAAAAATTTCAAAAATTGTACACGGAGAAAAATAGCTGCATCATTTCTGAGTAATTTAACAAAAAAATTAAAATTGGACCATTTTTACTATAAAAAGCGTGACTCATCAGCTTAAAAAACACTACTTTCGGGGAAACGAGTTTAAAGTTAACACATGGTGTATAACTTGATTCTAGTAACTTCCCAAGCAGCACGTAATATTACATGAATATCACAGTGACATCATATTGTAATATTGGTAATATTACGGGGTGATATTACAGTGATATTGACGTGATATTGAAATGTCCGCCTCAAGGTAATATTACAAGTAATATTACAGTAATATTACAAATATATATTTATTTCAATATTTATTTAACATTAAATAAAATATTTAAAAAAAATTTGGCTCACACGGGGTTCGAACACGCAACGTTCGACACGACGTGAATACGCCTTGTACCTCTCGGCCATCTTGCTCTTGGAATATAGTTCAGAAAGTGTTCTTCATATTGTACCAAAGAGAATTTAAGGTACTACATGAAGAACACTTTCTGAAATCCATTCCAAGATCTAGATGGCCGAGAGGTACAAGGCGTATTCACGTCGTGTCGAACGTTGCGTGTTCGAACCCCGTGTGAGCCGGATTTTTTTAAAATATTTTATTTAAATAAATAAATCTTTGTAATATTACTTGTAATATTACCTTGAGGCGGACATTTCAATATCACGTCAATATTACGTCAATATCACTGTAATATCACCCCGTAATATTACCAATATTACAATATGATGTCACTGTGATATTCATGTAATATTACGTGCTGCTTGGGTTATGAGTTAATCTGCTAATATCGGGTCCGTACAAGGTTTTTTGTTTTTATAGGGTTCTTCAGACATCAGCAAAGATAAAAAAATTATAAATTGGTAATTTGTTGATAATGGAATCATTATAAATAAACAAATGTTACAAATGAACAAAAATTCGTGGGGTTTTTCGGTTCCTAGAAACATGTAAAAGAACGTGATTTTCACGAAATCCTTTCTGTGGCGTATTCTCAGATACACATAGATTAAAATAAAAAAGAAAAAAAACATTTTTAAACCTCAAGAGTAGAAGACCCCCTTAAAAAGTTTGGACTTTCTTAAAACTTTGTACCTTTGTTTTTTTTTACAAAAGGCAGAAGGATGTATGAATTTTTAAAAAATAAAGCTCATTTCAGAAAAAAAAAATTCCTATTTTCAGTTATACGCACGCAATTTCAGTTTTATACTGAAGAACAAGGTTCTACTAGTAAAATGCAAATGGAGTTTGGATGAAAGCTGCTGGAAGCAGCAAAATAATCAACTAATTAACTATAAGGCTTGAGTGTCAAGCTTTTACTTTTTTAAAAAATTTTTAAAAATTTTGTAACATAACATCAAAAGGTTGTTTTATATGTATTTAGTTAGATCGAATATAAAACTAATGTCAAAATTTATTTATGAAATACAGTAACTGAAAGGTTTTGAATCCCTTAATAAAAATCTTGCACTAGATTTGCACAATTCAAAATGGCGTACCCAAGATGGCGCCCGAAACATAGATAAATTTCTTTACGCCTATTAAGTATTAAAAATAATTACAAATAAATGATACAATTTATTTTTTTGAAAATGACAGTTAGAGTGTTTTTGGGGTCACTAATTACCAATATGATGTCAAATGGACATTTCGTCAGTTGACAGCTATCAAATAAAGCGTCAACTGTTAACTCTTCCAAAAAGCAATGTATTTTTAAGAAAATGACAGTTACAGGGGTTTCGGAGTCGCTGATTAGGAATATAATGTGAAATTTAATACAACTTGATATCAACTTTCAACTTTGCTAAAACGTGATTCTCTTGTATAAAATATTGTAAAAGAATTCGCAGGGTCTCTGATAATGAAATTAGAAACATATTAACAATAAGATGATTGACAGCTGTCATAGTAACGAAAAGACTTTATCATATTTTTTTATAATTGACAGTTGATTTGACAGTTTGAACCGTAACATTAACATTTTCATAAAAACATTTTGCTTTTCAACAAAATTGACAGGTAATTTAATAGCTGTCATTTGTCAAAGTGTCGATTTGACATTACGCTGAGAGAAATGGATATTCAAACTTACTATCCTGGATATTAAAAAAAATTAATTTTAATATCTGGATATTAAATTTGAATATCTAAATATTAAGTTTTAATATCTGGATGTTAAATTTGAATATCTACGAACATCCATTTTTCTCAGTGATATATTTGATATCAAAGACCCCAAAAACCATTTACCAGTCCCCTTTAGAAACATTATTTTGTTTTTGGCAAAGTTGACAGTTGATTTCAAAGCTGTCACCCGCAAAATGTCAATTTGACATCATATTCGTAATCAGTGACCTCAAAAACCCTTCTACTGTCACTTTTATAAAAATAAATAGCTTTTTGTCAATGTTGACACTTTATTTGACAGCAGTCAATTGTAAAAATGTCAATTTGACATCATATTCGTAATCAGCGACCCCAAAAACCCTTCTACTGTCACTTTCATCAAAATAAATAGCTTTTTGGCAATGGTGACACTTTATTTAACAGCTGTCCACAGTGTGCCTAAACCAGTCGCAGGTGGTCTAAAAATGTAATAAAAAACGGCTAATGTGGAAATGTCCTAAATAGCTCCTAGATTCCAAATTTTCTAGATTTGAAATCCTAGCTGCTCCACTTTTTGATATTTTTACGTAAGAGTTCCTGATTTACCATGAAAACGCGTAACCCAGACAGCACCATAATTATCGGCAAGTTAACGGGAAGTTAACGGCGCTAGTTAACAAATTTATCGAGTTTAACTTTAGGCTAACTTCCTGCTAATATATAAATGTCCGCCACATCTTTAGTTATCCAAGATAACTTCCCGTTAAATACAAATGTAAATTCAACGCAGATTATGAAATAAAATTTTCAGAAATGTTTAAGTGATAATTAAATTAAAATTTGCTTTTCATATTTCCTTAGAATTAGCAATGAACATTAGCCTAAAGGAAGACAATGAAATTTGTCGGAAAATAAAGTGGCAAGTTTCAGTGAAAATAATTAGGCTATGTTTACTTAATTTATAGAAACAATTTTGCTAAAAATGAATGAGGAAAATTTTCTTAAATATCGAAATTATTGTTTTAAATAAATTTACTAAATATTTTTCACTAAAATTAGATAGGTAAACTAACTTAATAATAAATAGAAAGATATCCTGGTAAGTAGACTGTCAAGTTATTGTCAAATAAAGTTTACGTAATTTAAAAAACTGTTCACTTTAAAAAATTATAAACTACATAATAAAAAATGCAGGCAAAATTAAATATTTTTTTTAATTATTACACTCATTTTTGAGTTGTTGACAGATTTTTGTTTTTGCTCTGAATAAAAAATTTTTGCCAGGGAATTTCGTTGTAAAGTCAGCAAAATGTCAGGGAAATGACAGGGAAATTGATAAACTGAATCTTGTAGCCACCCTGTTTAATATTTTACTGCTTAATATATTATTTCTTATGCAACTAAGAGTGTAATTATAAAAAAAAATTTAATTTTGCCTGCCTTTTTTATTATATAATTTATACTTTTTTAAAGTAAACAGTTTTTTTAAATTACGTAAACTTTATTTGTCAATAACCTGCCAGTCTACTTTCCAGGATATCACTCTATTTATTTTTAAGTTAGTTTACCTGTCTAATTTTAGTGAAAAATATTCAGTAAATTTCTTTAAAACTATAATTTCGATATTTAAGAAAATTTTCCTCATTCATTTTGAGCAAAATTGCTTCTATAAATTAAGTAAACATAGCCTAATTATTTTCACTGAAACTTGACACTTTATTTTCCGAGAAATTTCATTCTCTTCCTTTAGGCTAATTTTCATTGCTAATTCTAAGGAAATATAAAAAGCAAATTTTAATTTAATTATCACTTAAACATTTCTGAAAATTTTATTTCATAATCTGCGTTGAATTTACATTTGTAGTTAACGGGAAGTTATCTTGGATAACTAAAGATGTGGCGGACATTTATATATTAGCGGGAAGTTAGCCTAAAGTTAAACTCGATAAATTTGTTAACTAGCGCCGTTAACTTCCCGTTAACTTGCCAATAATTATGGTGATGTCGGGGAAGAGTCTATCTATTCAAGAAAATACCGAAATAAGACGTGTCATTAGGTATTATAACTGTAAATGTCGCTAAACACGACTTTGGTAAAGGCGAAATACTCTTTAGCAATGGCCACCCCTCCTCAAATCCCCCACCACCAAGGATGACGGAATTGCTTATTGAAATAAAACGAAATTTTATCCATAAAATTTGAAAATGTTATTAATACTTATCGTTGTAGGATCTTTGACTTCCTTCTCCGCCCTCATTAACCACCTTTTCTTTCTATTTAGCTCTCTATGAAGCCACCCACGCCGTCCCCCAATGATGACAGAATTGCTTGTTCAAATGAAACGAAATTTTATCCACGATACACAGTGTACGAAAAAGCTGTTTTTGTGGACAAAAGTCGCTCGACAGCTCAATTTTCATTCGATTTTAAAGTTTTTTTTTTTAAACTGATCGTTAATTCATAGGCAATGCTCTCCTGCTGCTAAAAATTAATTTTATGTAAAGCTTTTTTTTTTATTTGAGGTTAAACATTAAAATTCTGTTTATTAAATAAATTTGTTACCGCAAAGAAATATTTTCCATGCAGAATCACTAAAAAACACAAAATGTTTACATTTTAGTCATGAAAAATTTGTTTTTATCATAAAAATCATAAATATGAGGTTATAAATAAATTAATGTTAAAAAATTATTCTAACAATAGTTATAATATATAATATGTTAAATTTCATATTTTTGTTTAAATTTTGTTAATTTTTTAATCACTTTTGAAAAGAAAACTTAAGTATGCTAGATGTACCTATTACTGCGAATGCATCAATTACTGCGATTTTTTGAAGAAAGTTATTATGCACTTTTCATGATTGTAAAATTAACTCAAATTAATTTAAAAAATTATTTAAAACCTTTTTTTGTTACAATTGCCAATAAATTACAATTTACCGCAGTAATTGGAACATGCGCGTGTTTCTATTACTGCGGGCAACCTAACCTTCAAATACACGTTATTCTCACCGCAGTAATTGGGGTACAGTAATTGATAAACTGAACAAATCCGTACGAAAAGTTAAACTAGAACTGAATTTTGTTATACAATTACCGAAAGTATTTTATTTGCAAAGTTAAGTTTGAGCTTCTTTATTCAAGACAAGTTAAAAGGTCTACTGATTTCTAAGCAATTTCTTAGTTCCATTTTTGTCCACGTCATTACTTAACTGTGAAACTGCATATCCCTAAATTCAACCTTATAAAATTGAACTTGTTAAAATAAGTTTCAGAAATTTTGATATTGTTGCAGTGTAATTGAAGGACTTTCTTTCAATAAGTCAAAAATTATGGTGTGACAAACATGAACTGAATTTGAAGCATTATAACTCCAAACAACATCATTTAGAAATACAATCACGTTTAGAGTACACTGAGAGAAAATTATAGTTATGGGTAACATAATGATGTTCACGGTAACCATATTTAATGTTACAAATACGGACAGCTATCTAGATAGTAACAGTTACCACCAGATTGTACGGAGTAACATCTTGATAGTACGGGATACAATAACTATATTTTTTTAACATCATTGATGGTAGCCAGTAGCATAATGATAATACCGTATAACATAACCTTTTTAACATCAAAATCTTACTATCGGTTTCTCTCAGTGTAACATTTTTGGCTCCAACAATTATCTCATATAAAGAATATATTTTATTACCAAATTCATCATTACAAGTTTTCAGCTTTTTTATTTTCTTGCTGTTTTGTCTAAAATTCACCTACATTTCTAGAATTTTACTAACAACCTCAAATTCATTTAAATCTAAGACCTGAGATTCGGCACTTTCAACTCATGTATTATTTTTATTTCTAAAGCTTCCTCTAACTCTTCCTTACTGTGATTAGAAGCAAGTTTGTATGCACGTCTTCTTTTAGTTTTGCTTGATCCGTTTTTTAATAATAATCGCGTACGACCTTCTGTAATATTATCGCAAATATCACTTTTTTACTGTGATCTATTAACTGTAAAATTATCATTAGGTTGCTCTTGAAAACATATAACAAAACCTTTTCCAATTAATGTTTTGAAGTTTTTAATAAATGCTTTTTTTGTTTCAAAGTTTCCACTTTTCTGCATACTGGCTGAACACATTCAGGAACTTTTTTCTTACCTGAAATAACTGTTGTTTAAAAAATTTGTTTTCACTTTCAATGTTTTTCAAAACCTAATCTACTTTACCCTTATTTCAAAACAATTAAAAAAAAAGAACAAAAGATTTACGAGATTTTTATGAAATGCATTTTCATATGGAACTTCAAATGTTTTTTCATACTAAACAAAACATTTATGAAAATATCAAAAGTTTTTTCACATGTCAAACGCATGATGCGAAAATGAATTATAAAATAAATAACTTAAGTTTGTGCGAGCTTTTTTGGAATACTAATTCCTGTGATGGTGGAAGTAAAGTAGATTCTGTTCTGAATAAAATTCAAAGTGAAAATAACTTTTCTAAAGAACAATTATTACAGCTAAAGAAAAGGTTACTGAATGTGTTCTATCCCCAGTTTTCAAAAAAGTGGCAAAATGTTAGACGAAATAGAAAAGCATTTATTGAAAAGTTTGAAGTATTCATTGGAAAAGATTTTGTTGTGGATTTTCAAGAACAACTTGATGATGGTGTTACACTTAATATATCTAATGAAAAAAGTAATATTCGTGATAATATTAAAGAAGGTCGTCCGCGATTATCATTTGAAGAAGGTTCAAGGAAGACTAAAAAAAGACGTGCAGATGAACTTGCTTCTAATCACAGTAAAGAAGAGTTAGAAGAAGCTTTAAAAAAGAAGAATAAAGCATGTGATGAAGTTTCCGAACCTGAAGTTGTAGATTTAAATGAATTTGAAGATATGGATAAAATCTTAGCAATGTACGTAGATTTAGATTTAACAGCCAGAAAATATAAAAAGCTGAAGATTTATAATGATGAATTTGGTAATAAAAGTTATCCTTCGTATGAGAAGGTTGTTGAAGCTAAAAATGAATGTTACCCTGAAAGTGATCATATAAATATATCGGAGTCAGGAGTAGAGATTGATTTTATATCCTTATTAATTCACACGGTTAAAAGAATTTTGTCGTTGTTAAGTACTGACATATTAAAATCTCTTTCTGAACAAAAATTAGTTTTAGTAGGGAAGTGGGGGATGGATGGAGCTAGTGGTCAACAAACTACAAGACAAAAGTGGTCATCCCAAATGAATAAGAGCAGCGATGATGATGAGGACGAAGAGGAGAATGATGATTTGAAAAGAAATATGGACGATTCTATATTCTTGGTTTCCTTTGTTCCTCTTCAATTGAAAGCAAATGATGTTGTAATTTGGAGTAATGATACTCCAAATTCAGTTCATTTTTGTCGAACGATAAAATTCGGCTTCGTTAAAGAAAATCCTTCAATTACTGAACAACAGTATCAAACCTTCACAAATTTATTGGAACAGGTAGAAGTGTATGAGCTTGAATTTAGTAATATAAAGTTGAATGTAAGTTTCGATGTAAAATGTACAATGATAGATGGCAAGGTATGCAATGTTCTGTGCAACCAAAGAGCTTCAAATTGCTGTAATATTTGCAGAATTGGTCCCAAGAAAGTTAATGACCTACAGTTTGTAAGGCAGCTTCAGTGTAATATTGAATACTTTAAATTTGGTCTATCTACGTTACACTGTTGGATTCGCTTTATGGAGTATTTGCTTCATATAGCTTATAATTTGGATTTTTGTAAAGGTTCTGCAAGATCGAAAGAACATAAGGAATTAAAAGCTTTAAGGAAAAAAAAAATTCAAGTTAAATTAAAATCTTGTTTAGGATTAACTGTTGATGTTGTTAAACAAGGTGCAGGGACAAGTAACACTGGGAATGTAGCTCGCTCCTTTTTTGCTCAAGCTCAAGAAGTAGCTAAATATACAGGGTTGGATGAGAATTTAATTACTCGATTTCATGACATTCTCCAAGCCATAACTTGCGGTAGAATGATTGATTGTGACAAATTTCAAAAATTTTGTTTTGAAACAGCTGAAACATGCGTGGCTTTATATAATTGGTATCCTATGCCACCTTCTGTTCATAAAGTTCTGATTCATGGCAGCGAAATAATCAAATCATTCGATGTACCGTTTGGATGGCTATCAGAAGAACCCCAAGAAGCCAATAATAAGATCTTTCGAAAAGCAAGGAGCAAAAATAGCAGAATGTCCAGAAGAGAACTTACCAATAAAGATACGATTCATTATCTCCTGGTATCTTCAGATCCTAAAGTAAGCTCTTTCAGGATTAAGGAGCAAAGAAAAGTAAAGGCATTGACAAAAGGAGCTGAAAAATTGCTTAAAAGTTAATAGTTACACATTAGTTTCAAGTTATTCGTTACTTTAGTTCTTTTGTAAATAAATTAATTAAAAACATAAAAAAAAAATAATAAAAAACAAAAATACAAAAAAAAAACCCTCTTCGTAAGCTGCTACCTTGTCGTTGGTGAAGAGGCTTAAACACAACTATACAAATTGAACAATTTGTATTATTTTGTAACAAAATGCAGTTTTCCTTTAACTTTACTACACCTACTGATTTCTTTAGCATAATGATTTGTTCTGTTTTCCTTAAATATTTTTCGAATGTACTAAAACATAAAGTACTTGCAACCAAAACACATGAAAAATTAAATGTATAGGTTTAAAAAATTATTTTTTTCAAAAATGAATTGATTGATTTTCGATGTTTCTTTTAACATATAAACTAACTTTAATTGAAACTTCTCTTGTAGGTTAAGAATACAATTTGGTAAAGATAAAACAATATTTATCATTATTCGTCGTTCCATAGAGTTTAAATCATGAATTTAATAAATGAAACAATTTCAATTTACAATTTTTTTAAACATTGAAGAACACTATATTCAAACATATAAAAAGAGTTTCAATATTCATCAGTGGCTATGTGAAGGTAAATAATCTATAACTTTATTTTTGAAAAAAGTCACTCTTTAGATATAAAAACCAAAAAAATTATTTCAAGTTAAAAAGTTTTTTTGAATGAAAATGGCACCCAAATGAATAACAGTAGTGTAGATGTGCCAATTACTGCTGTGTGAAATCGAATTCCAATAAAACTTTGAAAAAGGAGATAAATATTGTGACTTGGAAAGTTAAAAGGGACCTTACGTCAAAAAATCGATTTTTTTTACTAATAGGTGATTCTGAAAGAGAAAAGTTTACTCTTTTGAATGAACTAAACATAAAAAAATCGATTTTTTTGACGTAAGGTCCCTTTTAACTTTCCAAGTCACATATGACTGAGTTTAAAAGCATTATTGTTATCTATTGAAGTAGAAGCCACTAATTATAATATACAAAGAATTTAAATAACAAATTTATAAAAAATTCTCTGTGATACTATTACTGCGGGTATGGATCAATTACTGTGCCCCAATTACTGCGACAAGAATAACGTGTATTTGGAGGTTAGGTTGTCAGCAGTAATAGAAACACGCGCATGTTCCAATTACTGCGGTAAATTGTAATTTAATCTAGAATAATTAAATAATTAATCGTTTAAATGTATATCTTTATTGGCATTTGTATCAAAAAAAGGTTATAAATAAGTTTTTAAATTAATTTGAGTTAATTTTACAATCATGAAAAGTGCATAATAACTTTCTTCAAAAAATCGCAGTAATTGATGCATTCGCAGTAATAGGTACATCTAGCATACTTAAGTTTTCTTTTCAAAAGTGATTAAAAAATTAACAAAATTTAAACAAAAATATGAAATTTAACATATTATATATTATAACTATTGTTAGAATAATTTTTTAACATTAATTTATTTATAACCTCATATTTATGATTTTTATGATAAAAACAAATTTTTCATGACTAAAATGTAAACATTTTGTGTTTTTTAGTGATTCTGCATGGAAAATATTTCTTTGCGGTAACAAATTTATTTAATAAACAGAATTTTAATGTTTAACCTCAAATAAAAAAAAAAGCTTTACATAAAATTAATTTTTAGCAGCAGGAGAGCATTGCCTATGAATTAACGATCAGTTTAAAAAAAAAAACTTTAAAATCGAATGAAAATTGAGCTGTCGAGCGACTTTTGTCCACAAAAACAGCTTTTTCGTACACTGTGCGATAGTTCAAAATGTTATTGATACTTATCGTTGTAGGATATTTGACTACCCCCCTACCCTCAATGATCCTCTTTCACCTCTATGTAGGCCTCTATGTAGCCACTTCACCCCGCCCCCCAATTAAGACAGGATTGTTTATTGAAATGAAACGAAATTTCATCCACGATAATTGAAAATGTTATTGATACTCATTGTTGTAGGATTTTTGCCTAACCCCCCACCCCCGCCATCATTGACCACATTTCCCCTCTATGTACCCTTCCAATAGTTATCGGCTGCTGTTTTAAAAGTCCTATTTTATGTCAGAAAAGCTGTCTTAATTTATACTAATTAATATAGAAAGTAAATTTGTAATTATTTTAAATTCCTGTTGATTAAGATAGTATTTTTCACAAAAGTATAAGTAGATCTATGAAAAATATTATCTTAATAAAGATAAATCATAGAGGGGAATCATAGGTGGTCCACGAGGGCAGAGGGGGGGGGGGGGGTAGTCAAAGATCCTTTAACGATGAGTATCAATATAATTTTCAATTATCGTGGATAAAATTTCGTGACATTTCAATAAGCAATTCTGTCATCATTGGGGGAGGGAGGGTGGCTACATAGAGGGCCACAAAAGGGGAAAAGGTGGTCAATAAGAGTGAGGGGGTGGTCAAAGATCCTACAACGATGAGCATCAATAACATTTTCAATTCTCGTGGATAAAATTTCGTTTCATTTCAATAAGCAATTCTGTCATAATTTGGGGGCGGGGTGGGGTGGCTCCATAGAGGGCTAGATAGAGCGAAAAGGTGGTTAATGAAGGTGAAGAGGGTAGTCAAAGATCCTACAACGATGAGTATCAATAACATTTTCAATTATTGTTGATAAAATTTCGTTTCATCTTAATAAATAATTCTGTCATCCTTGGGGGTGAGGGGTTGGGGGTGGGGGTGTCATTTGCTAAAAAGTATTTCGCCTATAACAAAGTCGGGTCTATCGACATTTACAGTTATAATACGTAATGACACGTCTTATTCAGATATTTTCTTGATTTGATAGCCTCTTAGCCGTTTTCATGGTAAATATGGAACTCCCACGTGGAAAAATCTAAAAGTGGAGCAGCTAGGATTTCAAATCTTGAAAATTTGGAATCTGGGAGCCATTTAGGACAATTCCACATTAGCCGTTTGTTGTTACATTTTCAGACCACCCGCGACTGGTTGAGGCTCACTGTGTGTCCCTATTGAAAATTCCCATGTGGGATCCCATGCAGAATCCTACATAAGATTCCATATAGGATCACATATGGGCTTCCTTATAGAATATTACATATCAACAGATAGGATTTTTCCTATCTGTTGCCAGGTAGGCGAATATATGAGATCCTATGTAGGATCCTTCATGGTCCTCCACATGGAAATTTCATGAAGGATGCATTACAGGATCCTTTATGGGTACCCACATATCATCCCATATAGGTTTCTATATAGGATCCTGTGTAGGATACAATATACCTCTCCACATAGATATATCCCATATGGGCAGTCCTATACAGGATCCCATATGGCATATTAAGCCACATATCCGCTCATATAGGATTCTATATAGGATCGCGTACAGGATTCTATGCACTATCCTACATAGGTTCCTATTATAGGATCCTATGTAGGATGCCATGTACCGCCTCGCATTGATATTCCCCACATGGACAGTCCTATATAGAATACTATATGGGATCCTACGAGTTATCCCATGTAGGATTCTATGTCGACTTCCATATAGGATCTTATATAAGATCCTATATATAATCCCACATATCCGCCCATATAGGATTCTCTATGGGATCCCGTACAGGATCCTTCAGACTATCCTACATTGCATCCCACATAGGTTCTTTCATAGGATCCTATGTAGGATACTATGTACCGCCTCGCATGAACTATATGGGATTATATGTGGGTCCCCATATAGGATCCTGTACAGAATCCTTCGTGGAATTTTTATGTGGGTTCCCATGCAGAATCCTACATAGGATCCCATAAATTATCCCATATAGGATCCTATCTGTTGATATATACATATAAGATTCTGCATGGGATTCCACATTGGAATTTTCAATAGGGGTCAACTGTCAAAATGTCAATTTGACATCATATTCGTGATCAGCGATCCCTAAAATTTTTCTATGTTTCGGGCGCCATCTTGGTTACGCCATTTTGAATTTTGCAAATCTAGTGCCAGATTCTTATTAAGGCACTCAAAACCTTTCAATTACTGTATTTCAGAAATAATTTTTGACATTAGTTTTATATTCGATCGAACTAAATACATATAAAACAAGTTTTTGAGGTTATGTTACAAAATTTTAAAAAAGTGGTACCCACGCCTTATAGCGCAGTTCTTCCTGAGAATTTAAAAAACAAATGTTAAATTCCGTTAAGTTTTGAATTGCCAGCAGAAATTTGTCCAGCAGCGTCGTTTTTTTCCCACTGTGCGCCGGATAACTGTACAATTCTATAAAAGAACTACCTTTAAAATAAACCTAAGAACTTTAAAAAATGTTTAACTTCAAAAGTAACTCTAATTTTAATCAAACATTTAAAATTTGTTTTTTAAAAAGATTTAATTGAAATATGAATGAAATAACTTCTTTTAGGTCTTATTCATTTTACCATCATAAAATTATTTTTACTCAGAACTTTCTTAACTTTTGCGACTTTCTTATCTAATCGAAAAAAAGTGAGAACTGTTCTTGTCTTTAAAAGATAGGCAAATTGTTTCATTAGAAACAAAGTTTAGGTAATTAAAAGTATATTTCAAACATTTTTTTTAATTTTTAATGAAAGAATAAACTTCATAACCAGAGTAATGTACCAAATCTACAGGAAGTGCGCGCCTGCGTTTGGTTGCAATGTTGTTGTAGAGGTCGAGATATGAGAGAATTGCCTTCCTATTTTCTTCCAATCCTTACCTTCAGTGTTCCGTCGTGTCTCGCACTGATATCATCGCAATTTTTATATTCACTTGAAATACATTTAATGACTTAACATTAAATTATACATATATTGCTTAACACAGTTTTTAAATTACAGGTGCTTATAAGAAGGTATTGAATTTGTTTTTATTTAAGTTTTAATTATATTAATATAGTTGTGGGCTAAAAAATGTTGAATCATGTAAGACTTCATTTTTAAAAATATATAACTTAATTTTTTTTGTATTTGTTCATTAAAAATAAAAAATATTCTTTTAGATATGAATTGAGTATATGTTTATAGAAAAATAGCACAAAAGTACTACTAATGTTATCTGAATTCTAAAGTTTTAATTGCTCTTCTCATGTGTAATTTGTATAGTCCTTTTTTATCAGAAACTACACTACTTTTAGATCAAATAACGTAATCATTAAATACTATGATCTCTTTAATGCAAGGTTAGATGATTTCTGCAAGGACGTTTTGTAGATCAATTGTTTTCAATCGAATGAAGAATATTTTGGGGTGAAATAATTAAAACCACTTGATTAATTTGAAAAAAAAAACTTTTTTTTCATTCATAAACTAGTGATTAAAACTATATGTCAACCGTTAAAAATTTTAAATCTTGTAAGATGTCAGTTTAAAAAACAATTTTAAAAAATGTAAAAAGAAGTCAATTATTATTACTGAAAATAGGCGTTTTTTAAGCTTCATTTAAGATGTTACTAAAACAAAACAAATAACACGAAGACCAGATTTTCCAAATGAAAAATTGTAACAATGTAAAGACTTTAACGTACATAGTATTTAAAACTATTATAATAACATTGACAGATCTAATGAGGGTTATTACTCCTTCTAGAACAAAAAATCAAAACTAAAAAAAAGTCACATTATTTAGGTCAACTAATACCACGACTAAAGATAACCACCCTGCTCTATCCACTGTATATAATACAAAAGTAAATATATTAATTAATAAATTTTTATCAGACGAACAAATAAACTAAATGATAAAATTTTGTTTCTTACATTTAAAACAAAATAATAATATATGAAACTTTAATTTTGTGAATGCAAATTGAATTAAAATTATTTTTGTACAAATTCTGATAACATAAAAAACCCGATCGAAGAAATCGTCCTACGAGACATAATATAACTAGTTTTAGATTTAGTGCCTGAATCTCTTTTATAAAAAACTGTTCTTTAATATGTTTATCTTTATATCTTAGTAATTTCTGAATATATTTTTATAGTTTTTCATTATAACTACTCTACATCGTATATTCTCTGTTTTAAATTAAAAAAATAATTTATATTATTTTACATTAAAAGCAACATCTTTTTAAATCTATATAGTGATACAAAATATTTTATATTATATGAAACTAAAATAAATTAAAAATAGAATAAAATCAGTTAAGCTGTAAAGTCGCATTCTAAAACTTAATAATCACATATACATTTGAATAAAACTATAATTTTTATAAAAAATATTTTTTGCACACAACAAATACAACATACAACTAAATAAAGTAAAATTGTAAATCAAAATCTAATAACGATTTATGATTGTCATGCATCATACATTTTTATTTACAAATTTCAGTAGGCTTAAAACAAAATAAATATATTAATACAACATGATAATGCAATAAGTAAGCTTTATTTAAAAAAAAATTTTTTGAAACGAAATTTGATATTTAGATTCTCATATAAGTATGAACACATTAGAATTTGTTAGACGTAGTAGTAAGTCAACGTTGCTAGTCAAATTGATTTTTTGGATGAAAAGGTAATCAGAACTACATTTAGATTTAGTCAATAAACATTAAAATCATCTTTTAAATTTGAATGATGAACTTTCAACATGAAAAACTAATTAAATAAAAATAAGTGTGAAAAATAAACATTATTTGATTACCGATGTAATTTTCATATAGTTTATAGTGGCAACGTTGCTTTTTTAAAGAGGTTAACTTCAAAATTACATTAAATTGTTTTGTACTAATAGTAAATATTAAATGTTTACAAATATCAAACAAAGAGGTTAAAAATGAAAATTTTAAAATAATTTCTGAATCATTAAAAAAGCGATGTTGCCACATGTATAAACTTTCGATAATACAAAAATAAAACTTGAAAAATGTAATTATTTATTTAATTTTACTTTCTTATCTTGCGGTGAGATAAGTTAAAATTTAAACTTATGTAATTTATAAACTTTTAATTATTGAAATCTAATTTTCAACTTGATGCATATGATTTATTCATTGGATATTAAAAAAATTGTCACCAAAAAGATGTATTTTAACTTATACCTGTGTAAAAATAGTGACTTTCAAATAATCATATCTCAGAAGATAAGCCGTAAATTAATTTTATGTTTTATAGAAATACGTATTGAACATTAAACATTTTTTGCTGAAAGTTTTATTACGTTTTCTATGATTTCGATTTTTGAAACAACTACGTTAAACAAATAGTTTATTTTCGCAATTATTTTTTTACAAAACACATCATGATTAAATTTAAATTTAAATTCAAGTCACGATCAAAGTTACGACGACCAAATGTGTCATTCTGGTTGAAATTTTCTCGATGAAAGTTGTCGAAGCCTTTAAAGCATATTTACGAAACTTTTTCAGTAATATAAAAAATAAGACAACAGTGACAGTCAACTATACCACATTCTATATATCTAGGTATTTTTTTGTATTTATGAAGTAAAAAAAGTAAGTTATAAATTTTAACACATGTTATAAAATAAACAAAAAATCATATTGTCAATTAAGTGACAAAATGAAACAAAAATTTTAAAAAGCAATAACAATATACACACAAAATCTTTTTGGATTAAATTAGCCTGCAACGCTCTTTTTTCTCAAAATTGCATTTAAATAATCTGAAATTGTCTTTAAACGAAACAGTTGCAAATTATTGTAATTCATCACAGTAAGGCATGCAATACTTAAATAAAAATTATAAATATGAGAAGAAAAACAAATTAATTCTAACATGATATGCGGAAGCCTGAAGAGAATGTGGGAGGTTGCGATAAATTAGTATAATTTCATATTTCTCGACGACTAAGAGTGAAGATAAGTTTTAATAAATCTGCTATTATAGATTAATAAAAAAAATATTAATTCATTAGCTAAAGTAGTTTTTAATTTGTGTTAAGTTACTATAGAATATTATAGTAGTTTTTGCTCACTCAATCACTGCAAAAACATGGTGTCTTGAATTGGCCAAAAATGTCTTAAATTAAGATACTTTTGGTGTCTAGGACACGAAAAATGTCTTATTTTAAGACATTTTTGAACAATTTAAGACACCTGTTTTTGTAGTGATATTTTAGTCATTTTTTACTACTATTAATAACATTTTATTATTAAGTTAGAATATTTTTCTGCTAATAATTAGTTATCTTTATTCATTGTAATAAAGAAAATGTTTTCACGGTTTTACTGTCAAGACTGTAAGCAGAGCTTTTCGAAAGTTTACTTAAAACATCTAAAATTTAACAGTTTTTTCTAGAAAACCCTACGTCGTCCCCTCAACGTCCCCCCAAAGAATATGTTTTTTAATTAGTTAGGAAGTATAGATTCTAAAACAATTTTGTTTCTGCTCTCTAAAACTGAATCAGTAAAATTTTCACTGATTCAGTTTTAGAGATTAAAATTCAAGTTTTTAGGCACTGGTTTGTCGGGAAAATCAAGCTGTTTCACATTTAATGCTGCTATTATCTGCTTAAAAATACGGCAAACACCTCGATTTTTCTCGAAAAACTGACATACGAAGAAAACTTGAATCTTTATAAACAAAATACGTTTTAGACTCATCTCTTTGTAACTATATTTACAGAACATCTCTTTTTCGGGAAAAGTGGTATTAGGTTTGCTGGAAAAAAAATGTCGATGTAGAAATTTCATAAAAACTTCCAAATTACTGACAACTGACTACCTTAATTAGTAATTTTTTATTAATTCAGGTTTAGAGAGTAGGTATGCAGTTAAATTTATGATAAAAAGAAGTTGACTAATTTGGATTAAAACTGTTACGCAAACGTTAAACGTTTAAAAACGACGTTGCCTTGAATGAAGAACGATATTAACGTTAATCTTATTCCCAAACATTTTAATCCAGAAAAATTTCTGTAAATTAAATTGTATTAAATTGTTAGGTAATTCTTACGTTTTAATCCGAAATCAATTGGTACCAAATTTTAGAGTTATAGAGAATCAGTGAAACTTCAGTTAACTTTCACTGATTTTCAGTGACTACTGTCAAGCAATTTTAATCAGTAAAATTCCACTGAAAATCAGGTGAAAATAATTGAATTGTCAGTAATTTTTCACTAATTGGCTAATGGAAAATAATAAATAACTGACATTTTCAGAACCTATGTTACTGAAATTATCAATTGTTTTTGTACTGGTAAATAAATGAAAAATTACTGACAATTCAATTATTTTCTACTGATTTGAAACTTATTGAAACCGGGAGAAAAAAGTCACTAAAAATCAGTGAAATTTGACTGATTCAAATTTAGCAAGCTTTCTTCGTAAAAAATTTCTCTTATTTACCACTCATTTAGACCTTAAATTTGCAGAAATAAAATATCTATGCTTTATTTAAGACTTAAAGGAGAGTTTAAAGAGAAACATAAATGCGTATAAAAGAGGTACAAAAGTCAGTTTTTAAAATAATTTTTTCGAGAAATAATATTGGATTTTTTCCCATACTTATACTTGGTTTTAACTTTCTCTATTAAAATTAAAAATATTATTTTTTAAAGCATATTAATCGCTACATAGAATGACAGATAGAAACCAGACACAAAAAACGGATTACTCTTCAGATAGGAGAGTATAGAATTCAGATTAATTACGTATAGAAGTCGGATTAATTCCGAATTTAACCGTATAATTCCAATTTAAATTACTTTTTTAGTTTTCTTGACGGATGAATTCCACATAAAACCGTATGAATTACATTTCCAAAGATTTTTTTACTAATAATATCAGTTATGCTTAGCAGATTGAAAACAGATAAAAACTTTTAAAAAAAGGATAAGATGTACAATGTTTCATTCATATGCTTTGATCTGAAAAGTAATCCGTTTTTTGAGTCCAGTTTCTACCCGACATTCTAAGTATAGGGATAGAACCTTTAGCAGAGATAAAAATTAAAAAGTTTTATTCTTATAATAATTTTAAGCCCACTTTCTAAACCTGAATTGATGAAAAATCGATAATTTATTCAAATTAATTAAACTTTCCACTAATTTTAAAGTAAATTTCATTATTTTTGTACTAATTATGTATTGAAAATTAACTAACAATTGGTACAAATATTCACTAATTTGAAGGAAGGTCAGATTTTCATAACTAATTGATATTAAGAGAGCTCTTCTAAACTTCGAAAGATGCAGATGATGAAATACATATTTATATATCTGAATGGTTTTGATTAGTAAAAGGATACTAAAAATAGAATTAAGTTTTGACTCGGATTCTTTCATTTCATTCCTAATCTTAATTAAAATAAGAACTATGAATCTCATAAATGTATTTGAAGTGAAAAGCATTTTTTATACTCCTGTGCTGTAACCGTGCAATACATTTTTCCACTCTCTAGATTTGTCTGAATAAATAAAAGGCCGATTGAAGATAAAATCCGATGCAAGTAAAAATTATCTCTCTTTGGAGAGATCAATTTAAATAAAATGAAATAATTTATCCAGAAAATTCCTGAGGAGGTTGTTTTCTAAAAAGTATCTTTATTTGCAAGTAAAAATTAACTTTTTTTCCTGTGAATTGATTTTTGGTTTTTCAATTAGTTTAAATTAAGTATATATATTGACTTTATATTTTTATCAGTAAATTCAAATTTATAAGTGTGTTGATGTTGTGATATTTCAGTAATTCTAATCATTTATTTTTTACATAGTTTCGTATATGAAACAATATTGCTAAAAATGAATAAAATATGGTAACATCAAAATTTTAGTTTAAATAAAAAGTTATTAGTTTATACACAGAAAATAAACAAAAGACAATTTTTATATAAGTATATTGTTAATAAGTGAGTTTACATTATTAGCCGAATTTTACAGTAAAATAGTCCAAATCACTCATTTAAAAGCAAGAAGCCACGTATTGATTTAAATTGTTAAAATTTTGACGATGTAAGATAAATAAAAAAATGATTCACGTAGGTGCTCTCGTGAGGGCTTCTCTAAAGGCAGAAGTCCTTGTTTCCTCCCTCCCTGAAGCAACTGATCAGCATTTGAACGTGATTTGTGATCAATTCTCAAAAATAATGTCTTGACTTTTCATCGAGAACGGCATGGTGGGCGATACGCCGTGAAAGCCTCTCATGGGCATGTTCTTATAAGGAACTTCATGACTCGTATCTGCTCTGTCGTCGAGTTTCGAGGTCAATTGCATAATTCAAAGTTCCCAAAGTTTGCAATTGTTTTCTGTGTTTATTTTTCTGAAAATTAAGACATTTTTTACATAACATTTTATTAAATACCTAAATAATTTTTATCCAAGTACATATTACGTGAATTACATTTTTTCATGTACACAAATATATTATATTTATTTCCATGGACGGAGTACCACCCTATAATCTTAAATTTTTTGAATACTTTGGTATTTTGTTGTAATTGTTACCCTTTTAGAGCATGCCAAAGAATTTTACAAAATTACAATTATTTACCTTGCAAGATATTGTATATTGAATTTTTTGAACACTTTTTTGGAAATGTTCAACTTGTAATCTATTGGTGATAGAAAAAAATGTTGAATATGTAAATTGTAGGGAAAATGTCCAATTTCAATAAAATAACTTTTAAAAAAATGTTAATTGATTTTTTAGCTTATTTGTTTAAGCAATAACTTTGTATTATTTCTTTTTATTAAAAGTCTGACATGGAATTAAATAAAAAAAATTTTTTTATTAAACCTTAAACTGTCCTTATAAAATGCTGTAAATTACAAAATCAGGTTTTTACATATTTTGAAAAAATTAATTTTTAAATTTTCGATTGCATGGTTCGGTCCACGAGTCGTGCGTTGCAGTCGCTAAAGGTTGTCTTGTTCTTCATTGCAAAATACTTGCGAATCGAAAAATATCTCTAATGGGTTTAATCCACCAGTTCCTATTTATATTTGTGATTCACTTTTGTACTTTGAATTTTAAAAGTTATAAGATGTTTTTGTTAAAAAAATGTTTAATTCGAAATGATTGTTGAATATTTAATACAGAAGATAAACTGTCGTCAAAATTTAAAATTTTTTTACTTTGAATTTTTGTATTATCAAGTGGAATACCTAGAAGAATAAAAACTAAAAAAAAGAACTAAAAACTGTTTTAAAAATTGGCTTACAATATAGAAAATTGTTTTGCTAAAATCTGTTTTACATCTTGATGATCTTCATTGGAACAATACTCAAAAGTTATGGTATTAAATTAGTTTTAACTGAGTTAGAAAATATGCTCCAGGAGTTAAAATTGGCAAAGTATCTGGTCTTTGAGACTTTCACGCCTAACGTATATCTGTTTATAGTATACATACCACCAATTCCATCACAAGCATTTTTTCCATGGGACTTAGCAAAATAATGCCATTCAGCTTTTATACAAAAATCTTAATAATAATAAATTAAATCGATGAAATTCTTTTTGTTTTTGTTTTGCGATGCTGCACCATCAGAGAAATAAAACATTTTATCAATTTTAATTGAATCATATTGGAAAGTTAATGTAAAAAATTAATTTTGATTGAAGAAGATAAACAGCTTCTGTTCTGTGCTCAGTACTTTCGGAAATTCAATTAATTTTTAATCCATTCTTGGTAAAAATGATTAATTTGGAAGTAAATCTCGGTCGAAACGTTGTAATTTATTAAATTTTTTTTTAAAATTTTTTGCGCTGGTTTTAAGTAAAAACTTCAAAATTCGACCTAAAAAAATTTCGAAGTTTTGACTTAAAAGAAGCGCCGAAAATTAAAAAAAAGTTTTAACTACATGACAACGTTGCGACCTATAGATTTACTTCCAAATTAATCACTTTAACCAAGAATTTATGTTTCAAATGATTTTGAGAAGACTTATAGTGTCTACCGCAAAGTGTTTTTTTTTAAATGGTCTCCGATAGTTTCTTTTAAAAAAATCCCAAAAAAGTACTATTTTTATATCCAATATCCTATACCTCCCTCCGCCACCTTAAGGAAACCATCATTGGTTTCCATGTAGAAACTAATGATAAGGCTTCGTGTACAAATTACGTAACAGGTTTTAGGGGAGAGGGGGTTTCTCATTTTGTTAAGAAACACTTAAACTACATAAAAAAGTGAAAAGTACGTAATAAAATATAATTTTAAAAATAAAACAATATTGAAAAATTAGGGGTGGGTTTGCAAATTGTTACGTAATTTAGAGGAAAGGGTTTTTTTCAAACGTTACTTCCTGTGACAAGGTGTGTGATAGGTTTCCAGTATAGGTTTATTATTGCTTTATATCTACCTTATACGTGTCAAAAGTATAAGTATGTCTTAAAAGTTTATAATCTCTGAATTTAAAAATTGAACCAATCTGAAAGTGTTCTTGAATCATGACATTGAAAAGAAAGTCATGACCCATAAATTTATTAACCTTGAAATCTTCCTTATTGTTAGATCTGTATATTATATGTATCTTTTTTTTTATGCGTATATGTATTATATTGATTTATTTTATCATATTAAAAGTATTTATTTTTTCAAGGAATAAAGAATAATAAACGGCTGCACGTTTTTGATCTTGATATGGGTGGCTTAACACAAAGGCCATGGACGCCTACGAAAAGGAGAGGACCAATCGCAGCCGAATTTGGTAGTCCAGGGCCTGCATGCGTCACCCTTCCACCATTATTAGGTATTTACTTATGAATTTTATTATGTATTTCTTTCTGAATTCTTTTAAACAAAAGGTTGTAAAGTGTATCTTATAAAACGTCATAAGTATTTTCCGACAGGGTGAGTAGAAATCTGTAAAGTTTTCCCTAGTGCTGACAGATAATATCTTTAGAAAAATCCCTAAAAATTGTGGGAAGGGCGCCCCGAAAATACAAATTAAACAAACAATTTAAAAAAGTTAGTCCAACTCCATATTTTCGTGTATTAGAAAAAAAAAATTATCTAAGTTTTAAAAATGTTTTAGCTTATTCTTTAATTTATTCCTCATTAATTATAGTTGATAATAATATTATTAACAACTAATAATGTCTTAGTAATAAAGTTCTTATGAGGTATTAATTAAGTTCTTATCAATAACATTAATAATAATAACTAATAACAATTGTTTAATTAAACCTTGTAAATACAGTAAAACATTTTCTGAATGTCTAGTTTAAAAAGACCAATAGTTTATTTATGAATGTTAATAATTAATTAATTGATTTTTTAAATATAAAACCAATTTTTTTTTAAAGCGCAGGTCATTTAGTAAAATTAAATTAATTTATCATAGGGAAAAGCGGCTCAAGCAATCACAGAAAAAACCTGAACTCATAATCAGCCCGTTTTGTCTGATTTTAAGACGCAGCGGAAATGAGATTTCCTTTACTCTTGTTAAGTTTTAGTCCAAAAAGTTGCATAATGACTTTTTCAATCTTAAAAAGTTATTTTTCAACTTTTTAGTTCACTATGTTCTAGTGTTTTCTGTAATGCCACTACCTAGTTTTCAAGAAAAGCCAAAGAAGTTCCAGTACGGGTTTGCTATACACTTTAGCAGGTCTTTTCTTCAACTCAAAAGTGCTTGCTCATCTCGGTTCTTTTTTTATTTTGTTTCTGAAATGCCGCCTGATGGTTTTAAGCCTAAAATGAAAAAATCTGTTAGTCTGTTTTTGAAAAAACTTACTTTCTGTATTTTACAAAAAATAGTTCCTTAGTGTTGAAGATCTTGCCTTTATCTGTTATAGAAAGCTCTAAAACTTTCTGAGTTATGACTTTTTAAAGTCAAATTTGATCAAAAAAATTCTTTGAATGAATGAATCACTTATGAATGTACAATATTATATCTAATAAAAAGAGAAGATTATCTGATAGATTTTATTAGTTCAGAAACATTTCAACGCTTTTCTGAAAAACTATTTCGAATGGATTTATCAAGTTTTGAAAAAGTGCTCCTCATTATATAAACTGTTTATATAAGCTCTAGGAGTTTTTAATACTCCTTTATGACCTCCTAATGCTGAAGAATGAGCTTTCTCTATTAATTGTTCTTGTTTTCGTTTGTAGCATATTTTGTTATTCCTAAACAGATAATGATTTTAAATAAAGAATTTTCAATCTATAATAATAATCCGCAAGATTCATTCATTCATTCATTCATTCTTGTCTGTCCGCACCTGAAGTTTGTCACTTAGATATTTTTTTGTTTTAAATCTTTTACGTTTGAAAAAATGTATCTTTAAATTAAAATTAGAGACTACTTTCATAAGAGTTAATTTAACTGCATTGACAGAAAATAAATTAAATAAAATATAGTTTACTCTAAAATATTGATCTGAAATTTCCATACACTCAAATTTTTAGTAAATTAAAATTTAATTCTATCAATATAAATTAACTTAAAATGTTCTTGTGATTAAATTAATTGATATTTAGATCATTGGAAGTTGAGATCATTAAAATTTTGAAATAATTATTTTTAATGAAAATCTAAATTAGTAATTAAGAATCAATACCTATATATTTAAGTTTTAATTTATTAAAGTTTGAATTCATCTAAATTTTTATTGGTTATTAGGCTTTAAATTATCTAAATTTTAAGCAATCCTTGCATTTTTATTATTCTGATTATTAATAACTAATCATTTAAACTTTTCACAATTTTAATTTTTTTTGTATATATCACTTAATTTCAAATTCCATTAGACCCAATTTTCATTGATTCAAATTATAGTCTAAATTATTATTTTAAAATTTTGACTGATTAAAGCTTTATTATACAATGAAATTTTTTTGTATAAATAATTAGAAGTTTTTATATAATGATTAATGTTAAAAATAATTTAAATATGCATTATTAGATTTTGAAAATATGTAAAGTTTATAACAGTTCAAATTTGAATTAATTAAAATTTTTATTATTTAAAACCTAATGGAATTTAAAAAAAATTAAATATAAGTCTTAAGACTTTAACAAATAAAAATTTGAATTAATTAAAGTTTAAATAAATTTGAGTCAACATTTCGTTAAAACTGTTTTAAGTTTGGAACTATTTTAAATTTGGAAAAATTAAAACTTGAATTGTTAAAATTTTTTAAGAATAGGAATAATCCTCAATAGAAATTTGGAACGATTGAAGTTATTATAAATTATAAAAGTTTGAATACATTTTGTTCAAAAAACTATTCTTTCAACAAAAATATTTCAACTTTTTGTAATGTATTTCTACCTACGCTATTTTCTCCTTTTATTTATTTTTCTTATTATTTTTTGTTTTCTATTATATAAAATTGGACAATTCGTGCTCTTTTAAAATATATTTTTTATTTACTTTCACTTATTTGTTTATTTCTTGAAGTCGGCAGCAATTTTAATTTGCATTAAATAAAAGTTATATTTATCTAGAATATTAAGTTTATTTGAATTACAAATTTCATTAAATTATTATTTATCTTATTTGTACTTGCAAAAATTTATAGTTTTAAATGACCAGAAACAATTCAATGTTTTTCAATGCTTATGTTATTATTTTCAACAGTTTTAATTATACAATTATTCTCTTTAAATTTTATAATTATTCTTTAATTTTTTTTAGATATTTTGTTCTATTGTCGATTATTCTCGACAGATTTTAAATTTTTCTTTCGATTGGCAATTATTTTCCTCATTTCTGAATTATTTTCTTTAATATTTAATTTTTTTAATCTTGTAAATTTTCTTTCAATTATCAATTATTTTATTGAAATTTCAATACAATTCTTCAATTTTTGCTTATTTTTTACAATTTCATCCATAATTTTCATCAGTTTTTAATTAACAATTTATTATTCTCCTTCAATTTTATGATTATTCGTTAAATTAAAAAAAATTCTAATCCCGATTACTCTCACCATTCTTCGGTTTTTTTTCAATTGTTAATTATTTTTTTTAAAGTTAATTATTTTCGTTAAATTGTAATTTTATTTTAAATTTTATAATTATTCTTTAATTTCTTTAGATATTTTGTTCTGCTGTCGATTATTCTCGACAGATTAAAATTTTTTCTTTCGATTATAATTATTTTCCTCATTTCTAAATTATTGTCATTAATATTTAACTTTTTTTTAATCATTTGTTAATTATTTTTTTAAATAGTTCATTTCTTTTGTCAATATTTCATTAATTTCGTCATATTGTAATTTTTCTCTTAATTATCGATTATTTTCTTGAAATTTCCAATTAATTTCTTCAATTTTTAATTACTTTCTTCAATTCTCAAATATTTTCTTTAATTTTCAATTATTTTTATCGATTTTCCATTAATTCCTTAACATTGAATAATTCTGGGATTTTTTCAATTACTTTTTGCATTCATCAAAGTCGTTTTAAAATTTCAATGCAATTGTTATTATTATCATTATCGCCTACTTTCTATTATTATTTTGATTATCATTAAAATTCTTTATTTTTTAAGTTAATTGTTCAATTATTTTCTTTAATTGTTAATTCCATTTTTCAATTTTTAAGTATATTCCACAAATTTAATTTCAAATCATCAATTTTTAATTATTTTTTCGAATTTTAATCCGGTTGTTAAATGTGCAATTATTTCCAACAATTATTCCTTCAATTTTCTTAATTTTTCAATTTGCAATTATTTTTTTTAAATTTAATATTTCTTGTTTAATTTTTTGAATTATTTTTTTCAGTAGTCTATTACTCTATTCATTTTTCGAATTTGGTTTTCAATTGACAGTTATTTTCGTTATTTTTCACACATTTTCATGAATTTTTTAATTATTCTCGTCATTTTTCAACTATTTATTTCAATTACTGATTATTTTCCGCAAATTTCAATTATTTTCTACAATTTTTTCCATTTTCAATTATTACCTGAAAATTTTTTAATTATTCTTTGATTATTCAAATTATTTTGTTCGGTTGTATATTAATTTAGACATTTTTTTAATTTTGTTTTCAATTGTTTCAAATTTTAATTTAATTCTTAAATTGTCAATTTATTTCCTTGACTTTTTATTATTTTTTTTCAATTTTAATTTTCTTTTTCGATTTCCAATCCAGTTGTTCAATTTGCAATTATTTCGAACAGTTATTCCTATAATTTTTCAATTATTTTGTTTAAATTTAATATTCATTTTTTAATTTTTTAAACTATTCATTTCAATTGTGTAATCAATTCAATTCAATTGTGTAGTCATTTATCGAATTTTTTTTCAGCTGTTAATTATTTTCGTCATTTTTCAGATATATTCTTCAATTTCGTAATTTCCATTATTTGTATTTGCAAAAATTTATAGTTTTAAATGAGCAACAAGAATGAAAAGTTTGTCGCGCGCTTGGGCGCGCGTTAATGTTGCTAGTTATATGATTAATTTCAGAGGTTTTTGCAATGCTAATTGAACGAAAAATTTTTAACTTTTTAGCTTTTAAAAATAAAGAATTAATTGAGGATTTAATATATTTAAATTTGTCAGTAAGGTTTAGTCTAATTTCTGTTTCAATTGATAATACAAAATGATACTGATTACCACGACGATATTCCTGTACTTGTCCTAAACATAAAAATTTTAATTTTGGTAATTCATTTCTTTTAAAAAGGGCTTTTGATCCATAGTCTCTATGTTCACCAGTGATTCAAGTAAAATAAACATAATTATCCTTTCGCATAGTGAGCTGATCGCGGCATTCTACAATATTGTTGTTTCTAATCAATTATCCATCCGGCATGTTTATTTCTGCAGGCGCGGGGCCCTGGTGGTGTTCGATTTTCTGTATCCGATGAATCATGTAAATCTTCTTTCTCTTTATTCGTCTATATTTTTTTTTAATGATTCATTATCACTGTCTTCTGAGAAAAGGTAGGACATCGTTTTTAGGGTTCCGGACACAAAGTGTCAAATCCGGAACCCTTATGTTTTCACTCGTTTGTCTGTCGCCTAAAACCATTACCCTCCCCCCCTCCCCCCTAGGTGCCAAACTATTTGAGATAGAGAGTTGAAATTTGGTACACTTATGTATTTTCACGTGTAGATTATAAGGATAAAAATATAGCGAACATGATTGAACGTGATGTTCATAGCGTTGTCAAGGAAATAACATGATTTTTTTCAAAAAATGCATTAAAATGCTTATTTACCCCCCCTCCCCCCTTATCTCCTAAACTATTTGACCTAGAGTATTGAAAATTGGTACACATATATATTTTCGCAAGTAGAGTACAAGAAAAATATAGAGAACATGATTGGAGTTGATAGTCATAGCGCTGTCAAGGAAAAACTTTTTTTTAAAAAAAAAACGTGCCCCCCTTATCTTCCAAATTATTTGACCTAGAGGTTTGAAATTTGGTGTACCTAGGTATTTTTTCATGTAGATCACAGAGTTACCAGGGAGCGAGACCAAACGCATTTGCGCATGTCTGCGGAAAGTTCAGCCATTGGTCGAATTTGGCGGCCTTGTTTAAAATTGTTTTATTAAAGCCTTTTCAAATTATCCCGCTCATCTCAGCCAATGACAGAAATTCCCGCAGACATGCGCAGATGAGTTTGGTCTCGCTCTCTGGCATCTCTGGTAGATCACAGGAAAAATATAGCGAAAATTGTTGGACTTAGTTTTCAAAAGTTATTAATGAAAAATTAAAAAATGACAAAAGTGCCCTATGCTAGAGCTTAGCGTATTTATCCTGAAAGGTTGGAAATCTCCAAAAATGTGTAATTTTATGCAGAATTTTTTATAAAACCATAAAAATTGTGGTTTAAATTTATTATCATAGCATTTTCTTTGAAAAATTGAAATTTTACAAAAAAAAAATTTTTTCTTTCTAAACAGCTACAATATTTCACAGTATCAGATTATTTTTTTCTACAAAATGTTTATTTTTATGTTTAAATTACTTTAAAAGTTAAAAAATAAAAAAAATTTTTTTGCTTTAAGGCCGTTGGAGACACAGAGTCCGCAGAGAATCTGTAGGGGGGAGCAGTGGTTCTCAAAGACTGTCCCCATGCGTTTTGAAGACTTAGGAATTTTTCGCGACAAAGTCCAACACTTTTCCCACAAAAGAACATCGTACTGCAAATTCTATTGAAATAAAGATTCAGAAAAATACTTACTTTTGATAAATCAAGTATTTCCTTAGCTTTAGTGTCTCGAGGAAATTCGTGTGATGAAAACAACCTCCAATGATGTTCCATGTTTGGCAATTTTTTCCAATAAAACCAGACACTTTTTCCGAAAATGAAAATCGTAGTGAAAATTTAAATTTAATTAGCACTTTTTCACTTATTTTGTTTTTGGCATTTGAGTTTTTAAACCGCGTCAATCTCTCGAGGAAATACAAAATCACTTGACACTTCACTCACTGATTCCCACTTTGACAATTTTTTTCGGCAAAACCAGACACTTTTTCCGAAAATGAAAATCGTAGTGAAAATTTAAATTTAATTAGCACTTTTTTACTTATTTTGTTTTTGGCATTTGAGTTTTTAAACCGCGTCAATCTCTCGAGGAAATACAAAATCACTTGACACTTCACTCACTGATTCCCACTTTGACAATTTTTTTCGGCAAAACCAGACACTTTTTCCGAAAATGAAAATCGTAGTGAAAATTTAAATTTAATTATCACTTTTTCACTTATTTTGTTTTTGGCATTTGAGTTTTTAAACCGCGTCAATCTCTCGAGGAAATACAAAATCACTTGACACTTCACTCACTGATTCCCACTTTGACAATTTTTTTCGGCAAAACCAGACACTTTTTCCGAAAATGAAAATCGTAGTGAAAATTTAAATTTAATTATCACTTTTTCACTTATTTTGTTTTTGGCATTTGAGTTTTTAAACCGCGTCAATCTCTCGAGGAAATACAAAATCACTTGACACTTCACTCACTGATTCCCACTTTGACAATTTTTTTCGGCAAAACCGGACACTTTTTCCGAAAATGAAAATCGTAGTGAAAATTTAAATTTAATTAGCACTTTTTCACTTTTTTTGTTTTTGGTATTTGAGTTTTTAAATCGCGTCAATCTCTCGAGAAAAGTAAATTTTTTTCAATTTCATCAATGAAAATGTCAAACAATGTAGCAGAATATAGTTTGTCGTGCGCTGTTCTGATACGGCATTTTCGGGTACTATAATTCACACGGCGCCGCCTTTGGAATTATAAACAGGCGTACATTATATTCATTATATTAATCAACCTATTTATAAAATTCAATGTTTAGATATTAATTGTAAAAATTTAATATAAAAAATTAATGTCAAGTTCCAAACATAATTTTGCTAACTTTGTACAAAAAATAAAAGTTGTTTGTTATTTGAAGTGTAATTAGCTCTATTGAAAAGACGCATTTAAAATAATTTAAACCATTCAAATGCAACAAGTACATTATTTATTGTAAATCATGCATTAATAATTTCTAAACAATTTAAATATTTTTTAAAATCTAAGAGTTGAAGGAAAAATAGTAGAGCTTATTTAGTTTATCAGAAGAATGCAACCCGACTTACAGAGGAGATGGGAAATAGATATTGTATAGGAACTGAAATAAGTGTTTCTTTTAATTTTTTAAAATTAAATAAACAGAGCATTCGATAAATATTTTATACATAACGTAAAAATTAAAGAAATAATTAAAACGCAAGAAAGGACTAAAAAAATAGTGTAATATCAAAAAAATTAAATGAACAGGAAGAAAATGGAGAAATGTTTTTTTCTTAATCTAACAAACTGTAAAAAATGTAAAAAGTAAAAAAGAATAAGTAAGTAAGTTTGTAAAAAAACTCTCAAGAAATAGACAAGATGTGAAAAGAAATTGAATAAATTTACAAAAAAATAAGTGTATTTACTTTTAAAAGTATAGAAATAATTATTAAAATTAACGTAATAAAAAGTTTAATGAATGTATAAATAAGAAAACTGTGTAATATAATATTAAATAATTTTTATAAAAAGAAGAAAATTAAAGAAAATCCTAAAAAGAACAGAGACAAATACCAAAAAAAAAATATCAAAAATACCTAAACGGAGAAAAAATTTTAAAAATGTTGTAAAAATAATAAATTATAATATAAAAATGAAAGTAAAATCTCTTAAAAATCTTGTAAGAATATTACCAAAGGAAGGATTATTGTGAATATGGAAATTAATTAATATTATTGAATTAAGATGCATTGAAATTTAAATTAATTTAAATTTAAAAGTTGGTACAAATTGGAATATGAGTTCATTGACGTTTAGAATTTATATAACTTTTAATGACTTGAAGATATACAAATCTAATATTATTTTTTGATAACTTGATACCAAAAATTTGTAAATTGTAGGTATTTTGATCATCTGTATTAATACAATTTTTTAAATTTTATAACGAATAAAATATTAAAATTTTCAAGATTTATCCACAAATTTCTGTTTTTTTTATGATTTTCGATACTTTACATGCAATATTGGACATCCGGAGAATTGAAAAGTTTTTTTTCCATTTAAATCAATAACAGCCCTGTTTATAGATTACATTTATTTTATTTATTTCAAGCAATCTATACATATATCTTTGATGAATAATTTGATCTCTGTTTCCGAACTTCTATGTAAGTCGGGTTGCCTTCTTTCTCTGCACTAAATAAACCATAAGGATTTATGATGTAACTCTTAGTATTTGAGAAATAATTTAGCAAAAAAAAAGATAAAATTTTTTCCTACATAAATTTTAATTCGTTAATTTTAAATTATGCAATTCTTTATTACAATATTAAATATAATAAACAAATTAATAATGTTCTAAAACAAGTATTAAAGTAAATTTCTTATTTCTTCAAAATAAAAGGGAGAATTTTTGTTACATAATATAAATATTATATAATTTTTTTTTAATATATTGAATGTTTTAAAAATAAAATAAATTAGTTCAAAAATGATATTAGATTAAACTACATATCTTTTAAAAATAAAATGTAAGAAACTACTTGGTAAATAAATTATATTTACTTATTTAATTTTAAATCATACATTTTTTAAACCACGTTTTTTTTCTTATAAAAAAAGAGATATACATTTATCTGTGTAGCATAAAATATATACAATTTATTGACAACATTTTCAGACAAAACTGTCTCAAATTCGACCAATGCAGATGAAAATTCTAAACATGACAGTTAAATTTCAAAAATATTTGTTAACATGCCCAAGTTATTGAATATTTAACAAATTAGATCTATAAAAACGTTTTATCTTACGAGAAAGTGCAACATTCGCAGTTTACAAAATTTTTTCCACGACATTTGTAGAAAAGTTTAATTTTTGCTTCGGTCAGTAAGCACAAAGTTTCTTATTTCTGATCTAAATGTGTTAAATATTTGATAACATGACCAAGTTATTAAATATTTAACAAAATAGACCAATAAGAACGATTAACCTATCGTGAAAGTGAAAAATTCACATTTTACAAAACTTTTTCCACGACATTTGTAGAAAAATTTAATTTTTGCTTCGGTCAATAAGCACAAAGTTTCTTATTTATGATCTAAATTTGTTAAATATTCGATAACATGACCAAGTTATTAAATATTTAAAAAATTAAATCTATAAAAACGTTTTAGCTTACGAGAAAGTAGAAAATTCGCAGTTTACAAAATTCTTTACACGATATTTGTAGAAAAATTTAATTTTTGCTTCAGTCAATAAGCACAAAGTTTCTTATTTCTGATCTAAATTTGTTAAATGTTCGATAACATGCCCAAGTTATTGAATATTTAACAAATTAGATCTATAAAAACGTTTTATCTTACGAGAAAGTGCAAAATTCGCAGTTTACAAAATTTTTTCCACTACATTTGTAGAAAAGTTTAATTTTTGCTTCGGTCAGTAAGCACAAAGTTTCTTATTTCTGATCTAAATTTGTTAAATATTCGATAACATGCCCAAGTTATTGAATATTTAAGAAATTAGATCAGAAATAAGAAACTTTGTGCTTATTGACTGAAGCAAAAATTAAATTTTTCTACAAATATCGTGTAAAGAATTTTGTAAACTGCGAATTTTCTACTTTCTCGTAAGCTAAAACGTTTTTATAGATTTAATTTTTTAAATATTTAATAACTTGGTCATGTTATCGAATATTTAACAAATTTAGATCAGAAATAAGAAACTTTGTGCTTATTGACTGAAGCAAAAATTAAATTTTTCTACAAATATCGTGGAAAAAATTTTGTAAACTGCGAATGTTGCACTTTCTCGTAAGCTAAAACGTTTTTATAGATTTAATTTTTTAAATATTTAATAACTTGGTCATGTTATCGAATATTTAACAAATTTAGATCAGAAATAAGAAACTTTGTGCTTATTGACTGAAGCAAAAATTAAATTTTTCTACAAATATCGTGGAAAAAATTTTGTAAACTGCGAATGTTGCACTTTCTCGTAAGATAAAACGTTTTTATAGATCTAATTTGTTAAATATTCAATAACTTGGGCATGTTAACAAATATTTTTGAAATTTAACTGTCATGTTTAGAATTTTCATCTGCATTGGTCGAATTTGAGACAGTTTTGTCTGAAAATGTTGTCAATAAATTGTATATATTTTATGCTACACAGATAAATGTATATCTCTTTTTTTATAAGAAAAAAAACGTTGTTTAAAAAATGTATGATTTAAAATTAAATAAGTAAATATAATTTATTTACCAAGTAGTTTCTTACATTTTATTTTTAAAAGATATGTAGTTTAATCTAATATCATTTTTGAACTAATTTATTTTATTTTTAAAACATTCAATATATTAAAAAAAAATTATATAATATTTATATTATGTAACAAAAATTCTACCTTTTATTTTGAAGAAATAAGAAATTTACTTTAATACTTGTTTTAGAACATTATTAATTTGTTTATTATATTTAATATTGTAATAAAGAATTGCATAATTTAAAATTAACGAATTAAAATTTATGTAGGAAAAAATTTTATCTTTTTTTTTGCTAAATTATTTCTCAAATACTAAGAGTTACATCATAAATCCTTATGGTTTATTTAGTGCAGAGAAAGAAGGCAACCCGACTTACATAGAAGTTCGGAAACAGAGATCAAATTATTCATCAAAGATATATGTATAGATTGCTTGAAATAAATAAAATAAATGTAATCTATAAACAGGGCTGTTATTGATTTAAATGGAAAAAAAACTTTTCAATTCTCCGGATGTCCAATATTGCATGTAAAGTATCGAAAATCATAAAAAAAACAGAAATTTGTGGATAAATCTTGAAAATTTTAATATTTTATTCGTTATAAAATTTAAAAAATTGTATTAATACAGATGATCAAAATACCTACAATTTACAAATTTTTGGTATCAAGTTATCAAAAAATAATATTAGATTTGTATATCTTCAAGTCATTAAAAGTTATATAAATTCTAAACGTCAATGAACTCATATTCCAATTTGTACCAACTTTTAAATTTAAATTAATTTAAATTTCAATGCATCTTAATTCAATAATATTAATTAATTTCCATATTCACAATAATCCTTCCTTTGGTAATATTCTTACAAGATTTTTAAGAGATTTTACTTTCATTTTTATATTATAATTTATTATTTTTACAACATTTTTAAAATTTTTTCTCCGTTTAGGTATTTTTGATATTTTTTTTTTGGTATTTGTCTCTGTTCTTTTTAGGATTTTCTTTAATTTTCTTCTTTTTATAAAAATTATTTAATATTATATTACACAGTTTTCTTATTTATACATTCATTAAACTTTTTATTACGTTAATTTTAATAATTATTTCTATACTTTTAAAAGTAAATACACTTATTTTTTTGTAAATTTATTCAATTTCTTTTCACATCTTGTCTATTTCTTGAGAGTTTTTTTACAAACTTACTTACTTATTCTTTTTTACTTTTTACATTTTTTACAGTTTGTTAGATTAAGAAAAAAACATTTCTCCATTTTCTTCCTGTTCATTTAATTTTTTTGATATTACACTATTTTTTTAGTCCTTTCTTGCGTTTTAATTATTTCTTTAATTTTTACGTTATGTATAAAATATTTATCGAATGCTCTGTTTATTTAATTTTAAAAAATTAAAAGAAACACTTATTTCAGTTCCTATACAATATCTATTTCCCATCTCCTCTGTAAGTCGGGTTGCATTCTTCTGATAAACTAAATAAGCTCTACTATTTTTCCTTCAACTCTTAGATTTTAAAAAATATTTAAATTGTTTAGAAATTATTAATGCATGATTTACAATAAATAATGTACTTGTTGCATTTGAATGGTTTAAATTATTTTAAATGCGTCTTTTCAATAGATCTAATTACACTTCAAATAACAAACAACTTTGATTTTTTGTACAAAGTTAGCAAAATTATGTTTGGAACTTGACATTAATTTTTTATATTAAATTTTTACAATTAATATCTAAACATTGAATTTTATAAATAGGTTGATTAATATAATGAATATAATGTACGCCTGTCTATAATTTCAAAGGCGGCGCCGTGTGAATTATAGTACCCGAAAATGTCGTATCAGAACAGCGCACGACAAACTATATTCTGCTACATTGTTTGACATTTTCATTGATGAAATTGAAAAAAATTTACTTTTCTCGAGAGATTGACGCGATTTAAAAACTCAAATACCAAAAACAAAAAAAGTGAAAAAGTGCTAATTAAATTTAAATTTTCACTACGATTTTCATTTTCGGAAAAAGTGTCTGGTTTTGCCGAAAAAAATTGTCAAATTGGGAATCAGTGAGTGAAGTGTCAAGTGATTTTGTATTTCCTCGAGAGATTGACGCGGTTTAAAAACTCAAATGCCAAAAACAAAATAAGTGAAAAAGTGATAATTAAATTTAAATTTTCACTACGATTTTCATTTTCGGAAAAAGTGTCTGGTTTTGCCGAAAAAAATTGTCAAAGTGGGAATCAGTGAGTGAAGTGTCAAGTGATTTTGTATTTCCTCGAGAGATTGACGCGGTTTAAAAACTCAAATGCCAAAAACAAAATAAGTGAAAAAGTGCTAATTAAATTTAAATTTTCACTACGATTTTCATTTTCGGAAAAAGTGTCTGGTTTTGCCGAAAAAAATTGTCAAAGTGGGAATCAGTGAGTGAAGTGTCAAGTGATTTTGTATTTCCTCGAGAGACTGACGCGATTTAAAAACTCATATGCCAAAAACAAAATAAGTGAAAAAGTGCTAATTAAATTTAAATTTTCACTACGATTTTCATTTTCGGAAAAAGTGTCTGGTTTTATTGGAAAAAATTGCCAAACATGGAACATCATTGGAGGTTGTTTTCATCACACGAATTTCCTCGAGACACTAAAGCTCAGGAAATACTTGATTTATCAAAAGTAAGTATTTTTCTGAATCTTTATTTCAATAGAATTTGCAGTACGATGTTCTTTTGTGGGAAAAGTGTTGGACTTTGTCGCGAAAAATTCCTAAGTCTTCAAAACGCATGGGGACAGTCTTTGAGAACCACTGCTCCCCCCCTACAGATTCTCTGCGGACTCTGTGTCTCCAACGGCCTTAAAATTTAAAATTATATAAAAAAGCTCAGTCTATTTGATTAGAAATTTTTAATTTTATAAAAATGGTAAAGTTTATACTAAAATTTTATTAAAAGTAAAAAAATTATGATTTTAATTTATGATTATTGAATTAATTCAAATAATACACTGTAAAAAAATCCTGTTGAAATTTACCACGTCCAACGTAGGAAAGTATGATCACTACGTGCAACGTGCGATTTTACATAATCTGCATGTTATTTTAAACCCTGAATATAAAATAGGTGGCGTTATGTTGAAAAACACGCCGCATGTAATTTTCCACATTTTCCTTCTTGCGTGTAACTTAACCTAAAAGTTTAGGTAATAATATTTATGAAATATGTATTTTCATATATTCCTGCTCCTAAGGTGAACACTTTAAAAGGATCATAATTAGCCCAAAAAAAGACAAAAACGAATTCCTTTACCATTTTTTGATTATGCACATAGTTTTGAAGTTATTTATGTTTAAAGTTGCATACGGGCGAATGCTTGATGATGGAAAGTCCCTGTCTTTCCAACTCAAGCAACTCAATAATTTTCAACTGCGCGTGATCAAAAATCGGTACAGGACTTTTCGTTTTTTTTTTCCAGCTTATTATTAACTTTTTAATATGTTTGGCTTAGAACATGATACATTGTATAATGCTGCTGACGCGTTTAAAATGCATTTAAGTACAAAAGACGATGGCTCAAAACCTTTTTTTCTGACACAAATATTAACATTTCGAGCATGCGCTTACGCATTTTTGACATAACCTTACTGTCTTTATTAAATCTCGCACTGCATCCTTTGAGGAAAATTACACACCGCGTGTAAATTAACATTCTCCACAAAGTAAAATTACGTATTCGCACATTTATATAAATTTACAATCTGTGTAAATAAACACGTTGGACGTAGTGGTCATACTTTCCTACGTTGGACAATGTAATTTTACACATTATGGTTAAATTTCACAGTCACATACAGTAAAATTATTCTACAAAGTAAAATTACTTTTGAAACATAGTAAATGTACTACGTCGAACCAATAATATTGATGTGTAAAATTACATGAAGTATGTTTTAATTTACAGACTTTTTTTACAGTGTAGATATCTAATAAATAATTGAAATGAATCGTTAAAAAAAAATTCAATCAATTTTAAGTTCGTGTACTCTCAAATAAATGAGATAAAAAAAATATTTTCAAATTCATATGATCATAAAATGTAGAAAATTAGGTAAAAGAAACGAAAAAATAATAAATTGTAAAATAACACTAACGCGTAGAAAGATAAGAAAACAATCTATTAAAAAATGAGAAAATTCTTGTAAAAAAAAATTGTCATAATCTTTATTAAAGAAATGAAGAAAAAATGAAATAAACAACACAATTATGAAATTAATAATGTTTTCGTCTTCCATTATGTTTTCAATAAAAGCACTATTTTTCGATAGTTGGAAGATCAGGATAAAAAAATAGAAACACTACTTTTTTAAAAGGTATGACGACGTTTCGGTGGCTTGGTTTGCCACCATCATCAGGTCACTTTAATAAAAAATAAATAAATAAATTATATATACATAAAAAGAAAGAACACTTTTTTTTTTAACGGAAACACATAAATTAAAAATCTTACACAAATAATTAAAAATTACCTCGTTAAAAACATTTAATTCACATCGAAATTAGTCAAAAACAGTAAAATAAAATTTTAAAACAATAAAATTTTGTCACAAAATTAAAATTGAAAATCACTGACATCGTGTATTTAGTGATTAGTCAAGACTGAGGTGCAAATATTGACAATGTGAAATTATATACAGAAATAAATTGATCGAAGTATTATGAAAAATAATCAAACTTTCAGCTTTCTGATTAGAGGTAAATAAGAGTTACTTAGATCATACTTTTGACTTTAAAAATGCAATAGTCGTAGATTTTGAAAATAATTATAAAAAAAGACGGGTTTCAGAAATGATCCATATAAAATGTAATGACTTTACGATAAATAGAAAAGAGGATATTCAATTTCTAAGTAACTCTTATTTACCTCTAATCAGAAAGCTGAAAGTTTGATTATTATTCATAATACTTCGATCAATTTATTTCTGTATATAATTTCACATTGTCAATATTTGCACCTCAGTTTTGACTAATCACTAAATACACGATGTCAGTGATTTTCAATTCTAATTTTGTGACAAAATTTTATTGTTTTAAAATTTTATTTTACTGTTTTTGACTAATTTCGATGTGAATTAAATATTTTTAACGAGGTAATTTTTAATTATTTGTGTAAGATTTTTAATTTATGTGTTTCCGTTAAAAAAAAAAAGTGTTCTTTCTTTTTATGTATATATAATTTATTTATTTATTTTTTATTAAAGTGACCTGATGATGGTGGCAAACCAAGCCACCGAAACGTCGTCATACCTTTTAAAAAAGTAGTGTTTCTATTTTTTTATCCTGATTTTCCAACTATCGAAAAATAGTGCTTTTATTGACAATTATGAAATGTTTCATAATTCGTTTAAAAAATTTAAACTATTTTTTGACAGTTTTTTTTAAATTAAAAATATGAATAAGAAGTTAATTAAAAATACGTTAAAATATATATAACTAAATAATAAAATAAAATTATAAATATATTAAAATTCTCCGGATGTCTAATACTGTATGTAAAATATCTCAAGCCATAAAAAAACAAAAAGTTTTTGGATACATCCTAAAACTTTTAATTTTAATATTTTATTGATTATAAAATTTAAAAAATAAATTGTCCTGATATCGATTATCAAAATACCATAGATCTGAAAATGTTTGGCATTAAGATAGCAAAAAATAGTATGAAATATCTATATCTTCAAGTCCTTATGATCAAGAGAAAGCTTTTGCTTTCTAACGGCAGTCGCTTAGGTAGCTTAGTGGTTAGGTAGTTAGTTTACGTGCGTCGAACCCGGGTTCGAATCCTCGTCCCCCCAAATTTGTTTTCAAAATTTTCTCCATAATTCAAGGTATTCACTATAAATTCAGATAATGTAGAATCTGTATTTATTAATATTCAAACGCTTACATTAAAATAATTTTTTTTTTAATCTAGAGGTTCTTTTTAAGCTTCCTTGAAGCTTCCCTGGAGGTTCTGTGGAAGCTTCCCTGAAGATTCCCTGAAGGTTCCTGGAAGATTCCTGGAAGCTTCTCTCCGAATCTCAGGAATCTTCCTCGGAATCTTCCTGGAAGCTTCCTGGAAGATATCGTGCTATTTGGGTTTAAGAAAACATGTTCTTTTTCCAGGAAATACCCCTTACGCGTCAGAATATGCAATTTACTGTTTAAAAATGTCTACTGTTCACAATTTTGATGAAATTTGTTAATTCTATTTCTGAAGAACTCAGGATTAATTAGTTTTTCGATTTTTGGCCACAATTTCGGCACTTGAAACCACTGTGGGTCGCGAAACTCTTACATTGTATCCCGTTTGTCTATACGTTATCGAAGTTTTCAACCAAAATAATAGTTTCCACAGCATTTCTATATATATATAATATATAATATATACTATTTTGGAATTTGTATATGTATTGTTTTGAGTTCCATTATTTTCTTTATGATTTTTTATTATAAAATTTTAAGTATTTGTGCTTCTGCTTCGTTTTTTATTACCAAATCATTCGTTTTCATATTTCGTATAATTGTTCTCTCTTTATTTATTTGTTTTTTGTTTTCATTTTGTTTATGTTTTCTATTTTCATTTTCATCGTATTTGATTTCATATTTTTTTATTTATCAGATTTTGCCAATAAGTTTCTTTTATTTGATTCTTCATTTGTTACTTCCTTATTGGAGTCCCTATTGGTTCTTTTTTGTCTTCGGTTATTTCTTCATTTATTTCTTCTTCATTAACCAAGTCGTCGTTTGAATCTTCAGTTACTTCACTAGAACTTGAATATTTGCAATTATATGAGTTCTTCCTCGGATTCATCTTTGCTTGTATCTACTGTACCTGTTTCTTCATAGTAATAGCTATTCTTATTAGATAGTTGAAAATTTGTATAATTAATTTTGTTTTTCGATAAATTGTTTGCTTCGTTTAAATCAATTAAGTTACGTGATAATGCATCTGCATTTACAGTTGATTTACCTGCTTTGTAGACAACGTCAAATACTCAAATTTGTATTCTGATAATTTTAATCTCCATCAAGTAACTCGTGAACAAAGATCTTTTGCGTATTAAAACCAAACTTATGGTATGTCATCTGTTACTAAGGTAAATTTTCTACCAAAAAGATACGCACGGTGAAAAAAAATTTGCGGCCAAAGCTAAGACTTAGCTATCTTAGCTAAATTTAATCGCTATTATATGGATAGCTAATTTTTTAGCTAACACAACTATTAATTAGCTTTCACAGCTAATTATGTTAGCTGAAACAGCTAAATATTTGATACCACAGCAAAAAAATTAGCTATCCATATAGTAGCTAACTCATTTTTCTCAGTCCGGTCTGAAGTAATGTACACAATAAACAATGGCTAAAGAGCCTCTTCTTTTTCATTCTAAAAACAAGTGTCTTATTTTTCCTCACTTTTAAGACATTTTAGGGTGTCTTAATTTTAAACCATTGAGAAAGTGTCTTAAAAATATCTCTAAGACGCTTTCTAAACGTCTTATGTCTTAAAATAAGACACTTGTAAGACACCTGTTTTTACAGTGTTTGTAAGTGTCAAATTTTCTTTCACCATAATAAGATTACGAGATGTGCATGCTATAGGTTTGTTTTGTTCTAATTTTCTTTGAAAAAGTATGTCTCCAATTGCATTTCCTGAAGCATCTGTAGTAAGTATAAAGGGTTGAGAAAAATCGGGTCGTTGTAATAGAGGTTTTTCGCATAATATTTCTTTTAAAGTATTAAACGCAATTTTATGTTTTTCGGTTCATTGAAATAGTGTATCTCTCTATAATAACTGACTCAAAGGTGTTGTTATTTTGAAAAATCCTATTGAATTAATCTTCTGTAATATCCGCCTTAACCTAAAAATTGTTTAATGTTCTTGCCGTTTTTAGGGATTGGGAATTCTTTAACTGCTTCTACTGTCTTGGGGTTTGGTCTAATTACATTTTTATTATTTCAGATTTAAGAAATTTGCATTTATCTGGTTGTAACTTGTAAACGTAAATTTGCATACCGTAAACGTTCCATAAGTCTGTTAATTTTCGCTTCATGTTCTTCTAAAGTTTCTGAGTAAATAACGATATCGTCCATAAGTATACAAAAAGATCATTTTTGATTAATCCATCTAGAGTAATATTTATAAGTTGCTGAAAAGTGATTGGGACATTCTTTAAACCGAAAAGCATTCTATCAAATTCGTAGTGTCCGTAAGGGATTAAAAAATGCTGTTTTATGTGAGTCTTGATTAAATCCGTTTGCAAAATCAAATACCGAAAAATATTTAGCGTTAGAAGTTTGATCTACTATTTCTAAAATGCTGGGTATAGAAAAATTGTCTGCAACTGTTTTTTCATTTAATTTTCTAAAGTCTAAAACCATTCTTAATTTTTGTTGACCTTGAGAATCTAATTATCTATGTGTGGTTTTTCATAAAAGGTTGAGTAATTTTTTTAAAATATTTTCGAAGTTTAATATTGATTCTTCTTTTTGAAAAAAGTACTTCGGAACGTCAATTTCTAAACATTTTAGTGCATAATTAACTTTTTTTTGCGTAGGACGTGAAAACCCTAGCGAGGACAACACGTGAGAAATGATGAAAATAATTTGTTAATACTAATTAATTATGATATGAAGAAAATAAGTAAAATGTGAAAGAAGTAATTAATTTCGAAAATATTGATAATAATTAAGAAATGATTAAATTAATTGAAATTTAAAAAAACCATTTTAAAATGACAAAAACAATTAAAAGCCACAAAAGAAAGTAAAGTTTGATAAAAATACTTAAAAAAAAGACAAAAAGACTTGAAAAATGACAAAAATAATTTTAAATAACAAAGAACAAAAATTTGAAGCCAATAATTGAATAATTGTAGAAAAAGAAGTGTAATTTAAGGTATTAGTCGCGTAAAATGATTTTCGTCAGATTTTTTTAAAACTTTGTATCTGTATTCATGAGGTATTTATCTATGAAATGAGATCTATCCTATTAATTTTGACCACTTCTGAGGTTCAAAATATTAATTCAAAGTTTATACCTTTTACATGCAATAGCACAAAATGCATGTAAAAAATGTCTCTTATATTCAATTATAAAAAAACAAGTCGTCAGTTTTTCAAATAAAACTACTAAGTTACACATTGAGATAAAATAAATCCTTTAAAAAAAAATTAATTTTATTGACCACGCCGTATAAAAAATACAATCATTTAAAAATTCATAATTTTTCATTTTCACGTGGTTTCATTGAAAAATGTCGAAAACGTGTAAGCAATACATCACGATAACTTATAGTACCTGACTCAAAATCGTGAAAATTACATATATTATATTAGAAGAGGTCACAAGGAAGCAAGTGAGTTGATATAAAAGTTTATTTTTTGTTCTTTTTATTTTGCGGGAGTTTTGCGGGAGCATTTACGCGACTAATACCTTAAAGAAAATAATTAAAAAATAACAAAAATAATTGAAAAATGACAAGAGTAATTTGCCAAAATAAATCGACTTTTGTATGGAAGAAAATGATTGAAAAATGACAAAAATAAATAAAAACTGAAGAAAAAGGTAAAAAATTCATGACTTTAATTTATTGCCATGATTTTTTTAATTTCTTATTTCAATCTTACTAAACTTATTTAAAAAATGTAAAAAGTTAAAGTCAGCTGCGATCAATTAACTGCAGGAAAGGTGGAACATGGATCCTAAGCGAATTACAATGTTGATAACAGTGGTTTCTTTGCATGTTAAACATTTTTGTAAAAACAATTATTAAAGCATTTTATGGTTTTATTTAATATTTTTATGCACTAGGTTTATTATATTTTAGCATTATTTGCCCTTTGAGAACTAAATTTATGAATTATAATACTAAAAATGACTATTTCCAACAAGGCCGTAGCCAGGGGAGGTGATAGGGGTGTTTGAACCCCCTCCCCCCCGAAATTTTTTTGACAGCTGTTCAAGTTTTCAAAAAAAAAAAAAAGGTCATCACTTTGACTGTTTGTTGACAAACCCCCCCCGAAATTTTTTTCTGGCTACGGCCTTGATTTCCAACACAAAAAATGCTCATATAAATTAACACTTTTTAATATTAATTAACCATTATTTTCCACAAATTCTAATGCAAAAGTCTTTTTTAGGATTTACTTTATAAGTTTCGAAAATGGCTCTTCTCATTTCTTAATTATTAACACATAAATTAAGTGAAAAACAAAACGGAACGTCATGTTCCGTTTTGGTACCGCCAAAACAAAACGGCCTCCTCGCTAGGGAACCTGCCTTCAGGTACCCTGTAGCTCATACTACAAGGTTATGCGGGGGTGGCGATGTTCTGCCGACCCGCTAAAAACACACCCTTTTTTAGGGACCTTAAGACCACTCCCGGCTAGCACTTTCCGCGCGTATCGCCATCAGGAGTGGTCTTATATCCCCTACTCTGCCGCTAAAGCGACTTTCTCCGATCCGCGGGACCTACTATCATTGACGGTCATAGAGGCCCTCAACACACACAAGTTGGGTCCAGGGACTCGATGAACCGTCAATTCGCTAAAAAAAAACGCTTTGTTTTTCTGCGGCCTAGGTGGCTCTTAAGGGACTTTGTCTTAGAGCCTTCTGCCTCTTCGCCTGCTCCAGGATTTTTCTGAAGCAGGCGCATTTCCCTGACCCTGCCACGTGTGACCTTTCTAGTCCTGTGCTGGGATCCCCCGCGCACAGGAAGCAGAATGCGTCCCTAGTGCATTGTGCAAGTGTGTGGCCAGACTGTCCGCACTTGTAGCATGCGAAAGATCTGTCCACCCCTTTGCACTCCGCTTTTCTGTGGCCATAGGCCAAGCACCTGTGGCACCTGGTCACCATTAGCCTCCTTCGGACCTGACAACTCAGAAAACCGACCTTCAAGCGGCCGATCTCTTCGAGCCGCTTCGCTTCTTCCAAGTCGGCGACCACTATCGCCAACTTCACTCCTCTTCTGTTAGGTCCCAGGACCGACACCTGCCTTCCTTCTTGGGGAGTCTTCAGTAGTTCCTCAAGAGCTGCTACCACTTCTTCCTGTTGTGTGAGACCGTCAAGGTCCCGGATTTCGAGTGTTACCCTCTGTTCTTCCGGGGCCCTGACGGTTCCAACCCCAGTCACGGCTTCAGCAACTTTGGCTGTGAACGCCTCCCGGTTTGAACCTCCCCCTAAACAAAGAAGAAGGTTCCCTTCCTTTGTGGGCCTAGCACTTACAAACGTCGTCTGGCAAGAGCCAGGGTCAACATCCTTTCTGAGTTTGCCAAGGACAGAAGCATACGTCTGTCCCTGACAAACTTGCACCACAAGCGTCGGCTTTCTGGGTCGCACCGTCTCTATTGCTACTTTAGGGAGTGGTAAAGGAACCACCACCTTCTTCTTCTTACCCTGCAGAGCCCTAGCCTTCGAAAGAAGAGGCTCTTCTTTCTTCTGCTTTTTTTTCTAAACCTCTTCCTTCGGTGGAGATCGCTCCGAGGCAGCTCTCTTCTTTCTTTCGCATTCCAGAACAAGGCTTTTCATTGCCCTCTCAACCTAGCTAACCTAACTACCGAACCTAAATGCAAGCGCATTAAACCTCAGGGCTATCGAGGACTTGGAATTCATTTCAGGAAATGTAAATCATATGTTACCAGAGAAACTTCCAAGGTAAAATATCATTTACATTTTCTGAAATGAAATCCAAGTCCTTGATATCCGTGGGGTTTAATGCGCTCGCAATTAGGTTCGGTAGTTAGTTTAGGTAGGTTCGAAACTCGTTGGCAAAAAGGCGTTAAATATTTTTTTTTTTATTAAAAAATGACAATTTTACATCGTAAGCTTATTTTAAGCTTACAACAAGCTAACACTGTAAGGTTACATTTCACAACCTTACAGTGTAAGCTTACTGTAAGCTTACTGCAACCTTACGACGTAAGCTTACTGTAACCATACACCGTAAGCTTGTGGTAAGCTTTCACCGTAACCATACACCGTAAGCTTGTGGTAAGCTTTCACCGTAAGCTTACTGTAAGTTTACCACAAGCTTACATTTTAAGCATTTTGTAAGCTTACCACAAGCTGACGGTGTAAGCTTACCACGACCTTACGTCGTAAGCTCACTGTATGCTTACTACCGGCTTACTTTGTAACCTTACAACCTTTTCGGATAACCCTTACAGTAGCCTTACAGCAAACTATCGTGCACTGAAAAAAATTTCCAAACGCAAATAGTCACGAGAGGAACCCACCAAGAATTCTTTGTTAAGTTAAACAGACTTCCTAGTTGATATAGCAATGCAATAGTCAAAATAATTAGGATTCCTAGTTAAAAATGACTCCGATTCTTGGTGGGTTCCTGTCGTGACTAGTCGTATAGTCAAATCACTGAGAAATTTTTTTCAGTGTGCTATTTGGGATTAACCAATTTCCCTGGTCAGTTTAACTATACTTGAACCTTACTACTTTAACTAGGATTTCATAGTCGGCTCCTCTGGTAACTAGGAAACATGGTCAATTCCTGGTAAACGGATACTAGGAATTTTTTTCGGTCTTGGATTAAATGTTAAATTTACAAAAGAGTCTAAGGATACTTTGCGATCAAAAAGGATTAATTCTTCGTTAGTTTTACTACTACCACTAATTATTACGCTTTTATTTGGATGTGGTGAGTTAGCTTTGGGTTGAATAGTGGTCCCAAAGATTTCTCAGTCTAGAAATAATATCAAAATTCTAATTTATTCAATATATTAAATAGTTACATAAAAATGTTTATATATTATAGGAAAAACTGTGCCAGATTCTAAGCGAGGAAGAGCACCAGCGTTTTCTTTTGGAAGCAGGTAAACAGTAAAATATTTCATTCATATAATACTTAATTTAAATGTCGATAGACATAACAAAAATGATAGATCTATAAATAAAAATTATATATTTAAAAGAACTTAAGATACAGTAAAGGAGATTTTAAATCAGACAATTTCAAGAGAAAGTGATAGTAAGACTCAGGCGTTCTTCGTAACACGTGTCTTTTTCTACTGTCTGGTTAGAAATTTCCTTTGCTGAATTTGTCAGTAAATATTAGCCTGATCCAACAGCTTTTAATTTTGAGATTTTACACTTTAGAAATTTTGCCTCATATATATGACACAATGCTCTTGAACCGGTGTCAGGTTTTATATCAAGATTCCAAATTTTTAAACTCCGAAATTAAACTTGATCTCATTTCAAAGATAGGTATATGGGCATTTCTCTACAACTTTTAAGCTTTGTATTGTCGCTCATTATGATACTTTTTAAGATTTTTAAAATAATTTTGTAACATCATAATTAAACAAATTTTAGTTAACTTTAAAAGTATCCTGAGTATAATGATTGTTCTAACTATGTAGAAAACGATAAGAGTTGGTGAAAATGATGGAATTCGCTAGTTTCTTGAGTATGGCGTCGACTTTTCGTCAGTTTACATAATATTACTCCTTTAACGAAGGTTTCTATACTTTATGACTTACAATCAGTGGCAGATCCAGAACTATTTCCAGTGGGTCATCCTTAGGGGCGGCATTTTTTATGATTTTTAGCCCCAAAGGGGGTTATGACCCCTCCGTGGATCTATCACTGCTTACAGTACAAGTATTTGGGAGTGTAAATAAACTAAAATTTATTGAGACAATTATGTTTCTCATGTAAGAATAAAATTATATACCCCTCCGTCCGAATACCCCGTTTGACTTTACTACTGCCAAATACTCTTAAAAAAAAACTTTACCATGTGTTTTTACAGACGAATTTGATGGCAATACGCGGTGAAAAGCCTCGTATGAATGTTTTGCTGGGCTCAAGAGGGGACCCTCTCTCGAGTTTTCCTAGCTCTCCGAGTAGGTGCACAGGAATAAGTTCGGAATGAAAAGTGAACTGTACAGTTTTTAAGTAATTATGAAACTGGGAGACATTATATATGTGGCATTTCATATACCAACTCGACGGGTCAACGAAATTCACATTTTTTATTTGGATGATTTTTTTATCTTTTTGTACTCTGCGAAAAAGAGCTTCATGATTTTTTCCAAATTTTTTTATCAAACCGTTCACAAGATATTAATTTTTTACCATTTTTTTTAATGCTCATAACTTCTTTAAAAATGGTGTGTCTACAATGGATAGACGCAAGAGTCAAAGGCGGATCCAGACGAGGGTTTTCGAGGGGGCGATATATGAGATAGAAAGAGACAAGAATATAGTGCTATCTCTTTCTCTCTCACGTGATAATCTAAGGCTTTTGGGAGGGGCAATCGCCCCCATCGCCCCCCGCTGAATCCGCGCCTGGCAAGAGTAGACTTAAGCGTAAGTAATGTGACAGAAGGGGATAAAAAATATTGCTGTCCTTTTCTGTGCCATTGCTTACGCTTACGTAAGAGAAACAAAAAATAAAGGACGACCTTACGCGCAGATCCGACTGGCAAAGTAGATAAGAAGATGCAGATGGAGAGAAAAATATTTCTCAGAGAGAAACGAAACAGTCCCCTCTCTTCTGTTTCCCACTTCTGGACTGTTGAATTTCACAGTTTAGATCGAGTGGAGAGTTTAATTCACAACACAAACAACATACTTTTTAACTCCCATAAGAGGTCATGTGGGGAATCTTTGCGTTGGAAAATCTTCCATCCATTTTGATAAAACCAGGCGCTGCTTCAAGAGCACTGTGATATATTATATATAATTTTTTTGTATTTAAACAAATTTATTTTGTGTCAAGTATAACGTTTTTCTAGGCGCAGTAACAACTTAAATATAAGCCTAAAAATTGTTATTGTTTTCCCACTTTAAGATAAAAAAAAATTAAGAAGACAATGATCTAAATTTTTGTTTTCTTTTATTTTTTAGACACAACAACAAAAACGACAGCCCAGGTCCAGGTCCTGGACAATACAATGTTTCGGGTCTCAACGCAAAAGGTATAATTCTAGTTATGTATAATTAATTAAAAACTTTTTTAAAAAGCGACTAATTCCTTCTCATACAGAACAATATATTTTCTAAAACTTGCCTGACCCTAACACTTTAAGTTTCGGAATATTTAAAAGAATGTTCAGGCAACATTGGTGCAAGGACGAGGATGTCCGCATGCGAGGAAATATTTATCACGTGTATTGCCTAAAAATTACAATGCAATGTTGATGCACTGAACTATAGTACCACTGGAGCGCTCACTGCAGCGAAAACTCGGACACGGAGGGATGCTCTCTCTTTCTACACTTCCATTCTCTTGAGAAGTTTGCTCGTGTCAATCGCTAGACACGTGAGAGAGAAAGCATGCCCCCCGTCTATCTGTCTCTCTGCCGCTGCTCTCTTACAGCTCAACATCCATAGTGCCTGTTCCAGTAGTATTATAGTTCAGTGTGTTCATGAAATATCGCGAAAAAAACGCTCCAGCAATATTCAGACAATATTTCATAAAAAGTTCAATTTTGTTTTCTTATTTGCAGCCAATCATAATTCTATGTTATATTTGACATACGCACACGGAAAAAAATATATTAGTACTGATTACTATAGTAATAGTACTGCTCGGATATGTGACCACATTTGCGATGAATACAAAGACTGTGTGATACGTTAAAAAGTTGAGCTGGAGCGACTACAGTATAGCTTTTGTAATAAACGCATAAATACTACAGTGCGCATATTCATTACAAGCTAGATAAAACTGCAAAAACCATTAATAAATTTCTAAAACTATTTTTAATAATTAAAATAAATACAAAAAGACATTAAAAAATTTAATACAGTAATAGAAGTCGTGTTAGAGACATACCAAAAAGGCTTCGGAGATAAAAAATATTTTTAATGTTTATATTGATTTGGTTCAGCCAATTGGCCTAATCTGTCATATTACACATAAGTATCACTAAAAGACTTTTAATTACAGTTTTTGCTTTTTTCAATTTCTATATTTGTAATAAAACGTAAGAATTTAGGGATAATCGAGGTTCGATCATAATAGCTCTTTAAAAAAAAAAGAGATTGTGTTACCTTGTTTTCTATTATTGTAATTTCGTGAGAAAAAAAATTAATGTATATAATTAGAATTAGTATTATTTGAGGTTAGAAAAAAGTAAATGTGAAAAAGCGATATTCATTTTTAACACATTTTGATCTATTTATTATGGCATGTCTAAAATTGTATTAGACTGTTTCTACGACAGTTTTTCGAGCAGCCATATGTCTCATGAGCTATTCTACCACTTCACAATTTTTATTCAAAAATATATTTAAAAAAAATTGGTCTATAGAAAAATTTTGTATCATCCGGAATACTGAACACAGACGTTAATTATTATTACCATTTTCACTTCAATTTAGTAAAAAATCACTTCTCAAACCACATGAAACTTTTGCTAGTTAGTATATAAGGAAAGTTAAAACACTCTTTTCTAGCAACGCGCGCGATTATTCGACGTCATCGAAATGTTATATGTTTGCCCGGTTGTAAATCCGTGTACAAGATCATCTACTGAACTTGTACATGATTCTGGATAAAATCATGCACAGGTGCATTGACTGGTTTTGTGCATGAACTTGCGAATGGTCAACATACGAATTTGGAACAACAAACGTGCAAAGGAACATGCACATGTTCATGAACGCTTCTAAAGGCAAATAATTTAATGTGCATGAACATGCACACGAACATGCACATGAATCTGTACACGAAAATGGATAATTATTTATTAAACTTTAAACGTTGCGCATTAGTTATCTATGGGAGTGAAGGCTGCGCAGTAGATTTTAATGACTATAAAAGGTAGGGGACCACTATAAAACAAGTAACATTTGTTAATAATATTTAAAGTATAGAAAATTATGTGCATGAACATTTGCACGTTCATGCACATGTTCTTGTATCAGATTTTATTGTGCGTGCACGAAAATGTACACGTTCGTTGTTCCAAATTCACGTGCTGTCCATTCACAAGTTCATGCACAAGACAAGTCAATGCACCTGTGCATGATTTGATCAAGAATCATGTACAAGTTCAGTAGATAATCTTGTACACGGATTTACAACCGGGTGTAGTTTAGGCTTAAAAGTGTGCGTAATGTATATATCATAGTATAGGTTGTTCGTTACACAGATTTCGTCAAATACCACTCTAAAGATACAGAATACTTGTAACTATACAAATATCAAAGACGAACTTGCATCTGTATTTCTGACCTCCCGCGTAGAGAAATAACAATGGGTCAAATCAAGCAAACTATGGGCTAAATCGTTTGCCAATGAATAGCACGATTTCACCCACGGTCCGACTATGGGAAATATCAAGCCAACCATTGCTTATTTTCCATACACTCTGTCAAAAACTCCAAAAGCTATAAAACGACAAAAAATAATGCCAAGGTAGTTTTTCAGAACATAAAACTCTAATTCCACTTAATAATCTTAATTTTTCCAATTTTCAAAATTAACAACATCAAATAACCGAGGCCATGGCGGAAATCGTGACAACAATGGGCACAGAAAAAAGTGAAAACTCAAATCTCTCTTCATTTTTTACAGTTTAAAAAACATTCTAAACACCACCAAAACTAAATTCAAACATAAAAATTACATTTTTCAAATTATAAAAATTAATATACAAGTCTAAGTCCAAAGGACCATCGCACAAATCGTACCAAGCGTGGGTAGAGAAAAAAGTCAAATTTCAATCTCCTATTCAATTTTTTCAACAGCAAAGATGATACAGAACAATTAAAAAAAGATTATGACCAAAAATAATTATTTTCCACAAGTTTCAAAATGTACAAGAAGCAAATTCCAAGGACCATGGCACAAATCGTATAAAACATGGGTAAAAAAAAAGTTAAATTTTCATCACCCATTTAATTTTTTAAAAAGTAATAACAATACAAAACATAGCGAAAAAAAATCCCCAAAAAATATATTCTTCACATCTTTCAAAATATACAAAAACCAAATTCAAAGAACCATGGCACAAATCGCACCAAATGTGGGTCGTAAATCAATTCAAATTTCAGTCACCTATTTAATTTTTTAAATAGTAAAAATTATATAGAACATAGCAAAAAAATGATTTATCTCAAAAAAATTATTTTCTGCAAGTTAAGAATATACAAGAAGCATATTCCAAGGACCATGGCACAAATCGTACTAAACATGAGTAAGAGAAAAATTAAATTTTCATCACCTACATAAATTTTTCATTATGTTAAAATGATACAGAACAACTATTTAAAAATTAGATAGGTGATACTAGTTTTACTGCTTTATTACGCAATGTTTCGTACGATTTGTGCCATGGTCCTTGGAATTTGCATCTTGTAAATTTTGAAACTTGAGAAAAAAAATTTTTTTGGGATAAATATTTTTTTGCTATGTTCTGCATCATTATTACTATTAAAAAAATTAAATAGGAGATTAAAATATGACTTTTTTCTCTACCCCTATTTCGTACGATTTGTGCCATGTTGCTTGGAATTTTGTGCTTGTATATTTTGAAACTTATAGAAAATAATTTATTTGTGCTAAATCATTTTTTTGCTATGTTCTATATAATTTTTACTATTTATAAAATTGAATAGGGGACGGAGATTTGATTTTTTTACGTCCTATGCTTGGTACGATTTGTGCCATGGTCCTTTGAACTTGGTTTTTGCATATTTTGAAACTTGTGAAAAATAATTTTTTTGGCAAAATCGTCTTTGCTATGTTCTATATAATTTTTACTATTTAAAAAATTAAATAGTTTACTGAAAATTCATTTATTTTATGGCCCACGTTTGGTACGATTTGTGCCATGGTTCTTTGAATTTGGTTTTTGTATATTTTGAAACTTGTGGAAAATAATTATTTTTGAGCATAATCTTTTTTTAATTGTTCTGTATCATCATTGCTGTTGAAAAAATTGAATAGGAGATTGAAATTTGACTTTTTTCTCGACCCATGTTTGGTACGATTTGTGCCACGGTCCTTTGGACTTAGACTTGTATATTAATTTTTATAATTTGAAAAATGTAATTTTTATGTTTGAATTTAGTTTTGGTGGTGTTTAGAAAGTTTTTTAAACTGTAAAAAATGATTAGAGATTTGAGTTTTCACTTTTTTCTGTGCCCATTGTTGTCACGATTTCCGCCATGGCCTCGGTTATTTGATGTTGTTAATTTTGAAAATTGGAAATATTAAGATTATTAAGTGGAATTAGTGTTTTATGTTCTGAAAAATTACCTTGGCATTATTTTTTGTCGTTTTATAGCTTTTGGAGTCTTTGACAGAGTGTAGATTAATTTTTTTTCTTAGACAGGTACACATATTTATTCAAAAATATATTTTTTAAGTAGTAAAATAATGTGCATTTTCTTCAATAGAATATTAGTGCGTCTGAAATTCTGCTTCGTATATCACAGCACATATTTATGTTGATTAAGACACTACTGCGCATGCATTTAGTGCTTAGAATACTACTGTGCATATTTCTGTTGATTAGAACTCTACTGAACATTATTTGTGCTTTCGAACACTACTGCGCATGTATTTATTGTTCAAAACCCTGTTGCGTTTATTATAGATGATTTCAAGACTAGTGCGCATGTATTTGATGCTCAGATCACTACTACGCATATATTTGTGCGCTAGAACACTACTGCGCATGTATTTGTGACATAGAACACTAGTGCGCTAGTATTTGTGACCTAGAACACTAATGCGCATAGTTTGTCCATTACAACTTTACTGTGCATATATTTGTACGCTGAAACACTAGTGCGCATATATTTGTGCACTAGAACACTAGTGCGCATGTATTAAGGCATTAGAACACTAGTGCGCATGTATTAAGGCATTAGAACACTAGTGCGCATGTATTAAGGCATTAGTACACTAGTACGCATGTATTTGTCTGCTAGAACACTAGTGCGCATGTGTTTGAGCATTAGGAGTCTAATATACTTATTATATCAAGGAAATCTTCAAATATATTTTAATCCCCATAAAATGACGTTAATTATCAACAAATCTATCATATTTCATTGACAGTGCGGGCCCAGTATTGGTCCTGCATGGGTGACCAGTGCGGGCATGCCAGTACGGACCCAGTACTATGACATTTGTCAATACTGACAGCTGTCAAATAAAGTGTCAACTTTGCCGAAAAGCAATTTACTTTGTTGAAAGTGACAGTACAAGAGTTTTTGGGGTCGTTGATTACGAATATAATGTGAATTTGACATTTTGACAGTTGACAGCTGTCAAATTAACTGTCAACTTTGCCAAAAAGCAATTTATTTTGCTGAAAGTGACAGTACAAGGGTTTCTAGAGGTGCTGATTACGAATATGATGTCAAGTTGACATTTTGATAGTTGACATCTGACAAACCAACTGTCAACTCTACCAAAAAGCTATTTATTTTGTTGAAAGTGACAGTATAAGGGTTTTTGGGGCGTTGATTACCAATATAATGTGAATTTGACATTCTGATACTTGACAGCTGTCAAATAAGGTGTCAACTTTGCTAAAAAGAAATTTATTTTGACTAGAATGACAGGATAATGGTTCTTGAGGTCTCTGATATTAAATATAATGGCAAATCGACACTTTGACAAATGACAGCTGTCAAATTAACTGTCAACTTTGTTGAAGAGACAAAAATTAAAAAAAATGTTTGAAAAAGTCAGTAATAAGATTCAGTGGCGTACCGAGCATTGTTGGCGCCCGGGGCAAACGGTATTTTTTGCCGCCTCTTATTAAAAATTATTTCATCGATTTGCCGCCCCTAAATGCATTGGGCTCGAGGTTGGCGCCCGGGGCGACTGCCTCCTCTGCCACCCTCTAGATACGCTGCTGATAAAATTGTCGTGTTCTAGCTGTCAAATAAACTGTCAGTTATATAAAAATATAATAAAATATCTTTGTTACTATAGCAGCTTTCAAATATTTTATTCCTATAACTGACATCAAAGAAGATGATATGTCAAATGAACTGTCAACTTTCTCAAAATGCAATTTAGTTTTATGAAAATGACTGATAAAGGAAATTTGGTATCGCAGATTACGAACATAATGTCAAATTGACATATTTACAGTTGACAGCTGTTAAATCAACTGTTAACTTTGACAAAAAGCACTATATGTTTAAGAAAGTGACAGTTACAGGGTTTTCGGAGACGCTGATTAGGAATATAATGTCATCTTTAATACAAATTGGTATCTAATTTCACCTTGCTAAAAACTGATTTTCTTTTATAAAATATAGTAAAAGAATTGACAGGGTCTCTGCTAATGAATTTAATAGTCATATTAACAATAAAATTGTTGACAGCTGTCATAGTAACGAAGAGAATTTATTAAATTTTCGTTTAATCGACAGTTGATTTGACAGCTAGACCACAACAACTTTGTTGCAGAAATTTTTATAAAAACATTTCACTTTTCAGCAAGGTTGACAGTTAATTTGACAGCAGTCAACTCTCAAAATTACAATTTCACATCATATTTGTAATCAGCGCCCCCAAAAACCCTTATACTATCACTTTCAGCAAAATAAATTGTTTTTTGGCAAAGTTTACAGTTGATTTGACAGCTGTCAACTGTCAAGATGTCAATTTGACATCATATTCGTAATCAGCGACCCCAATAACTCCTATATACCAATTTTTATGAATATAAGATGATTTTAAAAAAAATTATCTAAGTATGAAATTTTTAAAATTTTGGGCTATTGCTACTTTTTAAACTATTTTTTAATAATATTATTTATTAATAAAAAATTTAAATGTTGCTTAAAATCATGTGCATGATAATCTTTTAACCCCAAACTTCGACTTACATTTTGTTTTAGACCGGAAAGTTAATTTGGTCAAACTGTAATGACTAAAATGTTTGGACGAATATATTCGTCCAGGTGCATACGGAAACAACTTAGTTTGGACGAATATATTTTAATTTTGAAAGATAACTCAAATTTAAGAAGTTTTGCAGAAAAGAACGAAACTTGTACGACAAAAAATAATGATGCTATGTATTTGTTAATTAATGATTGTTTAAAAAATGTTATTTACGTGATGTTTTCTTAATAAAGGCAAGGCTACTGACTCGTAGAACTGCTGCGCTGTTATAAAACATAAATAGACATAAACTTTTATTAATCTAGTATTTTTTAAACAAAAGATTTTTATTTCTGCTTTATATTTCTATATTTCTTTTTTCTTTTTTTTTAAAATAACGTGCTCTACATTAGCCACTCTTGGACAGTTTACAAAGTATCCGTTTTAACTTACGATTTATAAAGTTTTTATGTTGAATCAGACGTTAAAATATTATCAACGTTGTGAGAAACATATACCTAATTAAAGATAGTTTTTACAACACAAGTTGAAAGTTGTTTATTGTTAAAAATAAAATTGTTTATCTTTACACACCAGATGGAATTGAATCGATAGAATTGATTTGAACACATGTACCTTGGTAACATTGAAATAATTATTAAAATAATACACTTTTAACTGTTAAATTGTTATCCCTAAATTATTTTTCTTTTTAGTATAAATATTAACTGTACTTATACCTATTAAACATTTATTTAAATAAATAAAGCCGTTTATTTGAGTTATATACTATTAGAATTGAGTCACTTTTACATTTATTTAAATAAAAAACCATACATGAAAACTTTAATAATTGATTGGAAACATTTTTTATTTGTTCTGATTATAAAATTGTTATATTCAAATAATTTGAGGTTGAAGCAAGCTACTATTTATTTGATATTATAAATTGAAATATCTAGATTAATGCATAGTTATTTGGTTTTAATATATAGATTTAATGGATAATAGACAGGTACAATATTTAATTTGTCAATTAAATGGTATTTAGTCCGTTTAAATTTTTTCCAGTGAACAACATTCCTTAACTTCATACAGATATAAAGAACGATTGCAAATCCGCCAATCACGAAAGCTGAAACTATTGATCAAACATATATGTGTAAAGGAATGAAGAGAAATATAATTATTTATCGGAATTTCCATTTCTTCGTGAAATGAACCAGAAACGTAGTTTCAATTAACTTTTAAAAATATACTAAGATTATGAATTAAAAATCATTATTTTATTTATATTCGAACTTTTTTAATACACTGACAAAAAATGTAGGTATTTATATTAAATAAAATGTAATTACTCTAATAAAAATGTTTACTTTTCTATTATTATCCATTAAATTTATATGTTACGTACTAAGCCCGAAATTGTACAAACCACGGCATGTACAACGATTTTTGCACAGACCGCAATTGGTACAATGCAATTTGTACATAGCTGAAATTCCTGGGCTTTGTACAGATATTTCTGTACCTACTGATCGAGTTCGGTACAACGTGTTTTGTACAGTGTCGTCCAAATTAGTCGTCTGATTGTACACATTGAAATATATATTTCATAACTTTCTAATAATTAAAAAAGTTTGAAAATAATAAAATATAACGAAAAAAGAAAAGAGATACATAGTTTACCCATATAAGTCACAAATTTCTTAATATTCACAATCAATCATAATAAAAAAATTAGACTGGACCAGCTTAAAATTGTTATTATGCTTTAGAAATGCTTTTTCAAAATTATGATTTTTTAATATACTATTTATTTGTACAACTCATTGAATTGTGACATCTCGAATTACATAGGGTAAGTCCGGGAGAGTTAGAACACCGGAAGAGATGAAACGCTTGCTCTATCTTAGAAAATAATTTGTTAAATTTAATTTTAACTTTGTATGTAAGTATTTAATAGTACACAAACAAAATATAAAATGTACATTTGTCACTAGCAAAACTACAAACAAATTTTTTAATCCATCGTTAATGTGATCGAGTTTCACGAGAACCCAAAGTTTTTTAGCTTAATATTACATGTATGTGTTTTTTTTTAATTGGCGGATTTTAATTCAGTTTATGTGAGTTTAGGCAATTTTGGACATATTTTTAAATGTATGTAAAAGTTACAATTTTTTTAAAACTGAGAATATATTTTTTTTAGGTTTATCTGTCTCGGACAATCAAGAGAGACGGAACAATTTTTTCCTGGTGAGATGGAACAGTTATATAAAAACAAAAGCATCAAGTTTCTAACCAAACGTGTTTGTTTACGTTTATAATTTACGGGTTAAAATTGAATTACGTCAAATTTTACGGATAAATAATAATTAATTACAGATTAATATTTAATCAGTAACTTAAATTCTAAGTGTGTCTTTATAACTTTATTGACGGAATTAAATTAAATTCGTACGCGTTAAATAAGTTCCAAATGTCATCTAGTACAAACGACAAAGTTCACGCTATAGTACAACGTGTCAATTCGAGAAGAAAATCGCGAAAATTGGTTCGAATTATCAATTTTGTAAAATAAGGAAATTTTCAGGTATTTAAAAACAAATTATCTAAAATGAAAAGAATTCAGTTTATTTTATAGTATTTGACTTTTATTTGTCAATTTCCCATCATACGTAGTCATCTATAACAAGAAAAAACCATGTTCCATCTCACCCGAACGATTTCTTCTCTCTCGGAATAGTTTTTTTTTTTAATATTTTTTTAAATTTATTAAAAATGAAAGGAAATTAAAACGGCTTCACGAGTCAATGTATGGATGTTAATAATACTAGAACAAAATTAGGGCGCGCTATGCGCGCCCCTGTGCTATAACGGGAGGAGTATACAGCAACTTATTTTAAGAAAATGAAAGTGAATAATGTTTCTTTTTTTAGTGACGTTATTTTTTTATAATCTAAAGAATATTCTTTCTGAAATGGCAGTTATTAAATTAAAGCAAATATTGAATTGTTGTAGAAGTTATTAGGGATCATCAAATCAATTGAAATATATTGTAAAAGAGAAATAATTGTTTTCCCTTTCATAGAAATGCATCTTTTATTTTTTATTAATATCAAAAATGATTTAGAAGGAGTCGTTTATAAAGAATGTAAAACATATTTTCTAAAATTCCCTTTTTCCCTATGTTGCGTTTAATGTGGTCTGAAAAGATGTTGAAGATGTACATTGCACAAACATGGTGTCTTAAATTGGAAAAGAATGTCTTAAATTATTTAAATTAAAAAAAATTGTTTTAACTTGAATTTAGCTGCATCTCTTCTTTTTTTTAATGTTAAATAAAATTAATATAACCAAAGCAGGTACAGTATAGAACATAGATATAACAGCTGGAGTTTGGAAATTAATTTAAACTAATAATATTCTTCTAGCAAACCGAAATCTTTTTGTAAAATGTTTTTGGCATTTCGAGGTATGTATAAATGAAAAATGATAATTTGTTATTCGGGTCCGAATGTAAAAAAAATGGAATTGTTTCTAAAAAATGGTGTTTCTTTTTAAAAAATATGTATATTTTCTTTTTTTTGTAAACACTATTTAAAAGTTTAAGAGAAACCTAACTTATTTTGGTATTGGTTTTCTAAATTCAATAGGTTCAGAGTTATATGTGATTAAGGGTGGTTTCTCATGGAAATGTCGGAAAATGAACATTTTTGATTTTATTTAATTATTTATTTATTTTTATAAATATCGATCTAAACCTGTTAACCTAGTAAAATTGAAGTATTTTGAAAGAGAAAAAAATTATTTTTACACCTAAAATATTAGATTAAAAGTACATCTTAGTGCCGTGAAGTTGACTCTAAATAAAGAAGGCGTTTTGCGGTAGACACGATTCCGCTATTTTGAATCACTGGAAACCTAAAAATCCAAAAGAATCTTAAAATATACATATGTGGGCAGTCCGTATACCAGGAGTTTTACTTAAAACCAAAAAATAAAAAATTGGCGGGCTTTTTAATTAAAAACTCAAAAAAAGGACATTTTTTTAGTACTTAAGGATGGCTAGGAGGGGGAGGGGGTTACTAAGGCAGTTTATCCTGGTATACGGACTGCAGACAGGTGTGTCTAACAAAATACAAATGGATTTAAATCAATTGTTTTCTTCGTTTTTTCTGAACTACGTCTACCAAAAAAACCATGATTTCGAAAAAAACGCGTTTAAAATTAAGGGTAACATTTTTAGTGAAAGAAGAAGTAAAACGAAAATTTTTTATTTTATTTTATTTCTTTTAATGGCATCTATTTAGGGCGTTTCTGGAACCTTTTGCACGTTCCTTGTAACTCTTGTTTTGATCGGACATCTTCGAAAAACACACAATCGACGCGGAACTGAATCGATGCGCGCCACGATAGCCACCAAATGTCACGGATTTATTTCAAAAACTAATACTCGAATCGACTTAAACTTTTATAAAGGCATTTTTGACATGTTAAGGAGTAAGTTTATGCAAACAAAAAAAATAATCGATTTTTCCATGAGAAACACCCTTAAAGAAAGGTCTATTTTTAAAAATCTAGAATTTTGAAAATTTATAACTCGAAAATTTGGCCTCTTACAAAAAAGTAAAGAAATACGTATGTAATATTTTTTTATAAGGAACAAATGAAAAATATATTTAATCGATTTTAAAATGTGGACTGTAAACTTGACCTGGAATCGCCCATAAGTATAATTAATAAATAAATATTTTTTTATCAAATTAATTGAATTAGAATTAGTTAATTATTATAGTTTGGGGTTCGAAAATTTTTCAAAGAAAATATTTTCTTTAGTAAACAGTAATTTAATAAAAATAGAATTGACTACTATTTAAAAATAATAATAATAATAATAATAATAATGATAATAATAAAACAAGTATATAAAACAATTCTACGATGAAGACACTCTAAATTTAAAAGACCTCTTCCTCCCCGATCGCGTGGAAGGTAAATGCGAGGTACGGAAGACCTAGGATGATGACTTCGATGTATAGTCATCATCTTGCGAGTTTCTCTATCTAGTTCCTTCAACTCATTCACATTCCACTTAACTGCTCCAAATGTATAAAGTAGTAAAGGAATGGCTAATGTGTTTGTGGCTTGTATCTTATTCTTCCCAGATAGTTCAGAAGCCCAAATTTTTCTGAGAAGACCATGGTATTTCATATGGAGATGATCTTTAAGCCCACACAAATCTTGACTTTCCGATTGAGGAATTCCAAGATATGTGTAAGTTTCCCCAACACCAAGGTGATGAATGGTATTGCCACCAATTACAAAAAATTACAAAAAATTCCTAGATGCGAGCACAAGGCTAATGCGTTGGCGGTTCGCATGCAGAAGGCTGTTCTTCTGAACTCTCTAAATCTGGTTCGGCAGCACTGTTCATTATAAGATCCTATTCGGTAGCTCTAAAAAAGCATCCAACAACGTTCTTGACCACCGCTTAAGAATATCGGCGGCAATGGGTGAGAACAACAGTGTAAGAAACGAAAATAACAACTCTAGTAAATGAATCACGCTTTTGCTTACCCTCCAGGACGGATGGAGCAATAGTGGATTAGAATATGTAAAGCAAGAATGGGAGAGGTTGTTTTAGTGAGGTATTACCACAGTTTAATCCTAAACTTGTTTTGTAAAAAAAAAAAAAAAAAAAAAAAAGTATATATCTTACAATTCCAAAGAAAGTGCAAAATAAAGTCGATAATTTAGCTTCATAACTTTAAAGGTTGTAAATAATAATAAAATAATTGAAATTAATAAAGGTTTTTTTATTCATGCTTAGTAATGTATAATTTATTAAATTACTATAAACATATCACTCACATGTATTTGTTATATTATCAATAACTTATTAATTTACTTATGAAATTGTTTGCTTAATAATTAGATATTAGTTATTTCATGAAAGTAACTTATTAGAATTGAATTTTTGGTCCCTTCAATTGAACGTTCTATTAAGACTTCATTCAGAATTAATTATTCATATATTAATTTAATTTTAATTTATCGGGGAAGATAAATACATCTTAAAAATAAATTAAAAATGCTTTGTTCTATTTTTATCTATTTAAATACTTTATTTTGCTTAATTTTCTATATCGTTTATTAATTTTGATTTAGATATTCCAAAATTTTCAAGTGACTCCAGTGATATTTATCTTAAAAGAAGAAAATTTTGTTCTATATCTTTTGGAATTTTCTATTACATTATGAAATAAATATTCAGAGAATAAAAAGTTTCTAATAGAAAACATTTACTAATTATTATTATTTATTATTGACAGTTATGAAAAGTTTATTTTTGTCAAAATTATATTTATTTGCATTTAAAAGATTGTAATGACTGTAAGCCGGTTCTTCTTTTCTGGAAGTATCCGGTTTGAAGCGGCGCGGCGCGTGATTTTAGTTTCACTCATCGCCGTGTAGGAAGGGCGACCATGCTATGCTTCTCGCAACTGAAGTGCAGCATTAATTTTATATAAGGAGTCAGCTTTATTTAATTCTTCGTAGAAATCTTCGATATTTTCAAAGACTCACTACCTCGTGCCTCTTCTATATTTTCGGATAGACGGCAAAATGGAAATTGTTTTGCAAGTTCCCTTCGTTACTGAAAAATATTTTTTATTAAAAATGAAAGTAAATAAAATAAAATATTTTAATTTTGAAACAATTTTATATTTCATAATTTATTTTTAAAATTTATTTAAATTTGATTTATTATTGGCTTATTAATGGCAGCCAATAATGGGCCAATGATGGCTTGCCAATTATTGGCAAGGACGTGGACATCCCACGATTTAAGCAACAATGGTCCATGAATGGTTGCCAATAACGGTTCAATGATGATGTGTTGCCTCCCAATATTGGGCCATTAATATTTTCATTGGGGTGCTATCCTCGTATCTTGGATACAGGTTCATGAAGAACGATTAAGAGGAAAGTGTCTGCGCCATCTAGCGTACCTGCAATGAGGATCAAACTTTACACCTTCACCCCCACGATTGGACTGACCACCGCCTGTAAAGAGATTCCGTTGCCGCCACCGCTGAGTCAGTAATGTCAGTTTCTTCTGAATGTCCTGTTTCAAAAATAGAGTGTATATCTGAAATTTGGAATTTGTATATTGCCGTCAGAAAGAAGAACTTAGTTAAGACACTTTGTCGCTTAGGTTGACATTTGTCCGTTCATACTACTGGAATAGAGACCTAAGCGAGAAACTGACTGACAGAAGTTATTGGTTCTGACGGCAATATATACAAAATTTTTACGTCTATTTTCCCGATTGCACAGTCCCCAATCTAAAGTACCGAATGTCCTTATTCCTAATATAGATATTTCTGATAACCGACATCTCTGTTATGAGGAGAATGGAGTGTTTATCACATATCATAAAAAGATTTCGTTGCCGCCACCCCTGGTTCAGTAATGTCAGTTAAGTACCCAATGTCCTTATTCCTGATTAGACAATTTCCCCAATCCCTTTTCCCTACAGGACATATTGTTCAATCTCCTTTATCGTCAATGGATATTTTCCACAATCTGTGCACTGTTAAAAAAAAGAAACGCACTTTACACCAAAAAGTGCGAAGAAAATGCAATGCATCCTTAAAAGTGTTGATTTTTTGTAAGTTACACTTTTAAATTGCAAAGCCAGTGTTACGGTGCGAAGTTGTTATGACACATGAGACATCAACACTGATTGGTGCGAGTGCCACTCGCGATTACACATAACCTACAATCACATCCATAAAAACACAAATTCTAAACTATCAATACACATTTTTACTCAAAAGTCATACACTCAAGTTAATATTTAAAATTGTCAAGAGCACAAATGATATTACACACAGCTAAACAACAAAGCCACAAACGTTTTAATGGTTATGCTCAACAGAATTGACAACGCAAACATAACATATGACCATGTGACATACCAATTTTTTGTAAAAGAGAACATATTTTTCAAGTTCTATTCTATGTGGCACTTAAAGATCCTAAATATTTTTTAAATTCTTGAACATATGTTCAAATAAAAACAAAATTTAAGAAGAAATTAACAAAAATATATTCAGAATTTATGGAAACAAAAACGGTATTAAGACTAGAGGCAACATATCAATTTTTTTAAAGCACAATATTTACTTGAAATTCTATTTCACATGGAACATAAAGTTGCTAAAAATTTTTTAAACATTCTTTAAGATATTCTAATTTTCTAAATTCCAAACTCTATTTAATGATATTCTTATAAATTATGGAAACAAAATCAGGTTTTAGAATAAAGACAAAATATAAATTTTTGTAAATCCGAATACTCTTTCCAAAATCTATTCTATGTGGCAACTAAATTTCTGAAATATTGTTTTAAATTCTTTAAGATATTTGTATTCGAACCTGTATTTAAAAAAAAAAAGAAGATATTTTTATCATTTATGGGAACACAATCAGGTTTTAGAATACAGAACAAATAAAAATTTTTGTAGAATTGAATATTTTTTAAACATTCTATGGCAAATAAGTTTTCCAAATATTATTTTAGACTCTTTAAGAAAATCCAAAATTAGAATTGTATTTAAAAAAAATATATGATATATTTATAATTTATGAGAACAAAATCAGGTTTTAGACCAGAGACTAAATGTCAATTTTTGTTGAATCGAATATTTTTTACACATTCTATGGCAAATAAATTTCCCAAATATAATTTTAGAATCTTTAAGAAAATCCAAATTCAGAAATGAATTTAAAAAAAATAGCTGATATTTTTATTATTTATGAGAAGAAAAACAGGTTTTAGACCAGAGACCAAATGTCAATTTTTGTAGAATCGAATATTTTGTACACATTCTATGGCAAATAAATTTCCCAAATATTATTTTAGAATCTTTAAGAAAATCCAAATTCAGCATTAAATTTAAAAAAAAAATAGCTGATATTTTTATGATTTATGAGAAGAAAATAAGGTTTTAGACCAGAAACCAAATGTCAATTTTTGTAGAATCGAATATTTTTTACACAGTCTATGGCAAATAAATTTTCCAAATATTATTTTAGAATCTTTAAGAAAATCCAATTCAGAGTTAAATTTTAAAAAAAATAGCTGATATTTTTATTATTTATGAGAAGAAAATCAGGTTTTAGACCAGAGACCAAATGTCAATTTTTGTAGAATTGAAATATTTTGTACACATTCTATGGCAAATAAATTTCCCAAATATTATTTTATAATCTTTAAAAAAATTCAAATTCTAAATTGAATTTAAAAAAAAATAGCTGATATTTTTATGATTTATGAGAAGAAAATCAGGTTTTAGACCAGAGACCAAATGTCAATTTTTGTAGAATCGAATATTTTTTACACATTCGATGGCAAATAAATTTCCCAAATATTATTTTGTAATCTTTAAGAAAATCCAAATTCAGAATTCAATTAAAAAAAAATAGCTGATATTTTTATTATTTATAAGAAGAAAATCAGGTTTTAGAGCAGAGACCAAATGTCAATTTTTGTAGAATCAAATATTTTTTACACATTCGATGGCAAATAAATTTCCCAAATATTAATTTAGAATGTATAAGAAAATCTAAATTCAGAATTGAATTAAAAAAAAAAAGCACATATTTTTATTATTTATGAGAAGAAAATCAGGTTTTAGACCAGAGACCAAATGTCAATTTTTGTAGAATCGAATATTTTGTAGACATTCGATGACAAATAAATTTCCCAAATATTATTTTATAATCTTTAAAAAAATTCAAATTCTAAATTGAATTTAAAAAAAAATAGCTGATATTTTTATGATTTATGAGAAGAAAATCAGGTTTTAGACCAGAGACCAAATGTCAATTTTTGTAGAATCGAATATTTTTTACACATTCGATGGCAAATAAATTTCCCAAATATTATTTTGTAATCTTTAAGAAAATCCAAATTCAGAATTCAATTAAAAAAAAATAGCTGATATTTTTATTATTTATGAGAAGAAAATCAGGTTTTAGAGCAGAGACCAAATGTCAATTTTTGTAGAATCGAATATTTTTTACACATTCGATGGCAAATAAATTTCCCAAATATTATTTTGTAATCTTTAAGAAAATCCAAATTCAAAATTGAATTTAAAAAAAAATAGCTGATATTTTTATTATTTATGAGAAGAAAAACAGGTTTTAGACCAGAGACCAAATGTCAATTTTTGTAGAATCGAATATTTTGTACACATTCTATGGCAAATAAATTTCCCAAATATTATTTTATAATCTTTGAGAAAATTCAAATTCTAAATTGAATTTAAAAAAAAATAGCTGATATTTTTATGATTTATGAGAAGAAAATCAGGTTTTAGACCAGAAACCAAATGTCAATTTTTGTAGAATCGAATATTTTGTACACATTCTATGGCAAATAAATTTCCCAAATATTATTTTGTAATCTTTAAGAAAATCAAAATTCAGAATTGAATTAAAAAAAATAGCTGATATTTTTATTATTTATGAGAAGAAAATCAGGTTTTAGAGCAGAGACCAAATGTCAATTTTTGTAGAATCGAATATTTTTTACACATTCGATGGCAAATAAATTTCCCAAATATTATTTTGTAATCTTTAAGAAAATCCAAATTCAGAATTGAATTTAAAAAAAAATAGATGATATTTTTATTATTTATGAGAAGAAAAACAGGTTTTAGACTAGAGACCAAATGTCAATTTTTGTAGAATCGAATATTTTGTACACATTCTATGGCAAATAAATTTCCCAAATATTATTTTAGAATCTTAAAGAAAATCCAAATTCAGCATTGAATTTAAAAAAAAAATAGCTGATATTTTTATGATTTATGAGAAGAAAATCAGGTTTTAGACCAGAGACGAAATGTCAATTTTTGTAGAATCGAATATTTTGTACACATTCTATGGCAAATAAATTTCCCAAATATTATTTTGTAATCTTTAAGAAAATCAAAATTCAGAATTGAATTAAAAAAAATAGCTGATATTTTTATTATTTATGAGAAGAAAATCAGGTTTTAGAGCAGAGACCAAATGTCAATTTTTGTAGAATCGAATATTTTTTACACATTCGATGGCAAATAAATTTCCCAAATATTATTTTGTAATCTTTAAGAAAATCCAAATTCAGAAATGAATTTAAAAAAAATAGCTGATATTTTTATTATTTATGAGAAGAAAAACAGGTTTTAGACCAGAGACTAAATGTCAATTTTTGTTGAATCGAATATTTTTTACACATTCTATGGCAAATAAATTTCCCAAATATAATTTTAGAATCTTTAAGAAAATCCAAATTCAGAAATGAATTTAAAAAAAATAGCTGATATTTTTATTATTTATGAGAAGAAAAACAGGTTTTAGACCAGAGACCAAATGTCAATTTTTGTAGAATCGAATATTTTGTACACATTCTATGGCAAATAAATTTCCCAAATATTATTTTGTAATCTTTAAGAAAATCCAAATTCAGAAATGAATTTAAAAAAAATAGCTGATATTTTTATTATTTATGAGAAGAAAAACAGGTTTTAGACCAGAAACCAAATGTCAATTTTTGTAGAATCGAATATTTTTTACACAGTCTATGGCAAATAAATTTTCCAAATATTATTTTAGAATCTTTAAGAAAATCCAATTCAGAGTTAAATTTTAAAAAAAATAGCTGATATTTTTATTATTTATGAGAAGAAAATCAGGTTTTAGACCAGAGACCAAATGTCAATTTTTGTAGAATTGAAATATTTTGTACACATTCTATGGCAAATAAATTTCCCAAATATTATTTTATAATCTTTAAAAAAATTCAAATTCTAAATTGAATTTAAAAAAAAATAGCTGATATTTTTATGATTTATGAGAAGAAAATCAGGTTTTAGACCAGAGACCAAATGTCAATTTTTGTAGAATCGAATATTTTTTACACATTCGATGGCAAATAAATTTCCCAAATATTATTTTGTAATCTTTAAGAAAATCCAAATTCAGAATTCAATTAAAAAAAAATAGCTGATATTTTTATTATTTATAAGAAGAAAATCAGGTTTTAGAGCAGAGACCAAATGTCAATTTTTGTAGAATCAAATATTTTTTACACATTCGATGGCAAATAAATTTCCCAAATATTAATTTAGAATGTATAAGAAAATCTAAATTCAGAATTGAATTAAAAAAAAAAAGCACATATTTTTATTATTTATGAGAAGAAAATCAGGTTTTAGACCAGAGACCAAATGTCAATTTTTGTAGAATCGAATATTTTGTAGACATTCGATGACAAATAAATTTCCCAAATATTATTTTATAATCTTTAAAAAAATTCAAATTCTAAATTGAATTTAAAAAAAAATAGCTGATATTTTTATGATTTATGAGAAGAAAATCAGGTTTTAGACCAGAGACCAAATGTCAATTTTTGTAGAATCGAATATTTTTTACACATTCGATGGCAAATAAATTTCCCAAATATTATTTTGTAATCTTTAAGAAAATCCAAATTCAGAATTCAATTAAAAAAAAATAGCTGATATTTTTATTATTTATGAGAAGAAAATCAGGTTTTAGAGCAGAGACCAAATGTCAATTTTTGTAGAATCGAATATTTTTTACACATTCGATGGCAAATAAATTTCCCAAATATTATTTTGTAATCTTTAAGAAAATCCAAATTCAAAATTGAATTTAAAAAAAAATAGCTGATATTTTTATTATTTATGAGAAGAAAAACAGGTTTTAGACCAGAGACCAAATGTCAATTTTTGTAGAATCGAATATTTTGTACACATTCTATGGCAAATAAATTTCCCAAATATTATTTTATAATCTTTGAGAAAATTCAAATTCTAAATTGAATTTAAAAAAAAATAGCTGATATTTTTATGATTTATGAGAAGAAAATCAGGTTTTAGACCAGAAACCAAATGTCAATTTTTGTAGAATCGAATATTTTTTACACATTCGATGGCAAATAAATTTCCCAAATATTATTTTGTAATCTTTAAGAAAATCAAAATTTAGAATTGAATTTAAAAAAAAATAGATGATATTTTTATTATTTATGAGAAGAAAAACAGGTTTTAGACTAGAGACCAAATGTCAATTTTTGTAGAATCGAATATTTTGTACACATTCTATGGCAAATAAATTTCCCAAATATTATTTTAGAATCTTAAAGAAAATCCAAATTCAGCATTGAATTTAAAAAAAAAATAGCTGATATTTTTATGATTTATGAGAAGAAAATCAGGTTTTAGACCAGAGACGAAATGTCAATTTTTGTAGAATCGAATATTTTGTACACATTCTATGGCAAATAAATTTCCCAAATATTATTTTGTAATCTTTAAGAAAATCAAAATTCAGAATTGAATTAAAAAAAATAGCTGATATTTTTATTATTTATGAGAAGAAAATCAGGTTTTAGAGCAGAGACCAAATGTCAATTTTTGTAGAATCGAATATTTTTTACACATTCGATGGCAAATAAATTTCCCAAATATTATTTTGTAATCTTTAAGAAAATCCAAATTCAGAATTGAATTTAAAAAAAAATAGATGATATTTTTATTATTTATGAGAAGAAAAACAGGTTTTAGACTAGAGACCAAATGTCAATTTTTGTAGAATCGAATATTTTGTACACATTCTATGGCAAATAAATTTCCCAAATATTATTTTAGAATCTTAAAGAAAATCCAAATTCAGCATTGAATTTAAAAAAAAATAGCTGATATTTTTATGATTTATGAGAAGAAAATCAGGTTTTAGACCAGAGACGAAATGTCAATTTTTGTAGAATCGAATATTTTGTACACATTCTATGGCAAATAAATTTCCCAAATATTATTTTGTAATCTTTAAGAAAATCCAAATTCAGAATTGAATTAAAAAAAATAACTGATATTTTTATTATTTATGAGAAGAAAATCAGGTTTTAGAGCAGAGACCAAATGTCAATTTTTGTAGAATCGAATATTTTTTACACATTCGATGGCAAATAAATTTCCCAAATATTATTTTGTAATCTTTAAGAAAATCCAAATTCAGAATTGAATTTAAAAAAAAATAGATGATATTTTTATTATTTATGAGAAGAAAAACAGGTTTTAGACTAGAGACCAAATGTCAATTTTTGTAGAATCGAATATTTTGTACACATTCTATGGCAAATAAATTTCCTAAATATTATTTTAGAATCTTTAAGAAAATCCAAATTCAGAATTGAATTTAAAAAAAATAGCTGATATTTTTATGATTTATGAGAAGAAAATCAGGTTTTAGACCAGAGACGAAATGTCAATTTTTGTAGAATCGAATATTTTGTACACATTCTATGGAAAAAAAATTTCCCAAATATTATTTTATAATCTTTAAGAAAATCTTAATTCAGAATTGAATTTATAAAAAATAGATGACATTTTTATAATTTATGAGAACAAAATAAGGTTTTAGACCAGAGACCAAATATCAATTTTTGTTGAATCGAATATTTTTTACACATTTTATGGCAAATAAATTTCCTAAATATAATTTTAGAATCTTTAAGAAAATCGGAATTCAGAAAAAAAAATAGTTGATATTTTTATTATTTATGAGAAGATAATCAGATTTTAGACTGGAGAGCAAATGTCAATTTTTGTAGAATCGAATATTTTTTACCGATTCTATGGCTAATAAATTTACCAAATATTATTTTAGAATCTTTAAGAAAATCGGAATTCAGAATTGTATTTAAAAAAAATATATATGATATTTTTATAATTTATGGGAACAAAATCAGGTTGTATACTAGAGGCCAAATATCAATTTTTGTATGACTGAGAATATCTTTTCTAATTTCTATTTTATGTGTCATATAAATTTCCCAAATTTTAATTGTTATTTTTTAAGATATTTAATTTTTAATACTGTATTTAAAAAAAATTATATGATATTTCTATTATTTTATGGAATAAAAAACAGGTTTTAGAATAGAGACAAAATATTAATTTTGGTCAAACCGAATATTTTTTTCGAATTCTATTCTATGTAGCACATAAATTTCCTTAATATTATTTTAGATTCTTTAAGATATTTTAAATTCAGAAATGTATTATATAAATTATAAAAATATCATTTAATTTTTTTACATACAATTTTAAATTTAAAATATCTTTAAGAATCTAAAAAAATAATTGGGAAATTTATGACACATAGATTAAAATTTGGAAAAAATATTCTGTTTTACAAAAATTGATATTTTGTCTCTATTCTAAAACCTGTTTTTGTTTTAATAAATTATAGAAATATCATCCAATTTTTTTTAAATACAGTTTTGAGTTTGGAATATCTTAAAAAAACTAAAACAATATTTTGGATATTTATTTGCCACATAGAATACATTTTGTAAAAAACATTCGATTCTACAACAATTGATATTTTTCTCTATTATAAAACCTGTTCCTGTTTTTCTAAATTATAAAAATAAATTCCAATTGTTTTTAAATAAAATTCTGAATTTAAAATATCTTAAAGAAGCTGAAATAATATTCGGGAAATATATATGCCACATAGAATAGACTAGAGAATTGAATAAATTGATATGACATTATTTTCAATACTTTGTTTAGCTTATGTCGTAGAGTAATCTTTTTTTGTTTTTATTTACTTCTGTGTTTTATTGTTTTTCACTTTATATATTAAGTTACATTAGGTATATTATGTTTTTGATAAACTGGATTTATCATATTTAAATATTTAGTACTCATTTAGTTTACTAGTAATGGGCTGTTTCAATTTTGAACGTGGGAAAAACATGTCGCGCGTTCGCGCATCGGAAACTTCTAGTCATGTCATATATATAGTTGTCTGCTAGTGGATTCAATGAAAACGAAAATTAGAAGAAAACGTAAAAATGGCTATTCTCAGATGTTGACAAAGGGGGCGAAGAGAGGGACAGTTAGACAAAGAAACTGACAATCGCACTTTTTGGTGCGATTTGATAGTCCGTTTACACCGCTTGGTTGTAAATGCCAATTTGTTTTAAGTTTACACTCGGCCGGTGTAGTGCACGGCCAAAATCGCACCGATTTCTTAACACCGGTGTAAAGTTGTAAGCGCATATACCATTTTTTTAACAGTGTGTATAACAAATGTTCCCCAATTGAGAATGGGAAATGAAAACAACCGATTGCTTCTTTCTACCCAATGGACAGTCTCCCGAACCTGTATATGGTCAATTCTTGCGTAACTGCCCGATTTCAAGATAAGTTTTGGAAGAAAAAAATTGTACATTAAGTAACAAGGACATAAAGTCAGCCATTTGTTTACGTTGATGTTTGCAGTACGAGGCGCTTTTAGATACCTGATGACTGGAATTGGATATCGTTCATTTGTTTGATCATATGAAAATAGACGCGATTTTCATATGTTCGAATAAATGAACGACTTCCAATGCCTGTCTTCAGGTATTTAAAAGCGCCATTTTTGTGCCTGTGGAATAATAAAATTTTTATTCAATGTTTCTCTGCACTTATTTTTCTTATTAGGGTATAATATAATTATATTTTAAACGATTTTACTACAACTATATTTATACGAAAATAATAGCAAATTTTTGAAAATTGGCTGCCATGTGAAGCTGAACCGCATGCTTTTATTGCAAATATATTGTACGAAATAAAAATTTCTTCTTGATATTTTCCTAAACGAAAATAAATAATAAATTCATAAATTATTTAATATTCTAACAGTATTTTAGATATTAGTTAACATATATAAAATTCTATAAAAGAACAGCAAATACAATATTTAATAATAAATATTTCGTTTTATTTTTTGGATAATTTGAAATCAAGATCGAGCAGTGTAATCCGACATTGTTAAACTACTTTATAGAATAATATTTTAAAATAACCACCACAGATAAAAAAGTTTCTCTACATGAAGCATACTGAACACTTCATATAGGCCATGGAGCTGAAATTTGACATTTATTCTAATCTCACTTCTACAATATTGCAAAATAAATCTATTCCTTCTGCAGGTCCTTTCTTTTACATGATAACTTAAAGAAAATGGTAACAATACTATTAAACAGTTGTTAGAGTAATATAGTAGTAATGACATGGAACTGAACGCTTTTTTTGTACACATGCGATTTTTATAAAAATAATTTTTTTTAAGAAACAATTTTTCTTTTTTAAAACTTTTTCACATGTGATTTAGTGTTAATGGATCAAAATTGAGATTTAACATATTAGAAGGCGTAATAACTAAACACATGACACCTTACTTATAACTCTACAGATTGCGATCAAAAATTGAAAAATTGAGGGACAAAATATTTTTACAGACTCTAAGTATGAAAAAAGTATTATGAAATTCAATATAAACCTAAATTGTTCATAAATATAGACACTTTAGGCTTAAAAGAGGCTGAGTTATAATAATGATATTTTCACCGAAAATTATTAAATTAAAGTTAACATTTTGCAAAAGGGGTCACGCCACGGAGCTAAAATTTCAGTATTTATAGTGCAATATAATAGAAGTTATAATATATATATTTATGTATATTTGGTTTTCAGTTACTCTAATATATATATACCTTTGAAATGCACTAATACACTTCAGAATATATTTTTAATTTAGGAGTATTTTTTTAACGCCGCCAAGTAAGGCAGTTACGTAAGAATCGCCCATATAAGAAATTTTTATGTCCATTTACTCTTCATATAAATATATATATGTATATGGGCGATTCTTATGTAACTGCCATACTTGGCGGCGTTGAAAAAATACACCTAAATTAAAAATATATTCTGAAGTGTATTAGTGAATTTTAAAGGTATATATGAGAGTAACTGAAAACCAAATATATATAAATATATGTATTATAACTTCTATTATATTGCACTATAACTGTTAAACTTTTAGCTCCGTGGCGTGTCCCTTTTGCAAAATGTTAACTTTAATTTAATAATTTTCTGTGAAAATATAATTATTATAACTCAACCTTTTTCAAGCATAATTAAGGTGTCATGTGTTTAGTTATTACGCTTTCTAATAAGTTAAATCTCAATTTTGATCCATTAGAACTAAATCACATGTGAAAAAAGTTTTAAAAAAGAAAAATTTTTAATTAAAAAAAGTATTTTTATGAAAATCGCATGTGTACACAAAAGCTTACAGTTCCATGTCATTACTACTATATTACTGTAACAACTGTTTAATAGTATTGTTACCATTTTCTTTAAGTTATCATGTAAAAGAAAGGACCTGCAGAAGGAATAGATTTATTTTGCAATATTGTAGAAGTGAGGTTAGAATAAATGTCAAATTTCAGCTCCCATGGCCTATATGAAGTGTTCAGTGTGCTTCTTGCAGAGAAACTTTTTTATCTGTGGTGGTTGTTTTAAAATATTATTCTATAAAGTAGTTTAGCAATGCAGGATTACACTGCTCGATCTCGATTTTGAAATTATCCAAAAAATAAAACGAAATATTCATTATTAAATATTGTATTTGCTGTTCTTTTATAAAATTTGATAGATTTTAACTTATATCTAAAATACTGTTAGAATATTAAATAATTTATGAATTTATTATGTACTTTCGTTTAGAAAAATATCAAAAAGAAATTTTTATTTTGTACAATATATTTGCAAAAGATGGATGCGGTTCAGCTTCACAGGGCAGCCAATTTTCAAAAATTTGCTATTATTTTTGTATAAATATAGTTGTAGTAAAATTGTTTAAAATATACTTATATTACACCCTAATAAGAAAAATAAGTGCAGAGAAATAAATATAGTTGTAGTAAAATCGTTTAAAATATACTTATAATACACCCTAATAAGAAAAATAAGTGCAGAGAAACATTGAAAAAAAAAATATATATTTTTCTACCAAAACTTATCTTGAAATCGGGCAGTTACGCAAGAATCGACCATATGCATAATATATTATATAGGGTAGAGTCAGGGGTAGTGGGACAGTTCGGGTGGTGGTACATTGTAATTTTCTGACAAACTACTAAAAAAAAATGTTCCAAATTGTAAATATAATCGAGGTATGCGAAAACACATGGCGTCCAAAAGTTTGAGCCACATTGATTCATTAATTACGAAGAAAATAGAAAAAAACTGTTTTTGACGCAGCAGAGGAAAAATTTGCTTGACATACAACATTGATTTTTATAGAGATGGAATTTTTTTAACCATAAATATGTTGTGATTTACATTGTTTAGGGTCTTCACTAAAATATTCCGAGGATTTAAAGTTCTCAAAAATATTATTAATATATTATAATAAACAATTCTGTTGCGTATGACTTGTTTAATGTTTGTGTGGTGGTACAGGGCAAAATATTTTACTTTATGACATATGAAATTGGCAACCCTGATCATAAAATCCTTCTACCAATCAAACAACTTCTTTAAGAACGCATGCGCAGTGACGCAGTTCAGCGCATTTCTGTTGTGAGGTTACAACCCTACTGAAAAATCCTATATAGGATCCTACATAGGATCCTATATAGAATCCATATGGATTCCTATGAGAATCCACGTAGGATCCTATATAGGATCCTATATAGGTATTGTCCTATAGGAATCCATGTGGATTCTCATAGGAATCTATGTGGATTCCTATAGGTCGCCTATAGGACAAGTCCTATATAGGATCCTATGTGGACTCTCCTATAGGAATACATGTAGGATCTCATATAGGATCCTGCATAGACGTCCAAAAAAATTTTTGTACACCCTCCTACATATGATCCTACGTAGGTTCCCATATAGGATCCTATATGGGAACCCATATAAGATCCTACATGGGTACCCCCAAAAAAATTTTTTGTACCCCTTCCTCATGCGCAGTCGTCTTTTACATATTCTACAATACTTACGCCTGCGCAGTAAATATTTTTCGTCCTTATAATGGTGCTTAATGTATATTTGAATAAAGTTGTTAAAAAAAAAACAATTAATTCTGTGTACATAATTTTTTTTTGGGCGCCCATAAAAGATCCTATATAGGATCCTATATGGGAACCTACGTAGGATCCTATGTAGGGGGGTGTACAAAAATTTTTTTGGGACGCCTATGTAGGATCCTATATGAGATCCTACATGTATTCCTATAGGAGAGTCCACATAGGATCCTATATAGGACGTGTCCTATAGGCGACCTATAGGAATCCACATAGATTCCTATGAGAATCTACATGGATTCCTATAGAACAATACCTATATAGGATCCTAAATAGGATCCTACGTGGATTCTCATAGGAATCCATATGGATTCTATATAGGATCCTATGTAGGATCCTATATAGGGTTTTTCAGTAGGGAATATTGCATAAAGTTCATGTAATACACATCTACAAATTATATAATATTGTTATTATAATAAATTTCAAAACTATTATTTTTAAAAATAAGTATTTAAAACGAAAATCTCCAAGGTTATATAGATTGATTTTAAATTTCGCGCCAAATATTTGTAGGTTAGAAACAGGGACTGACACGAAAACCGAATTCTGTTTCTGTTTTGAATTGTTGTGACGAAACAAAAATCTACAATCAATATTGTTTTGTATTGAGCCTGAAACGAAAAGGCTCTGAATTACGTTTTCGTCTCATGCCCGAAACGAAAATCAACTCCGAATTTCGTTTCAGTTTCATGCCCGAAACGAAAAGACTCTGAATTTCGTTTTCGTCTCCTGCAAGAAAAGAATTGTGTTTAAAATTGTTTTTATGAAATTTAGAGCCTTTTTTATGAGAAACGAAAACGGAATTCGGAGCGGATTTTCGTTTCGGGCATGAAACGAAAACAAAATTCGAAGCATTTTCGTTTCGGGCATGAGACTAAAACGTAATTCAAAGCCTTTTCGTTTCAGGTTTAACACAAAACAAAATTAAATTGATATTTTGTTTCAGTTTTTCAAAACCGAAACGAAACAAAAATAAAATATATTTTGTTTCGGTTTTCGTGTCAGTCCCTGGTTAGAAGTTTAGTTCTTAAAGATACCAATTTCACCTGCTTTTTTCACCTTTTTTCATGACAACCGAACTACAGAATATATTAATATGAATTATTCAATAATTATTGGGTTTTTTACAACATTTTAAAATGTTTTCTACTGCATAATAAGTTTATTAATAATTAACAAATAAAAATATTACTATTAAAATATTTGTTAGATATTTTAACAGCAGTGTACCACTACCCGAACACAGAGTAAATAACAGGTAATTGTGCTATGTTACAAAAATCTTAATTTTTTTAAATTTAATAAGATATATTCTGTATATGACGTGTGAATTATATAGTAAGCATCATAAGTTTTCTACTTATCCATAAAAATTCTGAAAATTAGTGAAATTTAAGTTTTAATATGAACTTGAAAAAAGGTGTCCCACTACCCCTGACTCTACCCTATAAAAAGCAAGAAACTCACCTCAAACTTCAATTTCTTCACAACACACTAAAAAAGCAAACACAAAAATTGTGACCAAGCAAAAATTATAAACCAAAATATAACCTTTAAGAACAATAAGAAACTCTGAAGATTAATGTTCCACGTATCAACGATTACTGTTCGCGTCAAATTATTTCTCTTGAAACGTTTAAGCCTCTCAAAATTATTAAGTTTTCAACCAATAAGAAGAACCTTCCTTATAAAAACCAGCCAGTAGCAAGCGCCTTGCTGAAAAATTTTAACCACTTGCGAGCGCCTCGGTCAAAAAATTCAACCACTCGCGAGCGTCTCGCTTCTAAATTCCAACCAATAGCAAGCGCCTTGTTTCTTATGTAGCATATTTTCATGAGATTTCTTATATAGGGAAAGTATTTTACAAGATTAAGATTTTTTTAATTAATTCTTTAGAATTTTCAGTGGTTTAAAAAAATCTGTTCTAATTCTCCCGGACTTACTCTAAAACATTTTTCTTTTTACACGCACATTTTTTAGTGTTGCATTTTGTAAAGCAGGAACATTTAACAAAATTTTGTCCTTCACTCATCGAAGCCTTATTATTTGCAGATCTTACAGAGATGGTTACATCTGGCACGTCCTCAGTTTTTAAAAAATGATTATTTATTTATTTCACCGTTATGCACAAAATATTTAACATTTATTGACATTATTATTGTTTAAAGCACTTTTTCAATAATTTAATTATAAACTTTTTCGTCGCTTATTGAAACCAAAATTTCCGCTTAAACCAGAGTAGTTAATTTATTTTCAAATTCATTTTTCATATCAATAGAAACCATGATTACTTTCGAAATCGAGAATAATGTAGCTTCGAATAATAAGGCTTCTACAGTAGTTTTGAATTCATAATTATAATATAGAGTCATTATCAGGATATAAAGAGAATATAAAGAGAGACTCAAAAAAGAGTCCAGTATCGGATTTAGAAATTTTTTTAGGGGGCGGGGGGGGGGGGCAACTGCGAAGGTAAAACTTCATTTTTATGTGTATTTACAACATAAAATTGTAATTTCACAAAAAACTGTAATTAATTATTCAAAGTATCGAAAAAATCTTGCAGGATAGGGGATCGAAACCCTTATCTTTAACCTATATGCAAATCTAATCCTTGCCATTAGGCCTCTTTTTTTTCATTTATTTTTTTAACAACCAATATATCATATTTACAGTTAACGCAATAAACTTAACAAGAGCGTCAATATGCTCTGGGTGATACATATCGTTTTAATTGGTCGAACGGGAATAAATTATTTCACTCGTCAACACACCTTTATTTTCTTTGTTATTATTACAATCACTTCATATAATTACAATTTTTATGCTAGACGCATCTGCTCTTTATATTTTTCATTTTCATAAGTTAGAAAAAACACGCATACGAACAAAACTCCGCTTACGCCAAACAACTAACCAATCGCAATTTACCAAAAAAAAGAACAATATTACAATGTGTTGGATGAGACAGTGAAGGACTCGTCCGGGAAGAATTTTTTTTTCTTTATTCTTTTTTTTATTTTTACTATTGGCTCTCTTGTAGCCACCAATATTTTCTTTTTCTGTGCTCTCTGTTTGCGTCTCTATCCTTTTTCGACATTGCCATTGAGTACAACATGGGAGTTTCTACATTAACTTCAGAGTCCTCCGCCACTATTTCTATTTTACGTTCCCTCTTGTGACGTTTTTTATGGTAGAGTACCGGAAGGTTGTCAGTATCCTGAACGAATCCGCCCTTGTCCAAATATATAAAAGTTTCAGGTGCCAGGTGCCCTGAGATTATCATCTTCTTTAACGATCCGTCATCCTTCGCAAATGGCAACGGAATCAGAGGATTAACCATGTTTTTACAAGCATTCGAGATATAATCTCGAATTAGCTTAATAATAAAGCAGTCGACTCTGGTTAAGTCCGCCGTCTCGTATACCTTTGCGTTGGATACGAATTTTTCAAAGTTGGAATCTCCGCTCCTGTGCAGTCTAACACACTTTCTCAGGCAATTTCGTTCGAAAGCTCTCAACCTTTCCATTGTTACGGGTGCTATTCCGTACCAAATCGGGCATCCATACTTCATAATAGGTCTCACCAATAGTACGTAGCAGAGGACTTTGACCTTGCTATCCAATTTTGATGAGAAAAATAATTTTTTATGATTAAAAAATGCCTTTCTGGCCTTATTCAATTGAATATCGATATGATTATCAAATTTAATTCTATCATCTATATTGACTTCCAAGTATTTTACTTGTCTTTTATGAGGAATTTGTTCGCCCCCCTCATCATCAGGAAAAATTTTAAACTCGCGCCAGACCTTTTTATAGGCCTTATTGACGTCATCAATTAGGGGTCGGAAAAGGATAGTTTCGCATTTATCTATATTACACTTTAGTTTAGTTTCCACGCTCCAAAATAATTACAAACTAATCTAAACAATTTTTGTAAATCTTGTTGCGCTTCGAATAAACATTTTTTTATTGTGTAGATTACGAGATCATCTGCGACTCCTATGCCCTTTCTTTCTTCAACTCCATTGATGTCATAAGACCTAAGTAAATCACACGTATAAATGTTAAATAATATTGGCGATTTCACAGCTCCCTGCTGGAGTCCATTCCCTAATATGTGAGTGGCGCTATTTACTCCATCATTCATACTAACAAACATTTTTCGCTTCTCTATCATTGACCATACAATTCTTATTATATGTTCTGGAAACTGCCTCTTTAGCAGCCTAAAAATCAACCCTTCCAGCCAGACAGAATCAAACGCTTTTTCGAGATCAATTAGGCAGGCCCCGACCATTTTTTTTGGCTTAATGCCTGACTAATGTCAGACGTGAATTTACCTATCGCATGGATTGTTGAATTTTTTTTTCTAAATCCGAATTGTTCATATGGGATAATTTTTTTTTCCTCCGTAATTCTAATTAAATTCGTATTTATTATACATTCGAACAATTTACCCATATTTGGCAGAAGGCTTATTGGTCTATATGTCTATAACTACCCACTCTCCGGAGATCCTTATCCTTTTTTGGCAGTGGAATTACTTTGGCGGTTTTCCACTTGGCCGGGAAGTAACTATTGTTTAAAAGATTGTTGAAAATTATCGTTAAGTTTTTAATTATGTTATCTGGTAGGTTTTTTAACGCTATATTTGGTATTAAATCTATACCCGCTGATTTTTTATTGTTTAAGTTTTTTATTATTGTTTTTAATTTAATATATGAACTAAAGAAATTTATACCTTGTTCAAATTTTGGTTGTGAGGCTAAATTTTCATTATTAAATTTTATTATAGGGTCTATTTGTCCATTATCGATTTTATGTTTATTTTTAAATTCTTGTACTGTTTTTTTTACTAAGCGTTCTAGTCCTGGACTGTTGGACGCTTTTTCGGAATTATTTATCCCGGCCAAATGTTCCGCCAAAATATTAGCTTTATCCATTGGATCAACTATTAAAATTTCTTCCCCAATGGGGAGGCATTTATCGATGTTAATACCGGCTTTTAAAACCAAAATGTCATTTTTTTCTATTAAAAAGTTTGATTTTGTATTACTATTATTATTATTAAAAATTGTTTTCAGTTGTGGAAATAAATTTTCATTGTCGTGATGTTTAATTTTCGAGATTCTCGTAAACCAATAATTATTTACTGATTTGTTAAAATTATTTTGTAATGACTTTTTATTTTTTCCAGCAGTTGTTTATACGTTTTTAATGCCTCCTCATTTATTCCCTTTCTGTATTTTAACCTGTGAATCTGAGAAAGAAGACTACTCTTAACTTTTTGTAACTTTTTTATTTCTGGGTTTAGATATCTTTCAATCGAGTCCCGGTTTGTGTGACGAGGCGTTGTTTCCTGCAGCTGATCTTTAATATGTGTGCTTATTGTTTTTATATAATTATCTAACTCTAAATTATTCAAATTATAATTTTCATGTATATTTATTTTAATTTTCTCTAAGTTGCTTTTAAATTTTCTCCATTTTGTTTTTGCGTAATTAAGATTTGTTATTTTTTGGTTTTATATAAATAAAAATTGATCCATATTTTGTATTTTTATTGTTAGAAACAACGCGTCGTGATCACTATCAAACGGTTGAACAGTTATAATTTTTTCTGTTAAATTCGTAATCTCCAATCTCACATCCCTAATTGTCAAATCCAGATATGATTTTCCCGATTTGAAAGTGGGCAAAACCGGGCCGGCAAATTCAATCTTATATTTAATTTTATCAGGGCCGGATTTATATGTAGGCAAACTAGGCAACTGCCTAGGGGCCCCCACCAAAAAGGGCCCCCACCAGCTATAATATTTCCCACAAAAAGAACTTCAAAAAATATTTTTAAGCATTTAAAAATCTGAAAAAAAAACCCAGTAAGAAAAAGAGAAAATTAAAAAATATTGAAATTTTATGATTTTCGAAGAAAAAGGAAAACTGTTCAATCTTTTTTAATACCTTTTTTGTTCAATCTATTCGAATCCGGTGATACCACCAACTTTTATCGAAAAGTCAATTTTTACTAATACGTTTCTTAATATTTTACAATCCAAATGAATCCCTTTACAACGAAAAAAATAAAATGTATATATTTTAATACCCACAGTTCAGATTATTGAATCCAAATGAATCTCTTTATAATGAAAATAAAATTCAAAAAAATGAATATTTTTTAATACCCACTTTATATAGTACATACAGTTCTTTAAATTTGTATAACATTATTTCTTCATGTTTGATTTCCATAAAATTAATCTAAAAAAAATTGAGAAAGCTTAGTTACATATTTAAGAAATTGTTTTTTACCTTACATTTGATTTAGAGAAAACGAATATTTGAATATTGTTTAGTATAACATTTACTATACTGATTATTTATATAGGTTACATGAATCTGAACTGTAGGTATTCCAAAATATACCTTTTTTCATTATAAAGAGATTTATTTAGATTAAGTAAATCTGAATTATGTGTATTAAAAAACTGTCATTTTATTATTTTATTTATAGGAGGAATCATTTCGAATAAATAAATTTGAACTGTGCGAATTCGAAAACATACATTTTTTTATTATAAAAGGGTTCATTTGGATTAAATAAGTTTTAACTGCCGGTATTAGAAAATATTAATTTTTTTTTTTAATTATAAAAAAAAATTAAAAAAAAATTAATCTTATCTGTGGATATTACAAAATAATAATTTTATTTTTTTTTTAATTATAAAAGGATTCATTTGGATTTAATAAACCTGTACTGCGGGTATTCTAAAATATTCGTTTTACTTTTCTTTTATTTTCATTATAAAGGGATTTACTTGGATTTAATTAATCTTAACTGTGGATATTACAAAATAATAATTTTATTTTTCTTATTATAAATGCATTCATTTTGATTGAAAAATATTTAGAAACGTGTATTAATAGGAATTGATTTTCAAATAAAAAAAGATGCTGTCGCCGGATACACATGCATTGGACAAAAAAGGTATTCAAAAGTATTAACAAATTCAAATACTTTTCAATTCCTCTCTTCTTACTGGGACTTTTATAAAATAATTGGAAGTTTTTAGAAATTCAAAAAGCCCGCTCATTAAAAAAGTGTCAAGTTTTGAAACTGCTTTTTTGACTTTAGTAAATTTCGGAAAAATCCATTCCTTGCATAGGCCCCCACCAGCGTCTGCCTATGGCCCCATGTTTGGTAAATCCGGGCCTGAATTTTATTTTCCTCTATCCAATTCCGCAGGTTAATTCCTCTACTATTTGAATTTTCATCCTGCCATGCCGTATGTTTAGAATTTAGATCCCCCGCCAGTAGGTAGTAATTATTTAAATCCTCTAATTCTAATTCTTTAAAAATGTTGCTTAAATTTTTTGTGTACATTTCTCTAATATTTTCGGGTGCGTACGCACTTATTATATAGAAATTTGCATTATTTTGTAATTTACATTTGATTACTGTCGTTTCCAGTGATTTAATTCCCGTCTGACAATTCAGTTGAATGTGTTCACAAGGAATTTTTTCTTTGACAATCACTGCCGTGCCTCCCCCCTTCCCCTCAATTCTGTCATCTCTAAATATTTTATAATTATTAAATTTAATTTTATGATTTACCTTAAGTTTTGACTCATTTATTAGAGCCACGTCAATTTTATGGCTTTCAATAAATTTCAATAGGTTAAAGCCTCTTTCATTGGCAACCAGAGAGTTTACATTTATTGATACTATTCTTAAATTGTTCAATTTAATTGTTTTAATTGATTGCGTATTAATATTTAAACTAGCCATTTTTATTATTTATTATTTCGAATAATGAGTCAATTCTTTTGGTTTTTTTATTTACGGATTCCTGAATCCCGCCTAGTGGGATGTTTAAAAAGTCCTTCATCTGTCCCATGAATTTCGATAAAATCAAATCCAAACCATCGCTGTTAAACGTTTCTTCACTTTGTGTTTTTTTTCCCCTTGAAATATTTACAATTCCCTTTTCTCTTTCGCATATTATTTTTTCGGGTAATTCCCCGCGATCATTTGCTAATCTATTTATTTTGTACAATGGATTTATGTTCTCAACACGCTGTTATTGAACATTTTTTCCGACACTTTTAATTTTTTCAATATGATCACAAGGATCCACTATTCCATTAAAGTTAATGTTATTTTCTTCCCCTCGACCTTTTAACACATCAGTGAATAATACGTTTGATTTTACTACGTTTTCTATGAATTTTGACTTTTTTTCACGTAATCTTTTATCGTTATTTTGACGTTCTTCATATTTTTGCTGATACTCGATTAGTTTAGGGTGTATATGATGCAGGGTGACCTCATTGTTCGCAATGTACACCGTAAATTTTATTATTTAAAACTTCATTTTCATCATCTATTTGACAGTTTCCGGGTCCGTGATTATCTTTACATTTCACGCATCTGTATTCGCGATTACAATACTTGGCGGTGTGTCCAATGCGCTGACAATTGTAACATTGCGTGGAATTTTTTTAAAATATTTTTTCCCACCAAACTAATTGATTCGCGATTCTTGTCACGGTTGTTAGTTCTGCGCTATTACTATTACCAGATATTTTAATTAGGAACGCTTCGCCTCCATTTTTTACTTTAAAAAAACTTTTGATGTCGATTTTTTTTATTTGTAATATTTCTACCTTTTTTAATTTTAATTTTTTAATTTCAGCGATCACGTCTTCCTCTACACAGTCATTGGACAACCCTTTTAGCACCCAGGTTATAATTTTTTCCTCCTTTGGAGTGCGTGTATGAAATTCTACTTTATTTTCTTTTAATTTTTTAAATACCAATTTAAAATCATTGTAATTATTAATTTGGAGAGCTATCTCCCAGGTGGAAAAATTACGCATAATTTTTGCATAGTCATTATGCATAATTTATGCATAGTCTTTATGCATAGTTTATGCATAATTTATGTATAATTTTTTTTTTTGCATAAACAGACTCCACATACATCGCCAAAAAAGGATGCGATGTCAACTTTCGTACCATAACCTCAAATTCCAAAAATCGGGTACCACAAAGATCCTAAGTCCACATCTAATGTTCATGTCACTTCTGGTCAACATTTTTGATACCATAACCTCAAATCTCAAAAACCGAGTACCATAAAGGTCACAAGTGCCCAACTGGTGTCCCTTTTACTTGCGGTCAACATTTCTGGTACCATAACCTCAAAATTAAAAAATCGGGTACTATAAAGGTTTCAAATGCCTAACTGAAGTACACGTCATTTCCGGTCAACATTTTTGGTACTATAACCTCAAATTTCAAAAATCGGGTACCATAAAGGTTTTAGGGGCCCTAATGATGTCCATGTCATATCTAGTCAACATTATCGGTACCATAACCTCAAAATTAAAAAATCGGGTACTATAAAGGTTTCAAATGCCAAACTGAGGTACACCTTACTTCCGCTCAACATTTTTGGTACCATAACCTCAAATCTCAAAAAACGAGTACCATAAAGGTAACAAGTGCCCAACTGGTGTCCATGTCATATCCGCTCAACATTTTTGGTACCAAAACCTTTAATTTTAAAAAAAGGTTACGATAAAGGTCTTAAGTGCCCAACTGATCTTCCGGTCAACATTTTTGGTATCATAACCTTAAATTTCCAAAATCGTTTACCATATAGGTCCCAAGTGCCCATCTGATCTTTATGTCACTTCTGGTCAACATTTTTGGTTACATAACCTTAAATTTTGAATGTTGAATACTATAAAGGTCACAAGTGCCCAAATGATGTCTATGTCATATCTGGTCATCATTTTTGGTACCACAACCTTAAATTTTAAAAATTGGGTACCGGAAAGGTCCCAAATGACAAACTGAGGTACACGTCACTTTCGGTCAACATTTTTGGTACCATAACCTTAAATTTAAAAATAGGTTACGATAAAGGTCTTTTTTTTTTTGCGTAGGATGTGAAAACCTGCTACCTGGTACCCTGTAGCCCGTTCTACAGGGTTATGCGGGGGTGGCGATGTTCTGCCGACCTGCTAAAAACACACCCTTATTTGGGACCTTAAGACCACTCCCAGGTCCAGTCAACATTTTTGGTACTATAACCTTAAATTTCAAAAATAGGGTAAGATAAAAGTCACAACTGCCCAACTGATATCTACGTCATTTCCGGTCAACTTTTTTGATACTGTAACCTTTAATTACTAAAATCATCAGGTGTTATAAAGGATGATGAGTATTCCCTAAAACTCATTCAATCTAAATCCCATTTAGCCAAAAACTATGCGGCCTACAATGCATTCTGAATAAAATGCAGTTTTCCTTAAATTCATTCATCCTAAATCTCATTTAACCTAAAATGCATTCCTGCTGCAACCCATTTAAGGTTAAATGCATTCATCCTAAAGCTCATGTAAACTAATACACATGCTAAACTTAAAATTAGGTCATATGGATTTTAGGCTAAATGCATTTCAGGCTAATAGGATTAAGGCTGAATGCATTTTAGGTGAAACGTGATTTAGTCTGCATACATTTTAGGTCAAACGGACTTTAAGCTGATTGCAATTTAGGTTAAATGAGATTTAGGCTTAATGTATTTGAAGATAAATGACTTTTAGGCTGAATGTATTTTAGGTTAAATGGGTTTTAAGCTAAATGCATTCCGGGTTAAATGGTATTTTTGCTCAGCGCATTATATAGGTTAAAAAAGATTCAGGCTGAGTGCATTTGACGTTAAATGGGTTTTTAAGGCTGAATGCCACGGTCGTAGCCAGGGGGTGATAGGAATATTTGAACCCCCCCCCCCCCCCGAAATACTTTTGACAGCTGTGGAAGTTTTCAAAAAAAAAAAAGGTCATTACCTTGAGTGTTTAGGATGAATGCATTTACTTACACAGCACCGGAAATCCCCTGAATTTTCCCTGAATATTGGTCCATATTTCCCGAATATTCGAACCTAATATTCAAAAAAGTTTCGTGAAAGCATTAAAATGTCCGCTATGAAAAATATATTCAACTCGAAATTTCCCTGAAAATGTATTTCTAATTTTCAGGGAATATCCTGCACAGTAGTTTTTAATTTTTTAGAATCTCACGCGTTTCAATTTTGACAAATAATTTTGATCAATTACCAGATCAAAAAAATTTGGTATTTTTTTTTAACTTTCCTTTAATATTCTAGGAACATTAGATGCGTAATTTCCCTGAAAATTAGAAATGCATTTTCAGGTAAATTTCGAGTCCAATATTTTTCTGGGCGGACATTTTAATGCTTCTACGAAACTTCCTTGAACATTAGGTTCGAATATACGGGAAATGTGGACCAATATTCAGGGGAAATTTAGGAAATTTCTGGTGCTGTGTGGGTAGGTTAAATGGGTTTCGGGCTAAATCGTTTTAGGTAAAATGGGTTCTAGCTGATTGCATTTTTAGATCCAATTAGTTTTTGGCTGAATGCATTCTTGGTTAAATGGTCTTTGGCTTTATGCATTTCAATTCAAATGAGATTTAGGCTAAATGCATTTTAGGTTAAATGTGAATTGGGCTTAATAAATTTTAGGTTAAGTGGATTTAAAGCTAAATGCATTTTATTTTAAATGGGGTTTAAGCTGAATGCATTTTAGGTTAAATGGAAATTAGATTGATTGCAATTGAGGTAAAATCGGTTTTAAGCTAAATGTATTTCAGGTTAATGTGTATTAGACTGAATGCAATGTAGGTAAATGGTATTTAGGCTTAATACATTTTAGGTTAAATGGGTTTTAGGGTGAATTAATTTTAACTTAAATGATGATTGTGAAGTTGGCACCCGTTACTCAAAATCTTTTAATTTTTGGTGGTAATCGTTCATCGGTGGTCGATTGGTAGCGTTTGGTAGTCAGGTTTTCGTGTTTGGAAGTCAAAAATACAAAGTTATGAAGAATTCAAAATTAGGGGGTTAACTTCACGGCTATACTCGAGTTGGGTCCGCGGTTGTTCGGTCCGAGAATGCGGCTGAAGGGGTACTCATTCCCCCTCTCCTTGCTCACTTAGCCGCTCCCTGTCTCCTTCTACCTTCCTACTTTTGACACTGTGTACCTTCATTTTTGCTGGGCTCGTCCAACTCTCAGTAAATTTTTTCAAACATGACTTTCCTTTCACACTTTCCCTAGGCTTAAGACTGGCAGCATTTTTCGTTTATTAAAAAAGATATATTTTTACTGGCGTGTTTAAAAAAGTTTGGAAAAACCCGAAACACCTGTCAGTAATATACACAGAAACCCATTTTATTCACAACTTAAACAGTAAAATAATAAAGTGTAACATAATTATTATTACAAATCCACCGTTGAATATTATTGTCTAACATCTTTTTAAAGCAAATTTTAAAATTATCAATCAATATTAAATAATTTCTTTTTTCACTTAATATCTCCCCACACAGCACCGGAAATTCTCTGAATTTTCCCTGAATATCCGTCTACATTTCTCGAATATTCGAACCTAATATTCAAGGAAGTTTCGATGAAGTAGTAAAATGTCCGCCTGGAAAAATATTGGGCGCGCAATTTCCCTGAAAATGTATTTCTAATTTTCAGGGAATTTCCGCATCTAACATTCCTTTAATATTCATGGTATTCGTATATTCACTGTACATGATGCGCACTGGTCGAACTTGGTTTCTATGACACTTACGGCTGCGCAGTAGTTTTTAATGTTCTAGAATCCTACGGATGTTGAATATCATATATTTTTGATCAATTACCAGATCAAAAAAAATTTTGGAAATTTTTTTTTAACTTTCCCTGAATATTAAAGGAATGTTAGATGCGGAAATTCCCTGAAAATTAGAAATACATTTTCAGGGAAATTCCGCGCCCAATATTTTTCTAGGCGGACATTTTACTACTTCCTCGAAACTTCCTTGAATATTAGGTTCGAATATTCGAGAAATGTAGACGGATATTCAGGGAAAATTCAGGGAATTTCCGGTGCTGTGTGGGTCGTACATTTTCAAAGGAATTAAATTAGTTAAATTTTTTTTATTAGTTTTAAGTGCACCACCACGCGCGCTCTAACTGCGCGACACCTCGCCACGCCGCGGCAAATGCATGAGTACTAAATCATACTTCAGACACTAGAGGATTAAAAATATAATTATTATTTATTTTTTATTAATCTTATATAAATTATTATTAATTTGTTTATTATTAACCATGATTTTGGTTAATTTTATAATTTAAAAATTTACTTTAAAATATTAAATTTAACAAATGAATAATGTGGTCTTTGGCTCTTATAACCCAAGATTTCTCATGTAAAAAATATTTAAGCGGCTTTAATAAAATACTCATTCTTTATAAATATAGGCTTTCTGAAAATTTGTTCATTTGTGTTACACGATGTTTCTCAAATCATAAAAAAATGAAAAATTCTATGTTTTAATCTAAAAAATCGATTTTCTCTAAAACGGTTAGATAAAAGATTTTTGATTTTGTTATAAAATACGCAGAAAAGTATCCGAATTCAAAATATTGATAAAATTTTATAGTGACAGCACTTTTTATTTAAAATATGTTAAGGACCTCCTTGGAATAATAATATAAGTAAAATATTTAAAAATATAATTATTTATTATGAAATATATAGAAAAAATAACAATGAAATAAAATTGTTTTTTTATTATTTTTTAAACTTTTTTTACAGTTAGGTAGTATACCTTAAGACAAATCATTTCGCTATCGGAAAAACCAACATTGGTTTCCATGTAAAAACCACCCGAACCTAGATCCGAACAGCACAGGATGTTTCATCAACATTGGCAAGGTTGGTAAAACATCCGGTGCTGTTCGGGCAATGTCGGTTTCCACGTTGGAATTCACATTGAATCTCATGTGAAAACCACGATGGATTTTTGGACAAGATTTGATGTGAGAATCCAAAATTAATGCATTCCATTATTGGTTTCTATGTACAAAGCGTTATGAAATCCTTGATAAGGTCTTTGATGGAATGAAAATTTGAAAAATTTTGAAAAATAAATTTTTTTCATGTTTCAAAAACTGTAAGAGATACACAAAATCTGACAAAATTTTGGGGTCAAAATATAAATGAAAAATATTTAGTGAACAAAAACATTACAAGGTTAAAATTAAAATTATAATTCAAAATTTCAGATTTTGCAAAATTTAAAGATTAAAAAAATTTTTTTTTCTTACTGAAAAGCTTATTTGGGATTCTTTGCAGGATTTTATCAATGGATTTCATGCCGGTTTCTACAAGGAAACCCATAATGGAATCCATATGGATTCTTACACCAAATCTTGTCCGAAAATCCACCGTGGTTTTCACATGAGATCCAATGTGAATTCTAATGTGGAAACCAACATTCGTTTTTACATGGAAATCAACTTTCTTTTTTCCGATAGGGTTGACAATTTAAATCGAAAATCGAGTGATTTAAACAAAAGTTATAGTTTTTCAAAAAAAAATTAAAATTCAAAGTCCTGTATCTCCTCCATTTTTAAAAATTTTGAAAAAGTACTTGGTATCAATTATCCTTACTACAATAGGGTGAGTGAGGGTATTTCTGGGAGTGCCCCGATTACGGGAATTTTTAAAGAAACCTTTAATATTAATTATTTATGAGGATAAACCTTTTCACAAATGTATATATATACATATAATTATTTTATACTTATTCGAATGCAACTGTCAATATAGATTCGTATCCAGACTTTTATTAATTTTTTTATTTAAGTTTAAATTATTGCCGATCCCAGTAATTGAAACATATACTCATATACATCCGCTTCTATTCCAGGGAGAACATAACCTCTATTTACACGTCATTATCATCCTAGTAATACATTTCCAGTAATTAGTGCATGTTCCCAGTAACTCATACATTAGAAATTATTTTTATATTGTTATTTTTTAATGTATTCAACCCTAAAATATTAGTTGTTTAATATATTTTATGAATTTTATACTATTTAACTTTTATCTAAAAAGTAGGATACCAAATTTTGTTAATTTGAACGCCTGAAAGAGGTTCCAAAGTTAAGCTGCACTGAAAAAATCCCAGTAATACACACACTTACACTAGTATTAGTTAAGTCAACTTATAGCCGAATCCCATTCCATCAAAAAAATCTTGTTTTTAATTTCCATTAATTTTAGAAATTAAGAGGAAATTAATAAAATTGATACAACGTAATAGGTTGATTAAATACCTTTCTATTTATTGGAATTTAAAATTAATTTTAAAATTAGGTTTTGGTAATATAGAACATATAACTATTATAATTTAATCAGTTAAATTGAATTTTTGAATATTGAATTTAATTTCTAATTATCAAGATAAGTTTTAAAAAAATTCTATTCAATTTACGATTCAAAACTTAATTTAAAAACATTTTTTTTTTTATTAAATTGATAAGTAATTCCTATTATTTAATTGGATTATTATCGTTGGATTATAATAACCCATTTTAATTTCAGTTTATTTTTTAAATCTAAAAAAAAATAATATTAGTTGATATAGACAATTTAATTACTTTAATTAAATTTAAATTTATTAATTTTCATTTCAAAATTTAATTGCAATTAAAAAAAAATTATATTTAATTTAAGACTTAAAGTCTGATTAATAAAACATTTTGTAAGTTAAAGCATATCAGTCCCGTGCAGAAATTCTAGTTCGGGCATCATAAGGTTCGGATAAGGTTGCCTTATTATTGTCAGGGACCCTTTAAGGAAAACCTATGCGGACCATATACTATTTGTCCCGCAGCAGACTATCCGTTCCCTATTAAGGCCCCGGATCTGGTAAACCTATTTATACCCTAAATATTATTTAGGCCCATAATAGGTCCGCATTAGGGCCCTTTTAATTTTTTGAATAAAATATCATTATAAATTAAAATCTAAGTTTAAAAATAAAACAAAATAAATATTAAACTTTAAACAGAATTTGTTTCCTCAATTCACGTACAAGAAGATACTTCTTTTATTCTCTTTATCATTATATTTGTATTTTGTCATTTTTATAACCCCTTTATTTTATTTATTTATTTAAATAATTCTTATTTTATATACAGGCCATTCTATTTCAAACCGTTGCACCTACAAAAGACGATCGCAAAAAAGCTTATTTTTAAATAATATTAATTTAATGAAAATTAATACATTGAGAATATGTTATGCACTATTTTGAAAAAGAATTTAATGCTCTTTCGATTGGTCTTCAAGTTTTTAAAAAGTTTTCTCAATTTCATAAAGAAATTCTTATTTAAAATTTAAAATTCTTGATATCTCAAAACACCCCTACTCAAATTTTCTTGATACCTATGTGAAAAGAAAGCTAAAGTTTTATAGTTTCTAATCCCTTTGAATTTATTATGGACATTTTAGAGGATTTATGGATTAATGTAATAGAAAAATGTGTGTTTTTGAAAAATCTGACATAAAGTACAGTTGAATTTACCTAAGCCAGAGTTGAATTTGGTTGTCTTTTGTTTTTAAATTTTGAAAGAAAATACAATTATTAAAAAAAATTTTCAGAAAACAATAATTATTCGTTATATTAGTAGTATAGAATATACTTTAAAGTGATTCTAACAAATGAATTTCCAAGTTATTTTTCAAAAAAGAAAATAAATTACAAGAAAAATACATTTTGTACATTTTTTCAAAATTAAAAACAAAATACAACGAATCTGGCTTATGCAAATTCAACTTTCCTTTATGTCAGATTTTTCAAAAACACATATTTTATATTATTTTTATCCATAAACAGGGCCGGCGCGAACTGTGTGGATGGTGTGGAGTACTCCACACCTCAAAATATTCGGGGTGTGGAATTCCACACCCCGAATCGTCCAAAGTACTTACAAGTATTTGTTAATATTTTGGTCTCACCTCCCCCCTCCCCAATCTTTTTGACAATTCCACACCCCGAAAAAATTTGTTCCGCCGGCCCTGTGCATAAATCCTCTAAAATGTCCATAATAAATTCAAAGGGATTAGAAACTATAAAACCTTAGCTTTCTTTTCACATAGGTTTTAAGAAAATTTAAGTAGGGGTGTTTTGAGATATCAAGAATTTTAGATTTCAAACAAGAATTTCTTTATGAAATTGAGAAAACTTTTTAAAAACTTAAAGATCAATCGAAAGAGCATTAAATTCTTTTTTACCCCACAGGCACAAACATGGCGCTTTTAGATGCCTGTAAGCAGGGTCTAAACGCATTCATTTGTTCGACCGGGTAAAAATGGCTTCCATTTTTTCCCTAGGGAAAAAATGAACAGCTGATCCATGCATTTTTTCCACCACAGGGCAAAAATGGCCGCCTTTTTTATACGGTCAAACAAGTGAATGCATTTAGACCCTAACCTACAAACATTTAAAAGCACCAAGTTTGTGCCTTTGGAATAAAAAGTATCGTAATAAAAAGTATACGACTGTCACTCGTACACAAACATCAGCGTAAACAAATGGCTGCCTTTAACCCCTTGTTGCTTAATATAATATTTTAAAATAGTGCATAACATAATTATTATCAATGCATTAGTTTTCATTAGATTGATAATATTTAAAAATAAGCTATTTTGAGATCGTCTTTTGTAGGTGCAACGGTTTGAAATAGAATGGCACATACATACTTACATTTAATTAACAACTATTATAGCTGAGTAAATAAATTACACAGCCACACAAAAAAAATAAAGTTCCCTGACCTGGGTAAGAGACACACATTTTTCTATGTATTTTGATGCGCTAAATCCGAATCCGTCCTCAGAATTGGTTCATCAGATCAAGTTTTGACCCTAACCTCAAAATTAATAAAATGACACTTTTTGAACATTAGAATTTGAACTCGACTTAACTTTAATACATGCCTAGGACCAATAGAAAGCTTGAATTATTACCTTTAAAACGCTTTTTTAGAAATTGTTCTACGATGATTTTTAACGAAGTTATGATGTTTTACTTAGAATCAGTTTTATTCCTTTGCACAATAACACATCAATAATTGATGTGTTTTTAACATATGGAAAAAAGTCATATTTTAAGTAAAACATCATAACTTCGTGAAAAATCATCGTAGAATAATTTCTAAAAAGGCATTTTAAAGGTAATAATTCAAGCTTTCTATTGGTCCTAGGCATGTATTAAAGTTAAGTCGAGTTCAAATTCTAATGTTCAAAAAGTATCATTTTATTAATTTTGAGGTTAGGGTCAAAACTTGATCTGATGGACCAATTCTGAGGACGGATTCGGATTCAGCGCATCAAAATACATAGAAAAATGTGTGTCTCTTACCCAGGTCAGGGATCTTTATTTTTTTTGTGTGACTGTGTTATGAAATAAAAATTTTGGAGTCCAGTGGGATTGAACCCGCGACCGCACGACCGCGAGTGGAACACGCTATCCACTCTAACACGACAGGCTTGATAACCAAAACGCAAAAACACTTATTTAAGCTGTAGGTAGCAAGATATTCTTGGATTAAGAACAACCGTGTTGTATTAAGTAAAAAATTATTCAAGGCAAATAAATAAAATTATTTTGTACAAGAAAAAAAAATTCTCGAAACATTTATAGAAATATGTTAAAGCATATCTGGCGATCACATTCGGACCCGATCAGAAAAGTAAAAAAGGACCGTATTTTCATACTAGATTTTGCCCTGATTAATAATTAAGGCAACCTAATTGGGAAATTATAGGGTCCATATAAAGCTAGAGGAAAATAAAAATAATAGGGGAACCTTATAGGGACCTTTTAAGAGCCATATTAATAACAAAGCTATTTAAGGTAGTTTCTTCACGGGGTATTTGTGAATAATAAAGCAAGCAAAATGTTCAGTTTAAAATAATTTTTATTTTTTAAAAAGTCACCTATAAATTTATAAAACATTTAAATACTTACCAAAACGAAACAAAATGAGGTTATTTTAATTATTAACAGTGCATATTTTATTTTAAATTGCCTAAGTATAAAAGTGTAATTCAAATTTACGCGCCAATAAAAGTGTGCGCATACACATGTGCGCCGTTGTATATAATGTTTTAAAAATTAATTAACTTTTATAATTTTTACTACCAAACACTAAAAGTTGAATAATAAACATTACCAAACGACCACCAATTGATTGTAACAAGGATTTTTAAATGAGTTTTAGGCAAAATGTATTTTAGGTTAAAAGGAATTTAGGTTGATTGCGTTTGAGGTTAAATGGGGTTTAGGCAAAAAGCATTTCAGTTTAAGTAGGATTTAGACTGAGTGCATTTGAGGTTAAATGGATTTTAGGCTGAATACATTTTCGGGTAAATAAGTTTTACGCTGCATGCACGACAGGTTAAATGAGAATTGGCCTTAGAGGTATAATGACATTTAAGCTGAATGCATTTTAGTTTAATGGAATTTAGGCATCAAATTCATTATAGGTTAAATAGCACGTAGGATGAATACATTTTAGGTTAAATCGATTTTAGGCTGAAAGCATTTCAGGTAAAATGGGTTATAAATCCCCTGGTCCCCTGGGAGCTTCATTGTAACCGATTTTTGTAATTTGAGGTTATAATGCCAAGAATGTTCACCGGAAATGACATGGACATAAATTGGACCCTTAAGACATTTGTGGTACTCGATTTTTGAAATTTGATGTTAAGGTACCAAAAATGTTGATAGAAGTGACGTGGACATCAGTTAGGCGCTTCAGACCATTATGGTACCCAATTTTTAATATTTAAGATTATGTTACCAAAAAAGTTGACCAGATATGACATGGACATCATTTGAGCAATTGTGACCTTTATGGTACTCGATTTTCGAATTTTGGAGTTATGGTACCAAAAATGTTGACCAGAAGTGACATGAACATCAGATGGGCACTTGGGACCTTTGTGGTACCCGATTTTTAGAATTTGAGGTTATAATACCAAAAATGTTGATCGAAAGTGACGTGTACCTCAGTTTGGCATTTAGGACCTTTCCGGTACCCAATTTTTGAAATTTGAGGTTATGGTACCAAAAAAGTTGACCAGATATGATATGGACATCATTTGAGCAATTGTGACCTTTATGGTACTCGATTTTCGAATTTTGAAGTTATGGTACCAAAAATGTTGACCAGCAGTGACATGAACATCAGATGGGCACTTGAAACGTTTGTGGTACCCGATTTTTAGAATTTGAGGTTATGGTGCCAAAAATGTTGATAGAAGTGACGTGGACATCAGTTAGGCGCTTTAGACCATTATGGTACCCAATTTTTAATATTTGAGATTATGTTACCAAAAAAGTTGACCAGATATGACATGGACATCATTTGAGCAATTGTGACCTTTATGGTACTCGATTTTCGAATTTTGGAGTTATAGTACCAAAAATGTTGACCAGAAGTGACATGAACATCAGATGAACACTTGGGACCTTTGTAGTACCCTACTTTTAGAATTTGAGGTTATAATACCAAAAATGTTGATCGAAAGTGACGTGTACCTCAGTTTGGCATTTAGGACCTTTCCGGTACCCAATCTTTGAAATTTGAGGTTATGGTACCAAAAAAGTTGACCAGATATGACATGGACATCATTTGAGCAATTGTGACCTTTATGGTAATCGATTTTCGAATTTTGAAGTTATGGTACCAAAAATGTTGACCAGAAGTGACATGAACATCAGATGGGCACTTGGGACCTTTGTGGTACCCGATTTTTAGAATTTGAGGTTATAATACCAAAAATGTTGATCGAAAGTGACGTGTACCTCAGTTTGGCATTTAGGACCTTTCCGGTACCCAATTTTTGAAATTTGAGGTTATGGTACCAAAAAAGTTGACCAGATATGATATGGACATCATTTGAGCAATTGTGACCTTTATGGTACTCGATTTTCGAATTTTGAAGTTATGGTACCAAAAATGTTGACCAGCAGTGACATGAACATCAGATGGGCACTTGAAACGTTTGTGGTACCCGATTTTTAGAATTTGAGGTTATGGTGCCAAAAATGTTGATAGAAGTGACGTGGACATCAGTTAGGCGCTTTAGACCATTATGGTACCCAATTTTTAATATTTGAGATTATGTTACCAAAAAAGTTGACCAGATATGACATGGACATCATTTGAGCAATTGTGACCTTTATGGTACTCGATTTTCGAATTTTGGAGTTATAGTACCAAAAATGTTGACCAGAAGTGACATGAACATCAGATGAACACTTGGGACCTTTGTAGTACCCTACTTTTAGAATTTGAGGTTATAATACCAAAAATGTTGATCGAAAGTGACGTGTACCTCAGTTTGGCATTTAGGACCTTTCCGGTACCCAATCTTTGAAATTTGAGGTTATGGTACCAAAAAAGTTGACCAGATATGACATGGACATCATTTGAGCAATTGTGACCTTTATGGTAATCGATTTTCGAATTTTGAAGTTATGGTACCAAAAATGTTGACCAGCAGTGACATGAACATCAGATGGGAACTTGGAACGTTTGTGGTACCCGATTTTTAGAATTTCAGGTTATGGTACCAAAAATGTTGATCGAAAGTGCCGTGTACCTCAGTTTGGCATTTAGGACCTTTCCGGTACCCAATTTTTGAAATTTGAGGTTATAATACCAAAAGTGTTGACGGGAAGGGACGTGAAAATCACTTGGGCACTTGGGACCCTTATGGTACTCGAATTTACGAATTTTGAGGTTATGGGACCAAAAATGTTGACCGGAAGTAAACTGGACATCAGTTGAACACTTGTGACCTTTATGGTATTCGATTTTTGAAATTTGAGGTTATGGTACCAAAAATGTTGACCAGAAGTGACATGAACACCAGATGGGCACTTGGGACCTTTGTGGTACCCGATTTTTGGAATTTGAGGTTATGGTACCAAAAATGTTGTCCGGATGTGTTGTGTACCTCAGTTTGGCATTTGGGACCTTTGTGGTACCCAATTTTTGGAATTTGAGGTTATGGTACCAAAAATGTTGTCCGGATGTGTTGTGTACCTCAGTTTGGCATTTGGGACCTTTATGGTACCCGATTTTTGAAATTTGAGGTTATGGTATCGATAATGTTGACCGGATATGACATGGACACCAGTTGGGCACTTGTTACCTTTATGGTACTCGGTTTTTGAGATTTGAGGTTATGGTACCAAAAATGTTGACCAGAAGTGACATAAACATCAGATGGGCACTTGGGACCTTTGTTTTACACGATTTTTAGAATTTGAGGTTATGGTACCAAAAATGTTGACCGAAAGTAAAGTTGACATCAGTTTGGCATTTGGGACCTTTCCGGTACCCAATTTTTGAAATTTGAGGTTATGGTACCAAAAATGTTGACCGGAAGTAAAGTGGACATTAGTTGGGCACTTGTGACATTTATGGAATTCGGCTTTTGAAATTTAAAGTTATGGTACCACCCGCGAACAAATGGTCAGTATGGGCAAAATCTAAAATAGTATGGGGCAAGACACGAACTGACTTTCATCAAACTTGACCAGACAATGGGACAAGTATGGGATCATGCCGAATCCCACACTACTAGTATGGCATCGATTTTTCAATTTAAACAATATCATAAAGAATAAGTATGGCAATATGGAAAATTACCAAAAATGAATTATCCATTTGCTATACTAGCAGCATGGGAAATATGAAGTATGGTAACTATATGCTTATGGACCACACACCATTCCTCTTATAATGACAAAATTACAGCAACTACATAAATCATTCAGACAGTCAATGATGATACTTTTAATATAGGAAATTGAAACAAATTGGGTATAGTCCGCAGCAAATACTTTTACAAGTTTCCCATAGTTTGAATATGGAAAATTGTCAAAAAAGTTAAAAAATCAAACACCTACTTGTAGTACGGATATGGTTGATATCCAATACTTCTAGAATGGTCAATTAAAAAGTTTAGTTATATTACATACCTAACATTCACTTATCCATGAGCCATACTTGCAAAGCGGAAAACTTAGAAGTATGGTAACTATCCATGTCCCATACGTAAAGTATGGGAAACTTAGAAGTACGAAGGTTATCAGTATACCATTCTCGCAGTATAAAAAATTAACAAGAATGGATTATCCATGAGCCATACTTGCAATATAGGAAATTTAGAAGTATGGTAAATATCCATGTCCCATACTTGAAATATGGGATATTAACAAGCATGGAAATTATCCTTATCCCATACTTTAAGTATGGGAAACCAAAATAGTACGACTATTATCAATATGCCATTCTCGCAGTATGGGAAATTAACAAGAATGGATTATTCATGTCCCATACCTGCAATATGGGAAATTTAAAAGTATTGTAAATATCTATATCCTATACTTAAAATATGAGATTTTAACAAGCGTGTCAATTATCCCTATCCCATACTTTAAGTATGAGAAACCGAAGTAGTACGGCTATTATCAATATCTCAGTTTTGCAGTATGGGAAATTAAAAAGAATGGATTATTCATGTCCCATACTTGCAACATGGGAAGTTTAGAAGTATTGTAAATATCTATATCCTACACTTAAAATATGGGATATTTACAAGCATGGCAATTATCCATGTCCCATACTTAAAATATGGGAAATTATCCCGATCCCATACTTTAAGTATGAGAAACCGAAGTAGTACGGCTATTATCAATATCTCAGTCTCGCAGTATGGGAAATTAACAAGAATGAATTATTCATGTCCCATACTTGCAATATGGGGAGTTTAGAAGTATTGTAAATATCAATATCCTACACTTAAAATATGGGATATTTACAAGCATGGCAATTATCCATGTCCCATACTTGAAATATGCGATATTAACAAGCATAGAAAGTATCCTGATCCCATACTTTCCTTGCTTGTTAATATCCCATATTTCAAGTATGGGACATGGATAATTGCCATGCTTGTAAATATCCCATATTTTAAGTGTAGGATATAGATATTTACAATACTTCTAAACTTCCCATGTTGCAAGTATGGGACATGAATAATCCATTCTTGTTAATTTCCCATACTGCAAATCTGAGATATTGATAATAGCCGTACTACTTCGGTTTCTCATACTTAAAGTATGGGAAAGGGATAATTTCCTTGCTTCTTAATATCCCATATTTCAAGTATGGCACATGGATAATTGACACGCTTGTTAAAATCTCATATTTTAAGTATAGGATATAGATATTTACAATACTTTTAAATTTCCCATATTGCAGGTATGGGACATGAATAATCCATTCTTGTTAATTTCCCATACTGCGAGAATGGCATATTGATAATAGTCGTACTATTTTGGTTTCCCATACTTAAAGTATGGGATAAGGATAATTTCCATGCTTGTTAATATCCCATATTTCAAGTATGGGACATGGATATTTACCATACTTCTAAATTTCCTTTATTGCAAGTATGGCTCATGGATAATCCATTCTTGTTAATTTTTTATACTGCGAGAATGGTATACTGATAACCTTCGTACTTCTAAGTTTCCCATACTTTACGTATGGGACATGGATAGTTACCATACTTCTAAGTTTTCCGCTTTGCAAGTATGGCTCATGGATAAGTGAATGTTAGGTATGTAATATAACTAAACTTTTTAATTGACCATTCTAGAAGTATTGGATATCAACCATATCCGTACTACAAGTAGGTGTTTGATTTTTTAACTTTTTTGACAATTTTCCATATTCAAACTATGGGAAACTTGTAAAAGTATGTGCTGCGGACTATACCCAATTTGTTTCAATTTCCTATATTAAAAGTATCATCATTGACTGTCTGAATGATTTATGTAGTTGCTGTAATTTTGTCATTATAACAGGAATGGTGTGTGGTCCATAAGCATATAGTTACCATACTTCATATTTCCCATGCTGCTAGTATAGCAAATGGATAATTCATTTTTGGTAATTTTCCATAATGCCATACTTATTCTTTATGATATTGTTTAAATTGAAAAATCGATGCCATACTAGTAGTGTGGGATTCGGCATGATCCCATACTTGTCCCATTGTCTGGTCAAGTTTGATGAAAGTCAGTTCGTGTCTTGCCCCATACTATTTTAGATTTTGCCCATACTGACCATTTGTTCGCGGGCAGAAATGTTGACTGGAAGTAAAGTGGACATCAGTTAAACACTTGTGACCTTTATGGTATTCGATTTTTAAAATTTGAGGTTATGGTACCAAAAATGTTGACCGGCAGTGACATGAACATCGGATGGGCACTTAGGGCCTTTGTGGTACTTTTTTTTTTAAATTTAAGGTTATGGTACCAAAAAAGTTGACCGAAAGTGACGTGTACTTCAGTTTAGCATTTGGGACCTTTATAGTACCCGATTTTTTAAATTTGAGGCTATGGTACCGATAAATTTGACCGGATATGACATGGACACCAGTTGGGCACTTAGGACCTTTGTGGTACCCGATTTTTGGAATTTTAGGTTATGGTACGAAAGTGGACATCGGATTCATTTTTGGCGATGTATGTGGAGTCTGTTTATGCAAAAAAAAAAAAATTATGCATAAATTATGCATAAACTATGCATATTGACTATGCATAACTTATGCATAATGACTATGCAAAAATTATGCGTAATTTTTCTACCTGGGCTTATTTCCCGAAAGGTTTTTGAAAATGAAGTTTTGCGCATTTGTAATATTTGTTAACAATTTAGAAATATTTATTACCTTATTGTTTTGTATAATAAAAGGTGATAATTGAGATCTAAACCTGTCCCTCGACGTTGTCGCTGAATCTTCGTTCGTTTGATGATCATCATTTTCTTGGTTCTGTTCCGTAGGTGATACACTGCCAGCTGCTATTCTTTTTGAAGTAATTTCGTCTCCGTTTTCCTCCTCTGTTGATTCGCGTCTTCTTTTTAGCCGGTCTCTGAATTCGTCTGTCTCCTCCAATGAAGTTGTATACATTTTATCTTGCTGACCATTTTCCAATTCGACCTTTGTCATTTTTTTTTTGTTTCTCCGTTGATTTTAATATTATTATCTAGGTTGTGTGAACTATTGTTCGACATGTCAATTATTTTTGTTTCGTCAATTACGGTTGTTTCCTTCCAATTTAGTGTCTCGGCTTTATTGTTTACATTCACCTCATCTGGATTCGGTGAGGATCGTCTAAGTTCGGTGCTTTCCGTTTGTTCGTCACTTTTGACTGATGACGTAGTGTCAAGTAAGTATGGCTGCCGTTCTTCCTTGCCGCTCTCTGTTTTCCACGTGGTTCCGCCATTTTTTGCTCCGACTTCCATATCTGTGAAAGACTTATTTGTTGTGAAGCTGTTTTCCGTCTTGGAATTATTTTGCTCGATGTTGCTCAGCTTGTTCGCTCTCTTCGCTAATCTGGCCAACGAAGTGGTTGAAATGCTAGGTGCTGCTTCTGGCAATAAATTCTATAGTAAGGAATTAATGGCGGCTTTGTTGCTTGTGTTTGCCAGATCCTTTAGGCCTCTCGACAGATTTGTTCTCTCTTTCCTAGCTGCGTTTTTATTACTTTTCGTTACTAGAGTTGGTCTGACACTTGGTCCTGGTTTGTTGCGACATTTTTAGTATAGATGCTTGCTCTCTGTTTGCTGCACTCACACTTTTAGATTCCAGACAATTATTCGTCTCAAACACTTTACACTGTATAGATGTTGGTAAATTTACCTCAACTAATATATTGATTGATTTTTGTGAAGTGAAGTACATGAAGTGGATGTGAAGTGGTTGAAATTGACTTGAAGTGGAAGTTAAGTAGAGGTGGAGTATAATTGAGGTAGAAGTGAAGTGGACTTAAAAAGGAAGTGGAAGTGAAGTGCAATTGTAGTGGAAGTGAAGTGCAAGTGAAATGCAAGTGAAGTGGATGCGGAGTGGAAGTGAAGTGTTAGTGAAGTGTTAGTGAAGTGCAATTGTAGTGGAAGTAAAAAGCACCCTTAGAAGCCATTCTTACGTAAGATATTTTTTTTATTTAGAAATTCCTCCTAAAAGCACGTTATTTACGAAAACTTACAAAATATGGGGGGGAAGGGTTAGAGAAATCTTATTTGTCCTCATATGATAGAGGAAGGGTTCAAAATTAGCAGAAATCATCCTGACCTAATTAATGAATGGCCCTTTAGTTCATTTTTCCCCATTTTTAGTAGATTTTTCAAGGGTGCCCACAACCGAACCAAAAATTTTTTTTCTCGAAAAATAACCACTTTATTAAATTTTTAATTAAATTTTTTTAATTGACGGAATCAATTTAATTCCTTTGCCAGTAGTTAGCTAAGATCCTTAGCTTTCAATATTTACGTAAACGTCGTTATCATATTTATTGGTCACAAGTTATTAGTCAAAAACAAAAGGGTGCCCACAACCGAACCTATTCCCCTATATATCGCAAACTATTCTTAGAGATAAAAGTATAATTTACATCTCCCACGAATACATCGTGCCTGATTGACTTCGCGTTCGCGCTAAAACAAAGTAAAATTTTGTCTGCTACTTTTCCCAAGCAGCACGTAATATTACATGAATATCACAGTGACATCATATTGTAATATTGGTAATATTACGGGGTGATATTACAGTGATATTGACGTGATATTGAAATGTCCGCCTCAAGGTAATATTACAAGTAATATTACAGTGATATTGATGTAATATTACAAGTAATATTACAGTGATATTGATGTAATATTACAAGTAATATTACCGTAATATTACAGTGATATTAAGGTAATATTACGATGATATTAAGGTAATATTACAATTATTTATTTCAATATTTATTTAACATTAAATAAAATATTTTAAAAAAATTTAGCTCACACGAGGTTCGAACACGCAACGTTCGACACGACGTGAATACGCCTTGTACCTCTCGGCCATCTTGCTCTTGGAATATAGTTCAGAAAGTGTTCTTCATATTGTACCAAAGAGAATTTAAGGTACTACATGAAGAACACTTTCTGAAATACATTCCAAGAGCTAGATGGCCGAGAGGTACAAGGCGTATTCACGTTGTGTCGAACGTTGCGTGTTCGAACCCCATGTGCGCCGAATTTTTTTTAAATATTTTATTTAATGTAAAATAAATATTGAAATAAATAAATCTTCGTAATATTACCGTAATATTACTTGTAGAATTACATCAATATCACTGTAATATTACTTGTAATATTACCTTGAGGCGGACATTTCAATATCACGTCAATATCACTGTAATATCACCCCGTAATATTACCAATATCACAATATGATATCACTGTGATATTCATGTAATATTACGTGCTGCTTGGGTTAATACACTGAGAAAAAGATTATGTTGAATCAATAGTGCCGATACTATTGATTTCTGTTTTTTCAAAACAACCGTTTTTCTATCGATTCAAACAAATTTTTCATTAAATCAAAAAACTGGAACTAATGATTTAAAAATATAGTACTTTTAATTGCAAAACCGTTAAAATACAAAAGAAAAGTATATAAACTTGATTCAAGAAATCTTGATTTGATTCAAAGAAATCATACTTTTAAAACAATAAATATCTTATTAAATTAATGGAATATCTTTATATATCGAAGAAAACAATAATAGATTCAAACAAATATACTTCAAATTTTATAGTATCTACTGTTAATGCAACTAATAAAATCTTTGAATAGGGTCAAAAGCGGATACCTTTGAATCCATAGAATATTTAATAGAATTAAAGAAAACAATAATAGATTTAAACAAATATACTTCAAATTTTATAATTTCTATTGTTAATGCAACTAATAAAATCTTTGAATAGGTTCAAAAGCGGATACCTTTGAATCCATAATATATTAAACAGAATCAAAGAAAGATGATTCCCTACCGGAATTTGTGGTATGTATTAGTGGGGTATTAATTAAGACACTCTTAATACCCTCTTAATATCATTTTAAAATTATGTTCAAATGACTTAAAATCACTTTTAAGAACTTTTGAAAAAAAAATATCGGGTCACTTTTTTCGAAATTTTTATTCATTCAAAAAATTTCTAAGTCCCAATCGAAAAAAAATTTTTTTTTTCGAAAGAAAGGTTTGTATTTCAAATAACTTATAATCACTATTCAACACTTTTGACATTAAAATTTGGGACATTTTTTTCAAAAAATGAAGTTTTTGATTTTCCATTTCTGAAAAAATCTCCAACTGCGAATACCAAATGTTTAGTTAAAAAGTGTTTAAACGTAATTTCAAGTTATTTGAACTATAAACTTTTAAATAGAAAAACAAATTTTCGATTTGGACTTTGAAATTTTTTCAGAAATGGAAAATCGAAAACATGTCCAAAACAGGGACTGACACGAAAACCGAATTCTGTTTCTGTTTTGAATTGTTGTGACGAAACAAAAATGTACAAACAATATTGTTTTGTATTGCGTCTGAAACAAAAATGCTCTGAATTACGTTTTCGTCTCATGCCCGAAACGAAAATCAAGTCCGAATTTCGTTTCTGTCTCATGCCCGAAACGAAAAGATTCTGAATTTCGTTTTCGTCTCCTGCAAGAAAAGAATTGTGTTTAAAATTGTTTTTGTGAAATTTAGAGCCTTTTTTATGAGAAACGAAAACGGAATTCGGAGCGGATTTTCGTTTCGGGCATGAAACGAAAACAAAATTCGAAGCCTTTTCGTTTCGGGCATGAGACGAAAACGTAATTCAGAGCCTTTTCGTTTCCGGTTCAACACAAAACAAAATTAAATTGATATTTGGTTTCAGTTTTCAAAACCGAAACGAAACAAAAATAAAATATATTTTGTTTCGGTTTTCGTGTCAGTCCCTGGTCCAAAATGTTAATGTCAAAAGTGTTAAATAGTGATTATAAGTTATTTAAACTACAAACATTTCTTTCGAAAAAAAAATTTTTGATTGGGACTTAGAAATTTTTTGAAAAAATAAAAATTTCGAAAAAAGTGACCCGAAATTTTTTTTTCAAAAGTCCTTAAAAGTGATTTTAAGTCATTTTTTATTTTTGAAAAAATATTAGCGAGTGTATCTTAATAATTTACTTCTCCCAATTCTTGGTGTAGCTTATAAATGGTGTTCGTTAAGTTTCTAATAGCGAGCGTATAACATTGTGGTTAGAGCGTTGGGCTTTAGGCCCAGGGGTCACGCGTTCGAGACTTCTCAGCGTCGAATATTTTTAATTTATATGCGAAGCGTTATTATTAAGTCGTGAACGTTGTAATCGTAAAAATTATATAAAAAATGTTATGAAACTGTATTAATAATAAATAATGGAAATAATAAAATGACAAGATATAATAAAATAATAATTGAAACAAAGACAAATCTCAAAAAATTCAAAAACATTTTTTCTCAGTGAATAATCTTATAAAAATAATAAGATCTACCTTTGATTCCTTTAAATATACTATTAAATCTTGAGTGTTTACAAATAAAACAACCAAATTATGCTATGGATTCAAACATTTTTACTGTTGAAAAATTCAGAATCTACTTTTGATTCGTTTAAGTATACTATTGAATCTTAGTGTTTGTAATTGAAAGAACAAAATCATCCTATTAAATCAAACATTTTTACTTTGAAAACAATAAGAATATTGTTGAATTAAAGCATATACTATCAAATTCATAGTGGGAAAGTTAATAGTACATACTTTTAAAATGATAGTAAATATGTTCGAACGAGGGCGAAGACGCCGTTTGATGCTTCAAACCAAAATACTATAGATTCAAGAGTATTTTTTTCTCTGTGTACATTCAATATTGAAATTATACAAACAGTTGGTAATTACAAAACGCAAATCTGTGAAAATGCAATTTAAAACGTAATTTCCACAATTACACTTTATTATTTCACTTTTAAATTGTAAAACTACGTTCGAAAAAGCATTCTCACAAACTTTTGTATTTTTACAGTTTCTAGTAAAATAGACACAATGAATGCAGTAACCATTTATTACCAACATTCAATGTAGAAGATTGGCATGTCTGAAATGCGCGATCGCAGCGCCATGTACTCTTGCGAGGCTGAACGCAGTGAGTGCGAACAAAAACTGTAAAATTACAATTTTTGTTCGTGAATCCCCGCTAACATTACCTCAAATTTGCACTTTCGCTGCAATTAAGGTAGTAAAATTACAGAAAATTTTAATCCTTTTACCAATTATATCTGTAATAAATTTTTAATTTTTTGCAGTGTACGACTAATTTGGACAACATTGTACAAAACGCGATAATATCAGAATCATGTACAAGTTCAGTAGAACTTCAGTAAGCTTACTTTAGGCTTACAGTAACCTTACGTTGTAAACTTCAGCTTACCTCATGTTTACGATGTAAGACAATCTTACAGATGGTACAACAAGCTTGCTGTTTCAGCTTACCACAACCTTAAGTTGTAAGCTTACCACAAGTTTACGATGTAAGTTTACCACGACCTTACTTCGTAAGTTTACTGTAAATAAGTTTTAAGTTCACTGTATGCTTACTACTGGCTTACTTTGTAACCTTACAACCTTTACGGATAATCCTTAGAGTAGCTTTACAGCCAGTGTGTCAAACTCGTGGGTAGCCAGCCCCCCCCACCTTCACTACTCTGGGTACTACTACTGATTAGTTGCTCCTGTCCGTGAGTAGTTCCACTACATAGATCTGTCTGTCTCTATGAGTTATAATCAGTAGTAATTAGTAATAGTCAGTAGTAATCAGTATTAATCAGTAGTAGTGCGCAAAGTAGTTATGGTGGGGGGGGGCTGGCTACCCACGAGTTTGACACACTGTTTACAGCTAACTGTCGTACTTTTTGGGTTTAGACCAGGGACTGACACGAAAACCGAAACAAAATATATTTTATTTTTGTTTCGTTTCGGTTTTGAAAAACTGAAACAAAATATCAATTTAATTTTGTTTTGTGTTAAACCTGAAACGAAAAGGCTTTGAATTACGTTTTAGTCTCATGCCCGAAACGAAAATGCTTCGAATTTTGTTTTCGTTTCATGCCCGAAACGAAAATCCGCTCCGAATTCCGTTTTCGTTTCTCATAAAAAAGGCTCTAAATTTCACAAAAACAATTTTAAACACAATTCTTTTCTTGCAGGAGACGAAAACGAAATTCAGAATCTTTTCGTTTCGGGCATGAGACTGAAACGAAATTCGGACTTGATTTTCGTTTCGGGCATGAGACGAAAACGTAATTCAGAGCATTTTTGTTTCAGACGCAATACAAAACAATATTGTTTGTACATTTTTGTTTCGTCACAACAATTCAAAACAGAAACAGAATTCGGTTTTCGTGTCAGTCCCTGGTTTAGACATTCATGTCATGGAAAATTTTCCTCCCAAATTTCAGGAAAAATTCTGGAAATTAAGGTAAAAGTTTTTTTTTGTGGATATAAATATTATATAGGGTAATGTCACCTTGAATGGACCACCACCATGAGTGGACCGCCTAAAAGACTTTAGTAATATGACAGTGAAAACATGAAATAAATAGTTCAAACAGCAGCCCCGCACCCGGAAACCAAAAGAAATTAAGTTTTGCGGTGAACAAATACGTTACAGTTTGACAAATCGAATTTTTTAAAAAACAAATTGTCAAAAAAGTCGCCGTTACAATTAACGAAGTGATTCTGAAGTTTAAAAATAGTGTTGAACTCGAGTTCTAAAGTGTAATTTATTTTTTTGCTGTTAGTTCGGACATTGAAATTGATTGTCTAAGTTTAATTAAGTAATAATTTTGCCTCAAAAGAAAAATGTCTGTGACTCCCTTAAAAAGTCACATGTCACCTTGAGTGGACCTTTGTTTATAATCTTGAGTGAATCGTCAAATTTTTTTCATTTTCAATGTCAATTTACCATTTTTATGAAAATAACAGGGAGTCAAAACCAGATATTTTACTGAAAGAAATTAAAAATCTTAAATAAATTTTGCAATTTCTTGAGTTTTTATTGATTTTTTGACCTCTTCTTGCAATTTTTTAAAAGTGGTCCACTCAAGGTTACATTTTTTTCATTCCTAAAAAAACGCATATTTTTTTACGCCAATTTTATTTTTTCTAAATGACAAAATCAAAGCTCTCATGACATAAACTCTTATCTAGGGATCTAAACTAAAGCTTGGATTAGAGAAGTACAATTAATTTACTTTCATAAAGAATTTATTCGAAAAAAAGCTTAGGCGGTCCACTCTGGTTCTGTTCTCGAAATTCCGTAACGCCTATCCCATTGGTTGATTCCAGTTTTAATGTGTTTTCATTGGTTGAACTTATTTCGATTTTCTTTGATTATTTTAGAATTTTGTTTTAAATCTAATGTCTGGTCTTTTTTTTATTATTTTCATATTTCTATTCTTTTAAATATTGAAAACCATATTATATTAAAATTATACTTTTTAAATTTAAACATTGTTTCTTTTAATTAATTTTACTATCCTAAATACTATAGCCTTATCGTTTAACTACAATTTTTTGACATATTTCATAAACTACACTATAGCATTACCTTCCTACTGGAAAATTAGTCGTTTCTTTAATACAAGATTTTAAAAAATAAGTCTTATAGGGCTACTTCTTTCTGAAACCTTTAGCGATATGAAAACTGTTATTTGGTAGGAAAATAAATTTTTACAAAGAAAATAAGAAATTATTGAATTCCATTGGTGTACATTAGGGTGTCCGTAAAAAAGACCAATTTCGAATTTTTTTACGTTACCCCCTCCCCCTCCAATTTGGTTCATGTCAAAAACTCATTTTTCAAAAAACCCGATCCAATATAGTGAATTCAATAAATTTTATTTCTTCAAATATAATTCTTACATGTTTTACATTTTCATTATTCAGTTTTTGGTCATCAATAATAAGAAAAACTGAGTAAACAAAATGCATTCTTCGTTAAAATTTAATTTTGTTTTTTGTCGAAACACAAAAACTCTATCTATTTTTGAATATATTTTAATTATACCTCTGTAATTAACTTTCAATTTATAAATAAGAAAAATGAAAATTATGAATCCGCAATATTCATTTTAGGATTTAAAGACATAAAAATTTAACATTGGATATATAGGTAAATAATAGACTTAAAAATTTCCGAAAACTGTGCCTTATGTTGATTATTTCAGTACAAGAAGAAACAACTTTTTGCATCCACCATATTGGATCAGGTTTTTGGAAAAAATAGTGAATTTGTGAATAGCGACCCCGAAAACCCCGATAACGGTGTTTCAAGGCGATTTCTTGAAAAATGGGGAAATCTATTGAATTTCATTGAATATTTATGTGATAAAACGCTGCAAATATTGCAATGTATTTTTTGACACATTTTTGAACATCCGCCATTTTGAAAATTTTGAAAATGAAATATTTCTAAAAACGCTATTTTAAAATATAGCTAAAAATGGGAAATTCAATGGGAAATTTTGATCGATTGCTGGCACAGGTTAATATTAATTTATCAGGTTGCAATTTTACAGAATTTTTTTTCTTTTTTTTTTAACCAAACTGGGGGGTTCCGTAAACAAAATTCGAAAGTCGACTTTTTTACGGACACCCTAAGTGTACATATTGTCTGCTTTGATCTCATTGGCTGGTATCCCTGCTGGAAGTAATGGAATAGAAAATTTATTCATTCGAATCTTTTTTAATCCCTAAGATTAAAAAGGATCAATTTAAAAAAGATCGTATATCTTTAGTTTTTCTATTCACGTCTATTTTTATCCACCACAATGTCTATCTTTTCTAATCCCGAAAACTTTATCCAAATCAATCCCAACTTTATCCACTTTAATCTGTTTTTTCCATCTGTAATCGCTAAGTGAGTCTATCTACATTAATCTCCAATTTTCTAACCAAATATATTTTTTCTTTATCCACTTTAATCTTTTTTATCACACTTACATCAAAAGTCAGATTTCACAGATTGTTTGGGTACCTTTAAGAGCTCATTTCTCGGCCTAAGCCGTGAAGTAAATGACGTCGCAATCTGATTGGCTGACACTGACCTCTACTTTATGGTACAGCTGTCCAAACTTCACGGTTTTGTCGTCCTCCGGGGTCATTTTTATGTGGGACGACCACCCCCACATAGAAAAGCCCTCGGAGCCCCTTCCCAGATAACCACCTCTCCCCAGGGTCGAATTCTTAGTTTTTGGTGTGATAAAAAATATTATGTGACTCTTGGACCCTTTCGGCACTTAGGTTCTCGTGTATCGTACAACTCGCCAAAGTCACATCAGAGCCTTGGCTACTTTCTGATGGAGCCTCGGCTGCGATTGGAGTTAAGCTCGTATTACGATAAATACTCGTACTATAAAGTGCCATTTGGGGTTCACGTGTCACAAATAACAACAACCAATCTTTTTTAATATCTTCTTTTCATATCCAAATGAATAATTTTGAATCCCAACTAAATCTTTTATTATCCCATTTAAAACTACAGATCAGTATATCCATTTTCATCCTTAATTTTTTATCTAAACTAATCTTCTCCTTTTTAATCTTTTTAAAGTGTAACACCTATAAGAAAAGTATCGTTTATCATACCTGAGAAGTAGACGAAAAATGGGTGATGGCTGCACACCGTAATAATGTATACTTTGTTACACTGAGTGCAGGAATGTGGACTTTCCTGCACACAAGGCCGTAGCCAGGGGGGATAATAGGGGTGTTCGACCCCCCCCGGAATTTTTTTGACAGTTGTTCAAGTTTTCAAAAAGGAAAAAAAGGTAACCACTTTGACTGTTTGTTGACAAACCCACCTCCCCCCGAAATTATTTTCTGGCTACGGCCTTGCCTGCACACATTACTAACTGGAAGATACCCGCGCAATTATTAATTAGTGCTTTCCCTGAACAGGTGTTACACAAAGTATCCCGTGAATCACGTGCGAAAGATCTCCAAATCTGAATAACAACCAATCTTTTTTAATTCCTAATTCTCACATCGAAATAAATCAATTTAAATCCTACCTTAATTTTTTTGTCATGTTTGAAACTAACAAGCAGTATATATGTTACGGCCAATTTGCCCAAAATCACTGGGCATTGTCGACAATGCCCTAGAAAATCCACCAGTGTTCAAAAATCTTTAACAATGCCCGGGCAATGTTATTTACCATGTTATTCACTACCAGAAAATAATATGTGATTTTTTTGTTTTACACGACAGACTGTTGTGACATTTCGAGGTGCATTTTTTATTGTTCTTAAAACATTTGCACTTATGATGTGGTGGTCGCATCCTGTTTTTCAATTGCACTTCTCGTACCCTTGTGCCCCAGAAACGCTATTTTTAATGCAGCTGTTCTAAGTGATATGAGATTGTCAGAAACGTCTTCTGCGTTTATCACATTTTTGCTGCACTTGTGAAATTTACTCACCACATACTTTTTGTTTAGTGTACCGTGATATTCAGTCTCTATTTATGAACACTTGCCCGTGTAGAAAAATTTTGGGGCGCTGGCCAGACCGTCTATTTTGAGTCAGGGCGCTGGCCAGACGGTCTTGACATGGTGCTGGCCAGAACTGTTACGATTTATCCATGATTTCGTCTAGACTAGACGGTCTGGTTAGCGGCTAGTCAGACCGTCTAACCAGCCCCAGATCAGACCAGCTAATTAGCGCCTGTTCAGACCGTCTAGTCTATACGAAATCATGGATAAATCATAACAGTTCTGGCCAGCGCCATGTCAAGACCCCCTGGCCAGACTCAAAATAGACGGTCTGGCCAGCGCCCGGCCAGAACACAAACAAAATTTTTATGCATAAAAATGACTAACATAATTATTTTTAATTATTATTTTATGATTCTAAGGCAAGTGTGCTACATATTATTGAGTTTTATCACCATTACAACGTATTGCTAACAATTACCGATAAAATTATAAATTAAAATTTGACGCATAGGGGAATTGAACACGCAACCCTGGGCTCTAGAAGCCTACGCTCTTACCAACTACGCTATATACGCTCGCTTGAAAGAATTTTCCGTATTGTCCTTATAAGTTATGTTCATAGATGTAATTTATAAAAGTTAAACTTCTGAGGTTATTCAGGGGTTTTTGGGGTCGCTGATTACGAATCTCATATCAATTTTCCAAAATTCAAAATGGCGGATCCAATATGACGGACGTAAAATTTAAAAATTGTTAGATTCATTTGAAATTAACAATTCAGAGGTTTTTGGGGTAGCTAAGACCGAATTAAAAGTCGGTTTTTAAAAATTCAAAATGGCGGATCCAATATGGTGAACGAATATTTTAAAAATCATCAGATTCATTTGAAACTTACAATTCGGGGGTTTTTGAGGTAGCTGAAACAGAATTTAAAGACTGTTTTCAAAAATTCAAAATGGCGGATCCAATATGGCGGATGAATTTTTTTAAAATCGTCAGATTCATTTGAAACTTGCAATTCGGGGGTTTTTGGGGTAGCTGAAACAGAATTTAAAATTGGTTCTCAAAAACTCAAAATGTCGGATGAATTTTTTCTAAAATCGTCAAAATTATTTAAAACTTGCAATTCGGGGATTTTTGAGCATGCTGGTAGCAAATTTAAAGTTGGTTTTTAAAAACTCAAAATGGCGGATGCAATATGGTGGACGAATTTTTAAATAATCGGCAGATTTATTTGAAACTCACTATTGTTGATAGCGAATTTAAAGCCGGTTTTCAAAAATTCAACATGGTGGATCCCATGTGGCGGAAGAGCAATTGAAGACTGGTTGGTTTGTAAAATTGGTTAAGTGTCGCCTAAACGGCCTATAGAGAACACTTAATAAATATTCCAATACGGACAGTCTGATCGGGCGCTGGATTGCTCTGGGTCTGACCGTCCTGTCAAAATTTAATCATTTTTTTATTCTGGACGGTCTGAACGGGCGCTGGTCAGACCGCCTGGTCGATACTTGAACATTTTCTTAATCTGGACGGTCTGATCGGGCGCTGGCCAGACCGTCTAGTCGATACTTAAACATTTTCTTAATCTGGACGGTCTGATCGGGCGCTGGCCAGACCGTCTGGTCGCTACTTAATCGTTTTCTTAAACTAGACGGTCTGATCGGGTGCTGGTCAGACCCCCTGGTCGATACTTGAACATTTTCTTAATCTGGACGGTCTAATCAATCGCTGGTCAGACCATCTGTTCGATACTTAAAAAGTTTCTTAAACTAGACGATCTGATCGGGCGCTGGCCAGACCGTCTGGTCTATACTTAAACATTTTCTTAAACTAGACGGTCTGATCGGGCGCTGGCCAGACCGTCTGGTCTATACTTAAACATTTTCTTAAACTAGACGGTCTGATCGGGCGCTGGCCAGACCGTCTGGTCTATACTTAAACATTTTCTTAAACTAGACGGTCTGATCGGGCGCTGACCAGACAGTCTGGTCTATACTTAAACATTTTCTTAATCTGGACGGTCTGATCTGGCGCTAGTTATCGCCTAGCCAGACCGTCTAGACGACACTCAACAAAAATATCCATTTTGGACGGTCTGGTCGGGCGCTGGCCAGCGCCTAGCCAGACCATCTAGACGACACTTAACAAAATATTCAATCCGGACGGTCTGACCGGGCGCTGGTCAGCGCCAGGCTAGACCGTCTGGACGACACATAATATATTTTTCAGTCCGGACGGTCTGATAGGGCGCTGGCCAGCGCCTGGTCAGACCATCTAGACTAGACGGTCTTGACAATGCCCGACCAGTCGATCGTAGGACCTAGGGTATGCCCTAAGATTTTTCTACACGGGTGATTGCAAACTAAACTTTATTTACACTGATATTAGTCTAATCAATACATTTATAAAGCCGATTACAAAGTAAATGATATTAACTTTGTTTATAATAGCGTTTTATCAACTTTCGACGACTATTATTGCTTTTTTACAATTTTTAAAAATTATTTTCAATTACAATATTCTTTCGAATTGCTTGAAATCTGCGGTCATTGTCGACAATGCCCAATGACTGTGGGCATTGTCAACAATGCCTGGATTCCGGACACTGCCCGTAACATATACATTTTTATCCCTGATTTATATACAAACTTATCTTTTCTTTGTCCAGTTTAATCTTTTTTTATTTTTTCCAAATCTGAATAACAACCAATCTGTTTCAGTCAATCCTTTTCACATCCGAATAAATCATTTTATATTCCGCTTAAACCAAGGCTTAAACCTTTTTGTGTACACTGAGAAAATTATATCTGTAACGATTACAGAACTGCTATGGTACTGGTGGGACGAAACGCCACCTTCAGTAAATAGTATATAAAATGATCTTATAAAAAAAACGAGATTGTCTCACACTATTTAATGTTACAGGAACAAAGAAATTAACGTACGTAGTGATAAAATTACAGGACAAAATATGCTTAACGAGTATTAAAGAGTCTAAGAAATACTTATGTTATAACTTGGAAAAAGATATAAACTCACCTTGAAACGTTACAAAACAGTTCTGTAATTTAACCTGTTCACATATAAAAAATGTCTCTTCCAGTTTTTCAGTTGTTCTCTTTCAGTCAATTTATGTACGCAACTCGCACGTAGCCTACACTTATTTACTGATACATCCTCCCTCCTGTTGCTTACAAATATATTTTTTTTAACTATTTGAAAACAAATTCGCATGGTGAAAGATTCGAACTCGCGCGACCCGACCGGACCCTATCACGAACGCCTTAACGACCACAGCTATTACAGCACATGTCAGTTAGTTTTGACCCGTCTATATGAACTACAACGTCGTGTGTAGCGTCGTCTGTTGCCGAGTGAAGCCGTGAGATGCCGGAAGAAGCCGAAAGCTGCCGAATGTTACCTTTTTTAATGTTGCGTACGTAATGCTTACAAAGCAGTTCTGTAAAATTATCTTGTCTATACTGCACTCTGTGCCTAAAGGAACCTTACAGCTTTATATAATGAGTTTTGTAATAATTTAACTTTCTTTTATGACAGACCACTGTATTTAAAGGTAATTTTTTTCCTCCTAATCCTGTAATAATAACAGAACAAAAATTTGATGCGAAGTATAGTACAGCTTATGACAGATTACAGAACGTTTTGTAAAATTAGCAGACATATTCTTAAGAACAACAAGGTTAATAAGTAAATAAAACAGAAATGGTCATTTCGTCCCTGCAGTACAGGTTAGTTCTGTAATCATCACAGATAGAATTTTCTCAGTGTATCATTTGAAATTACGAAGGAGTATATCTATTTTAATCTTTTTTATCTCTTTCAAATCTGAATAGCAACCAATTTTTTAAAAATGCGCCTGTATGAACCTTCTATTTCTATTCCTATTTCTGTGTACCACAATTTCTTGTCTTCATAATTCATGTCAATTTTTTCCTATCATTTACAATCTATTAAGTATTCGATTCATTATACTATTAACTACTATTTAAACCATATGCCTAAATATGTCGTCGATAAAATGAGCTAAACATATATACTTTAAATATATAGAAATAAAGATAATTTATTAGCGACAGACTATAAAGACTATTTTTGGAAAGATTCAAATGAATAGAAATTGAAACAATACATCGTGGATAGAAATAGATAGGAATATTTTGGAAGAATGAAACTGATAAAAATTGAAGAAATGTATCATGGATAGAAAGAGGTAGAAATATTTTGAAAAGATTCAAATGGATAGAAATTGAACTACTGCGTATACATGTATGTATAGGTGTATATGTATATAAAAAGAGATAGGATTAGAATAGTATATTATGCGGCAAGCACGTAAAGCATGAGTTTTTAGGTAAGAATGAGGCTTTCAGGACGAGATGTCTGTGCGACGAGAGTGCACGGAAAAAAATCTTCAACTGGAATAGCAATAAGTTGCTCTTGAACAGCGATATGTATTAATAAAATAGCAAAAACTTTCGCTATTCCCGTGAAACATATCGCTGTTTCAATAAAACTTATTGCTGTTCTAGTTAAAGATTTTTTTCCGTGTGAGATGCAGGCAAGACGTAAGTGCGAGACGAAGACGAGACGAAGGTGACGATAGCAAGCCGAAGGCGAGCCAAATCGAACCGAAGTCGCACTGACAGCGAGTTTTGAAATCCTCATTTGAGCCTAAAAATTGCTAACGTGCAAGCCACATAAGGTATTTTTTACGCGATAGACATGAAAAAGTAGTATGTACTTCGGGGGGATAGAAAATTCTAATATCTTTCTATTCATGATGAATAGGAAAAGATTTAAAAAAGATCTACCCTATAGATCTACGCCTATAGATAGATTCTACCCTATAACTTCTATTCATTTCTATCTTTTTACTCTCAGCAGGGATAGATGTTCTGGTGTATATTTTCTGCTTTGATCTCATTGCCTGGAATACATTCTCTGATATTATCGTTATAGATTTTCTTACAAAAATATTATATTATTTTTAATTATTTAATATTATTTAACCTTTTTTAATTAAATTATTCAATATTTTCGCGAACTTTACATTGAACAAATATAAAAAAGTAAAAACAACCTAAATTATAATTACAGGAAAAGATGTTGCTCCAGCACTTTCTCTTCATGGACGAACTAAATCTGGAAAAATAGACTTGACTCCTGCTCCAGGTGAATATGATCCACAAAAGGCAGAAAAAATTATTCTCGATAACTCACCTAAATATTCTTTCGGAATAAAAACACATATAGAAAAAACTAGCGCTACTCCAGGTAAGACTGTTTTATTAACTGAACTAAAATATTTTTTTATATTAAAGTATAAAATACTTTTTTAGATAGTTATGTATACAATTTATGATTCTATCAGATATTTAAAATCTTTAATGTAATTTTTTTCGTAATTGTTACATTTTTAAGTACATATGTATGTTTACACTACCCAGTAAAAAATTCCTTCAAAGGAACTTTTAAGGATTGTGTCATGAACCTTTAAGAAACTTTAAATGTTCCTTTAAGGATCCTCAAAGGTCCTGCAATAATTCTTTGGAGGATCCTGACACGATCCTTTGATCCTTGGAAAATCCCGCGCAGTATCCTTTAATAAAATTTTTGTTGGTTAATTTTTTTTTTGGATCTAGTAAGAGGCAGTCCATAAATTACGTAAGGCTTTTTTTGAAAATTCACTTATTTAAATTTAGAGAGTATATATTTGACGTAGGATTCTAGAAAATTAAAAACCAGACCAGTGCGCATCATGTATTCAGTTCTTTGAAAAACTACACATGTTCCTTCATAGGTACTAACTTATGTTCCTTTAACGAGTCCCTCGTAGGACCATAACACAGCTTAGGATCCTGTACAGGTACACGCGGGAACCTGTGAAGGATCGTTGTTCTAAATTCCGTCAAGAGATCGTGTCAGGATCCTTCAAGGATTTATTGCAGACCTTTGAGGTCTGTAAATTCCTGTAAAGGAATTTTTAACTGGGTACCGTCGGAAATTGTCGGTACATAGTAAGCGCACGGTTAAAAAATGTTAGGAAGCTAAATTAAAGATCATTTTAAAGCTTATAAAATTCTACATCTAATGCTATACTTTTAGAAAAATCTATATGATGCTTCACTAATTTGTACATGAAGTTTTTTACAAACACTAAGAATTTTCAGGTTATGTTTCTCTCATTAAAAACATAAAATTTAAGACACATGATAATAAAATCCACATTTTTATAAAAATAAACAATTTTTTATATTAATTGTCATATGAATTTGAATCCAAAACGATAAAGGTATGGTCACAACTCGACTGCCCGCAGAAACACATGACATAAGGGACGCGTATGAGTTGAAAAGAGACACCAAATTAAAATTTTCTGTCTTTTTTTAGCTCATTCGCGGCTTTTGCCCCGTTTTTCCGTAGGCAGCCGAGCTGTGACTGTTCCTTCATACCACTTTTGATAAATTAGAAAAAAAATCATTCACGAGATATTACTACAAATTTTAGAGCATGTAATAGGCTTAAATTGATGCAAAACTGGTAGATTTAAACAAAACCATGCTCGAATATTTGTTGTGATATCTCAAAAGCCAATTGATATTTTTGAAGCTTCTTTGTCATAAATTAAAGATAAGGTTCCAATTATGATCTTTTGTAGATTTAAGATTTTTCAAGATTCTAGATTGTGCAAGTAGGTACTAGAACATTGCACAAAAATAAAATACCGACAATTTCCAACATTAGTGTTTATGTTATTTATAAAATTTAATTTTTTCAATGCATTCATAATATTCATACTTATAAGGAAATCGGTCTTTGCACTTCGATCTTCATTAACAAATATAAAAAGTATGTTTTTTAATTATCTTCAATAGTTAAAAAGATTAACAAAACTTTTTTCTCCCTGGTGGAGTAGTAGTTAGACATATTCCATTATTGATTTTCGTTGATTCATTTCTTTCAATTTGAATCATGTATAGTGACATTTTATAAAGCATTACTAAAATTGTCATATATTGTTACAGATTTACTAGTTAAAATACAAATGATGTTCAAAGTATTCATAGTAACAGTTTTAATTATATAATAACTGTGATAAATAAATACAATTAATTAAAATTTGAAAAATTACATTGTATTAATACACCGTAAAAAAAGGTATTTTAAAAAGTCTTGAACATAAGGACAAAAGTATTTAAATGCAAGACACTTGTTTTATCAATATATTGTTATTTATAATTTTGAAAAATATTTCAAATTTTCCCAGAAGATTCCGCGTGAATCTTGATTTCCCTATTTTTGTTCCCTTACCTCACAATGAACTATTTTCGACTTATGCTCGAGAAAAATAAAATTGAATTTCACAAATCGTAAGAATGAGATAGAGAAGAGCAGGATAAAATCGGTTTTAAACCATTTTTTCAGTTAGTGCGATAGTCTTAATTTTAACTTCCTCCTCTTATTTAAAAAAAAAACAAATGACTTATCGCAACATTTTTAGCAAAAAATAATGTATATTTTACAAAGTTATGTTTTTCACATTGTAATATTCAATGTCTTTCAATTAGATAACTGAAAAAAGAAAATGAATATTTAAAATAAGTTTAAATATTCTGCTGATTGGGTTCAGATCCACTTCAGAGAGTCCAGAGACGTTTGGATTGTTTCAATGAAGTTTTCTATTGACTTTATTGTGAGTTGTTTTTCAGCAAATAGTTGGACTTTTATATTTAATAAACTAATTATTCTACTGATGAACTAAGTGACTTTTATTATTGTGTTATATTTCACTCAATTCTGCAGTTTCTAATGAACTTTTGGCTGATTCCAGAATATATTGCCAACTTTTAAAAAAACTTAAGGTGGGACTTAGTAGGCATTTAAATTTTGCCTCAATCACAGTGTTTCAAAGCGGTGAGGGAATGATAAGTTTTTCAAGGACAAATTTTGAAGTATATTTAGAAATAAAAATAAAAATTTCCATTCGCTGTTTTTAAATTATAAACTCGTGTTAATACAGTCAATACTATCTTATATAAATAATAAATAAAATAACAAACAATTAGTAAGGAATTTTACGTTTTGAGTTAATGATTCTCTTCGAATAGTGAGGGAATGATTTTGAGGGTGCTCTCTTGGGCATATCTTGTTTGTTTATCATATAAGAAATAAATTTGTTTCATAAATTCGTACATCTAGTATAGTAGTATTATTAAAAAAAATAACTTTTCATAATCGACAATCCTGATTTACAGAAATCATTAAGAATATCAATTTTGATTTTTTTCTGGAATCAGCCTTTTAATCTTGAAATAAAACAGGTTTGAAATTAAACACTCTATACAATAGTGGGAGAATACCCAATATGAAACTGTTTGTCGGCGATGTTGGTTGCTTAGTTCAATCGTCCCGCTGAGTGTTAAATACTCCTATAAAGCGAGGAAGGTTTAGTGGGTATTACCCAGAGACAAACTTACGGGGGAATATTTATATTCCCAAGTAAACTATTCTCTGGACTCGAGTCCCACACACGAGGAGCACCCTCTTTAAATAATGTTAGCATTATTCATTGTAAGGTGTTCTTTATGGTGCGTAAACGCATTTTCCAAACCTCGTATTAAAAAAAAAGAAAAAAATGGAACTGTTTGACCAATATTGGGAGCCAAGCTTTCATTATTGGTTCAATATTGCTACCTAACATTGCACCAATGCAATGATGGTAGAAGCTTGTCATGCAGATATTACCGTCAAAACCCTGAATCAGTCACTACTAGTATTGCCTGGTAAAAACTAGTTATGGCATTGCCTTTTTGTCAATACTAGTATTGACTAGTCAAAACTAGAATTGACTAAAACGGTTCAGGCAATACTAGCTTTTTCTTTAACATTTCGAAAAGGATATATAATATAAAAATAATTTGTCAGTTACACATGTATGTTAAAATGTTAAAAATGTAAAAAAAAATTAAATAACAAAGAAGAGGAAGTAATAAATCATTTTTGCGAGAGTAATATGAAGATTAAATTAATGAATTTATAAATAACTATTAAATGAAAAAATATTCCATTAAACAAATATCATTGGTTGCAAGTTGTGAATAAAGTGGAAGTAAATTATTATTTATTGCCGCAAGGCAAATTGTCGTGGCATTTAGAATTGCAAAAAAGTCCTTTTTTTGCACAAACAGTCCAGTATATCTAAATTAGATCCACCTGTCATCTACTATTCATCTCCGTATGGAGTATAGGCTTCGAAACTAATCCATTTTTTCTTTTGTTTTCCTTGAGCTGACAAGTTTCGCATGTTGCCAAATAATCGTTGATCATCTCCGTCGTTATGTTGGCGAATTTTCTGGAAGTTTCGTCCTTCAATCTATCTCAACCTCCATGTCCGACGGCAACGTGAGCAGCTTGTAACACATCGAAGATTTCCTAGTCAGGCAAATAATATTTAATGGGCAATTTTTTTGTCACTAACTTTTTTGTGCCGCAAATGCCTAATACATTAAACTGCTTTAATCTTCGGTATTGCGCTGATGTTTTCTTTTGTTTTCGTAGATTTTGCCTGGTTCATGTCAACTTTAAAAATCTCTTTTTCCACAGACTAACACTTGCATCAGTTATTTACACGTGTTATAATGAACGAGGCAAGATACACGGAACAGTAAGAGTCAGATATTCACTTAGCAATGGCAATAAGCGTACTGAAAAATACATCGATACCAACAACTATTTACTGTTGAAACTTATATTTGTTTTGATTTCAATAATCACATTCCTTATTTCGTTAAATGTACAATTAGTCTGCATTTCTGTGTCTTATTAAATATAAAGTTTAAAATATAAATATAAATTTATTCTTCAAATTACTCTCATAAAAATTATGTATTACTTTCTCTTCTTTATTTTTTAATTAGTCATTTAATTTAATCATCCTTTTTAATTATTTTAATCATGTCAGCCAAAACTAGTTTTTACTTCACAAGTAAGTTGAGCTACTGAATGTATAAGATAATCCTCTGCTTCTAGTTACTACCTAACAATTAAAAAGTGAACAATCAGTTTTTCATCTTTTACTATATATAATTATAGAGAGATATTAATTTCTTAAAAATCGGAAGATTTACGGAAAACTCGGTACTCCGAGATTTTTAGGGTTGGAGTACTCGCATTTGCTTGGACTACTGAATATTGGATTTTTACGCCAGAGGAGAGGGAAAACTGTAGAAAACCTCTCCTGAGTAAAACCGGTTTATCCACAGTCGAGTTCTAATGGTGTGAACAGGTCAGTTACCGACAGTGATACCCCGCTCTTTAATCCGGTCTTTACCCCGGTCTCCTATTTGAAAAGAAAATCGTTGATGATTAGAGAAATACGAATCGAACCTTTTGTATCATATGCCTAAAAGAAATGATCGTAATTGTTTATAATCGATTTTCACTGTCAAGAAAGCATAATGTAGAACAAGATAAAAAATTCCAGAACAAAAACAAGCTTTTGAAGCAACAGAGGCATCAGAGTCTTTAAAGATGCACATTATTATTTATAGAATTTTTCAATGGCAACAACTGCTTTGGTATATGATATCAACAATCCGATAAATCTATCATAAAGAATTTTTATCGTTTTTATTGGGAAATTGTGAGGTTTAATTTTTTTAATTAGTTTTGAAGGTAACAGAAGGGAATCATTTATTTAGTTCAAACGAAACATGGTTGGTTTGAATGGTTTAAACAGTCATCTAGTATATGAAAGAGGTCCCTAAAGTGATCACCACACTCGCAATCCGTGAAATGAAAAAATTTTGAGTGAAGGAAGGTTCTAATTTCATGAGAACACTACGATCTTCAATCGGGAGTGCTACCACTTCTACTCGGGACTCTCGGGATCTCTGAACGCTCAAGATTGATACTTCAGTATCAGAAGGTTCCCGAGTCGAAATTTAAAGTCTGTTTAAGACCTAATAAGACCTAGATTATTTAGGACTTAAAAGAACCTAATCAGGCCTTACTTTCGTTAAGTTAAGACCTGTTTAGGACCTGATAGACGCTTGAAAAGTCTGTTTTCAGCACATTTTAGGCGTTAAACAGGTTCTAATTATAGGACCTGCTTTGAGCCTACGGGTTCTACTGTCGGTACTATAGGTTCCCTTTTTTCTGTGGTACGAATAAATCTGTTTTAATTCAATTAAAATTATTATAATAAATTCAAAAACTATTGTAATTTAAAATGATCTAATGTAAAAAATGTAAACTAATTTTTAAAAAAAGTATTTTCAAGATAATTACTGAATTACGCGTAACCATGTGTTGAAGAGGGCTGGAAGACTTGAACTCTCGGCCATAGAGTGTACTGTGTATTTGTGTGTCTGTGTGTGGAGCCTTCGACCTTAGGAGCCGCGCATTTACGCACTCGACCAAGGGAGGCTGTGCTGCTATAAATTTAAAGAAATTCTACCTCTAGTAGATAGATGAACAGGGCCCCAAGACGGACATTTGGTATTCAATTTTTGTTTAAGGTGACAGTGCCTTATTCTTTTTGTCATTTTCGTTGTTTGTATAGACGAAGTTTTTGATGCACATTTTGTGTCTAAAAAAGTTTTGTTACAGTTTTTTCTTAAGGTGGTAAAGTTATTTAAATTTGTGATTTAGAATAAGTAATTAGTTAACTTTATAATATTATTTATTTATCGTATAATAATATTTTAAAATCATTTTACTAATATTCTGTTTGTATACCTTTTTAAGAAAGTGTCCATCTTGGGGTCACTTTTTTTAGATTGAAAATTTTAACAATTAGAAAAAATGCTTTAAAAAATGTTTATGTTTAAAATAAAATTTTATCTCTGTAGCCTTAAGTTACCTTATATATTGTACTTTTATCTAGTATAAAACACTTTAATATATTTTATTCGGTTTGGAATGTAGAGCAATAAATCGAAACGGTGTCCATTTTGGGTCCCTCTCCCATACAATTTTTATGCTCTCTGCATCTGAATTAGAGATTTTCTGCTAATGATTTAGAAAAAAAAGTTACTATTAAATAGTAAAAAATAAAACTAATTTTTAGTAGAAAACTACTAATTATGAATAAAAAACTACTTATTTGAAAGTAAAATATATATTAGTTAAAATAGAGAAAGTATACTTTTCAATTAGTAGATATTTCCTTTTCAAATTAGTTGTTTTTTACTAAAAATTAGTAACATTTTTTACATATTAGCTCATTTTTCTCTAATTCGTAGAAAATTACTATCGTTAGGCGGGTATGTTTGTTGCACAAGAGGATTTTAATGAATAAAATCTTTCAATTGAATTGTTTAAGTTTGAAACTTGGTATAAATATTTTCGGATATCTAGACTACAGTGACTACTGAATGAAAATTACTTAATTCTTTTTCAGAAGTCAGAAAAAAATTCGAAAAGTCGTGAAAATCAAGCTGAAAATTTTCAAAGTTCTCAAACTTCTGTTTAGATCTCCAAAAGTTAAAAAAAAGTATATAAATATTAATGATAATTGTTGGCATATTAGTTGTGATGATGTATACATGAAGCGCTAACTTTTTATTGCATATTTTAAGAAAAAAATGTAAAAAGCTGAAAAACTAGGATTTCGTGGGTTATTTTGTGGATTCTTTAAAATCCATTATTTTTCAAAAATTTGTTCTTTAATTAGTAAAAAGGACTCTATTGATTCTTTTAAAACGTTTTTGTCTTATTTTTGTTATAGAAAACGAGATAGAAGCAGTATTTTGCTAATTGCTGAAATAAAAAATCAGCCACGATTTTACTAATAATTAGTTATTTTTAACTATTTTAAATTTTGAGAGTAGATTCAGTTTTTTAAATAACATTGATATATAAATTATAAATTGTTTAAACAAATGAGAATTACATATTAGAACTTTGGAAGAAATATGAATATTTTGTCAATTTATAATTTTAGTAAAGTGGTTGAAATATCATAAATCAATCAGAAACGCAAAAGAGGGTTTTTCCCGCTTGACGTCATTGAAAGAGATCTTGTCAGTACATTTAAGCAAAATGTAATATTTAAATAATAGAATAGAACCTATTAGGTCTTAATAAGGCTCTGCAATATCTGTAAGGTTCTAAAAAGACTTTTGGGCTTTCGTTTCGTGGAAAGAAATAAAACATTTAAGGTGAAAGCAGGTCCTAACCAGGATTAATATAAAGTATGATTTCTAGTCCAAGTACTAAGAAGTACTACATAAGGTTTTAATAGGTTTTGTTAGGCGTTAAACAGAACCTATAGGCCTTACAAGAACTTAAACAGAACTTAATAGGTCCTCATAGATGTTAAACAGACTTTAAATTTCGACTCGGGCCCCTACTTCTATTAAAGTAATGAAATGTCATTAAAACCTAATGACATATATACTTCATATATCAACACATTGACAGAGTGTTTAAACGGTGTGAAAAACTCCGCAGATTTAGAGATATTTGACTTGTCCGGTTTAGCCCCAGTCTCCCCTACTTTTGAAAAAACATTTAAATATATGTGAGAAATTACTAAATTTCCATAAGACGCAATCTAAGATGTAAAAAACAACTACAACTTTTTTCACAAGTCCCTTGAGGTCTCCAAAATTTAACTGCATTATTATAAAACCATTATCTACCAGTGGGCCAAATTTAATTAAAATGGTTATGTTTATTCTATTTATGATAGAACCTCCTTAAGGGGCCGCCTAAGTCACCTTAAAACAATGCAAAAAAACTCAACTTTCAGTACTCTTTTCTCGAAAACTATATTACTCCAACTGCGTTCATCCTTGTTTTATTCCATTACAAATATAATCAATTATATGAATAAGTAATAAGACGTTATCTTAAATAGACAATTTTTTTATAAAAATGTATACCAATGGAGTCGTTTACAAACTACGTCACACGCCTAGAGAGGGGGGGGGGGGGGCGAAAAATGCCAGTTTTTCCATGTAAAAGTGTGACGTTAAGAGGGAAGGGGGTTCAAAAGGGTCTCGTACAGCGTGACGTAGTTTGTGAACTACCTCAATGTGTAAAAAAAAAATTCCCAATTTCTCTGATTAATTGACAGCATCTTCGTTTATACAACTCAAAATAAAAGATTTATCTACCGAAAGATAAAAAAAAATTTAAAAACTACAGGACAGACGAATAATCATAAAGAACGAAAAACTCGTGAATTTTAGAATCCAATACTCTAATTTTTATGAAACTTGGTATACTGGGGTTTTTAAGATCGCTGATTTCAAAGTAAGATTTTAAAAATTCAAAATGGAGGACAAAATTTTAAAAATTAACAGAATTTGCATGAAACTTTTGACTCGGGAGGTTTAGGGGTCGCTTAATACGAATTTGATTTTTATTTTTCAAAATAGAAAATGGCGTACCGCCAAGCGGGGCTATTTTGTGCACTCTCTAAATTTAAATCAGTGAAAAGTCACTGGTGTATCAGCGCGAAATGAGCCACTGATTTCAATCAGTGAGATTTTGACTGAGAATCAATCAAATTTAACTGATTCTCAGTCAAATGTCTTACTGATTGATTCAGTAACACCACTGATTCAATCAGTTACATTTTGACTGAGAATCAGTGAAATTTCATTGAAATATTCACTGATTCAAATCAGTGGCTCATTTCGCGCTGATTCACCAGTGACTTTTCACTGATTTAAATTTAGAGAGCACGCATGAACAAATCGACTTTAGTCAAAATTGACTATAATTCAGGTTGAGAGAACTTAATACATTTCGTTGAATTTCCATTTCTTTGATTTCATATTTGGACAATAGAATATTTTTTTATTTTTAAATAATGATACCCATAGTATTTTTAAAACGCCAGATATTCATTTTATATTTTTCCATTTATTTATTTTCTATTTCTAAAAAATGATAGAATTTTTGAAATTCGAATGATCATTTATCCAAAATTGCAAATGACAGAACAAACCTCCGACAATCAGATTTTGGCGCGAATATTAAAATCGACCAATTCAGATTCAGCGAAATATGTCAATTTCGGTTTCGGCTAACCTAAAATTCGTCTTATTTAATTAATTCTAATAAAATTAATATTCATAAATGTTTGTTTGTTTTACATAACTTGCAATTGCCTGAAATTTAATTGTCCGAATTTGTAATTCCCCGACTTTGTATTTGTCCGAACTTTTAACTTCCCGAATTTGCATTTGTCATAACTTCAAAACCACCAAACTCGCATTTTTCTAAACATTTAAATTGACGAAATTGCATTTGTTAAAATTTTCAACTCGCCGAACTCGTATTTGTCCGAACTTCTAAATCCTCGAACGGCTGCGAGGATCTTTCAAAAATTTTAACCTATAAATTTTTATTATTCTTTGAAAAACTAGATAGTAAATAAAATAAAACAGTCTAATTAATAAATAAATAGGGGCTGTCCGCCCCTGGTTTCGGGTGTCACTCCAAATTGTGTGTAAAGGGGTGACACTCATAAGAAGGGAGGTGATACTTTTTAGTATTGTACTGCGACACCGCCCCGGGTGTCACTCGGATTAGCTACGCCTCTGTAAGGTTTTTCAATATTTCAACAAAAATAGAAAAAATAATAATAAAATAATAGAAATTAGATTTATAGATTTAATAGAAAATAATCGAAGAAAATCGAAATAAGTTCAACCAATTAAAACCTATTAAGACTGGAATCAATCAATGGGATAGACGTTATCGAATTTCGAGAACAGAGATTTTCCTATATAAGAAATTAGTTAGCTATTTCTGTATACCCTAGTAACGCGAAAGAGACAAATGCCTTAGGTAGCTTAAAGATTGAGAGAGATAGTTAGCTATTTCTGTAGACCCTTGGCAACGAGAAAAAGACAAATGCCTTAGGTAGCTTAAAGATTGAGAGAGACAAAGTAGTGACTGTTAGTGTGAGAGAGAGTAGTGATCACTGTTAGTGTTAGAGCCTGCTAGAGAGAGGCAGAGTATATTACATATAGCCTAACATTGAGAGAGATAAGTAGTGATGGCTGGTAGTGCGAGAGAGAAAGATCTAGCGTAGCCTGTCAACCGTAGTTGTGGGTTAGTTACGCAAAGGAGACAGAATACATTAGTGAGCTAAAGTTTGAGAGAGACAAGTAGTGATGGCTAGCAGTGCGAGAGAGACCGAGTGCATTAGGTGGTTCGTTATTTATTCGCTATTTTTGGATTAATTAAATGTTTTTTGAATTTCAAAGAATATAGTAATTTGTTTTTAAGTTCAATTAGTTAATTGTTTTTTTTAATCTTTTTGAGAACAAAAATGATGAAATAAGATGTGAAAAATGATAAAAATGATTATAAAAATGATGATCATAGTGTCAAAAATGATGTAGTGAAAAATGACATGAAATTATGACAAAAGACTGAAGGTAGGAAGATTTTGAATATTTAGAGCACTTTTCGGAAATTTATATCACAGTTATCTGAAAATCAATTAATATAAAACAAATATTAAATAACAAAAATAAATCAATGTAAAATAAAATATAACTATTACCTCATCAAAAAGAAAGAAACTGAACAAGTTAAGGAAGGATATTAATTAAATAATGTAAACACTTTCTGTTTTGAAAAACATCACCTTTGGAATGTAGGTAAAGATTTGCGCGCGTGACAAAATTTTCAATATTTTATGACAAAAGTTACGGACAACTTTTGCCTATATCAGTGACGTCATAATTCAACACATGCCCTTAATACCAGTCTAAAATAATTCCTAATACCTGATTTGATACTTAAAATTCAAATATACAATCGTGAATAATATGTTGCGTGCAATATATAATCGGAATAGTAGTCCGACCAAATTAAAGACTTTTCCTGTTGTTGCTCTCGCTTTCATTAGTTGTCGGTGATTTTTGCCGATCGGTCAGTTCCCTATTATTTTCCCAGGCAATAAATCCCATTAGAGGTATAAGGCAATACTCTCATTACCCACACTTAGCATGCAGTAAAGTATAGGTGAGGTGACAGTGTTGGGCTGCTTTCAGCAAATTTAACAGACACATAACGTAATAATATTCCCTTATGAGCCACAAAGGAGCGCGACTTGGGACGCAGAGTGGACTACTATAAATATATTCTCTCTCGTGAAAGAATAGATTTTTCTTCCTAGCAACGACTACTCGTAATGGCAGGTTCATAAAGTCACAAAAGCCCCGAAGGCAAAGCTTGGTCGAGTCGCTTAAGCGAACGTGTCGGTTGTTTGAAAATTAGGAGTAGACCCTGTAATGACGGTGATGGGCGTGTCGAAACTATAAAGAATAGGCAGCTATAAAACTATATTTTGTGGTATTGTGATCATGTGTGAGTCCACGCGTGCTTGAGCATTCTTATAGGTCGCGCATATGATACACCTAACCATTTACGATAATGTCCAAAAAGGCACCTGGCTTCTGTCTAGACCCAAAAAGCTATGACCCACCTCGATTGTCTATCGATTTCGGACACATTCGTTTCAAACACACGTTTTCGTCTTGAGTCATTCTAGACCACTCGTTAAAAAAAATTGCCATGCCAATCAAGACCGCATAGGACCTGCCCGAGAACAATTCTAAACGCTCTTCTAGAAAATATGCGAGAATTATTCATAAGCATAGCAGTCTCCAGAAGATAAGATAATTTTCTTTCTAAAATGACGGTCACGCAGTTTTTCGACTATTCTGATGCTCTGATATATATCTCCAATTTGCATGATTTTCAGAATTTATGGCACTTAATTATTTCTAAAATAATTATTTTATTTTGTTTATTATCTTTAGCAGAGGGTCTTGAAAATAATCAGTTTTAAATTTTTGGATTGTAAGTAAAATTTTCCAGGATTTGTTTTTTTAATTATTAATAACTACTGTACTATTACAAAAAACGGCGCTGGAAGAGCAATTTTAAAAAACAGAAATTATAAGAACGGACGATTAAAGATACCTAAATATTTTTTAGACTAAATTTCTACATGAAATTCCCAAGAATATTAGTTTGTTTTGACACTACCTCACAATATTTAAAAGCGAAACAAACGACCTTAATTTATACTGACAATGATAGATATGCAAATTTTAATGGTATGGTGTTGTCATATTTTCACATGTATATGTGTTCCCACCTAAGGTCTTTAGACCTGAGTACATTTTACATTATGTAGCCAGTGGCCCATTTAATCAGACACTATGGGGAGAAGTTCCATGTCGAACCGTGAATATCGGCTTATGGTATCTCGAGTAGATAGAAATCTTGCACGGCAATTTTGAAGTCGTGCACATGTCGTAGCCCATCCGGCTGGCTACCTAACTGAATTAGCCTTCTGACGAAATAACTCCATAGTAGACAATCTAAGAGAAAAGAAGCGTGCGATGCACTAATCAAAATTCTGGATCTTTCGATCGACACCTCAAGTGCCTTCGGATCCATTCTCGCGGTGCTACCAATTACTCCAAATCATCCAGGATTCATGAGAACTTTTAATAAAAAGTAAAAATATTTTTCCCTAGGATGAAACCTAAAGGAACTGAGCTTTGAGAGTTTATCTTGTGTATTTATAATACAAGGCCGGCAGGACATTTGGGTCAAGTGGGTATCATGACCCACTCGAAATTTGAGAATAAAAGTTAATTTTTTATTACACAGATATATTATGTACCAAAATCGAATCCACGAGACTTTACCCTAAAACCGCCGTTAATAATTGTTTTAAGGTTAAATTTCTCAACAAATAATAGGAACTTAAAAAACTGTATTATCTTCTACTTGTAGACCTCCCCGAGTCGAAATTTAAAGTCTGTTTAAGACCTAATAAGACCTAGATTATTTAGGACTTAAAAGAACCTAATCAGGCCTTACTTTCGTTAAGTTAAGACCTGTTTAGGACCTGATAGACGCTTGAAAAGTCTGTTTTCAGCACATTTTAGGCGTTAAACAGGTTCTAATTATAGGACCTGCTTTGAGCCTACGGGTTCTACTGTCGGTACTATAGGTTCCCTTTTTTCTGTGGTACGAATAAATCTGTTTTAATTCAATTAAAATTATTATAATAAATTCAAAAACTATTGTAATTTAAAATGATCTAATGTAAAAAATGTAAACTAATTTTTAAAAAAAGTATTTTCAAGATAATTACTGAATTACGCGTAACCATGTGTTGAAGAGGGCTGGAAGACTTGAACTCTCGGCCATAGAGTGTACTGTGTATTTGTGTGTCTGTGTGTGGAGCCTTCGACCTTAGGAGCCGCGCATTTACGCACTCGACCAAGGGAGGCTGTGCTGCTATAAATTTAAAGAAATTCTACCTCTAGTAGATAGATGAACAGGGCCCCAAGACGGACATTTGGTATTCAATTTTTGTTTAAGGTGACAGTGCCTTATTCTTTTTGTCATTTTCGTTGTTTGTATAGACGAAGTTTTTGATGCACATTTTGTGTCTAAAAAAGTTTTGTTACAGTTTTTTCTTAAGGTGGTAAAGTTATTTAAATTTGTGATTTAGAATAAGTAATTAGTTAACTTTATAATATTATTTATTTATCGTATAATAATATTTTAAAATCATTTTACTAATATTCTGTTTGTATACCTTTTTAAGAAAGTGTCCAACTTGGGGTCACTTTTTTTAGATTGAAAATTTTACCAATTAGAAAAAATGCTTTAAAAAATGTTTATGTTTAAAATAAAATTTTATCTCTGTAGCCTTAAGTTACCTTATATATTGTACTTTTATCTAGTATAAAACACTTTAATATATTTTATTCGGTTTGGAATGTAGAGCAATAAATCGAAACGGTGTCCATTTTGGGTCCCTCTCCCATACAATTTTTATGCTCTCTGCATCTGAATTAGAGATTTTCTGCTAATAATTTAGAAAAAAAAGTTACTATTAAATAGTAAAAAATAAAACTAATTTTTAGTAGAAAACTACTAATTATGAATAAAAAACTACTTATTTGAAAGTAAAATATATATTAGTTAAAATAGAGAAAGTATACTTTTCAATCAGTAGATATTTCCTTTTCAAATTAGTTGTTTTTTACTAAAAATTAGTAACATTTTTTACATATTAGCTCATTTTTCTCTAATTCGTAGAAAATTACTATCGTTAGGCGGGTATGTTTGTTGCACAAGAGGATTTTAATGAATAAAATCTTTCAATTGAATTGTTTAAGTTTGAAACTTGGTATAAATATTTTCGGATATCTAGACTACAGTGACTACTGAATGAAAATTACTTAATTCTTTTTCAGAAGTCAGAAAAAAATTCGAAAAGTCGTGAAAATCAAGCTGAAAATTTTCAAAGTTCTCAAACTTCTGTTTAGATCTCCAAAAGTTAAAAAAAAGTATATAAATATTAATGATAATTGTTGGCATATTAGTTGTGATGATGTATACATGAAGCGCTAACTTTTTATTGCATAGTTTAAGAAAAAAATGTAAAAAGCTGAAAAACTAGGATTTCGTGGGTTATTTTGTGGATTCTTTAAAATCCATTATTTTTCAAAAATTTGTTCTTTAATTAGTAAAAAGGACTCTATTGATTCTTTTAAAACGTTTTTGTCTTATTTTTGTTATAGAAAACGAGATAGAAGCAGTATTTTGCTAATTGCTGAAATAAAAAATCAGCCACGATTTTACTAATAATTAGTTATTTTTAACTATTTTAAATTTTGAGAGTAGATTCAGTTTTTTAAATAACATTGATATATAAATTATAAATTGTTTAAACAAATGAGAATTACATATTAGAACTTTGGAAGAAATATGAATATTTTGTCAATTTATAATTTTAGTAAAGTGGTTGAAATATCATAAATCAATCAGAAACGCAAAAGAGGGGTTTTCCCGCTTGACGTCATTGAAAGAGATCTTGTCAGTACATTTAAGCAAAATGTAATATTTAAATAATAGAATAGAACCTATTAGGTCTTAATAAGGCTCTGCAATATCTGTAAGGTTCTAAAAAGACTTTTGGGCTTTCGTTTCGTGGAAAGAAATAAAACATTTAAGGTGAAAGCAGGTCCTAACCAGGATTAATATAAAGTATGATTTCTAGTCCAAGTACTAAGAAGTACTACATAAGGTTTTAATAGGTTTTGTTAGGCGCTAAACAGAACCTATAGGCCTTACAAGAACTTAAACAGAACTTAATAGGTCCTCATAGATGTTAAACAGACTTTAAATTTCGACTCGGGTTTGGTTGACAGCACAATTGGAACGTTCCTTTGCTTAAGATTTTTTCAGTATGGGTTAGTATGTGGCTTGATCTCAGTCTGATTATCAAGTAAGAGATCTCTCTTTCCTTGTTTAAAATATTAAACCAGGGTCTTTTTGTTTTGACCGTAACATGTCTCAAGTAAGGATTATTAGAATATAAAATTGAGCGGTAAGGGCTGCGTATGTCCTTCCAGTGCTTAAAGTCTGAATTGATTAGTTCTTTCAAGTCTAAATACAGAACATCAGACTTTCTAATAGTGGAAAGTTTTGAAGATAATTTTGCCGCTTTATCAGCCTCCTTATAAGGTGAAATGCATAGGTGAGCAGGGAACCGAATAAAGGAAATTAAGTCTAAATTTTTGGTGTTAGATTTTTTTAACTGCAATTTCTTTAATAGCTTTTTAAGTTTTTGGGTTGTTGATGGTTGGCAAACCCAAATGTTTAGTAATTCTTCTAATGTCTGAGACCATTATTATATTCCTGATAAGGACTCTCAAAGCTTTGTCGATAGCTACCTTAATTGCTGAGTGCTCTGGCGCGACAGGATTGAATATAGGTTAGATACCCTACATCGAAATCTATAATTTAAGTCAGGAGTGTAAAGGGCAACTTCAGATTTAAGAGCAGATGGGTTATAGGATCTATCGATCTTATAACCGATCGACTATAGGTCGATAAGAAATGGTTTACTTATAAGAATGGGTTTCATTTTTCCTTGGGATTAGTGTATTTCTTGATCTCAAGACTTATATGAACATCTGTCTTTATGTGCAGATGTATTTGCTTCCAGGTAAGACTAAGATAACACGTTCCGTCTAGGGTCATCATTTTGTCGATTAACCCTTTTGTTGAAAAAAGGCGGAAAAATGACGTATAATTAGGGAGATTAGCCTCTTAGCAAATGAATAAATGAAATGAGCTAATTTAGCTCTGTTAGTTCCAGTGGTAGAAAATTCGCCTTAGAGAGAAGGATGGTTCTATGACTTCATTGCGAGAATCATAATGACATTTAGAGCTTTGGTGGCCCTGACAGTTAAAAAACGAATGTATTTATGCTATAATAATTTGTTATCAAAGAACATCCCTATGTATTCGTTTGACCTTTGGTTTTCAAACTCGCGATTTTTCACGTATAAATTACGTGCAGATTTTTCAATACCTTTCACAAATATTATCATTAAACTTTATTTTGCGATTATCAATGTTAATACGTAATAAAATAAGCGCGCTCTATTCGACTATACGCGTCCGTATAGGAGAGAAGATCTATCTTTTTCTATCTCACTCTTGCGATTTAAGATTTAATGAATTTTTTAGTATACTTCTCTAGCATTTATACAAAATTTTAAATATTTTAATTTTTATTTATATAATAAAATTATTAATTATAATAATTTAATAATTTAATAATTTAATAATTTAATAATTTAATAATTTAATAATTTATTAAATTAATGAACTTGTTTAAGTATATATTTTGAAAATATAAAAAAGGAAAAAAGTTTACTTTTTCTAATATTTTATTAAGTACTTATTTTCGATACGGCTAAAGCTGATTAAGTCTAAAAATAAAAAATTCTCACCTGATTTAAATTAATGAAAATCAGATGAGGATTTATTCTTAGGTTCTGTCAGCATTAAAAAATATTTTCTATACTGAGTCAGTTTGCTACATGAGAAACATAAGTTGGTGAAAGTAGTTCTCTCTGATTAGAGTCTCTCAACTCAGAATTTGTCAAATTTTTCTTACTGAGTGATACTGAATGTGTATCGCCAACTTCAGAGTGTATACAGTCTCTCCTTATGTAACACAATTTATGACCACGTCCCAGAAGCAAATTTTTGTTAAATATCTATATTTTTTAAATCTGTTTTTACATATACTTCATCCTAAACCAAAAAAGATATACTCTCTAAATTTGAAACAGCGAAAATTCGCTGTTTAACCAGCCCAAAGATACCGCTGTTTCAAAACATCGTATATACGCTGATCAAAAAGCGATTTTTTCACTGATTAAGAGCGAAATTCACTAATTCACCAGCGTATATACGCTGTTTTGAAATAGCTGTATACTTTGCGCTGTTTCAAATTTAGAGAGTAGATTTGAGAATTTGGGAATTGTTTTAGAAAGATATAAAGTGTGTCATGGATCTTTATTTTATTAATGATTTTAAAAACATATATATTATCAACAAATCATACATAAGGGATAAGGGAGAATTCTAAATTTTAGTCCAATGATCTTGAACATGGCCTTAAGATAAAATAAAACCTACATAGAAGATTCAGAACCTTCCATTGTAAGTTTTGGTATGTGTTCGGTGAGCTTTAACTGTCTGCCATATACAGGAAGGTTACACAACAAGTTCACGATAGGCTTACTCTAAAAAGTTGTACAGCTTAAACCTCAACAGAGGCGTAGCTACGGGTAGGCGAAATAGGCGACCGTCTCACAGCTTCGCGTCTGCACCTTAAGCTTCAATGTCAAGGCTCATAATGAACTTGTTATTAAAGCTTCCTATGTGGCTGACATTTATAAAGCTCTCTTTGATCTTACATGAAGCTTAAAGTTTAAGCTTCCGAATTTTCATTAAACTTAACTCCACCAGGCTTCAAAATTGGCATAAATGTATAATGGTGTTGCTTACGTACGCTGCTCGCTCGGCTAAAAAGCAGTTCTCTCTTCCCACTACTACACTACGAGCAGCGTACGCAAGTCTGTTTCCCATGTACCCCTATGTTAAAAGATTAAATTTTATCATTGTATTCGTTGAAATATATGATACTTCGGTTAGCAAGATATTTAAAAAAAATGATGGAGAGAACTACTTTAAAGTTTCATTAACAGTTCTTTATTAATTGTTTCAGAGGGTCTAATGAATTTCCTTAATTATGTAATGTCATTTTATAAAATGTCACTAAAAATTCATTGAATTTTGTTGATTCTGATTTAAACAGCAGTTAACTCTAATTTATATAATAGCACATGCACTGCTAAAATTTTATTTAGAACAGATTATACTCACAAACATTTTTAATTATTTGACACATTTATTTTAAATTTACAAAATTTAAATTTAGATTTCATGATTATAAATCTAATAATTGTTACCTGATTCTGTATTTCACGATATAAATAATATCTTCTAAATCTGGATTTGTAAATAGTTGGTACGTACTTTAAATAAGTAAATATTTTCACTAATTTTTAATAAAATTTCACATTTGATTAACTGGTTTTAACCATTTTGACTAAAGTTTTAATAAAAAGTTCTATTAAAAATTAGTACGTACAAATTTTCACTAATTTGAATTAGCAGTACACTTTTCAGTAATTCAAAACTTTTAAGTTTATTTTACATAAATATATTTTATATAAAATAATTTAACGCTTATAATTGTGAATTTATTGACATCTATAGCACCAAGCGATTATAAAGCTGAAATAGTGAATTTCGACAATGTCCCTCAATTCTCTTTTGGCATAAAAACCAAGATGGAAAATCCGAACGATGTTCCTGGTAATTATGTTATATATTTTTTAAATTTACACTTTTTAATTATTTAAAATCGAATCAAATAAAAAATGTATCTACAAATGTACTGAAACTATTAATCTCTTCGAATTTCCAGAAACATTTCTTTCAATAGGAAATAATAAGAGGGTAAAAATTTGAAAATTTAACTTACAAAATAATAGCACTTTTTCGAAATGCGGTTACAAGAATGCATGTGTAGATCAGGTTTTATTGCTGTAATGCCTGTTAAATCAAATTTGATTCATTATAATTTATTTAGTATGACTTTTGCAATGTTGATACCTATATTTTAGGTACACATACTTATTATAACTACAGTATAACTGTACGATCAAACGAACTTACCTAAGTGAAGTTCAATCTTAATTATACGACCGCCTCGTTCAAAGGGATTTCAATGGTAGACTTTTAGAGATGACAATTTTCCTTTAATACGTTTTTAATAATATATTTTTAGTTAGTTTTTAAACAATTACAAAACTTGTTTATGTATTCATTATAGTAGCGAAGAAACTTTTAGACTCTTTTACTGGTATATTATAAAATTAAGCGAATGTAGTTAAATTTTCCGACCAGCCTACGGTATTTTTAATTACTTTTATATCCAAACTTTTTTTAAACGCTTTCGACGTTGAAGCATATCGTGTGCTGTGTGCTTTAAATCTATTATCCATACCGCACTTAAAAAAGACATCCTTGATCCAACGACTCAATATGTTTGAGATTCTACTGCCATATGTGGCTTATTTAAACCTATAAATAAAGATTATTCTTCTCCTCGTAAGGATGATGTTTTTTCAAGGTAGTGTTTCAACATTGAAGCTGCACAAAGTTCAGGTTTTTTGGTAAAAAAAGGAAGCACTAAGCAGGGCTGGTACGTTCCGGGTTTTGAAGTTTTTATAAGGACCTCAATTTTTATCTCTACTTCGGTAGTCGTAAAAGCAATATTATCTAATGAGATGAGCGAAAAGGTTTGTTCTCGATGACCCGTCCCTAAAGCAAAGGGTATAATCAATTTTTGTGTGAGTTGCTTTAAATTTAATTCTTCTAGTGGAAACCATTTTGCTATTTCTTCCAAAACTAAAGAAACATTCCAAGTCGTGTTATATTTTGCTTTACCAGTGGCGGATCCAGACTGGATTTCTGGAGAGGGTCATACATGAGAGAGAAAGCGACAACAGCCTCTTTCTCTTCTATGAAAATCTAAGTTACCTCCGGGGGGGGGGGGGGGGGGTATTGCCACCATGGCCCTCCTTGGATCCGCCAATGTGGTTTACAAGGTCTAAGTTCAAAAATTCTTCTAAAAAAGCGTTCCATTACAGCGTCAGCGATTTTATTTTTTGAAATGAGTGATATCGCTGAACGAATTGTGTTTAATGACCCTTATTTCCCATATTTCTTCCTACGTGCTGGACTTCGTAACTTTGAAGCTGAAGATCGTGAGTTTGAAGGCGTGAAGCTATTCTTGATCTAGAAATCGATGAAAAACGAGATTCACCTGAACTTGATGACGTATCAGAACAATATTTATTAATTTTGTTTTTCAAACGTTTAAGTTTCTTCCGTAATTGTTTTAATTCACTTTTACTTGCTTTTTTTGAAATGCGTTTCTTTACTTTTCCCATTTTTAAATAGCGTGATGTGTCAACGAGAAGCACAAGAAAACGAATGATACAAATGGCGGCGGGCAAACGGGAGAAGGTTCCCTCTTTTTTCTTCTCTAAATTGCGGCGACACAAGCGGATAGAACTGATATTACCTTTGAAATCCCTTCGAACGAGGCGGGAAGTATAATTAACTTTTATAGTTAACCCTATACCGTCCACATAAATACTTACGCGCGACTGCATAAAAAACACAGTGACATGAGGCAGTTTACAGCAGGCCCCTGAAAGTCAAGGAATTAAAATACACGCAATTGTTGACTGGTCGAAGCTGCCGCGCTAGCTGTGAGGTACTCTAAATTCAATCAAAATGTATGGAAAAACGCACAAAAACTTAATTTTCACTCATTACAAATTATTTAATCGTATTTTCGTTCTTACATAATATAGATCTGCAAGGTTTTAAACATATATTATAAACACAATTTTAATTATAACTAAAATACTGCACACTTTTCTAAAGTAAATCATAGTATGAAATATATTGAGAACCTTCAAGATTAATATTACGTAAAGCCAAATCATTTTTTAATTAGATTGAAAAAACCACACTGGTTTCCATGTGATTGATTGATGGTTCCCTTAAGGGGTTAGTACTACATCTTTTTTTAAAAAAAATCGATTTTCTAAAAACTGCAGATTCTTCTAGTATATATATGTAGAAATGCTGTGGAAACTATTATTTTGGTTGGAAACTTCGATAACATAAAGAAAAACGGGATACAATATAAGAGTTTCGCGACCCACAGTGGTTTCAAGTGCCGAAATCGTGGCCAAAAATCGAAAAAGTAATTAATCCTGAGTATTTCAGAACCAGCATTAACAAATTTCGTCAAAATTTGTGAATTGTAGACATTTCTGAACAATAAATTGCATATTCTGACGCGTAAGGGTATTTCCTTGAAAAAGAATATTTTTTCATAAATTCGCTTTTTCTCAAAAACAACGTTTCTTGACTTGGAAGACATCCTAGAAAAAAACTGTTTCACCGATCGGGCTAAAATTTAGATGGCTTATTTTACACATGTGCGGCTATAGTGTGAACCAAAACTATAATTTTTCATTAATTTTTTTAAAAATTTTTAAACAATTTACATTGAAAAAACAAGGTTAAAAAGGAAAAAACTCCGACATTTTGTTTTTTTTTCATCGAAAAAATTTTATCGAGGTTCACACTATAGCGACAAGCTTACTTTTCAAGCAACTAATTAATTTTTGCTTTTTAGTTCACCTGAACTTAAGATATCGTGTCCGCCAATCACAAATAGAAGTGATTTTAGGCGGCCATGACAATAAGATAACCGTTAATAAACAAGGAATAACAAATTTGTTTTAATAGTTTAAAATTTATTCTTCAACGTAAAAAAAGTTTAAAGTAAATAAAATAAATAAATAAATTTCGGACCGGATTCGATGAGAGAATTCGTAGAGATTCCGTTATAGGTTTCTATGTAGAAACCGGTATAAAAGTTATTAATGTTTTTTTCAACAAAGTGGCCACTGGCCATCGCGGCGCCGTCAGGGACTTTTAAGGTGGATCTTGTACCACCTTTCTAGCGTCTTTTGTACGCGTACTTGAATTCTTTCGGTGTAAATTGCAGACTTTTACAGTAGCGTGGGTCCCCTCTTGGAAGCGGCCATTACGGTCGCCAAAGGCAATGCCTATTGCGCATGATCGCAGATCAGCTGACGAAGTAGACTTCCGGGTATACAAAGCAACAAAAAGGTCGGCTAGTAACCAAATCATGGACGAGAGTCATTCAAACCGTCCCTTAGATGATCCTTTTGATTCCGAAACTTCTGATATAGCGAGCACGCTGCTCACTTTTCAGAACATAAAAAGTAAAAGATCAAAAACTGATCTCTCTTCTGTCGACATGGAGTTAGAAAAGAAAGCACCGCGAAAAAAGGCCCAGATTCCTCGCGTCGCTTCCCAGCTTTACAAAGAGGCCAATGTAAAGTTTTTATCCAACGAAACCCAAAGTTGCCAAACTCGAAGGACAGACTTCATAAAATGGCATTCGGCCGTCTTATCAACGCTAGTAACCCGCATCACAACCACTCCATTGTCGATATCAAATCCAATGGAGTAGGTGAGCTTTGCATAATTTTAAAATCTGCTCACGATGCAAATAAATTTTTAAACGATAAATTCCCCTTTAACATTCCCTTGGACATTTCAGAGAAGGAAATAAAGGAAAACATCGAACTTTTGGGTTCCACAATCGGTTCACCCGCGATCCTGGATGTTCGGCGTTTGAATAAAAAAGTTAAGCTTCCTGACTCAGACCAACTTGAATTACGTCCATCTCTTTCGGTACTTGTCACATTCGAAGGCACAAGCCTACCGGAAATAATTGCTCTCTTCAAAGTTTCATCTATCGTGCATCCTTACACCCCAGAAGTAAGAATTTGTCACAAGTGCTTGAGATTCGGACACATCTCAACCTAGTAGCGTTCCGCGAATCGTTGCTCACACTGCAGCAGTGAACACCAAAATTTAAAGGACTCTCCTTGTCCCAATTTGACTTCTCCACCTACATGTGTAAATTGCCAAGGGGCTCACTCTGCCAAATACAAAGAATGTCCCGAATGGGAATTCTAAAAATCCTTCAGTGCTATTGCCACTAAACACGACGTGACGTTTAAAGAAACCAAAATGGCTCTCAAATCAGGAAACCAAAACAAAAAAATAATCAGACTTACTCGGCACTAATTACTATCGCTCCAAATTTTAACTTTTCCAATTATCCTAATTTGAATGATGAGGACCAAACGGTGCTCCACCATCAGCAAATTCACGATTCTCCTTTCAAACTTTTACGGAGAGCGTTACGAGAACTCCGGTTTTTAAAGCTCCCCCTAAAACTTAACTCACTCCTAAACCAAAGAAAACTATTGCGCACCCGCGCTTAAACTCTCAGCCAGCTTCGTTTCACGTTTCCCTCTTTAATAACGGAAGATCCGAAATTTCTAAACCCAATGGTTTCGCACTACTCAATCCTGCAGCCCAGAGGCACACTCAGAAAATCTCAGACTCAGAATCTTTTATCCCCTCGGACGACCCAAGTCCAATGGATCCTATACAAATAATTACCAATATTTTAACGGTTTTAACCTCCTTCGTAGGACCCTTCTCTTTGGGACCGTCAAGACAATTTTCTCTAGACAGTTTTAACATAATTCGTTCAGATAGATTATCCAACAAGGGCAGTGGCTTGGCTATCGCGACCAAATATGAAATTAAATTCTTCAGGGTGAACTCAATTCTCAACATTGAAAACAGCCTTGAGACCATGGATGTCTTTGTCAACACCTGTTGGTGAACTTCTGATCGTTTCAGTCTATCGTATTCTCTCTCCGGAAAATAAAATTTCGGACGCCACTTGGTCTAAATTTTTTGACTCCGTTTCAGCAGTAAACAACTCTTCAGTATTAATAGGAGGGGACTTCAACTCTCACCATTCCTCATGGGGCAGTTCCAAAAACTGTTTGAACGGTAACGGACTTCGTAATTTCTTAGATAGCTCAGACCTTATTTGCATAAACAACGGAAAACCCACTTTCTGTAACAGACCAAACAACTCAGAATCATTCTTGGATTTTACCTTTGTTTCCCCCGACCTCTTCGTCTCTTCTTCCTGGGATGTGTGGGATGACAATCTTGGAAGCAACCACTTTCCAGTAATCACTAGCCTGGGTATCTCTATCCCATCTTCCAGTGGCGGATCCAGACCAGAGCTGGGTAAGTATTTGAAATGAATCTATTTCAAATACGTATTCGAAATGCAAAATTCCATTTTCCATTTCAAATAGGAATCAGAAAATACACAAACATCTCGACCTAAACAACGTTTATTTATTTATTTGACACGTATTTGCCTCCTACAATAGTGACTACAAAGGAGTTTCGCTAATCAAATTGTTGTAAACAAGATAATACAATTTTGACTCTGTGAAACGGATCCCCCCCCCTTTCTGCCCAAAAAGGGTTTAAAAATAAATGACCGTTCTTTTTAAAAAATTGTACCTTGGAATATGTTGTTACTTTAGCCGTATGGCTTTTTTTTAATTAATAATTTTTTAAAGACTATAATATATTGTTATGAATTAAAAAAAGTTAACTAACAAAATAAATGGATGGTTTCAAAATTTTTAAATTCGATCAGATTCGCTTCAAAGTTGTTACTCGGGGGTTTTTGGGGTCGCTGATTACGAATCTGAAGCAACTTTTTGGAAATTTAATATGGTTGATCCAAATTTAGGGTGAGTTTTAAAGGTTGATTGGCTCAGGTTATCACTTAATATCAAGGTCACTCGACCACTAAATAATTTCCTATTCATTAGAAACCCTTAAAAAATCCAATACTCCCGCGTAACAAGTATGAAGCCAATCTAATCAAAATTTAAAAATGGTGTCCGCCATTTTGTAACCACCATTTTTAATTTCTAAAAAGTGACTTCAGATTCGTAATCAGCAACCCCAAAAACCCCCAAGTAATAACAAATTTAAAGCGAATCAGATCAAAATTAAAAATTTTGAAACAATCCATTTATTCTGTTAGTTAACTTTTTGTTTATTTATAACAATATATTGTCTTAAAAAAATATTAATTAAAAAAAGCCATATAGCTCAAGTAACTACATATCCTAAGTTGCAATTTTTTAAAAAGAACGGTCATTTAATTTTAAACCTTTTTTGGGTAAAGGGGGAGGGGTCTGTTTTACAGAGAATGACCCATTTATTTTACTTAAAAGCACGTGGAAGGCTTGACGTTAGATAATTCGTATTTTTTAATTTACTCATTAAACAGTTATTGAAATTAATTTGTTAATTGTTTTTTATTCTTGTCGGGTGCAAAAAATTAATTTTAATTATTATTTAATGAGTAAATTGGAAAACCATTTTGCATTTTATGTAAACCTATTTCCAATATACATTTTCCATTTTCCATTTCAAATAGAAAATAGAAAACCATTTTTCATTTTGCATTTTTAATGGTTTTTTCTAAACCATTTTACATTTTATATTTCAAATAGATTTGTAAAACCATTTTACCCAGCTCTGATCCAGACAAGGTTTTTAGAGGAGGTATTGCATGAGAGAGAAAGAGATAACTATAGTGCTATGTCTCTCACTCTTATTGTTAAATATGAGGCTTTTAGGGGGGGGGGGGGTCCAGCACCCGTTGCCCTTCCCTCCTTGGATCCGCCAATGCCATCTTCAAACTTCTTCACACAGAAATTCAAATTAAAAAAAAATTTCCTGGCCCACCTTTTCAACTGTACTTTCTAATTTTCTAAATTTAAATCATATTAACGCCTCCTCCCCTCACGCTGATGTCGTCGACACCTACAATTTATTTATTAAGGGGGTGAACCAGTCAGTTAAGACAGCTTGTCCAAACTCCTCTCCCCATCCCTCCAATAACACCCACTCATCTTCACACAGGAAAAAGTCCTTCGTTCCTGAGCCTTGGTGGAATGAGACTTGCAACGAAGGTGTTATAAACAGAAAATTGGCCATTCGTGCTTATAGGCACACCAGCTATTTTGAAAATTATAATGCACTTAAAAAAGCTGAAGCCAAAGCTAAAAAAGTATTTCTACATTCTAAAAGGGAATCCTTCAGGAGTTTCTGTGAGTCCTTAGATAGACTCACGCCAATTTCCAGAGTTTGGAGTGTTGTTATGTCTTTTAAAAACAGATTGGCGCAGTCAGCCACGGCCTCCTGTTCAGCAGACAGAGAGGTCGAGGTAGCTCTGCTTGAGTTAGTCGAAGAAACTTGTCCCTCTCCTTCTCTTCTTGATCCTTTCCCTTCGGACTTCAGAGCCAACCAATTTTTAGAATCCCCTTTCACAGTTCAAGAACTATCTATAGCCATCTCGAACTTCCAAACACGCTCGTCTCCGGGCTTAAATTTCGTCCAATAGCTCTTGCCTCATGTCTCTTCAAAATCATGGAAAAAATCATTCAAGGAAGACTTCTCTGGCATTTCGAGCACAATTTGATGATTTCTCCCACTCGATTTGGTTTCAGGAAAGGACGCTCTTGCGCAGACAACCTAGCGATTATGGCTGCTGAAATCTGTTCCGGCTTCTGTAATGGAGAGGTTACAGCAGGTCTTTTTTTGGACATCAAGGGAGCTTTTTTCAGTGTTAGGCCTGACGTTCTAGCGAACGATCTCCGGGACCTGGGATACCACGGTCCATCACAAAATTCGTTTATAACTCTATTGCTCATAAATCTTTCTTATTTAATATTAATGGCAAGTTAGTGGGTCCTAGAGCCAATTCTATTGGCCTCCCTCAGGAGAGTATTCTCAGCCCTCTCCTTACTCTATTTATACTACAAAACTTTCGTCCTTACTCCCTGAAGATTGTATCATTGTTGAATTCGCAGACGACGCTGCAGTAATCAAAAGATCTAAAAGTCCAGTAGAATGCATCGCCTCTCTGCAAATCTGTTTAAATTTAATCTCTAATTTTCTGGGTGGCAGAGGGCTTGAACTATGTCCTGAAAAAATATGCTGGTTTTCTTTAGTAAACTCAAACTTGACCTTTTGGGTCCTAACCATTCTCTCAATATTAACAACGTCACAATATCTCCCTTAATCAAAGTTAAACATTTAAGTATCATTTTGGACTCAGGCTTCACTTTCCACGATCATTTCTCTTTTTTGGCTGATAAATCTCGAAAAACTTTATATGTCATTAAAGCTCTTAGTGGTATGAGATGGTGAGCTGACGCTTATATTCTCCTTATCATTTATCAGGCTTCAATAAGAAGCTGCATAAATTACGGTTCTCGCATTCATACTTTTAAACGACATAAATTCTTTGATAAGCTAGAAAAGATTCGCAACCAAGCTCTAAAGTTAATAATAGGTTTCAGAAAAAGCACTCCCATTAATGTAATGCTCGCAGAAACTTGTGAACCCCCCTTTAGGAAAAGATTCGCGTATTTAGCTAAGAAATACTTATTAAAATCCTTCTCTCTTCTCAACCATCCTCTCCCCGATATCCTTTTCAATCTTTGGTATTCAGTCTCATTAAATAATAAATATCAAATCAAAGATATTTTTACTCTCATCAAAGCCTATGAAAAAGTCGCGAATTTTAACACAACGCTACGCAGAGCTTTTACTCCACCCTATTATGAAGTTCCGTATGAAGATCATCTTTATTCACCAACAGTCTTTTTCGAACAAGGTAGAACCATTCAGAACAGCCCTTCTCCAAACACCACGATTGAGGACTGGTCTAACAACTCCTTTTCAAACGCAATTCAATTCTACACAGACGGCCCTAAATCAGAAAACCCAGCCTCGGCAGGTTTTTCATTCGTATGCCCTAAATCCAACCTCTCCAGCGGATGGAAACTTTCTACTCATGCGTCAATATTTTCACTTGAAGCTATCGCTATATTATTTGCTCTGGACTATGTCATCAATCAAAATATTTCGACCTCAGTCATCTTTACAGATTCTCTAAGTGTACTGAAGAGTGTCTTCTCCCCGAGACCCTCTTCTATTAAATTCGCTTTAGTGTTTCTTATTAGAAACAGACTTGCTACAAGAAATAAGCTCAATCGCTTAGTATCTCTGGTCTGGATCCCCGGTCATTCGGTTATTCAAGGCAACGAGCTTGCAGATGCAGCTGCAAAAACAGCCGCTACTAATGGCTCCCTCCTTGATTTTTCTCTTCCTCACACAGATTATTTTCATTCTGCTCTAGTCTCTCTTAAAAACAGTTGCCATGATTATTACATAAAAGTGGGCGAATCCAAAGGTGTACTATATACCCAAAAATTCTACACCCAACTTTCAAAACCTTGGTTTTCGTCCTCACTGATGAGAAGAAGCTGGATAGTATCTCTTAGCCGCATGAGCAGCAACCACCACTCTCTCAACGAAATTCTCTTTAGAAAAAACATTATCGATTCATCAAGCTGTACTTGTGATCCAAATGTGGATCAGGGTCTAGAACACGTTTTATGGGCCTGCCCCAATTTTGACTCGCACCGAAAACCTTTCTTAAAGGCGTTTTCGAGAGCTTTTAAATACCCTCCGCTTTTCTGTAACTATCAGTTTTTAAAAGCTCCGTCCATTAACATTGTTTCTCATGTATTCAGCTTTCTCAAACTTTTCAATTTAGAAATTTAACCTTAATTACGACCCCATTTATTTATACTAATTTTTTTCTTCAATGATTGACTATCAACCACTTAATCCTGTCTCTTTCACTCGCACTCTCTCTCGGAGAAGGGTTGGGTGGGGAACTTGATACGCTCACACGGCCTAGCCTGCGCGGTAATCGCTCCCGCTTCAACTTGCTTTCAAAATTATGCCACGCAAGCAACTTAGCTCTGTATACCTGATCATGGCAGAATGTACTTCGTACGTTGCCAACGAAACAAAACCGGAGTGTGGATAACACTTCAGTTTTAAATAAGGAGGAGAAGAAGAAGACATCGCGCTCGTGTCGAAAACGCCTTCAGCTCACTTTTGTTACGAAATGTACTATTTTGTACCCTTCAACTGAGGCTGGTTATACACCGTCTACCTTAAGATATACGGAATGCTCGAAAAAGCAACTTTCCAGTGGGGAATTGCCAAGCATGAAGATTGGCTAGATATTAAGCCAATTCTCATTACCAATATTGGACCAAAGCTGAGAGAGTTGTAGAAACGAATGCCAAACCTCGGAATATAATATTTGACCAATATTGAACCAATATTCCAATTATCAGTTTTTATCGAAAAATAAAATTGGATCACGACATATTCTAATGTTTTTGGGATTTTTCAAATTTTCCAAATTGACAATGGTGGATCTAATATAGACCCAAAAAAAACCAAGAGTAACACATGCTGACATCCTTGTACCAATGTTGCCTGAACATTCATTTGAATATTCCGAAACTTGAAGTGTTACACTGAGAAAATAAGCCTCTAGCCAATTTCTAGGGTGAAGGTACTCGGAACAATTAAACAAACAAGATACCGGCGACCACAACTGAACTTCAAGATTAACAGAAGCCTTTATTCGGCTATAATAAACAAAGTGCTTTGCAGGTGCTATATCAACAACCTCTTTCGGCTACATTTAATCAGAAATTAGTTATATTTATTCAACTTATTTTCTCAGTGTAGGGTCAGGCAAGTCTCAGAAAATGTCTTGTGCTGTATGGAGAGTAACTTTTACAATTTTTATGATAGATCTCGTATTAAAATCACAAATGCAGTATTGTATTAAAGACTCTAAAAAAATATTCCCATAATTTCTCGCTTTCTGGATAGAACATCTAGTGTCTATATTTCGACTGTACGCGCGCATATTTTACTCATCCCCCCTCCCTCCATATGGTGTAAACTGATTCAATATCACTTTTTTAATAAATTATTGGTAACATGATAAGTCATACTAAACTTTGAAAAACTGTTGTAAGTTTTATTAAATTTGACCCAAAAGAAGTTGGTTCACACAAGCGGCGCTCCAATCTACAATATTTTTTATAAGACACTGAGAGACAGTTTATATTAATATTATATTATATATTATATATATTATATTATATTAATATTTCGCACGCCTATGTCAATCTTTCCCAAGTATTATATCAAATTCCAATGTTTCTATTTTAAATTTTGATACAAATATATCTGGTATTTATAGTTTATCATGTTATCCCTATTTTCAAAAGGTTTTATATCAAACTTTGAAATAAACTATCTCTCAGTATATCAATACATTAAAAAATATATATAAAGCTAAGTAGTTTTTATTTTCAAATTTTTGTTACAAGCAACTTATTTATGTTCACAAATAATAGTTTAAGAAATCTGAGAGCAAAAATTGGATAATTTTTATCAACATTTTATAAATAATAGACATTTTTTAAAAATCGCTTTTCTACATTTTCTTAACTAATATTACATAATCCACTATTATTGTTTTCTGCCTCGCTTTGAGTGAATTCTATTTATAATATAAACTGTTTAATATAAATTACACAGCCACACAAAAAAAACAACTTCATTGTCCGAGACACTACACTAGTGTATTCTTACGTATTTTTTTCCGCTGAATCCAAATCCGAAGTCAGAATTGTTAGATTGGCTAAATTTTTCGAGATAATCTCAAAAAAAGCGATTTTTTTTGTGTTTTTGAGTAGTTATTTGAAAATATCTAAAAAATTTTAGCCAAATTGGTTATTCTGACTTCGGATTCGGATTCAGCGGAAAAAAATACGTAGGAAAACACTATCATAGTGTCTCGGACAAAAAAATTTTTTTTGGGTTTTAATTGGTGATGTTTTTTTATCTTTTTTGAGATAATTTTCAAAATTTTAGCTAATCTGCAAATTCTAACCTCTGATTTACATTCGTCAGAGAAAAATACATAAAAATACATTAGTGTAGTGTCCCGGCTAAAAAAATTTTTTTTTTTTGGGTTTTTTGGGTGTTTTTGAAATTTTTTAAGATTTGGTTTTTTGAGATTATCTCAAAAAATTTAGCCAATCTAGCAATTCTGACTTCGGATTCGGATTCAGCGGAAAAAAATACGTAAGAATACACTAGTGTAGTGTCTCGGACAAAGAAGTTTATTTTTTTTTGTGTGGCTGTGTTATTTAACAACGTTTAAAACACGTCAAGAATATCACAAGTAAATATTATTTCATCTATTGCGCATATTTGTGCACAACTTCGAGGCATGGACTTGAGCTGTTTCTGTACGAAACGAAAATTTGATTATTTTTTTTAAGGGTTTAGAGTTTAGTAACTTATATGTAATATTTTACTAGAGCGTAGAGCTTCCTTTAAAGACAAATTTTTCATAAAAAAGTGATTTTAGAAAAAAAATGGACTTGAGTGGTTTCTGCACAAACTGATTCAATTATTCTCTTTATGTATTTAGATAAGTGTATTCTGAATGAAATATAAAAATGAATGTGTATTTTAGCCCCAGGAACCTATTGTCCTGAAAAAGTGAAACTTGATAAGGCTCCTCAATTTAGTTTTGGCCTACGAACTGTACTTGAAAAACCAAATGATACCCCAGGCATGTTTATTTTTACTATATTTAAACAATTTCTTACATGCATACATACATAGTACATATATTCATATTTGTGACGCTCTCCGAAAAAGGGGACTTTAGGAGTAAATCGTTGATTTTACAGAAGAGCGAGAAAAAAATATTAGCGCGCATGGTAGACCGTACAAACGACTGATGTTTAAATTGTCATAATTTGATAAATATTCAGTAAAAACATTTTATAACTTTAAATAATGAAAAGGGAACCTTTAATGAATTTAAATCAACCAGAAACCAAAAATTGATATTTTATTGATTCAAAGGTTCTTTTATCCGGAGCGCGTCACATATATAGGTATGTTACGGTCATTGTCGATTATTGGGCATTGCCCGGGTATTTTTAACAAAATTAAGTAAAATGTGACAGTGCCCGAGCATAGTCGGAAATGCCCGGGCAATGTTGACATTGCCCATTTACTTTTGGACAATGTTATTTATGAATAAAAAAAGACGATAAATTACGAGAAATGCTATATTTATTTATTTTTGCAAGAAAGGCTGCTGTGACCGTAACATATACACAATGTTATATTTTTACTTATATTTAGCCAATGATAGTCATCAAGTTTATCTAACTGTTAATATTAAACTTTTGGACGTTCATTTCCTTTTTATTTTTCTATTTTCATAATAGTTCCTCAAAGTCAATTTACTCTGTCAATATTGAGACTTCAACACGACAGTCGAATTCACTTAATAATTCTCCGACCGCACGGTCAGAAGTAGATGTATTCTTTGTTCCAAAAGTGTTGCAGAAAAGTTTTGAATAAATTTTATTTTTGATCCCAAGACTGACAATTTTTTTGCTCGCAGAAACTCTTTCAATATCAAGGAAATGATCAGCAAAACTCGTTTCTCCAGTTTTCCAAAAACTAACACTTACAAAACTCAGAAGGTCAAAACCATTACACAAGTCATGACAATTCAGCGAGTAAATAACCCAAGGTTGCAATATCTCACGCACAATTCATATTCTGCCTAACAAGTGTTAATTTCGGAAATCTCACTTCTAAAATTTAAGACATTTATTATTTAAATAAATGAGGACTTGTCAAGAATAAATTGCAGATAATTTAGAAGTCATACATAAAGAATTTTACGCCGTTAGGGGTGGGAAGTGTAAAAAATGCAGCAATTTTTGCTATTTTTCGTATGTAAAGTTCACAGATTTTTTTTCCTCCCCCCCCCCCATATTTTACTTCTCTGGCTCCTACCCCCTACTACCAGACTCTAGATACAACGCTGTAACACTAAAAAAAACAGAAAGAATTTCTTTGACCAAAAAATAAAAATATGCTTGAACTATATGTTTAGATCAAGGACAATAATATTCTTGAACTAAAAGTGTTGGTTTTCTAATCAATAATCGGGCCAATAATAATTATTCTTGAATGAAGAATAATTATCCTTAATCCAAAAATTGATAGGTACTCGGATCAATAATTAATTAATCTTTGTCCAATTCTAAGAATAATAATTTATACTTGATGTTTCTCAGTGTAGATAAAGTTTATTACATACCTATTATTATTATTTTTTTTTTTTATATAGAAGAATGAATATTGTTATTTGAAAAATGAAAACATGTTTACATGGTTAGAGAGTAGAGAATACTCTCAAATTGAAATAAATTTTCACAGTACAGCTATTCTTGTCCAGACATTACCGAGTTCGATTTTCTCCTATTGTTAGTGTCCTACTTTTAAATAACTTCTCAAATAACACTCTTGAAACCATAAATAGTATCATAATATCTTATATTTACAAAAAGCAAACAATAATAAAATAGAATAAATATATTTTTTACAGCTCCTGGAACTTATTGTCCCGAAAAAGTTAACTTTGAGAAAGGTCCTCAATACAGTTTGACAGGTAAAGGTCAAATAGAAAAACTTGAGAACTTACCAGGTACGTTGAATTAGTAACTTTTATTTAACTTAGGAACTGAGAAAATAAACCTCTTAACCAAATTGTAATAATGGGCCGATTAAAGGGACTCGAATCAAAATACACTAGAACTCCTATCGAGCGGACAACTCGGGTGTATATCCACTCGATATGTAAGGTCACCTTGACGTGTTAAGTGAATGGAGCTTAAATTCTCCCTTCTCCCCTCGTCCCGTCAATTGCCTACTGTTTTCGCTCGATAGGAGTTCTAGTGTAAATAAGATACCTCCTTTCACAATCGAACTGGTACGTTGAAAGTAGCATTTTCGAAGAATTATTCAGTTACAGTCAACAAAGTATTTTACAAGTGCTTTATCAACAACCTTCCTCGCTAACTTTTTATAAAAAATTGGTTATATTTATTCATCTTAATTTTCTTAATATAAAAATAATAAGAACAACACTGAGAAAAATGAGTTAGCTACTATATGGATAGCTAATTTTTAGCTGTGGTAGCTAATATTTAGCTGTTTCAGCAAACAAAATTAGCTGTGAAAGCTAATTAATAGCTGTGTTAGCTAAAAAATTAGCTATCCATATAATAGCAATTAATGTTAGCTAAGGTAGCTAAGTCTTAGCTTTGGCTGTTAATTTTTTTTCTCCGTGAATATATTTGGCAAAAATGATGACTAAAACTAAAAAAAAGGCAAAATTAGCGCAAATTATAAAAATTAAGAATACAGTCATATCTGGAAACTGGAAAATTCATGAAAATTCCACACTCTTCAAGTTTCGTAACTGGAAACCTCGTATAGGTACCCTACCTACTTAACTTTCTACCCTTTGACTTGTATCCTCTTCATTTCACAGTGAGCTTCAACCATGTTTAGGTTTGACTAAAATAACGTTACAAGGGAAGAAAGTTCCAAATTCCTGCTTTGCCCGACAATTATCTTTGGCTTTCTGATTCAAAATCAAAGCCGAACGTTCGTACTATCGACCAGGGTGATAAGAAAAATTAATTTTGAAAACGTTGGATGTTAACAAAGTTTTTAATTTAGACACTCAATAATATTAAAATCTAGTCATTTTAAAGAAGAATTAAGTATCTTGAAAGGTATTAAATTTAAAAAAATAACTTTGAATATCTAGTAATAGTTCGAATTCTCTGATTATCATAAAATAAACATGAACTGACACAGTTTTAACAAGAACTAAAGCTAAAAAATATAATATAACCATTATTATTCTAAAATGCACTGATTTCGCTTAAAAATCAAAATAGCGACCTCCAAATAACCTTCGAAAATTCTGCCAAATTTATTTTGGATCATAGGAATTCAAATTCCGGTTTAAGGATTTAAGAAATCAACGAAAAGGTTTTTGGTGAAACACCCTAATGAGACATAATCTCTCTATAGACCTGTTAATAGTTTCAAGGCCTCATCCAATGCAAATTTGAGGCACGACCTCTCTGTAGGTTTGTACATAGCCTTAACGCCTCATAGTAGGCTAATATGAGACATGACCTTTCTATAGGCATGTTAATAGTCTCAATGTCTCATTGAAGGTTAATGAAATCGACTTTTGCCCAAAAAGATTGAGCACAGAAAAAACCTGAACTCGGGACGCATGATTATACCCCAAAGATCATTATTTCGAATTTTCAATGAATAAAATTTCACAATTTCGGAAATCAATTTATGCGAAATATAAGAATTATAACTGTTTTATATCTGACTTCTTTTCTTTTCTAATTATGTTTTCAAAGAACATTAAAAGAAGCGATTTTTTGTTTAATCTAATTATTATTTGCAAAACTATTTTTGTATAAGAAATTGAAAAGTGCAGTCATTGTATTGGATTGAATTTTACATAGTAGGAAATTAAATAAATATAAATTACAAAATAAAGGAACTTTAAAATTACCGAACTTACAATCGTCTGAATTTTGAAATTACCGAACTCACGTTTGGCCGACCTCTTAAATCTCCGAACTTGCATTTGGCCGATCTTTTAAGTTACCGAACTTGCATTTATCCGAACTTTAAAATCACCGAACTTACATTCGTCCGAAATTTGAAATCACCGAACTCACGTTTGGCCGATCTCTTAAATCCCCGAACTTGCATTTAGCCGAACTTGCATTTATCCGAACTTTGAAATCACCGAACTTGCATTTGTCACACTCCTTAAGTCACCGACCACGCAAGTTACCGAATTTTCATTTGTCCGAAACTCGGAAAGTAGGTTTTCTAAAGGAGTCTTCTGATTGGCTGGTAATGATACCGATAAATTTACCAGCCAATCAGAAGACTCCTTTAGAAAACCTACTTTCCGAGTTTCGGACAAATGAAAATTCGGTGACTTGCGTGGTCGGTGACTTAAAGAGTGTGACAAATGCAAGTTCGGTGATTTCAAAGTTCGGATAAATGCAAGTTCGGTAATTTCAAAGTTCGGCTAAATGCAAGTTCGGGGATTTAAGAGATCGGCCAAACGTGAGTTCGGTGATTTCAAATTTCGGACGAATGTAAGTTCGGAGATTTAAGAGGTCGGCCAAACGTGAGTTCGGTAATTTCAAAATTCAGACGATTGTAAGTTCGGTAATTTTAAAGTTCCTTTATTTTGTAATTTATATTTATTTAATTTCCTACTATGTAAAATTCAATCCAATACAATGACTGCACTTTTCAATTTCTTATACAAAAATAGTCTTGCAAATAATAATTAGATTAAAATTAAATAAAAAATCGCTTCTTTTAATGTTCTTTGAAAACATAATTAGAAAAGATAAGAAGTCAGATATAAAACAGTTATAATTCTTATATTTCGCATAAATTGATTTCCGAAATTGTGAAATTTTATTCATTGAAAATTCGAAATAATGATCTTTGGGGTATAATCATGCGTCCCCCTGAACTCTTATCGAGACCGTTTTGTCTCGTTTTAAGACGCAGCAGAAATGAGATTTCCATTAATTTTGGACTAAAACTTAACAAGAGAAAAGGAAATCTCATTTACGCTGCGTCTCAAAACGACACAAAACGGGCTTAATATGAGTTTAGGTTTTTTCTGTGAGCACATTATGAGGTGTGGCCCCTCATAGGTCAGTTAATAATCTCAGCGCCTCATTGTAGGATAATATGGGACACCGCCTCTCTATAGGCTTATTAATAACAAATAAGTGCCTCATTGTAGGTTTACTCAATCGATCAACTGTAAAAAATTGGATACAACATTATCTCACCATAAAGGTTTGATTGACCTTCCTTATAGGTAAGTCAATCAATCTTTCAATTATTTATAGGTAATGTACAATATAAATAAGTTTCAATGAACTTCTAATAAAAGTAGTAGATTGGCAAACAATACACACAGACATTATACAAACACACAATTTTAAAATGAAATATAAATAAGAAATCAAAATTTGAGAAAATTTAAATTTGATGTTTAAAGTTTTTATGTCATCATTTTTATTTAAAGGTTTCTTTTGTAAATTAATATGGATTATTCTTAATATCTTTCGCTACATTAGTTCATTGTTAAAAATTGTATAATTGTTAAAGTCAAATTCATGTTTATTAATTGTTTATTATTTTGTTCAAGAAACAAAAATTATCAAAACATTATACTCATTATTTGACCTAAGAGGATAGTATTCTTGGCTTAATACTTTTCGAGACTTGTCGCTTGTAAAATAGTTTGATTGATATAATTACATATTTTGCTTGTATGAAACGTGAATTTCTTACTTCAAGTACATCCTCCAATGCTAACGTTTTCTTGGGACAAGAAAATAAATTTCTTCAAATAAAAAAATATGAGCTTGTCTCAAGTAAAGTACCTCAAGTACATACACCAGAACTCCTATCGAGCGGACAGCTCAGTCGAGTGTCCGCTCGATATGTAAGGTCACCTTGACGTGTTAAGTGAATGGAGCAAGAAGACTAGAAACAGGAGTACAAACTCGGCTGCTTAAAATCGGGAGCAATGGTCCAAACCGTGGCAGTATGCATAGGCGTGCTACCCCGAGGCGCGGTCGTCTTCTGCGCATTCCCACCACCGATTTCACTGATGCATATTTTCATGCGACCAGAATTCATGTAGTTAAGCATATGGTGGGAATTGGTGGGGATGCGCAGAAAACTACCGCGCCTCGGGGTAGTACGCCCAGGCGTCCTGCCACAATTTGGACCATCAGTCCCACTCCATGTTGTGTCTCCTGTTTCTAGTCTTCTTGGAATGGAGCTTAACTGCTCCTTTCTCCTCCTCGTCCCGTCAATTGCCTACTGTTTTCGCTTGATATGAGTCCGCTCGATAAGAGTTCTAGTGTTCATTTACTTGATTCAATGATCTTTTTTTTCAGTGTAGGCTGGTTATAATGTAATTATCTGAAATTTCTAAATCCGAAATTTTATTAATAAAATCAAAACTATTTTTGACATATGATGCTGGTTTTTTAATTACATTATTTAATGTTTTATGAAGCCAGCTAGATAAAAAATAGGTCAGAGAACCAATAACTGATACAGTAGATATTAATGGGAAATGTTCTTTCTGTATTTTTGATGGTCCATAAATTTTTGGTAAATTAGTATCAGTTTGCGTCAATTGTCAATAATTGTAGACTCTATCTAAAAGGTCGTTCTTATTTAACATTAGTGTTATGTCTCTAAATTTGAAACAGCGCAAAGTATACAGCTGTTTCAAAACAGCTTATATACGCTGATCAAAAAGCGATTATTACACTGACTTACAGCGAAATTCACTAATTAATTAGCGTATATACGCTGTTTTGAAATAGCCTATAAAAGGAGACAATGTACAGTTTTGCAGTATTAGGAATCGCCATGGGAAATACCTATATAGACTTAATTTTATAGTAATAACATAATAGTCTAAACGCAAAGACGTTATAGACCAAAAGCAAGAAACATCGTTATAGTACAATCGCAAAGAGTATAACAGGATTAGACTGTTATTCCGGTATATAACAGTCTAATCCTGCTTTGCTCTTTGCGATTGTACTATAACGATGTCTCTTGCTTTTAGCCTATAACGTCTTAGTGTTTAGACTATTCCCAGTTACAAATTTCGTATGGGTTCCTGTATGGGATTCCTTTTAAGGTTCCTACATGGGATCCTGTGTGCCAGGGAATTTTGGCACGAACCCTCGAGGGAACACTGTACACAGGATCCCATGTACCTAGTATTTCAAATCAATTTTTGAAAACTTAACATGCTGTGCAGTAGTTTTCTATAGCACTTACGGCTGCGCAGTGGTTTTTTTTGTTCTTGTAAATATGGTGTGTAACAGTTACTGACAAATGAATTATTTTGTTAACAATATTCTTTTTGTAGATTCATTTAAATTGTTTAATAGATCCCGTAAGGGAACACATATACATACATGGGATACTATGTACACTGATAGCCAGATATGCTTTAACATATTTCCATGGGACCTACGTGTTAAAATGTTAAAGCATATCTAGCGATAGCTGTACAGTGTTCCCTCGAGGGTTCGTGCCAAAGTTCTCTGGCACACAGGATCCCATATGGGAACCCACGTAGGAACCTTAAAGGGATTCCGTACGGGAATCCATAGAGGAACACACGTGGGAACACACACGAAATTTTTAACTGGGTTATGTTCTTCTTATGAAAAATAATTATTGGATTAAGTATTGGATTAAGTATTGGAATAAGTATTGAAGTATTGGAGTAAATATTAGTTTAAGTATTGGAAACTCCAATATTATTTTTACGTAACATATTTTAAACAAATTTTTTTAAATTTTTTGTCCCGGGAAAAAAGGTTTAGATATAATCAGATATAATTAGCTATAATTGATTAAATATATAATCATATCTGGATTTTGTCTCTATCTGACCAGATATAATCAGATGTGACCACATAAAAAATTTTTAATAAATAAATAAATAAATCTATTAAAAATTATAAATATTATTCAAAATTATGAAGTTGGGCGATATGATTAATAAACATTTGTAATAAAGAATTAAAAGTGTCTCTGCCCTCTTTCTCGTCCTAATGAGCGCATCTTTTGCTACAAGAATCTCAAAAATAAATTTTTACCGTTGTGTACCTTCTGGTTATTTTATTGTGATCATTAGCACCTTAATCACTAAACAGTCATTGAAGTAATCGGTGCACTCGAGTTGCGGCAGCGGTCACATTTCTAAGCGGCAATAGGGGAATGTCTATTCTCCCTCTTCTGCCGTCTACCTAGTTGCGGCAGCCTCCCACTGCCCTACAGAGTTGCGCTTGCATCCCCTGTCCCTCTACTCTATCATACTCTCTATGTAATTTATTTAGTTACTAGAAAAATAGAACGCGCGCAAGCGCGCGATTAGTTTTCTATGCATTTTAGAAATTAAACTATATAATAATAAATAAAACAAATCGATGAATAATATTTATCGAATAAGGAGGGCTTTTAGTGGACTTACAGATTGAAAATAGTGAAAAAAAAGAAAAGAAAGTGATTAAATAGTAAGTTTTTGAATAAAAAAAAGTGAATAAGCAAAATCAAGTTTTATATTACTGATATTAAATTGGGGGGCGCCAGCAGAAAAAGCCATTCAAAATTGAAAAAAACAATTCGAAAATCGCAAAAATAATTGAAATATGTAGAAAATAATTAAAAAATGACAAAAATAATTCAATTTGACAAAACTACCTAATTGAAAAATTGATAAAAAAATCAAAAAATGATCACAAAAATTGAAACGAAATAATTGGAATTTAAAGTAAATAATTGAAAAGTTTCAAAAATAATTGAAGTTACAAAAAAATAATTAAAGAATGACAAAAATAATTAAAATTTGAAACAAAGGTTTGAGATTGGTGTAAAAAATTTAAATTTTCGCACAATAATTGAGATATTAAAGAAATAAGTAAAATGTAAAGAAACTAATTGAATAATGACATAAATAATTATAAAAGATGGTGTAAAAATTACACTTTTTAGACAATAATTGAAGAATTGAAAAAAATAATAGAGTTTTCAAGAAACTAATTGAAACTTGAAAAAAATAATTTAAAAATATCAAAAAAATGAATATGTATAGAAAATAGTCAAATAATGACCAAAATAACTGAAATTTTGAAAAAAAAATTAATGAAAATTGAGAAATATATTCAAAAATGAAGTAAAAAAATAAAAAATCCAATACATTAATTGAAAAATTGTATAAAAAAATTGAAAAATTAACGATATAATTAAAATGTGAAGAAACTAATTGAATAATGACATAAATAATTTGAAAACTGATCTTCAAAAGTTAATAAATTCATGCCATTAATAAAAAGATTGAAGAAAAAATTCCAAAGTGTCAAAAATATTTGAATATTGACAAAAATAGTTGTAATTTGGAAAAATAATTGAGAAATAACAAAAATAATTAATAACTTTAAAAAAATTTTTAATTTGAAGAAAATACTTGAAAACTTGACAAAGCAATTTTAATATTGAAATAAATAATTCAAAACTAGTGTAAAAATTAAAAAATTATAGACAATAATTGTAAAGAAAAGAAAAATATTATAAGTTTGATAAAAATAATTGAAAGTTAAAGAAATTAATTGAAGTTTAAAGACAATAGTTGAAATTTGAAGAAAATAATTAAAAAATGGCAAAAAATTCAAATATGAAAAAAGAATTAAAGTTTGAAGAAAATAATTAAAAAAAGTGTAAAAAAATTAATAAATTCGTGACAATAATAAAAATAAAGATGAAAATAATTGAAAATAGGTGTAAGAAATTTAAAAGTTTATGACAATAAAAAAAATTAAATAAAATAATTGCAATTTGTAAAAAATAATTCTAAAATGGCAAAAATAACAAAAATATGAAAAATAGAATTCAAAAATGACATAAATAATTGATTAATGACAAAAGTAATTGAAATTTAAAGAAAATAATTGAAAAATAACAAAAGTGAATTGAACTTGTGTAGAAAATTCGGATATTCCTGACAATAAATTGAAGATTGAAGAACCCAATTGAAATTTTAAAAAAATAATTAAAAAGTTTCAAAAATAATTGAAATAACAAGATAATTGTAAACTGGTGCATAAAATTAAAAATTTAAAGACAATACTTGAAAAATTGACCAAATAATTGAGATTTTAGAAATCTGATTTAATAATGACATAAATAATTGAAAGATGGTGTATAAATAAAAAATTTATAGATAATAATTGAAGTTTAAAGAAAATAATTGAAATTTTTTTAAACTAATTGAAAAAAAATGTTGTTTACGGACAAAAGCCCATTACAATATAAAATTAAAAAATTTATTTAAAGTAACAATAAAATTAAAATTTGATACTTGAATAATGACAAAAGTAATTGAAATTTTAAGAAAATTATTGAAAATTAACAAAAGTAGAATATAGAAACTGGTGTTAAAAATTTAAATATTTCTGGCAATAATTTAAAAGATGGAAAAAAATAATTGAAATGTTGAGAAAAAAATTGAAAAATGACAAAAGTAAATGAAAACTTGTGTAATAAATTTAAATATTCATGCCAATAATTTAAAGACTGAAAAGAATAATTGATATTTGAAAAAATTTAATTCAGAATCGCAAAGATACTTGAAAATTGGCACAATAATGGCAACCCTGCATGATTTATTAAATATTATTAAAATTCATATAATTGTGTAATATATAAATTAGTACCTATTATTTATAATTAATATCTCGTCATTAAGGCTACCTCATCTGCATATTTTGTCTGTAAACTAAAACAGTTTTAAAGTTTTTTGATAAAGAGAATCAAAATTAATAAAAAAAAAAGAAACAGGAATTAACTTCACTCTGGATTTTAAAACGTGGACAGAAAAAGATGAATAAATATAAATAGTAACTAACTTCAGGAGTTTACGGAGATTATTATTATTTAATTGATGGGTGCAGTTTTCGATTCAAAAATATTTTACAAAATAATATTGAAAGGTGGGTGTGTTCTAAAAAAACGTGTAATTCTTTTATTAAATTAAATGCAAAAAAAAAATAATTGAAAAAGTAAATAATTTCTCACATGACAATGCGGATATTAATCGAAGTGCAACAGTTAATCAATTTAACAATTTTTTTTTTAGTAAAACAATTGTTAAAAAATGAAATTTTTATACAATCGTGGCCCACATTTTTTTAAACACGCCAGAAATAAAAATTTTTTTAAATAAGTTGAAGATGCTGCCAGTCCTAAGCCTGGGGAAAGTGTAAAGGAAAAATTGTACGTATGCATACTTCCAGTATCGGACGCGTTTTCTTCTGACAAATTCATTGTTACTAAAAACTGATTTTTCGTCAAAATATGACTTATCTAATGTAAGTCTTTGCTTCGTACGGAAGAGTAGAAGAACGTATAGTGGAGGGGAAGTTACCGCAACTCGTAGTTGAGGGGAGGCTGCCGCAACTCTGCACTCGGTAGGCAGAAGAGGGGGAACAGAGCTTCCCCTATTGCCGCTTAGAATTGTGACCGCTGCCGCAACTCGAGTGCAGCCGAAGTAATAACGTCAAATTCATTAGCATAAAGGTATTTAATTCAAAGGCCGTGACTATTCGTACAGATTTTCTGTACGAATAGCCAGACCAAGGTGGAACGGCTATTCGTACAGAAAAATGAAAAGCTGTCTTTGGCAGCGTAATATCTTTTGTTTTGGCGGTGAAAAAACATAATACAATTTTTGGAAATGCTAGGGGGGGGGTTCTTGTGTCACATACAGTGGTTTTTTAACCAAAATATACCCGGGTAACATTAATTTTCACAAAAAGAAGACTTTGACAATTTTCTGTACGAATAGCCGCTTCATTGAGGTTTGGCTATTCGTACAGATTTTCTGTACGAATAGCCAGGCCACATAGAATGAGCTATTCGTACTTATTCAAGCAATTTTCTGATTGGTTGGGAATTCCATTACGATTTTGTGATTGGTCGAGATTTTCTGTACGAATAGACACTTCGTAATTCAAAAGCATATTTTTCTGAGTGTGCACATATATAATTTAAAAATCCCATGTTCAACTTAGTAGTTTTATGCCTACAGACAAGAGTCTAATACATGTTAACAAATAATCCCTTGGTTTTTTTCTTTACAGCCCCCGGAACTTATTCACCAGAAAAAATAAATTTGTATAAATCACTACAGTTCACTTTTGGTCTCAGAACAGAAACGAAAAAACCAGATAATATTCCAGGTACAACATCATAATATGGTTTTATGAAATATAGTGCATATTTTTAAGACTCTTAAAAATGAACTAATAACTTACTGCATCTTTACACGCAAAAAAATTGTTGAGTTATCACAGACCGACGAGAACCACCTACAGGTCGAGACCGTACACTGTAAAAAATTTTTGTGGTAAATTTTCCATACATGTACTGGACGTAAATTAACCCTTACATTACTGTAATTTTTCCATACAGTTGTATGGAAAAAACCATACATTGTACACTGTTAAAAAAAGGAGTTGAAATTTAACTCCCTACGGGACTCTATAAAAGTCGCACTCCTTGAAGAGTTGAAGTAAAGAGAGTTAACGCTTAATCCTTCAGTCCCCACTCTTCTTAAACATGGAGCCTATGAGACTCACTCACCTTGGGGAGTCAATTTTTAACTCTAAAATCTCAACTCCCAACTCCAGCAACCGTTAACTCCCCAAATTTTTAACAGTGTATGGTTATATTAGTATATTTTATTGTTATTTTTCCATACGATTGTATGGAAAAAAAACCATACGTTGTATAGTTATATCAACATAATTTGTTGCAATTTTTCTATACGATTGTATGGAAAAAAAACCCATACGTTGTATGGTCAAGTCTGTTTCCACAGAAGCAGAATCTATAATTATTTAAATTGATATCTTTAGATTGTTATTTTTATAATTTAATCTTAAGTGTACATTTAAACACTTAATTATTATAGACCTAAGACTAATTAACAATTTTAATACATATAAACACTTAACCTATGAATTAAAATATCGCACGCTCAAGGGGGGATCGAACCCACGGCCCTATAGACGAATTCGCTCGCGGTGAACGCACGCTATTAGTACCACTCGGCTATGCCGGGTAGTTGAGTGTCGATAGAAATAACTTTGGGAGGTTCAGGCCTGGATTACATGCTATTTAAATTATAATAATTCTGGAACGTATTAATTATCTAAAATAAATTAATAGAATTTATTTATCTTTTGTATATACTAATACACAGTTTATACAATCCAATCTCCTAACTTCTAAATATTTTCTAAATAAATATTCTAATATAATAATTGCAATATATGTAAACAAAATTAACAAATAATTATTATTTATTAATTTTAATTTTAATTTAATATTATTATTTAAAAATAAAATATTATTTAAATAATTAATTTCAATAATACTTAATACAAAAGTAAATTATAAAAATTATTTACATATAATATATTGAGGGGGATTTTTATTTAAATAAATAGAATTTATTTAATTTATATAATTAAAGTTTTTTAGAAATAAATGATTTTACAAAATTACGCTATCTAGCACGTAATAATAGGTATATTTTCTTCCAATTATTTCATTAACTTTTTATTTTATTAACTATTGTAAAAATTATGCACTTATAATTACATACAATTTATCATTATTACTGTTTTAAAAAAATTGGAATTTTTCCAAACACGTATGAAAATATTTTGTAATGTATTGTAATTCTTCCATCCCCATGTATGGAATTTTGTCGTAAGGTAATTTTTCCATACTCAAATTGGGTATTTTACTATAAGAATGAATATTTTCCATAATGTCATGAAATTTTTCCATACTGATGTACTGAAAAACATATTTCCATACCAAGTATAGAAAAAATTCGTTACTTTTGTATGGAAAATTTTCCATTATTTTTTACAGTGTAGTTTACGCAAACAGCTGAGTCTGTCGCACACAAAATTTCTTGTATGTTTGCGTAAATGTCTTGTGTTTACTACCCATATACCACCGAAAGTTCCAGCAATATTGTCAAGGCTGAGGCAAGATTATAATATATTACAGCAATGTTGCAGAAATATTGGGAACCTTCCTTGACATTAACAATATGGCTGGAACATTAGGTGCTGTGCCAATACTGACTAGATTGTGCCTCATCATACAAATTAATAGCTGTATCTGACTCAAACGATATTGCTTGAGATACTGTAATAATCTGTATACATCAGCACAAGTTAACGAATTTCGGTACCTCCATGGATTGAATTTGAGTAGCTGTTAATACCGTTCTATCTTTGAATAGCTGCTAGTACTGTTCTATCTCAATTTTTTTATAATCTTCTTTGAACCTTTTATTTCTTTGAATTTTTTGATAATAGTGTTTAATTAAAACATTTTATTTTTTATAATTTACACAAGAAAAATGCCTAAAGTAGATGTTCATAATAATATCCTTGAATTAATCTCTATTTTAAAAAATTGAAAGCTATTAAAGTTGCGAAAAAGGTTAGCCAAAACAATTGAGATAGAACGCTACTAACAGCTACTGAAAGAAAGAACATTAATCCATTAAGGTGTCGATTTGTAAGTTCGACAGGTAGATATAGTGAATATAACAAGAATTTTTTTGCGTGTACCTGCTAAGATGTTCCTCGAAAAACTATAGGTATAGGAGGGTTTCTTTTGAAGCGCAACTTTTAAATTTTAGATTTTGTTAATATTTGGTTACATTTTAGGGTTCCATACACGCCCATACACTACAAGACTTTTCCTGAAACTTGCCTGACCCTAACACTTCAAGTTTCGAAATAATCAAATGAATGTTCAGGTAACATTGCTGCAAGGACAAAAATGTTTGCATGAGAGAAAATATTCAGCACGAAAATTGCCTGAAAATTGAATTGCAATATTCATGGAATATTACGAAGAAAAGGCTTCAGCAATATTCAGGCAATGTTTCGCATAAACTTCAGAACATTTTTTTATTTTCAGCCAATCAGAATTTTACGTTATATTTGACATCCCCAGGATTCTATAAAATTAAAAACTACTGCGCAGCCCTACGGGCTACAGGAATCAAGATCAACCAATGCGCATCAGTTAATGCATTAATTGCCTGAAAATTTGAAAGAAATACTCCATCAAGTTTCGCGTCAATATTTTTTAACATGCAAACATCTTCGACTTTGCACCAATGTGGTCTGAACATTTATTCAAATATTTTGAAACTTGAACGCCTGTCCGTTAAACTATTTGCTTTGGAGTGCTCAAATTTACCCAGGAAATAAAGATGAATTCGAGAGAGCCATTTTGAATTGTCAAGAAGGTTTGGTGAACTCGTGGACGCAGTTTGCACGAGTTAATAGGTTTTGACGAATTCATAACGCTGTCTGGAATTCTGGCAGCTTAAAACAGCGGAATCGGACTTTAAATAAATAAACTAAAGTGTTAAAAGTAAAAGTTTGAAAGAAATAAAATGTAAAATACCTTTATTTAAACGAAAAGACAGTTTTTGTAAAAACGAAAAGATTGAGATCTGACAAGCGTCAGCTGATTTAACGTTCCTAACTTACCTACATAATATTCACTAGTATTCATTTATCTATCCATCGCTTGTTCTCTTGCAGACATTTTTCTGCTTGAAATATCAGAATACAACTTTAAAGAAATGTTTAGAAGAGTAAAAAGTGTAAGTTTAGTTGTGGTAAAGTATTAAAATGACTGCGTTTGCAAGAAAAACCGAATATGAATTGAGATTTGACATTTGAGAAGTAACAGACTTCAGTTCATTTACCAATGACACAGGTAAAGTAGGCCTTGTGTATCGAATGGTAAAATCAACTGACGCTTATCAGATTTGAGTTTTTTCCTTTTTATAAAAACTGTCTTTTCGTTTAAATTAAAGGTATTTTACACTTTATTTCTTTCAAACTTTCAATTTTTACACTTTAGTTTATTTATTTAAAGTCCGATTCCGCTGTTTTAAGCTGCCAGAATTCCAGACAGCTGTTATGAATTCGCCAAAACCTATCAACTCGTGCAAAGCGCGTCCACGAGTTCACCAAACCTTCTTGACAATTCAAAATGTCTCTCTCGAATTCTTCTTTATTTCCTGGGTAGTGCACATATGTATTTTTACTTGCAGTTACAGTAAACTTATAAAGAAAATGATTGGAAGTGTTGGTCACAGCGTTAGCAAGGAATAAGTAAGAACATTTTTTAACAAAAATTAATTAAAATGGCACTAGATCCCTTTTGTAGCGGATAAAATATTTGACAAGAGTTTTGAAATTTGATGTACTATATCTTAATTAATTCGTCAGTATGAGAAAACGGTCACGTGATCAAAATTTATCAGAGTGATATAAGATCGTCAATTTGAAAATTCTTTAGTGTGGGAGGACTAACTTAATCCTATAAAACAATTGGGTTTTTGTAAAACTGTTTGATGCACTTAAAATATAGCTCAAATACAAGAAACTAAGTATGTATTAAAAAAAGTTAAAATTTAAAAGTTTACCAGCAAAAGGAACGCTCGTATAAAGATTTAATTTTTAATATTAACTGTCGATAATTAATATTAATGCGTCATATTAAAAAATAATTATTTCAGCTCCTGGGACTTACAGTCCTGAAAAAGTAAACTTAAACAAAGGACCAGAATATAGTTTATATGGGAAAGGTTGTTCTGGAAAACCCAACGATGTGCCAGGTAGATAAACATTGATTTTACTCTCCACATAAGTTTTCAAATAGCATACAAATAAAAAAGTAAAAAAATGTTTTAGCACCTGGAACTTATAGTCCAGAGAAGGTAAATTTAAATAAAGGTCCAGAATATAGTTTGTACGGAAAGGGTCCATCAGAAAAAGCAAATGATATTCCAGGTAAATAAATGATAATAATTCGTTAACAAAAACATATAGTCAAATATAATATAAAAAAAGTGTAATGGATTAAAATAATTTGCAATTTTGTTATTTTAATTCAACTGGTGATTATTTAAATTTCATTTGGTGCACAGAGAAACCTTTGGGTCTTTTGCTGACCTGACAGGACCTGCGGACTTACTGACAACTCAAAGATTTCTCGATGTATAAAAAAGAGCATTGCAACTTAACTGAATCCAAAACAATTTTCTGTGTATTATTCTTAAAATTAATTAATTGAAATATGAAATTTTTTAGCTCCTGGAACATATTGTCCTGAGAAGGTAAATTTAAACAAAGGTCCAGAATACAGTCTATATGGAAAAGGTCCATCAGAAAAAACAAATGACACTCCAGGTATTTATACGTCATAAACGTTGTTAAAACTTTTCCACCAATTTTAAGGGTAGGGTACACCCACTTTTTTAGGTGTGGGTAAAAATTTCTCAAGTGAGCTACCAAAAACTGACTTTACGAACGTTTAATCTTCGTTTGAATAATTTTTTGAAAGAAGGTGAAGAAAAAAGGTTCCTGAAACACGTTTATAAAAAAATTAATATTTCAATTATTTACAAACAATTGAGTTTTTTAACACTGCCCTGCTAAGAGTAAAAAGATAAAAAGGGAAAGAAATATAAGACTAGAAAGAGATTACACTTTTTCTATCCTTTCCATACATCTACTTTGCATTCCCAAAACACAATATCTTTCTATCTCTAAACTTCTACTTCTTTATATCTTTTCTCTATTCGTTTTTTAATTTGTATCCCTTTCTATTCCCTTTCTATCATCTTCTAAAATAAATAAATCCCTTTCTATCTCTTCGTCTATCAACTATTTTTATCTCTTTCTATTCCTTTTCTATCCTCTTTTTTTCTTTTCTATAAAAAGTGAATCTCTTTCTATGCCTTCGCCTATCTACTATTTTAATTCCTTTCTATCCCCTTTCTTTCCTCTTCTTTAAAAATGTAATCTTCATCTATCCCTTCGCTTATCTACTATTTTGAATACCCAATTGCTTTAGTTATTTTATATGGTAGTATATATATATCTATATATACTGAAATTAATCTGATATTTAACGCGTATAATACTGAAAAATCGTCAGCTACGATGAAGCGAGCCCCTAACCTTGTGCGCATTAACCTAACCACCCTACCAACTGAGCTAACGAACGATACACTGCAGATTACTCCTTTACTTGACTGCCTTTTATCACTCTTACTCCCATCTCTTTTAATCTTCCTCTTATATCTTTTTCTATCCCACATAGTATTTATATTTTTGGAGTTCCATACTGGAAATAAAGAGATAGAAATATTATCACTTTTTATGTTTTCTTATTTCTGTTATAGAAAGAGATACAGAAAACTTATAATTTTTAATCCCGACTCTATACCTTTCTATCCCGCCCTATCCCTATTTCAATGGACATAGCAAGTTATCGCTTTTAATCATATTTTTCTATAACTTTGAATTAATGTCTACTACTTTCACATCATTTCCAAACCCCATCTGAATGAACATGATGTGCTTTCCCTTTTACACTGAGAAAATAAGTTGAATAAATATAACCAATTTTTGATTAAATTTAGCACAGAGAGGTTGTTGATATAGCACCTGCAAAGCTCTTTGTTTATTATTAGCAGATTAAATGCTACTGTTAACCTTGAAGATTGGTTGTGATCGCCGGTATCTTGTGTGTTTTGTTCAGAGTCCCTTAACCTAAAAATTGAGTAGAGGCTTATTTTCTCAGTGAATTCACTTTTCATCTATACTTTTCAATAACCTATGTCATATACACATATTTTTTGCTATTCTTCTCTTAACCAGCATTATCAGTTATCGCTTTTAATCAATTTCCTTCAATAACTTTCTATCTTTTACCTATCACTTTCTATCTTTCACCTATCACTTTCTATCCCTTTCTATCCCTTCTTATACTTCCTTATCAAACCTGTATTAACATGATCAGTTTTCGCTTTTAATTACTTTCAGTAATCTAGTGAGTGATCATGTTCTTTCAGTTGGGGATGGGAAAGTATAAGTATGGATAGAAAGGGATTAAAAAGGATAGAAAGGGATAGGAAGGGATAGAAAGAGATAGAAAGGAATAGGAAGTGAGAGAAAGGGATAGAAGGTAATAGGTGAAAGATTAAAAGTTATAGAAGAAAGGTGATTAAAAGCGATAACCGATGATGCTGGTTAGAGTGGAATAGAAAAAAATATGTGGATATGTTATAGGTTATTGAAAAGTATAGATGAAAAATGATTAAAAGGGAAAGCTCATCATGTTCATTCTGGTAGGGTTTGGAAATAATATGAAAGTATTAGAAATTACTTGAAAGTTATAGAAAAAGGTGATTAAAAGCGATAACTCGCTATGTTCATTAAGGTAGGGATAGGACTGGATAGAAATTAATGAACGAGAACAATTATTACGATTTTGAGTTTTTTGACACATTTGTAACCTAACCTCAATTTTTTATTTTTATGTTTATTATGAAACCTATTATTTTTTCTTTTACTGTCGAAATAACCTACTCATCTTAATGAAAATTGTTTAATATAAACTACGTGGTGTCCGACTTGGCATGGAATGAACCGTATATATGAGGAGCACTTTTTCAAAAGTTGATAAATCCATTTTTCATAAAAGTTGAGATAATTACAAATTTAACATATTAGGAACCTTACAAATCGATCTGTCACTGTTGAATTCAAGAAAAAAATTTATTACAAAAGAATTTTCAATTTAAAAAAAAAATTGGACTTAACCAAAATGATATAAAATTTTAATTTTTTTCCTAGAGTTAATTACAAAAACCTTTAAATTCCTTTATTACTATAAACATTAATTAAAAATCAATCTTCTTAAGTGCAAAAAACATTCGTATATAAATAATTTCATATATTTTTTCTACTTTATAATTTACTCTAGGGGTCAGGTGCGAAACTGCATTTGTTTAATTTTCTCGAAATAACAAAATGTGGATTTATCAACTTTTGAAAAAGTACTCCTCATATGACATTTTATAGCTTTTTGATTCTTTTTGGCATAAATATCAAACTGTCAAATTTTATATACACGGGAAAAAATGAATTAGCTACCTCAGCTAAAAAATTTAGCTGATACTTACTTAGTTACCACAGCTAAATATTAGCTAAGACAGCTAAGACGTTTGCTGCGACAGCTAAAAGTTAGCTGTGGTTCCTAATATTTTTAGATATCATAGCTAAAAAGGTTTAGCTGTCCCTATGACAAATAACTATTTTTAATCCACTTCTGTTAGCTTCCACAGCTAACTTTTAGCTGTCTTAGCTAATATTTAGCTCTGGTGACTAAATAATTGACTGCTAAATTTGGTTAGCAGCAGCGGCTAACTTATTTTTTTCCGTGTACTGGAACTTTTTGTTTTAAAGAGTAAAATAACAGCATTACAAGTGAAAAATTTTATGGTTAAACTACTTGCTCTTTATGTGTCAGTGAACAGTCAACGTATCTCTAATACTTTGATGACTGCTGACTCGACATATTTGTCAGTGAACAGTCAACGAATCTCTAATAGTTTGATGACTGCTGACTCAACATAACATATTCACTGGACTCGTAAGTCCAGAAATTTGAGAAATTTGAAAAATATTAACCTAATTTTTACGACTTCGAATTTTCTGTGTTTTATGATATGGATTAGATAATTTTATTTAGTACTCTCATAATGTAGACATCAAATAATACTAGACCTTCCAAAAGCACGCTACGCGCTCCATATCTTTACCAGAATTCCAGAGGTTATATTTTTTAAAACAGAATGTGTTCACATTTTTCACTTTATTACTATTTTTAACATTATTTAATATAATTTCATCATCCATGTAGGTTCCCACACAGGATCTTATATGTTTACCCACATAGGATCCTATGTAGGGACATACATGGATTCCTATAAGAGAGTTCATTTCATAGAAATGCCGCTAAGTGCGTTCTCTCACCAGGCCCGGATTTACCACACATGGGGCCATAGGCAGACGCTGGTGGGGGCCTATGCAAGGAATGGATTTTTCCGAAATTTACTAAAGTCAAAAAAGCAGTTTCAAAACTTGACACTTTTTTAATGAGCGGGCTTCTTGAATTTCTAAAAACTTCCAATTATTTTATAAAAGTCCCAGTAAGAAGAGAGGAATTGAAAAGTATTTGAATTTGTTAATACTTTTGAATACCTTTTTTGTCCAATGCATGTTTATCCGGCGATAGCATCTTTTTTTATTTGAAAATCAATTCCTATTAATACACGTTTCTAAATATTTTTCAATCAAAATGAATGCATTTATAATAAGAAAAATAAAATTATTATTTTGTAATATCCACAGTTAAGATTAATTAAATCCAAGTAAATCCCTTTATAATGAAAATAAAAGAAGAGTAAAACGAATATTTTAGAATACCCGCAGTACAGGTTTATTAAATCCAAATGAATCCTTTTATAATTAAAAAAAAAATAAAATTATTATTTTGTAATATCCACAGATAAGATTAATTTTTTTTTAATTTTTTTTTATAATTAAAAAAAATTAATATTTTCTAATACCGGCAGTTAAAATTTATTTAATCCAAATGAACCCTTTTATAATAAAAAAAATGTATGTTTTCGAATACCCACAGTTCAAATTTATTTATTCGAAATGATTCCTCCTATAAATAAAATAATAAAATGACAGTTTTTTAATACACATAATTCAGATTTACTTAATCTAAATAAATCTCTTTATAATGAAAAAAGGTATATTTTGGAATACCTACAATTCAGATTCATGTAACCTATATAAATAATCTGTATAGTAAATGTTATACTAAACAATATTCAAATATTCGTTTTCTCTAAATCAAATGTAAGGTAAAAAACAATTTCTTAAATATGTAACTAAGCTTTCTCAATTTTTTTAGATTAATTTTATGGAAATCAAACATGAAGAAATAATGTTATACAAATTTAAAGAACTGTATGTACTATATAAAGTGGGTATTCAAAAATATTCATTTTATTTGAATTTTATTTTCATTATAAAGAGATTCATTTGGATTCAATAATCTGAACTGTGGGTATTAAAATATATACATTTTATTTTTTTCGTTATAAAGGGATTCATTTGGATTGTAAAATATTAAGAAACGTATTAGTAAAAATTGACTTTTCGATAAAAGTTGGTGGTATCACCGGATTCGAATAGATTGAACAAAAAAGGTATTAAAAAAGATTGAACAGTTTTCCTTTTTCTTCGAAAATCATAAAATTTCAATATTTTTTAATTTTCTCTTTTTCTTACTGGGTTTTTTTTTCAGATTTTTAAATGCTTAAAAATATTTTTTGAAGTTCTTTTTGTGGGAAATATTATAGCTGGTGGGGGCCCTTTTTGGTGGGGGCCCCTAGGCAGTTGCCTAGTTTGCCTACATATAAATTCGGCCCTGTCTCTCACCTAAACACACAAACGAGTCTAGACAGATAAGATATAAGAAGGGAGATGTCTAATGAGCTTGAAGCAGTTAAGTTTAAATTCTGACATTGGCTTAATGCGACGGCATATGAATTTAAAAAGCCATTTTCAAAAATCCTATGTAGGAGCCTACCTAGAAACCTACATAAATTCCTATATGCCGACCCAGTATATGAAATACTGCAAAAGATCGCCTGTATGAAAAATGCATTCATCAGATGATCCTATATGGAATTCTATATGGCAAAGAACAAAGGATGCTATGCGGGATAGTACGTAGGATATTACACTGTAAAAAATTTCGGAATTTTCTCCGATGAATTAGTAGGAAATTATTCCGAAACTGGTAGGTAACACATGTTTCCGAATATTTTGTAGGAAAAATTTCCGAAAAGAGGAGGAAAAATACTTTATCCACAGAAAACCGGAAATTATTCCACAAACTTCGGAAAAATTTCCAATCAAAACGGATTTTTAGCCTATAGTAGTAGGAAATATTTCCGGATAGAGTCGGAAAAATACTTTTTTCCTATACAACCGGAAATTATTCCACAAACTTTGGAAAAATTTCCAAGCAAAACGGATTTTTAACCTACAGTAGTAGGAAATATTTCCGAATGGAATGGGAAAAATACATTTTCCACAAAAAACCGGAATTTATTCCTTATACTTCGGGAAAATTTCCAATAAAATGGGATTTTTATCCTATGGTAGTAGGAAATATTTCCGAATGGAGTCGGAATAATACTTTTCTCACATAAAACCGGAAATTATTCCACAAACTTCGGAAAAATTTCTAAACAAAACGGATTTTTAACCTATAGTAAAAGGAAATATTTCCGAATGCAGTCGGAAAAATACATTTTCCACAAAAAACCGGAAATTATTCCTCAAACTTCGGAAAAATTTCCAAACAAAACGGGTTTTTAACCTATAGTAAAAGGAAATATTTCCTAATGCAGTCGGAAAAATACATTTTCCACAAAAAAACCGGAAATTATTCCTCAAACTTCGGAAAAATTTCCAAACAAAACGGATTTTTAACCTATAGTAAAAGGAAATATTTCCGAATGCAGTCGAAAAAATACATTTTCCACAAAAAACCGGAAATTATTTCTCAAACTTCAGAAAAATTTCCAAACTAAACGGATTTTTAACTTGTGCATATTATATTGCTCAATCTAAGAAAATTTTATTTTGTACTCCTACTAAAAGAAACTCCTAGGTTTATTTTTTTAAAAATAAAAATCACTTAATTAGTTTCTCATAATTATTTTATTTATTATAGTTATGAAAAATTTATTTATGTGAAGAACAAATGTTATTTTGTACTCCTACTAAAAGGAACTCCTAGTTTCATTTTTTAAAAAATACAAATGACTTAATTAGTTTCTTCTAATTATTTTATTTATTATAATTATGAAAAATTTATTTATGTGAAGAACAAAAATTTTACTAAAAGATTGTTGATACAGAACTAATAGATCTAACATGTTTTTGTTATAAAAATTTTGTTTTACATATTTATTACTATTATATTTTAATATTTAATTCTTCTGTTTAATTTATAAAAAAAAAATTGTTTTGGGCAATGTTTGCATTTTAAAAATATTACTTTTATTAATATAAATAAATGAAATTGTTTAAAACGTTAATCAATTTATTTGTATTCATTTTATTGAAGTTAATCAATTTGTTTGTATTCATTTTATTGATAATCTGTATCCGAGCCTGTATTCTTGTATCATTTTTAAATATCGATTAATTATTGTTCTCAATTATTTTTCCTAATACATATAATTTAATTTTAAACTATTTTGTTTGAACCAGTTAATATTGTTAAGAATGTTTACTTATTTAATTTATTGGTAATTTAGTAACGATAAATAATTTTTTTACCAAATAAATTTAATCTTATGTTAATTTCAATCAGAAAAAAAGTAAACATTGTTAGTAATGATTGTAATAAAATTTTAAATTTTAATATTAGAAATGTTTTCTATCTTTGAATGTTTCTTAATAATATAAACAGATATACAGATTATACAAAAAATGAAAATTTCTCCGAATATAAATTATCTTATTTCAAATAAATATTTTTAAATTTTATTTGGATAAGATTCTTAAAAATCTTCTCCAAAAAAATGTCTTAATCTTTAAAATAATGGATTCACAAAAAATTTGTCGAAAGGAATTTATTGCCATTCTCCTTTTGGTGAAAATATGTGTGAGTGTCACATGCCAGTAATGCTAACTAAACCATAGGACCAAAATTTATGAGAGTCTATTGTTGACGGGCGATGCCATTGCGGGGGTTCATCTGCACGTGGCGACCAAACGAAACTTGAGATCACCAAGTTCTTTGAAAAGAGAATTTCATAGCCAAGATGGCTCAATGGTTAGGTGCTCGTATCGTAATATGCGTATTTGCGTTTAGCGTTAGGGTTAGTGCGTTCGAATCTCAGTGTCGCTAGGATTTTTCAAAAATTTCGTATGTATGCGTTTAGTTGCGTTTAAGGTATAAATAAAATGTTAATTAATAATCAAATGTAATTTCAGCACAACACAACAATTGAATTAAATAAGTATGTAAAAACAAACCCAAATCCCATACTGTAAAATATAAATTTCCTTAATGTTTTAAATCTGTTGATTTGATTTTTATTATTGAATAATCAATGGGATTTTTTGTATCAGGATAAACATATTTCTTTATTACAACTGTACATGTAATGTTTCATATATGAGTTGGGTCAGGCCATATAATAGTCAACCACCCACTTTGGTTAGAAACGAATTTTCGTTTGTTTATTAAACCCAACCCTTTTTTTCCGTGTACAAAATTTGAATAATTTCCGGTAATTTTGGAAAAAATTCCAACTTAATGTCAGGACAAATATCCGACGTATTCGGAAAAATGTCCAACTTCATATGCGGAAAAATTTCCGATAATTTCGGAAAAAATTCCTCTTCATCAGTAGGAAAAGTTTCCGAAAAAGTTGGAAATAAAACCAATTTTTTTTTCGGAAAAATTTCCACCGTCTGGGGTTCCGTGCTGTCCGAATTTTTTCGGAAAAATTTCCGAAAAATTTTTTACAGTGTACATAAGATCCTATGTGAAAACCGATATGAAATCCTATATAGAATAGGACATAAGATCCCAAAGGGATACTATATGTATAGTATTACCTATATGGGAATTATATGTGTGAGGCCATACGTGGAGTAATCCATAGGATCCTATGTAGGAACCTATATCAAGTCCTATATAGGATAATATGTAGGAACCTATACAGGATCCTATGTAGGATATTATGTAGGATCCTATATGGATTCCAACATATCAACCCATATAGGACACGATATAGGTTCCTACATAATATCCTATGCTTTACTCCACGTATGGACTCACAATTATAATTCCCATATGGGTAATACTATGCAGTATCCCATATGCCCACACAACACCGGAACTTCCCTGAACACTCCCAATATTCAAGGAAGTTTCAAAACTTCCAGTAAGTTTGCTGGAAGCTCCAGAACTTCCCTGAAGGTTGGGAACGTTTAGGCAAGTTCCGGTGCAGTGTGGGTGGGATCCTATGTACTATCCCATATTGGATCCCACATAGGATCCCATGTAGGATTCCATATAGACACATACCTGGCAGCACATAGGATAAGTTCTACATAAGATCCTATACAGGATCCTGTACAGGATCCTATATGGATTTCTGCATATCATCCCATATAGGTCCCGATGTAGGTTCCTACATAGGATCCTATATATTACTCCACGTATGGACTCACATATATAATTCCCATATGGGTAATACTATGCAGTATCCTATATGGGATCCTATGTACCAGCCCATATTGAATCCCACATAGGATTCCATGTACGATCCCATAGACACCTACCTGGCAGCAGATAGGATAAGTTCTACATGGTATCCTACATAAGATCCTATACAGGTCCTGTATGGACTTCTACATATCATCCCATATAGGACCCGATGTAGGTTTCTACATAGGATCCTATGTATTATTCCACGTATGGACTCACATATATAATGCCCATATGGGTAATACTATGCAGTATCCCATATGGGATCCTATGTACCATCCCATATAGGATCCCACATAGGAAGCTCATTTAAGTTTAGCGTCAATATTTTTTCACATGCGGACATATTCATCATTGCACCAATGTTGCCTGAGCATTTATTTAAATATTCCGAAACTTAAGATGTTAGCGTCAGGCAAGTTTCAGGAAATATATTGTACTGTATGGGATATGATAACATATATACTAATTTCAATATTATTTGATTATTCTTTAATAACACCAACAAAAAATTTCCTAAATTTAAATCTACAATATTAAAATAAATTTTATAGAAAAATGTTAATAAATCAACTTTTAATACAATTTATTTAATTTTCTTACAAATATTTTTCAACTTAATAAGTTTATTTATTTCTTTATTTATTTTTATGTTTTATATACTTTATCAATTAAAAAATTTACTTATTTACAATATATAATTTACAGCTCCTGGAACGTACAGTCCTGAGAAAGTAAATTTAAAAAAGGGTCCAGAATACAGTTTATATGGGAAAGGTCCTTCTGAGAAACCCAACGATGTTCCAGGTAGATAAATATTGTCATTTATCTCTTAAATAAAATAAAATCATTAAATTAAATAAAAATTGTTGTAGCTCCAGGCACATATAATCCCGAGAAAATAAATTTTAACAAAGGTCCTGAATATAGTTTGTACGGGAAAGGTCAATCAGAAAAACCAAATAACATTCCAGGTATAAATAAAGTTACATATTTCTTACGCTGGGAAAAATCTGTTGGCTATCATATGGTAGCACATCTTTAGTTATACTAGCCAATAATTATTAGCGACAACAGCGAGCAAAATAGCTGTGAAAGCTACTTAGTAGTTGTATTACCTAACAGAAATTGCTATCCATTTAATAGCAATTGAGGTTAGCTTAGTTAGCTAAATCTTAGCTAAGTCAGCTAATCCTTTTTCTTCATGTAGAAAAGACAATAGTTAACACCTTTTTTTAATTTTTCAGCCCCCGGAACTTATAGTCCAGAGAAAGTGAATTTAAGCAAAGGTCCAGAATATAGTCTGTACAGAAAAGGTCAATCAGAAAGACCCAATGATAATCCAGGTAGTTAGCTAAACCTTAGCTAAGTCAGATAATCTTTTTTTTCATGTAGAAAAGACAGTATTTATAACCTTTATTTAATTTTTCAGCTCCTGGAACATATAGTCCTGAAAAAGTAAATTTAAACAGAGGTCCAGAATATAGTTTGTACGGAAAAGGTCTATCAGAAAGACCAAATGATAACCCAGGTAAGAAAATATTCAGGAATATTCTAAAGAAAAATATCAAAATTTTAATCTTAAAATTACATTTTTATCCCACAGGCACAAACATGGCGCTTTTAGATGCCTGTAGGCAGGGTCTAAACGCATTCATTTGTTCGACCGGGTAAAAATGGCTTCCATTTTTTCCCTAGGGAAAAAATGAACAGCTGATCCATGCATTTTTTCCACCACAGGGCAAAAATGGCCGCCATTTTTATACGGTCAAACAAGTGAATGCATTTAGACCCTAACCTACAAACATTTAAAAGCACCAAGTTTGTGCCTTTGGAATAAAAAGTATCGTAAGCAACACGGGTTTAAAGTCAGTCCAATTTGTTTACAATGATGTTTGTGTACTCGTTTACGTCTCGGGCTTCGCCCTCGACTGTCACTCGTATACAAACATCAGCGTAAACAAATGGCTGCCTTTAACCCCTTGTTGCTTAATATACTATTTCCAGCACCCGGAACATATAGTCCTGAGAAAGTAAATTTAAATAAAGGCCCAGAGTATAGTTTGTACGGAAAAAGTCCATCACAAAAACCAAATGACATTCCAGGTAAGCAAAATATTTATACGTGTCTCAAAGAAGTTATCAGATTAAAACATTAGAACTAAACATTTTATTCCCTGGAAGATAAAATCCAGAGAAAGTTAATTTTAATAATGTTCCAGAATATTGTTTATTCGGAAACGGACGGAAGATTGTACATTTCTGAGAAAAAGCAACAAATTTAAATATCGAAATCTTATTTTTCAGCCCCCGGAACATATAGTCCAGAGAAAGTGAATTTAAGCAAAGGTCCAGAATATAGTTTGTATGGAAAAGGTCCATCAGAAAAACCAAATGACATTCCAGGTATAAATATATTTACATATTTCTTACACTGAGAAAAGTCTGTTTGCTATTATATGGTAGCACAACAGCAAACATAATAGCTGTGAAAGCTAATTACACTAGATTTCCTATCGAGTTGACAGGTTGGGTGTGTGTCCGCTCGATATGTCAGTTCAGTTTGACCTGTTAAGTGAATAGAGCTACTCTTTTTCCTTCTCCTTTCGTCCCGTCGATTGGTTATTGTCTCCGCTCAATATAAGTCCGCTCTATTGAAGTTTTAGTGTACTAGTTGTGATACCTAACAATAATAGCTATCCATTTAATAGCAATTGGGGTTAGCTAAGTTAGCTAAATCAATTAATCTTTTTTCTTCAAGTAAAAAAGACAGTTGGTCCTAAACACCTTCATTTAATTTTTCAGCTCCTGGAACATATAGTCCTGAAAAAGTAAATTTAAACAAAGGTCCAGAATATAGCTTGTATGGAAAAGGTCAATCAGAAAGACCAAATAAGAACCCAGGTAAGAAAATATTCAGATATCTTCTAAAGAAAAATATCAAATTTCAATCTTGAAACTATATTTTACAGCCCCCGGAACATATAGTCCTGAGAAAGTAAATTTAAATAAAGGCCCTGAGTATAGTTTATACGGAAAAAGTCCATTAGAAAAACCAAATGACATTCCAGGTAAACAAAGTATTTATTCGTGTCTCAAAAAAGACCTCAGATTTAAACATGAAAACTAAACATTTTATCCCCTGGAAGATATAATCCAGAGAAAGTTAATTTTAAGAAAGCTCCAGAATGTTGTAAATACGGAAAAGGACAGAAGTTTGTACGTTTTTGAAAAAATCATCAAATTTAAATATCGAAAACTTATTTTTCAGCACCCGGAACATATAGTCCAGAGAAAGTGAATTTAAGCAAAGGTCCAGAATATAGTCTGTATGGAAGAGGTCCATCAGAAAAACCGAATGACATTCCAGGTATAAATATATTTACATATTTCTTACACTGAGAAAAATCTGTTTGCTATTATATGGTAGCACATTTTTAGCCATAATAGCCAATAATTATTAGCGACGAAAGCAAGCAAAATAGATGTGAATAGAGTTGCATATCGAGCGAGACATTCTCGTTTTTATATTAATTATACTCGATTAACGAGAATATGTTCATGACGAGAAAAGAGATTGTCATTTGTTATACTCGTCTGGTCAAAACATACTTCAAATTGTTCATTCTCGGCTGAATGTCATTTTCAAAATCAAACTAAAAGTTTGAAGAGAAAAGATTTGTATTTAAATAAAATGTCAAAAAAAAAAAGAAAAAGCAATGAATCTCTTGAAGATTTATCAACATCTGATCATGTAGAGATTAAAACACTAACATAGTACACACAGAAGAAGAAATTTTAGCTTGGTAAAAATATTTTAAGTTTTAAAAATATTGTTGTATTTTTGCATTGAAAGAAAAGTTACTTTTTCTGAGGTTTATTGTGAGATAGTCAAAAACAATATTTTTCAACTAGACATTTAAAAAAAAAAGTAATATGGTAAAACATTGTCTTTTGATGATTTTATAGTAAATCTCCGAAAAAAGTGTTTTTTCTCATTAAAAAATACGTATACAAATATAAATTCGTAGACTTTATGGCACAATTGAACAAGAATTTTAAAAAATATTTAAAATTACGAATTTTGTGTTCGATTTGTGACAAAAAGAGTTAGGAATATTTAAAATTTGAAAGTTTAAATTTGAAGGTCCAACGTAATGTACGTATGGAGATATTAATTAAATTTTTTTTAAGTGTTATAATAAAAACGATATTCTATAATAATATTATTTTTCACTTTTGCAGAATTTTTATGATTTAATTTTTTATGGAACTTTAAAATACAAATTTTTTTGGCAGTATAATTCATCTATTAAATTCATTTATATTAAAGATTTTTATTTTCTTTGGATTGTAGAGTAAAATTAATATCCTTAAATTCCTTTTCGTGATATCTATTGAGATGTCGTTCGACTCCTGAAGTGTTCCCATCAGTGACTCTAGTACTAGATCGATGAATTGATTTTATATTTTAATATACTAAAATTAGTTATAAAAATGAATGTATATTTTTAATACACCATGTGATACATAATTTAAATTTTTATAATTATAAGATGTAAAAAAATGCAAACTAAAATTGCTTATTTTTTATTTAGTTCTAAATATTGTTAAGAAATGAAATTTAAAATGTTTAAATTATAAGAAAAAATTATTAAGGAAAAATTAAGATTTTTAAAAATTCTACTTTAAGCATAATTATAAGTAATTTTAGTATATTAAAATATAAAATCAATTCATAGATCTAGTACTACAGTGACTGATGGGACCACTTCATGAGTCGAACGACATCTCAAGGGATATCACGAAAAGGAATTTAAGGATATTTATTTTACTCTACAATCCAAAGAAAATAAAAATGTATAATATTAATGAATTTAATAGATGAATTATACTGCCAAAAAAATTTGTATATTAAAATTCCATAAAAAATTAAATCATAAAAATTCTGCAAAAGTGAAAAATAATATTATTATAGAATATCGTTTTTATTATAACACTTAAAAAAAATTTAATTAATATCTCCATACGTACATTACGTTGGTCCTTCAAATTTAAACTTTCAAATTTTAAATATTCCTAACTCTTTTTGTCACAAATCGAACACAAAATTCGTAATTTTAAATATTTTTTAAAATTCTTGTTCAATTGTGCCATAAAGTCTACGAATTTATATTTGTATACGTATTTTTTAATGAGAAAAAACACTTTTTTCGGAGATTTACTATAAAATCATCAAAAGACAATGTTTTACCATATTACTTTTTTTTTTAAATGTCTGGTTGAAAAATATTGTTTTTGACTATCTCACAATAAACCTTAGAAAAAGTAACTTTTCTTTCAATGCAAAAATTCACATAAAAGTTTATAAGCTTTGAGACACCATTACTTAATATAAATTTTACAAAATACATGTTTTTTTTCAATTGGTAATAAATCAGAGATGGAAAAATTTTAGATTCAAAAACCTTTAAGTAGATTCTCTTTATGTCAGGTTACAATATCATCTTTTAAAATGAGTTTAAAGTTAATGAAAGTTTATTTGACTTGTTCCTAAATTTTTGTATTTGTTTCGTTTAATGTTACTTTAAAGGACGTTTTATTTTAAATATTAAAAAGAACTTGTTTAAATGTTTCTGTTTCAGCAGAAAATGTAATTACAATAATTACGAAATGTAGAAGTTTATAATTATTTTTTCTAACTCATGTGTATAATTTGAAATTAATAAACAACTAGTTGCTCGATAAAAAAAAAGTCTTTTGTTCAATTATGAACATTATTATTATCTGCAAATAAACAAATTTAATTCTATAAAATTATGCAATTGAAATAATTCATTTATTAATTATTTTATTTCCTGTTAAAAATATGTATTGAACATTGCATATTATACGTTTTCTATTAAATTAAATCAGGAAAATTTTACTCATGTGTCAGCCAGAAGGGTTACTAAAAATAAGTCATTCCAGTGAGATTTTTAATGCTTAATGATTAAAAAATAAAATTAAACAATAAATTTTCCAAATATTTTAATAACTAAACTATATTCTTTGAAATGTTTGTTTCGATTCTACTAATTGATGATTATATAAAAATCTTAAATATAGAAAAATTATAAATATAGCATTCTGACTTAGTTAGGTGGTTTAATTAAATCCTGTTATTTTAAAAAATAATAAAATGACTTATGTCTATAAGTGTATATTCATTGCTTATTTCTTTTTGTTTGCTGAGAAATGAACGAGAAAATGCGAGATTCTCGTTAACTTATAATCTTGTTTTCGAGAACGAGAATGAGACGAGACTTCCGATTTGAAAACGAGAATCATTCTCGTTTCTATATGATTCTCGCTCGTCTCGCTCGTTATGCAACTCTAGCTGTGAAAGCTAATTACTAGTTGTATTACTTAACAGAAATAGCTATACATTCAAAATCAATTGGAGTTAGCTAAGTTATCTAAATTTTAGCTAAGTTAGCTAATCTTTTTTCTCCGTGCAGAATAAACAATTTTCAACATCTTCATTTAATTTTTCAGCCCCCGGAACATATAGTCCTGAAAAAGTAAATTTAAATAGAGGTCCAGAATATAGTTTGTACGGAAAAGGTCAATCAGAAAGACCAAATGATAACCCAGGTAAGAAAAAAAAGCTAAATATTTTATCCCTGAAAGATAGAATCTAGAGAAAGTTAATTTTAATAAAGCTCCAGAATATTGTTTATACGGAGAAGGACCACGTAAAACACCAAATGAGATTCTCGCTAAAAAGATTGTAAATTTCTGAGAAAAAGCAACAAATTTAAATGTCGAAATCTTATTTTCAGCCCCCGGAACATATAGTCCAGAGAAATTGAATTTAAGCAAAGGTCCAGAATATAGTTTGTATGGAAGAGGTCCATCAGAAAAGCCAAATGACATTCCAGGTAAGCAAGCGTTTGAAAATTTTCAAAAAAAAGACAACAAACTTAAGTATTGAAATTATTTTTTTAGCCCCTGGAACATATAGTCCGGAGAAAGTAAATTTGAGTAAAGGTCCAGAATTTAGTTTGTACGGAAAAGGTTTATCGGAAAAGCCGAATGACATTCCAGGTAAAGAAATATTTAGAAATGTTTAAGGACATGTGATGGAATATGACGTCACTGGTACAGGAAAGATTTGTCCCTTAATTTTCTCTTAAAATGTCTTGAAATATTAAATATTTTAAGAGAAAAGTTACTGACAAATTTTACCTATATCAGTGATGTCAATCTCCATCTCATGTTTTTAGAAAAATATATTTTTTAATTTTTATTAATTCTTATTATCCCTTTAACACCCGAGCAAAACTGAGAGTAGGTATAAAAAAATGAAACACTATTCTAGGGGTTATCGGGGTCGCTGATTACGAATTTGATGTCAAATTGACAATTGACAGCTGTCAATTCAGTTATCAACTTTTCTAAAAAGTGATTATTTTTTATGAAAATGATCGTATAAGGGTTTTTGGGGTCGCTGATTACGAATATGATGTCAAATTGACAATTTGACAATTGACAGCTGTCAATTCAGTTGTCAAATTTTCTAAAAAGTGATTCTTTTTGACGAAACTGACAGTGTAAGGGATTTCGGGGTCGCTGATTACAAATATGATGTCAAATTGGCAATTTTCCAATTGACAGCTGTCAATTCAGTCGTCAACTTTTCTAAAAAGTAATTATTTTTGACGAAAATGACAGTAATATCGGTTTCGGGGACGCTGACTACAAATATGATGCCATTTTGACAATTTGACACCTGTTAAATCAAATGTAGGATAAGAGCATATAAGAACATTTTCAATGATTATTTTTTCCTTCTTTTCATGAACGAAATTGAATATCAACTTATAAAAGGACATTTCATGTTATATATAGGTATTTAACAAATCGTAGAAAAATGCAACAAAACAAATTATCTGTATGAAAGATACGTAACTTTAATAGAAACTTTTTATGAAATGTATTTATAATACTGGTATGTATTCATAAATTTTGTAAGACTAGATTTATTAACTTTCGACAAAAATTCAAAAATGTGCGAACGACAAATCACTCAGCTACAGACGAAAAGACAGGTTGTACAATTCGTAAACTTTTTTCTTTTTTGCTTGTTACAATCTGGGCTGATTTCGATTATGTGACAGGTGTTACCTGACAAATTCACATTATATTCGTAATCAGCGACCCCAAAAACCATTATACTGGCATTTTTTAAAAAAATAATCTCTTTTTAGAAAAGTTGACAACTGAATTGACAGCTGTCAATTGTCAAATTGTCAATTTGACATCATATTTGTAATCAGCGACCCCGAAATCCCTTATATTGTCATTTTCGTTAAAATGAATTACTTTTTTACAAAAGTTGACAACTGAATTGACAACTATCAATTGTCAAATTGTCAATTTCACATTATATCGTAATCAGCGACCCCAAAAACCCTTATAAACATGTGTCACTTATTTATAGTTATTGTTACTACTTGGGAAGCACAAGTTATTTTTTTTATGTTTGAGGCGCCATCTAGGATACGCCATTTTGAATTTTTTAATTTTGGGACCAGATTCGTATTAAGTAGTTCAAAAACTTTTAAATTCTGTGTCCCAAAATTTTTTTTTGACTTTGATGTCCGACTGGGAGCTAACTGAGTTTTTTTCACGATTTCTGAGATTTGCATAAACATTTGGTTATTTATTTATAATAAAATAATTTTTTTTTCATTACTTGTATTTTTTTCTAGATACTAGCATTCATACTGAAGAAAATAAGCTAAATCGCATTGAAAACTATTGATATTCAAGAAAGTTACAAGCGTTTTTGCAAGTGGGACATATACGTCCCGCAGGCGTTAAAGGGTTATACTAGAATTAAAGCTCCACCTATCCCAGTTATGAAATAATAAAAAATTTGATTCTATTTTAAACCTGCAAGTGAAATTCAGTCGATTTTTCTATTGAAAACTCTACATAGAAATTAAAAAAATTAAAAATTAAGAATTTGTAACAATGTTGTAAAATATTATAATAATTCATTCGCTATTTTTTTGTCGTATTTTTATAATAATATGATTTACAATTTTTTTTTTCATTTTTCAAATGAACATTTGCACTAACTGATTTCTAATAACCAGAAAATTCTATTTTTACTCAAATACACTTTAGAATTGATTAAAATATTTAAAACAAAAATGTTTACCTTTTCACCAAATACTTTAAAAATGTATATACTTTTTTATTTAACGTATAAAAAAAAGCTGGAATTGGACTAAGTTTTCTTTCACTTATTCCTCTGATTCATCCTTAAGAAGAAAAAATTGTAATTTAACCATAGCACAATAATTTGTAATATTAGGAAAAATGTTAGTCTTTCTAGGTGCATTTGTAAAAAAATAATAATTATTAAGAATAATTTGTTTAAGGTGGTTCTATTGTAAATATAATTAACATTACCATTTTAATCAAATTTGGTCCACTGGTGAATAATTACATTTTTGAGACTTCTGGAGACTTGTGAAAAAAGCTATAAGCGTTCTTGTTTTTAACATTTTACATTGAGCTTTATGGGAATTAAATAGTTTGTTATATATATTTAGAGATTTACATATATTTTCAAAAGTACCTTGAGGTCTCAAAAATGTAACTGCATCATTATAACGCCATTATCTACTAATGCAATGGACCAAATATGATTAAAATGGTAATGTTAGTTATTTTTACGATAGAACCTCCTTAAACAATGTTCAGTGGTGATTATGGTTAATTTTGCGAAATATCTTTTTTTTTCAATATAAATATTAAATAATTTGTAAAATTAGAAAAAAGTTATATCTTACTAAGTTAATTTATAAAGAATTAATAATTACTAGCAATAATTAGTTTAAAAAATTGCAAGTAGTTGTTATTGGTAAAATTTGCTGAACATATTATTATTTTAAATATAAACAAAATAGAGAGTAAAAAAACTAGAACTTGCTAGGTTTATTTGAATAATATTTATAACTTAACAATAAGAAACTGCTTAAACAAATGAAAAATACATAAAAATATCTGTAAACATTCATAAATTGACCATATGTAACAATATTTTTTGAAAAATTCTAAAGAAAGTATTTGTTAGTAATTAAAGGGTCAGGCTTTGCTGGATCAGCTAAAATTAATTATAAGAATTCTGTTTCTAATAAGGACATCATTTTTGTTATCCTTAAACTATGTAAATTAAGCTAAAATTATTAGAACTAAAAAAATTATTTTTCGAAGTTATTAGTGATTGAAATTTTTAATAGTGCAAAATGAAAACATATTTTTCTCGAGTTCTTCTTAACCGATTTTAAAAGTTAACAAAGCATTTTAATTGTCTTGAAACGTAGTTTTTAAAAATATTTTTTGTTCTTAAGAATTTTTAATTTTTATCTTTTTTAAATTATTTATTTAATTAATGTTAATAAAAAACAGCTTTTTGCGTGCATTACGTATAATTTTAAAATACTGTTATATTCTTGACAATTTTTTGATAATAAAACCGTTAAGAAAAAAATTGGCCCGTGATTAGAGACAAAGATATTAAATTTTTTTTTTTCGGTGTGCAAAAAACATTTTTACCTCAATTACATGAATCCGTTGTCTATAAAAACCATTGTTCCTAATAGCGGGCCATTTTTTTTCTTAACGGTTTTATTTTCAAAAAAGTGTGAAGAATACAACAGTATTTTAAAATTTCACGTAATGCACACAGAAAGCTGTTTTTTATTAACATTAATTAAATAAATAATTTAAAAAAAGATAAAAATTAAAAATTCCTAAGAACAAAAAATATTTTTAAAAACTACGTTTCAAGACAATTAAAATGCTTTGTTAACTTTTAAAATTGGTTAAGAAGATCTCGAGAAAAATGGGTTTTCATTTTGCACTATTAAAAATTTCAGTCACTAATAACTTCGAAAAAAAAATTTTTTTTGTTCTAATAATTTTAGAGACTAATTTACATAGTTTAAGGATAAGAAAAATGATGTCTCATTAGAAATAGAATTTTTATAATTTCAGCCGATCCGCTTGGCGAAGCCTGACCCTAAAACAATTTTTTTTTGCATTTATGGGAGTTGTTTATAACCCTATAAAAAGTAGTTAATACTAACGAATTATTACATAAATTATAGGCTTTTAAGCACTTTAAACTTTTCGCCTTTCAATTAAACAGTATTTCTCTTTCCTAGAAAATGCGATTGTCTAATGAATAACAATTTAAAACCGGTAATTTTAGACTATCATCATTATTAATAAAATTTCACACGGTCTGCCTCCATTTAACACCTCAAAATACTCACGCTCCAAAGTAGATTCCGCCAAAAGAAACCAACAACAACAATGTTGAGGATGACTGACTTACAGCACCAACGATTACCACAGGGGTTTTTCTAATAAAATAAACAAGCCGCAATAATTAATGTTCACAATTTACTGGTTTAATCATACCAACTTTACATCTGAATTTGTACGTCAAATTTCTCTAAAACAAAACTCTCAGTCTTTCTTTTTCAATTAATAATCACTAAATAAGCCTCGAAAGTTCAAACGTGCTCGCCTCGATCCTCGATCATTCATCGACAGCTTCCGTTGACCGCCCTTCCTGATAAATAAGAGGTGGGGGTTCCGTCCCTTTCGCATTCTCTCTCAGTCGATCCACGCCACCCTAATCTTCTCACTCTCCCTCATAGCACCTAAACTTGCCTCAACTTTGCCAACCTTTCCTCAAGTTTCTAATCTTGCAGCAAAGTTTCTGAAAGTTGACGATACTTTAGGAAAGGTGCTATAAGGGCCCTTGCTTTTGCAGAAATCATCTTAAACACCCTTCGTAATTCATGCAGAAGTCGTCCCTCTGCGCGCAAGGGCAACAGATCTTCAAATGACCATGATCCCAACAGTTAAAGCATACCTTTGGGGGGGGGGGGGGGGGTCGATCTCAGCCATCGTTGGTATCAGGGTGAGGTTTCCGAAGAGGACTCTTTTTGTCTACATTGGCTGCTGTGGTCTAGGGGTTCTTGGCACAGCTCCGAATGACGATAACGCTGACACTTTTCTCCGCTGATGCTCAAATGGTCCCGGAGGAGTGATCAGACGCGGTGCTGGAGAGACGCTTCTGACACTGATGAACTCATTGGATCTCTTGTAATTCACGAATATGCTTGTCACAATCTCGGTGATCCTCCCCTATAAATGTCGCGATTGTGGTTTTAAAGACACTATTTCTCTTCTCGACCGGATTTGCCTGCGGATGATAAGGTGGCGTAGCAAGTTACTGAACACCACAATTATTCAGGTCTGACTTTAGAAATTTTTTGTCAAACTCCTTCCCATTATCCGTCAACAAAAGTTTCCCACCTGAAGAGAATCAGCTCCTCAAAAGCCCTCGAAATGGATTTACCATCCGCAGATCTCAACGGCTTGACTTCCGCACAACGAGAAAACAAATCCTCGAAGATCACTAGGTAACAACACTGACTTTTGCTAGAAGGAAATTCCATGCAGTCAGCTGCCATTACCACCCAGGGTCTCTTCACAATGCTCTGTCCCATAAGGCCTTGAGGACTTTCATGTGAGACCTTATGATACAGACACTTTATCGCTCGGACATTATTCAACAAATTGCTGGACATCATGCGAAACTCCGTGCCAATAATATTCTCTCGCAACTCTATCATAAGTTTTCTCGATATCCAAATGACCAGCCAAAAATTCTGAGTGCGCACTTTTGAGCACTCTCTCACGATAATTGGTCTTTTGGAAAGACTAATTTCCACCCCTCTTCATTCCCAACGATCAAAAGCAAAACCGGATCCTATCTGAAACGATACTAACTCGTCTCTAGAACTTTCCATCTAGGAAACCTATAAGGAAATTTTAACACCAACTCACGTCTTTTGAGATACCAAGGATCAGAGATCATCTTAAATACCGAAACATCTTCAAATTTACCTCATACACCTTGACAACGCATTAGGGAAATGATGGAGTACTCCCCTCCGGTGAACAATCTTGAAGTCCTACTGCTGAATTATCTGGTCGGTGTCGGATAAATTACCACTAAAGCATCTTTCGCACTTCCTGGTTCGCCCACTTTAAAATCGCCGGCGACATCTTCCGAGATCAATGTTTAATCGAAGTTGGAGAAACTCCAAACTCCCTCGTTTGAACACAAATTGTTCTCGTTTACACTCATACGCGAAAAACGACGAAAAATAATTTATTTGGATTAATTCAATTTTATTTGAACCAAGTAAATTTTTTTTTCAGTGTACAGGAAATGTATGGAATTTGAAAAATTGAAGATCCAATTAAACATACACTTTTACTTAATCAGCTTTTCAAGACAATTTTTGTAATTAAAATCCTTCAAAACATATATTTAGCTTTGGAACATAGAGAATACCTATTTGAGAATAATGTAGAATCAATTTCAAAAATATTATTTTCTAATTCTAGAAGTATTTGAGGAAAAATCAGGTATTTAATAGAAAAGAAATCATTGCGATTTAAAGTAAATAAATTTAATTATTCCCTTTTCAAGGTTTCTTGCAAAGTCAATGGTCAAAAAATGTTTATTCAAACAAAAAATGAAACTATTTTTAAAGTGTTGTCATATTGAGAGCATCATGCTTCAGTAGCACAGATCGTCTAGATAGTATTTATAATTCTAAGAGTATATGTAGTTTTGAAATTCATAGTAAAATAATAGAAGGCCACATTATAACGATTCTGTGATTTCATATGTAAATTCTCTACTTTACATTAAGTAAAAACATTGAACTAGTATACACGGAAAAAATATCCATGAATAAGTACGGAATTTATTCATAAGTTTGGGTCAATAGAGAAAATTTGACGATTCTTGATGAGCTTTTATTAACAATTAACGAAAATCCAGAAGAAATCCCAAAACAGTAATGTAGAAACTAAAATATGGTTCAGCACTTTATATTTAAGTAAATACTGAACCAGTTCCTGACTTTTATACATTGGGAGGCGTGGCCTCACGCCCACTGTCTTGTAGCGCACTGCAAACCGTTGCTCGTGTATAACGTGTATGTAAGGACTTGTAACTGCGTCAGTGGTCTAGTGGATACAGTGGGCGGCTTTAGAGTGAGGGGTCGCGAGTTCGAATCTTCCAGCTTCGGATTTTTCTGTTTCACATTTTAAAATATTTCATTTAAACCACTAATCTACAGGTAAATGGTATGTTTGAAATCAGACCGAAAGAAGTCAAATTATGAATTTTATTTTACATCTGATCTTTAAGAATTTTTCATTTGAATTAGTTTGAATTAGTACTAAATTCCTTTTTTTGACCCAAACTCAAGTACAAAGTTCATGAATATTTAAGAAATTATTTTTTTCCGTGTATATTTAGTTAATTTTGTTTGAAACCGTTTAATAAAGTTTAATCGTTTAAACCGTTTACTACAGTTTTATTAATTAAAAATTTACTTTTTTCTAAACGTTTTAATTTTTATTAACGACCCATGCCATGACGCCAAATTCTGGGAACAGCATTTGAACGTATTTAAAAGCTGATAATAAAGGTTTTTAATTTTTTACCCTTGTTTGTAGACGTTGAGGATGAATCTTTTTAATTCTATAACAGTTATTTGTTGTGATAAGGACGCAAAAAATAGGAAATCGAGACTCGTGCAGAATTTGCAATCACACGAATCCTGCGCGCTCAACTGAACCAGTCATAAAGTTTTCCTATTGTCTTTTTATAAAAGTTTATCATAAAATTTAAAAGTACTTAAACCCTTAAACTCATTATTTGCTTAAATTAAAATTTTTTGGTAATTCTTTAAAATTTTATGGAACTTACGCTAACAAGATTCATTGAAGTATTTTAAACAAACTTTGTTTTCCCATTATCCGAAGGCTCATCCGACGTTTGTGTCTGTTCGCTGCGAATTTTGCCGAGCATTCGTCGAGCATTACAGGCTCGGCACGCATAGTGCGTTTCGTCCTTAATGCTCATGCCTGTGGGGATTACAGATGTAGGCTTTAAGATATGTTTTTCATACACCGGGTGTCCCTACATAACGTGAACATATTTTAGGTTTGATATCAGCTCAAAAAATTAAGTCATCAAAGTGTTGCTCATTTTTTGATTGAACTTTAATTGCTCGAGTTATTTGCAAAGGTAGTAACTTATGGCAATACAAAGAGTGAAGGCGGATCACCCCCCTGGACCGAAAGACCCCTGTGGCCTTCAAACCCTATTGTGCTTGATTTTCGTTTTCTTCACACTTATTAAGACTCTTTTTTTCAACTCTCTTTTTCAGCTTGGAGGGAATAAACTGTGAAGTAGAACATGCCCTCTAAGGTAAAGGCGTTGCGTGATTGGCCAATTTGGAATTGCAAATAACTCCCGCAATTCAAGTTCAATCAAAAAACGAACAACTCTTTGATGACTTAATTTGTTGAGCTGATATCAACCCTAAAACCCTACTTAGGTTTGGGCCTACATGTTATGCAAAACAAATAATTTTTTTTTCAAAAACGAGAAAAATATCCTAAACACGTAGTATAGTATAATGAGCTCCCACTTTCCAAAAAACTAGAACAGTTGCACAACTTCTCCCGTTAGAGGTGCTTCAGTTCTCAATTGCACACAGTTAAATGGATGTAAAAAACTTGCCTCAATTATTTTTGAATATAGCATTAAAGTGGCAGCTCCTTATACTACTTCCTGACTGTAAAGTTTCGTCTCGTGTAATATGCAATTAATTATTGTTTTCAAAGTTCAATTCATTTAATACTATAATTTGTGTACTTATTTCAGCGCCTGGAACATATAATCCTGAAAAAGTAAATTTACATAAGGGACCTGAATACAGTTTATATGGAAAAACTTCTCCTTCAAAAGCAAACGACAATCCTGGTATGTCCTCTTAGTTATCATATTTCTAATAATTTTTATACAGCATTATAGAAATAAAATAAACGTTTATATCGCTTTTAATCACTGAAAAAAAACTTTTCTTGCACTAATCAAAAATGCATTGGATCAAGTGAAAATTATGCTTATAATCGGTTCTAGTATAAAATATTATAGACTCTCAAGAATTTGAGATTATGTTAAACTGTTTTGCGAAATTGCGAATGACAGAAGCAGACCCTTACAGAAAAGAAGTACTGACCGGTTGTATATCCGTGTACAAAATCATCTACTGTACTTGTACATGGTTCTGGATAAAATCATGTACAGGTGCATTGACTTGTCTTGTACATGAACTTGTAAATCGTCAGCACATGAATTTGGAACAACGAAAACGTACAAGAACATGTGCATGTTTTTCTAAAGTCAGTTCTCGTGCGCAGGGGAACATGTGCGTGTTTTTGGAAGCTACAAAAAGACAGCAAATGTTCACGTAAGGGAACGCGTTCCTGATCATGCACAAGTTCTTACTTAGTAGAAGAACACGCATACAAAATTGTACGTGCCTCTGTGCGTGTCCATGCGTAGCGACAAAGCTGATTTAGTAAAGCAAGTTCCTACATACGTTTTCTTGTATTTTCATGTACACGTTCTTGTGCGCAGCTTAAGAAAGGTAAAAATCACTATAAATGATCTTGTACATGAACGTGTAGAGAAATCTAGAAATAAAATTTTTCGAAATAGCAAGAACATGTACCGGATGTTGTACCCTATCAGGTGCAAGAACATGTTTGATTTTTCCGCAAAGAATTTTCAGGGTGCACATTCTGGTACACGAACATTTACAATTTCCCGCATGAGGCGCTTCACAGGTTCCTGTAACAGAACTTTTACAGATACATGTAAAATAAATAGTAGACTTTCATTTACGTTACTAATGACTGTTCTTCAAGTTCTTGAGCAGGACTTGCACAATATATTCTACAGGTACTTGTTTTAGGATGTTTATATAATAAAATGCAAATTTTATTTTTTTAAGAATAGTTTATTACAATGCAAAATTTAAGTTTCCTGTAAAAAGAGATTTATTAGAACACATAGTATTTTTTAATTCGACTTAAGGATTGTTGTAATTAAAGAAGTGCTTATTTTTTAATTAAAACTAAAGTTCCAATTAACGGGGATGTATTTCCTCCAAAAAATGACAGAAAGAATGCTGTAAGCTGTACAAAAGAATATTGAGCAATTTTATTAATTAATAAGGAACATATGTAGGTAACTTTAAAATAAATATTTTAATTGAAAAACAAATATTAAGTTATAAAACTGACTTACGAAAATTGACGGTGAAGTCTGCTCGAAGACGCCATTGGATTCTGACAGGAAAGGTTATGAGTGCGAATAAGCACATATAAATCAGCTTTGCAGCTACGCATGGACACGCACAGAGGCACGTACAATTTTGTATGCGTGTTCTTCTACTAAGTAAGAACTTGTGCATGATCAGGAACGCGTTCCCTTACGTGAACATTTGCTGTCTTTTTGTAGCTTCCAAAAACACGCACATGTTCCCCTGCGCACGAGAACTGACTTTAGAAAAACATGCACATGTTCTTGTACGTTTTCGTTGTTCCAAATTCATGTGCTGACGATTTACAAGTTCATGTACAAGACAAGTCAATGCACCTGTACATGATTTTATCCAGAACCATGTACAAGTACAGTAGATGATCTTGTACATGGATTTTCAACCGGGTGAATTCAGTACTGGTTTCAGTACTGGGTTGACTACTCGGTTCAGTATTGGAAAACCAATACTTTTTTTCGCCATGCACTGTTAAAAATTTGTTCACGTTGCGCACTAAGTTTCTATGGGTCCTACGGCTGCGCAGTATTTTTTTTTTGTAAATTAAAGAGAGAGGAATACATTGAACAAAAAATCACAGTTCCAATAAAATTAAAAAAAAAATTTTATTGTGCTTAAAAAATTATATTGTGCGAAAACAGTACTGGTTTCCCAGTACTTAACCCAGTACCGAACCCAGTACTTATCCCAGTATTGAACCCAGTGCTGAACCCAGTACTTCTTCCCAGTATACTGAATCCAGTACTATTTTTTTGTAAGGGGACTATAGTTTACGCCAAATATCTTTTCCTTCTCACAAACTTGAAATATTCTTGGAAAAAGTATAAGTATGATTTCTTTCAAGACAATCAATAAAAACATATTTTTATCCTTGGCAGAAGAAATCTTATCTTTCAGTGATAGAGATTTTACACACCCATATAATGATTTTTTTTTGGCCTTGAGTCACTCTTTTTTAAATCAATTACTTTGTATATGTATCAACACTGAGAAAAAAATGCAATTAAATTAATGACATATCACTCCTTGATTCAATTACTAGCGGCATTGCGGGTTGCTAAAAGCATTATTTAGGGGAGACCGGGGCTATTCGGCTCTCTTTTGGTCAGACAGGAAAAAAGCTAAGAAATTATTTTTTAAATGCAAACAATTTACATTAATTTACATTAATGAGATTTGAGGCATTTCTCTAGTTTTGACTCGATATAAACGAAATTTTTCCATCCGGAAAGATTGAACACGTTTTCCAAAAGTTAACAAGCATAATTGTTTTCTCAGAAAATAACAATAAAACATAACAACAATTTTGTGTAAATAAAGGACAAAATTCTAATTTACCAATATCTAATAGCTAGAACCGAAAAAGAGCACTTTTATAACCTAAATTTGAAATTTTATTTAATCCCGGGATTGTAACCTAAAAACTGACATGTGGTAAAACTAACACTTTTTGGACACTTTCATGGGAGAAAACAAAGGCTTACCTCTTTACTTATCGTAGAAAGGGCCTTAGCTGTTTTAATAATAATTCGAATATAATTAAATAACTTAATGCAATTTTCAATTCAATTAATTGTTTTAACAAGTATCGGAATATCGACCTTATGACGTTAGGGACAAGAGTGAGGAAACGGCGTCAGCATTTCTTGACTTCGATTTCTCCGACCAATCACGTAATTTCGGCTTTAGTCACGTGATCGTACGTCAGCCAAGATGAAAAACCATTAAAGAGACTAGTTGTTAAGGAGTCCCGGCAGCTGCCATTCCGTGCACCGGAATAATACATTTTAACTTGGGAAGAAATGCTCAAAACAACCAATTTCCATAAGAAAAACTATATCTCCCAAATCCTCAAGTTAAAGTCCACAAATGGTGCCAAACAAACAAAATTCCAAATTTTTAGAACCATTGCGGCACTCTGAAAACTAGGCACCCACTGTCGATCCAGGTGCTCCGACAGTTGTCTTCCTCTGGCAGTCGGCGCGAAGTTCAATTCAAATTACAGACCAAGTTTTCCCCTCTTGTTCATTAAGTAATTTATTTGCTTATAAAACAAAGAAATGAATAAACGTAATTAATATACAAATAAAATAAATTATTATAGTGCTCTTTCTCAGGTATTTTGACTCCTGTTCCGAAATCAATAAAAGATACGCGAATTTTTGTGACGTACAAAATACCATGTCACAAAGGGTATAAATAATATTAATTAATATTAATAGCCTATAATTTGCACTTTCAAATTTGCAAGGATTTTTTGATTTATCTTTTATAGTTTTAGCTCTAGATAACTTTAAATGCAGATATACCAAATTCTGAAAATACAATTTTGGCAGGTAAATCGGCTCACCGTATGGGGCAAATCGACGACTTTTATTTTTTACGAATTATAAAAAAGTCCAATGACCTTGATTTTGTAAATATGAAAAGTACATACATTCTTATTATAATTATGCAGTGGTGGATCAAGATCAAAATTTTGTGGGGACTGGGGCCCCTGAAATTAAGAGAATTTATTAACCTTACCTTTTTTTCTATAAAAAATAGTAAAGTTAGTACACTTATTAATGGTAGTTAATAAAAATAGTCATTATCTTATCATGAGATAAGATTATCACCTCTACCTGACAAGAGGTTGAATCAATAGAATTACACTAAATTTCGTTGACCTAACTAAAATGTTGAGACCTATAGGTATTCTATAGCGACATTTCCCTCCTAGATTCCAATTAAAGCGTGAAATCGCGAATGAGCCGAATTACCCTTTGGTTCGGATCGCCCCGCTCTCCCCTACTATAGGAACTAAAAAGATACTTTTAAATTCTCTGTAGTTTCTCATTTATTAATTAAAATCTTTATTATTTTATTTGCAAATTGTTTTGATATATTCTGTAAGTTTAGTTAAACAAATTTTATTGTATTAATAAATCATCTCTGCAGAAAATAATAATATATGCTATTACCCTTATAGCAGTTTGTTACTTCTCATACACCGGTACTTTCAATTTTACAGCATGGTGCTATCATTTTAATAACTTATAACTTTGAAACAATAACACCTTATTATTTTTGAAAAATAAAACCAATAAAACAAAATAAATATTGAATCTATTTAATTAGTTGCACCCTGTCAGTAACAACTAAACATTAACGCCCAACTTATTTTTTTTGCATAGGATGTGAAAACCTGCTCTCAGGTATCCTGTAGCCCGTACTACAGGGTTATGCAGGGGTGGCGATGTTCTGCCTCTCTCCTTGGAGCGAGTGATTAACAGGACCCTGTTTCCCGGCGTAACTTCACAGTTTACACCTGCGAACATGGCCTGCCTTTGAGTGCTCCATCGTCTATATACAAAGAGGGTGTGCTCTGCGTCGTCTTGTAAAGACTGGCAGTACACACACTCTGAATTTGTTGGTGTTTTAAAGCGTGCCAGGTACGAGATAAAACACCCGTGACCTGAGAGCGCTTGCGTTAGGTAGTACGAGACTACCTCGTGTTTCTCCCTTTCTTGTGCCAAAAAGTCTGCCGGCGGGACGCTAGCAAGAACCTAAGCAGCAATCGTAGATACTGTCCTGTAGGCAGAAATTATACGCTTGTTAATAGTCATTTGCGCGGACAGTATCTTGTTCAAGGTGGTCTTGATTCTGACTGTTCGCAGGGAGGGATGCGCCCACGCTGGTGCTGCGTAAAGCAGCTTTGATTAGAAAGCACTCGCTACCATTTTTTCTTTTCTAAAGGCCCGCCGACGTTCGGCATTATCCGGGCTAAACTTAGAGCAAATTATGCAGCATTGTCGGATGCCACAGCGATGTAGTGCTTAATATTTAGGAACTTGTCAAGTTCCATCCCTATGTACTTTATATACTTGCTCCACTTGACCTCGAATTCTTTTACTTTAATCCGGGGAAGTTTGTACTTACGTCTGTCTGTGACCATGAGCGCTTCGGTTTTGTCCAGGGTCATTTAAAGACCTCCAGCATTTAGTCAGCTCTTTGCGAGTCACAGACATTCGTTCAACAAGATTCCAAGAGCTTCTGCAGTCTCGGCAGTGCATACGATCAACGCGTCGTCCGCGAATCCGATGATCACCGCGCCTTTAAGTAGACCCATTCGCAAGAATTCCATACGAATGGTCCTATCCCTGAGCCTTGAGGGGCACCTCTTTGCATCTCTTCTTTCAAAATGAAAGTGTCACTCTCATATATTACCCACCTGTCACTAAGATAATTATCCATTATCCGCAACAGGTAGGGCAGTATTCCTTTATTTCTTATCGACTTAATGAGATCTTCCTATTTCACGGTATTAAACGCGTTGCGTATGTCTATAGCTACCAACGCGCAGAAGTTTTTTTTTCTTCTCCGGACCTAATTTGTCATTTCCTTCTCTGGCTAAGTCCACTGCCTTCTGAATGGCATCTACAGTGGACAGGCCTTTACGGAAACCTAATGGGTGCTTGGATAGATTCTTCTCTCCGGTCAAGTGAAGCTGCATCCTCAACAGAACCATGTCCTCTAGAAGTTTTCGCATCGTATTAAACGGGCATATTGGCCTGTAGGATGAGACGTTATCTAGAGGTTTGTTACCTTTCCTTAGAAGGACCAGCCTTTGTCTTTTCCAGTCAAGGAAGAACTCTCCTCTTTTTAGGCAGTTGTTAAAGAAATCTAAAAGAATCTGGGGTGAAGCAACGATCACTTGTTTAAGGATCACGCTGCTTATCTCATCGATTCCAGGCGCCTTGTCTGACTTCAATCTTCTTGTAGCTTCGTGAAGCTCTGCAAGAGTGAAGAGTTCCTCCTCACCGACTTGACAGTCACTCTAGTCCATCCTAGGCCATGGTTCTGCTAGTGAAAACAAGGCCTTGATTAATTGACGCACCAAATCGAGCTTGTCTATGCCAGGGGTCTTTTGCCTCGTCACCAATTTCTTTGTGTCGATTTTGTAGCCCAGACCCCATGGAACGTTCTCGACGTCCTCGATTAGGCGCTTCCAACATCTTCGCTGTGACGTTCGGATCACTTTTCTGATGATCCTTTTGGCCTTTTTATATGCGTCTTTATCGCAAAGGATCTCCCTTGGGGCAGGTATATATCTTTCTAGCTCTGACGCATGCTTTGCCCAAGTAGGACAACTCTTTTGACCTCCAGTATACGTTGCGTCTTCTGGGAGTGGTGCTTCTACGACGCTGCATTGACGCATCGTATGCGGTGATAATCATATTCTTCACCGTCCGCATCTCTCCATCCAAATTGTTCGGCCTCTTCACCAATCCCAGTTCCTCAATGTTCCAACTAGAGCCATTCTTAGAGAAAGCTACCTGCAGTTTAGTTCTAGGTGTGTCTCCCCTTAGACTGAAAATTTGATGTACTGGTGGTCACTTTCAGTATGAGACTCAGAGACCCTTCAATCATTAATGCGCTTGTTTAGGAGAGACGTGGTTACCGTAAGAGCAATATAATGGATCCGATACTATGGTCTCTCCTAAACGTCCTTTTTTGGCTCTGGTTTACAACCATCAGATTGTTTTTGGACACCATTTCTGCGATTAAAGTTTCTCTATTGTCGAGCCTTGTCTAGCCCCAGTCTGGACCAGGTCTTGGGCCTCCTTCGATGTGTGCAGCTTAACCTGCAGAAACTTTAGGCTTTTGCCTATTTCAGTTTCTGCAGTTCCTGCTTGTACACCGGACAGGCGTTACTACAAGCCCAGTGTCCGATGTCGGACTTTTCTAGGTCGGAGCAAGTTAAACACTTAGGCCCACTTACCTGACAGGTCTTGGCCAGATGACCCGCGCCGCCGCATCTCCGACAGTTTTTCATTCTGTCGGGTCCTTGCAGAGACGTGTCGCATGCCCTAAACCGAAGCACCTGTGGCACTTGGGTACCTTTAAGTGTTCTCGGATGGCTACGTTTATCCATCCAATCTGGATCTTTCCTGTCTTGGTTAGAGTAAAATACTTTGTTTCTGGCAGGCGTACCATTGCTAACTTCGTTCCTCGAAAGCGAGGAACAACGCTGACCATTCTCCCCAGATTGCATGACCCGAGCTGTTATTTCAGAGCCTCGATGACGTCTTTTTACGATCAGGAGAACTTCATTATTTAAAATTCTCCTCGTCTTGCCAACTTCCGTTCCCGTGTCTTCGGGCTTTAAAATTTTTTGAAGGCTCTTCAGGATTTCGCTATACGAATTCGCCTTTTCCGCCTACTTCTTTGCAGCCTTTTGGCGACTTCGAGACTCTCTTCTCCTGTTTCTGACAAGCTCGAAATTTCCGCCAATTTTTCTGTCAGAAGTAGTTATGCTTGATAGATTGACATCGCTTGTGTCGCTTGCAAACACCTCTTCCATTGTCTTCTTAGACTTGTGGTTCTGAGGTTCCTTCCTTGGCTCGGCATATTTTGCGATTTGCTCTGGAGACTCAGAGCTCTTTCCCTTTTTTAGGGGTTTTCCCTAAAGGCTTTCCTGGTGCTGGCCTTCTTTTCAAAGGGTGCCTAGGCGCCTCTTTTCTTGCCAGGTGCTCTGATTGCTGCGTGTTTGGTTTTGTAATCCGTAAGTTTTTACGAATTAGCTGAAACGCCACAGTTTCAGCAAGCTTTTTGTTTTCGTCCACCTTAGAAGATTTTATGGCTTCTTCCATAAACAACTTTACATCTTTGCCTAGAAACTTCGACTTATCAAGATGTACATCTTCTAAGACGTCTTTCTCCTTTTCGTTACCAGCTACTTCTTTTCCCGTATTTTCCGCGCCTGTAGATGCGGGCGTTTGTGATCCAATAGGACCTAGCTCAACTTCTATTCTTACACTGAGAAAAAAATGCTATAGAATCAATCTCATATTGGTTTGATGCAACAAACGGCGTATTCTCCATCGTTCAAACAAATATGCTTTGGTTTTAATAGTACATACTTTCATTTTTAATACTATTGATTTGATATAAATTACTTTTAAAACAAATAAATATCAATTGTCCCAATAAAATATTTTTCCAAAGTAATAAGAAAAATTATTTAATAGAAACAAGGAAATTATTAAATCCATAGCATATGTGGAAAATGTGAAAAAAATTGCTCTCGACTGAATAAAATCAGATTATGAAAACTATAGCATAAGCTATAAACTTGAGAAGAAAATGTTGAGGACTGAATGGTACCGTTTCTATGAGTTGAAAAATTTTGACTTTTAAACGAAAAGCATTATTAAATGTAAATATATACAAAAATTTAGTTTTAGATTAATATTCACAATTTTTTTTAATTTCAACTCACATCCAATTATATTCACCAACCCATCAACATTCTTTTATTTTATATTTGTATTGGCAGATTTTTTTTTATACATATTTTTTACACATTTTCATACATTCATACACATTAATTTTCTTATTATTTAATCTTCCTAAACTTAAGCGATAATCGCAATTCGCACGCTCTTAAACTTATACTTAAACCTAACGATATATATATAATATTACGCATTTTCTAATATCTGAGTCCGATTTCAAGTTCCTTATATACTAACTGAAAGAATTATTCAACACTTGCGAGCAGAAATGAAGCAAATGTCAAAAGAAGGGAATGCGCCACAGCGGGCACTTAAGGTACTGCAGGTTTAAGAAGCGGCAAAATTAAAAATAAAGAACAGTTAAGAAACTCATAATATAAATTTAAAAATAATGGAAATTGTAAAAAATTAACTTGAAAAAATAAAGTAATATGAAAAATATATTTTCTTATTATATTCCTAACAAAATAAGTAAAGTAGATAAACTTGAAATAATTATTTTCGTCTACTAACGTGATAAAAAATATACATGTGCAGAGGAAATTATAAAATACATAAATTAAAATTGCATTTCAACGTAGAATATCTTAAATAATTCAGAATATTATTTATAAAAATATGTATTTACAAATATATCAATAAAACAATCTTTGTTTAAAAATATATGACATCATTTTTGTTGTCGAAGAGAATATTTTAATGTATCAAAAAAATTCGTTTCGTAAAGTAGTAAACTTATTTAACATGTTATATACAATTTTCTGTCAATGCAGAATATGTTTATTACTGTTTATCATTATTCAAAGATCAAATACCTTATTTTTTCAAGTAATCGACGATTTTCTTAAGAAAATTCTTCTATTCCCGCTAGACAATCGTAAAAAAGTTTATACTAAAAAGGACCATAAACGAAACCACTTCTTAATATTTATAAAGTTTGTAAAAAATTTACAAATTTAATATACGAAATTTAAGAGGTAAAATTGAACAAAATCAGAGGATTTCAAGTAATCAAAAATTTTCTTGTAAAAATTAATCTTTTCCGGCTAGACAATTAATCTTGCTAATCCTGTTTAAAAAAATTTATTATTTCCCGCTGGACAATCGCAATAAAGTTTATACTAAAAAGGACCATAAAAGAAACCACTTTTTAATATTTATATAGTTTATAAAAAATTTACAAATTCTTTTTTCGACTTTATAGATGGAAAATTGTGTAAATCAGAAGATTTTAATTATTCTAGAATTTTCTTCAGAAAATTTAATATTTCCCGCTAGACAATCGCAATAAAGTTTACACTAAAAAGGACCAAAGATGAAACCACTTTCTAATATTAATAAAGTTTGAAAAAAATTTACAAATTTTTTTTTCGATTTTATAGATGAAAAATTGTGAAAATCTGAAGATTTAAATTAATCGACAATTTTCTTTAAAAAAATAATTTTTTCTCGCTAGGCAATCGCAATAAAGTTTAAACTACAAAGGACCAAAGACGAAACCACTTTCTAATATTAATAAAGTTTGAAAAAAATTTTCAAATTTTTTTTCGATTTTATAGATGAAAAATTGTGAAAATCTGAAGATTTCAAGTAATCGACAATTTTCTTAAAAAAATAATTTTTTCGCGCTAGTTAATCGCAATGAAATTTATATGAAAATTTTAAAAAGTTTACAAATTTAATATACGAAATTTATGATGTAAAAATGGTGAAAAATCAGAAGATTTCAAGTAATCGAAAATTACCTTGAAAAATTAATCTATTTCATCTAGGCAATTGCAATAAATTTAATATTAAACAAGACCGTAAAGGAAACGACTTTTTAACATTTATTGTATAGTTTTTAAAAAATTCACAAATATTTTATTGTGGAAAATCTAAACATCTGAGGAAATAGAAATATTTATTGAAAAATTAGTTTATTGCCTTTAGCAATTAAGTTTTTATTTAACAAAACCATCAACAAAATTAGGTATAAATATAAAATTAATTTGTAAAAATTTATTAATTTCCTACTCGGTATTTAAGATGTAGTAATAAATTGTGAATTATCTGAATCAAATTGTGAATTTGATTTCAAGTAATCAGAAGTTTTCTTGTATATATAATAGTGCCTATGGATATTTGTAATTAGGTTTTAAGACAACTATTTCAAATTTGATTGTCAAAAGAAATTAGATCAAAAACAAATTAATTATTAATTTTAATTTTCTTATTTTTTTATTTCTACTGTCATAGAAATGACTTCATGAGGATTTTTTAGTATTAATTTGATAAAGAAATAAAATTAATTTATTTTGTTACTATCTTTTTTTTACTATATTTATTGTATTTGGGTTTCAAGAATATAATTTTCATTTTTAATTTTACTTACCTATGTCTTAATTCTTAAATTTAAATTTTTGTAAATTCACGTTAAATTAAAGATTTCTTATGTAATATTTTTTTTGTATTTAATTATTTTACTTTGAATTTTGATTAAACTCATTTCAACATTCTAAGATTTTATATTTAATTTTGTTTGTGTTTAAATATTATAATTTTTAATTTAATTTTTGTAATGGTTTTAATGGTTTAATTTCTAAATTTAGTGATATTTAACTATAAGTTTTTGAATTTTTAATTTATTTAATACATTAATAATTGAATCCATAAACTGTGCTGTACGATTTATAGCATCATCCTTTTGGTGGTATTCGAGTACATCGTTTATTGAATCTATATAGATTATGCTATAAGTTTTATAGCACGATGCTTTTGGCGGTATTCGAATACATCGTTACTTGAATCTGAAGAATATGCTATAGATTTTATAGCATCTGCTGATCTTTCAGAATAATTACACTTTTGAATTCAAAGCACACTGCTACTCGATTAAGCACATATTTATTTATCTTAAATTATACTATTGTATAAAATAAATCAATATTTATTTAAAATAATTGCAAGTACTATAGCTTTATATAAATGTGAAATTTCTTTTTATAGTACCATATTTTTAACTTAATAGTTCCATTTATTTAAGTTAGAAAGATAAACATTTAAATTTATAACAGAAAAGTTTGTTTTAATGTCATGACATTCTATAGCAGCCGCACTATTGAATTAAAGACATTTTTTTCTCAGTGTAGTTCCTCGAAAAATTGTCTAATAGTTTTTTCCATAGTCGTAAAATAACCAGCGCATCGTGCGTAAAGTAGCGGGCCGCCATGATTGGGAGCGAGTGTACCCTCGGATACTGCGATCCTACCCCAGTTTCCTGAGGCCCAATCAAAAAGCTTAGCCGTTCCGGGAATACACGGAACTAACGCTCAACTTATAAATTAAGATATTCCCATAGGGAATATCTTAATGCGCGGGACACTTTTAGATAGAAATAAAAATGTGTTTGCAACTGAGTTAAAAGAATTAATGTACTCCGTTAGATAGCTAAAGGTGTTAGCTAACTAACGGAGTAAATTAATTTTTTTAACTCAGTTGCAAACACATTTTTATTAAAAGTGGTCCGCGCATTAAGACATTCCCCTACTTTTTTCAGTTATTTTTATCAACGAACCATGTACCATATGAAGGGCGTAATAAAATAACGAAAATGACGATGTAACAATAGTAATATAAATATCAATACATGAAGTCGTAAACAGGCCAAGTAAAAGCCGATTCGTTCCTTTCTGGCAGGCTCGGGGGACGTCAGGTGGACGTAACCTGTCGTTGAGTCCACCTTACGTCCCGCCGTTTTGCAAAGGAAAGCAGAGTGTAAAAAATTCTACAGTTTGTTTTATTTTTTTCCAAATTTCTATGACAAAATTTTATAAGAACTATGTTAAATGAACATTGCAATATGCAATTATTATAAAAACTGCAGTTTTTTAATTTAAAATTAGGGTAACTGCCCCAGTCGTTGGCACCTGAAGGGAAATTCCAACTTTAAGAATTAAAATCGAACATGAAATTTTAGATAATGATATTCTCTTAGTGATATATGTTTTCACAATTTAATAAAGAATATGATGACATATTGAATTTTCATTAAAACTTTATGAGAATTTAGAAATTGATAAAACTTTCGAAAAAGTCGAAATGCTTTAGTCGTTGGCACCCTAACCTCAGTCATTGGCACGTCAGGCCCAGTCGTTGGCACTCCACTTTTAAACACGTCATAATTTTCTAAAACATCTACTATCTACATAATCTATTTAAAATCACGAAAGATTGATAAACAATGTTTAAATTATGTAAAAAATTAAAAATTACTTTAATATTTTATATACTAACGATGTAAAGCATAAACGAAATTTCCAAACCTCACTACTTTCCAAACTGTTAAAGTGCCAACGACTGGGACACTGCTTCAACCTCTTTTGCCCAATCGTTGGCACCTTAACGAAATCATTTCAATTATTTCCCACTACACAAGTAATCGCGGCAGAATTTAATAAGCCAATGGAAGACCAATAAAACATTACGTAATTCTTATAATTTAGAGAAAACTAAGAAAGGTGCCAACGACTGATGCAGTGCCAACGACTGGGGCAGTTAGCCTATATGGTTATAGACTAATAATATAGAAGTTAAAGTAATAACGTAGACTTTAATGGCATGAAGGTATTTGTTTCAAAAGCATATTTTTCATATTTAGTGAAGTATTTTATCTAGTGAGATTCCAATTGTAACCCTTATAATTTAATAACATTTATTTCCTGTATGAAACATGATTTCTTAAATTACAGCTTCTAGAAAATACGACGTTGTATAACTTTAATTTAAACTCAATAATTCTCTGTTATAGGTCCAGGACAATACTGTCCAGAAAAAGCGATGTTGATGCTTGAAAAAGCATTTCATTTCACTTTTGGATTGAGATCACATATGGAAACATTGACCAATATTCCTGGTAACGAAATAAAAAACTTGGCACGAAAACTCTAATGCACTAACACTGCTTTTTCACAGCTGCTGCACTAATCTATTTAAGTACCCATTTTCATATTTGGGAAAAATGTTTTGTTCGAAATCATTTTAACTGCAGAATTTATAACAAAGAGAAAGCTAATGAAGTGCAAGTCGATTCCTTAGAAGATATCAATCTTACATGTAGTACAAAATTTCTACGCAGGTGACCGATTAACATTTTAAAAAATATTTTATTAGATTAAAATAAACTTTAAACAATAAAGTGCAAAACCTTTCTATCAACTGTAGAAATGAAGTAAAAGTGTCAGGTAAAAATTATAAATGCGATTTATATGTACATGAGGGGCCGGATTCCATACGGTGTTACGCGTGACTAACGTAGGCTCCGCGTTCAGCTAAAACTTACTGAACGAGGGGCCAACAAAAGTCACGCGTAACACCTTATGGAATCCGGACCCTCACATGTACGTTTTAGTCGACAATATTTTTGTTTTTTAACGTTCTTTGGCAAAATATATGTCGTGAAATAAGATTTAGAGAAATCCCATAAACATGAAGGAATTTAAAAGGAAAAAGAATAAAAGACAAAGGTGAAGATTAAAAGATGAAAGTTATTAATTTAATCTAATAATTATATTTCTTAATGCGTAAAAAATTAAACAAGGGAACTAATGCTTTCTGCATCTTCAGCGCCTAATGTTTACAATATTCCATCTGGTCTTTCTGGAAGTAAAGAGGGTAACAAGAAAACAGCACCTGCTTATTCTTTCTCGGGAAGGCAAAAGGTTTTCATTGATAATAGGATTCTTGTACCAGGACCTGGAGCTTACGAAGCCATAAAACCAGACGCAATTAGATCGAAAAGTCCAGCCTATTCTATTAGTGCCAGGTTCCAATTACCGAACGATCATTCTCAAAAACCAGGACCCGGAGCTCACTGCCCTGAAAAAGTAAGTTTTGTTTTATTAAATTAAAAAAATCTAATCCCTTTGCAGATTGGCGGGACATAATGAGAACACAATGATTCTTTGTCACAATTTGTTACAAAGTAAGGATTTTTAAACATTTTTGGTGATTTAGATTTGAGTTTTCATCTCGTGAGAGAATTTAGAAAGTGATATGAAAAGTTAACCTGAAGTTAACAGTAATAAGTTCGTTAGTTAGCGTCTTTAACTTCTAGTTAATTTCAGTGCTGTTTGGACAAATACTTATTTTGAGTTTGGATATTTTGGGTAAAAATACTTTTAACTCTTTAAAAATTAATAAAACTATAAGTTCTAATTAATAGTCCTCAAAATTAGCCTACTTGTCTCAAGATAAACTGACATTTGAGACAGACAGGCTTATTTTGAGAAAAGTAAGTCTCATAGTAAAATGAGAAGCAGCGCAAATGAGTGACAAGCAAGCCCACGTGTTTTATGTTTACACTGTGTTAAAGATATGTTACGTGTAACTGTGATGTAAAATCATTGGCGGATCCAAGAGGGTCCACGGGTGCTTACCCTCCCTCAAAAAGCTTTATATTTGAAAATGAGATGTAATACCCTCTCATGTATAACACCCGTTCCAAAAACCTTGTCTGGATCCGCCACTGTGTAAAACAGTTTTACAGCTTTATAACTTACTTGTTACAATGTTCTGAAATTGTGTTCCAATAGAGTTATATAACATATCTGAAACTAATTTGTAACACATTTTCCATAATTTTGTAAGCTCCCACTATTATAAATTTTCCATGTGATGGAAAACTCAAATCTGTAAAATCAAAAGTTTCATTATCCTTCCTTCCAATAGAAGCATTCTCATGTAGAATTCTTTCTGTAAAAAAGTATCGCGCATTTCGAAGAAAAATTAGCAAAAGTTGAAAGTGAAAAGTTTTAAACTAGTCCTACCTTCCAAACCCCGAATTAGTTTCGGCATAAAAACCAAGATTGGATTTGTTGTGTCGATCTCATGCGAAAATCATAATGGAATTTCGCGCCCAATTTGGTATGAGAATAGAGGGTAAAGGAACCAATTGCCTAGGAAATCGTGACACTGCATTAAAACTCAATGAATAAATCATAAATAGAACTATTTACATAATACCGACTGTTTATTTGAGCAAAAAGTATTCAAAGTTTGAAGTCGTGATATGATTTTCTAGTAAATAATAAATATATAAACAAAAAATTAATTTGAAAATTAATGTTATGTAAATAACATTTGTCCAGACTGTGATACCAATCGCTCGATTTTTGAATCCAAATGTCGTTTTCACTTTATAAATACTTTACTGCTTAAAAGTTAGAAATTAAAAAATTATTATTTATATAAGTTTTTGATAAAAAAAATATATAAACACATATACTGCCAAGAAGCTTAACATTCGTTTGAAATTACCCAAGCAGCACGTAATATTACATGAATATCACAGTGACATCATTGTAATATTAGTAATATTACACGGTGATATTACAGTGATATTGACGTGATATTGAAGTGACCGCCTCAAGAGACTATTACAAGTAATATTACAGTTACATTTTTGTAATATTACAGTGATATTGGGGTAATATTACAAATTTATTTTACATCGAATAAAGTATTTTAAAAAAATTGGGCTCACCCGGGGTTCAAATACGCAAGGTTTGACACAGCGTGATTACGCCTTGTACCTTTCTGCCATTCATCTCTCGGAATGTATTTCAGAAAGTGTTCTTTATATTTTACCAAAGAGAATTTAAGGTACAAATGAAGAACATTTTTTGGAACATTCCAAGAGCTGGATGGCCGAGAGGTACAAGGCGTATTCACGCCATGTCGAATCTCGGGTGAGCCCAATTTTTTAAAAATATTTTATTTGATGTAAAATAAATTTTTAATATTACCTCAATATCTTTGTAATATCAGTTTATTTTTTGACTTTTGTAAACACAAGAGACACTTAACCCTCCAAAAACAATAGAAAGCGTTTCCAAAAAAACGTAACACGACAATTGCAGATCGATCAAAACAAAGCACCATTTGCCGAGTAATAATTTTATTTAAAATATTAAGTACTTTTATAAAGCTATTCCGCTGCCCGATAAAGTTACTTTTAACAATTAATTTTAAATTGTAAAAATATACGACTTTTAAAACTTGAATGATGGTACACTGAGAAAATTCTGTTGCGATTATTGCATGAACAGATGCTATAAATATAGCATAAACACTAACTGAATAAAAATTATACAAATCTGACTAAATGTTAGGCCGGTCCGCCTAGTTTTCAGGCCAAGCCCGAGCAATAAGTATACGTTCTGTTAGTAATAAAGCATCAATAAAATTATGGAAAAAATGCATAAATAATTTCAAGCAATAATCGCAACAGATTTTTCTCTGTGTAGCCATATTATGGATAAAAATAGAAGACGGCGACTGTCAGCAGATATCGTTGGTAAGGGAGCATTCACGTATGACGTCACGCATTTTTCCAGATTTTACCCCCCCCCCCCCCCCCCCACTGTCTCGATTTGTCACGCTGGAGTAAACACTCACCCCTAAATGGATGTCACGTATTTTGACCCTTTTCACATTTTTATATTAATTTTTTTTAGCGTTAATAAAAAGAATTCAACAATAATAGTAATAATTGATATTATTTATCATTTAAACGTTTTTATTATTGTATTAAAATGTATTTATTAATGTGACATAAGTTATTACATTCATATTGGGTTTTTCCTTCCATTTTTAAGTGTTAAAAGACAGTATCCAGGGAAGGTCAGTGGAATAAAATTCACAAATTTTGCGTCAAAACAGAGACGTATTTTTAAAAAAAATATAAAAAGATATTCATAATATAAATTATAATATTTATAATAACATTTTTTAAAACCCAAATGTACATTGAAATGCATCTGATTATTATTATGAAACGGTTTTACGATTAATTTATTGCAAAATTGCATAAATTATTGCATAATAATTTTTTATAATAATAACTTATTATAACTTATTTGCATAATAAGTTTTTTGCGTCTTTGTAATATACTTATATTCCTTATCAATTATTTAATTCACACTTAGCAGATAAATAAACAATCACATTGACAGAACTTTCTAACCTAATTTAATTTTTTCACTATTCTTTTGGCATTAAAAAATAAAGCAAATAACTGATAATTTGTATGAATAAATTTTAGAAACGTAATAAAATATGTTTTATTTCTTACTGTTAACAATTCTAACCGTATTTTACTGTATTGTTAAAAAAATCACTTTTTATTAAAATTCCCATACATTTCAATGTAAATTTGTGTTTTGAGCCCAACCTTCTTGACAAATGACAAAACTCAACGGACTAATTGTGACATCACATTAGTTTACTCAATTGATGGACAGTACATATCATACGGTCGTTGATTAAGATTTTCACAGTTAAGTTGTTCATCGAATGCTAAGCACATTGGTAGAGAAGAGAACTTTCCTGAGAAATCTTCAGAAGCAGGCACATTTAATTTTGACCTCTGAACAATTGGATAAGACAATAATAAAAAGCTGTTGGGTAAAATGGTCCACCAGCTGCTTCTCCTTTTTACACAGCATTCAATAACATCACATTTAACTATCTGAAGTACGTATTGAGCTTCTTTAACATGTAGATAGTACCAATTCGTGTTAGACATTGGAGCAGCCCTGTGTGCAAGGTCAAAGAACAATTCTGTAACTGTTCTAAAACGCAAATAACAAGTTCTAGAACCAGTTCAAGATCTGGCGAGTAAAAATGTCGTCAGTGGCGGATCTACGTGGAGGGGGGGGGGTCATGACCCCCCCTGAAGCTAACTTAGATTTGCAGTGGAGAGAGAGTATTCTTTCTCATGTATGAGCCACTCCAGAAACCAAGTCTGGATCCGCCACTGAATGTCGTCCCTATGGGAGAACAGTTCAAATCTAGAACACAGTGACAGAAAAAGTATATCACATTTTTGTAACAGTGTTACATTCTAGAACTGTTTAATAACAAAATTGTAACACCAGTTCTGTAACATTGTTCCCTTTGTGGTCTTAAACAGTTCTAGTACGTGCACACTGGGAGGGTTTAAAGTTCCAGGCTCGATGTATTCTGCTATGACTGGATGATCGTCAATAATTCTAGATGACCAAACTTCTGAAAAAACACCGCCTGCATATTTAAAATTACGTTTTTCTAAATCTAAATCGATAGTTTGATTTCTTTCGTTGAGGTGAGATCCGAAGTGATTATAAGGTAATACGATCCCATAAAGCTCCTTGGTCAGTGGTATCATTCGACGTTCCACTCTATTATAAGCACTTCTGCCGGGTGCGTTTGTTGCGATTATTAAGACATCTAAATTTAAATCTTTAAAATGTTTGATTGCATTTACAATAACCTTTTGATATCAAGAATTTTCATCAGGATCGCCGTCAACTGTGAAAATGATAACAGGTTTTATAAATCCTTCTGGAGTCCTTGTAATCACTGAGAAAAATGGATGTTTACCCGTAACGACTGGATATTAAACGTTAACATCTGGATGTTAAGCCTTAGCATCTAGATGGTTAGCGTTAAAATCCAGTCGTTACGGGTAAACATCCATTTTTCTCAGTGATGGAATCGAAATTTGATAGTTCAAGAATCATATTTAAACCTTTTGCATGTGATTCAGCTGTTGAAGCAAATTGTTTTCCGTTACGTATAGCTATATATACGTTGGTCCAGAATATTTTACAGCACCAGGTTCACCATTTCCATATGATTTTATAACAATTCCCGCATATACTGATGGAATTACTTTATGCCTTTCAGCAACGACTAGCGTGGTCAGGAAAAGTAACTTTGTATTCTAAATGTATTAGCATACCCACACAGCACAATTCCTTGCCTGAAGTTTGAGCGAAGTTGGCACTGCAAACTTCGCAAGTTTGCATTTGACATTTATGAAAACTTGACCTAACCAACAAAATGTCCGCTTGTGCAGAAAGTTTGACGTTTGAAACTTGCTGGAAACTTTCACTGCAAATTTCAACTTTAGGCCTTGCGCAGTTGATTTCTATAATAGCTAGGGCTGCGCAATAGATTTTTTTAAACCTCCCACAGGGGTCACTATGATGTGTTACAAATTCATTCAATCCGCAAAAAAAAAATTTTTTACCTTTAATTCAAACTTTTCTAGAACCTTTCCTGAAACTTGCAAGGAAAGTTTTCAATTACCAACCAGGTTATACTTGCCGCAAGTTATCCCGTCAAGCTTTCTGCACAATAAGCGGACATTTTGTTGGTTAGGTCAAGTTTTCATAAATGTCAAATGCAAACTTGCGAAGTTTGCAGTGCCAACTTCGCTCAAACTTCAGGCAAGGAATTGTGCTGTGTGGGGATGGTTGCTTATGAGCAGCAGTGATTCCAATCGACACTCTTGCTTTGTTATCTTAAGATAAAAAGCAAACTTGATCGGGTCCAAGAACTGATGATAATGTTTGCTTTACAAGAATCAGTATCTTGATGATATCGATGCTGGTTTTCCAGAGAGCGACATAATTTCACTGCTACAGTTTTGACATGTCGCTTTTCCTCAGAACTTTTAAAATATCTTGGAAGCAAACGTAAATATAAAGCACTACGACTTAAAGCAAAACCAATTTTTTTTAATTCATGTATCAGTTCATTTAAGGTTTTACAGCCTCTAATAATCTGCACATTATATTTACTTTCCTTCGTTTTTTTTGTCGTCTCAAGTCATTTTTCTTGATTCTTAAATACATTCTCTCTAAATTTAATTGGGATTTTAGTTTTTTTAAATTTCTTAGCTCTTCGTCAGTATACAATCCATTATTACATGCTCGAGTAATGTTCGAGATTTTTATTTTTAAAATACTGATATTTTGCTTTGTTTGATCTTGCACTAGGGTAAAAATTTTATCGCGGGTGTAGAATCTGGTTCATCATTAGTTTTATTGGAATATTTTGTTTTTTCGCTTGAAGAAGTAATTTCCTCGATGTTTATAAAATATTCTTATAATTGTTAATTGCAAACAATTTTTTGTTGATCATTTTTATTTTGCTCCACCATCTGTGCTGTAATAAATACTAACCTTCCCATTTCTATTTAGCAGCGAGGTTCCGTTTTAATTTTTAATTTCAGATTTGTAACTAAGGACCCCAAAACCCCTTGATACCAAGTTCCATGAAAAATTATTAATACTTTGCTTCCTCCTAAGTAAATTTCCAGATGTATGTGTTTGTGTGTGTGTATAGCGTTTTTTGTGTACAAGATATCTCGAGAATGCTTCAACAGATTCCAAAAAAATTTGGATGACTTATTACGCTCATAAATATTTAAATTTAGGCACAGAGATTTTTGCAAATACTCAACCAAATTTTTTTGAGCACCTTTTTTCATAAAAAAAATTCGTTTTTTTACAAAAATTTTTTTCATGTTAAAAATACAACTTCATGAATACAAAAATTATATTCCTTATCTCAAAACGAATTGATTGACCTATATAAGGTTTATAATTGATCAAGAATTCGTAAAATAATTTATGTTTTTACATCTTTTTCATTTAAAATTTTTCTTTTTTTAATAACTTCCCCAATTAACTTATATAGTATTAATTTCTTGCTTCCTATATGAAAAAGCAAATTACTTTGCTTACTAGGAAGCAAAATGTCCATGAAATTGACATAATTCTCACCTATTTAATATTATGCCCATCATATTGGATCCGGCACTTTAAATTTTTGAAATCTGACTTCAGATTTGTAACTAGGGACCCCAAAAACCCCTTGATACGAAGTTTCCTAGAAATTGATAAATTAAAATTTTTTTATGGCAGCCATATTGGATCCGCCATTTTAAATTTTTGAAATATGACTTCAGATTTGTTATCAGCGACCTCAAAAACATTAAAAATCATGATTAGCAGTTTAAATTTCTCCTTTTTTTAGAATTAATGTTTTTTGCCAATAATAACCTACTTTGGTTTTTTTTTGTCAACTTTTGGGTCCTGTAAAAAATAGTTAACTTAACAAATTTAATATGTTAAAAATTGTATATTATTCTTTGAACATTTATAAAGAGAAACAGAGTAGTCTGGTAAAACAATATTAATTTTCAACGATTTTACAGGAAATCTACGAAAAAAAAATTTTTTCCCATGCAAAATTTTTATAGCCTACAGGCACCACTAAATATTAATTTAAAAAAAAAAAAAATACGTATCTTTATTTTCAATTTGTGACAAAATGAGACCCGGAAATGGGAAAAATTTCAAAATGTCATTTTTAAAGTCCACCCTAGTATATATGGTAAAGACTCCCTCCCTCCTACGAGAGCGTGACGTCATTTTTGTAAACGCTCCCTTTGTTCAAACCATTGTTAGTTTTTTTAATAGGGAACCCTTAAAACTTTATATAATTTTTATTAAAAAAGTATTATTATTAGGGGAGTGGGCCCCAAGATGGACAGGGACCCAAGATGGACATTTCGTATAAAATTTTTGTTTAAGGTGACAGCGCCTTATGCTTTTTGTCATTTTTGTTGTTTGTATAGACGAACATTTTGATGCACATTTATGAAGAAAAAAAAACAGCTGGTTTTCTTCTACACATACCACGTAATTTTGTGTCTAAAAAAGTTTTGTAACAGTTTTTTCTCAACTTGGTAAAGTTATTTAAATTTATGATTTAGAATTAGTACTTAACGTTATAACATTCTTTATTTATCGTATAATAATATCCTAAAATGATTTTACTAATTCAGTGTTCGTATATATATTTTTATTGGGGATTAAAAAATGGTGTCATGTACCCTAAGATGGACAGGCCTCAAATCTCAATGTATTTATTTGGATATTTTCGATTTTACACTTTTTTCAATAATTTTTTGAGACAATTAATTAAAATTTTTTATTTTCCACCATAAAATGTTATGTTATCGTTAGAGAAAATGATATATCGATATTTTATTACTTTTTACTGCTAAGCTATTAAATTGAAGTTTTTAGAAATGTTATTTCTTGATAAATTCCTTAAAATGATTTAAAATTAGTTAAGAGTTGTTACACAATGTGCTGTTTTTATTTACTACAATTTTCAGAGACTTCCCTAATAGCACCGACTAGGCCGGGAACGTTCCTGGAATGGGCTGCTGGCCCCTTGGGTACGTTCCCTTGGACCGCTCCAATATACCTGACAAATCCGTTCCGGATTTCACTAGGCTAGGAACGTTCCCGCGGAACGTTCATGGAATGTTCCGAGGAACTTTGAATACACATTCAAAAAATCGCAGAACGGGTTGCGGAAAAAGTATGCGGAAAAAGCTGAAAATTTTTTTATTAATATTATTTAATGTTTTTAATATGATTGCTTCTATAGAACAGTGGTCACTAAAATCAACTGCGCAGCTCTAGGTGCGATAGAAAACTACTGCGCAAGATATTAACATTAATTATTTTTCAATGTGTATTTAAAGTTCCTCGGAACATTCCAGGAACGTTCCGCGGAACGTTCCTAGCCTAGTGAAATCCGGAACGTATTTGTCAGGTATATTGGAACGGTCCATGTGAACGTACCCCAGGGACCGGCGGACCATTCCAGGAACGTTCCCGGCACAGTCGGTGCTATTAGGGTTTTAAGAAGGTGTCCATCTTGGGGCCACTTTTTTTTAAACCCAAAATTTTGCCAATTAAAAAAAATGCTTTAAAAAGTGTTTATGTTCAAAATAAAATTTTATCCCTGTGGCCATAAGTTACCTTATAAATTGTACTTTCATCCGCTATAAAACATTTTAATATATTTTATTCGATTTGGATTCTACAGCAATAAATCGAAAGGGTGTCCAACTTGGGGCTCTCTCCCCTATTATTTAACCTTAATTTTAATAATAAAAACGGAGAAAGGTCAATTGACGAACCAAGATAACAAAAGGCTTGCAAATTTTCAAGATCCGTGCAAGATTGTTATTTAGGAATTTATATTGTGTAACTGTAAGTCGTCCGTTGGAAGCACTGCACAGTGGTCCAAAATTGCAATTTACTGTTCATAATTGCCTACAACCTACAATTTTTTATGGATTTTGACGTCTTTTTTTAAATCTACAGCGATAAATTCCCCAGACCACCGTTGGGCTGGATTTTTTATTTTCATTTTGCAACATTTTTTATTTAAAAAAATAAATTGAAAAATGAACCTACGGTAACAGTATTTGTTGTACATTTCTTAAAAAAGTGCTTTAATTAACAATGAAAGTATTTTTACAATCACAAAATGCCCAAAGACCAAAAATCCATAATGCAAAACTTTATTTCAATTGTTATTAGCAATTGTTATAAACAAATACTTAAACCCCAAAAAACGCGTTTTTGGGGTTTTTTTATTTTTTTTCTTTAACCTGATAAGCTGGACAACCTGGACGTGCTAGCTCTATCACGTCAAGTTAAAGAGAAAAAAAAATATTGATAAACCCCAAAAACGCGTTTTTTGGGGTATAGGTATTTGTTTATAATAAATGGAATAATATTTTTCATTATGGATTTTTGGTCCTTGGGTATATATGTGATTGTAAAAATACTTAAATAGTTAATTTAAGCACTTTTTTAAAAATAAACAACAAATATTTTTACCGTAGGTTCATTTCTCAACGTATTTGTTTAAATAAAAAATATTGTAAAATGAAAATAAAAATTCCGGCTCAATGGTGGTCTGAGGAATTTATAGCTGAAGATATTAAAAAAAAAACTTCAAATTCATCAAAAATTGTAGGCTGTAGGCAATTATGAACAGTAACTTGCAATTTTGGACCACTACTGCAGCAGTGCTAATTGTGATGAGTATTAAGAAACGTGTCATCTCAGTTAAGATTTGAAAGATATGCGATCTCATATGTTTAATATGTTTTTGCTTATTTTAATTTAACATAAGTACAAGGAAAAAACCAAAGTCATTAAAACGTACACTCTATAGTAAGTTAATTGTTAGTTTGTTTATTGTTTAAATTCAACTTCAAAACTAATTAAAACCAACTTCTTGTCATAATTCTGACAATGTGCAAAAAAATTTGACATCTAAAATGGTATGTTTTTAAAATTTTAACTGGAATGTCAGATTTCTCAGCATTCATCTGAATTAGCAGAATTCTCCTCCCAACCGACGAAGTATATTAAAAATTATAATTTAAGTTATATTCAATTAATTAATTATTATTTATGTATAGGTTCACTTGGACTACCCGCCAGCGCATACATTTGGAATCCGACACTCACAATATGTTTGCAACTTAAAAGATGCAGTATACTAATGTCGAATAAAGAACAATTGACGATTTGGAAAGGAAACCCTTCAAGATAAATGAAAACTAGAATTTTTAATTTTATGTTGGTGCTGTTTAATTTTTAAATTTTTTAAACATAAAAGTATCTTGATTGCTAAATGTCAACGTTGTCAACTTTTAAAGAAACCTTTTTGTCAATTTTTGTTATATCTATTTTATTTATTAAATCTAAAAAATGTTGTGCTTGTTTCTTTATTTTCTTTTGACTTTTTTTAAAAAAAAATTGAATTCAGATACTTAAATTTTTGAAAATCAGGAGGTATTGTTATTTTCATTATTATTAAGCTAAAAAAAAGAATTCGTGATAGCTGTTTTACTTTACCTGTACCAATGATAAATGAACTAACACATTTAAAATATCAAATCTCAATTGATACTGGATTTTTTTAGTCACAGTAATTTTAATACATTATCACATCTAAGCTTTCACTTTTTCTACTTCTGGCCATTTATTAAAAACTTTAACTTGATATTTTAAGTAATTCAAGCTAAAAAGCAATAGACTTTATATCAAAACGGAAATTGATAAATCGCTTGGTTGATCTTTCAAATGTTTTGGTTGCCCTAAGCTAAAGAGCAAACGAGACGAATGATATAGTGAATCTTTTCTTCTTTAAGAATCGGCCCGAAACATTTGACTGTTGGTCATGCACTTTATCAATTTCCAATTTAAAATAAAAACCTTTATTCAGATCGAACAAACGATGATAAGTTCAACAGAATATATGCAGGTAAGGTAGGAATGGTAAATCAACTAACGTAACTTTCACTTTTTACAGTTCTGTCAACTCATTTGAAACTTTATTTAGCCATTTCATGTTACATGAATGTCAGACAGTTGTTTTGAAATCACAAAAATCTGTCAACTCGTGCAAACCACGTTCACGAATTGACTAAACGTTAGACTTAGTTTAAAACAGCTTCCAGACAGCACCATTTTTGCGGGACGACATTTGCACAACTTATAATGGATGGACATTTTAATGTTCTGAGAAGTTACACTGTAAAAAGAAAGTCTTATTTTAAGGTAGAAAATCTGTCTTATTTTAAGACTCAACATTTTTAAGACAGCTTTTGCTGAATTTACAGATTTTTCTTTTGTCTTAAATTGTGCCAAAAAAAGTTAAAAACTTCAAATTTGCATAAAAATGTGATGTGCTAATAAATTTAAAAAGGTAAATTTGTAACTATTGTAAATTCATCATAAAGATACCGCCAAACGGGGTTAGTTTTTTATTTCTAAAATATATTTATTTTGAAATTTATAAATATGATTTTTCTTTGTAAATATAGTGTGATATTTTACATACAAAATAACAGTATTGTTTCTAATAAATTATTTGTCAAAAATCCGGAAAAAATTCATATATACATACAAATTTCATTAAAAAATTAGAAGTTCTCTAAAAATTTCCTTCAATCTTAATACACTAGAACTCCTATCGAGCGGACAGCTCGGGTGAGTGTCCGCTCGATATGCAAGGTCACCTTGACGTGTTAAATGAATGGAGCTCAACTTCTTCCTTCTCATCCCCTCGTCCCGTGAATTGCCTACTGTTTCCGCTCGATAGGAGTTCTAGTGTATTGACAAATTCAATGTAAAAGATATTTAAGGTACGTGTTGAGAATTTAGTTGGGACTATATTCATGTGATGGGCTAACTTTTTTTTAAGAATTTCAGAAAAAAATGGTAAAAACTGAAAGTTTAGCACATAGCGGGGCTATTCTGGTACAAAACTATTTTAATTATTTTATGAAAATTCGTTTTATTAAAACAGTAAAAAAGGTTTCTGTGCTTTGGTTTAATTGTTTTTGTTACGTAAATGTTTTATTTTTTATCTGAAAATTGGAAATAAGTCAAATTTGTCAAACTTGACAAATAAGGGCGCATCATAACCTCAAAAACCACTTATATTAATATCATTTTATTTACAAGGGTTTTATGTTAATTTCAATATTGCTTGACATAAAATAGCTAATAACGTTATTATGGACAATATTAAGTCGTTTAATTATTAAAATAACATAAAATAAAAATTTTGAAAAATTCCATTATTTAAACTTTCTATTTTTATACATAATTTCTATAATAATAATTACTATTTGGCGATTTTTAAAAAATTTGTCTCTGGAATATCTATTAAAAGGTTCCCACATAGTTTAATGCAAAAAATAAAATGTTTTCTTTATTTTATAAACAAAAATAAATTTTGTACCATAATAGCCTCGATTGCGAAATTATTATAATACAAACTTTAAGTTCTTATAACTAGAAAAAAAACGTTTTATAATGGTAAAACTTACAGTAAACTTTCAGAAGGATGCAAACAACGTGACTAGTTAGTTAAAAAACTTTTTTTTATAAAATTTTGATTTTTGGTGAAGCATAGAATACAAAAAAATGCGGTTTTTGTACCATAATAGCCAAATACAAACAACAAATAAATTTGTCGGTAGTATTTTTTACATAAACATTTATATAGCAGGGCTTGCTGAATTTAAGACAAGTCTTAAATTTAGATTCTCTTTTTACAGTGTAATAAAAACTAAAATTTAAAACGGTTATCTTTTTGTGAACTTCCTGCAAAAAGTGGTGCTACCTGGGCTCTCACAAATTCTCTTTGGGCTCTTCAAAAAACTTCTCATTTTCAAGATTACTCGCATTCATTAACTTCTATGTTATTTTTAGCTTTTAGTTTTTAATATTTTTGTACGACTTAAATTATATACTACAATCGTTTTCAAATTGTCTTATTTTAAAAAATTAATCTATAATATGTGTACGTCCGCATGAAAAGGGCCCACTTTGGCACTCAATGCATTTTAAAAATTAAAAATAAGATTATCTTGTGTTTTTAATTACGATAAAGTTATTATAAATGCATGATTGGTCGTGGGACATTACGTAGTTTGTTTTTCATAAAAAAAAAAAAATCTAAAATCGGAACTTCCTTTAGAAAAATGCTAATAGGTATTTCGAAAAATAAACTTCCTTTTCATCCGGATGTACACGTATATAGCAGTAACATAGACGGGACCCAATGATAAATTCCTTTTTATAAAATGCAGATTGTAAAATATGTAGTTCGTCCGAAACGGACGAAGCTTTTCAGGAAGTAATTATATATTCATACACATTTTCATATAATTATGTTTTGCTAGTTCAAACAAAATCATATTTTAAATCAAAATTAATAAAAAAGTATTTATAACTGAATACAGACCTATATACAAAATTAAAATTTAACACATGCCAATTTCCAAAACATGAGTAACGATTACTGATCCGTTTACCTTAAATCCATGTTTAATATCTTTAATTTATTTTTTATTGAGTTACGTTTGCAGAATTTTTGTAATGCACAAAATCCCTATGACTGAGGTGACAATTCTCTTACTTCACAGGGGCACCCATAAATATTCGTACCCTACTGATTATAAAGTTTAAGGCTATAAAACAGTACTTAAATATATTTTTATACATTTTTTATTATTGACAATATATTACAATGTATTTTTTAAACTTACAAAAAATGAAAATATCTTTAATAAATAACAATATTTTTTAAAACTCAGACACCTTCAGCACCAATACGGCTATTACAGAACCAGTATCGTATTTTAACAGTCGCTTTCAGATTTTTAACTGTAGTTCAGAATATGATTTCCGTCATACAAATCTAATTCGATTTGAGCCGGACGTGGCAGAGGGCAACATTCTGTTTTCGCTTTCATTCTTTTTGTCATAAATTATAAAGTATGGAAATAACTCTTGCTAATATCAATAAATACTTTGTGCAACACCTGTAAGAAAAGTACCATTTATCTTGCCTGAAAAGTAGATGCAAAATAGGTAATTGCTGCACATAGCAACAATGTATACTTTGCTGCATACACGGAAAAAAAAAGTTTTTCGAATACTACAAAATTATTTCAGTAGTCTTGGATAAATCGCTTTACAAAACAAAGTTTCGTATTGTTTACTAAATTTTCTGCTCTTAATGTCAAACTTTTCTAAACTATTTACGAAACTTTCTGTACATTTTATAAAACAGGCCTGTAAAAAAAACTTCTGTAATTCATATAAAACTAATTCAGCAAAAGTTATCAAATTATTTTGTGGAAAGTACAAAATAGATTTATTTTCTTTGGAAAATCTAATTTGATAAATTATTTTAACAGAATTTCAAATATATACTTTTCATTTATTCTAAACTTGCCCGTTCTAAATATTAAAATGTCCATTTGTACGAGTTACGAATGAGTTTCGTAAAATATTTGACTGCGCTCGCGCGCGCAGTTAACAGTGTGCCGTGTGTCTATCACAGTTGAATTTCAAAGGATTTCTATGTTTCAATGCAACATAGAAAATGTTATTGTTATTAGTATCTGTTACAACAAACTTTTAGCAACTGTTTAAAACTAATAGAAAAAGGGAAATACTTTAAATTTTTGTATTCATAATATAAATTATGATTTGTTTATACTTCCAATACAAACAATTTTTAATCCAATGTCTTCTTTAATTATTTTGTTTTTTAATGTTTAATATTCTAGTTTTAGTTTAAATAAAAAGTAATTTTCAAAGAATGTCTGAAAAAAAATTACGGAAAAACAGAAAATGAAACTTTACAATATCTTTAATTTTTTAAAAGTCACTTGCTTTTGATAAACAGGTAATGTTGGTTAATATTGGTTTATTGGTTGGATTTTTTAAAATATTTTATTCAAAAGTTATTGGATAAATAAGATTTGATTTAGATATATTTTTAAAGACAATGTTATTCAACAAAAGCCAACAAATAACGTTTTAAAGAGAAAAATGAGCTATTATTTGTCAAGATTGGATAAAAATTACATATTTCCACTAGATTCAAAGAAAAAACATAAAATGTTAAATAATTATTATTTGACAACAAATTTTGACACAACATAATTTTTTCTAAGAAATGTGAAACTTGATAATTTAAAATTTGGTGAAATTAACTTTAATAATATTTTTATTCAGCTAAAACCATTTCTTAATTTGAATTTTTAACGAAAGGAGTTAAAAAAATATGTAAAAAATTCAATTAAAATAAAAATTAGATACGTTTAAGATATAAACGTTTCTGATAAATTACACGTTTTCTAAAATTATTTGCTTATTTTCACCCAAAAACACTGGAAAGTTTTCTAAAAATTAGCTTTTTATCGAGTTTTAACGGAATTTGTTGAAAAAACGAGAAATATAGAAAAATATCAAGAGCAACTTTTTTTACATCCTTTGAAGAGGAGCAACTAACAACTATTTCAGGCCGATCCTGAAAAAAAAAAAAGATATCCAAATTATTTAAAAAGTTATTACACTTAAAAGGTTTTTTCTAAAATTTCAAGTAAACGAGAGTTTCAAAAATTAAAATCTTTATAACTTCATGAAAATTTTTTTTTCAGACAAACAAAAAAATACATGTAGTCTAAAATTATTTGAAAAACAACTTTTTGGAGATACTTAACTTATTTAATTATTTTATTAATAATTTGCTAATAACTATTGTTATACTAAATTTAACTAGACTAAACTTTTGTCAATTTTTACCAGAAATAAGTTATTACTGTTTCACATGATTGAAATGAGATGTTAAACTTAAATAATAGAAATGTTTTTAGTTCTTATTATTTCATAATTTTACAAAGATTAGATGAAAACTAAAAATTCCTCTTGAATTCAAATATTATTTCACTTCAATTTTGATATTTATTTTGATTATTTTTATAAGATTCTACAATATTATTTTTCTAAAAAATATCTTTATCTCTAAAATAAGTAATTAACAAAAGATACTCAAAAGGAATTGCCATTTCCTCGTTTGGTGAAAATTTATTTAAATGGCACATGCCAGAACTAGAGGTCACCGAGTACTTGGAAATCCAAATCATTAGCCTCAATGGCCCCGTGGTAGTGCGTCTGACTCGTTATATGCGTTCGGTTTAGAAAATCAGGGTTCGAATCTCAGCGTCGCTAGGATTTTTTAAAATATTCGTTTCTATGCGTTTACTTGCGTTTAAGGTATTAATAAAATATTAAATTAATTATGTATGTATGTATGTTTGCGAATCGTCAACTTTCGACCAATCACCTTGCATCTCACCAACAACAGTCAAAATACCACACCTACTAGTAACCAGAGAAGGGGAAGCGTTCACAGTCTCATCAGACAACTGATGAGTCATTCTATTTTCTTTTCTGCATGGTTGTGTTTTACAAAACTCCTCTAGAATTCTTACAAACTCCCCGATAGAAATACTATTGCTTCATTTTGTATAATTAACGGAATTTAGGTATAATATATATGAACAAATTTAGTAATTCATACAAACCTTGCTATAAGAGTTTTCACAAAACTTTTTCATGTATCCAAGAGTCCAAAAAAAGTTTTGTAAATATCAATAAACTTTTTTTTTCCGTGTACTGTGCAGAAAAGTGCACTTTTTTATGGAACCCCTATGGGCTCCCCTATTTCACCTCTTTTTGCTGACATGGTTATGGAGGATTTGGAGACTGATTGTCTTAAGAAATTAAAAGATGAACATAATTTTGTTCCACTTTGTTACTACAGATATGTGGATGACACATTTTTTTGTATTAAAAAAGATCAAGTCACTTTCATTAGAGTGTTCAACTCCTACAATAATCATTTGAAGTTTACTTTTGAGATGGAAGAATTTGGAAAAATTAATTTTTTGGACTTGACTTTGAGTAGAAATAACAATAAGATAATGACTAATTGGTATATCAAACCTATTTCGTCTCAAATATTAATTAATTTTTTCTCCAATCATCCCATACAACAAAAGAAAAACATAGTTTTTAATTTATTGGACAGAGCAATAACTTTAGCGGATAAATGTTTCTATATGGATAATTTAAAAAAGATAGAGAAGATTTTAATTAGTAATGACTATCCAGTTGATTTCATAAAAAAAAACACAAAAATACGTATGAATAAAATTAATTACTCTGACAAAACTATTAATAATAATCATAAAGATTTCTACAAAACAATTCCTAAGATCTCTTTACCTTTTGACAAAACCTATTTTTTAAATTATCCAATTTACTAAAAGAATACAATATCTCAACTATTCCCATTATCAAAAAAAAATTCAATTCAGTAATAAAATTAGGAAAAGATAAAATGCAAAAATGGGAACATATAAATATTGTTTACAAGTTTAAATGTAAAGATTGCCCTGCGATATATATAGGTGAAACAAAACGAACATTACAAAAAAGAATTAAGGAACATAGAGACACAAAAAAAGAAGAATCTGTGATCTATAAACATCAGTCTTATCATAGACATACTTTCGATTGGGAGAATGCAAAAATAGTGGATTTTGAATCAAATTATAAAAAAAGAACAATGTCAGAAATGCTATTTATAAAATCCAACAAAAATGCTATTACCCTTATGGAAAAGTGTGACATGAAAATAATGACACAGATGCGTGTCATTACTTCATAATGTCATTGCGTGTCATCATTTCGCGACCACACGAAAAAAATGACACAAAAATCACATGGCAAAGAATGCGCCATTAAAAAACTTTTTATTATTATTAGTTTTATAATAATTTCGTATAAACATACGTTGTGCACCATTTTGGGGAGGAAAAAATTTACTGCGCAGCCGTAGGTGCTGTAGAATAAGTAGAATACGTCTGCGCATCCTGCCGTGTCATTTTCTCCCGTGTCATTTTTTTCGTGTGGTCGCGAAATGATGACACGCAATGACACGAAAGTAATGACACGCATCCGTGTCATTATTTTCATGTCACACTTTTCCATAAGGGTAATAAAAAGGAGACTATCTGCTTTTTAAACAAAATTTACTTCCCGTTATTGAAAAAGTTAAACTTATCAACGATTTAATTTGTAATAGATTTCTTATTTTTGTCATCGATTTGTATTTACTTAAGAGTTCTTTGCCCTCGATAGGAGTCCGTTTTTGTTTTTTACTCTACACAAAATGTCAAACGAATTTCCGTAGTAGTCTCGAAACTGTTGGAGAACTGAGCACATCTCCTCAGGAGATTTTATATATTTAGTTAAATTATACTTTGTAATTATGTTTTATAATTTTAAGAAAAAACTGACAGATTTTTTTAAAAATCAATTTTCTAAAATATTATTGACTAAACTATACATATAGGTAATTTTCAAAAATAAATTGTTATAATTTTTGTTATTATTAATGTTAATGGGTGCAATGTGTGTATTAATTTTAAACTAAAATATTAATTTTTTGTGTTTTTCAATAAACAGTGCCTGATGAGGTTGACGAATCTAGTCAACGAAACGTCGTGACAATGAAAAAATAACTTCATAGTTTATTTTTTATTTTTGAATCCTTCCGAAAATCGAAAAAATTTTCTCTGCACAAATACAAAAATGGAAGGGATAAATATTTGTACAAATATTTCTAAAAATTAAAAAACACTTGAAAAATTAAAATGTTTTGAATCGGAGTTAATCGGAAATTTCCTTTTAAGAAAGCAGATTCACTTGAGCTTAAGACCGATTCAGAAAAAAGTGAATAGGTTTTTTTTCCTGGGTAGTATATACATTTATATCTTCAAGAACAATGAGTGCGAAAAGAAAATTAAAAACTTTACCATATGTGGAAAAGTTCAAAATTATTAAAAATGTGAAAAGTGGTGTAACAAAAAAGATCATCTTGCACTACAATTTAAAAAATTCAAACAACCCTTACATCTTTATTTAAAAAGATATTGCTTTAAAATATCACATACCTTTAAATGCACTTTCAACAATAATTAAAAATTAGGATTCAGTATTGGCAAAGGAAGATTGCTTAGAAAATCAATCGTTTAAAAAACAACGAACTTTTTTAAGAAATACTGTATACATATACAGTGTGCGAAAATCTCTATATATCGAATTATATTTTCGGAAACCTCTATAACTCGAAACTCTTGGTAATATAAGGGTAATATAATTTTGATAAGATCATTCACTTTTTTGTGCATGAACTAGAAAAGAGTCAGTACATGAATTTGGAACAACCAAGGAGCTCATGTTTTTGTACGGCAATAGAAAAGCACTTAGAGAAAAAACTAAGTGACACATAGGAGTTTATTGAAAGACTTCGTTGGTCTACGGGGAGAGAGGGAGGAGTCAAAAAGTGGCAAAAATATGTCAACGTGGTTTATGAACGTTCCCATACCTTACTTATAGTCCCACAGAAAAATGTACATAGACGGTCCTGAAAAAGTAGATAGAATGAAGGCATAAATTAAGTATCCTACACGAACCGAAAAATCTTGCCTTTACAGTATGAAGTACATCTCTGCCTTTGCAGTATACGCCCTTTCACGCTATTGCAGTAAAAAATCTTGCTCTTTTCGCTTGAGTCCACGCTACAAAAGCGTGGAGCGCTTGCTTTTGCAGTTCAATTTCAATTGCAACAAAAAAAAAGGGGAAAACTTATTGCTATATGAAGGCTAGATTTTTCTCTCCGTGTACCTACAGGTCAGGAAGAGTGAGAATAAAAATTATTACTCAGTTTTATTATTTAGATCCTTGCTTCTATGTTAAATCATTGGTAACTAATTTACCCAATATACCTAGGTTATAAAGTAAAACGTTCAGTTATTGAGTTTTAAAGTCCATCTTCTTAGACTTTTATTTATCATATTGGTATACATTTTATAGCTAAATATAAAATAGTTTATTTGTTACTCGCTACAAACAAAGAACTTAAGAAGCACAAAATTATAAGTTATGTTCGCACTGATAGTTTTACCTTGATTAAAAGCTTCTTTTTAATTATATAAAATCAGAACCACTTTTTATTGAACATTTTGGATGGAATGAAGACTTAAACATCAATGGTCGGTATTAAGAGTTGATCCTCTTTGTGTATTTTCATTCTAAAAATCACAAACATAACCTAAATTTTGTTGCTTATTAGGTTATTTTCCATGTATTGCATCACATTTATTATCCATACAAAATAATATAAGGAGTTATACAAAATATTTAAGAGTATTATAAAAATAAAAAACTTAGAAAAATCTTTTCTCGAAGAATTAGGATTTGTAACAAATGTAAATATCAAAAAATATCTTTCAATCATTTTGCCCTTCTTCATGTAAAATATATATATATCTCAATTTCAACATTTAGATTGCTTCACAATATATTTAATATTTTTGGACCACCATATGATTTTTCAAAAATGACTTTCCTAATGCAAATCTCAAACTAAACTTGACTTGCGTTCATAAACACATACACCTGCAATCCATGTAGATAAAACTTCTAAATTGTCATTAAGAAAAATAAAATCTGCATCGGCTCCAAAATTAAGAACACCTTTTTTAGAATCTATTTCCAACGTTCTTGCAGGATGTAAAGTTGCAGCTTCTAAAGCTTCCATCACTGTACATCCTAAATAGAAAGAAAGTACAAATATAAGTGAATCAAGATTTTTAACAAATTTTGGCACATTAAAGTAAAGTAAATGAAAGTATAGAGTTAACAATAATTTGAAGTTTTACAATTTGTAACTCGAGTAATTTTACTTGAGTTCAATATCTTAAGGATTGTTCATGGAATTTAAGAAACTAAGTCAACTACATATCTTTTTGACAAATTGTTCCTTAAATTAATCCAGAAAACCCTGACTTTTCTTAAAATTTTTCACCACGTAGTTTGGTTTAAAAAATTAAAATAAATGGGAACTGACTCAAATCTTAGAAAAAAGGTGTGATATAAATGAGCTAAAACTCTGAAACTTAGTTCCAAGGTCTGCCAAGGATAATCATCAATCAGAATTAGATATTTATTGGATTCTTTTAAAATAATTTTTTTACAGTCTTACCAGTAGCTTTTTTAAAAAATTGCACACATTCTGACATATTAGCAATACTGCCACAAAGGGTGTCCGTTCCTGCAATATATGCTCTACTATTTCGAACTTCGATTTGAAGTTGTCCTAATTGATGGATCCCATCTTTTAAACCCAAGGCTGAAATTGCATCAGTAACCAATACTAATCCTAAAATTACAAAATAACATTAAAAACAGATTGTTAAAGAAAATTACATTCAATTAACCAAAACTTTATAAAAATTTCACAATGTCGCAGAAAAAATTATTCTATATCAGAAAATTGCAATTACCTTTAGGGTGTGTGCGATGAGCAATTCTCAAAGCAGCTGGATGTGTATGAACTCCATCGGCAATAATTCCGTAATAAATCATTTTTCCTTCTGGTATTTTATCCGACGTTAAAAGTCCTACTAAGCCAGGATCTCTATGATGAAACTATAGACACAAATTTATTTTTAAAACTAAATATGCACTAATGATTCTAATTGTAAATTTCTATTAATCCAATCATCAAAATTATTAGAATTAGACACACTAATTTGTTCTTTATTCAACTTTAATTAAAAATGATGAGCTGTGGCGAGAATTTACAATAAATAAGTCTTCGCGGTTTGATTTCTAAGTGATTGTTTAAAATTGTAAACTAACTATAGGGGATACTTAGTGCACTTTTCAATCTTTTTTAATTAACTCTGATAATTGCACAGAAACCTGGCTTGATATCTCAGCTTTGATTTAAAAAAAAGAAAGTTCCAAAACATTTTATAGTTCCTTTTTAAGAACAGTTTACTTGGAATAATCCAAAGTTTTTGCTCATGCAAAAATGGCAAAAAACGATTTTTCAAAAATATTTTTTTTATACTGTATAGTATGTATGTAGAAATCAGGAAAAATAGTTATTAATATTTCCGAGCACAAGAACAGGCTTCAGAAGCCAAAAAATAGAAGGGTGTCTCCGCTCAGTGGGACCAAAACCGTATTTTTAGATACGGTTGACACGATTTAAAAAAATCTACTGCATCGATCGCGTTCAAATTTTCAAGACTTCTTCTACACATAAGTGGCTATCGCATGAACTAATATTTTAATTTTTCATCAATATTTACTAATATTTTTAAACAATTTAAGTTGTAAAAACAAGGTAAAAAAATTAAAATGGCCGTCATTTTGTTTTGTTTTAACCGATCACAAAAATCCTAGTTCATGCAAAGGCGAGTGATCTATATTTTAAGAATCCGTTTTATTTTTTAGTTTTACATGCAGCCTTCCAAAAATATCGTGTCACCCAGGAAAAAAGTGGTATAGATCAAGCGGTGATTTCTCGGAAAGAAACCTTAAAAAATCAATAAACAAAATTTTTTCATTATAATTTAATATGTGCATTTTGATGTATGAAAACATAAAAAAGTTTAGAAAAAAATTAAAAAAAAAAAAAAAATCTTGAAAAAAAGGTCGTTTGTATGAGACAGACCCCTTAAGAAATTTTATAATCAAAATTAACTTATTTAAAGTAAATATTCAGAGCTCAAAAGTTGATTTTGATTTTTTTCTAATAACATTTCTTAAAAAGATATAACAAAAAAAATTAATACATTTAAAATTTACTTTTGAATAGCAAAATCAGTTTTTTTGACCTACAATCCACAAAAATTAATCAATAATTTTGAAACTACGTACAAAGTTACAGTTCATCAATTATATTAACTTGCGAAATGAGCGAAATTAATTCGTCTCTTTAAATTCGACGTCCGTATGCAAATCTGCGCATGCCCCCAACAACATTTTTGATTGGTGGAAGGTCCTTGGACAAATATTTTAAACAAATCCACCAATCAAAAATGTTGTAAGAGGCATGCGCAGTTGCGAATGCCGACGGTCTCTGGCATCTCTGGTCCGTAGGTTTCGAAAACACTAAGAACTTCTGCGCAGCTGTAAGTGTCACAGAAACCACGTTCGACCAGTGCGCATTATGCAAAATGTATACTTTTAATATGAATATTGTCGGAACATTAGATACGAAAATTCCCTGAAAATTAGAAATACATTTTGAGGAAACTTTCGCGTCCAATATTTCTATGTGCGGACATTTTTATGCTTCCACGAAATTTCACAGAATATTAGGTCCGAATATTCGGGAAATGGCGACCAATATTCAGGGAAGTTTCAGCGAATTTCCGGTGCTGTGTGGGTGACTTGTTTACTGATGATTAAATGCTACTTTTCATTGAAAAGGGAATTATAGGGGTGGGGTTTCACAATGTTCTAATCGGTATGCGAAAGCGAATAATAGGTTTATAGAAAATGATTTCAATGCTTTTGAACCAAAGTCTTATATCATGTATTTCGATATTAATAATAATCAATATGGTGAGCTGTGAGCCAATATTTACCGTATGAAGATTTTGAATGACTTGGAAATTATGATAATGACTTTTTCTAAAATATTCTAGACGAATCTTCAGAAGGTTAAAACCTTCTGAAGATTCTTGAAGTATATCTAGAATATCCGACTGAAATCCATGATTTACATAAAGATCTACCAGTATGTCCCGAACATTTTGTTCTTGCAATACAAAAGTACACAATTTCAAAATTAGTTCCAAATTTGTTACCAATGAATAAATATGTAGTTCACTATAGAAATTTAAAACAATATATAGCATTGGGAATAAATCAACACAAATACACAGAGTTTTAAAATTTCAACAAAAGCATCAGTGACTAAAACCTTACATCAATTTAAATACTGAAATGAGAAAAAATCGGTCAATGAATTTAAAAAAAAAATTTACAAACTGATAAATAATTCAGTATTTGGTAAAACAATGGAAAACGTTAGAAAGTTTAAAGATTTTAGATTAATAACAAAATGGGAGGGACAATATTGCGCTAAAAATTTGATTGCCCAAACAAATTTTCATAGCTGCACCATATTTGATGAAAATATGGTTACAGAAATGAATAAAACAAAAGTTCACTTTTATAAACCAATTTATACATGTTTTTCGATCTTTGATATTTTAAAAATAATAATTTATGATTTTCATTATAATTACATCAAGAAAAATTTTTGGTGAAAATGCAAAGTTACTCTACACTGATACCGATAGTTTAATTTATCATTTTACAGTGCCAAATATTTAGGCCTAATGAAGGAAGAATGTAATGGGGAAATTATATCAGAATTTATAGGTTTAAGATCAAAATTATATGCTTACAAGTTATGGAGTGAAAAAGAGACTTAAAAGAAAGCGAAAGGGGTAAAATCTTCTACTTTAAACAAAAAACCCTTATGAAAAAGTGTGACATGAAAATAATGACGCAGATGCGTGTCATTACTTCATAATGTCATTGCGTGTCATCATTTCGCGACCACACGAAAAAAATCACATGGCAAAGAATGCACCCTTAAAAAACTTTTTATTATTATTAGTTTTATAATAATTTCGTATAAACATATATTGTGCACCATTTTGGGGAGGAAAAAATTTACTGCGCAGCCGTAGGTGCTGTAGAATAAGTAGAATACGTCTGCGCATCCTGCCGTGTCATTTTCTCCCGTGTCATTTTTTTCGTGTGGTCGCGAAATGATGACACGCAATGACACGAAAGTAATGACACGCATCCGTGTCATTATTTCCATGTCACACTTTTCCATAAGGGAAGGATTCGACGATTATAAGCATACTCTAATATTATCCGAAAACCTGTTCCAACCTTAACATCTAATTCGCAGCAAACTACATGATGTTTTCACCATCAAGCAAGACAAAATTGCTCTCATCTGGCAAGATGATAAAAGAGTCTTGATTCCAAGCAGAACTGATACCCTTCCTTGGAGTTATAAGACACCTGATCCCATGAAAATTGATGAAGTGTAAAAAATAAAAAATGTTTTTGTTGTAAATAAAAATTCGACTTTTATATATTAAGTGTTATAATAGTATTAAAATTGTAAAATATTGCTATTTTTTAATTTTTTTAATTATGCACTTGTCTTTTGGCCGTACGCACTCACAAGTTTTCAACATGCAAAGCTTCCGAGAAATTGTACTTTAGACATAAGTACTAACTATTTTTGCGTCTACAGAACGACTTGAAATTAGGAGTGCTCGCATTTGCCTGGACTACCCAATATTGGGTTTGCTCGCCAATGGAGATGGAAAACTGTAGAAAACCTCTCCTCAGATAACACGCAACTATGACCAAATGCCAGATTAAAAAATATGTTGAACTCTTTTTTAAACATTCCCTGAATATTGTAGGAATATTAAACGCTGAAATTCCCTAATAATTATAAATACATTTTCAGAAAATTTTCGCGTACAATATTCTTATAGGCAGACATTTTAGTGCTTCCACGAAACTTTCTTAAATATTAGGTACGAATATTCAGGAAATGTAGACCAATATTCAAGGAAATTTCAGAGAATTTCCGGTACTGTGTGGGCAAGCTCTATTCTGGTATATTTAAGCATCGCATCGTATGCCAGTCCTGGCGCAGTATAATAATGAAGAAGATCTAAGTTATAAGTTTTGAGACAAGTGTTTCTAAAATTTTTAAAAATCGAAAAATTTGAAAATCTTGGTTTTTAATAATTTTATTTTTATGCTTTATTACAAGCTTTAATATATTTTTATTATAATATAAATGATTGAAAAATACATCGAATGAACTATTTGCGAATATTCTACTGTAATCCTATTCCAAGTTATCAAGGTTTCAAAAATTAAAAATGTTTATAAAAATCAATTTTTTAAATGTTTTTTGCTTTTTATATAAATTTTATGAAGAATAATTTTTGCTCGTTTTGTAGACAATTCGAAAATGCATCAATTTGCCTATTTAATGTTTTTTTGCGAGCTATTAATTAAAATTTAGTGATGTTTGTAGTAATCGCTATGAGGGAGCAATGTTTTTAAAAGGTGAATACCAAAAATTACTCACATCAATCTAAAAGTGTCGATAAATCTAGGTTTTACTATTGTACCTTTAACCTCCTTTGTAAATGATATATACACAGATAAAAAGTATTATTTCAATGTCAAAAAGCGACTAGTTTTTAGGTGAAATATAAAATAGCCCTATCAGAATAAAAATTAGCTGATAATAGAAATCCTTAAACAAATATAACTTGAGTCGTAAAACTAGTCCTAAAGAAAACTGAAATTAAGCTTTGAGTTCAAATATAAACTTAAATTTAAATTTAAATTGTCTCAAAACAAGACAATAGCCATTATACTATAAGGACTAGTTTCTTTTTCTTAGTCTTTAATGACTAATTTTAAAACACTATTTTCTCATTAAATTATTCTTTTGAAAAATTTTAGTTTAAACAATTAATTAGTCTGAAATACATTGAATAATTTTTTTTTTTCTGTGTACTTTTCTTTATTTAATGGTAATATTAATTAATGAAATAATCACGATTGATTATTTTATCTTCTCACCGGGTTGTATTAAGTTTTTGATCACTTTCTCTCCATTCTTTTCTATTGAATCCTGAGTTATCAACAAAATGGATACACATTAGTAAGTTTTGTGCATGAGTTGTGAGACTGACCGCAATTCCAAACCCTTTTGCTTTTCGTTTTTTTATTCAGTGTTAAATTTAAAATCTTGCGATTGGGCCGTCACGTACTTTATACAGAAACTTTATGCTACAAACAGGCTAAGTATTATGCTTTCAGTAAAAATTACTATTGAATGAAAGTTAAAAATTTAGAATACGGACTCGTCAAAGAGTTGACATTTCGACAGTTACAGGGCGTGTGTTTGATGGATAGTGTAAGAAATATATTATGTAACATACCGAGTAACACACGTGTAACACACTGATACAAATCTCAGGTGGTCCATTATCGAAAGTCGTTCATTTTCTTGGGTAAGCGTGTCACGTCAGTGACTGTATTTAAGTTCTGCGAGGTGTAGACTTTTAAGTAAGTACAGAAAGGTGACACTTTTATATTTAGATTTTAAAAAGAAAGTTTTTTTAAATTTCTCAAAATTTAGCATTTTTTAATAGGATTATTTACAATGATATTCAAAACCTAATATACTTTCGCCAAATTAACTTCTAAAAACGAAGAGTTTAAATTATATTTACTGAAAGAGGACCAATTAACCAAAATACAATATTTGAGATATTATTTACTCGGGACAACCAGAGAGATACTTTCAATAGAATCACCTAATTAGAACATATTTTAATTTTAAAAGTTGTATACAAAATAGCATTTACTTATGTTCCTATAATGAAACAATCTTCATGTTAAGTTTTATGTAGAAATGCCACTGACTCCAAATTTAAAAAAGCAGTCTTATAAAATCAAATTTAAAATTACTCAAAATCAAACTTTTAGGTCCTAGTTTGAGAAAAATTATTAAGATTTTTAAAACTAAAAAAAGAAAGTTGGACTTTTTTATTCCCTGAATGTTTGAATTTAGATTTATGAAAATTATTCTAATTCAAATATTTAATAAAAAATTTGAGTTGTAAAAACAAATTTGATTTAATTGATTCAAATTTCAAACTATTCGGATTTAAATTATTCCAAAATTTTTATTAAGGCCGTGACGATTCGTACAGAAAATCTGTACGAATAGCCAGAACATGGTGGAACGGCTATTCGTACAAAAAATTCAAACCCTGTCTTTGGCAGCGTAATATCTTTTGTTTTGGCTGTGAAAAAACATAATAACATTTTTTGAAAGAGTACAGGAGGGTTCTTGTGTCACATAATAGTGGTTTTTTTACCAATTTCTGATTGGTCCAGATTTTCTGTACGAATAGACATTTCGTTTTATTAAATCTAAATTTAAAGTTATCATAATTGTCTTAATTTCAATTACATTTGAATTTTATACGCAGAAACCTCAATTTATACTCAAATGCTGATATTTAATTGATAATTATATTAATTATTATAAATAATAATTAATATTAATTAATAAATAATATTTCTATAATTGTGAATTAAATGTATATCGTCTGTCTCAGGTGAAAATTTATAAATAATAGGTTTCTAAAATCTTCCAAGTGGATTTACTTTCGCGTCGAACGATTATCGAATTTGAAGGGTGGGGAAATTTCCAAGGTTAGAACAACTATCGAGAACTCACTGTATATGAGATCACCCTCTATCTTTGATTTTCATAAAAGTCCAGATACTTTCACAATCTTATAAAATTAAAAAAAAATAATCCTAAAATTATAGTTTTAAATGTACGAGTTATTTTTAAATTATTTTATTTACTTACTGGCAACATTGCATTAAAAAGATGGGTAATAAATGAAGCTCCATGCCTGACAGCTTCCTCGCCATCTTTTAAATTTGCAACAGAATGTCCTAAAGGAATATAATTACAAGTGAAAATGAAAATAGTTATTTTCGTATCAAGGGCGCAAAACAGATGATTGCAGCCAGGGCGAGCTACAATTACCGTGGTGCGGACAAAGTTTTTTGTTCTATTTGCATGAAAAGTATGGCATTGAGGGCACAAGCAACAAAAGCTTCAGCTAATTAACAATTGATGAACATATTGTGTAAAACCCATAAAAATGTGTGTCATAGAATATTACTTTGCATGTATAACTATCATAGAAAACTAGTGCATATGTGTAAATATTATAAAAATATACTGAGCAGGTGCAACTATTACAGAAAACTATTGCGAAGGTATTACTAGCATAAAAAATTACTGCGTATGTGTTCGTAACTTTTGCGCCCGCTGACCCTACCCCCGGGCGGGAACGACTTGCTTTGCGCCCTTATTACATGTCCAAAATGACATACTTTCCGTGCATGTAGGACAAAAAATATTATTCAGTTAACTTTAAAAATTGATAGGTTATTTAAGTTTAAAGCTGAGTTAAACTCTGAGACTCCTAAATCTAACTCTTTTTTAACATTTACTAAACACATAGAATATTAAATACTCAATAAAATAATGAAAAATAAAAACAAGTGTTGGAGTAGCAACAATTTTACTGTCCGATACACCTTGTGAATCCTTTAGAAATTCATTGAAAATTTTTTTAATTTCTTTTAGAATTGCATACTTTAATTATTACAGTAAATCTATCTTGAAAAAGTAGTTTTTTTTTAAAAAAAATACCCTTAGCTAGCATTTTTATTTCATAAACAGGGATGATATTTCTAGTACAATTGTAATTTACTAGTAGGGGAGAGCGGGGTTGAAAGTGCCGATTTTGATAAAATGCAAAATAAAACAGGTAAAATAAAAGCTAATTGTGTTAGCTTATACACTATTTAGTGCGTAATTTAATGTAGTTTTTAAATTCACTTATCATTTTTGATTAGTTTTAATAGTTTATAATAAAACCTTAATTCTTTGCAAAAAGAGGATGCGGCACAACACGCCCCACAGCGGGGCGGGTTGTGCCGCACGTGGGGTCGAAAGTGCCGATCACTTTTGTTATGTAATTGTTAAAGAAACAAATGATTTTAAAAATGAAAATAATAAATTACTTATCATTTATAATGGCTGAATTTATTATTCAAGTAATATAAACATTTAATGGTTTCATTGAGCCGACAATTATACACGAGAAAAATATGCTATTGAATCAATAACGTTTCAGCCAAAACCATGGAAATAATTTATTTAATATATCAATAAATAATTATATTTATTTATTCTTTTGAATAAATAATTTTAAATCCCCGTTTTACTCATTCTTAATATAATTGTAATTATAACGCATATAATATATAGTATATATTGTATTATATATATATTATAATATTATATATACATATAACATGTTATAATATATTAATATTTATATTTTTTAATTTTTATATTAATCTAAAAGTATATAATTTTGAATTAGTTATCCCAATAATCATTTCCTATTGTTAGCTTACAATGTTAAAAATATAATAGTGCTCCTATATAGTAAATTATGTAAATATTACTATATATAAAGTAAATAGCACATAATATATATATTTTTTAAGAATTATTTGGAATTTTTATAAAAAAATATATGCTTAATACTTTTTACGTCATTTACAAATTTAGGTGCATGTGTGTGTATCTCCTAACCGCGGCACTTTCAACCCCAAGCCAGAGGCACTTTACGCCCCGTTATACTAACATCTACTTTTTATAAAATATAAAATAACCAGTTAATTAAATCGGTATTGTTAATGTATTATTCAATTCTTAAATAAATTTGGATCATTTCAGTAAAAAATTTGCATCGAAAGCTTTAAAAATGTATTAAATAGACCAAAATGTATAACGGTGAAAATATTTTCAAATGTAACATAAAAAGTGAAAATTCACAAAAACACTAACAGCTAACTATTTTACATAGCAAATGAAATCAAAATGACTGACAGCGAGTCGCATTCATTAAATATTACTTTTCTCACTTCAACTTTATTTTTATCTCGTTTCATTTCCGAAATATAAGCATCGGCACTTTTTACCCCCGGCACTTTCAACCCCGCCCTCCCCTACAATTTGACATGTTCTAGTATAATAGTATACTAGCTTAAAAACAAAAAGTTAGGATCCTCCCCCTCCTTGGGGAAGGAGGAAGAAACTGAAAATGTATTTGGAATTGATTTTTTGCAAAAACGGTAAATCGTACTGAAAAATTTTCCACACATAGAATGCATATACCACGTCCATATACACGTGAACAACTTTGGAGGGAGGGGGGGGGGGGTTATAAAAAGGGATTAAAAATGTCTACCTAGTATATGGAGGACCCCAGAATTAAATTCTTTACATTTTATCTTGTTGGCCAGTGCTCTGCAACTTAATGTGCAAAAACTATAGGGGGTCAAAGTTGCCAAAAAATGAGTTTATCCTCTTTTTCGCATCAAAATAATAAAAATTATCCAAAATAAAAATTTTTAATAAATGTTACTAAAAATTTACTTATTTGGACTTGTGCGGTTTCTGCACTAACTGCCTCAATTATTATAAACAAAATTTTTATCTGGTACTATTATAAATAAAATTAATTTTTCTTCTGAATTAGAAATTGGGTAATAACAAATTAATATTAATAATCAAAATAAATAATAAACTTACGATATTTCGAAAAAAATTTAAATACACAACAAACAATCAATTGTTTTGTTTTGAATTTTGTTTTAAGTTATTTGTTGTTGTTACAATTACAAATCTGGTGTTAGCTCTTGAAAATCCATATGTTTAACTGACTGAAGCCATCATTCTAAGCGAATCTAATCAGTTTTTAAAAAATTCTTTTTTCATATTTAATCCGCCTTTTGGAATTTTGGAAAACTGATATTACATTCGTAATCAGCGATCCCAAAAACCCCTAAGTAACCAATTTTAGGCGAATCTAAAGGATTTTTCAATTTTTCGTCCGCCATATTGCATCCGCCATTTTGTATTTTCAAAAACTAACACCGGATTCGTAATCAGCGACCCAAAAAATGCCTGAGTAACCAATTTTAAGCGATAAACTTCTTTAAAATTTGTCTGCCACATTGGGTCCGTCATTTTGAATTTTCAAAAACTAATAGTGGTCGTCCATATCACACGATAGGTTTTATGCTAATTTTAGACCCCCCACCCCCCTTGTTGATTATCACGTGACTGAATAATTATAAAAATTACTTAAAATACTGAAGGAATATAAACAATAAGTTCACAGACTGTTTATTGCAAATTCCTCGTACATTTACATTAGAAGGCCGTTTTACCTTCTTTATTTTTTCATATATAGGACGTTTTTTCTCCATTCGGCCACCCCTCTGTGCATTTGAATTTCCAGGATAGAAGTCTTTATTAAAGCTTAAAATTTTCGCCAAAACATCAACTTCTTCATTTCGTATAATATTTTTTATTTCCACCTAAGAGTTAAAAAATATCATGCATAAACTCCAAAAAACCCCCAAAATGTATAAAAATTATTCGAAAAATAAACGAAAAACTAAAAATTATAGTCTAAATAACTACGAGATTTAAAGAAATACTCAATCGCATTCAAAGAAATAATCAAACCTTACCAAGCATTATAATAAGGAACAAATATTCAAAATCATCCGCTAAACACGGGTTAACAAAATGAGGCGCATGAATATTCCCTAAATCTCATTTAGCCTAAATCCCATTAAGCCTAAAATCAAAAAGCCTAAAATGCATTCAGCCAAAATTCCATTTAACCTAAATTGCATTTAACCTAAATTTCATTTAACCTAATTCGCGTTTAACCTAAATTCCATTAAACCTAAATTTCATTTTACCTAAATCCCATTCAATCTAAATTCCACTTAACCTAAATCTCATTTAACCTAAATCTCATTTTACCGAAATTCCATTTAACCTAAATTCCATTTAACCTAAATCCCATTTAACCTAAATCCCATTTAACCTAAATTCCGTTTAACCTAAATCTCATTTAACCTAAATTCCATTTAACCTAAATCCCATTTAACCTAAAACGCATTTAATATAAATTCCATTTAACCTAAAATGCATTCAGCCTAAATCTCACTTCACCTAAATCCCATTTAACCTAAATCTCATTTAACCTAAATTCCACTTAACCTAAATCCCATTTAACCTAAAACGCATTTAGTCTAAATTCCATTTAACCTAAAATGCATTCAGCCTAAATCCCATTTAACATAAATTCCGTTTAACCTAAATCCCATTTAACCTAAATTCCACTTAACCTAAATCCCATTTAACCTAAAACGCATTTATTCTAAATTCCATTTAACCTAAAATGCATTCAGCCTAAATCTCACTTCACCTAAATCCCATTTAACCTAAATCTCATTTAACATAAATTCCACTTAACCTAAATCCCATTTAACCTAAATTCCATTTAACCTAAATCCCATTTAACCTAAATTCCATTTAACCTAAAACGCATTCAGCCTGAATCTCACTTCACCTAAATCCCATTTAACCTAAATCTCATTTAACCTAAATTCCACTTAACCTAAATCCCATTTAACCTAAAACGCATTTAGTCTAAATTCCATTTAACCTAAAATGCATTCAGCCTAAATCTCACTTCACCTAAATCCCATTTAACCTAAATCTCATTTAACCTAAATCTCATTTAACCTAAATTCCACTTAATCTAAATCCCATTTAACTTAAAACGCATTTAGTCTAAATTCCATTTAACCTAAAACGCATTGAGCCTAAATCTCACTTCATCTAAATCCCATTTAACCTAAAACTTCACTTGATTTAACTATATTTATCCTTAAATTAAAAAAAATTTTAGGTTCAATGGGATTTAGGTGAAGAGAGATTTAGGCTCAATGCGTTTTAGGTTAAATGGAATTTAGACTAAATGCGTTTTAGGTTAAATGGGATTTAGATTAAGTGGAATTTAGGTTAAATGAGATTTAGGTTAAATGGGATTTAGGTGAAGTGAGATTTAGGCTGAATGCATTTTAGGTTAAATGGAATTTAGACTAAATGCGTTTTAGGTTAAATGGGATTTAGGTTAAGTGGAATTTAGGTTAAATGAGATTTAGGTTAAATGGAATTTAGGTGAAGTGAGATTTAGGCTGAATGCATTTTAGGTTAAATGGAATTTAGACTAAATGCGTTTTAGGTTAAATGGGATTTAGGTTAAGTGAAATTTAGGTTTAATGAGATTTAGGTTAAATGGGATTTAGGTGAAGTGAGATTTAGGCTGACTGCGTTTTAGGTTAAATGGAATTTAGGTTAAATGGGATTTAGGTTAAATGCAATTTAGGTTAAATGGAATTTAGGTTAAACGGAATTTATGTTAAATGAGATTTAGGTTAAATGGGATTTAGGTGAAGTGAGATTTAGGCTGAATGCATTTTAGGTTAAATGGGATTTAGGTGAAGTGAGATTTAGGCTGAATGCGTTTTAGGTTAAATGGAATTTATACTAAATGCGTTTTAGGTTAAATGGGATTTAGGTTAAATGGAATTTAGGTTAAATGAGATTTAGGTTAATCGGAATTTAGGTTAAATGGGATTTAGGTTAAGTGGAATTTAGGTTAAATGAGATTTAGGTTAAACGGGATTTCTGTTAAGTGGAATTTAGGTAAAATGAGATTTAGGTTAAATGGGATTTAGGTGAAGTGAGATTTAGGCTGAATGCATTTTGGGTTAAATGGAATTTATACTAAATGTGTTTTAAGTTAAATGGGATTTAGGTTAAATGGAATTTAGGTTAAATGAGATTTATGTTAAACGGAATTTAGGTTAAATGGGATTTAGGTTAAATGGAATTTAGGTTAAATGGAATTTAGGTTAAATGGAATTTAAGTAAAATGAGATTTAGGTTAAATGAGATTTAGGTTAAATGGAATTTAGATTGAATGGGATTTAGGTAAAATGAAATTTAGGTTTAATGGAATTTAGGTTAAACGCGAATTAGGTTAAATGAAATTTAGGTTAAATGAAATTTAGGTTAAATGCAATTTAGGTTAAATGGAATTTAGGCTGAATGCATTTTAGGCTTTTTGATTTTAGGCTTAATGGGATTTAGGCTAAATGAGATTTAGGGAATATTCATGCGCCTCAAAAAAATGACAAATATTCTTAAACAAGTAAACAAAAAACAATCTTTAAAGGATTCACAAACTTTAAAATTCATTAAGAATAAATACCTATGAAATTTACCCCTATTAGCATCAACAACCACCCTTTAAAATCATCCCTTAATTATTTAAAACCTTGCTTTGAATGTCTTCTTATTTGCCTTACCCCTTGCATCATCGAAAAAAAAAATTATAGATTAAGAGAAGATTTTAAAGGGTGGTTTTCGATGCTGAAGGGGTAAGTTTAATAGAACTCTTATTCTGAGTGACATTTAAAGTTTTTGAATTCTCTAAAGAATGTTTTTGTCTACTAGTTTAACAATATTTGTCAATTTTTTAACATCCGTGTATAGAGGATGATTTTGAAGGGTTGTTCCTTATTAATATGCTTGTTAAGGTAGTTATAAGCCAACGTTGCTAGTCAAATTGATTTTTTGGATAAAAAGGTAATCAGAACTACATTTAGATTTAGTCAATAAATATTAAAAACATCTTTTAAACTTGAATGATAAACTTTCAACATGAAAAACTAATTAAATAAAAATAAGTGTGAAAAATAAACCTAATTTGATTACCGATGTAATTTTTATATAGTTTATAGTGGCAACGTTGTTTTTTTAAAGAGATTAACTTCAAAATTACATTCAATTGTTTTGTACTAATAATAAACATTAAATGTTTACAAATGTCAAACAAAGAGGTTAAGAATGAAAATTTTAAAATAATTTCTGAATCATTAAAAAAGCGATGTTGCCATGTGTATAAACTTTCGATTAAACAAAAATAAAACTTGAAAAATTTAATTATTTATTTAATTTTACTTTCTTATCTTGCGGTGAAATAAGTTAAAACTTAAATTTATGTAATATACAAACTTTTAGTTATTGAAATCTAGTTTTTCATTATCTATTGGATATTAAAAAAATTGTCACCAAAAAGATGTATTTTAACCTATACCTGTGTAAAAATAGTGACTTTTAAATAATCATGTCTCAGAAGATAAGTCGTAAATTAATTTTATATTTTATAGAAATACGTATTAGACATTAAACGTTAAGGTATGGTTTTTTTTAATGCGATTAAATATTTTATGTAAATCTCGTAGTTCTTTAGACTAATAATTTTTAGTTTTTCGTTCATTTTTCGCACAATTTTTTTATTTTTTGGAGGAAATATCACGCATAAAGCGTTTATGCGTGATATTTTTCAACCCTTAGGTGGAAATAAAACACACCATAAGATCTCAAAAAATTGATGTTTTGACGAAAATTTTAAACTATAATAAAGTCTTTTATCTTCGAAATTAAAATACTATTAGATTGTATTAATAAATTCTATTAATTAATTAAAATGCGCAGGGGGTAGCCGAATGGAGAAAGAATGACCAATATTATATTTTTTTATAGTTACTACATTATATATTCATAAAATTAACCTCTAGAATGCGTATAATGGGCTAAAAAAGTATAAATTACAATTTGACGAAAAAAACGCTACTTCCTCATAAACGGAAAAAACTTCCTTATTTTATAGAAGGTTATTTCGAAACAAAAAAATTAAAAATCGATAACGTATTTCTTTGAGAAAAAACACTTTTTAAGTTTAATATTAATTTTTTAGGTATTTTCTCTTCATATTAATTATTTTTTATTGCACATATCGAAAGTTCGAGACATCTCCAATAAATTTCTTTTAGCATACTATTATTCATTTTATGTTATTAACGGAGAAAAACGAGTTCAATAATTTATAACTTCCGTAATTTTTATCAAACCACGAACTACAAAAAACACGTATGTTTATGCTGCAATAAAGATTTAAACAAAAATTATTGCAAGCAAATCTAATTTTTGAAAGAAAATAATCCGAAGAATTCCCCATTATGTAGAACTAAGAAAGTCTCTGTTTTAAAAAAAAATTTACAGTTAAAATATCACGTGATCAGAGAGGAAACACCCCCCCCCCCCAGGTGATGAACCGTGATAATTTTCATGAGCTCCTTACCCCCCTTATTGGCTAACGTGATTTATGGACGACCCCATACTGAATTCGTAATCAGCGACCCCAAAAACCCCCGAGTAATCTATTTCAGGCGAATCGATAATGTTTTAAAAATTCATCCGCCATATTGAATCCGTCATTTTGAATTTTTAAGAACTAACACCGGATTCGTAATCAGCGACCCCAAAAAATATAAGAACCACTTTACTTTTGTTTTTTTAATTGCTCCATTTTGCTTGAATGTGAAAGGGTTAATTTAGTATATCAAGTAAATTATTTTTTATTAAATAAATATGTCTAAATTTATAAAGAAAAGCGCTGATGCGATAGATATACTGTTGACCGCATTGATTGCCAATAAAAATGTCGATCTTTTTATCAAGTTGATTCATTGATTGAACACTGATTGTATTTGTTTATTGATGACAATTTTTGCGATTTATATAGACTTCTTCTAGTCTCATGGTGTTTTAGATTTTAATGGTGCTCAAATCGTGATGGTGGTACTCACTCAAGATCAAGAAAGCACATTGAGAAATTTAGCAACAGTTTCGGGATAGGCGATTCGTGGTTCGGGATCAAGTTCATCGGAATCGAGGAATAAAGATTCGAATAATTCAGCGTCTGAAAGAAACCCACTTGCTTGTATTGATAAATTAGTGCGAACACCGCTAGCGCTGAAGAATAATTCTGAAGATAAAAAGAATAAATTCGAAAATACCGAGCATAACAAATTGAATCAGGAAACGGAAACACATATACTTGTCGAGGTTGATTCCTTTATTGAACCCGTTAAAGAGCAAGTTGCAGTAGTTGAAAAACGTATCGTGGTAGATAATTCAAATTCCAATATTTTTGCTATTAGTGGACCTTCGTTCACGCAGGTTGATATATTCCTTGACAAATTTGCAAATTGGTTGAACTCTTAAAACGGTCACGACGTACAACGTAAATACTATTTATAAATCGTTGGAACTCGCAGACATATTAAACGAGTATCCAAAATTGACCAATATTCATGGTCCAATTGCTGCATCGTCGAGCAGTACCGTGCATCACATTCCTACTCAAGGTCAACCAGTAGCGCAGCGTGCTCGACGTCTTGTTCCGGATAAACTTCAGATAGCCAAACAATTTAAATTATGGTCGAAACCAGATCATGCAGACCATCTTCGAGTCCTTGGGCATCGCCTATTTTAATAAAAGGTCTATTCTAAACTCGACCTATTCAAGGATTATTATCAAATACTGGTAATCCCGGAGGACATCTCTAAGACCGCGGTCATTACGCCTTTTGGGCTGTTCGAGTTCATAGCAGGAGAGACTTTTTAGCGTTATATATTTACCGCGCTTCGGGACCTTGAGTACGTTATCGCCTACATAAATGACATATGAATTCCGTCAAAGAATCGGGAAGATCACAAAAGACATTTAAGGATAGTGTTCAAAAGATTGCGTGAATTTGGCCTTCGTTTAAATATCGCTAAATGACAATTCGGCAAAGACGAGATAGAGTTCTTCGGTCACTTAATAAACGCGCAGGGCTGTACACCGTTGACACGAGATGAACCAGCCCTTTACATGAACATCTCCGAGATGTTAGAAAAATTATAAGCGTAAAGTCGAATGGAACGACAAGTCCGAAGCTGCTTTCCTGAAAATAAAAAACGATTTAGCAGAAGCTATAACCTTGGTCCACCCTTACAACGAAGCAGAAGAGCGTGTAATTACAGACGCCTCTGACGTAGGCATTGGGGCTGCATTGGAACAAAAATCGGATAATTTTTGGAAACCATTAGAGTTTTTTTCGCGTAAATTGACTTTAGCACAACGCCAGTATAGTACGTACGACAGGGAATTGACAGCCGTGTACGAAGCGATAAAATATTATAATATTTTTCTCGAGGGTCGAAATTTCACAGTTGTCAGAGAACATAAACCTCTAACTTATGCACTAATTCAGCCAACAGACAAGGTTTCATCAAGACAACAACGTCAGATCTCTTTCATTTCCCAATTCATTAACCAGATTCAATTCATTCCGGGTGAAAAAAACTTAGTTGCTGAAGCTTTATCGCGATTAGATTCAATCTCTTTGCCTACAGAATTCACGTTTCTGAAGTTGTCAAAATTGCAAGCTGACGATGCTGAACTAAAAAGTATTTTGGAATCTGATAGTACCTCGCTTGAACTTAAAAAACTCTTGATGGGTAATGACAAAACCGAAATTTATTATGATGTCACATAAGATTCGGTTCGTCCGTTTGTTCCAAATTCATTGAAGTTTCAAAATTTTTAATACGTTTCATGGACTTGCGCATCCTAGCGCCAGTAGTTTGGGTAAAATAATTAAAAATCGAGGTTTGGCCGTCAATGAATCGAGACATTAAAACGTGGTCCAGAGGTTGCGTGCAGTGTCATAGATCGAAAACTAGCAGACACGTCCCTTGCTTGTTGTTAACGAATATAAATATTGTTTAACCATGATAGATAAAATATATTATCACATTGACGGTTCGCCGTGCTTTTGTAGATAATTGGTTAACGCGATATGGATGCTCAGAGACGATCACTACCGATCAAGGCACTCAATTCGAGCCACGACTTTTCAGCGAGTTAAGACGTGTAGCAGCTTGTGATCGAGTACGAACAACTGCTTATCATCCCGCCTCAAACGGCTTAATCGAGAAGTGGCATAGAGTTTTAAAGTCCGCAATAATGTGTCACTCCAAAAAAGATTGGGCTGATGTTTATCAGCGGTACTTTTGGGTTTTAGAGTTAACACTTTAGAAAACGGAGCGCCTCCAGCAAAGTTTTTGTACGGAACAACCCTTCGAGTACCAGGTGAACTGATTACACCCGAAGTTGTGTCGACTGACCCAAAGCAGTTTTTATCCGAATTTCGCAGTTATATGCATAGAGTTCGCGCAGAACCGGTTAAGCACCCTGATAGTTGAAAGGTATTCGTGTATAAAGAATTAAAAGATTGTACACATAAATTTTTAAAAGCCAGTCCAAATAAAAGGTCTCTTCAGTTTCCATATTCCGGGCCTCACAGAATAATTAATCGAATTTCGGAAAGAGTATATGAAATTGACGTGAATGGTAAAACAAGAAACGTGTCAGTTGAAAATGTCAAGCCTGTGCATTTCATCCCTCATGACGAGTGGATTTCTGTTCGACGTAAAAGTGTCAAGAGTTTGAATAAAAAAAAAAATATTTAAAAAATTTTCGGGCAATGCGAGTCCGGCTTTCATAGGGCAACCAATCGAAAACATAGATATACTCTTGGGATTTTGCAATTGATCCGTTTGTATCAAACTATGAATCAGCTGAAACAGACAATAGTGACAAAAGTATTTTACCTGAAATAAACGTAAAACCTGTAAACGCGAAAAAATCATGTATGACGAAAGCAGGTAAATTGAAAAATGTATAAGGGACTTGCTTGACAAGCTAAGAAAAGACTGAAAAACGTGTAAAATTTAAACCTGCAATATTACGTAGACCTTCTAAGGTTGAAATTGTAAATTTGAAGACAGGCGCGGAAACTAAACAAACACATGTCAACGAAGTAGATTCATTTAATTTAATAGCCGGAACATCCGAATTGACAAAATGGAGCACAAAATTTTGATGGCTCCGAACGACACTATCTCAACTCGAGCGAGCTTCTGTATTCTGTAGTAACTCTTTTTAGCGCTGTATGGAGTTCCCGTGTGGCGCTGAAAAGTTACTACACAATACAGAAGTTCGCTCGAGTTAAGATAGCGTCGTTCGGAGCCATCGATTTGTACCGGCGATCCTTAAGAAATCGGCATTAAAGTAATGGTAAAAATGTAATAAATTTCATTCGTTCCGGACTCGGTAATTATTTATTTTTGTTTGCGTAAAAAAAAGTTTTATTATTTTTTCTCGTTGGCACTCAGGGGGGAGGGGGAGTGTGTGGCGACTAGCCTTTAGGTTTTAGTCGTTCCCTGCCTTTCCCCGCGGGGCGCTAATAAGTGTGTGCGAAGAGGAGATCACTCAGGGTGGCCACGTATCAGTAAAGTCAGGGATATGACAGGGAAAAAAATTTTTTGTCAGGGAAATTAAAGAAATTAACACGGACCATAGTGCGGTCAAACTATTTTTTTTGACAATAATCTTTGGACTACTGAAAAATAAATCGATTTTTCTTTTTTTTGAAAATACTCTTAAATGTTTGTACAATAATGCTTAACTACTAAAAAATTAAGACTTTTATTAGTAACTAAACAAACGTTAATAACTTTTAAAAATGTAAAAAATTTTTTTTTCAGAAAGTAATTTTAAGATTTTTCGATATTAAAAACTATTTACACCAAAGAAAATTATATATTTTATACACAAAACTTATCTAAACTATTTTTAAATAGTTCTAGTTACTAACCAACAATTTTGATTTGTTTAAACAGTCTTAGTTAAATAAATTCATAACTTCAGAAGCTTTCCTTACTTAGATTTTGTTTCTTTGTTTAAGTTAATTAATTAATTACTATAATAATTAAGAAATCTTTTGAGGTTATTTATTTGTTAACTAAAACTGTTTAAACGATTTAAAAATAGTTGGTAAGTATTCAAAATTACCATGAAACTCTATGCCAATAATAATCAAATAAGTTATTTATTTGTTAATTAAGATTGTTTAGACAATCTAAAAAATGTTTGTAAACATTCTAAATTGTATTAGAATTCCAGGCCAATAGTGACGAATTAATTTTACAATAGAAACGAATTCTAAGTATGTTATTATGAAAACTTTTGTAGTGATTATATCGAAATACCTTGAAATCACTTTCTAAAAAAAGGATTTTTTATATTTTTTTAAAGGTATTAACATTCTTTTTAGTCAATATTAAAAGTCTTGATTTTTTAGTACCAACTTAAGCGTTATAGTACAAATATTTATGAGTATTTAAAAAAAATAACATTAAAATTGGTTCATTTTTGAGTTGTTGGCAAAGTTTTGTCTTTGCTCTGAATAAAAAAATTTTTGTCTGGGAATTTTGTTGTAAAGTCAGTAAAATGTCAGGGAAATTGATAAACTGAATCTTGTGATCACCCTGTAACTAGATCTTCTCCCGGCTTGTGATTCACGCACGTGAGTAACTGTCTGTGATAAAGTGTTATAAGACTTCACATCATAGTTGATTAAAACAAGATTATCTCGATATTGGAGTTATTAATCCTACCTGCACCTTCCTTAATAATTAATGGAATATTAATAAATATAATATGTATGGCATATGCAGTCTCTAAGAATCAACATAACCTATACATCGAGTACGACCACATAATTCCACATTAGTCACATGAGCCACTAACAATTTATGAAATAAAATAGTTCATGGCAATTCTTTTCCATAAAAATGATTGATTTGCTGTACTATAAGACGCGTTGTATTTTTAAATTGTTCATTACAGTGATCTTGAAGCAAAAGCTGGGTTTTTGAAAATGGATGGAAGATTTTCGAACGTAGAGATCTCCCACATGACAACCAGTTTCCGAATTTTCAAGACCCGAAATCGTACCTGATCCTATTTTAAAGATACATGTATACCTATATATCTTCATATGGGAGATTATTTCTCAATCGTCCCAGTCCAAAAATAAAAGTTATGAGATTCGCTTGATACTTTGGTAAATTGTTTTCCTACACAAAAGTAACAAATCCCTAAAATATTAAGTAGTTAAAAAAAGTGTGTGTGATTGAAGTTTTGATGTTTTATGTGACTCAGTCATTTCCAACTCCATATAACATTGGCAAAAGTGGATGGATTTTAATTGTTATATAGTGATTTTAAAGCATTTTTCATGTGCTTTTCAGAAGTTACAATTAAAATTGGAAAAAAAAATTTTCACCCCTATTCTTCAAAATTAAACCTTATTTTTCAATTTTGACCCATTTCTATATTTTTAATATTTTTTATCTTATTTTCATTAGAAACCTGAGATTTTTTCCAATTAACTGTGTAAATATAATTTTGGGACCGCCATTATTGGAGGAGAAAACGAAGAACAAACTTGTCGGCGCGCTCGCGCCGTTGATGCCACCATCGGCCTAGTCGCGTCTCTACTTCAGTATGAGTGTAGTCCGTATATACTTAAAAATCCGAAATTTTTAGCTCCTACCACCCAAAAAGTTTTAAAACCGACAAAAAATACTCACAGTTTTCTTTATTTTAGAAATCGGACAATACCTAGTGGGCACACATGTTCAAAAGACGTCTTAAGGACTGACTGAACCTAGCCATCGAAACGTTGCTCATATAATAATTAATGTGTTTACATTACCTTCCTACAACGAACAAATTTTCTTGATTAAGAATATCAGAAAGAATTTAATTTCGTCTATTATTCTTTTCTATCCCTGCGTCTATTACTTAAATTTAAAATATTTTATCTCTTTCTATCTCTTATCCTATCATCTTTCAGGACAGCTACCCTAGCGGGTTTGCACAAACCACTTATGAGAAATAGCTGCAGTTACAATGTTAAGGAATAGACTCGAAACTGGAATAGAGAAGGGAAAACTGTAGGATATTGGACATTGATGTCATTAACCAAGGTCAGAAATATGTAGGGATTAAGAAAACTGGTTAGCATCAAAAAGAGTCGATTGAAAAGGATAGGATGTTCATTTTATTCATTAGGAGATAGGATGCGATATAGAGCGATTAAGAAAGCATAGAGTGAGATTAAAGAAAGATGATTAAGAGGAACTAGTTATTCAATTTATTTCCTGAAAAAAAAAGAAAAATATTGAGTTAGAGTAGTAAGAGATTGACAAAGATTGAAAATTATTTATTAAAATAGATAGGATATTCGTAATTATAAAAAAAAACCTGAAGTCACAATGATTTGAAATATACTGAAAAAGAGAAGGAAACACTGAAAGAGATTGTATATCGATGTTATTAACAAAATATAGAAAAAGTAATCTGTCGTCATTAAAAAAATAGTTTAAGATAAAAAGAGGCGATTGAAAAGGATAAGCTATTTATTTTATTTATCAGAAGATAGCATGCAACAGTGTGCGATAACAAAGGATAGGGTGAGATGAAAATAAAGTGATTGGAGAAGATATGCAATTCATAATATGAACAGAGTGGTTGAACGGAATGAAGATATATATATAGAGAGGACTGAGTGGAGATAAAAGTGGATAAGGATTGATAGACAAGGCTAAGAAAAAGATTGAGATGGAAAAGAATATGTTTGAAGACACAAGAGATAGGATCAGAAAACACTTGATACACGTGTGATAGATTGAGATAATATTTCTTAACTCTTTCTATCTCACGGATAAAAAAAGATTTAAACTGATAGGATTTCTATCCTTTTTCCTCTTAGCAGGATTAATCATTATTTTCATGTCGCACTTTTCCATAAGGGTGTCCTCAAACAAAAAAAAGTTTTATAAATATACCCCCTGAAATGGTTAATTGTATCTTATTTAAGCTATTTCATTGTGTCAAAATCCTTTCGAATGAAATCATTGCTGATGATCTTTAGTGTTTTTATATGACAATGATGAGCCAAGATTGCCTTTGAAACGGATTATGACATAATAAAACAGATGAAATATGATACTGTAAACCATATCACCGGGCATTTTTATAACTTTGCTAATAATTAAGAATTTGTTGCACGTTTGACAGAACTTTGTTGTCTGTCAGTCAGCCGTTAGAATCTGCGCGCGCCGCTTTCTTGGTGTCCGGAGCAACCCGATACCTTTTTTCTTAACAATTTTTAGCATGAAATAGTTTATTTATTATATGATTTCCAGTATGTTTTTCTTTAGTTTCTTTTGTTAAATATTGGTATTGATACTAACTGAAAATTTTTTGACTTTTTCGGGCCACTCGACTCTCCCCTAGCAACATCACCCCTACGAAGTCGTTCACTACCTGAAAATTAAGACATCTTTAACGATGTCATACTTAAGTTGGTGACGGCGTAAGCCACGCAATCAACTACGTCGTTTTGTTTGAGGTAGTTTTCTACATGATTCACTACCTAGTTTACCACGTCGTACACTATCTGAAGTTACGATATCGAAATCACATCGTATACGACGTCGAAAGTTTCAAAGAGTCAATTTGTATTCGACAGTTACCTTGTTTATAAATCGACGTTTTATATTTAAAAATATTTTTTGTCTTAATACCACTAAACTAAAAATATTACTGAACTGTATTTTTCTAAAAATTTTATGTCTCAAGAGTATGCGTTAAATTTTTTCATATGGGTTAAAACTACATTCAAAGCGGAATACAATTTATAAAGTTGTTCTTACCAACAGAAATAATAATATTTCTTTGACGTAATTCTTTTATTACGGCCAATGCATTTGGAATCTCTGGTGCCAAAGTTATACAACATATGTTTTCTAAACTGCCATAGACATCAAAAACAGTTTTAAAACCCTGAAATTAAATTCCGGATAAAATCAAGTTAGAAATATATTCTGTCACCTGTGATCATAGAGCCAGTTACAGGGAATAAGTATAATGACATTCTAGAAAAAGAGCTCCCACTTCGACTTTATTACAGTAAACTCTCGTTAACACGAACTTAAAGAAACAAAAATTTGCCTATTCATGTTAAAAAAATTCGCGCTATCGAGGTTTTCACAGAATAATAAAAAAGAAGTGTGATGTCGTGTTTGAAATCTCCACACTGAGAAAAAAATACTCTTAAATCTATAGTATTTTGGTTTATACAGTAACGGTTTACTGTATTAGTCAACGACGAAAAATGGAAACAATAAATAGTGAGGAAACATTCGAGCACAGATAAAAGAACCAGCTCTATTATCAGTGACAACACTACGATTTAATGAACGTTTTTTTAACTTCAGTATTAAAAATAATCCATTAATTATAGTTACGAACTTCATCAAATTTTCGAATCAAAACTTCTTCATGTGCTCCTTTTTTACTTGGACTGATAAATGGACCTTCCACGTGCACACCTAAAATTGCAGCACCTGATTTGCCACCCTTTGTTTTCAGAATTTTTGGTAAGACCCTACGATATGTTTCATCAGACGACGTTACAATTGTTGGACAAAATGCAGTCACTCCATGCTTTAATAACTTTTTTGCTACTATATTAATACCTTCTTCTACATTATCGATGTTGTGTGAAAAATCTGTACCAAAACCTCCTACAAAAATTTCAAAACATGTTAGTTTACGAATCTTAATTATATTGAATTATTAATATAGGACTGAATATTATTTTATAAATTACCTAATTAAAATGTTCATAATATGTTTAACTTTTCTTTCTTTTATTGTGAATAATAAATTATGTACTTAATGTAAAATGATTTTTTTTACTTATAATAATCATTTAAATTAAATCAACTTAATTAATACTTTGTTAGGTCTTCTAATTAGTGTGTTAAACGAATCCTCTATCTCATTTTTTCTAGATAACATAAGACACCGACATGTAAAAGGCCGATGAGCGTTTATTGTTATATCTTAGCAAATTAAGTATTTTCTTAAACAAAAGTTTAAATTTCAGATGGTATTACAGTACCATTGGAAACTGTCAGTCCACTTAAAAAATTTAAATTGAAAATTTGTCCTCCGTTTTTCGTCCACCTTTCTGGTAAAAATAAAACTAGAAATTTAAAAAAAATGGTTGGGAAGCTTATTAAATTTTGCGTAAAATGGCCCATATTATTACTTCATGTATTAAACACTCAGAAAAGATAGTTCAGTTGAATTAAATAAACATAAATTAGAACTAGAACAAGTTTTTTTTTTAGAAAATAACAATTTTTTCACAATCAGTTCAAATTTTTTTCTTAAGGGGTCAGTATGGGTTTAATGGACATATTTTCAAGAATTTATTTTTCACATTAAAATATATTTTAATAAACCAGGCTATTTACACATAAAAACTGATATTTAATAGTGCCAAAAAATACTTTTTATTTTTATTTTTGATTGTTTATTTCTGAGAAATAGCTGCTCGAAGTTAACCTTAAATTTTACTGGCCGACACGATATCTGGAATTTGGATTGTCTAAAATCAAAAAATCAAGTATTTTCTTAAAATTTGGATCTGTAGTTATCGCATGAACTAAGATATTTTAATTCCGATGAAAAAAAACAAAATGGCGGATGTTTAAATTTTTTAACTCCTTTTTTACAACTTAATTTGTTTAAAAAAAGGGTTAAATATTAATGGATTTTTATAATCCTAATTCATGCCAAAGCGGTACGTGCATAGAAGAATCCCTGAAAATTTGAGATCAATTGGTTCAATAGTTTTTTTTAAATCGTGTCGGCCAGGTCGAAAAACGTTGTTTTGAGAAAAACGCGTTTAACATTCGCGCAACCAAAGGCTGCTCGGGCCGGTCACGCAATATAAATATTCTATTGTGCTTTTGATTAATGCGGTTAAAACGACTTAAATACATAAATACTTTTCTCTAATATTACAGTATATGATCAAGTAATAAACTTTACTCATAATGTTACAGTCACATAATTGTTTAAACAATTTTTCATTGCCATGCTATACACCGTTATGCTTCTGCAGTATCGCGTTTTTAGCATTTTTTTTTAACTCTGTTATCTATATGGTGGATTTCACATCAACTGTCCAGCCAAAAAAAAAAATTTTGTTTAATCCTTTCCCAATTTTTGTTATGAGTTGTCTTATAGGTAAGTAATTTATCAGCCAAATATTTTTGGATTATATAAAAAATTGCCCGAGAGGGAGGGGGTTAAAGTTTTGAACTTTTTGTTAAGACGCTCTCATTTCTTTATTTATTGAGCTTAAAAAAATATGATAAAGAAATTTTTTGGTACATCATTTTTCTAGATTTTTTCATCAGCTTTTGATTGGCGTAGTCTATTTTAAATTTTCTTTTTATTTTGACTAAAATTTTTGAAAATTAAAAATAAATTTCACTTTTTTTCGTCTTCGGGCTCGTTTTATTTTTTTTATTTTATTTTTAAAAAAAAGCTGAGATTTTTTCCTACAAAATATGTAATTTTCAAAAAACCCTTTTTTTTTGTTTTTCAGAAATTTAATGTTAAAGTTAGCGCGCCACGTCAAGGCGAAGTCTCACTCTACCGCCCCGTTTGTTGCTGTGCGCTGTTTGCATCATTACGTCGATATTTAATTATTCTAACCCTTAATTGAACTTTTCTCTGCATTTTACAGTGCTGAGACTGACATGAAAACAATTAAGTGCCTGCACTATAGTTCTTTTGTTTATTTTTTATGTTTAAATTTTTTTGGAAATTTTTTGATATTGGTTTCTCATAGAGAAAGTATTGTTTTACCTCCACAGGATCTATTGAGATTTTCTGAAATATCTTGACATATTTTGAACTCAGGATTTCAAAAATGATGTTTTTAAAAAATGTCTTGCTTATGTGTGTATGTAGTTATGTATGTTAAGATTATGTTAGGCTCTATATTTCGAAAACAATAATTTAAAACAATGTTTTTTTTGAGAGATTATAGGTCTTTAGGGGGTACAAATTATGCCCTACTTTTGAGTCTGATCTATCACTTCCAACTACATTTTTTTGAAATTTAAACATTTTGAAAAAAAAAATTTTCAAAAATGTACATATTTTGTGACGAAGTGATTCGTCCCGAACGAAAGTATTTATAGAATAAGAGATCAGTTGATCATTTATCAGTTTTAGGGTTATTTGAAATTTATCTGTAAGTCGATGCCGCAAGGGTCCTTTGTTGTTGTTACGGCCTTGAATTGAGCTCGACTTCCGCTTCGTCGCAATCCCCGGAGAATTGAATTTATAATTCGTTATTGGCAAATTAGCCAATTATATTTCGAGTGAGGTGTTTGCGCGGCTTTTTCCGTCTTTTCCCGCGTGAAGCAGAGCCCTCTTTTTCTTTGTTTCAGATCGGATTTCCAGGGCGAACGAGGGAGACAACGGCTTGGGGATGAATGAGCAAGGGAGATGCAGTGCGCGCAACTAGGGGGCGGGGCTTCTACCCCTAGTTTGGGAGTTGCGGTCGGCGGTCGAGCGGCCGTTCGACAGTTGGATCCAGCGTGTGGAAACGAACATGTGTGCGTCTGTCAGGAAAGGAAACCCATTTTTCCCTCGCGTCGTGTGGAAGTTTTTCTGATCAAATTTATATATATTTACTAGATTGTTTCGACGAGTATTGTAAGAATTGGTGATTATAACCAAGTGTAAGAAGTGGTGTTGCTTTGAAGTTAGTAAAAGATTTAATCGTGAACCCCCTTGTGTATTTTTATTTAACATTTCCCGAGTGTTGAGTGTCACGGACTTGCTGCCCTCGACTCCTCGACTGTCGTGTCAGTGATACTGGTCAAGTTCGTCGTCGTTAATTGGTAAGTCAATCTCGAATTCTTCCGGGGTGGATGTCTTTCCAATTTCTCGAAGAAGGTCGAAGCCCTGCAGCGGAATCTCCCTTTGGTGGAATAATTGAGTGGGGAAAGACAGAGAATAAACTAGTGTAGAATAATGGTGATATAATTTTCTCTTTCTTGTTAATTAGTGCAAATTGATAAAAAGTTAGGAAGCGTTCACAAATGACGTCACGCATTTTTTTCAAATTTTTGACCCCTCCCCCCCTCCTATCACGCTCTGTCACGTGAGAGTAAACACGTACCCCTAAAAGTACGTCACGTTTCTTGCCCCCCCCCCCTCTATTTTTATGATAATTTTATTTTCAACGTTAATAACAAAAAATTCAATAGTAATAATTTTCAATCGGTTTTATTATTCTAAATTTGCAGTCATTTGGGTTTATTACTGATATTGGTTAATAAATAGATTATACACTGTGATTAAAAATTTTTCTTATTTTTTGCACAACAAATACATTAAGGACTGCTTCAAATCATATACCTCGAACTTTAAGTATTAAATACTTCATATTAAACATAAAAATAAATTTTCAAATAAAATTTGACGTCACGTTTAGGGCGACCCCCCCCTCCCCCAAGTCACGTTTTGTCACGTTTGATCAAGACTCCCCCCTCCCCTCTATAGCGTAACGTCATATGTGAACGCTCCCTTATTAATATTCTATAAACAAAAAATATTGAAAATTATGTTCTTTAAGAATTTTATTTTTATATTTTGTTGCTTTTTTAATATATTTCTGATTACTTGTAGGTCACTAAAAATTAATCAAATGAGCTCTTTGCGAACAGTCTAATGTAATGTTATTCAGAGTTATCATTGTTTAAAAAAAAATTAAGTTTCGTAACTTACGGAATCTTATTTACATTTTATAAGAAATTATATATACACCTATTTTGCGGAGAGTTTAAAACCACATCGATTGGTATACATAACTTGTCCCCCTTAAAGACCTATAATTTCGCAAAAAAAAAAAACATTGTTTTAACTAGTATTGTTTTCGAAATATAGAGCCTAACATAATCTTAACATACATAACTACATACACACATAACACAGGTTTACAAATTTCAAACTTTTTTTTGCCAATCGCAAGTTTCCTGTTTACTTCGATTAATTTGAGTATTCTTAGAGAGAAAAAATGGTTTATATTGTTTTCCCCTCGTGCAGTTTTGCTGAAATAGAAAATTTCTGTTTTTGTAGTGAAAATGACAAGTAGGGAGAACAAGTAGTTTAATTTCAACGAATATTACATAGTTAAAAATGCAATTCAATTGCCTTTCAAACCATCTGTTACCCGTTTAAATCGAATAAAAAATGGCCGACTTATAGTCAATAAAAGTTCAAATTTCGTAAATTTTTTGAAACTTTGCCACACAAATTGGCGTGAAAGTTAAACTTTGATTGACTATAACTCAGCTGTTTTTTATTCGATTTAAACAAGTAACAGATGGTTTAAAAGCTAATTTAATTGCCTTTCTAACGATATTCTACCCATTGGAATTAAACTACTTGTTCTCCCTACATGTCATTTTTACTATAAAAAACAGTAATTTTCTATTTCAGCAAAATTGCACGAGGGGAAAACAATATAAACCATTTTTAGGGTTCCGTACACAAAGTGTCCAAACGGAACCCTTATGTTTTCACTCGTTTGTCCGTCGCCCAAAACCATTACCCCCCCCCCCAGCGGCCAAACTATTTGAGATAGAGAGTTGAAATTTGGTACACTTATGTATTTTCACGTGTAGATTACAGGAAAAATATAGCGAACATGATTGAACGTGATGTTCATAGCGTTGTCAAGGAAATAACAAGATTTTTTTCAAAAAATGCATTAAAATGCCTATTTACTCCCCCCCCCCCTTATCTCCTAAACTATTTGACCTAGAGTATTGAAATTTGGTACACATATGTATTTTCGCGAGTAGAGTTCAGGAAAAATATAGAGAACATGATTGGAGGTGATGGTCATAGCGTTGTCAAGGAAAAACTTTTTTTTTTCAAAAAAAACGTGTCCCCCCCCCCCCTTATCTTTCAAACCATTTGACCTAGAGGTTTGAAATTTGGTATATCTAGGTATTTTTACGTGTAGATTACAGGAAAAATATAGCGAACGTTGCTGGACTTAATTTTCAAAAGTTATTAATGAAAAGTTGAAAAATGACAAAAAACCCCTATGCTAGAGCTCAGCGTATTTATCCTGAAAGGTTGGGAATTGGTTAAAAATGTGTAATTTTATGCAGAATTTTTTATAAAACCATAAAAATTGTGGTTTAAATTTATTATCATAACATTTTTTCCAAAAAACTGAAATTTTACCAAAAAAAAATTTTTTTCTTATAAACAGCTACAATATTTTATAGTTTGAGATTATTTTTTTGTACAAAATGTTTATGTTTATGTTCAAATTACTTTAAAAGTTAAAAAATAAAAAAAAATTTAAAAAAAAATTTTTTTGGCTTTAAAATTTAAAATTATATAAAAAAGCTTAGTCTATTTAATTGAAAATTTTTAATCTTATAAAAATCATTAAGTTTATACTTAAATTTCTTTAAAAATAAAAAAAATTATTTAATTTATCATTATTTAAATTATTATTCAAATAATCTCTGACTCATATAATTGAAAAAAATTAGAGCGGTACGGAACCCTTCGACTTGGTACGAGTGTAACTCGTACTTGCCCGATATTTCTCTCTTAGAACACTCAAATTAATCGAAGTAAACAAGAAATATCAAATTGGCAATTTCACTGTAAACCTGTGTAAGCAAGACATTTTTTAAAAACATCATTTTTGACATCCTGAGTTCAATATATATCAAGATATTTCAGAAAATCTCAATCGATCCTGTGGAGGTAAAACAATACTTTCTCTATGAGAAACCAATATCAAAAAATTATCAAAAAAATTTAAACATAAAAAATAAACAAAAGAACTATAGTGCAGGCACTTAATTGTTTTCATGTCAGTCTCAGCACTGTAAAATGGAGAGAAAAGTTCAATTAAGGGTTAGAATAATTAAATATCCACGTAATGATGCAAACAGCGCACAGCAACAAGCGGGGCGGTAGAGTGAGACTTCGCCTTGACGTGGCGCGCTAACTTTAACATTAAATTTCTCAAAAACAAAAAAAAAGGGTTTTTTGAAAATTACATATTTTGTACGAAAAAATCTCAGCTTTTTTTTTAAAATAAAATAAAAAAAATAAAACGAGCCCGCAGACGAAAAAAAGTGAAATTTATTTTTAATTTTCAAAAATTTTAGTCAAAATAAAAAGAAAATTTAAAATAGACCATGCCAATCGAAAGCTGATGAAAAAATCTAGAAAAATCATGTACCAAAAAATTTCTTTATTATTTTTTTTAAGCTCAATAAATAAAGAAATGAGAGCGTCTTAACAAAAAGTTCAAAACTTTAACCCCCTCCCTCTCGGGCAATTTTTTATATAATCCAAAAATATTTGGCTGATAAATTACTTACCTATAAGACAACTCATAACAAAAATTGGGAAAGGATTAAACAAAATTTTTTTTTGGCTGGATAGTTGACGTGAAATTCACCATATAATAGTTTTAACCTTATTTCTACAGGTATATAGGATACAAAATTAATGTTTTTGAAAAATAAATTTTTTTAAAAAATAAATCTATACTGACTCCTTAAGAATGACTTGAAGTAGTTAACCTTTTTTATCACCATAAATAACTAGGGGATATCCTCTTACGTATCCTTTTTTCTTTTAGAACTTGATCATAACGTTTTTGTGGAAAATGATAATACTTTTAAAAACTATTTTGGATAATTTTGCTTAGCGGTGACTTTTAGGGGTAGCTAACCCTTGTTATCATATGGGATAACTAGGGAATACCCTTCCAGTTCAGTTTCATAGTTTTAAAACTGATCAAATATGTTTTGTGGAAAATGATAATTTTCTTTAGAACTGGTTTGGATTAATCTCCTTAGGGGTGACTTTTAGGGGCAGTTAACCCTTGCTATCATCTTGAATAAATAAGGGATATTAAGAAATCTGTGGGACCAGATTTTTGTTTTATTTGTTTTTTAATGTTAATCTAAAAAGATGAAAAAATGTCAACTTTCTTGTTTTCTTTTTTAAATTTCTACAAATTTTTTTGTAATGCCTGCCAATACCTTGATTTAATAGAAGTAACAGAATAGAATAAACAAAAATTTTGAAACCGCTAATTTAACTGTTATTTACCCCCTATTACCCCCTTAGAGGGGGTAGGAATTTCAAATTTTACGAAAAGTTGAGTTCGGTGTCTATTCCAATGTTTTTTAGAGCGCAGAAACCGAAAAAAATTTCTGACCTACTTTACCCCCTATTACCCCCTGACAGGGGGTTGAAATTTCAAAAAAAATCGAATAAGGTGTCTATTCCTAATGTTTTTGGGGCGCTAAAGCCGAGAAAGACCACCAAAACAAATCCCCCCTTCTTCACCCCCTATTAGCCCCTGGGAGGTGGTTGATATTTCAAATTTCGAAAAAAAAATCGAATAGGGTGTCTATTCTTAAGGTTTTTGGGGCGCTAAAATCGGGGAGGACCACTAAAAACTAATACCCCTCTTCACCCCCTATTACCCCCTAAAAGAGGTTGGAATTTCGAATTTCAGTGAAGGATGGCGAGAATTTGCATTTGGTTGTTTCTTTCGGTGATAGCGTCCTAGAAAGCAAAGGAATAGACAGCAAATTCGTCTTTTTGTGAAATTTGATATTCCAAACCCCTCCCAGGGGCTAATAGGGGGTGAAGAAGGGGGGGATTTGTTTTGGTGGTCTTTCTCGGCTTTAGCGCCCCAAAAACATTAGAAATAGACACCTTATTCGATTTTTTTTTGAAATTTCAACCCCCTGCCAGGGGGTAATAGGGGGTAAAGTAGGTCAGAAATTTGTTTTGGGGGTCTTTTTCGGTTTCTGCGCTCTAAAAAACATTGGAATAGACACCGAACTCAACTTTTCATAAAATTTGAAATTCCTACCCCTTTCTAAGGGGGTAATAGGGGGTAAATCACAATTAAATTAGGGCTTTCAAAATTTTTGTTTATTCTATTTCGTTACTTTTATGAAATCAAGGTATTGGCAGGCATTAAAAAAAAGTTTTTAAAAAATAAAAAAATAAAACGAAAAAGTTGACATTTTTTCAGCTGTTTACATTAACATTAAAAAACAAATAAATCAAAAAACAAAAATCTACTCTCACAGATCTCTTAAAAATTTAATTATGAATTTTTTCACAAAAAAAAAATTCAAAATCCATGCAGCCTTTCTCTCTAAAAGTTGATTTGAAAATAAATTTCTGATTTCAAACCACTGTGCGTCAGTTTTATGGTTTTAGAACTGAACAACAATTTGCTGTGGAAATTGATAATTTCTTCCGAATTATTTTTTATTATTTTTGTTAGGGGTGACTTTTAAGGGTATTTAACGCCATATCGGATCCGGCATTTTGAATTAAGAAATGTCATTGTCATTTTCGTATTCAGCGACCTCGAAATCTCCCGTGTATCAAATTCAAAGTGATTGAGATGAGTTTTTAAAAAATTTCCACCATATTGGATCCGACATTTTGAATTTTCCAAATTGGACATCAGATTCGTAATCAGCGACCCTGAAAACCCTTAGAAACCTTTTTGTAGGTAAAAACTAGTACGCAGGAGGGTTAAAAAAAGATATTACGTACCATGTTTTCTATTATTGTAATTTCGGGAGACAAAAAAATTAATACAAATATTTTGAATTAGTAGGAGAGTGGGTCCCAAGATGGACAGGGCCCCATCATGGACATTTCGTATAAAATTTTTGTTTAAGGTGACAGCGCCTTATGCTCTCTGTCATTTTTGTTGTTTGTATAGACGAAAATTTTGATACACATTTGAATACATTTGAATACATTTGATACACATTTTCAAGTTGGTAAAGTTATTTTAATTTATGATTTAGAATGAGTACTTAACGTTACAATATTCTTTATTTATCGTATAATAATATCCTAAAATGATTTTACTAATTCAGTGTGCGTATGTATATTTTTACTGGGGATTAAAAAATGGTGTCATGTACCCTAAGATGGACAGGCCTCAAATCTCAATTTATTTATTTTCAAATTTTTGATTTTACATTTTTTTCAATAATTTTTTGAGCCAATTAATTAAATTTTTTTATTTTCCACCATAAAATGTGATGTTATCGTTAGAGAATTTGATATATCGATATTTTTCAATATTTTATTACTTTTTACTGTTAAGCTATTAAATTGAAGTTTTTAGAAATGTTATTTCTTGACAAATTCCTTAAAATGATTTAAAATTAGTTAAGAGTTGTTACACAATGTGCTGTTTTTATTTACTACAATTTTCAGAGACTTTTAAGAAGGTGTCCATCTTGGGGCCACTTTTTTTTAGACAGAAAATTTTAACAATTAGAAAAAATGCTTAAAAAAATGTTTATGTTTAAAATAAAATTGTATCCCTGTGGCCATAAGTTACCTTATAAATTGTACTTTCATCCGGTATAACACATTTTAATATATTTTATTTGGTTTGGATTCTACAGCAATAAATCGAAAGGATGTCCAACTTGGGGCCCACTCCCCTATTATTTGAGGTTAGAAAAGCATAAATGTGAAAAAGCGATATTAATTTTTAACAAATTTTGATATTATTTACAATGGCAAGTCTAAAAATTTATTAGAAAAATTCTTTCGATCAGCCATATGTCATATGAGCCTTCACCACTTCATAATATTTATTTAAAAATATAATTGAAAAAAGTCGATCTCTGGTAAAATTTTGTATTATCCGGAATACTGTACACAGACGTTAATTATTATTATCATTTCTACTTCAACATATTAAGGGGTTACGCCTAATTTTATAGGTCAAAAAGTTTTTCAGTTTTTCAAAATTCAAAATGGCCGATCCAATATGGCGGCAAAAATGTTAAAAAATGTTTTGATTCCCATGAAATTTGTTACTCGGGGGTTTTTGAGGTCGCTGATTACGAATCCGAAGTCAGTTTTTCAAAATTAAAAATGGCGGATCCAATATGGCGGCCAAAATCTTAAAAATTGTTTTGATTTGCTTGAAACTTGTTACTCGGAGGTTTTTGGAGTCGCTGATTATGTATCTGAAGTCAGTATTTTAAAATTTAAAATGGCAGATCCAATATGGCGAACAAAATGTAAAAAAAAAAATTAATTCGCTTGAAACTTGTTATTCGGGGGTTTTTGGGGTCGCTGATCAAGAATCCAGAGTAAGATTTTTAATAATTTTTAAAAGTCAAAATGTCGGATCAAATATGGCGGACAACATTTTAGAAAACTTTTTACTTGACTTGAAACTTTTTAACAGGAGGTTTTCGGGGTTGCTGATTACGAGTCTGAAATCAGTTTTTCAAAATTTAAAATGTCGGATCCAATATTGTGGACAAAATTTTAAAAAACTTTTCGATTCTCTTGAATTTTGTTACTTAGGGATTTTACGGGTCGCTGATTAAGTTAGCTTTCCAAAATTAAATGTGCTGGATCAAATATAGTGGACAGACTTTTTAAAAATCTTTTTGATGTGCTTAAAATTGTTAATCGGGGTCTGTAAGGTCGCTGATTACAAAGAAGAGAATTTCAAAACTGCTATTATGAAGTCTCGGACATAAGTGCTTAATGCTTAATATTTCACATCAATATTGAGTATTTTTTGAAATTTACAATTGCTGATATAAACAAAAACACTGTCACAAAGTTTAAAATTATAAATGCCCAGATAACCAAGCGTACTAATCCAAAATACCCGGTATACCGGCTCTATACTTGCAATGTACCTTCGCATTGTACTAGTATTATACGAGTATAGCGTAATTATATTGAGATACTTGCATTAAAATGGTACAGTACCAGTATGTGGACACTCTTTTTTATTTAACAGTATGATGTACTGGCACTGTACTTGTATTATACTCTTACTAAGTACTCAAACTGACAAATTATTTTTCAAGATGGCGGAGTAGTTTACTGTAATTGTGCGCTGGTTATTTGGGTGAAAGTGATGTGTTTACTATTATGACATCGTCTTGTAACCCAATTTTCTTTTTAAAAGAACTAAAAACTTAATTGCTTATATCGTTTATATTTAAAAAAGTACCAAAATCTAAGTTACTATTCAAGTTTATATTGTAAAAACAAAACTAAAAGCATCATACTGGATTTATCATTTAAAATTTTAAAAAAACTAACTTCAGATTAGTATTTAAAGACCCCAAAAAACCCCTAAAATAACAAGTTACAAGCAAACCAAATTTTTTTAAAAATTTTTGTCTGCCATATTGGTGCCGCTATTTTGAATATTGAAAAACTGATTTCAGATTCGTAATCAGCTACCCTAAAAACCCTCAAATAACAAATTTCAAGCGAATGAAATTCGCCATTTTGAATGTCTAAAAACTAACTGATTATAATCAGCGACCCCAAAAACTCCCACGTAACAAGTTTCAAGCGAATCTGATTATGTTTTATAAAAATGTTAGTAAATTCGTTTAAAAATCTTTAACTGCATTCTTCTCGAAATTACATTTTTCAAGAAATACCTATGCAGTGGACAAGATTTCTCAAAAACTTTTCAATATGTCAATTCCAATATTGCGTTTCGTTGGTGCACGCGCTCGGAATAGGGATCCCCTTACTTTTGATTTTTCGTGCTTTTTAATCGTATATGTGTTCACTCTTTTTATGACTGGTGAAAGTGACGAAGTTCAATTAGATACTGGTTGCCTTTTTCTGTTGTCTTTTGTATATTTTTTATTTATTTTGTGCTCAAAAGTCTTCTCAGTGAATCTTGTGTCGCCATATCTAAGGAAATGTCTGGAAGTAAGCCTCCTTCTGAGTAACTAGTTTGTTTTGTGTGCAAGGACCCGGTTGCCGGGAACGTTAATTACTGTAAGGGTTGTAACACGCCTTACCACCCAAGATGTTCTGCAAAATTGTCTGCTTTGCAGAATGGATCTTATGAAAAATGTTGTAAACCACATAAAGCACCACGTGCAACCTCACCGGCCACCCTAATAGTTGCTTCGTCGAGTCAATTATTAGCTACCGAGGTTAAAAATATTCTTAGTACTTCTGATGAGAGAGCTGGAGAACTTTCTGCTCGAGTACCCCCACCTAGTTGCCACATGGATTGCCAGTGCAAGGTAAGCCCACCAGCACAGCCATCTTGGGCGCCTCAAGCGCAGCCACCTTAGCCGCCAGTAGCGCCACCTACTCAGCACTCGCATCCCTGGCAAAATCCCTACGATAGCCACTATCACGATCAGCGTCCAAACGCTGGCAACACTAACCAGCCAAAAAACGACAGCAGCGCCAGGAGAGATTAGATCTCCCTGGCGAATCAAAAACAAAGTTAATTAAAAATTCAAATACGGCTATCGATTCGAAATACTTAAATTTAAATAAAAGTGCCAATACCGATGATCGTGCAATTCCGAGTAGCAGTCATGACGCTCAGGACTCAACGTGTGTTCCTCAAAATGCATCAACGCTTAATCAAGCGTATGCCAGTAGGAACAACACTAGTGACTCCGAAAGCGACTACGACGATGCTTTCTACTCCGAATCCGAGACGGAATATTCAGACTCTGACGAAGAGCCCCCCTCCACTGAACCCATGGGCTCAGTAGGACCAAGCATATCTTCAGTCATGTCACTCACTTTTGCTACCCCAACTACTTGCTTATTAGCAACAGTTGAAAAGCATTGGCAGATAGTAAATAAAGGACCAGCACCGCCCCTACCGTCGCAAAAACGGATCACGATTAGGGTATCAATCAAAATTGGCGATAATAGAATCACAGGCCTCCTCGACACAGGTAGCGATCGCACCTTTATATCAGGAGAGCTATTTGATAAAATTAAAAATTTAGCGAATGGCGAACCTTTAAAAGATGCAATAACACGCTCAGGCGTTCAACTCGCACATCGAGAACATATCACCTCGCCACGTTATTCTGCAAAGTTCGATACTCAGATTAACGATTGTTACGGCGAACTGTGGTTCGCAATTCTTGACGGACTTACATCGCCCATTATTTTAGCAATGGATTTTATTTTCGCATGGGAAGTCGTCATCTACGCAATCCGGCGCTATTGGTTTATAAACGGGTCTAAAGTTCGGCTACCTTTAAATTTCGTGAATGGTACGGAAAATGCACTCAATTCCATGCAATTGATAGAGCTAATGTTATCAGCACTATCGATCTTACCGACGCATTCCACCACATACCGATCGACCCGAAGTCACGTGAATACACTGCCTTTGTTGTCCCCGGTCGTGGACAATTCGAGTGGATTCGAATGCCTTTTGGACTCACGAATGCGCCGGCCACTTTTCAGGCCTTAACCGATAGGTTAAAAGATAAATTCGTTGACTATGTCCGAAAAAATAAATTGCCCGAACGCTTCATCGATCAAGTCCATGCATATTTGGACGATTGGATAATTATATCCAAAACGTTTGTGGAGCACATCTTGCTGCTGGATATTGTATTTACAATATTACAAAATGCAGGTCTATCCATTAACCGAGATAAATCCCACTTCGCCAAATCATCGGTCGAATGCTTGGGATTCCTCCTCGACCAAGATGGACTCAAACCGAATCCGAAGCGTATCGAACCAATTTTAGAACGCCCCAGTCCACGTAACCGTAAAGAATTACGCCAATTTAATGGTTCAGTTAACTGGTACCATAGACATTTGCGCAATATTGCACGAGTACAGGGCCCGCTAAATAAATTAGCAAGTCCCAAAGTACCATGGCAATGGACTGAGGAGCACGAAACTGCGTTCCAGGAAGTCAAGGAGTCGTTAAAAAGCGCACTGACTCTAGTCGCACCTAAGCCAAACTTGCCGTTCATCCTTTATACCGATGCGAGCGATATCGGTCTTGGCGCAATCCTAACGCAAGAAGACGGAGACAGGGAAAATGTCATCATGTGCTTAAGCAGACCTTTGAGAGGTGCTGAGCTAAACTATACCACCACCGAGAAGGAATGCTTAGCCGTGATTTTTGAAATCAAGAAGTTGCGCTGTTACCTAGAAGCTACTGAGTTCACGGTAATAACTGACCACTCGAGTTTAACCTGGCTACAGGGTGTACCAGACCCCAGAGGTAGGCTTGCAAGATGGGCCGTAGAACTTTCAGCTAACAAAGCGCACATTGTGCACCGAAAAGGTACCATCAATGAGGCGCCTGATACGCTGTCACGTTTATATGAGGATCGCCCTCTAGACACGCCCTCTCTGGACTTGAACCTCGTCCGTAAAAAGCCTTGGTACGAATCGGTAGTAGAGCGCACAAGATTAAATCCCGAAAGTAACGAACGTTACAAGCTCGATTCCAACGGCGAACTATATTACTACAAACCTAACTTGATTAAAGAGAGTATCGGCGATAACAACGCTTGGAAAAAAGTTTTAAAAGAGGAGGAAATTGTCTCTACAATATCGAAATACCATGACACTCCTCAGTCTACTCATCAAGGCATTAATAAGACGTATTACGCAATTCTCGGTCATTATTATTGGCCGGGTATGCGTTAAGATGTAAAGCGTTACGTCAATCGCTGTGACGTATGTCTCAGGTGCAAGCCGGATAACTCACCGCCTCAAAGCCTGATGTTTCCTCGCAAGTTCGCAGAGCCTTGGGACACAGTTTCGCTAGATATAGTAGGCCCTCTTCCGCGATCTAGATCCGGAAAGTGCTATATTCTCGTGTGCGAAGACACGTTCACACGTTACATCAAATGTTACGCCCTCTCCAAAGCAGACGGCCCAAAAATATCTAAGTGCCTAAACGAGTTAGTAAACAAATGGGGAACCCCGAGAATATTTAGTACGGATAATGGGACGGAATTCGTCAACCGAGTAATCACAAAGTTTATGGATAAAGTAGGATCCACGCAGCGCACAACGCCCGTGTACCACCCAGTCGAATCCTGTGGAACGCGTAAACCGTAATCTGAAAACGATGATCGCGAGCCTTCTCGGCGACGATCATCGCGAATGGGCTATTCTACTGGATGAAATCCAATTTGCGTACAATATTTCAGTCTATTCCTCCCTAGGCGTGACCCCTCTATTCCTGAATCTCACTCGTGAACCACGACGAACTGGTAGACTAATAACTGACGTTAACGTCACTGACGATAATACCCTCGTTTCCACGAACGACTGGCTTGAGCGCGTACAGCGTATAGAAGCGCTTCGTGAAAAAGTAAAATTCGAAATCCTAAAAGCTAGGAAGAAGCAAAGTAAAAAGTATAATAAAAACCATAAAAATAATATTATATTTGAAATCGGCGATCTGGTGTTTTATCCCAACAATACGTTATCTAGCGCCATACGCGGCTTTAGTTCTAAACTAGCGCCACGTTATAAAGTCGTCATCAGCGACACGCTTGGGAAAAAGTTTGGAAAATATTATGTAGGCGATTTGAAAATAGCAAGAAGAAGCCGCAGGCTCCATACTACGTTGTAATTTGTTTCAGGTTCAACATCGACGTCATGGATTCAACCACCGGCAGCAACAACACGGCAATGTCTCACTTATCTGACATACCGATCTTACGCCTAGCCTCATCCCTGACAGAGAAACCTGACGCCAACATCACTCTCGATTTAGTCGAGAAGCCACCCTCTGGCCTCGTCGCCCTACGCAAATCAGAACCTCAGAACCTCATCATAGCGCATCGATCAATGTCAGATCAACTGGTCGATTCAAAAAGGGAAGTCAAGACCCTAAAAGAAGAGCTCGATGTCGCCAAAGCAACGCCCCCCATTGCAACTCTGGGAGACGTCACGGCGCATTATAAAATGCTCATGGACTTAACCAAGGACCGCCAGGATTTTTCAGACCAGCTAGCGAAAGCCAAGGAGAAAATATCACGACTAACTAAGAAATGCGCTCGACTTCAAGATGATGTCGACTCATATGAGAAAGATTATGATGATCTAACCCACGACTACTACTTTCTCGAAGATATATATATACGCGCACGCGTAACCTCTTCAGGAAAACGGTCGAAGAAGTCTACCGTGCCCAGGTTGAACTGCGCGAGCCTCGATTGCGCCACAAGGCCCCTGAATGATGTGTCAACTGTGGCATAACCGGACATAGCTACCACACCTTCAATCAGGACTACAGCGGAAAGTTCTGTCAAAGATGCACCTCAACCGACTTTCCCACAAAGTACTGCCCGTGGCCACACTATGCCAAGGGACCACCACAAGTACCAGAAAATCGCCAATGTAAAATTTGCTGGAGGCCTAAGAACCTACCCGACGTAAACTGTGCCGAATGCCGGAAAAGGATGATCCAGGACGCAGTTGCTGAGCGCTACGATACGGTTCGTAATAAACCAGAACAAGTTGCGCGCTCTTCAACGCCAATAAATCCAGGGAAGTCACTACCGATTGTCCAGGCTATCAATAATGCTGTAGGACGTCGAGAATTGAAGGAGATCTTAGTTTCCCGAATAGTTGTGCGCGATACCGCGCAATCACCAAGTTCATACGACCTACCTAGGTCCCCTAGAGCTCATAAGGACCTCGACAAGACCGGAGAAGCCTTCTCGGCTCCAATCATCGAAGGGAACGTAGAGACGCTGTATTCGAGTTCCAGGATTACTGGCTGAAATCTCTCAACTCGACATCAACAAGGATGCCGAATAAATGCGCATTAAGCAATTTTATTTCTTCACCTTTTTTTGATTAAAATTATTTTTTTTACTTTATATGTTGTCACATGTTTGACTTTTGCACCGTTGTGTTCTACTAGATCTATAATTATCCTTTTTAATTTAGCGCAGAAGCGCTCTTTTCGTTTTTTGTATTTTACTAACTAGATATCGTAGCTGCGTACTACGGACCTTGTTCCAGTATCACAAGCACAAATTCTACTTAAGCGCGTTAGCGCCAATTATTAAATCTAATAAATATACTTTCTTCATCACTCCTCGTTTACTATTATTATCACATATTACAAAAAGGAGAGAGAAAGCGATCAATGTTTCATTTGTTAGGTTATGATTTATATATTTTCTTGATTTTATGTTTTTAAAATTGATTCGAATCATAGTTTTTATTTTTGCATTTCAGAAAATTAATTATTTTTATTATGATGCTACTATTTTATTTGACAGTACCATAACCAGGTGAGATTACTAAATGACAAGAGGGGCGAACTGGATCGAACCTGGAGGGTAACAGCGATCTAGAAGGAGGGAGTGTAACGATCTAAATCGTTAGTTAATTTAATAAATCGTCGTCTCCCTCTGAGTTCGCTCTTTGAATATAATCGTGGCATAAGTGCCACTATAAGAATTTAAATCTGCGCGGTTTCCAGTTGCAGGTGGCGCGTCGAGCGCTAGCGCAGCAGACGATGCCATCACTTGTTGCTGACACCCGCCAGATTGATGCGAGCGACGCATGTACCTAGACGTACGATTTAAGGTTATTATATTGTTGTATATTGGTGTATAAAAATAAAAAATTCTAAATATTATTTTCAATAAAGTTTGTGCTTGTGAAAACGTCAAGTTTCGTTGTTACATTACTTTTGGATTAAATGCGCACTACCACGATTTACAAATTTTAATTGTTGCCAGGACGATCGCATATTAAATTTTATCGCAGTGTTTCATCACCGGTAAGTTCGTCTCTACTTGATTTATCCTAGCTTTGCTTTTCACCTGTTTCTCCACCCGGAATAATGGTCGCTTTATCAGCCCTTTTATTTCACGTGTCTAGCTTCTCTCTAAAAGTGTGGTAAGTGTTGTGCGCGTGTATTGTGTTAACCGGTCGTGAGTCGAACCCCTCTTTTTAATTTTTCTTGTTTAAATTATTAGTTATTGTTAAAATCTCGCGGAGGTTGTCACACAACCTTTTATCCAGAGCCGATAACATTGAGAAGTCTATTTCCACTAATGCTGGCGAATCGTCTACTGTCACGGATGACAATGATGTTTTGAACACATGCGTTGCAGAGTTAAAGGAGAGAATGAATCGTAAGAACAATATTATTATTTTTATTTTTCCAGAGGAAGAATATATAGACGCTAATATTGATGCTAATTCAAAAGCTCTCGATAACGATTTAGTTAGATTAAAAGATTTTGTATCTTCTCTGGATCCTTCATTTATTATGGAATCTGTTAAAATTAAAAGGATTGGTTTATTCACACAGGAGGAAACAAATCCGAGACCCTGAAAACTATGTCTTCGGCGCTTTTTATTTGCCCCCTAATAGTGATGTTAATTTATACATCTCTTTTTGTCGTATAAAGGAAAAGATTTCAAATAATTATATTGGTGCAAAATTTTGTATTTGTGGTAATTTTAATATGCCTTATGTTACTTGGAATTGTTCTGATGATTCAGACCCTAGTTGCGTTTCAAATGCTGGCTCTTCTAACTCACAAATTAATATATCTAATATCATTTCTGCCACAGTAGATTTTTTAAATTTAAAACAAATTAAAAACTACTATAACCTACATGGTACTTGTCTCGATCTTATGTTTATTAATAATATTAATAATTGTCAACTTGCCCAAGCGGATGAGGTCATTTTGCCTTCTGACTTTTATCACCCTCCGTTAGTCATAACTATATATCATAAAACATCTTATCAATGTAATAATAATCCCAGAAATAGAAAATTATTGTAATAATAAATTCAAATATGACTTTAAAAATGCTGACTTTTCAGATGTCAATGACTTTTGAACCTGGTTGATTGGGGTTTAACGATAAACTCTGATGATGTTAATGAGGACATTAATAAGTTCTATAATTATATTTGCACAGCGTGTGACCTTTTTGTGCCCTTAAAAAGAAAGCATGATTCCTCATTTCCTGCTTGGATAAGTTACGAGGGACGCATGATTAAGTTCTAAAATTTATTGTCTAGAAATTCTATTTTATAGAATTTCATAAGGTAGAATTTTTTGTAGCCGAAATTTCAAATTTTCTAACTTGTTTTCAATCGAATTTAAATGAATTCGAATTTTTACCTAACAGAATGTTTAGGTCACCCAATTCATATTTAACAGAATTTTTATTTAAAATAATTCTAATTTAAACGAATTTTAATTGAAAAAAATTTTCATTAATTTACAGAATTTTAAATTAATCGAATTTTTAAGTGCCAGATTATTCATTTGACCGAATCTTCATTTGTACGAAATTTTAATAAAACGAATTGACATTTGATAGAAAAATTAAATAGCAGAATGTACATTTGTACAAAATTGCAAATGACCGACAAAGCATCCGACAGAAATATTTTAGCGCGAATTTTGAAATTGACCAATCAGAAAATATGAAGAAAATCCCCATTGGCCAATTTCAAAATTCGCGCTAAAATAAAATAAAATAAAATTTTCTGACCACATATTCGATGTGGTGAACAAAGTTAGTCGATCTCTTGGTTTCGTCATCAGAAATTCGCGTTGTTTTAAAAGTCTGTCTATCCTTAAGACCTTGTATTTTGCCTTGGTGAGATCGAAGTTGGAGTTTGCGTCGGTCATCTGGGCTCCTTATCAGGATATCTATATTACTAATTTAGAACGGGTCCAAAATAAATTTTTACGTTTTACAGCGTCACGGTTGGGAATTAGTTTCGACCGGTTTGACCATGATTATTGTGATTTGCGTAATAGATTTAATATTCCTACGATTGCGTCTCGTTTTGGTTAAGCCGATATGATTTTTTTATTTAAATGTGTCAATGGTCAGATTAGATGCCCTCAAGTATTGTCCAAGATTTGTATCAATGAACCTACAAAGTGCCTTAGACACAATAATCTTTTTAAACTAACTGTTCATCGAACCGAATATACCGAACATTCGGTATTCAATAGACTGTTTAGGTTTGCTAATTCACTCAAAAACGGTGTGCATTTCATCGGTGTCTCAATGGGTATATTTCTTTCTGAGTTGCGTGCTCTCAATATTTAGTTAATATTATTTTAGTTCCTAATTTTGTTTGCTAGTACCTTCTGGTACTAAAGGGTCATTATTTATGTAAACCCGTTCACTGCACAATAAATAAATAAATAAATAAAAACGACTCAACCGACCGGGTTCAAATTTATAGGTCTTATGTTACACATAAATGTCTAGTTCGTAAACGAAGGTTTTTTTATTGAAATAAAAACTTTTATTTTTATTAATGTAAATCCAAAATTTTTTGCTTACAAAATCTTATTTTTCAAAAAAATTGCTGTCATTTTGTTAAAAATTAAAATTATGCAAAACCCTTCGTTTACGAACTGCATATGGCATCGTTCTAACAGAAACTTTTTAAATTTCTGATTTCAGATGAACTGTTTTTGAAAAATCTGTCCCCCGCAAAACCATTTTTAAGAAACACATTTTTGAAAAACCTATTGCAAGTTAAATATTTTTAAATATTTTTTGGTTGTAAAATAATTTTTAAGCCTTTAAATATATGCACTTTTAAATAAATTATTACTTTTTTTAAAAAAAGTTTTATGAAAAAGAAAAAAAATTGTCAAATATTTGCCTATGACAACTAGGCGTAACCGCTTAAAAACCACTTCTCAAATATCACAAGAAACTTTTGCTAGTTAATATCTCTGTCCTGTCAAACAAATACTGCCATCTTTTTGCTGCGCGCGCAACTACAGCGTCACGTGATCTCAATTTTTATAATAAAGTTTTAAAATGCTTATAATTCTTTATTTTCATCTTTCTAAAATTCTTTAGAGCTAATATTATTATGTGTCTGATGAAATTATATCACTTTTACTACTCCTTATACAAAATACATCTGCTACGTCTAAAATGTCCTTAAGGGGTTAGACCACTGTGAACCTTTCAAGAAATCGAACAATTTTTTTTAGCTAGAAAGGTGCCATAGGGTCTTAAAAATGAGAAACAATAAACATTAGAGAAAGAAAACACTTTTAAAAGCTAACATTTTTTTATCCGCGCGAAACCCTACTGTGCGCAGTGCATAAGAAACGTCTATGTTCTTATACTTTGAATGCGTTTTTCCCAAAACAACATTTTTCAAACTGGCCGGTAACTTTTCTCGCACAATTTTTGACCGATTTACTTATAAATTGGTATGCAGCTACATGATAACATTCTTCATGGAAGTACGTAGGGGTTTTTCTCTACTAAAAAAAAAAAAAAGTTATTAACAATTTTCTATCGATCTTTTACCGAAAAACTTTAAATTTTGATTCAAATGCGTGCCATTTTCACAAAAACCGTTTTATTTAAAATCCCCTACGTACTTCTCTAGCTTTTGAGTTGCAAATTCATAAAAAATTTGGGTTTTGGTTCTAGATCAAAAATTGAAAAAGATTTTCTACCGGCCGTAGACCTCTACTTAAAAAAATGAATTTTTTAAATCGAACATCTAGGCCGCCATTTTAATTTTTTCAACATAACAAAATATTTTTTTTATACTTCAATAGTACCTAATAATAATAAATCAACCAGATTTTAATTCATCTTATTTTACGCTTCCATAAATAAATCTTAAAATTAGGTCTAATTTACGTGTTTTACAGTGGTCTTACCCCTTAATCAATATAATAATTTGTATAACCGTACCTCGATTATCCCTAAATTCTTAAATTTTATTTTATATAATGATAAGCAATATAACAGATATTAAAATCAAAAGTTTCTTAGTGTATCCTTGTACATTATTGGTAAATTATTGGTATTTTTAATATTTTAATATTTTTAATCAGCGGATATTTTCATTATTATAAACAATGCATTAAAATATGTAATTATTCGTAGTTTCAACAAAATTGAAAGTTTAAGCTTTTCGAAATTTTAAGGCAAAAAAGCTGTCTTTGTTTAAGACGCAACATTTTCTTTCTAAATTTCAAGAAATGAATATTCACTTATTTAGATGTCAAAAGTGTTCCTTTTTTTATAATAAGTGTATGTACACTTTTAAATAAGTGGCATTTCATTCTATATAAGTAAAATTTCACTCTAAATAAAGTGACATTTTCATTTATTGTAAAATAAGTGTATAATAATAATTATATATTATTGAAAAAGTAGAATATTTTTGACTTATTGAGATTTAAAGAGTTAAGACAGCTCTGCTTATTTTAAATTTTTTTCTCTTGCTTTAAATTGTAACAAAAAAATTAAAAACTATAAATTTGCATAAAAATGTAAAATACTAATAAATTTAAACAGACGTTTTGGATTTATTGTAAATTCAGATTGATTAAGATAGTGTTTTTCACATAAACATTTATATAGCAGTAGGGCTGTATCTCTTACTGTTAAAATTATTTATTATTTTATTATTATTATTTAGGTTAAAATTAGGTTAAAGAAACTTATTTCTGGTTAGATAATCAATATTTCCAAACAATTTCTTTAACCAAGGATTATCACAGAAATGCGAATTTTTAATCTATTCTATCATCAAGCCTAGTTTTACAAATAAACCCTATCTGCAAACTGCTACGACCAAAACTTCAAAATAACGGAAATAATAATGAAGCTTTAGGTTATCCTTTCGTTTATACACCTATTTTAGTTTCTTTTAGTCCATATATAACTAGTTTATTAGATAAAAATTCAAGTAATTAATAATTTATACTAAACGGCTGTTTCATTTAGATAAAAAGAAGTTCAAGAATTTCCTTAACCCCTTGACTGTGCTGCTGAAATATCATAAAGTGGGCTCAAATTGTGCAGCCACTTCGAATTATTTAATTTTTATAAAACTTGGTACTACGGGGTTTTTCGGGTCGCTGAGTACGAATTTGAAATCTAATTTCCAAAATTCAAAATGACGGATCCAATATGGCTTCCAGAAATTTTGAACAAACTCAAATGCCAACGAAATTTTGCGAAACTTGTTACTAGGGGGTTCCTGGGGTTGCTGAATTCAAATCTGACATCAAAGTTTAAAAATTCAAAATGGCGGATCCAATATAGCTGCCAACTATTTTAAAAAAAATTAAAATTTTAAACCAAAAAACCCCCGAGTACCAAGTTTTGCAAAATTACGTTGACATTTAAAAATTTTCAAAAATTTTGGCGGACATATTGGATTCACCATTTTGAATGTTTTTTTAGTTACATATCTTCCTGCAAGGATAGAAAGTCAAACCCACATTTTTAAAAATTTATTTAATTACAAAATTGACGTAGCGAATTGTTTTTTTCTCTCTTATAGAATTATCGTGAATTTAACACGTAAAATAAACACGTCATTTTCAACATCTGTTTTCCCTTCTTTAATATTATCGTATTTCAAGATACTTTTAGAATATTATTAAGGAAACTCTATCGTAAGAAGAATTAACATTACCATTTTAATCAAATTTGGTCCACTGATAGATAATGGTTTTATATTAATGCACTTAAATTTTTGAGACCTGAAGATACTTTTGAAAATACCTGTAAACATATGGATATATATGACAAAAGACTCAATTCTTAAAAAACTTAATGTAAAATGTTAAAAACGAAAATCCTTATAACTTTTTTCACAAGTACCTTGAGGTCTCAAAAATTTAACAGCATCATTATAAACCCATTATCTACCAGTAGACCAAATTTGATTAAAACGGTAATGCTAATTCGTTTTACGATAAAACCTCCTTAAGGACAAACAAAACTTTATTTTACAAAAAGAAAAGAAATTTAAAAAAATTATAATTTCAATTGTTATTTAGCTTCAAAATACCCTATTTTGATACTTTTCAGTGACAGTTTTCTGCATGTAAATATTCATTCTTTCACATGAAATTTACAACAAATAAACCTTTATCTTTTATATAAAAGATACTTAACAATCTGAAAATCATAAAAGAACATTAAGAGGTTAAAATATGAGGCTAAAGTTAAGACTTTTTTGGTTTTGGTTGTAAAAAAATGGTAACCGATACGCCCTTCTTATTGCTACTAGATTACAATTCAAAATTATTCTTTTTAGGGTTCCGTACACCACAAGTGTACGCACGGAACCCTATTGGCAAGACTTTGTCGAAAATCGTATCCCCCCCCCCTAGCCGCCAAACTATTTGACTTAGAAAGTTCAAATTTGTCCCACATATGTATTTTCACATGTAGATGAAAGGAAAATTATAGAGAACATGATTCTAGGGGTTGATCATAGCGTTGTCAAGAAAATAACAAGATTTTTGAGAAATTTTGATATTTTTTGGCTGATAACTTTTGCCATTTGTTTGACTGCGCTATCACCACAACAATCTCTATAATTTTTCTGTAATCTACATATGATACTACATTTTTGTACCAAATTTGAACTCTCTAAGTCAAATATTTTGGCAGATAAGAGGGGAATACGGTCATTTTTTCGAAAAAATGCGTTTAATTTGTATCATTCCTGCCCTTTATCTGCCAAATTATTATACTTAGAGTGCTGAAATTTGGTACACATATGTAGTTTGACGTGTAGATTACAGAAAAACGATAGAAAACCTTGTTGCAGGCTGTTATCATAGCGTTTTTCAGCAAAAAAAACGATTTTTTTAAAAAAATGCTAAAAAATGGTTGTATCCCCCCCCTGAACTTCCAAACTATTGGACTTAAAGAGTTCAAATTTGGTACACAAATGTATTTTCACGTATAAATTACAGGAAAATTATAGAGGACATGATTGTATGTGTTGAACATAGCGTTGTCAAGGAAATAACAATATTTTTGAGCATTTTTTTAACATATGGGCCATAGTTTAGTGTTTTAACTTTGACAGCGCTATAATCATCACTTTCTCTATAATTTTCCTGTAATCTACACGTAAATCTACATACTTGTACCAAATTTCAGCATCCTAAGTCAAATAGTTTGGAAGATAAGGGGGGGGGGGGGGGATACGGTCATTTTTTTAGCAAAAATGCACTAAAAGTGTACAATGCCACCTCCATATCTGCCAAACTATTGTACTTAGAGTGCTGAAATTTGGTATACATATGTAGTTTGCCATATAGATTAAAGAAAAAATGTAGAGAACTTTGTTGCAGATCGTTATCATAGTGTTTTTAAGCAAAAACCAACGATTTAAAAAAAATGCTAAAAAATGACTGTATCCCCCCTCCCATAACATCTAAACAATTTGACTTAGAGAGTTCAAATTTGGTACACAAATGTATTTTCACGTGTAGATTACAGAAAAGTGGTAGAGAACATGATTGTAGAAGTTGATCATAGCGTTGTTAAGGAAATAAAATGATTTTTGAGTATTTTTTATGGATATTTGCTAAAATCTCTGGATTTTTCGTTGACAGCGCAATCACCATCACGTTCTCTATAATTTTTATGTAATTTACACCTGAAAATACATTCCTGTACAAAATTTGAACTCTCTAAGTAAAATATTTTGGAACATAGGGGGGGGGGGTGGTCCATTTTTTATAAAAAATTCATTATATATTATATTTTATATATTATATTATATATAATATGTATAATATATTTATATATTTAATAGTATCAAATATATTAAAAATTATTTTGTTTTGTGTACGGAACCCTCGATTTTAGTGCGAGTGTAACTCGAACTTGCCCGATTTTTTTATTATGGAAATCATAGGTACATACAATTTAATTTCTAGGTACTCCATCTAAATTATTTGAATTTTAAAATAAAAGAAAAAATTTGAATTAAGAATAAGATTGTTTTTATTTAAACAATTTTTGTTACGCTTATAACTGCATTTAAAAAGAATTTTAAAATATGGAATAGAAAAATGTTCTTCTATTTATTTTTTAACAGTTGACACTTTATTTTACTTAAGTTTGACGGCTTCAATTAAAAAAAAATTACACTAAATTAAAATTTTTAATTCAATTAAAAAAATAGTATTATGAACAACCTTTTACGTCCGAGTAGGTATTTATTTTTTGATATAAGGATGAAAAAAAGATGAACAAAAATGAATAGAGATAGGAACTTTGTGCTTTAGCATATCAGCACAATTTTGCTCGAAAATTTTTAAATGTTATAAAACGTCTAAAAACCATATAAAACATGTTTTTAAATAGAAATTTCTTTAAATTAAATCGGCACAAAAAAGCACAATTTTGTCATTTAAGCAGCATAATTTTGTTCGGGTAATTGTGCCGCATAATTAGCGATTTTCAGCATATATTCAGCACATATTTAGCACAATTCGTATAAATTTATATTGATTATTAACGAAATAGTCATATAAAAATTTCGGGAAATTTCCGTTGTTTATGTTTTGAAGGAGATTCGCATAAAAGAATATAAAAGGGCCTTGCAGAATGAAAATTTGAAATCATAAGGAGTGAGATAGAAAAGGACATACATAAATATGTCTGCCTTTTCTATCTCATTCTTGCGATTTGTCGGTTTCGATACAAAAATATGAGAAAAATAAATTGTTTACACAAATATAAATTGTCTAAATAATTGAGGCAGTTGGTGCAGAAACCGCACAAGTCCACTTTTTTTCGAAAATCACTTTTTTATGGAAAATTTATCTTTTAATTAAGCTCTACGATTTAGTAAAATGTTACATATGTTACTAAACTCTAAACCCCTTAAAATAAATAAACAAATTTTCGTTTCGTGCAGAAACAGCACAAGTCCATGATTCCAAGCTGCGCACAAAGATGCGCAATGGATGAAATAATATTTATTTGTCATATTTTTAAAGTGTTTTAGACGTTGTTAAATAATTTATATAAAACAGTTTATATTATAAATAAAATGCACTGAGAGCGAGGCAGAAAACAATAATAGTGAATTATGTGATAATTGTTAAGAAAATGTTGAAAAGTGATTTTTAAAAAATGTTTATTATTTATAAAATGCTAATAAAAACTATCCAAATTAAAAATGTTTAATAAATGTTACTAAAAATTTACTAAAACTGTGATACTTGACTTGATTCAATACATTTTCTGTGTTTTCCATTTCATTTTGTGCAGAAACCGCACAAGTCCAAAAGTTAATTTATTTTTTTTATACCCTATTATAATTTAAATATAAATCAATCATATTGAATTTTTAAACTTACAGGTCAGTAGAAAATAGTACAAAACGCAGAATTAAAAAAAAATCTCACATTTACAAGAAAAACAGTTTTTATTGATTCCTGAACAATTACGATTTGTGGACTTGTGCGGTTTCTGCACCAACCGCCTTAATTAAAGTCTTGAAAATTGCAGACGAAAAATTTTTTGGTATTTCTTTAATGAAGAAAGCAAAAAACGAAATGCTTCTAGGAGAATTAAATAAAATTTTATTTTAAACATTTCAAATTGTTTAAACAAATAAACAAAAAATTTCATCAACAAATTTTCTGTCAATCGTTACTAAAGAATCGCCAGCTATTAAAAAAATGATTTAATTTCGAAAATATAAGAAAAATAAATTGTTTAAACAATGGAATGTAGATTGCGAATTATGAATCAATAACTTTTTTTTAGTTCTTCAATGAAAATTTCAAAAGACTAGATAATTCTAGCTAAATTTAATAAAAATTTGAGTTTAAACAATCAATTAAATTAAATCAATTACCTAAACTGTTTTCCCTTCGCTATTTAAAAAGTTGTAAGCTTTTAAAATACCTATTTAATTAAAGTAAAAAATATGATAACTATTGTTTAAACAATTAAAAATGAATTTAAAAATGTAGCAAGCCTTGTATTTTGTTAAGTAAAAAAAATTATAAAAAAATAATATTTTAGACCTATTTACTTATAAATGCTGAATTTGTGTTTATTCGTTCTTTAAGGCACTCCTAGAGAGTGTCTATTTGCAAAAAAATAATAATAATCGACAGTTTCTTCAGTTTTGAACATTTGTCGAGGTTTCATAAACTTCTGAACCTTTTTCGATAAAATTAAGAATAATTTTTCGCAATTTTCTTAAAGAAATAAAATTTTTCCTTGTATTTCTTATGAGAAAAATTGACGGTACCACTCAATATTGTTGGATCAAATTAAAAAAATAGGGGTAAATTTCTTTCTTTTATTTGTAGTCAACTCTCGAGCGCCTTTAAACCATATTTCAAATTTTTCATTTTTTGAACCACCCTACTAGACAGAAACGTTGAGTATTATAGAAAAAATAATTTTAATTATTAAAATTTAATACCTCAAAGTATAATTTCGACTAAAAAGGAATCAATTTTTCTATATATAAATAAACTGCAGTGTTAAAATTTCAATAACTAACCTTCCGTACATAATTTTAGTTGAAACAAGCAAATTGCCTTAAAATTAAGTAGCACATTTGAAGCACTTATGATAGCCAATAAAAGCATAATTTCAGCACAATTAGGCATTTTATTTTAGCATAATTCGACCTATTAAAAAAGCACAAAGTTCCTATCTCTAAAAATGAAGTCATTCAGACAATGTAGTTTAATGCTTAAATTTTTTCCCAAGTTTCGAAATCTAAATGATTTCCTCTTCAGGGAGTCAGTAATTAAAGCATAAACAAGAATATAAATTCATGAAGAATTTTAGTCGCCATAATAGTATAAAACAGCTCTTAATACGAAGTCGTCAATAAATTTTATATACTACTATGCTGTTTTTTACTTGAAAGACTATAAAAAACATATGAGAAATGTTCTTAGTACTATATTGTAAATATTGTTCGGAAATACGTTTTCTCGTCTACACTTAATTAAAAATTCTCTTCTTTGATTGATTATGTTAATTTCTTTCTTGAAGTTCAGCCATCTCTTAGTTAAAAGAAAGACTTTGACCATAAGAAAGTCTTATATCTTCCAAGAACATGATTCCACGCAATTCCAATCCATGCGTATAATATATTATTATCAACCTTTTACGTCCGAGTAGGTATTTATTTTTTGATAGAAGGATGAAAAAAAGATGAACAAAAATGAAGTCATTCGGACAATGTAGTTTAATGCTTAAAATTTTTTCGACGTTTCGAAATCTAAATGATTTCCTCTTCAGGGAGTCAGTAATTAAAGCATAAACAAGAACATTAAACTACATTGTCCGAATGACTTCATTTTGGTTCATTTTTTTTCATCCTTCTATTAAAAAAAATAGTAAAAAGAAAGATTTTAATCATTTAATTTCTCTAACTTTAAATATGTTTTTGAATTTACTTGAAGGAAAATGGTCACATAATTATGAAAAGTAGTTAGCATTGCCGTATGAATTATCGTGTTCGTAATATACCTATAATAAAATAATGTGAATTTTTATTAACATAAGTTTTTTGGTCTTTTAAAAACAAGTGTACAAAATTAATTAATTTTAGAAATAAAAATATTTAATTTAATTTTAAAATTATATATTTTAGTTCTTTAACCCGACCTTTAAAATATTTAAAATAGTTTGTAAGTATTTAAATTTTTTTTAAATGCATAGTTATAAGCGTAACAAAAATTGTTTAAATAAAAACAATCTTTTTCTAAACTCAAATTTTTTCTTTTATTTTAAAATTAAAATAGTTTAGATGGAGTACCTAGAAATTAAATTGTATATACCTATGATTTCCATAATAAAAAAAGAATAATATTGAATTGTAATAAAAATTTATAAATTTAATCTGTAAGAAAAATTGGAAATTTTACATAAATTGCTTAAAATACAATTTTTTTTATACTTAGTAATACAAAAATAAATATTTTGTTTATTCCATAATTTATATAATTTTTTTTTAATGTTAAATTAATGTTTCTTATTTTTATTAATAAAAAATGAAACAGTTATTTAAATGCAAATTTTACATAACAGAACCCATGAGACAGGCCTGAAACGAAAGAAAATATTAAATAGGGGTTCACTCTGCTATGATTTAGGCGCGCATACAAGTTGACAATAATTCTAAAACTACTACATAGTATTCTTACTATAAAACAATATTTATCATTATTATAAATTATTGTATCTAATTTTTATAATTTTCCGACGTTTTTTATAAGTTACAAAACTATTTATTTTCTAAAATAAACATGTTTCGTAATTTCATATTCAAATTTACCGACTGTTGTTAAACAGTCCTACGTCTCACACAATTTATTTAATAAATTAGTTTTTTCAATTAAAAAACGTATCTAACCTCAGCTAAGAGACAATCATTGACAAATATCAGCACCTAAGTTGTTTTTCTACTTTTTAAACCCTCCTTTAACTGGTTTTTCAGATTAAAAAAATCTGAAAGTTCCAATTCCTTAAATGCAACGAAAGGAAATGAAACTTTCAAAGTTCCAGTTCCCTTTGCCCGAGTTCCAATAAATTATTTTTTACTGGGAAGTATACGGGAAGTCTTCGGGAAGTCTCCAGGAAAATTCCAAGTAAGGCTTCCATGAAATTTCAAGGAAGTTTTCAAGGGAATTTGCCAAGAAGTTTCCAAAAAGTTCCCAAGGAATGTTTCCGGAAACTTTCCAAGTGGTGTTCGCGGGAAGTTTCCAAGAAATGTTTTAGTACAGTTTCCAAATGAAATTTCTTGGAAGTTTCCAAGGAAAGTTTTCAACGGATGCTTCCTGGAAATTTTCAAAGGAAGTCGCCGGGAAGTTCCCAAGGAAGTTCTCAAGGAATGTTTCAGGGAAATTTTCAGAAAGTTTAAAAGTGAAGTTAAGGGAAGTTTTTAAAATAAGTTGTCGGGCAGTTTACAAGGGATATTTAAGGGAAGTTTCCAAGGAAAGCTTGAGGGAAGAATTCAGAAAGTTTCAAAGGGGGTCTTCAGGGATGTTTATTGAAGTTTCCAAGTGATATTAAAGGGAAGTTTCTAAAGGAAGTCTCTGTCGGAAAATACATGTTGTCATAAATACTTTCTGTCAGAAAATACTTTTGGTCAAAAAATACTGTTGATGGCACGCCACTAGATTTAAAAAGCTAGTATCCTTATAAACAAAACCAGACTTTTGTCTGTACATGGCACAGAATTGAAAATTTCTGTTATATTTATTCTTTCTATACTCCAAATTTTTTGAAAATACCATCGATAAAAATATGTATGTATGTATGTATGTATGTATGTATGTATGTATGTCGTCAAAACTTTGACCAGGCATGACGCAAAAACAAATTGACCAATTTAAGTAAAACTTGGCAGACTTTTAGGTGTCAGCCTAACATAAAATCCAAGCTATAAAAGATTAAAAAGTATTAATATGAACTTAAGTTATGCCATTTTTTGAAAAATTCGAAAATTCAAATTTTTTGATTTTTTGTTATTTTTTAATCAATTTGATTTAAAATTATTATATGATTATTTTTATTGTTTCTGATTAAGATTTTGTCGCCCAATAGGAAAATTTACTTGACTAAAAAATGTTCATTATGAAGCAAGATTGATTAATATTTCAAAAAACGTAAAAAATAAAAAAATTCTAAAATTATTTATTTTTTCATAGACTGGTAATACTATTTACGCATAATCCTTATAAATAAAATCAGAGTTTCGTCTGTAAATTGTTTCAAATCTCAAATTTTTAACATATTTTTTGGTTTTGAGCATCAAGGAATCCAAAAATTAATATAAAAAATTTCATGCCTGTCTGGCAAGTAAGGTTTATAAACTTAGAAAGTTCAAAATTTTTTATTAGAACAGAAGATATAGTAATTTCTCGAAAAACTTGAAAAGCCGGTATTTTTTAACAATACTGACTTTTTGTTACATTACGTCATTCCATCTAATATTTTTGCATTAATTTTGTTATATTTTTTACAACATTTTTTACTATAAATTTTAAGAAATAAATATCAAAATCAATTTTAGATGAAACAATAGAAAATATAAATTTTTGAAAATGAATTTTTTTTAGGTAAAAAAAATGAAAAATCAGGTAATCAAAAAAATTGCATTTAAACTTAGTATAGGTGTGTATTATAGTTTGGTAACTCGAATTTTATCAGAAATAAAAATTAGTCTCTATAAGGCACAAAGGGATTACAAAGGAAGCTTGCATTGGAAATTTCCAGAAAGCCTCCATTGGGAACTTCCCAAAAACTTCACTTGGAACCTTCTTAGAAACTTCGCGAAAGATTCCCTTAACTCTTTATTCGGAACAGAGTTTTCTCAGTGTATTAAATTTACGTAATCCTAATTAATACTAAAGGGATTACAAAGGAAGCTTGCATTGGAAATTTCCAGAAAGCCTCCATTGGGAACTTCCCAAAAACTTCACTTGGAACCTTCTTAGAAACTACTAAATAAATTAAGGGGTCGTTGACAAACTACGTCACGCTGTACGATGCCCTTTTGGACCCCTTCCCCCCTAACGTCACACATTTACATGGAAAAACTGGTATTTTTCGACCCCCTCACTACCCTAGGCGTCGGACGTAGTTTGTGAATGACCCCTAAACCAAAAATTGTGTAAGTAAATTTTATTAAAATAATTATTTTCTCTCATTTTACAATAAAATAGATTTTGGAGAACAATAAATTCCCATTTCTATTTCCTAATAAATTGAGTCTCTCTCTCTCTCACTCTTTATATCTTACATTATTTTAAAAACCTATTTTACCCATTCCTTATAATTACATTATCACTATTTATACATAATTTTACTTCATCGTGACTTTATCCCTTTCTTTCTTGTCCATTTCTTTTTCTCTCATTTTCCTTTTTTCCTCTCTCTTCAAAATTTTCTCAGGAATGCTTAAACTGGATTACGGCTCCTGGAAGGAAGTAATTATATATATATACATGTGTTTAGTTATTATTAAACCATACTTAACAAAGGGAAATTAGTATAATTTTAATTACTCACCTCATGTACCCTTCCATATTCAACGATGTAGTGCCTCCCCAACATTAATAATAATAATTTTTCTTCTCTGTTATTGGCATCAATTGACAAGCTTAGAAGATGTTTTAAGAATGTGGGCTGCATGCCCGACCAGCTCCTCGGTAAAATTAATATTCCTATCTCCGTTTTCCATTTAGGACAGTCATAAACAAGGTTCATCCCGCCTCTACTCTCAACTTTCCCACCGTCGATCTGTAACAAAAATATAACATAGCTATTTAATTATACCTATTTTATTTGTTACTATTATCATTATTATATACATTTACTCATCACAACTAAATCCTTTTCTTGTAGTTGTCAGTATCTACCACCGATAAAATAACATCCATCAATTCCTTAGGTTAAAATCTGCTCTCTTAACGAATCATAGAAAGATAACTGTTGCGTAGTTGGAAAATGTATCCACCAAGAAGGCAGATAGATCAATTTACCCGAAATGATGATTCTTAGCTCCTCCTGAGTACACTCTCTTTTCTTTGGGTTCTTTTCCTAGGGACCCTCTATATCCACACTTTTGGGTCCGGTGTCATCCAATAACCCAACATCGAAATCAAATGTTATGTCAGACGCACCATCACATCCTGGTACCAATTCGTTAATGTCAATTTTAGATAATGGAGCATTCAATGCAATTTTATTTTTCTCTTTACTTTCTTTCATGCTTCAGTACTTCCCGACGTAGCCCAAAGATCAGATAGTTTCAAACTGAAAATCTCTCTTTTTGGTTATTGCATTGAAACCCAAGAAACCCCATTTGTTTTAACACTAAAATGGCAAAGCTCCCTAATCTTCTTTTTTCTTAAGGGAAAAAACTAGAATTTGGTCTATAAGTTAACTTTAGACTCTTCCCTTTATACCGCCTAACATAATAGTAGGGGTCAAACAATTGTCAAAAACTAACAAGGGGACCCCCAGACGTAGTGTTTTTAAAAAAAAATTAATACTTTGCTAAATTGTAGTACATAATGTACCATAAATTATGGCAAAGAAGTTTGATGCTCCTCTCAAGCGTTTTCGAAAAAAATGAGTTTGAAATTTAATGTGCATTAGGTTGATAGTCCACTTTTTTCATGTTCAAATCTCAGGAACAAATTTTTTTGACAGATTTTTTCATTCTGAGGTGTATTACAGTTTTAGAGGTAATAATATACTGCAAAAAGAAAAATATATGCAAAAAAAATCGTTCCTGAGATTTGAACATGGAAAAAGTGAACAGACAACCTAACGCACGTTAAATTTCAAACTTGTTTAGCTTTGAATGCGACTTGTTCAGTTCAAGTTAATAAGGATTATACTGAAATAAATGTACCAAGTCAAAACAACAAACAAGAAACAACGACATGTTAAGCGAGAGTAATGTTTTGAAGGTTTAATAAAGTTAAACTGTATAGGTGGAATTTTTCATGCGAACGCTGCTACGAGAGAAACAACGTAGCAATATATTGTATCAATGTCAAAAAAAAACAAAAAGTATGTATTTGAAGAATAAATTTGTAATTTCAGCGGAAAATTTGTTATGGTTTAAAAGCATTAAAACCATAGACAAATAAATAATTTCAAAATATAGATAAAATACAGAATTTCATCTTTCTACTCTTCCCATTTCAAGATGATATTTTGGTAAAAATCACGAAATAATATCTTGAAAGCATTATTTGCTCTATATAGATAGTTGGAAAATTTAGTTGAAGCTCAGATTTACAGTTTGAGATATTTCTAAAACTCAGTCTCTTCAGGACATAACAGAACAATTTAATTGAAAACAAATTTCAACTTCTCTATATCAATTTTGAGAGGAAATTTACCTCTTGTGTCAAAATTTTGGACATTGATTTGTAACGGACTTTTAAATCATGGCTACACCGAGTTTTTTCAATGTCATACTTCAAACCTATGGCCTATTAGTCCAAAATTTACCAAAAACTGTGTATTCAATTCTCGTTAGTGCTTTTAGTTTAATCGTGAAAAGAAGAATTTTTTGTTTCTCTTTACTAGCCTGATAAGGATGACAAACATTAGTCATTGAAACGTCGCTTTCATAATAAAAAGCAAATGACATAAAAAAAAGTTTTTGATGTGTTATCAACCTTCTTGAAATCAAATTTCAACTTATCTAGAACAATTTACCATTATATATTTTTGGTGTAACGGCCGGGAAATAAAAGGAAAACTAACTGAACAATGCAAAAAAGCTTAATAGGAATAATCTGGAAAATATTTTTATAAACATCGTTTCTGTCACTTAATCTTTTAAAATAAAATTATTAAAATTTTCTTGACAAGTGAAAGAAACGGAATTTATGTCTCTAGATCAAACTCTAATTTTCCCAATAAATGAACTATTTTGAATCCTTAATTGTAGGTACGTTTAAATGTTTATTCATGTCTAATAAAAATCAAAAAACGACCAGTGATCGTCAAACCCGCAGTTAAACCAAAGCACTGACAGAACAAGACCAAATTCAAATAAATTAATGCACAAACCCCATATTGTTCACTTAACACCTGTGACTAAAAAAATAGGGAATAACAGTTACCAACAGGAACACCCAAATGAAAATTCTGGTATTATTTTAGAAAACAGGATTATGGTAACTATAAATATTGAAAATAATCCTAATGAGGAACAATGTACTAGTTTATTAAGTAATCAAAGTGACGAAACAACAATAAATTCTAATGGAATTTTACATTTTTCTACTCCTAATAAGACTAGCCAATATAAAATTCATGAATTAAGAGAAATTTTGCTAAACTCCTTAAAAGATAATATCTTTGATGAAAAAAACTGACGAATTAAATGAATTAAAAACCCTTGTACAAACTGCAACAGAAAATGGCGACCAAAACAAAAATTTGAAAAAATCTCAAACCAATAATTCTTTAAAAGACGATTTTTCAGGCATAATAAGTGTTCCGTACAACTGGCAAGTATTTTTAAGAGACGCACTTGAAATAGTACTAGTATTCGATGGCAAAAATATTTCTCTCTCAGCTTTTATAGAAGGGTGCGATAAGGCAAAGCAAATGTTATCAGAAACACCCCAAGTAGAGGAAAGATTAGTAAAATTAATTCGCGAAAAATTAATGGCAGAAGCTAGAAGCGGAATTTATAGATCAACTTTTAAAACAATTAAAAATTTAACAGACCAATTAATAGAATTAATTGAAGAAAAAAAAATTTTATTTACATCGCAAAAGCGTTTATCAGTTGCAAGGGGTACTAGGCAATATTTCTTTGTGGGAAAATGAAACAGTTTTATCATAAATGCCGATCGCGTTAATGAAATTGCCGATCAAATTTAGGATGCTCATAGATTAAATAATAACGGGCTCTGGATAAAACTTTTACCGAATTTTTAGAAAAAGATTTAATTTAATGTTGTCGGAGAGGATCGAAAACAGAAATTGAAATTCGGGTTCAAGGCACGTTAATTTTCAAAGAAACTACAAGTAAAGCTATTAAAATCAAAAGAAAAATAAATGCTAGTACTGAGCTTAGAAAATGGAAATTTAAAACAGATGAATCAATTGAATCTAAGTTAACTTTTGCTTAAAAATTTTACTATTTGTTTTTAAAGGTTCAGTTTTTTAAACTGCCAAACTTGCGCAGAAACTGGATTTTTATCAAGCGTAAGAATTAACAAACGTACCAGACTATAGCCAGTACCGACATCAAAAACGAATAAACGTCAATAACGGCTACAAGAAAAAAAAATAGATTTAAGCCATTTGAAGGTAAGCACACATTACAACTTGGAGATTTTACGTCGTTGTCGAATTATTTACGATTCTGATATTTTCCTGTTTATGAACTTTACAATAAAATCCCGTTTTTTAGACTACCGAATAGCGTATAAACTGATTTATTGTCAGGCATTAGTATCGATAGACGAGCGCAGAACTTTAGTCAGTACTGGCAATATCACAGTCAAACAAGGAACAAACGACGGAACAAACTTAATCCGAAGTCCCTATATAACTTTTTGACCAAGATATCCTGATTTGAATTGAGCTGTTTTTTTGAAACCACTTTTATTGATCAGACAGACAATTTTCAATGGTAATGTATTTTATTAATTTCTTATCCATTATATTGAGGGCTAAACATTGCAAATTTCAATGTAAATAATAATTGCTTTTTAGGTAGAAATTTTTAATCGGTTTTAAGTAAGCATTGCTGCACTTGTTCATGCTTCAAACATTCCATAGCAAAACATTCTACTCTCTAAAAGCATTATTAAAAGCTTCAATGCTTTTACCATTAAAGGTTGACTTTATTTAGGCTACTTTAAATGGCAATTGCTTAATTTAAATCAATATTAAATAGTTACCTATAAATGAGTTTCATTGTCAGAAGGATATAATGATGTATTAATTTGATAATAAAAATAAGGGGAATTAATTTTAATGCAAAACTGATTTCCTTTTTTTTTCCTTTTATTTCGCATTAACCCATTAACGCCCAGACGGACGAAAAATTTCTGTTGACTTTGAGGACCTCCCTTTTAAAAAAAATGCTTACAAAAAAATTAGCACTTATCATTTTTAACGTAAAATTTACTCCTCTTTTAGATTCTGAAGTTAAAATTTGTTTATAACAAATCGTTAAAAAGTTATAAACAATTTTTTGAGAAAAAATTTTCATTTTAGACATATTTTCACCGGAAAAAAGCAAGTAGATGCTCTCAAAAGCTCAAAATATCGCGTCCATGGACCCCCAGCTATAAGACCCTGAAGCAAAAAAATTTTTTTTTCAAAATGGCGGACGCCAATATGGCGGCTAAAACTAAAAAAATGGCTCAGATATGAAACAGGGTGCTCCAACTTTTTCATGTGACTGAAATCGCCTAAAACTCTTTAAACGGGGGTTTTTGGGGTCGCTGATTACGAATATGATGTCAGTTTTTAAAAATTCAAAATGGCTGATCCAATATGGCGGACGAATTTTTAAAAAAATTTTGGATTCACTTGAAACTCTCCACTCAGGGGTTTTTGGCGTCGCTGATTACGAATATGATGTCAGTTTTTAAAAATTCAAAATGGCGGATCCAATATGGCGGACGAATTTTTAAAAAAATTTTGGATTCACTTGAAACTCTCCACTCAGGGGTTTTTGGGGTCGCTGATTACGAATATGATGTCAGTTTTTAAAAATTCAAAATGGCGGATCCAATATGGCGGACGAATTTTTAAAAAAATTTTGGATTCACTTGAAACTCTCCACTCAGGGCTTTTTGGGGTCGCTGATTACGAATATGATGTCAGTTTTTAAAAATTCAAAATGGCGGATCCAATATGGCGGACGAGTTTTGTAAAAAATTATTGGATTTACTTGAAACTCTCTATTCGGGGGTTTTTTGGGTCGCTAATTGCAAATCTGATGGCAATTCTTGAAAATACAAAATAGCAGAGTCAAATTGTTTGAATTTCAATAAGTATTATACAATGAATAAGAATTTTTTGGTCCGTTTGCCGTCGAATAATTCGCCGTTGCCCGACTCTTACCGCGAGGAGGTGGACAATAAGGAGTCTTTTTTTTTTTTTTTTCGTTTTTTATTTTATTTATTTTTTTTTTCGTTTTTTATTTTATTTTTTTTTGTTTTTTTTTTGTTTTAATATTTTTTACATTTTTACATTTTAGGTGTGAAAATCCTGAAAGCAGGAAACGCATAAATATGCATCACACTCCACGCACTTTCGTTGCGTTCTACAGGTGCACTTGGAGAAATTAGAGCAGTTTTTCTTTTGTTCAACTCTTTGAACTTTGTGGTTTTTGATGGATTCAGATTTTTTTAGATATGCTTCTGCAATCTGTAGAGCCATGTCTTTAGTACCTATTTTTTTTTCTTGGACAACTAAGTTTCTTAGAACAGTTGCATTTGCAATTGATGCTTGAACGAGTCTCATAAGTATAACCCAAGTCCATTTCTTCGACCTTATGCATGGCATCAAATTGCTGCAATGTGCGTCGTGCAAGTCTACTCCGCCCATAAACTTGTTGTAGGTTGTAAAAGCATTAGGAAATGCTATATCAACTTTGCTCTTTGTCTCCGAAGAATATCTTTTGACTGAACTAATTGGTGTAACACCTATCAGTGTTGACAGTATAGACACTACTTTCGAATCTTTTACTGTGACATAATTGACACCACTGCATTTGTCATGCTTGGCAATAAATGTCCCTCTTGGATCCTTTTCCGTAATCGGATTTTTTACTTGAATTCGATTAGCTCTGACTGTCCCTGTTGCCCGCAAACCAACTTTCTTCAGATGAACCAGTAAATCTGGACTTGTAAAAAAGTTGTCAAAATATACGTGATATTTCACTACATTTCTGGGTACAACTGAAGAAAGAAGGTTTTGGAGAAGACCAACGACAATGCAGCTACCTAAAGCACATTTATTTAGCTTTTCTTCATTGCCAAAAAAAAAACTTTTTGAATTCTTGCCACAATAAATGTCACAATCGAATAAAAATCCTTCGGAACTCGCCAAGCTCTATCATCAGCATTTTCATCTTCAGGTTTGGATAGCTTTAGCTTGGACTTGATATCTTCAAACTTGTTGCGACTCATAGCTCCAGCTACAGCTTCACAACCTAGAAGATGATTCTGAGACCAATAATCTCGTTGAGATTTCCTTTCGTTGAAAATAGACAAAATAATTATTCCAAGAAATTTGTCTAATTCAGTCAACGAAATTTGACAATCATTCAGACGTGTTGCGTCTAATATGAATTCTTTTAGCTCCTTGGAAAAGAAAAATTCAAATAGTTCAGTTGACGAGGATGACCGAATTTTTTTTGCAACGCTATCAGGTATAAAAGTTTCATTTTTATACTGAGGATCATACTTCTGTTCACCATCAACCCATTCAAAAATATGATCTGGCTCCAACTTCGATTGATTTGAAGTATAATTTTCTCGAATCGTCTGGTATGAATTTTGCGGTAAATCGGCACATTCATTCTTAAGCGAATTTTCTAGCTCTTCATGAATAGCATCATCATCTGAATCAGATTCACAATCAGATTCGCCAGAATCATTCGAGTTTGGTAGCATTAGCACATCTAGGTGTTCGTCATGTTCTTCAACTTCGAAACTCTCGGCGTCATTTACAACTTTCTGCCGTTTCGACTTACGCTTTGTTGACATTTTTAAAATCGACCCAGTAATAAAAGAATGCTGGCGCAGTGCAGACAACCAGTGGTGCACGTGAATGTTGGCACAATGACGACAACCTGAGCTGCACGCAAATGCTGACACAGTAACAACAACCAGTGGTAGAAGCAAATGCTAGCGCAGTAACAATAACAAGAGCTGCAAGCAACGCTGGCACAGTAACGACAACCAGTGGTGGAAGCAAATGCTTCGGCAGTAACAATAACCAGAGCTGCAAGCAACGCTGACACAGTAACGACAACCAGTGGTTGAAGCAAATGCTGGCGCAGTAACAATAATCAGAGCTGCAAGCAACGCTGGCACAGTAACAATAACCAGAGCTGCAAGCAACGCTGACACAGTAACGACCCTTACAAAAAAAGAGTATTAGAATGAGTATTGAATAATGAGTACTGCAGTGAGTATTGCAATGAGTATTGCAATGAGTACTGCAATGAGTATTGAAAATTCCAGTACTTTTTTCCCCAAACATTGTTGAAAATATAATATGTTGCGCACTAAGTTTCTACGGCTCCTACGTCTGCGCACTACTTTTTTTGTTGTAAACTAAATATACAGAAATACATGGAACGCAAAATCACAATTTCATTATAATTTTAAAAAAAATTGTTTACTGTACTTAAAAAATACATGTGGCGAAAAAAGTACTGGAATTTCCAATACTCATTGCAGTACTCATTGCAGTACTCATGCAGTACTCATTGCAATACTCATTGCAATACTCACTGCAGTACTCATTATTCAATACTCATTCTAATACTCCTTTTTTGTAAGGGGACAACCAGTGGTAGAAGCAAATGCTGGCGCAGTAACAATAATCAGAGCTGCAAGCAACGCTGGCACAGTAAGGACAACCAGTGGTGGAAGCAAATGCTGGCTCAGTAACAATAGCCAGAGCTGCAAGCAAATTCTGGCACAATGCCAACAAGCAGTACAGCAGTAATAACTGCATGCCATTGCATTTTCTGCAAAACTAGTAATGCGCCGACTTCGAAATGCCAGATCTTAGCGGAAACAACAAGCGCAAAACCGTCTTAGTTGTGAGCATAGTTAAAAGTTATACAGCACCACAGCAAATAAATCAGCGTCAAATAAACAAAAATAACCAAAAAAAATAATAAGACTTAAAAAATTTGCCAACTCCATTTTGAATTTTTAAAAACTGACATCATATTCGTAATCAGCGACCCCAAAAACCCCTGAGTGGAGAGTTTCAAGTGAATCCAAAATTTTTTTTAAAATTCGTCCGCCATATTGGATCCGCCATTTTGAATTTTTAAAAACTGACATCATATTCGTAATCAGCGACCCCAAAAACCCCTGAGTGGAGAGTTTCAAGTGAATCCAAATTTTTTTTAAAAATTCGTCCGCCATATTGGATCCGCCATTTTGAATTTTTAAAAACTGACATCATATTCGTAATCAGCGACCCCAAAAACCCCTGAGTGGAGAGTTTCAAGTGAATCCAAAATTTTTTTAAATATTCGTCCGCCATATTGGATCAGCCATTTTGAATTTTTAAAAACTGACATCATATTCGTAATCAGCGACCCCAAAAACCCCCGTATAGAGAGTTTTAGGCGATTTCAGTCACATGAAAAAGTTGGAGCACCCTGTTTCATATCTGAGCCATTTTTTTAGTTTTAGCCGCCATATTGGCGTCCGCCATTTTGAAAAAAAAATTTTTTTGCTTCAGGGTCTTATAGCTGGGGGTCCATGGACGCGATATTTTGAGCTTTTGAGAGCATCTACTTGCTTTTTTCCGGTGAAAATATGTCTAAAATGAAAATTTTTTCTCAAAAAATCGTGTTTTTTTGCAAAAAATTGTTTATAACTTTTTAACGATTTGTTATAAACAAATTTTAACTTCAGAATCTAAAAGAGGAGTAAATTTTACGTTAAAAATGATAAGTGCTAATTTTTTTGTAGGCATTTTTTTTAAAAGGGAGGTCCTCAAAGTCAACAGAAATTTTTTGTCCGTCTGGGCGTTAATGGGTTAACCTCAAAACTAATTACAAAACTAAAACAAAATTAAACTTCTGTTATGATTCAAGGTTTAAATTATTTTGTAACAGCTGAAAATCAGAAATAAACAAAATTAAAACTTGGTAAAAAAAATTCTGACAATAGAAAATAATAAGAAACCAAAAAGAACAAACCAAACACACAATAAAAAAAGAAAGTAACACTGTGTAATCAAATAATAATATTTGATCCAAATTGCACTGAACCAAATATCCTGTGGTAGACGAACCCACTGTCCTCTAGTCTCGGTTCAATTAATTCTTCTTCCACTCTTCAAATAAATTCATCCTGGAAGGCAAATCTGAAAACATAATATATATAAAATTTATTTCTTTAAACTCAGTTAAAAAATTTTACAAAGAAATAAATAATTAATTTATGAGCTAACCATCAACAACGAACCATAATTTGCAATCCAGAAAATTGGCATCTTCAACGGTTGATCTACTCCACTGCTTTTGGGCTACCTTCTGAAAAATACCAAACATGGTAGGATTCGCCACAACCCAATAAAGAAGATCCAAAATATGATACTCATCATGCAAAACAGTATATTTATTTTTCTTTTCCACCGAGCAACCAACGTCATACCAATAGAGTTCCAAAGGCTGTAATTTACGTCAAGAAGAGAAAGAAGATTGCTGTAAATTACCGGGAAATTACCGAATCGTTTTTTCTCAAAAAATTTATGAAAATAATCAAAAACTGTTTAAATGACTAGAATTTTTAAAGTAAGGACTAAGAACGCCGTTCCATGGCTGCGTGTTGCATTGCGTTGTCATAAGGAAAGAAAAAGATCCTACGTAGGACCCTATGTCATTACTTACAGGGCACTCTTGAGAGGATGGACTGTAGGTCTCTACGTAGGATCCTAAATAGGAACCTACGTAGGTTTCTATGTGGAAACCTTTCAGGGACCTTTGTGAAAATTTTCAAGAAGGTATTTATGTTAATCAGAACAAAGAGTATATGTATATTACAGTTTTATGTATGTATTCGTTGTTTTAATTATATAATTAAAATTTTAATAACTCTTCTATGCGTTTTCTTTAATCAATTTATAATAAAATAACATAATTAAAGGATAAAACCAAATTAGATAACCATAAAAACGAATATTCTCGTTAATTCTCATAAATTCTCGTCTTCTCGGTAATTTACCGCAATTTTCTTTCCTTCCTTCTTGGATTATATTTTCCCAAGAATTTTAGAACACTCCATACCAATGACTTAGCTTTAACAGCTAAAAACATTTTGCACCATTTTGCATACGGTGCTAAATACTTTACATTCGATAAAGACGCCAAGATTCTAACTGCAAATAACGCTCGATTTATCAATATTGTAATGTAATAATTATAAACCATATAAAGATTATTATTATTAACTTACTCATGGTGACCCAAGTAAATCCAGACGTTAAATAATAGTGCTCTGCATCTGAACAATACGTCTTTTAATATTGACTTAACTATTTTCAAACAAATTTAATAAACTCAGTTCAACACGCTAATTGTGACTAAGTGGGATTTGGCGATACTTTCTCGAATCTGTTGCCTTTGGGCTGATCGACAATTTAACCAAATATTTATTCAAAATTTTTAAAATGAAGAAAAATATAGCATTTTTGCATTTTTTTTTAACTAATGTCACTTTTGGTTTTCTTAATCGATTTTAGATTTTCGAAGAAATTGTTTGGTTTTAAGTTAATTTTTTATTAACATTTGCTATTTTGTTGACAACAAACTAGAATTCAAGAAGACAGAATTCAATTAAAGAAAACATTTTTAAAATCTGCTATATTGTGAGAAAACAGAATTGACAGTTTTATATTTATGAATATAATTTATTAATTTTTATATAAACAATTTTATAAACTCAAAACGAAAAAAATAAATATCTCCGTTGTGTCTTTAACATTTTGGTAAAGCAAAAAAAGACATTTCGTAACTCATAATGTTTAAATCTATATCTAAAATAGGTTCATATTAAGTAGCCTTTTCTATGGCTCTCAATTTATTCGTAAAAATATGGAGCGTTTACAGTACAAAGACATACTCAACCTTAATCGTAAACCTCTTTACTTTTACCACCAAAGTAAGTTAGGTATACGCTTAACGTAAAGCAATATGAAGATTGATAACTGACACATAAAGATTCTCTATTAGGAATTATTTTTCATACATCTGACTGTAGTATCCACCAAATTTCGATACGTGCAGCGTGTTTTATTCTACGACGTACCTTCCTTAGTCTCAATAAGTCATCTGAATTGAAAAGGGTCAAAAAATTATTAAATTAAAATTAATTTTGGAGGCCTAATCGTTTAACTTTTTTAAAAAAAATGCTTTTGCAGCAAAATAATAGCATTTTGAACTAGAAAATGATTTTTTACCCTGTTTTTCTTTATTTTTAAAGAAAAAAAACAGTTACATTTTTTTTCAAATTAAGGAAAACGATATAGCCCTTTAAATTTAAATACCTTCCATTTAAGTACTCATTCATGACAATCGGTTGACCATTTAAACCTGTAGAAAGTACGGCGCAATAGAAAACACTATTTTGTGAAAAACGTGTTCAAAGTTTGTTATCATACCATTTTATCGGCTTTTCAGAGGTGCGCTGTTCCGTTTGATAGGTTGTAACTTTTAAAATAATTTAGACATAAAAAAGTGGTTTTATCCAAGTATTCTAGACCCTATGAGGGTGCAATTTATGTAAAAAAAATTTCAAACCATTAGAACGGTAACCTCCTCTTAAATAACAAATTTATGTTGAGTCAGTAAAATTTTTTTAAATAGAAATTGATCGATGTTTACAATTTTAGTTAAAACCTGTAGGGTGATTATTAATTAAAAATTACTGCGCTTCTCCACAAATCATAGGCATAAGAGACAAAATTGACGTATGTGCATTCAATTATACTTAAAAATTGCCTGAAAATTTCATTTAGTATGAGAATTGTAGAAAAATAAAAGTATTGTTTTAAATTATCAATTATAAAAGAAAAACATCAGTCAAAAAATCTTTGAATTTGGTAGCGCTCGTTAAAATAAAAATTTTTACATACTATTAACATTAGCTACTATGAAAAAATAACTCTAATCAATAAAGTTTCAAACTAAGAGACAAAACACATAAACTTTAAGAACTAAAAATCCTTATGTAATAAATGAATTCAGACATTGGGGCAGAAATTAGGAAAAAATTATTTCTGAAATTTTTGCCTCTTTCCTCATGCATACAACAAAAATATATTAAACACTCTTATTGTTTATTAACTTTAACATTCAATTTTACTTAAATTTTATTTATTGAATGAATACATAGTTTTTTTATTATTATAAAATTTTATTTAAATTTGATTATAATTGAAATCCATTTCAAATATCTCACTATTGCAAACAAGTAAAGAATTAATTTCAACTGTAAAATTTGAGAGTTATATATACTGAATTTTAGAAAATTTGAATTTACTTCAACAATGAAAGTAATACTCTGTAAAGGAACGTATGTGTATATGTATGCTTGTGTATTTTTATGATAACATATGTCAGAAAAGCAATTGCTTTCGTAAATTCGCTGAGAAAATAATAGCCGGTAAGAAGTATGACTTACCTTCCAAACAGAAATTGCAGAAAAAGTTCATACAAAATTTTTGTTTATAAAAACATTCTTTCATCCGATACTCTTTGTGAAAAAAAGGTAATCAAGTTGAAAATGTTGTTACTATTACTATGATCAGTCATAATTGCAATTTCTTAAATATAATGAAGCAACTACGATAAGTAGCGTGTTCAACTTACGATGACCCATCACTTAACTCAGTTCTGATATTCTTACGCGATGGAGAAATTTCCAGCAACTTATCACCTGTTGTTTATTAATTATGAAATGACTCTTTCATAGATTTATTACCCATTGTTAGTCATTTATTATGTGTGCAATATATTTGATAGCTATACTTATTTTCAAAGATATCATATTTTTAAATTAAATTACAAATATTTCCAAAGAGTTTGGGGTTTAACAACTCTTTGCAATATTTATATTTAAATATGTGTTGCATTAGGTAGGTGCATAAGAAATCAATCAGATCCGACGAAAAATGACATCATTTAATTAGGTGATCATTTAAGAAAGCAATTTTGCATTAAATATAAATTTATATTATACTCTCTGTTTGTTAACTTTTTAGTACATTTAGGTAAATTAGCTTTTTGCATAAACTTTTAGTTCAACCAACTGATCTGCTTCTAGACACAAATGAAGGAAAATGAGTGTCCATTCTCTAAGCGAATTTTAATGAATTTAATAATGTCAGAATGTAAATTAATCTGATTTATATTTAACTTATTTATTCACACCAACGTACATTATACACTTTCATTTATTTACATTTATCTCATCAATCTTGCAGCAATACAAATTCGAGTCAGAGAGTCTACTAATGTTACTTAATCACATTCTAAATTATTAATTAGATTTCAAATTATAATCATGTGTTGGCCTTTAAATAAAATTATATTTAAATATGTCTTCCTAAAATATATTTTCTTCATCCCCTATCCGAAAGTACGCGCTTTCCGGTAAAATCTCGCTCCAGGAACAACGACTTTTGCAGCCTGCTTAAATTCTCGTGCGCTCTAATTGATTATGAGATTTTGTGGCTCGGTATCATAACAAAGCTCATCATGGCCCCTGTGTTGTGATTTTTGACAGGAACTGTGTTTAACTTAACAACTGAACAATATTCACAAAAAAAGGATAAAAACATTGTTCATTCTTAATCATAACCTTCCAGGCAAGTATCATATCAGTCACTAAATTTTTCTTTTACTTAAAATAACTAAAAATATATTTTAAATCATCAGTCAAACTGAAACAAAACAATAAATAATATTTGTCACTGATATTTTGACACACTAAATAATGAATAGGTTGTGCCTATCAAGACAAAAATAATTTAAAAATGCAGATAACTGACATGACACTTACATTATGGTATGTTTTTACTTTTGTTGATGCCCGCCCCGACCAGCAAAAACTTCGGCTTAGGGCAACTCAAATTTCCATACAAACATTTAGCTGATCGAGGAACATTTTGCAAGACGCTTTGAGCGCGCTGACTCAGGCCGCAAAAGTAAAAATAGTAAACAAATATGTCTGACAGCAAGTTAGCAGCCGCAACCACTGTCAACGCTGTTTTAAATATTTTCTCTACATTTTCAGCGTATTTTTGGCTGGGGTCGAAGAAAAATCGTATACGACACACGGCAAGAAAGTTGGGTGTTCCTGACATTGAATCGTAATTTGAATAAAATTTGAATATTTGAATACAATAAATTGATCAATTAATTGATTGTTGACAAAAAAAGGTACTTGGATTTCTAATAGAGATGAGAAATGAAATTTAGACCACTTATGCCCAATTGATTATTATGACAAAAGTATCTAATACACTAGAGTTTCCATTTAGGAGACTGGTCGGGGATAGTGTCTCCTCGATCAATCAAATTCAATACGATCGAAACCCCAAACAAACAGGTTTGAACAGGTTTGAACAATTCTAGGTGTCAGTCAAAACAAAAACTCACTCCTTAAGTCGCTTTACTCCCACGTCAAAAAAATAATAGATACGTCACTCGAATGAATTTGAAGTTTTAAACGTTCAGGTAAACGAAATTATTATTTTAGCATTCTCTAAAACCAAATTAAACTAAAAATAATGTTCTGAACACCAAAAAATTGATTTGGATATTTAAAGAATTGAATATCTTTTTTATATTTTGTGTTAGAAAAGTTATTTTTAAGAATATCCCCACTGAACAAAAATGTCGTTCATAGGAACGTTCAGAACAGTAAATATATTCACTCGATTGAATTTTCCTCGATGGAGACTCTAGTGTAGTTACATTTATAAGAGATTTGAATCAATTGTGAAATAATTACACAAAACAAATTTTGGTACAAAGTTCGTCACATGAAAAATTGCATTATTCAATTAATTTCACACTAAATATTTTGCAAAGTTTAATAACGTACTAAAGTTGGTTAAATAATGAAATTCCTCAAATGAGATGAATATTGCACTAGACATTTTTATCATTTTTCAATATCGAAATATTTAATGGATTGATCAAACACTCATTTTAAAACTTTATTGATAGTTCCTTTAGTAACTTTATGTCGGTAATAAGTTGTTTTAACTGCAATCCTACAAGTTACTTTATAAATAAATTTATAAGCTTTTTTCCAGTTATATTTATAAAAACATAATATTTAGAATTTCCTCACACCCAAAAAATCCTAAGTTATTTGACTATAGTCCTAGTCACGACAAAAACCGATCAAGAATCAGAGTCACTTTAACTAGGATTCCTAGTTATTTTGACTTATTCCTTGCTACAGCTACTAGGAATTCTGATTAACTCAACAAAGATTTCTAGTGGGTTCCTCTCGTGACTGGGAGCACCTTGGAATTTTTTCCGGTGTAAATTTTATAAGATTTTAAACACTGATTCGTTGACCATGACACACCTTTGCGCTTGCATTATGTGCCTCGAGTACAACAAACTTGTTTTTATATTATTTTCTACGAAATATTACCTTCATTTTAACTAGTGGGTCACCCACATCAGTATTTTTCACTCAAAATCGCGCTTTTATCATAGTTCATTATATTAGTTTGTTTTATACTTGTCGTTGGAAAATATATATTTTTTTACTTTTCTACAATTTGAAATTTTCAAGCATTATAAGCAATTTAAGTAGACATTTATCTGTTGGTTTAAAGTTAACTATAAAATTTCTCTCATGGAATGTCGAATTAAATTATCAAATCTTTTTATTTAAAATAATAAAACTTTACAAAAAAACCACTCTTTTGTTCTTAATCTCACAAATATTTCTATGTTGCTCTTTACCTCTGAATCAAAACACTTTTTTTATTTCAGGAAATGCACCCCTTTATCTCAAAATAATTCACTACAAAAACGTTCTTATAAATCAGGATTTCTTAAGTGGTATATGAAACGAATAACCATTACAAAATTATACCGTTATAAGTCGGTCCCAAGCAAACAACAAATTATAATAGTTACACTTAAAATCACTAACTCTAGAATAAAACAATTACGAAAATAATATTTGATTAGAGTTTTTTTTACAAACATATGTTCGTAAATAAAAACCTAATTATTTCTTTTATTGAACTTTCTCCACAAGTTTTTTCATTTTGGATTCAGAGATCAATGATTCAGAGCATAAAAAATTATAACTATTCTTTGCTCGTGACCCTCAATTTTATATAAGGGTGATTCTCCTGAAAGGGATCACTTCACGTGTCTCCACCATGAGTTTCAACATTTACAATAGTTTTTTATTGATATTCCCTTTAATTTGCAATTTTTAAAAAAATTATTATTAATCTGTGTAAATTTATGTATCTTTATATGTTGTTGTAAAAATTCTAGTACAAGTTTTTCTTATTAAAAAAACTTTTTGTATTTTGTCTTTTAGTTTTGGTTAAAACTACTAAGCAATTTACGATTCTATTTTTACCTTATTTAAAAAATGTTAATTTAGTATGATTATATAAGAAATTAAAGGTCAGAATCTAACGTTTATTTTTCACTTATATTTGTTTCATATAATATTGAAAATGTTGTTTAAATTATTAATTAAAGTTGTATTATCAGTGCGAGTAAAAATTCAGATTCATCTCCGAAGCCTCCTTTTCTCGTTAATAAAAGCATATTTTTAAACGTTTGAAACATTATATGGAAGCTACTTCAAAATGAACGAAAATATAACCCGAAAATATTATTTCATGTCTTAATTTATATTTTTAAATATTAAAAAATGTGCATTTTTCTTTTACGAAATTTTTCATCTCCGAAGCCTTTTTTAAATTTATGAGACGATCTTGTTTTGTTTTTGATTTAGGATTAATTGTTTTGAAAAATCTAACCTTTAGTAAAATGTGCTATTTGTTTATAAAATAATGAAAAGAGGATTTTTGATACTCAACTTCGGGAAAAATAAAATTGTATAAGATTTATAATTTATAAATCTAGAAAATTAAAATAAAAAATTTAAGACTTGACTCGGAGTTAGTCTTTTTTAACCTCAAAGGTATGTGACAATAAAATGCTTTTGTAGGCCGTAGATTTGCAAATTAATTTTGCGCAACTTATGTTTTTCTTTTTGAATCTCTTTAGAACTTTTATAACAAAATATAATTCAGAAAATTTAAAATTTTCATTTTTTACTTTTTCAAACAAAAACAGGTCTATTTCAGAAGAATCACCCATAAATGTATTTACCAAATAAAGTTCTTATTTATTACATCACATGTGACGCGCTCAGAAAAAAAGACCTAAGAAGCAAAAAATTGATTTTTAAATCATGATAGTTTTAGTTTGATTTAAACTTTCTTTTTAATTAGGTATCTATAAAAGAAAATGTTTTTATTGATAAGTTATTTCACGTCCTGTAAAGTCAACAAAAAATTTAATTTTTAAAATTTATTTTTTCTTTTCTCTTTCCTATTCCTGTAGTTCAAAATGATACACCCGGTACATTTAGAATTTTCATTTGCATCAAAAACTGCTTTCAAGTTTCTTGCTATGTCTGGAATAATTACTTTCGTATCGAGGGCGCAAACAGGTGATTGTAGCGAGGGTGAGATTAGGAAAATCGAGAGTATGACATCAGATTTTTAAAATTCAAAATGTCGGATCCAATATGGCGGACGACTTTTTAAGAAATTTATCAAATATGCTTAAAACTAGTAAGTCGGGGGTTTTCGGGGTCACTGATTACAAATCCTAAATCAGTTTATAAAAATTCAAAATGGCGGATCCAAGATAGCGAATGAAAGAATGAAATTTAATTGGATTTCTTTAAACTCGTCGAAGAAATAAAAGACAGTTAAACTCTGACATCCTGCGAATCTGACGTTCTTTTCTTTGAAATTAAACATAAATCACTGCAATATTACGATAATTCACTTCAAAAAACTTTGAAAATATTATAAAAAATTAACTTATTTTTATACTTTCATCGAATTTTAAAAAATATGCAACATACAGTCCATAAAGCAGGGTATTGAAATTAATATACATACAGATGTGACACATAAGCTTCCAATAAATTCAAATCAGTGCCTATAACGTAAGTTCTTTAAAAAGCTTTTAAAATCGGATAAAAAAACGAACCAAAATCTCATAGTAATAATTCCAACACATTCCACAATTTTTTTGAAGTTTCTAAACGTTGAAGTTCCACAATTAAATATTTGTTTCAAACATCCGTTTGGTTTTTGATTTTGGGTTCGCTATATTGGATCCGCCATTTTTAATTTTTAAAAACTAACTTCGGATTCGTAATCAGCGACCCCAAGAATTCACAAGTTACAAGTTTCAAGGAATTCCAATTAAATTTTATTTTTTCATCAGCCATCTTGGATCTTCCATTTTAAATTTTGAAAACTGATTTCGGATTTTAATCAGCGACCCCGAAAACCCCAGAGTAACAAGTTTCATAGAAATCTAATTGAATTTCATTTTTTAATTCGCCATTTTGAATTTTTAAAAACTGATTTCTGATTCGTAACCAGTGACTCCGAAAATCCTTGAGTAACAAGTTTCAAGCAAAATGGAAGCAAATAACTATTGTGCCCCATGACTTTTGCTAAATTGTTTATAACAATTATTTATAATTATTATAAACAACTAAAAACTATTTATTTCAATGTAAAGGGATATCTTTAATAATTCAAAGCAGTTTGCATTACTTATGAATCATTTATACGAAATAGAAAATTATATTTCTTTTTATTTAATTGACTTTCACTTTATAAGACCTATCCCACCAATTTTGACCGTTTCTGAGATTCAAAATATCAATTCAAAGTTGATATCTTTTACATGCGCTAGCACTCAATGCACGTACTTAATGTCTCCTATTTTCATTTATATGAAAACGAATCGTCAGATTTTCAAGTAAAACCACTAAGTTGCACATTGAGATAAAAGAAATGCTTTAAAAAAAGTGAACTTTATTGACCGTACAGAATATAAAATACATTAAGTTAAATATGCAAAATTTTTAGGTTTTATTTAGTTTCATTGAAGAATGTTATAAACGTGGCAACAGCACATCGCGAGAACTTATAGTACGTGATTCAAAATCATGAAAAGTATCACGTTACATTAAAAGAGATTACAATATGGAAGCAAATGAGTTAATATAAAAGTTTATTTATTGTTTTTTTTTAATCAGTTTTTTCACATTAGCCAGCACGCGACAAATAGCTTAATAAAGATTAAGTGTCAATTCTAAATTGACAGTGGAACAGGTGGGTTAACTATAATTTTTTGCAATAAAAAAAGCTAAATATATGTTATATATTATTTATAAATAAGTTTTACAAGTTTCGAAAATAAAGAAAAAATAATATTTAACTCTGTTTTACAAGAAACAAGTTTATAGTTGCCCCACTTGTGCCACTTTATTATTTCAACTTTTTTTTATTATAACTAATTGCTTCCTCATGGAGGAAGCTTTGTATTCCTTCGAATTTACAAATTTCTTAAAATGCTTCAAATTAACTTTTTTATATCTAGAAGTGTTATATGAATACCTGATAAAATGTCCGGATGTATGTAAGAGCGTGTGAGTATATACTTTTCTTTGGGAACACGATAACTCGAAAACGGTTTGACTGATTTAAATATAATTTGGTATGGTTATTTTTACTACTAAAATATGAAATCAGACACAAGGTTCTTTAAAAATAACCACTAAACAATTTTTATGTAACCAGTGGCGTAACTGTGTAGACAAGGACCTTATATTACTTTAAAATATGGGAAAATGGGGCCCCCATTTTCCTTTTTCCTAGAAAATCAAACTATAAATTACTAAAATTGGTAAGGATTTCAGATTTTTTTACAAAAAAAAATCTATTAGGGTTGATCAAGGACCCCCTGAGCTCAAGGGCCCCGGAACACTGCTTCACTTTGCCCCTTAAGAGTTACGACACTGTATGTAATACCTGTAAGGAAAGAGACACTTATTATGCTTTCACAGAAAACGCAAACAGAATAAATTTTATTTTGCTGTACTTTTAACCGAAAGCTGTACAGAAAAGTATACTTTGCTGTACCCTTTGTCAAAATTGTTTAGAAAAGTGTACTTTGCTGTACACCTTACATTTTTGCCGTAATGTAGATTTTTGAGTAACCAGAAATTCGTCGAATACGGAGCCACAGAAATCACGCCTATTCATGAATTACACGTATATCTCTTTAATTAGTGATTTTTCCTGAACAGGTGTTACACAAAGTATATTATGTGTACCACGTACGAAAGTGGCTTTTCCGTCTTTGGGCAAGAACCGAAAACGTTTAGTCGAAAAACAGCTCCTTTCGATACTTGGTTTACAATGTACTATTTGTTGAAATTGTAATTTCAATTTTAATTTTTTTAAAGATTTGCTTTTTATCAAAAAAAGAATTTTTAACCTGTAAATTCAGCTTAATATATAAAACTCCTTGCTTCAAAACAAATCGATTGCCCTACATAAAGTTTGTGTTTGGCAACATTTTAGAAGAAAAAATCGCAATTTATAATAAGACCTAACAAGACAATATATCAAATAACCGTGGGAGCAAATTGTCTTGCTGACGTGGAAGCAAAATGTTTATGAAATAAGCATAATTTTCACCAAATTTACCTTATATTTCAAGAGCGAAAAACGTTAACGTTAAAAATGGCACTTTTTGATACCTAAAGACAGGGGCGATAGCCATTCATTTCTTTAACTGTACCCTGATGGAAAAAATATACGAATGATTTCAAGCAATAATTGCAACACATTTTTCTTAATGTATGACGCCTCTTGGGCAAAATGGATACTTGGCGCTTGTTTTTATTTTGCCCTTGAATTAAGGCTGATCAAACTAGTGAAGAAAAATGCTCTCTCCTGATTTCAATGCTGACGTTTCTCGCTCTTAAAAGACAAAATAAATTAGTTAATGTCGATTTATTATAAATAATAGAGTGGCAGTAGAGAAACTTTAATTTTGTTGCTTTAAAAAATAGCTAAATATTATTTTTTAATAATTTTCCGAAATTTTGAAAATGCTTTAAAAATAATATTTAACTGATTTTTATAGCAACAAAATTGAAGTTCCCCCACTTGTGCCACTTTATTATTTCTAATAAATCGACATTTAACTAATTTATTTTGTCTTTTAAGAGCGAGAAACGTCAACATTGAAATTGGGTGAGAACATTTCTGTGGCTGAAAGGCATAACATCATAACTAACATTTTATCGAATTTGAGAATACATCAGATTTGAGTTAATTTAGTAATGCTCTTTAAAATTTCATAACGGTAAAGTGATTTAAATGTTTATTTACGTAGAAAATAATTAATAACATAACAACATAACTGCATTCAAATCGAAAAAAAGAATTGATATTCTTTTTTGAAGCGTTTATATATTTTTTTTTAGTACGAGGATTGGCAAATGCATTTACGCACCACAAGGAACACCTTAAAATGAATGATGCAAGCATCATTTAAAGAGGGTGCTACCCGTGTGTGGGACTCGAGTCCAGAGAATAGTTTGCTCAAAAATATAAATTTCCATGTAAGTTTGTCTCTGGGTAATACCCACTAAAATTTCCTCGCTTTATAGGAGTATTTAGCACTTTCAACAATGAAATTAATGCAGTTATGATATTCTGCCTTTCAGCCAGATTTTTCTTCACAAGTTATCAGGTGATCAAAAATGGCCTCATTTATGCCTTCGGAATAAAAAATTGCGTTAGTAGCACGGGCAAAAATAAGTCTAATTTATTGACATTGATGTTTGTATACTCGTTCATATCTCGGGCTCGTTCGACGCCCTTGACGGACACTCGTGCTACAAACATCTACGTAAACAAATTGCTGCCTTTCTACCCTTGTTGCTTAATATATTATACGTAGAAGCATGGCGCATGGGTCTATTTCTAGCCTTGGGTAAAAATTGAAGCTATTTGTATACAGTTAAACAAACGAATGATTTTCAGTACCTCAAGACCTAGTCTGAATAGATTTACGTACAGGAACGGGAAATATGAGAGAAATAAAAAGCGACGTATTGTTTTTTTGTCCTTTTCTCATCTTTCAAGCTTCTGGTTCATGTACGCAGATCGATTCTGCGTAGGCCATATAAATTATCCAACTGAATAAAATTTATAGTAAGCAATGTGGGTAAAAACATAACCTACAATCAATGTAAACAAAAATGATTGCCTTTTGACTCTTGTTGCTTAATATATACTATATGATCAAACCGGTTCTAATCTTTCATTAATAATGTAAAAACACTAGAAAACAAAAAAAGAATTAATTAATTTTTAATTTAACAAGTAATTTATTTACCATTCACCTGAAGATCTATATAGCCTGGAGATATCAAAGCGCCGTGACAATCAATAGTTAAGTCAGGTATGATCTTTTCATCATAAAATACTTTCTCTGGATCTATAATTTTTCCATCACGAACCCACAAATCTTCTTTTAAAACTATTCCGTTTCGTAAAATTTTACAATTTCGGAACTGTTTAAGTACTTCTCTCTTATCCAACATTTTAATCGTATTTTTGTAAAACAGTTTCGGGATAATTAATATTTTGGAAACAGGAACAATGTGTTAGAATCTGAAAATTGAGATAAGGAAAACATGCAAACCAAACCGGTTACAAGTACACGTGATAAAGAGATGTCCAGTGCTAGCAGGGTTGTGCAGTGACGCGTCACTCGAGGCTTTCGACGTAATATACGTAGAAAATGTAGAAAACTATGTAATTTACATCCCAAATCTATAAGGTATATCTATATAACGCAAAGTTCTGCGTTGTACGAATCCCTATGTTTACATGCATGCGTTGAAAGTTGCGTTGTAATGAGAGAGAAAAAGACACACGTATATCTACGTCTTTTTCTCTCTCATTACAACGCAACTTTCAACGCATGCATGTAATTGCGCCCTAAGGGATGTAAATCACGTAGAACACTTCTCCGGTAAATTACTAGGTAATTTTCATGTAAACAACCATGTAGGCCTAAGCAGATAGAAATACGTTTACGGGACCAGAGCATGAGACAGAAAAGGACAGAAACAGTCTCTGTCCTTTATTATCTCATGCCCTGCTCCCGTAACCGTATTCGTTGTGCTTTGGGCTTAAGCAGACAGAAATACAGTTACGGGACCAGAGCATAAGACAGAAAAGGACAGAAACAGTCTCTGTCCTTTATTATCTCATGCCCTGGTCCCGTAAACGTATTCGTTGTGCTTTGGGCTTTAGGCCTTAAGCAGAGTGAACACGGATAGTCATGGCCTGTTTACACCTTCGAAAAAAAAAAAATGTTCGCATTGGAGGGAAGAGAATAGACTATGTATCTGTCCTCTTTACTCTCATGCAAAAAAAAATTTTTTTTCGAAGGTGTAAGGGTGCCGTCTCATGCTAGGGATTAATGGATTAAGGATTAGAATAGACCAATCAGATAATTGGTCACATTGGAAAGCATTTTCTGATTGGTCTATTCTAATCCCTGATCCATTAATCCCTAGCATGAGACGGCACCCTAAATAGGCCATCAGCTACGCAGGGATTTTTTCACGTAAATTACGTTTAAAATTACGTATTTATGTGATATTATATGCGTAATTCACGTAAACTACGTAAAAATTCAATTTACGTTAAAAACTTGTAAAAAAATATGGCGAACAACTGTTTCTTAACTTTTATTGCTGTTCGTAGTCTTATTTCCTTTTTTTGTTACAAAGGACAGTTTTTACCACTAAAAAGTAATTTGTCTTTCGTTTCTTGGTATTTATAAAATAGTTCTCACAAGCCGGATATTATAAAATAAAGTACGTTTTTTTACTGAAGGGTTAAATCTCATATGAGCAGAAAGCGTAAAACCGAAAGCAGAAAATATGAGAGTGAGAAAGTCAGTGATATATGACTGTCTCTCTCACTCTTATGATTTTCTGCTTTCAGTTTTGCGCTTGCTGCTCACATGGGATTTTGCCCTAAATACACATTGCCGACATCTTGAAAACGTAAATTTCATTTTACGACATCTGCCATGTATCCAACTGTGAGAAGCGAGCCAAACGCCTGTCTTGGTTCACAATATATTATGAACTCCGAATACGGTGCGCAAGCGCTGTATGCTCTTAGTATCTTTGTCGCTCCCGTATGTAGAATGAGAAAGAGAATAGTTATGGCGGGAATCGAAACGTCAAATGATATTTGAGGTTATGTTTATTAATGTATAAAAGTATCGATACATCGATATATCGATAGTAAGTGCGTACTGCGCTTGCGTACCGGATTCAGAATTCATTACATATCGTGAACCAAGACAGACGTTTGGCTCAAGACTCTACAGTCAGTTCCCTCTCCTTATTATTACTTCCTGTGCACCAGACAGAAAAGCCCAAAGCACAACGAATACGGTTACGGGAGCAGGACATGAGATAATAAAGGACTGAGACTATTTCTGTCCTTTTCTGTCTAATGCATTGGACCCGTACGCGTATTCAATCTGCTTAGGGCTAAAAGGACAGAAACTGGAGCCGTATTCTCGAATCGATGACCCTAGATGTCGCATGCGACATGCCATGCGAGATTGAAAAAGCTATTCTCGAACGTGTGTCGCATGCGAGATTTCATGTCGTATGCGATAATTTTCGAATGGTTCGTCTCGAGTGGGTACTGGCCACTCGAGATGCAAAGTCGAATACGAAATGCTAGTGAGAAATAAGGTTGTGTGTCATACATGTAATAAACGTATATAATGCAAAGTAGTGTTAGCGGGCATGAACTAAAGTAAAAAATTAAAAATAACCTGAATGCCGAAATTAAAAATCAAAAGCATAAGTATTGTAAATCAAAAGCTTTATATAAACAGTTTTTAAATTATTTTATGAAGCTATTTCAATAAGTATCAGTGAAAAAAGCTTTAAATCAAGCGATAATTTCAACATTTTAAATATATTTATGTTGTCTTGTAAAAGAATCATGTAGACAAGATAAATTCCGATTGATTAAATAATTGAAATTGGAATAAATTGGTCAAAAACATTTTTTGGAACTCAGCATTTCTTTATTTAACCAATAATTTCTTATGAAATTCGTGAATAATATATAAGTTATAATATTAGGTTAGGTTAGAGTGACAGCGGTGACAGCCAAAAGAAATACATGTGTGGTACATGCTTTTTTCATTTAAGGATTATATATATGTTCCTTGAGTAATTATTTTTATTCTTTATAAAAATATAAGTATACGTAGTTTTTGTATATTTATTGATTTAATGAAGAGTAATCACATATTTTATGAATGTTTAAAAATTATTGTTTACATCAGTAAGGTATTTTTATATAAATTCAATGCCCGCAATCTGCAAGCATTAAAGAACGTAATTGTTTTTTTTCCGTAAGATCACTTTTCTCTTCTACCTTAATTCTTATTGGTATAATAGTATTTCGAAACGACGGCAACACTGTCTAAATGTCGCACACGGAAATTTCCGAACAACCTATCTCGAACGGTCGTCGAGAATACAGTTTTAAAGTCGCATGCGACATTAACCATTCGACATTTTACGCATGCGAGAATTCTCGCGTGCTTTCAAGAATACGGCCCCTGATGGCCGGTTTACACCATGAAGTAAGGGCGCAATTACATGTCTGCGTCGAACGCTGCGTTCTTGCGTTGAACAGTGCGAGAGAGGAAGACAGAAATATAGTCACATCTTTGTCACTCTCACCATTCAACGCAAAAACGCAACGTTCAAAGCAGGCATGTAATTGCGCCCTAATAGTATAAGGGCGCAATTACATGCTGCGTCGAACGTTGCGTTTTTGCGTTGAATGGTGAGAGGGACAAAGATGTGACTATATTTCTGTCTTCCACTCTCTTACTATTCAACGCAAAAACGCAGCGTTCGACGCAGACATGTAATTGGGCCCTAAGGAGTTCGAACTGCCTGTAGAAAGCGTTTCTATAGATAAGGGTGCGATCCCATGTGAGCAGAAAACGTAAACGAAAGGCAGAAAATCATGAGAGTGAGAGTGACAGACGTATATCATTGACTCTCTCACTCTCATGATTTTCTGCTTTCCGTTTACGTTTTCTGCTCACATGAGATCGCACCCTATAGGCCTAAGCAGATAGAAATACGGTTACGGGACCAGAACATAAGACAGAAAAGGACAGAAACAGTCTTTGTCCTTTATTATCTCATGCCCTGCTCCCGTAACCGTATTCGTTGTGCTTTGGGCTTAACTGAAAACCTGCACGAAAATTGCCAAGTTCACTATCAGAAGATCACCCAAGTCGGTTGAAGGTTGAAGCATGCGCAGTAAGCATACGACTGTCTCTTTTCTTCTCATGAAAAGTGTGCGAGTGAGACAAAAATATAACCTCACTTTCACAGCTGGAACCAATGAACACATTCGAGTCCAATGCGCATGCTCAACAGAGCTGGTTATCACAAAGTGAACTTGGCAATTTTCGTGCATGTTTCTAGGACATTACATTTCAATGGAGATCGGTCTCCTTACTATTACTTCGTAGTTTACACCTTCGAAAAAAAAAATTTTTCGCATTGGACGGAAAAGGACAGACTGTGTATCTGTCCTCTTTACTCTCACGCAAAAAAATTTTTTTTTCGAAGGTGTAAATAGGCCATGACTCTGTTCTTTATTATCTCATGTCCTTCTCCCAGAGATCGGAAGGTAAATTACTCCAAGTAATCTACGTAGTTTTCTACAAGTAATTTACCTAGTAATAAACGTCCTGAGTTTTCTACATCCATGCATTTATCGAGAGTGGGGGGTATTATATAAGTAATTAACTTAGGTTATTTACTGTAATTTACCTGAAAATCAAAAATGACACGGCAATTTCTGATCTCTGATCCTGAGTTTACAACAATGCATTTATCGAGAGAGGGGGTATTATACACATAGGGTAAAATCCCATGGACACGCAAAGCGTCGCGTTTTTGCGAGTTGTAATGAGAAAGAAAAAGATACATGTATACTTTTCTCTCATTCTCTCCCATGGAACGCGTAAAAACGTGACGTTTTGCGCATTTCACTTTTAAGGGTGAAGTCAGATATTAAGGTCTAGGGTATCAGGGGATTAGAGTAGACCAATCAGAAAATACTTTCCAATGTGGCCAATTATCTGATTGGTTTATTCTATCCACTGATACCTTAGCCCTTTGTATGTGACTTCACCCTTACGGGAGCAGGGCATGAGATAAAAAAGGACAGAGACTGTTTCTGTCCTTTTCTGTCTCATGCTTTGGTCCCGTGCGCGTTATTCAATCTGCTTACCCCCTATCTATACATGGAAGCTGATTCTGCGGTTATGCGTAAATACATGGAACGTATAAACATAGAATTGTGAGAGAGACAAGGACAGACAATGTTTGTTATTGTTGCCGTCCTTTTGTCTCTCATTGGCTTTATTGCGCTTTATCAGCTTCCATGTAGATAGGGGGTAAGGGCGCAATTACATGCCTGCGTCGAACGTTGCGTTTTTGCGTTGAATGGTGAGAGTGACAAAGATGTGACTATATTTCTGTCTTCCTCTCTCTCACTGTTCAACGCAAAAAGTCAGCGTTCGACGCAGACATGTAATTGCGCCCTTAGGGCTTTCTTCCATCAGGGCGCAATTACATGTCTGCGTTGAACGCTGCGTTCTTGCGTTGAATGGTAAGAGAGAGGAAGACAGAAATATAGTCACATCTTCGTCACTCTCACCATTAAACTCAAGAAAGCAGCGTTCGACGCAGACATGTAATAGACCTTTTCATTTAAGACCGGAAATGTGAATTGATGTAAATAGCAACATGGTTTCGAGCACTTTTTGTATAGTAGGTACTATACAAAAAGTGCTCGAAACCATATAGTAGCTACTATACAAAAAGTGCTCGAAACCATGTTGCCATTTACATCAATTCACATTTTTGGTCTTAAATGAAAAGGTCTATTGCGCCCTCAGGACTGTGCTAGTAAAATACCTTAGATAAATTAGGTGGTACTTTTATACCTAATAAATTATCTCAATAATATTTTACATAATGTATTTTTTGGAAGTGGTTGGTAAAATACGGTATTTTACCTTTTTTCTTATGTAAAATACCTGTAAATTACGTAAAAAAAACCTCGAGTGACGCGTCACTGCACAACCCTGCCTTCCACTGGGGAACTACATAGCCCTGAACTTTGCGCGGGATGAAAGTCGGCAATCGAGATTTCGAGAATTAACGAACTTCTACGAAGAAAAAACCAACCAACATTTTCTACAGCGCAGTATTTTTCTGAAAATAATTTTGTAAAAAGTGGTGTAAAAAGAAACCGAAGAAATCCCTGTTTTTTTATCATTACATTTTTATGTTCTCGATCAAAAATATAGTCTAGAATGTAGACCTTCATTTTTTGTTATGAAATGCGTAGCATTTGCAGGTTTTAACTTGTTTTTGAATACATATGATTGATGTTTGTCTCAACTGTTGTTTTACTCATAAATACGCACATGATTAAAAAGTGAAATGTCTGAGGTAGCTATTTAGAATTAAAGTATTAAGCTTTTTGGCAAACTTTTGGTTTTAATTATTTTCTTATATTAAATTTCGTTTCTAGATTTGTGATGTATCCTTTAACAAAGTTGGTGTCACAGACGAGGAGTCGCAGTTTAGAAAAAAATATGGTTATTGTGAGTGATTTTTTGTATTTAATCAATAATTTTATCATTTATCCTCGTCACATGAAATATATTTTTAAATATTTTATCTTGGGATAGTTATATGTTTAGCACCAGTCAGAAATAAATAAAAAAAATTCTATTGACTTAAAATAAATTACTAGTAAAAATTTATCAAACATTGAGTTAAGTTTTTTGAATGAATCAAAATTTCTTTTTGTCCCTAATAAAAGAAATTCACTTTTCTACTGCTGTCATTGTTCACAGACGAATTGGTCTTGAAACACGAGAAAGAAAAAGAGTTTCTCTTTTACAAAAAAATCTCATAATTATTGAGAATTATTTTTAAGAAATTGACAACTTAATGATTAGAAGTATAAAAAAGGTGTTAGAATTATTTAGAGTAAATTTTTTTATTTGTTTAAGAAAGCTTTTTATTGTAGAATTGGAAAAAAATACTTAAATAATGAAAATTATGAATCATATACTTTTTCCAGGAAAGCACCTTTTAATTTAGATTACTAGAAGAGACGTTTTAGTGGATTTCATTTTCTAAATCACGATCTATAAAGTATGTCTGAAACATGTGTATAAAATTTCAAAACATTGTCAATAACAGTTTTATTGAACGCACTTTGTCGGTAATTTGCAGCAATTCTTTTAAAACTCTATAATTTACGTTTATGGCTAGTTTTAAAAGTATGAAAACAAATCAAAATGTTTCCACTCAGAAACAGAACCCCAGTTATCAAAAGCCCAAGTCCGTTTTATCTGAATCGTCCTTCACGTTTAGCTAACCTTACCGACGATCTTTTATACTGTTTTAAAAAATTTTTGTTATTTGAATTAAATATTCAAAATATTTTGAAAAAACTATTGAAAAATTAAAATATCAAACTATATATAAGGGTATTGACACCAATTAAAGAACTGTCGTTAGTGAAAGAACAGATTAAACAATTTCCAAAATAATTAACAAATTATCGTTTTTTTTTCCTCATAGAGGAAGCCTTGTGATCGTTAAAATTTTCGATTTTCCACAAATAGATTTTATTGACTCATTTTCATCTAAAAAGCATAAACTTTCATTAAGTCTTTCATTTATAATCAAATGTCCGGAAGCAACTTGGTGATCACAAAAATCATATTCCTTCTCTCAAAATAAATCGATTGATCTCTGTAAAGTACATACATAATTCACCCCAAAAATTTGTACAATAATTTATGATTTTTCAATTTTTTTTACATTTAAAATTCTTTTCTCTTCTATAACTTCTCTAATTTCTATTTTTTTTAACTATATTCTCTCGGAAATTGATAGAATTAATAGCAGTTTTTTATTTTTAACGAAATTCAAATTTTATTTTTGCATTATTTAAATCTGTTGCTTATCTGGAAACCAAGTGTTATGAAATGGACATAATTTCTACCTAGTGAAATCAATCAATTCTGAATTTGGTCATTGAAATTAATTTTAAAAAAATGATATTTTTCAAGTTGAAGAGTCCAAAATGAAATATTCATGATAGCCGGACAAAATATTCATAATTTTTGTATTTTTTTAAACAAATTAATTGTTAACACTTATATGAATTAAAAACTACTATAGGGTTGCCACAGGTCATAGAAAATTTAGTAATTTTCATAAAAAGTACTAGAAAAGTGTGAAGAATCTCTCAAATAGATAAAAGGTTATATTTTTCAAAAATTTGAATAAAAATTTACTAAATAAATTTTTGGAAATCATATGTTAAACATTTCTAAAAATAATCAATGCTTGCAATCAAAAAAATATTTTTTTTACAATTTCATGGTAAATATACGAAAAATTAGTTTTAAGAACTCAAAATGTCAATGGGAAAAAATTATCTGAAAATCAGGGAAAATTGTAATAAAATACTTGTGGCAACACTATATTAACCAGCACTAGTATAATGTAATGAAGAATGCGGTTTATCATAAGAATACATAAGACATAAATCACAATTAAAATTTTTAATTTCGGTAATTTATAAAAAAATTTTCGGTAGTTTATAAACCTAAAAGCACAAATTAATTTAGAGTTGCGATACTTTCTGGAAACCTGGAAAAGTCAGGAAAAAAGTAAAATACGTCTAAAAAAATAATTTTTCACCAAAATAACATTAATACAACCGATCCACGTCCTCAAAAAATATTCTTGTTTCGCCTCTGCTTCAGAAGAATTTTCCCAACATAACTTAATTGTTAAATCGTTTATTTTTTAAAATTTAATCCTATACATGAAATTTCCCAAAAATACAAATAGTAGAAAATTTGTAGATCCAACAAAATGGACATGTACTACAATTTAGAGATTTGTCAAAATGGATATTTGACAATGTGAAGATTCGGCAAAATGGATTATTCACCCATTTGGAGATTCGACAATTTAGAGATTCGGCAAAATGGATTATTCAACCAAATTGGAGATTCAACAAAATTAATTAATATTTGACAATTTGAAGATACGGCAAAATGGATTATTCAACCATTTGGAGATTCGACAATGTGAAGATTCGGTAAAATGGATAATTTAACAAAATTGGAGATTCGACAAAATTAATCAATGTTCGACAATTTGAAGATTTGGCAAAATGAATTATTCAACCATTTGGATATTCGATAATTAGAGATGGTAACTTTATGCATTTTGAAACACTTTAATTATGCGCTTAAATTTCGTGAAATTATGCGACGACTATGCAATTCAATAATATAAATTATACATTAAAAATTGAAAATTAACACAATGTATTCTTATAAAATATAGTTAGGGTGCCGTCCCATAAATGCGTTGCGTTGTAATGAGCGAGAATGGCACACACATATACTTTGTCATTTTCTCTCTCACTGTGATACAACGCAAAACGCAGTCATGGGACTACTCCCTTAGATGTTTGTCTACTATGATTTTCTCTTAATGGTAAACAAAAACCTCAAAAATAATTAACGACATAAAGCATGAAAGAAGATCAATTTGTTATGGGAAAAAATGTAGATAGAAATTTAGTCTCTTTATTAGAACGTACAATGCATAATTGCTTTTACAATCATGGGTAACTGAGGAGCACTTTTTCAAAACTTGCTAAATCCATTTTCCAAAAAAATGGAGATAATCACAAATTTAACATATTAGGAACCTTACAAATTGATTTGTCACTGTTAAATTCAAGAAAAAAATTTATTATCAAAGAATTTTCAATTTAAAAAAAACTTGGACTTAACCAAGTTGATTTATAATTTTTATTTTTTCCTAGAATAAATTACAAAAACCATTAAATTTCTTAATTACTATAAACTTTAATTAAAAATAAATCTCCTTAAGTGAAAAAACATTCGTTTATAAATAATTTCGTATATTTTTTCTACTTTATAATTAAATCTAGGGATTAAGTGCGAAACTGCATTTGTTTAATTTTCTCGAAATAACAAAATGTGGATTTATCAACTTTTGAAAAAGTACTCCTCAGTTTGAATGTGTATTTAAGTAATTTTAATGTAAATTTTATAAAATATCGATTATATTTTGTTTTCACGTGCGGACCAAAGTGGGTAAAATACTTATTAGCTCAGTGGACGCCTGCGCATGCGCAAGCAGGCTGTAAATTGTGAAAGTTCCTTAAGATCGTTACTAATAGTAAAAAAAAACTTTCCAGTTACAATAGAGATACGAGTAACTCCCCAATTCTGCTATCACGAACTCAGGCTTCGAAGTGCTACACTTTTACACTTTTTTGGACATGTACACTTTTTTATTACTATTTTTGGTCAAAAGCTACTAAAAGACACTTTTGTGAAAAAAAATAATGTATTATTGTGTACATGATCAAAAAATTATATATTTTTAAAGCAATTTGTTGAATTTGGAAAACCCGCCGAGTTGATTATACAGCCCCATAAAAAAAAATTCCCGAGACACTACACTAATGTATTCCTACCTACTTTTCTACGCTGAATCCGAATTTAAAGTTAGAATAACCAGATTGGCTAAAATTTTTTAGATAATCTCAAAAAATTGCTCAAAAACACGAAAAAAGCCCCAAAAAATTGTTTTGTGTCGTGACAATATGCTAGTGTACTTGTGCGTAATTTTTTTTTTTTTTTTTTTTAATCCAAATCCGAAATCAGAATAACCAAGTTGGCTGAAATTTTTGAGATTCTCTTAAGGAAACTAATGAAAACACGAAAAAATCTCTTTTTATACATTATTTTAAAAAATTTAGCTATTCTAATCATTTTAACATCGGATTCGGATTCAGTGGAGAAAAATACGTAAGAATACACTACCTTCTAGCGGGCTATTTTGTGAGCCTGTGGGCTATTTTGTGCACACAAGGTTTTTAATAAATAAAATCTTTATATTCATTTTTTTAAGTTTGCTACTTGGTATATATATTTTCTGATATCTAGACTACAAAGAGTACTAAATGAAATTACTTAATTCTTTATCAGAAATCAGAAAAAAAATCGTAAAGTTGTGATAATCAAGCTGCGAATTTTCAAAAAACTCAAAATTATGTTCAGATCTCCGGAAGTTCAAAAGTGTTTCTAAAAGTAATAATAATGCTTGTTGACAATTTAGTTGCAGGTCTCGAACCGAGTACGTAAATTAGGGAAAAGTACGTAATTTTATTTTGAGTCCGTAAAAATCTGTAATTTTGACGAAAAGTCCGTAAAGTTTATAATTTGGATAGGGTTGTCTAATTACGCATAATTTCGATTTTTTGACGTAAATTATTTGAATTTTCTGCATTTATAAAATATGAATTTTACTCCCCACCAACAGAAAATGCATTGTATATGATATTTAGGACGTAATATGCTTACGTAAAATACATCACAAACTCTATATAACTTTGTTGCGAGAATTATTTTGTTTATCGTTTTCTTTTATTTTTTAATACAGTTTGAAATCTTTATACGGAAGGGTTATTATTCACGTGCCAGTTATTGGACAAATTTCTATTTTCTATGATTTCAGAATGCAATACATCTGACTAATTATCTGCAACATTTTTTATAAAAAACATTAAAAGCTTTTTTATATGCATAAAAAAATATAGTAAAACGTACTAAAAATTTAAAAAAAGTTATTAAATATAACGAAATACAGAATCTTTGATTTACAGACACTTCTCTTAACAAAAAGTGTAAAAATTTTAATTTTTCAAAATTGTCAAAAATTATAATTTTATTGTTATTTACCTTAAATCTGTGATAAGTTGGTTAAGTATACTTTCAACAAATCATGCAAACAAAAAAATTGAAATTTGAATCATTATGTATTTTGCAAATTATTATTATTATTATTATTATTATTATTTGATTGTAACCTAAACATTGTCTTAATTATAAATATAAGTTTTCTTCTATCTTTAATTATTTTATTTCATTCTTTCTTTGTCTCTATCTTTTAATAGATTTTTAAAAATTTTTTTATGTTTGATAACTAAACCACATCACTTAATTTTTAAATACTTAAAAAAAATTTTAAGAGTCCAATAACTAGGGCACAATAACTGGATCTCGAATGTTTTTCGATTTCATATATCATCTTAATAATTTGAAAAACATTTTTCAAAATTAATAAATAGTTATATTGACTATTATATTGTTTTAAGGGGTTCGAACACTCTAGAATTTTCAAAAAATCAAAAAAAATTGTATTGGCTTAAAAAATTCTTTGATATTAGTAGAATAAGAAAAAAAAGGTTTTATACCGATCCGAATTTTTTTTCATAGAAACTTTGCGTTATTTCAAAATCCAATCAGCTGCTCCAAAACGCCTACCTGTGGTAAGCCGCTTCCCTGCCCGTCGGGTACGGCATAATGCTTTACTATTTCGGTTCTAACCTTCGTAGTTCACTAATAGATGTCATTAAAGTACCTTATTTTGAGCTTCAAGCATGTTCAACACAAAGCATTTAGAGTACATGTCAAAACTTTAAATACGTTTTTCTCAAAACACGATTTTTGAAATCTGCACGCAGCATAACTCGAACAATTTTTATTTTTTACACTCCAAATTTTTATCACTTCTTAAAAACAAGATTCCGCAGAGAAATACGTAGCCGATTTTCGATAAGTTAAAATTTCTATTTTTGGCACACAAATAAGTACCCATTTTTTGGTCGAAAATTTGAATTTTAACTTTGAAAGCTCACCAATTTAACAAAAATAAATATTTTAAAAATCGGCTACGTATTTCTTTAGCTATTCTAATGTAAATTAAGAAAAAAAAATTTATTTTGTACCAGATTCATTTTAAAAACCTGTAGACTGCGTGCAGTGGAGGTCCTAAAGGAAAAACCGTTTCACGCAAACATCTCTCACAGCGCCATTTTGTATTATTTTTTAATAAAAAAAAATTTTTTGGAAACTTTAAAAGATGCCTAAAAACATCCTTAAATATAATTACTCTCTAACTTTTCTTTCTACAAAAAAAAAAAAATCGCAAAAATGTGTTAATTTTTAACCTTCTAGAGTGGCCGAACCCCTTAATTATAAAAAACATAAAGATTGTAATTGAGGGGCCGAATGTATCAACTGCCTCTGCGCTCGAGATGTCTGACCAAACGTTGAGAAAATCAGTGAGCTGCCTATTGTCGCTCACTGCTACCTGACTACTAGGCGTCCGAGGTTTCGAGCGTAGAGGCAGTTGATACATCCGGCTAGGCTCCTCAATTATGAAAAATTTGATTCGTGAAAGGTGAAAAATTATTGTTTGTTCCTTCTATGGATATTTCTCATTATTTTAATTTCTATATTTTTATAAATGAAGCAATATATAGTAATTAACACAACCTAAGTAAAAAAACAAGTTATGGCTTTTCAATTTTGCAAGGCAGAATTTATGTCACTGGCTTTTACTGTTTTATAGTATTTAGAGATTAAAAATCGACACCTTAAAATTAATTTTTCGTTTAAAATGAATACAAGTAAAAAAATGTGGTACGTAATTGGTCCTTAATTTTTAATTTTCTTTTCTGGTACTTAAAGCACGTAATTTTCATTGCCGAAGTCGGTTCGAGGCTTGTACTTGGGATGGTGTATACGTGATGCGCTAACTCTTTATTGCATATCTTAAGAAAAAAGTGTAAAAAACTAAAAAACCAGGATTTGGTGGGTTATTTTATGCATTCTTTAAAATCAAGTTTTTTTTTCAAAAACTTGTTTTCTAGTTAGTAAAAAGACTCTAGTATTTCATTTTGAAACATTTGTTTCTTAATTTCGTTATAAAAGACGAGAAATAAGCTTTAAATTTAAATTTTACACGCGGTAGCATAAAAACCTCAAAAAAGTAACATTAATAATAATTACATGATTTTCAAGTTAATTTTGAAACTTTTTCTCTTAAAATAACTCAAGAAGTGTAGAAGTTATACTAAGTAAGATTTTCTTAAAAAAATAATTTTTTGTGAAATCTATATTTTTGTAAAATTTCAGTTTTTTACTTTCAAATTAGTTAAATAATCCCTACAAAAAAAATATATTTCTAGCTTTGGTTTTCTTTATTGTATTAAAGAAAATCTAAAAAAAAATACTTGATACAGAAAAATCAATAAACCAAATTTTTTACACAACTTTATAAACCAACAAACTTTGATGCATAAAATATTTCGAGTTTCTATAACTTAGGCAAAAAATTTGTTCTCTTTGGCTAACTCATAGGACACCTTTAGAAGGATGTCTACAACATAACTGAATAGTTAAATTTTTTATTTTTTCAAATTCTGAATTTTAATAAAGCATAGAGTGGAGAAAGAGCAGTTTTATGCACAAAATAACCCCGCTTGGCGGTAGTGTAGTGCCCGGACAAAACATTTTTTTTTTGTGATTTTGAGCATTTTTTTTAGATTATCTCAAAAATTTTAACTAATTTGGTTTTTCTGATGCCGGATTTGGATTCAGCGAAAAAAATACGGAGAAATACACTGGCGTAATGTTTCGGAAAAAAAGATAAACCTTTTTTGGCCATGATTTGTTTTTAAATTTTTTTTTGAGTTTATTTCAAAAAGTAGAATCAAACCAGCAATTCTTACTTTAGATTCGAATTCAGCGAAGAAAAATACGTAGAAATATGTTAGTGTAGTGTTTCGGACAAAAAATTTCTTTTTTTTTTGTTGCGTTGTGTTATTGAATACAATTTCACAGTCAACTTTTATTTGATTTTTAAGTTTTTGGAAGTTGTTTTTGTTAAATAAGGGTTGATTTCAAGAGAAATATTTTTTTAATACTTTTTAAGCGAATAATGAGATGAAATGCGCTGACCTCACTTAGAGTTGATTGAAATATTTTTGAATATACAGGGGTTAAGAAAATTCTAATAAAGGTGTTTCTTTGGATGCAGAAAACTACGTTTTGAAAGTCGCTAATAAAAATACTGTGAATGATTTCGTTTTATTCTTTAAGTATTTATTTAAGTTTATATGTGTATATTATAGGTACTGAATTGATAGTTAAATATGAAAGTTTTAAATGCAAAATAATAGTTTTACATGCGCAAATCTATCTTAAAAGCTAATTTTCTTTTATTTTAAGTATGCTATTTTCATTTATATTATTCAATATAAACATCATGTTGCAAATAACCGTCAATGATGCAATATTATGCGATTGAAGTAGTTATTTGTGTAACAAAAGCGCATATGTAGGGGATGTTTAGGTTGGCAAGCATGCTTGAATAGTGTTAGTGGTGGGGTAAACTTATGATAAAAAGTAGAATTCTCTTTTTTTTAAGCTCTAGAGCTCTAAAAACAGACTTTTTAGTACAGATCTTGACGCAAGGTGTTATATAAAATAAATTTTTGAAGATGCTGGAGATGTAGAAACACGATAGTTTCTCATTTTAAATAAATTTAAGAAATTATGCGATTATGCAGCTTACATAAAGTTACCATCATTATCGATAATTTGAAGATTCGATAAAATGGACATTCGGCCAAATAAATATTCGATAATTTTAGGATTTGACAATTTAGAAATTCGACTGTTTGGAGATTTGATCATTTTGATCTTTGGGAAATTTCATGCACCCGATTTTAATAAAGCACAGTGGCGGACTAACTAGATAGGCAATGTAGGCAGCTGCCTAGGGCGGCACATTTTCAGGGGCGACAGATTTCGATAAGCCACACTTAAAAAAAAATGAATAAATAAAATAAAAAGTATGCCTGGAAGGGCGGCAAAATGTGTTAGTCCGCCCCTGATGAAGCATGTTTTGTGCACAAAATAGCCTCGTTTCACAGTACTTCTTTTCAAATTTAACCACTTTTTCAAAGATTATCATAGGGTTTCTTTCTCATTTTTAAATTAAAATTTTTAAGATTCTTCCTTTAATGTACTATTATTTATAGTATATTTATTACTTACTTATTAAAAGAACAAATAAGAAAATATTACTTTTACATCTCGAGAAATGGGTCGATTTAGCTAGCCCAGACTTCCCGAGCCAAGAGTTGGCGACCGCTAACCCCGAACGGCATCCTCTCATTGAAAACCTCCGGCGCTAAGTTCGCAGCAAAAATAGAATTAAATATAGATAAACAAGAAAGAAAGGATTCTTAGAAAAATTAGTCAAACCTAAAGTTTTTACTCTTGTTCCCTTCTTAAAAAGAAGCATCAATATCAATTTAAACAAATTCCCAAATAACTAAAAAAAAATATTTAAAATCGGAAAATCGCAGTTATTACAAACAAACCTGAATTTGACTAGACTATTATGGAAATTCTTTTAACATCCTTTCTAAACAGAATTGTTTCTCTTATTATATGCAAAAACAACTTTGAGTGAGCTAAGTTGTTGACAACAATAAAATTAATTACGACAAAAGGTTTGCAATATACTTGTCGGAAAAAACTACATAGTAAATAATATTGTTTATTTTATTATTACAGTTTTAAATAAGAAAATCATAAATCTTGATTCAGTAAAATTTTATCTTATCTTTTATATTTTTACTATCATGATTAATAATAAATATGCCATAAATGATATTTTTTATAAATTAATTTTGCGAAAACTGAACATTACTTTTTTTTTTCATCTGATCTCAAAAAAGAAAGTAAATAAATCTAAAACAGTTTTTGAAACAAATTAAAAAAACTTCACTGATAGGTACAGGGTGAGTATTGTGAATAATTGAAATGTTGAAATATGTGTTTTAATTAACTAATAAGATTCAAAACACACCCTGTTCTATTTTCAAAAAATAAAATTAAAGCTTTTCGGACATTATGTTCTTTAAAGAGAAATTTACTTAACAAATAAAAACGTTAAAGGTAGTGGATTGTCTTTTATCTAAACTATTAATTCAGTTTATTGTCATAGAGCCATACTTTGTTAATAAAATATCGAAGTAATTTACAAATTTAGTTACAATTTCGAAAACTGATAAATAAAATCCAAAACATAAAGTGACCATAAGTCATACGTGAAAGTCACTTTCGGGGTCATCATCTCCACAGTCACAAATTTGTTTAATTTTGACAATTCATTTAGAAATGTAATAAAAGTGCGTTTAATTATATCAAAAAGAATTCAGTAATGAACGTATTTTTATGTTTAAATACACACCACTATAGGTTATAATTTATAGTTTTATAATACTTTTTTAAAATGAAGAAATAAATTAACTGACAGATCCTGTCATTTTTGTTTAAATGGAAATCTAAATAAGTGAATTCAGCAAATAATTCTAGAATATTTAAAATCTACATTTTTATAAAGGTAGAATTTACGGACTTTAAGGACTGCAATCAAATTTACAGAATTTACGGACCTCGTTCGAGCTCTGATCTAAGAAAATCATAATTATACAATGTTATAAGATTATTTGCACACATTTATCTCTTACAATTGTAACTTTATTGAATATTTCTTCCACTTTAAATAAAACATATCTTATTCAATACATCACCGAGGAAACTGGAAAAAAGGTTTTTTTTTTTCGTCAAAACATCTATTTTCCTAGTTTTAACCATTTTTTTTTTGCTGTTAACATCTTTGCTCCCCCAAAGATGTTTTGAATTTTCATTTTGCATATAATTAGAGAATCCTTTCTTGTTAGAAAGTATTTTAAAAAAATTTCTACGATATCGAAATTTAGGTTTGTTTGTCAGAACTGCGATTTTCCGATTTTTAACAATTTTTTGTAGTTATTTTGGGAATGGTTTAAATTAAAAAGCTTCTGTTTAAGAAGGGAACAAGAGTAAAAACTGTAGGTTTGATTAATTTTTCTATGAATCCTTTCTTGTTTGACTATATTTAATTCTCTTTGCTGCGAACTTAGCACTGGAGGTTTTCTGTGAGAGGATGCCGTTCGGGGTTAGCGGCCGTCGAGACTTTTCCAACCAGCATTTTGAGATGCTCTGTACAAATGTGAAACTTAAGATTTAAAAATATGAATAAATCAATTAAAAATTTCATTTCTTTCTTCATGGATCAACTTAAAAAAGTTAACTGTTCCTTATACCAAAGTAGAACTATGTTAACAATTGATTTTTATTTAAAGAATCAAATTTTTATTAATAAAACAGAGGATAACAACGAAAACTGCAGTCAATAGCATAAGCAGCAAACGAAATTAAAGTTTTTTTTCCTTAAACGTTTTTTTCTATTCCATTCTACCAAAGTATATAATGCTAAAATGTCAATATTAATTTTATTTAACACTGTGGTCCTTAACACGTTTTAATTTGGGCACTTTTGTGAGCTTTTTAAAAAAAAATCAAAGTCGTTTATCGAGCTGCTTTTGAGAAAATCAATTTTTTTATTTTAAAACATTAGTTTTTTTGTTTTCTATGAAAAACATGGAGTAATATATATATAAAAAAAATTATATAAAACATATCTTTATAAATAGTAAGTATTATTAAGGGGGTCTTCTACTCTCGAGGACCGAAATTCAGGGGTTTTTTTTGGGTATTGATTGTGAAAGATCTACTAAATATTTTTCGATTTTTTTTTAATTTAAAGATACATCCTTTAACTTCGCAATTTTATTGGTCCAGATGGAAAAAAATTGTTGTGACCTTGACAGGTCATTAAAAAAAAACGAGTTGAAAATTCGAGGAATCTAGCACAAGCAAAAGTTTAGCCAACTCCGTAATCTGAAATCAAATTTCTTTGTAATCATAGGTTAGTTGACTACTCTTTTTAGTGACACATTATTATATATATATTTTTTTAATTTTATGCAAAATTTTGTAAAAAAAAATTTATTTTTTACTGCATTTTTTGATACATTAGATTAAATTAACTTACGAGTTAATCTGCTATACCGGGTCCATACAAGGTTTTCTGTTTTTTAGGAGTCTTTAGACATCAGCAAAGATAAAAAAAATTAGAAATTGATAATTTGTTAATAATGGAATTATTATAAATAAATAAATGTTCCAAATGAACAAAAATTCGTGCATTTTTTCGGTTCCCAGAAACATGCAGAGGAATGTGATTCTCACGGAATCCTTTCTGTGGCGTATTTTCAGATACATATAGATTGAAATTAAGTAAAAAAAAAAAATTTGAAACCGCACGAGTAGAAGACCCCTTAAAGCTGTTTTCATATTTTTTACGTGACAAAAAAGTGGAATTTAGTTTTATTTTCATTAACAACCTCACCGATTAAGTTGAAAGATTTAATTTTTCGTTTTTCATGAGAAACATTTTGTATAATCACTGTAAAAATTTGCAAAAATCTATTCCGGTGCACCTGTAGTTAGTAGATTTAATTAAGAGTCTTTGCACTCAAAATTTTTTGAAATCTGTGAGGTTATTAATTAAAATAAAACTAAATTCCACTTTCTTGCCATGTAAAAAATTTCAAAACAGCTTTAATAATACTTACACTTTATAAAAATAGGTTTTATATAATTTTTTTTTTAATTTCTAATTTTTTAAGAACATTTGTTACTTTTATTATTATTTTTTTCATAATTTCTTAATTTTTCTAATGCTTTGTAGATTTCTCTTCCTTTAAATTCTAATTTTTTCAAGTTTTAAAAAAAATTATTAATTTTTTTTTTAAATTTTTAACTTGATTCAATAAATTTTCTAATCTTACAATGTTCTTTTTAATAATATTTTACAGATTTTTTATTGCTTTTCTATTATTATTTTACTAATTTTAAAAATCTTTACTATTTCAAATATAACTTTTGTAATTATTTTCATTCTTGTGCAAACTATTTTTTTATGTTCTTAAATTTTTATATTTTGTTCATATGATTTTTTCATAATATATTTTATTTTATTATTTTTTATTTGTTTTTGTTGCATTTATAAGGATTAATTTTTGTTGTTAAAATTCTCTTATTTTCTTACTATATAATTAAAGGAAATTAATACTATGCGAATTTGGAAGGAAATAGTTGTTATTAAATTTTAAATTTAATAATCGACCTAAAAATACATAATTCAGTAAATACTACAAGTATGTTAAAAAATAAAATAATGATTATAAACAGTTTTTACATTTGTGTCAAGTCGTCAACAAAAAAACCATACATTTAATTTTTTTAAAATTTTCAATTGTTTATAATTAAATTGATGTCAATTTATTGTATGTTTATTAAAATACACTTGAAACCTGATTACATTTCTCGGCGCTTTTTTCTATCTTCCTTCTTTATATTTAAAAGATTTTTCAATTCATGATTCTCTAAAAGTGAAAATAATTTCATTTTCATCGACGGTATCTCAGGAATATGTGCATGGTGGGTACGTGTTCCTGGAGTGGTTCGCATTGTTTGGAAACGTTCGTCCAGAAGATCTTCTTTTAGTTTTTGAATATCTTCAGATTTGCAGAATTCAAAATAAATTTTTAATTCGCTATTAATGGTCCATTCGTATAGTTCTTGTGATGTAAGTATTTGATTTTCCTTGGGTCTTTGCAAGCTAGCACGAGTTGCCAATCTTTTAACTGTTCCTCCAACAACCATCGCATTTGCTTTTGCCATGCGACGCGACGTTGCGAAGAAATGCCACTCAGCACCAATACCAAAATCTAGTTTGTGGTGAAGTAGGTTTACAAAATTGGACCTATTCTTGTACTGCGAAGCAGCTCCATCCGAAAAATAATAAAGTTTTTTAATTTCAGGGCCATATTTTGTTTTCAGAAAATGGATTAGTTTCGTTTGGAAAAAGTAAACCGTACTTGCTCCATGGTCAAGACAGTCGGAAATGACCACAAAACTATGGTGTTCAATTTTATCATTTTGTTTATTATAAATAACAAAAGGATGCACGGTGGTTTGTTCTTTATTCCAATAATGATCTTGGATTTCATCTTGGATTACTATAGAATAATTTTCTGCAAAATCCAATAGAACGATGAATTCATTAGCGCCGAGAGTATTTTTGCTTTCTTCTAAAAACTTTGCCTGCGATTTAGCGATAAAACTATGAGTTTTTAAGGCGATCAGTCGTTTTTCTAAAATATCTAAGTATTTATTGACATTGTACGACACTGGTTGTAGATGACAATGATCAGTCATGGCCCACTCATTAAAATTAATCTGTCGCACACCATTTTTATCGAAAACACTCCATAAAGATTTTCTAACAGCTTCAAATTTTGGACACTTCCTACATTTGTTAAAATAACAATTTTCTCAGGCAGAAGAGCAGGTTATTTCTTCTAACATTCGCTGGTATGAAAGAGGACAATCATCGCAGGGTTCAGCTAGTTTGCATATTTTTGCTCCAGAAACCATTAGTATAACATTTTGGTGTATTTGACATACACAAACTGTATCCGTGCCTTTAGGACCCACCAATATGCACTGTTTAGGACGAAGCTCAGCAAATTTGCTAAAGCCTATTGTTACATCAGGATACTTTTTTTTAAATGATGCATAGACCTTGGTTAAATTTCCCAAAATCAATCTTTTTTGTAACTGCATTTTTAATTGACCCTCTTTTACAGAAACAAAATCTCGTTTTCCAGGCATCATTCTGCTAATTTCATCCGAACAGTAAAAGTTTTTTACTAGTTCAATTGTTTCTTCAAGTAGTCCTTGATTTCGTCTTGCAGAATCTGGACTGGAGAAAGATCCTCGCCTCTCCTGATAAAATTTAACTTGACCTGCGAGATATCTGGAGCATTTCATCTGCGTTGATGTTTTTTTAGTGTTCCAAGTCGGAGATAGTACCGTTAAAAGATGTATTTTGTCTTCAGCAGTTTCTAACTTTTGAGATTTTTTAGATAAAAGTGTTATCATATTTTTAAATTCTGCTTTTTTATTATCTGGTTCATAGCTGTCAACCAAATAATTTTTTAATCTTTCGGCTAATACATCTATTTTACTTTCCATTCTTCCGGGCACAGAAGAATCGAGTGAATAATTAATGGGTGCAATTCGCATTTCACCAAATAATTTATTTATTTCAGAGACAATGCGATGTTTTCTAACACTTTTATCTTCTTTGAAAGTTGAATCTAAATTCTCATCCTAAAAAAACCGATTTTCTTAATTGATAATAGAAATCTAAAATAATATATACGTAATTTCAATACGTTCAATACGTAATTTTATTTGATTAAAAGAAAATAAACTTAAATCGGATAAAATTGCAAAAATAACTGCACCTTTTTAACTAAAAAAATAGGTGAAAAGGTATATGATTTTCCGAAAATAGGTCTTAAAATACGTTACACATAAAATAATTTGTTATATAAAATAACAGAAATTTTTAACTACTGACATTTGTATTTTTATCACTAAAAGTTAGGAACGATTAAATTTTTCTGATGTGAAATTAAAATAATTAAAAATTTATAACTCTTCAATTTTGAATGATTTAAAGAAAAAACGCTTAAAATCTCGATAAATGAAAAGTAGGGCTAATTAAATTTATAATATATGGAAATAAAAGTCTGATTAAAATTTAAATTAATTAAATGAGGAATTTACTGAATTTTTTAATACTCAAAATTCGAATTGATTTAAATTCAGAAAAAATAAAAAATGGATTAGGCTGAAATTTAAATTTACTATAGTTTGGATAAATTCAAATATGAATCAATTAAATTTGAGATTGATTTGAGATTAAATTCTTTAATATTTAAATAAAATTAATTTCGACTGTTTAGATGAATAAAATTTGAAGTAGATAAAAAATTTCAATTAAGGGGTCATCCATAAATTACGTGGTCTGATAGGGGGGTGGGGGGGGGGGGGTCAGGCAAATTGCTACGTTAGACTACATGGGGGGAGGGAGGGGATCGAGTCCGAGCAACGTAGCTTTGTATTTTAATTTCACAGATATTTTTTTTTTAAATAGCGTTGGCAACTCAAAAATCATTTCGAGAGAATTGAATTGAACCGAGTCTATGCTTACCAGAAAACCTTGAAGTTGTTAAAAATAAGAATTATAAGGGGAGACTGCGACATTTTCTGCTATGTGAAAGAATTCACTTTACTAATCGTCATTATAATTTTTATAGTAATTTTTTACAAGGAATTCAACGGCCATAAAAAAGATTGGTCAAAAAATTTGTTGACTATATTCGAATTTTTATTTTTTGTCAAAATTAAAAGATTTTAAAACCCATGCGTATTTTTTTGAAAATATGTTTTTTAATAGAAAAAAATTGGGGACCCAAAAATTTAAATATACAATTTTTGAAGCATTATTTCTGTAAAAAATTAATTTTTTTCTGTAGAAAAGGGTTATATCTGACAATCTTAATGAAAAATAAGATCGAAAAAAATTTACAAACTTCTGAAGATGTTTAGGAAATTAAAAAATCATTTACGATTTTCCGTCATTTTAGCTGCATAATTAGTTTAGAAAAGTTTTCTTTTGCAATATGTTAAGTTTTTCCTAAGCCATTTTTGTTTTATTTGATTTATATTTTACAGCTCCCCAAATTTGGATAGTGAAAAGTGGACCACTAATTTTTTGTAATATTTAACTACTTAATTTAGTAGTTTTTACCTCTAACTCAAATTTTAGTGAAAAGTCAATACAATTTAGGGGGCGTCCACAAATAACGTGACATCTATTTTTTTATTTTTTCGACCTCCCCCCCTCCCCCTCCCCCGCCCGCCCCTTGTCATAACTTATCACACATTTGTCAATCACCCTTTTAAAGTTATGTCAAAATTTTTTGAACCCTCTCCCCTCTCTATTTTATATCGTGTTGAAAAATTATTATTAAAATTTTTTTATTGTCTTGAAGTTTTCGTATTTTGAACTCCAAAAAATTACTAAATTTTCATAAAACATACAAAAAACACATTGGGATATAAGATCTACATAAGCATTTAACATATAAAAATCAAATAATAGTCATTAAATCTGAATCAGTTAAATATGACTAATTATTAGTAAAAAATTAACTTCATTATAAAAAGTAAAATTTGACTAATTAAATTAGTAAACAGAATTTAATTAAACTATTCGTTATTTGACATAACCTAAAAGTGAATTTAACCAATTAATAGTTATTTTTTACTAAATGATGATTAGTAGAAATACAACTAATTTAATTATGAATGTGAAAAGATAAAAAATCTTTAATGATTTTTTAATTTCCGAAACATCTTCACAAGTTTTTATATTTTTACCCTTTTCTCCAAAAAAATAAAATAATTTTTTTAATTAATTAAAGAAACATGTTTATCTAAAAAAATTAAGCAGGGATTTTAAAATCTTTTAATTTTGACAAAAGACAAAAATTCAAAGATTGTCAAAAAAATTTTTGGCTGATTAAAATTAAAAATTATTTTAAAAATTGTAGCGACAATTAGTTAAGTTAATTCTTTTACATAGCTGAAAATATCGATGCAGTCTCCCCTCAAAACCATTATAACAAAGATCTCCCTGTCAAGCGATAAAATATAACAAAATGCTTATTATATAACGTATTTTCTAATTAGGTTATATTTTAATGGGAGAGTTCTTTCTAATGTAATTGGTAAAATTCTATTGAAACCAATGATTTAATAAATAGTAAAATAAAAAATAATAAATCTAATTCACAATTAAATATTACAGCAATTATTTTTACGCCAGAAATTATATATTTAGGCATTATAAGACGTTTAAAAAAAAGCCACGTGCCCTTATGAGGGGGGGGGGGTCTATCAAATGCTACGTTAAGCTACATGGGGGGAGGGAGGGGTCGAAAAGTTCGAAAATTGGAGCCACGTAGTTTATGGATGGCTCCTAAACAACTTCTTTGATAAATTAGAATGTAGAGTAATTGAAATTTAAATTAAATGGAGTAATGGGTAACAAATTAACATGGTAGATAAAAAAAGGTTAAAAAATTTAAATAAAGGTGAAAAGGTGTAATTATGTTGTTACCAAATATTTAATTTTATTAAAATAAATTAGCAGCAAGTAGGAGTGATTAATAAGGGGCAAAAAATAAAACGGTCGAATTCCCGATCCTGGCACGAGGATCGCGGAAATTAAGCCAAAGAAACGAAATAAGGGCGGGGGGGGGAGTGAACCAGTTCCGATCCTACCAAGAGGATCGAGAACAAAGAAAACTTTAATAGGATTAAAACTAAAAATGTTAAATTCCCGATCCTGGCATGAGGATCGTGGAAATTAAGCTAAAGAATGAAAGAGAAGGGGGTGGAGGTGAACTAGTTCCGATCCTACCAAGAGGAACGAAAACAAAGAAAATCTTAATAGGATACTAGAATCAAAGGAGTAGGTGGAAGGAAAGAGAAACTTACCGATCCTGCGGAGAGAATCGAGAAAGTTCAGAAAAAAGGTGGTTTCTGATCCTACGGAAAGGATCATGAAACGCGGGAGGGGGGCTACCGGTCCTACGAGGAGTACTGGAAATAAGAGGATAAAATTAGTATGGAGAATCGAGAAGTTTGATAAAATGAAAGGAGAGAGAAAAATAAAAGTGGTTCGTCCGGACCTACAACAGAGTTCCGAGAACGAAGAAAAGAAAAAGGGAAAAACACTGAGTTTTTTAATCTACGACGAGGATCATAAAACTTTAAAAGAAAAAGAGGAGTGGTTGCACTAAATGTGTTCAGTTTCACTTCCTTCCTGGTATCTTCGATTATCTGGATATTTGGAATAAAAACAAGTGGTCACAATTGCGGTAGAATAAAAAGTAAATACTTTATTTAATATGAACAGCTAAAAGTAATAGTACACGTTGAACCGGGAATCGTTAAACACGTTAAGAAGTAAAACGCAGGCCTCATACTCATGCCACTATTGCCACTTTTTTCAGCTAATGCCACTATTTAGCTACTATTTTGAAAAAAATGCCACTAATGACACTTTTTTTTAAAGAAAGGCCACTAAAGACACTATTTTCAACTCAGATGTTTAATAAGTCTCTAAGTATTTGCCTGCTCTCCTTTTCTTTATTAGAATTCAATTACAAAAAATGCATTTAATTAGTTGAAATTATAAAATTATTAAAAATTATTTTTATTGAGACGGAAGAAAATGACCGAAAGACTGAACCAGAAGCCAAAAAAGAGGAAACGTATTGTGGTTTATTCTGCACTACAACGGAAAAAGACACGTAAGCCACAAACAGGTCGAACGGAGGTATTCAAGGAAAACCATTTGCATCGAGAACTTATGTTTATAGTCACTTTTCAGTAATAAAAGTCAGTCTATATGGGTAAATCATATCCGCTCTTTCCAATTTTGCTATTAAAAATTTATTATTTAAACAATTTCTATTAAAAAAAGCACATGCGTAGTTTTTTTAGTTGAAATCCAACACAAAATCACTTGCGTATTTTTCTGCTGTAAAGTCTTCGAGCGGAACAAAGACAGAAGATGCCGAGCTCGACGCATTTACAACGTAAGAAACCCGCAAAGTTCCTCGCGTGTGTTTTTACTATGTATTTTGTGACGTATTTGATACCTCCTACAGATTTTGGACTCTGCAAAGAACTTCATGTGTTTTTTTCCGTTGTAATTTCTCATTTTTCGCAAATTGCAATATATTCAATGTTAATTATTCATTATAAATAATTAATATTTTTAATTTTAATTAGTACAGTTAGATGCAGTTTTCTCTCACGAATCCATTGATACCAAAAACTCATTTTTCACCAAAATGTCACTTGCGTGTGTTTTTCCGTTGTAGGGCAGTATTGTAGGATTTGTTTCTGAACTTTGGGAGGAAATCCATTTTATTATTCTGAAAATTTTCTAATCTTGAGGACTAATTTCTGATTTTTTATTGGAATAAGTCCATTTTTCTGAACTACGGAAATATTTTCATATAGAATTAATATTCATATTTTTACTTTTGGGGAAAAATCCTTCGCATTTAGACAATTTTCCAATTTTTTGGGAAAAAAAGTTCAATGATTTGATAAAAATATATTTTTTTGAAACATTGGAATTTTTTCCACCAATTCCTGGGATTTACTTACGAATTTTCGGGAAAAAACCACTATGTTCGGAAATTTTTCCAATCTTTAAGAATAATTTCCAATTTTTTTGTTAAACACGGAATTTTTCTAAACTTTACGAAATAAATCCACTAGTTGGGAAGATTTTCTAATATTCGGGGAAAAAATTGTAAACAAGGATTCTAAGACTTAAAACAAACCTTAAAATATTGGATGTTGGCATGGTGCGCTAATAGGGTGTAAGTCCCCGGAAAGGCGGCCATTGGTAGGGGGTTCGAGTCCTCTCGGTTGCACGGTGTGCTCTATCACGACTTGTTTTTTTAGAACAAAAAATTTTATAAGTAATTTAAATTAGAGAAACCATTCGAATTTAAATTTACCATCTATAGATCAAACCAAGAGCTTCGAACGTGTAGTTGTCGCTTTGCCGGTAAGGTCGAAATCTTCTATTTTAATTACAAACCGATCGGGAATTGTCTTCTTTAGAAAAATATTACTATTCAAGAACGTTTGTAAATGAAGTATTTCATATTTTTTAATTTAATGTATTTTTAATATATTTTATAAAATAAAAACAGTAATATTATTAATTTTTGTTATTTTTACAACCATAAGATTAAATAAATAAATAAATGTATATATATTTGTTAACAAAAATATGCCACTATTTTGCCAACTTTTTGAACAGTTTATGCCACTTTTGATACTATTTTTCATTGCAAAACTGAGTATGAGGCCTGAAAACGTTGCGCGTTCGTGGCTGTCACGGAGTTCCCGACAGAAGCTCTCCCACTTTGACTCGTTCCGGCGATGCGGCATTGTCACGTGACCGAGTCGGGCGGGGCTCGCGCGCTGATTGGTTGCCTCGCTCGGTGGCGCAGGAACTCTACAGCTGTCGCTAGACGGTAAATTTTGGCGCCAACGAAAACGCGAGTAGAAGTTTTGTCACTTGTCAGGCAGAAAATATAAAAATTTTAATATTAAATTTATTGTGTAACAATGTTATTTTTGGATTTACGCTCTTAAAATTAATTTCTCCAAAGAAATTTTTTTGTTTGACTGTCCCGTTGGCGGGAACGACTTAACAGCTGATAAAAGGCGAAATAATTCATTTCTCTTATTTTGCCAGTTTTCCCCCTCTCTATAAATCTCTAGCGGGCGAACTAATTCATCGCTCTTATTTCGCCCGCAAACGGGCGATTTAGACACTCCGTTTAAAATATTTGGTAAATTATAACTACTTAGTTTTTTGTAATTTTTACATACATACCTATTGATTATCTTCTACAAGCACAGATTAATTATTATCAACATCATTGGTAGCATAATGTTTTATAACAAAAAGCTTTACAGCTTTTACAAATGGGACGTTTCACGTCAACCGGCTCAGAGCTCCTTCCAAAATTTTAATCAACGAAAATCAACTTATTACGGCTCAAAATAATCGTCAGCTTATACTCTTTCAAATAAAAAGTGGCGAATTCGAAAATTCAAAATGGCGTTCTTAATACACTACTTTTTGCATATTTTTTTACTAACCCAGCTAACAAATGTATTAATTAGCTTCAGAAAATAGTTGTAACTTGTTGGATAATGGGTCACTCTCAAGTTTTTGAGGTCGCTAATTGTAAATCTTATGTTAAATTTAAAAAATTTCCAAAATTCAAAATGGCGGACCCAATATGGCGACCAAAATTTTAAAAAAATTATCTTTGCTTGAAACTTACTACTTGAGGGTTTTTGGAGTCGCTGATTACGAATCTGAATTTAGATTTTAACAATTTCAAAGTTCTAAATGGCGGACCCAATATGGCGACCAAAATTTTTTTTAAAAATTATCCAATTTGCTTGAAACTTGTTACTCAGGGTTTTTTGAGTTCACTGATTACAAATCTGATTTTAGATTTAAAAAAAATTTGTAATTCAAAATGGCGGATCCAATATGGTGACCAAAATTTTTAAAACATTAGATTTGCTTGAAACTTGTTATTAGGGGGTTTTTGGGGTCGCTGATTACGAATCTGAAATTAGATTTGAAAATTTTTCAAAGTTCAAAATAGCTGATCCAATATGGCGACCAAAATTTTAAAAAGATTATCAGATTTGCTTGAGACTTGTTTGAAAGTTGTTGTTTTGTTGTGAGTTTGATTTAGTGCAGTTTACAATCGGATTCAAACATCAAATGGATGCTCAGTCGTGTGCAGAGCATTGAACCCTATTGCGCATGTATGTAACTCTTTGTACTTTACTGCGCATGTATTAATGCCAAATTTAATTCAGTTTAATTTTATTAAATCCCTGATTGTGCAAAATATTTTAAATGTCTAAAATTAAGATTAGTTTGTTGTACATTTAATGCATTCTTATTCCAAATGAAAACACGCCATTTTGCAGAAATATATTTCATTGTTTTTTAATGCCTTTTTTAGGAAATGAATGTAACTCATTTCATTACTTTTGAATAACTGAAAAAAATATGGAAATTTTAATACAATTTATTTCAAATATTGATAATTAAAAAAATTAATTTTAATACGATTGAATTTTGAACGCCCTATGCGAAATTTTAATGCACTTTAATAATGTTATTTTGAATTAAAACCTGCGATCGAACCTGATGTGAACAGAAATGCTTTTACCTGATATCAATTTGATGTTTCTCGATCGTAAAAGACAATATTAAAATAGCAACTGTTGATTAATTAAAAATAATAGAGCCGCACAAATAGGATAACTGAATTATTTTTCTATAAAAAGAGCTAAATATTATTTCTTAAACATTAGTTTTGAAACTTGGAAAAGTAATTTTAAAACATTTAGCCTTTTTTTATAGCAGAAAAAAATAGTTTGTACGTCACTTTCATTTCTAATTATTCAACATTTGTTAATTAATCTTGTCTTTGACAAACAAAACGTCTATACAGAAATCAGGCAAATGCATTTGTGTTAACAAGCTTGATCAAACTTAATGTGAATTTTATAATTTTTGTTTTTAATTATATTTATCACAATCAAGAAATTATTAATTAATGTTAATGTTTATTAAATTTGGCAATAATCTTATAATCTTAATTAGTTAATTGTCTGTTACCAGACATAAATCTAAAGACCCACTACGAGTCGTCACTTGTAGGCAACGTATTTGTTACTGTCTGTAAGCGCATCAATAGACGTTTGGATAGAGCACAGGACTGAAGAGCGAGGGTTCACAAGTACAATTCTCCTAGCCTCGGTTTTTTTACCTGGTACTGCGCATGTATTAAAGCTAGACCTCTTCAGTAGAATTCGACTGTAAACTGCACTAAATCAAACTCACAACAAAACAACAACTTTCAAACAAGTCTCAAGCAAATCTGATAATCTTTTTAAAATTTCGATTGTCATATTAGATCCCCCATCTTGAATTTTGAATATTTTTCAAATCTAACTTCAGATTCGTAATCAGCGACCCCAACAACCCCCAAATAACAAGTTTCAAGCAAATCTAATAATTTTTTAGAAATTTTGGTCGCCATATTGGATCCGCCATTTTGAATTTAAAAAAAATTTCAAATCTAACTTCAGATTCTTAATCAGCGACCTCAAAAACCCCCTAATAACAAGTTTCAAGCACATCTAATAATTTTTTTTTAAAATTTTGGTCGACATATTGGATCCGCCATTTTGAATTTTGAAATTTTTTTAATCTAACATCAGATTTGTAATCAGTGAACTCAAAAACCCCTTAGTAACAAGTTTCAAGAAATTTGATAATTTTTTTAAAATTTTAGTCGCCATATTGGACTCGCCACTTTGAATTACGAAAGTTTTTTAAATTTAACATCAGATTTACAATTAGCGACCCCAAAAACTTAAGAGTGATCCATTATCCGAAAAGTTACAATTATTTTCTGATGCTAATTAATACATTTGTTAGCTGGGTTAGTAAAAAAATATGCAAAAAGTAGTGCATTAAGGACGCCATTTTGAATTTTTGAATTCGTCACTTTTTATTCGAAACAGTATAAGCTGACGATTATTTTGAGCCATAATAAGTTGATTTTCATTTATTAGAATTTTGGAAGGAGCTCTTAGCCGGTTGATGTGAACGTCCCAAATGTATTCTTTACCTTCGCGTATTATAGTTGGAAATCGTTTACGGAAATCGTTGGCAATATGTATAAGATATCTCTTCTGCGTGAATGCTTTTGAAAAGGATTAAACCGCGTCTTTTCCTTCTTTTTACTTCTCAACATGATTTTTGTACTCGCAAATTAATTTAATTTAAATAAAACGCCAAGAGACTGTTTATTTTTCTAGGTATACAAACTTTAGTAAAAATACTAATAGCCGCTCCATTGAGGTTTGACTATTCGTCCAGATTTTCTGTACGAATAGCCAGATCACATAGAATGAGCTATTCGTACTTATACAAGCAATTTTCTAATTGGTCGAGAATTGCATTACGAATTTTTGATTGTTCGAGATTTTCTGTACGAATAGACATTTCGTTTTATTTTTGATTCATCAAAATTGATACAGCTGATCAAAAGGTAGAAAATTTTATTTATTTTAATCTTTTAATTTATAGCAATTTGTAAAAAGTGTTAAGACAGAAAATCTTCGTCCTTTTTTTACGAACATTTTAAAAAGAAAATAAACTCAATACGTTGAATAGAACAGAAGATAAATAGGATGTAACGAAAATATTGGTAACTTGAAGTTACAAGTTACTGCACAAATATTAACTAAGTTTTGTTACTTTAAAAAAACAAAGAAATATACTGTAAATTTAATTATAACTGTGATTTTTGTATAGACCTCGAAGCTTTATCAAAAAGAAATCTTCTTTGCACCACGTGTGGAAATGGAATAACAGAAGGACCATTAAATAGTCACTGTATCTTCCAAATTTTACAATGTTTGGTAAGTTTTTCATTCCTTACATTCTTTAAATTGAGCTTATTAAATTAAAGCTTCAGTAATAATAAGTTTAACTACTGATTATGGTGTTGCATGTTAATGTCAAAATGTGGAAAGATTATTTCATACATTTTCTAAAAACTAAAATTCAAGATTTAATTACTGTAATGATAGGACTTTTTCTTAATTTAACAAGTTGCTCCGGAATACGCTCGTCGGATGGGGCTAACGTACATAACCTCCATATCGATGAAATTTTCAACCCAACGATGATTCAAACTTAAATTCTAGCTGAAACTTAAAAGAAAAGCAAAAGCAAAATAAATCTTAGCCTGCTGGCTGACATTTAACGTTAATTGAATTTACTTAATTTTCTTAAGAATAAGGATGGGATTAGTCAGAGAAAACTAAATATTCTTATTTTAAGAATTTCAAATAGAAAATATATTTAACAAAAATAAAAGGTAAATTATACAAATAGAAAAATATAAAAATATAAATGAATTTAAATAAATCAACAAATTATAAATAAAAAAATCCGACAATATTATCGAGAATAAATTTTTCCTTGTGAATTTAAACATTTTGTACCAAGTTGACGGACGCTTCTAGCCATCTTCTTTGTTATCGATTTAAGCTTGGATCTGTAACAAAATTATTTCGCCTAGTCTTAACTAAAAAAATAATTACAAAAGTTTCCCGATATATTAAATTTCCCTATCTCAGTTTTCTGGTTTATACATTCAATACTTTCGACTAAATTAAATTTTACAAATTTTAAAATGCAATATTTCTAAATAATTATATATTACAATTTAAACCACCACCACCCCCTACCGCCTATTTTCAACAAATCCCTCCAAGGGAAGAGTTGAGTCTATTCTTTGGGTAGAGAGAAAGCAAACAGGGGCACCTATATTTTTCTCTCTCTAGCCAAGAAACTGAGAACCTAGAAGAACACGAATTACAACGTCACGGGAGCACCCATAGACGTTGCAAGCCTCCATTTCCGTTCGCCAATCCGAAGAGGAGCACCTCTATCAGTTTGGTGAACGCCTAGGAAATCCTTCACCTCAAGGGTTCCGGATTTTACGTATGAGTTTTGAGAGAGGAGCACCTCTACTCAATCCCCACACACTCTCAGCAGTCTATCTGGCTTTACTAGTCACTCATGGTAGTGGGGGAATGCGGCGGGGGCACCCACATGCATATCTCCGTTTACCTGAGCTTCCCAGCATGGGACCGAGGAGCACCTCGAGTCCCGATAGCCAGAAGACTAATTAATCGGCAGCGCGGGCCGACTAATATAATCGCAGCCCCATCACCTGTGCCGGTGAGCACACGGGTGGGGAGCGGTACAAGCGGTAGGTAGGGAGCGGCACAGCTTGGTCGCATTGACGCGACGTCACAGCCGTCTAGAATTAAAATATATAGTAATGGCATGAATTAAAATATAACTCCTAATTTTCACGCCATTACATTATTTTCATTCGTAACTCAGGCGGCTTCCATAGATAATGTCACAAACTTAGGAAGTGAATGTGCACATTGTGCGAATTTAGCGTTAATAACACAGGTTTACATTAAAATTGCCCATTCAGCAATTTCAATTTTTTTCTATTATTTTGAGTGTTTTAAGCTAAAAAAAATTTATTTTAATTTTTTTCCTTAGTGCAGTTTCGCTGTACATGAAAATTAAGGTTTTTCGTGCTCAGAGTTCACTTAAACCCTTCTAGAAAAGCAGCATCTTTTCCAATTCAAATAAGTAATAAGTCATTTTAAAGATAATTAAATTACCTTTAAAATGACCTATTATTCGTTGAAAAAGAATAAAAAAATGTCTGAGTTATAGAGGACCAAATTCAAAATTTTATGACAAATTTTGTAATTTTCAGTTGTTTGGATCTTTTCTGTTAATTTTTTTTAAACCAAAAAAATGGAAAAGTAAAAATATTGTAGGCCTCAATGATAGTATATTCTATTAGGAAAATTTTGAGCTTGGTTGGATCAAAAACAGATAAAAAATGGTAACTCTACTTTTAATTATATTAAAAAATATTTTTTGAAAAATTTAAGTAATAGTGTTTTTTTAAGTTTAAACCTGAATTAATTATAATGAACAATTAATTCAATTTAAAAAGACAGATTTTGATCTAGAAATTATATTCTTACTATACTGTTAAAAACTTGGAGAATTAACGATTGCTGGATTTTGGAGTTAAATTTTTGGAGTTAAAAATCAACTCCAAAAGGGAGGTGCACCTATGCGTGTCATTATAAAGAAGAGTAGGTACTTTAGATTTAGATTTTGTTTCGCACCTAAAAGTAAAAATCGAATATTTAGAAAGAATATCTGTTAAACCCGATACTTGCAGTTCATTTTTATTGAATGCTTTGTATTTTTCAACCAAGTTGTTCATTTTTTCGGCGTAGGTTATACTTTTGTCTTTACTCTTCTTGATTCGTGTTTTGTAGAAAACATCAAATTAGTACTAATTTTTAGTTTGGTTTCGGTCAAACTCAAATCTACTAAAATCGGCTTCCTAAAATTTAAATATTGTCTATGTACTCTTAAAACAAATTTCTCGGAGGTGTTTTATTTTGTCCCATTTTTTCACAACTTCTTGGGCAATAACAGAAGTCCAGACTACGCTGAGAAAATCAACATCTTGGATGAAAAATACAAAGCGTTCGGTAAGCATGAACTGCAAGTATTAATTTTAACAGGCATTCATTTCCATTATTCAATTTCGAATTTTAGGTGCGAATATGACGATCAAAATGCATTTCCTGTTCAGCCACTTGGATTTCTTCCCAAAAAATTTAGGAGCCGAGAGCGATGAACAAGGTGAGCGCTTTCATCAGGACATGAGTGAAATCGAGGATAGGTACAAAGGCTTTTGGGATAAATCTATGATGGCGGATTACTGTTGGTTCCTGATACGCGAAGATCGGAACAAAAACAAGCGTAAGAGTACGAACAGAATTTCTTTTCCTAACATCGACAACGAAAGTGTACAGGCGCACCAAGCCAGGAAAATGAGTCGACGAAATCAAAAGTAGGATGAATATCATTTCTAGACCAAAAACTCTTTTTAAATTGAATTAATTGTTCATTATAATTAATTCAGGTTTAAACTTACTAGAACACAAAATCGCGCGCGATGCGCGCGTGTAGATTTTCGATTGTTGGAAATCTTAAAAAATTGTATTTTAATTTATATTAAATTATTATTTAAACATGTTTCCTAAATCGGCACAATGCATACAAAATTTTGTGAAATTTCTGTGTCATTTATAAATTCTCATTTAACTGTTATTATTAACACTCTAATAAGTCTTAAGAATTTTTCTACTAATTTTCTGCGTTATTATTAGTATTTAAGTGTTACAAACAAATATGAATTATGAAGAGCCTTCTGTTAGTTCTTGTTAAAAAGGTAGGTTTTACTCGATAAAATTCTTTTTTTAATTCCAAGTTGTTAATACTATCAAATAAAAAAATGTCTATTTTAATTTCCTAAAAGACGTTAAGAAATAAATTCCTTGATAAATTTTTATAGAATTTTATATTTAAATGTCATATTTTCCTAAAAGTGTAATAGTATTATTATTAAAGAATTAATACTTAACTAATCAATTTAATTTAAATTCTTAAATTTAATCCTAATTGGGGTTAAATAATAATAAAATTTAATTAGTAATTTAATAATAAAATAATAACCGGACTATTCTTCGGGGTAAAGGGGGGGGGGGGGGTTCTTTTAAGTTGTAAGACGAAATGAGTTTTAAATAATAATAACAAAAATAATAATAATGAAAAATTTTTCCTTTTATAACGATTAAAAATAAAAAAGAAATTTTATAGGGTACACCATATTTTAATTAAAAAAATATACAATTTGTATCTTGCTAAATAATTTTATTTTTAAAGAATATTTAACAATCATAATATTTATTAATACTATGTAGAATTAATAATAATTCTAAATATTTTTTTTCAATTCTACACATAAAAAGGCACATTTTTTTCCTAATAATTTTTTTCCAAAATCAACCGTTCTGGAATTATGCCTAATTAAAAAAAAGGGCTATTTTTTAAAACCATTACCCATATCTCTATTTAAAAAAATAGTAAAAAAAATTTTTAAAATTTGTTTTAAAGGTGATAGATCAAGGTCTAAATCATTAGATATTATATAATTAGAGAACGAAAGCTTAAAAAACGTCCCCATTTATTGTTTTATCTTCATTGGTTAACAAAATATAAAACTTTATTTAAAGACAAAAATTCTGAGGGGTGGGAAAAATTTGCAGGACGGCACTCCCTAAAACCGAATTGGTATATATCCCATTCCACATAAAACTCTTTGGACATAAAAACGATTTGACATAAAACTCACTTGACATAAAACTCAATTGGCATAAATCCCATTTGTCATAAATCTAGTTTAGCATAAAACACATTCGACATAAAAATCAATTGGCATAAATCCCATTTGACATAAATCCCATTTAACTCAAAGCCCATTTGATATAAATCCCATTTATTGGAATAAATCCAATTTCGCATAAAATACATTTGCGATAAATTCCATTTCACATAAAACACATTTGGCATAAATCACATTTGACATAAATCTCATTTAGCACAAAGCCCAATTAATATAAATTCTATTTAGCACAAAGTCCATTTGATATAAATCCCATTTGGCACAAATCCCATTTTGCATAAGACACATTTGGGATAAATCCCATTTGACATAAAAAACATTTGGTATAAATCTTAATTGGCATAAAATTCAGTTGACGCAAAACTCAATTGGAATCAAAATTTGACGTAAGTCCCATTTAGCACAAAGCCCATTTGATATAAATCCCATTTGGCATAAAACACATTTAGGATAAATCCCATTTGACAGAAAAAAAATTTAGCATAAATCTCATCTGGCATAAAATTTATTTGGCATAAAACCCATTTGACATAGATTCCATTTAGCACAAAGCCTTTTTGATATAAATCCCATTTGGGATAAATCCCATTTGGCATAAATCCTATTTGACATAAAACAGATTTGGGATAAATCCCATTTGACATAAATCTCAATTGGCATAAGTTTCATTTGGTATAAAATTCAGTTGGCATAAAACTCAATAGGCATAAATTCCATTTGGCATATATCCCATTTGGCATAAAATCCATTTGACATAAAAAAACATTTAGCTTATCTCTTTTGGCATAAGTCTTATTTGGTATAAACTTCAGTTGGCATAAAACTCAATAGGCATATATCCCATTTGGCATAAAACACATTTGACATAAAATTTTTATTAAGATAAAGAAAATTTTCTTTAAGATAGGGTAAGTTTTCTTTAAGATAGAGAAAATGTTATGCCATTTGAGTTTTTATGCCAAATGAGATTTATGGAAAATGAGATTTCTTCCTGTTCAGTTTTATGCCAAATGTGTTTTATGCCAAATGAGATTCATGCCAAATGGTTTTTATGTTAAATGAGTTTTATACCAAATGGGATTTATACTAATTGAGTTATTTGTTTTATTTTTTTAATTTAAAAAAAAAGATCAAAATATAAATTTGTTTCCTTTATTTTTTAAAACTTTTTCTTGAATTTGATTTCAATTCTCGAAACTGTTCAATTTTCTTTGCAATTTTTATTTCTCAAAAAATTTACTAAGTAAATATTTTCTATAAAAAACTTTTTCTTTTTTTAAAGTAAAAACCTCCATTACAATTTTCAAACCAATTTTAATTTTTTTTTTTTTATTGCTAAAATAAGGGATATCTACATCTTTTCCAAGATTTGATGAGTCAATAATGGACTAATATTAGACTAAGCTTGGTGACGAATTCTTTCAAAGTCTAATTAAGATTTGCTCCCAATATGGTCTATAATTTATTAATATTTTACTGGCCTCCAAAAATAAAAAAAAAGTTTATTGCACCCTTTATAAGTAATGAAAATAAATAATGGTTAAATTAATTTTTTAATGAAAATTTGTCAACATATCTGCTTTTAATTTTGTTATTAAGAATCAGTAAATTAAAAATGCTCAAAATAAAAATATAAAACTTTAATCAAATGTGTACGTCCATATGAAAAGGGCCCACTTTGGCACTATTGGACTTATCTATATGACCATATTCTTTATTAAATTTTGAACATTTTGAGAGGTCTTGGACCCCTTTAGATGAAAAATTCTCAAAGTTATAAGCATTCAAAGTTAATAGAGTAAAAATCCTAGTTTTGAGAAAAACGAGTTTAAAGTTCAAGATTTCCATTAGCGCCCATGCATTTTTAAAATTAAAAATAATATTTTTTTGTGTTTTTAATTACTATAAAGTTATTGTAAATGCATGATTCGACATTGGACATTATTTATTTTGTTTTTCAGCAATAAAAAAAATTTCGAAAATCTGAATCTTCTTTAGAAAAATGCGAATATCTCGGTAAATAAAATCGACAACCTGGGCCCTTTTCATGTATACGTACCCAAATAATAACCCTCCCACGTCCAAAAGTTGGAAAATAAATATTCAAAGTGAATTAAAAGGTAATTAAAAAATTAAATAATATTCAAAAGTTGAAAATAACTAATTATGAGTAAAATCATCGCTGAGTTTTTGTTTCATCAATTAGTGACAATAACTAAAAAAAGTTAAAATTTAACTAATTGAGTTTGTAAACAGAATTTTACTAAAATATTAGTTATTTTGACATAACCTAAAAATGAACTTGACTAAAAATTAGTTATTTTTTACTAAATCATTAGTAAAAACATAACTATTTGAATTTGTTACTGAGTTTTTGCTTTCAAATTAATTAGTTTTAACTAATTCATATTTTGAGAGAATTTAAGTAATTTAAATAAGTTATTGTGGTTTAAAACTAATAACTATAGATAAAATAACTATAGATTTTAAAAAATTCCAATTAGCTTTTACAATAAAAGTCATAGTGAAGTTCAATTTAATTTTAAACTATTTAATTTAATTAATAATCTGTTAAATTTATTTGAAATCGACCATAGTCTGAATTTAAAAAATTGGTATTTTATAGTGCAATAAAAATTAGTTGTAAGATTTCAAAAATTATGCAGTAGAGCCCCGATTAATCAAGCTCTCTTTACCCGAGGTCATGTCAAGACAACCCATCTTTTAGTGCATTTCATTTTGACTTTTAATGAAAATTTAAAGAAAAATAAAAGATATAAAAAAGAATATCTCCACGGTAAAAGGGACCTTATCCACAAACAAGTTTTAGGTTATGTTTATGATTTTTTGAATGAAAAGATAAAAAGAAAATCAACTCTTAATATAAACCATTGATTTTTAAGTCTTGCATCCAAAATATTTCATATAGAAACTATTATAATTTTTGTGTTATACTTAATCAAAAAGAAAGATTTTATCACAGAAAAACTATTACTAAACATAATCTAAAATTTGTTTACAGATAACTTATTTGTTATATGCTAGTTTATTATTATTATTTAGTAATTTTTATTAATTATTTCAGTTTATTTATATTTTTTTAGTTTACATTAGTTGAATAAAAAATTACGTTTCAAGAAAATAATATAACCATTTTTAAAATTAAATTAAACTAATTACAAGAATTTTAACTTTATTTTTGAATAATAATAATAATAATAATAATATGTATAAAAGTAAATTTTACTACCTTGTTTGCTTATCTTTTTATATTAATGAAACCTTTATATTATTTCAGATAATAACATATTAAAAAAATAATATTGACATTTCAGATTAAACAAAACAAACAAAACTACATTCAGAGATATAGAATTATGGTCACGTCATTAACGACCAATCAGGTTTTTGACAACAATGTCCTCGATATCTCGTTAGTACTACTTTTTAGGATAGGAAAAAAAACACTACTACTTAAATTTTTGAAAAAATATTTTTTAATATAATTTAAAGTAGAGTTACCATTTTTTATCTGTTTTTGATCCAACCAAGCTCAAAATTTTCCTAATAGAATATACTATCATTGAGGCCTACAATATTTTTACTTTTCCATTTTTTTGGTTTAAAAAAAATTAACAGAAAAGATCCAAACAACTGAAAATTACAAAATTTGTCATAAAATTTTGACTTTGGTCCTCTATAACTCAGACATTTTTTATTCTTTTTCAACGACTAATAGGTCATTTTAAAGGTAATTTAATTATCTTTAAAATAACTTATTACTTATTTGAATTGGAAAAGATGCCGCTTTTCTAGAAGGGTTTAAGTGAACTCTGAGCACGAAAAACCTTAATTTTGATGTACAGCGAAACTGCACAAAGGAAAAAAATTAAAATAAATTTTTTTTAGCTTAAAACACTTAAAATTATCGAAAAAAATTGAAATTGCTCAATTGGCAAAAAAAAGTTTCAAATTTGTAAACCTGTGTAAGTAGAGAAATTTGAAAAAGACAACCTTGTCGATAAGATATACCTAAAATGTATGCTACCACTTTTTGCTCCGAGTAGGCAGTCCCTTTAAATTTCGGGAGTAGGGGAGACAGGGTAAATCCGGTCACTTTTGGTCGGATAGGTAAAAATCTAGAAAATTATTCTCTAAATCCAAGTTAATTTATAATATTCAAAAGCTTATCGTTTCTACTATCAAAATAAAAAAGAATTTTTGATTTATCTTTTTTAGTTTTACTTATAGATAATTTTTAATTTACATATACCAAATTTTAAAATCACAATTTTCCAGGGTAAATCCGGTCATTTGAGTTTTTTAAGAATTTAGGGTAACCCCGACAGTTTAATTTTTTAAATATTAAATTTCGCCTATTTCCCGTCTTGAGCATTATTTATTATTGATAAATTATGAGTTCCATATACAATAAATATTGGTTTAACAAATAATAAATATAGATTTCATGAATAACAGCTATGGATTTAAATAATGTTATATTATTTTATTAAGAAAAAGTAAAATGTGGTTACAATTTTGGATTTAAAAAGTTATTAATTTTATTATTGCACTGACAAAAGTTTGTCACATTATGGTTCTTTCACGTACGCCAGCTGCGCTAAATGCGGGACAAATACAGTACCAGGAAAGGTCGCGCCCACGATCCGCAACGATTTGACAGTATCCTATCGTATCGTGGCTCAGCACAACACGACAGACTAAGTCGAGTTGTATCGTAGCCACGATACGATTGAGCTGAGTCTATCGTATTGTGGCCACGATACGATAGAACTCGTTCCATCGTGTTGAATCTCACCTCGATACGATGGACTGAGCTCAATCGTATCGTGGTAAGATTCAACACGATAAGCTCAGTCGCATCATATCAGACTAATCTTATTGTGGTGAGCCACAGGACGTTACCTTCGCCTTGAATCGCGTCACGCGGAGCGTCCTTCAATTCAGAATGCAACGTAAACAAACCTGAGCTATATTTACATTTTAATACAAAAGAAATTATGAGCTCTTGAATCCTTTTATTAATATTTGCTCGTAATGCAGGCCCTCCTTCTTATTTTATTTGTCTCTTTTATATCATAATAAAAAAATAATAAATTGAAACAATACGCTTTATCAGCTCATGCGCAAACAGATAAAAATTGCAATAAAGAATTGATTTTGGAAAGTGGAGAATGCTTCAAATAATTCTTTTAATATTATAAATTGTTTAAAAAAGTAATTGTTTAAACAAATTGTTATAAACAAATGGACAAAGCAGAAAAAAAGGATTTTGTAAAATGAAGAATGTTTTAAATAATTATCTTTAACATTACAAATTGTTTAAAAGAGTAATAGTTTAAACAAATTATTATGGACAAATATTAATACTTTTATGAAAAAAACAAATATGAAAAGTGGACAACGGTTTTATTGATGAAGTTTAATATTCAAAGTTGTTTAAAAAATTATTTGTTTAAAAAAAATGTTATAAACAAATGGTCAAATATTAAAACTTTTGTCAGAAAAAAAGTTTCGGGAAAGTGAAGAATGTTTTAAAGAATTATTTTGAACATTATAAAATGTTTAAAAGTGTAATTGTTTAAACAAATTGTTATTAAAAAGTGGACAAATATGGAAATTTTTATTAAAAAAAATAATTCTGTAAAGTGGAGAATGTTTTTAATAGTTCAATTTAATATTATAAATTGTTTAAAAAATTTGTTGTTTTAACAAAAATGTTACAAAGAAATGAAGAAATATTAAAATTTTTATCAGGAAAAGTAATTCTGAAAAGTGGAGAATGTTTTAAATAATAAAATGTAACATTATAAATTGCTTAATAAAGTAATTGTTAAAAAATTTTTTATAAACAAATGGACAAAGAATACAACTTTTGTCAGAAAAAAAGGATTTTGTAAAGTGAAGAATGTTTTAAATAATTATCTTTAACATTACAAATTGTTTAAAAGAGTAATAGTTTAAACAAATTATTATGGACAAATATTAATACTTTTATGAAAAAAACAATTATGAAAAGTGGACAACATTTTTATTGATAAAGATTAATATTTTAAGTTGTTTAAAACATTATTTGCTTTAGCAAAAAACTTCAAAAATTTTCAAAAGTTTCAAAATATTGAAACTTTGGTCAGAAAAATAGTTTCTGGAAATTGATGAATGTTTTAAGGAATTATTTTGAACATTCTAAAACGTTTAAAAGTGTAATTGTTTAAACAAATTACTATTAAAAAGGTGGACAAGTATGGAAATTTTTATAAAAAAAAAAGTTTCTGGAAAGTGAAGAATGTTTTAAAGAATTATTTTGAACATTATAAAATGTTTAAGTGTAATTGTTTAAACAAATTGTTATTAAGAAGTGGGCAAATATGGAAATTTTAACAGAATAGGTTAAGAGATTTTACTTTCTGTTATAATAATATGTTTACTCCGTATCTTCGAAGTCCACATCTTCTGCTATTAATTGAGTAGTTGCACAAGATTCTACTTCTGCACTAAAATCGTTATTTATTTTCTTATTGCAGCTTTGTTTTCCTTCTGGTGCTCTTTTAAGAAAATTTTTATTCGTTCGCAGGATGAGAATATCTTCCAAGTTAACGCGCAAGTGAGAAAAGATGAATCTCATTCCTGAGAATAATCTCTCCACGCTAACTTGAGTCATGGGCACGGCATGTACAATTTTTGCCAGAGTGTATAACTCTGGCATCATAAGCTTCCTCACTTCCCAATATTGTAGGTCTTCTTAAGAAGGTATGCTCGGAACTTGTCCAAAATCATTGATTTTTTGTTCAATCGAGCATTCATTATTAGTACGATTTTTGTTCCGTTCCTTTTCTATCCTCTGTCTTTCTAAGCCTATTACATCGGTGCAATACTCTCCTGACGACAAATCATTCGAAAGCTAAAAAAAAAAAGAAACAGATAAACGAACTGACTGGGAGTTTGTATCAATTTGATACAAAACTCTTCGTTAAACATGTTATATTGCTAACTGTTATTTTGTACTCCTATCAAAATTGAAGACTTATAACCCTTACTTACATAAATCTTTGATATTCGTAAATTAATTTAATATTAAAAGACTCTGTTAATAATTAATATAGCATGTGCTACAAAGAATTTTGTGTCAAAATAACAGTTACCCTTTGATGAACAGTTTAAAGTGTAAAACCAAGTTTCTTTAACCACAAACAAATCGCTTTCCTCAATGCGCACTATCTAGGCTGTCTGTGAGGTTTATGTGTGTAAGTGTGTAAATAGGCGTGTGTGTGTGTGTGTGTACGTGTGTGATTGTGCGAAAGTGTGAATGATTATGACGCTGTCTCTTTCCGTATCTATTTGACTGTGTCTGTTTGTTTTTTTTGTGAGACTAAGTGTAATTCTAACACACAGAGAGGTATGCGTGTGTGTCTGCGTGAACGTGTCTGTGAGTGACAGTGAGTGTGACTCTTTCTTTGTCTACATCTGTCTTTGTGATAGAGTGAGTGCGTTTGTGTGTGTGTGTGTGTGTGTGTGTTTGCGCGCGCGCGCGATTGTGCGATTGTGCGAAAGTGTGAGTGATTATGACCCTGTCTCTGTCCGCATCTGTCTCAGTATGTGTATTTGTGAGACTAAGAGTGACTCTTACACAAACACACACATAGAGGTATGTGTGTGACAGAGAGAGAGTGAATGTGACTCTGTCTGTGAATGTCTTTGCTACGTGTATGTACATGGAAAAGAGTTTGTGTCTGTGTGTTTAAGTGGAAGCATCTGTTTGTGTGTTAGGGTAAAAGGGTCTTGTGTGTGTGTGTGTGTGTGTGTGTGTGTGTGTGTGTGTGTGTGTGTGTGTGTGTGTGTGTGTGTGTGTGTGTGTGTGTGTGTGTGTGTGTGTGTGTGTGTGTGTGTGCGAGTGCGAGTGCGAGTGTGGGTATGCGTGTGTGAAACTGAATATGACTCTAGCTGTGTCTGTCTGTTTGCGTGTATGTGAGAGTGACTGTGCCTCTGTGTGTGAGTGTGTGTGACTCTATCTGTGTGTATGTGTAAGACTGTGCCAAAAAGTAGTAACAATTTTTAATTTTTCATAAAAACGTGATGTAGTAAACAATTTATAAAGGTAAATTTGTCAATATTGTGAAGTGATCTTGATTAAAATATTATTTTTTACATAAATATTTAGATATAAGGGTCTGCTGAATTTAAGATACGTCTTAAATTAAGATTTTCGTTTTACAGCGATGGGTTTTGTTACTATTTTGCATTAACTTGTTTCTGTACCTCGGTTTCTGCATCAGTGGCACTTGTGCCGGCAGCGTTGTTATTTTTTGAAGTGTCTCGTCTTTCGATAGCTTCCAAAAGTTGCCTGGCTAGCGGAGTGTCGACAGCTTTCGTCCGAAGTTTGCACTCACTCCAAATATTAAAAAAATTTCCAGGCAGCAAATTTTCTTGCTGGAGACGGAGTGTGGCAATCTTACAAGGTTTCAAAGCAGCCAAACAATTTTCAATCCTCTGCCATTCGAGGTCTGTCAAGGAAAGTTCAGTATTAGTTCCGGCAAGATCTTTACAAAACTCCTTCGCAGCCAATAAAGACGTTAACATGTCGGCAGTGGAACTCCACCTCGTCACAACGTCCAAAACTGGCTTGTTAATATTATTGCGTTTTAATAACTTTAAGAAACAATCCTTCCTCAAACACTTCACGACATTTCTCGCCTACAACAAAAAGGATAAAAGAATTGCCATTTAACAGGACTGTCAGATAACTGCTTAACAGATTTAAAATTTAATAAATTTAATAGATTATAGTACAAAATGTATCCTACCCTGACGAAAGTATAGGATGGAACGTCAAACACTTTTTTCCGAGTCATTCAGAAATTTGTTTCCGAGCCAAGCAGTTTTTATTCAAATCTAAAGAGGAAGGTAACTTGACAAAAAATCTTTCCGAATCATTCCGAAATAATCCCTTTCATTCCAAAGCTTAACTTTAATCCGTTAATACTGCTATTTCAATCCGGATTAAATGAAACTTATGTTCAATGGAATTTAGGTTAAGTGGCATTTACGTTCAATAGGATTAAGGCTAAAAGGTATGAAGGTTAAATGAAATTTACGTTCATTAAAGTTTGAGTTAAACGGGATTTAGATTAAAGAAAATTAGGTTAAATGGGATTGAGGTAGCATAGAATCTAGATTTAATGGGTTCAGGGTAATTGGGATTTAGGTTAAATTGGATTTACGTTACATAAAAATAAGATTAAATGGGATTTAGGTTAACTGAGATTTAGGTTCAATGGGAATTAGGTTAAATGGAATTTTGGTTTACTAGGATTTAGGTTCAGTGGGATTCAGGTTAAGTGGGATTTTGGTTAAATTGCATTTCAGTTAAAGGGGATTAAGATTAAATAGAATATATGTTTAATGGGATTCAGCTTAATATACCCTCGAGCGGTTCTCATTTTATCAGACCATGATAGTAAATATTTTTTTTAATTTTATTTCTTTTTTAATTTGGTTTCTAAATAGTATTTTGTAGTTAAAATCATTACACAAAAAAATTTTATTGAAAAAAAAAAATTTCCGTTGAAAATTTCAAGCTATTTAAATTTTTTCTTCCTGATTATTTCAAAAAAGTGAAGAAATACTACCCTTGAATAACATTTTCTTAACAACGGTACGGTAAATTAATTAAATATTGTTGTAAAAGTTGTATTATATTGCAGTTTAAAATATATTAGTTTTTTTAAAAAATTTGTAGAACCGTGTTTTTATAATTAATTAAAATATAGTCATTTTGCGCGTTTTGTTACTGTTTCCATGTAAAAGACCCAACTTTACAAATTTATATCTTAAGAACGGAACGGTAAAATTCAATAAAATTGTATCAGTACATGTAAAGTAATGCATTTAATATGTCATTAAAATTCTATAAGAATCTGTAGAAATTGGTTTTTTGGATAAACGTCCTTGAGGTTCAGTGGTATTTAGGTTAATCGAATGTAGGTTTAATAGAAATTAGGTTTAGTGGGATTTAGGTTAAATAAGATTTCGGTTAAATGAGATTTAAGTTAAATGGGATTTAGGTTACATAAAATTCAGGTTTAATGGGATTTCGGTTACATGAGATTTAAGTTACATGGGAATTAGGTTAAATGGGATTTTGGTTTAATTGAATTTAGGTTTAGTGGCATTTAAGTTAAGTGAGATTTTTAAGTCCCATTTTTAAATGGGACTTAAAATCATGAAAATTTGGTTAAATTTGATTTAGGTTATTTAAAATTTAGGTGAAATGGAATTCAGGTTAAATGGGATTTTGGTTAACTGAGATATATGTTACATAGAAATTAGGTTAAATGGGATTTAGGTTTCATGGCATTTAGGTTAAGTAGGATTTAGGTTAAAATCGAATATTATTTTGAATATGATTTAGGTTTAATAGAATTTAGGTTAAGTAGGATTTACGTTTATAGGATTAAGCCGTAAAGAGATTAATGAGATTTAGGTTAAATGAGATGTAGTTGAAAGGAATATAGGTTAAAAGGAATTTAGGTTAAATGGGATTTCAGCTAAATAGGATGTAGGTTAAATGGAATGGAGTTAAATGGAATTTAGACGAAATGGAAGATAGGTTAAATATGATTAAGGTTAAATGGAATGCTATTAAAATGGGATTTAGGTTAAGTGGTAAATATTTTGGTTATATTGAAATCAGATAAAATGAGATGTAGATTAAATGGGATGTTCTTTAAAAGATGGAATTCAGGTTGAATCTGATTTAGGTTAAATTGGATTTAGTCAGGTGTCATATAGTTTAAATGTGATTTAGGTTTAATGGAATTTTGGATTAAATGGTATTTATGTTCAATGGTATTTAGGTTAAATTGGATTTAGAGTAAATAAAATTCAGGTTGAAGATAGTTCAGGCTATATGCAGTTTAGGTTAAGTGAGATTTCGGGAATACTTATGCTCCTGAAAACTTATTGGCTTGGAAATAATTTCTGATTGTCTAGGTAAAATAGTAATTGAATCTTATTCAAACGGAATTAAATGAAACATTTTGTAATATAAATTTACCTTTTCTATGGTAGCCTGCATCGGTCCATTTTTCAGAACTTCCAAAACCGCAAGTTGTAAACTGTGCACTTCACATCTTAATGACTTAAATATGGAGAATCAACAATTTTCGCAAGAAACTAAAATATCTTCGTTTGTTTCTTCTGAGATTGAGCTATGCAATGAGTCCGTATATTTTTTCTCTGAATTCAGAGGCTCATTCTCCATATCCTCATCTTCACAATGTTCTTCCCCTTCCATTTCGTGGTTCTGATCATTTTCAAGAAGATTGTTCAGTTTGACCATATTTGAACCACTAGAGATTTTTACCATGTTGCAGATAGACCTTCTGTTAACTGTGAATTTATTATCTGGAGGTAGTGCTTCCAAGATGGGATCAATTATTTCCCTAAAAGCTGCATCGTCCATTCATGAAAATGGACGACCATGAACTGAAACAAGGTCCACCAAAGATTTTCGGAAGCCCTCAGGCGAAATTGATATATTTAATTTTATTTGATCATCAGAATCATTAAACAATGAAGAAATTAATGATAAGTAAAAAAGTAAAGGATAAGAAAAGTTTAGTGGAAAGTGACCAATAACAAAAAAATAAAAGACAATAAAAAAGAATCTTATTGGAAACTAGCTGTAGTACCCGTCTTCGACGGGTTTTAGTTCTTACTAATACATTTTAACTTTTGTCTTTACATTGCTCAAAATCTTCTTTACATTGAATGAAATTCATAAATATTTTATTTTGTTTTTGTTTATTTTCTACGATATTGTTTTTGAGATGTGTCACGTCGCAAAGTAACCAATCATTGGTCTTCAAAAATAATTTAAAAATCCCTTAAGAATAGTCACATATTAAAGGATAATTTATATTTAATCATAAGTATAATTTACTTACAAAGGACCAAAAAAGCAAAAATTTTACAAAAATTAATAGTTTTGTATTCTTTGTTTACATTATATTACATTTATCATTATAGTCCAGTCAATACGTCGGGAAAAAACGTATTATACGGTAATAACTCGGAAGGTCGATGTTTTTGGCTTAAACCCTTTATTGTAGCAAACAATTAAAGACCCTAAGTTTTCGGCAAGCGAGGCGACCGGGAATCCAGGTAAATTTTTCGAAAAAGGTGCAAAAAATCGCGTTTTCTGAAATTTTCGGATTTCTGTGCATTTTACGTGAAAAATATGTTACATAAAAGAAAAATTATAAAAAATTTTGAGTTTTTTAAAAAAAAGATGAACTTAATTGGCCAATTAGCTCCCGAGTTATGCCTTTTCAAAGTTTACTAATTTTTCATCATTTTTGTCCGAAAAAACCTTGTTTTCAAAAAATAATGCCGAACTTTTTTTTACTTAATCGGATGAAAAAATAATGTACATAAAAGTTGTAGTAGACTATATTAGCTTTAAATTCCTGTTTAGAAAGTACTAAATGTAAATTCGCTAGAAATGACCGAAGGAAGAAAACCTATGTACATAGTGACTTTCTTCGAATGTATTTGAACCCAGTTAAAGTCTAAAATTAGGTCCTATCCAACAAATAATAATCTTCATAAAGAGTATTTATTAAATTAGTATATATTTATTATATCAACTGCATCATTTCATTAGATTTATGTACTGTTTGAAATAGATTTTTTAAAATATTTTGTTAAGGTATTTCTCCGATGGGCAGTCCCTGACAAAAGTTAGTATTTCAGTTTATAGCGATTATTAATTAATATAATTTATTTTCTTGCTTATTATTTACTATTAATATAGCCCGAGTCATACATTGAAACCTGGTTTCCTCCTAAAAAACACTTCCTATGAAGGCGGTAAAAGTATTAACTATTTGCATTATGAGTAAACCCTGATTTGCCCCTTAAACCTCGAGTTATTGTCCAAATCAGATGGTAATAGAAGGAAAACAGGAGGAACTAAAACCTGATTACATTCTGCTTAATACTAAATTCTAAACGTGTTTTCGCCTGCTTAAGATTTTGTAAATTAAAAAGGAGACTTGAAATATTGCTTTTCGAAAAGTCAATGATTTTAATCGTTAGAAATTTATTCATTCTACTGTTTAAATACAATCATCATGTATTTTTGTAAGAAAGTTTAGAAATGTTAGCAAGTAACATATTATTTTACTGAACTATTTAAATAATAAAAGTATATCACTGTCAATTTCATATATTTTTATTATGTATTATAGAATATTTAAAACTGAACACTCAACATCGCTTTGTTTGGTATTAATATATTTTAACAACACAATTTAATTCTAATACACGAACTATAATTATGTAATAAAATAACACAACACACGTTTCTCAATGTTTACGACAATCCTAACACTTTTTTATATCTATATTTTTTATAATTCACTTGAAACTTAAGATGCGAAATCAATTATTTTGTTTTAAATCTTTAGTAATCACAATTTTAAGCACGGAACTACAAAACTTGAGATAATATTTTAATTACTGTTTGTTAGTTAGAACTAAAGAAGAAGTGATTAGAGTTATGAAGTTTTTAGGCAGGAGGAAAAGTATTTAGAAGTGGTAGATTAGAATTAAATTTTACTAAGCAGAAGGAAATCAGGTCGAATAGTTCGACTCGGGAGTTAATCGACCATCGGCCAATAGTTTTTTAATGAAAATGTTTTAAACATTAACAAATGTTAAATTTTTAACGTTTTCCAAAGATACCTTTTTTACAAGTCTATCTTTTCTTACCATTTTTTTTAAAATGATTCAATTTAAATAAATAATTGCTTATTTTCTTCAGAAAAACAAACTCTACAACTTCACCTCGTCAGATTTTTGAAAAAGTTGACCATTTTTTAAATAAAGCAGTTTGTTTATAAATATTTAGAAATATTTTTTCAAATAAATTACTATATTTAAAAAATGGTAAAAAAAGATAGACTTGTAAAAAAGGTATCTTTGGAAAACGTTAAAAATTTAACAACATTTGTTAATTTTTGAAACATTTTCATTCAAAAACTATTGGCTGATGGCCGATTAACTATTAATAGTATATAATAAGTAAGAAAATAAATTATATTAATTAATAATCGCTATAAACTGAAATACTAACTTTTGTCAGGGACTGCCCATCGGAGAAATACCTTAAAAGTTAATTATTTTTAATGTATTACTTTGATTATTATTTTTAAACCTGTTATTAAATTACTTTCAAATGAGTTTACTTAATAAATTAATTATATATTTTGTTTATTTATTCTTCATGCAAGTTATCTTGCGATCTAAATTGAAAATAAAAAGAGCACAATTAATATTTAATATTATAATAAATGTTTGCTTGAAACACTTTATGATTGAAATAACATTTATAAATAATAGGGTATAGACAAGCTTTGTTGAAAAAGAAGATAAATTTTAGAAAATTTGTATTTAAAAGTAGATTTAAAGTATTAACCTCACAGCGGTTGTTGGATAGTGACTTTCTTCAAATGTATCTCAGCGCTTTCACGGCTCGGGAGCGAGGTCCTATGTACATAGGACCACGGCCAAAAGTATTTCGAGTAATTTTACGCATGCAAAATGGGCCTATCTGCAGTTTTGCATATAAACAATTAAAATTTATAATTTTTTTAAATATCTCCGTTCGACTTCAAATGCAGAAAGTGACTTTCTTCAAATGTACGGCAGTACCAGGGCCGGAATTTCTTGCGAATCTATGCAGTTTTTTAAAAATTATTTTTCCATATTAGTTCTACCATTTTGAATCTTGGAAAACTGATATTAAATTCGTAACCAGCGACCCAAAAGACCCTCAAGTAACCAATTTTAAGCAATTTAAATATTTCTTTCAAATTTGTCCGCTATTTTGAATCCGCAATTTTGTATTTTTAAAAACTAACATCGGATTCGTAATCAGCAACCTCAAAAACTGTAAGAACCACTTTAGTTTTGTTTTTTTAATTGCTTAATTTTGCTTGGGTGTGAAAAGGTTAAAGGGAAGAAAACGCCCTTTTGAGGTTTATCGGATGAAATCAATATTACTGGTATACCCTCAAAACTCAAAACTCAAAACTGGCATATACAAAAAAGTAAGTGTGAAATATTCTTTTCTATTTTAATAGTGTATCAAGTTTGAAGAAAATAGGTGCACTGCACTTGAGTGATGTTTTTTTTTTTCAAAAGACCTCTAGACATAAACACAACCTCTACCTTAAGGGTTGAAGCAATCAGTTTCGCCTATAGCTCATTGGAAAAGGCATACTTCAAGCTTTAATTTCTGATAAGAGCAAAATTTCTGTCACATACAGTTTTAGCATAATAATTTTTCAAAAACTGCCAAGAATGCATTTATTTTCTTAATTTTTTTTATTATTTTCTTCAAATTTTAATTTTTCAGTTTTCAATTATTTTCTTCTATATTCTACAATCTTTAGCTTTTTCAATTACTTTTTTTCAATTTTTAGTTATATTCTTTAAATTTCAATTCAATTTTTCAAGTTTTTTCGATTTTCAATTCAGTTGTTCAATTTGTAATTATTTCCAACAATTATTCCTATAATTTTCTTAGTTTTTCTATTTTCTTAATTTCTTAGTTTAATATTTCTTGCATAAATTTTTCAATTATTTTTTTGAGTTGTCTTTAATCTAATATTTTTTCGAATTTTGTTTTTAAATCTCAATTTTTTGATCAGTTTTCAGATATATTCTTCAATTACTTGTCAATTATTCTCGTTATTTTTCTATTATTTCTTACAATTATTAATTATTTTTTCCGATTTTTAATTGTTTTCCGAAATTTTTCAATTATTTCCTGCAATTTCTTCAATTTTCAGTTATTTTCTTAAAATTTTATAATTATTCTTGGATTATTCAATTTTTTTTGTTTAGCTGTGTATTAGTCTAGCTATTTTTTAAATTTTGTTTTCAATTGTTCATTATTTTCGTTATTTTTCAGATGTTTTTTTTTTAATTTAGTAATTCTCGTAATTTTCATTATTTATTGCATTTGCAAAAATTTATATTTTTAAATGACTAAAAACAGTGCAAAGTTTTTCGCGCCCTTGGGTGCGTGTTAATATTGCTACTTATTTTATATTTGGTCATGGAATTTGATGAAAAATGGTCTGGATAACCTGGAAGTAATTAAATATTGAAATTTTGAAAATATAGCAACCCTGTTTTAAAGACATTTCTGTTTATTGTTTATTATATTTTTTGTCACCTTTTTCAGTAGATGATCTTGTACACGGATTTACAGCCGAGAATTACGATTTTTATGGTCTCCTTAATGTTTTTTATATTAAAAATGAACTAATTTACAAATTTTTTGTATGAATATCATAATCCGTGTATTAAATTACTTTAGTAATATGTTGTTGTTGTTATGTAAAATTAATGTTTTTTATAACAATTTACAGTTTTTTTGCATTTCACTCGAAAAATAATCAGTTTTGTTAAAAAGTGCAAACAACGTTAAATACGTATTTTATTAAGCTCTACAACTTTTATTCATAGTATGTTTGATATTTTTTATATCTACTGAGATAAAAGCGAAAACCCATAATTTTTATGGTTTTTACCATTTAAATCAGGCCTGGGCAAAATGTGCTCCGTCAGCACTTTGCCGCGGAGCTAAAGTTCCCCTTCCATACGTCCAGTCAGTTCCCTCGTGTTCTTTCCCGCGTTAATCTCCAGTGATAGGATTCACGCAAAACACGACGGCATTGTTTCTTGTACCGAGAGGCTTGAGGCGTGGCCTGCGCCAAGGCGAGGGAACTAACTGGACGCATGGAAGGGGGACTTTAGCTCCGCGGCAAAGTGCTCGCGGAGCACGTTCTGCCTAGGCCTGATTTAAATAAATAGTTTGTTAATCACCGCTGTGATTTTCGTAATCAACAAACAAAATTACATAAGTATACAAAGTTCCAAAAAGATGAAACCTCTAATTAAAGATTTTGTCTTTTAAGAATTTAACTTTTGAAATTGAAAGCATACCTATTCTTAACTTAATAAGATTGATTGTATTTAAAATCCTCAAGCGACAACTTGATTTTTAAATATCTGTAATGCAATGCTTGAATCCAACCATAGATTGACTTATTTGAAGTAAAATTACAGTTGTGCCTTTCAAACTTGTGTAAATTTAAATGTAATCACGATTTTTATTAAAATCTTTAAATTGTTCCTACAGGAAGACAATTAGAGGCACATAAACGAATAAGTTATCAAAATTTTTGTCTTTTTATTATTTTTACTGCAAAAATTGCGCGCGTGTATTTTGGTTTTATCCCTACTGTGTAAAGTTCCTCTTTATAGAAAGTTAATTAACTTTTACTCTCATCTTACGCCGCTCTATAGAGCAACGTAAAATAAGAATAACAGTTTTAATAATATCTGTAGATCTATAATTTTTTTTGAAAATATCGATAGGTATTTTCATAAGACGTTCAATTATATTTTTTTAAAATATGGTATCACTCAAACAAACCTTTATATTTTTTATTACAGTCATGGCACACTAATGAGATAGTAAAAAATCTTTAAAAAGATATGTCTGTTAGCTATTTTCTTGTACTTGAAATCATATTCTACACGCCACAAAAATAAAATCGTTAAGAATATTAACTTTTGCAAGAGTTTCAACTGAAATTTAAGCATTTTTTCACTTTTAAACTTATGAAACTAATTGACAAATCAATAATTCGTTCTGATAATGTCTATAAATATTAGTTTGTATATAATTTATTAAAACATAATGATATTAAAAAATTTTTAAATTAATGCGATTTTTATTTATAATAGCTCATTTTTTTCAGAACTAGATTATCTACAAATTCACTGAAGTGATTTTATAAAAATTTCCGTTTTCCAAATATGATTATTTTTTCAACAAATGAAGTCCAATTTTTTAAAATAAATAATCTTATTTGGAAAACGATAGTTTTTAAAAAATCCACTTCCGTGAATTTGTAGATAATCTATTTCTAAAGAAAATAAGCTATTATAAATATAAATCGCATCAATTTTAAAATTTTGTAAAGAAGCGATGCACAATGGTCTGAATTCCAAATCTAAGTGGACAAAGCTCAGAAAATCGATCTCCTTAAACAAGTTTTTTTTTTACTATTTTTATGTTCTATTATATATAAAGCTTCCGTTTTTGTATGATTTAATCACTAAAAAAATTGTTGCGTCGCTAATAAACAAATGAGTTAGGTTTAAAATATAATAATAATTATTTACATTTAAATTTTGTTCTTTTTTATTATATTTTGTGTGACGGTTTGACATTTGTAATTTTCTCAAATAATCATTTGTGAAAAATATTGATTGTAATTTTGAGTTTAAATGTTTAAATATTTGAGGTAGTTAAATTAATATTTTTAGATTTTGAAATTCTTGAAGAATTTATTATTTTGTAAGCTACAAAAACTTGAAAACTTTTCCAGTTTGAAATCTGCCTGTATGGCGAATAATATCCCAAATAAGGGTGTGTTTTTAGCGGGTCGGCAGAACATCGCCACCCCCGCATAACCCTGTAGTACGGGCTACAGGGTACCTGAAAGCAGGTTTTCACATCCTACGCAAAAAAAAAAAATGCCTTTTAAAAATTTGTACCAAGGTCTTTCTACCTACCACTCTTTCCTTCAATTTTATGACTTTGCCCCCACATTTAAAAATGCTACGTTGTCAAGTCTCAGATCAAAAATGCAATGTTGTCAGATCTAAAATTTGAGATTTTTTGTATTCAACATTTTCGCCAGTCTAGCCAGGGTCACCGATCTAGTAATATCAGCTCCCGCTTTTTAAAAAAACCACACTGTTAAATCAATTTCAACTACTATTACCAATAAATGTTTAATCATTGTTAATATAAAAAGTGATGCATTTATTTTAAAACTACTTCCTTGATTGCATGCTAGGATAAAACAAAAATTGATATTACTGTATTAATGCTTCAACTGGCGTAGAGTCACGCATAGTTTATTTTGTTATAAAAATCATGGCTTTAATTAAACACAGCTAGTGAACTATTAAATCATCAAATTTTAACTACTTCTATATGAATTCTATAGTATGATTCACACTCTGTTAGATAATGTAACATAAATTATTTTACTTTTTATGTGTATATTTGAAAACAAACGACAAAGGTGAGTTTGTCTCCTACTCGTATATTACAAAATTCAAAATGAAAAAAGTTAAATTGTTTAAATTTGTTTAAAAAATTATTCATGGGAAAATGTGTATTAAGACCTTAAGTTTTCCTAACCATTAACATTTTTTGGCACTTTTTGCTACTTTTCGATATTTTCATGTTTAAAGCGACTCGTGAAACCCGATTCTAGATGGACAAAGCTATTTGCTCAAAGACACTTCGATGCTACTTTACACTACTTTATTATAAGCAGTTTTTGAGATTGCTGATTCCAAATTTAAAGTTAAATTTAAAAAATTCAAAATGGCAGATCCAATATGAGCAACTTTTCAAACAACGTCAAAAATGACAGCTTCGTTTTACAGATATGCAAACAGTTGAAATTAGTTGCGAAAATTAAAATACTTAATTAATGTCAAATTTAAGTGTAATTTTATTTAATAATATTTACATAATTATTGTTTCTAATTTATTATAATATTAATTCTAAATCGTTAAAAATAGAATTTTGTTTGGATTTTTTAAAGTAGCAAAGATGTTAATTTTGTTTATTTACAACTCTATATTTATTTAATTAAAAATACACACTGAAACACTTGAACTAGTTAACTAGTTCAAGTAGGGGCCTCTTTAGTAAAAACCACTTTTTTCGATATTGATATCGGTTCGTACTGGAAAATGTGCTACTAGTATACGTGTTTTTCTGGGACTTGATCTTCAGGGTCGACATTGTCCTTGAAAATGACAAAAAGCAAAATTAGCTAATATAGGAAATCCGCAATACGGCGACGAAGAGGCCTCCGCAGGTATACGATGGCTTTAAAGGTAAGTCTGAACAACTATTAATGCCTGGTAACAATGTAGAAGTATTCTAACCCGCGGTAAATAACAGAATTAATTATCAAAATCAGCCTAAAATTTGCTTGAGTGTGGCTCTCAGCTTTTTTCCACTGAAGGAAAAAACTCAGGACGCACCACGTGAAGGAGCAACACAATTTTGGCAGGTCATCAATGATCATTGAGCACTGATTACCGGCTAAAATCAACTCCTATCAACACCTTGTAACCACCCCTTATTGGGATATTCAAGTCTAATCAGTTTTGTTTAGACTCATTAGCCCCAAGATTCTTCTAACAATTAAGTCTGATCTGGAAAATGTCTCTGGTTTAACTGTTTTTTCAGACTATGCAATATCGCTGTTCAATTGTTTTCTTTTCAACTGTTTTCTAAAGCGAAAACCTTTGTGAAATTTAAAAACATTTTAACTGTAGATGTATGATATTCAACTTTGCTTATAGAAGAAAGTAATATTAATGTTTAATTTTTTGCTTTTTAACTTCTTTCTGACACTCAGTAAAGTTTGTTCTGCCTGACAGGAATAACTTCAACGAAAGTATTTGTTTCTTTAAAGGAGCAGATATTAAATTAGTATTGTTATTTGATTTTTTTTAATCATTTGCATATGTGTAATTTTCAATCAGTTGCTTTTACAACTATTTGCCGCCTTCCTAATTTGGAATCTAGCTTTTTTACATCTACTTCAATCAGTCTTTTTTAGGACTAATTTTTAGTTTAAGCATTTGAATTATTCTTGCTGTAACGACGAATTCTCATAATCAAAGAATTCTTTCTTGCTTACTCGACTTTTATCTTATACTCCCACCATATAGTTCCACAATGGCTTCAAAGTCAAGAAAGCACATTGGTAGAGTTTCTTGCCTAATTGTCGAGCAAGCTACAGAATTTTGATGTCTGCTTTCAACATATAAGGATGTGATTCGTCTATTTCTTCACGTCCGTTATGATATGAATAAACAAGACAGTCTCAAAGATCCGTCTGTTAATGACATTTCACTGGTTATCGCTCAAAGTATAAGTGTTATTTGGGTAAAAGCATCAATAACACCTATGTCTATTAAAAGTATCCAGGACAAAGTAAAAAAGTACAATGATAAATATCTTGATTTAAAACGCTACTGGTAAAATCGATCAGCATGTGAAGCTTACATTAAAAGATTTACAAAATTTAAGAACGATTCTGAACGCTTGTTTGAGGTCGCAGCATTTTTGTGCATTGTGGATTGTGCATTGTAGGTGCATTGTGGAAACGCGGTGTGACTGCGCAACTGAAATCAAAATTGCTTCAAGGGAGTGGAATTTTCTCGCAGATCAAAGAAGTTCTCGAAAAATGTATATAGGCAATGTTGATATGAAAGTAAGTAAAATGCTGCAAAGGAAATATAAAAATCGTAAGAGGGAATCTTCATTAGTGGCTGCAAGTCAGTCTAAAAGAGAAAATTGTCTTGCTCTTTCTGAAGTTCCGAAAGTACCGGATGTTTTGCTCCATCACGTCAGGATTTTTTCCTAACCTCAAAATCAATAAAATGACACTTTTCGTTCATTAGCATGTGAACCCGACTTAACATTAATACATGCCTAGGGCGAATAGAAAGCTTGGATTGTGACCTTTAAAACGCTTTTTTAAAAATTGTTCTACGATGATTTTTAACGAAGTTATGATGTTTTATTTTAAATCATTTTTTTCCATTACACCATACCACATCAATAATTGAAGTGTTATTTACATTTGGAAAAAATTTATATTTTAAATAAAACATCATAACTTCGTTAAAAATCATCGTAGAACAATTTTTAAAAAAGCGTTTTAAAGGTCACAATCCAAGCTTTCTATTCGCCCTAGGCATGTATTAATGTTAAGTCGGGTTCACATGCTAATGAACGAAAAGTGTCATTTTATTGATTTTGAGGTTAGAAAAAAATCCTGACGTGATGGAGCAAAATGGACTTCGGATTCGTGTTCAGCGCGTCAAAATACATAGGGCTAAGGTATTCCGGTCAAAAGTACATGACACTTTTTTTTTTGTGGGGCTGTGTTATGAATTAACTCCATACTCGCGCTTAAGGCGTTCTAAAATGCAAAAAAAGCATGTTACACTTAAAGCTACTTCGAAGATAGCTGACAGGTTCAGTTTGTCAAATACTGCAGTCGCAGCATTGACAACAGCAGTTCTGGAAGATCATGGGCTTGTAACCAACACAGATAAATCACTTGTAATTGACCGAAATAAGGTACAGAGGGACAGGAAAAAGGTTAGGAAGCAAATGCAGACAAAGTCTTTAAAAACGAACACGTGCACGCATATTCTCGGACTGTATTTCGACGGTAAAACTGACAGTAGAATGAAGTGTGAGGAAAAAAGTGACACATTCCATAAAGTAACATCTTCAGAAGAACATATTTCTCTAGTTAAAGAACCTGGAGCAAAATATCTCGTCCATTCATCTTCTGGAAAAAGTGTAGAGTGTTCATCCGCAGCTGTATTTGATTACTATAATCAGAACAAAATTAATTTGGATCACTTGGAGGTCTTGGGATGTGACGGTACAGTTACGAATACAGGTCCAAACGGTGGCATTATAAAGCTTATAGAGACTCACCTTAATCACAGTCTTCAGTTTCAGATCTGCCTGCTTCACTTCAATGAATTGCCTCTTAGACATTTAATATCTCAGTTAGATGAAAAAACAGTGGCCCCAAAGTGTTTTTCTGGTCCTATTGAAATCCAATTGAAGAACTGTGAAAGTATGCCTGTAGTTAAATTTAGAGTAATAAGATCATATCTTCCTAATGTTAATGGACACCTTCTGAGCAGTGATCTGTTGTACCTCTACAAAATGTGTCAATCATTGTCGTCGGGCGAAGTATCAGACTCACTTTCTCAGATGAAACCTGGCCCTCTAAACCACGCAAGGTGGCTCACAGCAGCTTGCTGAATTCTCCGTTTGTGTGTTGCTACAGAAAAGCCCTCCGAGTACCTACAAACTTTAACAAAATTCATACTTAAGTTTGAAAATTGAAAAACTGTGAAAAAATGAACCTCTACTGCGCTGGGGATCGAGCCCAGGTCTTTCAATTGCCGCTCGAATGCTCTAACATTGAGCTACGCAGGGTCACTGGTTACATCTTCTTACAGTCTTTTTCACCTATATCGGTGTGATATTAGGTTTAACTACTTCAAATTTTCCCTGAATTTTTGACGTCAAACTTATTGGCCAATCAGGAGTAACATTCACTTGGGTTTGTGAACTAGAAACCTACCTGATCGTCACGTTTGAACAAAATTCATACTTAAGGTTTATGCACAAGTATGGTTTTCTGTTAAGGTAGAGTGGAAATTTTAATATTCCAGCTTACATGTGTAAAAAAAGATACAGCACTATCGATACTTACCAAAGAAAATGAGAGACAAAATTAATTCCGTAATAGAAAGAAATGCCTATGCTCTGCATCCAGAAAACTTACTGGTAACCATGCTTTAGGACAGTCGCAAGACAGTCAGGCAATCATCCGTGAATATGTTAAACGAAGCACGACGGGTAAATCAGAACAACACTATACGAGAGTACCTCCCGCCAAAAGTTAATTTTAAGGAAGATGACTACACTGATCTAATAGAGTGGAAATTTGCTAAAAGTAACTTTTCCTCCAGTACTTCGTCGCTTTACAGACAATAATAATCTAAAAAAGGCCATTGATGATCCATTCTTCGTCGAAAATAATTTGCCTCCCTTCCCTTGACACACTCAAGCAGTCGAAAGAACAGTTCAGCTAGTCACAAAAGCATCTAAAGCTGTAACTGGTGCAGAAAGAAGGGACGGTTTCATAAGAAACACTATTGACTCTAGGGAAATAATGCCCAAATTCAAAGCAAAGTCTAATTATAACTTTAGCTCATAAATGACAGCATATCCTTTATGGTTGGTTAGTTAGGGATCGGGCGTAACTCAATGTGTGATCACCTTTACCTGGTGAATTCTGAGTTATTTCCTTTAGTGGAAAAAAGCTGAGAGCCACACTCAAGCAAATTTTAGACTGATTTTGATAATTAATTCTGTTATTTAACGCGGGATAGAATTCTTCTAAATGGTTACCAAGCATTAAAAGAGTTGTTCAGACATACATTTAGTGCCATCGTATACCTGCGAGAGCCTCTTCGTCGCCGTATTTCGGATTTCCTGTACACTCGACTCTCGAATCTTTTACACTTTCAGGACCAAATTCTCTCGCACCTTTTACATAAATGTGTCACTCCAGGGTGAAAGGGACCTTAGCTGCAAGAAATGAATTTTGCGGGACGGGCGTTTGAAGTTGAGCCTGACTAAGTTATTGTTATGTTGTGCCTATGTTTCATCGCCAATTACACGATAACTAATAGACATAAAAAAAATTTATTTTTTGTATGTGAAAGACTAACTCAAATTCTATTGATTGATAATAAAGATTTAAAATTGAATGTTTTGAATTTTTCAGGACAGGCGTTTAAAGACGAGCCTGCCTTTGTTGTTGTTATGTTATGCCTATGTTTCATCGCTAATAACACAAAAACTAATAGACATAAACAAGTTTTGATTTCTGTATGTGAAAGAGCAACTCAAATTTTATCGATTCATAATAAAAAATCAAAATACAATGTTTTGCAGCTAAGGTCCCTTTCACCCTGGAGGGTCACAAATATATAACACTCAAATTCACTATGATTGGATGTTCAAATGTCATGGTTACGCAAATTCTCGACAACTTCATATTATCTTCAGCTATATGTCAAATTTAAAAAAACAACTAAATTATTATTAACGATAAATTCTTACTGTCTTTTTAATACCTACATCTTTAGCTTTTAAAACCTTCTTATAATTTAAAGTAAACTTTTTTATGGACCATTACAAGTACTTCAATTTCATTTAAAAATAGAAATTTTGACAGTTGGATAGGCATTCATTTGAAATTGATGCAGTTAATACGTTAACGTAATTGGCCAAATAATAAAAAAGAGGGAGTACACTGAGGCTGGCCAAAAGAAAAAGGTCAGAGAGAAAACATGTAAAAGACTCGGGAGTGTAAAAGAATCGAATGCAAAAGATCCGAGAGGCGAGTGTGTTAACTAATTTTGCTTTTTTTTAATTTTCAAGGACAATGTGGACCTTGAAGATCAAGCCAATTAAGGAAACAATTTTCATTAAAGTTTCAAAAATACAAATGAGAAATGACAACTACAATATTTACAAGCAGTTTTTAGTAAATTTTAATAGTATTATCGTTAAATTCTGTCATATTAAATATAAAGCTAAATAAGCAATAGACTTTAAGTAGAAATCACTTAACTTTATGTGTCTACGTATAATATTTTAAGGTATGTTATAATTTGTAATTATAACCTTTTAAACTTTAATTTGCCAATAAGTTGTATAAACTTTTTTTTATTTAAGAACATAATATGATCACAATTATTTTGTACTGTCTTTAAATAATATCGAAAATCTTACAAGCTAAAACAACATTTAATAAACAAAACTATCTGCATAATAGAAACACTTTTTTGGTTATATCGAAGTTCCTAATTATTATCGTTGAGAACCTAAACAATAGATATCATTTACATTTACATTCCAATTGACTAATACGGTATTTTAATGGAACTAGTTATTAATGATTTCTATAAACATTATTTGTATTTTAATAATTAATAATGAACTACCTGTCTAATTCAGAATTAAAGTTAATTAATTCGTCAAACAAGTCAATTGGAATGTCTTTATTTTTATTTTTCACATTAGGACCAAATGTGGACTTCACAGTACCGTCGCGTCGGAATTTATCAGACCACCCATTTTTGGAGGTTTGAAGAACGTATTTAAACGTACAAAGTATAATTATTAATATTTTTCTGTGCTTATTTCCTTAAAGTAGATGAAATTTTGAGAAAAATAATACCTGAGTGAAGTGGTTCAGCCAATTTTTCATTGAAATATGTTTTTAAAAAAGTGAGATTAACAATGTTTTACATTTCAAATTATTCTCAAAATAACTATGGTTTTTTAATGTTCCTAAGCTTGTTTTAAAGAACATTTTCTGAAGAAGAAAAGCACTGACGTGCAATTTTTTTCTTAGAATATGCAAAGCTCGGAAGTTGGACCAAAAAACATAGAAAACTTATTTTTTATATATTAATATCAAATATGTCTAAATAAAATATACCAATGTTATAATAGTCAATAACTTTCGAAAAAAGTAATATAATATATTTATTGAAATTTTAAAAATTATTTTTACGTCCAAATAATATCTTCAAAATTTTATAAATTTTTTGTTCAAATTTTGAGCCTTGCATATTCTAGGAAAGAAATTGCACTTCAATGCTTAAACAATAGTCTTATTCTTCAGAAAACTTCCTTCAAAACAAGCATAGGAACTTTAAAAACCTTCATATTTGGGGTAGCTGAAACCGAATATGACTATGAGATCATTGGGTCCATGCCCATTTTCCCCCTATCTCCCTCTTACGCCAAATTAAAGATATTCGTTACAGCCCAAAGTCTTTTACTGGAGAACTATTCGGTAACAGTGCAGGCAAAAGACCAAATATCGGTATTCTCGCATGATTCTTTTGAATGCAAAAAAATCTCTGGAGCAAAATATACCAAAGTCCCTACCCAACCAGCATTTTTTGTTGACTGTAAACTTTCCGATAAAAAGTTACTTTTTCCTAGTCCAAAGTCATAAAAATAAACTTTTAAGTGGTTATCCACTAAAATATTAGAGGTTTTGATTATAATCAGTCAATTAAATTCCAAGTTAAAAATTCAATTTTACTAATTATTCTAAAAACCTAAATTACTGCTACTTTTTCATATAACTTCTAACCAAAGGGAGATTCCGCTAAACCACCAACAGCGAAACATTCCCAGAAGTGCGACGACGACCAATTACAGAAACAAAAAAAACTTACCAACAAGTAACTCACTCAGGGATAACTCCAATTCAAAAAGCGCTCCAGGACAACTCCAATAAAAAAACACTCTGTCTTTTAACTTTATTTATTAAATTTCCGACCGGCAGAATTTAGCTAATTACTAACAATTGTTGCATGTATTTGTTAATTTGTTTAAACTGTAACGAGTCTCAATTATTTAAAACTTACACCAGACTCGAAACGCGAAACTCTTATTCTGACTTTTCACCCCGAAAGAAACACAAGAAATCCAACGCTGGACGAAAGGGGAGATCCTCCGAATCCACGGATTGGTGAAATATCCGCTCGAGACACAACGAAGTTTGAAAAATAAACTTACCAACGGCTTTCCGCTGAAAATATCACCATTTATTGCCGGCCTCGGCAACGCAGAAAATAAAATGTTAACAAAAACAAACAGGTTCAACACTCAGAAAAAATACACGTTTCGGTAGTCTCTTTCAGTTTATTTCACCACTCACCCCTTTTTACTACAATTAACACTTTTAATCAATCTCACTTAGTTCGCAATTTCACGAGCGCGTGGTCTCACCGAAAGAAAAGTAATTAATAATGTCCGTGACCTAGTCCCTAATTCGATCAGCCGGTCGATCCCCTTCCTGCGATCTTCTTCTTATCTCCGTCCTTGTCCCTCAGTCCTGTAATTGGTCCCTTGATCCAAGAATCCGGAAACCTACGAAAAACGCTCGGAAAACGAAGCTGACCTCACGCAACTCCTTATTCATTGGACACTCAAGCCAACAACCAAAATTACACGCAAAAACGAATATGAGAAACGAAAGAATTCCAAGACTAAAGCGAAAAGAAATACTCTTTACAGCCTTGAATATTCTAACTCTAAATTATATCTTAAAAATTAAATAACTAACGATTCACAACGTTACAATTCCCCCTCTCCCCCCCTAGGCCGATAATGATTTGAAAATAAATCAAGATCGCCGAAACAATTAAAACCCCTTATTTCATAAAGAAAATAAAAACTCTGACCATTATGATCAAACAAAACGAATACTTTTATTGTTCTTCCTCAATTAACTAAGGGTTTTCCCGGAAACAACAAAAAAACGGAATGACAACCCGCTTTCCGGGAAATAACAAAAAGAAAACTCAAAACTGAAAATAACCAGAAAAATATCCAAAATATAATAAAATAAAAACTCCTCTCTCACACGCAGATAGTCTCTCCCACCACTTCACTTATTTATCTTCCCTCTTCCTCTCACGCAGAAATTGGGACATCGCTTCCTGGGCGATTTCCGGCGGATACCCCCTCAGGAGCTCCGTTAACTCACGGAGTTAAGCCAAAAACTCCCGGCGTTCTCCCTGGTTGGTCTCCTCTTGAAGTGGCACCGCCAACTCAACGTCCACTTCTTCCACTTGATGCGGAAGCTCCACGGATTGGATGCGAGGGATATTATTCACCTCGGCAAATTGCTCAAAATCCGCGAATACCTCCGGACTTATCTCAGGAAGGGAGAATTGGCCAACTTCCCCGGCATCCGATATGATTGCCACAATCTCCTCCTCACCTCCTCTTGCTTCTGCCCCTTCTACCACAAGCTCGGGTAACGCGTCAGGCGTCTGCTCGAGGAGAACTTTCTGCTTCTTTTTCTCTCCATTTCTCCTTCATTCTGGTCTGCCTTGGGGAGAACCTCCAGTCAGCGGCACGAAGGGCTGGCCTTTAAGGCGATCGACTCCACTACTGGATTCCTGGTCTCGCTTGGCTTTGTAAAACCTTGAGCGCCTCTCCCGATGTTGGATCATGCGCCTCCCACAATTCCAGCAATAAATACCGCTGACTGGATCAGGGCACTGCTTCCTATTATGGCCTTGGCGTCAGCAATTTTGGCAATCACCAAACGGAGGATCTAGATCCGGATCAGTGGGGATAATGCAGAGATTGCCAAACATCACCCCATGCCTGATCACCTGTAGATGGCGAGGCTTCCCCACCTCCATCTCGCACGCAGAAACTGTACTCTGGGATTCTGGAATCCCTGGAGGAGTCACTGGCCTTGGTGGTGGAACTGGTGACTGGTCCCTAGGACTGACCAACTCCAATGCCGGTCCACGACGGCGGTGAAGCTCTTGCGCCAGACTCTCTCGCAAATGTGGGAGCTTCCTTTTCGCCCTGCGCTCTGACTGGCTGATCGTTCTCTCCAGCTCTGCCACGGCCAGACGACTCTGCCATTGCTCATGCGATTCTCCATCTCGTTGAGGCGAAGGAGAGTCACTCCTTTTCTTTGTCGAGGGTCCCTCTTTTCTCACATCAAACGAGACTCTCTTGGGGATAGCTCCCCTCGACATGTGGCCACGTGACGACCTTGGATCCCCGTCCTCCGAAACCACCGGAGAGGGCGTAACCCTGTCCGCAGAAAAGTCTTCATCTCCTGACATCTCCTCTTCTGACAGCTTCTCTTCGTCAGACATTCTCACGCAGATACTCGAGTCTGAAAATCATAATCAATACATAATTAAATCAACCAATTACACTTAAACATTTCGAGGAGGCAGATAGCGTTTTAAATCCGATACGTGAACTTTAGCGACTCTACGCGTATTTTCGGCTCGAAGCATATATACTGATTGTGAAAGTTTTTCAATTATCTCGAAAGGACCTTCAAATTTCGGTGCCAACTTCGCTGAAAATTTCTGACTCGCGTTCGATAGTTTATGAGATTTCCATAAAACTAAATCACCAACGCTAAAATTCGCCTCACGCTTGTTTTTATTATAACACCTCGTTTGTTTCTCACGCTCCTCATCGATAAATCGCGCAACTAGATCTCTCAACGCATCAAGTCTTTTTAGTCGATCCGCCCACACTTCCGGATCGATTTTAGTCACCGATGATTTGTTTTCAACCTCTCTGCGCAAACTCTTTACAGGCTTAGGGTGTTTAACATAATTTAAAAATGCCGGAGACATTTTCGTGGTAGCCTGAGTTGCTGTATTGACAGCGTGCCTAAACTCGTGCACATTTTTATCCCACTCTCTGTGGTCAGCGCCCACATAAGTCGCAATCATAGTCTTGAGAATCCGATTGCTTCTCTCGACCGGATTGGCTTGCGGATGATAGGGAGGAGTTGTCAGATGACGCACGCCATACTCTTCCAGAGTCTTTTTAAGAAACTGATTATCGAACTCCTTCCCATTATCAGTGAGCAGGAAATTTGGACTTTCCCACCTGAACAAAATCAATTCTTCGAACGCTCGTGCAATTGATTTGCCGTCAGCCTTTCTAAGTGGTTTGACTTCGATCCATCTGGAGAACAAGTCTTGAAATACCACCAGATACTTACACTGACTCTTACTCGGTGGAAACTTTATACAATCCGCTGCCACTACTACCCACGGTCTCTCTACGATTCTCTGACCCATTAATCCGTTTGCGCCCTCTTGTGACACTTTGTGGAGCTGACAGTTTGGACACGTTCTCACGAAATGGTGTACATCGTTCCAGACTCCTTGCCAATAATACTCTCTCGCAACTCGGTAGTAGGTCTTCTCGATCCCAAGATGTCCCGCTGATTTTTCTGAATGCTCATCATTCATAATTCTCTCACGATATTCCGCTGGTACCACTAGTTTCCACCCATCTTCGTCTCCGATGAATGGCATTAACAATGGATCGTTTCGAAAATGGTACAGTCGGCCATCTTCCACTTTCCAGCCTGGAAATCGTTGAGGAAATTTTTCGACTAACTCACGCCTTTTTATATACCATCCGTCAGTGATGTCCTCAAACGCTGCTACGTCATCAGTTGTTTCCTCGAACATCCTGGACAATGCATCAGGGACATGATGTTGTGCTCCAGCTCTGTGGATGATATCGAAGTCCCACTGCTGCATTTCCAGGGCCCAACGCGCTAATCGACCAGAGGGTTCTTTCAAGTTTCTAAGCCATTTTAACGCACTGTGATCAGTGATCACTTTAAACTTGTATCCCTCTACATAAGGTCTTAGCTTTTTGATCGACCATAACAACGCTAAACACTCTTTCTCGGTCACGCTATAATTTTTCTCTGGCGCAGATAGTGCTTTACTGATAAAGACAATAGGATGCTCTCCATCCTCTGACTCTTGCGTTAGCACCGCGCCCATAGCAAACCCACTGGCATCCCACTGAATGGTAAACGGCTTCGTAAAATCTGGTCGAGCCAACACTGGAGCTGAAGTAAGTTTCAATTTCAACGCTTGAAACGCTTCCTCTTGCTCTTTTCCCCATTCCCACGCTTTATCTTTTTCAATAATTTTAACAAAGGTAATTTTAACTCACTATCATTTTCAATGAAACGTGAGTACTATCCGACCATTCCCAGAAATCGTCTTAATTGTTTTAGATTTTGAGGTGCAGGATAATCTAGAACTGGCGCTACTTTCTCTGGATCTGGTCTGAGACCTTCGCTATCGAGAACATACCCCAAATACGCTACTCTGGAACATCCGAACTCACACTTCTTAGGATTGACCACTAATCCGGCTGACGCTAATCTCTCTAAGACGAGTTTGAGCCACTTCTTGTGTTCCTCAAAATCGTCAGTGACAATGATGATATCATCAAGATATCCGAACACTACGGACTCAAATTCTGGACCAAACAGGGCATCTACCAAACGCTGAAACGTCATTGGAGCGTTTGTTAAACCAAATAGCATTCGCTTAAATTGCCATAGTCCTGACCCAGGAATGGCAAACGCTGTATACTTTTTACTCTGTTCGGCCATTGGTACTTGATGATACGCCTGCTTCAAGTCTATTTTTGAGATGAAACGCGCTTTCCTGAGCTTGTCCAAAATTGAATCCATGCTCGGGATTGGATAAGCGTCCCGGACGGTCACTTTGTTAAGATCTCGGTAATCCACGCAAAATCTTAATGATCCGTCCGCCTTTTTTACAATTACTGGAGCACTGCTACAATCACTCGCTGAACGCTCTGTAATCCCCTTCTCGTGCATTGTCTGGACTTCTTGTTTGGCCCAGTCAAGAATTGCAGGTGACTTCCTTCTTGGTCGATGTTTGATCGGCCTGTGATCTGTAACGCAGATATTGTGTTCGGTCATAGATGTCAGTCCATGCTCTTCGGTTTGTGATAGAATTAACTGATCAGTCATACGCTGAATTTCGGAACGCTGATCTCCGGTCAACTCCGAAATTCCTGCACACTCGGCTTGGATCTCACCATCGTTACTCTGATCAATGTCTGCAAACTTGTGCCATTCTTGTTCGTTTATTCTCCACAAACCTCTTTTAGGCCACAGCAGGATATCCATTTCACGGAAGAAATCATTGCCCAGGATAATGTCCTGTTTTGTAGTGTCGACCGTTTTTAGTTCCAAGGAGCTCGAAATGCCATCAACATTTACCCACAAACGTAATTTCCCAAGAGCACCACTTACACCACCAAGTACACTCTCAATGGCGGAGTTCGCTGGTATAATTCGATCTTTATATAGTTCGAATAGTTTTCGTCCGATAATGGAAACTGTGGCGCCCGTATCCACCATCGCTAAATAAGAGCAACCGCCGATTGCTATTCTCATATAGCATCTATTTTCATTGGTTGTCCCATCTAGCATCTCACTCTCTACATTTTGATCAACTGCATTAGATGCAGTTTCTCTCCTCCCCTGGACTTCACGTGCTGATGCACCATCAGTACTGACTGTCCCACACGCTTCAGGACTCACTGTCCCGTTCACACGCTCAAAAATTTTATCATTTTCCCCTGATACAGGTAGCGTTTCATCGACTGACGTATGCAACGGCAGGATCACGCTATCCTGAGTAACCTCTACAGGTGTCCCATCTATCCCACCTGTCACTCTCCATGAAATCCTTTAAGTGGACTGTACGTTCACGTCATCATTGACCAACTCGTTCATTATCTCTTCATTAATCCCCTGGTCAAGATTTTGTGAACTTGTCCCACTCTCTGGTTCAATGGCCACACTCGCAGAAATTTGTCCCCGTTTATTAGTAGCAGGTTCATCTTCATTATTTTCACTATATTTCATAGCTACTAATGAAGTGAATGCTTCTCTCTCCCCGGTTGGGACATCTACTGTCCCGCCTGGGATTGGAGGGGAGGGTTGTTCTGTCCCCCCCTGTCTCGTTTCCCAACATCTCACGGATCACCACACAATTGGGACAGTATTTGAAAACCGCGCCTTGTGTCCCACACACTTGGCAATAGCGGTTGTTTGGCTGTCGAGTTCTGGGACACTCCGCTGCATAATGTCCCTGCTGATTGCAGCGTCTGCAAGTTCGAAAACTGCACTCAGCTGCACGGTGTCCCACTACGTTGCAATGCTAACAAGCGCCTAGAAATGGACGTTGACCTTGCACGTTAACACTGGGGACACCAGCTCGCGGCATCTGCTGCCGTGGTGGAAACACACGCTGATTTTGTCCCATCCTGGGAACCACTGGAGGGACACTCATCACTGCTTGTGCGTAGGTAACTAGCACGATAGGTGCTGGCTGGGATGGTCCCGGCTGAGACGGCACAGGTATTTCCATTCTTGTCCCAGTTTGTCCCATACGCATCCCACTTGTCCCCACAGTTCTGAAAGCGTCAACACTTGCTTGTTTTGGTGGACCTGACGCTTTGGCATTGTTTTTGTTCCCCTTCTTACTTTTGGACTTTGACCCACTCGCTTGTCCCGATTCTCGCGGAGGCTGGCTGGAATCTGAGGACGTTTTCTCGATCAAAGCATACAGCTTTATTACTCTCTCCGTTTTAGGAGCAGCGAACGGAACCTTCATCTTGTCCCTGGAGGAGGGGTTGTGCGTAGCGTTTGTCCACCTCCTTGATTTTCTCAAGGCGTCTCAACACACGCTCAAATTCAGCAACTGTGGACACACTTTGGTACACGAACTGACGCCTATATTCAGGAGTGAGTCCCTCGAATGCAATTTTTAAAAATTGCTCCTCTGATATGGGACACTTCATAAGTCCCATAATTGTGCGGAGTCCGAGCGTGTACCCGGACACCTTTTCCCCTTTTGCTTGCGTACGCTGTTTTAACTCAACAAGCAACTCTTCATCTCTCATGGACGCTGAGAACTCACGCTTAAACACACGCTTAAAATTTCTCAGCGACGAGATGTCTTTTTTGACAACGCGATACCACCTGCTAGCGGTACCACGCAAAACACTGGGCAAAGCCCCCAAAATTTCTCGATCCGATAAACGATAACACTCCTGGCAGTCATTTCATTCCTCGCGGGGGACAGCGCTGGTACCGCTGTTTTTCTCGGTCAGAAAAAAAGTCGGATTCTGACTGATCGGACGAGTCAGAATCACTAGAGGAGAGTTGAAGAGGTGACTTCGGTCGACTTCGTGAAGTGGGATCACTACTACTACTTCTATTCGGCAGAGGTGACCTTGTTCTCGAACTTTTCTCTGAAAAAGTCCTACGCTTTTTCTTCTTCCCCTTCTTTTCGTTCTCTGCCCCCTTCTCTTCAACACTCAATTGCGCCCATTCTTCCTTCTCAGGTGGCACAAGTGTCACTTTCTGCTCCAGTGAGGGTGGGGGTGGGTGCCCTCAAGATTTGGTAGAGGGGTGTTTTGCTGACACCTTGGAGGGCCCGGGGGGTAAATTTACTAGGGGGTTTCTAGGCAAACCGAGATTTTCACTGGTGGCCATTTTATAACCTGCTTGCCGGTGCTGGTAAAGTATTGACTGCAAATCCGTGCTCAACTGCAGACGTGCCCTCATCTCACGCAAATCTTTCACGTTGGGGGACATCGTGGCCGACATTACCGACCCACCCGGCCCTGAGAACACGGTTGAAGTAATTGCGCCCGGGGTATTTTGACATATGCCCGACGTCATTGTCGTCGTGACGGGGATCGTGGTGGTAAATGACGTCATCGGGAACGCACTTATAGTCCCTGTCACGTTTGATGACGTGACACACACGCTAGTCACCACAGACGTTGCCGTCGTCACGGTACTCGGCCCCCATACGGTACTCGGAAGTGTCACGTTTACGGCTATTGACGTCACGGGCACATTGCCAATATTGATTTGCTCGCGAAACAAATCATTTAAATCACCCTCTTGAGGTTCACTATTGGTCAATTCCCCACCCGCATTTAGATCACTCGCCGATTCTAAGTTCAGTTCTCCCACTCCCTCTCCGTTCAATGCCTCAATGAGAAAAATCGACTTTGACTCTGCCGAATCGTACATGTCATACCACGGCACTTTTAATGATTCCGGAAAAATCAATTTTATTTCCAACCGTAAAAGTCTTTCGCGGAGGACTTGGAGTGAGCCTCTGGTGCTGCACTCTTGAGCTGTCAATTCCGCGATCACTTGGTCCGGCGACATTCGCCTAATCCCGTCGCACACTTGACTCACTTGATCGGTCTTTAGAAATTCTAACAATTTTCGCCAATACCCTTCCATTGCGACCGATTAAGAATTTCGAAAATCAAAATAGTCAAAATGTCTGACACGACACTATATTTCTCCACGAGAAAGAAAAATCTTTTAAAATTCTTGTAAACTACACACAAGTTTATAAACACCCGTCTTTGATTTTTAAATCGTAACACACGCAGAAATTCCAGTATTGAAATCAATGGTCAACTGGACTGGGGGAGGTAATCGTGAGTACCGCCCCTCAATAACCGAAATCTCAACTCCGAAATATTTTCGCGTTGGTTCAAAAATCAACTAAATCCCAATAATTCCGAAAAGAAAAACAAAATTCGAAAATTCACTTTGTTAATAATAATTTCTGACCGGTCACAAAAGGTCCGACCGAAAAAAAAAAAATGTCACTCTTGAAGAAAAAAGAAAATTACACGAGGTCTCACTCGCGCCAAAATTCTTCTGTTGCGGTGACGAAATATCGCGAAACTGGGGGAGGTAACTACTGTTGGTTTCCACGATCACCTGTCACACGCTAATTTCGCAGAAAGAGAATTTTAAACACAAATTTCATTAATCAATTGCCAATTCAAAAATCAAATTAAACATGATAAACAATTTCCACAATTTTAAACAAAAAAAACAATACACAATTTATAAAATGTTCCTGGTAATAATAATTCTGCTTACAGAACTATTTGAATTCTCTTTGAGAAAATTTCCCACACGCAATCTACTCATTCGAGAATTTTCTGAGAAAAATAAAAAAAAATCACTTCTCAGACCTCGGCGAAATTTTCTGAAATTACTCGAAATCAGAACTCAATTCGCCATAAATCAATAATTTTTCACTACTTCGCTAACACGTGGTTAACGAAAAAAAAAGAATCTTCACATCAATTGAAATGAATTTCTGAATTTATTCTAACACGCTTCGCGAACTAAAAATCTCGAAAATTTTCCCCGGAACCAAATTAAAAATTAACACAATTTCTCTACTCGAACGTTTTTCATTTTTAAATCAAACCGATTTAAAATCTAACGATCATTAACACTTTGAAATTTGTACTACTTAAACTTTCTTTTTTTTTTTTTTTTTTAAATCTCGGCACTAAATTTTATTTTAAAACTCAATAATCACTCTTTCTAAAGTCTCGGTTTTAATAAATTATTAAAGTCTCGTTACTTTAAAATAATTTTTTCACGCAGAAATTTCGAAAATTTAACGTCCATTTGACGTCACTTCCGAGCACATGTTCGCGAAAAATGTCGAAAAATCGGAATTTAATATATTTTCCAATTCAAAAATCCTGAAAAATGCGCGAAAATCGAGAAGCTTATTACAAAAAATTTATTTAAAAATTTTTGTGTTTTATTTAACGAGAATTCGTCATAATGGCACACTTTCGTTTTGCGCACTTTTCCCCGAACACGTTTTCTGCTATTTGAATCTTCAGAAAAAAAAAAATTTCAAATTTTAATAAAAGAAATTTTTACTTTTAATTCTTTCAGAGAATTTTCTTTCTGAAATTGTACCGGCTCATTTTACCAGTACGCTATCTCTCTCCTCAATTATATTTTATTTTATTTTAATTCCTCACGCAGAAAGTCGTGTCTCAAGAATTCGGAGAATTTCCCCACAAGGGATGCCAATTGTAACGAGTCTCAATTATTTAAAACTTACACCAGACTCGAAACGCGAAACTCTTATTCTGACTTTTCACCCCGAAAGAAACACAAGAAATCCAACGCTGGACGAAAGGGGAGATCCTCCGAATCCACGGATTGGTGAAATATCCGCTCGAGACACAACGAAGTTTGAAAAATAAACTTACCAACGGCTTTCCGCTGAAAATATCACCATTTGTTGCCGGCCTCGGCAACGCAGAAAATAAAATGTTAACAAAAACAAACAGGTTCAACACTCAGAAAAAATACACGTTTCGGTAGTCTCTTTCAGTTTATTTCGCCCTCACCCCTTTTTACTACAATTAACACTTTTAATCAATCTCACTTAGTTCGCAATTTCACGAGCGCGTGGTCTCACCGAAAGAAAAGTAATTAATAATGTCCGTGACCTAGTCCCTAATTCGATCAGCCGGTCGATCCCCTTCCTGCGATCTTCTTCTTATCTCCGTCCTTGTCCCTCAGTCCTGTAATTGGTCCCTTGATCCAAGAATCCGGAAACCTACGAAAAACGCTCGGAAAACGAAGCTGACCTCACGCAACTCCTTATTCATTGGACACTCAAGCCAACGACCAAAATCACACGCAGAAACGAATATGAGAAACGAAAGAATTCCAAGACTAAAGCAAAAAGAAATACTCTTTACAGCCTTCAATATTCTAACTCTAAATGATATCTTAAAAATTAAATAAGTAACGATTCACAACGTTACAAAACATATTAGTATTGTTTATTTGCAACTTTTCATGTAATAGAGCTAGAGATTTGTAATTTTTTCCTAATTTTGCAACTATTCAAGCTTAGTAAATGCCCAATATTAGTAAAAAAAAAAAACTAAAATATATACAAAATCAAAATATATAATTATAAAAATTGTTTAAACAATTTAATATTGTTTATTTGCAACTTTTCACCTAAAAGAGCCAGAGTTGTAACTTTGTTTAATTTTGCAACATTTTAAGCCTATGAAAGCATAATACTAATAATAGACGAAAATCCGCAATTATGAAAATTGTTTAAAGAAATTAATATTGTTTATTTAATACTTTTTATCTAATAGAGCTAGAGATGCCTAGTTAAGCCAATTACTAACAGTAAAATAAAAACAACAATTATGAAAATGGTTTGAAGAAAGTAATACCTATTGTTTATTTTAAATTTTTTTAACAAGTGAATCAACAAAATTGTAAGTTTACATAAATTTGTCTGTTTTTACTGCAGCTTAAGTTTTTTTAGAACTTATGTCCAGGGTTTAAAAGTGATTAAGAATATTGCGGAGCGAAAGGTCAAATTAATGACAGATTCTAATAATTTTATAACAAGGGATGGAGATCAAAAACAGTATTTACTTCAAGTTGTTACGGAACACCGTAGACAGTTAACAGATTGAGATAAAAATTTACAGTTAGTACTGGTTTTTACTAGCCGAGAAGTTGCAAAATTATGGAAAAAATTCAACTCTCTAGCTCTATTGAATGAAAAGTTGCAAATTAACAATATTAATTTGTTTAAACAGTTCTTATAATTGTATATTTTATTTTTTACTAATATTGGGCATTACTACTCTTGAATAGTTGCAAAATTAGGAAAAAGTTATAACTCTCTAGCTGTATTAGATGAAAAATTGCAAATAAACAGTACTAATTTGTTTAAACAAATTAACAAATACATGCAACAATTGTTAGTAATTAGTGTGCATGTTATTAAACGAAATTTTGATGAAAAATATTGTAAAAAGTGGTAATAAATATATTTTTTAACGATATTTCCCGTTTTTTTCATTTCATGGGGGTTTTTTAGGGCCCTTTAAAAAATATTTAATAGTAAAAAATTGTTAAATAATTTATTGGATCTTATTCTTTGAACTCTTCTAAAGGGAATCAGCGTTATCCGGTCAAAAGACATTAATATTCATGGATTGTAGAACAATTCTACGAAAAATTTTCGACATAGAACAATCCTAGGGGGTGAGACCATAACATTTTTAACTTTTTGTTTTTGGACCACCCTAGTAAGAATACAATGACACAAAATATTTAATGAATTATATTTATTTTCGAATCTATGTATAATTGTATTGTACATCAAGGTCAAACAGAATGTCGTACAATGAGTGGAACTTAAAATATTTCATAACAATATGGCATTTGTTTTTGTAGGACAAACTAACATAATAGCAATAATATTAGGAAGCCTGACTTTATAGAGTAATTTTATTTCTTTTAATAAAAACGTATCCTTCTCTTTGCTGGTAACTGTCGTCTTTATTGCCACTCGAGCTCCAGCATATATTCCCTGAGCACCTTAACCCAGAATATTGTCAGAAAATTTCAAATCTCCCCTTTTAACAATATTTACAGGCACATTCGGGTGACCGTTATTGGCTTTAGAATGTGAAAAAAATTAGCTGTGCACAAGGATAGCCCAATCGATCAGTATTAACCCGTACCACCGAAGGGTTAAAGTTTACATGGAAATGCTGAACACGAATTCGATGTCAAAAATAAGTTTTGACAACTGCTACCTCTCAATAACCCTAAGGCACATTCAACTTATTAATATTGTTCGTTATTGTTTGGTTTTCTAAAGATTTCTTAAAAACGTTGACACTTTCGACTGCCTGCTTTTCAGTATATTTTTGACATGAAAGTTTCGAGAAAGAAGGGATACTTATTTCAGAATACATCATACTGTTGTTTTCAATTGAATATACATTGAAATTAGAGTTTGTATAATTGGCCAACTTTTTACTGAGAGGCTTATCATTTCTTAAGCTAACCGAAGTACTGACACTGAATTCTTTTTTTACATCTGATCTCTTGGAAAGGCTGGTTCCTGTGTTTCGGTAGCTGTTAATTTCCAAACTTGTTGATTGTATTGCAAATGAAGGTTTGTTTGACGTTGAAGTTGATGTGGAAGGTGTTAAATGTTTTGTGGTCGTCTTTTCGAATTTGCTATTTGATGAAATTACCTTCACTGCATCAACTGACACGTCAGAATTGTTCATTTTTGGCACTCTGTTAATAGCAGGGGTTGATGGGTCCTTTAAATTCTTATTTTCGGCTTGGTTGTGTCCATATTTGTAACAATTGTCTCCTTTTTATTCAATTTGAATGTCGTGTACAAGCAAATGCTCAAAGGGTAACCTATTCTTTTAAACTCCTTTGTGGACTCCCAAAAGTCAAAATGTTCTGCCTCCTTATTTTCAAAATCTGTTACTATCTTCCCTTCCAAAGATTATAATGTCACATCAGACTTCGTAAAGTACAATGTATTCTTATTATTTATGTACTCCTTCAATAGGATATTTTTTAATTTCATTGGTCCGTACTCCCTAGAGCCATTTAGTTCAATTTTAACTGCTTTTCCAATGTGACTGCCTATCAACGTATATTCCGACTTCTCGTCCAATCTATTTTTTCAGTATATATGTACAAATCGTTTGCTATATGCTAGAGTCCTTTTTTTTTTTACTGGAACCGGCTCATAATGGGTTTTTATTTTTACAATTTACTGTTCATAAAAAATGTTTGCAAATGATTCTCCAAAATCAGAAATAAAATAAAAAAAATACACTACCGTCGGGGAATTGTCGGTACAAATGGTTTGCGAACAGTAAAAAAATGTCTTTGACTTTAGAAAAAAATAGTTTAATTCAGGAAAAAGATATAGACTTAAAACTTAGATTGTTTAAAAACTTAAAGAATTTTGCGTTTAGTGATATATAATGCAAAAATTTAAAATCATTTGCAAGGCTTACATCACTTGATATGTTTTTGAAAGTATTTTGGAATTTTCTCATTTTTGAATAAGTGGGAAACACTAGTTGTAACTAAAAAAAGTGCTTTTTTCAAGAATTTTTTCCTAGAAAAACATGAAAATTTTTGAAGAATACTATTTATTAGTTAAAAGTACATGTTAAAAGCTGTAATTTAGAAAAAAAATTATTTTTTAACCAAAACTTTTAAAGATATGAGCCATTGAAGCAAAGCCTTCCAAAAAAGGTGATTTGCGGTGAGCCGGATTCCGCAAGCATGCTTCGTCTAAAATGCAAAAATTAAATTAAAGAAAAAAAAATTGGGAAAATGGCGACCTGTCAAAGTCAAAAGTATGATTTTCGTTTTAAAAAAAACGGTCATTTTTCAGCTATATAAAAAAAAGTTTTGCATAAAAAAAATTCTTCCATCAGTAAATCGGTTAAATGGTTTTCGAATAATCGTGCTCACCGACTTTGAAAATGTCATTTTGAGAAAAACGCATTTAAATTTTCAACGTACTTTTTTGGCAAATACTTGAAATGACCTTTTCTTGTAATATTACTCCATCTTTCCTCAAAATTATGAAGGATAGGTACAAAAACTGTAAATCTAAGCGTAAAACAAAAGAGGAATAGCCATTAAGCACCAGGTGCAAGTGTTGGCGATCTGAAGCCGCATTGTGCTGTATATCTCATTTATTTTTTAAAACTTATACAACATTAAGCATTACAGTCTCGATTTTAAAAAGAGTCTTTTACATTTGTAATGTAAGACGTTTATAAAGGATGAGATAAAAATAAAATAAAAATCAATTATCTGAATGGCTATCATCCTTACAATAATTATGTTTGTTAGAAAAATGGGAATGATTGCATTATAATTAATTTAAATTTTGCAATGCGAAATAACTAATTTAAAAGACGTTTTGCAGCAATTGCACATGAAATAGTACATGTGTGAGAGCCGATGTATGTGCAAACACATCCCAGCGTACACATGCTTATACCTGCAGGCATACTATGACAATGTGTTGTTTCCACACTATTGCATTTTCGCAATGATGAGTTTTTGAAAATTAATAAAATCATTAGCTTTTATTAAACCAAAATTATATAAATTCATATACCATTAAATAAATTAATAGCCCTGACTGACTTCCAAATTCTTAAATAAAATGAACTTTTATTAAATTAGTTAAAACAAAAGTTATATAAATAACAATTTGAAGGATTCAATAAAATGAGTAATCAAACTAAAATAAAATAAGATGTCATCTATCGCTAGTTGTTGTCATTCCATATGCATTTTAGCAATAATAATCAAATAAATTATTACAAAGAGTGAAAATTAAAACCCACACACTTTGGAAATTCTATTACTTGATTTAGAACTAGTTAAGCCTACAAATTTCAAACATAAAAAAAGAACATAAGAACAAAAGGAGGTAATTTTGTTGTTTGAAAATGAAAAATAAATAAGTCAGGCTGTGTATTGCTGGAATTATTTCCATCGCGTATGGATACAACGACCAGGAAAGATGATGGGTCATCAAAAATATCCAGGTAGCAACACCTCCTGCAACGCCTCAAAAATACAAAATTGCAAATACTTCAAATTTGACATTTCCTAACAAAGGAACAGAGGTGGCTTGTTTCATTAAAGAAATTAACTGGGCACAACTTATCGATGCGTCGAAGAGGTAAAAGCTCTCAGATGTTAAAAGTTGACTGCTCGTCGCGAGTTCTAAATCGTATTTCTTTGACTTTGATTTTTAATTCGAGAATGACCGCGACGGTTTTATTTCGTGAATTCGTAAATAAAAATCAAAGTCATTATCGCGTTTTCTAATTGTTTTTTATTTCAACTTGCAGTTTTCATCGAAAGTAGTCACGGTAATTAATTTAACTGCAAAGAAATTGGAAGTCGGGGTAGAATTAAAATTTTCGGTTTTCCAATTTATTGATTTTTCCTAGTATAATTCGAATAATAAATAAAATCAATAGACAGATACAACTGCCCTTTGAATTTTTTCAAATGTAAAATTAAGTTATTTTAAGTTAATAAAAATGTAATATTTAAAAATATTACAAAAAATACTAAAATCAAATTTCAAAAATTCACCAATACTGGCGGTATACTGGTAAAGTATAATCTCGTTCTATTCACACTACACAACCAACATGCACACGCAATCGTTCTCTGTTGACAATTCAACTATATTTGTAACTTTTTTAACATTTTGATTGTTTGAATAAATTATTTTAAAATGGCAAATCATTTATAAATAATTAATTTCCTTCTACTATTCCAAAAGATAAAGACAAACAGAAAAGGCTTGAATAAATAAGTCAGGAATTCTACTCATTTTACTACTCCGTGACGAGTTAAAACTATATTTTATTTTCGCAAACAATAAAATTTAAATATTTAATTTCTTGTTCGTGACAACATTTAAAAAATATTGAGTAGTTCTTTAATAGTTTGAAAAAATGTCTGAGCATATTTTTCTGAAAATCATCCGTTAATGCGACACCTTTCGTTCCTCTCGTTCTTTGCGTCAGGGCCGAATAGGTGTCAATTCGAGGGGATTTAATATTAGCACATGCATTTAATTATTAACATTGCTATTTATACAAACACAGAATTGTACAACAAGGGCTTCAAGTATAATTCCTCTCGAATTGTCACCTTTTCATCCCTGACGCAAAGATCGAGAGGAGGGAGAGGTGTCGCATGAACGGACGATTTTCAGAAAAATATGCTCAGACACTTTTTCAAATTACTAAAGAACTATTCATTACTTTTTTAATTGTCAAAAACTCTTTTTAAAGCTGAGACTGCAATGCCTAATGCTGCATAAGTTTAAAATTTTCCTTTAATTATTCTAGATTATGCAGGGTCTGAAACAAATGAATCAAAAATGAGAAAATTACAAAATATTTTCAAAAACATATCAAGTAATGTAATCCTTTCAAAAGGTTTTAAATTTTTGCATTATATGTCACTAAACCCAGAATTCTTTATGCTTTCAAAAAATCTTAGTTTCAAATCTGTATCTTTTTCCTGAATTAAACTATTTTCTTCTAAAATTAAAGACATTTTTCACTGTTCACGCACTCATCGTACCGATAATTCCCGATGGTAGTGTAATAACAGAAAGAATAGAATTATGTGAGGGGTTAATACCAAAAAGAGGATCAAAAACAGGTCGCCATAATTTTTTCCAAAACTCAATTAACAGAATCTCAAATAGACCGAAATTTATTTGTCAGAATATTAAAGTTTCCGAATCATTATTTGTGACGTTGGGCAGTGAACGAAAAGTGAGCCTAATGTTCTTGTTGTGTAAGGTCCCTTTCACCATAAATCGTCACATTTGTCAGAACTTTGAACTTCCTAAATATATATTTATAAGAATCTTTTTTAACTTTATGAATCTCCAGTTGTCAGAATATTCAAGTTTCACAATCTCATTTTATAAAAATTTATAACTTCCCGAATTGTCATTTGCTACCATATTTAGCACTTCGACTACTATACAGACCGAATTTGCATCTGACGGACCAAAGAAATTTAGGATTGCTAAAAAAAACTTTCTGAGTAATAATTTAGAAAAAATTACCAGACAATCAGAAAGTTGTTTTAGCAATTCTGAATTTCTTTGGTCCGTTAGTTGCAAATTTTGTCTGTTTAGTAGTCAGAGTGCTAAATATTGTGGTAAATGAAGATTTGGGAAATTTAATATTCTGACATAGATATTCGAGAATTCAAAAGTTCTGACAAAATTAAAATTTCTTACAAATGGTGATTCAGAAAGTTCAATACTCTGACAAACAAATTTCGGCTTATTTGAAAAATCTGTCAATTAAATTTTGGAAAAAATGATGGCAAACCATAAAAACGACTGAGTACAAAAGTGGGTTAACTGCACTGTGAATACTAAAGAGCTTAAAAAAATGTATAAATTTATTCAATTTTAATTTTTTTGCGGTGAAAAAATACGTTACTTTTTTAGAGGTCAGTATGGGTTTATTGTACAAATTTTCAAGGATTTATTTTTTATATTAAAATATATTTTTATAACTCAGTCTTTTTATACCTAAAAATTGACATTTAAAAGTAACAAAAAATATTTTTCATTTTTATTTTTGATTGTTTATTTCTGCGAAATAGCTGCTTAAAGTTAGCCTTAAATTTTACTGGCCGACACGATATCTGGAGTTTGAATTGTCTAAAATCAAAAAATCAAGTATTTTTTTAAAATTTGGATCTGTAGTTATCTCGTGAACTAGGATCTTTTAATTCCGATGAAAGGAAACCAAATGGCCGAAGTTAAAATTTTTTACCCCTTTTTTACAACTTAATTTGTTTAAAAAAAGGGCTAAATATCAATGGATCTTCTTTATCCTAGTTCATGCCAAAGCGGCATGTGCATAGAAGAACCCTTGAAAATTTAAGCTTAATCGGTTGAATAGTTTTTCTTAAATCGTGTTGGCCAGGTCGAAAAACGTTGTTTTGAGAAAAAGGCGTTAAACATTCTCGCAACCAAGGGCTGCTCGCGCTTGTCACGCAATATAAAGATTCTATTGTACTTTTAATTGTTTAGGGAAAAATGACTTAAATACATAAATACTTTTCTCTAACATTGCTGTACATTATCAAATAATAAATTTTACTGATAATGCTATAATGACATTTGTTTAAACAATTTTTTACTGCTATGCTATGTGCCTTATGCTTCTGCAGTATCGCATTTTTTAGCAAGTTTTTGAACTCTACTACCTATATATTACTTTTTATCTTATTTCTATAGGTATATAGTATACGAAAAATAAATTTTTTTTAAAAAATAAATCCATACTGACCCCTTAACAAAACGAATTTTTTAAAAAACAAACTGTCAAAAAAGTCGCCGTTACAATTAACGAAGTAATTCTGAAGTGTAAAAATAGTGTTGAACATGAGTTCTAAAGTGTAATTTATTTTTTTGCTGTTAGTTTGCACATTGAAATTGATTGTCTAAGTTTAATTAAGTTATAATTTTGCCTCGAAAGAAAAATGTTTGTGTCTTCTTTAAAAAGTCACATGTCACTTTGAGTGGACCATTGTTTATAATCTTGAATTAACCGTCTAATTTTTTTCACTTTTAATGTCAATTTACCATTTCCATGGATATAAATTGAAAATAAACTTGATTTTAACTATATTTTATTTTCTTTATTAATATTTTTTGTGATTTTTTTGTAAAAACTGTATAGAATAACAGGGAGTCAAAACAAGATAATTTACTGAAAGAAATTAAAAATCTGAAATAACTTTAACAATTTCTTGAGTTTTTATTGATTTTCTGACCTCTTCTTGCAATTTTCTAAAAGTGGTCCACTTAAGGTTACATTTTTTTCATTCCTAAAAGAAACGCAAATTTTTTTACACCAATTTTATTTTTTCTAAATAACAAAATCAAAGCTCTCATGACATAAACTTTTATCTAGGGATCTAAACTGAAGCTTGGAATATAGAAGTACAACTAATTTACTTTCATAAAGAATTTATTCGAAATAAAGCTTAGGCGGTCCACTCATGGTGACATTACGCTACTTAATAATAATTTAAACGTAAAAAATCATCAATATTCCTTTAAACTTAGACTCATTTTCCTCCCAGCAGGGTTAAGTAAATAGAATTTACATTTTTTTTAAGTTATTATACACTCGTTTAACGACCTTACAGGCCTAATGAGTGTCCCCCGTAGGGAGTTCTTAGAATTCAGTACTTTTGTATATATTCTCTAAGTGTTTTTGCGTCTACAGAAGGGCTTGAAAATTAGGAGTACCCGCATTTGCCTCGACCAACCGGTATATTGGGTTTGCTCGCCAGTGGAGATGGAAAACTGTAGAAAAACCTCTCCTGAGTACAACCGGTTTATCGACAGTCGAGTTCTAGTGATCTACACAGTTCGATTACCCACAGTGCATATCATTATACCTCGACGTCTTTACTTTCCACTGAAGTTATCTCACAGCCGGAAAAAACACAAATGTTTATTTTCAAGTAGATCGCTTCTTAAACTGAAAACCTTTAATAAGGACGTAGTAAAAACTGGAGAAAACATTAAATAAATATCAAACAAATTATGAATAAATAAGATATTTACAAAAAGAAAAAACTGCAAATCATTATAAACGCAACCCATGTGGAAAAGTGTGACATGAAAATAATGACACGGATGCGTGTCATTACTTGCGTGTCATTATTTCGTGACCACACGGGAGAAAATGACATGGCAAAGTATGCACCAAACAGAATTTTATTATAAATTCTTTAATAATTTCATATAAACATACATTGTACACCATTTTGGGGAGGACAAGAATTTACTGCGCAGCCGTAGCTACTGTAAAATACGTAAAATACGACTGCGCATCGTATGGCATTTTTATGTTTCCTTTGCCATGTCATTTTCTCTCGTATCATTTTTCTCGTGCGGTCGAGAAAAAATGACACGCAAATAAATGATACGCATTCGTTTCATTATATTCATGTCACATTTTTCCATAAGGGAATTTTAAGAAAATAAGAAAAAAGAAAAGAAATATTAAATTAAGAAAACAAAACATAAAAAAGTGTAAAGATAAGAAAACAGTTTACAAATATTTAAGAAGAATCTTTAAAATAAAAAAAGGTATTGATATTATTCAAGAAACAGAGAAAAAATTTTAAAAGGTAGACAGGAATTAATAAGTAACAAAAAATATATAAAAAAGTAGAAAATCTTTTTCAAAAATTAAAATATTTGCAGACATTGATTTTCAAATTAAAAGAAAAAACCAGATAAGTCTGAGTTGGACTCGCATACCGAGGGTACCGTACACGAATCTTACGTATTTTTCTCCGCTGAATCCGAAGCATGAGTTAGAATAACCATATTGGCTAAACTTTTTGATATAATCTTTAAAAACGGCTCAAAAAACACGAACAAATACAAACAAACATCCCAAAAAAGCAAATTTTTTCGTGTTTTTGGTCAGTTTTTATGGTTTTGGATCCGAAGTGTCAATAGGGAACCTTTATGGTCAGACTCTTGCGTCCGTAGCCAAAATCGTGTCCTCTCCCCCCCCCCCCCCCTTAACTTCCAAAGTTTTTGACTTGTGGCGCCTTTGTACCTCATCCTGAGACTTATCTTTTCTCTTATTCTACTACATAGTAGTGGCATAAGTTTGTCTCGTTCTCACACTAGTTACGTGTCTGGACACCTAAAGATACCTAACTAGTGCGAGAACGAGACAAACTTATGCCACTGCTGTGTTTAGTAGAATGAGAGAAAAGTTAAGTCTCAGGACCAGATATAAAACCGCCATTAGGGTGCTGAAATTTGTTACACATATGTATTTTGATGTGCAGATTACAGGAAAAACGTAAAGAACACGATTGAAGGTGATGTTCATAGCGTTGTCACAAAAAAAAACAAGATTTTTGAGCATTTTTATTGCATTTTCGCTAAAACCTCTTGTTGTATTTTTGACATATTTATTATTACCACTTTCTCTATATTTTTCCTGTAATCTACACCAGAAAATCCATTTGTATGGCAAATTTGAGCTATCTGAGTAAAATGGTTTGGAAGAATGGGGGGGAATGGTCTATTTTTTTAACAAAAATGCCCTGAAAATGCATTTTTATCTCCCCTTATCACCCAAACTATTAGCCTTAGAGTGCTGAAATTTGGTACATTTAAATAGTTTGATGTGTAGATTACAAGAAAAATGTGGAGGGCATTAATAGAGGCGGTCATCATAGTGTTTTGGAGCTAAAAATCAAGACTTTAGGAAAAAATGCATAAAAATAACCCTGCCCCTCCCCTTTAACTTCCAAAGTTTTTGAGTTAATGTGCTAAAATTTGGTACACATATATATTTTGACATGTATATTACAGGAAAAATATAGAGATTATTATTGGGTGGGATTTTCATAGCGCAATTGAACAAAAAATACTATTTTTGAGCATTTTTAATACTTTTTTGCTTAAAACGTCTTGTTATATCCTAGACATAGCTATTATTACCACCTTCTTTATATTTTTCCTGTCATCTACATAAGAAAATACATTTGTGTGCCAAATTTTATATCTTAAGTTAAATTGTTTAGCAGATAAAGCTGGTAAATGATCCATTTTTAAGGAAAAATGAAATAAAAATGTTCTATTTCCTATAATATTGTCCTATAATTTACAAGTGAATTAAGTATGTATACCAATTTGGAACTCTTTGTTTGTTAAAATAGCAAATATTTTCGTTTCTTGTACGGAACCCTAGGTTTTAGTACAAGTCGATGGCTCCGAACGACACTGTCTTAACTTTAAGCGCGCTCTGTATTTTGTATCAACTCTATACAGTGAAGCATACTTCCTATCTCTGTTCCTTCCGGGGATTCGCAATATTTAATTTTATCTAAGAAAGTGATTCATATGCTTACTATTATCGCAAGAATTTAGAGAGAGATAGAAAGTAGTCCAAATTATGGGCATTTAAACCCATAAATCTCAATTTTAAAAGGAAAATATTTATATGTATGCCACCTGTAGTAATTATCTATCTTTTGAAATATTATTCATACAGAATTTAAATTGACTTTTAATTACTATCTTTATAATTTCTATTCTATTTCTGATCGACTTTTAAATTAAATTTAAATCAAAATATTATTTTGTTAATATTAATAATCTCAGTTGTAATACTTGTTAAATAATATAACAAGCATTAGGGAGATCATCATTGATTTTATGATATTAACAAAAATAAAAAAAATATAAAAATAAAATAAAATTAATATTAAAACAGTTAAACTTTTATCTAACATTACAATTAATATAATTATTTTTCTGATGAAGCTTCTACTTTAAAATTGAAAAATAAACAAAAATAAAGTTCATTGACCTACTTGATTTGATTTATTTGGCCAATTTCCTCAAATATACCTCTTTCAATCTCTCTTGCTTCTTTTTCCAAAACTCGATTTATCTATTAAAAAATATTAACAAAAATTAATAAAACCCTTCATTTATAATCCATCAATTATTTAATTTCAAAACTGTAATTTTACTATACAATAAAATCCCTCCTTTAATCTTCTTTCTTTATTTATATTTTTAAAATAAACAAATAAAATAATTATTTTATTCTTTTAAGGAAGATTCTCCTTTCCACAAACTCATGAATAAGTCGTGATGATGCTACAATGCACCACAACTTAACAAGTTTTGTAGAAAGTAGTGTAAACCAAGCGAGGAATTTAAACAATATTAACCAGTCAATTGTTGGTTGTACTATGTACTCCAACAAAAGATCGATCAACTTTCGTTATTAAATAATTGCTGAATCGCAATTATTTAATACTTATTGCTTAAAAGCTTCACCCAACAAACACAGAAATATATTTTGATCAATAATTTGGAAAAACTCCGTTTCCAAATTATTATTCGCAATATTTAAATTATTTAAATAAATATTGAGGTTGTACTATGTACTCCTCAATAAATAAATAAATAATTAATTTTTATGACGCTTTGTATCTCTTTTATATTATTGTACTTGTTTGTTATTATTAATAAAATTGTATTCTTAATAATAAACTCAATAAAATAAAATATTTTATTGAATTTATTAACAAACACAACTCCTATTAAAATATTATGACGCTAAGTACGTAGATCTTACCAATTTAGTTGATGAAAATCAAGAGGACGAGTCCATGCAAATGAGCTCCTTATATACCCTTGATTTACCCCCAAAAACGTCCAGAAAGTTCGATAACCGCTACAACTGTCAAAATTTTCAATTTCCGCGGTTTTTCTATTTTAATTTTAACGCTTATAAAGATTGATAATTTAATTTTTCTTTCTTGTGAAATATTCTAAATTTTCTACTCTATATTTTATCATAAATTTATTTGTTATAAATTTATTATTTTTTATAAAAAACTCTATTTGAACTTTGAAAATTGATTTATTATTTATTATCTAATAATTAATCTAATCGTACTATCTTTATTTTCCTTAACTTTACCTGTATTTAATTATTTTTATTTTGTATTTTCAATTTTCCCATTATTATTATTAATTTTAACTAAATTATTCAATTTTGTAAGTTTTTAAACTATTATTTAAATATTAAACAATATTTTACCAATTCAACTATTCACTTTTGTAAACATTCTTATTTACTAATTTTATCAACTAATATTTATTTATAATTGTTTATAATTATTGCAAAATTTGCACTTTTTCATGTTAATTCTAATATATCAATAATTATCAATGAATTCCGCTTATTTTCTACTTAAATTATTTTTTTATTCCTTATTTTACTATTTTACAATTAACTATTTCTCAGATTTTCAATATTCAGTTATCTATTTAACAATATTCAACTTTAAACTGTCCATTTCGATTTTCATACTGATTTTATAAATCTTCTATCAAAATTTGGTCATAAACATATTTCTTATTTAATTTTTCACAATTATTTATAATAACAATCTAATAAATTTTATTATCAAAATTAATTATTTTAACTGAATTTTTGAATATCCAAGTAGCAATTCTTCATTTCAATTTTCCTTTCGATTTTTATAGGCTGTGCAGCCACACGCCCAAGCCACCGGACCACCAACCCAAACGTCCAGAGCTCGATCCCAATCGATCCCAATATTTTTTTATATTTAAATTTTCTATTTAATTTATAATTTTATTTTTATTACTATTAAATGTTTTAATTTTTGACAAATATATTGAAATGGTTTTTTTAACCATGAAATACCATTTCAATGTCCCCCTAAATACATCAATTTATTATTGTATAAAAATTTATGTATTTATTTTATAATAATTAGTTGCTATTAACCATAAATCTTAAGTAAAAAAAATTAGTTTCTTAATTGTTAAGAAAAAAAAATATTTCAAATATGGATTTTTGTTGTTGTTGAAATCACCATTTCAATGCCCCCCTGAATGAACGCGGAATTTGACACAAGTGGCAAACTACTCGTCCATTCAAAACGGCAAAGAACGACCAATAAACATATATATTTTTTTTTTTTATAAATAATGATGCTTGTTTATTCAAATTTTCTTACAAAAAACAACTTCCGATACATCTCTGAATTCATTTTGGAACAATTCTTCGCTTTCGTTAGCTATGTACAATTTGTTTTTCAATCCTATTTGTGCAAATTTATTTTGCAATAAATATCCCTTTATAGATAAATGGTCATTAAGTAACCCCCATCCCATATAAGTGTTTCTATTTCTATTAATCAAATTTATTTTCAATATTTTGCCCATGGTTATTTTTTTAAAATTTTTACACTCCTCTCTTGACCATTCATCTTTTTTATTGGGTTTTACGCCTTCCAAGGCCAAATCCACTGCATAACGAGGTTCTTTACAAAATTCCCTCAATAGACGATACACCTGGCTTTGTCTTACTTAGAAATATTCATCCTCATCTACATCATATATAATCATTTTTCCGCAGTTTGTGACTCCTTCTAAAAATCCTCTTCCACAACCCCCTTCTTCATTAAAAAATGCTAAGGGTAATGTATTTGTGATCGTTAATGACTTGTTTAGAATGCTTAAATTTTCTGGTTCCTTTTCATAAATATCCTCCATTCTTTCCACCAAATCCCAGTAACTCTCACTATGATTAATGATTCTTCCTTTAAATTCAGAAGGAGAAACAGCAGAAGTAATTTCGATTTTATAAAATTGATTAAAATTCAATGCCCTTGTTGGAATTCTATCTCCATCTTTAGCTAGTTCTATTTCCATATCCATCCTGTTTATGATAAAAAAAAATTATTTCTTAACTGAGAAAAAAAAATAAAAATTTTTACTTCTCTATATATAAGACATTCAATAATTTGTTGAAAATGAAGAAAAAGATAAAAAAAAAATTTTATATCCACTAGGATACGAACCCTCGATCCCCAGATCACCAGTCCGATACTCTATCCACTACACCATACGTGCTTAAATATTATCAAATTGAAAATTCAAACTGCTATTACTACTTAAAATATTATATGAAAATAGTTCTAACTTATTAACAATTTTTTTTTTTTTATTATTGTTTTTTTTTTTTTTTTTTTTAAATATTTATTTATTATTATTTATCTATTTATTTATTTTCTTTATTTTTATTTACAATTAAAACTTATACATTGGTATTTTCAGACCGTGAGCGAATTTTATCAGACTCAGACAATGCAGGCACCTCCACATTTGTCTGAGTAGATGTCGCAAAATAACCCACTCTTTTAAATATATCATGTTTTTGGACATACGTATATCTAGGATTTCTTTCTGATTCCCTTTTTTCCACCTTATAATTTAATTTGTCCTTAAATTCTACATCTGAAAACTGAACATTGCATTCTCCCAATATAGGGTCTAAAACTAAATTGTCCCTCGACAAAGTTCCTCTGTCGGATTTTTCTAATAGATTAATATTTTCTGGATTCATCTAAAAAAAATAATAAGGAACATAATAAAAAGAAAAAAAAATTTATTAATTATATTTTTATTTATTAATATTTTTAATTTTTCTAATAATTACCTTTAGAATTTACCGATTAAATTCAACTTGTTATTGAATCTGAAGCACGTGCAAGAGTGTTTCTTGACCTTAACAAGTACTTTTATAGAGATACTTTTCGCCCTCAACTTATTAATTCTAAATTAAATTCTTTATCCTAAATATTATTGGCCTTCACAAATTTATCCTTGACTGTTATAGGATATTTATAAAATTTTGAAAACCAATAATTTCACTTTCTTAGAGACATTTTAAAATTTACACGAAATTCAAATCTAAGATTTTATAAATTGGATTCTCAATTAACTATTTTTTTATGAATATTAATAATAAAATTGATTCATCCACACACCTCTCCTCAACAAATTCAAGTGTCATGAAAATGGTGACTCAAATTAATCATTGTATCTTTTTAAGGGCTTCAAATGAAGTCAAATGCAATTTAAAAGAAAATCCTAGCTGCTGCTTTTCTCTACATATTGACAAAAACGTTTTTTTTTTCAATAAAAATCTCCGTATTTGCGAATTATGCATATTTTTATATATTTATCGATAATATATAAGCTGTTTATAATATTTTTAAATTTACGAAATTTGTAAATTACAATTGTAATACAATTTTGCAAATAGGAGATGCATGAATTTATAGCACAATCAAAAGAAGTTTATAAGACAAATGCGATGTTCATCTTAACAAAGCTTGCTTGCCAACTTTACTCAAATAAACTTAAAGGTTATTTTGATTGGTGTCAATTTTGAGACTTATAATTAATTGATTCATTAAGAATTATAATATAATTTACAATAATAAACTAACTAGAAAGTATAAGGTAAGTAAAGAGACAACCACGTTACCATTTATTTCCTCATTTCTCCGTTTAATTCTATGTAATTCTATGTTCTGTATTGTTTAATGAAAATTTCTGAAAACGTAGCAGAATTGTCTGTTACCAGGGACCAGTTAAAACCACTGTCACAGATTTTCTTCCACCTCCTTTAATCGGTGATTATATTTCTCTAGGTCTTTAAATCTACTTTCGTGGAGATATTGGCTCTGAAATGTCCAAGCAATTTTGTGATCACGAACAGAACAGGTTCAAAGTTTGCGGTCCATGCGGAAGAAAAATAGTTTGTGGTTCTAAAAAATTGAGTTTTTTTAAGATTAATAAAGAGGGTGAAAGTATGATTCAGAAACACGTTGATGATTCGTTCAAGATAGATGACCCAAAATTCCCTCTGGCTTGGTGTAACACCTGTCGCAATACTATTAGAGAGTACGAAAAAGGAATAACCAAAAGGCCCAAAATTAAAATGCCGAACTATGTAGACTTACAGATGCAGAAGGAAACAAGGAAAGACAAAGGACCGTGTAACTGCTATATTTGTTTAACAGCCAGATCTGGCATTCATACAAAAGCTATTCTAGACAAGGGCCATGAACGAAAATTCGAAATCGAGATAAATGAAGATAACGGTCTTTATGCAGCCTCAAGCACAGGAAAAAGCTGTAATTCTGCAAAGGTTTCTGGAAGTTCTGAAAAACGGGATATTAAAATGTGTAAAATGTGTTGCGGGAAAATTGGCAAAGGCGTGCGTCATGAATGTAATAAAGAAAATGTTTTGGTGGATAATTTACGTAGTATTATAATGGACTTACCCGAAAAAGTCCAAGATAAAGTTGTACTTTCTATACTAAAAGAAAAAAGTCAAAAAAATGATTCTTCTAACTTATTAAAAAACCAAAAATTGAAACTCCATAATAACGGACGAAATGATACAACAATTTGTTTCAATCCTCAAGAAAATAAGAAAGTGGTTTTTGATGCTGAAAAACTAGATAATTTACAAAATAATTTGGGATTGCCTTCCAATAAAATGAGGGTCATGGAAAATTTCATTCGATGCAGCGCCGGGAAAAACGCAATTCCCAAGAATTACAGAGATCACGCGATTGAAAAGGGCAGGATTTTGAAGGATATATATAAAGTAGGAAGTCACGTGTTTGACGTTGAAGGGTCTGATGCCAAACAAATAAGACCAATCGTGTATGCTGACTGCGAACAGTTACTAGAAGCCGTTGTAGACTATCGTAGCTTGGTTGGAAATTATTATATAAAAGTTATGTCGGATTCAGGGCAGGGTTTCTTCAAAATTTCATTGTCGTTGTTTACTAAAAATGAAGATGAAGACGATACTGATGCTATCACACCGGCCAAAAGATCAAAATATTGCGAAGTTGGAAGAACCGGTAGAAGTGCTTCATCGACTAGCGTTTACAAACTTATTATGCGTTGCATAGTACCTAAAATTAAAGAAAGTTACGATAACCTGTTGTACTTGTGCGATTTGATAAATTTAAACAATGTGCCATTCAAGTTTGCAAGTGATCTTAAGCTTTTATTAACTATAAATGGGCAACAAACCGCCAGCTCAATGTATCCATGCCCATATTGTTTTATTTCTTTACGAGATTTGAAGAAAGGTTGCACAAAGTTTGTTGACGATGAGAATCAAGTCTTAGTGAGCTCCTCTAAATTATCTTCAGAGAAGAAAGATGTCATCGTCCAGTTGAAAACGTATGGCCATTAGGGTGGTCCAAAAAAAGGCCAAAATTGGAATTTTCAAAATGTTTTTTCAGTTTCATATTCTACTAGGATAGAAACTCAAATACTAATTATTAAAAATTTATTAATTGCAAAATTGACGCGGCGAATTGCTCTTGAAGTTTTCTCCAAAACTGAACGTTTTTTTCCTATGGTTTAGTTCACGGTGAAATGTGCCATTATACTCTCTGTATAGGCTGGTAGTTAACGGGAGCTTAGATACTTATGAGTATTTGAACTGGCTACACCCCGATCACAAAAAAAAGAAGAAGATATTTATGGCCAATTTAGTACCGCTAAAAAAAAAATTTAGGGTTAAGTTGGAATATGGATTATCGTTTATTATTAATATTTAAGCTTTCATAAGCTTAAAAAGTTCCAAAATTAAGAGAAAGTTTCAACTTGCTCAATTAGATAAAAAAATGGCAAGTAAACAATATTAATTTGTTTAAACAATTTTTATAATTGCGGATTTTCGTTTATTGTTAATATTAAGCGTTCATTGTCTTAAAAAGCAGCAAAATTAGGAGAAAATTTTAACTCTTTAGCTCAATAAGATGAAGAGTTGCAAATAAACAATAATAATTTGTTTAAACAATTTTTAAAATTGTGGATTTTCGTTTATTATTAATATTAAGCTTTCATAGGCTTAAAAAGTTGCAAAATTAAGAGAAAGTTTCAACTCGCTCAATTAGATGAAAAATTTCAAATAAACAATATTATTTTGTTTAAACAATTTTTATAATTGTGAATTTTCGTTTATTATTAATATTAATCTTTCATAGGTTTGAAAAGTTGCAAAATTAAGAGAAATTTTCAACTCTCTAGCTCAATCAGATCAAAAATTGCAAACAGACAATATTAATTTGTTTAAACAATTTTTATAATTGTGGATTTTAGTTTTTTATTAATATTAAGCTTTCATAAGCTTGAAAAGTTGCAAAATTAAGAAAAAGTTACAACACTCTAGCTCTATTAGATGAAAAGTTGCAAATAAACAATATTAATTTGTTTAAACAATTTTTTTGATTTTATATTTTATTTTTTGTCTAATATTAGGCTTTCCTTAACATATATAGTTGCATAATTGGAAAAAAGTTACAACTCTCTAGCTCTATTAGATGAAAAGTTTCAAATAAACAATATTAAATTGTTTAAACAAATTAAAAAATACATGCAACAATTGTTATTAACTAATTTTTATGTCATTAAAGAAAATTTTGGTGGAAAATATCGTAAAAAGTTCTAATGAATATTTTTTAACGATCTTACATTTATACGATCTTTTTTAGTTAATTGGCACTAACCGGGTTGACCATTACAAGCCCACTAATTTCCCATTGGGATGACCCAACTTAGCCCACCTTAAATCTGGGAAACCCATATGGGGCCCAACTGGCACCCACCGAACTTTTCTACACGGGATTCTAATTAGCAAGAAATTATTAACTACTATTACAAAATGATTCAAATTCGTAGTAAACAGAAATCTACTAATTAGTTTAGTGCTTTTAAAATAGTGCTATTAGTTTTTGACCATTTGAGATTTAAAGAATAATCTACTCGATATACTTAAAAAAATGTAATTAAAGTAGAAAATGAATGGAGTTTAAATAGTTTAAAAACCTTGCAAATCTAGATATTTATTGTATTCCCTATGTGATTTTTTAGTAAAATTCAACTTTTTATATTAGATTATTGTCGTTCATAATAATAAATTATTACTATTAATTTGTAATTTTGTTTTTCTTTAATATTTTTAAAGTTTTTATTTAAATTTACTTTAATAATTTCTTTTTTTTTATTATATTAAACAATTCGTTAACATTAATAATTATTAGAAACAATAATAATTTTTGACAGTTTCAATTATTATTAAACAGTTATACTAATGACATGAAATTATTGTGATTAACTATATGCCGAAGAATGTTCATTTGTTAATATTATAACCAGTTTAATTCATAATTTACATAAAAAAGTTTCTTCTTTATACTTGCATATTTTATTTCTGTTTATTTTTCTTAACCCCTTATTTTCAGGAATTTCCCTTTTCTGTGAGCAGAGGAACCCCGCTATGCGGTCAGGCCTTCTTCAGTAGCAATAGGAAGCGCATATCGGTTACCATTTTTTTTACAACCAAAACCAAAAAAAGCTTAACTTTAACCTTATATTTTCACCTCTTAATGTTCTTTTATGATTTTCAGATTCTTAAGTACCTCTTATACAAAAGATAAACTTTCATTTGGTGCAAATTTCATGTTAAAGAATTAATATTTACATACAGAAAACAGTCACTGAAAAGTACCAAAATAGGGTATTTAGAAGCTAAATAACAATTGAAATTATCATTTTTTTTAATTTCTTTTTTTTTGCATAATAAAGTTTTCTTTGTACTTAATAATATTCTAAAAAGGTTTTGAAATACGATAATATTAAAGAAGTGAAAACAGATGTTGAAAATGACGTGTTTATTTTACATGTTAAATTCACGATAATCCCATAAGAGAGAAAAAAGCAATTCGCTGCGTCAATTTTGCAATTAAGAAATTTTTAAAATTGAGCATTTGAGTTTCTATCCTTGCAGGATATGAAACTAAAAAAACATTTTGAAAATTCAAATTTTGGAATTTTTTGGACCACCCTAATGGCCATCTTAAAACTGACCACATTAAGTATGTTAACGAGGGTGAAACGAAAAAAAACGCGATGAATTGTCATAGCACAATAAATAAGCCAGTTTTTCAAGAAAGCGATGATCTTAAAATTATTGAGAAGTGCATAGTACCAGAACTGCATTTATTACAAGGGTTCGTTAACCACCTTTTCTGGAAAGGGTTAGTTCCACTACTTGGACGTGAAACTGCTCTCAAATGGCCTAAAAAGTTAAAAGTGGTCTCAAAAAATTATCAAGGCGAACTATTTGAGGGCAATGCTTGCAGAAAACTTTTGAAACATGCAGATAATCTCTACGATGTGGAAATTTTTCATGGTGCTAGAAAATTGCAAATCGAAACTTTTGTGTCATCCTTCAAAAAAATGAACGAAATAGTCCATAATTGTTTTTCAGTTACAAGAAGCAAGAATGTTGATCTTGAAAAAAGTATTAAAGAGTTGAATAAAGCTTTTGATGCAACAGACGTATCGGAATCGTTGAAAATTCACATCATTCTTAATCACCTTCTGCAATGTTTAGCTGGTCTTGAGGAGAACGAAGGTTTTGGCCTGTGGTCCGAACAATCTGGTGAATCTATTCACAAAGAATTTTTAGTTTATTGGAATAGATACAAGATTAATTTAATTGATGATCCATCTTATGCTTTGCAATTGCAAAAGGCTGTGATTGAATTTTCGTCTAGGCATCTCTAGTTTGAACAAATAAATAAAGTTATATATACTTAAATATACATATGTAACAGTGTAAGTACATGTTTAAAGATCAATATTATTAATAAATTCATAAATTCATGCATATAATTTGCAAATTCGAAGTTTTTTATTTCCAAAATGCGTTTTTGTCAATATCTTGAGAAAAGCAGCAGCTAGGATTTTCTTTTAAATTGCATGTGACTTCATTTAAAGCCCTTAAAAAGATACAATGATTAATTTGAGTCACCATTTTCATGACACTTGAATTTGTTGAGGAGAGGTGTGTCCAAATTAAACTTATACTTCTACAATTTATTTTATTTTATTTTTTTTTATACTAAAATACTTTTAAACCTATTTATATCTATATTACTTAATTCTACAAAAATTTTACTATTACTAATTCTTATTTATTTATTTTCCATATTTATAATTCACTGTTATTGTTTTTCACAGTTTGTATTTTTCTAATTGTTTGTTTTCCTTTTATTTTCACTACACTTGTTTTTAAATTGTCTAATTTAACAGTTTTTCACTTGATTTTTATTAATTTATTTTCACTAATATTTTATTGTCTCTGAATATAAATTTTTAAATCTTGTGAATGAAATTGTCCTTTTTCTTCATTTTTCCCTGGGTCCCAAATGATAAATGTACCTTTATTTATTACTTTTTTAATCTCGTACGGTCCTTCATATATTTGCAAAAATTTCGCAATAATTTTATTTTCTTTGTCCGATCTATTAAGTAATTTTATTAACACTTTATCACCCTCTTGAAATTCAGTTAATTTATGAGTTTGATTAAATTTTTCAGCTCTATTTTTACCTTTTTTACATATATTTTCAAACGCGTGTTACGTTCCGAACCCTTTAAAATTTTTATAACGAAATTTTTTTACAATATAATTGATTGGGATAATGATTGGTTCAATAATTAATCACTAATAGTAATGAGTGAAAATATTTTAAAGTTTGAAGAATTACGATACTTGCTTAATTGTTTTTGCATGACAAATACATGTGTGTGTAGGAGTAGATAGCGTAAGATTCGATGTCTCACCTTATACAGGAGTTATTTAAGTTACAGAAATTGCATATGTCAAAGTGAAACAATTGGGCAATGATCTAAATTCTTGGTTTTGATAAGAGCTTATAACTATGTCATCTTGCAACCGATTGCAAGAACCTTCCTATAATTGCCACATACATAATTAGAGCAATCGCCACTCCTGTAATTTTACACAAGCTGTAAAACCCTACTCATATCAATTGTTCTCAATATTTTAGTATAAAATTCGCGGCAGAACTCTATTAATTGTCATTATACTCCGGTGAGTTTCGGCTCGAACAGCATCGTAGAGTCGGCCCTTCAGTTCGTGAACAATTAAAATTTCGAATCTTTATACGATCTTTATCAACAATAATAAAACTGTGGTTAAATAAAAAAATTGTTCGAATTAAGTTATTATTATAATTATTTCAAATTTTAATAACGCGATACTGTCGAATAACAAGTTTAATTTGTGCATAAGTGCATCAAATTAAGAACTATAAATTTTCATCACATCAAGCTTTCGTGTTTCATCTTAGCTTGACGAATTGCCTTATTGTATTCAACTATACTTGTACAGCAATTGTAAGTAAATTATTATAATTATTAAATGTCATTAATAAACGAAAATCATAAAAAGGAATATTACTCTTAATTTATTTAACTCAAAACCCATAGTTTTGACAAGTGCCACGATCTCACAACAAAATAAAGGTCAGAACTTACCAATCTGACTAATCAGCGACTCGCCTCTTAATAATTAAAAAACGGTTAATTAATTAAATTCAATCTCTGCTCGGGACGTGACAGCTGATTTGGTGGCAGCGGTGGGATTGTGCACTTTTGTTAGAAAAATTTAAATTATTCCTTTAATAATTTTCATAAAAATTTTAAATCTTCCTATTCTTAAAATTGTTAATGTTGTCAGTTGCGTGAATTGAACAAAAATTATTCTTTCTTTAATCGGCAATTGCAGTTCGAATTGTACTCGATTATCGTGCAAGTTGTAACATTTTTACACTTAGAATTGTTAGTTTCTACTCGCGTTTAGGAATTATACGAAACACTATTCTTTCCAATTAGTGGTGCAAGTTAAATAATTATAACACTTAGAATAATAAAATATTAAATTCAACGCAATACAACAACATATTATTTTAAAACACATTTCATTATTATCACATAAAAATATTCAAAATAATTCATTTTACACAATGAAGATAAATTATCAGATCATTTTGAATTAGATCAACGAAACTGTAATTTGAATTATTATTTGAGGATCTTGATTTTAGCATTTTACGCCGATCGGCGAATTTGCTGAGACAAAGAGTTTTCAAGAATTGATTAAGTTAAAGACCATTGAGGTTAATTTTACGTCGAGCGGCGAACTCTAATCCAAAAAATACATTTACAGTTTACGCCGTTCGGCGAGACTGTGTATTGCTTTATTCATTGGTCAATTTCATTATAATTAATCAGACAAATTACATATTTCCACTTATCAACTACTTTAATATTAAAGACAAAATGTCTTTGTTGTTAGTTTAAGATTATGCAAAATAATAACTTGAAACCAAGAAACAGAGGAGGAAAAAGAGCACGAATACGCTTTCAAGAAAGACAAATAGAAATCATTAATAAAATTTTAAAAGTACATATCATAAATACTCACCAAGAGTTTTACCAATTTTTTGAAAAATTGTTATTCAATACTGAACAGTTAGTCAATAAAATTTAATATCAAAAATTTTGGCAGAATTATAAAAAAAAAAAAAAAAAAAAAAAATTAAAAATTTGATAATTCGAATACAAACAAAATCACTTTTAAATAAGAAAATCTGAATAAATGTGGTTTCTTTATTTATGTGTATTCCTAATATACTTAATATTTTCTTTTGTAATTTGGTGGACAAGCCACAAATCAAAAAATTAAGTAATTCAATCAATAAGCAAATCAAAAAGTAAATGAATAACCATTTTGCTAATGTTGATTATAATAGACATAGATATCCGTGTATTGAATTAATTTCAGGTTGCCTTAAACCTCATAAAGGTAATTTTCTTATTGATCAAACCTTATCAATAAATTTAATTAAGGAATCAGAAATCTCTTCGTTTGTTTGTATTGATAGAAACATATTAACTTACGGTCGACTCGGTGCAATTCGAACTAGAGGAGATGTTGTTATTGAATTTCATGATTTTTCTCTCAAATTTGGAGTAATAGATTATCAGAGTAATTCTGAAATTCTAGGAATTTTGGGAGCACCTTTCCTTGATCAATTATTTGAAACAGATTACTTTAGTAGATGGTCCTCGGATTACGAAAGAGCACTTGTGACACGTGAACGTACTATTAGAGAGCGAATTAGGCAAACATTTTCCAATTTTTTGCGACGCTGTTCTTTCCCAAAATTTCCCTAATACATTAATTCTATTTTCAAGAGTAATTAATGACATACTATAAAATTTTATAAGAAAACTTACCACACTATTCAATTTTTAGAAAAATTTTTGAAGATTACTTTTGAGTAATCTAGAATTAGACACTAAACAAGAGATAAAAATATTAGAAATTGCAAAAATTTGATAAAAATAGAATTTAAATATTGACGTAAAAGAAATTCAGTCATTTAAAAACCCAAAATATTGCACCATAAGCATTCTTGCTTTATACAATAGTTGCGCATAGTAATTATTAATACTCTGAATTAATAATAACTAATATAAATAATAATAATAATAAAGTTATTAAAATAAATTAAATTTCTATGAGTTCATATTTTTATTTTATAGAAAGACACAATAATATATATCCATCTGTTTTATTAAAATCGAGATTCTTTAAAGGATTTCAAGGAAAATTCATTATCGATCCTTCCTTGCCTATTAACTTAATAAAAGAAAAGGATTTAAACGCCTTCTTTGGCATTGATAATTCAAAAATACATTCCTTTAGAGATAATACAATAAAAACATCAGGTTTAACTAATGTTTGTATTAATCACACTGTGCTAGAGTTTCACACTATAAATTATACGGGATTCACGGACATAATCGGCATATTAGGAATATCTTTTAACCTAGAGATTATTAATGAACCTGTAGAATTTTCTGTTCATGAAAATAGTTAAAAAATACGCCAAAATGCCTGACGATAACGAACACGGTAGTATTAATCGTACTTTAAACGATGCTATGGTTACATCTATGGCGGAATGTTTCGCGTTACAACAAGGAGTAATGAATATTCCTTTTTATGATGGAAAAAGTATCTCCATAAGAGATTTTGTTGAAGATGTACTTAATGGGGAATCTAGTATTCCCATAAATTGTGAAAAACAATACATAAAAGCAGTATTGTCCAGATTAAAAGGTGCTGCTCGTGATAGCATCCATGGTAAAAAATTCGAAACCCTTGACGAGTTGATTAAACACTTAAAACAAAGATTTGCCCCAAAAAAATCATATTCGTGGTATTTACACGAAATATCCACCATCCGTATGGGTCGAAGTGAAGGAGTAAGCGAATTTTATGATAGATTAACTCTTTTGTTATCTGGAGCAAGAGCCGCTTTAGAAGAAAAATACGACAGAAATAAAATAGAAAACATGACTGAGCCTTTAAACGATTGCGCCCTAGAAGCTTTTATTAGAGGACTCCCTGATGAAATTTCTAGTATGATTGAAGCCCGAGACCTTACAAAATTAGATGATGCTTTCAAGGCCGCATTGCAATACGAAGCTAGGCACCAACTTCAATTACCTAGTTACACTAACACTTATCGTGTTTCAAGGTATCAGCAGCCGAACGAATATCAAAGGCGAATTACCGAATATGAACCCAGGGAAAGAAGTCCCAGTCCACGCGTACGTTTTTCCCCCACAGAAGAACAATCAAAACTTCGTTCTCAATCTCCAACCCCGCAAGGAATATTAAAACCACCTTACAATCCTCAACCATCATTTTCAAAATACTACTCCCAATTTCCTCAATTTCCTCAGCAATATAATCCACATCCTTATATGCAATTTAACCCATACCCTTATTATCCACCTCCCCCAAGAATGGACGGATATAATAATTTGTATGGAGGAACCAGAACACCCCCACGTGCTCAATCTCCATCACCAACCAATGAAAAAAATTTAAACTCAAATCTAGCTCGACGAACAGACGCGACGACGAGCTCAGCAAGTCCAGAGCGTCAGGTCAACGTGATGATATTGCGCAAACAAGAACAATCTTGCATACCAAGGCAAACAAAGAATCACCAGTAATTACATTAAAATCTCCTAGTTTTATAGAATCAAATGCTCTATTATTAATAGACACTGGAGCAGATGTTAGTTTAATAAAATTATGCGTATTGCATCCTGAACTAATCGTCCAACAACATGAAGCAATTCATATTACAGGAATTAGTCTTACAAAAATTTCAACCCTAGGAACAACAAAAATATTACTAGATAAAAATTTAGTTACATTCCAAGTTGTACCATCCGATTTTCCTATTCAATCCGATGGAATATTAGGACGAGATTACCTCAGAAAGGAAAAGGCCGCAATATCTTTTTGGCATAATACTATGGTAACTCATTCAAACCCAATAACACCCCTTCTATTCGTAGACAATGAATCTATACAAGCAAGGGACATTTTAGTAAATAATAAAGAAAATAAAAATAAGGATCTTATTATTAAGGCTAGAACAAGGCAAGTAATCCCGATAGAAATAATAAATAAAGACGTAAAAGAAGGATATTTGCCCTTAATAAAAACTATAGACGGATTAATAATAGGTGAAGGAGTTGTCACTAATAATAATGGAGTTTGTCACATATTAGCAATAAACACTAATATAGAAGACGTGGATGTGAAAATTCCGCCTCAAGAACTAATTCCCTTTAATTTCTATAAGCTACCCGGGGAAGATTCAGATGAGGACTCATCAGAGGAAGATTATACTCCATCCAAAAGCCGAGTTGCAGCCATTATTGAAAGTTTAAGGTTAGAACACTTAAATTTAGAAGAACAAGAACACGTCAAGCAAATAGTTCGAGAATTTCCAGAAAGTTTCCACCTTCCCGGAGAACCCTTAACCCCAACAAATCGTGTTAAGCATAGAATTATAACCGTAGACGAAATACCCATCCACACTAGACCATATAGATTTTCCCCAGCTCAAAAAGAGGAAATAGATAAAGTTATAGAAAGAATGACTTCTGAAGGTGCTATAGGGCCCTCCTCATCACCATACAACTCGCCATTACTTATAATACCAAAAAAATTGGATGGCACAGGAAAAAAGAAATGGAGGATCGTGATAGATTTTAGAGCCCTCAATGAGAAAACGGTGGGAGATTCCTACCCCCTCCCCCACATAACTTCAATAATCGATTCGATTGGCCGTGCCCAATACTTTTCAGTTTTTGACTTGGCCAGTGGCTTCCACCAAATAGAGTTAGACCCTAGCGACAGACAAAAGACAGCCTTTTCAACAATACATGGGCATTATGAGTATATACGAATGCCCATGGGACTAAAAAATTCTCCAGCCACATTTCAAAGGCTAATGGATCAGGTGTTAATAGGTTTACAAGGAATAGAACTATTTGTCTATTTAGACGATATAGTAATTTTTGCTGAAAACCTAGAGGAACATGGCAAAAAGGTAAGAAGATTATTACAGAGGTTAAAGGAAGCAGAACTAAGTCTACAACCGGAAAAATGTGAATTTTTATTCAAAGAAGTGGCTTATTTAGGGCATATAATTAGTGGAGAAGGAGTAAAACCTAACCCTAAAACGATTGAAGCCGTAGAAAAATTTCCAACCCCGAAAACACCAAGAAACGTTAAACAATTTCTTGGGCTAGCAGGTTATTATCGTAGATTTATAAAAGATTTCTCAGCAAAAGCAAAACCTTTAACTAATTTACTCAAAAAGGATGTAAAATTCAACTGGGAAGAAAAAGAAGACGAGAGTTTCAAAAATCTACGATCAGCCCTATGTAAAAGTCCAATACTACAATACCCCGATTTTAACAAATCTTTTACCATAACAACTGACGCATCAGATTATGCAATTGGTGCAGTACTTAGTCAAGACAAAGATGATATCGATTTACCCATTGCATATCTTTCTAGAGTCTTAAATGCCGCTGAACAAAACTACTCAACAACTGAAAAAGAATGTTTAGCAGTACTTTATGCTGTTCAACAATTTAGACCTTATATTTATGGAAAAAGGTTCACACTAGTTAGTGATCATGAACCCTTAAAATGGATAAACTCAATAAAAGATCCCGGACAACGTTTAGTAAGATGGCGACTTAAATTGAGAGACTACGAATACGAATTTAAATATAAACCCGGTAAATTAAATTACAATGCAGATGCATTATCAAGAAACCCTATTGAACCATCTATTGATCCAACTAATAATAAAGAAGCAAGAATTCTTATAGAGACCAGACAAACATCAAAATCAAAAATACCCCCACCCCCTTCTACAAGCACAGGAAGAGCAAGTGTTCCATCAACAAGCACACAAAAACAAGAAAAAAAAGTCCTTTCGAAGCACAAATCCACAAAAGACAGTGTTAAAACAAAAACACTAAATAAACCCTCCACTTCAAAACAAACTTTAGAACAAAGTACCATAGGACAGCGCGTATTACGTAGAAGAAAAGAAGGCAAAAAACCCCCCGCGCCAAAAGTAAATGAAGATACTTCATCAAGTTCCGAATCGGAAAAAGAAGAATCAAATCCTCCAATACGAAAGAAAAGTTTAAGCGTTTTACCAAGTTTAAAAATTCCAGCATATCCTTTATATGATCCACATGCACCTAAAAGTGCACCACCCGAAACGCCTTTTGACTCCACAGAAATAATCCCTAAAATTCCTATTAATGAAGAAAATGTAGTTTCATATGTAAGCCCCCCTTTAAGTGAGAGCGAAGATAGCTCTTCAGACGAAGAATCTCCAATGAAAATTGAGCAACTAAATCCAGAGCAATTAGAAAAATCTCACAAAAAATTACACAATAAAACAAGAAAAGAAATCGCAAAAGAGTTAGAAAAATCTATATCTCAATGTAATCAGTCACTAAATCAACATGAAGAATGGTTACAAGAAAAAGAATTACCTTTGCGAGATTGGCCAAATGTATCTCTCGGAGTTGACGATCCTGATATTCACGAAGCCGCCAACGATCACATACCAGGAAATTACAAGGAATTTTCCGAAAAAGTAGGAGAGATTTTAGAAAACGTTTATAAAAAATTAGAAGAAAACAGCAAAGAAACAAAAAATTCAATTGACCAACCCAATCAAGACCTTACAAAAAACGAAATAGCTACTTTTATACCTCAGCCAAGCAGAGCTGCCACGCCCCTAAATTTTGACAGACCATTAGCAATTTCTACACCATATCCAATAATACGAGAAGAATCAACCTCAAATACCGAAGAAGAATCAGACGCTGACTATGAAGAAAGTGAAAACAATATTTCAACTAACCAATCAAAGGAAAATACACAAACCTCAATTTCAAGTATTCCACCCCATCTTCCTTCAGCACCAAATAACAATACATATAAAAATATAGTCGGATGTAGAGAAAATTTGACATATTACAAGAACAATTATGTCCATTTTTTATCAGCAGACTGTGAATTCGTGACTCCTATTAGTCGATTACTCATTGATATTGGAGCAATCGACCCTCAAGAAATAAAATTAAAGAACCCTCAAAAAGGTCAAATCTTAATTACACCACGAGGACGCCACAATATTTATACTCTAATCGTAAAACACAATCATTTTGACAAACTTAACAAAGAAGACATTAACATTGCTCTACAGAATTTAAAGACTACACTTCAACGCAATAAAATAAAGGAAATAAGAATATCAAGAGAAGGCGATTTAACTAAAGAATTGTTAAGAAATGAATTATTGCAATTATTAAATTCTACTTTTCAAAATAGCAACATAAAAGTTACTATTTGTTACGGTCTAGTTGCAGTTCCACGAGAAGAAATTCGTGAAAAGATAATAACAGAATATCATAATAGTAAAATAGGAGGACACAAAGGTGTAACGAAAACTTTTCGAAGAATACGTGAAAAGTTTATTTGGCCCGGAATAAAAGAACAAGTAACAGACTTTATTAGAAAATGCCCCACTTGTCAAGAATTAAAACTAGTGAGAGCAAGGACCAAAGAACCAATGTTAATTACCGATACCCCCCTGGACGTTTTTGACAAGGTTTCACTGGATACAGTGGGTAAACTACCCACAACCCCAGATGGAAATTGCCATATACTTACTATGCAAGATAATCTATCAAAATATTGCATAGCAGTAGCTATCCCAGACATTTCAACCACTACAATTGCTCATGCAATAGCCACAGAGTTATTTTCGAAATATGGAGCACCAAAAACAATTTTAACCGATAAAGGAGCAAGTTTTATCAGTAAATTAATGAAAAAATTATCAAAAATTTTTGGAGTACAACAAGTAACAACATCAGGATACAGACCACAAACTAATGGCAGTTTAGAAAGAAGCCACATAGTCCTTATAGAATTTTTAAAACAATATTCAGAAAGCTATGACGACTGGGACAAACTTCTACCTTTCTCAATGTTTGCCTATAACACGTCTGTTCATGAATCAACAAATTTCACACCGTTCGAGTTAGTTTTCGGAAAAACAGCTCGAACTCCCACTTCCTTCCCGTCAGCAGAAAAATTAGAAACATATGGTTCATATTTAATAGAACTAATAAACAGATTAACTGAAATTAGAAACTTGGCAGCAGAAAACCTCATAAACTCTAAAATAAAATCCAAACAACACTACGACAAAAATTTAAAACCCTTTTTAGGAAAAATAGGCGATAAAGCCTATGTTTTAAGAGAAACAAAAAAAAGCAAATTCGACCCTTACTATCATGGACCTTACGAGATTGTGGATATTTTAAATAAACATACCGCCATTTTAATTACCAAAGACGGTCAACGGTTTCAAAAACATATTGATAAACTAAAATTAGCCTATGAATAAAAATAATAACATTTTACTATGTATTATAGATGGCAGCACAAGTACTTCGCAGCCCTCCTCTCCAAGGAGAATTAATTAATATCATCATCTTTCCAAAAGGAGAAATCAATGAAATCAATTATCCTAAAGGAATATTAGAAGAACTTACAGCGGAATACGATTTATCTAAGCCTATATATAAAGTAGTCAAAATTGTAGGCCCCCCAAATAACCGACGTTATAACGTAAAATGTACTGTTTCGGATTTTAAAAATGGCAACACTTTTATAACCATTGCTAATAACGAAAGAAAAATAAAAGACGCAGAACACACAGCAGCGCGAAAAATAATGTTAATGCTCGAGAAAGTATACTATTTTAGTGAAGAAGAAGATAAACCTTCCATGCACTTAACTTATATTATGTGCACGGAAAATCCTTCAATTTTAAGAATAAAGTTATTTAAATGGGGAAACTGCTGTGAATTGTGTTATATGAGGGGCCATACAAAGAAAAATTGTCATGGAATAATTAGAAATAGACATTTAAGTACTAATATTCAACAAGAAAATAATGATGACGATGAATTCTGGAATATCCCAGGACTACCTGTAAGCGAACAAAAATATAAAAATAATAACGATAACTGGGATCTTCCAGAAGCATTTATATAGTAAATTAATAACAAGAGAACAAGCAATAAAATACAGACGAAAGAAAGTTGTTTTTCTCTCCTCTATATTTTAAATTATATAAATTTTAATTAAGTAACATCTTTTTCAGATGGAAATTCCAATTTTGGGACTCCTTTTCGACGCAACAAAATACATCACAATACTCTTTAAATTGCTATTAATAATAACTGCATTAATAGTACTAAAAAATATGTATATCTGCTACAAGGTCATTACTCTAAGAAGAAGAAGAAATACCAACTCAGTAAATATATAAATCAACAAACATTAACATTGAGGACAATGCAAAATCTAAGGAGGGAGGACTAGCCTTAAAATAATTAAATAATTTTTCAAGTCTCAAGCAACTGAGAAGAGCTTACAATCATGAAAGTAATAGTATCCGGCTTAAAATTTTGAAATTTTCAACTAATAAATAACCAATAACAAAAACCATATTACTATAAATAAAATAATTATTTTTCGTTCAACAGACGTTTACTCATACTCAAATGTAATTCAACAACGAAATTAAAGCAACATAAAAATTGATCACCAAAGATTCAAGAAATTATTGAACAGTAATAAATTGATTTTAATGATAATTATTAATTTTCAAAAATCATAACGAAACATATACATATTAACAAATGAATAAGAATTCAATACTCTCTTGAAAATTCACCGACAAAAACATTCCAAATTATAAGCATAAATTCAATAACATTGTAATTTTTATGATCAATTGGTTTTTATATGAAATTGGAAACATTTTTGAATCTAACTATTAAATTAATAGTAGTATTTAAGTTTTAAAATTTTTCCAATTAATGAAAAGAAAATGTTGCATTAATAATTAAGAAAGTTAGCTATTCAAAACAATATCAAATAACAAGCTAATGAACGAAAAAGAATTAAAAATACCGCAAAAATTCAAAAATGAAGCATTCCGTCAAATAGATTTCTACTATTATGTTTAGTGCACTTACTTTAATTAATTCTAGTTAACTGACTATTGAATCGCAAAATTAGTGTACTTAACAACAGAAATAATTAAATGCATATTATCAAAGGAATACAAAAACTTTAGTGTAGAATTAAAAATTTAAAGTGAATAAATTCAACTACTGATCAGTTTCACATGCAAAGAACATCCCTTTGATATTATTTATTTAATTGTTCCTGCAATAGTCAGCATATAATTAAAAGGACATGCCTTTAAAATTTGAAAATCATAAAAAGGAAGTAAGTGTATTGCCATATACAAAAAGAAACAAATTAAATTAATAATTTTAAAGATTTAATCTTTCAATTGATCATTATTACAGTAAAAACAATACTTAGTTGCTTTTCAATTTAACCTATGTAAATAAACATTGAGTTAAATGCATATTGTATTTGTCAAATTATCAAAACAATTATAAAAAGTTAATTAGATAATTAAATATTGAATTTAAACAAGCGGTTCAAACAAATAATCAATCGAACAATTTTGTTTTTAAGAAAATACCAGACGATAAATTCTAAAAAGTCATAGGCATAAAGAAAAATTAAAATTATCTTAAAATATAATTCTTTTGATGTTTTAACAAGCACTTTTAAATAATAGAATAATCAAAACTATAAAATTAAGTAAGAGTGTTGTTATACGGAAAAACTTTAATAATGTTTTTAAGAATTGATTGTTTGATTAATTATTATTCTAATCAACACGATATACATTATAGTCCAATTTCAAGAAAAACAAAAATAAAATGTAACTACTCACTCTACAACACAAAAACATTTAAAACACACAAGTACTTATTCCTCGATGTGGATGCACGGAAACTCTTCGCTGGCCAGACGAACAAAAATTCGAGGTAATCCCTCAGAAACCGTAACGTGTCCACAAACGCACATAATTCTATCATAATTTAGACGGAGGAACCGGCCACACAAGCAATATCTATCCGCAGAACCATTCACCCTAGAAGAGAACAAATAATAAAAATATTGAAGAAAAATTATGATTAAATGGGAATTTTGATACATAAATCTTTTATTTTGACTTAATTTCTTATAAAAAATTAATTAATTAATTATAAAAAATTAATTGAATAGATAAAAATTGAGCTTTAAGAAGAATTCAGAAATAAAATAATCAGATTAACTACCTGGTACACCTGCAACAAACACCAACATGTAGACATCGCTCCACTTCCGGAGTTTGATACAAGGATATACCCTGAACCACCTGAGCCATATTATCTGATATTAAATATGCTCTAGACATCAGTTCAAAAAATTCTTCGGAAAACTGGATCTGCTGGTTTCGGACAAACTGCTCGTGAGAAAAGTAAGACCCACCATATAATCGAGTTGAATATGGAGGCCTGCCTCTCCGCCGTCGAGTTAAAAAAGCATGTAAAATTGGCGACCTCACATGCTCATGAAGTCCTCGAGCACGATTCAATAGAAATGTCAATTCAGAGGATAAACAAAAGAGTTGCCTCAAACTCATGATGGATGGCAACCGACGATGTTGTACTTCACCTTAAAATAAACAAAGTGTGTTAAAGAAAATGGAAAACACAATAACTTCACATATAAAGAAGAAAATTAACAACAATAACAAAATATATTCACTTTTAAATTATGTCCACAAAATAGCCTCGTAAACGAAAAAAATATTCGAATAGAATAATTTTTTGTTTAATTATTAAGTGGCGAACTTGCACCAATACACCGCCACGTCCATCTGACAATGGTCCCAAAATGAGAAACTCTGACGAGTCATAGTTTTCCCCTAAAATTTCCGCGCACAATGTACTCAAAAGACTAGCGGCCTCGTCCGGAGAAACTTCCCAAAGAGTGAATTTATAAAGTCCCATATACTTTTCAAGTTCGATTATTCTCTGAATACAACTACGCGGATCAACTATTCGAAGAATACTGTTATCGGCACTAAGAGAAGCAGCAATTAATGCACTACTAAAATTCAGTGCATTTGTCGTCGTTTCACTTTCATTTGGTAATTGATACGCATCGGAATCAAAATTTTCAATTTCTTCCCACTGATCAACATCAACTTCGTCAATAATTTCACCACTTTCCGAGGAGTCCATGATGATACTTAAAAACTAACACGAAGACTATGACAACTGAAGAACAAATGTTAAGCACTCAACTCACCACTATTCGAAGTTTGAGGTGTCATGGTTCTATTAAGAACTACTGTCGAAGCTGTGCTATCAACAGAATCACTGCTCTCCATTGTCAGAAAAGAACTGACCTATGTTTCCACAAAAGGGTAGTGGTAAGGTACAATCATCAACCAAGGAATTTGAAGAATTGCACATTACGCACTTACCTAGCTGCAGAATCTTGACCTAAACCTTATCAAAATCATACCACTGGATCAACTTACCTTTTATCAATTATGTCGCCCTGCAGTCGCCATGGCTCGTGCGAAGAATTATCTTTCATGGGATATCAAATTCCATGTTAACATTCCATGTTCGTCTCCATCACATTATGTACACAATATCACATTCCACAAAATAAAGATTAACAAAGTAGTATCAACATATTATTATCTTACAACTAAGTTTATCGAGGACGATAAACAATCTAAGGAGGGAGGACTGTTACGTTCCGAACCCTATAAAATTTTTATAACGAAATTTTTTTACAATATAATTGATTGGGATAATGATTGGTTCAATAATTAATCACTAATAGTAATGAGTGAAAATATTTTAAAGTTTGAAGAATTACGATACTTGCTTAATTGTTTTTGCATGACAAATACATGTGTGTGTAGGAGTAGATAGCGTAAGATTCGATGTCTCACCTTATACAGAAGTTATTTAAGTTACAGAAATTGCATATGTCAAAGTGAAACAATTGGGCAATGATCTAAATTCTTGGTTTTGATAAGAGCTTATAACTATGTCATCTTGCAACCGATTGCAAGAACCTTCCTATAATTGCCACATACATAATTAGAGCAATCGCCACTCCTGTAATTTTACACAAGCTGTAAAACCCTACTCATATCAATTGTTCTCAATATTTTAGTATAAAATTCGCGGCAGAACTCTATTAATTGTCATTATACTCCGGTGAGTTTCGGCTCGAACAGCATCGTAGAGTCGGCCCTTCAGTTCGTGAACAATTAAAATTTCGAATCTTTATACGATCTTTATCAACAATAATAAAACTGTGGTTAAATAAAAAATTGTTCGAATTAAGTTATTATTATAATTATTTCAAATTTTAATAACGCGATACTGTCGAATAACAAGTTTAATTTGTGCATAAGTGCATCAAATTAAGAACTATAAATTTTCATCACATCAAGCTTTCGTGTTTCATCTTAGCTTGACGAATTGCCTTATTGTATTCAACTATACTTGTACAGCAATTGTAAGTAAATTATTATAATTATTAAATGTCATTAATAAACGAAAATCATAAAAAGGAATATTACTCTTAATTTATTTAACTCAAAACCCATAGTTTTGACAAGTGCCACGATCTCACAACAAAATAAAGGTCAGAACTTACCAATCTGACTAATCAGCGACTCGCCTCTTAATAATTAAAAAACGGTTAATTAATTAAATTCAATCTCTGCTCGGGACGTGACAACGCGAGTTCAATTTTTGTTTCATAAGTTTGATTTTCAACTTTTGGAGGAAGTTTTAACCATTTTTCCCACATTCTTTTTGGTTGTTTATTCAATTGTAATTCTATAGGGGTAAATTCAGTTGTTTCATGGTGAGTTTCATTCATACAATTTTCTATTATTTCTACCCAGTTCCACCACGAATTATGTTTTTTTACGATTAATGATCTAAAAAATCTAGATAATTCCCTATGAATTCTTTCAACAATATTGCCTTGAGGATGTCGTATAGACGAAAAAACTGGTTGAATATTCTCTTCAATTAATTTATTTTTCCAAATTTCTGACGTAAATTGTGTTCCATGATCAGTTATTATTTTTTTAGGTTTTCCATATGTAGGGATATATTGGTTAAAAATTTTATTTATTACAGCTTTAGTAGTCATTTTCCTAATTGGATATAACCGAACAAATTTACTAAAAGCATCTATTGTTGATAAAATATATTTAAAACCACCCTTCGAAGCAGGAAGCGGCCCATAAAAATCAATAGATAATATTTCTCTCGGTTTTTCAGGACTATAATTACGCATTTCTGAATAATTAGTTTGATTAGATATTTTACTTTTTTGACAAGAATCACAACTTGCTATTCTATGTCTAATCATTCTAGCAAAATGTGGATGATAAAAATATTCATTGAGCATTCTAAAAACTCTTTGAGCACCTATATGAGCGTAGAGCTCGTGAGTCTCATCAATAACTAAATTTAGTGTATCTTTAGTTAAATATAATTTATTATTATTACCTGATACAAAATATAATAAATCGTTATAAATTATATATCTTTTAGTTTTTTCGTTTTTTACTAGTTCTATTATAGATCTAGCAGTTTCATCTTTAAATTGTTCTTCTTCATAATTTTTAAATAATTTTCTTAATTCAGAAGATGGTCTTTTTGCTAAATTATATAGAAAAACTTTGCCTTCATTGCTCTCTTGAATATTTCCTGATTCATCTACATGCGGAATTCTACTTAACGTATCTGCAACCGTATTTAATTTTCCCTCGCAATATTGCATAGAAAAATCATAGTCCTGAAAAGACAAAACCCATCTTGTTAATCTACCGCTTAACAATCGACACGTTTTTAGAAATGATAAAGCTCTATGATCTGTAATTATTATTAATTTAGATCCCAAAATATAGGATCTAAATTTATCAAGACTCCATATTATTGCTAATAATTCTTTTTCTGTCGTATAAAAAGTTAATTCTGCTCCCTTTAATGTACGACTAATAAAAGAAATAGGAAGTTGTTCTCCATTCTCGTCTAATTGATATAAAACTGATCCTATCGCAATATCACTCGCATCTGTTTGTAAATAAAAGGTTTTGGAAACATCTGGGTACGTAAGAATTACGTAATCACAAAATAAATCTTTTACTCTATTAAAAGCTTTTTCTTTGTATTTATTCCAATCCCATTTACTCCCACCTTTTAATAACTGTAAAAGAGGTACTATTTCTTGAGCATGATTTTTAGTAAATTTTGTATAAAAATTAATTAATCCCAAAAATCCTCTTAATTCTTTTAAATTTCGCGGTCTTGGAAATTCTTTGATGACTTTTATTTTCTCTGGATCCGGTTTAATTCCTTCAGCTGTTAAAATATGTCCCAAAAATTTTATCTCCGGTCTAAAAAAATGAGATTTTGCAAAATTTATTGTCATATTATTTTCTTCTAATCTTTGAAATAACATTTCTAAATGAATTAAATGTTGTGGAATATCTCCTGAAGTGCAAAGCATATCATCAATAAAAGTTATAATGAAATCACCTAGATCGCATAACACGTGGTCTAAAGCTCTGACTAAAGCACTCGTGCTTGTTTTTAAACCAAAAGGAACTACTTTAAAAACATAACATTTTCCTTCCACTAAAAAACCCGTGTATTTCATTGAATTTTCAGTTAATGGAATTTGCCAAAAACTACTAACTAAATCTAGTGAAGACATTACTTTTACACCCGCACATCTTTGAAATAATACTTCCGTTGTTTCAGCCCTTTCATAATCATTAATTAATATCTCATTTAATTTTCTGGCATCTAAACAAAGTCGTATTGATCCATCTTTTTTTATTACTGTAACTAAAGGACTAATATATTGAGTTGTCGCTCTTTTTATTATTCCTAAATCAATTAATTTTTTAATCTCATTATTTACTTTATCTCTCACATTAATTGGTAACGGATAAGATTTTTTTATAAATGGCCTACTGTCATTTATTTCTAACTCGTGTTCATATATTGAAATTCTTCCCGGTTTTTTAGAAAACACCCTTTTATAACGCGTTACTAAATTATAAAATTCATCTTTTTGTGTGTTATTTAATAAGGTACATTCAGCAACTTTTGACATTATTTCATCATTTGTTATATCATATTCTGAATGAATATTTTCATAATCTTCAACAATTCCTATTTCATTAATGACAAATGGATTATTCTTTTCTATTTCAAAGTATCTTTCTTGATTTTGCAATAATTTATTTTCATCATCTTTTATAGTAATTTTCATTTTATTATTTTCATCATCAATCATTTTTATTTTTAAACTATTATTCCCATCATATACTTTTAATATATTATTCTTTAAATCAATTTTACTTTGAATTGTTTTTAAAAGATCAATCCCTAATATACAATTTTTATTTAATTTAGGAACTATTAAAAATACATACATTCCTTTCCAATTACCCATTTTGAATGTAATATATATTTGTTGTTTAACTTTTACTGATTTAGCTCTAGTTGCTCCTACAATATTTACTCCTACAACCGGTAAAATTTCACATTTTAAAAAAATTTTTTTATTTTTTTCATAAAATATTTCTGAAATACAAGTTATTTCGCTACCCGTATCAATTAATGCATTTGTATCAATATTTTCTAATCCGATTTTAATTTGTGGACATCTATCTAACCTCTTTTCATTTTCACTTTCATTTTGTTCTTTTTCTAATAAATCTTCTCTTGTATTTAATGGAATAGAATCTACTTTATATATTTTCGTTTCTTGATTTAACCTCGGGCTTGTTTCCTTTTTATTATTATTATTATTAACCTCAAACCCGAGGTTTACATGTTTCCCGAATTTTCGCGAAAATCTTTAGAACATCCCGGTTGTGAAAAAAAATCATCACCCTTTCGATTATTTTCCGTTTGTTCTTTACCTCCAGTTTTATTTAAATAATTAGCTTCTTGTTTAGTTTCTTTTTGATTATCTGAATATTTATTAAAATTTAGATTAGTTCTACTGACATATCTCCCATTTTCCACAAATCCATTATTATAATCTTGCCTATTATAATTATTACTATTTTGTCTATTTGGGTTATAATTATTTTGCCCACTTTGATTGTCACTATTTTGACTATACCGATTTTCACGTGAATAATTATTTCTATTATAACCATTATTTGAAAAATTTGGCATGTTATTTTTATTATCAAAATTATTTTGATAATTATTAAATTGTCTAAAATTTGGATTATAATTATTACCTTTATAGTTATTATTAGGATAGTTTTGTGGATTATATCGTTGTTGATTCGGAAAATTATAATTATTAAAATTTCTCGGACTATTTGCATAAGTATTTTGTTGATTTTCAAATTCTTTTTTCTGAAAGTTTTCATTATTTGATTTATTTCTAAAATTACTGAAATTTGGATTAGATTGCCTATATAAAAAATTTCTCGATGAATTAGAAGGTCCGGCTAAATCAAAAGTTTCTAATAAATCTATTAATTCTTCTACCGTTTGAATTTTCCTAATAATAATAGCCGTTCGAATTTCATCTTCAAAATGTCTTGAAATTTTTAAAACTATTTCACTTTCTGGAATTACAGGAATTAAATCTTTCGCGTTGTTTATTATTTTTATTGCATATGCGGTCCTAGTTAATCTCCCATTTGGATCAAAACTCCCAAATTGTAATGTAGAGCTTATTTTAAACCTTATTTCTTCATTCCAGTATCTTTTAATAAATTTTTCTTTGAATGTTTTGTAGTTTTCTTGCGCTGACGAAACTAAATTCCACCATTCTTTCGCAAATCCATCTAAACACGTTAAAATAATAAACTTAAAATCATCTTCCCACGCGTCGTTAATTTCCAAATAGTTTTCTAAATCCTTTAAAAAAATCATAGGACGCTCTCTTCCTGTAAATTTTGGAGCTGGTAAATTTTTAATCCACGTTGATTTATCAACACTTCCCGAATTTATTTTAATTTTATTAATTTTAGTTTCAATTTGATTTTGTTTTTCTTCTAATTTATTTATTTTTGTTTCATTCTGCAATATAGATATTGCCTTTTCTTGACCAATTAAATAATTATTTTAAATATCCGTTTTAAATGAATCAACTTTATCCTCAACTACTACTAATTTATTTTCTAATTCTTTACTTTTATTTTCACATTCCCTTTTTCTATTCGCTAATTTAGAATCCATTTCATTTTTATATTTTAATTTTATATCTTTTACTAATTTAGTCATATTAATCATTCTTTCCCTCATCCTTTGTTGTTCTTCTTCAGTTTTTTTACTACTTATTCTAAAATTTATTTTAACCCTCTGAATTTTAGTTTTTAAATTTTCTACATCATTTGTTATTCCTGTCAACATATTGTTAAACTCTCTTTCACACTCCTCAGATTCATCATGATCATTTCCCGAATTTATGTTTTCGTTTTTCTTTTCCTTATCCTCCTCACTATCACTAATTATACTATCCCTATCCTCTTCATTTGTTTCTTTTTTATCATCTATGTTTTTATAAAACGGATCACCAAAAATAAATTCGTTATTTTTATCCCCATTAGTATTATTAGTATTTTGATCCGCCATTTTTTATAAATTTTTAATTTATTAATAATTTGTTTATTTATTTATTTGTATTAATTTTATTTCTTTTTATTTTAAAATATTTTATCTATTTATTACTCTTCCAATCTATCGATATAATTCAAAAATAAAATCTTCTATTTCCCTTCTTCCTTTTCTATCTTGTTTTGATTTTATAAAGTTAAAGTCTCATCAGAAAGTAAATACGCTCACCGAAATAGAATAGAAACGAACTTGTTTTCTTTTTGAATTTTACGTTAATTTTAATTTTTCGTTTAATATCTAATTTTTATTCTTAAAAAATCTCTATTAATTATCTTTTCAAAATTTTATTTATTCTAATCACCAGGGGTACCAGTTGAAGCATACTTCCTATCTCTGTTTCTTCCGGGGATTCGCAATATTTAATTTTATCTAAGAAAGTGATTCATATGCTTACTATTATCGCAAGAATTTAGAGAGAGATAGAAAGTAGTCCAAATTATGGGCATTTAAACCCATAAATCTCAATTTTAAAAGGAAAATATTTATATGTATGCCACCTGTAGTAATTATCTATCTTTTGAAATATTATTCATACAGAATTTAAATTGACTTTTAATTACTATCTTTATAATTTCTATTCTATTTCTGATCGACTTTTAAATTTAATTTAAATCAAAATATTATTTTGTTAATATTAATAATCTCAGTTGTAATACTTGTTAAATAATATAACAAGCATTAGGGAGATCATCATTGATTTTATGATATTAACAAAAATAAAAAAAATATAAAAATAAAATAAAATTAATATTAAAACAGTTAAACTTTTATCTAACATTACAATTAATATAATTATTTTTCTGATGAAGCTTCTACTTTAAAATTGAAAATAAACAAAAATAAAGTTCATTGACCTACTTGATTTGATTTATTTGGCCAATTTCCTCAAATATACCTCTTTCAATCTCTCTTGCTTCTTTTTCCAAAACTCGATTTATCTATTAAAAAATATTAACAAAAATTAATAAAACCCTTCATTTATAATCCATCAATTATTTAATTTCAAAACTGTAATTTTACTATACAATAAAATCCCTCCTTTAATCTTCTTTCTTTATTTATATTTTTAAAATAAACAAATAAAATAATTATTTTATTCTTTTAAGGAAGATTCTCCTTTCCACAAACTCATGAATAAGTCGTGATGATGCTACAATGCACCACAACTTAACAAGTTTTGTAGAAAGTAGTGTAAACCAAGCGAGGAATTTAAACAATATTAACCAGTCAATTGTTGGTTGTACTATGTACTCCAACAAAAGATCGATCAACTTTCGTTATTAAATAATTGCTGAATCGCAATTATTTAATACTTATTGCTTAAAAGCTTCACCCAACAAACACAGAAATATATTTTGATCAATAATTTGGAAAAACTCCGTTTCCAAATTATTATTCGCAATATTTAAATTATTTAAATAAATATTGAGGTTGTACTATGTACTCCTCAATAAATAAATAAATAATTAATTTTCATGACGCTTTGTATCTCTTTTATATTATTGTACTTGTTTGTTATTATTAATAAAATTGTATTCTTAATAATAAACTCAATAAAATAAAATATTTTATTGAATTTATTAACAAACACAACTCCTATTAAAATATTATGACGCTAAGTACGTAGATCTTACCAATTTAGTTGATGAAAATCAAGAGGACGAGTCCATGCAAATGAGCTCCTTATATACCCTTGATTTACCCCCAAAAACGTCCAGAAAGTTCGATAACCGCTACAACTGTCAAAATTTTCAATTTCCGCGGTTTTTCTATTTTAATTTTAACGCTTATAAAGATTGATAATTTAATTTTTCTTTCTTGTGAAATATTCTAAATTTTCTACTCTATATTTTATCATAAATTTATTTGTTATAAATTTATTATTTTTTATAAAAAACTCTATTTGAACTTTGAAAATTGATTTATTATTTATTATCTAATAATTAATCTAATCGTACTATCTTTATTTTCCTTAACTTTACCTGTATTTAATTATTTTTATTTTGTATTTTCAATTTTCCCATTATTATTATTAATTTTAACTAAATTATTCAATTTTGTAAGTTTTTAAACTATTATTTAAATATTAAACAATATTTTACCAATTCAACTATTCACTTTTGTAAACATTCTTATTTACTAATTTTATCAACTAATATTTATTTATAATTGTTTATAATTATTGCAAAATTTGCACTTTTTCATGTTAATTCTAATATATCAATAATTATCAATGAATTCCGCTTATTTTCTACTTAAATTATTTTTTTATTCCTTATTTTACTATTTTACAATTAACTATTTCTCAGATTTTCAATATTCAGTTATCTATTTAACAATATTCAACTTTAAACTGTCCATTTCGATTTTCATACTGATTTTATAAATCTTCTATCAAAATCTGGTCATAAACATATTTCTTATTTAATTTTTCACAATTATTTATAATAACAATCTAATAAATTTTATTATCAAAATTAATTATTTTAACTGAATTTTTGAATCTCCAAGTAGCAATTCTTCATTTCAATTTTCCTTTCGATTTTTATAGGCTGTGCAGCCACACGCCCAAGCCACCGGACCACCAACCCAAACGTCCAGAGCTCGATCCCAATCGATCCCAATATTTTTTTATATTTAAATTTTCTATTTAATTTATAATTTTATTTTTATTACTATTAAATGTTTTAATTTTTGACAAATATATTGAAATGGTTTTTTTAACCATGAAATACCATTTCAACAGACGCTGTATTATGTAGTAACTCATTTTTCAATAAGTGTGTAAATTCGTAATTTTGTAATTCAACTAAATGTAAGGTATATGACCTTAGAAATTTATAAAATGCTACTGAACTTATATTTTACATTTAGTTGAATTAGAAAATTACGATTTACACATTTATTAAAAAAATTAGTTTCAACATAAAATAGCGGCTCTATAGAGTTAATACAAAATACAGAGCGCGCTTAAAGTTGAGACAGTGTTGTTCGGAGCCATCGGAGTGTAACTCGTACTTGTCCGATATTTAATATTGCCTCTAATATTTGAACCAATCTGGCAATTTTAACTTACTTCGGATTCGGACTCAGTGGAGAAAATTACTTAGGAATACACTAGTGTAGTGTCTAGGCCAAAATTTTTTTTTTTGTAGGGCTGTGTTATTTGTATTTATTTAAAAGAATTATAATACGTACTTTTTGGCCAATTTTCAATTTTTCTAAAAAGTAGGTATTATAATACTAAATTTTAATCATTGTTTTACCTTCAAATCATTGATTTCGATTTTTTTTACTTATCTCGACATATTTCGACCCCAGGATGTCAAACACGTTTTTAAAAAATGTCCGCGAGTGTGTCTTTGTGTGCGTTAACATTACGTTTGACCAAATATCTCGAGAATCGTAATAGTTGGTTTCATATTTTTTTTTAATAAAATTAAAGGTCTCTCAAGGGGACAAATTGCAACATTTGTTTGAACCCCATTGATCAATGCTAACTTTTTTTTTATTCGCATTAAAAAATGTTAAAAGAACCGTTTTTTTCACATTGTACTATTTTTTTAGAAAATTACTTGCGAACCCTCTAATACTATTTTATCAAAAGTTATGAGCATTTGAAAAATCAAAAATTTTTGAAATTATATATTGAACAGTTTTATTTTTACATTGTAATGTAAGTTTCAATATATTTCCACTAATTTGTAGGTGCCTATTGCAGCCCTAGCTCCCAGTACAATTAAACCACTCCAGGTATTCTTTACCCCATTTTTTTACTATCAGCCATGCATACTAATTCCTTGCGTTACTTTGTAACTAAATAATATATAAATGCGGATTACTGACCTTCTCATGAGACTCTTTTGCATTAGACTCTGTGACAGCAGGCTCATTTAATTTAGAACCTTTCGATTTAGCACCGCTGTGGAAACCTTTATCTTTACATGTCTGTAGCATTTCTCTTAAGGTTTTTTACTATCTGCTTTACGAAAATCTATAAAAAATTTATATTTATTTTTTTAACTTATCAAATGTACGTAATGAATTATATACTATTTATATATTTATATGTCATTTATATTATATCAATGATAAATTATATATATACCTTTGGGTAATCTAATGTTATAATCGTTTTTTCCTTCTATAAGGGAAAAAGAAGTGTCGTCTGACTCCAATAAGAAAGTGTCATCTCCATCCTTATAAGTAAGCGTGCTTCCCCTAGCAAAATATTCCAGTAAAATGGATTTCTTTAGAAAATTCTCTAATACTAGGATGTTGGTGACAAACTCTCCATTAGTAATAGTTATTTTTCTTTTGGAATTACAGTTCATCTACCAAAAATAAATTATATTTAAGTATTTTTTTATAAACACATAGGAGCTTTTACTTTCTCTAAATAAAACAACAATTTTAATATTAAATAATAATTATTGATTAGGTCCTTTATTATAAATATTCTGATAGGTAAGAATTAGTAAAATCAGCGTAGAAAAAAGACTCATTTTGCATCTAAATATTGAAAAAATTAATGTTAAATCATAAAAATGTTCTTAAAAGCAAAACAATTTTTTACAAAAGTTATTGCAAAATTAAAATTTTTGTTACTTTTTAAATAAAAATTTATATATCTTTAATTAAGTTACCGATTAAAGTGTACTGTTACGTTATGAAAACATAACATACATTAAAAAAGTTTAAAAATCTATCAGTGGTGATTCAGTGAGGTAAGATGTGCGGAAAATGATTGAAACACTCATATCTGAAAGTATCTTAATTTTATTGTTTACACAAAAAAGGTTCGTCGATTTTTATCTTGTATTCTAGGTCGTTGTGAGAGCGATGAAAGTCGATAGTTGATGTTATCGCATAATCTGAAACAGATTATGTTTTAAAATCGAAAAGGAATAGGGAAAAAGGGATAGCAGATATTTAGATGCTTGTTTAAAATCTCAGGTTCAACGGCAAACAGAATCTGGATACTGGTTGTTGCTGGCAAATCAAATGTTGAATTTGATCGGCTGGATCCCAAGATATTGGTATTGGGTTGAAATGCTAAAGTTGAAAATGATCTTCTGAAGTTGGTTGCAGAATTTTGGAAGTTGAATAATTGCCGTTGTCATTTTTGAATTTTGTGTTAAATCGAACTCGGTTACAAGTAGCAAAGTTTAAATAAAACTTGATACTACGACTGCTTACGAAGAAAACAACACGTACCGGGGTTGAAATTAGACTGACGCTCTACGCATTTTAACAGTTTTTATATTAAAAAACTTATCGATAAACTACTTCCATCCCAGTGGGTGGTATACAAACAAGAAATGTGTTTTTCGCCTACTTCGCGTTCTAGTTTTGTAGCTGAAGATGCTTCGCAAATTTAGGTGTTATCTTAGTAAATTGTGACGTGACATTTTTGACACGTCCCACCGATTTGGTATTTATATATTTCTTTTAGAATTCTTATTATTATTAACATGTAAATAAACTAATTATTATTGAACCCCGGTTCAAGACGCAATTTCTATTAAAAATCCGCTCCACGAATCACCTTCAAAAATTTAAGAATTTATTTAATTGTTTTTTATTTTGCAATCTGCCGTATTTTGTTTCTTTTTCTTTTGCTTATGTAAAAATTGCTCGCGGCCCGGATCTCCAGAACTTAGTTGGACCACTTCAGGAAGGAGAGACGTTTTTGCCTTGAATTTTAGAACTATTGAATTATTATTCCACACCCGGAAGCTGTTCCTTTTCCGTTCCTGAAATGCAGTAATAGCTGCCCGACCTGAATTTGTGTTAATCGTGGATATTGAACGAGTTTTGTATCGTCCTTCCGAGATGAAATTCTTTTTATTTTATTTTATTTTTTTTTTTTTTTTAGATTCTAGGCAAAAGGATAATTGTCAAGATTTTGTGTTGCTGTCTTTTGAGTATATTTCGGAGGTTATTGGTAAGATGTGCCCTGCCAAAGTCTCACCCTTTGATTTGGATGTTTGATTTCACATTGGCTGTTTGATGCCACAATTTGGGTGTTCGATCCCACCACGTTTTAATTTGGATGTTTGATTCCACTTTGGCTGTTTGATGCCGCAACTTGGATGTTCGATCTCACCACTTTGATGCGCCGTTGGAATCGGGGTAGTTTGGCTTCTTACACCTAGTATCCTGAGACAACGACGGCGTTTTGTAATAATGTACTCCGAGTGTAGGAGTGTAAATGCTCCTGCATTTACGTTTATTTTTTTTGTTTAACTCTAAAATTTTGCGATTTTCGTTTTTGCATTTTTGTTTTATCGTTTTGTTATTTTTGTTCTGGTTAGCGGTTTTATTTTTGTTGAAAATGGTAGTTTTTGATGTTGAATTGTTAATTTAGCGACTTGGAATTAATTAATTATTATATTGTGACATTTTGAGATTTGAATGTGAAGCGAGAATCTCACCAAAGCGGCAAGGGTCCTCGATGATTTTCTGAGGAAAATCAAGACACTTCTTTTTGCGTGGCGATTAAGGCAATAACGACCCATCATGTGAGGATTTTGCGGATTCTGAACCGGCAGGGAGGACGAGACCGAGCGGAGTCGAGTTTTTTTTCAAACATTGGATTTAAGTAAGTGGACATTTATTCATTTCGGCTAACGAGTTAGCACATTTATTTTGTTGGTGAATTAATTTATAGGAGAAAATTGTTCTCACTCTCGAGAAAATGTGCGTGCTCTTAGTCACTCAAAATGTCTGCCCGGTTCAGCCTCGTGGTAAATTAATTATAAAAGTTTGAATTTGCGTATTTACTGACTGTATTTCTTTTAAGTAAAAATATAATGAATTTTGCCTAAAAATCATGTTGCGTATTAACGCTTTTGTTTTAAGTTCAGTGTCTTTCCGAAAAAATATAATTGTTGCCGAAAATATTATCGCGTCGCGTTTGAAGAACATTTTTGAGTGTTAAATTTAAAAAGAAATACGAGCCACAAAGTTAATAGTGGACTGAAGTGTCAAATTCTTTACATATGTCCCTTTTTAAATTATTTAAATGTATAATTTAGAGAATCAAATTATTCGAATTTACCTTTTCGATTTTGCCATGTGCATTCTGAACATTTTGCCGGTTATATTTTGATTTCTTTTAGTGCGTTCTCGTGAATAATTATTATATTGTTAATGTAGATTTTCGGAATTTATTTTTTTTTATATAAATTTTCAAAATTTAAGTTATGCCGTACTTGTATTTAAGCTAAAAGTTTATCTTCTAAAATTTTATTCCGCTTATATTTCTAGTTAGCGTTGTTAAAAATAAAATAATTAATAGCAATTGATTTAGAGTTATCCCTCTTTCAGGTAAGAAGATTTTTTTTTTATTATTGTAATTTTTATCTTTTCGCCCCTGGGAGGAAATTTTTCTTATATCAAAAAATTATAAAAAGGATCCATTTCCCCCTTTATGCAAACAATACCTGCATTGGTTATTTGCATGTTTTAGTTAAAAAATCTCTTTTAAAAAAGAGGATAAGAATTATAATATAAGTTACTTGGTGTAACAGTACCTTTGAATAAAATATGAAAACATAAAGTAGACTTCCACTTATAGTTAAGAAATTAAAAATAAATTTTTTTTTCATTATTTGTTTATAAATTTCTAAGAAAGATTGATTTTTTTAATGTTCTGCACTTTTGAAAAATAGGCAAAAAGATTAAAATAGTTTCTAAACTTAAAGGAATCTAAATCCTTTGATAAAGTTAATGAAAGATTATTTTTTTTGGGCATTCCGTGAGAAAATCGGGTATACTTGGTCATATAATAGGTCACTTTGTCAATTTATAGTATTCCATGTGCTAAATAAGTTATTAAAAATTTTGCGAAACTTTTTGGGTTACTGATTTAGAACCTAGAATATTAAAAAGAAATAGATAACTAAAAAATAATATGTGACGCGTCGCGAAGAAAAGCACCTAAGAAGGAAAAATCGATTTTCGGATTTTGATAAAATTAGGTTAATTATATGTTCCTTTTTCATTATCTAAAGTATGAAAACATTTTCATTGAATATTTTCCACGTATTTAAGACTTAAGCATCAGCGATTTGTACAAAATCCAATGGCGCGCGCGCCGCTTCTTTTCACTCTCCTGTAAAATTACCGATTGGCTTCTTAGGTGCTTTTCTTCGCGACGCGTCACATCTATTTTCGATCAATCGAATTTCTCGTAGACTGACCCCAAAAAGTAATCTTTCATTAATTTTCTCAATGATTCCTTAAAGTTTTAAGTATATATTAATATTTTTCCCTAATTTTTAAAACGCGCAAAACATTGAAAAGAATTATTTGATTATAAAAAATTTAGAAACAAATTATGAAAAAATAAAATAAAAATAAAATAATCTATTTTATGCCTTTTAATTTTGTCCAAGGTACTATCAAAACGGCAAACTTATAATAAACTAATAAGCTTTAGTTTAGAAAATTACAAAAATTTTAATTTTGCTATAAAATTTTGTAGGGGAGGGTGGTCCCAAACCGACCCCCTAAAAGGCAAAAGCCAAAAAGGTGGAAAAAACTTGTTTGATTGCTAAGGTCAAAATTTTTTTTTAGTAAAGGAATCATTTTTCTATGTTTCCACTGGAATCATAGAAACATTTGTAGGTATTATTTGGTAATTACAAATAATTTAGTTACTATTACAATGCAAGAAAGGGGGGTTGGGTCGGTTTCGGACCACCTTCACTATTTTCACATAATGTCTTGCCGATCATTCATGTCAATGAAAGCGTTTGAATTTGAATATTGTGTATTAAAGTTGAGGCCATAAGCAACGAAAAAAACTTATACTTAAATTTTTCTGAACTCAATTCAACACTTTTACCTTAAATTCAAGTTAGGTCAAAAACAAAAAATATCATTGCAAAAAACTAATTGTACGTAAAATTCTGAAATACAATATTACCAAGAGATTATTACATATGGTCAAAATGTCAGAGTTATGAAAGTGTTCTTTAGATGGTATTCACGATTTGTCTATTAAGGGGTTATATACAGTTAGCATTTTTAAAAAATCGATTTTTTTTTAATTTTCGTAAAATACATGTATTTAAGAGTACACACAGAAAATTGGAAGTTAATCCGGTGAATATTCTGCAAGTTAGAATAAATTTTGTAAATAGTGCCTGGGAGCTACATAGAACGCAGTCCTTTTTATTTGATCGTCTTTTGCAAATAAAACCCTTTTTATGTACTAAAACGCGTAAAGAGAAAGTTTGGTGGTGTTATTTTCATGTCTAATAGATAAAATTCACATTTTCCGTTCCCAAACTTGGAAATATTGAAAATGCTTCTGAAACTTTAAACTCGCTTTTCTCAAAACTATGTTTTTCAAGTCGGTGAACACGATTTCTTAAAAACCGCTGAACCGATTTGGCTCTAATTTTCACACAAGCTCAACAACTACTTTTTGCTGTCCTTAATCAAAGGTTTTTTAAATACAATTAAAATTATAATTTTACTCAACATTTAAAGGCGATTTTTTTTCATAAAAATGAACTTTTTTTTTTTTAGAAGCTGCCATTTTGTCAAAAAGTGATATTTTTTTAATTCCTTCGATCAAAGACTACATTTTTTCATAAACAAACAGAATCTATTTAACTTTTTGATTTCAGATGATTCTATCAATTGTTATCTTGTTCACCGCGGAACACTTTTTTTTTGAGGACCTTTGGGAGATATGCTACAGAGGCCAAAAAAAAAATTTTTTTACAAATGAAATATTTTTTTTAAAACTTTAAAAGATGTAAAACATTATAGGAAAACTTTTACTTCAATAAATAAATATTTCTTTTTTAAAAAAATCCCAAAAAACTGCATTTTTCCGACCGTCTGACTGTATATAACCCCTTAACACGATCTCTGAGAAACAGAGGGTAGTCGGTATGGTACGAGGGGTCAGTACGGTACCACCCTCCCCTACAATTTTTCTTAAAAATAATTGAATTATAAATGTAAAAACAATTAAAAATTCAATAATATAATTAAAACAGTAATGAAACTTTGTATTATTACTGGCAAAAATTTCTTGAAATATCAAATATACTAGAATATAGAAGGGCGCGCGCCGCGCGCCTCTGAACATAGGAAAGTAACGATAGGCCAAGACGTTGCTCTATATTGTTGTCCAAGGCCTCCAATATATCATGCAATTCTGGTCCAAAATTTATTAACTGATTTCCTCTCAATACTCTGACGTGCAGTTTAAGAAAATTCGTAACTGACATTATCGTTGAGATCGATAGTTTTCAACATTTTTTAGGACTAAGAGGAATATCATGTCGTTATTCAGATTATCAACTTAGTTACATATTATGAAATACTATTTCTTCAATAGGATTAATTATTTCAATTCTAAAAATTAATTTTTTTATTTCTTAGGATTCCGTACACAACAAGTGTACGCGCAGAATCCTATTGAAAAGACCTTTTCGATTTTCATATACCCTCTTCCCCCTAGCCACTAAAGTTGCAATTGCCCGTAATTTAGTTGTCCGATTTTTTAAATTTTTCAAACTTGCATTTATAAGAAATTATAATTACCTGAATTTGCATTTGTCGTAACTTCAAAATCACCAAACTCGTATTTGCTAAAACATGTGAATCGAAGAAATTGCATTTGTTAAAAGTTGTAACTTGTCGAACTTGTATTTGTCCGAACTTCTGAATCCCCGAACTTTCATTTGCCCGAACTTTCAAATCACCAGACTTGCATTTGTCAACACATTAAATTACACGAAGGTGCGTTTGTTTCAACTTTAAAATCACCGAATTTCCATTGTTCCGAAGTTTGAAATCACAGAATTCGCGTTTAGCAGAATATTTAAGTTCACAAATTTACAACTGTCAGAACTTCTAAATCCGTGAATTTGCATTTGTCTGAACTTTAGAATCACCGAACTTACATTCGCTCGAATTTTGAAATTTCTGAATTTGCATTTTTCTGAACTGTGAAATCATCGAACTCACGATTGGCCGAACTCTTATTTCTCCGAACTTGCATTTTGACGAACTTTTAAATCACCGAAGTCGCATTTCTCAAAACGTTCCGACTCTCGGAATTAGGCTTTCTAAACAAGTCTTCTGATTGGCTGGTAATGTTACCTGAAAATTTTCCAGCCAATTAGACACTCGTTTAGAAATCCTACTTTTCGAGGGTCAGGCAAATCTAAATTCAGTGACTTGTGTAGTTAGTGAGTTAAGAAGTTTCACAAATAACAGTTCGAAGAGTTGAATATTCTGACAAATGCGAGTTCTGTAATTTAAAAGTTCGGGGATTTAGAAGTTCGGATATATACGCGTTCGAGGAATTAAAAATTTTAACAAATGTAATTTCGTAGATTTAAATGTTTTGGCAAATGTGAGTTTAGTGATTTTGAAGTTATGATAGATGCAAAATCCGGAAATTAAAATTTCGGACAAATGCAAATTCGGGGGTTTACAAATTCTGACAAATGCATGTTCAGAGAATTACAAATTTGGACATTTAAATTTTAGGCAATTGCAAGTACGGTCAATTGGGTTTTGGAGGAAATGCATGCGACCCCAGAAATTTACAGTATGGATTGTTCTCGGTTGGACCTTAAAGACTCAGCTAATCTTGAAGGTTTAATTTTTAATAATTGTCTTTGCTCAACTAAGACTTTTAAATGTACACAGCAATATAATTGCTATCAATAAAATTAAATTTTGGTTACGAAAACAGGAAAGGAATGGTGTATGTTTTGCGATACACGGAGGGAGGAATTTTACCATTTTTTGGTAGTCTGTCCACATTTATTTTTATTCCCTTTAGCTTCTGACGTGCTCCGAACAGGAATCTCTTTGAAAAAAACACTTTATCAGGTTTATCCGATTCATCGGACAATCATTTTGATAAATTTGTTTTGCAAATGTTTTCAGAACGTGCAACAAGATGCGGCTAATTATTTCTAAGTTAATTGCATCTATTTTCAGTATTTTAAAAATAAGGGGCTGTTCATAAACTACGTCACACGATTTTTACGATTATTTCCACCTCCCCCCCTTCACATCACAAATCGTCACATAATGCCATAATCCCCCTTGTGTGACGTCACTTTTGGGATTACCCCCCCCCCCCCCCAACAGATAATTTTTTTTAGAATTATTGGAGTAAATTACTTTAAGTCGATCGCAATCACGATTTATTTTTGTTTAAAATAAAACCATGACTTACAAACTTCTGTTAACACATTTTTGAAATATAAATAACGGTAATAAATATATACATTAAGTTAGTCCAAAATCAAAAAGTTTGAAATGTTATGCTGTCACTCACTAGGACTGTTCTTTACCGAAAAAATAACCTATTTTTTTAATTTAAAAAATACTTGGAGGTCGCTTAAAATCAAAAATTGCTAAAAGTATCCCATGTGAAAAAACAATTTTTTCTAGACGTGATATAAAATCTTCGAAAATAAATATTTTTCAATCGGCAAACTTTGTTTCTCTTAAAGAGATTTTAATTTATTTAACCAGTTTTTAGTATAAACTACTATGTAAAACTGAATTAGTGATTTTCTACTAATGAATTACCGAAAAATTGGTTATTATTAAATAGTGAAAAATATCACTATTTTTACTAAAATTAACTATTTTTACTAAAATAACTACTAATTGATAGTAGAATAATACTTATTTTAAAGTGAAATATTTATTATTTGTAATAGTGAAAGTTTACTTTTTCAATTAGTAGATATTTCACTTTCAAATTAGTAGTTTTCTACTAAATAATAGTGATAATTTTCACTATTTAATAATAACCAATTTCTCACTCATTCATTACTTAAAAATCACTTATTCAAATTTAGAGAGTATTTTTTATGGGTCCTCCGAGAACTCCAAAAAAAGAAAAAATAGAAAAAAGCGTTTAAAAATATTTCTTATTATTTCCTTGACTATTTTTTACACAATTTTTAGTAAATAGCATAAATCTAGACTTAATAATTGTTGCGTGCAATTGATAATTTATTTAAACAAATTATTATTACTTATTTACAACTATTTATTAGTTAATTGCTACCGAGTTGTAACTTTTTCTTAATTTTGCTTCTTTTTAAGCTTAATGGTCGCAAATTACCAACAACAATTTTACAAGTTGTTTAAGCAAATTATTATTGTGCAATTTCTATTTTTTATCAAATGAAACTACAGACAACTTTTTCTGCATTTTGCAACTTTTCAAGCTTAATGGTATAAATCACTAACAATAAGAACTAAAAATAACAATTCTACCAATTGTTAAAGCAAATTATTAATGTTTAATTTAAACTTTTTATTAATTTTTAAACAAATTATTATTGCATAATTACAACAATTTATCAAATTAAGCTATAGAAAGAATTTTTTAAAAACTTTTTCTCAAATTTTAAAATTTCCAAGCTGAATGATATTAATTACTAACAACAAACTAATAATAACAATTCTACAAATTGTTTAAACTGATTATTATAATTTAATTTCAACTTTTTATTAAATTAGGCTACAGAGTTGCAACATTTTTTCAATTAAGCATTTTTTTATATTTGAAGAAGTAAAATTGACTGATAAACCAATTTTAACAAAAGTTGTCAGAAGTAATGATTATAATAAACAAATTTTATCAATTTACAATTATCAATTTACAAATAATAATGTAAAAATAAAAACTTGTGTTGAACATTTGATAATAATAAATTGTTGAAAGTTTAAACTCGATGATTACGTCTTATACAGTCAGTTTTATCACTCCAAAAATAAAAACATGTTTAATTGAGAAAATATTGTAACTCTGTAACTTGAAGGGATGAAAAATTGAAATTAAACAATAATAATTTGTTTAAAAAATTAATACAATTGTTATTTTTAGTTTGTTGTTAGTAATTAGTATATTTTCAGTATGAAAGTTGCTAAATTGAGAAAAAATTACAACTCTATAGCTTAATTTGATAAAAAACTAAAATTAAAAAATCATAATTTGTTTAAAGAATTAATACAATTGTTATTTTTAGTTTGTTGTTAGTAACTGGTTACACTCGTCTTGAAAAGTATCAAAATTGACAAAAAGTTCCAACTGTCTAGCCTAATTTTACAGATAATTGTAAATAACCAATAATTATTTATTTAAACAAATTAGCAATTACATGAAATAATTGTTAAAAGGCTGTATTTATGTTATTTATTGAAAATTGTACAAAAAACTGTCAAAAAAATAGTGAGTACCTAATATTTTTTAACACTTTTTTTTATTTTTACATTTTCTTTGCATATACTAGGAGGGGGGGGGGGGGGGTTGGAGAGAATAACATTTCTAACTCTTTATTCCATATATTTTTGGACCATTCTAATATATCTTTTTTATGTAGAAGCCATGCAGAAGTTAATTTCTTAACCCTTTCCGTCACAGTGGTCAATATATTGACCACCTTTTTTTTTAGTAGTTTTTTGGCTATAACTTTTTTGAATTTTAAGATTTAACTTTGGAATATTATTTTTATTCAAATCCAGTAAATTTCCGATTCCAAACTGCTATTAGCAGACAAAAAGTTATTTTTAGTTTTTGAAACAAAAAATTTTAAAGTTGAAAATTTTTGATTTTTCAAAAATGTCATTATTTGTTTCCTTTGACCATAAAATATGTGTTGATGACGAAAAAAATGTTTTAGCTACAATATTTAAATTGTCTGACTCTAAGGGTTAAATGTGACGTCACATTTTATTTACACCCCTCCCCCCTAACGTCACAAATCATCACAAATCTCTAATTCCACCCCTCCCCCTTTTGTGTGACGTAGTTTATGAACGGCCCCTAATGTGTGTAAAATTTAACTTTGTATATATAAATCAATCAGTTTTTATCCGAATCTAGAAATGGATGTAACTTGAAGAAAATTCTTTCCGAATCATTCCAAACTAATCCATTGCATTTCGAAGCTAAATTTTTGTCTGTTTATATCCTTTTATTTTAATCTAAATCAATCCGTTTCAAATCCAAATAAACCCCATTAGAATTGGGACTGATTGACTCGGATTGAAATAACAGGATTCACACAAATTGAAATTTATTTTCTGAGTGAAATGGATTAATTCAGAACGATGCTGAAACAATTTTTCGTCAAGTTACATCTGTTTTTAGATTCGGATAAAAACTGATTGGCTCTGAATCGAATGTCGGATCGCCTCGGAATAATAATAATTAAAACTTATTCCAACGGAATAAAATACAATCCCATACTTTCATCAGGGTAGTTAAGTTTTATTTCTGTCTATTGTTATATTGATATATAACTTATAATGAATAGTTTTTTACTACAAATTACAAAATATTTATGAAATTATTTATAAATATTGACAAAAATATTTGTAATTTGAAGTATAATAATCTTATTCTGTAACTTTTATATTACAATAAAATGTGAATTAAATAAATATGAAAGGTTAGTTTCAAAAACATTATAAAACAGGCAATGTGAATATTATTTGTTGATTTAGTTTTTTAATTTTTATACATTTATGTGGTTATACATTTTTCATACAAATAATGTCTAGGGTGACTTTTAAGGGTTTATCGGCTCAACTGATCACTTATTATCAAGGTCATTTGACCACCAAATATTTTTCTACAAAAAATTCATAGACTTTACAAAGTTTTATCAAAGTCAGGTGACCATTTAATAATTTTTAACTTATTAGAAACCCTTAAAAAATTCTATGATTTTACAAGACTCATAAAAGGCTCTGAGGTTAAAAATCTAAAGCTAGGGTGTGTTTTAAGGGTTAATCGCCTCAGCTTATCACATTAATCAATGTCAGTTGACCACCAAATAATTTCCATTTTATTAGAAACCCTTAAAAAATTCTTAGACTTTACAAACATCAATAATACTCTTTGGGGTTAAAAATCTGAATCTAAGGTGATTTTTAAAGGTTGATTGTTTCAGATTATCAAGTAATATCAAGATCACTCGACCACTCAATAATTTCCTATTCATTAGAAACCCTTAAAAACCCCCAAAAAAAATCTGCGTAACAAGTTGAAAGCCAATCTAATCAAAATGTAAAATGGATATCCGCTGTTTTGGATCCGCCATTTTGAATTTTCAAAAAGTGACTTTAGATTCGTAATCAGCGACCTAAAAACCCCCGAGTAACAAGTTTGAAGTCAATCTCATCAAAATTTACAAATGGTGTCCGCCATTTTGGATCCGTCTTTTTTAATTTTCAAAAAGTGACTTAAGATTTGTAATCAGTGACCCAAAACACCCCCGAGTAAGGGGGTATATATACAAGAAGACAAAAGGAGATATTTAATAGTCCTTGAACAACAAATATATATCTTCATAGTATACATACAGTAGCGTCTGAATTTGTCAGTCCAACCACTTTTTAAGGTTTGAAAGTCGTCTTTAAACGTACAAAGTATATTAAAATTTTCTGTGGTTCTTTCCTTAAAGTAGATAAAATTTTTAAGAAAGTGAGACCCGAGTGAAGTGATTTAGCCAATTTTTCATTGAAATATGTTAAAAATGTGGACTTTTTAATGTCTTACAAATGGGGCAAAATTTCTGTACCGATCCAACTAAAAAAAAAATTTCCTCCGATTGGGCTAAAACTTGCCCTAAGTTTAGATCTATGCATGAGTACATTAGCCACCAAGTATTACTAAATTTCATCATTAATTGTGTAGTGGGGAGGGGGCTCAAGTTTTTGGTGAATGGTGGGTGGACTAGTTTTTCATCACTCGTAACTTTTATACGGTCAATCGCACAAATTTTTGACCTATATACTTTTGAAAGGGTTTTTTCTGCTCTTTAAACGGTAAAAAGAATTTTTTCGAAAATTAAAAATTTGACCCTTTTTTTTTTAAATCAAAAATATTTTTGACTTTTTTTTCAAAATCGACATTTTTTTTTTCATTTTTTATTTTTTGAAAATAAAGTTTAAAATGTGTACTTTGAGTACACCAAGTATGAAAAGGTCCTTTTTTTTTGTTTTCGAGATATTAAATAATGAATTTTTAAAAATTAAATAAAAAAAAGTATATCCCCTTTGTCCACAAAATTGTTTTCGTTTTTTTTTGTCTTTAAGAATATAGTAGAATATTGTAGTACTGCTATCTGCATTTTACAGGGTTTAGACTCTCATGTGAGTTATTTCAATGCCTGCATTACAGCTGTGTAATATGTAAATGTGTTAATATGTTAATTTTAACTTTTGTTAAAAATATGATTCGTATTTTATGTTGTAACTGTGTAATGAGTTGTATGATAATATTTTCCATATGTGTAATTAGATTTAAATGATTGAGCTTGTTTTACTTAGTTTTTTTTATTGGTTTTGTTTGATTTCGTTGTTTTTGAAACCTTTGTATTAGATTTGACTGCTTTTGGATTTTTCCTTCTTTTTCTTGGAGTTTTGTTCAACGTTTTCGGAAAAAAGTTACTTTCCATCACAGATGAGAATTTTTTTAGTTGAATTCTACCATCTTCTTGTGGTATATAGGAATGGTATTGAGAACTACCAGTTATTGTTACTGCACTATCGAATCTGCATTTCAACATTTGGGTAGTTGAAGCAAGAGTCTCTTTACTTTTAAAAAAAATGTGAGTTTCTTTGCAGTTTTTCTTTGCCCAGTTAAATAGATTTTCTGCATTAAGAATGTGTTCTTTTGAAGAGGCTTGGAGACTTGCACGAGCAGCTCCTCTTTTTATATTAGCTCCTACGCCATCACAAGCACCTTTACCATGGGCAGTGGCATGATAATGCCATTCTGCAGGAACTCCAAAATCTTGTGTATGAGCTAGAAGATTAGCAAAAGAATATTTATTCTTAAAATGCTGCTTTGCTCCGTCTGTAAAGTAAAAAACTTTTTTTACTTCAAAATTTTCTTTCAAATAGTTCATGATGACAGTCTGATATTCATATACACTCGCAGTGTCATGTGACAAATTGTCCGAAATAATAGCCATGCTTTTATGTAACAAATTATCTTCTACTTTATAGTATATGACTACTGTAAAGATGGTAGCTTGATTGTTGTTCCAGTGAAAAGCTTGGGCAGCGTTTTGAACAATAAAGGCATAATTTTCAGCGAAATCACATGAAATGACAAACTCACCTGGCACTAATTTTTCCTTTAGATTTTTATAAAAAGATGCTTGCTCTCTGGCAATAAAATCATGTACTTTCAACTTATTTAAGCGTTCACATAAATCTTCTGTAAATTCATCAACATTTAGTACGAGTGTTTTTAAACTGTATCTGTCGGTCTGCATCCAAATTTCACATTTTACCTCTTCAACACAATCTTTATCAAAAGCTTTAATTAAAATCTCTCTTAAAAGATTTGTACCTGGACATAGTCCACAATCTCCTAAGTAACAAGAAGTACTCGGAATAGGACAAATTATAGCTTTTATGCAATCATGATAATCAGCTAATTGTAATTGATGGTCTTTAGTTAAATGTTCAATATCAATTTCATTTAGCATTAATTTCACATTTTCGTGATACGTGCAAACACAAACAGTGTGTGTTCCACTACTTCCAGCCAACACACAATGGGTAGGCCTAAGTTGGGAAAATTTTGATAAACTTATTTGGACGTTCTTATGTTCTGATTTAAATTGCTCATACAGTTCATTTAAATTGCATAATAAAAGCCTTTTTTGTACATGTTGACGAGTTCCATCTGCATTTTTGACAGATATGAAGTCCTTCATGCCAGGCATCATGCGACTGATATCATTACGATTGTAAAAATCTTTAACTAAATTCACTGTTTCAGTCGATATTGGATTTCCTTTTTTTGGTTTTGGAAAAGCCAAAATACCATATTTAGCTACTTCATCTTTTACATTTCTTGCATGTCTATCGGAAACGTTAAATTCTGTCATTATCTTATTACAACTCCAAGATTTTGGTAAAAGTGTAAGAAGCTGAAATTTTTCTGCTGAATTGTCTGAGTTCTCAAATTTTTCCTTAATTTGATCAAAGATTTTTACACACGATTTGTGATGTTCATAATCGTCATCAGAACATTTAGACTTAGTTATTTTATTTGGAGTTAAAACAAAGTCATTATCATTTGTCCGATCATCATATTCTTCAATAAATCCACCAGGTTTTTCAAGATCTATTTCACTTACTTCATTTTCCTGTGCTTCAATATATGAGCTTGAAGGTTTTTCAACTGTTGTTGAAGCCTTCATCTCTTCTTTTGAATCAAAATTGCATTTCAAGCAAATTTTTGCTCCTGGTGGAAAAGAGTATCTACTTTGTACACTCCCAGCTACGGGACGTAGCGCTCTATTTGGATGGCTTTTTCTTTTAAAGGGATTAAGGCATCTATTATAACAAACTTTTAATGGCTTACTAGGAGCCATGTTTGATTAAAATACCAATAAACAAATGAAAACTATTTTATTAAATAAAACTATTGTTAGAAAATATTAAATTTACTTACGCTATATGTTACCAAACGATATAAAAAGAGAGATTCACAAACCTGCGTTTAATGTATTTAAAACTCGAATTTAAAAGATCTAATATCTGACAGAAAACTTATTCCAACAATACAAAAATATTATTAGTTTTTCAAAAGTATATAATACGAAAAAGAAACCAAGATAATTTGTACAAACCTGAAAACGTATCCTTATAGAATAAAAAACTTGAATATTAAGCTCTTATATAAAATATAATACGCATCTGTACTGTGAGAAATAGAAAAGTTGGCCACCCTGTGACAACTTTTGATACTACTTTAAATAGGCGCCAAAATTTGAACTATTCTACGCAAAGGATACATTATTAGACAAAACAAGATTATTTTATTACAACAGAAAAAGTATTTTAATACTTCTATAATTGAAATAAAAAAAGAAGTCAGCAGTACTACAATATTTTACTATATTCTTAAAGACAAAAAAAAACGAAAACAATTTTGTGGACAAAGGGGATATAAACTGTGATCCTACTTAAAGTACACGGATAGCTATTTTCCTTAATTTCTTTTTACTAGCGATTGTAAAAATATAGGTAGGTACTTTTTGATATTTTTCTTAAACATATAAATAAAAAAAACATCCACATAAATAAATAAACAAATAAATAAGTCATACAATAAAAAGAGAATTGACCTTATGATTTTTTTTATTTGGACGCTAAGAATGTCATAATTAACTTTTTATTAATAATTATTTAAATTTTTTTTATTCAATACTTTTTATGCAAAATGTTATATATTTGGGTTTTGTTGGATGTAAATTTTTATTGTCTTTAGAATAAAAATTCATATTAATTCTAAATTTACTTTTTTAAAGAATTATTACTTTCTTTTATTTAATTTTTAAAAATTCATTATTTAATATCTCGAAAACAAAAAAAAAGGACCTTTTCATACTTGGTGTACTCAAAATACACATTTTAAACTTTATTTTCAAAAAATAAAAAATGAAAAAAAAAATGTCGATTTTGAAAAAAAAGTCAAAAATATTTTTGATTTTTAAAAAAAAGGGTCAAATTTTTAATTTTCGAAAAAATTCTTTTTACCGTTTGAAAGGGCAGAAAAAACCCTTTCAAAAGTAAATAGGTCAAAAATTTGTGCGATTGACCGTATAAAAGTTACGAGTGATGAAAAACTAGTCCACCCACCATTCACCAAAAACTTGAGCCCCCTCCCCACTACACAATTAATGATGAAATTTAGTAATACTTGGTGGCTAATGTACTCATGCATAGACCTAAACTTAGAGCAAGTTTTAGCCCAATCGGAGGAAATTTTTTTTTAGTTGGATCGGTACAGAAATTTCGCCCCAAATATTAAAATTACTCTCGAAATAATGCAGGTTTTTGCTTCCTCATAGAGGAAGCTTTGTGATCGTTAAAATTTTCGATTTTCCTAAAATAGTCTAAATCGACTCATTTTCATCTAAAAAGCGAAAATTTTCATTTCTAAGCAAATGTCCAAATGTGTGTGTGTGTGTGTATGTGTGTGTGTGTATAGCGTTTTTCATGTACAAGATATCTTGAGAACGCTTAAACGGTTTTTAATAAGATTTGGATGACTTATTAAGCTCATGAATATCTAAATTTGGACACAACGATTTTTTAAAATACCCAACTAAATTTTTCTGAGCACCTTTTTTCATCGAAAAAAATTTTTTATGCTAAAAATACAACTCAATGAATACAAAAATCATATTCCTTATCTCAAAACGAATCGATTGACCTATACAGCTTTTATAATTGATCAAGAATTCGTAAAATAATTAATATTTTTACATTTTTTTGCATTTAAAATTCTTTATTTTTAAATAACTTCCCCAATTAAATTAAATTACTTCCCCAATTTATTATTAATTTCTTGCTTCCTTTATGAGAAAGTAAATTATTTTGCTTACTTGGAAGCGAAATGTCCATGAAATGGACATAATTCTCACCTAGTTTAAACTTCTTCTGTTTGCTTTAAAGGAAATTTTCTAGAGAATAAACCTACTGTTTAAGTATTAAAGTGCAATTTTCTCCTAGCATATGCAAGACTCAAAATTTGGACCAAAAAATTTATAAAATTTTGAAGACATTATTTTGACATGAAAATAATGTTTAAAATATCAAAAAATATTTTATACTACTTTTCTTCGAAAGTTATTGACAATTATAACGTTGGTAGGTTTTATATAGCTGTATTGGATATCAAGATTATAAACCATAATTTTTCTATCTTTTTCGGTCTAACTTCCGACCCTTGCAAATTTTAAGAAAAAACTTACACTTCAATGCTTATACATTATTTTTATTTTTCAGAAAATGATCTTTAAAACAAGCATAGGAATTTTAAAAAACCATCATTATTTCGAAATCAATTAAAATTTTTGTCAAACTATAAAAATTCCACTTTTTTAAACATATTTTAATAAAAAATTACTTATTTAACTTCAGTAACATCTTATTTTCCTTAATATTTCATCTACTTTGAGAAAATAAAGACAGAAAAATTTTAGTAATCATACTTGGCGCGTTTAAAGACGTTTTTCAAACCTTAAAAAATGAGTGGACTGACAAATTCAGACAGTACAGTATATATTGAATTATTGATATTTATTGAAAAGAAAAAGATCTTACCTTAAAATAAAACGTCTTCAGCACAAACCGAAACACGATTTCTAAATTAAAAAAATTAGAAAACACGAAATTTATCAATAATAAACCACGTGTCAACGACGAATGTTCGCACCACATTATTTATCTTGAAACGGTAAGTCTCTCAAAATTGTTGAGTTTTCAACCAATAACAAGCGACTTGCTTATAAATTCCAGGCAGTAGCAAGCATCTGGCTCAAAAATTCCAACCAGTAGCGAACGCCTCGGTTAAAAAAATTCAACCACTCGCAAGCGTCTCGCTTCTAAATTCCAACCAATAGCAAGCCCCTCGTTTCTTATGTAGCATATTCCACTAGACAGCTGAAAAAACAATTGAAAAAATTAAAGAAGAAATATTAAATTGAAACAAAAAACTTTTTAAATTAAGAAAAAAATAACTGTTGGAAATAATGGCAAATTAAACAACTCGAATGAAAACCAAAAAAAAAAAAAAATTGAAATCTAAAAAAATAATTAAAATTTTAAGAAAATAATTTAATAATAACAAAAATAATTAATAAAATAATTTAAAATAAAATTGGAAAAATGTCTAGATAATAAACAGTTGAAAGGAATAATTTAAAAGATGAAGCAATAAATATCAAAATTAAACAAAATAATTGAAAATTGAAAAATTACGATAATTCACAGTGGTCCGGACTGTATGAAAATGAGAACAAAAGTAAGAATCTCATGTAATTAAGCTTAAAAATGTTTACTCACGGGTTTTTAGAGTCGCTGATTATGATTCTGACATTAGTTTTTTGAAATTCAAAATGGCGGACTAATTTATAAAAAATTGTTGAATTTTTTTGAAACTTTTTATCTAGGGGTTTTTGGGGTCGAAGAATACAATACATTAGTTTTACATTAGTTTTACGAAATTCAAAATGGCGGATCTAATATGTCGGACTAATTTATAAAAAAAATTGTTGGAATTTTTTGAAACATTTATCTAGGGGTTTTTGGGCTCGCAGATTACGATTTTGATATTAGGGGTCGTCCATAAATCACGTGATAGGTTTTATGCCAATTTTAGGACCCTTCCCCCCCCCCACCCCCACGTGAGCAACCGTGATGTTCTATGGGACCCCCCACCCCCCTCGATTATCACGTGACTTTGAATAACTACAAAAATTACTTAAAATACTGAAGGCATTTAAACAATAAGTTCACAGACTGTTTATTGCAAATTCCTCGTTCATTTAAAGTAGAAGTCCGTTTTATATTCTTTATTTTTTCCTATATGGGGCATTCTTTCTCAATTAGGCAACTTCTCTGTGCATTTTAATTTGCAAGATAAAAGAATTTATTGTAGCTTAAAATTTTTGCCAAAACATCAACTTTTTGATGTCGTATGGTGTTTTTTATTTCCACCTGAGGGTTGAAAATTATCATGCATAAAGTCCAAAAAAAACCCACAGAAAGTATAAAAATTATCCGGAAAATAAACGAAAAAATAAAATTTATAGTCTAAATAACTAGGAGATTTAAATAAAATACTTAATCGCATTCAAAGAAATAATCGACCCTTACCAAGCATTATAATAAGGAACAACCCTTCATAACACAGCCACACAAAAAAAATAAAGTTCCATGGCCTGGGTATGGGACCCATATTTTCCTATGTATTTTGATGCGCTGAATCCGAATTGGCCATCAGAATTGGTCCAGCGGGTTTGATTTTGGACATAACCTCAAAATTAATAAAATGCCACTTTTTGTTCTTTAGAATCTGAACCAGATTTAACTTTAATACATGACTAAAGGCAATAGAAAGCTTCATTTATGACCTTTAAAACGTTTTTTAAAGATTTTTCTACGATGATTTTTAACGAAGATTTGATGTTTTACATAAAATAATTTTTTTTCATAAGTTACTATATTCACGCATTTTTAACATTTTAAAAAATCATATGTTAAGTAAAACATCATATCTTCGTTAAAAATCATAGTAGAACAATTTTTAAATAAGCGTTTTAAAGGTCGTTAATCAAGCTTTCTATTGGCCTTAGGCATGTATCAAAGTTAAATCGGGTTCAGATTCTAATGAACAAAAAGTGTTATTTTATTAATTTTGAGGTTAGGTCGAAAATCAGACCCGCTGGACCAATTCTGATGGCGGATTCGGTTTCAGCGCATCAAAATCCATAGGAAAATATGGGTCTCATACCCAGGCCAGGGAACTTTTTTTTTGTGTGGCTGTATAGTCGTCCCCTAAACACGAATTAAAAAAATAACAAATATTCTTAAACAAGTAAACAAAAAACAATCTTTAGAGGATTCACAAACTTTGAAATTCAATAAGAATAAAAACCTATAAAAAAATTGATGTTTTGACGAAAATGTTAAACTATAGTAACACCTTTTATCTTGAAAACTAAAATATTATTAGATTTTATTAACTAATTTTACTAATTAATTAAAATGCGCAGGGGGGGGGTGGTCGAATCGAGAAAGAATGCCCAATATTATACGGAAAAACTTCCTTACTTATAGAAGATTATTTCGAAACAAAAAAATAAAAAAATTTATAACGTCTTTCTTTGAGAAAAAACACTTTTTAAGTTTAATATTAATTTTTGAGGTATTTTCTCTTCATATTAATTATTTTTTACTGCACATATCGAAAGTTCGAGAAATTTTCAATAAATTTCGTTTTTAGCATACTATTACTCATTTTTTTGTTATTAAGGGGGTCACCCCATGTGACGGGCCGTTTTTAAGCGTTTTTTCTTAAATTTTTTTTTCAGAACCATGAAAACTTAGAACTTCGGACTTTTTTCCATATATTTAGTGATATTTTAACTACAAATACAAATTTTTTCAATTAAAAATATTTCAATATTTACGATTTATAACACTGTAAAGTGTCTTTGGTGATAAAAAAGTGGTCCATCGGCGACCACGATTCCAAATGATTGACTGAACAGAAATCAAAAAATGAAATAGCATTTTAATCTGTGGTTATGTGGCTATCGCCGGAACCAGGATATTTTGAAAATATTAAAAATTGAATTTTTTACGCGGGTTTGAATTTTTTTTTTTTAAAAAAACGCGATTTTTTGCGTCTATTTTCTTGTATATAAAAAAAACGACTTGACCTTTTTCAATTATCCTGGTTCGGGCGATAGCCACACATGAGCTGAATATACTCTATAAATTTGAACGAAATCGGTTAAGTTGTTTTTGAGAAATCATGGTCGCCAGTTCGAAAAATGTGGTTTCGAGAAAAACGCGTTTCAAAGTTCAAGTACGAATAAAGCCATGAATTCCAAACTATTACTAAAACAGCCGTTATATTCGAAAATATAGTTTAGGAAACTAAAGTTTTTCTAAATGTATTTATTTTTTACTTATATATATGTGTATGTAATAATAAAATTCGCGGATAAAAAACAGAAGCGACACAAAAGGTTCAGTGACACACTTCGTTAAAAGCTTGACCGCGCGCTCGAACATCTTACCTTCTCACTGTAAAAAATTTTTAACAGCGACGAATATGTTTAAATCACTTTACCCACATATTCTGCATATGTTATAGGTGCGATATATGACGAAAAAAAAAATTCGATTTTTTGAACCTATCACATGGGGTGACCCCCTTAACGGAGAAAAACGAGTTCAATAATCTATAACTTTCGTAATTTTTATCAAACCACGAACTACAAAAAAACACGTATGTTAATGCTGCAATAAAGATTTTAAAAAAATTATTCCAAGCAAATCTAATTTTTGAATGAAGATAATCAGAAGAATTCCCGGGAATGTAGAACTAAGAAAGTCTCTGTTTTTAATAAAAATTGGCAGTTAAAATATCACGTGATCAGAGAGGAAACCCCCCCCCCCCCCCCCAGGTGATGAACGGTGATAATTTTCATGACCCCCACCCACCCCCCCCCCCCCCCCCTTGTTGGCTCACGTGATTTATGGACGACCCCTTAGTTTTATGAAATTCAAAATGGTGGATCCAATATGGCGGACTAATTTATAAAAAATTATCTGATTTTTTTGAAACTTTTTATCTAACAATTGTAATGGTTTTTGGGGTCGCAGATTACGATTTTGACATTACTTTTATGAAATTCAAAATGGTGGATCCAATATGGCGGACTAATTTTTAAGAATTTGTTGTATTTTTTTGAAACTTTTTATCTAAGGGTTTTTGGGGTCGTAGATTACGATTTTGCCATTACTTTTATGAAGTTCAAAATGGCGGATCCAATATAGCGGAATAATTTTTGAAGAAATTGTTGTATTTTTTTTAAACTTTTTATCTATGGGTTTTTGGGGTCGCAGATTACGATTTTGACATTAGTTTTATGAAATTCAAAATGGCGGATCCCATATAGCGGATTAATTTTTAAAAAAAATTTCGGATTTTATTGAAACTTTTTATCTATCTGGGGGTTTCTGGAGTCCTAGATTACGATGATTTGCAAATGTTATCAACAAATGTTATTTTTAAAAACTTAATGGTGACGTGTGCAATATGGTAAAAAAAATTTCTTTAAACAGTTTGGACTTTCTTGAAACTTTGTACCTTGGTTTTTTGTGGTCTTTGATTACGTTTTTGATTTCAGTTTTACAAAGGCAGAATGATGGATAATTTATGGAGTGCAAAATTTATAAGTTTAGAATAGCGAACATAAAATAAAATTTTTTAAACTATAATAGATAATTTTAAATTATATGGGCAAATCCACGGAACCGTACGATTTCATGTTATAAATTTTAGAATTTTAAAATTACAAGCACACTCTTTATTTATAGATGTATCTGTAAGAAATACATTTAGAAACAAAATTTTTTTTGCGTGAACCTTTTTCATTTAGTGCTGAAAGAATTATAATAAAAAAACTTCAAGGAAATTTTTTGTTAAGGAATATTTTTTCAAAACGAAAAAACAAATGAAAGTTGCTAAACATTTTACCAAGATGATCAACTTCTCGGAACTATACGATTTAATGTTACAAATAATATAATTTTTCAATTTGAAGCACATATTTTATTTCTAGATATATATGTTAGAAATATATTTAGAAACAATAATTCCTTAACTTGAACCATTTCTCTTTGGTGCTCAAGCAGTTAAAATTAAAAAAAAATTTGTTGCAAAGAAATGATTTCAAAAAACGAGGAAACAAATGCAGACTGTTAAGCTTAATAGCTATGTTCATTTGGATTCTTTTAATGACGAAAAGTTTAAAAAATGTTATATTTAATATTTTTTAAATGTTCTAATTGTCGTTAAAATTTAGCATTTAGAAATAAGATTTCTAATAATTATATCTATCATTCACGCAAAACTTCCAACCTTTATTCATCGATCTGTGAGTGTGCCATTAAAAAAGGTTCAATTTTAAAGCCTTTCACGTTCAAATATAAAGAGATAATTATTGTTATATTATCTTAAGCTTTAAAGGCACATTATTTAAAAAGGTCTTAATTTATTCGTTTTTTCATCAGCAATACACACGTTGAAAGAAAAATAGAATTGCGTTATCGCTGAAGAAGCAAAAAAAGAAAATAACTATAACTTTCGTTTATTGAAAAGTGGGAGTAACACTTTTTAAATAGTTGCCATTTAGTTTTAATTTTAGAGCACATCTTTTTTTTAAAGTGTAATACCTTTTTTAGAGTTAGAACTTTCATTCGTCATAAGTTTTAAATGATTTCGTCTTCTGCTGAAAAAATTATACTCATAAAAGTAAAAAAAGTAGCGAAAGTAACAAGTCAAACTTGATTGTTGACGCTTATATATGACTTTTTATTTCACTTGAAGAATTATAAATATTTGGATTCAATTAGCTATTTCAGTTAAATGTGGCATTAAAAAGATAATGATACCTTGAAACTATTTATAATATATTATTATAAAGGTTTAAATCATGAATAACATGAAATCGTACGGTTCCGTGGATTTGCCCATATATTTGTTACTTCCGTAATTAGCTGGTGAATATGTTTTATTTCATTTTTCACGACCCCAGAGAGCACCCCGTGGAGGTCTACGGTAAGAATAGGCTCTCCTTTTTTTTCTTTTTTTTATAACTTTTTCTTTTTATTTTTTAAATTTTTATTAAAATCTTTAAAAATGAAAATATAACATTTCAAACAAAGTATTTAAATGTTAAAATTCAAATGGAACTTAAGAAGGAATAGTTTTCCTTTAGAGTTAGCTTTATTAATGTAATTTTTTCTTTAGCAATCACTTTCAGTTTCTAAAGAACTGTTCTCATTTTCTGAGGTGTGAAGTGATTGATCATCTGGTATTATCAGTAGAGCCACTACTTCTTCTGATAGAGGCTGTGTTAGTTTCTTAGCAATTGCCGTTTTCGATAGGATCACTGTATCAGTTGAAACTAGTAAAACATTAATTCAAGTTCTTATTACGCGACTTTTGAGCCTCATCAGAAAGTTGTCCAATTGGTAACAAAGCAGATTCTATTATAGCTACACTATGAATCAATATCTTATGGACGCAAGCTGTCATATAATACCAATTATATAATTCTACATAGAGTCTGGCAGTATCAAGAGCATATTTTATAAATTCTTTGACATTAATTTTCAAACTAGAAGATGTAGCTTGTAAAATTATGGCAAAGCGTTTTATTAAACGTAGGGTAAACCAGACAGTTTTTGGCCACCTTACAGTTGTCGGCCACCTCACCGAAAAATGTGAATACTGATGTAAATTTTGAAACAAAAATTTTTTTTCTTTAAGATTCTGATAAGTACATGATTTGTCGTTAGAAATACGTTGGATTTATTATTGGTGCTCAAATAGTGGAGAGTTTATAGTGAAAACAAAAAGTAGAGTTAAATTCGAGTGGAAAAGGCGGTAGATGTTAAAAGCACTGTCTAGAATGATATTGAAATTTATTTTTAATATTTGAATTCCTAACATCTCAATAGAGAAATTAAAGCTTGAGTAATCAGAAAAAAAATTTTTAATAGGTTTTTTAAGGTGGTTGACTACTCTCTAGAGGGTGGCCGATAACTATGTTTGCTGGCCGACAACTGTCTTTTTTGTTACTTGTAAACAACACAATATTTTAAGTAGTAAAAAAATGTTTTTTCATAATGTTTTTGAATACACAGTTTAAGGGGTCAATATGGGTTTATTGTACAAATTTTCAAGGATTTATTTTTTATATTAAAATATATTTTTATAACCCAGTCTTTTTATACATAAAAATTGACATTTAAAAGTGACAAAAAATATTTTTTATTTTTGATTGTTTATTTCTGCGAAATAGCTGCTTGAAATTAGCCTTAAATTTTACTGGCCGACACGATATCTGGAGTTTAGATTGACTAAAAAAAAAAAATTCAAGTATTTTCTTAAAATTTGGATCTGTAGTTATCGCGTGAACTAGGATCTTTTAATTCCGATGAAAGGAAACAACATGGCGGAAGTTAACATTTTTTACCCCTTTTTTACAACTTAATTTGTTTAAAAAAAGGGTTAAATATCAATGGATCTTCATTATCCTAGTTCATGCCAAAGCGGCATGTGCATAGAAGAACCCTTGAAAATTTGAGCTTAATCGGTTCAATAGTTTTTCTTAAATCGTGTCGGCCAGGTCGAAAAACGTTGTTTTGAGAAAAAGGCGTTAAACATTCTCGCAACCAAGGGCTGCTCGCGCTGGTCACGCAATATAAAGATTCTATTGTACTTTTAATTGTTAAGGTAAAAATGACTTAAATACATAAATACTTTTCTCTAACATTGCTGTACATTATTAAATAATAAATTTTACTGATAATGCTATAATGACATTTGTTTAAACAATTTTTTACTGCTATGCTATGCGCCTTATGCTTCTGCAGTATCGCGTTGTTTAGCAAGTTTTTGAACTCTACTACCTATATATTAGTTTTTATCTTATTTCTATAGGTATATAGTATACGAAATTGATGTTTAAGAAAAATACATTTTTTTAAAAAATAAATCCATACTGACCCCTTAAGGCAGTCCTAAAGAACAATTATGTTTTTTAAAAATGAATGTTCAATGTAACATCTTGAAGCATATATCTCTATCCTAGTCCTTTATAACCGGGGATATTATTTCTATTTTCTTATATAATACTAAATTTAAATACCATTTAAATGGACAGAGATATAGTTCAAGTATGGATCTTTAAATCCATTATTATTTTCAATCAATAAATTAAATAGCCCTCTGTAATAATTTTCAGAAATAATTATTTATTAATAATCACTTTAATAATTATAAAGTTCCATCACTTTAATAAATAATTTAACTAATTTTAAAATCTAATAAATCCATAAATTTATTTTATTCTATATTATAACCTCAGCACTGCTTATTTATTTTATAAAATCAAATAATACAGAAATCATTATTGATTGTTTAAAGAATCTGTAAATAAAGCATTATTTTAAATTAAAAATTTAAATATATTTTATTAAAAGTGAAATTTTCTTAGTTCTGTTGAATTATTATTGATTCCAAGCTTATACAAAATACAAACAAATACTTATCTCTTTCTATTTTTACAAATATTAACAAATATTTTTATAAATATTGACTTAAATTGTTATTTTTGTTATTGTAATAATAATATTACAAATATTATTATAAATATTAACTTAAATTGTTATTTTCTCAAACTTATTTTCATTCAGCTTTAAATATTCTTAAATAAATTTAATTCTTTTAATCACTTCAATTTATTAATAATATCAAAATAAAATACGTAAAACTTATTCGTTTATTAAATTTATTCGTTGTAAAATCGCTTGTAAATCTAAAAATAAAATAATAAAAATAAATTATAAATTAAAACTTCATATAAATATTAATTTTTACCTACTTAAACTAAAATTGTGAGTATAAATTTCCCTGAGCTAAATAAAATAAGTGTAAAATAAATTCTGGGTAAAACCTTAATTAATTTACTATCCTATTCTAATTGGAGAACTAAGGACATTTTTCGATTTCTTAATTTCTCGAACAGTACTAGGTTATTTCTACAAATACACCTAGACTGCAGAGCTTTGCGATAAAGGTATTGTTTTACTTTTATATCGTTAATCTTTACCAAATTCTGCCGGGTTGTATAATAATTACTCCCGTAAACAGAAATTTAGCAAATAACTTTATTAAATATTTTAATAAATTCAAATATTTAATATAATCAACGCTACAAATGATGGACAATACTGAAATATAAAATTTTTATTTCTTTAGTTGTAATTCTTATAAATTAAAATCTTATAATTTTAATATTAAATAACAATAATAAAGAAATAATTTTCTTTACGATTATTATTATAATTTCTTATTATTAGTGAATCACTGGGTTGTATAATAATTACTCCCAGTAGATCCACAAATAAAATAAAATATATATGGGGCATTCTTTCTCAAAGTCGCCACCCACCTGCGCATTTTAATTTTAAAGATAAATTGCTTTATCATAGCTTAAAATCTTCGTCTGAAACTCAGTTTTTTTATACCGTATGGCACTTTTCATTTTATTTTAAGGGTGTCAAAATGCGACCGAAATATTGCTAAAACCCTCCCCAAATACTGGACAATAGTGCCAATAAAGATGAGGAAACAAAAAGAAATAACAAATTGGCTGCCATTTCCTTAGAAAACCAATCATGACACTCTAAATAAATAATCCTTAGACCTCACACCTTTTATTATAAAAATCAACCCTTAAAAATCATCCCTTAATTATTATTTTCACAAGTTAAGAATTATTCTTTGTAAAATTATCTTGAAAAAATTTTGACGACTCTACAAGCTGCAAAATTATTTCAAGGTATTATTTGATCAAAGAAAAATAAAAGATAATCAAAAAACATCCCTTAAAAATCATCCATTAAGAATTATTAACACAAGTTAGGCAATATTTATTCTAAAATAAATTGTACAAATTTCAGGAATTTCTACAGGCTATAGAATTGCATACAGATATCATTTGATCAAAGTAAATTAAGATTAATCAATAAACATCCCCTAAAATCCATCCCTTAAAAATTATTTTTGCAAGTTAGCAATTATTTTTTGTGAAATCAACTAAAAACATTTCTTCCACCTCTAGAGTCTTTAGAGTTCTTTCAGAAAGTCAACCGATCAACAAAATGGCAAAAGCAATGGAAAACATTCCTTAAAAAATTATCCCCTGAGAAATTTTTTTACATGTTAGGAATAATTTTTTGTGCAATGAAACTAAAAATATTTCTGCCACTTCTACAGTCTTTAGAATTCTTTTAGAAAGTTAACAGGTCAACAAAAATTGAAAGATAAGCGAAAACATCCCTCAAAAATTACCCCCTAACACTGAACTATAATACTACTGGAACAGGCACCACGCATGTTGAGCTGAAAGAGAGCAGCGGCTGCGAGACAGACTGATGGGGGGGGGGGGGGGGCATGCTTTCTCTCTCGCAGAACGCGTCATTTCAGTGAATGCTAAAACTTTAAAACTAATGCGTTGGTCAGTTTTGCGTGTTGTGAGTGTTTGGAACAAGCAAACTTCTCAACCGGACTGTACAGAAAGAGACAACATGCCCCTCCACTACTCTCTCTCTCTATGCCGCTTTTGTAGCGCTGTGCCTGTTCCAGTAGTATTATAGTTCAATGCCCCCTAAGCATAACATTCAGAAATTAGCAATTGCGCATTGTAAAATAGCGAGGATATGTCAAAAAGGGTTGGTCGGAAAGGGTTAATTGTTGATGATCATCATTGATCATCATTGTAGGGTGTTTTACTGACATGATCCATACCATGAACGAGTGTTAAAAAAATCTTAAGGCTAGTGATTCTTACCTACGGAAGTATAGCTAGGGTATATCTAGGGTTGGTCGGACAGGGTTAATTGTTGATTATCATCATTGCTCATCACACTGGGGTGTTCCACCGACATGATCCATACCGTGAACAAGTGTTAAATAAATCTTGGGGCTAGTAAATCTAAGCAAAGGTGGTAGTGCTAGTGTATCTTCATATCGGTTGGTCGGAAAGGGTTAATTGTTGATGATCATCATTGATCACCACTCTAGGGTGTTCCACTGACATACATTATACTCGGCCGTGGTATAGATCGTGACAGTAGAACACTCTACAATGATCATCTACGATGATCATCAACAATTAACCCTTTCCGACCAACCCATCTTGAGATTCCCTCGCTATACTACCATAGCTCAGATTTAATAGCCCTATGATTTTTTTAACACTCGTTCATATTACGGATCATGTCAGCTGAACACCGTAGTGTGATGATCAATGATGATTATCAACAATTAACCCTTTCCGACCAACCCATATTGAGATACCCTAGCTATACCAAATTAGCTTAGATTCACTAGCCCCAAGAATTGTTTAACACTCAGTTATGGTACGGATCATATCTGTAGAATACCCTAGAGTGATGATCAAAGATGATGATCAACAATTAACCTTTTCCGACCAACCCATATTTAGATACCCTAGCGTTACTAACTTAGCTCAGATTTACTAGCCCCATGATTTTTTTAACACTGGTTCATGGTATGGATCATGCCAGTGGAACACCCTAGAGTGATAATCGATGATGATCATCAACAATTAACCTTTTCCGACCAACCCATATGTAGATACCCTAGCTATACTACCTAAGCTCAGATTCACTAGCCCCATGATCTTTTTAACACTCGTTCATGGTATGAATCATGTCAGTGGAACACCCTAGAGTGATGATCAATGATGATCATCAACAAATAACCTTTTCCGACCAACCCATATTTAAATACCCTAGCTATACCAACTTTGCTTAGATTCACTAGACCCAAGATTTTTTTAACACTTGTTTATAGTATGGATTATGTCGGTGGAATACCTTAGAGTGATGGTCAATGCTGATGATCAACAATTAACCTTTTCCGACCAACCCATCTTGAGATACCCTCGCTATACTACCTTAGCTCAGATTCACTAGCCCCATGATTTTTTTAACACTCGTTCATGATATAAATCATGTCAGTGGAACACCCTAAAGTGATGATCAATGATGATCATCAACAAATAACCTTTTGCGACCAACCCATCTTGAGATACCCTCGCTATACTACCTTAGCTCAGATTCATTAGTATCGCTAGGGTATCTAAATATGGGTTTTTCGGAAAAGGTAATTTGTTGATGATCATCATTGATCATCACTCTAGGGTGTTCCACTGACAAGATTCATACCATGAACGAGTGTTAAAAAAATCATGTGGCTAGTGAATCTAAGCTAAGGTAGTATAGCTAGAGTATTACATATGGGTTGGTCGGAAATGGTTAATTGTTGATGATCATCACTGATCATCACCCTTGGGTATTCAATTGACATGATCCGTACGATGGCAAAGTGTTAAAAAAATCATGGGTCTAGTAAATCAGAGCTAAGGTAGTATCGCAAGGGTATCTAAATATGGGTTGGTCGGAAAAGGTTATTTGTTGATGATCATCATTGATCATCACTTTAAGGTATTCCACTAACATAATCCATACCATGAACGAGTGTTAAAAAAATCATGGAGCTAGTAAATCTGAGCTAAGGTAGTATCGCTAGTCTACCTAAATATGGGTTTGTCGGAAAAGGTTAATTGTTGATCATCATCATTGATAATCACTCTATGGTATTCTACAGACATGATCCGTACCATAACTAAGTGTTAAACAATTCTTGGGGCTAGTGAATCTAAGTTAATTTGGTATAGCTAGGGTATCTCAATATGGGTTGGTCGAAAAGTGTTAATTGTTGATAATCATCATTGATTATCACACTACGGTGTTCAGCTGACATAATCCGTAATATGAACGAGTGTTAAAAAACTCATGGGGCTATTGAATCTGAGCTAAGGTAGTATAGCGAGGGTATCTCAAGATGGGTTGGTCGGAAAGGGTTAATTGTTGATGATCATCATAGATAATCATTGTAGAGTGTTCTACTGTCACGATCTATACCACGGCCGAGTATAAGGTATGTCAGTGGAACACCCTAGAGTGGTGATCAATAATGATCATCAACAATTAACCCTTTCCGACCAACCGATATGAAGATACACTAGCTCTACCACCTTTGCTTAGATTTACTAGCCCCAAGATTTATTTAACACTTGTTCACGGTATGGATCATGTCAGTGGAACACCCTAGTGTGATGAGCAATGATGATAATCAACAATTAACCCTGTCCGACCAACTCTAGATATACCCTAGCTATACTTCCTTAGGTAAGAATCACTAGCCTTAAGATTTTTTTAACACTCGTTCATGGTATGGATCATGTCAGTAAAACACCCTACAATGATGATCAATGATGATCATCAACAATTAACCTTTTCCGACCAACCCTTTTTGACATATCCTCGCTATTTTACAATGCGCAATTGCTAATTTCTGAATGTTATGCTTAGGGGGTAATTTTTTAGGGATGTTTTCGCTTATTTTTAAATTTTTGTTCACCTGTTAACTTTCTAAAAGAATTCTAAAGACTGTAGAAGTGGCAGAAATGTTTTTAGTTGATTTCACAAAAAATAATTGCTAACTTGCAAAAATAATTTTTAAGGGATGGATTTTAGGGAATGTTTATTGATTAATCTTAATTTACTTTGATCAAATGATATCTGTATGCAATTTTATAGCCTGTAGAAGTTCCTGAAATTTGTACAATTTATTTTAGAATAAATATTGCCTAACTTGTGTTAATAATTCTTAAGGGATGTTTTTTGATTATCTTTTATTTTTCTTTGATCAAATAATACCTTGAAATAATTTTGCAGCTTGTAGAGTCGTCAAAATTTTTTCATGATAATTTTACAAAGAATAATTCTTAACTTGTGAAAATAATGATTAAGGGATGATTTTTAAGGGTTGATTTTTATAATAAAAGGTGTGAGGTCTAAGGATTATTTATTTAGAGTGTCGTGATTGGTTTTCTAAGGAAATGGCAGCCAATTTGATATTTCTTTTTGTTTCCTCATCTTTATTGGCACTATTGTCCAGTATTTGGGGAGGGTTTTAGCAATATTTCGGTCGCATTTTGACACCCTTAAAATAAAATGAAAAGTGCCATACGGTATAAAAAACTGAGTTTCAGACTTTGAGAAAGAATGCCCCATATTATAAAAATTTATTAATTAATATAATTCGTAATTTGAATAACCTTACATTTATTTTAAAAGAATCAATTTAAGGTTATTCAAAATTTAGAAAATTTAGAATATTATCAAAAAGTTATATCATTTCAAGTTGAAATGATATAACATCCAACAATCTTCTAATAATATATTTTGTGCGTCTCACCTCTAGTGAGCTTTCAACAGAAGTGAGCTAAAACTGCAAAAATTCGTACTTTTATATTCTCTGCAAATTCTTCCTTCCTCCAGGGTAAACTCATTAAGCTTGACCAACCTCTTTAGGAAATATCAACTCTGATTGATGAATATAATCGTTAAAATTTTAAATAATTTACAGGAACCAATAATTTTACTTTTAGTGACATCCTTGTTTAACAAATGTCTTCAAACCTCTCTTTCGCATTTAAAAAACTTTACTTTATTTAATTAAATTATTAAATATTTCTCAATATTATACAAATATATTTAAATGTTATGGATAATAAAAATTTTCTACTTATAATTTAAATTATTTTAATTTAAATTATTATATAAAAGCTATTTTGAATTAATTAATATTAACAATTTATTACTTTATAAAATCAATAGCTCTTACAATATATTTTAGTTTCATTATTTTTACAGAAAACATATAAAACAAGATAATTATTAAATTTTATTCCTTTTTGTTGTTATAATATTTATTATTTTACTTTTTCAATATCAATGTTTTTCTTATTTTGATCTTCTCTTATTATATAAAAAACCCTTCTGTCATAAAATATTATACTTGAAATTAGAAATTTACATATAATTTTTACATTACTTTAATCCAAGAATAAATGCGTAATCTCCAGACAAAATGTCAGTCCTTTATTTCCAACGCCTCAACGCATCGTCATAAAATAAAAAACGTCAACGTTTCGCCATACATATATGTAGGCCTCCTCAGGACAATTAAGACTAAAATTACATAAACAATTTAAATATACAAACAATTAAAAAATATTAAAAACGCAATATACAAATTTTGAGGTTATATACACAAACATCAAGTATTAATTATCAATTTACAATAAAATTATAAGACTTTCTTAATTGTCAATAGAAATAAACATAAATCCATTGTTAACTAAATAAAATCTAACAACAGAAGTCACAATAAATACGTCACATAATAAATATAGACAAAAACACAACAATTTATCTAAGTCAACATGTTTAAAATTTGGAGGTTAAAAATTAGTACATTCAAATTTCACCTGGTAACGTAGAACACTACTATACTAACATTTTTTTGGAAAATTATATTACAAACCAACATCTAATTTATGTTTCATCAAATCATTCAAAAGAAAAAACAAAAACCGATATTATCCTAAAATTTATCTAAAATCACATTATATAAACCATTATAGTTTCTTAAATCGGTAATTAAATTTAAACTATTTTCCTTTTCTTTTTTAATAAAAAACATTTCACCTACTAATCTTTTATATTATATTCCAGTTTAGACTCAAAGATGTTTCCTTCATAGCAGATTCTATGTATGGGTGAGTTATCCCCATAAACCGTTCTATGCACACTTAGTTTGAACGGCCGAACTCTTTTAAAGTTTTTTTGCAATACTTTTTTGGGGTTTTGCCTTAAGATTAGAATTAAAACCGCAAAGTTTACAAGTTCGAGAAGTTCAGGACAAATAATAATGCCATTAACAATTTTGTACAAAAATATTAAGTCCACATACAAAAATCTTAATTTAAGTTCATCTATCTTGAGGTGCGCTCTAAGTTCACTATAATTTATTTATTTAAAATACACCCCTGCAGTCCAATGTAGGACCATAAACAAGTAACGAATTAATACATGTTAGGTAACCATAATTATTGTATATATACTATATAATAAATGATCAACAATTTCCTCTACGCTTAATGATATACTTATCTAAGCAATCAATAAATATGATTTGAGACGCAACAAATAAATCCAAATTGGGTTAAAGGATCGAGTATATTTGATTTATGTGAAAACATGCAAAAAAGACCGGCGTATTGTAAATTAAAGGCACATCTTCTTTGTCGATATAAAACGGTTCTTCATGTCGCTATCCAAAACGTGGTATTTTAAAATTAATAATTTCGAAAAGCTGAGGACAATCAATGTAAAAATGAATTAGTTTAAACAAGGGCATAGCAGCAGCTACCATTCGACATTCTTTCAAAGTGAATACTTTAAATCGTTGACATAATTGTAGGTAGTCACAACCTATAGGACGATACGCTCCCTCAACCTTCAGTGTGAGAAATTTCAAAAATCGTTTTTGAATGTTGTCAATTTCATCAGAATATTTTTTAAAATATGAAAACCAAATAATAGAAGCATATTCAGCGGGTGCTCTAACCAGAGCATTAAATAATAAAATAATCGAGTCAATATTTTTGAAGTTCACAGAGGACCTGAATAGAAAGCCTAGAATTTTGTAAACACGCGCGATTAGTGCAGAAATATGGCCATTAAAGCTAAAGTCATAAGAAAAAGTAACACGGAGGTCGCGCGTAGATGAAACTCTGGTAATGCTAAAATCATTTAAGCAATAAGGATAGAGCAGCGGATATTTAAGTTTATGGAAAGTAAGACCCTGACATTTCTGTAAGTTAAGTAAAAGCTTATTGTTTATGCACCATTGTGAAATTAAGTTAACCCATTAACGCACAACAGAACGAAAAATTGACTTTGACTTTGCGACTATTATTCTATATGAAAAAACCAGAATAAAAATTTCACAAATACCATTTCTGACGTAAAATTTATCGTTTTTTTCGATTCTGGAGCCAGAAATTGTTTATAATTAATTGCACAATATTTATAATAATTTAATTGCATAAAAGCATGGATTTCTGCAAAAAATATTTTCAATTTATCAGTTTTTTGACATGAAAAACGAAATGTCATTGTGTCAGGAACCCAAAATATCGCTTCCTCGATTCCTCAGGTATAAAAATCCACAATTGCCAATTTCAAAATTGAAGATGGCGGATGCCAAAATGGCGTTGAAGCACTGCAGAAAACATTGTAAGACATTCCTTTGCGAAATAAGCACAGATATGAATTATTATCCCTGAAACTGGGTATATAAAGTCTTTTGAGGGTAACGATCGTGAATCTTATTTTACATCCCGAGCGAAGGCTTCATTAAAATATTAGTTAATTCTTTCAAATATTTTTGGAGGAAGGTAGGCTGATTTAATATTTCTTTTTAATGTGGGACGTTGATTTCTATCGATCCTATGGGGGTCGTCTATCTTTGAATATTTTAATTGATATATCTATATAATTGCCTTTTTATTTATTAAATGCATAGAAGAGATATTTGTGAATAGATGTGAATATAATTTTTTATTGAATGTTAGAATGAATGTGACAAGATTTTCATGATTTTACAAATGTTTAAAGTTACTTACATTTACCTCAGTTCTGAGCGCAGCAATAAATAACTACAGTTGACGCAGTGATTTTTTTCTCTTGAAAAAGATCGGTCGATACTTCCACTGTAATTAGTTCATGATCTCGAAAAAGCACACACGTCACGTTTGCAATTTTCTCTTTGAGATTAAACTAAATACGACGGTAATTACAATTTTACTTTTTTAACCAGCTCACTAGTCTGGAGATGAAAATACTAGCCCGAATTGGGACAACGAGTAAACTATACTTTTCGAACAAGCAAGAGTTACAGTCTTAAAATTTATAATAACCAAAGGGCCAAGCTCACGACGATCTTTAAATTGACGCGTCGATGCATTTGCGAACTATGATTTGTATCGGAGTAAATGACAATTGAAAATGAAAATGCGGCTGCTTTTATAAGCAAAAATCTACCCTAGTGGGAGAAAATCAGATCATAGTTCACGTATATTCTAAGCTTGATCCTTAGGTCATCCTAGGAATCGAGAAGATTCTAAGAGTTTTGGTTATCAAGGTATCATATTATGTGACTGCAAGTTTTCCTATGAGCACACGAGGCTAGATATCGGTGCTGGCGTCTTTTAACATTCTTAAGTCTACTCGTTGTTCAAAGATTACTTTTATTTTAATTTTATTTCAATTTATTGGCTCTCGCTAATATCGAGTTTCATAAATGAACTTGACGAGAACAAAAGATCTTTAATTTCTCTTACTATTTTAATAAACTTCGTCAATCTATAAGACTCGACAATATGCGTATTATCTAAAATAAGTTTTATACTTTTACAGCTGCAATAATTCACGAGAATTATGCATAGAAACAACATCTGTTTTGCAGCCGATCTATTTTTTAAGAGAAGATGTGCGTGAGAAAGAATGTAAAACATTCTGCATAGACTGAATCATTTGCTTGCTTTAATATTCTGTTATTTTATGATTTAAGTTTAATCAACGCACATTTTCTCTTATTTAAGAAAAGATTTTTGTTACCCGGATGTAACACTTATATCAATTATCAAAATTCAAAATGGCGGCTCTAACATGACAAACGATGTTTTCAAAATTCATCGGGTTTACTTAAAATTTGTTACCTCGAGGGTTTTCGGGGTCGCTAATTAATAACCTAATGTTACAAAATTAGCAGCTGATGCTGTAGGTCCGTTAGCAGCTAATAAAATTTTTTGACGTTGCCCAGCTGTTACCACAAGGAAGTCGGCGCGCAAAAGAGCCACTTTTTTTTAATTATTTTTAAAAATTTGTTTTTAATTTTTGTTTATTTTATGTTTTTTTTGTTTTGTTTTAAATAATGTTTTTCTAATTATTCTAAACAGCAACCAAATCTTCACGTGCTCAGTCTGAAAGCATGTAAGACATTGATATGTGCCACACTGTGCGCACATTTTTTGTGTTCTTTTGTTGCATTTTGCATAAAGATAACAACTTTTTTTCGACCCTGCTACTTTAAGTGTATGTGCATGATTTTAAATTATTAGCATTAGTCTTTTTCACATAATACTCGGCAATAGCTAATGCAACATACTTCGTTCCTACTTTCTTTTTTTATAAAACAATGTTTCTTAGAACAGTTTCTTTAACTATGGAGGACTGTATCAGTCTGGTTAGTATTGGCTGTGTCCACTTTTTGGACATTATGCAAGGTGCTAGATTGCAACAATGGGAATAATGTAAATTCACCCCTCGCATAAATCTATTGTACAAGGTTATACCTCTAGGAAAGGGAATATCTACTTTTTTTCTTTCCTCTTTGTTATATCTCTCGAAAGATGAGAGTTTACCTACAAAATCTAAAAGAGGCACATACTAAGTCAGGCATGACTAAAATATTGAAGTAAACTATATTTAACTGGTATGAATTTGAAAATAGTTTCTTTGCTGTCAACAGTGGCTAGTGCTACACCTATATATTAAAGCCGTAATTTAAAATTTTAAAAAAAATGTTATTAGATTCGTAATCAGCGACCCCGAAAACCCCCGAGGAACAAATTTCAAGTAAATCCGATGAGTTTTTAAAAAAAATGATCCGCCATATTGAAGCCGCCATTTTGAATTTAGAAAAAATTTTATCAGATTTGTAATCAGCGACCCCAAAAACCCTCGAGTAACAAATTTCAGGTAAATTCAATGAATTTTTAAAAAATTATCGACCATATTGAAGCCGCAATTTTGAATTTAGAAAAAATGTTATCAGATTTGTAATCAGCGACCCCAAAAACCCCCGAGTAACAAATTTCAGGTAAATCCAATGAATTTTTAAAAAATCGTTCGCCATATTGGAGCAGCCATTTTGAATTTTGAAAAAGTGTTGTCAGATTACTTATTTGAAGTTTTTTTGGAGGTGCTGATTACGTATCTGATCTCAGATTTGTAAAACTCAATACAGCGAAGCCAATATGGCAGACTCTCTTTCTTAAATTAAGTGAATTCGGTTGAAACTTGTTAGTCGGGGTTTCTGGTATCAGTGATTACGTATTTGATCTCAGAATTTGAAAATTCATTATGAAGTATCCAGTATCACTTATGATTTTTTCTGAATGCCTTCTTGCAAGTTTCTCGCTTTAGCTTTATCCAGAGCTTTTGACGAGGTCGTAGCGAGAGTTAAACTCCACTTTGTTTTTTGTTTTCATAATTTTATACTTTTTTTTATAATTTGTTCGCTTTATTTATTAAATTTGCAATTATCTGCCTCAATAGACACTTCGTGCTATTTTTTATGTAAATTTACAAATTTTTAACTTTCTGCCGTTATATTGCATCCGACGTTCTAAGTTTTTAACCCTTCGATTGGGTACGAACGCATGTAAATTCTTATATTAAGTTCCATCATGCGCAGCGTATAATGTTACTCAATATGAAATTAAAACAGCGTTCTTATATGAGTTCGTATATGAGTTCATATGTAAGAACGTATGAATGTGAGTTCGTACGTAAGAAAGTATGCAATATCGTGTCGATAATACAACGAAAATTTACTCATTAAATATTTCAAGTAAAAAGTCACATACGAACACACGTTAGAACTCATGTGCGTAAAATGTACGAACTCATTTGCGTACGCATGTACGAACTCATGTGCGTCCACACGGACTAACTCATGTGCGCCTAAGAACGCCTTAAGCCCCTCGGCCATCGTAGTTATAGAAACAACTTTACAAAATCTTAGTCATGTCTTTCCTGAGAAATTTATGTATTAAACATGGCTAAGATTTTGTAAAGTTGTTTCTATAACTATGGTGGACGAGGGGTTTAAGGCGTTCTTATGCTCAGATTAGACAGGCTCGAATCCCGTTGGCGAGATTTTTTTTTTAATAATATATTTAATTTAATATGTTTAATATATTTAATTTAATAATGTACTTTTGTGTGTTCGCACATGAGTTCGTACATGCGTACGTAGTAGTGCTGCACACGAGACGAGGAGAGACGAGATTTCATACAGTCTCGTCTCGGTCTCGTTAAATATCAAAATTGCAGATCTCGGTCTCGATCTCGGTCTCGTTGAGTATTAAAATTGCCAAGTTTAAGATAAATCCCTTAATATTTCTTCAAGTTATTTAATTTTTTACATTGTTACAAAAGGCATGGTTGATTTTTGAACTTATATGATACATTATCATTCAACTAATTGAAGTATCATGTACCTACTACGAATTTTTTTCAAGTTATTTCATCCCTTTACAGTAATATACTTTAGATAACTTTCTTTTTAGACTTTTTTTAAAAAAATTCTGGTCGCTATTACCCCAAAATTGTCGAGGTAATGGCGAACAGCAGTTTTTCGCGATTCAAGGTCACCTATAAATTCTACTAGCTCTTGTAATTATTCTAGGGAAGTGACGTAACAAGTAAATGCGAAAGAAAATCAACAGAATTGCCTTTTAAAATAAAAAACTTACGCTATTCATGAAAATTAAAAATTCTGTTCGGAATTATCCAAACTGACTCTAAATAATATCATATATAATTGAATAATAATAATTAAATTTAATTAATTTTTTATTTTATTAATTATTTATAAAAAAAAACAAAAATGTTTAGTTAAAAAATATTTGTCTGTTAATTAATTACATAAGTTATTTATAGAAATTAATAACTTAACTTAAAAACAATAAGTAAATTCTCGTAATAATATTTTATTGTTTGTTTTAAATTTTCGTCGAGAGTCTCGGTCTCGAGAAACTTTGAATCGGTCTCGTCTCGTTTTATCCTAGATGAGTCTCGTCTCGGAAAACCGAGACGAGTTGAGACGAGTCCGAGACTAGTCTCGGTCTCGTGGGCAGCACTAGTACGTAGATGAGTTCATACATGTGTTCGCACATGAGTTCTCATGTGGGTTCTTACGTGTGTTCGTACGGGACTTCTTACTTGAAATATTTAATAAGTAAATTTTCGTTAAATAACCGACACGATATTGCATACTTTCTTACATACGAACTCAAATACGTTCTTATTTATGAACTCATATACGAACTCATATAAGAACGCTGTTTCGATTTCATATTGAGTAATATTATACGCTGCGCATGACGGAACTTAATATAAGAACTTACATGCGTTCGTACCTACGTTCTCTAATATGATCTTATACGAGATCTCGGCTGCGTCACCTGAGATCTTATATGCGTACACATGTAAGTACATACCTACCATCTTACGACAGATCATATTTATACATATGCATATTAATTTATAATTAGGTTCATATTAATGTATTTAATTTAAAATGAAATATCCTTATTAAAAAAATACAACATACATTAGATTTAAATAGTTTTTGCTTAAGGTATAAGTCAAGTAAAATGATTTTCGTCAGATTTTTTGAAAACTTTCACAGTGAGTTTAAACCAATTATTATGAAAAGTCAAAATAACCAAGATTTTCTTTTTGGGCCGTATTCTAGAACAAAAAAGAAGATATTTCAAGCAAAAATCAAAATCATTATTGGTCCTTTTTTGAGAAATTTGATTTTTTCTGTAAAATCGTGTAATTTCTCGCTTTAAAATGTTTCCATGTAAATAATTATCAAAAAAAATGGGTACAGATATACAATATAAATATAAATTATATTATATATTTATTTATTATAATTATATTAGAATAGTATATATTATATTATAATATTATATAATATATTAATTAAATAATTATTAAAATTTTTATTTAAAAGCGAGAAAGTACATTATTTTTATTATTATTAAATCATTAATATATATTATAATTTATACTATATATTTATATATTACAGTACCGGCCAATAATATGTGGCCACCTGTTTTGAGTGATTCAGATTAATCCATTTTTTTCTATCTAATTCTAAAAAAAAAAAAATTTCTCTATTATTAGTTTAAAACTAATCAAATTCTGAATAAACTGAGCCCATGATAAAGTCGCTTTGTCCACTTTAAAAAAATTTATTTTAAAAATTTGTAAATTGCGGTGTGTTTCTAAATTTTAAATAACGTTTGAAATAATAATGATTTTTTTATGCCCTTGATGTTATTTTAAAGATAATTTTCTATAGAGTTTAAAAAGTTTATTACTATTGTTGCACAATTTTTTTCTTTGTTTTTTCCTAAAGCTAAAGTGAGTACAAAAAAATACAAAAAAATTAAATTAAAAAATTGAGGGAAAATATGTTTTAAAATTATAATGAAATAAATTTTTCAAAGTTTTTGCAAAAAATCTTTTATAAATATTTTTCATTATAATTTTGAAAAAAAATTTTTTACTTTTTATATTATTTAAATTGTTTGCATTTTTTTGTACTCACTTTAGCCACAGGAAAAATCTAAGAAAAAAATTGTACAACAATGGTGATAAACTTTTTAAATTCTATAAAAAATTATCTTTAAAATCACATCAAGGGCATACAGGCCCGACGAGAGGGGAGGGCAGCAGGGGCTTTTGCCCCAGGGCCCGGGTCTCGTTGGGGCCCGCCTTCAAAAATGACCTACTAAAAAAAATATCCATGAAAGGGGACATTAAAATTTTTTACAAGCCAAAAGGGCCCGTCTTTGTAATTTTCCCCGGAACCAGAGTTGGCTCTCCACGGCCCTGAGGGCATAAAAAAATCTATATTATTTCAAAAGTTATTTAAAATTTTTAGAAACACCGCAATTTACAAATTTTTTAAAATAAACTTTTTTAAAGTAGACAAAGCGACTTCATCATGGGCTCAGTTTATTCAAAATTTCGTTAGTTTTAAACTAATTACAGAGAAAAAATTTTATTTTAGAATTAGATACAAGAAAAATGGAATAATCTGAATCACTTAAAACAGGTGGCCACATACTACTGGCCGGTACTGTAATATATAAATATATAGTATATAATATAAATTACAATACATAATAATAATTTAATAATAATAAAAATAATTTTCTTTCTCACTTTCAAGTAAAAATTTTAATAACTATTTAATTAATATGTAATATAATGTATAATATTATAATATAATTATAATTTATAAATATATAATATAATTTATATTTATATATACATCTGTACAGATTTTCTTGATAATTATTTACATGAAAATATTTTAAAGCGAGAAATTACGCGATTTTACAGAAAAAATCAAATTTCTCAAAAAGGGGCCGATGAATGATTTTGATTTTTGCTTGAAATATCTTCTTTTTTGTTCTGAGAGTTTCCATACCAAAAATATCAAAGTTGCAAGTCAAGTTTTTGATTTTGATTAAAGTTGGTCAATTTGTAATATTTAGGGGTAGCAATAACTTAGTCAAGTATTTTTGAAAAATTTCCAAAATTTTAGGAATTACGTCATTTTGTATTTTTACCCTTTATTTTTTCAAATTCTTGTCATTTAAAGAGTTTTTAACCGATTTCAATGAAATTTATAGGGTGTATGTAAAAAACTATAAGGTTTTAAATAAATTTGAAGTAGATTTAAGAGATATCGGCAAAAGAGTATTACGCTTTACATCTTCTATCCTATGAGCATAACGATTTTTGAGTTTTATTTGTTTTTAAAAATATTGTAAATGAATAAACTACAATGATTTATTTCTGACTACTATCTATTAGGGATTGCAATCCCGCACAGTTTTCAATCCCGCGGGATCATTTGCGGGATCCGGTAACAATCCCGCGGGATCCCGCAGTGTTTTTGGAATTTTTCCCGCATTCATGGTTTTTTCTGCATGTAAGTGCATGATTTAATAAATAAATTCTGTTAATTAGATAATTCTAATATGATGAGAACTTCAAAATTAAAACTATTTTTATTAAAAAAAGTTAATAATAAAAAGACTATTGTACTGTACAATTAGACTCACTTTTGTAATCAAGAAAGAAAATATGTGTGTTTATGTTTAAGTAATAGGTATTTATTGAGATTGGAAATTATAATTATAATCTGTAATTTTTTTATTCATTTAACTGAAAATATGATCTCAAAAAACATATTATATTAATGGTTTCATCCCCCAACCTGCTTCTTAAGGAACTACAAATGTATCCTGCTGTTGAAAACGCTCTTTTTTCTTCTACACTGGTTGGTGTTATAGATTTTAAATAGTCGTAAACAATAGACAAATGTTTGCCCGTTATTCATTAGGTGATGTAAAAAAAGATGAGTAAACAAGACACTCATATTTAAGTTTAAGTCAATCATGCTTAAACTTGAGGTATTAATATTGAGGTATTTATATATTTTTTTGACCAAAAAAATTTTATTTTTTTATATACATATGTATCACCAATCAAAAACCATGAAAAACTCTATCGAAACTGATAGTAGCAAAAATTTTTTAATTTATTGATAAATATAAAAAAAAATTACTAAAATTTGGGTTGTACCGGAAAACCCAGAAAGATTACACCCCTCCCACTCGGAAAATATTGGACAAAAAAAATCACCAAAGATTACCATCTGTACGCACTATAAATACTTCGAATTTAAGCATGATTGGCTAACAATTTTTTTTTACTTTGATCACTTCATATAAAATCTCTCATATAAAAAAAATGGCAGTTTTACGGATCCCGCATAATTTTGCGGATCCCGCAAAATATTATGCGGGATCCGCAAGCCATGAAAAGGTGCGGGATCCCGCGGGATTGCAATCCCTAATAAGTAGTGTACATTTCGACGAAAAAACCAGCGGTCGTAAATGGTCGGACTGTCCGGCATCTTGGGAAGCGTCTTTGGTACTAACTGGCGTTTGGCGTGGCGTCGCAGCCCTTTGTTTGTTTGAGCGGTTACCACGGAGAAGCTTCTAACAAAAGACGGTGGTGCCGCCCTAAGTGGCGGGATTGTTTAAAGACGCGCTATTCGTCCACTCGCTGGCCAGTCAGTAAAAAGGCTTCTTATACGTGTTTCGCACCTCCCTCACTGGCCACAAAAAACAGGTATTCGTCATAGGATTTGTACTTTTGATTCCACCCGCTGGCCATTTGGAGTTGTCGTTTGTTCTCTACCAGCAGCTGCTTCTTCGACCAGAATTCTTCTGGCCAATCTTCCACTAGCTTTTCCTTAGATTTGAAAGTTTCTAAATAATTATTAGCCATCAATTCAAACTCCACACTCTAAAAATTTTCGTCGTAAATTCTCTTAATTTGATTCATGCAGAAGGGAATAGCAGGCGCTACAAGCAAATACGGTGTATAAACGCCATTTGTCCCCCGGCTGGCCGAAGACCCGTAGAAAACTCTTAGGGACATAGTGGACAATTTCACCACACTGCGATTTTTCAAGTTCACAGCTGCCACTATTTTTTTTTGTGCTGCAACCCTTTTTTCGAGTGTCTGCTGCAATAGCCACTCGTGTGCCCACAAGCGGCACTCGTCTATATTGCGATCTTCTAGCCTCTTTCACCGTCTTGGAAGCGTTCTTGTTTCATAAGTGACAGTTTTGTATAGCTTCCTAATACGAAATGAATCCATATGAATTTTCAGTAAATCCAATTGATATGGATTCATATTGCATAGTAGCGAACCAAAGCTGTCACTTTTTAATTCAAAAAACGCCTCCGTTTTTTCAAAAGAAGCATACTCTTCCAGAATCAGCTCCTTCAACCTGAAGAATAAAATTTCTTCCTCCTGACTCTTAATTAACTATTAAATTATTCTTCTAACTGTCCACGTAATGCAATTAACTATTAAATTATTCTTCTAACTGGCCACGTAATGCAATTAACTATTAAATTATTCTTCTAGCTGGCCACGTAATCAAATTATTAATTTTTACTTACAAAAGCAGCTATGACTATGCAGCTCGATTTTTTCTTTAGCAGCTCATGCACGAAGTTGCTTTCACTTCGAAATAAGAGTCCCGTTCTCCTATCCTGGGCAATCAAGCTAAACCATGTAAAAAGTTCGTCGCGAACAGTTTTATTAGTTCGGCACTTCATTATAAAGCCGCGAAACACATCTACCTTCGCCGACGATAAAATGTTCCAAACCTTTTGAAAGTGTGTTTTCGTTAAGCACCGATGTTACGATCGGACTATATTTTTTTTTGTTTTATTCTTACTTATATATAAATATAAGTAATTGTATTCTTTATATACAAAATCTTAAATATTATTTGAGATACAATCTGTAAAAAAATTACAACTTCTAGACAGAACATAATCAAATGAGAAGAAATAAAATTAGAGCACAAATAATTGCATTCGGATGCACGTGCAGCCTTCTTTTCGGTCACGTATTCACGTTATTGCCCGATCATAAGGGATATTAGCACACCGTTCCAAACGACTTCGAAGGTTTATACTTTACGCGACGATACAGAACGTTAAAGTACCAACGTAATTAAATGGTGCACGTCTTTTCATTCGTCAACGGAGATGTAACCCCTCCTACTTATCTAGAAATGACCTGATCCGGGTTCAACCACTCTTTCTTGTCATATATTGACAACACAAATGCAGATTTCATTTCTATAAAAGTTGGAGGATGTTCCACGCCCTCCGATCAGATTTCTCCAGTTCTTTGACGTACAAAGATCGGTTTTTTTATCCCGTCGACGGTAACGCCCTGTGCGACGATACTCTAGAATTTGGTTTTGATCAACGCGATATAAGTATAACGCTTTAACAAAGGGGATCATCTCAACTATTGCAAATAGACTATCCGACGGCAAGTAGACGTAAAAATTTCGAACTTGGTTACGGCTTTTAAATTGTTAAATTTCGGCAACGATAACGAACAATAATTTTCGCCGCGAGTTCAACAAACAAAACTCAAGTTGTGCTACGCGCATCCTTGCTGCGTATAGGTAAGATTTATGATTATGTTATAACACCAAAAGTTACACCTATTATTGTATCTCATTTTTATTATCTTTTATAATAAACATTTATTATACTCTATTCCTATTTTATCTCTTTCCTACTATTTATAAATCCTTATTATTGTAAACTTCCTAATCAAGAACAAAGTAATAACAGCTCCCGTAGAGCTGAAGCAGTAAGTATCTCACTTAAATAAAATACACAAGCCTTACCAACTTGTGCGAAAAAGCTAAAACAACTCCGAAGGTAAAATCAAAACTTACATTTTTGGTCACGCACTGTTACTTAATCGTAACACCGAAAACAACACTGTAAAAAGAGGTAAGGGCATTTCAGAAATTGAATGTAACAGTCGACGCAGGACAGACCCGTAGGATGTCGTATGATACGTGACACCAGTCTAACATAACAGTTGGTGAAATTTCTCTGGTAGCTGTCAGTAAAAATTTGTTTTGCTGTCAGTTTATCGCTACTGAGCATCACAAAACTCTTCCACACTGCCTTGTAGGCCTCCTGACTGGCCACGAAGCTGTCAATTGGTTCCAACTTTATAGCACCCCCCTCACTGGCTGCAGAGCTTTTACTTTTCAAAAATCCGTCCCATTGAAGATTCCAACTTCCCAGACCAATGATCCATTGCAGGACTGCCTTAGCACCACAAGAGAGGAAGTTCCGGGTTATCCACCTCACCGAAAACAACTTGACGCCCCTCATTCGCATCAATTGTTCCCTGATGAGATTACAATTCCTGAAGTCCACATCCTCCAAATCCAACGTATTTGGTGGAGGTTGCTCGAACGGCTTGGCGTTCATCAAGTTCGCAACCGCGTCTTCAAACTCATCATCACTACTCTCATCACCAGATTCAGTTCCCTGTCCCACCACTTCCATTCCACTATCCGGCACGAATGTCCCCTTAATCCTCCTGAAGATAACACTTGACACGCAGAAGGAAAATGCATCGCGTTCAACGTAATCGCCACCGATCATTTTTAACACGCACGAAAAGGTGACTTGCGAGAATTTAGAACGTCGACGCGTCGATAGAACAATGGACGACGGTCGTTATCCATTGTTCTATTGACGCGTCGACGTTCTAAATTCTCGCATTGTGGAGTCACCTTAAAAAGACCGTTATTGCTATAAACATTCCAGAAAAAACCGTTAAAGAAGCGCCAAATTTCGGAAAGTTCCCCCAGCTGGCCAATCATCCTCCAACTGGCCAGTCCTAGGACTTGTTCAATTTGTCCATTAAAGAAGCGCTCAGAGTATCCTTTCTCTCGTTGAACCGGATTTATGTATTTGCTATTATTTCAACAATCTTGCGATTGTTTCATAATGGTTGACTAATGCCTCGTTCAAAACATCAACAAGACCAAAATTTGGAATACTAAATGCAATACTGGTACGCTTTATATAAATTATTTGTACAAACTTACATCTGGGATACATTTTATAAAAATTGTGGAAAACGCTACTCGCGGCGAATTTAGAAAGTAAGCCGCTGAAAGAGCGCCAAATTTAAAAAAATTCCCCTAGCTGGCCAATCATCCTCCAACTGGCCAGTCCTAGGGCTTGTTCAATTTGTTCATTAAAGAAGCGCCAAATTTTGAAAAGTTCCCCTATTAGGCTTTGACCACAACTGGAGTATGGTAGAATGCAAAGGACTGGCCAGTCGGGAGGGTGTAAAACATCTGTTGAGTTGAAAGGAGTCGATAGTAAGAGTGGCCAGTCGGGGAGTGGATGGATTTACAAATCGAATAATCGATCAATCGATCGATCAATCTTGTTGTCTAGTACTTCAAAAGTTGTTGCAGAATGTCCCCTACAAGAATCAAGTTGATTGGGAGCGCTAGAGCGCAAATTACAGGTGCAGGAGCATTAATATATTATTTTCGAGGCGCACCTATAGGCTACAGTAGGTACAGTGTGTATAGGTGCGCCTCGACAATAATTATATGTTAGTGCTCCTGCACCTGTAATTTGCGCTCTAGCGCTCCCAATCAATTTGATTCTTGTAGGGGAGATTCACCGACAACTTTTGAAGTACTAGACAACAAGATTGATCGATCGATTATTCGATTTGTAAATCTATCTACTCCCCGACTGGCCACTCTCACTATCGACTCCTTTCAACTCGACAGATGTTTATCTCGTACACCCTCCCGACTGGCCAGTCCTTTGGATTCTTACATACTCCAGTTGAGGATTAAAAAAAACAATAAACAAAAATCACTTTTCCCATGTAAAAGTGTGACGTAAGGGAGTGAGGGGGGTCCAAAAGGGTGTCGTACAGCGTGACGTAGTTTGTGAACGACCCTTTTCTTAATAATTTCAATTCTAAAGTTTGTTTTTAATAATGTTCTATATTTAATTTTCTTTTTTAATCGTAGTATTTGTTTAACTTAAGTAACATATTTGTTAAAAAGGAATTGATTATTTACAAAATCTAACAAACCGAAAATTATTTCATAATTATTCTCTAAATACTATTTTGAACGTTTATACCCCCATGACATATAAAACGTTTCTATTCATGTCCAGTAACGTTGCAATGCAACGTCTGCAACGTTACACTGAAACGCTGCGGCGACGTTGATGAAACGTTTGATGCTATTAGGGCTCAAGCAAATTTAAAGAATTTTCTAAAATTTGTACGACATGTAGGATCCGCCATTTTGAATTTTGAAACTTTGACTTCAGATTCGTAATCAGTGACCCCAAAAACCCTCCAGTAACAAATTTTAAGCAAATTCAAGGAATTTTCAAAAATTTATCCGCCATGTTAGATACGACATTTTGAATGTTGAAAATCGGACTTCAGATTTGTTATCAGCGACCCCAAAAACCCTTGTATAGTAAGTTCTAATGGAATTCAAGGAATATCCAAAAATTATTCCGACATATTGGATGTGCCATTTTGAATTTTGAATGCCGCCAACGGTTAAGCAAATCTCAAATGTAATTAACTTGAGTTACTTTCTTCTTTATTTTTTTTGAATACATATTTCGCAATGAATAATTTACTTTTTTAGTTTTTAATACAACTTTTAAAGCATTAAATTTTAATAAAAATGATTGATTTTGGTATTAATATCTAATTTTTAATGTCGAACTAATCTTGTAATCGTCTCTGTTTTCAGGATTGCAAAAGAAAGTTAAAACAAATTGACTTCAATAATGAAGAATTTACGTGTATTATGTGTGGAAACACGAGTGCGCACGCCTGCGTTAATGAAAATTGTCTTTTCGAATACTGTAAGGTAAGAATTAGTTAAACAAAACCAAGAAGACTATATACAGAAGATATATCGCTGTCATGGGGGTATACAAGAAAAATGGGTGTGCCAGTAGGCAAAAGCCCTTTAGTTCGGTCAGTGCGCGGTCATATATTTTAAACATGATCGCGCACTGGCCGAACTGAAGGCTTCTGCCCACTGACACAGCCACCCTCATCCTCACTCCTTTCCATACAAATAAATCGAAGCTCTCTCTCCTGTATTATAGTCTTCTTGAACAAAACTTTAGAATTTTATTTTTTTTTGTACCATGAAAGTTTATTTTTAGAATTAAATGCTATACATTTTTTTTAATCAAAAGGACAAGTATGGACGGAAAAATGTGTTCTTAAAAAAGTCGGAAATATATTTTTTTAATCTGAAGAAATTGAGAAAATTCTTGAAGAATCAGAGATCAATGTTTGTAACTGCTCAATAGATACAAACTCTAATGTATAATCATGAATGTGGTTTATAACTTTTTCTTTACTTGTTCATCATTTTGGGTTCTTATAGCTAAACATAATTATAGCACAACCTTTTACGGATCTGAGTGATAAATGCTACGACTTTTCTAGAGTTTGTCCTAAATGTTTGCCACGTTTTACTAAACTCAGATCCGGAAAAGGTTGTGCATACTCTATTCTACAACAGTTCTGTAAAATCCACTGAATTCATTTTTTCCGTGTACAGAACCAAGTCCAGTAAATGGCTGTGTCCGCCAGTCCTAAATAGTTATGTAAAAATGACTGAATTAATTTTTTCGGTGCACCTGACATAGACTCCAGACCCGACGCTACGTCACTCAATGATCCGTCGCGTAATAACATAGTGCCACGTAATTTAAGTTGCGTTGATTCGACCCTGAATGTTTAAGACTCTCATAGATGCATACTATTCCCGACGATTGCAACCATGAGAGTCTGGGCTGTATTAAGATGTCGAATTTTTTAAGTTTCTGAAACTTTAGAATCTAATTTTATATAAAAATTGGAAAAACAATGTCTGTTTTTTATGTTCATTTTAAGAGTTGAGGTTTTAAATAGCCAAAGCCAGAGATGAGTTTTTAGGTGTATGAAGTATAAAAGATTTTTTTTAGCTCGAAAGCACCGATTATATAAAAAATATATTAGTTTGAATTAATACTAAATTGTAATCTATATCTAAGACTTGTTAACAAAGCTCTCAAATTTTTTCTTATAGGGGAGAGTGGCCATCAATGTACCGGGATTTTTAAAAGTCATAGTATTTATTAAATTTTACCAATTTCAATCACTTTCTTGCATCAATGTAAAACTAAAACGTTTTTCTAAGTAATACACACATTTCATCCACGATTTATTTTGATCAAATTACAACATTTAAGCTTTCACTCACCTAACACACGGGGGTGAAGCGCAAGGAAAAACAGAAGGCAGACTAGACTACTGCACAAGTCAAATAAAAAATGAAAAAATAATAGCTCATAGACTTCAGTTGTTAGGAATGGCCAAAAAGAACGGAATTGGCGGTTAATTTTAATATTGTGTATATATTATTAATTTTAAAATAATTAGTAAATAATAAATAAACAAAAAAATTGTTTAAGGTAAAATCTTCTTTTTTTTATTAAATAATTTTTTATTACAGTTTCTTTCTTGAAATCACTATAATATATTTTTTTTAACATTATCAAATTATAGTGAAAAAAAAATTTTTTTTGTTGCTTAAAAATAGAAATTTATCAAAATATTTACAAGGTTAAAAATAAATTAAAATTATACCAGAAAAATGTTGCTTATAAAATAAATTTTATTAAAATCAAATTGTTTGAAATGTTTACAATTATTTTTATAAAATCGCTTTTAAAATGAAGTATGAACAACGTATTTTGCGCCTATCTTTATAACGATTTATAAACGAAATCAACAATTTTTAAAATATGAACAAATACTGAACATGCATAAAGCAGAACATATTTACATACACATTATATGTATAATTTAACAGGCTTTAATATATGAACACGCTATGCGTAAATGAAGAATATATAAATAAAAAATATATTTTAGTTAAATTTAACAAAATATGCAAGTAATAATTGACTAAAAATGAAGGCATCTAAGTTTTGAATAATATTATTTTAAAATTTTGTTACTTGAAGTGAATAATTTAATAATCTTAAAAATATTATAAAATAGTAAACAACTTTCTAAATTTTTGACTGCTTAAATTCTTTTATCTTTTTCTGGTGAGGTGTAGGAGCTTTTAAAGAACGTTTCAAGTTTTTTTACCCTTTGAAGGATCAGAAACTTTTTTAGCAACAAGTTTTGTAACTTTTTTTGAATGTTCAAAATACTCTTTCAAAATTAATGGAAAACATATATTAATAATCTTATTTACCCAACATTTATCTGAACAAAATGAAAATTGTAAAAATTCTTTTTCAAAAGATTGTACAAAAAGATGTTTTAGAGGAACAACGTGACCTTGTTCTTCCAGGAACTTCCATAAATGTTTATAAATGTTTTTCTAATAAATCTTAAGAGAATCAGTGGCGTAAGTTGCAAAGGTTCCTCTAATTGTGCATTCAACAAATCTAAAGTATAAAATTGACCAATGCCAGTTGTAAATAAAGTCTCCTTTACACGTTTTACAGACATCAGATAAATTTCTCGAAATAATTTTAGAAACTTCAGTGAAAAAACAAGCAAGCTTCTCGTTTTCAGTTTCAGAAAGTTCAAAATTGCTATCTAAATTATCTTTTAGAGAAACATTTTTATTAAAATCATTTTCTGCTCTAAATAGAACATGTCCCACTGATGGAATGATTATTATTTCCTCCTCATTTGACTGAGTTACGAAATTTCGTAAATTATCAAGGGATCATTCACATATCACGTGATACAAATTAGAGCTAATTTGAACCCCCTCCTCGTGATACTTCTTCTATTGCTAAAAAATTAAATTTCCATGGACCCTGGTATTTTGCCTACCTCCCTCCCGCTCCTAAAGATATCACGTGATATGTGGACAACCCCCAAGAGGTTTGCAGTTGTCTTCTTCACAATTACTTTTCAAACTTGCTGATTGTGACATATTATTAATAACAATAGTTTTTAAAGCACCTATGTACTGAGAGCAATTTAAGTGGGTATTGGCAATAGCATGCTGTCTAACATTACAGAATAAATTTTCTACCGGGTCATGGTTAAAGTTACGAAGACATAAATAAGCAAACCCCTTTTCTTTTAATACAGACCACAAATATTTAAAAGATTTTATATTAATTATCCAACCTTTTGTGAAAGAGTAATAATTGGTTTTATCTTTCATTTGTGCCTCCTTATGTTTATTAACTTTTTCTGACGAAAATTTCCATTTTGGCGGTTCATTTTCTACATCATTCCATAAAGAAAAATGTGGAGATGCATCATTTAAAGCACACTTATACGGTTTCTCTTTAATCCCACTTGGTGTCGATCCATTCATAGAATCAAATAGGTTATCAATGGTCTGTACAAATTCAGCAGTGTGTAAAGCATCTTCAGGTAATTGAGAACACATGACGAAATTCTCAATGCTAGCTGCCATTGTGGTACTCAATTGTACTGCTGCCACTTTAACTTTAATTTTTAAATAACTATCTTTTTTCTTAAAAACTTCTTTTTTTAATTTTTTTAATAATCTAAATTTCTTTTTCTCATCCAATTCAAAAGCTTCTTATTAAATAATCGTATTTAATGTATTTACCCTCTCCGACTTGTATAAATAAACAGTTAGCTAAAGCATTTCTTCTATTTTTTAATAAGTGCGGCACATTGTATACAACTACAATTATTTTATAATTTACAATAAAATAAAAGTTGTCCTCTGTTTTATTTGTTTCCTCACATAGCTGTGTAGGAGCACTTAGATTTGTGGGTCCATGGTCACAAATTGTTGCGACGACATTTAAAGCAATATTTTGAAGTTCTGAAATTATTTCCGCAATTAATTTTTTTAAATTAATAGTATCAATTGAGCGATCTGTTAAGTAATAAGCTAAAACTTGTTTCCACGGACGAGCAGCACCTCTTAACATGAAAACAAGAGCATGATTTGCTTTATTAATGGACCTATCTAAATGACCTAAATCTTCGTGCCCTATAATTTTGTGTTTGCTTTCATCATAATCAAAACTAGTGTAGAAATGAACTTCATCAAACAGTAATGAACAATATCGATACCTTTCAGACATGTTCGCAACTTTCTGTTTTAAATTATCCATTACGCCTTGGTTAATACCTGTACACGGGAAAAATTTATTTATTAAAATTAATTCAAAAGTCGATGAAAACCAGGACATAGATACATTTTCATAAAGCTTGAACTATAATTGCATACTTATTCATGAGCACAATAGATAGAATCATCAAGCAGTCGATTAAACTTAAATCCTGGTGTAGTAAAACAGAGTGAGAAAAATTGATTAATAAGTAGCCAAAGGTTGTTTATAAAACATTCAAAATAGTACCAAACGTTGATCTTTACCACTTAAAATTTATTCAACAGTCGAGGAATCGAGGAAACGTAACGTCTATTATGCTATCGTTAAGTGTCACTCATTTCATTCCAAAGACTGTCACGTATTCTTGAATGACCGAGGGGTATAAGGCGCCGTCTCAAGTATCGTCGTACGTTAGAACCCGCGTTCGAAACCCGGTTGCGAAATTTTTCGTTAATAAATTAAAATTGGCGTTTATATTAGGATAACATAGGAATTCTGTAAATCTTTGTCTATATAATGTGTGAAAGTGAAGAGGTGGGGAGGAAATAGTATGTGTACGATCTAGAAAAGACGAAAAGTTGTTAAAATTTATTTTTAAAACGTCAATCTCATAAATTTTCACCGACGTGTTGCACGTTTTAATCGACTGTCTTTAAGTTTTAATCGACAAGTTTAAGTTTTATACAAATGTCTCTATGTCCTGAGTTTCATCGAATATTTGAATAAAATTTAATAAATCAATTCTTTTCGTGTAGCAAAAGGGATCTTTGATAAAACGCCTTTGAGTAACCTCGTACTCGGCAAAACAAAAGGCGTACTTAAATATATACATACATTTTTGGACTACGTTTAACCACGATAAAAAAATGCTTTATCTTGGATTGACCATCTGTACTGACTTGATGGTTTTGGACTATTCCTTAACTGAAAATTGATAAATTGTTTTGTTACTTCATTAAGATCGCTTTCAATGGATGAAAACAAATCTTTTTTGTACAAGTATTTTAAAGTTTCGATGTCTTTTTCTTTATTTTTTAATTTTGATTTTAATTTATATAATTTATTTGATACTTTAACGTGAGCGTTATATATTTTTAGTTCTGTTGGCGAAAGATCCTTTTTCATTAAACCCACATATTTAAGAAATTTATTTGATGTTTTAAACGCTTTGGATTTAACACCTTCATTTGAAGATAAATTTATTTCAGACGCGTTTGTAAGTAATTTTCCTTCTTCTCCTTGCTCATTAATATTTGATTTTAATAAAAAACTAATTTCATCAAAAAGTAATTCGGAAATTGGAGACTGTTTATTCAAAATCAAATTATTTTCTGTACTACCGTTTACTTGATCATTTGATGAAGTATCAGAAGTTTCATTACTCCTTAAACTATAAGAACTTAAATTAAGTAAATGGTTATCCAGGTCTAAATTTAAAATTGGAGCCTGGTTATCAAAAATCAAAGTATCTTTTGAAATAACGCTTTCTTGAACATTCGAATAAATATTAAATGTTTTATTGCTACTACAATTTTAGGAGTTTGAATTCAGTAAATTATTATCAAGTTTTTCAATGTCTGATGAATATATATCTCTAGGATAATTTAATTCATCACTTGAGATTGTTGAACTTTTATTAATTTCATTGCAATTATTTTGATTTGAAACAAGATCACAATTAGGAAAAAGATTAGGATTTGCAGATTCAACGTTTTCAATGGGATCATCAGACTTTTCATCGTTGTCAATTACATTTTTTAAAATAAACAGTACAGCGTTAAAATTTAATTTTTTACTATCAGGATTCAAATAATCTTTAAGGGTAAAATGCTTCTCACAAACATGAAGATTATTGCAATTTGCAGTAGGATCTATTTGGCATACTGTTTGCCACCTTTTACAATTAGCCTTATTTCTGGGAAATCTGTTGAACCGTAAGTTACAAGTATTTTCATCAAGACCGCTATAGTACCTACTATCGCAATCCGGAAATTTACAAGACCATTTAATCTTTGTTTTTCGATCCATTGCAAATTTACCTCATTGAAATCTATTTTAACTGCAAATTTTTATCGTTGAAATTCTTAGTCGTTGTCGAAATAAATTACATTGTAGCAAACAAATTTTTAAGTACTGTTCATTCAAATTATAATTTACTAAACTTAAAATGATAAAATTCTATTGCATTAAATTTAGAATCGATGCGAATTTTCACTACTAAAAGTTGTCACCAATAAATTCTATAGAATAAAATTCTATAGATTTCAATTTTGATGATTTTAAATTAGGATTAATAGATATTTTGATTGAATAAAAGTGGTTCCTATAGTAATCTGTATAAATTAAAATTTTACTCGACTGAAACTTAGATATATACTGAAGTTTAGATAAATTTATAACAGGGATTGACACGAAAACCAAATTTCGTTTCTGTTTTGGATTGTTGTGACAAAACAAAAATGTACGATTAATATTGGTTTGTAATGAACCTGAAACGAAAAGGCTCTGAATTCACTACTAAATTTTTATTACTATAGTGAATTCGTTTCGGGCATGACGCGAAACTTAATTCTGAGAAGACTTTCGTATCAGGTTTGACACAAAACAAAATTAAATTGATATTTTGTTTCAGGTTTTCGAAACCGAAACGAAACAAAAATAAAATATATTTTGTTTCGGTTTTCGTGTAAGTCCCTGATTTAAAATTTGATCGATTTAATTCGAGCTTGTTTGGAATTATAATAAATTAAAGTTTACATACTTTAAAATTTAATCTATTAAAAATAATTAAAATACTATAAATTAAAATGTTTATCAATTGAAATGGATCAATTGAATTAATAAAGAATATAAGTTGTAAATTATTAAAATTGGCAACAAATTAATGTAAAAATGTAAAGTAGATACAAATAAATTTAAAAAAAGTTTGATAGTTGATATTTCTTTAATTTAATATTCATGATTAATCAAATTATTGAATAAAGAAACATAATAATTGATAATAATAATAATAATAATAATAATAATAATAAGCCCTTTCCCAAACATCGTGGAAATACGTGGTTTGTTAGGCCGAGTGTTTAAAGGGCATCTATGGTGGGGTTGCTGGACCTCAACCGGGCGCGTCCCCAGGTGACGGATAGGGGGATCCTCCTAGATATAGGTGGTATCGGGGAAATGAAATACCCGACGCGGACCATAACCAGATAGGGCTTGACACCTGAAATAATTGTCAACCCTGTGATGGGTTAACCACCCCCACAGGGTAACTTGCGGTTACGACAACTGTAACGCGCAGTGCCACCCACAATAGGTCTCTTTCGGATGGAGACCTGGGTTCAGTTGGGAGTGGCAATAGGATAGAACCCAGGCGACGACCAGGCTACGCCCGTGGACAAGCTCGTGAGCGTCTACGATGGACTGAGGAGATGAAGAGAGATGCCATCTTATGTTGGCGAAACTCTTCTCCTGACCGTAGAGGAATAATGAAGAGATGTTATGGGCGATGGATCACTATGTATCCCCAATACGCTCAAATAACATCTCAGAATCTAAGAGATCAGATATCCTCTCTGTTGGGTAGGGGATATGAAGCTCTCCTTCAAGAAGATCGAGACCCCGTAGAGAACAGACGATCAGTTCTCACAACACAACAAATGGTCGAGCATAGTAATGTGGGCGCAAGAGAAACCAAAATTCATCACAAGGTTTCCATTAAAATGGACAAATTGGCAGCGGCGAACAGAGAACTTTCGGACCTTTCAGAAGATGTAGACCTCTGGACATTGAACTGTGCAGTTTATGAAAAGGCGGTTTCTTTGCTTCGCGAAAGCAACAGAAAATCTGTTTCTGAGCGCATTGCAAGAACAAAACAACGAATTAAACAGGTACAGTTCAAGATTGGGGTGGCCAGACGGATGGCTTCTCAATTGCAGAGTGTGATTGCATATCTAGCAACAAATAGAGCATTTACTCCTAGAGTTTTGGGCATAGCCCAATCTCTAAAAAGATTGCATCATACTCTCAAGAAGTCTAAGCTGCAGAATATCAAGCAGCATTGGATTGAGAAGATACGTACTCTTGTAATTATAAGAGAACAATTAGAACGGCGTGTAAAATGGATAGAGCAAAATAACACTTTTGCTATCAATCCGTCCCGCCTGTTCCCAGTACCTTCTCCAACCGTTAAAAAGCCACCTAGTCGTGAAGAGGTTGAAAACTTCTGGAAGAACATCTACGAAACCACATGTTCTCTAAACGATCAAGATGCATCTATACCACTCTTTCGTAGCTTCTGTCATCGGCAGGGGCTTGAACACTCTATGGAAGAGTGCTCACGAATCACTGAGGAGGAAGTGAGAAATGTAGTTGCTAAAACTAAGAACTATTCAGCACCCGGTCCAGACAAGATTAATAATCTATGGTGGAAGAAGTTCACTTTTACCCACCAACATTTGGCCCGTATATTTTCTAGCTTTCTTAACGGAGAAGATCACGTACCTCAGTGGTTGGTTGAAGGAAGAACGGTACTTCTACCAAAATCAGGAAATTTGTCTAATCCAATGAATTATAGACCAATAGCTTGTCTTAACACCTGTTACAAGCTATTCACTGGTATCCTCAAAGAGAGGATATTAACATCCATAGAGCCAGTGTGGAGTGCAATAGGTGAACAGCGAGGGTGTAAGAGAGGCCTAGCAGGTTGTAGGGATAACCTACTGATAGATAGGTGCGTGACCCAAGATTCGATATTTTATCGGCGCAACCTGTCAATGGCTTGGATTGATTACCGTAAAGCATTCGACTCTACGAGTCACGAATTGATTATCAAGCTTCTTGAATGCTTACAGGTACATCCAAACATTGTGAGATGCTTGAAAGATCTAATGCTCAAGTGGAGGACAAGGTTTGTTATAACATCGAACAAACAACAGGTGAATACTAACATCGTCACCTATAAAAGAGGAGTTTTTCAAGGAGACTCACTCAGTCCTCTACTTTTTTGCATCTCCCTCTTGCCTCTGTCTATTGTTCTTCGAGAAAAGCACTCTGGATACATGTGTGGCAAACCAAAAAATAGAGTATATAAGATCAACCACCTTTTTTATATGGATGATCTTAAGCTCTATGCCTCCAGTAAGGAGGCACTTAATATCTTAGTGTTTGCAGAAGCTGTGTATTCCAGAGCTATAGGTATGTCTTTTGGATTGGACAAATGTGCCGTGATTCATCTAAATAGAGGAAGACGAGAAACATCGGATTTACAAAGTAACTCTGAGGACCTTCAGCTCATCGGTGGCAACACAATACAACATCTTGGTGTAGGGGATGCTTACACATATCTTGGGATTCCACAATCGGAGACTCAGGATGTTTGTAAGCTTAAAGATCATCTCCAAAAGAAATATCGAGGTCTTCTTAGAAAAATTTGGTCATCTGAATTATCTGGGAAGAATAAGATACAAGCCACAAATACATTAGCCATTCCTTTACTTCTCTATACATTTGGAGCTGTTAAGTGGAATGTGGATGACCTGAAGTTACTAGATAGAGAGACACGTAGGATGATGTCATCACCCAAGGTCTTCTGTATCTCGAATTTACCTTCCACGCGATCAGGGAGGGAGAGGTCTACTTAGTGTAGAGTGTCTTCATCGCCGTATTGTATTGGCTGCGGCGTGTTCGGTGATGAACAGTAATGATCCTCTTATGCAATTTGTCCACCATCATGAAATTGCAGATAATGGGGCATTTTTATACAAAGCGGCAAACAGAGCGGCAGATAAACTTAGTCTTCCGTTTGATACCAGCGATACAGAACAGGGATTGGCATCATTAACACCTTTGATGCTTAAAAGACAAGTGAAGCAGGCTGAACATGTACTTCTATTGGAGCAACATGTTAGGAAGCCTCTTCATGGGCAATTCTATAAGATTCTTAGGGAGATGGAGTTGTCTAAGGATCTGTCTTTTAGATTTCTGAAATCTGCTGGTTTAAGATCGGAGACTGAGGGATTTTTATTTGCTTGCCAAGATGGTGTTATCAATACCTTATATTATCGCAGTAAGGTCATGCAGATACCTGTCGACAATTACAACTGTCGAGCATGTAAACAATATCCGGAAACACTTACTCACATTCTAAGTGCGTGTCCGACGTATGCATGTTCCAGGTATATTGAAAGACGCAATGCTGGACTTAGGGTATTGTATTACCATCTTCGACACCAATATGGTGTAGATAAGGAACCTGTCTTGCCATACGCCCAAGAGGATCAGGAGGCTGTTGTGGAGAATGAGAATTGCAGAATCTACTGGAATTTTTCGTTTTTTACCACTCATCGTATCAGTGCTACTAAGCCTGATATAGTACTCCAGGATCATAAAGGTAAGATCATCTGCGTGATTGAGTTTTCGGCTCCTGCCGAGGGCAATATCGCTCAGAAGGAGGATGAGAAACGGCAAAAGTATCAAGACCTGCTGTTCGAATTGAGGAGAATACACAGAGGCTATAAAGTCCATTTAGTTGTCCTTATTCTCGGCTGTCTAGGGGGGATGAGAGCTTCATTTGTTAGCCAGCTTCAAAGAGTTCCAACCTGCGAGCGTCAAGCTGACGCATTGGCAGGTCGAATGCAGAAGGCAGTTCTGCTGAGCTCTCTTCATCTGGTCAGGCAGCACTGTTCTTCATAATATAACATCACGAAGGTAGCTCTAAAAAAGCATCCAATAGCGTTCCTGGCCACCGCGTAAGAACAACAGCGGCAACGGACAGGAACACCTACAGAACAGTGAACTGAAAACACCTCGAGCAAAGGAATCGCGCTATTGCTTACCTTTCAGGACGGAAGGAGCAAAAGCGTATAAGAATACGTAAGGCAAGAATGGGAGAGGTTGTTTTAGTGAGGTATTACCACAGTATGTGGTCGAGTCCCACACGAACAAGTGCGTAAATGTATTTTTTCCTCTCCTAAACTTGTTTTGTAAAAAAAAAAAAAAAGTATATAATTTAAGTTTAATAAATTAAATTAATTCATAGTAATATGCACAAAATAAATCTTACCATGTCTTTCTTTTAAATGACAAACTAATTGACAAGTAGGTAATGCGCGAACCTGAAATAAAAAGTACATGGTATTTTATTCTATAACAATAAAATAATTAAACACTTTAATTAATTGTCAATTATAATGTTTTAATTTTTTACTGATAAAAATTAGCTAGGTATATCTTTCAAAATCCTAAAGGGCATAAATACATAAAAAATTAAAATAAAGTGCATTAATTTATTTTTTATTTTATTTTCTTAAGTTATTCAAAATAACTCTTATTTTATAAGCAGCAATCCACTTTTAATATTTTTTGATAAATATTTTTAATAATATTAAATGCCATCTAATATTTTTTTTCTTGTATATGTTGTTTGATAAAAATATGTATACTTATATATCAGATATACTTTATTCAAAAAACTCCTTCAGTATAAAATAAATATTTTTCAAGCTCCAATTTACTTTTAATATTTAATAATGATTAATAATTTAATAATTTTCACTGACGTTTTAACCTTTTTCTCGTAGCTGTCGTTTAAAAACAAAATCCGATCGCGGCTTCTAGCTGTGATACACTGCTCAAGTCAATAAGCAACCATTAAAAATTATAAAAAGTTGCTCAATGAGATATATAAAAAATTATTACTTAACACCTATTGTTTGATAATGTTTAACATAACTATACTTCAAAATCAAGTTTAGTAGCAAAAATGACATTTTATTTTTACCGTGTTAAGAAGCGTACTGTTAACAATCGCTGTAACATGCTGTGCGCATTCCTAGAGCAGCCTAGTTTTATAATAAGGCATACCAATCTGGAAATTGAAAATAGACTGGAATTCCAGGTGGTACATTGTTCCCCGGTACAATGAATCCACGGCATTTGCAACAAAAATTGTTTATTATAACTTAACCCGATATTTAAAAATCTTTATCACATCAGAATATTGTAGTTAATCCCTAAGTACTAATTTTTTTAGATTACTATTTACTTAAGATTTTTGGTAAAGTTTTGTACCAATTTTGTGGCTTTTTGGTTCAATAAGTATATTGTCTTTTCCGTAGTTCTGATAAGACATTAGAGTTCGAGTGTCAAAAAAACAAGGCTTTTAATTTTCTATAACACCACTTCCAAAAATTATTTGTGTTGGAAAATAATTAGACATGTATTTTTTTCTTTTGAAAAAAAAAATCATTTACAGAGGTCGCGCTACTCTATTTTTCAATCAAAACACAGATCTTTTCAATTTTACAGTTCTGCTACAGTTAAAGCTAATATAAATGGAAGTTTCTCCTCATGTAAAATTATTTTTATGTTTTATGACTACACTGAGAGAAAAAAGGCAATGAGAACCGGAGACACAAGTGAAAATTGCTTGAGATGTTCCGGTAGTAGAACTCAAGTCAGCGCAATTTGGGACCCAAGCAGTATTAAGCAGTTTTAAGCTACCAAGGTCATCTGTTCCTTTTAAGGGCTTACAGGAGGCAAACAAGTGTAAAAAAAATCATATTTTTTCTGAATTTTTTTATTGTTCTTGTGAAAGTAAATAAATTATCATCTTTTGTATATTATAAAGTAACTCTACAAGCATAATTCCTTAAAGTTTTATTCAAGAATATTAGGAGATAAGCCCTTGGCAGTTGTTTGTTCGAGAGGTTTTTTATTAAACGTTTTTTTCCGTTGACGTGGTAACTTAACACAGGATCATTTAAAATCAAAAAACCAAATATTTTTTGTAATTAAATAAGTCCTTCTAGGTCGCAACGATGAGTTTTAATTTTATTTTTCAATTATGAATTTTTGGGAAAGCGTAAATATCATATTACTAATTTCTGGGGTAAAAAGGCGGCCATTTGGTTCCTGTAAAATAGGTTGTAGTTACAAAAAAATAAAAAGGCATTTTTGCGACCTAGGGGGATATATTTACTAACAAAAAATGTTTGGGTTTTTGATTTTAGATGATCCAGTATTAAGTTACCATGTCAACGGTACAAAAAGTTAAATAAAAAGCCTGTCGAACAAACTACTGACAAAGAATCATTTATTTAGATTGCTTAATAAAAATTAGAGGAATTATACTTTAAATGTTATTTTATAATATACGATAGATGATAATTTATTTACTTTCACAGAAACAATAAAAACAGAAATTCAAAGCGTTTTGAAAAGTTATGATTTTCTGACACCTGTTTGCCTCCTGTGAGCTCTAAGCAATGTTTAAGATCTCCAAGCTCTTTGATTTGGAAGAGTATCATAGTACAAATAGATACAACGATCCGCTTCAATTGCCTTTGCTCCTGAACCTTGTAATTCCTTGTCCAGAAGCTTGTACCATGCCCGACCGGTTTAGTTCAATCCGTAAATAGCCTTCTTCATTTTACTGATCTTGTTTCCAGAATTTAATTTATCTCTTAGATTTTTAGACTTGTTAATTCATTGATCATCCGGCGAATTATTATCGATGATGAATTCCAAGGCTTTATCAAACTTATCAGATAGTTCCATGAGAACTTCTTTTACCTACTTGCCGTTGAGATACACCATTTTAACCTCATATTGGCGAATGTGCATACTTTTTTGCGCTGTGAAGGCGACCGTTGTTCTTATGGATCTCAAACGAGCAACTGGTGAATAACGTTTGTCAAAATTCTTTGCATACTGCTGACTATAACCTTTTGCAATGATCCTTGCTTTTCTCTTCGCCAAATTACCGTTCGATTCACATTTATTGCACAGAACAAACTGACTACCTATGACTTTTGACGTTTTAAATCTGTCAACTAGACCCCACGTATCTGTGTTCAAGATCGATTTAACCTCGTCAGCTATTGCCATCAACCACTCTTTGGATTCTTCACTATTCAAGGCTTTACTCACTAGAACCTCGGTTAAAAAAGCTTTATTGGAATCAAGGTCGTTTACACACTGCACTATACACTTTTCGTGGTCATCCCGGTGCTCCAGATTATGCGAGATCTTTCACGTCTTGCTGCTATCTCTGTGGAAATTCTAAAATATCTTCGAGTTTGGATGATTGCAGAAATCAATTGTAATAAAAGGATCATCATACACTTTACTACACAAATCATTTTAAAAAACTGGTAATACTCAAAGTGTGTTTTTTTCAATGTTCAAAATTTTTTTTACCTCTAGCGTTCACTAACCTGAAAACTGCGAGTCCTGCCCGCTTCACGCGCAAAAAACACAAGTTGTTAGCACATTTGTGGTAGAAAATAGCATATGCACCTCGGAAGGCCGATTATTTGCCTTGCACAATGTTTTCCGAACATTTGTGCAAGGCAAATAAACACAGCCTTCAATCTCTTGATGCATAGTACAGTGGATTCCACTTATAACGAACGTCAAGGGACTGTTGAAATTTATTCGTCATAGCCGAAGTTCGCTATAAGCGAAGTTGAATTTGAGGTTAGAAGTTTGCATTAATATATATTATTTTCTTTATTTATTCATAGATTAGTCCATTTGACAATAGCAGACAATGTTAGCACGTGAAAAAACTCAAATAGACTGTCCAATAAAGTCCAAAATCTGATATGTTTATTATAGTCGACTTTATTTCGCCACAATGTTCACAAGTTTTGCTCGTTATAACCAAGTTGCTCGCTATATCCATCTGACCATCTCGCTATAAACGGTGTTATTAACATTGAAACCAACCAAATGCCAAAAATTTACCTGTTATAGCCGACCACTCGTTATAAACGGATTCCACTGTATACTATTATTTTATCTTATAAAGATCAAAGTAAAATGTTTATCATTTATAAATTATAAGCATTAAATTAAAAATTAAGGTAATATAATCTACATAATAAAAATATTTTATTTTAATTTTTATATCAAACTGACCAGAAATAGTCACAGGCATCAGGAATGTTCGGAAATTTCAGGAATAGTCAGAAAGTTTAGAAATAATCACAGCCTTTAAAATAGAATGGGAGTTGAATGGGAGGAGTTAATGGTGTAACCTATTACATTTTTAATTAAATAAAATAAATTGTTGATTTCAAAATCTCAAATTCTGAATTTTATCAAAGTTATAAGTTTTAGTCACAACTTGCCAAATTACAATTTAACAAATTTAAACCAATTAAATAAAAGCGCTAAATTGTAATCCCAAAAAAAATTAATTCATAAAAAAATTACGTGAGCCAAGAAGAAATTTGAAAAATTACAGAAGAGAAAGATAAGAAATTAAATCAAAGTTAGGGCGCCAGACCTTTCCTGGGTCAATCTACAAACAAAAATAAAAATTAAAGACAAAAAGGGAAAAAGTTAAATAAGAAAATTGACAACCAAAAATAATTGGGAGCTCAATTAAGAAATAGTTTGATTGCCAACTAAAAAAAAATAATTATAAGCTCAATCAAGAAAGAAAGAAATGATTGACAACCAAAAACAATTGGAAGCTCAATCAGTAAAAAAAACCAGTTGACAACAAAAAACAATAATTTGAAGCTCAACTAAAAATTAACCTAATTGACAACTAAAACGATTAGAACCTCAACTTAGGTTATGATGCAGAAGATTAGAAAGAAAAGAAGAAAGTAGATAAAAAAAGAAAAGCTCAGTGACCAAAGAAAATAATCGAGTAAATTAAATTTTAAATTTAAAAAATAAAATAAATTAAAATTTAGAAACAAATAAATAATCTTCCTTACAGCAAATTACCTCTACTAACCTAGACCCGATTCTGGATAATGGCAGAGGGGGTGATTCTGTATCTAATTGAATTAAAATAATTAGTTGAAAAGATTAAATTTAACCAAATATCAATTATTAAATAAGACAATAAATTAACAATAACAATAATTTATTGATCTAATTGAATCTTGAGTAAAGTCAAAGAGATACAAATTTTTGATGTTATTTTCTATAAATGGGGTTTACAACAATCATTTATTTAATCAATTAACAGTGACTAATAATCAAATAAGATTAATAAAATTTTTGAGGTTATAATACAATACAATTTGTAAATTACATCATTAATCAAATTATTTAAGACTAAAATACAATTTATAATTTTGACACAAGTTAATTAAATCTAATAAAGATATTTTCTATTTCCAAGACTAGCTAAATTAAATTAATCAAGAATTGAAATCTTAATAATTAAAGAGTAAGAGAAATTATAAATTTAACCAAAAGTAAAATTCAATTTTTTAAATGACGAGTCAAATGACATAATAAACAATGTTGAAGTTAAATTACGGAATCTTTAAATTAAATTAAACAAAATTAATTTAGTGGCATAATTAAGAAAGGATGAAGTTTTTAGTTGAGTTTCGGAATTAAATAGAGGGAAATTAATTAACGGAAAGGAATCAAGGAATTAATACAAAAAAATTGTAATTTTGAAATATATTAAAGTTAGTCAAATTAAATTTAAATTAAATAATTAATCAAATAAATGAAATCAAAAAGTGAAATTCATTAATTAATAAAATTCTCACTTTCCAAAGAAATAAATGTTATCTTACCAATCAAATAAATGGAAGAATAATCAATTAAGTTGAAATTTTTAATATTTCCAATTCATATTCCTTCAATAGAGTTGTTTTAAATAAATTTTTAATCCAATAATCCAGATTCCAAATAATTAAATTATAAATCCAATGTATTTTTCAGAAAAAGCGACCGATCTCAGAGAAAGTCAAAGAAAAGTATCATGGAGTCAATTATTATTTTTCCATAGTTACCAACGTAACCATGGAGAAATAAAATATTTCGAAACTCATAAAACAAAATTCCTACGCACTTAAATTACTAAAATTCTAAATTTGGACAAGTGAAAATCTAGACTTCCAATAAAATAAATTACAATCTAATTGCTTCTTTCCCATTGGCCGACTTAATAACACGCGAAATTCAAATCTTCATAAAGCAAATCTTCATTAGTAAAATATTAAAATTCTTCTGAATCAATTCCAAACGAAAACAATGAATTGATTCGGTCCAGCAGATGGTAGATCAAAGTATTACTCCTCCAATAATAGAACTCCCGAATAGTGTGGCAGCTGGAAAATCCGATGTGGATCTTGAAGAACTGGAATCTATTAAATTCTCAACTATTCTTGAATTCAAAACGGATATAGTTCCAACTACATCGCTTGTTAAAATTTTGTTGTTGTTGTACTCTTAAAAAAACTACATTAGGTTTAAATGGATATAACCTGCATAAATATTCTCTTTGATCTTCATTTAAACAACCTTCATTAAGACTATCATAAACAAAAAGTTCATTTCCATCATAGTAAGTGCAAATCCAATGACTCAAAAGTCGATTCCCACTAAACAATATTTGAATACGTGTGATTTATTATTATTAATTGCTTTTATTTCATCTAACATTTCTTAATATCCTGTAATTTGTTTTTGGAAACTACCACCTGATGCAAGTTCCAATAATTCCTGAAACTTATACATGTGATTGTCATTTAGCATTTCCCAATTACGAATAATATCCTAATCTTTATCATTTTAATTGAAATATCTCTTCTTTAACTCAGAACTCATTTTTCAAATACAATTTTCAAAAAAAAAATTACCAAAAAAAGAATCTTATTTTTTATTTCTCACGATCTAACTCCATAATCACCTATTAATCCTACATGTCATCACAGTATCTTTATATTTCAAGTCTTAATGTTTTTTTGTTTCTGTATTTCATATGTTTATCTCATATCTATTTATCTCATCTCATTATCTCATCTCTTTACCTAATCTCTGTCATTGTTTCACATGTTATCTCATCACATTGTCACATGCTATTATCTCATATTTTTACCTCATTTCTCTTATTGTCTCATCTGTTTATTTCATATCATTGTCTCATGTTATTGTCTCATATCTTTATCTCACCTCTTTTATATAATTATAATATTAACACTTCCTTGAAAACTGTAACGACTCTTTAGAAACATTATAATCACTTTATTATTTATTAAACATTCACAATTAATTTATTTATTAAACAGTTATCAATCACTTGTTTAATGAATCCAAAATCCCATTTTATGGACATTTTTAGCATTTTATAACACTAACTTTATTGTAAATAAGAAGGAAATAAAAAATTTTAATTTTCCTAAATATTGTTACTTTAGTCAACACATTTTGCACACTTTCATTTTAATCGCTGTCACTTTTTGCGTTTAATTTTTACTGTATATTTACTATTAGAGACACTTTATTATTTATTATCCGGCGGATCTAAATGTCTGATATTTTTTCACAGAATTTTCTAATTTCAAACAATTTAATCTTGAAAGATCGAAAAATTCATTTGAATTTTCGTGTTTCAATTTGATTTAAATATCGAGAAAATCTTGCTGAATTTTCGAACTTAGTGTCCATATAGTAGGTTTCTGAGATGCACGATTTGTGCACGAGCCTACTCATGATAGTCGAATAAAGTTCAACACCAAAAATTCTGGGAAAATTTGAAAAACAATAAGCATATTCATACTATACACTTTTACATTAAACACATTTCTATTATAAACATTTAATAAAAAATACACACTAATTAGCATTATTCACTTCCACATTATACACACTCAAGTTCTACTCATTAATAACTTTCACTACCATGCACTTCTATACCACACACTAATGTATTTATCTGTCTTTTCGTTGAAGCTCGAAAATTTTTTCTCTTTTCCAAACCCAATTATAACACTCATTATGCAACGGTTGGCTCGAAAAACGATGGGCTTATTTAGTCTATTGTTCGAATTTAGAAAGAAAAATTTAAATTTGCAGAATATTTGAATAATGAAATAAAATTTCAGAATTTAATTTAATTTCTCTCTTTTCATTAAAGCTCGAAAAATTTTTCTCTTTTCCTAAAGCCTTTAACCCTCATTAAACAAGGGTGTGATCGAACGATAATGACACCCTGCAGGTAGTCTATTTTTTGTATTAAGAAATAAAACTTAAATTTCAAGGTAATCCTATATAAGAAACGAGTACTAAAGGTCAGCGTTAAAAGTTAACGGAAAAGCGTTAACAGTTAACGAAAAAGAATATTTTATACCTGGTTTCTTGGTTAGGGAGAGAAGGTATTTGTTAAAAGTTTACGTAAAAGGAAACTCTCAGCTCATTATACAAATTACCTTGAAATTTAAATTTTATTTCTTAATACAAACAATCGACTACCTGCAGGGAGTCATCATCATTAGAGCAAACCATTGTATAATGAGGGTTGATGGCTTTAGGAAAAGAGATAAAATTTTCGAGTATTATTGAAAAGAGAGAAAATAAATTATATTCTGAAATTTTACCTCATTACTCAAATATTCTTTAAATTTAAATTTTTCTTTCGAAATACAAACAATAGACAAAATAAGCCTATCGTTTTTCGGGCCAACCCTTGCATAATGAGTGTTATAATTGGTTTTGGAAAAGAGAAAATATTTTTAAGCTTCAACGAAAAAAGAGATAAATACATTAGTGCGGGGTATAGAAGTACATGGTAGTGAAAGTTATTAGTGAATAGAACTTGAGTATAATGTAGAAATGAATAATGCTAATTATTGTGTATTTTTTATTAAGTGTTTATAGTAGAAATGTGTGTGAAAGTGTATAGTATTAATATGCTTATTGTTTATTAAGAGTTTGTGTTGAATAGTTCTTAATACGGTAAACAAAAAGTGTTTATTAAAGAAATGAACTGTAAGTGATAAATAATAAACAATAAAGTGACTCTAATAGTAAATATACAGTAAAAATTAAACGTGAAAATTGACAGTGATTAAAATTAAAGTGTGCAAAATGTGTTGGCTAAAATAACAATATTTAGAAAGTGTTTAAATTTTCTATTTCCTTCTTATTTTCAATAAAGTAAGTGTTATGAAATTCTAAAAGTGTCCATAAAATGCGATTGTAGATTCATTAAACAAGTAATTGATAACTGTTTAATGAATAAATTAATTGTGAATGTTTAATAAATAATAAAGTGATTATAATGTTTCTAAAGAGTCGTTACAGTTTTCAAGGAAGTGTTAATATTATAATTATATAAAAGAGGTGAGATAAAGATATGAGACAATAACATGAGACAATGATATGAAATAAACAGATGAGACAATAAGAGAAATGAGGTAAAAATATAAGATAATAGCATGTGACAATGTGATGAGATAAACATGTGAAACAATGACAGAGATTAGGTAAAGAGATGAGATAAATAGATATGAGATAAACATATGAAATACAGAAACAAAAAAACATTAAGACTTGAAATATAAAGATACTTTGATGACATGTAGGATAAAGAGGTCATTATGGAATTAGATCGTGAGTCATAAAAAATTCATTTTTTGTTAATTTTTTTTTAAGTTGTTTTTGAAAAATGAGTTCTCAGTTAAAGAAGAGATATTTCAATTTAAATGATAAAGATTAGAATACTATTCGTAATTGGGAAATGCTAAATGACAATCACATGTATAAGTTTCAGGAATTATTGGAACTTGCATCAGGTGGTAGTTTCGAAAAACAAATTACAGAATATTTAGAAATGTAAGATGAAATAAAAGCAATTAATAAGAATACATTACGTATTCAAATATTGTTTAGTAGAAATCGACGTTTGGGTCACTGGATTTGGATTTACTATGATGGAAATGAACTTTTTGTTTATGATAGTCTTAATGAAGGTTGTTTAAATGAAGATCAACGGGAATATTTATGCAGTTTATATCCATTTAAACCTAATGTAGTTTTTTTAAGAGTACAACAACAACCAAATTTTGTTGATTGTGGTGTATACGCCATTGCGGTTGCTGTTTTTTTATATTTTAATATTAATCCTAAAAATGTTGTATATAATCATGCTTTAATGAGAACTCATTTATGTATGATGTTTGAAAAAAATGTGTCATCTCAATTTCGGATAATTTTACAAAATTTTATAAACTTGGAATTGACAATATCGAATAAATAAACAACAATAATTTACATGTGAGGAATGTAAAAGATGCGACACAGAAGAGAAAATTAGATTATCAAATTAATGACGGCTTTACAGAAATGAAAGTAGATAGTAGTAGTCCTTCATTACATACAAAAATAGGACAGAAAAAAGTTGTTCATATTCCTGACTAAGAACCTAAAAAAAACAGTACCAAATATAAAAAAATGTATTGTAAAGGACCTAAGTTAAAAGGAGAGAGTGGAAAGAGAGACAAATAACAAATATAGAAAGTGTAAATAGTGACAGAATATAAATGTTTGTAAGAAAAAACATGTGGAAAATGCGTCACATTCTATTAAAGTAGTAAAAGAAGGTAATAATTATAAAATATTAGAAACAATAGTAGCAAGAAGATATTTTTTAGCAATGCTAATGAGAAAAATAGAAAAACTAGAGCACAATATCAGTAAGAATATAGTAAAATGATGAAATTAAAACGAAAAAGAATTGATAACAAAGAAACAGAAATATCAGTTATAGAAGATGTATGTTTAAGTAGTAAAACAGATTAAAATTTTTCTAAAAAAACACATAGATAGTGCTGTTAAAGAAGAAATGAGAGATAATAATTCTGACAAATTAATAATTTCTAGCGATTGTAATGAGACAACTAAAAAAAGTCGTGCAGAATATCAAAAAATGTTGAAATTCAGTTAAAGTATCTTAAAGAAGTAGGAGGAGATAATAAGAATGAGAAATTACAAAGAATAGTGAGCCAGACAAAAATTGTTAACACCCCTAATCAGAAAATTAATAAAAAGTAGAGGAGAATATAAAAAAAGCTATCGTTAAAGATTGAAGTTGAAACAGAAGATGTGCCATGATAAGGATGGAAATAATTAAATATTAATTCAAAAGATATGCAGAAGAAAGATATAAGGATTTGTGATGAAAAAATGAAAAAAAAGTCACGCAAAATAACAAAAACTATAAAAAAAAATTAAAATTAAAAAGAAACGTAATCGATGAGGAAAAAATAGATGTTTCGGAACATACAGGAAAAAAATGGAGTCATTTCTGCGAATGAAAAGAACATTGAAATTCGTGATTTTGCTTATGCAGAAAAAAATTTTAATAGCATACATGTTCCAAGTTATAAGGAACATTATCTTGGTAAAATGTCGTTTTTTTGCAAACGATGCAAGGCTAATCATTTTGAGAAAGAAAAAGTTCAAAAGAAATTAACTTATATATATTGTTGCAGTCATGGTGGTGTATCGTTGCCTTCAGAAAAATACCCTCATGAATTAAAAAAAATTGTTAGAGGGATCTTATAAGATATCTGGACATTTTAGGAATAATATAAGACTTTACAATAATTCATTTGCTTTTGCATCTTAAAATGACAATGTAGTTAATTTCAATAATAAAAGGCGGGGACCATTTTGATAAATAATTGAAGGTCGAATTTATTATCAAATCAACAATTTCCTATTTTCTGAAATTGATAATGATCCATCTTTTGGTCAATTATTCCTGTTAGATCCAGAAGAAGCAATTTGCTATAGATTAAACAAACATGACAACTTAGATGTGGATGTATTATTTAGTATTGACAAATTATTGAGAGATTGTAACGCATATACAAAGTCTTTTTTAATTATGTCTGAGATCACTGAAATGGAAACTGCGTAAAAAAAAAAATTTAATTTACAATTTTTAAAGGTGTAATGAAGTTGCTGCTATTTTTAATATGAATGCTGAAGGTTTAATATTAGAGTCTTATGTAACGATTTATAATACATCGATTCAAGAATTGCAATTGGTTAGTCATTTAGATCCAAATGTTGAACCTTGGATATATACTATACTTTATCCTCTAGGAAGCAAGAATTATAGTCTCGATATGATTCGTACTCATAGTGACAAACCAACCAGAAATTAAACTATGTCCAGATCTGCTTATATAAAATTTAAAATAGGAGTAAGAGATCACACCTTCAATCAATTTTTATATGGTGGAAGAATGTTTCAGCAATGGTTAGTGGATAATTATGTCAAAGTTGAAAAATTTAGGTTACATTTTTGTAGAAATAATCAAACAAAATTAAGAAGTGAAACTTAAAAAGGATTAATTGATCATTTAGATAATCAAGAAATTGAAAATAATGTACATGTTGGCAAGATGTTAATACTGCCTTCAACATTTATAGGATTACCTCGTAACATGTTAACACAATATTCATATGCAATGACCATTATGTAGCTTTTCATTGTAGACCAGATTTATTTATTACAATGACAATGACAATGACACGGTTGCAAGAGTCTTTCATTTAAAAATAAAAAAATTAATCGAAACTATAGTAGATGATAAACTATTTGGACAAGTAAAGTCTTATGTTTATGTTATTGAATTTCAAAAGTACGGTTTACTACACATTCATTTATTGGTTATATTGGAAGAAGGTTCTAAAATATTAAGAGCAGAGAGTGTTGATCGGTAAACTTTTTGAAGTACAGTTTTTAAATGGTATTAGGTACATCATAATTTTTTATAATTATTCCTCATATTCTTCATTTTATTCTTCATCTTTATTTTATTTAATTAATTTTTATTTAATCAAAATTTGCAAATTGATATACACGATGAATCAAAGATCACATCAATATTAATTTATTGCAATGTCTTCTTATCATTAATTTTCTTTTTTTAATATATTATGTATTTCTTTTATTTCACATAATTATACATAAATGAAACATTATTTTAAGAAATAATAAAATTTGACGTGCGCTTTTTTTTCTAGTTTGTATAATGAGCTGAGAGTTTCCTTTTCCGTAAACTTTCAACAAATACATTCTCTCTGTAACCAAGGAACCTGGTATAAAAGTATCCTTTTTCGTTAACTGTTAACGCTTTTCCGTTAACTTTTAACGCTTACCTTCAGTACTCGTTTCTTATATAGGATGATCGTAATTTTGCGATTCCCTTTAGACATACAATTTGTTACAACTCTTTGTATTTTCAGTATTGTTTTCTAATTAGTTTTCTAATTGGTTTTTAATTATTTAATTTAATAATTTCAGGAATGCATTTCGCGAAATGCTCATCAGTGTTTACTTGAAGCAGTTAATGGAGATTGGAACTGTTTCGCATGCAATACACGACCATTGTGGGAATTACGTGGCGTATGTGCTGCATTGCTTTTAAAAAATCCTTTGCACAGGTAATTATTATTATTTATTCGCAAATTACTTACATATAAGAAAACTACAATACTGTTTTTTTAAACTGATGCTCAGGAAACGAAAAACGATTGAACAAATTTTTTTTTGTAATCTAAATAGTCATAGTTTGTCTGTACGTTGCTTAAAACTTTAAAAATCTTATATAATTTTTCGATTTCAGCGTCAAAGAATTCAAAAATGCCTTTAAAAATTTCACGTATGATTGTATGTACGCATTTCTCAAGAACTTTTAAACGGGGAAAATATAAAAACCATGATGAGATTAATGTCCTAATATGAGATCCGATTTAACTTTTAGAATAGATGTTCAAAACATTTGTGTTTAAATGTTAACCCATTAAAACCCAAATGCACTGAATTTCTCGTCTCGCTTGAAGCTGTGATATGTCATACACTGACTTCTGCAATTTTTTCGGGAAATACTATTCTTTGTGTATTTTTTATACTTCTTCTGAATTTACCATTAAAAAATATTTATAAAAATTATTTCTAGTAGTTTTCTTCATTTTTTCGTGGCAAAAACCATGATTTTTTAAAAGATTTTTCACAATTAAAATATGAATATCAAAGGGAAAAAAATTTCTTACAGTTCCCTTTTCTATTAATTGTGCACTTACTACTTTTACTTACTTAGATTTTGAAGATCCATAGAAACTTTTATTACCCCGCCTCCTAATATTTCAAAATGGCGTCGTTCTGAAATACCAAAAAGTTTTCGTATTCCTGTATTCATTGCCCCAAAACGTTACTGATCCATTAAATAAAAAGTTTTTTTTTTAGTTATTATACGCTCGTTTTAACGACCTTACTGGCCCAATGAGAGTCCCCCGTAGGGAGTTCCTAGGATTGTACTTCGTATATATTCTTTAAGTACTTTTGCGTCTACAGAATGGCTTGAAATTAGGAGTACTCGCATTTGCCTGGACCACCCGGTATATTGGGTTTGCTCGCCAGTGGAGAGGGAAAACTGTAGAAGAACCTCACCTGAATACAACCGGTTTATCGACAGTCGAGTTCTAGTGATCTGCACAGGTCGATTACCGACAGTGCATATCATTATACCTCGACGTCTTTACCTTCCACTGAAGTTATCTCACAGCCGGAAAAAATCCCAGGCTCCCCGGGGCGCGAACCAAGCAAGCTTGACGCTTGACTTGGGGCGACCGTAGAGTCCAGTACCTTAACCAACTGAGCTAACACCGTGGTTATTAAATAAAAAGTTAATGTATAATACAGTGGATACATATGATGTAATAATTTTGTTTTCAGAAAAATGAAGATCACATAAATTTATTCCCCCTGAAATAACGTTTCTCCACTTTTCCAAAATTTCATCCTAATAGAAAAAAATTAGACATATTTCTTAGTTCACATTAAACTTGTTAAGACCAACCATTTGTGATTTAAAAAAATATTATATTTTTAAAAAACTAATGCGCACTAAGTAAATAAATATATTTGTTATTACCGTAGTTGGATAAAATAAACTCTTTTTTTCGCTCTTCTTGTTAGGAATATCAGATTAGCCTAGCACGCCAGAGGTGCCAGGTACCCTCTACAAACGCATCTGCGAAAGTCTGTGGAAAACCGTATCATTGTTCAAAATGAGCGGGATAGTTTAAAATTGTTTTATTAAAAGAGTTATAAAAAAAAATTTAATAACTTTGTTTAATAATAAATGTGTTCTATGCATACTTACAGTTTTGAATTTTTTTCCCAATTTTTCGAGTAAAAAATTTGCTCTTTATTGCTTGAAAAATATATTTATAATAACACTTCACTTCAGTAAAGCATCTTCAAATAAAACAAAAAAAATGGTAAAAAGAAATTGCGATAACAACACGTGCACGCAAGAAAACTCACTGAAAACAGAACAAATTGGCGAAAATACAAAAATCACGTCACATGTATAACGTGCTCGATAATGCCTACAACAATTACCAGCAAGGAGGCCTGTGATCTCTTATTCGAGTCTCCAACCATCTCCAACTATTCTGCTTATAAACCTACAACTCCTCCTGTGTCATAAGCTCTTTAGGATGACGTTATCAGTCTACACTGAAAGACTTTTCATATGAATAATTACTAAAACCGCGATTTTCACTACTGAAACGAAGAAAAAGTGCAGAGAAAAACAATATTTCGACGTAAGCAGCGAATTGACAAATGACAGATAACCTAACCTCAATGATACTATCTTATTTAATACCTTTATACAAACAAATGAAGAAGAATTCTAAATTACCTACTTAGTTTATATTATAACGCACATATCTTAACCTATAATACAGATATTAACAATCGTTTTTTACTTGTCTAGAACGCTTGTAACAAATCAATTAAATTTACAATTAAAAATTCAATTCACCAATTATTCTAAACCCCAATGATTCATATTTCTCTTCTTTACTACTCCTCACAAAGGGCGATTCCGCCAAATTACCAACAGTGATACTGGTTCAGAAGTGCGGCGACATACATTTTACTAAGGAAAACTTACCGATGCGTAATTCACTCCACGAAAATTTCAATTAAAGACAAAGGGGCACTCCGGAACAACTTCAATAAAAGTCACTTTGGTTTTCAATTCTATATTCAGTTCCAACTGGAAGAATTGAGCCAACGGCTTTGCACCACAACGGTAGCACGGATTATAATGTCACCAACGGGCTTGAACAAAATTATAAAATCACCAACGGGCGTAAACAAAAATTATATTTTAGCCAACGGCCTAACAATCCACCTTTTTCAATGCCGTAGTACACCTTTATCGGAATAATGTTTCTCTCTTTTTTCCACTCAATAATAACCACGAACCAAGAAGAACAAACCAAAAAGTAACGATAAACAAGAATCGCGACGGGGAGCACGTGGCGAATCTCACAGCGGGCCGGTCACCATTGCCGAATCACTTGTCGTCTCTTTCGTCCTTCCTTCATCAGAGAAACGTGGGGGGCGCCATTCCTTCCGCATTCCATCCTTCTTGCACGGCTAGGACTCGTCAACGGACTCTGTCTTCCCCATACAGTTACCTGAAACAACGCGAAAAGAGGTCGCCACCGTAAGCGAGGGAAATTACAGAAAAACCGCGCGACACCCCTCCAAATTCTGTGATTCGCTCACACACCCCACGTGGATCTCGAAATTTAAAATAATAGGGGATTGCGATGAAGCGGAAGTCAAGAGCTATTGCGGGTCCGTAAATAAAACAAAAAGGCACCTAAGCTGCTTACATACTTCCTAAATAACCCGTAAATTACACATAGAAACGCGATCATTTATTCTATTTATTTTTAATTTTAAAACTATAAAAATACGTATCCATAAGTGACGAATGACTTCGTCACACGCTACGCAAATGTACAATTAATATAACAGGTAAATTTTTTTCTTTTATATAAATGAAACAATGTCCTTACCACTTGTGAGATTGGTGTTTACGGGCTAAATCTTACTCCCAACACAAAAAATGATTTTAAAAGGTATGTTACTTTGTGTATTATTAATTAAGCTAATTTTTAGAAAACTCAAAATTAATTTTCCTTCAAGTGCAATCTGTTTTTTTTTTTTTTGTAGATAAAAGTAAACTAGTACTTAGGGTTATGTTTTGTTACACGTATTTAAGCAAAGTTCGCTGTATGCGTGAAGCATTTCAGGACCGACTTTAGGAGGGGGGCGAACCCGGATGAGGACCCGGACATCACAGCTGAAGGGGACTCATCTAGAGTTTTGTAAGTGCATGCTTCATGTATAAATGATACACGTTTTGTTACTGTTTTCTACATGTTTTTTATCAACGTATATATGTTGCGCATTTAATTAAAAGAGGGTGGCAAAATAGAAATTTCGCCTGGGGCGCAGAAAGTACTTAAGTCGGTCCTGGAGATGGAAGAATTTTTCATACACGTGACTACTAAATTTTTATAAAAGACAGGCCATTTTTTGTTCAAAAAGTGTTAATAATTAAAACATTCTGCATTTTTACACTTTTCCCCCCAATTATGGTAGTGAGTTTACTCAAATTAAATCGCGGTTTTAGTAAATATTAATCTAAAAAGTCTTTCAGTGTTAGGCTAAGTGTGTTTTCACTCTTAGGCTAAGCATGCTTGTGGGTCGAAACCCACACGTTTACATATCCTAACACAATACAAAAAGTGAGTCTGAAGAAGTCTGAAGAAGCCTGAAGAAGAGTCAACGGCGTGATATCTTGGTGAAACTGTACGTAAGTTGTGTTAGTCACACAACATGCAAAGGTGTATAAACTACATTTAAAATCTAAGTGAGAAGCAAGAGGGCTTACGATACTCCAAAGAAATGCACGTAAATAATAACTTACTCTGTAGTAATCAGCGCCCCAAAAACTCCCAAATAACGAATTAATTAATTAATTATTTAATTTACTAATTTAATTGATAAATGTTAATACCTTTAATTTTAGCGGTTGTACAAAATAACACTTACCAATGTTTGCACAATATAACAATAGTAATGGTAAATTTGGTATCAATATAGTACTGACTCGGAAAGTGAATATAACAATTCGAAATTTGTTTGTTAGTTCTGATGCCATTTTGAGAAATTGAGGGGGAGGGGAGTAATACAAGTTTTTATTCATTTTCAAAAGTAATTAAAAATAGTGAGTGCACGATTAATGGAAAAGGGAGCTGTAAGAACATTTATTTACAAATTGATATTTATGTTTTTATTGTAAAAAATCAGAAAAAAATCACGGTTTTCCACACAAAAAATGCAGAATTCTACTAGAAATAATTTTTATAAATATTTTTTAGTGGTAAATTCATAAGGAGCATAAAAAATTCACAAGGTATAGTACTTACCAAAAAAAATTAAGAGGACTTTACATGAAATATCACAGCTGGAAGTGACTATTTGACCTAGTGGTTTAAAACTGGGTATACTCGGTTGTTTTTAAGCGTAGATTACAGTGAAAATATAGCGAACTTTGCTGGACTTAGTTTTCAGAAATTATTAATGAAAAATTGAAAAATGACAAAATACCTCTATGCTATTTATATCAGCCTATTTGTCTTAAAAGATTAAGAATTGCTAGAAATGTGTTATTTTGTGCATAAATTTTTTTAAACCATAAAATGTATGGTTTAAAAAACTCAAAATTTTACCGAAAAAATATTTTTTTTACCTAAGCAGCTACAATATTTAACAGTTTCAGTTATTTTTTTAGTATAAAAAGTTTGTTTTTATGTGTAAAGTACTTTAAAAATTAAAAATTTTAAAAATATAAATACAATTTCTACCACTCATGCGCGAAAAACTCGTGTTTTTGTTCGCGTGAACACTAACCTCACTAACCTCCAAACTGCGAGTTCTGCCCACTTCACGCGCACAAAAATCGAAGTGTCGCACATTTGTGGTAGAAAATAGCATATGCACCTCGAAAGCGCGTTTGTTTGTCTCGCCCAATGTTCTCTGAACTCATTTCGCACTCGCTTTTCGAACATTTTTGCTCGGCAAATAAACACGGCCTTTCCTCCCTTGATGCATAATATACTATTTGTTTTCATCAAACTTCAAAATTGTATTAAATTAGGTTACTTTTTTTGTCATACAAGAGGAGGGCAAGACTGGCCACTCACAGTTTGAATAATACTTACACTACTTCAAGTTCAGTAGGGGAGAGTCAGTAGTGGCGGGACACACTTCGTTTTTTTATTGTAACACTCATATTTTCAAGAATATCAAGTCTGTGTCTATACTAGTGGACAGGTGGAACTATTCACTTTAAATTTACTTCATATTTTATAGTATAGGTCTTCACAGAAAAAAGTTATCGCCGATTTACGAAAATGTCCCGCGACTACCGACAAGAAAAAACGTCGGGAGTGGCGGGACACTACCTTAATTCACCTTATGGTCTAAACTTTACAAAAATAAAGGAAACAAAGTGGAAACATGTAATTTATGCTTTTAATTCATATGTTGCTTAATTAATTCATAAAAGTACAATAAATTTTTCTTCTAAGATATACATAAAAAACTACCAAGCCCGTTATGAAATGTACTATTTTATCAGATATAAGAAATACAATCTGATAGGGTATCTAGTACTTTTGCAAAATGAAATTTCAGAGCTTTTCCAGGTCTTTGAATACTCTGAATCAGTGTCCTTACACTGCCGATATAGAATGTTCCGCCACTGCCGAAACAAGACATCACGATAATGATAATTTTACATTCGTGTCCATCGCACAATCAGGCATAGTGTTTTGAAAATTTCGAAGAAAATTCAAATACTAATAAATCAAAGCACTAATTGTTAACAGAATTCCAAAAATTTGTGTTATGTAATTACTTCTGCGTCAAGGGAATAATACTTTAAAAGTACCTTTAAACTATTATTATCAATATAGTGATCCATCGTACGTCAAAAACGTGTGAATCATATAGAAAAGGTTAAGCGCAATAAAACACTACTCTTACACCATAAAAGGCACCATTGTGAATTCAGCAGCCAAAAATATGGCAGTGTCTCGCCATACCCGCCGTCCCGCCACTACCGACAGCGTCCTACTATTAATAAAAATCTGCCAAGCAGCAAGACCCACTATTTAGAACTTTTCAGGATACCGAATTTTGAAAATTCAATTTTTGCGTGCGAAAACTGCATTAGGCTTTCTAGTCCAAAAGCTAACGTCACAGAAAAGTACTACTTCAAAACATTTCTTACATATACCTAAATCAATAGTTTAAAGTAAACAGAAAATGTTTTCATAAAACTGCCAATCAAATAGCGCGACCAGGGGTTGGCCGAAAATATGCAATTTTGAAATTTACTTATTTCAAAACACACCACACTCGGTATATGATCTATTCGGAGTGTAATATAAGTTTAAAAACCAGTCTGACACTTGGATCGCGTAACCTTCCTAGTCGGCCGGAGGGAGGGACATGTCATTTTTAACATGTGGATTGGCTTATTTCAAAACACTTTAAACTTGGTATATGGTCAGTTATGACCGTATGCCCCCCCACCCCGTCAAACTATAGGGAGGTTCACACGATCCAATCGACAGACTGATTTTAAAGCTCTCATTATAGTCTAAATGGACCATATATACCAATTTTGGAGAATTTTAAAATAAGTTAATTCATATGCTAAAAATGACATGCCCTCCCACAGTGTCAGAAAGAAATTTATTTTTATTAAAGTGACAGTAGAAGTATTTTTCGGTCGCTGATTACGAATATGATGTCAAATTGACATTTTAACAGTTGATGACTGTCTAATCAACTGTCAACTTTGCCAAAAACAAATTAATTTTTCTAAAAAAAAAACAGGAAAATTGTTTTTGGGGTCTCTGCGATATTAAATATAATGTCAACTCGACACTTTGACAAATGACAGCTGTCAAATTAACAGTCAACTTTATAAAAACGATATTCATTTTTAAGAAAATGACAGTAACAAGGAAGTCGTGTTCAGTGACGTGATATTGTCAATGTGACGGTTCTAGCTGTAAAATCAACTGTCAATTATATGAAAAGTTGATAAAGTCTCTTCGTTATTATGACAGCAGACAACCATCTTATTGTTAATATGTTTCTAAATTCATTATTAGAGACCCTACCAATTCTTTTACAATATTTTATAAAAGAGAATCAGATTTTAGCAAAGTTAAAAGTTGATTTCAAGTTGTATTCAATTTTACATTATATTCCTAATCAGCAACACCGAAAACCCTGTAACTGTCATTTTCTTAAAAATATATTGCTTTTTGTTAGAGTTGACACTTTATTTGACAGATGTCAACTATCAAAATGTCAATTTGACATCATATTCATACTCAGCGACTCCAAAAACCTTTATATTGTCACTTTCATCAAAATAAATTGCTTTTTGGCGAAGTTTACACTTTAGTTGACAGCTGTCAACTGTCAAAATGTCAATTTGGCAACATATTTGTAATCAGCGACCGCAAAAATACTTCTGCTGTCACTTTCATATAAATAAATAGCTTTTTTACAAAGTTGACAATATATTTGACAGCTGTTAACTGTCAAAATGCCAATTTAACATCAAATTCGTGATCAATGATCCCAAAAGCTCTTATAAACTTGTGTCATTTGTTTGTAACTAGTTTTACTACTTAGAAGGCGTAAAATAATCTTGGATACGCCATTTTGAATTTTGCAAATTTGTTGCTAGATTCGTATTAAGGGACTAAAAACTTTTCAATTACTGTATTTCATAATTAATTTTTGGCATTAGTTTTGGTATTTGAGATTACTAAATATATATAAAACAAGTTTTTGAGGTTATGTTACAAAATTTGAAAAAATTATCACTCAAAGATTATAGTGCAATTCTTCCTAAAAATTAAAAAATAAAAAAAAAGAAAGAGTAAAAATCAGTTAAAATTCAAATTGTCAGCAGAGTTTTGTCCACCAGCGTTGTTTTTTCCCACTGTGCGCCGCGGAGTTTGCAAAATTTTCATCTTCTTAGAAAATCCGAAAATCACGTGTCTGTATCTTGAATGTGTCCTATGCAAAGTTCCAATCACACGTAGAGCCTATATTTAGGCTTGCCGGTGGTCTAAATGTTAAGGAATAAATGTATTGAAATTTTTTTTTTACAAACATAACAAAATTGTGAACCAATATTCTTTTTATTTGTTAAACCAAATTGTTTTTATCACTGAAGATGACTGCATTGAAAGTCAAAACGTTAATACAAATGGTTTTTATTTTTTAAATTATCTTATCTTCTACTTGATTCGAATGAATAAAGTTTGATTAATGATCAAACCAAATTTTCAATATTATAATTTCATGACTTATTTTATATTAATTTAATATTATAAGAACAAAAATAAACAGCGTAAAACACTACAAATGTTATTTTAAGTGTTTTTACAATTGTTGAGCCTCTCGTAATCAGAGGGAATAATTCTTTTTGATAAATTTTTAAATTCTTCGAATGGACACAACATATCACATCCTGGAATTTGTAATTGTACCAGCTCTTCTGGCACGCCCAATTGATAGAAAACCTAAAAATATGCCAAATAATTAAGGTTAAAAATATACCGAGATGGTGGTTAATTTTAATCTTGAAATTCAATATTATTAAAAGTTATACCTTTACGTAATAAATTTCGTTTATTAGATGCAATTCTACAATCACTGCAGAAGAATACTGAGGAGCATGTGCATAATAAAGATTTAAAGCCTTTAAAACTGCAATAATATTCGTGTCATGAGCACAGTACAACATGATCTTCCGGTTTTTTTCCATTGTACCATTTTTTACTGAATCCATATCTTCTATAAATTTTCGAATTAACATTCCTGAAATAATTTAAATGAATATATGAATTAAATTAGAACAATAGATTAATAGATGCTTATGAGTGTGGTCTAAAAATGTACGGTAAAACATTTTTTTGTAAAGCTATGCTTCTGCTTTCCAAATTACTCCAAATTGAAAAAAAAATTACCCCTATTTTTTAATTTTTAAATTTGAGAATATTTAGAGATGGTTCATGAAGTTTACCATTGATTTGAACTCGATAGGTCAAAAGTAGTATTTATAACCCAAAAATCTGTTTAAAAAAATTCTTAAAGAAAACCAATATGGTTCCAAACAGATTCTTAAAAATAAATTCAGTTGTGCATTTAATATACTGTCGTTATGGTTAATTGTCGTTACTAGTTTATAGAATTTCTAGTAATTGAGTTTTTCAGATTGCGCATAACTTTTCAGCAGCTAATTATCAAATAGCAATGAACAAATAAATGAAAAAGACATAGGTATGCTCCTGCAAAAATAATTTAATTGATTTCAGGACCAAAAAAATTAAAAACTAAACGAAATATAGCTGTATTTAATCCGTTTTAATTCGCCAATAGTCTGATACAAAAATGTTAGTTCGTAATAATTTCGGTTAAATACAGTGTTCATGTGGCATATTGGTTCTGTTCAAAATAGAGATAGAACTAATTCACTCTAAGTTGTTATACCCCATATCCATTGTAGAAAAATCCGGTTTTTGCGAATATTGAAAGAAATAAACGTATAAAAATGTTTTGAACGATTCCAGCACTCTAAGTATATTTAAACGCGTTTTTCTTAAAGACACTTTTTTTATGCGGTATTTGATTTTCCTCGGAGCCTATTCAACTGATAGTTACCAAATTTTTACCCTGTATTTGTGACAGGTATGGGTATGATCCGAACTAGGATTATTTCAAAATTTTGATTTTAACCATTTTTTCAAACCCAAAAATTAGGGTTACCAGATGGTCAGGTCACAAAATCGGAAGATTTTCCCCACCCTAACGCACCCCCACCACCCTTAAAAATTTTGTGCGGGAAATTTTATATAGAAATTTTAAATAAAATCGAATACTTTATTACTCTTTTAAAAATACATAAAAATAATTTTTTTTACAAAATTAAATTGTATAAAATTATTAAGATTAACCTATTTTGTTTGTAACAATTTATAATTTTCTTGAAAAAGTAAATGTTTTTAAAATATTTTACGTGTAAAGTCTCAGAGTTGGATATAGTTTTTACTTTTCTCTATAACTTTTCCTGTAGGCCGAATTTTGGAATGTCTCTTATATTATTGGAAAGTTCTACTGAAATGCAATGTTTTTGCTAAACATTGCAAAAAATTTGGACCAATAGTTTCGGAGTTATAGGCAATTAAAAAAAAAAAAAGGTAGTCAGAGTTAAACATGGTAGTCAGAGTTGGGTCACTGTAGAAAATCAATGAAATATGAAGATAAATGATTGAAAATGACAATATCTTTGCCTTCGCATGATAGAATAACACTCAAATACATTTGGAAATGACAAAAGGAAACATGAAATTGAAATAAATCATATTTCCTCTTGTATCGCGAAATTGTTCTGAAAGTGAAAAAGTATTACCAAAATTTTGAATTTTCTTTCTTTTAAATAGAAATGAAGTTTTTGACACCTTTTTAAGTTAACAAATTCATTTTCATTGCAAAAATGCTTCAGAATTGCAAAATTTTGGGTGTACCAACCTTGACTCAAGCGTCGTTTAGGTTCATATCACACACACACCATGAACGCTTTATACAAACACCAAATTACGTTCCACATTTTCGTATAACATCTTAATGAACAATTTTAGTCAATTTAATTTGTCTTTGGCATATTTCTTCTACATTTAATTATGTAATTTTGAAACTACAATATCGTTTTTTGTTGAGCGTATAACACGGACTCGCTTAATACGTCTATATAGTTCGCACACTTCACTGCAATCCATGTAAAAAGTTTGCTGGCATTGCTAACAAGTACTTACACACAACGACATATGGATCTACTGTGATAAAACAAAATAAACGCGATGATTCAACTCTGACCACTGTCCAACTCTGACTACTCTCCCCTAGAAATTTTAAATAAAATCGAATACTTTATTACTCTTTTAAAAATACATAAAAATAATTTTTTTTACAAAATTAAATTGTATAAAATTATTGAGATTAACCTATTTTTTTTGTAACAATTTATAATTTTCTTGAAAAAGTAAATGTTTGTAAAATATTTTACGTGTAAAGTCAGGAGAAACGTATTTTTTATCCTTGTAGTAATATTTTATTCCAAATTGTATTCTTAAATACAAGATTAATCGATCTTAGAAAAGTGAGATAAAAATAAAAACATTAAGAATTTTTTTTTCTAATCCGTTTACTTGAAAAATCAGAAGAAATAGCAACTTATCGTGAGAGCGGGAGAAATGGACAAAAAACGACGTGTTGAATCGGTTTCTTCGTCGTCCGGTATTCCTATGTGAGCAGGAACCCAAGCAAGAGTTGCCCGACAACCAAGTTTATGTCTAAGGTGTAAAAAATAGCGATATCTTTCATTGAAAAAATTGAAGCCAAATGAATTATTTTAAAAGAATGAAATATGTAAATATACTGAAGGGCAATCAAAGGAGAAACCTGCATAAAGTTTATCACACTTCGAACCATCTGTGTAAAAGTGTAATGAGTTTGCGAAGTGTAAATGTAAGAAAGATTGAATGAAAGCTTTAGCAGAATTGAAGGATTGCACCTCTCTACCCATATCTAAAATTACTCTAGGTTCAAAGAGATGATCCTCATAAGGAAAGTCAAGGTAAGGATGAATTGAATGGCCGCGAATAACAGGGATTACGTTTTTTACTTGTTCAAATGCGAAAAGAATTGGGTATGCTCTTTTATAGGTGGGATCTTAAATAGAAGTAGAAAGTTCTGTTAGTTGGTTTGATAAAGGGTGCGAGTAATTGGAGAAGTTTTTCAACAAATATTTTTTCGCTGAAAAATTGAATTTTATTCTTAAGGGTAGTTTGCTAGCATTACGTTAATGGGGGTGCTGCTCCTGTGACCCATCGCAAGTCTTAGTACTTGGTTACAGTTTTTATCCAACTTTTGGAGCAGTGTGGACTATTTAAAGTTATAAACGAGTGAACCACAATCTATACTGCTCCTGAGTAGCGAGTCGTGTATGCGTAATAGGATGTACGGATTTGCATACCACCAAGTACCTCTCAACACTGATAACGCTCAGAATTTTCCTACCCTTATTAATGAGGTAGTCAAAATAAGCATTAGAAAGAGTTGATTTGTGAAAATGCGCTCCTAGGTATTTTTTCGCTGAAGCAGGTTTCACATACATATTGTTTAAGATTGTGGGTCGTCTTTGTTTAATTTTTGATCTGTAAAAATGACTAGTTTGGTCTTTTCTGGACAAATATCTAGTTCTTTTTGTGACATTTACGAATGATAACGATGTCGTCATCAAATTCTACTATTTTGCAGTTCCTGGGAATCAGGGAACGAAGTTTCCTTCTATAAATCGCAAAATTAATTAAACTTAGAATACTACCTTGTGGTAGTCCTTCCTTTAATTTCCTGGGCCAGATCTTATGACCTTTAACTTTAAGAAACATATTTTTACACGAGATGGAGTTATAAATAAACCGCTCTATTTACCAGGGGACATCGATATGTTTAAGATCTTCCATTTGAATAGCTGGGACCACGCTGGGAAATAGTCCTTTAAGATCCAAGAATACCCGGATAGTGGTTTCTTGTTCGGACATTCCTGTCCAGATTTTTGCGGTAACTAGGGCTAGGTTGTTCGCACAAGGTTTACCCTTCCTAAATCCGTACTGTGAGGGAGATAGAATGTTATGCTCTGTATACCAGATAAGTCTATTATAAATTAGTTTTTCCATTAACCTAAAAAGGCAGGATGCTAGGGAGATAGGTCGAAATTTATTTGGAGTTGACTTGGGTAGAAAGAAAATTAAAAAATTGTTTTAAGACTCTGAAAATACACTGTTTTCTTAGATTTCGTTACATATTTTCAAGAGTTTATTTAAAAAGAATTTGGAAAATGTGTAATTATATTGAAATCAATTTTATCGAGGCAGGAGAAGATTTAGATTTGTTAGATTCGATTGCTATGTTAAGTTCTTCAATGGTAAAAAAAAATTCGAGCAAACCGTTTGAATTAAAATCGTTTGGAAAACAGTCCTGGAAATCCGTTGGGGGACAAAGTTGATCTATCATAGTTAGTAGTTTTTCGATTACCTTTTATCTGCTGAGCAGAATGCCAAGGCTGGCTGGGTTAATCTGTTTTTAAAACTTCTAACTACGGCTTAAACTTTAGTGAAAGGGGCTTCTCTATCTACCAACACAAGAAATATGCAAGAAGGATCTTTTGGACAAATTCAAAGTGTGTTTCGCTTTTGATCGTGCTTTTGGCATAAGATAAAATTTGTATAATTAGAGCACGCCTTGTATTTTTTTAAAGCCTCTCTTTTCTCCTTGATTGCATTGCCACACGAGTCGTCCCACAAAGAGGCTGGAGCGAATGGTTTTTCCTTTCTTGTTACATTTAAATTTTTGGATTGTTTATGCGGCTGACATGCTGTTTCTATTGCAGTGTCAACCAACTGCGTGAAACGCTTATAAGACTTGATAGGATTAGAATTTAAGAACAAAAGTTCTGAATCTTGTTCTATTAACATTTTTAAATTATTTGTAAAAATTGCCCAATTGATGTTTTTTAAATTGTATTTATGAGAAGTGACCACTGCAACAGGGATTAAAACATTTAAAGTGGTGAGAACAGGAAGGTGACCGCTGCTTCCTATCGGGTCATCCAGCACTACCCAGGTGGAAGCAATGCGTAGGTCTAGCGGAACAAAGTAAAGGTCCAGCATTGAGGCTTGATTTCCCGGTTGACCCACGAATGTGCTTGAATCGTCGTTTAGGGGAATGGGATCTGTGTCGTCCAGAACATCTATCAAATTAGAGCTATTAGTGCAATTATCCGAACTACCCCACATCAGGTTATGACTGTTAAAATCGCCTCCCACGAAGACTCATTCGCAATTGTCAGTCTGTAGCGAGTTCCAGAAGTTGTACCATTTATTGGAGGGAGGAGAAATGTCACTTTTCCGCGGATGCGGTAAACTGATACAATTAAGAGATCATCTTTAGTAATTTAAATTAAAACTGCCAAGGTCTCCAGTTTTTTATCAGTGAATGGTATCGTTGTTATTCTTACAAAAAATTATATTTTTTCTTATGACGATTAATAGACCACCACCTTTGCCTTGAGTTCTGTCGGATCTAGTAATACCCTATCAAAAAAAGAGTCAGGAATCACGACAAAAATCAGAAATCCTGATGATTTCTCATGTCTCTGATGTTTTGTGATTCTCTTGATTATTTCTGACCTACTTTTATGATAGGGTTTTGATGTTTTGTGAGAACTCCGGCATTTTCTTATTTTATTTGTAGGCCAGGCAAACCGTATTGTTCTCCCAAACAACTGATCTTTAAATAATAGTGTGCAGGGGGTAAGAAGGGGTGAAACTGGACTTTATATTTACTTATAATATACATTTTGGGTTTCTTCGTTTATTTTCTCAGATTGAGATAAGATACCGGATTTTTGAACATTTTAAAATTATCTTCTATTATTTATTCTAATCTATATATCTTCATAAAATAAATGATAAAAATAGAAGATATAGTTTATTCTTTAAAATTATATAAACTGACTGTATAAAATCTATTAAGTGCAATTTCTATACGTCCCCTATAAGATAAGAAAATTATCGTAGAATAACATCTAATAATTTGTTTATAAATTTTTTGTAGTAACTATTTTTAACAGCGGCATTAAAAACCCCCTTAAATGTAATTTACTGTCACCATCGCAAATTTGTATGTTTCAAATGATCAAAAATAAACAATAACTTTAAAATTTATTTAAACAATTTATTGTTCTTATACGTCAACTTATGATATAATTAAGGAGAGCATTGCTATTTTTTCTAAATTCCGCAACCTACTTTGCTTTAAACTCAAAAGTTAAGTATTACAATAATAATTTGTTTATACAATTGGGTCGCCTGCATTTCCTCCAAAACCCAAATGACCAAACTCGCAACTAGCCGAAATTCAAGTGTTCGAAATCTCAACTACCAGAACTCGCAATTATCCGAACTTCCAATTGCCCGAATTCGAATTTGTCCAAACTTCCAAGTCACTGAACTAGCATTTGTCTGAACTTTCAATACCTCTAACTCGTACTTGTCCAAACTTCCAAGTAACTGAACTAGCATTTGTCCGAACTTCTAACTCTTCGATCTCACATTTGTCAAAAGTTTCAACTACCCGAACTCACAATTGTCGAAACGTTCAACTTCTTGACATCGCATTTGTCTGAACTTTAAATCTCCCAAATTTGCATTTGCCAAAAACTCCAGCTACCCAAATTTGCATTTGTCCAAACTTTCAACTCTTCGAAATTGCATTTGTCCAAAATTTCAATACTCCAAACTCGCATTTTTTAAAACATGCATCTCCCTGAATTTGCATTTGCTCTAAAATTGAACTCCCCGAAATCGCATTTGTCAGAAAAACTAAGTCCTCGAATTCGCGCTTGCCCAAACTGTCAACACCCCGAACTCGCATTTGTTAGAACAACCAAATCCTCGAAATCTCTTTTGCCTGAACTTTCAACTGCTTGAACTCGCATTTGTCCAAACTATTAAGTCCCCAAACTCGCATTTGGCCGAACTCTTAAGTACCCAAACTCGCATTTGTCAGAACTCTTAACTTCCCAAACTCACATTTGTCAAAACTTTTAAGTCCCCTAACTCACATTTGTCAAAACTCTTAACTACCCAAACTCGCATTTGGCAGAACTCTTAACTGTCTAAACTCGCATTTGGGCAAAATTTTATATCACCAAATTCGCATTTATCAAAACATTCAACTCTTCGAACTATCATTTGACAAATTCCTTAATTCATATACTTCACAAATCCCCGAACTCGCATTTGTCAGACCCTCGGAAAGTATCCTTTCTAAGGGGGCATTCTGTTTGGCTGGTAATATTTCCGGAAAAGTTACCCGCCAATCAGAAGGCTCCTTTAGAGGGGATACTTTCCGAGGGTCTGACAAATGCTAGTTCGGGAATTTGTGAAGTATGTGAATTAAGGAATTTGTCAAATGATAGTTCGAAGAGTTGAATGTTTTGATAAATGCGAATTTGGTGATATAAAATTTCGCCCAAATGCGAGTTTAGATAGTTAAGAGTTCTGCCAAATGCGAGTTTGGGTAGTTAAGAGTTTTGACAAATGTGAGTTTGGGGACTTAAAAGTTTTGACAAATGTGAGTTTGGGAAGTTAAGAGTTCTGACAAATGCGAGTTTGGGGAGTTCAATTTTAGAGCAAATGCAAATTCAGGGAGATGCATGTTTTAAAAAATGCGAGTTTGGAGTATTGAAATTTTGGACAAATGCAATTTCGAAGAGTTAAAAGTTTAGACAAATGCGATGTCAAGAAGTTGAACGTTTCGACAATTGTGAGTTCGGGTAGTTGAAACTTTTGACAAATGTGAGATCGAAGAGTTAGAAGTTCGGACAAATGCTAGTTCAGTTACTTGGAAGTTTGGATAAGTACGAGTTAGAGGAATTGAAAGTTCAGACAAATGCTAGTTCAGTGACTTGGAAGTTTGGACAAATTCGAATTCGGGCAATTGGAAGTTCGGATAATTGCGAGTTCTGGTAGTTGAGATTTCGAACACTTGAATTTCGGCTAGTTGCGAGTTTGGTCATTTGGGTTTTGGAGGAAATGCAGGCGACCCATACAATTGTTAAAAATAAATCTTTAATTTACTCTTCATTTTCGGTTATTTCAAACATAAGAAGTTGCAAAAATGAGAAACAGTTGCAGGTCTCTAGCTCTGTTTTATTAAAAATTAAGAATAACACCAATAAATTGTTCAAACAATTATAATAAATAAATTTTAAAGTTATTGTTTATTTTTGGACGTCTGAAACTCAAAAAGTTGCAAAATTCAGAAAAAATGTTTTGAAAATGTTATCAAAAGTTAATAAAAAACAACAATAAACTGTTATAACTATTATTATAAATGGACCATATCGCGGACTGTTACGTTACATTTGTACGCACATTTCGACAAATAGTTTCCAAATCCACACGAAATTGAATTGTTTTAATATCTTTTATGCATGCATCTAAAAGTATGCTTCTCTAATAACATTTTTTACTAATATGAACATTTCCGTATATTTTGTTATTTAAGAGTTATGAATGTTTTAGTACGGACTGTTACGTTACATAGTATTGAAAGTAAGCTTTAGAGCTGTCCTACATTGTTGAAAAAGCTTGTTCTTCTAATGGACTATTTTTAACGTGTAATAGATAGTTTCTTAACTTTTGAATGCAAGTAATAAAATAAATGTCAATAACACTAAAAAAGATTTTTTTCAATTTTTTAGAAACAAAAATGTTTGGACTGTTACGTTACACGAAAAGACTGTTACGTTACCTGTGCGATTTATATTCATGTAAAAAGTAAAATTAGGTATTAAAAATGTCTTTCATTGCTTTATTTTACATAATGAACATTAATTTGGTTGTCTTACGATTAAACAATTAAAAAATTACAATGGATTTATATAAAGTTTCAAGCAAGCAATAACACTCTGATTACACAGCCACACAAAAAAAAATCTTGATCTGGGAACAAGACCCATACATTTCTACGAATTTTGAAGAGCTAAATCCAAATTTGAGATCACAATTGGCCAGACGGGTCTGAGTTAGAACCTAACCTCAAAAAACAAGTTAAAATCGCTAATATAGCAGACAAAAATACATTTTTTTTTTAAGAAATGCCTAATTAAACTCACTATATGGGGGTTTATAGGATCGCTGAAAACAAATCTATTTATTACTTTTCAAAGTAGATAATGGCAAAATCAAAATGTCTAAAAACAAGGAAATTTTTAAAAATGTTAATAAAACTCAAATTTGGATGTACGTTTTGAATCTAGATTCAACGTTTTCAAGAGTATGAATAAATCCTGACCTTAAATAGTATGATAAGAATTTATATTGAGTTTCATTAATTTAATCAATAATTTAAATTTTTTGTCTGCCATTTTGCATTTGCCATTTTGCATTTGCCATTTAAAGTTTTGAAAAATCATGAATAAATTCGTTATCGGCGATCCCAAAAACCCATGAATACTGTGTTTCATTAAGTTTGTACAAAATTATGCTTTTTTGTCCGTCATCATACATCAGCTATTTTGAATTTTAAAAAATTATGTGCGAATTCATTATCACCGACCCCAAAAATCCCCATCTACTGGGTTTTATTAATTTTAATCAATAAGATAAAGTTTGATCTAACATGAATGACATTTTCTATTTTTTGTACAATTTACGCTATTTTCGCGTCGCTTTTTTTAAATATAATGTATTAAGGGGATGTGATGGATTATGACGTCACTGGTTTAGGCAAAAATTTTCCGTAACTTTTCTGTCAAAATTTTGAACATTTTATCACGAAAATTGGTAGAATTACCTAAAATATTATTAGGAAGGTATTTCTGAACCAAAATTAGTTTTGAAAAAAATTCAGTTTTTCTAAAATTTTCCAAAACTAATTTTGGGCTAAACTTCGAGCAAATTCCGGTCAGAGAGACCTTTCTTAAGATGTTTTAAGTAAATGTACCAAGTTTCGTGACAAAATATTGAATATTTTAAGAGAAAAGTTACAGACAAAGTTTGCCTATACCAGTCACGTCATAATCCATCACATGCCCTTAATGAATGTATATTTTTAATGTTCAAACAATTTGTATCAATTTCAGATTCAGTGCATCAAAATACATAGGAATATATGGTTTTTATTCATAGATCAAGATACTTTTTTCGGGATGTTGTGTTATGGGTGAAAAAAGACTGTTGCGTTACAAATTGATTTTGGCTCTGAAAACAAAAACAATTAAATATGTTGTTGATTTTATATTTTATTTAGAAAATAACATAAAAATGCTCGAATAAAATTAAGTCATTGTATTTAATTGACGTAATAGACTTTGCCTCAAAAAACTTTTGGGATTTTGGACTGTTACGTTACATTAAAAAAAGAGGTCGAATTCTTTTGCATTACAAATGTTATAAAAATTTTGTTCTTTCAAGTATTTAATTTAGTTAATTTCAGTTAACCTAATTCTATCCGAAAATAACGAATAGTACGTAAAAAGTAACATTTATTCAATAAAATGCAACTTTTTGTTTCGTGTTAAGTTTTTGTTCAATTTTATTAATCTAAATACTACAAAAAAAACAAGCGTGAGTTTCTGAACAGACAACTGATTACGAGTTAATATTTATTTCATTCAATATTTTGAGATGTATACAGCCTGCAAATAATTAAGAACCCATAGAATCATAAAAAGTTACAAGTATCTAGCATTATTTTTTAAAAGTTGATAAATAACAAGAATAATTTGTTTAAACAAATTAATAATAGAAGGATTAATTACGAATTTTGCAAAATATTACAAAAAAACTAACATAAATAATTAAAAATATTCTTCAACTCTTTTTAAATAAGTTCCAAATTTTAATGGGTTTTTATGCCCCTATACATTAATTTTGACTTGGTAAATATGAGTCAAAAATAATTTTACATTGTCTCATTTACTGAATTTTCTAGAATAAATCTAATTATTAGTGTGAAACATACATTAATATTTTAAATGTAGTTTTAAAAAAATTCCCTTTATGTATTTATTAGGAATCTATTGGTATAAAACTTTAAAAAGAAATGCTGCCGTGTTATAACATTTAACTTTTTACTACGTCCTCATGTCGTGTTAGCTCAGTCAGTTGAAAAAGTTACGTCGAATGCGTTACATTGAGGGTTCGATTCCTCTAGAGCGTGCCGTTTTTCATTCGTAGTATATGGTGATATAGCGTTATAGATAGATACCCCATAGTTGTTAAATAAATAAAAATGTATGTAAGTAAAATCAAACTGTAAAAAGCTTGAAGAATTAAATTAAGCTTTTTTTGTTTCATAATAATGAAAAATATTACGTACCGTTTAAGATAGTAACGTACTTTTGTCCCTTTTTAAAAGAAATATTTGTTATTTATTTATTCAAGACAATATGTATCCAGAATTCAACAAAAATTAGTCAGAAATAATCAAATTTAAATAGAATGCACAAAGGAATCTTAAAAAATCATCAAGAATAAAATGTCGATAATGATTTGTTGCCATGATATTAAGAATGGTCGGAGACCATAATAAAACATCTGATAATATTATATTTCTGATGTTTTCTCAATCTTTTTTTGATAGGGTATTTAGGTTTTTAATAGTGTGTAGGTTATTTTTACTGTTGGGTTTGAGAAATGTTTCGCACAATAGAAGATGTAACGTTGTGTATCGTTACTTATATGATTTTTAAATTTAATTTAGAGTTATGATATTTAAGTTTTGCGAAGAGTATTTCTTTTCTCTTTAGTCTTTGAATTTTATCATTTCTCTTATTCGTTTTTCGTGTGATTTTGGTCGTTGGCTTGATCGACCGGCTGATCAATTTCTGGACTGGGTCACGGCCATTATTGATTATTCAATTAATCGTTCGATAAGACAACGCGCTCGGGGAAAAGTGTAAGGAGGGTTTAAATTGTTAAATTGTTAGTGAAAGTGGTGAGTGGTCAAATAAAGAACGAACTGGTGGAAACGTGTGTTTTTGTTTTTCCTTTGAAACAAACCTGCCTTGTTTTGGTCGAAATTTATTTTCCTGCGTTGCCGGGGTCAAAACAACTTGTGTTCTTTTTCAGCGGAAAGCCGTTGGTAAGTTTAAATTTATCAATTTTCGTGTCTCAGTCGGATTCTACACTAATTCGTGGATTTGTTTCAGCGTTGGTCTTGTATTTTTATTTTGGGGTGAAAAGTCAGAAGAATATTTTAGCGTTTCGAGTTAAGTGTAAGATTTAAATTATTAGTAACTCGTTACAAAGAATATCGAAATCATTAAACTTCTCTACAAGTTCTTGGGCCTTATTAGAGACACCACGACAATTCCATTGCAGAATTCTAAGATTGGATAAACTAGTCATTATGAGGAATTATTTAGATGAATAAGGAAAGGATGTTCTGTTTGAAATTGCGTATGGTATTCTCATTTTGATTAGTTTTTTCAGAAAAAGTGTTATGGGTATGGTTGATGATTATGTTAGAGAGCAGAGCGGTTATAGTTTCAAGAGTGTGTTCGTTTGAGTCAAAAGTGTTCTCCGTGTTAGTGGTTTGAGACTTGAGAGATGGATGTGGTGCATAGCGGAGTGAATTGGTTAGAGCAAAGCCGTTCGGGTGACCGACCGAGCTTCTATACCCTGTAAATAAGGATTTATTAGAACTCCATGTTTTTTAATTGGAACTTGGAAAGTTCTAATTATAGAAATGCTTATTTTGTTGATTAGAACTCAAGTTCCAATTAATCGGGATATATTTCCTGCAAAAAATGAGAGAAAGGGCACTCTAAATAGCACAAAAGTATATTATGCACTACTATTTATAAATAACGAACACTAGTATCACATTAGATCATTTATTTTCATAGAAAAAGAAAAGTTAAATGATAAAACTGATTCCCCAAGATTTTACGCTGTCGACGGTATTGTCAGCTGATAGACGCCATCACTGGATTTTGACAGGAAAAGGTTACGAGTGCTAGTCCCATTGCTTAACTGAGTCACGTAGTCATTCTGGTTATTCTTATTAGCGGTCAATTTTTAAAATATTTCTTATTCAACAGAGAATTTCATTTTTCCTTTCTACGTAATTGAAATGTGCTTATTTACGATTTATTCTTATTAAAAATTATAAAAATGGTGCTTTAATAGTCATTAACTTATACATAATTTGAATTATAAATAAAACACCCTGAGAAGCATTATAATTTAATTTAAAAAGGGAAAAATGAAAATAATAAACAACGGAATTGATAATTACTAAATAAATTTTTTAATAAATATAAAAAATATTAACCTTACTAAATTAATTTTAATTTATAGAAAAATTGTTTGAAATTGAAGGAAGGATAAGAGGTTTTTTTTATTGAAAAAAATTTAAATAATAATTCATAAATATAATTATTAATAAAGACGAATAATAATATTAATAAATTAATTTTAATCATAATTAAAATTGTAAGAAATTGAAGAAAAAATAGGAGGTTTTGTTTATTGAAAAAAATAAATAAGTAAAATAATAATTGATGAAATTAATTATTCACAAATAAATACATAGAAAAATATAAACTTTTTTTTAACAATAAATTAATTTTTCCACACTGCAAAAAGTAAGCATTTTAATTTAAGATACATTTGGATACATTTTCCCTTTTTAAATTAAATTATAATGCTTCTCAGGGTGTTTTATTTATAATTCAAATTATGTATAAGTTAATGACTATTAAAGCACCATTTTTATAATTTTTAATAAGAATAAATCGTAAATAAACACATTTGAATTACGTAGAAAGTAAAAATGAAATTCACTGTTGAATAATAAATATTTTAAAAATTGATTGCCAATAAGAATAACCAGAATGACTACGTGACTCAGTTAAGCAATAGGACTATAGCACTCGTAACCTTTTCCTGTAAAAATCCAGTGATGGCGTCTATCAGCTGACAATACCGTCGACAGCGTGAAATCTTGGGGAATCAGTTTTATCATTTAACTTTTCTTTTTCTATGAAAATATGTGATCTAATGTGATACTAGTGTTCGTTATTTATAAATAGTAGTGCATAATATACTTTTGTGCTATTTAGAGTGCCCTTTCTCTCATTTTTTGCAGGAAATATATCACGATTAATATAACTTGAGTTCTAATCAACAAAATAAGCAATTCTATAATTAGAACTTTCCAAGTTCCAATTACAAAACATGGAATTCTAATAAATCCTTATTTACAGGGTAGTTGTTTTACTGAATTGCGTAGAAAATTTTTGATGCCCTGTTTTAAGTATGGTAAAATCTTTCTGAAAGCGGAGGCAAGTCTTTATTGTTAGAAATATTTTCTTTGTGAGACAGTGAATCTGACGAGAAAGACCGTTGCGTCGTGATGTGTTCTGTTCGAGGTGTTGTGATAATGGAGCTGGGGCGTCACCCAAGTGCGGTAAGTCCGAGAAGTTTGTAAAATTCGTGTTAGCATTGCCTTTCTTAAGCCTCAGAATCGATTTCGTTTCGTCAAGAGACATTTTTTTCGCTGTCGCGAGGTGACGAACTTCTTTTTGAAAAAGAAGTTCTGGACACTTTTTAGAAATCAGGTTGTTTGGTCAGCTGCAATTTGCGCAGTTAGGAGTACCGGATTCGTATGAGCATTTGTTTTTAGCATCGTGGAGAGCTGGGCCATCACACTTTTCGCATCTGGACTTAGGTTTGCAAAACTTTGCAATGTGGCCGAAACAAAGGCACTTGCGACACATTCTTGGATCAGGAATGTACGGGTGTACAGGTCTAGAACCCTTGTAAATTGCAACCTTTTTAGGAAGATATGTGTCCTGAAAAGTGAGTAAAACCCTTGTTGAAGGCATATAAGAAACTTTGTTTTCCGTTCGAATCTACGCACTTCTATGACTTTATAGTCTTTGGAAACTGGTCCGAGAATTTTTGTGTTTTCCAGAATGTCTTCGATGAAAATGTCAGTAGGGACATTTTTTATTATACCTTGATACGTTACAAAGCTACTAGGAATAATCGCGATCAACCCTTTCGTTTTCAAGATTGGATCATTTAAAACTTGGTTCGCAGCACTGCCCGAATTCATTGTTACTCTAACTTCTCTACGACCAATAGGACTAATTTCAACTATTTTCCCGGGCTAAAAGAGGTGAAGTAATTAACCAATCGATAAATGGTTTAAAGTTTTTAGGCATCGCTTGAAGAAGGGTCATATTGAATAAACAGTGGACAGTTGCCTTTTTTCGAATTCTCGTCTTTATTAATTTTTTTAGGGTTGAGTTTTTTCCCGGTGGAGGGGGCATAACCTTTACACCGTTTGGATCTAGAAGGGTTTGTTTTTGAAGTTTAAAATCACGTTTCGATTTACTCTCCGAATCGGAGTTTAGCGAGTTCTTACGGCTTCTTACATTCTGTTTGTACAGAAACAAGTTTCTTCCCGCTTGCGTTAACTCATCCTGATAATCGAGGTTAGGTTGATTGTTTTGCGCGGAATCCTGATCGAGATGCATGTTCTTCCCGACGGAGGCCATGGTCCTGGAGATCGACCTCTGCGACTGGAGGTGTAAGATAAGTTGAGAAAATAAAGAAAAGAACGTTGCTTACCAGACTTTTGTAATTTCCCAACAGAACTGGACAAAAGCACATCCAATTTTCCAAAAGCGGATTTGTGATCCAAACTAGAACTCCATAATAAATACTGTAAGGTAAGTCACTAAGTATTATGGAGTACTTAGTGAGCTTTTGAAATAAAATTGAATAGATTTAACTTACTTAAATAATGATATTCAGTTCAAAAATTATATTTAAAAATGAATTAAAAGAAATTCTAGTATGTACAATTATACGTATGTTATTAATTCATCCTATAAAGAGTTTTTTAATCAACAAAAAACGTTCAATATAATATATGAAACATAAGTTTAATATTATTTCCTACAAGTAAAAAAAAAAAAAAAACACATTTCAGAATCAAAAATATTATTAAATTTATATTTAAAAAATTAGTCCTGTATTCTTTCACTCGTTGAGAGTGGAAACAATAAAAAAAAGCCTTATCAGTGGGGCTATTTTGTGCACAATTTTGAGTTTCTATAACTCAAGACAAAATTTTTCTTGTCGGCTAACTCATGGGACACCTTTAGAAGGTTGTCCATAACATAACTGAATAGTTAAATTCTTTATTTTTCCAAATTCTGCATTTTAATAATTAACCATAGAACAGATAAATAGCGATAGGAGCATCAGAGCGTAGATGAAAATATATTACCAGTGGCTCTATTTTCATAAGTGATTGTAATAATTTTATTTTAGATATTATACCTCCATGAAGTCTTCTCATTTCTTCGTCGTAATTCATCACTTCAAAATGAAGATCTATTGCCTTCAAAAAATCATCACCTGGATAAACACCTTCTGTCCAGGGTGGTAAAGTTAAATTAAGAAATTTTTGAATTTCCAAAGTACCAAAAATTAGAGACATTTCCAAGGGAGATTTAATTTCTTTTCCCGTCCATATAGAAAGATTTTTCCTGAAATCTTCTAAATCTGACATTTTTGTCCTTACCTCTATTAAATTTTCCACCTGTGAAAACTTTTTTCCATACCTAAAATTAAATGGTTAGATAAAGTTAATAGTATAATTAACACAGCAAAAAGAGATCAGTGATAAGAAAAAAATTTTTTAATGGTTTTCAGTGAATTTTCACTAACCGATATATCAGGAAAAGCTACTAACTATTAATTTCATTTTACTTTTTTAAATTTAACATTATTTGTCAAGAAAAAAAGCACATACTCACAAGGCACACAATGATGGATACAAAAGTGTGTCATTCAATAAAGGATTAAAACTAATGGGTATAGATGCTTCTGGATACAAAGCCTTTAGAAAAAGGTTTAACGATTCTTTTGTTCGATTAAAATCTGTACTTCGAGCTTCCACAGTTCCATCTGAATAATTAATACTTAAAAAATGTTCATAGTTTTTACGACAAAATCTTCCTGAGTTAAAAGCTCTTGTTTCGCCATTCTGAAATATTTATAAAATATTACAGTGCACGACATTGATTTTTTCACGCAGTTTACGAATGTGAAAAGAAAATTGCTTTATCTTTCTAGGTTTTGAAAAAGTCAGATAGAAAAGTTAGAAAACGTATTTTTAACCAAACTTAATTTCAAATAACAAAAAAAACAAGAGTTTCTAAAAACTTCTTTCTATGTTCAAATGAAAGCTTAAGCTTTAAACTACAGTTCTACTTACAATTAGAGATGATTTAAGAAGGCTAGAGATAAGAGAGCCCCTTTTTGATTTAAATACGCATACTGAAGGTATTCAAATTGCGGTGCATGCTGTTTACACAAATGTACCGAAAAGTGAAAATGCGGACAAATGTGCAGAAAGTAAGTAAGGGACACCTGGCGCACACCGTAGCACGGTGGTACAAAACGCTCTTTTTTCGTTCAAAAAAGTCTTGAGCCCACAAATCTTGAACGGTTTAAAAAAAAATTTAGTGAAAGATTATAAAATTCTCTAGGTGATCTTGGTCGTAGTTTTTATTTTTAATTGTTATTCATGTTTATTTGTTTTGCAATAAAGTTAAAAATGATGAAATAAAAATATATATAATTATCTATTTCGTATTAATTATTGATAAGTGATACAAAATGCTTTGCTTTATTGAAGATACTCTTCTACATTAAAAATAAATAGGTTTTGCTTATTTTTAATAATTATAAATAATAATTGTTATAAACAATTCAGCAACAGTCATGGGGTACAGTAGTTCTTTCCTTGAAACTTGTTACTCAGGGGTTTGACCCGAAAATTGACTGAACATTTAAATTAAATTTTTGTCGCAAAAGTTGATTGAACATTTAAACTAAATATTCGTTAAATTTTCGGAGCGAAGGTTAATTAAACATTTAAGTAAATATTTCCTAAATGTTGAGCGGAAAGTTGACTGAATAAAAAAAATTATATTAAATAGAAGTGGAACAAAGTATTAATTTTATTTATTGTGTAAGTTTAAGACGGCAGTAGGTGTTGTTATTTTTCAAATTTTTTCCTTTCATTGTTTTTTATCGTCAAGAAAGGCTGTATTAGATTAAGGTAGTTCTCTCGGAAAAATTTTTTCTTTGAATATTTTTCTAATTGAAGCATCATATAATAGAACATTTAAGGAATACAATGATATTTTTTTAAAGGTAGGAAGCAGTGCTACTTATTAAGATATTTGAGAATGAAGTTGAATCTTTTAACGTGAAAGAATGTAAAACTCATAGTTGAAAAATACAATTTTACTAACCACGCAATGAATTTTCTTTAGGTTTAAAACTAAAAACTACTAATTAATATTTTAAAGTATAAGGAATAAGATTCTTTTTTGAAAAATAGTAATTTGAAATCCACATTTTGAAGTTTTATTCATTTTTTTAAATAAATACAAAAGAGAGAGACTCTATACTTTGAAGTTGGCGCTATTTATTAAACATCAAAAAACAAGTAAAAAATGATCAAATTTGAGTTGAGAACCACTGAACCAAGAGAACTACCTTAAGGATTTGTAAAACGTTACAGAATCTCCTTCTTTTTAATAAATGTGTTTATATTCATTTAATTACTATTTAAAAAGGAGCAAGATTTTTGAGAACATTTTTGTCCGTATGACTTCGTTTTTTCTTGCTCCTTTTTAATATTTTATCCTCAAACGTTAAAGACTTTTATAATAATTACTGTTAAAAATTAAATTATAGGTCTTCAAAAAGTTGTAGTGTGTAAAGAAACAAAAAACAATTAAAAAACCCATATACAAAACACTTTTAATTAAAGTCATACGCTCTAGGTACACTGTGTATTTGCTTAAGGTATATCTCTCGATTACATTCACTCTCAAAAATTTATGAAGCAGTCCATATAAAGCTTACCTTCACAGTATATGACATGACCTAAATTAATTTTCAACTGACTATCTCTTAGTGACAATGTATTACATTCACACTCAAGAATCATGATGGTATTTCATATATGTGTGTTCACTATTCTCGCTTCAGACAACTGTTTATGCTACTGCGCATGCAGTTGAATAAAAAAATAACTTTTTTTGTTTTTTTTTGTTAAAAACGGGCCCGCTAGTAATATTCATGATACAAATATGGCGTTTAGCCTAATTATAAATAACATATTAGTTTTTCTTTAAATCCTAAAGACGAATTTTCAAGTTATACCTCAAAAGGCTAGATGCGCAAAGCATATTATAGATTTTACGTGTAAAATGTAAAATTTCAAATTTTAATATCTCCATTATCGAACCGCTAGTCGACTTGGAATTTTACAGGTACATAAATCATATTTTTTTTAAACTAATTTCCAAAGTTTAAAGGAAATTTAAAGAAAACGACTTTTCGAGAGATATACCTTAAAAATTAAAGTTTATGCTTTTTAGATGAAAAAATATGCATATATTAAACCCCAAAATGACTAAATTTTAATTAATTCCTTAAAATCCCCTGAAAAATGTCCATTACTTGCTTTACGGAAATAAAAACTTGAATATTTTAAGATATATTTAATCAATGTCAGAAACAACGTGCTTTGAGATATTCGAATGATTATAACTTGAGTTATACGTAGTGTTTAAGAAATACAACAAATGAATAATTTTCTTAAAAACTAGACGTGCAAGAGCATTTTCTTTCCAGATTCGTAAATAGCGTGAAAAAATATGTATACACTCAAAAAAATTTCTGGTTAGATTAACCAGAATTCTGGTTATTTTAACTAGAATAGAAAGTTAAATATACCCTTACTACTTTTTCTGATTAAAGTATTAGAAAATCTGGTTAAAATTTTCTGGTAAAAATTTCTGGTTAATTTAACCAGAATTTCTTGTTTAGTGTAACTATATATACAGTATCTATACATACTAGAATATCCCTCTTAACAGTATTTCAGGTTATTTGTGAAAATCAAATATTCTAGTTCTCATTATACAATTATTTCACTTGTGAGACTATTGTCATAAATAAATTTAAAGTTGAAAAGTAAATTTCAGGGAAAAGAGGACTTGGATAGATTTTATACACTGAAATAAAAATACCTGGAAACTTGTAAATACCTGCAAATATCTCCTTCAATTCCACTAACAACATATTTCTTTGAGGGAATTTAACATTTTCTTTATTCTACTTTTGTTTAAAATTCACAAAACACTATCACTAACACATAAGTCTTGACGAAAATCAGAAAACAAAACGCTAAACTTGCACCAAACAACATGTGTTATGTGCTAAGAGCTCTACTTTTTTTGAAAGCACACTCTACCGTGTAATTTTTAAACTATATTAACCAAAATTTTTAACCAGAAAAATCAACCAGAATGATTTAACCAGATGGAGATGGTAACTTTAACCAGATCTTTTTTTTGAGTGTATCGAAAAAATAAGAAATATCTTTAAGGGAAGAAGAAAAGTTTATTTTTTTGGTCGGACAGCGTTATTAGTCAATTTTATTTTTTATTTGAGTAATACTAAATATTTATATTTTTTGTATTAGCATGTACTGTCTTTAATACATTTCTTAAATATTTTTATTTATTTATGTCTTGTTCAAAAAATTAGTAATCAAAATTAAAACTTACCTCTGTTAACATTCCACGACCAGGAGGATCAAAGGAGATATTTTTGTAGGGATCTTTTGGATATGTTTCGTAAGGTACAATGGGTGTTCTATCTGCATGTCGTAAAAGCTGAAATGTACCAAACATGTAACTTTAATTAATATTTAAATAACTTAGATGAGTTTTTGCTTAAAATTGTAAATTAATTTCAGATAATATGGGCTCCTTGTGTTTCGAGCAAATTTCAGTAGTTCTTGATGTAGGGGAGAGTAAGGCAAAACCGCTAAGCGGGGCAAATACATTTTTCAAAATATCTCCCTTATTTCTAGACCGTTTCAACTTATGTTTAAAGTTTATCAAAATTATAACTGAAGCTATTGTTTAAAAAAAATTTGAAAATATAAAATGTATAAAAAAATATACGAAAAAAATCGTTTTTGCAAATCTGAGATGAAATTTATACTGATCAAAACTAGTAAATTTTGAATCTAAATATGAGCAATTAAATTTGAAATTTTCACTTTCTGTCAACCTGCATTTTTTCATCAAAACAAATAAGTATTTTTGTCTATCAAATTTATTGTTACTATTATTATCATCATTTAATCATTAAATTATTTATTAGCATTTACTATTAATTTGAAAAAAAAATTAGGAATTTTGAATATTAAATAAGCATTATTATTTAATCATATTTTCGCGTGGTTATTTAAATAACACTGTATTTTTGTACAGTCGATAAAGTAGATTTTGAAACAAAATAAAAAACAAATACTATTAATATTAAATTTAAAATATGAGGTGAAAAATGCAAGTCGTCATTATTTTCAATAAATTGGATTATATCTCTTTAAAAATCTGTAAAATATTTGTTTTATAATGACTGTACCAATAAATGTTATTTAGTAGGGGAGTGGGCCCCAAGATTGACAGGGCCCCAAGATGGATATTTCGTATAAAATTTTTGTTTAAGGTGACAGCGCCTTATGCTTTCTGTCATTTTTGTTGTTTGTATAGACGAACATTTTGATGCACATTTAAGGAAAAAAACCAGTTGGGTTTTCTTCTACACATACCACGTAATTTTGTGTCTAAAAAAGTTTTGTAACAGTTTTTTCTCAAGTTGATAAAGTTATTTAAATTTATGATTTAGAATGAGTACTGAACGTTATAATATTTTTTATTTATCGTATAATAATATTCTAAAATGATTTTACTAATTCAGTATTCATATATATATATTTACTGGGGATTAAAAAATGGTGTCATGTACCCTAAGATGGACAGGCCTAAAATCTTAATTTATTTTTATTTACTACCATTTTCAGAGACTTTTAAGAAGGTGTCCATCTTGGGGCCACTTTTTTTTAAACCGAAAATTTTAACAATTAGAAAAAATGCTTTAAAAAATGTTTATGTTCAAAATAAAATTTCATCCCTGTGGCCATAAGTTACCTTATAAATTGTACTTTCATCCAGTATAAAACATGTTAGTATATTTTATTCGGTTTGGATTCTACAGCAATAAATCGATAGGGTGTCCAACTTGGGGCCCTCTCCCCTATATATTTTAGATCATTTATTATATTTGGAATAATAATATTATCAATAACGTCTTTGCCCCAACAGTTGGGGCAAAGCCGCTAATTTAATTCCTTTTAAATACAATTAAATAATGTAATTATGATTATGATAAATGTAATAACGATTATTAAAACCTGTTACTGGTTAGTTTTAGTCGTGTAACAAACAAAAATTACTCCAATTGAATGTATAGTTAAAATTTTTTGCATCAACAAATTTAAACCTAGCTGTTTTGCCCCACTCTCCCCTATGTATGTTTTGTCCTATTAATTAAGTCTTACATTGTTTATGAATACTTGTTCTTTTAATCAAAGATCTGAAGAGTTTTGTGAAACAACAACCAAAACTTAATGTAATAAAGATAAAACGTAAGTATACATATATATATATGGAAGGTAGCATAACAAAAGGGGTCAAGCGACAATTTTCCTAAATTGGAATTTTTCTATTAAAAAAATCAAGACAATTCATTTATATATTTCTGTTAACGTATTGTATTTTAAGTCAGATTTTAATCCAAATTTGAATCATAAAATGGTTTTAATTTTTACTTACAATTATTTTTACGAATAACGTAAGTTTTTTATTTAAAAAAGCAATGCTTCCGGTTTTCTTTTGCGTTAACTTGTTACGTCACTTCGCTAGAATAATTGCATGGGTTAGTAGAATTTATAGATGACCTTGAATCGCGAAAAACTGTAGTTCGCCATTACTCCAACGATTTTGACATATAGGGGTAATGGCGAACAGAATTTTTTCTTAGAAAAGTCTAAGAAAAAAGTTACTTGTGATATACTACAGTATTAAGAAATGAAAGAGCTTGATAAAAATTCGTAGTAGGTGTATGATACTTGAATCAGTTGAATGATAATGTATTATTTAAGTTCTAAAATCAACCAAACCATAAGTAGCAGTGTAAAAAATTTAATAACTTAATCAAAGTTTAAGGGATTAATCTTAAACTTGTTAAAGAAAAGTTTCTGTGGTCGGTGAATACTAATCTGAAATCAGACTTTTAAAATTAAAAATGGCGGAAACTTCCAAAAGAATTCTTAAAATTTGATCTATTTGCTTCAATCTCACCATTCAGTGGTTTACCTAATGCGAATTTAAAGTCTTTCTCTCACTCAATCACTAATTTTTGCTCTTAAGCGTATTTACCTGTAGCGCGTTTTTTGGGTATCCTTTACGTATTTCTAGTAAGAACTATCTACTTTGCACTGTGAAATATTATATTATGCCTTTATATTATACTTAAACGTGAGAAAAGTATAAAAAATATTTTCTACCATACATGCACGAAAAACTCATGTTTTTGTAAAGCGGCGCAGCCACGAATGCGCCTGCGCGACGAGAGTTTTTTTTCACTGTTCAAAAATTTTTTTGCATCTTACGCTCACTAATTTCAAAACTGCGGGTACTACCCGCTTGACGAGTACAAAACACGAGTTTTTCGTACATATGTGGTAGAAAATAGCATATGCACTTCGGGAGGCCGATTTTTTTCCAACCCTCGATACATAATATAATATTTGTGATTTTTCACTGATTATCCCTTATTATTTCATGAATTTAAAATCTCTTACATTAGTAGAAATTAACATGCTTACCACATTAACAAATAGTAGTTCTGATCCAGTTTCAGAAAAGAAATTAATGATACTCATCAACAGAAACCATTGCGTCAGTTTTAAATTGTACATTATTATTTATTTTTATGAGAAATCGATTCTAAAATAACAAGAAAGGTTTAATTATATTTCAGTTATTATATTATAAATAGTATTAAATATTAGGGAAAAACGGGGCTGGTTGATGTACTTGAGTTTATTCAAAGGTGAAAAGTCGAATTAATTGATTTTGTAAATTTTAAACTTGGTAATCTTTTTGTTATATCTTTTAAAGGAATGTGATTAGAAAAAAATCAGAAGTCAAGTTTTAAGCTCTAAATATTTATTTCGAAAGAAAAAAAAAAAATTTTGGTTTGTATTTATAATATTCATAAAAATTGAGAAAATATGTTAAAAACCAATTCGAGGTTACTTGGCGCATCACATGGCTAGGGGTGAGGGGGTAATATATTACACTAAAATATTAATTTTTGCAAAAATCATATTTTACGGCAACAAAATGAACTTTTTAGGCGGGGTAGTTACCCCTATTCTACCCAGACTTAGATATGCACATGAAAATACTATTTATAACCTAAGGATTCAACGTTCTTAGATATCTGTAGTTTTTACGTTTGTTATCTTCACTTTTTTGTAAGATAATTTTTTATTTTCTATTAATTAGCTAATTTTGATTATGAAATTTCTCAACAAGGCTTGACTTGACTTACAATATAATATACTTTAAATCACATATTTTCACTCTTGCGCCTACCAACCCCGGGCCGGGGCTGGTTGGTGCACTTTGGATTACTTCAAATAAACTGTTCTTAAAAAGAAACTATGGAATGTATTAGAACTTTCGTTTTTTTTTAAGTCAAAGCTGAAATATCAAGCAGAGTTTCTGTGCAATGTAGTTTTTATAACTGCAAAATTGTCAGAATTAATTTACAAAAAGTAAAGTGTGCCAAGTAGCCCCGGTCTCCCCTATATTACACATATATATTCAATTACACAGCCCCACAAAAAAAAAAAAGTGTCATGTACTTTTGACCGGAATACCTTAGCCCTATGTATTTTGACGCGCTGAATACGAATCCGAAGTCCATTTTGCTCCATCACGTCAGGATTTTTTTCTAACCTCAAAAAACATGTCGGATTTTGAGAGGTAGGCGATTTTTTAAAAAAATTTATGGATTTACTTCAAACTTGGTATCTGGGGGTTTTTTGGGTCGCTGATTATGAATCTGAAGTTAGATTTTCAAAATTCGAAATGGCGGATCCAATATGGCGGACGAATTTTGAAAAAATTTGAAGATTTACTTCAAACTTGGTATCTGGGGGTTTTTTGGGTCGCTGATTACGAATCTGAAGTCAGATTTTCAAAATTCAAAATGGCGGATCCAATATGGCGGACGAATTTTTAAAAAATTTGAAGATTTATCAGGAATAAGATGCAGAATGGAACAATGTACTTTCTTATTTGGCTTCTGCACCAAACATATCCAATCTGTTACCAAGGAATATTTTATGATAAAATTGAAATAGAAGTCATATTTGAAAATGTGAGAAACTCGCTTCGAAATCACACTCAGCAACTTAAAAACCTGAAGATACCAAATTTCATAAAAATTTCGAAAATATGACGTCAGATTCGCAATCAGCGACCCAAAAAACCCCCAGATACCAAGTTTGAAGTAAATCTTCAAATTTTTTCAAAATTCGTCCGCCATATTGGATCCGCCATTTTGAATATCTAACTTCAGATTCGTAATCAGCGACCCAAAAAACCCCCAGATACCAAGTTTGAAGTAAATCCATAAATTTTTTTAAAAAATCGCCTACCTCTCAAAATTCGACATGTTTTTTGAGGTTAGAAAAAAATCCTGACGTGATGGAGCAAAATGGACTTCGGATTCGTGTTCAGCGCGTCAAAATACATAGGGCTAGGGTATTCCGGTCAAAAGTACATGACACTTTTTTTTTTTGTGGGGCTGTGTTATCCATCCCTGTAAAAAGGGAGTTATTGACCAAGCGTTTTGGCTAGTTGAGCAAGCCGCCTGCTCAATTGTCTGACAGGACATTTGGACAATTGGGGTGGTTGCTTAATCATCCAATGCATTATGCCCAATCATCCTAAAAGTATTTCGAGCTTAAAACTGGAGATAATCAACTTAACTTTTGAGAAAACATTAAGAAACGTTTAATTATGGATCAATGCAAAAAACTGAATAATAAAAATACCTATATTAAGAATAAATAACATTTCAGAAAAGTCGTGATTTATTGACACACAGGGAGCAGAATAGACGTAACCAATAAAAATCTCTCTACTGCGAGAGAATAAATTGTGATTGGCTACGTCTATTCTACTAGTCAGGTGTTCTGCTCCCTGTGTGTCAATAAATCACGACTTTTCTGAAATGTTATTTATTCTTAATATACGTATTTTTATTGTACAGTTTTTTGCATTTATCCATAATTTAACGTTTCTTAATGTTTTCTCAAAAGTTAAGTTGCTTTTCTACAGTTTTAAGCTCGAAATACCTTTAGGATGATTGAACATAATGCATTTTGGATGGTCGAGCAACTACCCCAATTGTCCTGGTGGACAATTGAGCAGGCGGCTTGCTCAACTAGCCAAAGCGCTAGCTCAATAACCCCCTTTTTACTGGGATATTAAGTATTTCGTAGTACCACATTTACCAAAAATGTAGGCAGTTGAAAAGAAAGCGTACAATTTAAATTACACTGCCCTGCAAATATCAACATTTTTTTTGCGATTAATTAACCCATTGTTTCCGAATGGGTTTTTTGTGCTGAACACGAATCTGGGGTGGAAAAGTTTCCACAAAGTCACGTTTTGTATATAAAGAAGTTGAAACCCATAAAAATAGCGTTTTTGACTATCCCGTGTTGCAGAATCTTAGGGAACTGACTGGGTGCTAGCCAGACGGTCTGCTGTCTGTTCTGGCGCTGAGCATACCATCATTTCGGAGCGCTGATTAAAATGGTGACGCTTTCTCCATGCCACGGTCTAGTCAGCCATGCTATTCATGGTCTGATCAACATTTTCAACTTAATTTTTTCAAATTTACCAGCATAAGCTATAGGATCAAGTTTTATGCACATTCATCTATATAATAAAGTTAATAATAATAAAAATAATTAGTAATAATAATAATTCTGTGAAAATTCGAATAAAGTTGTGTAATAATAACAACCATAATAATAATTTCAACATAAATTATAAAAACAATGATTAATAATAAAATATTTGAGTGTAATTTTAAAATCACAAAATGAATATTAAAATGTTATTAAAAAATGGGTTTCATTTTATCTGTTAATGCTTTTTAATTTTTTTAAGTTATTATTCTATTAATTGTGTTATTTACAATGTTAGATAATATTATTTTAGTTATAAAGTTTTTACAATTTTCACACAACATATTTCTTACATTTAAACAATTATACGCTTATAATTAAAAATCGCACCCTAACGTGGAATCAAACCCTCGACGCCACGCACGCAAATCCGACGCCTAACACTAGTTGATACACGCAATTTCTGATGAGAAATCCTAAAATCTTCTACTTATACGTCAAGTCCGTAAAGGGTGCTTTTTAATTTGTGATATGTTTGGTATCATATTAAACTTTTCATAAATAGTAATTTATAAATCAGAAACTAATAAACGATAATATCTATTATTTTACAAATTAAACTATTCTTTATAATATTAAACGCGATAGAGCTCAATCAAAAATAAGAAATAAATAATTAAACATAAAAAGTGTTAGCAGAATATTAAACTTTTAAATAAAAATTAAACAATAATTCAAGAAATTCTTTCATATTATTAAACTTAAATTATATTAAAATGTATTGATTTAATTAAGTTCACATACCATTAGAAATATTACCTAAAATGAATTAAAAATTTTAATTTCCTAATTTTTAAGACTTATTATTTTAGATTATTAAGAATAATTAAAACTTATTACATTAAATTAACTAAAAATGAGATAAAGTTAAACAAGACAGGTAGAACTCGATAGCAGATAAGAAACAGATAATTAAAATATCTATAAACATTTTAGTATGTAACATATTAAATATTTAAATAAAAATAAAAAATAATTTAATATATTTTTCAAATAAAGTTTAATTTAATTAAATTTAAATAACATTAACAGTTTTTTAAAAAAATTAATTATTTAAAATATATATAAAATAATTAGCTAAAAAATTAATTAAAATAATTTAAATATTAAATATAATTTAAATATTAATTAATTTTATTCAAATACATTTTTTAAAAATATTTACAAAATTGTTGTTGCATAAAATGAATATCAAAAATATTAAAATTTCTGTAAGATATTGTAATTTTTAATTTTTATTACATACTTTTAATTTAAAAAATTTTCAATTCTTGCTTAAAATATTATTTACCAAAATAAAAATATTTAATATTAATTAGGGAAAACTAAATAACTTTAAAATATTGAGCATATAAATTATCAGTTTTGTACATCTTGGTTTTTAAAATTAAGTTTTTTTAATTATTTATTGCTTATTTATTTATTACAGAAGTTATAGTAAAGTAAAATTTTTAATCTAATTTGTTTATTTGTTTTGCTTGTTTGATTGTTATCTTTAAAATATTTAAAAAATAAATTGAAAACTAAATTAAATAAAATAAATAGGTAAAATCTTTTTTGTACATTTAGCAAATAGCAAATATTCTTAAAAACAATAATTTCTAGAGTATTTTAAAAGAATAAATAAATTCATAAGGTAAATAATTTAAAAAATTAGTAAATTATTAAATAAAGTTATCCTTGTTTTGATAATTTATGTTTATAAATTAATTTCTCTTACTTAAAATTATTGGTATTTTATATATTCGCGGGTAATATTGTGTCGCTGGAGTAGCTCTTGTTCTACGCGCATGCGCTACTCCTACTCGCAGAAAACATCACTTGGTCATGGCATATATGCAAGCTTGTAATGCAAGCATAAAACGACTAATGCTAACTAATGCTAACTGTGAAAAGGTAAGCAAAAAGTGACAGTAGGATCAAGTAATTCACTCAAGAACTTATTTGGGGAAGCAATTTAAATAAAAAGATTAATTATGTGGGCCTTGGATAGTTTATTTATATAATTTACGACATACGCGTGGAGGACCTAGATTTTATAGCTGTCAAATAGTCTTTTGTAAACTTCACCAACAAAAGAAACTTGACCACGTCTAGACAGTCTTATCAGTAACTGGTGAGAAGGACATATGTTTGACTTGCGAACTTTCAAATATGTCGGTCTTGGTAGTCGCTGGTGCGATCCCTAAAAGCCCGTCTAATCCAGACGGACTTGATTACTGCTAGGCAGGAAATCAGTGTACTCTAGACTGCCACAAGATTTTTCCACACGGGATTTTTGAAAAATTGTAGAGCTAAACCTTGATGTGCAACAACCTTTGCTATTATCATAAATTGAAGGATAAACTATGCCCTCTCAAATGAACCCTATGCGAAATTAATCGCATGCACCCTTAAGACAGGGAGTGTGTTAATGTCTAGAGGTGCAGGCAAAAAAGATTTAGAAAACTAAAAATCGATTGGATATGCTTGAAATTTGTTACCCGCAGGTTTTCGGGGTCGTTGATTACGAATTTAAAATCATATTTGAAAAATTAAAAATGGCGGATTTAATTTGGCGTACGAAAGAGTCAATATCGTGTTTCAAGCAAATTCGATCGATGTTTTATTTTTTTATTCGCCATATTGCATTCTACATTTTCAATGTTTTAAATTTAAATTTATAATAAGAAACCCGAAAATCCCCGAGTAACAAGTTACAAGCAAATCCGATCGATTTTTAGTTTTAATATCTTTTTTTACCTGCATCCCTAAACATAAACACCCCGTATCGTAAGCGTGCATGTAACCAATTTCACATAAGGCTCATTTGAAAAGTCATGGTTTAGCCTTCAACTTTTGATAATTTCGATGGTTGTAGTACGTCAAGATTTAGTTTTATAATTTTTCAAAAATACTATTTGTAGGGGTTTCTATTCCTTTTTTTTTACGAGAATGGGACTAGATCCCATCTTACTCGCAAAATCCTTGCAGGGCAGTGTTATTAAAGAATGTTATTATATTTATGATTTTGAACGAGAAATGAGTTATGTTGTGACAGTAACAAATAAACGAAGCTTTTAAAGATGATAAAACTTGCATGCTGATTCGATGCGTTTTTAAGGATCTATAAATTGTTGGGTCGCCCACATTTTCTCCAAACTCAAGTGTCAGAATATCCATTTGACCGAATTTTATTTATCCAAAATTTCATTTATCAGATATCTCATTTATCTAAAAAAGCATTTATCAGAAATCTCTTTTGTCCGAAATTGAAATGATCAGAAATCTAATTTTGATGAAAATGCATTTACCAGAAATCTCGTTTGTCCGAAAGGTAAATTGTCAGAAATCTAATTTATCCAAAATTGTATTTATCAAAAATTTAATTTATCCGAAATAGCATATATCTGAAATCTTGTTTGTCTAAAAATTGAATTATCAAGAATTTTATTTATTAAAAATTACATTTATCAGTAATCTCAATTGTAAGGATTTTCAATTATCAAAAATCTAATTTGTTCGAAATTGAATTTATCAAAAATCTCCTGTGTCCGAAATTTCATTTATCAGAAATCTTATTTGTCCGAAATAGCATTTAATAGAAATCTCGTTCTTCAAAAAGTTAAATTATTACGAATTTCATTTATCAAAAATTGTATTTATCAGAAATCTCATTAGTCCGAAACTGCATTTGTCAGAAACCTAATTTATTAGACAAAGAATTTAACAGAAATCTCATCTGTCCGAAATAGCATTTATAAGAAATCTAGTTTTCCCAACATTGTAATTATCAAAAAACCCATTTATCCAAAAGTGCATTTTACAGAAATCTCATTTGTCCGGAATATTATATATCAGAAATTTTATTTGTCAAAAATGTAAATTATCAGTCATTTTATTTATCGAAAATTGCAATTATCAGAAATCTCATTTCTCTGGAATTGCAATTATAAGAAATCTCATTTGTCAGGAATGTCAATTATCAGTAATCTTATTTATCAAAAATTGCATTTATCAGAAATCTCATTTGTCAAAAAAATCAATTATCAAAAACCTCATTTATCCAAATTTTAATTTGTCAAATATCTAATTTATCAAAAATTGAATTTATCAGACTTCTTAGTTGTCCGACATTGTATTTAACAGAAATCTAAATTGTCAATATTTCCAATTATCAAAAATCTAATTTGTCAAAATTGCATTTATCAGAAATCTTATTTGTCAAAGCTTGCATTTATCAGAAATCGCATTTGTCCGAAATCGCACTTATCGGAAGTCTCATTTATCCAAAAGGTTATTTTTCATAACCTTCAATTGTGCGAAAGTCCATGTACAAGAAATCTCATTTTCCCAAACTTCCATTATCCCAACATTTCTCTTTCGAAGCGAGTTGCCCGTCACTGGTCTAATCGGTAAAACAGAGTGCAGTTCAGTAGGGAATTCGGAGCGACATCTATTCTGTTTTACCGAAACCATCGAATAGACCAGGGATGGGCAACTCGCTTCGAAAGAGAAATGTTGGGATAAATGAGATTTCTGATAAATGCAATTTTTGATAAATAAGATTGCTGATAATTGACATTCCTGACAAATGAGATTTCTAATAATTGCAATTCCTGAGAAATGAGATTTCTGATAATTGCAATTTTCGATAAATAAAATGACTGATAATTTACATTTTTGACAAATGAAATTTCTGATATATAATATTCCGGACAAATGAGATTTCTGTAAAATGCACTTTTGGATAAATGGGTTTTTTGATAATTACAATGTTGGGAAAACTAGATTTCTTATAAATGCTATTTCGGACAGATGAGATTTCTGTTAAATTCTTTGTCTAATAAATTAGGTTTCTGACAAATGCAGTTCCGGACTAATGAGATTTCTGATAAATACAATTTTTGATAAATGAAATTCGTAATAATTTAACTTTTTGAAGAACGAGATTTCTATTAAATACTATTTCGGACAAATAAGATTTCTGATAAATGAAATTTCGGACATAGGAGATTTTTGATAAATTCAATTTCGAACAAATTAGATTTTTGATAATTGAAAATCCTTACAATTGAGATTACTGATAAATGTAATTTTTAATAAATAAAATTCTCGATAATTCAATTTTTGGACAAACAAGATTTCAGATATATGCTATTTCGGATAAATTAAATTTTTGATAAATACAATTTTGGATAAATTAGATTTCTGACAATTTACCTTCCGGACAAACGAGATTTCTGGTAAATGCATTTTCATCAAAATTAGATTTCTGATCATTTAAATTTCGGACAAAAGAGATTTCTGATAAATGCTTTTTTAGATAAATGAGATATCTGATAAATGCAATTTTGGATAAATAAAATTCGGTCAAATGGATATTCTGACACTTGAGTTTTGGAGAAAATGTGGGCGACCCAAATTGTTACAATATATTAGAGCTTACATGAAAATTACAAACCTTTCCTTAGTGAATATCAAAGGTATTTATACTTATTTTCTTGTGATTTTCTTTATTTATATAATCTTATGTGTATATTAATTGTTCTTAATAAATATTTGGATATTTATAGAGGGGTTGAACAATAAAATAAATTGAAAGTAATTGGTAATCTCTCTTTGATTATAAAATATGATTAAGTGATAAATTTTTTTCTCAACTTATCAACTTTACTTTTTTTTTTGACTAAATCAAATAATCGACAGTGATGAATCGTTGTATATAAATACTTAATAATAATAATAATATTAATATTGATAATAATTTACATTAAGTTTGAATATGATAATATTGACTTATAATGAAGAAATTTGTATTTTTACATATCGTTAAATATGATTTACATAACTTCACAAACACGGTTTAATTTAATATTAGTTTATGATTATACGAATCAATAAATAAATATAGTTATTATAATAGAAAAAAGTAATTCGTGGCTTGTTTTATATGTAACACTAAATATAGATCAACATTAATATTAAAACAGTAGGTTAATGAAAACGTTTTAAACGTTAAAAAGTAATTGAAAATGGTTTGTTAATCCTAACAAACATATAAAAATTAAATTATATTCTTTTAAATAAATAGTCTTAATTAGAGAGGGAAGAACAATTTTTCTTTTGGATTTTTTAAAAACTGTAGAGAATTAAGAATTTTTAGTACATAATTTTTTATTAATAATTAATAGAAATTTTTAGAATATTATTTCAATTTAAATGTCGAAAAACTGTAAAAATAATTTTTCAACATTACATACACAATCAGATACAATTTGGTTAAGATAATAAAGACAAATTTTAATTAAGTTTGAGGGACACACTACTTCTTGATACAAACTAGGTAAATAAATATACATAATCGCATTTAATAATAGTTTACCCATGTAGAAAAGTTCCCAGTAATTCCCAGTTTGTATATGGGCGCCAGTTGGGGCCAACCTGGGCTTCCCAATTTTTATCAAATACGTAAATTGTTACTAAATAATAGTTTCAATACTAAACTTATCGTCAATCTGGCTTTATATATTGCGATTTCTCTTCAATTCAATTTAAAAATTCATGAAATTCGGTCAAAGCGCTCAAAGTTTCCCATGCAAAATACATGGAGAAAAAAACTTTTTCATAGAATTGATAAAAATTCCATGAAAATGAACATTTTTCGATCGGATAAAGCTGTTTCTCCTCAGGAAAATTTAAAGAATAAGATCCAATAATTTATTTAACAAACTTTTTATTATTAACTATTTTTTAAAGGGCCATAAAAAATCTCCATAAACGAATAAAAAGTGTAAGATCGTTAAAAAATATTCATTACGATTTTTACAACATTTTCCACCAAAATTTCCTTTAATTACATAAAAATTAGTTACTAACAATTGGTCCATGTATTTTTTAATTTGTTTAAACAAATTAATATTGTTTATTTGCAATTTTTCATCTAATTGAGTTACAGGGTTTAAACAAAAAATTTTATAATTATGGATCTTCGTTTACTATAAGTTTTGGGTGTTTATAGGCTTAAAATTTTGCAAAATTAAGAAAAAGTTAAACTCTCTAGCTCAATTCGATGAATGATTGCAAATAAACAACATTAGTTTGTTTAACCAATTTTTATAATTTTATATTTTAGTTTTTTTCTAATATTAGGCTTTACTTAACTTATATAGTTGCAAAATTAGAAAAAAGTTACAACTTTCTAGCTCTATTAGATGAAAAGTTTCAAATAAACAATATTGATTTGTTTAAACAATATTTGTGATTGTGGATTTTCGTTTATTATTAATATTAAGCTTTCATCAGCTTAAAAATTTGCAAAATTAAGAGAAAATTTCAACTCTGTAGCTCAATTAGATGATAAGTTGCAAATAAACAATATTAATTTGTTTTAACAATTTTTAAAATTGTGAATTTTTGTTTATTATTAATATTAAGCTTTCATAGGTTAAAAAAGTTGCAAAATTAAAAGAAAAATTTAAATGTAAATCTCAATAAAGTATAAAAAGTTGCAAATAAACAATATTTGTGATTGTGGATTTTCGTTTATTATTAATATTAAGCCTTTATAGATTTGAAAAGTTGCAAAATTAAGAGAAAATTTCAACTCTCTAGCTCAATTAGATGAAAAATTACAAATAAACAATATTAATTTGTTTAAACAATTTTTATAATTGTGGATTTTTGTTTTTTATTAGTATTAAGCTTTCATAAGCTTGAAAAATTGCAAAATTAAGAGAAAGTTTCAGCTCTCTAGCTTAATTAGATGAAAAGTTGCAAATAAACAATATTAATTTGTTTAAACAATTTTCATAATTGTGGACTTTCGTTTATTATTAGTATTGGGCTTTTATAGGTTTGAAAAGTTGCAAAGATAAGAAAAAGTTACAACACTCTAGCTCTATTAGATGAAAAGTTGCAAATAAACAATATTAATTTGTTTAAACAATTTTTGATAATTTTATATTTTAGTTTTTTTCTAATATTAGGCTTTACTTAACTTATATAGTTGCAAAATTAGAAAAAAGTTACAACTTTCTAGCTCTATTAGATGAAAAGTTTCAAATAAACAATATTGATTTGTTTAAACAAATTAAAAAATACATGCAACAATTGTTATTAACTAATTTTTATATCATTAAAGAAAATTTTGGTGGAAAATATTGTTAACAGTTGTAATAAATATTTTTTAACGATCTTACATTTTTACGATCTTTTTTAGTGAATTGGCACTAACCGGGTTGAGCATTACAAGCCCACTAATTTCCCAGTGGGAAGACCCAACTGGGGCCCACCTTAAATCTGGGAAACCCATATGGGGCCCAGCTGGCGCCCACTGAACTTTTCTACACGGGTTAACGATGGCGTGTCTTATTTAAAGATAATAAGTCATTTCGAAACTATTATGTTGAATTTCTAACAGAGCCTACTAATTGGTCCGTAATATTTCCGAAAACTTTACTATAATGAAAACAAAATTATCCTAGAAATTCAACCAGTAAAAAGTTGAGTCAAAATAATTATTTTTTGGTTAATCTAACCCCCTTTTGTGTAGTTAAATTAACTATTTCTTTTGTAGTCAGGGGAAAGTCGGGTCGCCCCGGACATTTAAAAAAAAAGTAGGCACTTGACTTTTTCTTTGACTTAGTAATCGACTTTTGTATAGAGCCAAAAAAAAAAATTCATTCTGTGTTATTGCAACAAAGTGTCATATTTTTCCGTAAAGGTCGTTTTTAGAAAAATACATACCGTCAATTGGGGCTATTTTGTGCACAAAACCGGTCTTTTTCTACTCTATGCTTTATTAAAATTCAAAATTTGAAAAAATAAAGAATTTATCTATTTAGTTATGTTGTGGACATAATTCTAAAGGTGTCCTACAAGTTAGCTGACAAGAAAAAAATTTTTGTCTGAGTTATAGAAACTGAAAGTTGTGCACAAAATAGACCCCATGATGGGGCTATTTTGTGTCTCAAAGTTTGCTTATCTATAAAGTTGTGTAAAATTTTTTTTTGAACGTTCTTGCTGTATGAAGTATTATTTCTATAGAAACTCTAGAGTACAATAAAGAAAAACAAAGCCAGAAATATTTTTTTTGTAAGAATTGTTTAACTAATTTGAAAGTAAAACACTAAAATTTCATACAAATGTAGATTTAAAAAAAAAGTTATTTCCTTAATAGAATTGTACTTCATATAACTTATATTACACTTCTTGAGTTATTTTAAGAGAAAATTTTTTAAAATTAACTTGAAAAGCATGTAATTATTAATGTTACTTTTTTGTGGTTTTTATGGCACCACGTGTAAAATTCAAATTTTATGCTTATTTTTCGTCTTTTATAACAAAAATACGACAAAAATATTTTAAAAAGAAATTCTAAAGTATTTTTTACTAACTACAAAACAAATTATTGAAAAAATCTTGACTTTAAAGAATGCACAAAATAACCTACCAAATCCTGGTTTTTCAGTGTTTTACACTTTTTTCTCATAATATGCAATAAAAAGTTAGCGCATCACGTATAAATCATCACAACTAAATTGTCAACAAGTGCACGGAGGAAAAGGAATTGTTACGGTAACTAAAAGTTAAGTCCTCTCAACAATTTCAAATTGTCAATATAGAACTGACAATTTGATTTGTTGTTGAAACAAAAAAAAATTGTTACTCTGTGGTTGTTATACCAACTAATTAGAATTGTTGTATTAACAAAAAAAATTGTTATGGAGAAGTTAAAATAACAAATCAAGATTGTTATTTTAGCAGTAATATTGTTAGAAACTTTGTCAATGTAACTTGGCCAATTTGTTGCATTAACAATGCATTGGACCTAATTTTATATATAAATTATTCTTATTTTAATGAATAATATTCTAGAAATCATAAAAATCCTTGAAATATTAATTAAACAAATTTATTAAAGCTTTGTTTTCAAAAGTAATACAAAATTTATGAGTCATTAAAATTATACAATAAGTCTAGTATCACAAAGAATAAACTAAATTATTGTAGATATACATTAAATTTGGTAGCGCAGTATAATAAAAGAATAACATTTTTAAATTCACATTTAATATGGTAACGTAATATGAAGCTAACCGCTAATTTCTAGCCGCTACTTTTTAAAACTTTTTGAAATGTTTAAATATTAGAATTATTTAATAAAAATGTCGATACTAAATAAAAAAAATAATGAAGATAAAATAAAATTTACAAAAATGGAAATTACTTTATTATTTAAAATATTTAATTAATAAAGTAGCGGATGGAAACTATAGCGACTAACTTCAGCTTCATTATCGTAATAAAAACACAGAACGATTATAAATATTAAGTTTGATATCGCAATATAATAAAAAGACCTCCTTTTAAGGCACTCAAAATATTAAGGGGAAGAGGGTCAGCTAAAGCCGATATATTATAGCAAACTTCTCTTTCTGTTCGTTTTACTTCGTAAGCATGGAAGTGTTGTTTAAATCCTATTGTTTCTAATATTCTGCACGAGATTACGACACTTTCATTTGAGATGAAAATATTTTGTATCTCACCAAAAAGAGGCCAACCAAAGTAGTCATCAATATCTACTATAACTGTACTATAATTATCAAATTGAGATCCTTTGTAATTAATCCAGTGAGGAACAAACACAGAACTGAGATCACGGAAAAATAATAATGATTAAAAATAATGAGATATCGCTTACGTTTTATTCATATCATCAGACAATTCATTTTGTAGAATACAATCCACTAATTCATCTCTAGTACTGTCTTTTAAGAATTCTGTCTCTGTCTCATATGTTCTCAAAATCGCAGTTCCATTTGGAGTTGATTCCAAAACATTTTGTAAGTCCTAAAAAAAAAAGAACCAGCACTAATATTAACCTATATTTATGTTTAAAAACTTATTATTAATTATTTAAGAATGTTATTCCACGGCGTCTATTAAATTTGTTTGAAATTCTTTTATACGGAAACTCAAAATTCATTCCCATCAAAACTTTAATTTATAACAATCTCAATCTAAAACTCAAATCTTAATCAATTCAAAATTTAAATAATTATGAGAAATTCAATGTGTCTAATAAAAGTTTATTAAAAATCAGAATAACTGCAAATTGAAATATGTTAAGTTTAATATTTAAAAAATAAAAATTTGGTTACAGTGAATTTTAAATAAACTGACATTAATTTAAATATAATTTTTCATCAATCAAAAATTAAGTAAATTAAGTTTATAATGTTTTAAAATTTTCACAAATAATTTCAATAAAAAAGATAAGATTAAAATTTTGAACCAAAAAAAAATTTGACTTAACTGACATTTATAGTAATTCAAATTAAAATGAAAATCAATGAAAATTTTTAGATATTAAAATTTTGATGAATTAAAAGTAAAATGATTAAATTTTGTATAAACTGAAATTTAGATAAATTACAATTAGAATCCATTGATATTTTCATTAATAAAAGTTTAGATCAATAATAGTATATTAAAATTAATTGAAATTTAAATATACATTAAATTTTAATTGCTTGAAAATTGGGCAAATGAATGTTTGTAACGAATAATGTTTATATTGATTAAAATTAGAATCATATTAAAATTGTATTATTTAAAACTGCTTTGGACTAAATTTAATAAAAATAACAATTACTTGGATAAATTGAAAGGATTAAATAAGGATTTAAGGGTACATCTTAAAGCCATTGAACTTTTCTCCAGCAATAAAACTTTGTACGTTTGAAAAATGTATTTAATTGAAACTTATATTTATTTAAATTTTAACGGATTAAAAAATAGATAAATTAAATTTTGAAACTATTGAATTTGACATTAACTTAAATTAAAGTAATTTGGGGCTTTAGTATTCAAAATTGTATTGAATTTAATTTTACAGAAATTTAATTATAAAAATTTGGAAAAACTTTGATAGTTCAAAAATTTTGAAAATTAATTTTGCAAGTTTGAATAATGATAAAAACACTTGTAATACTTACGTATGTTTTAATTTTTTTAATTTGTGGAAAATTCGGTGCTGAGGTTGGGGAAATATCGACAGATTTGCATTCTTGCACAATAATTTTCACGTTTTTTGCTAACGATCCGTGACTTTTGGTCGCTGCCTCAGGTGTTTTTGACAGAAAAACTTCATTGTCTTCGCCAACCGAAAGAACTGTCGGGACTTCTGCTATATTTAAAGTTTGCGTATGGGAAGGAACTTGAGATGGAACTTCGGAAACAGTCTCCCTTTCTGAATCCTGGTCGAAATCCTGGGAAGAAATTATTTTTCTCTTATCCGATTCCTTTGAACTACTTGCTCCTAACTCAAATTGTTTGGCCTAGAAACATTTTAAAAAATTGTTAAGCATAAGAGAAAATTAAATTAAATTTGATACATGCTTCACAGTAACTATTATGAATATTTTAAGGGGAAATGGGGGACTGAATATACAAAAAATTAAAATTTGGAAATTACTTGAATTATTTGAAAATTACATATAAAACTAAACTATATATATCCTAACTGATTTGCAAAACTAAACAGTCGAATAAAATTTGATTATGTGAAAATTTGGATAAATTTAGGTTAGGGAAAATTTTTAATTTGAACCCAATTATATTTAAGCAGATTAAATTAAATAAAAAATTTAATAAATTAATGTTACAATTGAATTAGTTTTATTAAAATTAGAATGGATTGAAATTGCAATAATTTAAATTTTAAATGAATTAAGTTTAACATCCAACACAATTTATAGAATAAAAGTTATTAAAATTATAGAAATAACACAAATATTAATTGTCAAAAGACTGAAAAATAATGAATCACTGAAGAAAATTCTGGTAAATTATATACATTTCGTAATTCAGTCGATATTTGTTTTGTGACAAGAAATATATTATGTTTTTATTTATTAAATAGCATTTGTAGCATGAAATTTTTTTTTAAAAAAAATTGATATTTTTAAGATGAACTTTTTAATTAAAATAATAAAATATTAGGTACTTGCCCACGTTTTCCACTTATCTTCAAATTTTAACCTTTCTCCCAGCTGAGGAATCAGAATTTTAATAGCCTCTTGGTTCATAATCTGGATGGCACATAAATCCATTGAGTTATCTACATATGAATAAATATCACTTATTTGAAATAAAATTTAATTTACTTATTATAAACAATAAAAATATAACTGCAAACATACTTATTGAATAAATTATAAAATTAGATTATAGGAGAAATGTTAGGTTATGTTTAGTAACCGCACTAAGTAACTTACCGATAAATCCGGATATTGTAATTTCCTCAAGGCCCCACGAGGTTAACATCTCCCGCACTTTTATCTCTTCATCAGGAATGATTTTTTCAATTTTAAACTTTAACTATATTAAAAAATATAAGCATAAGTTCTCCAACAGTCTATACAGAACCAAGCGACGCGCAAATGACCGGTATGCACCGGCATGAGGTGAACACGTGACATCACGTGACATTCAACAATAAACTTGTTACCTGAGCAAAGTGATAACAAATCCGAATTGTTACGTTAACAGTCGCCGGGTACGCTACTGGAGGTTTGTTATTATAACAATGCAAAATTGCAAACTGAACAATTTGAAGATAACAAATTTGAATTGTCGATACAACTAGATACATTTGTTATAACAACATTCAGAATTGTAATACCAACAATTGAAATTGTTCCAACAACAAATCTGTCAATAACAAGCCAAAAATAGTTAACACAACAATATTCTTTTTCTCCGTGTGTTATAAATACCTTTAGAAACACTTTTAAACTTCCGAAGATCTGAAAAGAATTTTGAGAACTTTGAAAATTATCTGCTTGGTTTTCACGACTTTACGATTTTTTTTTTCTGATTACTGATAAATAATTAAGTACTCTCATTAATTTTCATTAAGTACTTTCATTTAGTACTCTCTGTAATCTAGAAATCAGAAAGTATTTATACGAAGTAGCAAATTTAAACAACTGATTAAAAAGATTTTATTCATTAAAAACCTCGAGTGCACAAAATAGCCCCACTTGACGGTATTCAAAATAAGTATTCAGATTAAACTTAAGGGGGGAACACCAGTTGTAAGTAAAAAAAGTGCTTTTTTCAAGAATTTTTTTCTAGAAAACCATGAAACTTTTTGAAGAATACTATTTATTAATTAATAGTACATATTAAAAACTGTAATTTAAAAAAAAATTAGTGTTTTTCAACCAAAACTTTTGAAGATATGAGTTATTGAAGCGACGGTTTCCAAAAAAAAGGTGATTTGCGGTGATCAGGATTCCGCAAGTATGCTTCGTCTGAAATGCAAAAATGAAATTGATTTACATTTATTATAAGATTATCCTGTTAGTGATCGAAGGATTTAAAAAAAAAAATATTTGACAAAATGACGACCTGTCAAAGTCAAAAGTCTGATTTTCGTAAAGAAAAACGGTCGATTTTCAGCTATATAAAAAAAAATTTTGCACAAAAAAAAAATCCTTCGATCACTAACTCGGCTTAGATGTGTAAATTAAGCATACCAAATTTTAAGTAAATCGGTTTAATGGTTTTCGAGTAATCGTGATCACCGACTTTGAAAATGTCATTTTGAGAAAAACGCATTTAAAGTTTCAACGTACTTTTTTGTCAAATACTTGAAATGACCTTTGCTTGTCATATTACTTTATCTTTCCTCAAAATTATAAAGGGTAGGTACAAAAACTGTAAATTTAAGCGTAAAACAAAAGAAGAATAGCCATTGAGCACCAGGTGTAAGTGTTGGCAGATCTGGAGCGACCTGACGCGCCGCCGTATTGTGCTGTATATCTCATTTATTTTTCATCGGATCAACTTAGAAATTTCCAGACACATTTCTAAATATGTATACTTTAAGAAAATGCAAAAAAAAGAAAAACGATTTTTCGAAAATTACAACTGGTGTTCCCCCCTTAACTTAGTACTATTATTTAATTATTTTTAAAAAAATTTATATACGTCGTACTTTGCATCGTAAAATACGTGGGAAACCACGTTAGAGACAAATATTTTAACAGATATTCCTTCGAGCAAATTCTAACCTTCTTAAAATAAACTACTGATAGGATGGTGATTAAAAAGTAATGAAATCTACTGAGGTTAGGCCAATGCAAATTCTGACAGTTTAGTATTCCGGATGTTAAATACAGAGAAAAAATTTATTTTATCGAGGATAAAAATATGCTTGGATTACATACTTAGATGAAGACTAATTATTCTTAGACCAATAATAGTAATTATTCTGGGATAAAGAATAATTGAGTCAGTTTGTGCAGAAACCGCACAAATTTCTTATATATATGAGAATTTTTTTTAATTTTGCTTTTTTTGCTTCGTCATAGAGAAAGTATTGTTTTACCCTCAAATTATTGATTGCGATTTTTTGACATATCTCGACATATTTCTACCTCAGGATGTCGAAAATAAAGTTTTTAAAAAATGTCCGTGTGTGTGTGTATGTCCACATTACGTTTGGTCTAATATCTCGGAAACTATAATACTTAGAACTAGGGTTTTTTACGAAATTATACGTCCCTCAGGGGGACAAATTATGGCATACGTTTGAACCTGATCGATCAATTCTAACTATTTTTTTCGCATTTATAAATTTTAAAAAATGAGTTTTTTTGCAAAATCGTATTTAAAAAAAAAAGTTTAAATGTAAGTTTTTTATTCTTTTTATTTTTTGAAAACGCTTCGATTGAGCTATTATCGAACCCACTAGTGCAATTTAATCAAAAATTATTAGCATTTTAAAAATCGAAAATATTGAAAATCTTGTTTTTTAATAATTTTATTTTTATGCTTTATTACAATCTTTAATATATTTTCATTATTATGTAGGTAATTAAAAACACATCGAATGAGCTATTTGCGAACCTTCTATTGAAATCATGTTCCGAGTTATCCAGGTTTCAAAAATTGAAAATTTTTAAAAAAATTATTTTTTTCAATTGAGTTATTTAATATTTTTTTGCGAGCTATTAATTTAAACTTCTTAGTGATGTTTGTAGTAATCTCTACATATGAGAAAGCGTTGTTTTCAAAAAATGAATTCCAATAATTACTCACACCAAGTAAATACTTGAGGTACAACTTGGCAGCGGTTTTTTGCATTATTTTCTTCTAAGATATAAGTTTTAAAATGCAATGTGATTGATTTATATTTGAATTAATTTAGGATATAAAAAAATTAAATTTTTGAGTTTTGCGGTTTCTGCACAAAATGGAATGAAAAATATAGAAAATCTATTAAATCAAGTGAAGTATCAGTTTCATTAAATGTTCTCTCTAAATTTCTTAGAGTGAAACCTCACTCTTAAAGAGTGAGATTTCACTCCAGGCAAGAGTGAAAATTGAGCCACTCCATATGGAGTGAATGTTCACTCATTAAAAGAGCGAATTTATTCACTCTATAGATAGAGTGACGAGTTCACTCTAATTAGAGTCAATTTTTCAGCTGATTTAAAATGGCGGCTCATTCCTCTTAGATCAAATTTCCCACTCCAATTTTAGATTGGGTAAATTAAAGCTTTTGGAAATTTGCATAACATAACTTTAAAGGAATAATATCTTATTTTTGAAAAATAAAAATAATAAATAAAAATAAATATTGAATCTCTTGAATAACTTTCTGTCAGTACTGTGGTATTTTCGTATTTATTTAGTCTCAAGGATATTTGTTATTTAAATTATTTTATAACATTTTATTATATTATATTTACAAATAAAACATACAACCTAATACTAACGCTAAACTTATATAATTAAAATATTTGACGCTGAGGGGTCTCGAACGTGCGACCCCCAGGCCTAAAGCCCAACGCTCTAACCACTATGCTATACGCTCGTTGGTACAAAACTTACGAACTGCCGTTATAAGTTATACGTGCTTACGTTCACTCAAAACAGAGTGAAAGTTTCACTCTAAGTCTTGGAGTGAATATTCACTCCAACCACTGGAGTGAATTTCTGCACTCTTTCCATTAGAGTGAGCGATTTCTCTCTTTTAGAGTGAACTTTCACTCTATCTGGAGTGAATGTACATCTCACTCCTAAATTAGAGTGAAATATTCACTCTAAGAAATTTAGAGAGTTAAGTAACATTTATTAAAAACTTTTAATTTAGATAATTTATATTAACTGTTTTTGCATGAAACGAAAATTTGATTCTTTTTTTAAAGGCTTTAGAGTTTAGTAATTTATGTACTATTTACCAGATTGTAAAACTTCATTTAAAAATAAATTTTCCATAAAAAAGTAATTTTCGATTAAAAATGGACTTGTACGGTTTCTGCACAAACTGATTCAATTATACTTAGTTCAAGAATAATAATTTTCAATCCAAGTACACATTCTTGGTCTAAGAAGATTGAGGGGAGGCAACTGTTTTCGATGGTGAAAATTTTGACTGGAAAAAACTGAAAAATAACCGTAAATTTACAATTATAAAAAAATCGTCTTTCTCACAATGTATACATTTATGTTTACATTTCTGTTATAGAAAAACAAATTTTGCTATAGTTTCCATCTTAAATTTGACGTTTTCTTTCAGAAATTTTCCAAAATGGGGAAGAAATAATTTTCACTTGTTTGAAGTTTATCAGAAAATATAGGTTTAAATAATATAATTAGAATAATTGCGACATTCATTTTACTGAAGGAGAACAAATACTTTTAATTTTCCAGATGCTTTTACGTCATTGAATAATTAATTTAAAATTCCTATATTAATGTTGAATTAATATATTTACAATATCTGTCAAGCATTAAATAACATACATATATGTGTGCATAGTATTGTAAATAAATGTTTTTAGATTAAATTATAATTGTTAAAAAAGTGTTCAATTAAGGTATTTCTCTCGTAGATGACAGGGGCAAATCTGTACTATTATAAAAACACGTTTTACGTAATAAATATGCAATATTTATTTCTTATGCATATTATTTAGTGTTCTTTAGTGTTTTCTCTAAACAATAAGCTCACTTTCAATTATTATTGTCTGATTTAAGGGGTAAATATAGTAACATTTAACTTTCCTTATTTTTTCAAAAACACTTTTTCTATGCGATTTTTTAAAAATGTTTCAATTTTAATTACTAATAGCTCATTTTATTAAGAAAAAGGTTCTCTACAAATTCATCGTTTAACATTTTCAGAAAAGTTTAAACTTTTTTAAATATAAATATTTGTTTACAAAAATATATGTAAAAAAAAGTTCTTTTTTTATAAACAATTATTTATATTTCAAAAAGTATAAAGTCTTCTAAAAATGTTAAACGGTGTATTTGTAGAGAACCTTTTTTTTAATAAAATAAGCCATTAGTAATTAAAATTGAAACATTTTTAAAAAATCGCCTAGAAAAAGAGTTTTTGAAAAAATAAGGAAAGTTAAATGTTACTATATTTACCCCTTAAATCAGACAATAATAATCAAAAGTGAGCTTATTGTTTAGAGAAAACACTAAAGAACACTAAATAATATGCATAAGAAATAAATATTGCATATTTATTACGTAAAACGTGTTTTCAGAATAGTACGGATTTGCCCCTGTCATCCACGAGAGAAATACCTTAAACAAGCCGAGAATTATTTTATATGAAAATTTTACTTCCACGGCAGCAAAAAGATTTATTTTCTCATGAGGGAAGCAATAATTCAAGAAAGCATTTTTCAAAATTTGAACGTTTTAATTTTTTAAATATTTGAAAATTGCGATTTATTCTTTAAAATTCTTACAAAGTATAAATTTTATATAGGTCAATCGATTATACATACTTCGGGCCATTTGATCAGGAACTCGTATAAAACATTTCTAGGTATGACGCCGCGCGAGAAAAGGGACCTATCACAAAAAAATCATATTTTTTTTATGCTAAGCGGTAGCATTCAACTCTTTCACTTGAAAAAGTCAGAAATTGTTTCCATTAATGAGTTTTTGTGTTATTTACTACGAAGCGTGAAAAGTACTGATGTATTTTTAAGTGAAAATTACAAGAAAATTATAGCGAACATAATCTAGATTGATAGTCACAATGTTGTCAAAAATACCCCCTCGTCGATAAACTGGTCGTAACTAGAGATAAGCGATACGAGTAAGATATTTTTGTATCGAGTACTATTGTTTCTCGATGGATCGGTATCGAGTACCGATATTTGGCGATGAATCGATACACAGTATAGATACAAAGTGTTAGATTTCGACTTCTAGATACCATAATTTTTTCTCAAATTTTTAACAGTTTTTTTAAATACTCCGAGCAATAAAAAAAAGATAATTGTAAGGTTAAAATTAATAAATTCATAAAAAATAAAACAATTTTTCTCGCAGGCTCGTTTTCTTTAACGAGGAATGGTACCCATAGTCGGAAAAAAAAGTTTGTCCAAATGCATCATTTTGATTTTTGAAATAGAAAAATCATATTTTCATATAATAATTTTTAGTGGAAGTGTGAACAATTATATTTTTTACAAAATGAGTTATTAAAAATTGCAATTTGCTGAAAATTATAAATTGACGTTCAGAAATTTGCATTTAATTATTTATTTGAAATAATAATTTACTAAATTTTTAGGAAATATGTTTTGAAAGTTGATAAAATTAATATTTTATTCAGAATTTAAGTAGGTAGTCTAAGACCATTTGTAGCAGAATAATTTTATTTAAAAATTAAAATCAAACCTACTTAAGAAGATTCATTTACGAAATTTTAACTTCACCCTTTCGTACCCCCGGAAAATCCAGCGGTAGGATTTTGTTGAAACTTGTTACTGGGGGGTTTTTGGTGTCACTGATTACGAATCTGAAGTCAAATTGTCAAAAATTCAAAATGTCGGATTCAATATGGCGAACATTTTTTTAAAATTGCTCGAATGCGCTTGAAAATTGTTACCGCGGGTTTTCGGGGTTGTTGATTACGAATCTGAAGTAACCCTCATAACAAAAGGATATCCCAGGGATATCCCTGAGATATCCCATCAAAATTCGGGATATCCCTGGGACATCCCTGGGACACAAAGGATATCCCTGGGCTATCCAAATTTCCGCCTTATAAGATATCCCATAATTTGTAATATAGGATATCCCTTTTATTCCCAAATGAGATATATACAAAGAAAACTTGCGCAAGGTATCCCATCCTATTTAATACAAAATATAATGAATCAGCTACACGAGTTATCCAAACAACTTAAATTAAAATGATCTTGTAAAATTTTTTACAGGCTTTATCAAAATAAGTATAAAAATTGAGACAATTGTTCTTTTATTTTATGATTTTTTTACAGAATAACGATTTATACAATTGTTGGTTATAATAAAATTTGTCTATTTTGTCCTACTATAAAAAATATATGCAGAGAAACTTCGAAGTCAAACAAGAACGAAAAAACAAAATTTGAAATGTTTTCATAAACCTAAATAACAAATTTCTCTACATAGAATCAAAAAACTATATTTAAAATGCAATACTTTTTTTCATAAATTCTTATAGTCGCTTTTGATGAGAAAATAATAATTTCTTTTCACAGATATAGCCAATCGCCTTCTTAAAAGTGGTCTATCTTTTTTTTATTGAACACTCTACTTTCAAATAAAAAGTATTTTTAAAAATGTTTTGAAATTAAAGAAAAGAAAGACGTGAAGTCAATACTTAAATGTTATTAATTTAATTTTTATAAATAAAATTAAAAAAACAATATTTAACACTTATAGTTATTAATGGTATCTCCTACAAATTTTAATGTCGTTTTGCAGAAAAAATCCCATTACATAGATATCGCTGAGAATTCAGCCGCCTTTATAAAAGGAACTGGCGTTTTTTTGTATTCAACAGTCTATTTTTAAATTAAAACTTTCTTTGTAACACATCGATTTCGAAAGAAAAACATTCAACACTTAAATGGTACCTTAACCTTAGTTTCTTGAAGTAAAATTAGAAAAAAATACTTTGAAAAACTTGATTATTAACGGCATTAATTTCTTCCACATTTTAAATAAAGCTTTGTAGAAGAAAAAAAAGGAATCCATAACATAGATATCACCGTGGATCCAATCACATTTTTAAGCTTTGTTTTTATTAAAAAGTCTGTTTTTGATCTAAAAATATTTTTAGTAATACTTCGAAGATAAAGGAAGAACAGAAATTAACACTTAAATGTTACCTTAACTTAGTTTCTTCAAATAAGATTATAAAACAATACTTAAAATATTAATTATCAACGATTAGCTTCTTAAGTATTCAAATCATTAAGAGATTTGTATATTTTTATATTTTTAAACTTCAATTTACTGTTTTATAATCCAAAAAAATTCATGTTCTTAATAAAATATATCTTCATTTCTAGATAAAAAGGCAGAAGATATGTAGTAATTATGAAGCCAAAATAATTGTGCTTAATTATTCGTATTAACCTATCACTCGCTAGGCGAGTTTTCCATTTCAACTTTTCAATGAGAAAATAAAGACTTCTTCTTCTAAAAATTTTATCTGCTTCAGAGAAAATATCAGATAGACTTTGGTTATGATTTAATTTTGTTTATGGAATGTCGTCGACCATTTCCCCTGCATCAGAACCATTTTCAAATTCACTGGACATATTATCATCAGGGTTGGTGTCTAAATTATAAAGATTATCCTCCTCATTATCATTATCATTATTAACAAACTTTCTTCTTAGGTATCATTTTTATTTCTTACCTATTAATACTGCACATAGTAGTAGATTACAAAAATCTAGTTTTTGTTTTTTTCCTGTCCAATTAAATTCATTTCCAATTTTGTTCGAAAATGCAGTTTTCATGACTACGTAAGTAGATTCTTTTACATGTTTTCCTCCAAACCCACTAAAGAAAGAAACCTAAAAAAGTAGTTTAAAGATCAGAAGATCTTACTTTATTTGTCAAATTTCAATATTTTTACTAATATGAATCCTCATATTATATTTTTTCTAAAATTATAATAGATTAATAAATATTAATGATAGTTACTCGGACCTTCTAACAATAAATATACTGTTTACTGAAAACTGATAAAGAATTTCTTTATATGAGGAAAAGAAGAGAATTAGTTAAAAAAAAATTATTCCTTTAATAAAAATGTTTAATTTTATCATCTTAAAATTAAAAGAATGTGTTGCATAAAGAATATGAACTATATGGAAACTTACAGCATCTTTTCTGTAATCTGGTAATGTAAGGCTGTCCTCTACTGTTTGTAAATCATCAAATGTTTGAACTGGAAATATTGAACGAAAGTGACTTCTATGATCTTGTGTAATATGTTTTTGAATTGCTTCCTGTTGACAACCCAAAAAACTGCTTTGAAAATCCAAAATTTGTAACTGATTTTCTTTTATTTCTTTTATTGTACCGTTTAAAGCAGATAACGAATTTTTTATTTGCTGAAGGGACTGTGAGACATGTAGCCGGAATTTATATACTGAAATTTTTTTTAAAAAAAATGTAATATTATATTATTATAATTTAATATGATTTAATAAAATGTTTTATAAAATGTATAAACATCGTGGCACAAAATTCAGTTTAAAAATTTTTTGAAATTATTGACAGTAACATGAATTTTCCTAATAAAAACATTTTTTTTTATACTAGAAAAAGTTTTAAAAAATGGTGTTCTCAATTTTCTTAATCTTCCTGAAATTCTTTAACATGACTTTACTGATAAACAATTTTACCCTAATATTTTACTATCTAATTCACTGAAAAAAGACATGGCCACCCTGATAAAATTTGTAAAAAAATTTTTTTTATCCAATAAATAAGGATTTGAAGAAATAAATTGAGTTTATCTAAAATCAAATTTAATTTTTCAATGATTCCGTTATAGTGTAAACAAAAAATTGTATTTAAAGTAGAAGAACGTAACTTACCATCAGTTTTAGGGCCGTTTTCATTATGTTGGAATAGAGCTTCTCTTTGTTGCGCAGGCGGAGAAAAAAGTGTTTTTGACGATGAACCAAGTCTAGAACCCAAGGTACTAGTAGTGCCTCGGATTTTTAAAAGATTTTCAGAAAAACGATTCTTACCGTCAGTTCTGGAATTGTTTTCATTATGAAATCGAGATCCACTTTTTTCCACAGACAAAGGGAGAACTGTTATCGTCGATGAGCCAAATGTAGAACCCAATGTACTAGCAGTTGCTTGGTTTTTTGAAAGATTTTCGGAAGAACGATCCTTACCATCAGTTCTGAGATTGTTTTCATTATGCTGAAATCGAGCTGCACTTTGTTTCCCAGGCGGAGAAAGAACTGTTCTTGACGATGAACCAAATGTAGAACGCGAAGTACCAGCAGTGTCTTGAATTTTTTGAAGAATTTCAGAAGAATGTTCTTTATCATTAGTCCCAGCATCACTTCGCGTCATAGACGTCTGAAGAGCTGTTTCCGACAATGGGTCCGTTTCTAATCCTGCAGGACTGTCCAAATGTTGTATTGTTTCAATAGAAGTTTCTCCTTCAGAGGTCTTTGAGATAGTATTTTCTTTCGAAGTACTAATTTTATTTATTTTTAGTGTCTTGTTAAAATTTAAAGATGACACGTCTTTTTCCTTTGTTGTTAATCCAAGAGGAGGTGTTGGTAAAGAAGCCACTGTCATTTTAGCGCGTTTACTTGTAGAAATTGGACCATCTCCTGATACTTCTTGCGCCGATCTCTTATGAGAATCACTATGATTAGAACTTTTTGATTTTTTAAATTTTCTTCTCTGTTTTGCATCTATATCTGTATTAACATCTCATGATTCTTCCTCGTAAGCTTTTAATTTTTCCATTCCCCGTTCGAAAGTACCTAAAACGAAAGGATTCTTGATGAAATTTCCCTGTTATTAAAACATATGCGTTCTTAATTTCATGAGTTAAAAATGTAAATACTTATAATTTGTATAAATTCAAATATGAGTTAATTAATATTTAGATAAATTGTAATTTTGATTCATTAAAATTTAAAGCGATTAACATTATTTACATAAATTAAAATTCAGATGGTTTTAAAATTAATTGGATTAAATCAGTGTGTTCGCAAAATTTCATCTTCAAAATTCCCTGACTTTTCCCTGACTAATTTTTCATTTTCCCTGACCAGTAGTTTTAAAGATTTTTCTACCACACATGCATGAAAACCTCGTGTTTTCGTTCGCCTTAAGCGGGGCAGAACTCACAGTTTTTAGGTCAGTGAAAGTTAGAGATAAAAAAACTTCCGAACATTCCGCAATGCGCCTGCGCGATGAGAGTTTTTTTCACTGTTCGGAAGTTTTTTTATCTCTAACGTCACTAACCTAAAGACTGCGAGTGCTGACCCGCTAACGCGAACGAAACACGAGATTTTCGTACATATGTGATAGAAAATAGCATATGCACCTCGGGAGGCCGATTTTTTGTCTCGCACAATGTTCTCCGAACTCGTTTCGCACTCGCTACGCTCGTGCTACACTCGTTCTTCGAACATTTGTGCTTGACAAAAAAACACGGACTTCCCTCCCTTGATGCATAATATACTATTTTAATACTGTTTTATTCAGGGTGCACACTTTTTATTATTAAATTAAATTCTCGGTCACAAATTTTTGAAAAATTAAAACAGTATTTTTAATTTTGTGAAATCTTTCATTATAATTAAAATATAACTTTATACTTAAATTTAAAATTTACACATTTTTATAAACTTATTAATTATAATTAAAGCTTATCACAAAAAAAATTAAAATCCAATTTTTTTTACAATAATTTATCTTAAACATTTCAAAAGAATTGCGTATTATAATTCCTCTGGCAATATTAAACTTTGCGTACTTTACATTGTTGTTGGTCATTTAAAACTATACAATTTTGCAAATTCAAATAATGAAAATAACGAAATTGAAGAATATTTCTGAAAAATGAATAAAATAATTTACAGTTGAAAACAAAATTCGAAAAATCTCAACATAATTACAAAATTGAAAAGAATTTTTTAAAAATTTAAACAATTAATGTTAAATTTAAAAAAAGTGGTTGAAAAATTATAGGAAAAACAGTTTGAAATAATTTAAAATTGAACAACTGGATTAAAAATAGAAAAAAATGATTGAAATTGAAGAAAATAATTAAAAAATTAGTAAAAAAAGTAAAAATTAAAATTTTTAAAAATAATCGATAATTAAAAAAAATTACAAAATTATGATTGAACAAAATGACAATTGAGAACAAAATTAATCAAATAACTAGATTAATAAACAACAGAACAAAATAAGTGAAAAAATTGAACAAGAAATATTAAATTTAAAGAAAATAATTGCAAATTGAAAAAAATATATGAAAATGAATAAAGCAATTAAAAATTAAAGAATGGAATTAAAAGTTAAAGAATATACTTAAAAAATGAAAAAAATTAGTTCAAAAAAGCCGAGAATTAATTAATAGAGCAGAAACAATTAAAAACTGAAAATAAAAAATAAAAAATGGAATTAAAAATTGAAGATAATAATTAAATAAGTGTATTTGAAAATAAAGAAACTTAATAATAATGATTCTAAGATGATTTAAATATTGATTTTAATAATTATTTGACCTAACCTAAAAAAAAATGTGTTGTATTTTAAAAATATAAAAAAATTACGCATTATCTTAAATTTGAATTAAAATACACTAAATGTTATAGCGACAAAGTAATAAATAAATAAAGTTAACAAAATAATTTCCCAGCTTCAGCGATTTTTTCCACAATTTCTTCTTTTGTCCACGTGGGATCAGGCATTGCCTTGTTCTTCACATTTTTGTAATAGGCGCTCATAGTTTTGCACTTAGGGTAAAAAAATGTGCTTCTTTGTCGGCGTCATCTACTCTTGAGAAACAATTTGAGGTCCGTCGTCAAAAAGTATTAATAAAAAATCATTTTTGTGTGACATTTTTGTAAAATGCACGCAATGCACATAAATCGAAGTCGGCGATCGTTAACGACAGTTAATGAAAAAGGCGGAAACCGGAAGGAAGGATGCCAAATATACTTTTAAATACAATCAGTATATAAAATCTCCAAAAGTTTATTTGTATTTAAGACATTTAATAAAAAAAGAATGAATAAAATTTTAAGAAATTTAAAAAAATTTTAACATAACAAAAAATTTTATGAAATAGAAAAACAATGTTCAAATGATGATATTCAGTACAAGAGTAAAGTCCCATAATATAAAATAGAAAATAAAAGCTTCCAAAAATGTAGAAAAATAAGAAATTTAAAAAATGTAGATAAACGCATCAAATAAATGTTTTCAAAAATTCGTAATTATATAAAATAAAAATTGAAGAATTAAAAAGAAGGAAGAATGTTTCTAAGAAATGGAAAAATGATGATAAAAATTAAAGGATTAATTAGGACTCAAGGAAGGGCTACGAAAGTAGTAAAACATCAAGAAAAGAAATATAAAAATTAAAAAATGTAATAATATTTTTGGCTATCTTTATAACAAAAATTTGTAAATCGTAGGTATTTTGACCATCTATATTTGCACATTTTTTAATTTCTATACAGATTGAAATATTGAGATTAAGTATTTTTTTTTAATTTATCCACAAATGTATTAGACATCCAAATAATTGTAAAGGCTTTTTGATTTAAATCATGATTTAAATCAAAGTGTTTTAAATCAATAATAGCCCTGTTCAAAATTAATTTACTAATTTTATATAATTTTCTTTTTAATTTTTAATCTGAATTGTAAAATATTATTTTTTTAATATTTTAAATAATCTGGAAAAAAGAATATTATTTCATAAAATTATTGATTTGAAAATAGAAAAAATTTATTTTGTAAATAAACAAAAATACAATTTTTTAAAGAAATCTATTACGCATTTAAGGTAAAGGGTTTAAAAAGAGGTTTTATTTATGGTCTATGCAACAGTGAGCTGATAATATATTCTTTTTTTCCTGATGGCACAATCATGAACTTTCTTAAAACATCTTTTAATGGCCATACTTGGCAACCAGATAAATTTTTTACAATATGTTCATCAACTGCAGATGATTCCAAAGGTTTTTTATATAGACTACATCTAGTCCTGAACGTTCTTCCAACTATGACCAGTTCGTTGCTTTCGACAGAATGCGCAATATTATCAACAATAACAATATCACCATTTTTTAAACCGAAACATTTATCTGCCATTTTAGTGATGTTCATTTTTAATCCTTTTACAATTATTTTCTCATATTGCAGAGATTTGCAATTTTTCAATAAAGGACCTTTATGATGTTCTGAAGATGGACATAACTCAATAACGTCGTCAACCTTTTTCATCTTCTGATTGTCAGCAGCATTTGTCAAAAATTCTTGATATCGTCGCACTAATTGTTGGATTGGTTTTTCTCCTTTTCGCATCCATTTCTTTAGATACTGCATGTAATTATTTAGAATTAAATGCACTGAAATTATCTAATTTTCCAAAATTTCTGACATCATCTACTAGATGTAGTAAACCATGCAAATTGTACGAAATGTAGTGCTCTCCAAATAGAACAGCCAATGACTCTACAAAATTAAAAAGTAATTGCTCCGCATAATTTAAATTTTCTTCACTCTCTACAAAATAATCACTTGACAAAATCCTGATAGATACGTGCAGTGTGTTGAAATGATCATACAATCTTTTTGTTAAGATTGTTTTTAAAACCATAGGTCCAGTATACAATACAAATAATCTGAATTCTGTAGCTTTCCAGAATTTTAGGTCCTTAAGCGATCTTGGTTTTCTTGGAAATTCTTCTGGAGTATATTTTTTTATGAAACAGAGACGTCTGGATAATTTTTCAATTTGCCATTTCTGTAGACGATTGTTGGAACGTAGTACCACGTACAGCTTAATCAAAGTTTTAACACAGCCAAGACAAATAAGATGCATATAATCTAAAGGAACGTTTTTCACGAGATTAAAATTGGGTATTCGACGTAAGCAGCAAATTCCTAATTGATGTTTTTTACTTTGCATTTCTCGAATTTCAGCATCTGTTCTTTCTTTAAGTAACCTGCTCTTGTGTAGAAAGCAAACTCTATGCATTTTATATTTCCCTCTTATTTTACATCTTGTGCAGCTGTAATAGCCTGTGTGACTTTTAACATTTAAAATGTAAGCTTTGGCCGGTCCATCAGCAATGATATCTTTAATTCTGCACTTTAAAATATTTTGATTTATCTCCAAACCATTGGCACACAAAATTTCAGCTTCATTTAGGAATTCGTCTAAAAAATCTTCTACCGAATGAGGTTTATCAAAACCAAAGTAGACACCAACAAGAAATACGTCTGAAAAAGGTTCAACGCAACCAAGAATTGGCCAAAATTGTGCTCCCGAAGATTTTGATATAGGAACACCGTCAATTTCAATTTTTAGTACAACTTCTTGAACTGGTTGGGTCGCATATTTTTGAAGAATATTTATTATACCATTTCTCAAACCGAAATGATGATACAATCCAGGGGAAATATTTTCAACAAACGTTTTCCCAGAAGGAGTACCAAGAAGCGTTCTCGGATCTTTTGGAATGTCATTATGAAAACATTCATGATCTTTTAATTTTGCGATCAAAGGTTTCAATTGTGCATGAGACAAACCATATTCAATTGACCAATTTTTTAAAAAGAGCTTTAAAGTTTCCCCTTCAGAAAGCGTATCCAAATTCATGTCCACGTTACCCAACTCCTCATGACTATTTAAGATCAAAGACAAATCAGAATTCACACATTGATGTTTAAAATGATAAAGGTTAATAGTTTCTTCTTCTTCATCTTCAGAGGAATATTGATCGGACGAAGTATCTGAAGATGCAGGGTTCTGTAGAAAGGAGTAAGAACGAACAGTTTCAGCTGCTCGGTTGCGTAATTGGCGTTTAGTTAAGTACGTTAAAGGCTTCCTACTTCTTATATTCATGATTTATTTTTTTCCTGCAACAAATATATAATATATGAGTATAGCATAAAGAAGTAAAAAAAAAATTGCTGAAAAAATTTGTTGATTTTTATTGTTTTGAGTCTAGCTGCAATATAAACTTCAGGAAATACAAAAATATAAAAATTGTTACCTTAGAAAATCATCTTTTTAATGACTTTCAAAAAAGTTTATATTTATTAATTTATTTACATTTATTTTTGACTCAAACAATTTATTTTTGCATATATATTAAATAACTTTTTCGTTTCAATAAATGTAACATGAAATTACAATTACTTTTATCGATTTACGTCTAAAAGTTAATAATTTGATAAATTAAAATTAATTTGTGTCATACCTTCGTGAATGTGAATATTGATAAATAAATAATAACTTAACAATAATTGAGGAGCACTTTTTCAAAAGTTGATAAATCCATTTTTCAAAAAGTAGAGATTAACAAAATTTTAACATATTAAGAAATTTTCAAATCAATCTGTCACTGTTAAATTTAAGAAAAAAAATTTATTAACAAAGAATTTTCAATTTAAAAAGATCTGGACTTAACAAACATGACTCAGTTTTAATTTTTTTTCCTAATTAAAATTACAAAACCCTTTAAATTCCATAATTGTGAAAAAGTGTTCCTCAATTAATAACTAAATAACATAAAGTGCACTAAAATAAAAATTATTAACTAATATGGAAAGTATTTAAATTAATAACCTACTAAAATTGTTACAATTTTATTGATTAATATTAATTAAAAAATAAAAAATTCAGATTTTTAAAAAATAACAGGCTATCTAATGGGCAAAACCAATTTTATAAATATGATTGAACAGAAACCGATATAGATAATACTGAAAAAATAAATCGAAGTATGCATTATTATATTTATAAAATAGAGAACAAAGTTTGTAATAAAATGCTATTTAGTGTAATTTTTAAGAATGCGGCACTTTTAACAAAATAGACTATTCATGTGCAACAACTAATTTATATATCAAAAAAATTATTTGTCATTCAGAAAAGATTTATGTTAACTTAACCTCGATATTTGTTTCTTCGTCAAGATGTAAAAAAAACATTTATAATGACTACACTAGTATTAAAAAATACTATTTACCGATTACAATAAATTTAATTTCTCACCTTAAGTGATAAATTATAAAACTTTATTACTATAATTGTTATAAATATTTTACTTTTGACACGTGCATAACCTCCAAATAGTTTGACACGTTTGAGTCGTTTACAGGTTATAGCGATACACTACATACAATGGATTACAGAATATTTCGATCGCCCAGTTACATTTTAAAGTTTCTAACACGGAGAAACATTTATTTAAGAATTTGTACACTTATAATTAAAATTTACAACTTTAGTTTATACTCACGTGTTATTAGCTACATAAAATAAATTCTTAAAAAGTAAACACACAAACACTTTTCACTTATGGTGCACTTTGATGGCCTCGGTGAATTATTTTTTATTCTAATGTGATGCATTCAAACGAGATTTAAATATTTATGGAGATTATTTTGTTAACTTATTTTGTAAATACCAGATCATCTTAACAGTTACGACGATGTTCTACAAATGTTGCATTTACTAACCAACAATTGTCTTTAATACATAAAATGACATGTTACTAATAATTATAAAGTGTTACATTTTAGGTTATGATAAGTTATTTACTGCTTGTTTATATTATTTTAAGTTTATTACTAACTTTCTACAAAGAAAACTTCAACAAATATTCATTCCAGAATATCACAGTGGGATGTCCATAGAATATCCTCAGGATATCATAAAGGGATATCCCTGGAACATCCCCAGGATATTCTTAAGAGATATCCCTGGGACATCCCCAGAATATCCCAGCGGGATATCCGGCAGCATATCCGGCAGGATATTTCGGCGGGATATCCTGTGGACGTCCCTGGGTCATCCAAATTTCCGTCCCGTAAGATATCCCGTGGAATATCACAGGGCTGTCCCTGGGATGTCGCGGGATCGAAATGGGATATACACGAGATATCCCATGCTGTGAGGGAAGATTTTAAAATTGCGGGTCCAATATATATGGCGATTTTTTTTTTCAAAATTGCTCAAATTCACTTAAAACTTGTTACTCGGGAAGTTTCAGGGTCGCTGACTACGAATGCAATGTCAGATTCTCACAATTTTCGAAATTTAAAATGGTGGATTAAATATCGCAAATTTAAGCAATTTAGAAAAAATGTCCGCCATACTGGATTTTTGTGGATTCTAGAATTTTTACTTTTGCAGAAAATCATAATTTTTTAAAATCGATACTCGTTGGTTATAAAGAAGTCAATTTTTCCTCTATCATAATGTTAGATCTAGAATCACAGTATATTATTACAATTTTGTTCCTAAATTTGACTACAATTTTAGAATTTTTTATTTTTAAAAATTAAAATTTATTTTTTTAAATGCATTCAAGACATTATTGAAAATTAAGAAAAAAGTAAGTAAAAATTATGAAACAAGTTCAGTTTCTCAAGTAACTCTCTTAAATTAAATCACCCGAAGTATATTCTAATGATATTCATATTTATTTAAATATTTTTCTTTGTTGTGTATATGGGTGATTCTCCACAAAGTAGTAACTTTTGATAACATTAAATTTTTAAGTAAAAAATATTTTTTCTTAAATATTTCTTATGTACAATTTATAAACAATTATTTTAAAATATGATTCAAAAAATTTTTGAGCTTAAATTAACACCCTTAGTCTTATATAAAAAATTTTAAGTTTAAAATTTTAAAGGTTACAAACATTTTTTTTAAATATTTAATTTTTTACCTTAAACGAATATTCTAAGGATGTTTGCTTATTTAGAGGATTTGTAGGACATCAAAGAAAATTCTTGAAACACTTGATCACGAGTTAAAAAAAGTATAATTACGTAAATAATCATACAGAAATTAATCAATATTTTGATTAAAAACTCAGGTTAATGATATTCTTATAAAAAACAAAACACTATTCCTATGTATTTCGAATTTTATGAACCGGAGTTTACAGAAACCGGAGTTTACGAATCAAAGAAAATAAATTATTATAGCAGAAAAACTTAATAAAATATAAAGGTCTTTGCAGAATACTGCATAGATTTGACTACTTTATACCACTATTATTTTTATTTTATTTTAAATATAAACAATTCAATTATTTTTGAAGAACCGGAGTTTACATGTCATTAAAATACGCAGGAAATTAATATTAATTTTTGAAATTATAATACTAAATATCCTATTTCTTCAACTAAGTTGGACTTAAATCAAATTTTTTACCTCAATAACATTAATATTCAGTGAAAATTCAATATAAAAATGATTAAAATTACTGAAAAACAATAAACATGTAAACTCCTGTTCCAAATAACAAAAGGGTGGAGAAAGTATTTAAAAATTATTTTCGCAAAAGCTATTAATAAAAACTGGAAAACAATACACAAAAAAACGAAGCTTTTGAGATAAACTGTCGATTAGAACAGATAAAAATATTTTAAAAATATGATTTATTTAAAAAAAAATGTATTAAATCTCATGAGTCCTATGTGGAGAACCTAAAAAAGTGCAAATTTGAGGAGTTTTCAACCATTTCATGTTCTTTGATGTTAAAAAAAATATTTTTCAATCATGATATTAATAAACGTAATAACAAAGAATAACTGTACAAAGAATTAAATATTTATTTATATAAGGTTAAAAGTTATTAAGTGGGGAAGTAAAAATAACCACTCAGTGAAGAATCACCCATATATTCGCATATTAAAAAAATTATAAACAATAGGTATCGAAGTATCGATACTTGCACTGAGATACAGCTTGTATCATTAAATAATTGTTACATGCCGAGCTATTTTATAATGCGTGGTAATTATTATTATTTATGAGGGATTTCGTTTGTGCTTTTCGACTCTACGGGAATCGTGTTACATTAAGAATACAATCAAAAATGTTTCTTTTATGGTTTTATTACATTCATATAATAATTGTACATATAAACAATAACTTACATTACCTATCAACTGAAAGGGCTAGGATGAACTTCTTTGTCGATTGAACCCTTTATCTTGCTGGACAGTAACGAAATCTCGCAGGGTGTTTTTGTGATTAACAATTTTAGATTGTGATAAAACTCACTTCGATCTTTCAGTTCACAAAACAGTACGAGAACGTCGGTACCTTTAGATAGTACTTAGTTACTATTTCGCGACAGTAATCGATTTACTTTACTTAATCGTCAACTTCAGACTAATACGACAGTATTCGAAATTTATTAAAGCTTGTTCTAATGTTATTTTTATACAACATAAATCGATGAAGGCAAAACAAGGTAATGTTTGAATATCGAAGACTGAAGGATCTATCCGCGATTTCTAGTTATACAAGTTTACAGAAACTAGACAAAAAACGAAAAAGACGCCAAGACACCTGTTATACAGTGTTTATATAGGATTTTTCTACTGTTAGGCGGATGACAAAAGATGGGAGCTTATCTCATAAAATAGGCCAAGATGACTCCTGATCGTATTTTTCAGGAATAGACACGTGTGTGGCTGAACTTGAACGGTTTATCATAGGCCCAGTTCTAGGAATGGCTTAATCAGCCCGATAGTGGCTTATCTAAAAATTAGGCTATGATAAGGTCTAATCGCGCACCTAAGCGGCAGAACTAGGACGGCTTACAATAGATAAAAAGTGATTGTAAATTTTTAATCAAGCTAGGTTCTAGGAGCCTGATAAGATATCACACGCCTTGATACCGTTAAGCACATACCTAGTGGTAGTCACACATGTGGCAGAACTAGAACGGCTTATCATAGATATCGTTCTAGGAATGCACTGGTTAGCTCCTTATCTTATCCTTAGGCAAAGGACCAGGAGAACCATGTAATTTAAAACCTAATAATTAAGGATGATTGCTTATTAATATTATATTGTAATTGTTTAAAAATTAAAATTTACATTGGGATGTAACAATAATATGACTTTATCAAAGTTAAGAATAAAACCGTTCGAAAATAGGGATAACGTGACAGACTATAAATACTAGATATATTTGTATGGAAATTTGAAATAGGAATATTGGAAATTGTTATTCTGCTTGCGAAAAATTGATATAGTGTTATGGACTTTTGCACGCATTATATCAAATTATTTAATGATACAAGCTGTCTCTTAGTGTGGTGTATAGATAATTTATATGCAGTATCGTATCGGTATCGGATCGAACAGTATCGGCCCATATCTATCGTAACCTCTTTATCAGCGATCCAAGGCCGACCATCTATGCCGTTCTCGAAACACTGCCAGTAGCGCCCTCCCCTCAAACATCCAGGGTTAACCGGGGTTAACTGGAGATTCTACAGAACCCTTCCCGCTGCCTTTAAGTCAGCCTTTAAGATCATTAATATTAATGATCCCTAGATTGATAATCAATAACGTACTTGCATGGAAAACAAATTGGTAATCTTCTTAAAATTAATTTTGCTGGAGCAATTCCATAGTGTGAAAATAGACAATTTCAATTTCAAACGCGTTTTTCTCGAAACCACATTTTCGAAATCTGCACGCAGTAGAACTCAAAGAGTTTTCATCCGATTGACTTGAAATTTTAACTGTAACTTCTTAATTAGATTATCTAAAGAAGTACACACGATTTTAACAATACAGTAGAACGTCTCTAGTTTCAAGGTCCTATCGTTTCAAGTTTCTCCTATTTCAACCAACCACCACGTAACCAAATCATGACATCGGTAAAATTAAATACTTGATAAAGGCGGTTAATTTAAAAACACTTACGAAAAATGATTTCTATTATTATTAAGTAATCAATTTTATATTTTAATATAATTATGAATTGAGTTTATTGACTAATTAAACGAAATTTAACAATATAATTATGAAAATTGTGATAAATTTAAAAAATACTTACGAAAAAAGACTTCAATAATTATTAAGTAATTAATATTATAATAAAAAGTTTTATTGTAACTCATACTAATTTTCTTCAAGGCAAATGTAAGTTTTTTATGCAACAACAAATAATACTTCTTGGCATTTGTTTATTTTATTTTTTTTAAAAATAGACTTTTTAATAAAGTAATTAGTGCAAAATATTATTACCAAGTATGTGATTGATAACAAGTAACTAAGCATTAAATGTAATGTTTATTGAAATTTTATTTTTTTGAAATTTACATACTCAAGTTTATATTTTCGCAATCTTCAAAATTTATTTAAACTAGCCCGCCTGTCTACGTCATGCGCAGTAACTTACTGCTGTCCAATTACCCCTGATGGGTCTCGAGTCTATCGTTTTAAGTTCCCCCAAAATGTTGAAACTAGAGACGTTCTACTGTAGATGAAAAAAAAATTTTTTTAGAAATATTTAAATAGCGATTTTTTAGTGGAAAAATCGATTTTTTTTTCAAAGTCTCGCCATTTTTCGAAAAAATTTTATAAAATTGTAATTTTGTGTACTTCTCTAGATAAACTCGTCTAGTTTATGAAAAACATTTTTTTATGCTTACACATGATGGTCCAAGAGACTTATACTGCGTGCAACAGAGCCACTTTTTTAAATATCACGTTATATTTATCGACCGAAAACCGCCATTTTGTAAAGTCATGGCAATAAACAATTTTTTTCATATACCTGAAGAGTTGCTTAGTTGATCTATATGGTATTTTTTTATGTTCATTCAAAAACCTGCTCAGAAAAAAATTTTGAAAAAAGCCTATTCTTTAGGCCTCTTACTAGATGTAACCCTTTAAGTACTGGAATAAGTATTGGTTTCAGTATTAGAAGATCCAATATTTTTTTCGCCAAACATTCTTAAAAACGTTACTGGTTGCGCACTAAGTTTCTATGTTTCTCAGGTCTGCGCAGTAGTTTTTTTTGTACATTTAATACATAGAAAATTAAAAAAGAAATTTTAAAAATATATTACGCGAAAAACTTTTGGAGTTTCCAATACTTAAACCAATACTTATTACAGTACTTAATCCAATACTTACTCTCAATACTTAATCCAATACTTATTTTTCATAAGGCAAGATTATGGCAAGACACAGTTTTCGGCGAAATTCGTAAAGTAATCCTACCTGCTATATTATGCACCCAAAAACTGTGTTTTGCAAAATAGCACTTTGATCAGAAATTTTTCTTTGTTCGATTGTTAGAAGTTAAAGAAAATATTTAGTCCTAATTTTAGCATCAATTGGGACCGGTTTCTTAAAATTTTGATCTACTAATTTTATGTACGAAGGAATATTTTAATTCGCTTTATTAAATAATTAATTAATTAATTAATAAAGCGAATTTAAATATTAATTAATAAAGCGAATTTAAATATTCCTTCGTACATAAAATTAGCAGATCCATATTTTAAGAAACCGGTTATTAATTAATTAATTAATTATACTTTTCATGATTTTGAATCATGTACTATAAGTTCTCATGATGTGCTGTTGACACGTTTTTATCTCAATGTGCAACTTAGTGGTTTTATTTAAAAAATTAACGATTCGTTTTCATATAAATGAATATAAGAGACATTAATTACGCGCATTTAGCGCTAGTGCACATAAAAGATATAAACTTTGAACTTATATTTTGTAGCTCACAAACGGTTAAAGTTGATCGGATTGGCCTAATTTCAAAGATAAATACGTCAGAAATACTGATGCAAAGTTTGAAAAAAATGTGACGAAAGTCAATCCATGCGACAAATACCTTAAGATTTATAGAAAAATTATTTATGTTTAAAGAAATTCCAATAAAAATTATTTATACGTGATTTTACAATAGCATTTGTCGAATAATTAATTTTAGAAAACATAAAATTTACCGCGACGCACAGTGGTCCAGAAATGGATTTCCGCAGACAAATACGCCTACAGGTCGCAGTTCTTATTTCTTAACCATTTTTAAGTTTTTTTTTTTAAATACTCTGCATTAAATTCTTAACAAACGTAAGAGAACCAATTTTTGCTTTAGTTTAAACTTCAGAGGTTATGTTAATAAAAAAATATATCTAAATATTTTTTCAATAAAGGAAAAGACATGTAACTTCATTTTTGGAAGGTAAATAAATGTAATCAAGGTCAAAGACCTTAATTCGAAATATTAAATTTTTTTGACCCCGGAATCAGAAAGAGCAGAAAATTTTACATCCGAATACGCTCTGACCATTTTTATGAACCGACCTTTCAAGGTCATATAGAGGTCAAAATCTTCTTTTAATCTTTTGGTCGGAATATTAGCTACAAATCGGTTTCAGAACAGTTGTTCTTTATGTTTTTGAGGTCGCTTATTAGGATCATGATGTAAGTGGTTTTATGAAATAAGAGGTTCATAGTCCAAAATTAAAAATAGGTCGATTTATTTTGGCAGTTTAAATTTAACAATAATATTTTGTAGATTTCACTCTATAACGTGTAGAATCTACTATTCCCTTCCTTCCGTGCAGTTTTAAAAGTCGTGAAGATTTAAGTATCGTCAATTGAAACTTGTATAATAGTTAAAATGTTACTGAACATACGGAAAGAAGCGTGAAGTTTAAAGTTTTATTGGTTCTGAAAAAAAAATCCAGAAAAACGCAAAAAAATGGTCCGTTACACGGGATGACCCTCTTCAGGGGGTCTGTTTCATAAAAAAATTTCAAAAAATCGATTTTTCAAAAATATATTTTTTTTACTGTATATGTATGTAGAAATCAGGGAAAAATATTTATTAATATATCCGAGCACAAAAACAGGCTCCAGAAGCCAAAAAATAGAAGGGTGTCTCCGCTCATTAGGACCAAAATGTAATTTACCATTCAAAAAGGTCTAGATAAAAAAAAATGTCCGCCATATTGGATCCGACATTTTGAAAATCAGACTATGGATTTGTAATGAGCGACTCAAAAAACATTTACATATGCAACGTCATGAGAAACCATTTAGAAATAGCTTCGGCATTGCAAAGAGACTAAAAACTTTAAAAGCGTTTTTCTCGAAACCGTGTTTTTTGACACGGTTGACACGATTTAAAAAAATCTATTGCATCTATCGCGTTCAAATTTTCAGGACTTCTTCTACACATAAGTGGCTATCGCATGAACTAGGATTTTAATTTTTCATCAATATTTACTAATATTTTAAACAATTTAAGTTGTAAAAACAAGGTAGAAAAATTAAAATGTCCGCCATTTTGTTTTGTTTTACCCGATCACAAAAATCGTAGTTCATGCGATAGCGAGTGATCTATATTTTAAGAATCCGTTTTATTTTTTAGTTTTACATGTAGCCTTTCAAAGGTATCGTGTCAACCAGGAAAAAAGTGGTATAGTTCAAGCTGTGATTTCTCGGAAAGAAACCTGAAAAATCAATAAACAGAGTTTTTTATTATAATTTAATATTCGCATTTTGAAGTACGAAAACATAAAAAAGTTTTAAAAAAATTAATCAAAAAAAGAAAATCTTGAAAAAAAGGTCGTTTGTAACCCATTAACGCCGGAATGTACAAAATTTTTGCATAAAGTTTGACATCATTTAGTTGTATTATAACATAATAAGATAAAGTGGGCTAAAGGCATTTCTTTTTACTCAAGAATCGCTTTTTCAGATTCTGCAATAAAAAATGAATTATATTTATAAATAATCAAATTACGGACAGTTTTATAATAAAAAAACTAGGCCTGTGCGGTAAACCGGTATACCAGTTTTTTTTCGGTATTTCTGGAAACCGGTTTCCGGTTATGAGTTCCCGTGTTTAAACTATCACTAGGATTATAGGTAACTTGAAGAAAGGAGACACTTTAATTAAATCAAAAATCACAATGTTTATTAATATTAATGTCAAGTAAGGCACAATTAAAATTTACACAGTTTGCGTGGTAAAATGTAACAATCACATATCACGAGAACTTTAATAGAAATTATATTCGATAAGGTAAAGAACCGACCGTGAAATATTAAACCTTTTGTTTCAGGAAATTGTCCGTTAAACTGTGAGATTTCTCAAAGCATGTAATTTAAAAATAGTAAAGAGAGTTCATAAAACCAATCAGTCCAATCAAAGAATTGAGCGAGATTAAGCCAAGAATGAGAACTCTGGAAGGTTCACAAGGTTACCTTGAAAGCTAGCGGGTTAACTCGAGAGTTGCTCAAGGGTGCGGGTAAACCAGACCTAGTGAACGCGGGATTGACGGGTCCAGAGAACTCCCCAAGAATTGAAAATAATCTCAACCTGAGAAAATCTGATTGATTTTACTGAACCGCTTGAAACAGAGGGTATAACTTTAAGATAAAGAAGCGAGTTTAACAATTATATTTTGGCGAGGTTTTCTCGACGAAAGCCAAAAAAGGACTGACAAATGATGACCTGACCCCTTCTCTCGTGCAGTTAGGGGGCGGAAGGGAAAGGGTCGAGTTTTTAGATGGAAACGGAACTGAATTTTAATGCATTTTCCCAGTGTCGCGCTCAAGAATTTTTATGACAGTACCTGGGTCAGGGAAGAAAACGGTCGGAGCGTCGCGAAACAACAATTTAACGATAGAAAAATATCTCTAGATTTAAAACAGACAAAATTCTCAATTTAGAAAACAAATCATTCTTTTAACATCTTTTAACATCCCGGTTTCCGGTTTTTTTTAAAAAATGGATTTTAGTTTTAAAACCGGTTTTACCGCGTAAATTTTTCCAAGATGTCGGCGGTTCTTCACTCTAAAAACAGGTATCTTACAAGTATCTTAGACAAATATTTTAAGACATAAGACATTTAGGAAGCGTCTTACAGTTATTTTTAAGACACTTTCTCAATGGTTTAAAATTAAGACACCCTGAAATGTCTTAAAAGTAAGGCAAAATAAGACACTTGTTTTTAGAGTGTTGAACCAGTTTTCTTTTTAAATAAAATGGTATTTAAAAAACCGGTATTTTTTTAGAAATCCGGTATTTTAAAAACAATTTTTTTTTTAAAATATTGGTTTTTTAAAGAAAACCCGGTTTTTTCAAAAACCAAAAACCGGTTATGGATTTTCAATACCACACAGGCCTAAAAAAAACACGATTTTTTTACATTTTTTTTTGCATTCAATTTTTTTGGATCCTTTATAGTAGAGGGATATCTCTGATTGCTACCAATATCGTGTCAAAAATATTTCAGCTAAAACATATGACTATTGCGAAAATTAAATGTCAAGATAGAGCTCTCAAAATAGCGACTGAAGATGATTTTTTTTTTGCAAAATTCTAATGAGATGTATGAAATTTTGAAAACTTTTTGATTATTAATCATACTGCGTACAAAGAGGTTTTTGGGGGCGCTGATTACGAATCTGAAGTCGGATTTTAAAAATTAAAAATGGCGGATCCAATATGGCGGACGAAATTGTGGACGAAATTGTGGATATAGCTTGGAAACAATTAAATATATTGAAAATACCTCCAAAAAGGGTTTATATAAAGCTTGAAAAGCTCAATAATGTTTTGTCGCATTGTCAAGAATTTCACCTATAGAAATACTAAGAGGTGATGGACAAATAAAAGTTTGTAAATTTGTGAATTGCATAACAGACGAATTAGGGAATAAATTATCTCTTGCAATAATGGCTTTTGCTTTTCCTAACGCATGGCAAACTTCTTTCTCAAAATTTAATCTCTCTTCGGAAGCAGCATCTTACTCATTTTCATTTATTAAAGCTTCAATTTAAGTTTGGATTCTACTGAATTCTTCTTCAATGTTTAACGTTCTAGAAAGTCTTTTTTTCAATATTTTGACAATTATCACACTAGGAGGTTTATCATTATAATTTTGCAATTTCGCTATTTTGGACTTTAAAGTAAGTCGCTCTCGAATTAACGTTCTATAGGTGCGTTACAAGGTTGTTTTAGTTCAAGATTTCGTTAAGATGTTTAGTCATTCGCGCATTTTAGATTTTCGATATTTAAAAATCATACAGATTCGTTATCGTTGGAGTTAGTTGTGAATTTTCTCCTTAATTCATACACAAATATAAGAGATAATGATATTTACGATTACACCAAGATTTGTTTTAATTAGAGTTAGTTGTAAATTTTTTCGTTAATTCACAAAAAAACGCAGGAAATTTCGATATAATCACGTAGATTCCATTCGGCTAGAATTGGTTGTGAACTTTTTCGTTAATTCACACACAAAAACACAGGGAAAATCCGTCTCGAAGAACCATATGTCGCGATGCGGATGACAAATATAATAAAATTGTCATCACTCCTTCAATAAATTACACTGTGCAATATTAAAATTCTGAACTGATTTTTGAGAATTGACGCTGAAAGTACTTGTAAAAAGTAGAAATTCTGCATCATTACTTTTGACAAATTGGTTCGGGTTTGGATTTTATGCTATCATCCATTTTTTTTTTTTGCTCAAACTGGATTTTGACAACTTGTTCGATATTTTGATACGGCTATATCTCGTATACCGAGAGAAATATTTTTTTTGTGTCTGCTGTAAAGTTGCAGGTATCGAAAAGGAGAGAAAAATGCAGAACAAACTTACCCGAAAAAATTGCATCTAGTGCCTCAAAATCGCAAAAATGACCATTTTAAAACCATTTTTCTACAATTTTCTACCATTTTTGGTCAATAGCTCGACCACACATCCTCAAATATATCGTTTTTTCTGCTTTATTTCGAATGAAACAAATGTTATTCAATTCATCTTATGGTTACATAGAAAATATGAGTTTACCCTGTCGAAAGTAAACCACTCAAAATCCACTGAAAAAACCACTGGCCCAGTGATTTTTCAGTGGTCTGACCTGCATATCTTCAGATAGAATTTTTTTTGGAGTTGGGGTAACAATAGTACAATAGTTTTAAATGCCAAGTAGTTTTGTAGGGGAGTAAACTTCGACTCTTTAACGAAAAAAATTTACAAGCAATTTGACCTGGAAATTCAGGTCGAACACCGATTCCTGATTGTAATTTTTTTTCCTTTTATGGTTCCCGTAACCCAAAATTTTTATGATTAAAAACTTTTGCAATTTCAAAAATTAAAATTGAAGGAAATAAATTTTCAAAGCTATTTTTATTATTATGAAAAATAACTTTTTTGAGGAAATTTTTAGATATTCTTTATCGTTAGAACACGTAGAATATTAATATTTAATTTTTAAATTTATTAATGCGAAATTAGAGAAATTTTTGTTCCCGATTTTTAAATAAATTCAGGAGTCTTCAAGTTTTATGATCTCTCTGGACCCTTCTACGAGGCCTTGAATATATTAAAAATTGACCTGTGAAAATTTTGTTTCTTAACAAATAAAATTGTTTAAATTTTAATGATAGAAAATTGTTTCTTTTAAATTTAGAATCTGTAAGTTCTAACAATTACGTACATATAAAAATTTCCCCAAAAATCCTAAATTTGAATGAATAATATCGTATCTCATAAACGGTAGCAGATACTAAAAAACTGATGTCATTTTTGGATTTTTGAATAGAAGTATGTATTATGTTCACGGTAATAACATATATTTATATAATTGGCTAAATTCTTAAACAACAAATATAATATTGGAATAAAAAATTTAAATTATTTAAAATTGTAAAAAAGAAAGGTTATCCTTCCATTTTATGAGGGTAAAGGCCATAAAACGGTTTGGGACTTCCAGGCCAACTGTCATAAATCAACCCTCACAATAGATATTTTCAGTGGCGAATTGTCCCAAATCACAACTGAGAAACCACTTAAAAACAACTGGGATTTCAGTGGTTCTGTCTCAGTGATTTTTCAGTGTTTTTCTTTCGACAGGGTATGCTTGTATGAAAAAAATGTTGAGAAAATTTTTCAACAGATGGCTCTAGTACAAGTGTGTTTATGGCAACTTGAGCTAGGGATAGGCGATCTCGATTCGATCTTCTGAGAATCGATCTTTTTGTTCCGATTAATCGATTTTTTCTATTTTTTTATACTTCCGATTAATCAATGTCGAAGATCGTTTGCGAGATCGTTGAAAATGAATCAATTAAATCGATTAGTTGAAAGTATAAAAAAATCGATTAATCGAAACGAAAAGATTGATTCTCAGAAGATCGAATCGAGATCGCCCATGCTCAAGTTGCCATAAACACACTTGTACTAACGCCATCTGTTCAAAAATTTTCCCAACATTTTTTCATACAACCATAAACTTATATTTTATATGTAACTAGCTTTCAAGGCGCCTTCGGCGGGCATCGAAATCTAGTGGCGTGCCACCAACAGTATTTTTTGACAGAAAGTAAAGTTTTATCGGTCAAGCCATTTCTGAGTGATAGTGGAACAAAATATTGAGGACAGACAGACAGACAGACAGACATACACACATACCCATATACAAACAAAAATTTTTTATTGGCATTTTTGGAATCCTTGTTGTTCAAAATGACAATATATGACAAAAATTTTGAATTTGGAGCAATGTACAGACAAAAGTCTTATTTTATTAATATAGATAATAGCCATAAGATGAATTTGAAAAACATTTGTTTCATTCGAAATAAAGCAGAAAAAACGACATATTTGTGGATGTGTGGTCTAGCTATTGACCAAAAATGGTGAAAAATTGTAGAAGAATGGTTAAAAAATTGTCATTTTTGCTAATTTGAGGCACCAGATGCAATTTTTTCGAGTAAGTTTGTTCCGCATTTTTTTCGCCCATTCGGTACCTACAACTTTGCTGCATAAAAAAAGTATTTCTCTCGGTTTACGAGATATAGCCGTATCAAAATATCGAAAAAGTTTTCAAAATCCAGTTTGAGCAAAAAAATGGATAGCATAAAATCTAAACCTGAACCTATTTGGCAAAAGTAATGATGCAGAATTTCTAGTTTTTGCAAGTACTTTCAGCAGCGTTTCTCAAAAATCGGTTCAGAATCGATGACCTTAAAAATGTTGCACTGTGTTAATGTTAAAGATTTCAATTAAAGAAGAAACTTAGTACGTTCTACTATACTACATTTATTAGCATTAAAGATGTACATTGGTTCGCGAGTGATTTTTTTGAGAGATTCGATTCATGTTGCTTTCATCGAAAATTTTCGTTTTGAACTAACTGTGGGAAATTGTCAATCGGTCGTTCAAGGGGCATTTGGAGTACAAAAATTAAGGGTGGGGGTAACCTTAAGGTAGTATTATACTTTATAAGCTGTCAAAGATGACTTTAAAAAACAATTTTTTTCTCGGTGATAATTTTATTTGAAGCATTGAAAGTTTTGGCATCATATTTTTGACATTTTTGGCTGTCAAAAATATAAAATAACTTTTTTTACTGTGCCTGTTTCATCACTAAAGGACGCCAAAGTCAAGATAAAAAATAAACGATAAATTGGCGGACAAGATACGGCCTCAAAGAAACATCCAATCTGAAAAATTCAAATGTGGTTTTAAAGCTGATACATGTGGTTAGGCATCTCCCCTAACCCCAATAAAAAATATTAAAAAATAAAAAATGGCGCCAATTTAAAAAAAAAAAATGGGTATTTTTTGGGGTTTTTTTTTTGAGTCGTTAAAAAAACAAAAAACAAATTAGACAATCAGATTTAGGGGGAATGCCTGAAGGATTTCATAACAAAGAAATTGATCTAAGGTTTTTTAAAATGCTGTGGCTATTCGTCCCACTAGCGGGACGAATAAGCGAAGGTTCTTATTTGTCCCGTTTCGAAAAATACAGGAGTGGGGTGATGGGACAAATAAAAACCGTCACTTATTCGCCCCGTCACACAACAAAAATGTACTAATTCAATGTTCTGTAATTAAAAAAGTATTAAATATTTTTAAATATAACTCAATAGTTTAACCTCAAAATACAGGCATACCGAGATACCCAAATATTCAAGTCCAATATTAACCTTAAATCCACTATAAAACGTCAGACAATCAAAATTATTTTATAAAAAGTAGCGCAAAATTAAAAAAGTTTGAAAAAAAATTAAAAAATATCAAAAAATGTATATGTGTAGAAAATGGTTGAATAATGACAAAAATAACTGAAATTCAGAAAAAAAAAATTATGAAAAATGAAAAATATATTCAAAAATGAAGTAACAAAATAAAAAATTTAATACACTATTTAAAAAATTGTATAAAATAATTGAAAAATTAATGATATAATTAGAATGTGAAGAAACTAATGGAGTAATGACATAAATAATTGAAAACTGATCTTCAAAAGTTAATAAATTCATGATAATAATAAAAAGATTGAAGAAAATGACATTTAAAGAAAATAATTCCAAAATGTCAAAAATATTTGAATATTGACAAAAATAGTTAAAACTTGAAAAAATAATTGAGAAATAACAAAAATAATTGATAATTTTAAATAAAATTAAAAATTTGAAGAAAATATTTGAAAACTTGACAAAACAATTGAAATATTGAAATAAATAATTCAAAACTGGTGAAAAATTAAAAAATTATCGACAATAATTGGTTAAATCCATTTCAAATCATGCAGGCAGACTAACTTCAAGTTGTAGATTTAACTGCCTCTAAAATATGTTATTCTATATAAAAAATAAAAGAACACGTATTTTTTTATTTTCGATAAAAGTTATTTTTAACGAAGTTACGAGCAGTTGAATTTTGAATGGTAAAACTCAAAATAACAGTGAAAGAAATTTGTTTCACTTGTAATTTTTTTCCTAATTAATGTAATCACGTTTTGTTTCTTGGATATTTTGGGTGGACTTTTCTTCTTCAAAATGCCGTTTAAAAATTTTAAAAAACTTAAAAATTAACCAAATTAATGATGATTTTCCAAAAATAAATAATGTCCATTTTCTTAAAAACCCCAGCTTTTTTTTCTTTAAAATTTTGACCATAAATTCTTATTAATATAAGCAAATATTCCTATAAGTTTCAAGGATGCTAAACCATACTGTCAGTCAGGAGAATTTCTTTTCCAAAATAATTTTTTGCTTAAAGTTTGAGATTATACAAATACAAGTTTATACATGATTACGAACAAAGTGCAATGAATTCAACTGAAGTAAGTCCTTTTATATAAAATCAATAATTAATGCACACTAACAATCTCAAATTGTAAGCAAAAGATTATTTTAGAAAAAAAATTCTCCTGGCTGACAGTATGGTTTAGCATCCTTGAAACTTTTAGGAATATTTGCTTATATTAATAAGAATTTATGGTCAAAATTAAAAAAAAAGCTGTGGTTTTTTAAGAAAATTGACCTTATATAGTTTTGGAAAATTATCATTAATTTTGTTAAATTTTAAGTTTTTTAAAATTTTCAAACGGCATTTTGAAGAAGAAAAGACCACCTAAAGGATCCAAAAAACAAAACTTGATTAAATTAATTAGGAAAAAAATTACAAGGGAAACAAATGTTTTTCACTGTTATTTTGAGTTTAACGATTCAAATTTCAATGTGCTCGTAACTTGATTAAAAATAACTTTTATCGAAAATAAAAAAATACGTGTCCTTTTATTTTTCATATAGAATAACATATTTTAGAGGCAGTTAAATCTACAACTTGAAGTTAGTCTGCCTGCATGATTTGAAATGGATTCAACCAATTGTAAAGTTAAAAAAAAATTATAAATTTGAGGAAAATAATTGAAAGTTGAAGAGAATAATTCAAAAATGGCAAAAAATTCAAATATGAAAAAAATAATTAAAGCTTGAAGAACATAATTGAAAGAGGTGTAAAAAAAATTAATAAATTCGTAACAATAATAAAAATAATTATGAAAATAATTGAAAACAGGTGTAAGAAATTTAGAAGTTTATGACAATAAAAAAATTGAATGAAATAATTGCAATTTGTAAAAAATAATTCTGAAATGTCAAAAATAATAAAAATATGAGAATAATAATTATAAAAAAACAAAAATAATTGATTAATGACAAAAGTAATTGAAATTTGAAGAAAATAATTGAAAAATAATGAAAGTAAATTGAACTTGTGTAGAAAATTTGGATATTCCTGACAATAATTTGAAGATTGAAGAACACAATTGAAATTTAAAAAAAATTATTTATTTATTTCTACATAAACAGGCAAGTACAAAGAAAAGAAAAGAGCCCTTTCGTACAATGATGTACTCATAATAAGAAAAATTACAATAAATATAAAATTAATCAATCCATTCAAAACTAAACCAAGTCGCCGAGGTAACAACAATGAATAAAAACTATGAAAGTGGCATTTTTAACAATTTATAAAAATTTTATAAAAACTGAGAACATTAGTATCCACATCAGGTTAATCGGGAACAGACTTCTAGTCAATACTATAAGTCATTTTGACACCACTTAGCAAAAGGAAAATTACAAGAAGATAATTGAACAATAACAAAAATAATCGTATTTTGAGAAAAATAATTGATAACTAGTGCATAAAATTATAAATTTAAAGGCAATACTTGAAAAATTGACCAAACAATTGAAATCATAAAAACTGATTGAATAATGACATATATAATTGAAGTTTGAAGAGGTGCGAGTCCATGAGTCTTTTAAAACATTTCGGAGTAGGTCCAAGGATTGAAATGAAACTTCGTATTTTTATTCTTAGTGTTAAAATGTTCCAAAAACGCGAGGTTTTAAATAAAAACAATTATTAGTTTAAAAAATAAGAAGTTTGTTTACATTTTTTAAAATGTCTATATCTTCTGAACGGTTAAAGATAATTAAGTTTTCTTGGTGGCAAAAAATTCAGTCAAATAAGGCCATTAAAATGTGTTATTAGCATTTTTAACATATTTTGTTAATTAAAAAAGTTATTTAAACAAATTAAGATAACTTACGACCGTGGTGTCCAAATTGAAAAATTTAAAGATGAAAATAATCCTTACGTTACGCTCTTTCACATCGAAAATGAAAAACAAAGGGCACTCTTTAAACTTTGCTAATAATTAAGAATTTGTTGTCCGTTTGACAGCGCTTTGTTGTCTGTCAGTCAGCCGTTAGAATCTGCGCGCGCCGCTTTAGTTTCACTTACAAAGAACACATTACACGTTGAGCAATTGAGCAGAAATAAACACTTGTGAAAAGTGAGGTTTGGCTTCTAACTAGTTTTAGAATTGCAAATTTAAAAAAAACAATTTGCATTATTTGCAATTCTGAAACTAGTTAGAAGACAAACCTCACTTTTCACAAGTGTTTATTTCTGCTCAACTGTTCAACGTGTAATGTGTTCTTTGTAAGTGAAACTAAGGCGGCGCGCGCAGATTCTAACGGCTGACTGACAGACAACAAAGCGCTGTCAAACGGACAACAAATTCTTAATTATTAGCAAAGTTTAAAGAGTGCCCTTTGTTTTTCATTTTCGATGTGAAAGATCGTAACGTAAGGATTATTTTCATCTTTAAATTTTTCAATTTGGACACCACGGTCGTAAGTTATCTTAATTTGTTTAAATAACTTTTTTAATTAACAAAATATGTTAAAAATGCTTATAACACATTTTAATGGCCTTATTTTACTGAATTTTTTGCCATCAAGAAAACTTAATTATCTTTAACCGTTCAGAAGATATAGACATTTTAAAAAATGTAAACAAACTTCTTATTTTTTAAACTAATAATTGTTTTTATTTAAAACCTCGCGTTTTTGGAACATTTTAACACTAAGAATAAAAATACGAAGTTTCATTTCAATCCTTGGACCTACTCCGAAATGTTTTAAAAGACTCATGGACTCGCACAGAGAATAATGAAAATTTGTTGAAATTCATTGAAAAACAATGTACAAATTTAATAAACTTATGACAATAATCCTTATTAGATAAATATTATCCATCCATTTGTTTTATTTATTATTAAAGTTCAATTTCTAAAATATATGGAAAAATAATCGCGCGCTTGTGCGCGTTATAGATTTTGCTAGTGAAAGTAAAAAAGTTTACTAAAGAAAATAATAATAATCTATAATTAAAATCTACAAATTTATCCTTTTAATTCTCATTTTTGAATTTCGAGCTACTTTTCATAAAATAATTTTGATTGTCTGACATTTGATAATGGATTTAAGGTTAAGTTCAGACTTGAATATTAGACATATTTGGGTATCTCGGTATGCCTGTATTTTGAGGTTAAATTATTGAGTTATATTTAAAAATATTTAATACTTTTTTAATTAGAGAACATTAAATTAGTACATTTTTGTTGTGTGACGAATAAGTGACGGTTTTTATTTGTCCCGTCACCCCACTTCTTTATTTTTCGAAACGGAACAAATAAGAATCGCCACTTACTCGTCCCGCTAGTGGGACGAATAGCTACAGCGTTTTTAAAATTGATTAAAAAGAACTCGAGTTATGCTGTTGTATGCTGTCTGCCAATTTGACAAACATCGTTTTGAGAAAAACGCGTTTAAAGTTTTGTGTGTAATGAGTCGATGTACATTAGGGTGGTCCAAAACAAAAATATTTTTTTTTTAATGCTCTCACCCCCTAGGATTGTTCTATATCGAAAAAAAAATACCCTTATTTTTTGTTTTTGTTTTTGTTTTTTTTTATTTAGATGGGGCTCAAAGCGCTCAAAGTTTTTTCGTAGAAATGGTATAGAATCGCTGAAAATCAGTATTTTTCAATCGTGCAACTCTATTTCTCTTCAGAAGACTTCAAACAATAATGCCAAATTGTTTATTTAACGATTTTTTAATATTAACTATTTTTTAAAGGGCCCCAAAAAACCCCAATAAAAACCAATTTTGTAATTTATGGGGTTTTTTGGGGCCCTTTAAAAAATAGTTAATATTAAAAAATCGTTAAATAAACAATTTGGCATTATTGTTTGAAGTCTTCTGAAGAGAAATAGAGTTGGACGATTGAAAAATACTGATTTTCAGCGATTCTATACCACTTCTACAAAAAAGCCTTTTTTTCCCATGCATTTTGCATGGGAAACTTTGAGCGCTTTGAGCCTCATCTAAATAAAAAAAAAAACAAAAACAAAAAATAGGGGTATTTTTTTTTCGATATAGAACAATCCTAGGGGGTGAGAGCTCTAAAAAAAATATTTTTGTTTTCCCATGCATTTTTGGACTACCCTAATGTACATATGTATAACTTTTACATGTGTATAATTTTTTTATTTCTTCGAATTTTAATCTGCAATTAAGAAATTATATTCTTGAGGTATAATGTAGACCACAAAAATAAAATTAAAAAAAGTCGATTTTTTGATCGATGCAAAGTACAATACTACCTTAATAGACAATATTGTGCTAGAAGTACCAGAGATCGATTATCTTTGGTTACTTTGTTTTGCCTTTTTGATACCTTTATTAGTACGGCGGGATTTTGTCATTGAACTCCCGATACCTAAAGAAGCTGACTATCAGATGACACAAGAACCACTCGATACTCCGAAAAAGAAGCGTTTAACCCTAAAAATCCTCTCCCACGGCGTTCGCTCCTGATGTTCACAACTATTGAATAGAAGTTAAATTCAATAAATTCTATAAATCTAGTGTTTTTATTTGAAGTTTTCTATGTTTTCAGCTATTTTTCTAGGGGGTGGCATCTTTCAAGATGAAAATGTTCATTTAAAAAAAAAGTTGAAAGTCGATCAACAATTAGAGGCTGTGAAATGTTTGGCACAGTAAATCCCACTTTTTTCCCACTGTGCGACGTAACGGTTGTCAAAACTTTTAAAAAATATTAGTGAAATGAATAGAATATTAGTGGTAAATGTACAAAAAGATTATATAGAAAAAAAAAAAAAATTTTAAACTGTTGTTGAAAATATACAATTTATATAGTTTTAGTTTTCGCCCTTACAAAAACTATGTTGCATATATTATACGAAGGCAAATAAAACCAAACAACTCACAATATACGTAGACCATTAAGCAAATGCTAAACAATTAAACTCCTTTATCATGACAGTCTGTTGTATCAATTGTACTTCTATTTTATGACTTCAAAGAGGCCTAATAAAATCTTGTTATTCTATAAAAATGGTGAAAACAAATTTTATACTGGTAAATTTGGCAAATTTTAACTTTTACACTGAGACTGATTCATTGAGATCTCTGAGCTTTACAAGCTTCGGATTTTTGCTTTTATTTGTTCGTGGTTACAAAATAAATAAAAACAAAACTCGAAATTTTCAATTCTTCGCGTTTTCTAATTCGCCCATGAGGGCGAAATTTCGGAAAATGTTTTTATTGAATATTTTTTATCTAAATATAATTCAAACATCAACAATTTGTACATACTGTCCAGACATATTTTGTTTTCGTTCTCCAGTAAAATTACCATTTAGCTGCTTAGGTCCCCCTTTTCAAAGCATGTCATATTTACGTTTTAATATTTACTTGATTATAATTTTATTTCTAGAAGGACGGCAGTAAGCGTGTCTACATTGGCAGAACTGTCTATTGGTCCGAAAAAATTGGAAGAAAATACTAAGAATAATGAAGAATTAGAAGACAGCGAGTTTTCAAAACCAAAAAATTCTTATGATTCTAAAAACAGGTTTTTTTCCAAAAAAAGAACAAGACATGAAGCGTTTAATTCTGAATCTGAGGATGATGAAATTAAGCTAAAAATAACTAAACTTCAAAAAAAATTTGTAACTAAAATTTCAGATGCCATAGCAAAGGCTGAAACAGCAGCTTTAAACTGCATTTTAAAGCCATTAGAGGGTCCATTGGAAATTAAAATTAAGTTAAAGCAACTTTTTAGTAATCTAAATATAGAAATCCAAGAGCGTAGCAAAAGTTATTTTCATTACGATGCAGCTAAGACTAAACGAACTCAGACAGATTTTTCTGAAAAAATGAAAATTTTTGAAGCTCTGAAACAGATTAATCAAGAATATTTAAGTAACGATACTTCGTCTTGTACAATTGACAAACAAAATGAAGATGATAGTTCAAGTGAATTAATTTCCGAAACAGATCCTGAAGAAATTTTTGAACTCATTGAAAAAGAATTTGAAGAAGAGAATCGGAATCCACAAATAGGTAACGAACAGAGTAAGTCGCGAAAAGATAATGAAGAAGAAAATGATGGCAAAAATCCAACTGTACTCGAAAAAGATAAGATTGGAGACAAAGATGACGACATAAGAATTAATAATCAGAACGAAAACAGTTTGATTGAACAAAATTCAAAATGCGTTGAAGAAACAAAACATTCTGACAAAGCAAAAAATTGCTTAGGTATACATGGTTTTGTTTCACATGAATTTGACAAGGAATTAATGGTGGGTGAAGTTAACAATTTATTAGATATGCAGAATAGAACGACTAAAGAAAAAAACTTGCGATCAGAAAATTCATGTTTTGATAGTTCAAGCGAATTAAATTCCGAAACAGATCCTGAAGAAATTGTCGAAAATATCGACAAAGAGTTTGAAGAAGAGAAACAGAGTTCAAAAATAGGTGACGAACAGAGTAAGTCGCAAAAATATAATGAAGAAAAAAATGATGGCAAAAATCCAACTGTACTCGAAAAGGATATGATTTGTGACAAAGATGACGACATAAGAATTAATAATCAAAACGAAAACAGTTTGATTGAACAAAATTCAAAATGTACTGAAGAAACAAATCATTCTGATAAAGCAATAAATTGCTTAGGTAAACAAGGTTTTGGTTCACATGAATTCGACAGGGAATTAATGGTGGGTGAAGTTAACAATTTATTAGATATGCAAAACGGATCGACTCAAGAAAAACACTTGCCATCAGAAAATTCAGGTTTTGATAGTTCAAGCGAATTAAATTCCGAAACAAATCCTGAAGAAATTGTCGAAAATATCGACAAAGAGTTTGAAGAAGAGAAACAGAGTTCAAAAATAGGTGACAAACAGAGTAAGTCGCAAAAATATAATGAAGAAAAAAATGATGGCAAAAATCCAACTGTACTCGAAAAGGATATGATTTGTGACAAAGATGACGACATAAGAATTAATAATCAAAACGAAAACAGTTTGATTGAACAAAATTCAAAATGTACTGAAGAAACAAATCATTCTGATAAAGCAATAAATTGCTTAGGTAAACAAGGTTTTGGTTCACATGAATTCGACAGGGAATTAATGGTGGGTGAAGTTAACAATTTATCAGATATGCAGAACGGAACGATTGAAGAAAAAAACCTGCGATCAGAAAATTCAGGTTTTGATAGTTCAAGCGAATTAAATTCCGAAACAGATCCTGAAGAAATTGTCGAAAATATCGACAAAGAGTTTGAAGAAGAGAATCAGAGTTCAAAAATAGGTGACGAACAGAGTAAGTCGCAAAAACATAATGAAGAAAAAAATGATGGCAAAAATCCAACTGTACTCGAAAAAGATATAATTTGTGACAAAGATGACGACATGAGAATTAATAATCAAAACGAAAACAGTTTGATTGAACAAAATTCAAAATGTATTGAAGAAACAAATCACTCTGATAAAGCAATAAATTGCTTAGGTAAACAAGGTTTTGGTTCACATGAATTCGACAGGGAATTAATGGTGGGTGAAGTTAACAATTTATCAGATATGCAAAACGGATCGACTCAAGAAAAACACTTGCCATCAGAAAATTCAGGTTTTGATAGTTCAAGCGAATTAAATTCCGAAACAGATCCTGAAGAAATTTTTGAACTCATTGAAAAAGAGTTTCAAGAAGAGAATCAGAATTCAAAAATAGTTGACGAACAGAGTAAGTCGCAAAAGTATAATGAAGAAAAAAAAGGTGGCAAAAATCCAAAAGTACTCGAAAAAGATATGATTTGTGACAAAGATGACGACATGAGAATTAATAATCAAAACGAAAACAGTTTGATTGAACAAAATTCAAAATGTGTTGAAGAAACCAATCATTCTGATAAAGCAATAAATTGCTTAGGTAAACAAGGTTTTGGTTCACATGAATTCGTCAGGGGATTAATGGTGGGTGAAGTTAATAATTTATTAGATATGCAAAACGGATCGACTCAAGAAAAACACTTGCCATCAGAAAATTCAGGTTTTGATAGTTCAAGCAAATTAAATTCCGAAACAGATCCTGAAGAAATTTTTGAACTCATTGAAAAAGAGTTTCAAGAAGAGAATCAGAATTCAAAAATAGTTGACGAACAGAGTAAGTCGCAAAAGTATAATGAAGAAAAAAATGATGGCAAAAATCCAAAAGTACTCGAAAAAGATATGATTTGTGACAAAGATGACGACATGAGAATTAATAATCAAAACGAAAACAGTTTGATTGAACAAAATTCAAAATGTATTGAAGAAACAAATCACTCTGATAAAGCAATAAATTGCTTAGGTAAACAAGGTTTTGGTTCACATGAATTCGACAGGGAATTAATGGTGGGTGAAGTTAACAATTTATCAGATATGCAAAGCGGAACGACTGAAGAAAAAAACTTGCGATCAGAAAAGTCAGGTTTTGATAATGGCCTTTGTGTTCTAAGTTCAGATATCATCAATAGAAAAAGTTTCGAAAAAACCGTCATTTCTACTTTTTCGTCTCTTAAAAGTATTCCAGAAGTACGGTTAGAAGAATCAAGAGAACTACAAGATAAAGAAAATATTCCAATCCCAGAAAAACTGATAAATTCTAGTAACGATATTTGCAGCGATTTTAGTATACTGATGAGTAGCGAACCTCAACCTAGTTGTTCAGGTGAATCTAAAAAGAGGAAATTTGTTTCATCGAAATGTTCGAATTCCTCATCTTCGAAATCATCTTCATCATCTTCTAATGACAATGAATCTGAAAAATCTGATACTTCTATTTCTTCTTCTAAAAGCGGAATAAAAAGACGTCGAAAATCTTCAAAAAGGTATGATATTTCAACTTTATTACCATAATAAGATATATAATATACTAAAAAAAAACAACTGGAAAACCATGTAAAACGTGTATTTTAAAATTTAGTAAAATATGTTGACGTTCATAAATGACTTTACATTATAATGGCGTAAGGTAGGTCTTTTTTAAACGTTACTCAATCCCTTTTCTCTATGTAAAAATGAGGGAAGGGGCTCAAAAATCTGAAAAACTGGGTAGCGTCATTTGTGAAACACCAGTATTAAAAATTTTGCACAGTGTAGTAAAATTCTTAATTCTTAATTTTTACGAATAAAGTAAGTTTTTTATTTTAAAAGGCAATACTTTCGATTTTCTTTTGCATTAACTTGTTACGTCACTTTTTTAAAATAATTGCATGGGTTAGTAGAATTTATAGGTGACCTTGAATAGCGACCCTGTCGATAACAACTCACTGAAGGCTCACTAAAAACTCACTGAAAACTCGCTCTACAAGTGAGTTTTCAGTGAGTTTTTAATAAGCTTTCAGTGAGTTGTTATCGACAGGGGAAAAACTGCTGTTCGACATTATCCCAAAATTTTGACAAAATTGTAAAATTTCTGGGTAACGGCGAACAGAATTTTTTCCAAGAAAGGTCTAAGAAAAAAGTTACCTGAAATTTACTACTGCAATAAAGGATAGATAAGCTTGAAAAAAATTTGTAGTACACTACCGTCGGAAATTGTTAGTCCGATCGATTGGAGAGGATCGAAAAAACACAACTCAATGAAAACCACGATATCTTGGTTAAAAATTAAGATAGATACTTGGCGTTTAAAAATTTAAAAAGCTTATTAAATTCTACTTTAGAATAGCTATTAGTTAAGTTTTTTAGAAATTTCAAAGTGATTTTATTAGTTGATGAGTTTGAAAAAAAAAAATTCTCGAATTTTTCAATTATCGTTAACGAAGTTTAGTTCGTTGCCTGATGTAGAAAAATTGAATTGTCCGAGCATGTTTTTCTCAAGAACCTTTATTTTTAGGCAAAAACCACGGTTTTGACTGATTTTTTAGAAAAACATGCTCGGGCATATTTAGTCATATTTTGTGAACAACTCAATATTTTTCAAGTTTCCTTGGCTCAAATTAAAGGTGGCAATTAAACGAAGAGAATAATATTAATTTCATTTTTTTTTCAATTTTTTCTATGTCAGGCAACGAACTGAAATTCGTGAACGATAATTGAATAATTCGAGAATTTTTTTTCTAACTCATCAGCTAATAAAATCACTTTTAAATTTCTAAAAAATTTAACTAATAGCTATTCTAAAGTAGAATTTAATAAGCTTTCCAAATTTTTAAAAGCCAAGTTTGTATCTTAATTTTTAACCAAGATATCGTGGTTTCATTTGAGTTGTGATTTTTCAATCCGCTCCAATCGATCGGACTAACAATTTCCGACGGTAGTGTAGGTGCATGATACTTTAACCAGTTGAATGATAATGTATCATATAAGGTCAAAAATCAACCATTACCATAAGTAGCAATGTAAAAAATGAAAAAACTCGAAAATAATTTGAGAGATTTATCTTAAACTTAATAAAGAAAGGTTTCTAAGGTCGCTAAATGCTAATCTGAAATCCAAATTTTAAAATTGGAAATGGTGTATCTAATATGACGGACAATCCTTAAAAAATTCTTAAAAATTGATCAAATTTACTTCAATCTCGCTCAGCCTTAGAGGTTTACCTAATACGAATTTGAAATATCTCTCTCTATCTCCTTTTTGCTCACTCACTTTTTCTCTTAAGTGTATTTACTTGTAGCGCGTTTTGTAGGTGTCATTTACGTATTTGTATTAAGAATTTTTTCTACTTTGCACTGTGAAACATTATATTATGCCTGTATATTATACTTAAACGCAAGAAAAGACAGAAGAGAGATCAAAAGTGTTTTTCCGGTGTAATTTTTTTTGCATTTTAATCACCTTGCACTTAAAATACAGCTTAAACATAGGGCTATAAGACATAGGTGCGTTCTTTTCGTTTAACCTATATACATTTGTATATTGCCTTAACCCTTTCACGCGATCATGGGACATATATATCCCAACTACAAAAACTTCAATATCTTCCAAGAAAACTATTATTTTTATTCAACCTTGGTGGTTTCTCATCGGAAACTACAGAGCTTTAAAAATATGTAGATTAAATTCTGCCTAAAATTTCCTATTGTTTAAAAAATATAGATGGTCGATTCTCGCGTAACTGTCCTATTTCAAGATAAGTTTTGGTAGAAAAAAAAGATGTTTTTTTTTATGTTTATCATCTGCACTTATTTTTCTTATTTTAGGGTATAATATAATTAAATTTCAAACGATTTTACTACAACTATATTTATTCGGAAATAATAGCAAATTTTTGAAAATTGGCTGCCATGTGGAGCTGAACCGCATCCTTTTATTCCAAATGTATTGTACAAAATAACAATTTCTTCTTGATATTTTGCTAAAACGAAAATAAATAATAAATTGATAAATTATTTCATATTATAACAGTATTTTAGATATTAGTTAACATATATAAAATTTTGTAAAACTACAGCAAATACAATATTTAATAATTGAACCCACCGCGATCAAAAGGGCATATGAACGAGTGCGCAGGTCCCCTGGCGCAGCCGTAGACTCGCTGTACGAGAGGCCAACGAAAGTCACGCGTAAGCCCTTTTGATCGCGGTGGGTTCAATTAATATTTCGTTTCATTTTTTGGATAATCTGAAATCAAGATCGAGCAGAGTAATCCGTCATAGATAAACTACCTTAAAGAATAATATTTTAAAATAACCGCCACAGATAAAGAAGTTTCTCTGCATGAAGCACACTGAACACTTCATATAGGCCATATGGAGCTGAAATTTGACATTTATTCTAACCTCAGTTCTACAATAGTGCAAAATAAATCTATTCCTTCTGCAGATCGCTTGTTTCACATGAAAACTTGGGTCGCCCACATTTTCTCCAAAACTCTAATGTCAGAATATCCATTTGACCGAATTTTATTTATCCAAAATTGTATTTATCAGAAATCTCATTTATCCAAAATAGCATTTATTAGAAATCTCTTTTGTCCGAAATTTAAATTATCAGAAATCTAATTTCTCCGAAAATGCATTTACCAGAAATCTCGTTTGTCCAAAAGGTAAATTGTCAGAAATCAAATTTATCCAAAATTGTATTTATCAGAAATTTAATTTATCCGAAATAGCATTTATCTGAAATCTCGTTTGTCAAAAAATTGAATTATCAATAATTTTATTTATTAAAAATGACATTTATCAGTAATCTCAATTGTAAGGATTTTCAATTATCAAAAATCTAATTAAATCAAAATTGAATTTAACAGAAATCTCCTATGTTCGAAATTTCATTTATCAGAAATCTAATTTATCCAAAATAGCATTTAAGGATTGTCAATGGCGAGATGCGCGGTAAGGGGATTGTTTCCTAATTTCCGTGTATTCGCTCCATTATCACGCAGGGTTTCAACTTAAAGAAAGTAAAATATGTATTTCTCAAACTTGCTGAAAAATATTAATATATAATATTTATTGATTGATTTATTTGAAAAAGTTGGAAAAATACATAATGCATATTTTATTTTTATTTAAATGTTACAAATTTTGCTAAATAATCTTCCTGCAAAAATTAGTAGAAATTATGTTGGCAATATCCACTTTAGATTTGTTGTGCGCAGACGTAGTGTTTATGTAATCCTAACCTCAAATTTTGTGTATTTCTTGAAATCAAATAGTCTTGAAGTTTTGAAATATAAAAGTGACTTTAATATTATAAAGGTAAAGATGTACAACTTGTTTTATTAACAAAAACAATTAACATTTTTTAGTGTAGAAGAAAAATTTATGGCTTTTGTATTACTACATTTGAATTAAGTGTAATGTTACCGCGCAAGTGCTAGTTTCAAGGTCATCATTCCTTTTTGGTGAAAAACAACTTTGATAATTATTTATTCAGTTAATCCATGGTCAGTTTTTTCTAAACTTTTTTAATTAAAATTTGACGACATTTTCTTCCTAATATCTAAATTTCAGAATTTAAGCTCATTTCCATCACATTTTTTGCGAGGATTTAAGTGAGTTTCCATAAGAACCTGTGTTAAATTGCACATTTATTTTAATTTTTTAAACAAAAACTACGTGGTGAAAAATTTTGAAAAAAATCAAGGCTTCCTGAATTGATTTGAGGAACAATATGTCAAAACTTCAGACTTCTAGCTCATTTCCTTCAATTGCCGGTGACAATCCTTAATAGAAATCTCGTTCTTAAAAAAATTAAATTATTACCAATTTCATTTATCAAAAATTGTATTTACCAGAAATCTCATTAGTCCGAAATTGCATTTGTCAGAAACCTAATTTATTAGACAAAGCATTTAACAGAAATCTCATCTGTCCGAAATAGCATTTATAGGAAATCTAGTTTTCCCAACATTGTATTTATCAAAAAACCCATATATTTAAAAGTGCGTTTTACATAACTCTCATTTGTCCGTAGTATTATTTATCAGAAATTTCATTTGTCAAAAATGTCAATTATCAGTAATTTTATTTATCGAAAATTGCATTTATAAAAAATCTCATTTCTTAGAAATTGCAATTATCAGAAATCTCATTAATCAAGAATGTCAACTATCAGTAATCTTATTTATCAAAAATTGCATGTATTAGAAATCTCATTTCTCAGAAATTGCAATTATCAGAAATCTCATTTGTCTGAATTTGCATTTATCAGAAATCTCATTGATCCGAAATATTTTTTTCTCAGAAATCTCTTTTGTCAAAAATGTTAATTAACACTAATCTTATTTGTCAAAAATTGCATTTATCAGAAATCGCATTTCTCAAAAATTGTTATTATCAGAAGTCTCATTTGTCTGATACTGCATTTATTAGAAATCTCATTTGTCAACAAAATCAACTATCAAAAACCTCATTTATCAAAATTTTAATTTGTCAAAAATCTAATTTATCAAAAATTGAATTTATCAGACTTCTTAGTTGTTCGAAATGGCATTTAACAGAAATCTAATTTGTCAGAATTTCCAATTATCAAAAATCTAATTTGTCAAAACTTGCATTTATCAGAAATCGCATTTTGTCCGAAATCGCACTTATCGGAAGTCTCTTCTATCCAAAAGACTTTCGCACAATTGAAGGTTATGGAGAATAATCTTTTGGATAAATGAGACTAGATTTCTGTTAAATGCCATTTCGGACAACTAAGAAGTCTGATAAATTCAATTTTTGATAAATTAGATTTTTGACAAATTAAAATTTGGATAAATGAGGTTTTTGATAGTTGATTTTTTTGACAAATGAGATTTCTGATAAATGCAGTATCAGACAAATGAGACTTCTAATAATAACAGAAGTTTTGAGAAATGCGATTTCTGATAAATGCAATTTTTGACAAAAGAGATAACTAAAAAAAAATATTTCGGATCAATGAGATTTCTGATAATTGCAATTTCTGAGAAATGAGATTTCTAATAAATGCAATTTTTGATAAATAAGATTACTGATAATTGACATTCTTGGTTAATGAGATTTCTGATAATTGCAATTTCTAAGAAATGAGATTTTTTATAAATGCAATTTTCGATAAATAAAATTACTGATAATTGACATTTTTGACAAATGAAATTTCTGATAAATAATACTACGGACAAATGAGATTTCTGTAAAATGCACTTTTAAATAAATGGGTTTTTTGATAAATACAATGTTGGGAAAACTAGATTTCCTATAAATGCTATTTCGGACAGATGAGATTTCTGTTAAATGCTTTGTCTAATAAATTAGGTTTCTGACAAATGCAATTTCGGACTAATGAGATTTCTGATAAATACAATTTTTGATAAATGAAATTGGTAATAATTTAATTTTTTAAAGAATGAGATTTCTAGTAAATGCTGTTTTGGACAAATAAGATTTTCGATAAACGCGTTTTTGTATGAATGACATTTCTGATAATTGAAATTTCTGTTAAGTAAGATTTTTAGTAAATGTCATTGCCCAGAAATAAGATTTCTGATAAATACAATTTCGAATAGATGCGATTTCTGAGGAATTCAATTTCGGAAGCATTAAATTTCTGATAAATGCAATTTTGGATTAAAAAATTTTGGTGAAATAGATATTCTTGAAATTGAGTTTTGGAGAAAATGTGGGCGACCCGAAAGCTTTAAGAAAATAGTAACAATACTATCAAATAGTTGTTACAGTAATATAATAGTAATGACATGGAACTGAACGCTTTTTTTTGTACACATACAATTTTCATGAGAAATTATTTTTTTTAAGGGGAGATTACAGTGATTTTTTTTCATTTTTGGTTAGTATAATTATCTAAAAAGACGGGAAAAATAGTCTGAAGTAAAAAAACCTCGAAAATTTGTATTTTTTATTAATTAACTAACTGTGTTACGTTTATTTTTAAATTTACAGTTTTTCTGTTGCACCGTTTCAAAGAGCTGTGTTTAAATTATAAGAAATGTATATTGTTACATAAGAAGAGTAATATGGTGGATTTCACGGAAAATGTCCTGCCCCAAAAATAAAATATGTCCAATATATTGCAAATTTTTTTTATGAGTTGTCCTATTGGATAGTAATTTATCCTATAAATATTTAAAAAAATTTTAAAAAATTGGGGCAATAGGAGGGGGGAAAAGTTTGTCGTTTTTTGGTAATTCACTCTTCTTTTCCTATTTCCACTGTTTTAATGAATGGATAAAAAAATTTTATGTGACATGATTTTTGTAGATTTTCTCATAACCTTTCGATTGAAAAGGTCCATTTTATGTTTTTTAAATAATTTGACCTTGATTTTTCAAAATTAAAAATAAATTTGAGTTTTTCTCAAAGATGGGCCTTTTTAATTTTTTTAAAAATATTTTTAAAAATATTTTTAAACGAAAGCTAAGGTTTTTTCCTATAAGAACCCAAAATTTCAAAAATGCGTTTGTTTTCGTTTTCGAGAAATTAAATGATGAATACCGCGAGCCGCCGGATCGACTCTAAAGTTGGCTCTACATGTGAACCTAACGCTGGTCCGTACGCACGTCTTGCATGAGATAGAAAAGGAGAGAGCCTCCCTCTGTCCTTTTCTATCTCATGCAAGACGTGCGTACGGACCAGCGTTATGTTCACATGTAGAGCCAGCTGAAAGGCTCGCGTCGACGCGGCGATCCGACGTCGATCCGGTGTCGCGCGGTATTCATTATTTAATTTATCAAAAACGAAAAAAAACACATTTTTGAAATTTTGGGTCCTTATAGAAAAAAACCTTAGCTTTCGTTTAAAAATATTTTTAAAAAAATTAAATAGGCCCATCTTTGAGAAAAACTCAAATTTATTTTTAATTTTGAAAAATCAAGGTCAAATTATTTAAAAAACATAAAATGGACCTTTTCAATCGAAAGGTTATGCAAAAATCTACAAAAATCATGTCACATAAAATTTTTTTATCCATTCATTAAAACAGTGGAAATAGGAAAAGAAGAATGAATTACCAAAAAACGCCAAACTTTTCCCCCCTCCCACTGCCCCAATTTTTAAAAAAATTTTAAAATATTTATAGGATAAATTACTATCCAATAGGACAACTCATAAAAAAAATTTGCAATAGATTGGACATATTTTATTTTTGGGGCAGGACATTTTCCGTGAAATCCACCATATGTATATATAACTATTAATATAAATTTTTCTTATTGTGCTTTACTATTAAAAAATATTGCGGAACTTCAAGTTAAATTTTTGTAAATTTGGTCCTAGTATATTATATTTGGTATAGATTAAGAAACTATTTAATTTTTTTTATTTCACATTAACCGTTGCAGAGAAAAAGTGTACACAACTTTTAGAGAAAACCACTTCCGGCAGCCATTTTCTAAGACTTTATTTATAAAAAATAAAAAAAAATGTTTTTAATTACTTTAAGAGTTGTATTTTATTGTAAAAAAAATGGATGTAATAAATATTATTTTTACTATAAAAAAAAATCTTTGAAAAAAACCTTAAAATCTCTTGAATCTTCCCTTAAGTAAAAACATTTCTTTTTTTAAACTTTTTCTAAACGTGATTTTGTGCTAATGGATCAAACTTGAGATTAAAATTATTAGAATGCGTAATAACTAAACACATGACACCTTAATTATAAGTCTACAGATTGCGTTCAAAAATTAGAATTATTGTGAAGTGCAATATAAACCTAAATTGTTCATAAATATAGACACTTTATGCTTGAAAAAGGCTGAGATATAATTATGAAATTTTCACCGAAAATTATTAAATTAAAGTTAACATTATAAAAAAGGGACACGCCATGGAGCTGAAATTTCAGCAGTTATAGTGCAATATAATAGAAGTTATAATATATATATATTTATGTATATTTGGTTTTCAGTTACTCTCATATATGATGCATTTCACGTCAACTGTCCAGTCAAAAAAAAATTTTGTTTAATCCTTTTCTAATTTTTGTTATGAGTTGTCTTATAGGTAAGTAATTTATCAGCCAAATATTTTTGGATTACCGTCAAGTGGGGCTATTTTGTGCACAAAACCGCTCTTTTTACACTCTATGCTTTATTAAAATTCAGAATCTGAAAAAATAAAGCATTTATCTATTCAGTTATGTTGTAAACATCCTTCTAAAGGTGTCCTATGAGTTAGCCGACAAGAAAAAATTTTTTGTCTGAGTTATAGAAACTCAAAATTGTGCACAAAATAAACACCATGGTGGGGCTATTTTGTGCATCAAAGTTTGCTTATTTATAAAGTTGTGTAAAAATTTTTTTTTAACTTTTTTGCTGTATGACGTATTATTTCTAGATATTCTAGAGTACAATAAAGAAAAACAAATCCAGAAATTTTTTTTTTCTATGAATTGTTCAACTAATTTGAAAGTAAAACACTAAAATTTCACAAAAAAGTAGATTTAAAAGAAAAGTTATTTCTTTAAGAAAATTTTATTTAAAATAACCTCTATTAAACTTCTTTAGTTATTTTAAGAGAAAAAGTTTCAAAATTAACTTGAAAAGCATGTAGGGGAGAGTGGCCATCAATGTACCGGTTTTTTTTTCAAGGTCATAGTATTTATTCAATTTTACCAATTTCAAGCACTTTTTTGCATCAATATAAAACTGGAACACTTCTCTAGGTAATGCACACATATTATACCCGATTTATTTTGATTAAGTAATAAAATTTAGGATTTTTCTAAACTAACACGCTATTTTCATTTTCAACAACCTGGGTACAGAATGAACCACCTCTATAAAAACACTAAAAATGTTCAACAATAATAATATTGCAATTTTCACTTTGTGAAAAAACTTTTTTCTATCAAATACTATAAAAAATTATTACTTAATACTTTTTAATTGATAATGTATAACATAAATATAGCTCAAATTAAAGTTAACTAGCTAAAATGGGATTTTATTTTTGCTATGTTGAGAAGAGTACTGATAACAATCGCGATCACATGCTGTACGCATGCCTAGTTTTATAATCAGGCATACCAATCTGGAAATTGAAAATACACTGAAATTCCAGGTGGTTCATTGTTCCCTGGTACATTGAATCAACATGACATTTTCAACAAAAATGGTTTTTTATAACTTAATCAAATATTTCAAAATCTTTATCTCATTAGAATATTGTAGTTAAGGCCCGATAAAAAATAAATCGTAAGTTTATTTATTTTTAAATTACCTTATTTCAATTAAAAAACGTGTTTGTATTTTAGGTAAATTTTTTCTTCAGTGCATCAAAAACAGTTTTTTTTAGTTTTCTCTGTAAAAAATAAATCCACATGTCTTAAACTTATGGACGTAGTGTGTTTACGCAAACTTCATTTATATTTAAAATTAGGAGAATTTTTATTCAATTGTTTCTGAGAAAATTGAAATGGTTCATTGAAAAAACTGGTACATTGATGGCCACTCTCCCCTAATTATTAATGTTACTTTTTTGAGGTTTTAAAGGCACCATATGTAAAACTGAAATTTTAAGCTTATTTCTTGCCTTTTGTAACAAAAATAAGACAAAATTGTTTAAAAACGAAATTCTAAAGTAATTTTTACTAACTATAAAACAAATTAATGAAAAAAACTTGATTTTAAAGAATGCACAAAATAACCCAACAAATCCTGGTTTTTCACAATTTTTTACACTTTTTTCTTAAAATATGCAATAAAAAGTTAGCGCATCACGTATACATCATCACAACTAAGTGGTCAACAAGTATTATTAATACCTTTAGAAACAATTTTAAACTTACGGAGATCTGAACAGAATTTTGAGAACTTTGAAATTTTTCTGCTTGATTTTCACGATTTCACGATTTTTTTTCTGATTTATGATAAAGAATTGAGTAAATTCATTTAGTACTCTCTGTCGTCAAGATATCAGAAAATATTTATACCAAGTAGCAAACTTAAGCAACTGAATATAAAGATTTTATTTAATAAAAACCTCGCGTGCACAAAATAGCCCCACTTGACGGTATATAAAAAATTGCCCGAGAGGGAGGGGTTTAAAGTTTTGAACTTTTTGTTAAGACGCTCTCATTTGTTTATTTATTGAGCTTAAAAAAAATGATAAAAAAATTTTTTGGCACATGATTTTTCTAGATTTTTTCATCAGCTTTCGATTGGCGTGGTCTATTTTAATTTTTTTTTTATTTTGACCAAAATTTTTGAAAATTAAAAATAAATTTCACTTTTTTTCGTCTTCGGGCTCGTTTTATTTTTTTATTTTATTTTTAAAAGAAAGCTGAGATTTTTTCCTACAAAATATGTAGGGGAGAGTCGCCAGTTGTGAGACAGTCCATTTTTTTTAACACGAAATATAAAAAGGCTGATTGGTATACATAAAAACATTTCTTTTTATTCGAGCCAACTTTTGGGTGTACACCGAAGCGGATATATGTATTGTTTGTGTTAGATGCAAACACTGTGTGTGAAAATCGACTAAAAAACTTTTTTTCAATATGTGCAAAGTACTTTTTTTTTAAGTTAATTAATTGGAAAAGCTAAATGTTATGCATTTTTATTTAGTATTTTCCTTCTATTTTGTAATGCAATATTGCATTGTTTCAATCTACAGTTGGAAATATTTTTTATTTCCTTTCTCAAAATAGCGCCAATTTCCGGTTGTGAGACACAGCAAGTCACCAGTTAAAGCGCTCTGTTCAGTTTAGTTCGTTACGTACATTTGATAACACAACAATTATTTAAAGTGTGGGAACATGCGCACATTTATTTCATTTGCCTACATTGCGACAGCGATTTCGATGAAGAAAACTGATAGTCATATTTTAAAGAATAAATATTTTTATTTAGTATATAATAATATGTATTATCAATATATTTAGTTATTTATATTAAACATAATGTTTCATGACAAATTTTTTAAATTTTAGCATTTTTTTATAAGTGTCTCACAACTGGACACCTTTTTTTTTTTTTTTGACTAAAAAGATGTGCTCGGAAAATTGATCATAAAATTTTTCGAGTTCATCTGAACACTACACTTTCTATGAATAAAAGTTGCGTATTTAAGTTACTTTTTGAACGGTGTATTTTATTTACGATTTCGTTTACCTATTTTCAATTTATAGGTCAAAAATAAAACCCGTGTCACAACTAGCGACTCTCCCCTAATTTTTAGAAAACCGTTTTTTTTGTTTTTGAGAAATTTAATGTTGAATTTAGCGCGCCACGCCAAGGCGAAGTCTCACTCTACCGCCCTGATTGTTGCTGTGCGCAGTTTGCATCATTACGTGGATATTTAATTATTGTAACTTTTAATTAAACTTTTCTCTACATTTTACAGTGCTAAGACTGTCATGAAAACAATTAAGTGCCTGCACTATAGTTCTTTTGTTTATTTTTTTATGTTTAAATTTTTTGATATTGGTTTCTCATAGAGAAAGTATTGTTTTACCTCCACAGGATCGATTGAGATTTTCTGACAAGTTATGTATACCAATCGATGTTGTTTTAAGGTATTAGTCGCGTAAAATGATTTTCGTCAGATTTTTTTAAAACTTTGTATCGGTACTCATGAGGTATTTATCTATGAAATGAGATCTATCTGATTAACTTTGACCACTTCTGAGCTTCAAAATATTAATTCAAAGTTTATACCTTTTACATGCAATAGCACAAAATGCATGTAAAAAATGTCTCTTATATTCATTTATAAAAAAACAAGTCGTCAGATTTTCAAATAAAACTACTAAGTTACACATTGAGATAAAATAAGTCCTTTAAAAAAAAATTACCTTTATTGACCACACCGTACAAAAAATACAATAATTTAAAAATTCATAATTTTTCATTCTCACGTAGTTTCATTGAAAAATGTCGAAAACGTGTGAGCAATACATCACGATAACTTATAGTACCTGACTCAAAATCGTGAAAATTACATATATTACATTAGAAGAGGTCACAAGGAAGCAAGTGAGTTGATATAAAAGTTTATTTATTGTTCTTTTTATTTTGCGGGAGTTTTGTGGGAGCATTTACGCGACTAATACCTTAAACTCTCCGCAAAATAGGTGTATATTGTAACAGGAAGTATTTTTGGCGTGTTTCATTTCAAAAAAGAGTTTTAATAATTTGGATTTTCATATTGAATTTTGAATTCATGGGGATTTGGTTTGATTATCGGCGGTACGATCCTGACGTGTCATGGCGGCGACGCGTGCGCATCCAAGAATCTGAAAGCTTGCGCAACGGGTCGATGCTTACTCACTTTTTGATCGAACGTCGACGTGTTAGCACAAATTGTGATTATAGGATTTAATTGTGAGTGTGTGGAGTCGACTCATTGGATATATTAGCTATTAACCTGATTTCAATAGAGAAAACGAAAAATATGTAAGTAATCATCTGCCAATAAATCTTTTGTTAACCTTTATAGATACTCAGTATTAAATTTATTTAAATTAAACATTGGGTTCACCAACATTACTCCCCTTGTCTTGAATTCTCATTGCTCGGTTTTAATTTTGGTTTTATTGGAATTAATAAATTTGTCGACCTTCAGTCGACAGGCGCTCAACAATATAACTAAGAATACAATTTTGAACCCTGGCAGTCTTTAGAACCCGGACCGCGCCGGGTGAAGGAGAAAGTGTAAATAAGAATTATTTTTATTTTATTTCTTCTTTATTAAAAATAACTCCTGTTTCAATATAATTTCTTATAAAATGTAAATAAGACTTCGTAAGTTACGAAACTTAATTTTTTTTTAAACAATGGCAACTCTAAATAACATTACATTAGACCGTTCGCAAGAGCTCATTTGATTAATTTTTAGTGACCTACAAGTAGTCAGAAATATATAAAAAAAGCAACAAAATATAAAAATAAAATTGTTAAAGAACATAATTTTCAATATTTTTTGTTTATAGAATATTAATACCTTTTTATCAATTTGCACTAAAGGGATCGCTAAGTGCTTTATCGATGCATTTAAAAAAAAAGAATAATAATAATAATAATCTGATTTTACTGTTTTCAAAAAATATGTACATTTTCGAAAAAAAAATTTTTTTTCAAAATGTTTAAATTTTAAAAAAATGTAGTTAGAAGTGACAGATCAGACTCAAAAGTAGGGCATAATTTGTCACCCTTAAAGACCTATAATCTCTAAAAAAAACATTGTTTTAAATTATTCTTTTCAAAATATAGAGCCTAACATAATCTTAACATACATAACTACATACACACATAAGCAAGACATTTTTTAAAAACATCATTTTTGACATCCTGAGTTCAAAATATGTCAAGATATTTCAGAAAATCTCAATCGATCCTGTGGAGGTAAAACAATACTTTCTCTATGAGAAATCAATATCAAAAAATTACCAAAAAAATTTAAACATAAAAAATTAAACAAAATAACTATAGTGCAGGCACTTTTAATTGTTTTCATGTCAGTCTCAGCACTGTAAAATACAGAGAAAAGTTCAATTAAAAGTTAGAATAATTAAATATCCACGTAATGATGCAAACAGCGCGCTAACTTCAGCATTAAATTTCTCAAAAACAAAAAAAAACGGTTTTTTGAAAATTACATATTTTGTAGGAAAAAATCTCAGCTTTCATTAAAAAAAAATAAATAAATAAAATAAAACGAGCCCAAAGACGAAAAAAAGTGAATTTTATTTTTAATTTTCAAAAATTTTGGTCAAAATAAAAAAAAATTTTAAATAGACCACGCCAATCGAAAGCTGATGAAAAAATCTAGAAAAATCATGTACCAAAAAATTTTTTTATCTTTTTTTTTAAGCTCAATAAATAAATAAATGAGAGCGTCTTAAAAAAAGTTCAAAACTTTAACCCCCTCCCTCTCGGGCAATTTTTTATATAATCCAAAAATATTTGGCTGATAAATTACTTACCTATAAGACAACTCATAACAAAAATTGGGAAAGGATTAAACAAAATTTTTTTTTCGGCTGGCCAGTTGACGTGAAATCCACCATATACCTTTAAAATTCACTAGTACACTTCAGAATATTTTTTTAATTTAGGTGTATTTTTTTCAACGCCGATAAGTAGCCCATTTACGTAAGAATTGCCCAGATACAAATAATAATTATTATAATTTTTTTGCATATTTTAACATTTTAAATTCGCCTGAAACTTGTTGCTCATGGGTTTCTAAGACAATTGTGGATCCTAGACGAGAGATTTGGAGGTGACCATATATGGGATAGAAAGATATAGTTTTATTTCTTTATCTCTTATATGGGTGATTCTTCTGAAAGTGATATTTTTTATATTCTCTTATTTTTATTAATTTCGTACAATCTGTTCATTACTAATTGTTGTCGATTTTTATAGTCAAAATTTATCCTTTAGTCAGTACTTTAAGAAATGGTGTAAGCATTTTGGTTCATCCGAATTTATATCAGAGTTGTGTCAAGTCAAAAAAGCTTCGGAGATGAATGCAATTTAGCTCGCACGCAGATACGTCTTAATAAAGTTGCTTATGGATTTTTAATAATATTAAGAAGAGGCTACATTTTCACTAAGGAAGTTGAAAATAATAATAATAATTTATTTCACTGCACGCCCTTTTCAAGGACCTTTACAATTTCCTCCAAATACATTATTTTCACCTTATTTAATTTAATATTATTCCGTCTATCATTTAACAGTTATCTCCTCTTAACTTTATTTCTACATTCTTTATAAACATACATAATTCTTCCACAATTTCCCCCCTTAATGCTATTACCAATTTTTCTTTTAATTCCTCCTCTTGCCTATCTCCTTTCCATTCACTCATAAATATTTTAACTTTTGCCTCTTGCAATTTCCACGCCTCCGAACAACAAAGCAAATGTAGTAACGTTTCTTCTGCCCAAAAACATAACCTACATGACCATTCCTTATATCCCTTTTTATATGCTCTTCCTACATTCCCGCATCTCATTCTTGCCCAAATTTCTTTACATTCCTTATTTTTGACATATTTTCCCCAGTATTCTGCTCCATTTTCTCCTGGTAAAATTTCTTTGTATAATCTACTAAATGATGATTCCTCAATTGCCTCTCTTTCTTTTGCTAACTCTTTAATCTACCAATTATCTAATCCATTCCTTAATTTGCTATATAACTCTGCAGCCTCACCTCCTTCCCAAATATCTCTGCACACTTCCATAACCTCTAATTCCTCCAAAACCTTTTTTACATTCTCACCCCATTTTGTTGGCTTGTTATTCAAAATAGCTCTCATCTCCTCCCTTAAACATATTTTAGGCCATCTCTCATCTCCCATTCTCATTACATCCCTTACGTATCTGAACGCTCTTTCTCTAACTGTGTACTCTATTCCCACTACTCCTAACTCCGTCCTCCAAAGATACCTTGGCGTATTCCTTGCCACTCCACGTGCCATTTTACAATATCTTCCCTGAACCTTACCAATGCTTTTCAAGTTTCCCCATCCCCAAGTTTCTACTCCATACGTAGCTACCGCTCTCACTAACGAGTTCATTAAATTAATCCTGTCCTTCCCTTTATCTCTTCCTGACCTTTTGATTAGACCCCACGTTGCATTAGCTGCCTTCTGAGCTCTACTCGCCATCATATTTATTTGTGCTTCCTCTGCATTCCTTGTACTAAACAAATATCCAAGATATTTAAATTCTTTAACTACCTCTAATTTTTCTTTTTTAAAATACCAAGCCTCATTTTGTTTCATTTTACCACCTTTTCTGAATACCATCACTTTTGTTTTTTTTTGTGTTAACACTCAATCCATTTCTTGCCACATAACCCTCCAACGTTCTTAACATTTTTTTTAACTCTTCTGCCTCTTCCGCTACTACCGCTATATCATCTGCATACTTCTGAACTCGAATCTTTACATTGCCAATCACCGTTCCTCCTTCTTCTCTTTTTACCCATATATCGTCTATATCATCAATGAAAACATCAAATAAAACCGAACTCAATGCACATCCTTGTCTAACCCCTACTTTCGTCTCAAATTCCCTCGTAACTCTACCTCTTGTTTGTATTTCCGCCTTAGTGACTCTATAAATTTCCTCTATTATCGCGTGCATTCTACCCCTTATGCCTAAAGTCCATATTTTACTCAATATCAACTCCCTATTGACTGTATCATACGCCTTTTGAAAATCTATAAACGCCACATAAAGTTTTCCTCTTTTTCCCACTAATCGTTTATTTATTAGTGCATTCAGCACAAAAATGTGATCTCTAGTACCTCTATTTCTCCTAAATCCTGCCTGACTTTCATTTAGCTTATTCTCCTTATCAATCCAACTATTCAATCTATTCGCCAAAATATTCGTTAACACTTTGTAACCTACATTCAGCAAAGATATCCCCCTGTAATTCCCTACCTTATTTACATCTCCCTCCTTAAACAACGGTATTATTCTAGCTTTTTCCCATCCCTTAGGTAAGGTCCTTTGTTCCAAAATCATGTTTAAAATTGAAGTTATACCTTCTATATCCTCACTGCATAAAATTTTTACACATTCTATTGGTATTCCATCTTCTCCAGTAGCCTTTCCATTACTCATTCTATCTACTGCCGCTCTAACCTCTGCAACACTAATCAATTCGTCTAAAGATTCATCTTCTGATGCAATCATATTTAATCCTATTTCTCTTTTCCAAGGCTTATTTACCTGATCTACCAAAAAATCATCCAACAAACCCTCTTTTAATAAACTTTCGAAATGATCTACCCATTGCTCATCTTTGATATCATTCCCTACCATTTGTCTTTTTGAAACTCTAAATTTATTAATTGCCCCCCACCATTCTGAAACATTTCTTGCTTTATTTATTTCTTCCCATCTTTCCGTAATCCAGTTTTGCCTTTCACTCTTTTCCCTGTTTCTAAGCCTCTTTCTACACTCTAACAATACTTTTTTCTTTTCTGTACATCTGTCTTTTAACCATTCTTTTAAACTGCTCCACACCTCCTTCCTAATATTCCTACACTCTTCCGAAAATTTTTTATACAGATCCTGACCACCATTCCTTCCATTGTCGCTACCAACCCACTTCGTTATACCCGTCTCTCGAGCAGTACTCCAAATTATATTCTTAACTCCTTCCCAGTTTCCTCTATCCTTTCCTTCCAAAATCCCTTTCTGTAAACCCTCTCTAATTGAATCTCTAAAACTTTGGGCTTTATCATTATTCCACATTATTTTTTCCCTTTTTTTATTATCAATTCTTATTTCACTCCCCTTATTTTCTTCAAATTTTTCATTTTCCCTGTAAATGCAAAAGAAAACAAGCAAGTGGTCCGATTCAATTTTAGGTATAATTTCCATTTTTTCTACTATTTCTAAGTTATCTCTGTCAACCATCATTACCAAATCTATTACCGATCCCTTATACATATCGTTGCCCCCTATATAGGTGATTTTACCTTCCTCATCCCCTTTCATTCTACCATTTAACAATATTAGCCCTAATTCCTCACATACTTTTATCAATCTTTTCCCGCTTTCATCTACCTTTTTGTCTTCTAAATTTCCTATTTTTCTATTTTCATCCTGATCCCCTTCGGTATACATTTGCGCTTCTCCTACTCTTGCATTCATATCTCCAGATATAATTACATTCTCATATTCCGCCATAAGCTCCTCAATTATTAATTTAAATTTACACTCCATATTTGACATGCCAACATTATTGTACACCGATATTATACATAACAAATCTTTAAATTTAACAAGCATTCCAAATTCCCACTCTATTACACTCCACCCTTCCAACTCATTACGTTTTATACCCACAATTTGGCCTCCGGACAGCCTTCCCTTCTTAGCGCCCCCTTTTTTAATTGCATTTTTTACCCAATACCTAAAATTTACATCTAAATTACATAAAGCCTTCTTAGCTGCCTTCTCCTCCAACCATGTTTCCTGCAAAATAACAATATCAAAGTCACTTAAAAAATCTTTTATCTCACTAAACTTCTTTGAACCATGCGTATTCCACTGCACCACCCTGTAGATTCCATTCTCCTTATTTTCTTCACTAGTTGTATCTTTCCCCTCGAAAGGGCTGCTCTTCCATTTCTGCTGTTCTTTCATTGAAGTTCCAAGTCTTTCCATTAACATTTAGCTTCAAATATCCCACCTTTACATGGTATCCCGCCTTTCTTTCTTGATTTGCCAAGTTCCTTATCCATCTTTGGATTTCAATCTCTCTTGCCGTGTGATCATCATCTATCCATATGCTGGTACCTTGCAATCCTTTTTTCTTTTCTAATGCCTTTAACTTCTCTTCCAAGTTATTAAATTCCAAGCAAATACAATTTTGTCTTCCGAATATAATTTTAAATTCACTTTCCTGCAATGTTAATTTCTCAGTCGTTAGTCTTATCAATTCATCTTGATTTATATTCCTCTCAGGATCCCGAAATCTTACTACTATATTGTTCCTTCTCACTCGACGTTCTCTCCATTCATATTTTAAATGCCCCTCGTCAATACGTTTAGGCCTCTCTAACTCCACTTGTCCAGATTTTCCTACTTTATTATGTTCAATCTGTAAGGTTTGCAACACTTTCTTATGGCCCGTTTTATTTTTTAACTCTTTACTGTTATCCGTTTTTTTGTTCTCATTATACATTAAATTTTCCCGATGATCTTTATTATTCAGCATATTTATACTATTAATTTCAAAATTTCCTTTTTCCACCGTAAACTCTCTACTTTTATCACTATTTTTTTCCAACGCTTCACATTTTTTCTCTAAAACCACTAATTTTTCCTTTAAACTCTCCTTTTCCGATGCCCACAAAAGCCTTTCTTTACTCATTTCCTTTTTACACTTTTCAAGATCACTCTCTAACTTTTCTATTTTATTTCTAGCCCACTGTTCGCCCTTTTTCATCTGCTCACTTTCTTTTACTAAATTATTTTGTGTTTTTTCTAAAAGATTCACTTTTTCTTGTAATGATTTTAATAACACTAAATTTTCTATTTTATTTTGCACCAAATTCTTATTACTCCCATTAAATTCAACAATTTCTTTCCGCATTTCACCGTTTTCATTTTTATTAAGCACTATTTCGTCCGTTTTTTGGTCACTATTATCATCCAGCCCAATCATGTCTTTTAGCCTGATACTTTCAACATCATTTTCCCCCTCACTACTATTATCAATCTTTTTTTCCAATTCTTTCCCGTTAAAGCCAACATTCTCTAAGACCTGTCTATTTTTATTCGGCGGTGGCGAATGTTCTACTCTATGAAAATTTTTTCCCCCAACGTGAATGAATTTTACTATATCTCCATTTTTGTCGTTGTTATTCTTTTTAACAGCACCTTTTCGTCTGCCCGGTCCTCGTTTTGCTTCGACTGCTTTCTTGCCATCTTCTGCGCCATTCCCGTTTTCCTCCTTTTCCACCGACTTGGACTCGTCCATTCTAACCTCACTTTTACAACTTACAAACTTTTACCAACCACGTCTCTCCTTCGCTTCCCCCTCAACAATTTTATTACTTAAATTGCTTGTTAACCCTTTATTAACACTTTTAATTCCCTTTTGCTTAATTGTCTTTATGATATTACTTTAAAAAGACTCTAAAAACTGATCAAACACAAAAACACGTCTACTCAAGCCAACCGCCATTTTCTCTCCTTAAGGAAGTTGAAAATAAATAATATTGTGTAGATTGTGCCTAATTAATAAAAAACATAAAACCGGTCAAAAAAGGCACTTTTAGAAGACTCACCCATATCAATCTAAGGCTTTTGGAGAGGGTGATTACCCCCTTCGCCTTTCGCTGGATTCGCGCCTGTTCTGGAATCGTTTATTACGAATCGGGTGTTAATTTTCTAAAATACTAAATAGTCATGAGGGAGTAAGAAACCAAATAGTTCCTTGCTTAAAGGTGCCATACGCCTTTCTACGCGATTATACGCACTTCGTCCAGAAGCATTGGTAATTAAAAAAAGTGCATCCAGATTTAATTCTTTAAAATGATGTATAGCATGTGAAATTACTTTTTGATAGCGTGGGTTTTCATCCGGTCCACCATCGGACATGATTACGACCACTGGCTTCACTTGTTCTCCATCTGCAGAGAAAAAAATAATCTAGTTAAAACCCTTTTTTGTAATTAATTAAATTGTTTATTTAAACTTTTTTTACCATAAAGAATATCTTTAAATGATTCTAGATGTAAAAGTCTCTGGAAATCAAAAGCGTGTGATTCTGCAGTGCTAGAAGAATGTTTCGCGCTACGAATTCTAATATAGGTACGTTGGCCCGGAATAAGTCACTGCCTTCGGATCGCCGATTTTGCGATCTTCAATCTTGATTCCTGCATATACGCTAGGTATCAGCTTATGCCTTTGGTGCTACCACCCAATCGTGGTTTGGTAATATTATTTTATATTCCAAGTGAATTAAAATAGGAGCCTGGTTCTTTGCAGCAGTTAGGCCAAGAGGCACCCTGCTTTTATCGTCTTGAGATATGACGGCTACTTGTCTAGAGCCTAAGATTGATATTAATTGTTCCAGAGACCTATCAAGAAAAATGACATTGTAGTTAAAAATGTAAAATAGTAATGGTTTATAATAATAGTAACTTAAAACCTACTTTATTGAAGCAATACAAAATTTCCTGTCACAATTCTCGTTCCTCGCATCTGTTTGAGCTCGACAGAGCTTTACTGGCACAGTGGTGACATGCTTTTTTCACTCAGTTGTACAAGAGTTTCGAGGAAGAAGTCTAAGATAAACACCGCTCCTTGATAAGGTAAAACCTTGATTTTCAAGCTCAATATGCAGGTCTTCCAAGGTTCTGCAACTTCGTACTAACTCCGTACGTCGACGATTGTCAGTAGCTCCTCAAAACGTCGCGATGTCTATAATAGCCTTCAACAATTCTGGCTGATCATTTTCAAGTCGGGGCCTGCCTGGTGTCTCCCGAATCTAAAATGGAAAAGACAAATAGCAAATTATGCAAACATAAAGTTTTAAATAAAACGGTCAGTTGGTTTCAATTGTATCTTCAACTTACACGTAAAGCTCTTCCTAGATCTGGATTTTCTTTCCGAAATGTGCTGAGTGCTTGCTTTTTATTGTTTCTATATTTTCTTGAGAGTTTTACTTTGTTTTGCAACGTTGACAACAGCTTTCTATCTGTCTCTAAATTATTTTCTATTTTATCAATTTTGTCATTAATATTCAACCCAGAGAGACCAGACTGACGGCTTTCTTTTGCTGCAATTAACTTCTTCTCATTTAAGCTTATTTTGTCCTTTAAAGTATCTTGAACTGGAGTTTTGAATGAACGAATTAGACTAGTACTAGTCACTGTTGTTGATTCTGCGTCGAATTCCTCATCACTGCTTGTTACAGTTTGCTCAACTCTTTTATGTTTATTTACTTGAAAAGTAAAATATAAATTTAACTTGTTTTTATTTTTTAATTTAGCTTAAATAATTAATTCAATTAAACTAGATAATTAGTAACCTCTAACAGGACTATCGGCTTCTGCAATTATCGGCATCCCGACACTAACATCTTGAGAAGTAGATGGAGTGTTAGAGGTGTGAACATCTTCACGAACAGATTTCTAAAAAGTAAATTGATGGACACGTGACATTTTATGATAAAAATTTAACATAAAAAATAGATGAGAATTATGTCTGTTTCATGGACTTTTCGCTTCCAAGTAAGCAAAATAATTTGCTTCCTTATAGAGGAAGAAATAAATTAATAATATAAACGTTAATTGGAAAGTGATTAAAAAAAAAATTTGTAATGCAAAAAAATGATAAAACATGAATTATTTTACTAATTTTTTATTATTATAAACTTCATATAGGTCAATCGATTCATTAAGTTGTATTTTTAACATGAAAAAAATTTTCGTCAAAAAACGATTTTTTTCGATGAAAATAAGTGCTAAAAAATTGATTATGCATTTGCTTAGGAATGAAAATTTACGCTTTTTAGATAAAAATGAGTCTATTTAGACTATTTTTGGAAAATCGAAAATCTTCACGATCACAGAGCTTCCTCTATGAAGAAGCAAAATGATTAATTCACATTTAAATAATTGAAATTGAAGAAAATAATTCAAAATTAAAGAAAATAATAAAAAATAAGAAGCTGAAAAAATTGAAAGAATTAAATTCAAATGTGAAAAAATAATTGATAATTGGAAAAGAATTACAAAATGAGGAAAATAATTAATGATTTAAAAAAATAATGTAGATGTTTTGTCCAGAGCCATTTGAAGACCTCTGACATCCAGCCAGCTCTTTACTAGTCGCAGACATTCGTTCACCAAGATTCCAAGAGCTTCTGCAGTCTCAGCAGAGCATACGATCAACGCGTCGTCCGCGAAGCCGATGATTACCGCGCCTTTAGGTAGACCCATTCGCAAGAAGTCATCGCAGGAGACGTTCCATACGAATGGTCCTATCCTTGAGCTTTGAGGGGCACCTCTTTGCATCTCTTCTTACAGAGTGCATGTGTCTCCATTGTATATTACCCACCTGTCGCTAAGATAATTATCCATTATCCGCAACAGGTAGGGCGGTATTCCTTTATTTCTCATCGACTTGATGAGATCTTCCCATCTCACGGTATAAAACGCGTTGCGTATGTCTATAGCTACCAACGCGCAGAAGCTTTTTTTCACTGCCTCCTGAATGGCATCTACAGTGGACAGGCCTTTACGGAAACCAAATTGGTGCTCGGATAAGCTCTTCTCTCTTGTCAAGTGGAGGTGCATTCTCTGCAGTACCATATCCTCTAGAAGTTTGCCCATCGTATGTAACAGGCATATTGGCCTGTAGGATGAGACCCTATCTAGAGGTTTGTTACCTTTCCTTAGGAGGACCAGCCTCTGTCTTTTCCAGTGGCGAAAAAACTTTTCTCTTTTTAGGCAGTTGTTGAAGCAATCTAAAAGGATCTGGGATGAAGCAACGATCACTTGTTTAAGGATCTCGTTGCTTATCCCATCAATTCCAGGCGCCTTGCCTGACTTCAATCTTTTGCCGGCTTTGTGAGGCTCTGCAAGATTAAAGAGTTCCTCTTCACCGACTTGACAGACACTTCAGTCCATCCTAGGCCATGGTTCTGCTGGTTGAAACAAGCCTATTATTATTTCAAGCACCCAATCGGGATCGTCCAGGCCGAGGGTCTTTTGCCTCGTCACCAATTTATTGGTGGCGATTTTATAGCCCAGACCCCATGGGTCCTTTTTGACGTCATCGATTAGGCGCTTCCAGCATCTTCGCTGTGACGTTCGCATCTCTTTTCTGAGGATCTTTTTGGCCTCTTTTCGCAAAGAGGCCAATTCGTCTGACCACCAGTATACGTTGCGTCTTCTGGGAGTGTTGCTTCTTCGACGCGACATTGACGCGTCGCATGTGTTACATCCGAGCTAAGGTGAGGAAATTTAAAGAAAACTCTAAATTTGACAGGAAATGCACAGGCTAATCAGCTAGCAAAAGCTAGCTTTTATATTTTTATTTAGAGGTCGTTTATACTTTAACAGATCTACGGGATCTGAGTTAAATAAATAAAAGAATATTTCTCTTTCACTCGATTATAATATTGCAATAAAAGAATATAACTCTTAAAACATTAGATCACCATTCAAAAGGGACAATATTCAATACATAATGTGATCAATAATTAAGAAATTAATGATTCTATTGTTAATGATAAAGCCAATTATTATTGTCTATCAATAGATTCTAAACTATTTTTGTGAGTTACATACGCCTATTGCCAATTTTAGTTAGAATACAAAGCTTTAAAGAACCTTTTAAACATCAGTACTGAACACCATTAACTAACCAGTATTGGACCAATGTTAAATAGAAGCAATTTGAGAAAATTGACACAAGATGATACAATTATAATCAATTTATTGTTTATACAGTTAAAATATAAGAATACAAGGAGATATGAACTATAATTGCACATAAAACATTAATCGTTTAACCGTTTTCAAACCAGTCATCAATATAAAGAAATTATACAATTGTGGGTAAAATCGCTATTCATATTCAAAATCCTTTAACAATTTCTTTGGTACTTACATAAAAACAGATAGATCGGTGATTGGTGATAACAAGCCGCTTTGCAATCGATCAGGCAATCAATATTCAATAGTGAGTCGCTCGCAGTCGCTCGGATAATTTATATTCAGCTGTGAGTCGCTCGCAGTTGCTCAATAAATCGATACAAGGGTGATAGAATGGGTTGTCAAGGCAACACTTCACAGCACTCTTTTACAGTTTATTATTTTACGAAGGAGATTACAATAACTAGTCACTATGATCTTTTGAAATATCAATGTTTTAATTGACTTTACTAAGACGCGAAGTTAAAAGTTTTGATTTTCCAACGGGCCGCTCGATAGTAGTATCACTCACGATGGAACCAGAGTTTTCGACCTCTTCCATTAGGCGTCGCTTGTATTTAAAGACAATTTTGTCTATTGTTGGGGATGATCTGGGGGAAGAATCATAAGGTGGGATCGTACATCTTTTGATAAAACGCGCAAAACACGCCTCATGATAAAACGCGCAAAACACGTCCTATGACAAAACGCGCAAAGCACGTCTCATGACAAAACGCGCAAAGCACGTCCCGCGACAAAACGCGCATCTTACATTCGGAATTCAAATATTCTTAATTATAAGAAAACATGAGAATCGTAGATGAAACGCGATACTTGAGACGATCTGTGTCAATTTGCCAAAGTCACGCATCGTACCATGATTTACATTTTATCGCATTTTCTAATTTTTATTTAAGATTGTTAATAATAAGGCATTGAATTTCAAGAAATGTAGTCTTTAAACTAACTGATAATCAATATTCTTATTTACTACTCATTGACTCTCAAAAGCCCTTTAAGTTACTTGATATAATCTTATTTTCAAGCTCAATTATCAAGTAACGCTAATTTGACATTGGGCCAGTATTCAATGGTAATAGTCCGTTACTTATTCATTAAATTCGTCAATTTAGTTAATATGCGTCAAACCTGGCATAACCTAATTGATATATCGTGTCTTAATTTAAGATCGTCACGTTAATTAATTCAATACCTCATACACGCGTATGCAAAGCAACATTTTATATTTTGTTTAGGATTATTGCACTTTTGATATCCCCTTATTGTTGTTATCCTTATTATAATTATTAAATTAAGCAAATAGGATAGAGTTATACATGAATACCTTCATACCTCCTCTTATTGGTATTTCTTGCTTGGCTTGCCGAATATATGGAAAATTGGTGTCATGCCAGTGCTGGCAACACGACATTCAGTATTAAAGCAATGAGCTTATATCTATTCTAAGTTATTTTCTGAAATATTAATATTTGATCGTCAGTTTACCAATTCCGACAAGGCACCAGACACATGCATCTTAAAATCGAGAATCGGCCCAGCATTGGAGCAACAACGGGACCATTTCTTTACTCTTATGTTTTATGTTGGAACGACCATACTGAGACAAATAATCATATTAATTTTCGCGGTTATCCGTCTCAGTATTAATATTTAAAATGACTAATATAATTATTCTTGATTTCATAGTCGGCCCTGTGCCTAGCCGAACCTCGACTGCAACGTGTAATACCATTTGTTCAATGGCAACATTACGAATTTACACTGATGCTCCCCATATTGTTAATATACCATACAACCTCATACCATATGATACTTTATGATATGATGCCATGTGATACATTATGATACATCAACTCTGCAAAACCGAGAGTTCAAAAGTGTCAATTATAACAAGGATATAAATGTAAAATTTTAAAATTTAATGTGACGGGACGTAACAGCATGCGGTAATAATCATGTTCTTCACCGTCCGCACCTCCCCATCTAGATTGTTCGGCCTCTTCACCCATCCAAATTCCTCGATGAGGCGGGATTCTTTAAGGACGGGTTGAAATTCTCAACTTCCAGTTTCTTAATGTTCTACCTGAGGCCGTTCTTACAGGGAAGAACCTGTTTTCTGGCTCCAGGTGTGGCTCCCCCTGAGACTGAGAACTTGATATACTGGTGATCACTCTTGGTATGATCCTCTGAGACCTGCGAATTCTTTATACGCTTGTTTAGGAGAGCGTTTGATATCGTAAGATCAAAAATTAATCTGATATTATGGTCTCTCCTAAACGTCTACTTTTGGCCCTTATTGACAACCATCAGATTGTTCCTGGAGACCATTTCTGCAATTAAGATTCCTCTATTGTCGAGCCTTGTCTCGCCCCAGTCTTGCGATTTCGCATTGAAGTCGACGGTGACGAGAACATCCATCCTGGATTCTCGCAGGCTCGGCTCGAGTTCGTCTATCTCGGCTTCGAAAGCTGTCAGTGAGTCGTTGGGTGAGAAATAGCAGCTATACATGCGTATATCAGAAATTTCCACCCACACGAACCCACTGCTCGTCTCTAGGAAATTGTCTACTCTTAAATCTGAGTTGCAGACCTGAATGGCTGCCCTTCCTGATGAATCCTGGTAACAGGGAGCGAGATCGTTCCTTTTGTTCTGTTCGCTAAGGAACAGAACGTCGATCCGCTGCTAACTGACTGCCACCAGCATCAGGTCTTGGGCCTTCTTAGAAGTGTGCAAGTTTTCCTGCAGAAACTTTAGTTTTTTGTCTGTTTAAGCTTCTGCAGTTCCAGCTGATACACCGGACAGGCATTACTGCCAGCCCAGTGAGCGATGTCTGGTTTACCCATGTCAGTGCAAGTAATGCACTGTGGGCTCTCTACTGAGCAGTTTTTCAGAAGATGGCCCTCGCCACCGCATCTCCGACAGTTTTTTGTCCTGTCGGGGCCCTTGCAGCTTCGAGCCAAGTGTCCGAATGCAAGGCACTTAAAGCACCTTGGTACTTCCAAATGCTCCCTGATGGGGCAGTTGATCCAACCAACCGGGATTTTGCCTATTTTCAATAGGTTTCAATAATTCTGGTAGGCGCACAATTGCCGTCTTGATTCCCCCATATCGGGTGATCAGGCGGCATGTTGCTTCCAGGTCGTTGTTTTCCACCTTTTTTTCCAGAGCCGAGATTTCCTCTTCTTTGGTAATCGTCTCATCGAGGTCTCTTATTTCAAGAGACCTCATGCTCTGTAAAGTTTTTACTTCGATCTTATCCCCCACCACTTCAGTGAGAGCCTTCGCGAACTTAGAAGTATTTTCTCCTTTCTTTAAAACAAGGAATACCTCATCCTTTTGCGTACTCCTGATTCTGAGGACCTCTGCGTTGTTTTCTGAATGCTTCAGCTTGCCTTTCACGAACTTTAAGATTTCGGCGTAGGAGCATTCTTCCTTTGCCGAAAATCTTATAGCTTCGCTTTTGCGAGGTTTGAAGAAAACTCTTTCCTTTTTCTTTTCTTCCTCTTTTTTCTTCTTTTCCTTTTTTTTAATTTTACTCCTGTTCCTTTTTTCTTTTTTCCTGTCAATGACAAGCTTAAAACCGTCACTGGCTCCTGTAATAGGAGAAGGATCCCTAGGGAAGACGACCGTGGTCAAGTTACCACAGGTCTCCTTTTCGGGTTAGCTGCCTGAAGTTTTTTCAGAAGCACCTGCCCTTCTCTCGACATCGCTTTAGCGATGTCAACAACTTTGCTAGTATAATGCAGCGCGGCCTGGGCATCGTCCCTAATTCCCTGAACGATTGCTCAGGAATTATTCTGAAGCAGCTTTTCGGTGAGATTCTTCTGCGCCTTCTCGGCTTCCTCACTTACTAAAAGCTGCTTCTCCAAGAGCTACGAGATCCTTTCCCAGGAAGCAGCCCATACTGGAACCCTTGATTCTTTTCTTTCCTGTTTCTCCTCTTTTTTGTCGCCAGCTGGCTGGGTGTCAGGCACCTTTGCAGTGTTCGCGACAGACGTGCTGGGTCCTGGATCGATAGGACCCAGCTCCACCTCCATCTCAACTCCAAAAATCTTCTTTAATGTCGATCCTTCGTTAAACATTTCGTGAGATTGGCTTTCCTCAGAATCCATGTTGCCAGCGTTGGCTACCGGGGCTTGTACCCGATCGGAACCAACGGTAGGACCACCCTCGGAAGAGGGGCCTACCTGGGGTGTATATGTTTATCTGCACGTTCGGTCATGATTACTGTTTGTTTTTCTGATTTTGGTTAGCGCCTGATATTTGATTTCCCCGATACCACCTATATTTAGGAGGCATTCCTCTATCCACTACCCGGGGACGCGCCCGATGGAGGTCCAGAAACTCTGCATGGGTTCTAAATTCTGTTTATCTCTACAATAAACCGTTAAGTATTAAAATAAAAAAAATTTAATCTTTTAAAGTTCTAACGTAGTTAGTAAGTTCTTTCAGTGTTAAGTTAAGCGTGTTTAACTTTAGGTAAATTAAATTATTTCTGATATCCTATATCCATTTTCATGTATTCAAAACAATTTTAATCCAATTTTTTAAAACATTTATTTACATACATTTTTTAATATTTTTAATTGAGTTTTTTAAGTTTCTTGATAATTGTCAAGCAAAAATTCTCGCATATCACACTTTAATTGCAAAACAATATTTTATATTTGATATACACACTATTAATACTAATAATTATTTTACTTTTTAGAAATAATCTTGTCACTGATAAATGTTTCCATTAACGCAAAAACGTTTGACACATTGTAGAAAAATCTTTTGTTTCTCCTGACCTGATCTGATGCAAATATAACAGACATTTCATCAATCACATTATTATTAATATTAATTATAATTAATTCTAATTTTTTACTCTAGGCGTTCATTGAATCGTTCGAAAAGACCATTTCAAGAATCTGAAGAAGATTCTTCTTCAGATGAGGACAATGAAGAAATTAAAATGCGTATCCGTAAAAGATTGCATTTTGATTCAGAAAACTATACAACAAACATTAGAAACGAAGAAACTGTTGACATGAAAAAAACGGAAAATAAAGTTAATATTGAAACAATGAACCTAATAAGTTCAGATTCAAGCTCAGGTAAGGGTATTTTAAGTGTAAAATATTCCTTTTTAAATTAGACATTTTAATTTATAATCCAAGTTAACATTTTCCCAACTTGGATAGACTTACACTCATAACCCTTCCAAATTCTAAAACCCAATGTTACACTTTTTCTCTAATACATTTAAGTTTTATAAATATAACTCAATCTGTTAATTTATATCAATAGTATTTCATCTTGCGTGTAAATACTTTGTTGTAAATCGAGGGTCAATCTCAGTCTTAAAACATTTTTTAGAGAATCGAAACAAATTTAACATCTATTTTTTGAGTTACATTAATATTCTCCAAATACCTACACGGAGAGAAAATTTGACAGGATTTACGTCAACTGAAACGGGGTAAATAGCTTCGATATACCATCGAGGCAATACCAGTTGAAGAACGACGAAAAGTAGGTTGATATTCGTCGTTCTTCAACTGGTATTGCCTCGATGGTATATCGAGGCTATTACCCTGAATGTAATCGACGTAAATCCTGTCAAATTTTCTCTCTGTGTAGTGACATAATTCTCATTTGAACGAAATTTATTAGAACTAATTTTTATTTGACCTAATTCTGATTTGGCATATAAATCTTTCTTGACTTAAATCTCATTCAACATAATTCTTATTTAGCCTAAACCTTATTTAACGTATAAGAGAAACAAGATTCGATCCATGGAAAGTATCATAAATATCATAAATAATTTTATGTTATTATTAAAGTCAAAGCAATTCACAGTGGGGCAAAATGTATCAAGAGACGTAAAAATTTTGTAACCACATCAATTTTTAATACAAATGAATAAGCCTCAAGTATCACAGAATCTGAAACCTTTGCTGTGTTTCAAAAATTCAAAATGGTGGCTATGTTTTAATTAAGAGCCTAAATTTGGTTATTTTTGTATTTTTTAAAAGTAATAGCAATTACCCTTACTTTTAAAAAATACAAAAATATGCAGTTTCAGTTAACTGAAATTGCAATATTTTGTACAAATCAATTCCAAGAAGACTGCCAAAGTTATATTTTGGGACTTAGGCACTGCTTGTTACGAATCTGCATTGCAACTTTCTAAATTGAAAATGGCCAATCCAATATTTCCCTCTCTTTGAATGCCTGGGTTGCAGCGGGGGTTGCAAGGGCAGGGGATATGGTTAGTTCTTGTTACATGCGTAGAGGTCCAATTCCCTAAGGTGCCAAAAAAATACAAGGCAGTGAGCTCACCATGCAGGCGGCGACAAGTGTCGGTTCCTTCGAGCGTCTTCTTCGTCCTTCGACAGTACCAAAGGGGTGGGGGCGTCGTTCCTTCCGCGTTGTTTCATGCTCTCGCTGATTGGTTCCTGTCATGGACTATGTCACTCCCGTTTGAACACCTATAACAAGACGAAAAGAGGTCGCTACGGTAAGCGAGGGTGGTGATCTCGCATACTAGATTTCCCAACAGCGAGGAACTCGCTAACCTTGATCTTGTGGAGGCCACAATTGTTACAAAAAATGTCCTACTATGCATGGGATGATCTCGCCGCAAGATGTCCCCTATCCCAACTTATTGAAACAAATCCCCGGAGGGGGTCAAGGTGCGCAATTGTGGGGATAGGGATCAAATTCCCACGAACCGGGGCAATGGCCCTTCTTTCCGGTAGTCCCGAAGGTGTGACAGGCCTCGGCATCGGACGTTCCTCTACATCGTCCCGGGGGCTTACAAAGTTCTCCTTATGAATCGCATTAGCTAATAACTTCCGCATCTCTTTAGCCTTGCGTTTCTTCAAGCGCTGTAGTTCTCTCTCCCTCTCCCCCCTTCCGGACTCCATCTGCTCTAACGTATCATCCAGATCTATGGCTGCATGCCGGCACTCCCACTCAAACTCTGATTCCAGAGGAAGCCTCTTTCGCTTTTTATCAGTAAATTTCAAAGAGATATCGCCAGTCGACCGGCCTGGTCGCTATCCATCTTGGAGTCTTCCCTCTCCTGTGTTGACTCCCCCCAGCTCACATCACCGACTACGCCGACCTACGCTTTACTCTCATCAGAATATAGAAGATAATCTAACACATCTTCTAGTGTCGCTTTTCTTGATGTCACTCTGGACCGTGGCTCGCAGCGTTGGATAATTTATGCGTGCGCCACAAAACTAGATCCCCCACGTGAATTTCAGTTATGGTTGATAAAATTTCGTTCTATTTCAATAAGCAATTCTGTCATCCTTGGGGGTGATGTCCTACTCTCATGGGACATCGGCACTTGATGGCACGTCTGCTTGAGATCGATTTTGGAAATATAACGGGCCTTCCGTAATTTATTCAAAATCGAGTCAATGGGGGGGATGGGATATGTGTCTCTCATTGTCACTTTATTTAAGTCCCTGTTATCAATGCAGAAACGCAATGATCCATCTCCCTTCCTAATGATAACTTTCTTTTGGTAAGCTTAAACTTTTTTTAAGTATTTCTAAGAAAACAAAACAGAACCCCACAACATTTCTATTTTGGAGAAGAACTTAAGTCCGATTATGTTAAAAAAATTAAATTATTTGACAGCACCTACAGTCTTTTAAATATTAGTGTTACGGCCAAAGCTCATGCAGTATTTGTACATGTTACTGAATTTTGCTAAAGAAAGTGGACAGGATTAGGATCCTTCAGCGAACAACCTATGGAAGCTGTTCAATGTGTTCATTTCGACTTCGCGAAAACATGGGCGAATTATCAAACAGATGATAGAAAAAACCTAGCCATTAAAGTTCTTGAAATCAGTATGTGATTACAACAGTAATCACTTATAACTATTCAAATATTGAAAATTTCTAACCTTATTACTAAAATTATAATGAAAATGTTAACTTATTAATTTAATAAATTTAATTTTATAATACTTTGCTTATAAAATCTGAAAAAATATAGGTTTCTTATTGGAAATTTTCCATGGAGTTCTATACTAATTTCCGATTAAAATCAATCATTTTTACATTTTTAGAGCAAAATTAGACTATTTAAAACCAAGTGGTGTAATCATCAAAATAATTTTTTTTTTAATTTTGCGTAAAAAACACAAGTGGAGTTAAAAAAAAGCGCTTTGGGATTTTGCTTATATTTATAAAAAATGATCAGTAAATAACCCCGAACAAAAAAAAAATTGTAAATCATTTTCAGTGAGTTTTAGAGAATTGCAATGTTATACTTATAGTAATGTTTAGCGAGTATGAGTGAATTTTCATACTTTTGATACATTTTGGATCTGCCATTTTGTATTCTGAAAATTTTATTTTTAAATGTTTGAATTTCTTTCGAAATTACTTAAACTATAGAAAACAAGCCAAATTTGGCAATATTTGGTATATTTTTTGCCAAATTTCTCAATCTATTTAATTATTTTCACTCGCTAAATTTGAAACAGCGCAAATTACCCGGCAAGAAGCCCGAAATTGAAGAAAATTGATTTTTTTCAATTTTTATGAATTCCATTTCTTGCCTATTCTTTTGTATTTCTTATAAGCTACTGAAAATTAGCTAAATCCAATTATTTTCAATTCTACTTTACAGTTTTTAATAGAAAAAAAATCCATCGTTGCGAAGATTCGAACTCGAATTTTCAACGCACGAGACAGACTCTCTGTCCACCCAGACACTTCAGGCTGTAAAATCCATTAAACTTTCGAGATATTTAAGTCGTGACTCCTTTATTTAAAATGGAATTGAAAATAATTAAAAAGATTGAAGTACTAAAACACTAAAAGGGAATTGAAAAAAATTAAAAAATTAACGAAATATTAAAAGGGAATTGATAGTTATTTATTTTTCAATGAAACTCTATCACAGCAGAGAATACAAAAGAAAAGGCAAGAAATGGAATTTAAAAAGATTGAATAATTCTCACTGACGCGATCCAACTTTTCAATTTTTTTTCAATTTTGGCCTTCTTGTCGGGTATACAGCTGTTTCAAAACAGCATATATACGCTGATCAAAAAGAGATTATTTCACTAATTTACAGCGAAATTCACTAATTCATCAGCGTATATACCCCGTTTTGAAACAGCTGTATACTTTGCACTGTCGAAAAAGCGAGTTTTCGCTGTTTCAAATTTAGAGAGCACATTTGTTATTAAAATAAATAATAAACAATTTCTTAAATCAAAAAAGTCGCAGGCAGGCGTTATGGCAGAACAAATCACGAGTATTTAAAAAAAAACTTTAAAATCGAATAAAAATTGTGCCAACAATCGAATTTATACCAAAATAAGTGCATTTTCTTCCTCTGTGCATTGGTGCAAGAAGAAAAATGTCCGCATGTGAGGTAATATTCTGCTCGATTATTGCCTAAAAATTGCATTGCAATATTCATGAAATATTACGAAAAAGTCTCCAACAATATTCAGGCAATATTTCACAAAAAGTTCAAAAATTTTTTTTTTATTGGCAGTCAATCAGAATTTTATATTATATTTGACATCCGCAGGATTCTAGAAAATTAAAAACTACTGCGCATCCCTACGGAACATGTGAACCAAGATTGATCAGTGCGCATCATTTAACGTTGAAAATTGCCTGAAATTTTTAAAGAAATACTCCCTCAAGTTTCGCGTCAATATTTCCTCACATGCGAACATTTTCGTCTTTGCACCAATGTTGCCTGACCATTTATTTGAATATTTCGAAACTTGAAAAGTTAGGGTCAGGCAAGTTTCTGGAAATATATTCTGCAGTATGGGGATATCGTCGATTGGGAGCAGCAAGGCACCAATTCATGTGATAGTTGAGGAACGTGCCATTCTAGTTAAGATTTCAAGAACGAGCCATCTCAAATGTCAAGTTTTTTCTTTCATTTTAGGCTGATAAAAATATAACAAAAGGTTAGTTAGTGGCAGTAATTATTTTTTGAAATTCAATTAAAACTGCATCTCAGGCATCACCTGAATTGGCGTCTTGCTGCTCCCAATCGACGATATATACTAACTCACTAATAACCTGAGCAGTGGGTAAAAAAGATTTAAAATGACGAGAAAAGAATCAATCTCTCTTCGTAACTCATTTTTCCTCGACTTACCCTATTTACTAGCTGTTAAAGATGTTTTACTTAGTACACAGACAACGCAGGGTAGAATATTATCGGACTGACAATGAGTAATCTTTCTAAAACTTACATGTTGGGAAAAAGTTTAACAGAAAATTTCAAGAATGTCCATGTGCGGCGCATGTATGGAACAGGGGTTCCAGGCATGGCTCATGGACTGATCCATGCATCAATTTCTACTTTGAATACACCACCTTAGAATTATGCGATCACTCATTTCAAGACGAATGAAAAATACCTTTAAGGAGGTTCTATCATATGACAATACTAGTCAAAACAGAGACCATTATTTTGAGGTTTGGTTTAAATTTAATTTTATTAATATATAATTAAAAAATTGTATTTATTAACTTTATTATTAACTTTATTTACTTTTTAAATATGATTATTCTTCATGTGCGATCAAAATCAACATTTTAAAATGTCAGAACGTCTGAACTGTATCGTTTAAAACGTGAAATATTTTCACAAATTAATTTATTGCAACTCTCACAGGAACCTATTATCCTTGTTTAAATACAATATCGGCTCATTGGATATCTGTGTTTAACTATACAAACTTTGATCACTATCTGGTCATTTAATAATTTTTAGTACGATAATATATGTGACTGTCCATAAGAAAACGTGCCTTAGCTCCTAAACGTCAACTTTACAGAGTGAGCGTTTAAAGTTGCAGCAATGCATTGAAACCAATGTAACGTTCCTACGCTTCTTACTTAATAAGACCAACATTTCTTTAAAAAAATAATTTTTTATTTTTGGAAATGAAAGAGCAAATAAAAATCTGTCAATTGTCATTAAAAAATAAAAATTTATTTTTTGGAGCTAAGGCACGTTTTGTCATGGACAGTCACATATGTGAGATATTAATGAATTCTTATAAGAATCAATGTTAAACAGTGAAAACATAAATCGATCATAATTTTTTTACTAAGAACCTACAGGTCCCAAAAATTGAACTAAAAAATTTTAGAAACTTTATCTAGCAGTACACCAAGTTTTATCAAAATCTGTTTGATTATTCGATTTACGATAGAACTTCCTTAAAAGTAAGAAGTGTGAAAAACAAATTTTTTCTTTTTATTTCCTTGAAAGCTAATAGAATTCTGAAACGCGAAAAAGTCTTTATTGAAAAGTGACATGAAAATAATGACAAGGTGTACGTTATTCCATTCGTGTCATTTTCTTGTAATTTTTTTGGGACCACACAAAAAAATGACAAGGCAAAGAATGCATTATTAAAAAAATTATTATTATTTATTTTATAACAATTTTTATATACATAGGGGAGGGTGGTCCCATACCGACCGCTTAAAAGTCAAAGTCCACAAAGGTGCCAAAAAACTGTTTCAATGCTAAGCTCAAAATCTTTTTCAGCAAAGGAATCATTTTTCCTTGTTTCTACTGGTTTCCGGGGCTCTGGATCTCATTAAGTGGGAGATACAATGAGAAAATCAAATGTTAACGTTTTCGACAATCCCAAAAAGGGTGGTATGAAACCGACCCCCTATTTTTATTGTAAGGAATTGCAACATTAATTTGAATTAAAAAAAAACGAAAATCTGGAATGAACTCAAATTATGTTTACTTTATTTAAATACATTTTAAGGCTTTTTTCAGAATAAGAGTAAAAGAATTATCAACATTACAATAAAAAATGAATGTTTTTAGTCTGATATTAATTACAAGCTATATTATCTTAGCTTAATTATTGTTATTTTATTAAAATACATTTTCAGGTATTTCCTGTGAATCACAAATAATTTAATTACAATTACAATGCAAAAGGGAGGAGGGAGTCGATTTCAGACCACCCCCACTATTTTTACAAAATGACTTTCTGATCATTTATGTCAATAAAAGTGTTTGAATTTGAATGTTGTGCATTGAAGTTGAGGCCATAAGCAACCAAAAAATTTATACTTTAATTTTCCTGAACTAATATAAACACTTTTAACTTAAATTCAAGATAAGTCAAAAACTAAAAATATTAGTACAAAAAATATTATGTTACGTAAAATCCCACTATTCAATTGAGGGGCTTGATGCAATAAGGGGATACGTGCGAATTTCAGCGAAATTTTTGAAAATAAAAAATTCTTAATGTTTAAGATCTTTAACTCATGATAGCGTGTTCATTTTTCAATATTTTGCCAAACTACCAATAGAAAACTTAGATTAGGGTATTCTGAGACCAAATCATCAAAAAAGTCAATTATGTTGATAAACAAAAGAAAGATACATTTTTTTCCAAGACACTGCAAAAGACTTGTTTTGTTAGCTTTAGGCGCTTCATTTGGAAGCTTGGGGAAGCTTAATACATTCCAAATACAAGAATTCACTTTTGTTCACTTATTTGTTTATAATAAAACGACTGTGCGAACATAACAACAATAAATAAAAAATGAAAACTAAATTCGAAAATCCCGGATGACAATTCGATGCGCAATTTTATTATCTTTAATTTAAATGCTGCCCAGGCATCGTCTGCCCATGCTTATTGGGTAGGAGCTGCCCAAAAAATGAACTGCTCGTCTGTTACACATAACCTATATAGTGCTATATACTAACTATAGGTTAGTACGCTTCATGTACAATATTTTTGCCCGTGTGAGTATATGGACATTTGAAGACAAAAATTGAGTATTTTTTAAAGAAAAGTCTTGAAATTTCAAATGCTTACAACTTTAAGAAGTTGTTTTTCAAAGGCGTAAAAACACGTGTCACTTAATGTCTGTTGAAAATCAACATTTTTCATTCCTATAACATTCTGCTATCGAAAATGGGAATTCTGATTTGAAATGGAACTCTCCAATAGTTTCTAACAATAAATTAAATTGTTGTTAAGCAAATTATGTTTCTTCGTACGTTTCTTTTCAGTCAGCATGATTGATAAATGATATATTATAGTGGTTTATAAAAACATATTGTTGAATATTTAAGAAATAGTCAATTTTGTAACTTTATTTGTTTACATGTGGCACGACATAGAGAAAGGTACCTCACACCGTATAAGGAACATTTTCTAGCTTGCGTTGCGCCACGTATGTTTGACTATTATCTAGTCTAATTGGTTTGCGGTGATGATACCACCGTAGTAATAGAATACTAAGCCTTCAATGAGTGATCGCATAATAGTTTTGACCGATACTGTATTATTTCGGTTTATTTTTTCACATAAAAGCTCTAATTAAATCACATTAATTTATAATGTATGTTTTAAATAATCTAATGAAGAAATTTATTTAGACGAAAAAGAGATAAACGATCCTGAGAAATGTAAAAATGAAGGATTAATAAAAGTGAAGAAGGAAATTGATATATATAACAATTTGATAAGTGAAGATGAAATAAACCTCGTCACTGATGACGATTCTGTTTCTGAGGTACGAAAACATTTTATTTCAATTAAATGTTTTGATAAACAATTTATTTCAACTAAGAAACTTTTTTCAGATTGTAGAAACATCTACGAGCTCAAAAAATGAATCTGGAAAGATGAATGTTACAGATGACTTAACCATTCAGAAAAACTTGGAAAATTTTAATAAGAAACTAGAGGAAGAACACTTTATAAATGCGTTAGTTATACTTTTTATAAAATTTAATCCGTCAATATATTTTAAATATGAATTCATTAATCATTTATCTAAATCCATAAGAGAGATTTAGACTAAATTTAAGTTGTAGATTTAATTTCCGCTGAAATATGTTATAGCCTAACGCACATTGAATCATAATCTCTGATCCTTAATCGAAAGAATGAGAGGAAGTAAGACAGACATATATCTCTGTCCTGTTTCCTCTTAATCTTACGATTAAGGATTAGCGATTACGATTTATTGTGCGTTAGTTTATTCTATATGAAAAATATAAGGACACGTATTTTTTTATTTTCGACAAAAGTTATTTTTAACGAAGTTACGAGCACTTGAATTTTGAATCGTAAAACTTAAAATAACATTGAAAAAAATCTGTTTCGCTTGTAATTTTTTGCTTAATTAATATAATCAAATTTTGTTTCTTGGAACTTGTAGGTAGTCTTTTATTCTTCAAAATGTTGTTTGAAATTTTTAAAAAGCTTTAAAATTAACAGCATTAAAGATGATTTTCCAAAAATAAGTAAGGTCCATTTTCTTAAAAACCCTACCTTTTCATAAAAATTTTGACCATAAGTTCTTATAAACATAAGCAAATATTCCTATAAGTTTCAAGTGTGCTAAACCATACATGCAGTCATGAGAATTTTTTTCAAAAATAATTTTTTATTTAAAGTTTGTGATTAGCCTAGCGGGTTCATCTCATTTTAATGCATATTTTTCTCTTATATAAGGTATCAAAAGTTAAACTCTTTTTTTGAGAGGATTTTCCTTTTGCATGAATCCTCTCACTTAAAGCGGAATCCTCTCATAATTTTACAAGTCCAGCGTAACCAAAATACACATGTTATAATATTTTGACTAACGTTTAAAACATGGAAGATAATGTTTCAAGTCTTAAGCTTACTTCAGTTAATATCCCTTAGTTTATTTTCCATGTTTTATTTATATTCACTGACGTTAACACCAAAAGTAAAAAATGTGATGGGTTTGAATATAGTTGCGAATTTGACACAATGTCATACAAAAAAAAAATGAAAAGCAATATCGTTGCGCTTTTTTCTCTTCCTCTCCTAAAACACTTTGAATTAGGTACGAAAAATCTTAACTGAAGAGGGAAATTCTAAATTAGTCCTTCTGCTATACTTCTATTAAAACAAAGAATAAACATATTCGATAATAAAATGGATTACTCTTGTTCTGAAAGGATAAAGTGAGAGGATATTAAGAGAGGAATTTTCCTCTGTTTATAAGATTTTTTTTTTTTTTGGTGTGCCAAAACATTTAAATCGACGAAATTGCTTTCGTTAAAGTATTCAACTTCCCGAACTCGCATTTGTCCGAAATTCTAAATCCCCAAACTTACATTTGTCCAAACTTTGAAATCACGGAACTTGCATTTGGCAAAACATTCAATTACCGAAATTGCATTTGTCCGAACTTTGAAATCACTGAATTTGCATTATTCTGAACTTTGAAATCACAGAGCTTGCATTTTGGAGAATATTCAACTCCCCAAATTTGCAAATGTCAGAACTTCTAAATCCCTGAATTTGCATTTGTCCGAACTTACATTCGTCCGAATTTGCATTTATCCAAACTTTGAAATCACCGAACTCACGTTTGGTCGAACTCTTAAATCTCCGAATTTGCATTTGACCGAATTTTTAAATCACCGAACTCGCATTTGTCAAAACATTCATCTCTCCGAACTATCATTTGTCAAACTCCTTAAGACACCGACTACGCAAGTCACCGAATTTGCATTTATCCGACCACCAGAAAGTAGGCTTTCTAAACGAGTTTATTGATTGGCTGGTAATGTTTCTGGAAAAGTTACTCGCCAATAAGAAGACTCCTTTAGAAAGACTGCTTTCCGAGGGTCAGGCAAATGCACATTCGGTGACTTACGTAATTGGTAAGTTAAGGAGTTTGACAATTGATATTTCGGAGAGTTGAGTGTTTTGACAAATGCGTGTTCAGTGATTTAAAAGTTCGGCCAAACGCAAATTCGTAGATTTAAGAGTTCAGCTAAACGTGAGCTCGGAGAAATTCAAATTCGGAGATTACAAAATTCGGACGAATGTAAGTTCGGTGCTTTTAAAGTTCGGACAAATGCAAGTTCAGGGATTTAGAAGTTCGGACAAATATGAATTCGGGGAGTTGACAATTTTAACAAATGCAATTTCGTCAATTTAAATGTTTTGGCAAATGCGATTTTGATGATTTTCATTTTAAAGTTATGTCAAATGCAAATTCAAAAAGTTAAAAGTTCAGATAAATGCAAGTTCGGGGAATTACAAATCCAGACAACTAAATTTCAGGCAATTGCAAGTTCGGTCAATTGGGTTTTGGAGGAAATGCATGCGATCCCAAATGAAATGCAATTAATTCAACTGAAGTAAGTTGTTTTATAAAATCAATAATTAATGCACACTCAAATTTTTGTGTAAAAAAGAATATGTTGAAAAAAAATTCTCCTAGCTGACAGACTTATGGTCAAAATTTTAATAAAAAAAAGGTGGGGTTTTAAAAAAAGGAACCTTATTTATTTTTGGAAAATCATCTTTAATGCTGTTAATTTTAAAGCTTTTTAAAAATTCCAAATAGTATTTTGAAGAAGAAAAGACCACCTACAACATCTAAAAACAAAATTTGATTATATTCTAGGCAAAAAATTTCAAGCAAAACAAATTTTTTTCAATGTTATTTTAAGTTTTACGATTCAAAATTCAAGTGCTCGTAACTTCATTTAAAATAACTTTTGTCGAAAAAAAAAAAATACGTGTCCTTATATTTTTCATTTAGAATAACATATTTCAGCGGCAGTTAAATCTGCTACCTGAAGTTAGTTGGCCTGCATGGTTTGAAATGGATTCAACCTATGCTTATCAAAAACTATTTACTATACTATATCTATTTACTTTATAGTTCACAAGAAGTAAGTACAAAATTGCAGAAGAAAAAAGAAAGGAATCTTCAGATCCTTAATTCTACAGACTTTCATCAGCAAATTAGTGAAGAAAGTGAATATTCTGAAAATGAGGAAGTAATGATAATAAAAAGTGTAAAGTAAGTAAATTATGTTTCTTAACATAAAATATTTAAATCTCGGGGACAGTAGCCAGTGTTGGACAGTGGTCAAGGTTGGGGAATCGCGTTTATTTTGTTTTATCACACTAGCGACATATGTCTTTGGGTGAAAATACTTGTTAGCAATCCCAGTTAAAAATTTCGTATATGGCGGATCCAATATATGGCGGATCCAATATGTCGGACAAAAAAATTAAAAACTTGTCGGATTCGATTCAAACTGTGTACTCGGGGGTTTTCGAGGTTGCTGATTACGAATTTAGCATCAGGTTTTTAGAATTCAAAATAGCGGATCCAATATTACGGCCTTTCAAAAATGTGAACCCCAAAAACTACTGTCTAACGAGTTTCAAGCCGTATAAACGTGCAGACGTATCAATATTGACTTCGATAGAGATTGCGTCTCTTTTTCACATGTTAAAAACAAGAATGTCATAATTTGTTAAGATATTTATTAAAACTGAATAAAAAATAAAGTCACAAATACGGAAAAAGATTATGTGTCACCAAGATTAGACCGTAAATAAGCAAATACCTCGAAGTGAAACGTTGTCACGTCAGAAGACGGCCAGCACGATAACAATTATAACATTTATAAACTCACTTATTTATTGTTATACGTTTAGTAATTCGAAAGTAGCAACTAACGCGAAAAACCTTTAAGTGTGAGGATAAAATATAAGAAACTGAATACTAGTGTCAATAACAATGAAGATTTTGACAATCGGACAGATTCGCATGAAACTAGATAATTGGAACTTATTTGAAGTTGCAGATTACACAATTCATTAAATTCGTTAAAATCTGTTAAAATCTGTTAAAATTTTTATTTTTTTTGCCATTTTGAATATGTTAGATTCGTAATCAGCGACCCCGAAAATCCCCGAGTAGCCAGTTTTAAGCGAATCCGATACGTTTTTAATTTTCTTGTCAGTCATATTGAATCCGCCATTTTGAATTTTTAACAATTAACACCGGATTCGTAATCAGCGACCCCAGAAACCCTCGGTAGCCAGTTTTAATCGAATCTGATAAGTTTTTAATTTTTTGTCCGCCATATTAGATTTGCCATTTTGAATTTTCAAAAACTAACACCAGATTCATAATCAGCGACCCCAAAAACCCCCGAGTAAGGAGTTTGAAGCCATTAAAGTGTGAAGAAGTATCAATATTAACTTTTTAACTTTAAGATCGTTTTTCTAGAAATCTTGTTTTTACACGTAAGCCCCTCCCCCTTTTCACTGTCCAGGTCACATACACGGAAAAAAATAATTTTTCGAATTTTACAAAACTTTTTTGCACTTTTGAATAAAGCCATTTACTAAACTCACCCTGCTAAAAAAATTCGATAAGAAACAGATAGAATCCGCAAAGACACCAGATAAAACCCATTTCGGGTTCTAGTTGGCTATATCCGGTTTTTATTCGGAAATTATTTAAAATCTACGGATCCAATAAGGTTGAAGTCGGGTTTTATCCGGGTTAAAAATGTCTTTTTTAATGTGGATTCTATCCGGGTTTTATATGACAGTCAAAACAAGTATAACTTCTACCCGTTTTTATTCGGGTTTTACCCGCCAGGAAAATAAAATTTAAAAATTTCAATCAGCTTACTATACGGAAGCTACACGGTTTTAATCCGGACGTGATAATCTTGGCGTCTATCCGCTTCAATCCGAGTTTTATATGACAAAAGTGGAACTGGTTAGAAAGTGGGTTTTATCCGGGATTTGTGTAGTTGTCAATACAAGAACAGTTTCTACCAGGTTTTATTCGGATTCTACCCGGCAAGAAAGTAAAATTAAAAAATGTCAATCAGCTTACTATACGGAAGCTACACGGTTTCAATCCGGAAGTGATAGTGTTGGCGCCTATCCGGTTCAATTCGGGTTACATATGACAAAAGTCAAACCGGTTGAAAAGTGGGTTTTTCCGGGATTTATGTGGTTGTCAACACAGAAATAGTTTCAACCCGGTTTTACTCGGGTTTTACTCGTCAAGAAAATAAAATCAAAAAATGCCAATCAGCTTTCTATACGGAAGCTACACGGTTTCAATCCGGAAGTGATAGTGTTGGCGTCTATCCGGTTTAATCCGGGTTTTATATGACAGCAGTAGAATTGGTTGGAAAGTGGGTTTTATCCGGGATTCATAAACTCATTACGATTAATAAAGAATATGAACAGAAAAATATGAAAGTTTATTTTGGAATTAAAAAAAAAGGAATAAATAAATCATAGAAAAATTGTTAATGAAAAATTGTTAAGAAAATAAAAAATCGGGCAAGTTCGAGTTACACTCGCACTAAAATCGAAGGTTCCGTACACAAAACAAAATAATTTTTAATATATTTGATACTATTAAATATATAAATATATTATGCATATTATATATAATATAATATATAAAATATAATATATAATATAATATATAAAATATAATATATAATGAATTTTTTATACAAAATGGACCACCCCCCCCCCCTATCTTCCAAAATATTTTACTTAGAGAGTTCAAATTTTGTACAGGAATGTATTTTCAGGTGTAAATTACATAAAAATTACAGAGAACGTGATGGTGATTGCGCTGTCAACGAAAAATCCAGAGATTTTATTCAAATATCCATAAAAAATACTCAAAAATCATTTTATTTCCTTAACAACGCTATGATCAACTTCTACAATCATGTTCTTTACCATTTTTCTGTAATCTACACGTGAAAATACATTTGTGTACCAAATTTAAACTCTCTAAGTCAAATTGTTTAGAAGTTATGGGAGGGGGGATACGGTCATTTTTTAGCATTTTTTTTAAATCGTTGGTTTTTGCTTAAAAACACTATGATAACGATCTGCAACAAAGTTCTCTACAGTTTTTCTGTAATCAATATGGCAAACTACATATATATACCAAATTTCAGCACTCTAAGTACAATAGTTTGGCAGATATGGAGGTGGCATTGTACACTTTTAGTGCATTTTTTCTAAAAAAAATGACCGTATCCCCCCCCCCCCCCCCCCTTATCTTCCAAACTATTTGACTTAGGATGCTGAAATTTGGTACACGTATGTAGATTTATGTGTAGATTACAGGAAAATTATAGAGAAATTATAAAAAATTATAGAAAAAAAGGAGACTCGCTACTTCAATAGCGCGTCGTTTCAAATCGATTCGGCGGGGTATGGCTATCAAGACATACCCAGTACGTAATTTTTTGAATTATAAATTCAGGGGGGTGGGTACGACAATTTTTTTGCATTTTTTATAAAAAATCGTTTTTTTTTTGCTGAAAAACGCTATGATAACAGCCTGCAACAAAGTTTTCTATAGTTTTTCTGTAATCTACACGTCAAACTTCATATGTGTACCAAATTTCAGCACTCTAAGTACAATAATTTGTCAGATAAAGGGCAGCAATGGTACAAATTAAATGCATTTTTTCGAAAAAATGACCGTATTCCCCTCTTATCTGCCAAAATATTTGACTTAGAGAGTTCAAATTTGGTACAAAAATGCAGTATCATATGTAGATTACAGAAAAATTGTAGAGATTGTTGTGGTGATAGCGCTGTCAAAGAAATGGCAAAAGTTATCAGCCAAAAAATATCAAAATTTCTCAAAAATCTTGTTATTTTCATGACAACGCTATGATCAACCCCTAGAATCATGTTCTCTGTAATTTTTCTTTCATCTAAACGTGAAAATACATATGTGGGCCAAATTTGAACTTTCTAAGTCAAATAGTTTGGCGGCTAGGGGGGGGATACGATTTTCGACAAAGTATTTCCAATAGGGTTCCGTGCGTACACTTGTGGTGTACGGAACCCTAAAAATGGTAAACATTTAAAAATTAATATTATTAAATTTAGATTCTAATTTAAAAATATAATTTATTTCAATTAAGCTTTTATAAAACGTTATTGTTTTTAAATAATATTAATTTTAAATAATAAATATATGCCCAAAAAAAATTAGTAATTGCTTTAAAACTTAAAAATTTTTAAATAAAAAATAAATATAAGATGTAAAAAAATTTAAAGCTCAATTAAAAAATTAAAAATTGTAATTAAGTACCTATAAAAAATTTTAATTTTAAAAATAATATTAGATTTGGGTTAAGAATTTATATACATATCCTTTTTAGAAATACTATTGCTTTTAAAAAAATTTAGTAAAAAATAAACAGAAAAAATTAAAATGTTGAAAGAAACTTAAGTTTTTACTGTTCTTATACTTGTTGTTTTGAATTATTTTTCTTTTGAAAAAAAATATTTTCTTTGATGAGCTAAATCAGAATAAATGAATATTTGTCTTTATGATTTGAAATTAATATTATTTTTAATACAATAAAAAGTTTAAATTTATTTACCAATTATTTTAATTAAAACAGATTTTCTTCTTTAAAAAAAACCTTTAATTTTTCTGTACATATATTAATAATGTCCTGAATAATTTATTCTTCGTAAAAATAATAGCTTTACAAAAGACATAAATTAAGATAAATGATTACGTAATTAGTGTCCAAGTTTAATGTTATTTTTAATATAATTAATTGCATTTATTCTAAAATGTTCTATTGTTTCTTTTTTTAAATTTAAAGTAACCATTTTTCCATGCTTTATTTATTTATTTTTATTTTCAAAATAAACTTTCATATTTTTTTATTACTCGTAATTATTCGTTTTACAGACAGCTGATGTATGTGAAAGCCAAATCTAAGTAATTCAATTGATTATTTGCAATTCTGATTCAAGTTTATATTATTTTTAATATAACAAAATATGTTTAATTTATTTAGAATTAACAACATTTAATTTAACTTTAAACTAGCAAAAATGACATTCTCTGTTTTTCAAAACAAATTAAATTTTTTTACGTCATTACTTTTATTTATTCTGTACAATTACTTTGAAAAAGAGTCATTTCTGTAATTGAATAATTTTAATATATCACTCAAATTTATAAATTTAAGAACAAAATTTTTTTAAGATATGATTCAAATTTAATATTATCTTGAATGTAATTAAATTTTTTTAAATTTCTGAAAACTAAAAGTTTTTAATTCGTCTTCAAACTTAAAAAAAAATATTTTCACAAACAAAATTTAATTTTTTTCTGTGTATATTTTTATTTTTATGAATAATTATTTAAAACAATTTGCTTCTTTAAAGCGTTTAATTATATAAACTTTATTTTCGGCCTATTGGCCCAGAAACGGACTTGGTTTACATGACATTTACTTTATCCCATCCATTCATTCTCATTACAATACCAACATTAAGTACAACTCATGTTATTATATATCAATGTCTATGTAGAAAAAACTGATAGCTCTCTTTCCGTATAGTCCAGCGTCCCTGCCATATTTTACAATATATTGTCTAAATTTTACATTTTTTTTTGCTTATATACCCTATTCAAATTATCACATATTTCTTTCTTCTATTTCCTTTGCCTTGATTTCATTTACAATATTTTTAAAAACTCTACCTACATCTATTCTACCCTCTTCATCCATCAATATTTGTACTTTATCAATCTCATCTTCTAAAAACTTATCAGTCCATTTTTTTGTAACCTCACATTCTTGTAATAAGTGATCAAAGGTGCACCATCCTTCTTTACATAGATTGCATATCCAATCTTTTTCATCTAACCAATACCTGTTTATTTTTTCTACGTTACCACATCTAATTCTTGCTATAACATCTTGTTCCCTACCTTTATCATATTTCCTAAGATACTTAGGTAGTCCATCTACCATTCCTGTTCTATACCTCGGATTATAAGTTGTTTCGTTGATCTTTTCTATTATCCACTGTCTTTCAATATCTCTTCTTCTTTCCCAAACTTCCATGTATACTTTTCTATCCATGTCCTTATTTATTTCAACGTTCATAGTACTCCAACCTAATCCATTGTAAAATATCTTCCTCTCCTCACAGTACCTATCCTTTTCACCTAGCTTCATCTTCTCCACCCAACAAAGCTTTGTTAGTCTTCCTTCTTGTTTAGCAATTTTTTCTTCATATTTCACAGCCCTTCTACTCCAATCAACTTTCATTTTAAATGTATCTGTTTCCTTGTAAATAATATATTTGGGTGTACAAATATCCAACCTTAAAATCCATCGAAAGTAATCCGTTTGAACTTTTTCTAACTCCTTTTTTTCTTCCCAACCCCAAATCTCAGCTCCGTATGCCATAACACTCTTAACTAGATAACTAAATAACATTTTCCTCCTTCTGAAATCCCCTCTACATCTTCTTTCTCCAAGACCCCACGTAATTTTTGCTGCTGTAATTTCTTTCCTTTTAAGCTCATTTATGTGATCTTTGTAGTTGCATTCTTTATTAAAGTTAAAACCCAGATATTTAAAAGTCTTGACTTCTTCGATTTCTTCCCCTTCCCATTTCCATGTCTCTTTTTTGCTACCATAACCTTTATTGAATACTAAGATCTTAGTTTTATTTACACTTAAAATCAATTCTTTTTCCCTTAAATACTTCTTTAATGTATCCATCATGTCCAATAATGCTTCTCTGCTATAAGCCAGAAGTATAATATCGTCAGCGAATGCTAATGTCCAAATTCTCTTGTTTCCTATTTTTACACCTCCTATATTTCTTTTTTCAAATACCTGCTCCAATTCTGTCAAATATATACAGAAAAGGATCGGACTCAACACACATCCTTGTCTCACACCTTTTGTAGTCCAAAATTCTTCAGTTAATCCATCCTTTGTTTTAATTCTAACTTTCGTTTCACAGTATATCTCTTTTATCCTTTCAATCAAATACTCACTAATTCCTACCTTCCTCATTGTCTCCCACAATTTTCCTCTATTCACCGTATCAAAAGCCTTCTTCAAATCAATAAATAATCCATATACCTTATTCTTCCTTTCTTTTGACACTTGTGTTATATGGTTTAATACAAATATATTATCAATTGTCGACCTGTTTTTCCTAAACCCTGCTTGTCCTTCTGGCAACAACTTTTTATCTTCTACTTCTTTCTCTAACCTTTCTTTAATTATATGCGTATATATTTTATAAGCAGTGGACAATAATGACAGACCTCTATAATTTTCTACTTCCTCAGGATTTCCCTTTTTATAAATCGGTGAAATAATGGCAATCTTCCAATCCTCTGGTAGTCCTTCCCCATCCCAAACCTTTTTAATTATATTTACTAATCTATCTATTAATTCCTCTCCTCCATAAATCCATGCTTCATACGGAATTTTATCTATACCTGCAGCCTTTCCTTTCTTTAGGGCACTCAGAGCTTTTTTGATTTCCTCTTCTCCTAACGTCTCTTCCTCCTTTTCTTCTATATTCCGAACTCTACATGCTCCTATTTTTCTAACTCTTGATCCTTCCAGTAATTCCCTAAAATGTTCTATCCATTCCTCGGCTTTGATATTATTGTCCTCTACACTTCTCTTTTTTCTAATTTTATTTAAATATTTCCATACCTCTGTTTCATTTTTAATATTCCTTAATTCGGCTTCTTCTTTTTCTTTAAATTCTTTTTCTTTTCTTTTACAGGTTGCTCTCCATTCTCTTCTTTTTTCTAAATATATTCCTTTGTTTATTTTACCTTTTTCCAATTTCTGTATGCCTTTTTAATCAACCTTTTACTCCTTGTGCATTCTTTGTCCCACCATTTTTTCATACCTATTTTCCATTTTTTAATTTTAATTTCCTTTTTATTTGCAGCCAGTTCTACATTTGTTTTTAAATCATACCACAGGACTTCAATATTGTCATTAACTTTAAATTGCGTTTCCAATTTTTGAGTTCTCACGTTAAACACCGATGCATCTTCCCCATTCCAAGAGTAAATAATCTTTTTTCAAATGCAGTTTTTCTAATCGAATCCTCTTTATTCATACCTTCGTTGTTTAGTTTTAGACACATCGGCATATGATCCGACTCCACTCTCTCCTCAATTTTAAACTTTTCAACATCCTTCCAGCACTTTTCGTTCACTATTGTATAATCAATTACAGAATTCCCTCTAGATCCCGTAAAAGTAAATTCTCCTTTTTCATCTCCTTTAGCTATTCCATTTAAAATAATCCATCCTTTTTGTTCTACTAAATTTACCAATTTCTCCCCGCCGTTGTTTATTTTAGAATCTTTACTATTCCTTTTTTCATGTTCACCATCTTCATTAAGTCCTGCAAATCTTCCTAGTTGTCCTGTCCGTAAATTAAAATCCCCCCCAATAATTAATCTTTCTTCAAAAAGTTCTAGTTCCTCCAGCCTTTTAATAGTTTTATCCGTATTATCTGTATTATAAATTGTCCATATAACCGTACTCCCTTCTTTATTAGTTATTTTAGTTTCTAAAATACCTTCTTCCATTTGTGTAGACATTTTGTATACTCCTGAACACCAATCTTTTTTAACACCTATTATGAACCCACCCTTCGCCCTTCCTTTCTTTTTATCTTTTTTTGCTGGTATAAATTCCCAATTAAAGTCATTAGAAAGATTTTTTTCAATATACTTAGTGTCTTTTTCTTCTAGCCAGGTTTCTATTAAACTCACAAAATTATGTTCTTCTACAAATTCCCAAAACTCTCTGTCTTTGTTACACACCCCTGCAACATTCCAAAATAATAAACTCTTACCTTTATCCTTACTTTTTTCCCAATGATTGTTTTTCTTAACTGTTTTTTGATTCCGTTTCTGAGCTAAACAAAATTCTTACTATTTTCTTCTTGCCTTTGCTCGGCTGATAAGTTCCTGTGCTTACTAACCTCTTCGTATTCAGTCATTTCATTTTCGATTTCTGATTTTTTTTCCCACTTTCTCCAAATTCCATTAAACAATATCCTACCTTGACCTTCTTTTAATGACCACCCCAGTTCTCTCTTCCCCTTTACCCATTTTACAATTTCTTCTTGTTTTTTCCGTTCTTCATATGACAAATCATTTTCTATAAATATCGAAGATCCCGCAAGCCTATTCTTATTTTGCATAATTTCCCCCTTCATTTCAGAATTTTGTAGCTTCACAATTATCACATTGCCACTTTTTCTAGCACTAACTATTTCTACTTTGATTCCCATTTTTTCTAACAAAAAGTTTTCCACCCATAGTTTGGCATTTATATCCTCACTTAAATTAGTACCCTTTATAACTAAATTGTTTATCCTATCCTTTTTTTCTTGATCTTGAACCATTTTCTTCATTTTCCAAACTTCTCTATCTGACAGACAGCTCATTCGACTTGCAGCTGTCATAACACTCCTAAAGCTTTTTTCGGAACCTGTGTCGCCCTCTCTCGTCACATCGTTCTCACTACCACCTCTCTCTTGTCTCATTTCTAACCACTGTTCTCGTCTCTCTCCTTCTCTTACTTTCCAATCTTCCATCTCTTTTTCTAACTTTTCTAATCTTTCGTTAATTTCCACATCCTTTGCTAAAATATCAATCTTTAATTTTTCAATCTCCGTTTTTTCTAATCTTATCTTCTTTAGCTCTTCTTCAATCTTTTGTTTCAACTCTTTGAGATCTTCCGTGGCCCCTTTTCCATCCCCCCTTCCCTCTTCAAAGCTAACCTTTTTATTTATTTTATTAACCTCTAACTTACTTTGCTTTTTGTCATCAACTGCCCTGTTTCTTTCATTTTTAACACTCCTATCTATTCTCCCTCCCCTCGTCAAGCCTTTAACCCTTTGATCACTCATTTTTGTCGAAAAAGCCTCACTTCTACACGCAACCTAACCTCAAACCCTAACCTTCCAATATTTTACAGTTTGTCAGTTTTTAACCTTATTTCCTAGTTCGAATCACTCACAAACACATACCTTTCTTCTATCTACAAACTCTAAAACAAATTTAACATTAATTTATCACAGTTAATCCAATAATAATTCGATTTTTTGGCAGAGACGCCGCGCACACGTCCACTCTCTCACACGTCCACTAACCAAGTCCTTTAAAGCGTTTAATTTAACTAACTGATAATTGAAAGGTAAGATCCGAATTTAATATTATTTTTAATACTAAAGTTTTATTTTTTATCATTTTAAATTCTGTTTGATTTCTTTAGAATAGATTAATTTTATAATAATTTCTAAGAAATGAATATCAGTTACAGTAAATTTAGAACATGACTTTATGGGTTTAAGATACTACTTTAAGAGTTTTTTAGAATCTTCAAAAATTAAATACTTATATTTATGGAAGGTATTTATTAGAATTATTAGTTCAAAATTAAGCATATTACTTTTTATTAATATTCAGAAAGCGATTCTAATTCAAGAATGTTTAGAAATTCGGTATTATTATATTTCTTTGCTTTTATTTGTTTAAGAAGATTCTTGTTGCAGCTATGCCTCGTCTGCTCGCCAAGAATCCTAACGCGTTTATGGTTTCGACAATTGGCAGCAGGGCGCGCATCGGACAGCCTTTCCCATGAATGGGTTGCTTCAGCTCTGTTATATAAGACCCTATTCTGTACCGTTGAAAATACAAACCAAATGTGGTTTTACATTTTAAAATCTTCTTAGCCAAGTATTAGCAGAAGATTTTTAAACAACTCTATGTTCATAGAGTTGTAAAAATAAATTTAAACAACTTATTTGTTGGTTATTTCAATGGTGGTCCAATAGTGTCTGCCAATAGTTTGACAAGATGAAATCTATTGGCAACCATTCTTGCACGTTATTTAACCAATGGTAACCGATAGCAATTTTCCATTGGGTATAAAGAATAAATAATGCCATCTCCAATAAACAAAGTATATAAAAATAAGTTAAACTATTAAATTTTTTTTTTTTTTTTTGAGAACCCATATATGAAGCGAATAGAAAACCTTGAAGAACCCGGATAGAATACCGACAAAACCCAGATATAAAACAGGGAAACCCGGATAAAAACCGGATTCAATTACGATATTATCCAGTTAAACCATCTTCTATCCAGGTTCTATCTGGGCTTTATCTGGATTCTATTCGCATTCTATCTGTTTTGTATCAGGCTAAAAAATAGATAGAAACCTTATAAAACCCATACAGGGACCGGATAGCAGAATTTGAAAGACCCTGCTAAAACACGGATATTACTGGAATATAAAACAAGTACAATCGCTATAAGAACCGGATAAAAGACGATTAAAAGTAATGTAAGGGATCAGATACAAAACAGATTGAATACATATAGAAACCGTATAAAACCCATGTAAAAACCATGTAGCAAAATTTTGGTAACCCGGATAGAACCCTGATGAAACCCGAATAAAACACTGATAAAAACCTGATATAAAACGGGGACAAAAACCGGATAGAATTACGATAGAAACCGATAGAACCCTACTTATATCCGGGTTTTATCCGTTTTCTATCGGATTTTTTTAGCAGGGCAGTTTCAGGTATGTGCAGAAAAGTTTTGTAAAATGTACTGAAATTTCAGCACAAGTTACGGAATTCTTTGCAGTAACTGCAAATCACTTTGCACTTTGTGCTAAAATTTCAGGATATTTTACAAAACTGTTCTGCATATACCTGAAACTGGGTTTTGTAAATGGCTTTATCCAAGAGTACAAAAAAGTTTTGTAAAATTCGAAAAATTATTTTTTTCCGTGTATTACATATATTTTGCATTTTGATACGCCTTTTACTGCGTCTTTGTAAAATGGACCATTCATAACCCTGAATTCTATCGACTCTTTTAAAGATATTTTTAAAAAACTAAGACATTTTCAGCAATATAAAACCTTATATGATAATTCAATTGTAGAATAGAATGTTATATATTAATTTCAGGTTTTTTTAAAATCAGCAAGCAACCGGCTCTAGGCGATTTTCGCTGGACTGACCCATATGTATCAATTCGAAGTCGGGTTAGTTGCTCGTAGCCAGAAAGTGCTATTTTAGCCAATTTTAGGCATTTTTGAGGTTAATGGTATATGGGTCTCATACCTCAACCCCTATACGTTTATTTTTGTATAGGGCTGTGTTATTTAATAGACAATTTGACAAAAAAAAAATAAACTCAATTGTAAAACCAATAAATAATACAACTATTTTTTCTATTAATATTCAAGAGAGGATTATAGTTGATATGAGGAGTACTTTTTCAAAACTTGATAAATTCAGTTTCTTTTTTTAAAAAAATGAGATATACATGTTATAACCGTTTTATTTTAATTTTAAAGATTTATTTTTAAATAAAAATAATAAATGTTATTTGATAATGAGATTTATGAAGATCAAGTTTATTGCAAATTGAGCGGTTATAATATAGCAGTTGCAAAAGGAAATCAAAGGAGTTTTCTATCAAATTAATTATTTAGAATTTAAGTTAAAATAGTTCAACTTTATCCCATCCGGGATGCGCCAGGCAGTGATTTAGTGAATAAATCACGGCCGTCCTTCCATTTAGGAAGGAGGAAAACCCCTGAAGTTTTCCCCCCATTTTAAATAAATAAATACTGATTAATAAGATAAAATAAATATAAATTTATTTAATGAACATTAACTATTCGGAAAAGGGTCCCAATATTTTACAAAATATAGCCTCTTCAGGAGGAAATTAAGCCGACCAGAAATCCACAAAATAATAAGATCACTAAAATCGAAACTGAGACCGTGCAAGATATTCGTAAATATATGGCCATTCTAGGGCCGGACAATTAGAACAATAATTACTAAAATCTCATGTGGACGGTCGAGCCGCCAGTGGCCATGAGCACGTGGCGGATAATTACAATTTTAATAACGTGAGTCGCTTACCCATTGTTTAAACAATACGACGACACAGGGCCAATATCGGCCAGCACAGAATTTAATTTTATAATTAAATTTATAATAAAAAGGACTCGTTTCGACTCAAAAATAGAAAAGTCTCAAACTTTTATTCGTGGAACCAACTGCTACCCACGAGGGCTCAACCAGGAAGAAGGAGCGAGGTTCGTGGAAATTCGGACGCTCTTCCGAAAATTTCCTGTCTCTCTCCTTGATTGTCGGATCTCATTCATCGATAATGAGATCCATTTGTAGATTCGCTCGCTGCGCCGTGAGATGTCCCTTGATGTCCTATTTCGGCTTCTAGACAGACAGGTTCCACCATGAGAGGGCGGGAATCACATCCACCCCTTTTTCCCTCGATGTACAACCCTCGGTTGTGCCCATGGCAGAAACCTGGCTGCACCCTGGCATCCTTCTTTGGACCCTCAGACGAAGGAGGCGAGCGAATTAAAGCGTAAATAAAACATAAAAATAAAGAATGGTAAATAAGCGACTCTTATAAATATTTAATTTTTGACAGAGGCGTGAAATTTCTGGTCGACTTTGAGTGAATGGACATAGTCCATCCTAGCGCTTCCTGTTTGAGTTTATTCAACGCGGAAGGCTCCTTTGAAAAAGGGAAAAGTTGCTTACAGAACGTGCAGATAAAATCTGCAACGTTACAATGTTTATCATACATTTCGACTCAAGACATATGATACACCGGAGTGTATATAATTTTTTTATTTTTGATATTAGAGTCATATTTTATTTATTTTTGTCCGCTGAACACGATTCCAAGTCCCAAAATTGCCTAGCACGTCAGAATTTTGAGAAAAGTGCGGGTAGAATGCAAAAAAAAGGGATTTCTAGTTGTTTTCAAGATTTTTTTCTAATTAATCTGACGTGCTGGAGACTTCGGTGAGGTTTTAAATTAAAGCTTGAGATGTTTACTTTATGACCTATATGTGTAAGACCAAAGAAAAAGGAAATTTTTTAGAAAAATGGGGGTAAATATCTCAAAAAACGTGTTTTTGGGGTTTTTTTCAAGATTTTTTTCAAGATTTCTTTTCTTTAAACCAACGTGTTAAAGATTTTCACAAGGTATTTAAATAAAGCATAAGACGTTTGCTTTATGACCCATATGTGCAAGATTAACAAAATTGCGAATTTTAAAAAAGGGGGTAGAGACCACAAAAATATATTATGGTTATTTTTTGATTTTTATCTACATTTTTCTCACAATTCTGACGTGTTAGGAAACTTTGGGATCCAGGATCGCATTCAATCATGTATACCCTTTTTGGGTTTTTACATTTCTAGTCCCCACATATGTACTCTCCATATTTCTCATCCAATTCCCCATGACCTAGCACCCCCCCCCCCCCTCCTCGCCTTTGCGTTACGTAGATGTATTTTATTAGAAGTACTCGCATTTTTCTGGCCCTCTCTGATCAGAGTAAAGGAAAGCTACGGAAAACACTCTACTGAGTGCAGCCGATTAATTGACAGTCGAGTCGGGATGTATATCTTTAAAGTCTTTAATGGTACACAACTAGTCCTTAACGTCTAATCTCCCGCTTGATATGTCTCAATCGCAGAGAAAAACATCAGACTAGCGTATCACAGAAGCCGGTCAATTATTCAGGTACTAAACGTACTGGAGGTTGCTTAACTTCTATGACCGCGAAGCCAGGCGCATCGCCACCTTTTTTTAAAATTTATTTTTTACCAACAAACAATATACATATTATAAGGAGCGCAACAAAACAATAAAATTTATGCAGTAACACGGATAACTCTCCTGAAGTCAAAAACGGACCAATGTTATGGCCAACTCGTCGACAATATTTGACAATTTTATTAGTGATTAAAATACATGATCCTTATAATTATTTGATACGCAGACTTTTGTGTTTGAACCGTATAATGACCCACCGTCAATTATTTTCGACGAGAAAAATAACCAGAAGGTATAAAACCTCGTGCGGAAACCCTTACTTTGCCAAAGTCAAAACCTTAGCAGTTTTACAGTGAGAGCGCGTCATCTCGACTGCAAGATAAAAAAGATACACAACTACTAACATTAGACTGCTACTGCTGCGCTATAATCTTTGATTTTTTTCTTCTTTTTACACTTTACAATCCCCTATAACATGTACTCTTTTTTATTAAATAGCTATATAACACGTTTATTAAATAGTTAAACATTATTTAAACCAAGGCTTAATTAATCATTCATAAAACATGTACAGAATTTTCATAGTAAATTATACGACGAGTAAAATATTACCATACTATAATAGGTTAAAACAATATGATTTGCTCCTTCCCTCCATTGTTTCAAGGACGCTGTACTAAACATTACACTGATATAGAATAAACAAGGAGCAAGGACCACTTTCGACGCACAATTACTTGTCGTGACGAATTAGAACAATTCTCATTTTTCAAAAGATGATAAACACCAATATTTATGCGCTTCCTCACGATAATTCCTTTTTTATACATTTTTGTGCATCTGTTTTTCCAGTACCTGTGCACAACCCCCTGATCCCTCTCTATCATAGATGTGCTTACTGACACCCTTCTCTTTCACGAGTGTCTCGAGACATGCCACAGTATGGGCACATTTTCACCGTCCTGGACAAAACCATGCTTATTAAGGTATAAAAATGTTTCAGGTGTTAAGTGACCGCTGTCCACGATTTTTTTTAGCTCCATGTCTCCCTTCAAGAAGGGTAATGATATCAAAGGGTTTACCTGATTCTTACAGGCATTAGCAATGTGATATCTGATAATGCCTACAAAGAAACTGTCGACACTTGGTATTTCCGTTGAATCATATAGCTCCTGATTCGAGATATTTCGCCCAAAATTGAAGACTGGATCATTATAGATTCTTGCACACGCCCTTAAACATGAACGCTCGAAAACTCTGATCTTCTGCATCATGGGCGGTGCTACCCCGTATTATATGTGGCACCCGTAGGACAGAATGGGCCTGACAAGCAACATTTAGCAAATTACTTTTGCCCTTAAGTTAAGTCGCGTGGACAAAAACAAAGCTTTATATTTGAAATAGGCCGCTTTTGCTTTTTTAGCGTCTCGTCTAAATAGAAATTTCAACCTGTCGTTTAGGATCATGCCCAGGTACTTGACGGACCTTTTATTCTGGATGATCTCATCGCTGTCGGTTCTCGCTTTCAAGCTGAAGTTTCGCCACACTTTCTTATATTTTTTGTTAACATCGCCTATCAGTGGTCGAAATAAAATCGTTTCACACTTTTCCGTGTTAATACCCAGTTTTCAGGCCGCGTTATATCCACTTATATCATAAAAGAGTGTTTGCAGTTCCGCCTGCGCCTCGAATATGCATTTCTTTATTATATAAATAGTTAGGTTATCCGCAAAGCCGACTCCCTTTACTCCCAATTTAGTGTTTATCCCGTATAATCTAAGCAAATCACTAACGTACATGTTAAACAGGATCGGCGAATTTACTACGTCCCGTTGCTGCCCGTTTTTCAATCCAAATAAGTCGCTGTCCACCTCATCGACGGCGGAGATGAATAACTAAAAAGTTAGTTTGCATTATTAAATTGCTTCAAATTCTGAACGCTTTTAAGCATAGTGCACAGGGATCCAGCCAGACCCATGTGTCAGTCCGAAGGTGTATTTTTAAAATCCTTATCCTTATCCTTATTATTATATAAATAATAATCCTGTGTAAGTATTTTTTTCTCTTTTTTGTTTTTCATAAATCAATAGTACATTAAATTTTATGAAGATACCTGAAAGCATAAGTCCCTAATTAAATTAGAAATGTGTTTAACTAACTATTAAAAACGTAAAGGGTCTAGCTGGAACCAGGTGTCAGACGGAGGGTTAACATGACTATATATATTTTAAATTTGTTTATGTATGCTAATAAACTATATCTCACTCTATTTGTCCCGATCGACTTCACGTTTATTGCGGCGACTATAAGTTCCTCCCTGATTACTCCAACTTGTGAGTTTCTACTATTCTCAGATTTTTGCTGGTCATTATTCAATTCTAATTTTTTTTAAATATAATAATCAATCCTGAGTGAGTTTTTATTAACTTCGGTCTTGGTTGAATCCATTTCAAATCATGCAGACCGACTAACTTCAAGTTGTAGATTTAACTGCCACTGAAATATGTTATTCTTTATGAAAAATAAAGACACTCGTATTTTTTTATTTTTCAAAAAAATTATTTTTAACGAAGTTATGCGCATTTGAATTTGGAACCAGAAAACTCAAAAGAACAGTAAAAAAAATTTGTTTCGCTTGTAATTTTTTGGCTAATTTATATAATCAAATTATTTTTCTTGGGTCTTTTGAGTGGTCTTGTATTCTTCAAAATCCTATTTGAAATTTGTAAAAAGTTTCAAAATTAACGAAATGGGGGGTGATTTTCTGAAAATAAATAAGGTCCATTTTCTCAAAAACCCCAGCTTTTTTTTGTCTCAAAATTTTACCATAAATTCTTACTAATATGACAACTAATTCCCATAAGTTTCAAGCTTGCTAAACCATACTGGCATCCAGGAGAATTTTTTTTTTGAAAAATATTTTTTTACTTGGTTTTGGATTGTTGGAGGGCAAGTTCAAAAACAAATGAAATGTTATTAATCAAACTGAAGTAAGTTTGTTTATAACCAACAATTATAGATTTAAGTAAAAGCATTTTCACAAAATTTCAAACTAATATTACCATAGGTTTAAAACATTAAACCCTGTAAAATTTCTTAATTTTAATATCATTAGAACTAATTAATATTTAATTCTTAGAAAACTTCGAAGAGAAATTGTTTTTTAAATGTTACGATTCTAATGGGAGCATACTTTCGAGATTTTCTTTAAAATCAATTTGTTATCATACAAAATATATTTTAAAGGTACTTTAATTTAAAAGATTACTTAAAAGTTTTTGCTAACAGATAATATTATGATATTAATTCGTGTGAATTTATAATATTAGATAATTTATATATTTAATAGACTTAATATTGTATAAATTCCAATTTAAAGAAATAAAGATTTAAAATTTTATTTTTAAGTACGTTTTAAGGTATTAAAAAGTGTTTTAATTCAATTTTATAAATGTTTTGAAATTTTCAGTATTAAAAAATAAGAAGCGTTTTTATACAGTAAAATTTGTAAATATATTTTTTGCATTTATTATAAATAACATTTCAAAATATAAAATAATTTTTTTTATTGCACATTAAACATTTATTTTAAGTGAACTTTGGATATATATTTGATATATGATTTAAAATACGTTTATTTAATTTTTCCAAAATCATGTTTTGCAGTTCGAGCCTATGGTAACATTAGTTTGAAATTTTGTGAAAATGCTTTTACTTAAATCTATAATTGTTGGTTATAAACAAACTTACTTCAGTTTGATTCATAACATTTCATTTGTTTTTGAACTTGCCCTCCAACAATCCAAAACCAAGTAAAAAAATATTTTTCAAAAAAAAAATTCTCCTGGCTGCCAGTATGGTTTAGCAAGCTTGAAACTTATGGGAATTAGTTGTCATATTAGTAAGAATTTATGGTAAAATTTTGAGACAAAAAAAAGCTGGGGTTTTTGAGAAAATGGACCTTATTTATTTTCAGAAAATCACACCCATTTCGTTAATTTTGAAACTTTTTACAAATTTCAAATAGGATTTTGAAGAATACAAGACCACTCAAAAGACCCAAGAAAAATAATTTGATTATATAAATTAGCCAAAAAATTACAAGCGAAACAAATTTTTTTTACTGTTCTTTTGAGTTTTCTGGTTCAAAATTCAAATGCGCATAACTTCGTTAAAAATAATTTTTTTGAAAAATAAAAAAATACGAGTGTCTTTATTTTTCATAAAGAATAACATATTTCAGTGGCAGTTAAATCTACAACTTGAAGTTAGTCGGTCTGCATGATTTGAAATGGATTCAACCTCTTTACTTCTACCAATTGTATGTCCATACAGTCCTTTAATTGTGAAATAAATCCTGTAAGAATTTTCCCTAAATTGTCTGACGTCTCACAGTGGTTCGAACTACGAAATTTCTGTTCAAAATTGACCACAGCCGTCAATTTTCAACGGATTTAAACTTCTTTTTTCTTAAAACACTCAGAATAAAATTTTCTAGAAGATAGCTAAGCTCAATTTTTAATTTTTGTTTTTATTTTAATATTATTTAAATAAATAAATGAAAAACTTATATAAATATTTAACCCTTTAACACCCGAGCAAAATTGAGAGTAGGTATGAAAAAATGAAACACCATTCTAGAGGTTTTCGGGGTCGCTGATTACGAATTTGATGTCAAATTGACAATTTGCCAATTGACAGCTGTCAATTCAGTTGTCAACTTTTCTAAAACGTGATTATTGTTGATGAAAACTTCCTCTCGCGGGTTTTTGGGGTCGCTGTCCAGTGGGCAAAAATCCATGTTCGTTTTAAAAACGTTTGAAGAACGTTTTTAGAACGTTTCATGTCGGCCAAATAATGTTCTGGAACGTTATTGGAACATGGATGTTCGAATAATGTTCCAGAACATTATTTGGCCGACATGAAACGTTTTAAAAACGTTCTTATTCGGGAAGTTTAAGAAGATAAATGAAATTTCAGTTAGTTAAATGTTCGGACAGATGTTGAGTCTGATAAATACAATTTCTGATAAATATAATTATATTTGAGAAATTAAACATTCTGACAAATGCGAATTTGAGAAGTTAAATATTCTGAGAAACAGAGTTTTGATTTTTTCATTATTCGGACAAAAGGAGTTAATGATAATTACAATTTTTTACCAATGCATATGCGGGAAGTAAAATATTCTAACAAATAAAGTTTTGGGACGTTAAATATTCTGACAAATAAAGTTTCAGGAATTTAAATTTGCGTATAAACAAATTTTTTTGTATTGCATATTCTGTCAGTTGAGTTTTGTCAAAATGTCGACTTTCCGGCAATCTTTCTGGTTTCCATCTTTAGGAATATAATTTTTAAAACACCAAAGCACCCTTGAAGACGAAACAAAATTTTCGTTTTTTTGAAAATTCTATAGTTATATAACCTCTTATTAATCTATATAATTAAAAAGTGGAAAATTATAAATTTTTTTCTTTACATTCTTTTTTTTTTGTATCTGTAACTACATTTTCTTTTTAGATACGTCCTTTCCCTTATGGAAAAGTGTGACATGAAAATAATGACACGGATGCGTGTCATTACTTTCGTGTCATTGCGTGTCATCATTTCGCGACCACACGAAAAAAATGACCCGAGAGAAAATGACACGGCAAAGCATACATAAAAATGCCAGGATGCGCAGACGTATTCTACTTATTCTACAGCACCTATGGCTGCGCAGTAAATTTTTTCCTCCCCAAAATGGTGTACAATGTATGTTTATACGAAATTATTATAAAACTAATAATAATAAAAAGTTTTTTAATGGTGCATTCTTTGCCATGTGATTTTTTTCGTGTGGTCGCGAAATGATGACACGCAATGACATTATGAAGTAATGACACGCATCTGTGTCATTATTTTCATGTCACACTTTTCCATAAGGGTTGTAATTATTTTTATAATTATTAAAACTGCTTTTAGGAAAAGTGAGTACAAGATTAAAACAGCTAAAGAAACCTCACGTCCTCTTCCAAAAAGTGATATGAGAAAAAATATTCGTAAAATTATAAATGACAAGCAGGTTGCAGAAGATACGAAGCAAGCTACAAATGACGAAAATGAACGTCTCAAAAGAAATGTAGATAGGCAACAAAAGGTATGTAATATTTGCAAAATTAATAGATATCTGCGATAAAAATAAAAAATTTGAATGTCCATAAGGGTGTAGTCTCATTCTCGTTGGCGCGCTTTTCTCACTAGTTTCGCGCAAAAGACATTGCTCTTGAAGTGCTACTTACTCGTCATGCTTGCATTTATACCAGTATTCCTGCACCATATCGACCTGTAAAATCTTTAGAAATTGTTTATTTAGTTTTTTTGTCGAACTACTGAATATATTTTTGTCTTATTGCTCTACTATACCGTTCCTGGACATTGCCTCGAATTAATTTTAACAAATGGTAATCGCACAGAATGTCAAATTAACCAAATGGAGTTCATTATCATAGCTTTTTCCAAGAAAAAACGAACAAGAAACAACGAATAAGAAGAGAAAAAAATGGGTCACATTAACGGCTGATTTTCAGAAAATATGCTCAGACACTTTTTCAAATTACTAATGAACTACTCCATATTTTTTAAATGTCAAAGGCTCTTTTTAAATAAATTTTTTCTCCAGTGTGTCAAAAACAGTTTTTTCAGTTATCTCTATAAAGAATAAATTTACATTTCTCATAATTATGGACGTAGTGTGTTCGCAAACTTCATTTATATAATTTTATAAGGTCATCGGCAAAGCCAATTCTCTTTACATTTGGGTCTCTCTCAATTCTATATAGTCTTAATAGGTCACTCGTGTAAATGTTAAATAGAATTGGGAAGTATAGCTTCCTGCTGAAGCCTGTTTTTAAGATCAAACGTTAAACTTGAGGATAGCTCCCCGTCGAAGACCATCAATTTATACAACAGGCCGTCCAGACAGACCGTGTCGAATGTTTTCTCTACACGGGGAAAAGAGATTTGTTAACTCAACAGCGATCTCTAGTTGGATTAACAGGCTTGGGCCCTGTTATAGAAAAATTTTGCCACAAGAGAAAAAGTTTAGTTTTTCCTCAACTTTTAAATAATTTTAACAAACAAACAAAAATTTTTAATTTTTTTTTAAAAATGACAATTTTTTATAAACAAATTAATTTTTTTTTTAAATCAGGGGATTTTTTTAAAATTTTTTGTTAAAGATACTTGGGAGAAATAAGAAAAGTTTGCAAGAGGTTTCAGAATGGGCCCGATGATCTTAATGGGTTAAAATGAATTTTTCTTCATCTCCTATCCGAAAGTACACTTAGAAAAAAAATTGCTATGATGGCAAACTGAATTGTTAATATAGCACTTGCAACTTTTTTTGTAATTGTAACAAAAAAATTTGCTAAGGCAGCAAATGGGTTTCTTAATGGCAGCAAAACAAATTAGTTTCTCAGTGTACTTTCGGATAGGGGATGAAGAAAAATTTATTTTAACCCATTAAGATCATCGGGCCCATTCTGAAACCTCTTGCAAACTTTTCTTATTTCTCCCAAGTATCTTTAAAAAAATATTTAAAAATATCCCCTGATTTAAAAAAAAAAGTAATTTGTTTATAAAAAATTGTCATTTTTTTTTTGAAAAATTAAAAACCTTTTTTTGTTTGTTAAAATTATTTAAACGTTCAGGAAAAACTAAACTTTTTCTCTTTTGGCAAAATTTTTCTATAGTGCATAGTTTCAGAGATATATGTGTTTAAAAATAGGTATACTTTTAAAAACAACAAATTTTAAAAATTCATAACTCGAAAACTAAGCTACCAAAAGCAATATTAAAAAATTACGTATTTTTCTTTTTGAATAAAGAATGAAAAAAAATATGTTTGGCCGAATTTAAAATCTGCATGTAAATCTCACGTGGAATCGCCCATGTGTGACATTTTTATCGAAAATGAGGTTTTGTTATCATTGGATTCGTAAATAAAGCTGCATTGAACTGTATTTGTTGAAAATTGTCTCGGGAAATTGGTGGTAATGTGATAGCAAAAAACCAATAAGACACACAGGTAAAATCAAGGCAATATTAAGCGTTCTGAAGAAAGGGACCTAAGATGCAAAAAATCGTTTTTCCGATTATAGATGTTTTAATTTTATTAAAGGTTCCTTTTTCATTTTCTAAAGTCAGAAAAGGTTTTTATTGAATATTTTTTAAGTTATAACAGTTTAAAACTCTCAATTTGTACAGATTACCATCCGCGCTTGACTTTTGTTTTCGCTCTCCTGTAAAATAACCAATTTGCTGCTTATTATGTCCCTTCCTTCAGAACGCGTCATGTGTAAGACAGGAACAGTCAGTCCAAAGGCAGAAGTGCGATTGTTACAAGGTTAGGCTGCGTACAAAGTTGTGTTATATATAGTAGGAACAGTGGAAGAGGAGCGAAATATGAAAATTTAACTTGCAAATGACTCAAAAAGAAAGATAAATAAAATAAGATAAAAAGAAACAAAATATGATAAAAAGAATACTCAAAATCAAATTAAACCAAATGAAAAATACTAATGATATAAGGCAAAAATTATTTGTTCAAATCTTGGAGAAGAAAAAAATAAAATTAACTTAAAAAACAATTTACCCAAAAGAAAAAACAAGAAACAAAATTGGATACAAATCATAAAGAAAAAAACAAAACAAAGAAAAAAACAACAACAAAAAAAGTCAAAAAACAAAAACAAAAAAGGCTTAAATTAAACAATTATATTCGCCGATTTGAAAAATTTGCCAAGATTAAGAGCCAAGTCGTAACTTGGAAAAAATAATAAACCATCCAAGCATGGGCTGGCCGGATTAAATTCAGGCAAGGCCAAGCCTAAATAAGAAAAAAGTCGCGGACGAGATTCAGAGAGAGACGGGCAGTCTCAAATGAGATGATTCAAAGATCTAAATTCTGATCCACATATACATTCGAGAGGCAGGTCCCAGCGCATCCTGATAAAGTGCTCAGCCGTACGTGTGTGTCCAGAGCGCATCCTGGTTATCAGATTAACATATCCTCTAGGAAGATTCACTCGAGAAAACCAAGGTCTCGGAGTCTTAAACTGAGTCTTTAAGAAATATTTATTAGGAAGAGAATTACACTTAGAGACCTTCTTTTTGTCTCTAAAAGGCCAAAAAACTTCCATGGAGCTAATAAAATCATTATGAATAGTGGACTTAATGTCTTGAACATATACCTTAGAAAAGTTACCAAAATTCAAATCCAGAGCATATTTTGCCAAAGAATCAGCAGCGCCATTACCCCTTATACCACAATGTGAGGGAATCCACATGAAAACAACCTCCAAACTGAAATCAGAAAAACCGGAAAATATCAAAGAAATCAATTCGTGAACCAAAAATATTTGAGCCCTGCTCTGAAATCGACTAGCAATACAATTAAGAGCTGAAATAGAATCTGTCAGGATAATTATCTTACAAAGACGAAACTTTTTAACATAGTTCAATGCCGATTTAATAGCCTGTAGCTCCGTAGACAGGACTGAAGAAAAATCGTTTAATCTCGAGGAAAGAGACAAGTTTAAAGAAGAAGCGAAAACTCCACAACCAGCCCGACTACGCACAGGATCAACCGATCCATCCGTGTATACCGGAATAAAATCCGGATATTCACTTTGCAAAAACTCCGAAAGGGAAAGATTAATGTCACTAGAGTGACGCTACTCAGAACTCTTGGAAAAATCAACTTTGACAGGGTGGTGAAGTTCAGCCCATTTATAATCAAAATACGAAGGTTTACTAGTTTTAATGATCCGCAAGTTAATATTACGGACTCTGTCATAAGCCTCAACCAATGCAAACTTCTCAACATACTTAAATCTACTCTTAAGTAATTCAATTCTCTCAGACAAAAACTGAAGTCTAGGAATTAAGGGATTAGATCTCCAGGACAAGCTCCGCAGTACAAATCTATTAGAAAGCAAAGATCTCCTGAACCCAAGGGGGGGCTCATTGGCTTCAGACAGCAAGATCTCAGAAGGAGTAGAGATCATGCATCCCAAAACAACCCGCAAAGCCAAGAATTGAGTGCGATCTAGAATAGACAAATGAGAGACACAAGCATTTTCAAAGAGCTGAGCTCCCCACTCAAGGTGAGCTCTAATCAAACTCCTGTACACCTTTAAAAGAACTTGAGGATGAGAGCCTCTAGATACTCGAGCCAGAGCTTTTAGTATATTTATGGCTTTATTAGCTCTGGAAGAAATCATTTTTATGTGAGGGAGCCAACTCAGCTTCCTGTCCAGCAGAACACCAAGATAAAGGAGATTCTCTAGTACCGGAGTATCATATCAGAGCAAATCAAGAGACAGATTCAGAAACTTATCCTTCGAACGTGAAAAAACACAGACCTGGGTCTTTGCAGGAGAGATGGCAAGACCGAGATCAGACAACCATGGAATCAAAGATTCAATGGCAAGTCGTAATTGATTCAGAGCCCAATCAATTTTAGCAAAACGAACATAGATCAACACGTCATCGGCATACATGGCAACACGAATATACCCTGAAAATCTGTGCAAGATTCTTCTAAGAGTTATGTTAAATAGAAGAGGGGAGAGAACTCCACCCTGAGGAACTCCCACATAACATTTCTTAAAATCGGACTTGTCATTCGAAAAAAAAAGATATCGAGAAGAAATCAGAAAAGAAATAAAATTAATAATATTGCAGGGAACCCTCAGATCCCTCAGTTCGTTATAAATGACAGAAGGGAGTACATTATTAAAGGCACCCTTAATGTCTATTGCAGCAACTAACGTGCCCTTACCCTGCAAAAAACACAGCTGTATGTCCGCAACAACCGTAGCCACGCAATCCATCGAAGAACAACCCATACGGAAACCAAATTGGTTTCTGGGAATCCAACCCTGGGTTTCGGACAAAAATTCAAGTTTTCCATGTATTAATCTCTCAAAAAGTTTACAAAGGGTGGAGGTCAGTGAGATAGGCCTGTATCCTCTTGCCGAAGGTTTAGGGATAAAGATGACTCGTGTCTGACGCCACGAATCTGGAAAAGATGATTCGGAAAAAAATTTATTGTACAGTTTTAGAAGAAAATCAAGAGAATCTTGTGAGAGATTCCTAACCATCTGGTAAGTGATCTCATCAAGTCCTGGGGAGGAGTTTTTTTTACATTGAGAAAGAGCCGCTGAGATTTCAGAAGAAGAAAAAGGTGCATTCATACAACAATCCTCAATAGAACCAGGAGAAATCAAAGGAAGATGGCCCTGTGGGACATCAGGCCTAACCAAACTCTCCTGAAGAGCCTTGAAAATCTCCGACTCGGGATCATTAGAAATATTTGTCTTCAAGGGAGCCTTCCTATTGTTAAAAGCCTTAATGGTATTCCAAACTTCAGAAGGAGTTTTGTCCAAGCCAATAGAATCGGTAAACGCCAAATAAGACTCTGATTTCTTCCTCTTCAGAAATCTTTTAACCATAGAGTTAATTGAAGAGTAGAAACATCTATCCCTAATACCCTGAGACCGAATGTACGACCTAACTGCAAACCTACGTAAAGCAACAACATCACTGCACTCTTTATCCCACCACAAGGGCTGAACTCTTGAGCGTTTACCAGTAGAGGGAAGGGGGTAAAAAGCACCCGAGCTAGTCAGAGCAGACATAACAATATCATAAAACCACGAATAAACGACAGAGGGATCAGAATTAAGAAATTCAGCACTCAAATTCAAAATCTCCGCATCAACGGGATTAGAGTAGTGAGCCCAGTTAACCTTATCAACATTCATTCTACTAGAGGAATTCGAAAGAACAATAGTAGGAAAAAATCCAATAGAAAAAGTAATAAACAAATGGTCAGAACCAAAAGAATCATTAGTAACTTGAATAGAAGATTTGCTCACCAGCTGATCCGAGACAAGAACCAGATCAAGATTGTTATTTTTACGAGTAGGGTGTTTTATTCGAGTGGGGATGGAGTCATTCAGAGGAGTTACACCAACAAAGTCCATAGCTTCAACCAGATGTGACCCTCTGGCAGATTCAAAATTTGATCCCGACCTCCAAGAATGGGCATTAAAATCACCAGCGACAACAATCGGAGAATTCCTATCAAGATCATTGAACAAAGATAACCAAGCGTCCTCAGGAATAATAGTCCTGGGGGAGCATATAAAGCCACAAATTGTAGGCGACCACTAGAAGTGGAAACCGATATGCCAACAACATAAAAAAAAGCCGAGTAATGTCCGTTCAGATCCAAAGGAGAGATACATAAATCCTGACTAGCCAAAATAGCGACCCCGCCCCCCTTACGAGCAGAATCACGATCCTTTCTATAAGTAAAAAATTTATTGAAAACCCACCGAGAATTACTCGAAGAGAGCCAAGTCTCAGATATAGCTAAAAGATCCACTTCATGAGTTCGCAAAATATCTTCCAATTGGAAGTGCTTGTTAACTACACTGCAAGCGTTCCATAAACCAAATTTAATAGGAGAATTTCCAAACATGATATTAAATGTAGAAAAGAAAAAAAATAATAAATGAACAAAAAATAAAAGTAAAAAGAAAGAAAAAACAGGGAAGTACATCTGCTCCTAAACAAAAATAATAATGCAATAAAAAAATAAAATAAAATAAAAATAAGATAAATCCGAAATACAAAGAAGAGGTAAAAAAAATACCGTATATGTTCTGGGGAAACAAAATAAAAATCATTTTGAAGCCGCACATAGTTGACAAACTTATGGTTAAACATTTTCATTCGACTGAGTATCAGAAACTCGAGAGCCCTTAAGAGATTCCGATAACGACGAAATTGATTTATTTAGGATCATCAAGCCTCTGATAGCAGCGGCCGTGTCAGGATCAGTAGTAGACAGATCCATACCTTCTGGCAAAACCAGATTAGTCAGATCTGAACGAAGATCCTCACTATTCTTAAGAGATTCCAAGATTTGATTAACAGGAGTATCCGCGTCCCAAGTCGGGGTAGAGGATCTAATAGCTGAACTCCACACAGAAGTACTCTGGCCCTCAGAAGCCATAATCGGAATATTCCGGGTTCCCAAGCAGTCATGAGTACCCTGATCAATGTTACCCTCAGCAGAATTACTCACAGAAACATGAGGAGACTCAGACAAGAAAGACAAATCCTCAACCACAAATTCTAGGAAGTTAGGTTTAGTTTTTTCCAAAAAAACGAGAGCATCATTGCGATCTAGATTAGGCAAAACCTTAATCTTAAAAATTTCAAACTCTCTTTTAAAAACAGGACAGTCCGAAGAAGAGGCAATGTGACAACCTTTACAGTTAGCACATTTACTGCGTTGAATGAGATTATGGCAATGCCTTGAGAGATGTCTCTCAGCGCAAAATTCACATTTCGGGTGTGTCGAATTACATTGAATTTCAGAATGTCCAAATTTCTGACATTTCAGACATCTGAAGGGTCTGGGAATAATAGGGGTAGTATTATATGATACACCTCTAGAAAGAATAGTCTTAGGAATATATGTTGATTCAAAAGTAAACTCAACCCTAGTCGACAAAGTACCATCCGCATTAAAGCATCTTCTAGCTTCACTAATTATAGCTAAAGAGCTAAAGATCCAAACTTTGAAGGATTGTATTGATATTTCTTCCAGGAGGGAAATCACTATTAAATCCACGTTTCCTTATAATAATTTCTGAGATATAGATTTTATATGAGCCCATAGTTCTAACACGAGAATCCAACATAGAATTGGCATCTATCCACTTTTCCCAAAAAACTTTAATCAAATTTTTACCCTTTTAATGATACGGGGACCAGAAGCCAAAGAATTAATTAGATCAGCGACACTAATTGGGTCCAACTTGCTAAGATGCTGGTTCTTTTTAGAGCTCTCAATATTTACGATAAAAGGAGGAAGAGAAGCCGAAGAATACCTAGCAAAGTCATATGAGAAATTGGTCTTACGCCAAAAGATATCCGAGTTAGAAGAAGTCGAAGAAGACTCAATCCCATTATCATTGATAGGCAGCTGAGCATCATGGCTTCCAGCAGCTGTATGATTAGAATGAGAAGCCACAGATTCAGCTGGTTTAATTATCTTAGAAGCCGATTGAGAGGCTTTAGGTATTTTAGTCCTTTGGCCTTTAGGAGTCAGACGAGGAGGCAATCTCTTCAAAGACTCAGAATTAGTATTAGAATTAGAATCGGAATCAGGAGTACCCTGGTTAATCTTTTTCGGAGCGTTAAATACCGAAGAAGAGGCCGAATTATTCAAAGACTGCACTCCAGAACCAGCAGGAGAGATTGTTTTTCTCTTAGATGTAGTGAGCGAGCCAAAACGAGGAAGAGGAGCAAAAAAAACGGTTACCAAAATCCACAGAAGTATCGTCAGAATTCAATCTCAATTCAGATTTACCGCCAGACATGGCAGGTACAGATTGAAGAGAATTTAAAATAGCCCCAACAGGACCAGGATCAGATAATCTGGAAGGATTTAGTCCAGAGCGATGCAGGATACCCCTGCCCCTGCCTCTCGATCTCAAGCCATCAGCCACTGAAGAGTGAGGTCCAACATTACTGCTGCCCCGCTCGTCTCTCCCAAATCCCAAAAAGTCCGACTCCGGCATAGCACCTAAAAAAACAGAGCTATTATACAAAAAAGCAGACTCAAGATTTATGTAAAAAACAATATTAATTGAACACTTAAGCGAAATCAAAGCAAAATAAGTCAAATCGGAAAAAAGCAAATTAAAGTTAAAGAAATGTAAGCGTAAGCAAACAAGAAAAAAAAGACAAATTAAATTGTTCCCCAGAACAAATAATTTTTAGTAGAAAGAAGCAATCATGATGCAAATTCAAATAAATCAAAATTAAAAAAATGAAAAGAAAAGAAATAAAGCAAATAACCACTCAAAATATCAAGAGCAAAAAACAACAGCAAATTAAATTAAATTCCTACAGTTTACAAACCGCATTTAAAAGCAAGAAAAAATTTCAGGTTAAACTAGGAAAGTCAAGGTAAAAGGACCAAAAATAGATTGGAAATAAGAAGCAAGGAACACAACTTATTTTTATGATAACATAATTCCAGAAAAACATGTTTGACCTTGGTAGAACCCGGCGCATACAAGCAGTGGTGCTCAACCCATCAAATCAAGCCAGGCAGCGAGATCAATTATGTAAAAGTCGTAAATTACCTTCATTTATAGAAAAAATATAAGATGTATATTATATGTCCTAGATGCAACCAATTCTTCCTTCATCAATCCTTATTCCAAGAAGCCCAATCAGACAAAAAACGATTACAGGAACGCCACGTGTTCCATAAAGATGGCGAACCAAGAGAAAGAGTTTCAACGACGAAATAAACTGAGTCTTACAAATCACAGGAGTCTCTAACTATTATATACTAAGAAAGTAAGAAAGATTTGAGGAAATAGATCTCATTCACAAAATTCTCAAAATCAGTACAAAATTCACAAAATCACTATTTAGAGAGGAGGCAGAAATACGTCTGCTCACCTCAAACGACCAAACGGTTCTCTAAAACAGACGTTGAAAGGCTAGGTAGTATATATCAGGGATTTTTCAATAATATACATTAATCTGGTAATATAGCACTCCAAATTACCGACATTATAATTTGCACACAATATAGTACCAGATGGACTGGAGTGACTGTCAAGTCCGTGAGGAGGAACTCTTCACTCTTGCAGAGATTCACGAGGCCGGCAAAAGATTGAAGTCAGGCAAGGCGCCTGGAATCGATGGGATAAGTAACGAGATACTTAAACAAGTGATCGTTGTTTCACCCCAGATTCTCTTAGATTACTTCAACAACTGCCTAAGAAGAGGAGAGTTCTTTCGGGACTGGAAACGACAGAGGCTGGTCCTCCTAAGGAAAGGTAAGAAACCTCTAGATAATGTCTCATCTTACAGGCCAATATGCCTGTTAGATACGATGGGCAAACTTCTAGAGGACATGGTTCTGCAGAGGATGCAGCTCCACTTGACTGGAGAGAATAGTCTATCCGACAACCAATTTGGTTTCCGTAAAGGCCTGTCCACAGTAGATGCCATACAAAAGGCAGTGGACCTAGCCAAGGAAGGAAAGGACAAGTTAGGTCCGGGGAAGAAGAAGAGCTTCTGCGCTTTAGTAGCTATAGATATACGCAACGCGTTTAATACCGCTAAATGGGAAGATCTCATCAAGTCGATGAGAAACAAAAGAATACCGCCCTACCTGTTGCGGATAATGAATAATTATCTTAGCGACAGGTGGGTAATATACGAGGGAGATACCTGCACTCTGAAGGAAGAGATGCAAAGAGGTGCCCCTCAAGGTTCGAGGATAGGACCTTTCGTATGGAACGTCTCCTATGATGACTTCTTGCGAGTGAGTCTACCCGAGGGTGCGGTGATCATCGGCTTCGCGGACGACGCGTTGATCGTATGCTCTGCCGAAACTGCAGAAGAGCTCGGAATCTTGGTGAACGAATGTCTGCGACGAACAAAGAGCTGGCTGGATGCCAGAGGCCTTCAAATGGCCCTGGACAAAACCGAAGCGCTCATGGTCACAGACAGACGTGGTTACGAACTTCCCCGGATCGAAGTAAACGGATTCGAGGTCAAGTGGAGCACGCATATAAAGTATCTTGGTGTACAACTCGACAAGTTTCTGAATTTTAAGCATCACATAGCTGTGGCTTCCGACAAAGCTGCAAAATGTGCGATAAGCTTAGCCCGTATAATGCCGAACGTCGGTGGGCCTTTTGAAAAGAAAAGGAGATTGGTGGCGAGTGTGTTCCACTCAAAGCTGCTTTATGCAGCACCAGTGTGGGCTCCCTCCCTGCGAACAGATAGAAGCAAGACCATCTTGGAGAAGATGCTGTCTTCGCAAAGGATTATCACTAAGTGTATAATCTCTGCCTACAGGACAGTATCTGCGAGTGCTGCTCAGGTTCTTGCCAGCTTCCCGCCGGCAGATCTTTTGGCGCAAGAAAGGGAGGAAATTTTCCACCTTTTCAAAGATAGGATGTCCACCCGTTACACGGATGACAATAGACCCAGCAAGGGCCAGCGGGGGTGAGAAGGGTAGATGGACATATCGGCTCATACCTACACTCGCCACCTGGATAGATCGAAAACATGGAGTAGTCTCATACTACCTCACCCAAGCGCTCACAGGTCACGGGTGTTTTAACTCGTACCTAGAGTGCTTCAAAAGACGACAAAGTTTAGAGTGTGCGTACTGCAAATCCCCAAAGGATGACGCAGAGCACACACTCTTTACATGCACACGATGGAACGACGAAAGACGGGTCATGTTCGACGGGAGAACATGGTCCTGTTAATGACTCGATCCAAAGAGAATTGGCGGCACATCGAGACCTTCATCCAACATGTTATGAGGGTTAAAGATCTCGATGGCCGCCAACAAAGGTAGTTCCCGTAGGTCGAGGGATGATATCGTTTAGGCGATAGAGGCGGGATATAAGACCACTCCTGAAGGCGATACGTCAGTAAACTGGCTCTACCTGGGAGTGGTCTTAAGGTCCCAAATAAGGGTGTGTTTTTAGCGGGTCGGCAAGTCGCCACCCCCGCATAACCCTGTAGTACGGGCTACAGGGTACCTGAGAGCAGGTTTTCACATCCTACGCAAAAAAAAAAAAAATATAGTACCAGAATTTAAATCATACAGTGTCATACAGTTGGGACATGATGATGAATAAAATCATCATCATGTATAAAAATCTTTTAATTGATTTTTTTTATGATTTTTAATACTAAAAAAAATGAAAGATAAGAATCTTTTTAATATAACAGCTTTAATACTTTTCAAAATGTAAGTACGGCTTTTCCTGCATTTTGATTTAAGGTGGCAAAATTACACATATACACTTATGTAAATTTAATCTAAAAAAAAATTTTATTTTTATTTTTAGCATTTTATGAAAGGACAAAAAAATAATAATAAACTTGATAAGGGTAGCGGAAGCTGCCGAAACGTCGTTTTTATAAAATATTGTAAATTTAAAAGAAATGTAAAATTAATGCCCTAAAACTTGTTTTTTATTTAACATACACAAATCCACAAAAAACTGACACTTAATAATAAAATTTATTTGATTATTATTACAATTAATTGTAAGAAATTAAATAAGAAAGACATTTTTGAAAATGTTTTGATAGAATACTTATTAATTTAAGATAAAAATCGATAAAGATAAAAATCGAATATTGTTAAATAAATAACAGAATATTGAAAATCTGAATAACATTTAATTGTAAATTAACATGATTGGTAATAATAAAATAATTTTAAAAAAAACAAGCAAAAATTATTGATATTAAGTGATAATTTAAACTTTACATGAAAAAGTGTAATTTTTATAATAAATATAAATAATAATTATAAATAAATAATTGTTGATAAAATTACTTTATAAGGAGGTAAACAAAAGTGAATTGTTTAATTAGTAAAATATTGTTTAATATTTAAATAATAGATTAAAAACGTTTAAAATTTAATAATATAGTTAAAATTAATAATAATAAAAAAAATTGATAATATGAAATAAGAATAATTATATGTATGTAAAATTAAAGAAAATGATGACAGTACGATTAGGTCAATTATTAAATAATATGCAATAAATTAAATTTTAAAGTAAAAATAGAGTTTTTTATAAGAAAAAATAGATATATTGTAAATAAATCTACAGTAAAATGTATTTTCCTTTTAAATTTATATGGGTTTAAATGTCCATGTCTTGGACTTCTTTCTATCTTTCTCTAAATTCTTACAATAATATTATAAACACATGAATCATTTTCTTATGTAATACAGTAGAACCTCGATAAGTCGAAGTTGAAGGGAAACGATGAAAACTTCGAGTTAAAGAGGTTTCGACTTATCGAGGGTTTCGAGTTATAGAGGTTTCTGAAAATATAATTCGAGATATAGAGGTTTTCGCATACTGTATATTTATACATAAAAAAAAGTTTCTACACTGAAACCTGATTTTTAATTATTGTTAAAAGTGTACTTAAAGGTATGCCATATTTTAAAGCAACATCTTTTTTTTCACCACTTTTCACATTTTCAATAATTTTTAACGTTTCCCCATATGATAAAGTTTTTAATTTTCGCTTCGCACTCATTTTTCTTAAAGATATAAATGTATACTAAACACGCAAAATCAATGCAGGGACCTCTGTTTGATAACAATTCACGACCGTCATTGTATATTGAATTAGCTTCGAGATATAGAGATACCGACAAACAAAGCCTTCAAGTTATAAAGGTTTAAAGGGCCATACGTACTAACTTCGAGTTATAGAGGTTGACAAACTGAACTTCGAGTTATAGAGGTTTAAATACATTGAAAAGTTGTTCTAGGGAAATCAAAATTACTTCGAGTTATAGAGGTTCCAGAATTCGAGTTATAGAGGTTTTTAAGCTTCAAGGGAAGGGAAACACTAAAAACTTCGAGTTAGAGAGGTATTCGACTTATCGAGGTTCGACTTATCGAGGTTCTACTGTACTAAATATTTTGATCCCCGGTAAGGACTAGAGATGGGAAGTATGCTTCAGTCTTGTACAATGAGAGAATTGGCATTGTGTTGAGTGTATTTTCGCGCTAACTAGAAAATTTCAGTTGTGAAAACGAGAGCTGGTTTTGAGATTAACATAGTTGTTTCAAAAATCGAAATCATAGAGAACGTAATAAAACTTTCAGCAAAAAAAGTATAATATTGAATTCGCATTTCCACAAAATATAAAATTAATTTACGGCTTATCTTCTGATATATTGTTATTTGAAAGTCACTATTTTTACCCAGGTATAGGTTAAAATACATCTTTTTGGTGATAATTTTTTTAATATCCAAAAGATAAATCATTGGGATCAAGTTGAAAAATTAAATTTAAATAATTAAAAGTTTGTAGATTTCATAAATTTTAATTTTAACTTATTTCACCGCAAGTTTTATTTTTCACACTTATTTTCATTTAATTAGTTTTTCATGTTGAAAGTTTATCATTCAAGTTTAAAAGATATTTTGAATATTTATTGACTAAATCTAAATGCATTTCTGATTACCGTTTCATCCAAAAAATCAATTTGACTAGCAACGTTGGCTTATAACTACGTTAAAATGACCATGAAAACCAGCAAGAGATTTGATGTATGGTTGGTTGAGTACTGGCCAAGTACCGGTAAAATATTGAGTTAAGTGTTGGTTAACGTCAAACAAGAGTCTGCTGAGTACTGGCTGAGCACTAGTATAATTATTCGTAGCAAAAATTGTCTACGTTACTAAAATACAACAGAAAAAGAACACAAAGTAACTTATGTATCTTTTAATATGTTCGAAAGAAAACTGAATTTACAACACAAAAAGAATGCTAGGATTCCAATGCTACGCTCAGGGGCGGTCCAAGCTGAATTTTTTACCCGGGCAAACCATAGGGGGCGGGCGCTTTTCAGCACCCCATTTTGCATTAAGAAAATCTTGGCGCCCCGCCACCACTCGCCTGCATTTACAACTAAAAACGACACATAGTATTTTGTGTCTTTCTTATATTGTATTTACTATTTCTGGAAAACCTATGTCCATTATTTAATAGAAATTGTTTGCATAATTATTTTTTTTTTACAAAATATGAAAGAGCATGTCAATTTTACCTAAAAAAATGACCTTGGATTAAAATTTTTTTTATTTTATACTAAAGTTCCAGGTAGAAATGATTTTCTCCGTTCTACCAACAAGTAACACTAGGGAAGTGCCATACGCCGATTTCTCTGTAACTTGGTGTATAAGCAGTTTTTTAAATACTATTTGACCCGTATATTTTTGTTTTTCCCCAAAAGCTGTTTTAAGGGTGTAACTCACCCTTAAAAATTTGTTGTGATGTGTGTTTTCATTGTGAGAAAACTATTTAACACACCATAACAAGGTTTTCAGGGAGAGTTACACCCTTAAAACAGCTTTTGGAGAAAAACAAAAATATACGGGTCAAATAATATTTAAAAAACTGCTTATACACCAAGTTACAGAGAAATCGGCGTATGGCACTTCCCTAGTGTTACTTGTAAGATTGCAATTATGTATCTTTTTACTTTTCACGGCTGTACAGTATGTTAGTTGAATTATTTTAATTCTATTTTCCTACCTGATAAAACTAGACTTTAACCTTATTTGATCTGCAGATTTTAAATTGTTACCGAATAAAACCCGGATGCAACCAAATAGAACATGAACTGAGTTTTATCTGGTTTCTCTCCAGATTTTATCCGCTTCTTATCGGATTTCATAAGCAAAGACTTCAAGACAAAAAAGCTCTTGTAGTTCTCAAAACAACTAATCTTACATACTACTAATATTATTAGTAATATTAAGGAGGTTCTATGGTATGACGGTACTAGTCAAAACAGAGACCATTATTTTGAGGTTAGGTTTAGATTTAATTTTACGAATATATAATTAAGCAATTGTATTTATATTAACTTTGTTAGCTTTATTTACTTTTTAAATATGACTATTTTTCATGTACGATTAAAATCAACATTTTAAAATGTCAAAACATCTGAACTGTATCGTGTAAAACGTGAAATATTTTTACAAATTAATTTATTGCAATTCTCACAGGTACATAATGGCACTTTTTTTATCAGATATTTAATCCTTATACATCTGTGTTGTATTAAAAAAAAGTTTCATAAATTTGATAATGCATTGTAGTAAATAAATATATATGAAAAACTAATCATTTCCCATAAAACTCAATGTTAAATGCTCAAAAATATTAAAAAACAAAAATGCTTATAACTTTTTTTACAAGTACCTTGAGGTCTCAAAAATTTAACTGTATCATCATAAAACCATTATCTACCAGTGGATCAAATTTGATTAAAATGGTAATGTTAATTCCTTTTACGATAGAACCTCCTTAACAACTAATATTATTTTGGTTTTTAAATTGTATTGTAAGTTTAGGTGTTAATGCATTCAGAATCTTAAGCACGGCGAACAAGTAAATTTTATAGCACGAAGCTCGTTTATAAGGATGTTTATTCTTATTGTCGCAGATTTTTTCATATCTTCTAATCGTTTTAAATATTTATAAATTATTTTATTGTTTCATTTCAGTTTAAGGAAGTTTTTGAAATTAAACTGACAGAAGATAGAAGAGTAAAGAAAGTCGTTTTGGATTTCGACGAAGTAACAAAGAAGGAGTTAATCACAGTTAATTCTGAACTGGTGAAATATTTGAAGCCACATCAAGCGAAAGGAATAAAATTCATGTGGGATGCTTGTTTCGAGAGTGTTGAACACATTAAGACGTCCAAGGGCTCAGGATGCATTCTTGCCCACTGTATGGGATTAGGGAAAACCTTTCAAATCGTTTCCCTTTCCCATACCTTAATTACGCATGAAGTAACTGGAATAAAAACAATTTTAATCGTTGTGCCAGCAAGTACTTCTGATAATTGGCATAGTGAGTTTAACATGTGGCTCGGAGATGTTAATAAAGAAAAAAAATTCCATTTATATGAAATGAAAAAGTAAAAACTTAATAAAAAGTTAATTTCTCTCTTTGTGTTCAATGAGCAAGTTTTAATGGTTGAACCTTTTTATTTTTTAGTTACAAAAAGAATCCAGAAAGAAGCAATTATCTTCAAGCATGGCAACGAAATGGAGGAGTTATGATAATAGGATACGAAATGTTTCGAAATCTGACTAATCCAAAGAACAAAAGAATTGATTTAAGTTATAAAAAAGTCATGTACCATTGTTTGATAAATCCTGGACCTGATCTTTTAGTGTGTGATGAAGGTCATCTTTTAAAAAAAGAAAGTACACTTATCAGTGCTGCCATTCGAAGTGTGAAAACTTTACGTAAAATCGCTTTAACTGGAACCCCGCTTCAAAATAACCTGTCAGAGTGTAAGTCTTAAATTCGGTTACATGTTCTTTTTTCTTGAACTTTGGATGCTTTTATTAATTTTCTTTCTGCATTTGAAAAACTTGTTACTATGTATTTATCTTTTGTTTTCTATTATGAATGGTTATCTTTTTTGGTGTTTAGATTTCTATTCTTCATTATCCCTTTTTTCCAAATAATCTTCAAACCTTGTTTTAATCGTAGTAAAAAACACCAAGCCAGCGACCACGGAGGCATTCACGCATCTAAGTATTGGTCCAACTCGATGATGCTTAACCTCCATGATCGCGGAGTCAGACGACTCACGTTTTGATAAATATTAGCAGTTTGTTACTAAATTTATATCTTTACAGATTATTTCATGATACAAATAATTAAACCCAGTTTGCTGGGAACTAAAAGTGAGTTTATGAATAGGTTTAACAATCCTATCGTTAATGGCCAGTGCGCCGATTCGACTGCCTATGATGTTCAGTTAATGAAAAACCGTTCATACCTTCTTCATGAAATACTTAAAGGTTGCGTCCAAAGATACGATCACTTTGAGTTGGCACCTTATTTGCCACTGAAACAGGAGTATGTTATTTATATTACCTTATCGAAAGCACAGATTGCCATTTATCAGCATTACTTAGATTTCCTTGCAAGGTATGTTTTTTCTAACACTGAATTTAACTCTTTTTAAGGTAAGCTAGGGGGAGTGGGGAGAATTGATATCAATAATATTTTCTGCATAAAAATTCAGTGAGTCTCATAAGGGTTTAACATATCAACAAATTTAACATTTTATTTGAAAGCTATAGAGAATACTTACACATCTATGAACAAGGTTTCTTGACATTATAGACGAAACAAAATATATAGTCAATTTTTAATTTTTTTATTTTCATAGCTGCGAATAGGATACCTTCAGGAAATCCTATTAAAAAATGGAAAACTAAAGTAAAATCATAACATTTATATTATTTAATTTACTTAGCAAAGAAATTTCATAGAAGTTATTATTCTTAAAATTCCATTTATTTGGAATGTTAACAACTATAACATTGCGGTTACACGTGTAAAAAAACATCTCGGACATTAACGTGGATGAAATTTTCTAACTTAGTGTGTTTACGCAAATCTCATACTTATATTTAGAGTTTGATGAAAATGATTAATTGAAAAAAGTGTTAATGTAAAAAAGTGATAATAAAAAAATCTTTGCTGCCCATTCCTTATATTTTGTCAATCTCATTCTTTATTAGAATACTCAAGATAAATAGAGAAAACTTTTGATGTTTCAGAAAACACAAGAAATACTTTTTCGCAGATTTTTTCTCACTACAACGAGTTCTGGTCCATCCGCGGGCGGTGGAAATACACTCTGATGCGGTTTTCAAAAAATCAAAAGAACCTAAAGAAAAAGAGAAGAAAAAAAAAAAGAAAAAAGAAACCCATAATGTGGGTGACGATAATTCTAAAGAAGGTAAAGATAAGTTTTACATTTTATTACAGTTAGTTCTTCTTCTTTTTAAACCACATTTCTTGTAAACATTCCCAGAAAATTCTGGTAACTTTTTTACTATTTAAGTTTTTCTTCTACAGAACGATTTGAAATTAGGAGTTCTCGCATTTGCCTGGACTACCAAATATTGGGCTTTCTCGACAGAAAAGAGTGGAAACTGTAGAAAACCTCTCCTGAGTTCAACGGGTTTATCAATAGTCAAGTTATAATGGTGTGTACTGGACAATTTACAAAAAATGAAAAAAATATATTTTTAATCGGACCTAGCGTTAGTTATTTTTCATGAAATACTAAAAAAATGGTATATATTAAATTCGGCCCTTCCCCTCCCCTACCCCAAAAATGTCATTTTAGAGCTATAAAACCGTTTTTCTACAGTTTTTGTTTAAAATATACTGTTACTTCGTCATTTTTGGTCCGATTTCAAAATTTCTCTTTTTTTTAAAGCTGAAAAGCAAGGCTTTTCATACTTAAGAGAGATTTTTTTTTAGTTTAAAACGGGGCCCGTTTTAAAGTAATTTTTCACTGTTACGCAGTGTAATTGACAGTACACATCATTATGTATCGGCGTCAAACTTCCAACTAAAATTATCTCACGTGTTAGAAAAATTCCATGCTAACGTACGCGAACCAAGCAAGCTTGACTTGTCGCGACCGCAGAGCCCAGGCTTTAACCATCTGAGCTAACCTCGTGGCCTTTTACAGTTAGTTCTTAAGGGGTTATATAAACCCCTTAAGAAGAAACTAGCGAGAAAAACTAGGCCATTTTCTCGAATTTTTTTACAAGATAATATATATTTTTTATTAAAAATCTGTTTGTACCACTTAATTGTACATGTTTTAAGCCAGTAAAAAATATTTTATTATATTATATTCATTAAAAATAATGAACGTAAACGCTGTTTTTTTGGAGGTGTCTTGCGGTGGACATGATAAGTCGAGAATGTTCCATCTGAAATCAAAATCCCAGAAAAATTTTGTTAGTACAGTAGAATCCGCGTATAATGACATTGAAAAGACATAGCAATTTCGTCGTGCTAAGCAAATGCCATAGAAACCGGTCAAACACAAATTGCAAAATAAAACAATCAATTAAGGTGTTTTAAATTTTATGAAATGCTTCATTTTATTACATTGTATTGTAAAATATTAAATATTTTATGTAGCAGGAGCATGTTTTCCTCAGTTTCTCTGCGCGTTTTCGAGACGTACAGCACACCTGACGTATACGTATGCTTTATGTCTTAAAAACACGCTAAAAACCGAGGAAAACTTACTCTTTTTACAAAAACTGTCACGTGCACCTCGGAGGTAATGCTTGTTCTCGTCCTCGCTTGTCTACAGTACACGGCTTCGCCTCGTACTGCAAATTAAGCTTCTCCGAGAAACGCGCATTTTACCTGCTCCGAACGCAATGTACTATTAAATTTATTGAAAAAGTCACATATTTTCGTCTGCTTGTGAATTTTATTAAAATAATAATGATCTCTTATTGCATTATGCACTTAAGACATTGACATTTTAACTTTAGCATTATCGAAACTACTGGGGATAATTTGAGCTAATAAGTTTGCAGCTTTCAATGCCTCGGTTGTAGTGGGTGTTGCACTGATTACATTTTCTTCATTTTCTTTGTCCTCTTCATCAGTTTATTGTTCATTTCTGAACAACCGATAACTGATTACACACAACTAAATCATCAAATATTTACTAGTCACTTCGTAGATATCGAAATGATAATGTCAATTAAGACTTAAGGATTTTCAAGACCGAATAAATTTAAAAACAAACAGGCAATAACTGCCATTCGTCATACTAACCCGCTAGGTTTACCTAAAATGTGTCAAAATAACATCAATATAAGCAATATGTCACTCAACGCTATGTCATTATAAGTAGACTTAAATACATTGGAATTAATAGGAAACCAACCTTCTCATCAAAATTTAGTCACTATAAGCGGTTGGTCATTGTAAGCAACGTCATTATAAGTGGATTCTACTGTATATTGCATTGTCTAGTCGCTGAACAAAGGGTTTGTCAAAATTTGCATTAAAAAAAAACAAAAAAATGCGACAGTTGCACCAAAAAGTTTAATTTTTGACATTTTTAATTGTTCGATTTTTTGCTCATAAAGTTTTTTTTTTAATTTAAAATACTTCGTTCAGCGACTAACTTTTGAGATAATTAATAAATGGTATAAATTTGGTATTGATCGGGTAGATACACGGAGGAAATAACCTATGTATAACCTTTGTAGCATGAAGTTTTCCCCTCGCTTTGCAGTAGGACCTACTCCTACCTTTAAAGCAAAAAATTTGACTGCAAAGGCAAGCGTGTCACCCTATTTTAAGGTGACGACTTGTCTTTACAGTAAAATTTCTTGCTTTAAAGGTAGGAGTGGGTCCTACCGCAAAGCGAGGGAAAAACTCCGTACTATAAAGGTTAAGTTTTTTCCTCCGTGTAGTTTTTGAGTAATTGTTTCCACCACAAAGGCATTTTTGGAACAACAAGATTCTGAGATAATCGTATTTAAAGTTTGTAGTTTTTGTATTTAAAATTGATCTACTTCAACTTACAACGAGACACCAATTCCAGGATTATGTAATACTCCTTCTGCATCCCTTATGGAAAAATGTGACATGAATATAATGACACGGATGCGTGTCATTCATTTGCGTGTCATTTTTTCGTGACCATACGAGAAAAATGACACTAGAGAAAATGACATGACAAAGGATACATAAAAATGCCATGATGCGCAGTCGTATTCTACGTATTCTGCAGTACCTGTGGCTGTGCAGTAAATTTTTGTCCTTCCCAAAATGGTGCACAATGCATGTTTACATGAAATCACTATAAAATTAATAATAAAAAAAAAATTTTTTTTGGTACATTCTTTGCCATGTCATTTTTTCCGTGTCGTCGCGAAATAATGACACGCAAATGACACGCAAATGAAAGTAATGACACGTATCCATGTCATTATTTTCATGTCACACTTTTCCATAAGGGATCCTCTGCAGCCTCGAAAACATTGATTTGTTGCTGTCTGTACCGAGTCCATGCCCCGAGTATACTCGGGATAACGTTTTTCTTTATATTTTAATAACCGAACGTCGGATTAATTTCCCCATAAGCTTAAATTAAAGCTGAATACATGTGTTTTCTAGTGCCAAACCATTGAGATAATCAAAATTAATTTATACAAAATTATGTTGTGTTAAAATTTGTTAATAATATACATGCATCTTTCTATGACATGATCGAACTTACACTAAAAATTAAATCAAAGAAATAAAACCTAGAGAAGGAATAACAGTAAAATCATGTTTCTCTACGTCAAAAGTTATTGAAATTTATCTTTACTATTTGTTTATTTATAAATAAACAAATTATAAACAATTAAAATACGATTGATCTTTAAATTTTTCGTCCGCCATATCGGATCCACCATTTTGAATTTTTAAAACCTAACGCTCATAACTGTATATAACCCCTTAATGAGGTGTACAAAGTTATGCCTACCGGCTTCCTCAAGAAAATCAGCTTATTAACACCGTAAAATATTTAGTTGATTAAATCCTTTCGGTTCCGATGATATTTATCTTTTCAAAAACCTATTGTAATCTAGAAGTGAAAAATAATTGTTTCCAGCCTTGTATTGATCAATTAAAAATATTTCAAATATAATATTAAATTATAAATGCACTAGTAATTTTCATTTAAGTATGTTAACCCGTAAAGGTCTTATGGGGTCAAAATGACTCCAAAAAAAGTTGGAGGCTAAGATTTTTTAAATTGGTCTTTCAAAATGAAGCCTATGGTAAATACCAATTAGTTTTGTTAATTAGTAATAAACAAACTAATGATCTGTTTGAGAAACGTAAATTCGATCAATGGGAAGGTAAAAAAAACATAAACACTTTTTATGTCATTTTTTCAAGTTGCGACGTTTCGATAGTGTGGTTTACTATCCTCTTCAGGCTAATTTTATTGAATAAATAAATAAACACTAAATTAATATAATAAAAACAACTGACACACACATTAGACTTTAAATAACAACTTAAATAATAATACCTGAGTATTCGTGTAAAACTAAATACATTGCAACTAGTCAAATTTAAAATGTTCGTCAAAATTAAAATACAATAAATAAAAATTAATAATAAATAACAAAGAGAGGACCGCGCTTTAAAATTTGTGTCATTTCGATACAAGTATCAAGTCAAAACTAAATTTAAAATTAAAATAAGTTTGGAAGAACACCACGTATACTGGAACTATAAGAGGTCAATGAAATCAGAAGTAAACAAGTTTAGAGGGAGACACATGAAAGTTGTGTTATGTCCGGAAGGGACCAACTACAATTTATTTATTTTAATATTTATCCCTGATTCATTTACAAAGCCAGGAGGCTTTGAACTAAGGGAACAGGGCAAAAGAAAGTCCACTGAACAATGCGTTAGAAAGCGCAAGTTCATTTATTTATCTAAATTACATAGATCGTGAAGTTGAAAGGATGAGAGGAAGAAATCTTCTTTAAGACCTGAATCCTTGTTACTAGTTGCCACAATAACTGGAACAAAAGCAACTTATTAGCCTAAGGCATCAAATCACGGAAGGCAAAATTAGAATGTAAAATCTTACTCTTATAGTGAATCTGCAGCGTGTTAGTTGTCCCTTCAAAGTTTCCAATGGCAAGTTCGTGAGACACCCAAAAGTAATTTATAGACTGCAGTGGTCTTGGACTCAAGATGACGTAGAAAGTGAAAGGGTCCCAGCCACAGGAAAAATACTTGTAAAGACCCAAATCCAGGTTACGTTGCAGGAGGATAGTTTGTAGATCCTAATCGTCTTAACTTTCAGAGTAAAATTCCCTTTCAGCCAGAAGTCGTTAAATACAGATGAGAATACTGATGAAGGGTCAATGATCCACAATTCTTCGATTCAAAGATTCTTCGAGGCAGAGATTCAGGATGAAGGGGTTAATAAAAGGATGAAGGTTTTAGATTGGTTGCAGGGTTAAATTGAGTTAAGTTGATTAAAAAGTTTAAGGATTAATTTTGTTGAAAGGGTTAAAAGATTAGGGAGTGGTTAAATTGGAAAAAGGGTTAGATTGATAAAACGGTAAAGGATTAAATTGATTACTGACAAGTTATGTCAGGAGTTCTTGCGCTTCCACTAATTTTACACTTTCAGTTTTTCCACAATAATACAGTTTCACAATTATAAGTTTTACAATTAGTTCACACACTCGCTACTACTACTAGGGATATTCAAAGTTCGAGTACCGAAGACAATTTTGCAAAGACAACCGGAGGTGACCGTGGCGAAGAGAGAACTATTCAAAACGATAGGTTCGATTATAGCGAGTTCCTCGGAGTCAAAATTTAAGAAATCAATTCCATATAATTATAGAGTAGAATTTGATTATAATGTTGCCGCGATACAAGACTTATATTGGCGCGTTACGAGACCGATACTGGGCAGATACAATATTCGGGGATATAGAACCGTTATAGATCTTAAGGAACTTCGTTGCGACTCCGGTGATGGTAGCTGAGGAACTGATTTTTCGTTTTCGCAAATTTGTGAAGAAACCTCGGTTTCTTTGTATTTTCAACCCCTCTAAATTTTGCGTGGGTTTTAGGCTGTTCGCACTACAAACCACGAATGGCACCCGTTCGTGGCATCAAGCACGACTTTTATTTTATTACATATCTTTCAGGGTGAATAAATTAAGAAAGCTAGAGCTATCCTCATGCTTGCTTACCTTCTATTATAGTTTATTGCACAAGTATTGATTTTAGTCAAAGTCAAAGATTCAATATAATATTTGTAAAGTGTACACTAAGTTATATATATTTATAAATAAACAAGTCACGCGGACGTGACAGTAGTTAGGAATTTAATTTTCTAATAAGAGGGAAATAACTCTTACTCAGAAAACAGATGTCTTCTTTTTTATTAATAGTCGAGTCATTATTTAAAATATGTATCATTTCCGAAATTAAACGTTTATTTCGGTCTCAATAATGCCAGATCACTTCTGTATAAACAAATTCCTAAAATTTGTTTACCGTTTAATAATTCAAATTTCCCAAAATTATCCAGAATTCTAAAGTCATATAATATTCACACAATCCCTATTGTCAATAAAAATTTCAAAAACATTGTTAAATTGGGAAAAGATATATCTGAAAAATGGCAAGAAACGAATGTTGTCTATAAATTTAAGTGTAAAGAATGCCCAGCTACTTACGTTGGTGAGACGAAACGCACATTGATTGAACGTGTCAACGAACATAAAAAAAGAAAGAATGTTAAACTTGCCGTGCGTGCTCATCAACTGGAGTTCAAACATGACTTCGACTGGAACAATACCACTATACTGGATCGCGAACCTGACCGAAATAAACGTTTAATTTCAGAAATGATACATATTTTAAATAATGACTCGACTATTAATAAAAAAGAAGACATCTGTTTTCTCAGTAAGAGTTATTTCCCTCTTATTAGAAAATTAAATTCCTAACTACTTTCAGGTGTCTCCCTCTAAACTTGTTTACTTCTGATTTCATTGACCTCTTATATTTCCAGTATACGTGGTGTTCTTCCAAACTTATTTTAATTTTAAATTTAGTTTTGACTTGATACTTGTATCGAAATGTCACAAATTTTAACGTCGGTCCTCTCTTTGTTATTTATTATTAATTTTTATTTATTGTATTTTAATTTTGACGAATATTTTAAATTTGACTAGTTGCAATGTATTTAGTTTTACACGAATACTTAGGTATTATTATTTAAGTTGTTATTTAAAGTCTAATGTGTTTGTCAGTTGTTTTTATTATATTAATTTGGTGTTTATTTATTTATTCAATAAAATTAGCCTGAAGAGGATAGTAAACCACACTATCGAAACGTCGCAACTTGAAAAAATTACATAAAAAGTGTTTATGTTTTTTTTACCTTCCCATTGATCGAATTTACGTTTCTCAAACATATACTTGGAAGGAAATTTACTTTTCTTAAAAAACTAATGATCTGTTACAGAATTGAGTCTATGAATTAAGTAGAACGGAATAGCAACTGTTCTGCAACTGTTGCTGCGTGGAATGGGGTTCGCTTGACCCTACATGACCATTACGCTATTATTTGGAGGTGTAACCTTTACGGGCTAAGACTGAGAATTTCGCTTAATTATTTTTATGTTTTTCAACAAAAAAAAAAAAACAAAAAAAGAATAGAAAACATTTTTAAATAAACATTGGCACTGAAAATATACAGTTTTTGACTTTTCCTCTTTAAAAGTAAAAGTAGAGATTTAAAAGGCAATACTTTTGAAATATTTTTGGCAAATGCACTCGATGCAAAAAAGTTATAAAAGACAATTTTTTGCTACAACTAATTTAGAAATCACCTAAAGCCTTACTTGTGCCTAAGTCAACAAAAACGATTGGATTTTTTCGACTTAATATAATATAGAAAAACCATTTTGCATTTTACGTAAACCTATTTCAAATATACATACATTTTCCATTTTTCATTTTAAATAGAAAATAGCAAACCATTTTTAATTTGTCATTTTAAATGGTTTTTTTAAACCCATTTTACATTTTATATTTTAAACAGATTTTTAAAACTATTTTACCCAGCTCTGAAAATTTCAGCACTCTAAGTCAAACGCTTTAGGCTCTGGGAGGAGAAAGAAGCTTTTTTAAAAACAGAAAATGTTTTTCCTTGTTGAAACAGGAATAATTGTTATATCAAGTAGACTAAATTTACGCTTTATTCTTTACTTTAAGATTATTACTTCATCTCATGCGGCTGGGTTTAAACCTGTGAGAGTTTAAAATGTAAATTGAAAATTATTAATTTTACGAGGGCCTGTCGATCAATGTCGACATATATATATAGTGAAAATTAATAATTTAAACAACTAATATACCCGGTAAGCAAGAGAATCCCAAAGTGGGGTAAAATGGGAGAACCCAAAACCAAAGAAATAAAATTTGGCGACAAAATGTATATTTTATCAAAAATTTACTTACAGGCTTTGTTGTACAAACTTAATTGACTCAAACTTTGAACAACTATCAACGCACAATCAATAATAAAATTATAAAATTTAATAAATCGACTAAAATCAAAAGTAATAATTTCGGTACAGGTTACAACCCAGGAATGCCATGCCTTCCGGCTTATCGACCCGCGTCCCTGTTGATCAGATGAGTACGCAGACTCAACGTCACTGTTGACCCAAGTTTCCCAATATCTCCGTTTAAATAATAACGAAATCAAATTTTTGAATCGTGGTTTTTGCTTTATAAATTTTTATAAATTTCCATAATTTACCGTATACATTTCTGTAAATTACCACAATCAAAATTTTGAATCGTGGTTTGTGCATTACACATTTTTATAAATTTCTATAAATTACAGAATAAATTTTCATAAATGACCAAAATCAAATGTTTAAATCGTGGTTTAAGCCTTACACATTTTTATAAATTACCTTAGAAATTTCCAAAAATTACCAAAATAAAAATTTTTACAAAAAACGTTTTTAATTTTTATTATATACTTTTAATATTATTAACAGGTTATACACTGGTTTTAAAAGTGTGTCTTTCTCTTATTTGTTTTAACAATGATCACAATTTGTTTAAACAATGATTGTTAAATAATTAGACATTTTGAAAGACAGTTAACAGGTGCTTGTTATTTTATTTAATTGTGAATTGAACGATTAATTGCATTATACCACAGCCGTTTAGTAGTTGTTAGATGCAAATTAGTTTCTTTGGAAAAATGTCACTCGAAAATAATGACACGGATACATGTCATTACTTTCATGTAATTTTTTCGCGACTATACGAAAAAAATGATACAGAAAAAATGGCATGGCCAAGAATGCACCATTAAAATTTTGTTTGTTTATTTTTTTTTTGCGTAGGATGTGAAAACCTGCTACCAGGTACCCTGTAGCCCGTTCTACAGGGTTATACGGTGGTGGCGATGTTCTGCCGACCCGCTAAAAACGCACCCTTATTTGGGGCCTCAAGACCACTCTCGGCCAGCCCATGTGTTGGCGTATCGCCTTCGTGAAGTGGCGCCAAGGCGACTTTCTCCGGTCCACGAGACTTACTATCATTGACGCTCATGGAGGCCCTTAACGCACACAATTTGAGTCCAGGGACTCGTTGAACCGTCAATTCTCTCTAAAAACGCTTCAAGAGAAAGAAAACTTCCTCTATCTGCGATTCCTGTGATTTAGGCGGCCCTGAAGCGGCTACGCTTCAAAGCCTCTTCTCTTTTTGCCTGTTGTAGGACTTTTCTGAAACAGGCGCACTTACCCGAGCCTGCGACATGGGACAATTCCGTCATGTCCTGCTTTTCTGAGCATAGAAAACAAAGTGCTTCTTTTGTACACTCTGCAAGAGTGTGGCCAGATCCTTCGCACTTGAAACATGCCGAGGATCTGTCCACTCCCCTGCACTCAGCGTCAGCTTTTTTGTGACCGCAGGCCAGGTACCTATGGCACCTGGTCACTATCAACCTCCTCCTAATGTGGCAGCTTACAAATCCCACATTTACTATTCCTTCTTCTTCTAACCTTTTAGCATCGTCTTGGTCCACGACCACGATTGCTAACTTTACTCCTCTTACATTTGGACCCAAGACCTTGACTACCCTCTTTTCTCGAGAAGTCTTTAAGAGCTCCTCGAGGGCTACAACTACCTCTTCCTTTTCGGTCAGGCCGTCCAGGTCTCGGATCTCCAAAGTTTCCTTTGGTCGGATTACCCTTTTTCGGCTGCTTGGATTTTGAAGGTGACCCTCCTCCATCCTCCCTTTTCCGTCTGCATTCCAGGGCAAAGGCTCTCAACGCCTTGGCCTGGAAGCGCTCCTGAACTTTCTTTCAGTCAAGCCGACCTTCCTCTACGTGCTTGAGACCGATTTCAAGCCATTCATCAGCATCGTCGGCCTCCTTACGTTTGCTCTTTAATGAAGGGATCCACTGGCCGAATTTCTTCAAGCCAGCCTGAATTTCTGCAGCAAAGCTCCTTTGCACATTTAGCTTCACCAGCATGATCTGCACTTCACTTTCCATTTCTTCCAAAATCGCAAGTACTAAGCCCATAAGCTGTAGCGTTACTAAACGCCCTGAACAGCTACTTATACTTGCAGCACTACCTCCCCTTGACCTTGGAGGGTCCTCTGCTGTCAGAGACGATGGACCTGCAATAGGTTCCTTCCTGACAGCTTTTCTTGATGTCCTCGAGTTACCTCCTGCATCGTCTCGGCGCCTCTTTTTGTCGTTTAGTTTAAATGTAAATCCTTCCATGTGATTCCCACGAGCGTTGGAGAAAGAACGGTCCACTCACACAGAGCTTCGATATGTGGGTAAGGCATTAAATCACTAGGAGGGCGCCCGGTATTCTAGGAAAAAAAGGTGCACACCGCTTGAGACACCTTCGAGCGTGTCGCTGACGACGACAGTGCATCCACCGCCCAGCCCCCGGCATTAGCAACAGACGCCTGCGCTATACAGACGCCAAATTAAAGCAGCTTCACACCGGATTTGGTAACCTTAGTGACATTCCTCCGTGAGCACGGTGTGAGAACCTTAGATTGGGTCGGTGTCGTTGGTCAGACCGGACAAACAAGCAGTCCATCGGGCGCCAACCCTATATCGAGACTACCCCACACCAACTTGGGATCCCAGGCAGGCAGGAAAAGCGCCTGGCTGGTCCTAAGCCCCCTCACCACGGCAAGGTGACACCACAAGGGGGTTAATTCCCGCAATTAGTTTTTTTTTGTTATGAAACTTCAAACTTGGGCATGTTAAGCGTCTCGATTTATAGGAGTAGCTTTTGAATAAGTTAGATAAATTTTTTAAAATTTAAGGATGCTTGATCGAAATTAATAAAACCAGAAGTTAGTGAATGGAGATATAGTTAACCGCTTTTTTAATACTTTTTACTGAATTTCTTTTTGAAAATATAAAAAATATTTTTATTTTTAAAAAATATGTATTACATACATATGCGTAATTATAGCAGGAGGGGAATGAGATGGGGTGGGGTGGAGGAGTATGTAAACAATTTTATGGTTTATGAATTGCAATATAGATGATCATAAGGAAAACTTAAAATTGTTTTATTTGGAAAAAGTATTTTAATATTTTATATATATTAACTTCTATACTATATGAACATTTAAATTAAGATTAATATAAATTTATCTTAATCAAGCACTATTTTTTGCACTAGAGTTTTTCAATTAATAAAATCTTTATATATTGAGTTGTTTAAATTTGCTATTGGGCATAAATATCTTTTGATGTCTAAATTACACAGAATACTAAACAAAATTAGGTACTTAATTGTTTATCACAAATCAGAAAAAAATTCTTAAAATCGTGAAACTTAAACTGAAATTTTTCAATGTTCTTAAAATCCAGTTCAGATTAAAACAGAAATCATTGTTATATTAAATAAACTAAATTTACATTTTATTCTTTACTTTAAGATTATTTTTTCACCTCACGTGGCTGGGTTCAAAGATGCAAGTAGAGTTCAAAATTTAACTGTAAAATTATTAATTTTACGAGCACCTGTCGATCAATGTCGACAAATTTACAGTGAAAATTAATAATTAAAACAACTTATATACTGTTAGCATGAGAATTCCAACGGGTGGGGGGGGGGGGTTAAAAATGGGTGAATCTAAAACAAAATAAACAGAATAAACAAAATTTATCGACAAAAGAGGTATATTTTACAAGAATCTTCTTGCAGTTTTAAAATTCAAATTCAGTCGACACAAACTTCGTGTAGCTTTCCTCACTCACTCAATAATTAAATTCTACGAGTCGACTTTTCAAAATTTAAAACTATACTATACAGTACAGATTGCTATAGTACAGTACAGGTTGCGATCCAGGAATGCCATGCTTGCTGGCTTATCAACCCGCGTCTCCGTTGATCAGACAAGCATGCAGGCGCAATATTACATAGCCCTCAGGGCTACAATTGTGGACCCAAATTTCTTAGCATCTCTATTTAAATAATAACAAAAATTAAAACAAATTGGATTGCAGATTCTGTTTATTTTGTGTATTTTTTTAAAATGATTATTTTACAAAATTTTGATCCATAATTAGTAAAGAAGACTCATCCAATGCAAAAAAGTTTTCAAAAAAGTAAGATTTATATTTATATATTTTTCAAATTAATTTTAGAACTTTTTCTCCTAAAATAACTCATCAAAACGTATTAGAATGTATATTAAGTATAATTTTTTTTAAAAATGCCCTTTTTTTTAAATCTACATTTTTTGTAAAATTTCAGTGCTTTACTTTCAAATTTGTTGAATAATTCCTAGATGTAAATATTTATAGCTCCGATTTTCTTTATTGTACAATAATATTTACAGAAAAGATTTCACACAACAAACACTATCAAAACATTATATCTTAGGATACCTTCAAAAGGATGTCCACAACATAACTAGTTAAATTTTTTTATTGTTTTAATTCTGAATTTTAATGAAGCATAGATTGGAAAAAGAGTGGTTTTATGCTCAAAATAGCCCCGCTTGACAGTATATGTTTTTAATTGCAATAAACTTATGATAAACATTTAATTTGATATGCAACATTCTGTAATCGACAAACTAGACCCATTTCATCCGAAAGTGTACAAATAATGATTGTGTAATTATGATTTTTAATATAAATATTTACTTCTTTACATATGTTTTGACAGTTGAAAACTACAGAACAGAGAATTTCATAAAAAAAATTTTAAATTCAACAAAAACGTTCAGATTTACATGCATAATTATTTTGTAATTTGCTAATTAAAAGACAACAAAAAACAAAACAAAAATTTAATTGCGAATAAATAAATAAATGAATAAATAAATAAGTAAATATGTCGATTATTATCGAAAAAATTTTATTAATTGATTGTAAAAAATTGTACCTATCAAGTTTTACTCAAATAATATGTAATTTGGGTGTTGTTTCAGATATTGTCGGTGACGAGGACAACCAGCAAATCTTACAAGATGTATTTTGGTGGAAAAAATTTGTAAATGAAGACGATTTGCAAAATGTGAATGTATCTTGCAAGCTGCAGCTTCTATTTGGCATTTTAAAAGAGTGTGAAAAAGTCGGGGACAAACTGTACGTATTTACATTTGTTACATTTAAGCTATTAACATATTTTAAGTTAATAAGTATCTTTGCTTAAACACGTTAATTTTATTTCTTAAAGTTAGTTTAAAAATACTAGATTTTGTTTCAAAATTTTTTGGCAGGATCATTTTGCAAATTTGTTTGCTTTATTTTTCAAGTTATACTTCTCTAAATAAATTTCAGTAAATCATGAAAAATTGAATAATTAATGTCTATAATATGTTAGTTTTTATTAAAATGAAATTACTTTTATATGACAACAAATAATTTTAAGTGGTTGTTTTTTTTCAGGCTTGTTTTTTCTAAGTCGATTTTAACGTTAGATGTAATCGAAGACTTTCTTGATGTTTTGTCAAAAAGTGCAGAAAATAACGGGAAAAAATGGAAAAGAGGAAAAGACTTTTTCCGTTTAGACGGAACAATAAACATTGATACACGCACAAAATGGTGCAAAATTTTTAACAAACCAGAAAATAAGAGAGCACGATTATTCTTGATCTCCATAACTGCGGGAAACTTGGGTATCAATTTAATTGGCGCTAATCGAGTGATCATTTTCGATGCCAGTTTTAACCCCTCTAATGATTTGCAAGCAATCTTCAGAGTTTATAGGTAAGCAAAAGATAAAGAAATTAAGGAAATGATTTTTAAAATTAAAGAGTCGATAGATTTCAGAGTTATGAAAGGTGCATTTTACAACGACTCAGTAAAAGCCCTTATAAAATGCAAAATATGTGTAATATGTATTTTTTATATTACATATTCACATAACATAACTAAACAAATGTAAATTGTTTAAAAACTACTCACCTAAATACTTAAATTGTTATTTTTTCGTCTTTGCACAGTGTTTAAATCTCCTTTTCCTTTATGAATATCTTCTGTGGAGAAAAATGAAAACATAAAAATCCTTTTGAGTTTTGTTAATATTACAATTGTAAACATATTCCACGAAAAAAATCTGATGGGTTTTGTCTCTTTACTAATTTATTTAACTTTAAAAATTAAATGAAACTAACCTGATATTCAAAGGAATTTTGTTTTGATGTTAGGTTTGAAGTTAATCTCCTAAAATTTCCCATTAACTTCAAACCTAACATCAAAACAAAATTCCTTTGAAAATCAGGTTAGTTTCATTTAATTTTTAAAGTTAAATAAATTAGTAAAGAGACAAAACCCATCAGATTTTTTTCGTGGAATATGTTTACAATTGTAATATTAACAAAACTCAAAAGGATTTTTATGTTTTCATTTTTCTCCACAGAAGATATTCATAAAAGAAAAAGGAGATTTAAACACTGTGCGAAGACGAAAAAATCACAATTTAAGTATTTATGTGAGTAATTTTCAAACAATTTACATTTATTTAGTTAAGTTATGTGAATATGTAATAAAAAAAATACATATTACATGTATTTTGCATTTTAAAACGGCTTTTACTGAGTCGTTGTAAAATGCACCATTCATAACCCTGAAATCTATCGTCTCTTTTAAAAAGCTTTTTAAAAAGAACTAAGATATTTTTAGCAATATAACACTTTAAATGATAATTACATTGTGTACTAGAATGTTATATATTAATTTCAGGTTCTTTTTTAATCATCGAGCAACCGGCTCTAGACGATTTTCGTTGGACTGACCCACTTGGGTTAAGTCATTTTGTTTTGCCTAATATAATTTAAAACTTTCTAAAAAACTTTAATGCTTTGGGACAATATTTTTATATGTTTTGAAATAACAAAATGATTGGTAATTTCTAAAAAATATTAATTTTTGAAATAATTAAAAAAAAATTTAATTTAAAAGTCATGAATAATTGACACAAGACTGTCAACCAAAAATCTTTTTTATAAAACTGGTTGATCTTTATTTTAAAAGACTTAATTTGTGTTTTGTACTAAATTAAAAATATTTTACAATAAAAAATAGTATGTAAAATAATATCTCTGTAAATAAATGGTAAATTAAACATTTTTTTTTATTTTAACACCAGTAAATCGGAACTCTTCTAATAAAATTGTTCCATTTAAACTTGAATATTATATACACCGAGAAAAAAATTTGGAGTGTACAGCTTTGCCGTATGTCATGTAATGTGGTTAACTGTGGCCACTCCGGTTGTTTTGACTTGGCTCTTTGTAACGTGTTTCTATAGAGCCAGGCCATTTCTACTTGGCGCTCAAGTAGAATCTGCTGACTATACGGTTGAAACGGCCCACAGTGGGCTGAAACGGAAAAATAGGTGGAAAAAAATTTCTTTTTTATGAAAGGTAGTACCAAAGGGTTTTTGAGGTCGCTGATAACGAATCTGAAGTCGGATTTGAGAAATTAAAAATGTCGGATCCAATATGGCGGACGAATTTCTAAAAAAATTATGTATTTTTATAAAACTTGGTATCCAAAGGTTTTTGAGGTCGCTGATTACGAATCTAAAGTCGGATTTAAAAAATTCAAAATGGCGGATCCAATATGGCGGACGAATTTCTAAAAAAATTATGTAAATAAAATACACCGTTCAAAAAGTAACTTAAATACGCAACTTTTATTCATAGAAAGTGTAGTGTTCAGATGAACTCGAAAAATTTTATGATCAATTTTCCGAGCACATCTTTTTAGTCAAAAAAAAAAGGTGTCCAGTAGTGAGACACTTATAAAAAAATGCTAAAATTTAAAAAATTTGGCATGAAACATTATGTTTAATATAAATAACTAAATATATTGATAATACATATTATTATATACTAAATAAAAATATTTATTCTTTAAAATATGACTATCAGTTTTCTTCATCGAAATCGCTGTCGCAATGTAGGCAAATGAAATAACTTGTGCGCATGTTCCCACACTTTAAATAATTGTTGTGTTATCAAATGTACGTAACGAACTAAACTGAACAGAGCGCTTTATGCTGCATAACGAAAAATATAGGCTATTCCAGATGGGCGGCGCCACCGCCTCACAACTGGTGACTTGCTGTGTCTCACAACCGGAAATTGGCGCTATTTTGAAAAAGGAAAAAAAAAATTTCCAACTGTAGATTGAACTAATGCAATATTGCATTACAAAATAGAAGGAAAATACTAAATAAAAATGCATAACATTTAGCTTTTCCAATTAATTAACTTAAAAAAAAGTACTTTGCACATATTGAAAAAAAGTTTTTTAGTCGATTTTCACACACAGTGTTGGCATCAAACACAAACAATACATATATCCGCTTCGGTGTACACGCAAAAGTTGGCTCGTATAAAAAAAAATGTTTTTATGTATACCAATCAGCCTTTTTATATTTCGTGTTAAAAAAATGGACTGTCTCACAACTGGAGCCGTCTCACAACTGGCGACTCTCCCCTACTTATCGAAGTTGATGATTTTAACAGTTAAAAACTAAAAATCGTCAAATGTTAAAATAACAGGCTAAAAGTTTACAATTTTTACTGTTATCTAAGAAGCTATTGTTTCGTCTCTAAAGTAAAGGGATCTTTTCATTAGTCTTTCCAGAATATGTGCATACTTGAGACCGATTTGACAACTTTTATTTTCGGGGTTTTGTCCACCTACTTTTCCGTTTCAGCCCACTGTGCGGCCTTGCGACCAATATTGCGTTGACCAGAATAACGTTACTTGAGTCAGCCAAGTAGTTTTGACCTGAGTCTCCGGTTGGCACAACCGAACTTTTTTCTGGGTGTGAACACTTTTTCCATTTGTAGTGAAATTATTTAAAGAAACATAAATTCTTAATAGATGTTCAGAATGAGATTTTAATAAAGTTAAAAAAATAGGGCAAGTATATTTGGTATATTAACAAACAGATAGTTCCAATTTGGTACACATACGTATTTTCACGTGTAAATTACAAAAAAATCATAGAGAATATGATTGGAGGAGATGGTCATAACATTATCAAGGAAATAACAAGATTTTTTTTAGCAAAAATGCATTAAAAACGGTCTAAACATCCTTTATCGGTCAAACTATTTGATCTTGAGTTTTAAAATTTGGTGTACTGATGTACTTTTACGTGAAGACTACAGGAATATTATGACGAAAGTCATAACATTGTCAAAGAAAAATTGCAAATTGTAACGAATAAATAATATTAAGACTAATTTTCAGCTTAAAATTTAATCATTACTTTTATTCAAACTATTCACCAACACAAATCAACTCAAAGGGAGATTCCGCCTAATCGAGACCAACGTAGACAGGAGAACCATGACCCTTTTGAAAGTCTAAGACTTACCGGTACCCAAGTTGACCAGCTCTAAGGAAATTGGAATTTTTCACTCGTTGCACGGGACTCTAGGACTACTCTTTAATAAATAAATGCCAAAACTAACCAAAAGAATAAACTTTATTGTCCCATCGGAAAAAGAAAAGAACCGATTTTACAAAATCTCTACTCACAACACAAAATAATTAATTTCACAAAATTTGGTTCACAGACCTAACCGCAACGTGTGAATATTCACGACACCGGTAAAACAAAAACTATCTCAAAAACCACTGTTTTTCTCAGAGATCACGAATCGATTCAATGGTCGGCGGTCTCGTCGTTTCCACTTTCCCTCAGGTTCCGGCGCGACAAGGAATAACTTCGCCCACTTTCTTCTCGGCGTCTCCTTTCCACGGACGGTCCTATCACTCGCTCTGCAAACGAATACCTGAAAAAGAAAATTGGTCGCCACCGGAAAAACGCGGGAAACGTCGAAAAATCCCGCGCACACCCCTCTAAAGCTCTATGATTTGCCAAAGGCTTATCACGTGGTTTTGGAATACGAATACCGGGGGACTGCGACGAAACAGAAGTCGGGCGCAATTTAGGGCCGTAACCAAAAAGGGCACTTGTGCTGCACCGACTATTTATTTAAAAATTATCAATACTCAACACTTAGGACTAAATAAATAAAATATCTCTTAACCACCAAATAAATTCGTCAGTGACGAAATGCTTCGTCACAAAATTAAAAAAAAATGGTTTTTTTCTCATAACTATGACATTATTTGAGATAGTGGGCTAAAATTTGGTATACTTGTGTATTTACACGTACAGATTATATAAAAAATACTTTTTGAATTTGGAATTATTATTATCATTTTTTGCCTCATAAAATTGAATTTCAATTCCAAAATATTTTTCATAATTCAGGAAAATTATTCGATGTGGGAAGGTAAAAAATAGAAACACATAAGTTACATGTGTAATTACATCGTTTCGATTTTCCTGAATAAAATATTGGAAGAGATTTAACTTTTTCTACTATTTTTCATAATCCCCCTTATGGAAAAGTGTGACATGAAAATAATGACACGGAGGCGTGTCATTACTTTCGTGTCATTGCGTGTCATCATTTCGCGACCACACGAAAAAAATGACACGGGAGAAAATGACACGGCAAAGCATACATAAAAATGCCAGGATGCGCAGACGTATTCTACTTATTCTACAGCACCTACGGCTGCGCAGTAAATTTTTTCCTCCCCTAAATGGTGCACAATGTATGTTTATATGAAATTATTATAAAACTAATAATAATAATAAGTTTTTTAATGGTACATTCTTTGTCATGTGATTTTTTTCGTGTCATTTTTTTCGTGTGGTCGCGAAATGATGACACGCAATGACATGAAGTAATGACACGCATCTGTGTCATTATTTTCATGTCACATTTTTTCATAAGGGCCGTACGTAAAAAGTCACAAGCATGCCAAATTTTAACCTCTAGGTCAAATAATGCCAAAGTTATGCGAAAAAACTAGTTTTTCGAAAAATTGCAGTTTCTCCTTGACAACGCTATGACCATCAGTTGATATCGTGTTCTTTATAATTTTTCTGTAATATATACGCAAAACTACATATTTGTACAAAATTTTCATGACTAGGGGAATTGTGTTTTATAATCTTGAAATACTATGCTTTATAAAACCAATTATTTAATAACTAACAGAATCTTGTAAAACTAAAGAATAACACTAAATAACACTACTTTATAGTCATACTTATCCGCACCTCACACCAATTTGTCAGTTTTGCCATCGCTACTTTAATAATAATTTATTTAATGTTTTCATTAATAAATGCTTCAAATAACTATCTCACTTTATTTTTAAAGGTTCATTGTCAAATGTGATACGGTTAGTATATTTGAAAAATACCATTAAGTGATATTTTTTTTACTCTAAACTTTTTTTAGCCGAATTTAAACGACTCTCCTCTACTCAGGGGCCATTCAGAAACTATGTAAGACATTTTTTGGAAATTGTTAAAACTTCCGTACGACGCTTCGGAGCACAGAGGATTAATTGTAATTCATACGTATTTTTTTATTAGTTTTTATCCGCTATAATGGTTGGGGCACTCACTCCTTTAAAAAGTGTATTTGCCTGCATATCTATTCAGAATCATGTTTTAGATAAAAATGTTCCATACAAAAATGATAAAAATAAAACTAATAAACTAACTATTTAATTTTGAAATTAGACATTTTTCATCAGTTTTAATCCATTCTAATACAAAAAAATTAAAATGCTAACAATGTTTACGTTCAAGAACGGATTCAAATGATTTAATTTTTCAAAATTTCTACACGGCATTAAACTGAATTAAATGGATATAATTTTTTATAGTTTTTAAAGATTTAAAATGTGAACAAGAATTCAACTGAATTTAAGTGTTTGTATATGTATTAGAATGTTCGGAATAAATTCATTGACGGATAAAAACGATATTAGTTTGGATTAAAGTGACCGCAAAATCAACCATATTTGTAATAATTTCAATCGATTTTAGTCTACACCTTTTTACCGGGTTTATGAAGTATTACCATTCTAGCATGCAAAAAATGTTGTCAAAAAACGATATTTTTTTATGAAAAACGGTGCTTAAAAAAAATTGTTTGGGTATTTTCAAAAAATCTTGTGTCCAAATTTAGATATTTATGAGTCTAATAAATTTTTCAAATTTCATTGAATTCTGTTAAAGCTAAAGCGTTTTCGAGATATCCTGGTGCCAAAAAGTTACTACACACATTTTTACACACACACACACACACACACACACAATAAGTAAAAAGTACTTCAGTTATCGTGAAAGAACGGTCTAATTCTATTAAGGGGTTAGATCACTGTAAAATACGAAAATTAGACCTAATTTTAAGATTCTTTTACGAGAGCAGGATAAAATGAGATAAAACCAGGTTTTATTTATTATTATTAGACATCTATTGAAGTATACAAAAATTTTTTTGCTATGTTGAAAAAGTTAAAATGGCGGCCTAGATTGTTGATTTAAAAAATTCAGTTTTTTAAGTCGAGGTCTACGGCCGGTAGAAAATCTTTGTCAATTTTTTACGTAGAACCAAAACCCAAAATTTTTATGAATTTGCAACTCAAAAGCTAGAGAAGTACGTAGGAGATTTAAAAAAAAACGGTTTTTGTGAAAATGGCACATAATTGAATCAAAATTGTTAGTTTTTCGGTAAAACATCGATAAGAAATTGTTATTTTATTTTTAAGACCCTATGACACCTTTCCCTCAGAACAAAAGGATATCCCTGGGATATCCCTGAGATATCCCGCTGAAATTTGAGATATCCTAGGGATATCCCTGGGACACAAAGGATATCCTAGGGACATCCCCAGTCTATCCAAATTTCCGCCTCATGAGATATACTCTAATGATTTAGGAAAAAAATTTGGAGGTATGAGGATTCGAACCCGCGCCCTTGCGCATAGCAAGCGCGGCCGTAACCAACTGAGCCACTGAAGCTTCTTATATGCATTAGAGAAAAACATTAGTACTTGATGCAAAGAATATTGGTTGCACTTAAAAATTTTTTTTTTTAAAAACCTAGACATATCTAGTAATTATCTTAAACAAATACAAATATTTGTTCCTACTAATTATTTTGTGATACATTTTGGTTACAAGTAATGAATATTATGGTTATAATGAACAATAAGTAATAGCCCAAGGTAATCTCGATGGCATATTGCAAATACTATATCCCACGTAGGATATCCCTGGGATGTCCCTGGGATATCTCGACGGGATATCCCTGGGACATCTCGATGGGATGTTGAAAATGCTATATCCCGCCGGGATATCCCTGGGATGTCCCTGGGTCATCCAAATTTCCGGCCCGTGAGATATCCCGTGGGATATCCCAGGGTTATCCCTGAGAGGTCCCGGGATCATAATGGGATATTCACGAGATATCCCATGCTGTGAGGGTTCTAACTAAAAAAAAATTTCGATTTTTTGGAAGGTACACTGTGGTTTAACCCTTTAAAACTTAATAGTAGACACACAATAAGTAAAAAGTAATTCAGTTATCGTGAAAGAACGGTCTAATGATATAAAAACTTAATAGTAGACATTTATTAATCTGTTTTTTATTTTAACGTATGTTTTTGGATATGTAATTTATTGGCTTTTCAAATAATTTTTTTTCTTATAATTTAAGTATAACCAGAAAAGGTCATTCACTAAATTATTTTAATTTTTATACATTTAAAGGCTTGGTCAAAAGAAAGAGTGTTTTATTTATCGCTTCATTGCTCGTGGAACAATGGAGGATAGAATTTACAAAAGACAGGTGACAAAACTGTCTCTATCTCATAGAGTTATTGATGAAAAGCAAATCGAAAGGCATTTCACGAAAAGTGATTTAGAAGAAATGTATCGCTTTGAGCCAAAGACAGAATATTCACGTAAAATGCCACTCATTCCTCCAAAGGATCCCTTGCTTGGAAGAATTTTTTCAAATTTTGGACATGTGATTGATTCGTATCACGAGCACGAATCTCTACTAAGAAATAAAGTATGAATATTGATGTAAAAAATTATATGAAATAACAATTTTCTACCATTTTTTATATTATTTTACAAATACTCTTTTTTCAGGAAGAAGAAGTGTTAAATGAAGAACAACGAAAAAATGCCTGGATTGAATATGAAATAGAGAAGAAAATTAAAACTGAAAGAATTGATGAGAACTATAATAACAAAACTGTTAATAATAGTTATTTCTCTGTAAGTTTTAAATTGATTTGGAAAAATTTTACTTTTAATAGTACTTATAATAAATTCCATATGTTTTTCCAATTCTTATTTTTAAAACAATATTTTTTTAGACATTTGACATTTCTATAATAGTTTATTCTTGTATTAGAGAATGTTCGTAAATGACGCCATATACTGGGGAGTAAAGGAAAGTTTAAAAATCGTAGAAAAATGTATTTTTCATAACACATGCATGGAAAACGTAACTTTGTGTCCGTGAAAAGAGATCAGAAAATGAAATATATCCAAACTGTGTGGAAACTTTCTTGGTTACACCAATCAGAAAGCAAACTTACTTTGTCGCACTGTTTGTCACCAATGAGAATACAGAGTAACATTGTCGCATTAGTTCCTCGCACAGTTTCTACGGAAACAGACGAAGGTGACCCGACTCCAACCGAGTCGACTGGTTGCTACGTGACGTCACGTAGGAACGAGTCGATGTGCTGACTTATTGCATGGTTATTGCAATCGTCAAAACTTATGATTTGGAATAATTTTGACCCTGAAAAGGGCCTATTGATAGATAAATTTGAGTTCTCGGTGTCACTATAGCTTTTAATTTAGTGTAACTTGGGATCACCTACCTGTAATCGATATTGTTGACATCTAATCAGGAACCGCGTAGCAGAGGCGGGGGGGCACGGAGGCAATCCCCCCTCCTAGAAATACCTCGTGGTAAAATTGACTTATAATTATTTTAATTTTTAAATAAAAATTTAAGCAACTTTTTACAAAAGTACAATCTTTCTAGTTCTAAGTTCAATAACATTTTATACAATAATTAATAGGGGAGTGGGCCCCAAGTTGGACACCCTTTCGATTCATTGCTGTAGAATCCAAACCAAATAAAATATATTAAATATATATTAAAATATATATTTATTTTAAACATAAACATTTTTTAAAGCATTTTTTCTAATTATTAAAATTTTCGGTCTAAAAAAAAGTGGCCCTAAGATGGACACCTTCTTAAAAGTCTCTGAAAATTGTAGTAAATAAAAAATGAACATCTTGTAACAATTCGGTAACTAATTTTTAATCATTTTACAGAATTTATCCAGAACTAACATTTCTAAAAACTTTAATTTAATAGCTTAACAGTAAAAAGTAATAAAATATCGAAAAATATCGATATATCATTTTCTCTAAAGATAACAACACATTTTATGATAGAAAATAAAAAATTTTAATTAATTGGCTCAAAAGATTATTGAAAAAAGTGTAAAATCGAAAATAAATAAATACATTGAGATTTGAGGCCTGTCAATCTTAAGGTACATGACAACATTTTTTAATCTCCAGTAAAAAAAATATATACGAACGCTGAATTAGTAAAATCATTTTAGGATATTATTATACGATAAATAAAGAATATTATAAAGTTAAGTACTCATTCTAAATCATAAATTCATGAGAAAATGTAGGCATAATGTCATTAGCTTCTTTGTAAGGATATGGTAAAAATAACACAGTCCTGCGAAATTTCACTTTTGTCAGTTTATAGAATAGGTCTGGGTGATTCTTGTAGGTTTTTTCGCGCTGAACACGAATCTGGTTTCCAAAATGGTCCATCACGTCAGGATTTTGAGTAATTCCGGGTCAAATGTCCCAAAAATGGCGTTTTTGGCCATTTTTGGGAATTTTTTCTGGGGGACTGAAATTTTTTCATTACTTTTCTGTATTAGTTTCATATAGTATGCATTGTCACCTTTAAACCCCATTTTTAAAAATTAATTTACGATAATTTTTACAGAAGTTATGAACATTTTAGTATATGAGATTTAACCTCATTAACCCTCTAGCACACGACTGTCTACCTAAAAAGTCGTTTCCAAAATTATCTATTTTTCAGACAAATCGATTTTCATATAACTTGGTATATTGGGGTTTTTGGGGTCGCTGATTACGAATCTGAAGTCTGAATTACAAAATTCAAAATGGCGGATCCAATATGGCGGACGAATTTTTAAAAAATTGCTGGATTTTAATATAACTTGGTATATTGGGGTTTTTGGGGTGGCTGATTACAAATCTAAAGTCTGAATTACAAAATTCAAAATGGCGGATGCAATATGGCCGACGAATTTTTAAAAAATTGCTGGATTTTAATATAACTTGGTATATTGGGGTTTTTGGGGTCGCTGATTACGAATCTGAAGTCAGAATTACAAAATTCAAAATGGCGGATCCAATATGGCGGACGAATTTTTAAAAAATTGCTGGATTTTAATATAACTTGGTATATTGGGGTTTTTGGGGTCGCTGATTAGGAATCTGAAGTGAGAATTACAAAATTCAAAATGGCGGATCCAATATGGCCAACGAATTTTTCAAAAATTGCTGGATTTTAATATAACTTAGTATATTGGGGTTTTTGGGGTCGCTAATTACGAATCTGAAGTCAAAATTACCAAATTCAAAATGGCGGATCCAATATGGCGGACGAATTTTGAAAAATTGTTGAATTTTAACATAACTTGGTACTTTTGGGTTTTTGGGGTCGCTGGTTGCGATTCTGTAGTCAGAATTACAAAATTCAAAATGGTGGATCCAACATGGCAGACGAATTTAAAAAAAAATTGTTGTCTTTTAATATAACTTGGTACTTTAGTTCTTACTTTAACTGGCCAGTCCATCTTTCCTTTTTTTCCATCTTGCCTTTGCTGGTCGAATCTATCTTTGTTTTTACTTTAACTGTCCGGTCCATCTTTACTTTTTTTCCATCTTGCATTTGCTGGTCGGATCTATCTTTGTTCTTACTTTAACTGTCCGGTCCATCTTTACTTTTTTTCCATCTTGCCTTTGCTGGTCGGATCTTTATCTGTTCTTACTTTAACTGGCCGGTCCATCTATCCTTTTTTCCATCATGACTTTGCTGGTCGGATCTTTCTCTGTTCTTACTTTATGTGGCTGGTCCATCTTTCCTTTTTTCCATCTTACCTTTGCTGGTCGGATTTTTCTCTGTTCTTACTTTAACTGGCCAGTCCATCTTTCCTTTTTTTCCATCTTGCCTCTGCTGGTCGGATCTATCTTTGTTCTTACTTTAACTGTCCGGTCCATCTTTACTTTTTTTCCATCTTGCCTTTGCTGGTCGGATCTTTCTCTGTTCTTACTTTAAGTGGCCGGTCCATCTTTCCTTTTTTCCATCTTGCCTTTGCTGGTCGAATCTTTCTCTGTTCTTATTCTATTAAAATCCAACAATTTTTTTTTAAATTCGTCTGCCATGTTGGATCCACCATTTTAAATTTTGTATTTCTGACTACAGAATCGCAACCAGCGACCCCAAAAACCCAAAAGTACCAAGTTATGTTAAAATTCAACAATTTTTCAAAATTCGTCCGCCATATTGGATCCGCCATTTTGAATTTGGTAATTTTGACTTCAGATTCGTAATCAGCGAATCCAAAAACCCCTTAATACCAAGTAATATTAAAATCCAGCAATTTTTTAAAAATTCGTCGGACATATTGGATCCGCCATTTTGAATTTTGTAATTCTGACTTCAGATTCGTAATCAGCGAATCCAAAAACCCCTTAATACCAAGTAATATTAAAATCCAGCAATTTTTTAAAAATTCGTCGGCCATATTGGATCCGCCATTTTGAATTTTGTAATTCTGACTTCAGATTCGTAATCAGCGACCCCAGAAACCCCAATATACCAAGTTATATTAAAATCCAGCAATTTTTTAAAAATTCGTCGGCCATATTGGATCCGCCATTTTGAATTTTGTAATTCTGACTTCAGATTCGTAATCAGCGACCCCAAAACCCCCAATATACCAAGTTATATTAAAATCCAGCAATTTTTTAAAAATTCGTCCGCCATATTGGATCCGCCATTTTGAATTTTGTAATTCTGACTTCAGATTCGTAATCAGCGACCCCAAAAACCCTAATATACCAAGTTATATGAAAATCGATTAGTCTGAAAAATAGATACATTTGGAAACGACTTTTTAGGTAGACAGTCGTGTGCTAGAGGGTTAATGAGGTTAAATCTCATATACTAAAATGTTCATAACTTCTTTAAAAATTATCGTAAATTAATTTTTAAAAATGGGTTTTAAAGTTGACAATGCATACTATATGAAACTAATACAGAAAATTAATGAAAAAATTTCAGTCCCCCAGAAAAAATTCCCAAAAATGGCCAAAAACGCCATTTTTGGGACATTTGACCCGGAATTACTCAAAATCCTGACGTGATGGACCATTTTGGAAACCAGATTCGTGTTCAGCGCGAAAAAACCTACAAGAATCACCCAGACCTATTCTATAAACTCACCCTCGCAGGACTGTGTAATTAGTGTTGTTATTAACAATTTTATACACAGATTATAATTGGTTACAAATTTGAATAATATAAACAGATTTCAATTGCTAAATATCAAGTAAAACATCAAAACATCTTTTGTCCACAAATTTACTCCGACGGCTTCTCAGTGGTTTTTGTTTTGAAATGAAATAATATGAAATTAGGGTCTCTTTTTGGACACAAACTGTTGCAGAAAATAGTGTGTGTGTTACGTGTGCGCATCTAGGGAAATCTCGACTCGTGTGACTGCCGCACGAGTGAACTCGTTAGTGGTTTTTTTTTCCGTTACGTTTCCATGCATTTGTCATAAAAAATAATATGCGACACGCATTTGGCAAGAGCTTTTCCCTCTTGGAATGTGACCAGCACCTTTGTTTCGTGCTGGCACATTCCACTCCAAAAAAGTTCTTCTTTCTAAACTTGTATCGCAATGTACTATTTGTTCTATATAAATTAATAATGACAGAGAAAATGAGAACTTGGATAAATTGCATGACATCATTTGTGAGCGTTCTCTTCTTTATTCATTTATTCTTAATTGATAAAAAGGAGTATTGATGATTAAGAAAGGTAATATCAAAATTTTTTTTCAAATTGTGACGTTTCGCCAGCCAGGACTCGTGCGCACTATCAGGCTATTTCTTGTAGATAAAATACACAACAGAATATTATGCACTCACGGGATAACACCAGACTTTTTTCGACGAAGACGACTGAAAACGTTGTCATCCTCGTCGTCCAGGGGTGAAACCCTGGCCAGAAAGTAAGCTGCAAAACAAAACTCCCTAGACGCGTAAAACAACTGTTTTAATCAGGTGTGTTAAACTGAACTGTTAACTAAACTGAAATACAAACTATGTAATGTCTTACGTCTAATTATACATTCATCATAACTTTATCGTAATTAAAAACGCAAAATAATCTTATTTTTAATTTTAAAAATGTATAGACGCTAATGCACACCAGGCTTTTGAGGTGAATAGGTTTTACAAAAATGAATGAAATATCGGCGACTGTAGTTAAATTTGTACACATTTACACTTTTAAAATCTGTTTAGAACGAAATCCTAGCTGCTCGGTTTCTCCAGAAATACAGGTTTAACTAAATCAGCGGAACAGCATAAGTTGATTTACGATATTCAATAAGTTTATTCGGGGAATTTATATAAACTAACAACATTAAACATATAAATAACAAAATTTTAACTTTATGCGTTAGGTAATTACATAAATTACACAAATCCATGAATAAATTATTTCATATTTAAGTATGTTGCGAGGAGAATTCGACTACTTCCTTTTTTAAATTAGATAAGCATCTCTTATCTTCAACCAGGCTTATTTCGTATCGGTTAATTTTTTTTCAAAAATACGTTATAAATTGATTCACCAGCTTGTTCGGACCATATTTCAAGACCGATTTTATCCAAGAAAATAGGACGTTGGGACAAGTGATTTAAAATCACATGGATTTTTAGTGTCTCGATAACTCTTGTTTAATAAATAAAAATAAAATAAAAATAATGCTAATCTTTAAAATTGGTACCCTTCGTTTCTTCTTTAAAAATCATTGACAAAATTGTGAATGCTCCTTTCTCCACTAGAAAAGTACATATAAATTGTGAAGAACTTGTAATGGAATTGGAAATATCTTTTAAAAGTTAAGGTAGTTTTTATTAATTATACTATCGTTATTATTTTACTATTGTTACTATTATTATTTATTAGCATTATTTTTCTCCTCACAACATGTTTAAATATGAAGTAATTAATTCATGGATTTATGTACTTTATATAATTACACAACGCATAAAGTTAAAATTTTGTTTTTTATAGGTTTAATGTTGTTAGTTTATATAAATTCTCCGAATAAACTTATTAAATATCTCAAATCAACTTATGCCGTATCGCTGATTTAGTTAAACGTGTATTTCCAGCGAAACCGAGCAGCTAGTATTTCGTTCTAAACGCATTTTGAAAGTGTGAATAAGTACAAATCAGACCCCAGTTGCCGATTTTTCATTCATTTTTGTAAAACCTATTCACCTCAGGAGCCTGGTGTGAATGTTGATCTTAAACTTTAAACTCGTTTTTTTCAAAACTAGGGTTTTGACACTTCTACCTTTGAATGCTTGTAACTTTGTGAATTTTTTATCTAAGAGAGTCCGACCTCTCAAAATGTTCGAAATTTAATGAAAAATATGGTCATATAGATAAGTCCAATAGTGCCAAAGTTTTCATGCGGACGTACACATATTTATTCAATCAAATACACGTTTTAAGTATTTGGTAATTGAGACTGTGAATCTACATGAAACTTATTGAAAAAACTTGTATTTTGAATAAAATTAAATTGTTTTAGTTAAAATTACGCGCGCATTCTTGACTTAGCACTTGAAGCCTCTGATTGGTTGAATCCTTTAACTCGGTTCTAAAAAAATTGACTGGCATGATTTTCTTATATCTAATAGGGTTGAATAGTATATTAAGTAACAAGGACATAAAGGCAGCCATTTGTTTACGTTGATGTTTGCAGTACGAGTGGAACTCAAGGGCGAAGCCCGAGACGTACATATTCAATGTAAATATTCAATGTAAACAAATTTGGCTGTCTTTATTTCCGTGTTTCCTCCTTTTTCTCACGTAGGGAGAAAAAACTCCAGAAAACTCACAGCGTGTAAGAACGGTTAGGTTCGGACATGTTAATTTGGAGGAAATAAAGACGCGAAAAACGTGCATGAGTTGTAAAAAAAATGAATTAATATTAAGGTAATTAAATAAATTAACTTGAAATTTATTTTAATTAAAGTTATAAATATTAAACATATAATTCACATATGTAGTAAAAACGTGTATTTCTTAAAAGAACAATCGTTTGCACCATTGGTATAACTTTTTTCGACGAGGACGACGATTTCACTCATCCTTGTCGAAAAAAGTCTGGTGTTATCCCGCAAGTGTATAATAATATGCTATTTTGTATTTTATCTGAAATAAATATCCTGACGAGGCAAACGTGTGAATTGTGGATTTTATTATTTTATGGATCATCTATACTCTGTTTTATTAATTTGGAAAAATGGAAACCTTTTTTCTCAGATGTATTCCTAATTTTCAAAAATTGTTTTGTTGCAGAATGATGGAAATGATGTATTGGATCTCCGAGTGAAAGTAGAACCTTCAGGATTCCGAGGTTAAAAGAAGTTTGAAATTGTTCCTTTGTCTCGAGTTTATACCTCTTTTTGTTTATGTGAACAAAATACGTGTTTAAAAACTCAATTACGAAGTTTTGTGATACAGTTTATAAAAGTTAATTTAAGGTTTAGAACTTTATTTATTTAAGTGTGTTTAGTTTCGTTTAGATGTTGGTACAGTAACAAAGACAATATTTTATCTTTGTTAAGATAACTTTTATAAAAGACAATGATAAAAGTTTATTTATATGTTCTAAAAAGTATATAAAAAATGTGATTATTATGATGATGTTTTTATGGTTTTTAAAATCTTACGTAATAATTTTTTAACGAATATTATTCATTAAAACGTTGCTAAAATTGATGTAACATGAAAAGTTAAGCTAAACTTAAATACAAATCTTTTATACAATAAAATACATTTTTTATTTCGGCGTTTAATATGTAATGAAATTCAATATAATTTTTCAAATAATTTGCTTTTTTTATGTCTTATTTTATGGTTATAATATTGACGTCAACATTATTTCTTCTTGAAATTATTTTTAATATATTTGAAAAAGTAAATTAGGGGTAATCCATAAATACGTGGCTCTAATTTTTGGCTTTTTCACACCCTCCTCACCCATATAGCTTGACGTAGCACATGGACACGAAGCGCAAGAGTTCTTCGATACTTGAAATAAGGGGTTGTCCATAAAAAATTTTTAAAAGTTTAAAAAATACAAATTTTAACACTTTAAAGTGTATAATAAAAAAATGTAAATATTGTTTTTAACGTGATATAAAATAGGGGGGGGGGGAGTTAAAAAATGTGACGTAACGTTTAGGGGGGTTGACAAATACATATGTATAAAATTGCGACAAAGGGGTTGATGTTTTAATTTTATTCAGAATAATATATATTTTTATCTCGTTCAATATTTTAATATTTTGAAACCATATCGTAGACACTCTTGGAAGGCGTTTACCCGTGGATAAATCTATAAGAGTAGACAATTCCTTAATTCCTTGATTCTTTTCCGAGTTTAGATTATAGTTTTATCCTATTTCAGTTACTTTGTGATTAAAGTAGACTTGATCTTTTGGAGCTAAATTGTGTACTGCCATACAATTTAAGAAAATACGTAAGTGGCTTTGTGGTTTAGGTCGATACTTTTGTGTTTTGATTTGCGAATATCGACCTAAACGATAATGTCACTTACGTATTTTCTTAAATTTCACGGCAGTGTAGGTAAAGTTTACAACCGATCGCCGAGGCAAATTTTAACGGTGAGGAAGTTTAACTAAAAAACCAACGCACAGTGGGGAAATAAAGTGCCTTTGGAAAAAACACTTTTTAGCTCGTAATTTTCGTCGAAATTTGAAGTTTTTTTTTAAATTAAAACCACGAAGTAGTTACAAACCGAGCAAAATCTGTTATAGTACGAGTATGTATCGTAATACGAGATAAGTCCAATCGCAGCCGAGGCGAAATAGAGGTGCTCTCTAAATTTGAATTATAGTCAAAATTTGGCTAATGGAATTAGTAGCGTCAGTTTTGACTGCTAAATTAGTTATTTCATTTCTTTCTACGAAAAAAATAGTCATATTCCTTTGCTAAATGAATTAGTAGTGATATTCTACTAATTTATTTTGTCGTCATGTATTACAAATTGAATTAGTCAAAATAATAAAACATAACCTTACGTTATAATACATAATAGAGATTACTTTTTTCAAGTAATCTTGAAACACAATACTTTTCTTTATGTGATAATAAAGTATTTAATTATTATTTAAGATAAAACAATCTTTTACATGTAGAATAAATGAATTAAATTTAATTATTCAGTTATAAATTAAAGTTTATTTTAACATTTTTTTAACTGTGACGCAAAATCTAGTAATGAAAGAATGTTTTTCTGAGAATAAAACTCAATAATAAATTCAAGATAAAATTTTTAAATTAACTTTATTTAAAATTTATCGGGATTTAATTTAAAATATTATATTTTTTATTACGAAATTGAAATTTGTTATTTTACATAATTGCATCTGGTTGTACAGCTTATTATTTTTAGCTATATTTTATAAAAACTTGGTAAATAACAGAATATTGATTTGTATGTACACATAATTTAGTATAAACATATCAGCTTACCTAATTTGTATCTTTTTTGTCTGGAGAATACGTGTTTATTTTCTTACTTTGATGATAACTCCTGGACGTTAAACTACCTGTTTTGGATAGTTTGTATCTTTTGTTTTTAACCTTACATTTGCATTAATTAGTAAATTAGCGATTTTAAAATTAAAAAATAAAAGACTGGATTATTTTACTAATTGCAATTTATTAGTAAAACACATTGTAAACTAATTATCTATATAATTGACTGTGTTACTTTATATGTGGTCTGTAGTAAGAATGTCTTCAAATTTCTTATGAAACTCTACAGCGTGCGTTGCGTAGGTAGTTGGTTAAGGCTGCGGACTGTTAGTGTTAGGGTCGTGCGTTCAATCCCCAGCGAAAGGTGATTTTTCTGTTAGGTATAGGCGATTATTAGTTGTAAGAAGTTAAGGAGTGTAATACTAGTACTGTTTGTAGGCTTCCAAATTTATTTTTTTACTTTTTTTATTTAATTACAGTTTAGGAATAGTTTATAAACATTAGTTTGATGCAATTCCACGACGATGTCTTAAACGATTAATAGTTACAGTCTACAAATTCATTTAGTTACACATTTGTTAGTGATTGAATTAGTACCTGCTGACTAATTCACAGTCAACGAATCCGCCCTATTTGAATTAGTCATTAATGACTAAGAATTAGTCATTTTTGACTAATTCAGATTTAGAGAGTGGTGACGAGGCTTCATCGAACGTAGCCGAGGTGAAGTGAAGATATGAGGCTGTTACAAGTCCAGAATAAAAATTATCCGTTTTTTATCTGGCTTGTGCGTTTACTTTATCACACATGAGATCATACATGAGATTATACAAATAAACATGCGTTTCTATATAGAAACTCATGTGGATTCCTATTCGATTTCGTATGTGAATTCTTATGTCAAATCTTATATCAAATCTCATATCGAATCCCATATCAAATCTCAAAAGCCCTTAATAAACAACAGATATAAATGTTTTCGTCATATACTTATCTGACAAGTGTTATTCCTTTGCAAAGAGTTTGTTTTTCCATGATTTGGGTCTCTATGTTCTAGTTCTTCTTATATATCTTTTCCTCTTCATGTTGACAGTGAGAGAGATTAAACATACAGCCACCTTGTGACAGTTGTCTTAACTAAGACCTACATGAGAACTTATATGAGATCTCATGTAGAATCTCATGTGGAATCTCATGTAGGATATAAGATATATAAGATTTGACTTAAGAATTCAGATACGAAATCGCATAGGAATCCACATGAGTTTCTATATAGAAAGTAGAATCTCATGTATGATCTTATGTGTGATCTTATATGAGATCTCATGTGTGATCTCATATGAGATCTCGTATGTGATCTTATATGAGATCTCATATGTGATCTTACATGAGATCTCATGTGAGCTCTTATTTGAGATCTCTTGTCAAAAACACATAACTATTTCCCATATAAATTCATATATCAAATCGTGTCTCAATTTCATATACGATTTTACATGCGATCTCATATGAGATCACATATGAATTCCTATATGAACATGAGTTTTCATATGAGTTTCTATATAGGAAACCACATATGATCTCATATGAGATCTCATATGAGTTTTTTCAATAGGGAAACATGCCTCCACTGCGATACCAACGTAAGTTCTTGTATTTCGGAGATTCTGTTTGCTACAAACGTCTTTAATTCGTGTGGAGATGAATTAATCCAATTCAAAACGATTTTAGAGTCTGACCAGAAATTCAGAAATTCAGAGATTTCTTTACGTTTTGATACAGGTTTGCCAACAAAACTGCTGCGCAGAGTTCCAACCTGGGTAAGCTTACAGTTTTTATAGGAGCCACTCTTGATTTGGCGCACAACACATCCTGGCTGTTAGAAATCCATTTGCACCAACGAAGTCCACCCTTCTCAGTCAATTTTATCAGCTCATCGCGCAGAATCACAGCGTCCTCCACTGAATCTGCTCCGGACAGCAAATCGTCAACATAGAAGTCGTTCTCTAGGACTTTGGCTGCTTTTGGAAATAGATGTCCTTCATCCATCGCTAATTGCTTCAAGCATCTTACCGACAAAAACGGAGCTGAAGCCGTGCCGTAAGTTACTGTTTTCAGCTGATATGTTTTTAATGGCTCATCATCGCTATATCTCCATAAAATCTTCTGAAACTTTCTAACTTCAGCGTGAATCCAATACTGCCGAAACATTTTTCTATGTCCGCGCACAACACGATTGGATGCTGTCTGAAGCGCAAGACAAGTGTGAAGACCTTATCTTGAATTGCTGGACCCACCATAATTGCATCATTCAAAGATATGCCTGTCTCGGTTTTTGATGACGCATCAAATACCACTCTTAATTTTGTGGTAAGACTACTCTCTCTGATTACTGCTTGATGCGGCATATAATAGCCATCTTTTGATTCTGCTCTGATTTGTTCCATGTGGCCCAATTCTTCGTACTCCCTCAAAAACTGGTGATACCCTTCCTTCAAAATTAAATCCCTGTTTAGCCTTTTTTCTAAACCAAAGAATCTACGTCTAGCTGCGTTAAAAAAATCACCAAGTTCTTCTTTTTTCTCATTCCATGGTAATCGGACCACATATCTGCCAGATGAATCTCGCTCCACATTTTGAGAAAAATGCTTCTCACAGGCTTCTTCCTCCTTTGATAGATGTCGCTTTACTTCTAGTTCTTCTATTTTCCAAAACCTTTCAAGTTCGCTGCTAAGTTGATCTCTCACTAAATTACACCGTAGCTTCCGTTGATGTTGATCAATGCTGACTTTACCTGTTGTCATCTTGCCAGTAACTATCCAGCCCAGCCTAGTATTCTGCAAAGCAACACGTGAATGTTCCAATGGAATCCTACCCTCACATAAGAGATCATAGAATAATTCAGCTCCAATGAGCGCCTCCACTTCTGCAGGTTCATGGAAGTTTGGGTCTGATAACTTTATTTCTTTAGGAATTTGTAGGATTGCTCTATTTACAGGAATGGCGGGAAGGTTACTTGTGATCTTTGGAAGCACTATAAAATTTTTATTTTCCGAATAATTAGAAACCCTAGATCTAATAGTAGTAGACACCCAAGATCTACTTTTAACCTCTGCTTCATTGACACCCTCGACAATAGAATCTAAATTCATTCTTTTTAAATTTAATCGTTTAGCCAAATTTTCTGTAATCAAATTTGGTTGAGATCCACCGTCGAGGAGAACCCTACACGCGTGTTTGTTTCCTCTATCGTCAAGAATATCTATTATCGCTGTAGTCAACAAGACTTTCGATGCGTCGTATACGTGCATAATTTTTACTACCCCCTTACTACTACTATCTACACTTTCATCCACATTAATTTGTGATTTAGAATCGTCATGAAGCAATGTATGATGTCTACGCTTGCAAATGTTACAATTACCCGAATTGCTATTATTTACAAGATGATTGCTCCTCAGGCAATTATAACACAAACCCTTCTTTTTTACAATTTGCAATTTTTCAGTTAGTGGCATTTTTCTAAATTGTTGACAAAAATTTATATAATGATCATCACCGCAAATTACACAGACAAGCCTTGCTTGAGTATTCAGTAAAGTCTTCGAATAATTATTTTTACCCACATTAGAATTATTTTTATTTACAAAAAAAATTACCCTTTGATTGTTCGCTATAATTTATTTTTAACGATTCTAACATCTGACATTTTTCATTAAGAAATTTAGTTAATTGATCAAAGGTTGGTATTGTCTCACCTGTTACTGACCTTTCCCACTCCTTCCGCGTCTCTTTATCTAATTTTGGAACAATTAAACAAACAAGTGGGGTGTCCCAATTGTCCGTGGGCTGCTCGAGAACCTTCAGCGCTCTTACATGCCTAAGGGCACTATCAACTAGTTCGCGTAAACAAATTGAAGATTCTTTTGATATACTTGAAAGATCTATTAATGCTTGCATATGATTATAAATAATGATTCTTTGATTATTATATCGTTCCTTGAGAAGATTCCATGCTACTTCATAATTTGATTCTATTGTTTCTAAATTATCAATGACACGTGCTGCCTTATCTTTTACATAACTTCTCAAAAAACGAAGCTTTTGTATTTTTGGTATCGAATCGTCTTTATCAATTACCGCGGTGAAAGAATCCCGAAAAACCAGCCACTCTTCGTAAGCACCGGAAAAAGTAGGAAGGTCCAATTTAGGTAAAGGAAAATGCGCTCGCATAGATGTGGGTACAGCGGTAGACGTGCCCGCACCTTCAAGTGTAGGTGTGCGCGCATTCAGATTTTGTAACAACTCCAAATCGACATTAAACCGACTACTCGAATCTGAAGGAGGGTCACGAGCCGATGTTTTCTTTATTAATTTTGTTGCCATAGATATTACTTTATAATAAGAATATTCAAATGTAGTTCTTTCGGCTTCATGAACCTCCCCCTCTTCTGTGACTAACAATTCTATTGCAGTTTGAACTCTGTTAAACTCGTCCCAGGTTTCCTCTATTTTTTTAAAGCGAATTTCAATTTCTTCTATTTCTATATTTTCCGGTAAAGCGTTATTAATTTTATCAAGATATGTTTTGAATTTAGTTAGTCTAGTTTTACATGTTGTTCTAATTTGTTTTGCTTTTTCCAAGTCAGACATTTTTTATTCGAATAAATTAAATTTTAAATGTATTTAAATTAATTTGGTAATTAAAGAGGAAATCTGAGTCAACGAGAAATTAAATTTGATAAGCTTACTTGGCAATGTTTTTATTTACAAAGGTAATGTCAACGACGATTATCCTCGGCCTTGATGATTGTTGAAATTCTTCCGATGATTCGCCCTTGCCTCGACTGACACCAAATGATGATTGTAATAAATTCTTGATTAAATAAATCCAAAGACCCTTTCTTGGTTATTCGCTGGAATTGCAGCGACCTTTTCTCGTTTTCGGTTTTTTGTGAATACCTGATGTCCGAATGTAGTCCACCTTTATTTTATGAAGCTATCGATAAATGCATAGATTCTGTTTACTTCAAAAATTCTCATAAATACTTAGTTCGTTTTGTCTTTGGGATTGAGCACTCTCCTGGTCTTATTTATTCCACAAAATAATTTCCAATAAACAGTATTTTCATTGGCCGGCTATAGATTAAACCACTTATACACTTCTTCAGTTTTCACAAATTCAATTTCAGTTCAAATTCTGCTCGAAGGACCATGTTACAAGCTCAGAATAAAAATTATCCGTTTTTTGTCTGGCTTGTGCGTTTACTTTATTATTAAATTAATAGTTTAGGTTATAATGATTAAATACACAAAAGTAATTTAAATGCACAGTTTATTTAAAAGTCACTCCACTATGTTACGTTGTTACGGCACAAATGTATGTAATATTTATTAAAGTCTGTCACAATAATTAAATCTCTTTAAAATCTGGCACGGAACTGCTTACAAATATTATAATTTAAATCCGACATAATTCGTCTTTATCTAATGATATATTTCGGGACAATTAAGAAATTAAGTTATATCTTTACATTTTAATCATTTTCGTAGAAACAGAGGCATTTTACGTGTAATGTCCCAAGCTCAAAATTAATTTCTTTCAAAAAAATTAAAAACTTAGGAAATTTATTGACCTATCTAGTGGTAATAAAACCCCAAAAAAAATTTGACTTTTTTGAAAAATTGAAGGGGGTAGAGGGGGGCCAATTTTGTCAAGTTTGCTTAATACCGTCTTCTTACTTAATTTTCTCTGTCTTGGCGGGTAATGAAAAAAATGTCTTCGAGTATGATTTTTAAAGGTTTTTTAATGTTCTTTTCATTGGTAAATTTTATTTTTTAATATTTTAAAAATTTGACCCCAATTTTTTATAATTAATATTTAATTTGCTATTTTCACCAAAATCTATTCGTTTAATTTTAAAATAAAGTATTGCAAACGAAAGCTGAGGTTTTTTCCTATCGATATAGAAATTTTTGGAATGCCCTTTTTTTTGTTTTTAAGATATTAATCCTCAAAGAACGGAATTGTGGCGCGCGACTCCCTGTGACGCGGTCACCTCACATCAGGCCGCGTCAGCTACTCACTATTACCAAAAGCACTATTTTTGGACAAAAATCTGCTGACAACTCAAAAATGATCTGATTTTAACTTTCTTTTTTTTAAAATACTAGAGAATGTTTGTCCTACAAGCTACAACTCTCAACTGCTAAAAAATTAAGATTTTTTTTATTAACTGAAATAAATGTTAATAACATTTAAAAATTGAAAAAAATTATTTTTGAAAAAGTGACTTTAAGGTCCTTTGATGTCAGAAACTTTATATACTTATATAAATACACACAAAACTTATCAAAAGTATTTTTAAATGGTTCCTAGTTAATAATAATCAAAAATTTTCAAATTGATTAAACAATCTTAGTTAACAAATTAATAACTTTGAAAGTTTTCCTTCCTTAGATTCCGTTTCTTTTGTGAAATTAATTAATTACTATTGGCCGAGTATTGTATAACAGTTTAGGATGTTTACTAACAACTATTAAATTGTTTAAACAATCTTAGTTAACAATTTAATATTTTCGCCATTTTTCATCACTTATATTTCAATTTTTGTGAAATTAATTAATTACTATTTATATTTAAATTTATGAAGTAGTTTAAATATTTACCAACTGTTTTAAATTGTTCCAAAAATTTTAGTTAATAAATAATAACTTTGAAAGTTATCTTTATTTAGATTTCACTTCTTAAATAATTAAAATAATTATTTTCGGTTCAGATTTTAAAAATAGTTATTGTCCTTATTAAATATTTTAAAACTTGTTAAAAATATTAGTTAGCAAATAAATAATCTCGGAATTTTTATTTGCTTCTATTTTGTACCTATTCTGAGATAAATTTTTTACCATTTCCTTAGAGTTTTTCAAGCAATCTAAACGCAAAGAATTTTATTTCATCTTTAAGATCATCAAAAAAACAAAAGAAACGAAATAAAAGTGAAGAAAAATGGCGAAGATATTCAATTGTTAACTAAGATTGTTTAAACAATTTAATAGTTGTTAGTAAACAACCTAAACTGTTATACAATACTCGGCCAATAGTAATTAATTAATTTCACAAAAGAAACGGAATCTAAGGAAGGAAAACTTTCAAAGTTATTAATTTGTTAACTAAGATTGTTTAATCAATTTGAAAATTGTTGATTATTATTAACTAGGAACCATTTAAAAATACTTTTGATAAGTTTTGTGTGTATTTATATAAGTATATAAAGTTTCTGACATCAAAGGACCTTGAAGTCACTTTTTCAAAAATAATTTTTTTCAATTTTTAAATGTTATTAACATTTATTTCAGTTAATAAAAAAAATCTTTTTTTTTTAGCAGTTGAGAGTTGTAGCTTGTAGGACAAACATTCTCTAGTAATTTAAAAAAAAGAAAGTTAAAATCGGATCATTTTTGAGTTGTCAGCAGATTTTTGTCCAAAAATAGTGCTTTTGGTAATAGTGAGTAGCTGACGCGGCCTGATGTGAGGTGACCGCGTCACAGGGAGTCGCGCGCCACAATTCCGTTCTTTGAGGATTAATATCTTAAAAACAAAAGAAAGGGCATTCCAAAAATTTCTATATCGATAGGAAAAAACCTCAGCTTTCGTTTGCAATACTTTATTTTAAAATTAAACGAATAGATTTTGGTGAAAATAGCAAATTAAATAGGGGAGAGGGACCCAAGTTGGACACCCTTTCGTCTTATTGCTGTAGAATCCAAACCAAATAAAATATATTAAAATGTTTTATACCGGATGAAAGTACAATATATAAGGTAACTTATGGCCACAGAGATACAATTTTATTTTGAACATAAACATTTTTTAAAGCGTTTTTTCTAATTGTTAAAATTTTCGGTCCAAAAAAAAGTGGTCCCAAGATGGACACCTTCTTAAAAGTTTCTGATAATCTTGGCGTCTATCCGCTTCAATCCGGGTTTTATATGACAAAAGTGGAACTGGTTAGAAAGTGGGTTTTATCCGGGATTTGTGTAGTTGTCAATACAAGAACAGTTTCTACCAGGTTTTATTCGGATTCTACCCGGCAAGAAAATAAAATTAAAAAATGTCAATCAGCTTACTATACGGAAGCTACACGGTTTCAATCCGGAAGTGATAGTGTTGGCGCCTATCCGGTTCAATCCGGGTTACATATGACAAAAGTCAAACCGGTTGAAAAGTGAGTTTTTCCGGGATTTATGTGGTTGTCAACACAGAAATAGTTTCAACCCGGTTTTACTCGGGTTTTACTCGTCAAGAAAATAAAATTAAAAAATGCCAATCAGCTTTCTATACGGAAGCTACACGGTTTCAATCCGGAAGTGATAGTGTTGGCGTCTATCCGGTTTAATCCGGGTTTTATATGACAGTAGAATTGGTTAGAAAGTGGGTTTTATCCGCGATTCATAAACTCATTACGATTAATAAAGAATATAAACAGAAAAATATGAAAGTTTATTTTTGAATTAAAAAAAAGGAATAAATAAAGCATAGAAAAATTGTTAATGAAAAATTGTTAAGAAAATAAAAAATCGGGCAAGTTCGAGTTACACTCGCACTAAAATCGAGGGTTCCGTACACAAAACAAAATAATTTTTAATATATTTGATACTATTAAATATATAAATATATTATACATATTATATATAATATAATATATAAAATATAATATATAATGAATTTTTTATCCAAAATGGAACACCCCCCCCCCCCTATCTTCCAAAATATTTTACTTAGAGAGTTCAAATTTTGTACAGGAATGTATTTTCAGGTGTAAATTACATAAAAATTATAGAGAACGTGATGGTGATTGCGCTGTCAACGAAAAATCCAGAGATTTTAGCAAATATCCATAAAAAATACTCAAAAATCATTTTGTTTCCTTAATAACGCTATGCTCAACTTCTACAATCATGTTCTCTACCATTTTTCTGTAATCTACACGTGAAAATACATTTGTGTACCAAATTTGAACTCTCTAAGTCAAATTGTTTAGATGTTATGGGAGGGGGGATACAGTCATTTTTTAGCATTTTTTTTAAATCGTTGGTTTTTGCTTAAAAACACTATGATAACGATCTGCAACAAAGTTCTCTACATTTTTTCTTTAATCTATATGGCAAACTACATATGTATACCAAATTTCAGCACTCTAAGTACAATAGTTTGGCAGATATGGAGGTGGCATTGTACACTTTTAGTGTATTTTTTCTAAAAAAATGACCGTATCCCCCCCCCCCTTATCTTCCAAACTATTTTACTTAGAATGCTGAAATTTGGTACACGTATGTAGATTTACGTGTAGATTACAGGAAAATTATAGAGAAAGTAATGATTATAGCGCTGTCAAAGTTATAACACTAAACTATGGCCCATATGTTAAAAAAATGCTCAAAAATATTGTTATTTCCTTGACAACGCTATGTTCAACACATACAATCATGTTCTCTATAATTTTCCTGTAATCTATACGTGAAAATACAATTGTGTACCAAATTTGAATTCTTTAACTCTAATAGTTTGGAAATTTAGGGGGGGGGGGGATACGACAATTTTTTAGCATTTTTTAAAAAAAATTGTTTTTTTTTTGCTGAAAAACGCTATGATAACAGCCTGCAACAAGGTTTTCTATAGTTTTTCTGTAATCTACACGTCAAACTACATATGTGTAACAAATTTCAGTACTCTAAGTACAATAATTTGGCAGATAAAGGGCAGGAATGGTACAAATTAAACGCGTTTTTTCGAAAAAATGACCGTATTCCCCTCTTATCTGCCAAAATATTTGACTTAGAGAGTTTAAATTTGGTACAAAAATGTAGTATCATATGTAGATTACAGAAAAATTATAGAGATTGTTGTGGTGATAGCGCTGTCAAAGAAATGGCAAAAGTTATCAGCCAAAAAATATCAAAATTTCTCAAATATCTTGTTATTTTCTTGACAACGCTATGATCAACCCCTAGAATCATGTTCTCTATAATTTTCCTTTCATCTACACGTGAAAATACATATGTGGGCCAAATTTGAACTTTCTAAGTCAAATAGTTTGGTGGCTAGGAGGGGGGGGATACGATTTTTGACAAAGTCTTGCCAATAGAGTTCCGTGCGTACACTTGTGGTGTACGGAACCCTAAAAATGACAAAAAGCATAAGGCGCTGTCACCTTAAACAAAAATTTTATACTAAATGTCCATCTTGGGGCCCTGTCCATCTTGGGGCCACTCCCCTATTAATTATAAAAAATTAGGGTCAAATTTTTAAAACATTAAAAAATAAAATTTACCAATGAAAAGAACATTAAAAAACCTTTAAAAATCATACTCGAAGAAAGTTTTTTCATTACCCGCCAAGACAGAGAAAATTAAGTAAGAAGACGGTATTAAGCAAACTTGACAAAATTGACCCCCCTCTACCCCCTTCAATTTTTCAAAAAAGTCAAAATTTTTTTTTGGGTTTTATTACCACTAGATAGGTCAATAAATTTCCTAAGTTTTTAATTTTTTTGAAAGAAATTAATTTTGAGCTTGGGACATTACACGTAAAATGCCTCATATGAAGCTGAGGCTCCAACGAAAAGTAGCTGAGGCTCTAATGTGACTGGGGCGAGTTGTACGATACACGAGAACTTAAGTGCCGAAAGGGTCCAAGTGTCATATAACATTTTTTATCACACAAAAAACTAAGAATTCGAACCTAGGGAGAGGTGGTTATCGTAAAAAAGGGCCTCCGGGGGCATTTCTAGGTGAGAGTAGATGTAGGGCGCGCTATGTAAATTAAGATCTATGACATATTTCAAGAATGACAGATTGTACCCGCAACGTGGACCCGACAACGTTGCCTTTTGTGAAATATTTCATTTTTATTCCTTGGAAGAAAGGCGTTTAATGGTATCGCGGCACTATTCATTTTTAAAATTGTTAATGACTTTGTTTGTGTACCACAGATATTCAGCAATATTAACTTTAAAGTATCCAGGTTACATCCACGTCGACAAGAACCGTTTATTCCTAATATGAATTTACTACGTTACAATTCAAGGCAATTACTTGCCGATACTTTATTTTTCGTCAATCGAATTTTTTCTAATTCTAACAACTTACTCAAGTGACCTTTCTTCAGCTAATTATTTTGCATTTAAAACCTTCCTTTTGAAGTTTATTTTGTCGCTCCGTGGATCATACTGATTTACTTTTAATTTTTTATACTAGTAATAATATTTAAAATAATTACTTTTTCCCCTCCCGAATAAATAAATATTTATTGATATATTTATTTTAATATTACTAAATGTAATTTTTTACATTTTTTTAAAGTTTAATATACGAAACATTTATTAATAAAACAGTGTTTATAAGAAAAATTTCATTTTCAAAAAGATTTATTATTCTAAAAGTATATTTTAATCTATTTATTTACTAATTATTAATTCGTAATAGTAAAATATTTAATTAAAATTCACTTACAATTGAAGCAGTTTCTGCAGAAACAGCACAATCCATTTTTTTTAATATCACTTTTTTATGGAAAATTGATCTTTACGTGAAGCTCTACGATCTAGTAAAATATTACATAAGTTACAAAACTCTAAACCCTTTAAAAAAAATCGGGCAAGTGCGAGTTACACTCGCCCTAAAACGAAGGGTTCCGTACATACCTAACTTTTTAACTATATGAACTAGAGATCTGAAATTCTTCGCTATTGATATAATATAGATATTTTAATATTTTAATAAACCCCTTTTAACTTTTAGCGATAGTGCAAGTTAATCATGTTACATGCGATTTTTCACGTATAATCTATAATTAAAAATATACTCCTATAAAACATAAGCAAAATTATGCTTATTTCAATTATTTATTAGTTATTTATAATTTGAATTTTATAGTTAATTGTTTTTTAGAGAAGCTTTTCAATAACACATTTCTACAAATTCAGAATTATTTTTTTTTTTATTTTCCAATAATAAATTTTAAAAACTAAATCCAACAATCTAACAATCCGAACGCGAATAGATTGATGAGACAGGATAAACATTGCGATTGAATTAAAATTATCATAAAATTATAGTAAAAATTAAGTAACTATTATAATTAAAAAATATGTAATTTTTTTGTATCCAAACCTGTAAATGAAAGTAAATAAACATTATAAATTATATATCATTTTCTTATTATTTGTTTTTTTTTTATAAAATAATAAAATGGATTGAAAAATTTTTTTTAATTATTTATTTTTAACGATTTATTTAAATTATTTATTAGAAATTTAATATTTGGATTATTTGAATAATAATTTAAATAATGATAAATTAAAATATTTTTTTTTATTTTTAAAGAAATTTAAGTATAAACTTAATGATTTTTATAAGATTAAAAATTTCCAATTAAATAGACTAAGCTTTTTTATATGATTTTGAATTTTAAGCCAAAAAAAAATTTTTTTTTATTTTATTTTATTTTTTTAACTTTTAAAGCAATTTAAACATAAACATAAACATTTTGTACAAAAAAATAATCTGAAACTATAAAATATTGTAGCTGTTTAGAAGAAAAAAATTTTTTTTTTGTCAAATTTCAGTTTTTTGGAAAAAATGTTATGATAATAAATTTAAACCACAATTTTTCTGGTTTTATAAAAAATTCTGCATAAAATTACACATTTTTAACCAATTCCCAACCTTTCAGGATAAATACGCTGAGCTCTAGCATAGGGGTTTTTTGTCATTTTTCAACTTTTCATTAATAACTTTTGAAAATTAAGTCCAGCAACGTTCGCTATATTTTTCCTCAAATCTACACGTAAAAATACCTAGGTATACCAAATTTCAAACCTCTAGGTCAAATGGTTTGGAAGATAAGGGGGGGGGGGGGGGACACGTTTTTTTAAAAAAAAAGTTTTTCCTTGACAACGCTATGACCATCACCTCCAATCATGTTCTCTATATTTTTCCTGAACTCTACTCGCGAAAATACATACGTGTACCAAATTTTAATACTCTAGGTCAAATAGTTTAGGTGATAAGGGGGGGCACTGTGGGATGAATCTGGAATTTACTGTTCAAAAATGTCCAGAGCCTCTAATTCTTAACCAAATTTAAAGTTCTTTTTTTTCAATTAAAGCTTAATAAATTTCTAAAAACATTGTCGGAGCCGATTTTTGAAAAAAAATTTTTTTAACTTTTTTATTATTGTTTAAATGTAATAAAAGAGCTAATTATCAACATTCCACACGTTTAATCTACGTCACTTAATCTACGTCAGTAATACTTAAGCAAAAAAAAATTAATAACTTTACTTTCAGGAAAGTAAAATTTTATTTAATACTATGTGATCAAATAGAAAAAAAACCTTACTCATTACCTTTAATCTTAATAAATACTGAATATATGCCTCTTCGTCAATAATTTGTTTGTAACAATCAGGAAAATTGTGAAATTTTATTTATTAAGTAAAATTTAACTTTCCTGAAAGTAAAGTTATTCATTTTTTTTGCTTAAGTATTACTAAGTGACGTAGATTAAACGTGTGGAATGTTGATAATTAGCTCTTTTATTACATTTAAACAATAATAAAAAGGTTAAAAAATTTTTTTTTCAAAAATCGGCTCCGACAATGTTTTTAGAAATTTATTAAGCTTTAATTTAAAAAAAAGAACTTTAAATTTGGTTAAGAATTAGAGGCTCTGGACATTTTTGAACAGTAAATTCCAGATTCATCCCACTGTGGGGGGGGGGAGGGGTAAATAGGCATTTTAATGCATTTTTTGAAAAAAATCTTGTTATTTCCTTGACAACGCTATGAACATCACGTTCAATCATGTTCGCTATATTTTTCCTGTAATCTACACGTGAAAATACATAAGTGTACCAAATTTCAACTCTCTATCTCAAATAGTTTGGCCGCTAGGGGGGGGGGGGGGGGGGGTAATGGTTTTGGGCGACGGACAAACGAGTGAAAACATAAGGGTTCCGTTTGGACACTTTGTGTACGGAACCCTAAAAATAATCAAATTTTTGTTTCGTGCAGAAACAACACAAGTCCATGATTCCAAGTTGCGCACAAAGATGCGCAATGGATGTAATAATATTTACTTATGATATTCTTGACATGTTTTAGACGTTGTTAAATAATTTCATAATAATTTATATTGAACAGTTTATATTATAAATAAAATGCACTCAAAACAAGGCAGAAGACAATAATAGAGAATTATGTGATATTTGTTAAGAAAATGTTGAAAAGTGATTTTTAAAAAATGTTTATTGTTTATAAAATGTTAATATAAATAATCCAAATTAAAAATTTTTAATAAATGTTACTAAACATATAATAAAACTGTGATACTTCACTTGATTCAATACATTGTCTGTGTTTTTCACATCATTTTGTGCAGAAACCGCACAAGTCCAAAAGTTAATTTATTTTTTTTATAACTTATATTAATTAAAATATAAGTCAATCATATTGAACTTTTAAACTTATAGATTAGAAGAAAATAATGCAAAAAGCAGAATTGAAAAAAATTCTCACAATTACAAGAAAATCAGTTTTTATTGATTCCTGAACAATTTTTGTTTATGGACTTGTGCTGTTTCTGCACAAACTGCTTCAATTCTAATTCCAATAATTTTTTTAATTGGCTTCAGAAATAGTGCAAAATTATTAATATTTAGAACTCTGCATTTTATTCTTTTATGTAGGGGAGTTAGGGGCCATCCATAAATTATGTGGCTCAAATTTTCGAACTTTTCGATCCCCCCCCCCCTTCTACAGGAACGTGGCTTTTTTAATGGCTTACAATACCTGCAATAGAAAAAAATATCAACACCAGGGGCGTAGCTAGGCTGAGTGTCACCCGGGGCGGAAATGAGAATGTCACCCCAAAAACTCAAATCCTTCCCTACTATTAACCTATTTTTTTTTTTTTTTTTTTTTTTGTGAGGAGAGTTGAATTTTGTCCTATTGTACTAGCTTTCCTCGAGGGTGTCACCCCTAAAATGGTGTCACCCTGGGCGGACCGCCCCTTCCGCCCCCCCTTGCTACGCCACTGATCGACACCAAAAAATGAAAACAATTTTTTAATATTAAAAAATAAGAAATTGCCTATAGATAAAAAATGAACAGTTTTGAAAGAGTGGAATTTCTAAGAAGTTTTTTAAGAAATAAAAAAGGATTATTGCGAATATACAAAATTATTAACATTAATTAACTGTAATTTTAAATTGAATTAATTGAAATTTGAAAGTTTGTATAAATTAAAATATCAGTTAATTTATGTTTGAAATTAGTTTAAATTAAAATATAAAAACGTAATACTATTTTTTGCTACTTTCATGCAAAAAATTTTGAGATAGTATTTCTACCATCTTTTTTAGTACAATTTTTCAAATTTTATAAATAATTTATGGTTTTTTTTAATGTCCAATTTTTTGCAAACAGTAATTTCAAAATTCCAGACCTCATACTCAGTTTTACAATGAAAAATAGTGTCAAAAGTGGCATAAACTGTTTAAAAAGGTGGCAAAATAGTTGCATATTTTTGTATATAATTTAATTTAATATATTAATATATATTTGTTATGTCCGAAAGGGACTAACTACAATGATATAATTTTAATATTATACCCCTGTTTTATTTACAAACCCAGCGGGATTTGAACTAAGGGAACAGGGCAAAAGAAAGTCCACTGAACAAGCATCAATTGGATTATATAATTCGTAAACATTTATTTTATTGAATACGATTTTTAGAGGAGTAAGAGAAGGAAGATGAGAGGAGAAATCCTTTGTTTCTGTATCCTTGGTTCTTTTAAGAAATCATCATTCACTGAAACAATGAATGAAATTTAGCTAGGGAAAAGACTCGTGGAAAAGACGAGTAAAATTCTTAACTTACTGTGTTTAATAGTTCAAAAATGCTTCGGTTGAGCTCTCTGAATATACAGAGTAATCGTTCAAGATGTGTAGAAAGAAGGGTCGACGAGATTTATTGGCTTCGCAGGTTCGTGCTCTCCGGGAGAAAAATAGAAATAGGCCGCGACTCAATTCAAATGAAGTAAAGCAGTGCGTAGGTGTTGTTCTCCACTATCCCAATAGCATTTCTATATATATATATATATATATATATCGGCACGAAGGTGAAACCTGGTCCTTCCTCAAGTAATTGGTGAACGATCGAAGACAGCTGGCTCGATGATTTACAATTTTACTGTTCAATAAACTGTTTACTGTTTCTTGGACACAAGGATTAAAGTCAAGGGTTAGAAGGATTTAAATTGTTAAAGGGTTAAAGGATTGGAAATTGTTACTGACAATTTATATCAGGAGTTCTTACACCTTCACTAGATTCACAGTTTCACTTAATCTCTATACCAACAGTACTACAATTTTACAATTATAATATTATGATAAGTTTCTCACTCATTACAACACGTGAATAATTATTCGGAACCGACACAATACGAATTGACAATATTAACCGCAGAAATATGTTGCGATAAGGGTGAGAACTAGGTTCGACTTTAAGACTTGGAATTGTAGACTATGCTACCAGTCAATCTTTACAGAAAGTGAACCGGAGGTGACCGTGGCGAAGCAAGAACTAATTAAAAATGACAGTTTCGATTTTAGCGAGTTCCTCGGAGTCACAATTTAACAAATCAATTCCATATAATTATGGAGTAGAATTTGATTATTGAACTCGACCAACAATGACTAATAGATATAATGTTGTCGAGATATAAGATTTATATTGGCGCGTTACGAGACCGATACTGGGGAGATACAATATTCGCGGAGCTTAAGAAACTTCGTTGCGACTCCGGTGATGGTAGCTGAGGAACTGATTTTTGGTTTTGCTTAATTATTAAAGAAACCTCGGTTCTCTGTATTTTCATCCCTTCCAGGATTTAGCGTGGGTTTCATGAAAAACGCAGGGAAAATCATACATCCCACGCGAAAAAGGGTGCTACACCTGAGGGTTGCACATCCGCATCCGGTTGGTCAATTAAACCTTCGAAAGAACAAATATTATTTAGACAAGGGAAGAGTTTGATCTCATAAATCTGTCTTAGCTCCCCTCGGTCATTTACCAAATCCCAAATTCTCAAACTCGTCGAGATCCAAGTATTGATTTTTAGAAAAATTCAAGAATGTAGTATGATATTTGTAAAGTTCATTGGCATCTGAACTCAACAAGTCACGGTGACGTGACATATTAATTAATTTATTTATTTAATCTTATGGTTGTAAAAATAACAAAAATTAATAATATTACTGTTTTTATTTTATAAAATATATTAAAAATACATTAAATTAAAAAATATGAAATACTTCATTTACAAAAGTTCTTGAATAGTAATATTTTTCTTTTCTACTTTAACTGGACTAATGGAAACATTATCAACCTGGCCATTTTTTAATTTAGTGTGATTTGTGATGTTTTAAGGGGTAACACCACTCTAGGATTTTCAAAAAATCGAAAAATTTTTTTTTTGCTTAAAGTACACTTTGGGGTTCTAAAAACATAATTCGATTGATAGAATGGTGAAAAAGAAATTTTTTCCGTTTCCATTCCGCTGTAGTGTCGGAGGGTTCGCAGCGGGAGATGAGCGCATTTTCTACCTGCCGCGGTCGGCTTCCTTCTGTCCCTTTTCTACGACTCTTACCCTCTCCACTAATGTACCAACAGGGCCTGAGGGCTCTAATAGTTTTTCAAAATGCCTCTAGGAAGTGGTAGTTGATCAATACAGCTGTATGTGTGAGTCAGTCAGCTGGAAAACGGTATCGCGCGTGGACGCTTATTTTTGTTTTCGTTAGTTTTTCTACTTCAACGAATTACTTTATTAACTACCGTGGTTTCTAGTGATAAACTATCATTGTTAACAATATGTCTGATAACAAGAACATTTATTGGAGGCAAAAAGAGAAAAGAGGACGGAAATCCAAAGCAGGTGGACCAAGTCTTGCGAAGCGGAAACGTCCGTTAAATCGCTTTGAAATGGAGCAGCCCAATGAGAACGTTGGTACGTCTGCTAAGAAATTATCTGAAAATAATTTAGATGATATTGAAGTGAATGCTAGTGTTGGATACAGGATGATAGACTTTTTGACAGTTTTTACAGCAATTTCTCAAGTAGTTGTTTGTAAAAAGTGCAAGTCCAATGTAGAATTCTCTGAAACAGGGAATCGTGGCCTGGGTTTTAAGATTGTGATTACGTGTAAAGAATGTGATAAAGTTATTGTTCCGAACTGTTCATTTATTGATAAAGCATACGAAATTAATCGTAGAATAATTTTTGCAATGCGATTAATCGGAGTGGGATTAAACGGCATACAAAGATTTTGTGCATTCATGGATCTTCCACGGCCGATTTTTCAATCATTTTATGACTCTGTAGTGAAATGTATTCGTGGTGGTGCAGAAATAATGTGTGAGGAAAGTATGAAGAGAGCTGCTCAAGAGGAAAAACAATTGAGTAACTCCGAAGAAATAGCTGTGTCCGGTGATGGATCATGGCAAAAACGAGGATTCTCGTCGCTTTTTGGATTCGTTTCGCTAATTGGATGGAAGTCTGGTAAAGTTCTGGACGTTTTAATAAAATCTAAATACTGTAAAGCATGCGAATCTTGGAAAATGAAGGAAGGCACAGCAGAGTACGAGGAATGGTTGACAACCCATGCCGACGAATGCCAAATTAATCACGAGGGCTCTTCGGGACTCATGGAAGTCAATGCTGTTCGCGAAATGTTCCAGCGCTCTGAATCTTTACACAACCTGAAGTATACTAGCTATATCGGAGATGGAGACTCTAAGACCTATACGGGTATCGTAAATTCATCACCTTATGGAGATTCGATTGTTCAAAAGAAAGAGTGTATAGATCACGTTCAGAAACGCATGGGTACGCATCTCCGGAATTTAAAAAAGAAAACAAAGGGCCTCGGCGGAAAAGGTAAACTAACAGGCAAATTGATCGATCAACTGTCAATTTATTATGGTCTAGCGATACGCAGAAATCATGATTCTGTAGAGAAAATGAAAAATGCGATCTACGCAACGCTAGATCACAAATTATCAACAGATGCCAAGCCCAAGCATGATCACTGCCCGAGCGGAGAAAATTCGTGGTGCACGTGGCAAAGGGCCAAGGCCACTGGAACTTTGGACGAATATACACATAAACCACCTTTAAATGAAGTAGTATACAAGGCTATAACTCCAATTTACAAAACATTAACCAGTGATGACTTACTAACTCGTTGCATAGGCGGCTTCACTCAAAACAGTAACGAGAGTTTCAACGCTGCAGTATGGTCGATGGCCCCTAAAGTGGTATCCAGTGGCAAAAATGTACTTGACACAGCTGTCTATATTGCTGCAGGTACTTATAATGATGGCCTCACAAGTGCTATGAGAGTCATGCAGAATATAGGCATCAAAATTGGGTCGAACTGCTACAAGAAGATCTAGAATTGAGCAGAAGGCATCCAGAAAGGAAGAGGAAGAGTACCACTTGTCTATGGAAGGTGAAATGTACGGCGCAGGCATCGCTGACTGAAGGTATAACAAAATTTTCAATACTTAAAACTTTAAACACGTTTTTCTCGAAACTGCATTTTTCAAATCGGGCGACCATGTAACTCGGAGACCATAGCACATATCCACCTGAAATTTTAACTGTAGCTTCACAGTAACATTATCTAGTACAGTACGTACGATTTTTTTTTTATCATTGCAACTTTTTTTTTTATAAACAATTTAATGCTAATTTTTTGGGTCAAAAAGTGAACACTTTTTTTAAAAGTCCGCCATTTTGCGAAAAATTGATGTAAAGCTAAAATCGTACGTACTTTACTAGCAAATCTTATGTAGATTAAGATCCCGTTTTTTATTTTGTTTCAGATATCACGAATTCCTGGAACCATGGTCGCCCGTAGAGGCCCTATTAAAAAAGGTGGTTCCAAAAATTTACTGAGTAGCCGCCATTTTGTATCAAAATGTTAAAATAAAATTTTTTTATGTAGTTCAATACAGGTACAATAAAGTCTAAAAGAGAGAAATTCGATTATTTTTTCCATACTCCTAAAATAAATTGTCAAATTTAGGCCTTTTTTTAGGGCTCTAGAGTGGTGTTACCCCTTAATAGTCTTCAATATTTTAAGGTTTATTTCAAGTCTTAGAATCCTTATTTCCATTAGTTTGAACCTAAGAGTTACTTGTTTTCAATTTTTTTCCCGAAAATTAGAAAATCTTCCCAACTAGTGGATTTATTTCGTAAATTTTGACAAAATTCCCTATTAAAAAAAAAATTGGAAATTATTCTTACAGATTATTCTCCAGAAGTAAAAATTATAAATCTTAATTCTAGATGAAAATATTTCCGTAGTTCCAAAAATGGACTTATTCTAAAAAAAAATTGGAAATTAGTCTCACAGCAGGGTGGCCGCAAATTTACATTTTCAAAAGTCTCTGACTTCTCCATGACTTTTCCCTGAGTAAATTTTTTTTTAATTTTTTAAATATTGCTATGTATGATAAAAATTCTATATTATTTTTAATTGTTTCTACATTTCTTAAAATTATTTAAAGTTATAAAATTATTGAATTTTTATTTGTGGTTCCTTTGAGGAAAATTTTCCTGACCTTTAAAGATTTTTTTAAAAAATCCCTGACTTTTCCCTGACATGCGGACACCCTGGTCTTAAAGATTGGAAAATTTGCCAAATAATATTTAATGGATTTCCTCCGAAAGTTCAGAAACAAGTCCTACGATAAATTACAATGCGTTCCTTTTTTTGGGATTCTGCTTAAATTTTTTGGTCCTTTTCTTCCGTCTCAATGAAAATAATTTTTTATAATTTTATAATTACAACCAATTAAATGCATTCGTTATAATTGAAGTCTAATAAAGAAAAGGACAGCAGGCAAATACTTAGAGACTTATTAAACATCTGAGTTGAAAATAGTGTCTTTAGTGGCCTTTTTTTAAAAAAGTGTCTTTAGTGGCCCTTTTTTAAAAAAAGTGTCATTAGTGACATTTTTTTCAAAATAGTAGCCAAACAGTGGCATCAGCTGAAAAAAGTGGCAAAAAGTGTCAATAGTAGCATGAGTATGAGGCCTGAAATTCTTATTTGATTTGCATGTTCAGTAGGTATTAATATTTTTTGTTTAATTTCCATTAACTTTTTTATTTTTAAAGCATTTTTCATAGTTTGTCAGATAAAAGAAAAAATTATGCTGCATCGTCTCGTCCTCAAGATCACATGTAGTAACGCTAGTTGCCCGATTCCAGTCCACAGAATTTTTAAAGCTCGCGCCATTTTAAATTTCACTATTCCCCACCAGAGTGCTCCCATTGTTCATCTTGTCATTACGCTTTTCTGTCATTGAACTATAATACTACTGGAACAGGCACCACGCATGTTGAGCTGAAAGAGAGCAGCGGCTGTGAGACAGACAGATGGGGGGGGGGGGGAATGCTTTCTCTCTCGCAGAACGCGTCATTTCAGTGAATGCTAAAACTTTAAAACTAATGCGTTGGTCAGTTTTGCGTGTTGTGAGTGTTTGGCACAAGCAAACTTCTCAAGCGGACTGTACAGAAAGAGACAACATGCCCCTCCAAAACTCTCTCTCTCTATGCCGCTTTTGTAGCGCTGTGCCTGTTCCAGTAGTATTATAGTTCAGTGTTTTCTGTGCGATTCTGTTCACACGCGAAATAAGTAATTCTGCATAAAACTTCAGCAGTTTCATTTACAATTTTAGTTAAATTCGATTTAAAATGGTGCGCGATAAAAGAAGTCATAAAACTTCAAAGAAATCTCGAAAAAGATCTGCCGAAAGGCATATTGATCACTTATACGACGGATTGCGGCGACTGCAGAAGAAGGTTAGGAGAGAGTCAAGAGAAAAGAGCAAAGATGGCGGACGTAAACGCGCCGCGTCATATCGTTCTTCTTCTCGATCCTCTTCGCATTATAGGGAAAAAAGACCGTCTTACCACAAACAAAGGAAATATAATTATCACGGCGAGCGTAACCCTCAAGGTGCGTCACGTGACCGACACTATAGACGTAAAAATTCTCGATCTGTCTCTAAGGAGAGAACAAGACACCACGTCGAGCGTATCCCGCGAGGTGCGTCACGTGACCAAAATCACAACCGTGAAAAATCTCGATCTGCTTCCAAGGATAAAATAAATAACCATGGCGAGCGTAGCCCGCGAGGCACGTCACATGACCGAAATAATACTCGTAGAAAATCTCGATCCAAGTCTACAGATACGACTAGTTATCATGGCGAGCGTAGCCCTCGAGGTACGTCCCATGATCACCACAATAAGTCTCGATCCGTCTCCTCAGAGACAAAGAAAAATCACGACGAGCGTAATTCGCGAGATGCGCCACGTGATCATCACAATGTCAGACAAAAAAGATCTCGATCCGTTTCGACAGACAAGAACAAAAGTCGTCGAAAAAAGAGACGTCATAGACAATCTAGCTCGTCATCCTCTTCGACATCATCAACTACCAGCGTACCAAAAAATCAGACTAATAGTCTCGGAAACGACAATAAGAGTTTAAAAACAGAAACTCTTAATTTACTAGGTAACGTCGAGGAACACTCTAAATTTAGTCCTGAAATCCACAACACACTTTCTAAAGTGTCGACTAAAATATTAATGGGAGGTCTCGCTAAAGAATCAAGAAAAGAATTGGTGGAAAAATACCCTCCACCACTAAACTGCAAATTACTACAACCACCTAAGATCAACAACGAAATAAAAATGGTGATGGGTCAGACTGGATTGAAAAAAGACAGCTATCAAGTTGTATCTCAGAACCAGCTGGGCGCAGGCATCTCCGCCATGTTAATGACTTTGTCCGATCTTCTAAAAAAGAATTCTGATAATCCGGAAATCAACAAGCAGATTTCTCAATTGGCAGACTCTAGTAGAATTCTCACCGATCTCTACTATAAAACTTCTCTCACGAGACGCTCATTTATTGTCCCCGGATTGGATATTGTGGTTAAAAACGTAGCGGGCGAAAGCAAGGTGGATTCCTTGCTATTTGGAGAAAATTTCTCTGAGCAGCTCAAGTCTGCAAGAGCTGCTCAAAAAATAGGGAAAGAAATTTCCAAACCAAATTCGACATTAACAGGTCAATCGTCCAGATTCGTCAAGAAAGGGACCCCATATCCAAAAGATAACTACCCTCATAATTTAAACTACAAGGGCCCTCTCAGGAAGAATTTCAAAACGTTTCGACCAGGAGGGCAGAAGGACAAATACCCGAGGAGCCAGCCTTACCAAAGACGACAGAAACAGTAGAGGTAAGTAAGGTAGCAGGGAGATTAAGACTGTTTATTGCCAAGTGGGAAAAAATAACGACAGATCCCGTCATATTACAATACATAAGAGGATATAAAATACCCTTCGTAACTAAACCTCATCAAAATCAACCCCTGAAAAGGGAAAAATTTTCAAAACTTGAGGAATCAGATTACCAAAAGGCAATCGAAAAATTAATAAAAAAGGGAGCAATTTGTAAATGTAAACTCACTAAAGATCAATTCATATCTCGCTATTTTCTAGCTGAAAAATCTAACGGCGAGAAACGATTTATTTTAAACCTAAAATCACTTAATAAATGTATTCACCCCCCTCACTTCAAACTCGAAGATAGGAAAACAGTTGCAAGGATTTTGTTCAAAAATGCTTTCCTAGCTTCTTTAGATTTAAAAGACGCTTTCTTTTTAATTTCAGTAACGGAAGAATACAGGAAATATCTAAGATTTGAGTTCAAATGGCAATTATACGAATTTCGTTGTGTCCCATTTGGGTTATGCACTGCCCCCTTTGTTTTTACAAAACTTATGAAGCCTGTATCTCAGTACCTTAGATCTCGATCTCACCTTTCTGTAATTTACTTAGACGACTTTTTATTAATCGGAAAAACATGGAAGGAGTGTCTCGAAAATGTTCAACTTACTATCAAGATTTTAAAAGAATTAGGATTTATTATTAACATAGGAAAATCTGTCCTCGAACCTTCGAATAAAATTAAGTATTTAGGATTTAATTGGAATACAAAAGAAATGAAGCTTGAATTAACTAACGATAAATTTGAAATGATAGTACGTAAATCACGGGAACTAATTAATACTAAAGAATTTAAAATTAGGAAGCTGGCTGAATTTCTAGATACATTAATCGCTGCATCCCCGGCAGTCAAGTACGGTCTCCTTTATACAAAAAATTTGGAGAGGCAGAAATTTCTAGCCCTAAACAAATACGATGGTAATTTCGAAAAACGCATGTCTTTACACAATTCAGTCCTTCCTGATATTCATTGGTAGATTAACAACATTCCCATTGCTCATAACCCCATTCAAACAAATAAATTCGAATTCGAAATTTTCTCGGACGCATCCTTATCAGGCTGGGGCGCAGTTAGTGATGGGACGAAGTTAAATGGCTGGTGGAATAACGACCAATCAAAACACCATATAAATTATTTAGAGCTTTTGGCAGCTTTCAATGGACTGAAATGCTTTGCAAAAAAGGTACGCTCGACAAATATCTTGCTAAGAATCGACAATACCACCGCCATATCCTATATAAACAAAATGGGGAGTATTCAATTTCCCAAATTAAGCAAATTATGTAAGGAAATCTGGATGTGGTGCGAAGAACGCGACTTATATATCTTCGCATCATACATTCCATCCCGAGAAAACGTGGATGCAGATCGTGAATCCCGAAAATTACCCAGCGAAACTGAATGGGACCTTGCTAATTGGACATTTAACAAAATATGTGACAAATTTGGCTCATTCGACATAGACTTGTTTGCGTCATGCGCGAATGCAAAATGTAAAAAATTTGTTTCCTGGAAACAGGATCCGGATTCGTTCGCAATTGACGCTTTCACCATCGATTGGTCCCCTTACCGGTTCTACGCATTTCCTCCTTTTTCTCTCGTCCTCAGAGTTTTACAAAAAATAATATCAGATAAAGCTGAAGGGATCATTGTCGTTCCATACTGGCCTACTCAGTCTTGGTTTCCTTTATTTAAATCTTTTATCTTTGATTTTATCTTTGATGATAAAATCTTTTATCATCTGCTTCTAGCATAACACACCCCCTGTCAGGGAAGCTTACCCTGGTGGCAGGGAGGTTGTCCGGCAAGCTTTTCTGAAAAAAGGAACACCGGAATCTTCTTTAACGACCATCATCGCATCGCTAAGTGATTCAACATATACCCAGTACGAGAAACCATTGCGAGAATGGTGGGAGTTCTGTCAAAGAGAGAAAGTCCCTGTTTTCGATGCCTCTATCCCAGATATCTTGCAGTTCCTGACAACGATCTCCGAGACGTCAAATTCTTATGGAACCACCAACACGTACCGATCTGCTCTCTCTGTAATTTCATCGCAGAATTTGGGAGCGGATCCTATAATTAAAAGATTCTGCAGAGGAGCCTCTATTTTAAAACCATTGAAGGCCAAATATAATGAAACTTGGGATCCAAGCCCAGTTTTGGAATTCTTATCGAAGCAGGAACCAAATAAAGATTTAAGTCTGAAAAAATTATCGGAGAAATTATGTACATTATTAGCTTTGACGACCGCGCAGCGCATTCAAACGCTGACTAAGATTAAGCTAAGCAATATAAAAGTATCCGAAGATTCAATCAAAATATATATTCCCGATAGAATCAAAACATCGAGGATAGGAGCAGAGCAACCACTGCTACACTTCCAGTTTTTTCAAGAGCAACCAAGCTTGTGCGTTGCCAGTTTACTCTTAAATTACATAAATAAAACCAAGGATGTTAGAGCCAAAGACGAAGATACCTTACTGATAACATACAAGGCACCACATCGACCAGCCACCTCGCAGTCGATAAGCCGCTGGATCAAGGCAACCCTCCAGAGCAGCGGCGTCGAGACCAGAACATTTTCAGGGTACAGCACTCGTCACGCCGCTACTTCAGCAGCGTATAAAAAAGGCATCAGCCTAGACACTATCAAATCCACCGCAGGATGGTCTAAGAACTCTAACGTTTTCAATAAATTTTACAATAGGCCACTTACAGAGCCAACTTGTCAATTTGCTACCACTATCCTAAAAAATTCAAAATAAATTCTCAATATAAAAGATCTAAATTGCTGTTTTCTTTAAACAACTACATGTGATCTTGAGGACGAGACGATGCAGCATAATTGTACGATTAAACGAACTTACCTAAGTGAAGTTCAATCGAAATTATGCTAACTCGTCTCGTCCGAATAGATCAGTCCCTTCCTATACCCATTACCCTACAGCAATTTAAACACAAAATCACACAAGCGTAATGACAAGATGAAAAATGGGTGCACTCTGGTGGGGAATAGTGAAATTTAAAATGGCGCGAGCTTTAAAAATTCTGTGGACTGGAATCGGGCAACTAGCGTTACTACATGTGATCTTGAGGACGAGACGATGCAGCATAATTTCGATTGAACTTCACTTAGGTAAGTTCGTTTAATCGTACAATTTCTTCATTTTCTTGTTGTATTTTTAAAACATTATTTGCATTTTTTTGTAATTTTTCTATTCCTTAGAAATATTTCCCCTTATATTAGTTTGTTTAATTTTTAACTTGTCATTTCGAATTTTTGGAAACATTTATTTGACACTTTAATTTTATCTTTTATTTAATTTCCTAATTTTCTACTTTATTGTAGATTTTTATTATTTTATTTTATGTTAATTTAATCTTGTACTAAATATTCTCGTTTTGATGTCATTCTTCTATTTCATAGTTTTCTTTTTTTTTAAATTTTCGAATTTTCCAAAATTTTATTCATTCTTTTTTTCCTGCAATTTTGTCCTGTATATAATTTTGTCCTGTATTCTTTTAAATTTAAAAATGAATGTCTGTTAATATAGTAATTTTTAAAAAAGATTTTCTATTTTTTATGTATTTTTTGTCCATTTTCAATTTTTGTCTAGTTTTTATAACAATTTTTCTCTATTTCTTTAATAATACCCATAACTTTTTTTATTTTAAAGAGTTTTCTCAATTTTTCGTAGACTGTTTTGGTTTTATAATTTATTATATTTTCATTGCAACTACCTAAATTATTTTTTAATTTTGCGTATAGGATTTCACTAATCCATTCGGCTATACTCGATTGAATTCGATTCTCCCGAATTGACTTTAGAGTTGCCCGGGCTATTTTAAAAAAATATCTGTGAAATTAAAATACAAAGCTACGTTGCTCGGACCCGAATCCCTTCCTCTCTCCATGTAGTCTAGCGTAGCACTTTGCCTGACTGCCCTCCCCCCTAACAGACCACGTAATTTATGGATGGCCCCTAAATAAAATATAACATTATTTAAATCCATAGTTGTGACTCATGAAACCTATGTTTATTATTTATTAAACCAATATTTATTGTTCATAGAACTCATAATTTATCAATCATATTTAAAAAATAAAATTGTCGGGGTTATCCTAATTTCTTGAAAAAATCTAGTGACCGGATTTACCCTGGAAAATTGTGATTTTGAAATTTGGTATTATGTGAACTAAAAATGATCTTTATAGAGTTTTTGATAGTAGAAATGATAAGCTTTCGAATGATATAAATTAACTTGGATTTAGAGAATAATTTTCTAGATTTTTTCCTATATGACCAAAAGTGACCAGATTTACCCCTGTCTCCCCTATATAAAAATTGTTTTAAAAAACTTTAAAGTATAAAACTATTTATATAAGAATTATGAACATTTATACAGAGATTTTATAAATGATTATTAATTAAAAAATTGGCCTGTAAAAAACTACAAAATATTTTATATTGATTTTTAGAAAATAATATTTTTAATTAATATTATTAAACGGAATCCCGTTTCTCACAAACGCATTTAAAAATGCCTGCTTAGTATATATGGAAGTTTCTTTTCTCTAACTTTAGCGTCACTTAGGTTACAAGCGTTTCATCATTCTGCGTTTATTACCGTTAAGTTAGTGTAAGAATAATATAAGTTAGGCCAATCAAAGCGAGCCACTGCGTTGTGGTTGTATAGTTATATGCATCGAATATAGAGTGGGAGTCAAGTTAACCAAAGAACTGTGATTGGTACTACGTCCTTTCAAACATTCTTTTTCGCAGGCCTCCCTATTTTAATATTGTCTTACTAAATAATGAAACGCGCTGCCCTTTAAACCTAATTTCAATTTTGAATACAGTTTTATTAACTTATAACGGTATTCTCGTCTTTCGGCCACACCTACTATTTTTCATATAGTTTTAATAAATATTAGAACGCTTAAATTTCAAATTTAGAAATGGTAATTTCAATGTTTTAAAAATCTGCTATGCACGAGCTTATTATAAAAATATACTAATTTTTAATACGAAGCCTGAATTTTCCTAAATTAAAACACAAAATACTAAAATAGTTAATCACTTTTAACAAATATTATAAGGGAACTTCTATGCGTGTGCAGAGTTAAAAAAATGTTCAAGCTGCGCATCCAGTGCTGATTCTAGTATCCTTAAGGCCCCAAAATTAAGTGCGCCAGCATGCGCTCTTAGGTACTGATAAACTTTGCCCCTGTTGTTTAGGACCGGCACTGCTTTGGAATCAACGTAGCTATATTGTTTCTTCGAGACTCATACAGTAGAACTTCAAATTTACCGGTAAAACATTGGATCAAAACGGCGGCATTGGCTCTAATTGGTGGTTTTGTTTTATAGACATTTTCAACTTTTTCTCCAGGGGCTTCTTACTCTTAGGAAAGTCCCAGCAGAGTCATTAAAGTCCCGCGAAAGTCTCTGTGGAAGTCCCTGTGTAATTCTTTCGAGCCCCTCCTGAGTGAGAAGCCCCTCGCTTTTTCTAAATTTAAACGCTCTTTTTTTGTCGCGTGATCTGTTGTGAGACTTCTTGTAACTTCTTTTATCGCGGCCCATTATTGTTTATGTACTTAAAACTTTATTTTTAACGAATTTATTTTTATAAAAGTGTGAAAAGGATTGCACAAAAAGTGTAATGACACAGAAAGTGAAAACTTAATTCAAATTTTAATCGATTCAAATTTTAAACGATCATAAATACTAAATCAATGAATCAAAATTTTAGTAGATACGAATTAGTAATTTTGCATGTTAATTTATTTTATGGAATATCATCATCTCTTTATCACATATTTTCTAGAACATAATTCAACAAATATTTTAAGTAGATAAGAAAGGTGTTATGTTAGACATAAAAATTTCTTAAAATTTGTTTAAAAATGTCTGAAAAAAAATTAATAGTAAATAAAAAATTTAGTTGAAACAAACCTAATGAGTATGTTTTTTTTTTAAAGATTCATAATAATTCAAGAAATAATATACAAATGAATATTTGGAAAATTTGTGTATTGAAAGTTTCTAAAAACAAAAATCTTGTTATTAACAAGAGAGCTTTTCTCCATCTTTACCATATTAATTCTATACACGAAAGGGAGAAAACTATTCTATAAACCAGTAATAAATTAAACATTTAAACTAATAAAACACTAAATTATCATTATCACTTGATACAATTTTTTACTCTTCTTGATTTTTTGGAGGAGAGGATATCTGAAACAGAAAACATATTTACTTAAAAATAAGTTTAAACCATTATTTTTAAGACTTAGCAACTACAGTCGACCATCATCCCAGTAAACCCGCTTCCCCAGTTTGACGCGTGAATAGAATAGAAATAAAATGCTTTGACAATGTACTTGTATTGAGAATAATAATTATTCCTTTTACAAAAGTAAACTAATTATCAAGAATAAATACTTGAATTATTATTAAACTAAATTAATAAAAGAAGTCTTTAATCATAAAATTTTTAACATTTTAGTAGGATTTAATCGAATCGAGCACTGTAAACATTCTGCAGCGACCAAGTGTGCGAATAGTGGGGGAATCTGAGTTTTCCGAAAAACTCTTCTCCTTTCTATTTACTGGGATAGTCGACTGTAATAAACTTTTCAGAATTTTTACAATTAACATGAAAGAGGAAAATAGATCCAAAGTTGTGTTTTAAAGCAAAGCTTACATCAATTATAGCAGGAGATGCGCCACTCGAAGTTGGCATCTTTGCAAAACGTTCCTGTTGTTGTCTTTGTAAATTTCGTAACACCTGTTGTTGATATTGAATTTGTTGCTGATGCTGAATTTGTTGCTGATGCTGTTGCTGTTGTTGTTGAATGTATGATTGTATTGCAGGTCTGTACATCTATAAACAAAATTTTTCATTGATTTATGATGAGTAGTTTAAATAAATACCTTTGTGTCATTGACTATTAACATAAAAAATTTGTTATTTTATTAATAATTAGTTTTACCTGGGCTGCCGGCATATACTGATTTTGGAAGTTTCTGTTAATTGCTTGTCTTTCCACAATACTACTGTACATGTTCAAGATATTACTCTGCGCTAATTGGCGTAATTCTTCCACAGAACGTGTCGGGAACTGAAATATATTTAAAATTTGAATAGATATTATAAAATTTATATTAAATATTAAGAAAAACAAATTTTGTCATTTTTATTCCAAAAAAGTTTAAATTAATTTCTCTGAATCAAATTTTATAAAGCTAAATTTCCATTGTGCCTAATTTTCACACCAAAGAATTTATTTTTAAACAAAGTCTTATTCAAAAAAATGTTTTTTAAATAGAAAATTTAAATAGCAGATTTTCTATTAGTTCACTTAATTTTTATTAAACGAAGTTTATATGTAACAGAATTTTCATATGGTAGTAAAATTAGTGTTTGACCCTTACTTTCATTTGCACGAATTATTATTTAATAGAATTATTAATTTTTTATTAATAAAAACTTCTGTTTATCCGAATAAACACCTGACAGAAACATTTCCGCTTGAACTGAAATTTTGTTTATTCTGTTCCTTTTGTTTTGTTTCTTGAAGGGCTAACTAGCCCTAGGAACTTGTAATTATTAAATAAATAAATAAACTTAAAAATTGACAAATTAAAATTTTCTTGATAATTTCTGATTGGTTAATTTTTAAATTTAGTTTGACATGTTTCTGTCACATGTTTGTTCCGATGAATAAAAGCTTTTCTGAATGAAAAATGTTTTTTTTAAACAATTCCATTGAATGATAATTCGGATTAACACATTTATTTTGCCTAATAAACTTGGCAAAATATAAAATGTAACCTATCGTATGTAAATTCTGTTAAATATAAAATTGGTTGAATAAAAATTGGCAAAATAGGGAATTTGCTATTTAAAATTTATAAATTAATAAATGAATAATTATGATTATTTTCAAAGACATTTTTACTTACCTAATTTAAAAGCTAATTTAAAAGAATTTCCGATAGGAAAGAATTATCGTAGGAAGGTTATGTGTAGCGACGTTTCGCTGGTCAAATTTGCCAACCTCATCATGCTTTTAAGATAATTAAAATTACATAACTACAATTTTTACAGCAACGAAACGTCGCTATGACAAAAATTTGAAAAATGGATTATTTTTTCACTTGACCTTCCTGCGATCGTTCTTTTCTATCGGAATTTCTTTTAAATATACAACTATGGAAGGGTTCATCAACCTTTTTGGAAAAAAAGCTAATTATTTTAAACTCACATCTTTCCTTAAAAGGTTTGCCATGGCATCGACTTCCTGACTTAAGTTTGGCTGACCACCGAACATAGATACATTCATAGGATTGAATCCAAATTGATTTCCTTGTGGGAATTGCAACACCGGTTTTCCTTTCTTTTCATCTTCGTATTCCTGCCATGCCAATTTTCGTTCTTCTTCATCTAATACTTCATCCAACTAAAACAAAACATTTATTTTTATTTTCACATGTAGCTATTTGTATTCTTGAAAACACATTACAGTTAAAGTAATTTAATAAAAAAAAGGAAACATTTTTTACTAATCGTAAAAAGTATCAACATTTTTCAAGGATAATGTTATTTTAAAGAAATATTTTAAAATTTTATTTTTTTAAAATCACTAACCTGATTTTCTAAAAGAGAATCATGCTCGTGGTAATTGTGTACTAAATCTTTATATTTGAGGAAAATTTCAGCTAGTAAGCGATCTTTAGGTAAATTTAGTGTCTCTGATTCTTTCGGAGGATTCGGATCAAATGTGTACATTTCTGCTAGATCACTACTGTTAAAATGTCGTTCTATTTGCTGTTCGTCAATTACACGACATGCTAATGATAATTTTGACACTTGTCGATTGTAAATTTTTTCTTCCATAGTTCCCTTTGACAGGAATCGATAAATGTAACAAGGTTTCTTCTGTCCAAACCTTAAGTAAGAAAAAAGTTTTTTAACCAACGTCAAACAAGAAATTTGACCAGATATAATCAAATAAAAATGTTAATTACATTATGTACATACATTGGTTACAGTAAACGCAATGATGGTTAAAATTAAACAAATTCTGAAAAAAATTTACCGATATATTCTGAAAATACTCTGCACGTCATGCGAGGGATTCCAGCTGGCATCAAAAATTATAACACGATTAGCAGCTGTTAAGTTAATTCCTAGACCTCCCGCCCTGGTTGAAATAAGGAACAATCTCGCTCTCGTGTTGGTTGGTCTGTTGAAAATTTTACACCATTGTGATCGATTATCTGCAGAAGTTTGACCATCAAGCCTAAAGTAATCTAATCCCAAACTCCAACTTCCTTGGTGGTTGTCAATATTCTCTGATTCGGTGTTATTTTGAGCCGCGTCATCAATTCGAGACAGAAAATCCTCAATGAGAGTAAGAGAGTATAGAGATTGCGAGAAAACGAGACTGAAAGAAAAACCAACCATTTTTTAAACTATGTTTCAAATCAATTAATCAACAAGTTAAATCTATTGAATTTTAGTTACTGACACTTTGTCTCCGATTTTTTCACTTTCTTTTAATATTCCAAAAAGAAGAACTAATTTAGCAGAAACTCTCATATCTTCAAAGTGTTCCGGTTCTATCATTCCGGACCACCATTCTCTTGGTTCTGCTGTTTCTGGTTCTGCTTCCGTCACAGGTGCTTCTATTAATTTTAAACAATAAAATTTAAATTAACTCGAAAACCATACAAAGCTGAACATTGAAGTTAAAATAAATGAAGCTCAGTAGATTATATTATCGATAAATAACAACCTAAAAAAGTAATTGTCAGAGATTGTCAGGTTTTCTAAATTAAAAAGTTGATCCAATATCGTCCCCACTATTAGAAAATTTTGACATATTTGCATAAAACATAGAATGTGGATATTTTTGAGGTAGCTAGTAGGAAAGTGTAACGTTGCTCTCATATTTGTTCAAACATAATTTTTTTTTCTTTAAATACAAGATGTTCACTAAATTTAAGACAAGAAATTTCAGAAATTTTCCTGGTCATAACAAATTTTAAAACCATAAAAGAAGACTTTTTTTAATTATTATTATTATTATTTTTTTTTTAAATATTCCCGATGATGAAAAGTGAAAAAAGTTAATTTTAATTTGCTAAATTTAAACACTTATAACAAATTCTACAAACAAATTCTATGTTTTTAACTTTACATTTGTTACAAGTTTAATTTCTCTTTAATTTTTTAAATAATTTATGTTTTCTGTTAAAAAAGAAACGTATTCAACATAAAAAACATGAATAGTAAAATTTTTTTCTTTATTTCTTAAAATCTAATCAAATTTTGAGGAAAGTGGTTTTGTCAATATTCCATTCAGATATTTTTAGGAGAGTGCGCTCATTAAAAAACATAATTATTTTAAAGGACCAATAGCACAGAAATATCAAAGCGAACTTTTAATTTTTACGATTTTTGAAACCTTATATTTGACTAAGACTTTTATAGCAAAAGGTTTTTTTTTTAACCAAATTATTCTTAAAATATGAACGAATTAAAATCTGTCGACTTTCAAATAACAAATAGCAGAAAAATCATATCAATTTTTTAAAAATTTGCCATTATATTAAATAGGAGTAAACTTTAAATGAGTTTGGTCCATCATATTGGATTCGTTATTTTTTATTATTACAAGTTGACTTAAAATTCGTATTCATAGAGTCATACAAAAACTCCTAAATAACAAGTTGTTAACAAAGTTGATTATTATTTTAAAAATTAGTCCATTATATTGGATTCGCCATTTTGTAATTAATTTTTTCCCGTAAAATTTGACTTTAAATAATGGACTTTTCAGTTGGATGAATAATGAATTTTGCGTTTACTTTGGACTCAGGATAAATGGTACTTTTCTTACAGGTGTTACAAAAAAATCAGTCTTACCAACGGGATTTGCTCGAGTTGCTCGTCGAGCAACTGGTGCTTCTTTATCAGAATCAATGCACTGAACATCGCTAGCATTTTTTTCGTTTTCTGATGAACTTGATGAAGTGTCGCTTCCATCATCAATAAAGTCTTTCAAAGAACCTTCTGAATCAGATTCTTCCTCTTGTCTTTTTTTCTCCATTTTCTCAGCATTCATTTTCATCACAATCGGATGAGTGCAGATACGTTGCAGCGCATGATAGTTGGCGAAAAGCTTGGGTCCCCTGAACCCTCTAAAAAACAAATAATGATCGAAATTATAAAATTTTGATAATTTCATACATTTCATTGATTGGAGAATAATTTTACCCTGTGAAATTATCTAGATAATACTGATAAAGTTTAACTTGGAGTGGAGTGAGTTTTACGGAAATAACATATTCTTGTTTTGGAGGCAAAAATGGCGTAAGTACAGAGTAATCGAATCTCTGAACACTGCCTTCCAACAAATTGTGAAGGATGAAAGCACGTTTTTTCATCAATTTTACGTCATAGGGTGTTGAATCGGCAGCAGATCCATTTTTAATTGGATTCACAAATCGATTGGAAAATTCCTTCTTTGTTCCTAGAAGATTGGGTTTCACGAACTGCACCATACAATGATCTACAAATAAAATTATTTACTACTATTTTGATTTTTAAATAACAACAAATACGATTTTTCAGAAATCTGAATTTGTAACATTAACTTTTTACTTAAAACAGATTTAAGAATTTACATTCAACTAAGTTGTTCTGCAGTGGAGTTCCAGTAAGAACGATTCTGCGCAGGGTATTAACTTTTCTCATCGCTTTGCTTAAGGCCGTGTCTTCATTTTTCAACAAATGACCTTCATCACAGACAATTACATCCGGTCCCGGATCAACTAAACATTCTAACATCGAATTCTGCATTGCTTTTCTCATCCTTTTTCCAGTTGCAGTCAAATTTCGGAACATATCATAACCGATAATTAATACTCCACCGTGCTTTCTCCAATATTCCAATTGATATTTTCTTTCGTAATTTTGCTTATACCTTTAAAAACATGAGAGACGATAAAGATAATTTTATAACGTAAATTCGAGTTGACATGTTTAAAATCAAGAAACATTGATTACTAATTTTGTTCTTTTAAAGAAGTATTACTTACTTTCCAAGTTCATAAACTTCAATATCGCCATAGTTACTGAGATCTTTTAGCCACATTTCAAATTCGCCTGCCCAGTTAAGGGCTGTGCTTAATGGACAAACAACCATGACAGTATTGACCCCAGTTTCTTTATTACTGAGAAGTGTGTGAACAAGTGTGACAACCTGAAAAGTTTTTCCTAGACCCATGCAGTGAGCAATTATACATCCTGAGCCTTTGGAAGCCTTAGTGCGCTCTAAAGACTCGAAACAAGCGTCCCACATGAATTTTATTCCTTGTGCTTGATGCGGCTTCAAACGTTTTACCAGATCAGGGTCAACTGTGATTAATTCCTTCTTTGTCTCTTCATCAAAGTCTAGCACCAACTTGTCTACTTTCTCTTCGCCTGCCAATCTTATCTCGTACATTTCATTGTACTGAAAAAAAAGAATTATTTACTAACTTTATTAATTAATTAATTATTAATTGATTTTACCTATTTATTTATTGATGGTTAATTTAATCATCAAGATACACAAATATATAAATTTAATAACCTTTATATTGAATATAATGATTACTGTGACATTTATTTAGCATAGTTATTTATAATATTTTGGTTTCTAAAATGTTAATTTTTCTCACATGTGTTACCAAAAGTTTGTTTCACATACCACTTTCTGTCTCTCTGCTATTCTTTTGAGACGTTCCTCTTCTTCCTTCGCGGCCTGTTTTGTATCATCGGCAACTTGTTTATCTTTCAAAACTTTACGAATATTCTTCCTCCCTCCTTTAACAGGTGAAGTTTGTGAATTTGTGGCAGCGTCACTGTCGCTTCCACTGTCACTAACAGCCTTTATTCGTTTCCTTTTAGTTTTCGGTCTAAAAAAAAACAAATATGTAATAAATATTTCAAACCTTTATATTTTTTAAAACGAAATATTTCACAAAAACGTTCGAACGATTTTGACCAATTTCTTGCTTTAAAAATTGTTAATTTACTTTTTTTCTCCAACAGAATCATCTGAATCTGATGATTTTCGAGCTGCACGTTTTCGAGACTTTTTCGTTTCTTCTTTAGCTTTAGAGTCATCAGAACTTGCTGAACTTTCAAAACCACTGATAATCTCAATATCAGAATCAGAATCTAAAATTTTTCTCTTCGTGCGCTTTTTCTTAGCGGTAGTCAATTTTGTTTCTTCTTCGTTTGAACTTGATCTGCAATACGAATTTCGCATAATCAAAAAGTATCAAAAAAAAAAAAAAAAAGAAACGGAAGGGAGGGGTGTAAATAAAATGTTACGTCACACTTAAGAAATTAAATTCTGCATGGTTCCTGCATAAAGAAGCTGTGTACGTTCTTATGCATTTTACAGTGATCCAAAAAAGACAAAAGTCCGAAATGTTTTGCTCTGACCCTCCAGATTTGTTCCAAATTAAAAAAAAAATTATCCATATTTTTTATTTTGAAATCAGACAATATTCAGAGGTCGCTAAAAGACCATGTTTGCTATAAAATCGTAAAAAATCATTCAAATCAGTAATACACCGGACCAATTCTTGAAAACTCTTTAAAAAATAGTATTCAATAATTTATTTAACAGTTTGTAAAAATTACATTTTTTTTAGTCAATTTTTAAAAATCCACTTTTTTGCATTTACACTAAAAGAAAATAATTTTTCGGATTTTACAAAATTTTTTTGTACTCTTGGATAAAAAGCCATTTACAAAACTCAGTTATGAGTAATATGCAGAACAGTTTTATAAAATGTTTTAAAGTTTCAGCACAAGTTACGGAATTCTTTACAGTAACTGCAAATAATTTTGCACTTTGTGTTAAAGTTTTAGGATACTTTACAAAATTGTTCAGCACATCACCCGAAACTGAGTTTTATAAATGACTTTATCCAAGAATACAAAAAGTTTTGTAAAATTCAAGAAATTATTTTTTCCGTGTAACGTCAAACGGGGCTATTTTGGTACAAGAACCACATTTTTTTTGTATTCTATGCTTCTCCAAAATTCAGAATTTTATACCAAAAGTTTTTTAACTAATTAGTCACATTGTTTACATCTTTCTGAAAATTTACTGTAAGCTTTACCATAAAAAAAAATTGTTTCTTCGAGTTATAATAAGTCAAAGTTTGCATTATAATAATTTCGCAGTCAGGGCTATTCTGGTACAAAATTTATTTTTGTTTATAAAATAAAGTAAACATTTTACTTTTTGCATTAAACTATGTGGAAACCTTTTACTAGATATCCAGAGACAAATTTTTTAAAATACCCAAATAATGAAATTTTTCAAAATTATAATAACGTTTTGAGCTATTTTATGTCAAGCAATATACAAATTAATTTAAAAACCTTGTAAATAATATGATATTAATATAAGGGGTTTTTGAGCTTATGATGAACCCTTTGTAAAATTTGACAAATTTGACTTTTTCCAATTTTCTAACAAAAAAATAAAACATTTACGTAAGAAAAAAAAACAATTAAACAAAAGCACAGAAACCTTTTTTACTGGTTTAATAAAACGAATTTTCATAAAATAATTAAATTAGTTTTGTACCAGAATAGCCCCCGCTATGTGCTGAACTTTCAGTTTTTAACAATTTTTTTTCTAAAATTCTTAATAAAAAGTTAGCCTATTACGTGAATATAGTCTCAAATAAATTCTCAACACGTACTTAAAATATCTTTTACATTGAATATGTCAATACTAAGATCGAAGCAGATTTTTAGAGAACTTCCAATTTTTTAATGAAATTTGTATGGGCTATTCTATTTCAAACCGTTCCACTAGCAAAAGAGTATCGCGTGAAAAGGATTTTTTTAAATCGGTTTAATTTGATTAAAACTAAATTAAAAATAAAATATAATAGGCGAATTTGAAAGAGAATTTCTCAAGCTTTAAAATAATACTAAACTTTTTTTAAAAAAATTTCAATTTCATGTAAAATTTTAGGTTTAAAAATTTCAAACATTAATATATCAAAAACACCCTCTCTTGGAATTCGATGTAACTTATATTAAAATAATGTTTAAAATGTCTGTTTTTTACAATATAAAGACCATAATGGACTTTTCATGAAGTTTGTAGAAATAAATTTTAATAAAAAATCATTTTATTTCATTTGACATATCAATATTAATAGAAAAAGAAAAACAAACGAATTCTACCATGAGAATGGTTATACTGCGCGACTTTAAATTAATGTCAGATTGAATAAATTGGTTTTTTAATTAATTTTTTTTTAAATCCCGTGAAACGTCCATTATGGTCTTTACATAGTAAAAAATAGACATTTTAAACATTATTTTAGTGTAAGTTACATCGAATTCCAAGCTTGAGAAATTCTCTTTCAAATTCGCCTATTACATTTTATTTTTAATTTAGTTTTAATTAAATTAAACCGATTTAAAAAATCCTTTTCACGCGATAGTCTTTTGCCAGTGGAACGGTTTGAAATAGCATAGCCCGTATGTATATATGAATTTTTTCCAGATTTTTGACAAAGAATTTATTAGAAATAATACTGTTACTTTGTTTGCAAAATATCACACTATATTTACAAATAAAAACCAAATTTCTAAATTTCAATAATTATACTTCAGAAATAAAAAAACCAGCTTGTACCATAATAGCCCCAGGTATACCAGAATAGCCCCGTTTGATGGTATAGTGGTTTTTTTTAAATTGACTAAAAAATAGTTAATTTCAACAAATGGTTAAATAAATTATGGTATACCGTCGGAGCTACTTCAATACCGCGTATCTGCATATCTTCTAAAGGCTATGCTGCAGGACAAATTGTACTAAAAGTATCCTTTAAAGGATTTGTAGATACGCGGTTGTAACCAAGTGTAGATTCGCGGTATTGAAGTAGCTCCAAAAATACAATTTTTTAAATAGTTTTCAGGAATTGGTCCGGTGGATTATCGATTTAAGGATTTAAGGAAACAATCGAAGCAAAATTTAGTCAAAATGAATAAATTTGATTTTTGATACAGAAGACACATAAGTTAATGAAATTTTTTTTAGTGGAAGTGTGGACACTTGTATGTTTTACAAAATGAGCCGTTAAAAATTGCAATTTGATAATAACTAAAGAAAATTGACGTTGGAAAAGATTAATCAATTTGGGTTAATTTGAACCTCGAATTGAATAATCTTTTCCAACGTCAATTTTCTTTACTTTTCATCAAATTGCAATTTTTAACGGCTCATTTTGTAAAAAATAGAAGTGTCCACACTTCCACTAAAAAAAATTTCATTAACTTATGTGTCTTCTATATCAAAAAGCAAAATTATTCATTTGGACTAACTTTTTTCCGATTGTTCGTCCGATTCCTCCTTAAATGATTTTTGACAATTTCATAGTAGATTTACAAAAAGTACGTTTTTTCCATGGGGAAACAATGGACAATTTCATAGCCTTTCAGCGACCTCTAAATATTATCTGATTTCAAAAGAAAAAATAGGGGTAACTTTTTTTTCAATTTGGAACAAATCTGGGGAGGTCAGAGTAAAACATTTCGAACTAATTTTTTTTTTTGATTACTCTAATGCATATTTATTTATTTATTACCGTTATTTAAATTATAAAAATTTGTAATCAGAGTTTTGTAAGCCATTTCTATTTTAAATAAAAATAAATCTCGATTGCAGTCCACTTAAAGTAATTTACTTTAATAATTGTAAATATTTGCCTCGGGGGTGGGGGGGGGGGGGGGTGAAAATAATATTAAAACTAGTGTGACGTACTTTATGAACAGCCCCTTTAACTAGGATTTGAAAAATACAGTTTAGTAACATACTCATCTTTCTTCTTCTCTTGTAACTTTTTTTGACGTTTATCAAACTTCTTTTTCTCGGTTTCAGAATCTGAATCTGATATTGTCATACGAAGTATTTTATCGTTTTTCCACTTTGATTTATCCTTCTTCTTTTTAGCTTCCTAAATTGACAAAAAAGGATTATAAATATACCCTCGTATCTCGAACCTTTTACACTCCATTTTTTTGAGGTCTTTTTTTCTCAAAGACCTTACGTCTTTGGAAAAAATAGGTGTTATTTATACATTTTTAAAAAGTACGAGAAACTTTGGTCCTGTAACTGTAAAACGTCCGAGAGTTCAGTGTAAAGAAATTTTTTTTAAAAATATTTGCATTTACCTTTTCATCATCAATAATGTCTTCACTGCTACTTATATCAATTTCATCTTGCTTTTTTTCTGGATCATCTTTTATTTTTTTTTCTGTTTCTTTCAATTTCTTATCTTCATTCTTTTTGGTTGACTTTTGAGATTCAGATTGTTCAACGTTATCGGACGGTGTTTCTAATTAAAACCATAACATTTTTTTACATTTTCAATGTTCTTAAACATTTTCTAAATAAATTAAAACTTACCTAAATCAGAGCCTGAACTGCAGAGTAGTAAATCCTTTGCACGTTTATCTGCTTCAGAAAACAGGTTTTTTTTTGTCATATTTATTTTAGATTTTTTATCCGATGATTCTTCTTCTGAAGATTTCATCATATCTTCTGCCTTTGTATCACCATTACCAACTTTCTCTAAGTGATCAAGTAACGTCTCATCGTTTTCTTCATTTATTTTTTTTCGACTGCGACGTACTGATTTCAATTCTGAATCTTCATCAGATGATGAAGCTGGTGCATTTCTCTTTTGGATTTTTTCCATATTATCCATCGACATAAGACTGAAATATTTTAATAAATTAAGGCGAAATAACATTTGCTATAACAATAATTAATAACTTTAGTTTATTCACTGTTCATTAAAAGATTTACTTTCTTTTTACTTTTTTAAATAAAAAAAATTAAGACAAAAACGTAACATCTTATGTACCTTGAATTTTACAAAAAATTATATCAATAAAAATACCGAGAACTGGTGAAAGAAAAGCAAGTAAAAATGTATAATTTAATGTAAAATTAATTTTTTTTACATAAATATAATAACGTATAGAATAAAATGACATCAAATATCATGTAACAAAGAATGGGACAAAGAATCATTTCTGATTTTGTTAACAACTGGGGGCTCGGCGGTTTAAATTGGCTATAGTAAATATATAGCTTTCTTTATGCAATCCTACTAATTGAGGACGAAATGTATACAATTTTTTCATTCAGTTTAAGGCTTTTAAATGTTTTTGAGTTTAAAAAAAATCGGTCGAGGTTAAATTACACTCGTACCGTAAAGTGCCGTTTACAAATTACATATTTATTTACATAAATAACTATTTCATGTATGTGGTGTAACAAATAATTTATAAATATCTGATAAAAAAATTACAGAAAAAATCCTCAAGTATTATATAAAGTACATTTAATTAGATTTTTCATGTTTATTCCAAGGGGAACCGATTACTTTCAGCCGCAGACTCTTTTTAGATAATACCTCTACATGATCGACATTCAACGCATATTCCTAGAATGGAAGATAATCTGGAAAACGATTAAAGGCCTAATCACTAGGATACAGATAGCAAGATGATATTAAGTAAGAAACTAAAACAAAGGTCACTAAGCTAAAAAACGAGATTATAAATGAAGATTTTCCTTTAGGAAATGACTACTAGAATATTTAATTCTAATTGTAAGAGACTAGAATACCTGGCAGAAACTAAAGGATGGCTCCTGAGATTTCAATTTGGCTTCAGGCGAGGGAGAGCGGCTATGATCTATCTTTTTTTGTTTTTCAGATTTATAGATCAATTGTTAAAATTAAAAAATTCATATCTGCACAAAAAAATATATCACTTTAAAAATGGATTATATAATTTTTTAAACTTAACTCAAATACCAGAAACAAAACTGATTTATAAACACAGTTCGAAAGCTAATAGTAACGTAAACCCAAAGTTTATATTAAATAATATTGGAAATCTAAGCCTGTAATTTAATAACGTAAATAAACAAATATCCAAAGAATCTGGCATTTGAGTTAAGTTTGAAAAATTATATAATCCGTTTTTACAGTAATACATTTTTTTGTGTAGATATGAATTTATTAATTTTAGTTATTGTTTTTGAGGAAGAAAAGAGATTTTCATATGTGACTGTCGACGACAAAACGTGACTTAGCTCCAAAAAATAAATTTGGATTTTTTAATGCCAACCGACAGATCTTCATTGGCTCTTTTATTTCCAAATATAAAAACTTGTTTTACCATATACTGTATGATAAAAAAAAAATTCTACAGAGTATAACAAATCTTGTAATAAGATGATAATTGGACCTAAATGTCAAAAATCTTAAAATCATAGCCTTATTTTGAAACAGTACTGGATGAAGAACATTTTTTTCTACAATTCTGGAAGTAGGGTTTCTTTATGCTTTTGGAAACACTCAACAAGATTCCGTGCTCAGATTTTATTTTTAACCACTAGAAGATTCAATGTGGCGACGTTTTTCAGATAGTACCAAAAATGTTTAATTTATTACAAAATTTATGAAAATCAGTATGTAGATGTTTTTTGTGTCGATGATTAACAATTCGTTAATGATATTTCAAAATTCAAAATGCTGATAAAAAAAAACTAAAACCAAAAATTTTTAACATAATAAAACTCAGTGAACTTCAGTTTAATGTATTGCTAATTGAAAATTCATAAATAAATTCATAATCAGCGGCCTGTTAATAATTTTATTCAAAAGAATAAAATTTGATTTTAAAACATGACATTTTTGATGTCGTTATTTTAAATTTCTTCTAATAACTACTGCACAATTTTTTATATTCACATAATTTGTGCCACTTTGTGTCACTTTATTTCATTATTAAATAATGTTTTCGATTAGAAATACTGATAAAAATGTTGAAAAAAAATTTTTTTTTGGTACTATATTTTACCAGAAAGACGTCATATTGGATTTTCTTTTAGTTAAAAATAAAATCCATAAGGAATCCTGAATATTAGAAAGAAAAATTACATTCAGTACTGTTCCAAAATACAGCTATTATATTGGTTTTGTTAACGTTAATATATGTTATGTGCTACGAAAGAAAGGACCTGAGAAAAAAAAAATTAGGTTATGTTTGTGATTTTTAGCATGAAAATCCTCAAAAAGGATCAACTCTCAATATCAATCATTGATGTTCAAGTCTACATTACACCCCACATATTCAATGCAAACTGCTTTTTAGTTTCCATAATTAAAAAGGAACTTTTAATCAAGATAAAACTATCACTGAACAAAACCTAAAATTTTTTGCTGCTTCATAATCGAAACTTATGATGTCGAGTCTGTTGGCGTTCTGTTTGTCTTATGTTTGCATTTTAAAATTTTTATTGTAAAATTACAAAAAATGTATTTTTCATACCGTTGACTTGTGGACTACGTGTTATGTGTTAACCAATTTGTTGCCTGATATATGAGGTTGGCAAATCTTGGCCGACGAAAAGTCGCATTTTTTGGACAAAAATAAAATTTGAAGTTTTATTTTCCTTCCTAAGATCGTTTACTTCTCCTGCTTATACAAAAATTAAATGTTTTCAAAAAGTCAAATTTTTTTTTGAGAAATAGACAAAAAAATGTTAATAGTTAAATTAAGAAACATTAACTATTACTATTTTTAAATGAAATATTATCTTATTTGTTAGAATATAGTGAATAAAATAGAAATTCATTATCATTGTAAACATAAAAACTAAAAAATAATAAATAATATGAAACACATTTTATCAAAGGTTCACATTTATAAGAAATACTAAAATCAAAATATTAATCGAGTGAGTGTTTGCGACCGAGAATGTATCGCTGTATTGATAAATATTTTAAGCTTATTCTTTAAATAATAAATCTCAAAATTCCAATTCCTTAAATGCAAAGCAAGAAAATAGAACTTCCAAAGTCCCAGTTCCTTTTGTTCGACATCCAGTGAATTATTTTTTGCAGGGTAATATTTTAATAGAGTGATTTAATATATATCCCTCTATATAATCCGTAATCCGCAATTTTTTTTTTTAATTTTAATGACCTTGCGCTTAAAACATAGGTGCGATATTTTTGTTTAACCTATATAGCTTTTTTTATATTGCCTTAACCCTTTCACCCGCCCATGGGACATATATATCCCAACTACAAAAAATCTTCCAAGAAATTTATTATTTTTCATTCAACCTTGGTGCGTTTTCCTTAGAAAGGACCGAGTTTTAAAAATATGAAGATTAGATTGTGCCTAAAACTTTCTATTAATTAAAAAAAATATACAAATAATTATTAAAATTTTCAAATTTTCAAGACATCTGAAATTACCCTGAAACTTGTTGCTCAGGGGTTTCTGTGGTCGCTGATTACGAATCCGGCGCACAGTGGAACGATTCTTTAAAAAAGCGGACATGCTTAAATATCTCTTTAGGATCAAGTTTTAGAAAAAAATGTCCAATACAAAAATGATTGCAAAAAGTCTAACCAATTTAAAGGTCATATTATATATACTTTGACCTTGATACAATATTTCAAGGTCATTTGAAGGTCATTGAACGTTTTAAGCATAATTGCATAAATTCAACAGCAGGACTTAATAGAGGTGACATTTTTCCATTAAAAATGTTCAGCAACACATATTGAAAAATTGACCTTTAAGGGTCAAATAAAGGTCATATGTTTTTTATACAATAAAACTTTTGTAATATAGATGACTAAAAGAGGTTTTTTATATAATAGTTGTAGCAATAAATTTAATGAATTTAAAGGTCATATATATTGTGACCTTGATGCATTGTATAAAGGTTATTTGAAGGTCATTACAAATTTTAAGCATAATCAATTCAATTTAACAACAGTAATTTTTAGAGCTACCAATCGTGAGTAAAAAACATTCAGCAACAAACTTTAAGGATCAAATGAAGGTCATTTGTTTAAAAAAAGTCTTTAACAAAAAATTAAATTCTAAAAAAGTAAAAAAAAATTAAAAACATTCTAAAATTTAACAACAATAAAACAAAAAATGGAACCGTTACTCCATCACGTCCTCGTTCGTGGTTCTGGATCATACTAAGAGTGGGGAGAAAACTTCTACTGTCTGAATTATTTATAATAAATAGACTAAAATTTATAAATTTCAATTCAGACGAAGAATGGATAGTCTCTAATCATATCTGCTGATACATACTGCACAGCAAATTGGTGAAATCATAATATGTAAAACAAATTTGATATAAAAAGCCTTTTTCTGTCATCTCTACTTTTTAATATTTCTAAAATATAACCTTTAAAGGGTAATTTTCAGGTATGTAGCCAGGGGCTGGCAGTCCCCCCTTCCTGAAAATTTGCCTCGATCCCCAAATAATTTCTGGCTACGCGACTGGTAATTTTACAACATATGTTGCTAAAATTTTTGACACAAAATTAACAGCTCTGATAAGTATTGATATTGAATTTAAGTAATTTCGCTTAAAACGTCTAATGACCTTTAAATGACCTTGAAATAATGCATCAAGGTCAAAGTACATAAAACCTATGAATTTATTAGATTAATTGCTATCTTTTTTCTATATAACATTTTTATGTAAAACATGATCCTGAAGGGATATTTTAACCTATCCTCTTTGTATAAGAAGAATTATTGTACTACATGTCAGGAATAACCAAACTTAATTATTATAAGAAGAAAAGGCTTGCAGGTATTTGCAGCTAAATGAATCGTTTTTTTAATCTTTATTAGTAACACAATAAGTTTTTCAGTGCTGGGACTTGAACTTCTGTGAACTTTATCCGTATTTGGAACTTTTATATGAATTTTGTAACGATTTTAGTTAACTAAAAAGAAATTAAGTATATTGTTTATAACAATTCATCGAAGCATAAAAAAATTATATTATGTTATCGTACCTCTTATTATTTACATATAAAACGAAAATTTTTCTCAGTTGAAGGATATTTATAATTTATAAAGTATTTTAAGCGCACTTTAATAACAACATTTTGAAATGGAAAAAACCAAAACTTAAAAAACTAATATGCTTTCAGTCAATTTATTGACAGTAAAAATGGTTTTTTTGTTGTAATATTCAAGTTTTGAAACATTTGAGGTATCTATTATGATATTCTAAAGTGAATTAAAATATTTAACAACTTCAATTTTTTGGTCAATGTCCGCTTTTTGTACAGAGTCGTTCCACTGTGCGGCGTTAGTTTTCAAAAATACAAAATGGCGGATAAAATACTGTAAAATCGTTCAGAATTCGGTGAATTAATTTTTATAGAATTAATTTACATATTAATCCGGTAATTAATATATATTAAAAAATATTATTATATTAATATATATTACGAATCCGGTGTTAGTTGCTGAAAGTACAAAATATCCGCGAGTACTAGTCAACATCATGTATTATTATATGATTAATCAATCAATATTGGATTCGTAATCGAAGACCCCAAAAACTTCTGAGTAATGAATTTCAAATGAATCCAAACAGTTTTAAAAATTGTTCAATCATATTGGTTCCGCCATTTAGCATTTATAAAATCTGATGCCAAAATAGTAATAAGCGATAATAAAAATACTTAAGTGACAAGTTTAAATGAAATCCGATAAATAGTCCGTCATTTTGAATTTTGCAAATCTAATGCTGAGTTCGAAATGAGTCGGTGGTCAGTGTCAGTCAGTGGTAGTATGTTCAAGATTTAATTTCGTTTCCTTGCTTAATTGAAATTTGTACTTTTGTGTGGGGCTAACAAAAAGAACAAAACTATGTACGTTAAAATTTGTGACAGAGAGATTTACACAAAAGCAAAACGCTTTCCAATAAATAATGTTACTAATTGTATTTATGTGTAATGTTACTAAAGATACACACTTTGGTTTTCAGTGTATGGCGGATCATTTTAAGGCCGTTCTACATGGGTCAGTACATTTTGATCGATTGCTCTTACCTGCTCGCTTCACTTCAAATTCAAATATTTCTGCAAAAAAAAAAAAAAAATGCAGTAAGAGCTATCAATCGGGACTTGTTTGAAAGTTTATTAAATTTAAAATAAATGGACCAAGGTCCATTTATTCATTTAGTCCTAGCTGATATCGTGGAATCAGTCCCAAATGTGACATAAACTAACAATTTTCGTTCTTGAAAGTTTAAAAACTCTTACATCTTGTGACTAAAATTATTTAAAACCACGAATTTTCATGTATTTAAGGTCGCTGAATACGATTCAATGGTCAGCAGAAAAATACAAAATGGCGGATCCAAAATGGGGGATTAATTTGTTAAAATTCATTAAATTCAACTATTCAGCTGAAAATTGTTACTCGGGGGTTTTTACGGTCGCTTAATACGAATCCAAGGTCAGAATGTATAAATTCAAAATAGCGGATCCAATACGGCAGAAGATTTTTTTAAAAAATTACTGATATCAGAAGAATATTGTTACTAGAAGGTTTTTGGAGTCCCTGAATACGGATTTATTGGTGAAATTTAAAAAGTAATCCCTTTGAAATTTAAGATTTTTAAGTTCTAACCTTGAATTCGTATTCAGCGACCCCAAAAACCCCCAAGTAACAAGTTTCAGCTGATTTCAGTAATTTTTTTTTTTTTATAAAATTCCGCCATATTGGATTCGCCAATTTGAATTTATAAATTCTAATCTTAGATTCGTATTAAGCGACCCTAAAAACCCCCGAGTAAAAATTTTCAGCTGAATTTAGTTGAATTTAAAAAAATTAATCTGACATTTTGGATCCGCCATTTTGTATTTTTCTTCTGACCACTGAATCGTATTCAGCGACCTTAAAAACATGAAAAATGGAAGTTTTAAATAATTTTAGTCACAAGATGTAAGAGTTTTTCAAGTTTCAAGAACGAAAATTGTTAAATAATGTCACATTTGGGACTGATTTCACGATAATTAGCTTAAACGATCAGCTAGGATTCCAAATCAACCGGATTTGCAATGTCCAAACGTAACTTAATTTTTCGTCATTTTTGGTCGGAACTTTCCGGCGTCCTGTTCACTGTGTGAACTCAAGATTTCGAAGTCTCAATCTTCACAAAAAACAAACCTCTGACTTTAAAATACTATATTTTCTACCACACATGCACGAAAACCTCGTTTTTTCGAACGCCTTAAGCTGAGCAGAACTCACAGTTTTTAGGTTAGTGAACGTTAGAGGTAAAAAAAACTTCCGAATAGTGAAAAAAACTCTCTTCGCAAAGAGAGTTTTTTCCCCTGCTTTTCCCCATCTCGGAAGGCCGATTTCACCGAACTCGTTTCGCACTCGCTAGGCTCGTGCTACACTCGTTTTTCGAACATTTGTGCTCGACAAAAAAACACGGCCTTCCCTCCCTTAATGCATAATATACTATTTTTATTTACTTTATTAAAATGGTTGGACTTTGGTCCATTTTATTCTAAATTTAATAAACTTTTAAACGATCCCTGATTGATAGCTCTTACTGCATTTTTTGCAGAAATATTTGAATTTGAAGTGAATTATACTTTGTACGCTTAAGGTAGTTCTCTCGAAAAAACTTTTTCTTTAAATATTTTTTTAATTGAAATATCATATAATAGAATATTCAACGAATACAATATTTTTTTAAAAGTAAGAAGCGGTGTTACATTTTAAGATATTTGAGAATGAAGTTAAACTTTTTAACATGGAAGAAAGTAGAAGACATGGTTAAAAAATACAGTTTTGCTAACAACGCAATGAATTTTCTTTAGGTTTAAAAATAAAAACTACTTAATTATTCTTTAAAGTATAAGGAATTAGATCCCGATTTGAAAAATGTGGCTTGCAGAACTAAATTTCGAAAAATAGTATTTTGAAATACACGTTTTGACGTTTAATTCTTTTTTTTTTAATAAATACAAAAGAGAGAGACTCTACACCTTGAAGTTGTCGCTATTCATTAAACATCACAAAATAAGTAAAAATGACAAAATTTGAGTTGAGAATCACTGAACCAAGAGAACTACCTTAAAGAAGTTTTTCAATCCTTACAAAATGGGTTGACTGATAAATTCGGCCGGTACTGTAATTTTTATGACCGTCCCTGTTAAAAAGAGTCAATTGTTGAATTGAAGTGCGGAGTTTCTAAGTTTTTCAAAAAGACTAAGTGGAAATTAAAAGAATTTTTTGGAATTTTTAATTTACAAAATTTTCAAAATGGTTAAGTTTCATTTCTTCTTGGAATTATTTGTAATGAATAAATTGTGAACTATCTTACTATATCTACACTTAAGTTATATGGGCAAATCTAAAAAACCTTATAATTAAAACCTTATAAGCTTTCCAATGATCTATAAAAAATTGCATTTTGCTTATTATCAACAGAGTTATCAGCTCTTAAAGACGGTCATGTTTTCAATCCGATTTTTGTAAGTGGTCTCTCAATTGTGTTATATTTTAAAGTATAAGAAATAATGAAAAATGTGAATGAATGAATATTGAAAAATGTGGCTTGCGGTACTAATTTCATTAAACATCACAAAATAAGAAAAAATGACAAATTTTGAGTTGAGAACCAATGATCCAAGAGAACTACCTTAATGGACAGCACCATTAATATTTTCTTTATAAAATATTATAAATAAAATGAAACAGTCAAAAAAAAGCTGTGCTCAAAAATTAACTTTTTCTTGTTAATATGAACATGTTTGTTAGATTTGCCCATAATAAGAATATAATGAATCTAAAATTTTTCATATTTAAGGGTGAAGACTTTTATAAACACACCTCACTCTTCTTATATACAAGTGTTCGAATCATAAACAGCATGGAAACACAGCTTTACCCTGTTAGTTTATGATTTGATCAATTTTTCTGAATTTACGAGCTTTACTTTAGCCCTTATACCCACTTATTCCTAGAATTTTGTATAGTGATCCTTCATATAAAAAGAGTGAGATGTAATTTAGGTGTGACTAGTATCGGATAATGAATTTTAACTGATAATCACGAAACTGTAACAATTAAATGTCTCGTTTTTTAAAAATCCGAGTACCTTTTTAGTTTTTCTCGCTCCAGATGCTGCTTTGACCTTTGCAGCGCTTTTGCGTGTTTCCTAAGAACTTTTCTGCTGATTCTTTCCAACTGAACGCGGCACGACATTCTCAACTTTTCATCAGCCCTGTAATACGTATTTTTCGAAAGCTTAAATTTTTTCTTACGCCGCGATCGGTAGGATTCGGAATTCTCTGTGTCAGAGTCGGATTTTTTTCTCTTTGCAGATTTGGCTTCAAAAGAAGTAAACAAATCGGGGCTATGTCCATCTGAAGAGGAATTTATTAAAGATTGTGTTGTTTTTCCATTAAAAATTGAATCAACAGCTTTTGACTCATCAGAAGATGATAAGTCACTACTTGACTCAAGTATATTCTTTTTAGCCCTTTCTTCGGAATTTTTGTTTTCTTGACTCTTGGAAGAACTGTTTTTATTTAACTCTTGAGACTTGACTTGCTTCTCTGAATTTAAGTCACTGCCTGATTCGAGTGCCTTATCCATTCGTTTTTCCTTTGGACTTTTGTTACATTTACTATTAGAAGTACTTTCCTTAACTTTATCGGATGGTGTTTCTTCGTTTTCTGAATTCGACTCATTACTCGATTCAAGTAAATTCTTCTTCGCTTTCTCTTCTAAACTTTTAGAAGTACTTTCTTCAATTCCTTCTGGTGGTGTATCTTCTTTCTCTGAATTTGATTCGCTACTCGACTTAAGTAATTTCTTTTTCGCTTTTTCTTCTGAAATTTTCTCGCCTTGACTCTTAGAAACAGTTTCTTCAATTTCTTTTGGAGGTGTTTCTTCTTTCTCAGAATTCGACTCATTACTCGACTCAAGTAAATTCTTCTTGGCCTGTTCTTCTGAAATTTTCTCGCCTTGACTCTTAGAAACATTTTCTTCAATTTCTTTTGGAGGTGTTTCTTCTTTCTCAGAATTCGACTCATTACTCGACTCAAGTAAATTCTTCTTAGCCTTTTCTTCTGAAATTTTGTCATCTTGATTTTTAGAAATACTTTTTTCAGTCCCTTCTGGCAATATTTCTTCTTTTTCTGAAATTGAGTCGCTACTTGATTCAAATAACTTTTTTCTCACTTTATCTTCTAAGCCTTTGACAACTTCATCCTTAGAAGTATTATCTATAACTCTTTCTGTCGAAATCTCATTTTTGTCTAAATCAGAGTCACTACTTGAGTCAAGTATTTTCTTCTTTGCCTTCTCTTCTAGGCACGGACTCCTGGAAATAATTTTCTCCACAGGTTCTTTTCGTGAACTCGCCTGATCCCCGGAATCCGAATCGCTGCTTGATTGAAGTAGCTTTTTTTTCGCCAGCTCTTCGGGAGTGTTGTCTTTTTGTTTTTCTGAAACACTCTCTTCGACACCTTCTTTCAATTCTGTTTCTTTTTCAAAATCTAAATCACTACTTGATTCTAATAATTTATTTTTTACTCTCTCTTCTTTATCTCTCACTTTATCCCTTTCATTACTGGAAGCACATTCTTCAATTTCTTTAGATGATTTCACTTGCTTTTCAGAACTGTCTTCTTCTTCTTCTTCTTCTTCTTCTTCTTCTTCGCAAGTATCTTTTAAGTTCGCTCTCTTTGAATTCTTTATCGAATTAGGAGAACTCGCTTCTAAAGAATTATGTTCTTCAACATTCAAATCTGAGCTTTTATTTTCTTTTTCACAAACTTCTTTTGTTTTTTTCAATAACTTCTCTTCTTCTAAATCGGAGGTTTCTTTTTTTGAATTTGAATCGTTTGAAGATTTAAGTAAGTTTTTCTTTAATTTGGAATCTTTTTCCTTATCACACCTTACCACACTGGATTGTGGTGAAAAATCTTCAATTGAGCTAGCTATAGAATTTTCTAAATCATCCGAATCCGAAAGAAGCAATTTCTTTTTCGCCTCTTGCTCTTCTTTCTGAACTTCTATCGTCTCAGTTAGTGACGCCTTACTTGAATTTTGTTTTGCCACTTTTTCGGGTGAACTTGGAGTTTCTTTTAGATTGTTTTCTACTGGTGATTTTGAAATATCTGACCTCGATGATTTTTCTGTTGAGGAACTACTGCTGGCCATTTTTTTAAACGTTTCCTGTTTCTTTGTTCTGCTTTCGTTTCCAGAGAATAAGGCTTCACTGTCGCACTCAGAAACAACTCCATTTTCAACATCTTTCAAAACTATTGCCTTTTCGTGAAATATTTTCTCTTCATCCTCACCGACTAATTCGTTATCTCTTTCTTCCTCTTCATTAGATGTAGTACATCTACGTTTCTTTTTCCTAATGCCGTTCTTAATCTTAAAACTCGATTTAAAGTTTTTGTGCCACGATTGATAGGTTTGATTGATTTGTTTAGACTTTTCAGTACTCTTGCTTTCAATTTCCGTGAGTATATTCTCAAAACGTTTTTTGATTTTAAGAGCGTCTTCTTCCCTTAAAGAACGTTTTTTGAGAAACTGTTCTTCGCAATTGTCAATTGCAGAAGATAATATTGAAAGAAAACTTCTCACTTCCTTAAAGTGAACTGAAAAGTTTTCTTTGAATTTTGATGTTGCTTCTTTCAATTCTATTACTTCATCCTCATTACTCGAAGCCTCAACTGGGTCAATTTCAATACTTTCTTTTATTGGAGTGTAAAGTTTCCTTAGTTTGCTCTTTTCGTGTACTTTTGATTCCTTTTTATCCCGATCATCAACTTTTTTAAAACAAGAACTCGGAATGGGAGCAGTTTTGACTGTTTTAGAAGTTTTTTTTTTGGAAATTGTTTTCTTTCGCGAAGGTTCAAAATCGTCTGAGGAAGAGGTAGGAGAAAGGCTTTTCTCAGAGATTTCATCATCATCAAGACCTTTTTTATAAAGGGGACGGCGAGAAGAATCATCGTTACTTTCATCACTACTGCTATCACAGAGATTACTAAGGGTCTTCTTAATTTTTCCGGATTTTCCTAACTCTTTGTGTCGTAAAGAAGGTCGTCTGTTGGCAGGTGCTTTGACAGTTTCTTCACTACGCTTAGACTGTCTCACCCTTCTGAAACAAAGTCTCAGTCTTGAATAGCCTATTGGAGAAGAACGTTACATGCAAACTTCTATTCGCTCTTCAAATGTTGATTCTTTCTGATGAAGTTATTTTGAGAAGTCGAGAGGTTTCAGGCGTTGTCATAACAATGTAATAATAAGAAGCGGTAGAGTCTTGAGATGACATTTTTCGAATATGACCAAGTGTCGCGGCTAAATATTGCAGATGAAACTTTCTTTCGGAAATTTTAATCATTCAAAGGGAATGGATTTCTACAGAAAGAACTACAGGAGGAAAGCGAATAAGAATATGCATTGCGACGCCTGATATTTAATTATTTAGGAAAATATTAATGTTTTTAAATTACTTCCTAAATGCCATACGAATAAATAGTGAATTCCATGTGCAATCAATTTCCTTTTTATAGTACGGGATTTTGTTATAAATGACCATAAATAATACTATCTATTACAGAGTAAATTTTGCAGAGCAAGAGTTGTATTTAAAAATTCTCAATCATAATATAGACATTAGAGTCTCACATTTTACATTACAGTATATTTTTAACTGATTTATAACAAAATACCATCCTAATGAAAAAATCCTGTTATGTATTTCCACGTAATTTGTCAAATATTAAATTCAACTTCTTCATTTCGTGAAAAAAAGTGATGATTAAACTATCACTTTTTCGAGGCATTATTTCTCTTCGTTAAGTAAATTATTATAATAAATTATATTTTACTGAAATAAATCTAGTAAAGCGAAAACAAAATATTGCATTAATCTGATTTTTAAGTTTCCGAATCCTACCAGAAATAATAATGTAATATTAAAAACAATTAAATTATAATCAAATATGTACTAAAAATATAATGAATACAAATTTTGAATTTTTTTTTATATGACTATAAATAGCAGCAACTAAAAATTAAAATGAAAAATGTGTCACTCGTTAATTTCGAAAAAAGTTTGAAAATTACTATATTCTAGAAACTATTTAAAAAAATAATTTCCTTAGGTTATCTTTTTAATAAAAATTGAATCTAGTTCACCGACAAAATCAGTTCATTTTCATCAAAATTAACGAGTGAAACTTGGATAAGTTTATTTGTAAATTTCTACGAAATTAATTACAAAAAATTTTTAAAACAATAAAAGTAACTCTTACTTGTTTGTTAAAGCCATTATAACTTCACAGACTCCTCTTAACTCCCAAAATGGTTTAACATCACAGACAAAACATTCCCAATCTTCTTTTTCGGCATCTTGAATGCATTTATTTACGTTTCTCTTTATGCATTTCTAAAAGAAACACATTTTTTAAAAAATAACTTAGTAAGAACGATAAATAACAAATTTCAAGATTAATTCTTTATTTAAGAAGCTAATACAATTAAAAGCATTTGATACTCACCCTACAAAACTCGTTAGAGCAGGATTTATTAATGCAAGTGTATGAACTATATTTACAGCAGATGAGGCATTTAGTTTTTTCAGTTTTAAAATTTGTTTCCTCGTATTTATCGAAACACGTCTAAAATCATAATTGCACATATTACAATTATACAATTTATTTATAAAATTTTCAATACATAAAAATGAAAAAAAGTTGGGATTTTTATTTCTTGATAGAGACAATAAAATCATGTTTTTAAGATATTAACCACATTCTATGGCTCAAACAACTAAGGATAAAGTTTTATTAAAACATTTTTTTTCTAATTGTCAGTTGAAGCATGTTTAATTAAATTTTAATTACCAAATCATATAATTTAATAAAAATTCTTTCATTATCAATTTTTAAAAACAAGCTGGTTTTCGGGCTCCCGTTTTAAATTCTTCAATCTTTCCATTTTACAATTAAATGCAAAAGACCTTTTTAAAGAATTTATTATTACCAAATTAGAAGAAAAAAATGATTGCATTCCCAAAATAATATTTAGATACTTAATACATTGGTTTGCAAAATTAATTTCTAAGAATTAAGAGTTTAAATTATATTTACTGAAAGAGCGCAAGTTAACCAAAGAAACAATATTTAAGATAATATTTCTTCAAAAATGTAAACCTTATTTTTCAAAAACTTGAATACATGCAGCTTGAATTTATAAAATTCTCTCATTTTTTCTGGATATATTTTTATACTTCGAGCAATTGTTTTAAAATGACGTAAAAAATATAAGTGAAGCGCTCCTAAAAAAAGGATGTTAGAAACAAAAAATCGATTTTTGGTTTGTGGTTAATTCAACTTCATTAAAGGTCCCTTTTTCATTACCTAAAGTCAGATAATGTTTCTATTGACAATTTTTTAAGTTATAACGATTCAAACATCAGCAGTTTGTACAGAGTTCCTTGCGTGCTTGATTTTTGCTTCCTCATAGAGGAAGCTTTGTGATCGTTAAGATTTTCGATTTTCCAAAAATAGTCTAAATCGACTTATTTTCATCTAAAAAGCGTAAATTTTCATTCCTAAGCAAATGTCCAGATGTATGCATGTGTGTGTGTGTGTGTATAGCGTTTTTTGTGTACAAGATATCTAGAGAACGCTTTAACGGATTCCAATAAAATTTGGATGACTTATTAAGCTCATGAATATCTAAATTTGGACACAGGGATTTTTGAAAATACCCAACCAAATTTTTTTGAGCACCTTTTTTCATCGAAAAAAATCGTTTTTTGCCAAAATTTTTTTTCATGCTAAAAATACAACTTAAAGAATACAAAAATCATATTCCTTATCTTAAAACGAATTGATTGACCTATATAATTTTTATAATTGATCAAGAATTCGTGAAATAATCCATATTTTTACATTTTTTTTCATTACAAATTTTTTTTTAACAACTTCCCCAATTAACTTATATATTATTAATTTCTTGCTTCCTCTATGAGGAAGCAAATTATTTTGCTTACTTGGAAGCGAACTGTCCATGAAATGGACATAATTCTCACCTAGTTTTGTTTATTTCTCATAACTGTAGTTTGCTTCTAAGGTCCCTTTTGAGAGCGTCACATATTAACACCTTTAATTTTTTAGTTGATTTAAAATAAAAAAATTAGGAAAACATTTCTTATAGTGGAGGTGGGATATAACCGAAATTTTTACAGTTTCTATTCCAAAATTCAAAATTTTTCAGTCCGCTAGTCCCAAGAGTAATTTTCTATTTATTGTTAGTTAAAATTTGACAAAATATTAGTTAAATCTCTATTTTACACCACGCGCATCTTTAAATACTTGTAAAAAAAACAAATAAAAATAAAATTGTATGAAGACCAAATTGAACATTCTGAAGCAATCAATACATAATAAAAATATATCAAACTCCAACTTTTTTTTTAATATTTCGAAAATGAAAAACACGCAAAATCTAACCGCTGCTGGGTTGATTTTATTTACTTTTTTGTTTTTGATTGTCGTCTTATGTACATTAAAAATTCAGATTTAAAAAAAAATTTAAGGTTCAAAGATAATGTAGGAAATTATTGTACTTGATGTTGTTCACAGGAAAATGAATAAATCCCAGTGTCACTTTTGGTATAAAACAGTTTAATTAAAATATAGAATTAAGTGATACAATTTACACGGGACCGACGCGTCTTACTTTCAACGTGACTAGATAACTATACTTCGAATATATTTCTTATTATAATCGGACACATACGAATACTCCCGAAGGGTCTCGTCAGAATAAGTGCACAATTAAAGGGAAACTGATAATTGTGACTGTACATTTTATTTCCTATAATGTGATTTAATTTATTCAGGGTCTTAACTAAAATATTCTGACGAGTTCAAGTTTTTAAAAATAATATACATATTTTATAATAAGCAATTTTGCTGCGAATGGTGTGTATTAGTGCACGTACCCTGCGCATTAGATCAGACTAACCTATTTCTACGTATTCTGACCAGGAATCTCAAAACAGATTTCTCCATCACGTCAGGATTTTTTCTAACTTAAAAAAATTGTCGGATTTTACCTTGTAAACGAATTTTACTAAAAATTAATAGAATGACATGAAACTTGTCATCTAGAATTTTTGAGGGTCGCTGATAAGAATGTAAAGTCAAATTTATAAAAGTCAAAATGGCGGATCCAATATGGAGAGCAAAAGTCTTTTAAAATTATTGGATTGCTATGAAACTTAGTAGTATGAAAGATACAGTAGTCGGCCGGTGAATCTAAAGATGGCCACAACTTTTAGAACTTTATAACTTTTAAATTATATTAATTTGGTTACTTTTAAAAGTTAAGTCGCCTTTTTACTTCATTAATTAATTAAAAATATGTTAACACTTTATTTCTAAAAAAAAAATTAATGTTAGGCCGACTAATGATACCGGCCAAACTTACTGGCACTTACCCTATTTGGGGGTTTTTGGGGCCGCTCATTACGAAAATGTAAGCAGCCTTAGGTTCTAGAGCGTTATGAAAGTTATCACCCCTATGGATTCACCTGCGATCAGTATCCCTAATGTGCAGGTTTTCTCATAAATCATATGCGGACAATTCGATGTTCCAAAAAATTGTCAATTAATCAATGAACATTTCAAATAGATTTATAAAAATTGTTTAACCTATTAATGTCTGGATAGAGTTATCTGGAAACTACTTTTTTGACATGGTATCAGGGATATAAAAAAAAATATTCAACCGAATCATCTGAAATTTGGATATGTTATTCAGGACACCGGTGGCTATAGCCGGAACCAGCCAGAACTAGAACCAATATTTTATTAAAAAACTTCGTATTTTTTACATATAAAAATGAATAAAAAAGGACCCTGTTTTTAGAGTGTGAGTGTCAAAAGCGTGCCATTTTGACAATTTTTAATATTTTTTTTTATTCTAGTTCCGGCCATAACTGCACTCATACTGATTAATAATTTACATGGTTTTTATTTTTAAATATTGACTGAATAAGTTCTTAAAAGTATCTGAAAAATTGTAACATCGTTATTCATTATTTTAACCTTAAAAAAATCCTAAAAATACCTAAAATTTTAGAGCTTTAGACCACCGGGTCCCCTTAAAATTGAAATTTATATAAAAAAGATTAGTACATTTGCTTGAAAATTTGTAAGTTTGTAAAAATGTGTAGGTAATTATATATACACAGATTTTCATAAAAATAAAAAAATTATGATTTAAATTTATTAGTATACCGACAAGCGGGGTTTTTTGTATGTAATAGAGGTTCGAATTATTGGACATTTAGTGGTAGTTCTAAAGGGGGGTGTGGAGATATTGATTTTAGAAAATTTTAAATGCTAATTTCTACATACAATTAAAATCTTTTTACAAAAAACTTCCTAACATTTTAAAGCCCAATAAATTCTCTTTCAAATTCATCTATTAAGTACATTATTTTAATTTTAATTTAGTTTTAATTCAGGGTGTCCAGAGCAAAAAAAAATTCCCTGACTTTTCATTCACTTTTTATATCAAATTTTAATGTTTTTTATTTTCAGAAAAATAATTTTTTTCAATTAAAAAAAAAGTTCCTTGGTTAAACAACAAAACTTGTATTGTTTAATTGCCCTGACTTTCCCTGGCCGCTGAACACCCCGTTTTAATTAAATCAAATCTATTTAAAAAAAATCCTCTGCATGCGATAGTCTTTTGCTAGTGCAACATAAGGTTTAAATTTTGAAGACAATTATTTGTCCAAACAAATAGTTCTCAGTAAATAAAAAAACTTTAGGCTTTATGATTCTAAAAGCAATTTTAGAAAATACAATTCAAAAAACATGCATTAAAACTTTTAATTAAACATTAATGTAAAATGAAAATTTTTTTAAAGGATTTTTGATGGAGGTGTACCTTGTTTTAGAACCTACTGCGAGTAGATCTTGGGTAGTTATAAGAAACAATATTATGTATTTTATTTACCTGGGCACGGATTCTCTTTACCGACAGCGTCATGGTAGCACTTTTTGCTCTTTAGTACATAAATCTTGGAAATTTGGATGAAATTTATTGCAAATAAAGTAGATAATATTAATATTTTATTCAGGAAAATTATTCGATGTGGGAAGGTAAAAGATATAAACCCACGAGTTACATGTGTAATCACAACGTTTCGATGGCTAGATTCGCCATCCTCTTCAGGCCACTTTATTAAAAACAAAAAATAACACCAGTTTTAAAATTAGCAAAATAAATTTTCTAATAATAAGATTTTTTTAAACAAAAAATTAAATTTAACACACAATAATATAAACACACATACCTCCGAATTTACACAAAGTTACATACATAACAAGTAAAAAAAAAACTTTTTTATATTTGTGATAAAACAAAAACGTTTTGTCTAGCCATTGAAACGTTGTGATTACACATGTAACTTATGTGTTTATATCTTTTACCTTCCCACATCGAATAATTTTCCTGAATAAAATATTGAAACGGATTTAACTTTTTTCTACTGGTCGTTTCCATTTTAATTCAGACAGGCTATGTATGTTAAAGTCAGGGAATCATTTCTCATTGAAATATATTATTTTTCAGACAATTTTAGACTACACGTATTTTCCCGATTTGGTAAAAAAATTTTTTTAACGAAGTTATGCGGATATCAATTTTTTAAGTTGTAAAGTGAGATTAATAGAAAATAACGTTAAATTTTTTTTAAAATTATTATATCTTTTTTGCTATTATATGGGCATATCTCTGGAACCTTTAACCTTTCAAATAGAAAAAATATTTTATTTTTTTTTGTAGCACAGTATTGAAACTTTGTCTACATAAACTTCAAGTGCTAAGCTTTCAAATTATACAAATGGACAGATAAATCTAATTGTCTTGAAGAAGTTATAAATTATTTAAAATTACAAATAATTTTTAACCTGTAACAAAAAAATATTCAACAGGTGGTTGCTTTTTAGGATGAAAAACAGTTGAAATGAATTGCTTGAGGGGTTATCATTTTTAAAAAACGATAAGTTTGTTTAATATTTTCAATATTTATAAGAATAGTAAAATACTAATAATAATACACTAGGAATAAAAGAATAAAGTTCCATTTTTGAGTGAAAATCAATCTCGAAATAAACATTAAAACTTAACCTTCAGGTTTTAATTAATGACAATTTCTGTTGAAAACGTTAGAATCAGCAACTTCGGACTTAACAATTTCTTTCTAAAAAATTTCGGTCGATTACGGTCGACCGTAATTGATAAATATTTTCACATTATCATTGCAATAAAGTATTTTTTCTCAAAGCACATTCACACAATGTTAAATGGTACTCGTAAAAATATATGTAAGTACTTTTTGAATACTTTTATTTCATTTTCGTGAAGTATCACTCGTATTACGGTCGTTGTCAAATTTTGTACACACGTGTTTCCTGTTATTTAAATTAGAATAGTTTTTTGAAGACATGAAGCACATCAATTTACACTGAGAAAATAAGAAATGACTGAGTACTGTCCGGACAGGAATGGTTCCTGTCCAAATAAAAAATTTTAATTAGACAGCACTCATTGCTTTCTAGACATGAACCATTCCTGTCTGGAAAGGACTCAGTAATGTCTTGGACATTAATGAAATGGACAGTAGTGAACCCTGTCCAGACAGGAGTGGTTCATGTCCAGACCTGAATGATAACGCTCCGATGGTGAAATTAAAAAAAGGTTAATTTGTAAAATGTGATAGACGTTATTCAAAATAATTGTATATAAGTAGCATAATAAAAGGTTGTCAATAGAAAGTACAGTGAAATTAATAGAATGTTAGTAATCTTACCATCAAAATGATTTAAGATGAAATCCGAAAGAAGTAATGAAACAATTCACATAGAAATTCAAATGGAATTTCTTTCATCTTTTTTAACTTTTACAGATATTTGAGAATACACACAAAAAGATAAAGAACACACGTATAACTTTTTTTTTTATATTTGGACAAAACTGCACTGAGGGATTGAAGATTTGAATCTTTATAAAAACAAAGTTGAAATTTTATTAATTACAGGTTAGAAAAAAAACGTACTTTTCTAAATATTTCAAATGTTTTATTCAAAATTTACAAAGATAATAAACCTTCAAAGACTATTTTTTGTGAGCAATCTCTTTTATTAACTTTCCTAAGAAACATACTAAAAATCGTAAACAACATTTCAGACATCAATATAACCTTTTGAGCGTTCAGTGTGATATTTAGAAAATTCATATGAAACATATGAAATATTAGGAAAAACTGCGTTTTCCCCTAACCTATAACATTACGCATTAAAATATCAAAGATTTTTATAAACATTAAAATCTTCAGTCCCTTAGTGTGTCCAAAGAAATGTTGTAAACTTTTATTTTAAAAATTAATGTTTTTTTTAAAAAAAACCTTACTTTGTAATATAAATAAAAGAACATGTAAACAGTTTTTCCGGATATAAAATAAGATTTACGCGACTGTTCTTTACTTTGTTGTATCTATTCTTGAATATCTCTTTCTATTAACACTATTAAAACCTTCTATTATGCTACTTATAAACAATTATTTTGAATGACGTCTATTACATTTTAAAAATTAACCTTCTTTTAATTTCACCATCGGAGCGTTATCATTCAGGTCTGGACATGAACCACTCCTGTCTGGACAGGGTTCACTACTGTCCATTTCATTAATGTCCAAGACATTACTGAGTCCTTTCCAGACAGGAATGGTTCATGTCTAGAAAGCAATGAGTGCTGTCTAATTAAAATTTTTTATTTGGACAGGAACCATTCCTGTCCGGACAGTACTCAGTCATTTCTCATTTTCTCAGTGTAGTATGTCTCAAAATAATTCTAATTATTTAAACTTTTATTTTCCATAAGCTATTTTGGTGTGCCAATAGTCTTATTCAAGAAAAATGATAAATAAGACGATTACTGTCGAAAAGGTTAAAAGTGAAGGACAACTTTTAAAAACATATAACTTTCTTCACAATAAACAAAATATTAATTTTCATGCACAAATGTGTTCATCGTTTAACTAACTTTAAAAACATGTGTCATCTAACTAGTAATTTTTATTAATTACAAAGTTTCAACGTATAAAGCATTCGAAAGTATGGTTAGGGACAAGTAAACATTGTTAAAAATCGGATGTTCAAATTGGAATAATTATTTATCTATTTAATAAACCAATGTGTAATCTTTTGGAAATAGTTCATCGTATCAAATGTTAATATTTCCAACAAAAACTAAGTAAAAATTGATTGAAATTATCAAAATATATGCAAGGGACATAAAAGTTAAAGGTTCCAGAGATATGCCCATATATATTAAAATGATCTTTTCTGCGTCTAATTAGGGCTTTTATGTTCTTTTAAATTTCACAAGTGAATTTAATATATTTTAAAATTTAACAAAATGGCGGCGTTTTTTCGAAAAAAATAAAAATCAAATTTTCTCAAAAACCCCACCGTTTTTTTTCTCTCGATTTTTGTACTACTTTCTGGAAGTATAATGATTATTTTTTATAAGAATTTATTGGAGTCCCGCTACCTGGGAAAGAATTAAAAATGTTTTTCTTTTTAAGAAAAGTAAATCCAAAATTTTTTCAAACCCTCTGATAAATATAACAAAAGTCCAAATAGAAAAAATGTTCCTCTTAAAAAATAGAGTAAAAAGTCTAATGGCTTTTATCTCTAACTTGCGAATTTTTTTTTGCATTTTTGTAAATATAAATTATACTTGCAAAAATGAAAAATTTATTGATTTAATTCGTGTTATAATTAATAATTCGAAAGATTCACAAGTTAGAGATAAAAGCCATGAGACTTTTTTACTCTACTTTTTAGGAGGAACATTTTTTCTATTTGGACTTTTGTTGTATTTAGTACAGGGTTTGAAAAAACTTTGAATTTTCTATTCTTAAAAAGAAAAACATTTTTTATTCTTTCCCAGGTAGCTGGACTCCAATAAATTCTTATAAAAAAAAATCATACTTCCAGAAAGTAGTACAAAAATCGAGAGAAAAAAAAAACGGTGGCGTTTTTGAGAAAATTTGATTTTTATTTTTTATCCAAAAAACGCCGCCATTTTGTTAAATTTTAAAATATTTTAAATTCACTTGTGGAATTTAAAAGAACATGAAAGCCCTAATTATACACGGAAAAGATCATTTTAATATATATAATAGCAAAAAAGATATAATTTAAAAAAAATTTAACGTTATTTTCTATTAATCTCACTTTACAACTTAAAAAATTGATATCCGCATAACTTCGTTAAAAAAATTTTTTGCCAAATCGGGAAAATACGTGTCGTCTAAAATTTTCTGAAAAATAATATATTTTAATGAGAAATTATTCCCTGACTTTAACATACATAGCCTGTCTGAATTGAAATGGAAACGACCTACTAATATTAATATTCTTAGACTTTAAAAAAAAAATGCAATTAAAACCTTGTATGAGAAAAATAATAAGCAATTTAAGTCTACTAGATAGCGTTTTTTCAATGATATGCGACTCTCCATGAGAAAAGAGAGTATCTGACATACCAGATCCAGGATTTACTCCATCCCATCCCCAGATAATCTTCATAAACTATTGAGTAGAGGAAACACATTTTACACGCAAATAGGCAACTAATTTAAAACTATAGGTACCTTCTCTCGTACAGCGTTACATATCTTGTCAAATCGCTATGAAGTAGGGTTAAAATCATTTTTATTTTTCTTCTAAAAGATTGTAATTGAATCTTTTTTAAAAGTCTAAGCATATCAATATTATAAACTTTATTTGCAATAAGCGTTATCTAAATTTTTTTTAAATTTATGTGTTAGATAACAAAAAGCGCTACCATAGCGCTAGCGCTAAAGAGAATCCGTGCCCTGGGCTGACAAAAAGTTTAAACTTCATGGTTTAAACATTTTTGGCTTACGCCTGATTATATAGATATATTTACTGCATTGAAAGGTGGCTTTACATAGTAAATGAATAAATTGTGACGGGTTACAAAGAAAGGAACCTAAGAAGCAAAAAATTCTATGTTCAGTGAATGTTTTACGTTGATTATAAGTTCCTTTGTAATGTTGCATAATCAAAATCGGTTTTTATTGAATATTTTGGATGGATTGAAGACTTAAACATCAATGGTATTTAATTAGAATTGAACCTATTTCTGTATTATCATTCCAGAAATCACACACATAGTCTCCAATTTTTTGCTTCTTAAGCCCCTTTCTTCTTAGTGCATCACAATTTTTTTATTTGAAATTTTTATTTTTATTTGAAATAAAAATACTTACTTTGCATTGCAAAATTTCTAAAACCGGATGGCTAAAAGCGTTTTTGGAACGAACTTCGTTACCACAAGAAGTGCAAGAAAGTTTTCGATTACTCAACACCTTCAAATCTACAAAAAAAATTAATATAATTAATGTTTAATTTTAATAAAACATGCTACTTAGTAATGGTAGGTATAAATTATCAAGGCCAGCTTAACCCTTACATGCACACATTTTTTAAAAATAGAACATTTTTTTTTTCGATTAAAATAGGTAGGTACTTTATAATCAGAAGAAGATAAAAATATGAAAATTAGATGATCGAAAAAAATTTACTATTTTCAAATTTTTTTCTTGGAAACTAAAAAACATAATTTATTTGAAAACTATAGTTTGGAATCGGAAATTTACTGAGGAATCTTAAAATTGGGTCTATAAATGTAAAATAGTGACTGTATTTCAATAATCTTTAATAACACAGCCCTGCAAATCTTAACTTTTTCTCTGTCGAATGAATGTGACCAAGTGTTTCCGAAGGGAATTTTTGCGCTGAACACGAATCTGAAATCCAAAATGTTGCATCACGTCAAGTTTTCGAAAAAAGGGGGGTTGAAACCCTAAAAAATAGCGTTTTAGGCAGTTTTTGAAAAATCGTAGTACCAAAATTATACGTGTCAAAAATATCGCTCTTATCAGAAATTAAAGCTTGAATATGCCCTTTTAAATGAACTATGGGCGAAATTAATGGCATCAACCCTTAAAGAAGGGGGTGTGTTTTTTATAGGGTGTTTTGAAAAAATTATTAAACAAAACTACCCAAGTAAAAAACACCGATATTCTTGCAACTTAATAAACTACAAAAATAAAGAAAAATATTTAACACGTGTTTTTACCCTCAAAACTCAAAAAACACTGTCTTGATTAAAAAGTGTTTTTTTTTATTCTTAAAACGCAAAAAACATCCTTATTGTCAAAAAGGATGTTTTTTATCCTTAAAACGCAAAGCAGCTTTGAAAAAAACACTTGTTAAATATTTTTCTTTACGTTTATAGTGTAAGTTGCAAGAATATCCGTGTTTTTCACTTGGGTAGTTTTGTTTAATAATTTTTTCAAAATACCCTTTAAAAAACACACCCCCTTCTTTAAGGGTTAATGCCATTAATTTCGCCCATAGTTCATTTAAAAGGGCATATTTCAAGCTTTAATTTCTGATAAGAGCGATATTTTTGACACGTATAATTTTGGTACTACGATTTTTCAAAAACTGCCTAAAACGCTATTTTTTAGGGTTTCAACCCCCCTTTTTTCGAAAACTTGACGTGATGCAACATTTTGGATTTCAGATTCGTGTTCAGCGCAAAAATTCCCTTCGGAAACACTTGGTCACATTCATTCGACAGAGAAAAAGTTAAGATTTGCAGGGCTGTGTAATCTACGAAAAACTAAAAAAAATAGGTGGTCAGTGGGACTGACCACTGTGCAGCTAAGGGTTAAAAACATTTGTCTGGCCGCAACGAGATCAGAAAACAGAATCTAGTTGAATAAAACTCAATTTTTTTATTTACATTTACGTTCTGATTATTATCCTGTTTTAAATTACTTTAATCGTTTGTTGTCAAAACCTCGTCAAAAATCTTACAACAAAATGCAATTGTTAAAAGATGCAGGACTAATTCTTTGCTTATTGTACCACCTTCTGAGATAGAAGGTGATATTTTATTAGCTAAAAATACTAAAAATACTAAAAAATACAAAAACTACAGTTAATTAAGAAATAGATTGTTTTCTGATTTTTGGAAATAATAATACTAATAATTTTATTTCATAGCACACCCCTTTAAAGGACCTTTACAATTCCCTCCTAAATAAATTCTTTTATCCTTATTTGCTGTAATATAAATCCGTCTATATCATTTAACAATCATCTTAACATTCTTTTAACATTCTTTATATACATACATAATTCTTCCACAATTTCTCCCCTCAATGTTATCTCCAATAATTTACTTTTAAATCCTCCTCTTGCCTAACTCCTTTCCATTCAGTCATATATATTTTAACTTTTTCCTCTTGCAATTTCCAAACCTCAGAACAACAAAGCTATCGTATAGTAACGTTTCTTCTTCCCACGAACATAATCTACATGTCCATTTCTTATATCTTTTTTATATGCTCTTTCTACATTCCTGCACCTCATTCTTACCCAAATTTATTTACATTCCTTATTTCTGACATTTGTTCCACAGTATTCTGCTCCACTTTCTCCTGGTACAATTTATTTGTATAATCTATTACTATATGTGACGCTCCGCGAGAGAAGGGACCTATCGCCGAAAAAATCAATTTTCATTTTTTTTATGCTAAAAGATAATTTTTGGGTTGTTCTTTCAGTTCCATGTTTCAAAAATTCTTCTTTGTAATTACACTTTTTGTTATAATGCTTCAAACCTAGACATACTAAGTATATCGCATTTTTTGATTTTTCTTTGAACGACCGTCCCGTGAAATTAACAATTAATTAGTTTGATTTTTTCATGGTAATTGATAGTTTTTGAGTTGCTATTTGAGTTCCAAAAATAAAAATTTGATTCCTGCATCTAGTTTTCTTGTTATGAAGCTTTAAACATGGGCATGTTAAGCGTCTCTATTTTTCTTCCTCCTCTTTGCCCGTCCATTCTTTAAAATTTGCTTTCTCAGCGATAGGTCCCTTCTCTCGCGGAGCGTCACATATGATGGTTTCTGAATTGTCTTTCTTTCTTTTTATAACTTTTTAACCCACCAATTATCTAATCCATTCCTTAATTTGCTATATAGCTCCGCGGCCTCTCCTCTTTTCCAAAAAGCTCTACACACATCTTTCCATGACCTCTAATTCCTCCAAAACCTTTTTTTACATTCTCACCCCATTTTGTTGGCTTCTTATGTCAAATAGCTCTCATCTCCTCCCTTAAATATATTTTAGGCCATCTATCATCTCCCATTCTCATTACATCTCTTACATATCTAAAAGTCTTTTCTTTAACCGTGTACTCTATTCCTAACACTTTTAATTCCGTCCTCCAAAGTCTGCTCCATACGTAACTACCATTCTAACTAACGAGTTCATTATACAATCGCCTCTCAATAAATTGAACTCTTGATAAATTGAAGTAACAGTCCAGTCCCTTGGTAAATTGAAATAAAACAATGGTTTTATGAACTCTCGATAATTAAAAGTATCTTTTGGTCAATTCCTTCATTCACTCTCTATAAATTGAATTCTGTCAGACCAAACTCTCAATAATTTAAACTTTTCTTGCGGTATAAACTTTCATATTTATGTTCAAAATATTCTCTTCCTTATAATGGATATTGTATTGTTTCATTTGCCAATGTCACGAAAATATTACATCTCGAATTACATTTTTTATCGAATTATCGAACTTGCTACTAAATTATTAAGTTTACAAATCAATATAGAAGTTTCGTTTCATGTTACTTTTAAATATTAAAACGCCAGCTTCTAAAACTTTAAGATTCTACAAACACTTAATAAATTTTAGACCATAATAAGACAGAGACAATAATTAAATATTTTTACAACTTACGTAAAAAGGATTATTAATTTTCTCTTTTTTAAAACGTAAATAAAAATATTATTATAAATATTTTAGGATTGCTTTCAAAGAACATAATAAACGAAACAGGGGTGGATCCAGACAATTTTTTGGAGATGGTTATACATGAGATAGAAAGAGATAGCACTATAGTTGTCTCGAGTGTAATACACGCGATAAATAAAACTCTCGGTAATTTGAACTGATTTTATGGTCCCTTGAAGTTCAATTTATCGAGAGGCGACTGTAGTATATTGTGCACCAAGAGCAGAAAGGAGGTGTTTTCCGACGAGTGCAGCAATTTGAAATCACTGCGAATCACGAGAGTAAATAGCCCCTCGTAAACTACCTCCAATGTCTTTTTTTTTAAACGCCAAGTATTATTCTCTTCCTTTTTAACTCCCTTTTTGAATAGCATCACTTTTGTTTTCCTTGTGCTAACAATCGATCCCTCTTTTGCCCCATAACCCTCTAACGTTCTCACAATTTTTTCAACTCTTCTGACTCTTACGCTACTACCGCTATATCATCTGCATACTTTTGAACTAAAATCATTACATTCCTAATCACCGTTCCTCCTTCTATTTTTAAGCATATATTGTCTATATCATCAATGAAAACACAATATAAAACCGAACTTAGTGCACACCCTTGTCTACCCTATTGAAATAGACGGTAAATCACGTGGCAGAGAAAGCAATAAGGCTATACGAAATTAGCACGGCTCGTGCGAATACCGCAAAAGACGGTGAAAAAATAGCACGGATTTCTTGCGATTCTCGCAATGAGTGATATTGTAGGTACTATATGTGCACCAACAGTGCGTGCGTTATTCGTAACAGAGTTTTCTCGATGTTTATTATTTAGAGAAAAGGAACAAAAGGGAAATTGAAGAGTTGAGGGTAACAAGGGTGTTAGACAAAAAACGATGATAGGAGATATTTTAACTTTAAGTTTTTAAACTCTACACTGAGAGACAGCTTCTATCATTAAATAATATGACTATATCAAATTTTAGAATAAAACCGTTTGAAAATAGGGATAACGCGACAAACCCTTTATTAAACTATCCAATTCATGTGTTAACTTGACTAAAAGTTGTGATTAACTATTAAAAACTAATTTCTTTCGTAACTAATATTAACGCCTTTGTTGCACCCAACCACTAAATGTTTTGAATGTTAGTAAAATTTTGAATTTAAACTTAAGATTACTTTAATCTTAAGATGGATCGAATGCAAAAGATCCGAATCGAATGTAATCAGCAGAAAATGCGTTATTTGTTTCTTTTTTACATGAATATTTAAAATTTAACTTGAGTATTGTGGTTGTAGTTTGGACTATTAAACGGTATTGCTACACGAAAAAAAATCTAGTTTTTATAGTAAGGAACAGTCCCTGAATTTACAGCAGGAGTTTGTCCTTGAATTAACAGCATGAAAGTCACAGAATAAAAGCATGTCCCCATGATATTTTAGCGTGATAGTGATCCTTGAAAAATACGCATAGAGACCACGAATTTTCAGGGATAAGAAGTTGCAACAGAGCTATTTGGCCACGCCTAACTCCCACTACACGACTACCACGAGAAGTGTTAGTGCGTATACGTACCAACATTTAGGCGTGACCAAAGAGCTCTGTTGCAACTTCTTATCCTTAAAAATTCGTGATCTCTATGCGTATTTTTCAAGGAACACTATCACGCTAAAATACCATGGGAACATGCTTTTATTCTGTGACTTTTATGCTGTTAATGTAAGGATATACTCTTGCTGTAAATTCAGTGACTGTTCCTTACTATAAAAGCTCGATTTTTTTCTCCGTGTAGGCGTTGGTCGTTTTTTTATCATAAATGTTTCAGGTGTCATGGTGTCAACAAGATTTCAAAACTCATCTCTAATTAATTAATTCGTTTTTGTTTCTTGTGTGAAACATAATTGTTTATTGCTTTGAGAATAAGTGTTAATATGTGTTAGGGTCAAAATTTGCCAAGTGATACCGCCAAAAATTTTATAGTTTTTGATTTTTGTGCAATCACTTTTAAATTGTAGTGTTAGTGGACCTGTATGAAATCTTAAAAAAAGGCAAACCTGGTGTGACGGTTTGTCAAGTTACAGGGCCCGAATTTTTTTGCTTTTACTGCGCACGGTGATTTTCAATTAACCATAACTTTCATTACAATTGGTTTATTTTAGATTTCTATGAGTGGTTTTTAAATCATTTTTGACAAGCTTTTAAAAAATGTTATTAGTTTTTATCTAAAAAAAAAAATGTAACCTATTTTTTTTTTGAATTTTAAGGATTTTTGTATTTTTCTTCCAATGCGCCCATTTTGATATTTTTTTAATACGATATATCGAAAGACTTGACTTTTTTCCTACAAAAATATATACAACCAAAAATGTGATCGAAAAAATTGACATTTTTTTAGAAGGTTTCATGCGCGTGATTACACTACGACAAATAGCCGTAGCAGCATAAAGCATTTTACAGTATTTATTTGAGTTACAATTACTATTTAAAAGTAAAATATTAACATTTTATGGAATTATCATTTATTCCTATTGTTAAAACAGATAACTGAAAATTTTCACTTCGTGATTAAGTTTTATTATTTATTTCAAACTGCAAATTTGAATTTTCGACTTTATAAAATATAAATGTTGGACTTAATATAATATATGGGTGAATAATATATGGTGAAACAGAATGAATTTGTGATTTTTTTGGTATTATATTTTACCAAGAAGGCGCCTTATTAGATTTTCTAATTGTTAAAAATAAAAGCTGTACAAAACACAGTGATTCGAAATTGGAATTTATAGTTTAAAATCCTTGATAGGCTTCAATTATTAAGAAAATTCATACTTTTTCTTTTAATTTACTCAGAATTAAATTTCTAAAAACACAGCTAACCCCAATTTTCAATTTTAGCCGCTATTTTGCTATTGTTTAAAAAATTGTATGAAAAAAGTGTGTAATTACCGAAATCGCAACTGTTATTTAGGGTCGTCTGCATTTCCTCCAAAACCCAATTGACCGAACTTGCAAGTGACCGAAATTTAATTGTCTGAATATGTAATACACCGAACTTGCATTTGTCAGAATTTGTAATTCTTCGACCTTGCATTTGTCGGAACTTTTAACTTCCCGAATTTTCATTTGTCGTAACTTTAGAATCACCGAACTCGCATATTTCAAAACATTTAAATCGACAAAATTGCATTTGTTAAAATTTTCATCTTCCCGAATTCGTATTTGTCCAAACTTTGAAATCACCGAACTTGCATTTTTCAGAATATTCAATTACCCGAACTTGCATTTTTCCGAACGTTGATATCACCTAATTTGCATTTTTCTGAACTTTGAAATCACGAAACTCGCATTTGGCTGAATATTCAACTCCCCAAATTTGCAATTGTCAGAACTTCCATATTCCTGAACTTGCATTTTTCCAAAGTTTGAAATCACTGAACTAATATTCGTCCGAACTTTAAAATCACCGAACTCAAATTTGTTCGAACTCTTAAATTCCCGAACAAGCATTTGCCAAAACATTTAACACTCCGAACTATCACTTGTCAGACCCGTTAACTCGCCGATTACCCAAGTCACCGAATTTGCATTTGCCAGACTCTAGGAAAGTAGACTTTCTAAAGGACTCTTTCGATTGGCTTGTAATGTTTTCTGGAAAGTTACCCGGTGATTTCAAAGTTTGGACAAATACGAATTCGGGGAGATAAAAATTTTAACGAATGCAATTTCATCGATTTAAATATGTTTTGACAAATGCGAGTTCGGTGATTCTAAAGTTACAACAAATGAAAATTCGGGAAGTTAAAAGTTCGGACAAATGCAAGGTCGGGGGATTAAAAATTCTGACAAATGGTCCTTTTCACGTCAGAACTATCAGAGTTGTCAAGGGGTTCATCGATTTTCTTAAAACTTCGTGGTATTATATTGCTATATGAGAAACTTTTTTCCTCCAAATTATTTTTAAAAAAATTCAAAATTTAAGAAGATACGCCATTTTGAATGGGGTAACTGTATACACCGAAAAAATTAATTCAGTCATTTTTACATAACTATTAAGTACTGGCGGATACAGCCATTTACTGGACTTGGTTCTGTACATAAAAAAATGAAATCAGTGGATTTCACAGAACTGTTGTAGAATAGCGCATGCACAACCTTTTACGGATCTGAGTTTTGTAAAATTTGGCAAACATTTAAGACAAACTCTAGAAAAGTCGCAGAATATATCCTGTAATATTCACCACATTTTATATATTGTGCCGTAAAAGGTTCATCAAAAAAAAATTTGCATCAGAAACGCCATTTTGTCTAAATGAAAAAAGAAAAGTTGTGCTAAATTGTGCTAGATGTGTGCATAATGTGCCGTAAACATTTTTTAAAAATAATTTTTTGACCAAAAACTTTTGAAAACAATTTTTTACACCAGAAATGCCATTTTGTCTAAATGAAAAAAATTAAAGTTGTGCTAAATTACTTTGAACTGTGCTAGGCGAGTACAATAAAAAACTATTATAACATTTTTTGCTAAAGTCAATATTTTCTGCAAAAAAATTTAAATTTTGGTCTCTATCATACTTTTGGAGGCAGCAATTTTCAAATTTCAAGATTTCGAAAAATGAAAAATTGTGCTGGATTGTGCTAGAATCTTTATCATATTTTTTGGGGCGGCAATTTCGAGAGGGAGGGACAGTTTCTAGTAATTAGGGAATTTTATTTTGATTGATTACCGCTTTCAATTTTTCCCACTATAAATGCCCTATAAGCTTGTTGCACATTTTTCATATTATAAATTATAATGATGATACATAACAAAAACTATTCTCTATTAAATACACATACTTAAAAATACAAAAAAAAATTAACAATATAATTACAACTAAACATTATACACTGAGAGAAATTCCTGGTTCAGGGAACCAGATTTTCGTGGTTGGATTTTGTCTTTAGCCATGTATTCAAGTTGTACGAACAAAAATAATGTAGTTACTCGTAACATTGAAAGCTGGTTGCTATAACCAGGAAAAAGGTTCCCGTAACATTGAAGATTAATTACTATAATCAGGAAATGGACTATAAACAAAATACAATCACATTTGACTCACGGGTTGCATGTAATTATATTTTTTAAACAAATTTTGAACGCAAATTAACTTCAAAATTGTTGCCCAAATATATATTATACTTATACATGCCTACATGCTTTATAAATATTTCAAATTCACCCGTGTTTTACACCAATACATAATAAATCAATGCAACAGTTACTCAAAAGAAAAGATTTTTCCTCTTGAAGTTTTGCATTGATTACACATTGCTTCAAACGTCAGCTGTAAAAACAAAGATACAACGCATGTTCCGCCAACTTGTCATTCACGTTGCTATAAACAACCATTGTGGTTAAATACAATTTTCACCAATAATCATGGTTCCCACTTCCCACAACCAGAAATCGTTTTTTTTAAAAAGAAAATCTAGGTAAAACAACTACATTCCAGTTTGCTGTAACCATTTAACTTGGGTACGAAGACAGTATTATGTATGCTCACTAGGGTGTCCGGTAAAAAGTCGACTTTCGAATTATGTTTACGATACCCTCCAGTTTGGTTCCAATATAAAAAAAAATTTTCTGTAAAATTGCAGCCTGATTGATTAATATTAACCCGTGCCAGCAATCGATTGAAATTTCCCATTGAAAATGCATGGGAAAAATGAACTTTTTTTTAAAAATTTCATAACTTTTTTAATTTTTTTGCAAATAAATTTCCAGGTCACAAATTTCTTCGTTTTCAGCTATATTTTAAGGCACCGTTTTTAGAAAAATTAAATTTTCAAAATTTTAAAAATGGCGGATGTTAAAAAATGGGTCAAAAAATACATTGCAATATTTGCAGCGTTTTATCACATAAATATTCAAGGAACCCCAATAGATATTCTTATTCAGGGGTTTTTTAGGTCGCTAATGAAGATTACGATGTCAAAAAAGTTAAAAATTGCAATATTTTTTAGTAGAAAATTACTACTAATTTAACAGTTGCATAACTACTAATTGAGAAAGTGAACTTTTACAATTTTAATTAATATATATAAACTTTATTTTCGGCCTATTGGCCCAGAAACGGACTTGGTTTACATGACATTTACTTTATCCCATCCATTCATTCTCATTACAATACCAACATTAAGTACAACTCATGTTATTATATATCAATGTCTATGTAGAAAAAACTGATAGCTCTCTTTCCGTATAGTCCAGCGTCCCTGCCATATTTTACAATATATTGTCTAAATTTTACATTTTTTTTTGCTTATATACCCTATTCAAATTATCACATATTTCTTTCTTCTATTTCCTTTGCCTTGATTTCATTTACAATATTTTTAAAAACTCTACCTACATCTATTCTACCCTCTTCATCCATCAATATTTGTGACGCGTCGCAAAGAAAAGCACCTAAGAAGCCAAACGGCAATTTTACAGGAGAGTGAAAAGAAGCGGCGCGCGCGCCATTGGATTCTGTACAAATCGCTGATGCTTAAGTCTTAAATACGTGAAAAATATACAATGAACATGTTTTCAGACTTTAGATAATGAAAAAGGGACATTTAATTAACCTAATATTATCAAAATACGAAAATCGATTTTTTGCTTCTTAGGTGCTTTTCTTCGCGACGCGTCACATTTGTACTTTATCAATCTCATCTTCTAAAAACTTATCAGTCCATTTTTTTGTAACCTCACATTCTTGTAATAAGTGATCAAAGGTGCACCATCCTTCTTTACATAGATTGCATATCCAATCTTTTTCATCTAACCAATACCTGTTTATTTTTTCTACGTTACCACATCTAATTCTTGCTATAACATCTTGTTCCCTACCTTTATCATATTTCCTAAGATACTTAGGTAGTCCATCTACCATTCCTGTTCTATACCTCGGATTATAAGTTGTTTCGTTGATCTTTTCTATTATCCACTGTCTTTCAATATCTCTTCTTCTTTCCCAAACTTCCATGTATACTTTTCTATCCATGTCCTTATTTATTTCAACGTTCATAGTACTCCAACCTAATCCATTGTAAAATATCTTCCTCTCCTCACAGTACCTACCCTTTTCACCTAGCTTCATCTTCTCCACCCAACAAAGCTTTGTTAGTCTTCCTTCTTGTTTAGCAATTTTTTCTTCATATTTCACAGCCCTTCTACTCCAATCAACTTTCATTTTAAATGTATCTGTTTCCTTGTAAATAATATATTTGGCTGTACAAATATCCAACCTTAAAATCCATCGAAAGTAATCCGTTTGAACTTTTTCTAACTCCTTTTTTTCTTCCCAACCCCAAATCTCAGCTCCGTATACCATAACACTCTTAACTAGATAACTAAATAACATTTTCCTCCTTCTGAAATCCCCTCTACATCTTCTTTCTCCAAGACCCCACGTAATTTTTGCTGCTGTAATTTCTTTCCTTTTAAGCTCATTTATGTGATCTTTGTAGTTGCATTCTTTATTAAAGTTAAAACCCAGATATTTAAAAGTCTTGACTTCTTCGATTTCTTCCCCTTCCCATTTCCATGTCTCTTTTTTGCTACCATAACCTTTATTGAATACTAAGATCTTAGTTTTATTTACACTTAAAATCAATTCTTTTTCCCTTAAATACTTCTTTAATGTATCCATCATGTCCAATAATGCTTCTCTGCTATAAGCCAGAAGTATAATATCGTCAGCGAATGCTAATGTCCAAATTCTCTTGTTTCCTATTTTTACACCTCCTATATTTCTTTTTTCAAATACCTGCTCCAATTCTGTCAAATATATACAGAAAAGGATCGGACTCAACACACATCCTTGTCTCACACCTTTTGTAGTCCAAAATTCTTCAGTTAATCCATCCTTTGTTTTAATTCTAACTTTCGTTTCACAGTATATCTCTTTTATCCTTTCAATCAAATACTCACTAATTCCTACCTTCCTCATTGTCTCCCACAATTTTCCCCTATTCACCGTATCAAAAGCCTTCTTCAAATCAATAAATAATCCATATACCTTATTCTTCCTTTCTTTTGACACTTGTGTTATATGGTTTAATACAAATATATTATCAATTGTCGACCTGTTTTTCCTAAACCCTGCTTGTCCTTCTGGCAACAACTTTTTATCTTCTACTTCTTTCTCTAACCTTTCTTTAATTATATGCGTATATATTTTATAAGCAGTGGACAATAATGACAGACCTCTATAATTTTCTACTTCCTCAGGATTTCCCTTTTTATAAATCGGTGAAATAATGGCAATCTTCCAATCCTCTGGTAGTCCTTCCCCATCCCAAACCTTTTTAATTATATTTACTAATCTATCTATTAATTCCTCTCCTCCATAAATCCATGCTTCATACGGAATTTTATCTATACCTGCAGCCTTTCCTTTCTTTAGGGCACTCAGAGCTTTTTTGATTTCCTCTTCTCCTAACGTCTCTTCCTCCTTTTCTTCTATATTCCGAACTCTACATGCTCCTATTTTTCTAACTCTTGATCCTTCCAGTAATTCCCTAAAATGTTCTATCCATTCCTCGGCTTTGATATTATTGTCCTCTACACTTCTCTTTTTTCTAATTTTATTTAAATATTTCCATACCTCTGTTTCATTTTTAATATTCCTTAATTCGGCTTCTTCTTTTTCTTTAAATTCTTTTTCTTTTCTTTTACAGGTTGCTCTCCATTGTCTTCTTTTTTCTAAATATATTCCTTTGTTTATTTTACCTTTTTCCAATTTCTGTATGCCTTTTTAACCAACCTTTTACTCCTTGTGCATTCTTTGTCCCACCATTTTTTCATACCTATTTTCCATTTTTTAATTTTAATTTCCTTTTTATTTGCAGCCAGTTCTACATTTGTTTTTAAATCATACCACAGGACTTCAATATTGTCATTAACTTTAAATTGCGTTTCCAATTTTTGAGTTCTCACGTTAAACACCGATGCATCTTCCCCATTCCAAGAGTAAATAATCTTTTTTTCAAATGCAGTTTTTCTAATCGAATCCTCTTTATTCATACCTTCGTTGTTTAGTTTTAGACACATCGGCATATGATCCGACTCCACTCTCTCCTCAATTTTAAACTTTTCAACATCCTTCCAGCACTTTTCGTTCACTATTGTATAATCAATTACAGAATTCCCTCTAGATCCCGTAAAAGTAAATTCTCCTTTTTCATCTCCTTTAGCTATTCCATTTAAAATAATCCATCCTTTTTGTTCTACTAAATTTACCAATTTCTCCCCGCCGTTGTTTATTTTAGAATCTTTACTATTCCTTTTTTCATGTTCACCATCTTCATTAAGTCCTGCAAATCTTCCTAGTTGTCCTGTCCGTAAATTAAAATCCCCCCCAATAATTAATCTTTCTTCAAAAAGTTCTAGTTCCTCCAGCCTTTTAATAGTTTTATCCGTATTATCTGTATTATAAATTGTCCATATAACCGTACTCCCTTCTTTATTAGTTATTTTAGTTTCTAAAATACCTTCTTCCATTTGTGTAGACATTTTGTATACTCCTGAACACCAATCTTTTTTAACACCTATTATGAACCCACCCTTCGCCCTTCCTTTCTTTTTATCTTTTTTTGCTGGTATAAATTCCCAATTAAAGTCATTAGAAAGATTTTTTTCAATATACTTAGTGTCTTTTTCTTCTAGCCAGGTTTCTATTAAACTCACAAAATTATGTTCTTCTACAAATTCCCAAAACTCTCTGTCTTTGTTACACACCCCTGCAACATTCCAAAATAATAAACTCTTACCTTTATCCTTACTTTTTTCCCAATGATTGTTTTTCTTAACTGTTTTTTGATTCCGTTTCTGAGCTAAACAAAATTCTTACTATTTTCTTCTTGCCTTTGCTCGGCTGATAAGTTCCTGTGCTTACTAACCTCTTCGTATTCAGTCATTTCATTTTCGATTTCTGATTTTTTTTCCCACTTTCTCCAAATTCCATTAAACAATATCCTACCTTGACCTTCTTTTAATGACCACCCCAGTTCTCTCTTCCCCTTTACCCATTTTACAATTTCTTCTTGTTTTTTCCGTTCTTCATATGACAAATCATTTTCTATAAATATCGAAGATCCCGCAAGCCTATTCTTATTTTGCATAATTTCCCCCTTCATTTCAGAATTTTGTAGCTTCACAATTATCACATTGCCACTTTTTCTAGCACTAACTATTTCTACTTTGATTCCCATTTTTTCTAACAAAAAGTTTTCCACCCATAGTTTGGCACTTATATCCTCACTTAAATTAGTACCCTTTATAACTAAATTGTTTATCCTATCCTTTTTTTCTTGATCTTGAACCATTTTCTTCATTTTCCAAACTTCTCTATCTGACAGACAGCTCATTCGACTTGCAGCTGTCATAACACTCCTAAAGCTTTTTTCGGAACCTGTGTCGCCCTCTCTCGTCACATCGTTCTCACTACCACCTCTCTCTTGTCTCATTTCTAACCACTGTTCTCGTCTCTCTCCTTCTCTTACTTTCCAATCTTCCATCTCTTTTTCTAACTTTTCTAATCTTTCGTTAATTTCCACATCCTTTGCTAAAATATCAATCTTTAATTTTTCAATCTCCGTTTTTTCTAATCTTATCTTCTTTAGCTCTTCTTCAATCTTTTGTTTCAACTCTTTAAGATCTTCCGTGGCCCCTTTTCCATCCCCCCTCCCCTCTTCAAAGCTAACCTTTTTATTTATTTTATTAACCTCTAACTTACTTTGCTTTTTGTCATCAACTGCCCTGTTTCTTTCATTTTTAACACTCCTATCTATTCTCCCTCCCCTCGTCAAGCCTTTAACCCTTTGATCACTCATTTTTGTCGAAAAAGCCTCACTTCTACACGCAACCTAACCTCAAACCCTAACCTTCCAATATTTTACAGTTTGGCAGTTTTTAACCTTATTTCCTAGTTCGAATCACTCACAAACACATACCTTTCTTCTATCTACAAACTCTAAAACAAATTTAACATTAATTTATCACAGTTAATCCAATAATAATTCGATTTTTTGGCAGAGACGCCGCGCACACGTCCACTCTCTCACACGTCCACTAACCAAGTCACAATTTTAATTAATAGATATTTCACTTTTAAATTAGTAGTTTTCTACTAATAACTAGTAAAAGTTTTTACTATTTAATAGTAACCGATTTCTCGCCAATTCATTAGTAAAAAATCACTAATTAAAAGTCAGATTTAGAGATCAGTTTTGCTTATTATGGATGATCAAAAACTGAATAATTAAAATGTAAAAATGTAAGAACTGTATTTAAAAAAAAAAGTTTGTTGAATCCGCCAAATTGGATCGGCTTTATTGAAAAATACATTTTTGACATGAAATTTGTTAATGGTGACCCCGAAAAGCCCGATAACGGTGTTTCAAGGCGATTTCTTGAAAAATGTGGAAATGCAAAATTTTGAGTCCGCCATATTGGTTCCAAAATTATGAAAAATTAATTTTTGACATCGTAATCTTCATTAGCGACCTCAAGAACCTCCGATTAAGAAGATCTATTGAGTTTCCTGGAATATTTATATGATAAAACGCTGAAAATATTACAATATATTTTTTGACCCATTTTTGAACATCCGCCATTTTTAAAATTTTGAAAATTAAATTTTTCTAAAAACGCTGCCTTAAAATATAGCTGAAAATGAAGAAATTTGTGACCTGGAAATTTATTTGCAAAAAAATTAAAAAAGTTCATTTTTCCCATGCATTTTCAATGGGAAATTTCAATCGATTGCTGGCCAGGGGTAATATTAATCAATCAGGCTGCAATTTTACAGAAATTTTTTTTTATATTGGAACCAAACTGGAGGGTATCGTAAACATAATTCGAAAGTTGACTTTTTAACGGACACCCTAATGCTCACTAACTACATTTTTTCAACCACTTTTTTCTAGTTATATTAACGATAACTCATTTCTCTCAGTGTAATTGAAAAAATTCTGTTAGTTTCAACATTGACCTTCATAAAAGATATAATTTGAAATTCACTAATTATATTATATTTACAAACTATAATTAATTTTAATTTCATAAATTATTTGTTTTCATAATTTCCAAAAAATTTTATTAATTATTGTGAATTTAAATTATTTTTAGCATTCTTCCAGTCTTTTCTCCAATTTTTAGTTATTCTCAATTTCTAAAATTATTTTCTAAGATTTTTCAGAATTTTTCTAAAATTTAAATTTTTTCTTCAATTTTAAATTATTTTTATTTGTTTTAATAATTTCAAATTTTGTTTATTAATGATCGTAAATTTCAATTACTTTTAGATTATTTCTTCAATTCTTTTTCCAATTTATAGTTATTTTTTTTTTTTTAATTGATTTCTAGGATCTTCATGTATTTTTTTCAAATTACAATTATTTTTTCTTTATTTAAAAAAAATTCTGTAGTTTTTTTCAATTATCACACTTAAATGTCATTTATTTTTTACAACTTATCATTGTTTGTATCATATTTTAATTATTTCCGTCAAGTTTTAAAATTTAAAAACATTTTTCAATTATTTTCCAAAATTTATTTCCTTTAATTTTCAATTCTTTACATTTGTTTCATAATTTCAAAAGTTGTAAACTATTTATCTGACTTTTCAATTATTTTATTATTTATATTATTTTTTATATTATTTTCTTCAATTTCCAATTACTTTCGTTCTTTTTCATAATTGCCAAAAAGTTTTTACTTATTTCTCTTTAATTAAAACTTGTTCTGTTTAATTTTAATTTATTGTTATCTTTTTTCATTTATTTTCTTTTATTTCAATGAACTTCTGAAAGTTTTAAGTATTTTTCTCAAATTTTGTTTAACTTTCCTTTATTTAAAATATTATATGTAAATTGTTTAATTATTTTTTCAAATTTTAATTATTTGTTTTTAATTTTAATTTATTTATCTTAATTTTTAACCATGTTTTTTCAATTTTCAATTATTTTCTCTAATTTTTCATTATTCAATTTTGTTTTAATTTACTTTTAAGATTCTAAAATATTTTTCTCAAATTTTAATTATTTTCTTTATGTTTAAAACATTTTTATGATTGTTTAAATTACTTTTCTCAATTTTTAATTGATTTCATTTTTTTTTTAAATCAATTTGCAAAATTTACAATTATTTTGTTTAATTTCAATTATTTTTTGCAATTCTTTTTAATTCTAAAATATTATAAATTTTGTCGTAAATAAATATTTATTTATATTAATTGATTTTTAAATATTATATTTAAAATATTTATTTCTTCTTATTAGATAAATAATTTCTTTTACACTCCGGAGTATCATAGTAATGAGTCAGATATTCAATTGTATAATATGCGAGTGTAACCACATTTTCAAAGATAAATAAAATTTGTCAGTTGAGTGGATAAAAATTTAAATAATTAGGTAAATTAATTATTATTAACCTCTTAACGGCTGGTGGCAACGATTTTTTCAATCAAATTTTGGTTATGGCATTAAGGGGTTGATATTAAAATATTTAAATAATAATTTCAATAGTTGAAGTCAACTATACGAAAAGAAATTCTTTTTATGAATTTTATTTTATTGAATAATAAAATTAAAAGTTTATTTTAGCTACTGGAATTCGAAATGCTTACAGTTATGAAAAATTTATAGAATCTACTAGGATTACGTCCTTATTAAAAATTAGTGCAAATGAGTTCAAATAATTATTCGACTATCGCTATTAAAACTGAGTATCATATTGGATCACATAAATTAAATATTTTTGAATACTTTAATCATTTTTCTGTACAAAAAAGGACTTTATTTTTCATATTTTCTTCAAATACGATAGACATTTTTTAAATCTTTTCAATAACTATAAGAGATGATACAAAAATTACAAAACATTAATGAGTTTAGTATTAGAAACCTTCAAACTTGTGAAGATACTATTTAAATTAAATATTTCCAAATGTTTAAATTCATTCTACCTAAAAATGATCATCCGATTTTAAAAAATTAAGTTTAACCTGTAAAACCTAGTACTATACCCTTCTGGAGTGTAAAGTTGATTCTCCCTGAAATTATCAAGTTTCTTATTTAAAAGCATGAAGTTGAATCTCCAGGATTGTCAGAACGAATATCTTGAGATTGTTGTCCTATAGTTAATACTGATATGCTGTTACGTTTGACACTCCTCAAGGTAATTTTAATTATCCTTTTTTCTCAGTGTAGTAAAAATTTTTTTTCAAATTTTTTTTCATAATTTTTATTTTTTTGAATAAATGTTTACTGCAAAATTATGCACACATCTAGCATAATTTAGCACAACTTTTCATTTTTCATTTAGACAAAATGGCATTTCTGGTTAAAAACTTTTTTTTCAACAATTTTCGGTAAAAAAAATTTATTATTGAAAAACTTTTTACGGCACAATTGGGCACAAACCTAGCACAATTTTGATTTTTTGGAAAAAACAAAATGGCGTTGCCAACTTCTCTGACATAATTCTTATCCAAACTCATCAACTAATATAATCATTTTGATAAGTCAAAAATAATGTATCAGTAAACCATATGACGTAGAATTTTATAAGTTTTACAAATATTTTAATCCCAAGTCCCTATCTAACTTTTTGACCAAAATATCCTGATTTGAATTGACCGGTTTTAGGTTAAATTCCCGGCTATTTCCCAGTTAGTAGACACCCTGATCAAATTGTAAGAAAATAATAGTTTTGTGGCATTAAAATTTTAAAACTAAATTTCAAATTTTTGTTATTTGACTTTGACCCGAAATTTGAAACATAATTATTTTGTTTCGAATCGACTTGCGGGTCAGGTTAATAGCAAAAATTGAAAATTAATTTTGAAATTTTAACACCGTACAATTAATTTTTGTTTTACATTTGATGAATTGATTAACATCTTTAAGAAAAATCCATTAACTTGTATTAAATACTTTGAAAAAACTCCAAAAACTAAATGATTTTGTGTCGGTCCCTGGTTTTGACACAAGATTAAATTAAAATATTTTAGCATATTAAAATCCCTTTTGATTATGATACTTACAAGAATGTAAATGTTTTTAGGCAGGATACTATGGGGCCATACTTAAATTACGTAACACTTTTTTCAGAAATTTTTAGACCCCCCTCGCCCCTGTAACAGTTTTTATAATGTAAACATTTGACAGTTTACACAAGTGTAACAAATTTTCAGATCCGTTACATAATTACGCGTTACGTAATTTAAGTATGGCCCCTATATATATACTGCCCAAAATCAGAGCATCACGTGATCTTAGTTACGACTTTTCCCGCAAGGATCGACACTCCTTCTAATCAGTTTCGGACGTATTTAATTTCGAAAAAGCAGGATTCACCTTAAACCGGTATACCGGTTTTTCTTTCGGTATTTATGGAAACCGGTTTCCGGTTATGAGTTCCCGGTTTTAGTTTTTAAACCGGTTTTCTTTTTTTAAACCGGTTTTCTTCTTTAAACCAGTTTTCTTTTTTATATCGGTTTTTCGTGAATACCGGTTATTCGAACGCAATACCGAATCTAACCTACTTACCAGGTAGACAGGAAAAGTCATTGGTTTGTATCAGTTTTATTGCGTAAATTTTATCATGATGTAGGCGGTTCTTCACTGTAAAACAGGTGTCTTACACGTATCTTATTTTAAGACATAAGACATTTAGAAAGCGTCTTACAGTTATTTTTAAGACACTTTCTCAATGGTTTAAAATTAAGACACCCTAAAATGTCTTAAAAGTGAGGACAAAATAAGACATTTGTTTTAAGAGTGTTGAACCAGTTTTCTTTTTAAATAAAATGGTATTTTAAAAAAACGGCATTTAAAAAATAAAATTTTAAAAATGTATTCGAAATTTTTAATAAGAATTCCCACACTTTAAAACATAAATTTTGAAAGAAATGTTGAATTTGGTTGGTTTTTACTAGAATAAATCACGGAAACTAGTTATATTCAGTGATGAACGAAAAAGTATCAAATATACAAAACAAAAATAAAGTCGAATGATGTGTGAAATGTCTCATAAACATTTTAATTAATAATTAATTGTATCAATACGTTGTTATTGATTATTTTTTTAAATAATTAAATTAATCATTATTTAATTTGTATTTATATTAGTTCAATGTCATTTGTTAACATCATTTAAAAAATTTCCGCCAATTAAAAACGTATTTAAAACTTTAAAAATTGAGGTTATGTGTAACGAAAAATTATGTATATATATATATATATACACAAGTTTTTTATACAATAAGTCAAACAGACATAATTATTCATTATTCAACATCAGTCAATTTTTTCTTAAAGGGTAAAATAATATATATTTTTTATTTCTCCCGTAACCCTTCACTGTATAAATATCTGACCAATATTTCGCAAAATTCAAATCAGTTAAACAGGAAAATAGACAACCCGATTTTTCAAATTTATAAATATAATACTTTAAACTATAAAGATACAATTGAGTAAATTATAAAACATTTTTTTTTAAATAAACAATTATTTTAACTATTTTTACTTAATTACATTAAAAATTAAGTTGCGTTTAATTTAAATTGTGCAAAAAAAATCTGAAAAGTCAATTTAATTAAAATACTATAAAAAAGTATAGATTGTTGGAAAAAATGATAAAATTCTTCACTTACAATTGTAGTTTTTAGTGCGATATGCTTTTTCTGCTTCAGTGATTTTTATTTTCTGCTGTAAATAAGAAAAAATTGGGCATTCAATTTTTTTAATTTTGGAATTCATTTTGTTGCATACATAAACATAAAAAACACGTACAGGTACGTCAATTACACAATTTAATGTCAAAATATAAATTTTACCTTGTGCGACATGACAAATTGTTCCACTTAAAGTTCACTAGATGCAGAAAACTGAAAATCTGACAATTTCTGTTACCGCTTACATTCTGCGAAGAACAAACGACAAGCGACAAACCACCATTACATGAAAACATAAAACAAGCGGAAGATTGCAAAGAGATGGATAGTTTAAACCAAGAAAATTGTAAATGACAGCAGACCAGAGTTGGGAAGTTATGCGGAAGGTTGAAGTCCAATGAAAGTTTAATGAAACATTGAAACGTTTCATGGGCAAAAGTTTCATGAAACTTTGAAAATTTTAAAAATAGTGGGGTTTTATTGAGTGGTGGGGGTAAGAATAAATTTTTGCGCATGCGCTATTTTTCTATAAGGATATTCAAGTTGGATAGGGAGAAATTCAAAATGGCGGCTACCTGGATGACAGGTTTGCATTGCAGTCAATGGGACGAAATCAGTTTTTGTACAATAACTTTTAAAACACAAATTTTCGAACCTATGTTTATTAACAAATTATTTTTCATTTATCGAAAGCTTTTTTTAAAATAATAAAATGGTGTAAAATTTTTATGAGTTTTTATTATTTTAAAAAAAGCTTTCGATAAATGAAAAATAATTTGTTAATAAACATAGGTTCGAAAATTTGTTTTTTAAAAGTTATTGTACAAAAACTGGTTTCGTCCCATTGACTGCAATGCAAATCTGTCATCCAGGTAGCCGCCATTTTAATTTTTTCCCCACCCAACTTGAATATCCTTATCAAGTGTGAGAAGGTTAGGTCTACCTATGTATTTCCGACATCTTGAAATTTTGGAAACTTTTCATTTTGTCAAAGATTCATGAAATTTTATAACCCTACCGGAAACCCGGTTAAATTTTTCAAAAAAGGTGCAAAAAATCGCGTTTTCTGAAATAGTCGGTTTTCTGTGCATTTTACATGAAAAATATATTACATAAAAGAAAAAGTATATAAAATTCTAAGTCTTTTTAAAGAAAGATGAACTTAATTGGCCAAATAGTTCTCGAAGTTTACTAATTTTTTATCACTTTTGCCCGAAAAAACATTGTTTTCAAAAAATAATGCCGAACTTTTTTTTAAGTAATCGGATGACAAAAATAATGTACAGTCGTGGCCATATATGCCTTCCCTCGTCTACGCTTGTCTTATGCACGTGATCATATGCGTAAGACAAGCGTAGACGAGGTAAGGCATCAATGTCCCCGACTGTACATATAGGTTGTAGTAGACTATATTAGCTTTAAATTTCCGTTTAGAAAATTAAATTCGGCCCACTAGTTACCGAGCTATGACCTCCTAAAGTGTACCAGTTTTCACGTTTTTCCACATAGTTGCAAATTTTTTATTTCGGATCGATTGCTCTTGTATTTTATTATTGTTAAATACATAATGCAAGTTTGTTTCTATAAATTTTTGCATTATTTTAAAAATTCAAAATGGCGGATCCAATATGGCGGGCAATATTTTTTAAAAATTGGCTAATTTTCGTGACACTTAATATCTAAGGGTTTTTGGGTTCACTAATTTCGAATTTTTAATCCGATTTAAAACATTTAAAATGGCGGATATAATATGGCAGACGATATTTAAAAATTTGTTTATTTTCATGGTGCATCCAATATATGGTAGACATTATATTTTTTAAAAATTCGTTGATTTTCATGAGACATTATATCTAGGGGCTTCTGGGGTCGCTGATTATAAATCTGTATTTACATTATAAAAATTCTAAATGGTGGACCCAATATGGCGGAAGATATTTTTTTAAAATTTGGCTAATTTCGTGAGACTTGGTATCTAGGAATTTTTGGGGTCGCTGATTACGTATTTGCAATCAAATTTTAAAAATTCAAAATAGCAGATCCAATATGGCGAACGATGTTTTTTAAAAATTGGTTAATTTTCATGACACTTGGCAAGTTGGGGATTTTGGGGTCGCTGATTACGAATTTGCAGTCAGATTTTAAAAATTCTAAATTTCTGATTCAACATTGCGGACTATATATTTTTTTAAAATTCGCTGATTTTCGCGAGACTCTGTATTTAGGGGTCGTTCATATATTACGTAACGCTTAATGGGGGAGGAGGGGGTCAGAAAAAATGAACTTTTTCATGTAAAGCTCCATTACGAGGGGGGGAGGGGGGGGTCCAAAAATAGCAGAAAAAAGCGTTACTTAATATATATGGACGTTATCCCTTAGGGGTTTTTGTTGTCACTGGTTACAAATTGCAGTCATATTTTCAAAAATTTTAATTAATGAATCTAGTATGGCAGACTACACTGATAGAAAATTGGTTAAGTTTCATGAGACTTTTTATCTAGGGGTTTTAGGTGCTGCTGATTATGAATATGCAGAAAGATTTTATTAATTCAAAATGGTGGATTCTTAATTACTGCCAATCAATGCTTCCTTTTTAGTCCAAAAATTTTAAAATAAAAAGGTAAAAAAAGAGTAACTAAATGTTTACCACGTCCACGTCGTGAGTAATGTTAAGAGTAAAATAAAATTAGCTGATAATATTTTTTAGGATCGGTATTTCCAGAACTTAATAAAAATAATAAATAATAATAAATAATAAAAGATCCTCCATTTTGAATTTTTAAATTTTGTTTGAAAATTGGTAATCAGCGACCCCAAAAACCTCTAGATACCAAGTCTCACGAAAATAAGATAATTTTTAAAAAATATCGTCCGCCATATTGGACCCACTATTTTGAATTTTTAAAATGTAACTACGGATTTGTAATCAACGACCTCACACGGGAAAAAATATTGTACACTAGGCGTACTAACCTATAGTACAGCGGTTGCACTATAGGTTATGTGTAACAGCTGCTCATTTTCTGGACTCCAGCAGTCCATTTTTTAGGCAGCTCCTACCTCATAAACATGGGTAGACGATGCCTGGACGGCTCGTGCGGTCGTGCGCCTCTATTGGACACCAGAGGTCCCAAAGTTAGATAGCAGACGTTCCGAAGTTGGGCAGCAGTTTAACATAGTAAACAGACAGCAGTTGCGCATTCTATGGCGCAACGGCTGTCTAAAAGTTTTTCCCGTGCAGAAGCCTCTAGATACAATATCTCATGAAAACTAACACGAATTTTTTAAAAATTTTGTCTACCATATTAGGGGCCGTTCAAAAAACTCGTAACGCTTTTTTAAATCTATTTTGACACCCCCACCCTCTTCGTAATGGAATGTTACATGCAAAAGTTCATTTTTTATACCCCCTCTACCCCCTGTAAGCGTTACGTATTTTTTGAAAGGCCCCTTAGATGCACCATGAAAAATAAAAATTTTTTAAATATCGTCCGCTATATTATATCCACCATTTTGAATTTTTAAAATCGGATTGAAAATTTTTAATCAGCGCCCCCAAAAACCCTTAGATACCAAATACCAAGTGTCACGAAAATTAGCCAATTTTTAAAAAATATCGTCGGCCATATTGGATCCGCCATTTTGAATTTTTAAAATAACGCAAAAATTTATAGAAACAAACTTGTATTATGTACATAACAATAATAAAAAAAAGAACAGTCGATCAAAAATAAAAAAATTTGCAACTATGTGCCCAGTAAAAAGGGGCTTATTGAGCAAGCGTTTTGGGCTAGTTGAGCAAGCCGTCTGCTCAATTGTCCAAGCGGCATTTGGACAATCGGGGTGGTTGCTCGATCATCCAATGCATTATGCCCAATCATCCAAAAGGTATTTCGAGCTTAAAACTGAAGAAAAGCAACTTAACTTTTGAGAAAGCATTAAGAAATATTAAATTATGGATCAATACGAAAAACTGTATAATAAAAATACGTATACTAAGAATAAACAACATTTTAGAAAAGTAGTGATTTATTGACACACAGGGAGCAGAACACCTGACTAGCAGAATAGACGTTAGTCGTTACCAATAAAAATTTTTCTACCGCGAGAGAATAAATTGTGATTGGCTACGTCTATTCTGCTCGTCAGGTGTTCTGCTCCCTGTGTGTCAATAAATCACGACTTTTCTGAAATGTTATTTATTCTTAATATACGTATTTTTATTATACAGTTTTTTGCATTTAACCATAATATAACGTTTCTTAATGTTTTCTCAAAAGTTAAGTTGCTTTTCTTCAGTTTTAAGCTCGAAATACCTTTTAGATGATTGGGCATAATGCATTGGATGATCGAGCAACCACACCGATTGTCCAAATGCAGCATGGACAATTGAGCAGCCGGCTTGCTCAACTAGCCAAAACGCTTGCTCTATAACCCCCTTTTTACTGGGTGGAAAAACGTGAAAACTGGTATACTTTAGGAGGTCATAGCTCGGTAACTAGTGGGCCGAATTTAATTTTCTAAACGGAAATTTAAAGCTAATATAGTCTATTACAACTTTTATGTACATTATTACGTAAAAAAAAGTTCGGCATTATTTTTTGAAAACAAGGTTTTTTCGGGCAAAAATGATAAAAAATTAGTAAACTTTGAAAGGGCATAACTCGAGAACTATTTTGCCAATTAAGTTCATCTTTTTTTAAAAGACTCAGAATTTTATATAGGGAAGAGTGGCCATCAATGTACCGGATTTTTTTCAATGTCATAGTACTTATTCAATTTCACCAATTTCAAGCACTTCTTTGCATCAATATAAAACTATAACACTTCTCTAGATAATGCACACATATTATACACGATTTATTTTGATTAAATAATAAAATTTAAGATTTTTCTAAACTAACAAGCTATTTTCATTTTCAACAACCTGGGTACACAATGAACCACCTCTATAAAAACACTAAAAATGTTCAACAATAATAATATTGCGTTTTCACTTTGTAAAAAAACTTATTTTTTATCAAATACTATAAAAAATTATTACTTAACACTTTTTAATTGATAATGTATAACATAAATATACCTCAAACTTAAGTTAACTAGCTAACATAGCATTTCAGTTTTGCTATGTTGAAAAGAGTACTGATAATAATCGCTGTAACATGCTGTACGCATGCCTAGTTTTTTAATCAGGCATACCACTCGGAAAATCGAAAATACACTGAAATTCCAGGTGTTTCATTGTTCCCCGGTACATTGAATCAACATGACATTTGCAACAAAAATGGTTTTTTATAACTTCATCCAACATTCCAAAATCTTTATCTCATTAGAATATTGTAGTTAAGGCCAGATATAAAATAAATCGTAAGTACATTTATTTTTAAATTGTCATATTTCAATTAAAAAACGTGTTTGTATTTCAAGTAAATTTTTTTTTCAGTGCATCAAAAACAGTTTTTTTCAGTTTTCTCTGTAAAGAATAAATCCACATTTCTCAAATTTATGGACGTAGTGTGTTTACGCAAACTTCATTTATATTTAAAATTAGGAGAATTTTTATTTAATTGTTTCTGAGAAAATTGAAATGGTTCATTAAAAAAACTGGTACACTGATGGCCACTCTCCCCTACTTTTTCTTTTATGTAACATATTTTTTACGTAAAATGCACAGAAAATCGACTATTTCAGAAAACGCGATTTTTTGCACTTTTTTTTTTAAATTTAACTGGGTTCCCTGTCGCCACGCCTGCCGAAAACTTAGGGTCTTTATTGTATGCCAAAATAAAGATTTTAAGCCAAAAACATCAAACTTCAGAGTAGTTACCGTAAAATACGTTTTTTCTGATTAAAGGTAATTTACCTAACGTAAATTGTGTATGTATACATGGTATTTTATATAACTTTTAGTGGTGAAAAATCTCCTTTGTACCAAAAAAAGGAAATTAGACTATGAACAGCAATAAAAGTTAAGAAACAGTTGTGCTCCATATTTTTTTACATTTTTTATAAGTTTTTTACGTAAATCACATTTTTTACGTAATTTACGTCAAAAATTCCAAGTTACGCACATCCCTGAATACGTACACCTAGGTGCATAAATGCCTTACCCCCAACCTCTCTCTCTTACTCACGTATTCTCATGCGCAGGGACAACTAGTTGGGGGTAAGGCATTTATGGCACCTAGGTGTACAATCATGTATAGAGCAAACCAGTGTGACGTCACAAGTCCGTTAAATTTTGTCATTTGTCAAGAAGGTTGGGTCCGAAACCCAAATTTACATTGAAATGCATGGGATTATTATTATAAAATGATTTTACGAGTAATTTATTGTAAAATTGCATAAATTATTGCAATTAAAAGGTAGAATATGTTTTTTGCGTCTTTGTAATATACTTTATGTTTCTTATCAATTATTTAATTTGCACTTAACAGGTGAATAAACAACCAGAATGACAGAACTTCCTAACCTATTTTCAATTTTTCAGTATGTTTTTGGCATTTAAAAATAAAGCAAATAACTGATAATATGTATGAATATATTTTAGAAACGTAATAAAATATGTTTTATTTCGCATCCTTAATAATTCTAACCGTATTTTATTGTATTGTTATAAAAATCACTTTTTATTAAAATTCCCATACATTGCAATGTAAATTTGGGTTTCGAACCCAACCTTCTTGACAAATGGCAAAACGGCAAAACTTAACGGACTTGTGACGTCACACTGGTTTACTCTATACATAATACATTATAATACTTACCCATCTCTGCTCCGGCCTTATTGTTTCCAACTTCCAACCTATAATTTGACTGTCAAAATAGACGCTCACAATTACATTTTTAAATATTATTTTCTAATTGTTTCTGATTTCCAGTGACAGATAAAGTTTTTAATCTTATTTATATTTAATAACATATTGAAAAGGTATATTTTAGTTATTTTTAAAAGAAGCTATAAGTTAATATATTTTTTATAAACCTTATAAAATAAATCCTTTATTTCAATAACAATAACTACAGGTTGAATGTCACAAAAATCATGTATGTGTACTAAATAGACTTTTAACAACTAGTTTGTTTATTATTTTCGCTTTGAATTTTACAATCTGTTTAAGAAATACACTTAAATTAAATCGATTCTGCAGTCTTATCATAGGTAAAATTTTTTTTGCTTTTGCGGGATTTTATTTTTATGTTACACATAACCTCCAATAAAAGATAAATTTAGTTTAATTTAAGAAATATAAAAATGACTGATGTTATTTTAATAATTATAAGTAGATGAATAACATTTTGGCAGTATTTAAAAGATGAATTATTCTATTAATAAAAACAGAATTAGGCTTTCTATTTACAATGCGTCTAAAGGTCCGTTTAGATAGACAAATTTACTATAAAGTAATTCACCCGGTTTGTAAAACATTGACGCATTAAATAGAATTAGTTAAAATTCTTGGGGCTAAACGGGTAAATTTTAACCAATTTGTTTTACTCTGTCAATATTTTACTAACCGGACGTTTAGATGAAAAATTGTGTCTGTCTAGACAGACTTTCAGACACTTTGTTCTATTTGTTGTTATAACGATTGTAAATCTATTCTGTTAAAGAGTGTAGAAAAAATCTATTTTGTTGCACTAAATAATAATAATACTTATTTTTAAACAGGGATTCATTAAGGATGTCAAATGAAGATCCCACATGTGTTTTAAAAATGCTAAAAGATCTGAGATCTGGTACAGATGCATATAGACGTAGCACTGGAATACCACTGCGTCTTTCTAGTGACTCACAATTTTCTATGAAAAAAACTTTAAAAGAAGAAGAATGTAATACACCTCCAAAACGTGCTAGACTGGATGAATCTCTCGATTCTACTTCCACGGATACGGTGCCAAAAAGTCCATGGGAATGGAGACGTTTAAAAGGAGAGGTAACTTTAAATTTAAAACAATAGTCTATAATAAAAATCCACAAGATTCATTCATTCTTTCATTCTGCCTACACCTAAAGTTCGGCACATAGATATTTTTTGTTTTAAATCAGTTACTTTTTTAAAAAAATGTATTTAAATTGATTAAAATTAAAATTTATAAATATCATTTCAAATAATTTTAATTTCATTAATCAATAAATCTATAGTTTTCAACAGTTTTCAATATACAAGTATTCTCTTTAAATTTTATAATTTATTCTTTAATTTGTTTAAAATTATTTTGTTCTGTTGTCGATTATTCTCGACACATTTCGAATTTTTCTTCCAATTGTCAATTATTTTCTTTAATATTTAATTATTTTAGTCATTTTGTAATTTTCCTTTTAATTAGCAATTACAGGCATTACAGACAGTCACCTTTTCACCTTTTTTCAATTTTGTCATTTTTTTCACCTTTTTCATGATTTGTCACCTTTTTCACTTTCTTTTAATGACTTGTCACCTTTTTACATCTTTTTTTATCTTTTTTGGGGTCAAAAATATATAATTTCTTGTAAATATTTCGAAGTATGTTCATAAAATTCAGATTCAATGTTTGAATTTAGTTTTATTGATGATTGATACAACAACAAAAAATCCGATTTACTAGTATATAAAAAAGCCATAAAAAAGAATAGAGTCGAATAAACAGTTAACTAATCTTTTCTATGTTCCTGCTATTTATATAAATAGAATTAAAATCACCATAACATACCATTTTCGTCAGTTTGTAATTTTTCTTTCAATTCTCAATTATTTCCATTATATTTCAATTTAATTCTTATATTTTCAATTTATTTCCTCCATTTTTAATTATTTTCATTAATTCTCAATTATTTTCTTCAATTTTCAATTATTTTATTCAGTGTTCAATAACCCTCGTCTTTTTTCAATTGTCAATTATTATTGTGAACTTTCAATATAATTCTTAAATTATCTTCTTCAATTTTCAATTAAATTCATCAATTTTCATTTATTTTCTAAATTTTTCACTATAATTTTATTCAGTTTTTAATTGACAACTTAATATTCTTCAATTTTGTAATTATTCTGTAATTTTTAAAATATTTTGTTCTGTTGTCGATTATTCTCGACAGCTTTCGATTTTTTTTTCAATTTTCAAGTATTTTTCTTATTATTTAATTAATTTAGTAATTTTTCTTTTAATAATAAATTATTTTCTTACAAATTTAATTTAATTCTTTAATCTTCAATTTATTTTTTCAATTTTTAATATTATCTTCAATTATAATTCTCGTCTTTTTTCAATTATTTCTTTCAAGTATTAACTATTTTCCACAATTTATAATTATTTCCTACAAGTTTTTCAATTATTCTCTTAAAACTTTATAATATTCTTTATTTTTTTAAATTCTTTTGTTTTGTCTATTAATCTAGCCATTTTTTTCGAATTTTGTTTCCAATTGTCTATTATTTTCGGCATTTTCCAGATATTTTCTTCAATTTTTCATTTATTCTCGTCATTTTTCAATTATTTCTTTCAATTATTAATTTTTTTTCGCAATTTCCAATTATTTTCTAAAAATTTTTCAATTTACAATTATTCTTAAAGTTTATAATAATTATTCTTTAATATTTTGTTCTGTTGACAATTATTCTCGACAATTTTCTAGTTTTTTTTCAATTGTCAATGACTTTCTTAAAATTTTAATTTAATTCCTTAATCTGTAATTTATTTCTTCAAGTCTTAATTATTTTCTGTTCTTAATTATTATTTTTTATTTGAATTTCCAGTCTTCAATTTTCAATTATTTTATTCAGTATTCAGTAATTCTTACCTTTTTTGAATTATCAATTATTTTTTTCAAATTTGAATTTAATTCTTAAATTTTCAACTTGTTTCTTAATTTTTTTATTATTTTTTCAAATTTTAATTTTTCAGTTTTCAATTATTTTCTTCTACATTGCACAATTTTCAGCTTTTTTAATTACTTTTTTTTAATCTTTAATTATATTCTTTAAATTTCAATTTCATTTTTCAATTTTTCAATTATTTCCTGCAATTTTTTCAATTTTGAGTTATTTTCTTAAAACTTTATAATTATTCTTCGATTTTTTCTATTTTTTTGTTCGGCTGGGTATTAGTTTAGCCATTTTTTGAATTTTGTTTTCAATTGTTTATTATTTTCGTCATTTTTAAGATATTTTCTTTAATTTTGTAATTATTTTCGTAATTGTAATTATTTATTGCATTTGCAAAAATGTAGTTTTAAATGACTAAAAACAATGCAAAGTTTTTCGCGCCCTTGAGCGCGTGTTAATATTGATACTTATTTTATATTTGGTCATGGAATTTGATGAAAAATGGTCTGGTATGAAATAAAACATCCCTGTTTTAAACAGATTTCAGTTTGTTGTTTGTTATATTTTTTGTCACCTTTTTGGCATCTTTTTCAGGGAAAAAGTGATGTGATACCTGTATTTGCACTGTATATTTTATTTAAACCGACTTATTTTTCTGAAAAGATACGAATTAATTAATTACGTTATGTTTTCACAAACATTATTTTTATTTCAAATAGTTGAAATAAATAATTGATATAAATTAGGGAAAATTCAGGGAATTTTTCTTTGAAGTTGCCAGACGCCCTAAAATATTAGCTATTATATATCATATGATCTTAGATCTAGATTGTTTTGATATTCTTGTTAATTTTGCAAAGCTTATTTTTAATTATATATAGAATCCTAAATTTTTTTATTTTATTGCAGATGATTTCATTAAAGATAAGATTAACTCATCAAGAATCTATGGTGGAACAATTGCATAAATTACGTCGTGAAATGGAAGAAGTTTTCAATAAAGAGAAACATATTCTAGAATTGCAAATAGAACAAAACAAGCAGATAACTAATCAATTAGAGTTAAGAATTGATGTAGGTAGAAGAAATTTACAAGAGTCTCGTGAATTACAGGCAGCAGCCGAAAAAGATTTAATTCAGGTATTGCAATTTTTTTCAATATTTATAAAAGGAAAAAAATACTTGTATTTTTCGATTTTCTCTACTGAAATTTAACATTCTAGGTGAAATCGAGACTGGAACATGAAATTGCCCTATTGCAGGAAGAAAATACGGATTTAATAAGAGAACTGAGAGAATTTACCGAGAAAGAATCATCACTCTCACCGAAGAGTAAAGATGATGATTCTTCTGAGACTCAATTGAAATTAGAACTTGCCGAGGCTAGAATCGCTGAACTTGAGTCAAAACTAAAGGAATCTGTTGATTATCAACAACAAATCGAACTTGAAAAGGTTGAGATTCAAAATTTAAAGAATAAAATTGAAAGTTTGGAATCGGAACGTGCACTTTGGGAAGAAGGAAAGCAGTTAGTTTCACGAGCTGCTAAGGCCACCGAAATTGAAAAAGAATTAAATTGTGCTAAGGAAACTATTTGCAATTTAAGAGAATCAGTAAAAGGGAAATTAATTTTAGAAGAACAAATTTCTACTCTTAATCAACGGTTTGTTGATCATACTTTTTGAACAAAAATTTAAAGAAACTTTTATTAATTAATTTAAATTATTTATGGGTTGACAAAAATTTTAATAGTCGAAAAATTAAATTATGTTTCAGTTTGGAACGTATGGAGCAAATAGAAGAAATGGTATCTCAGTTGCAAACACAGCGAGCCGAGTTATTTGATCGTCTTTCTGAATATGAATCTATCGGATTTACAGGAGGTCCTGCCGTTCTTAAACGGGAACTTAATCGTTTGCAGCAGGCAGAGGCTGTTCTAACCTCTGAAGAGGGACATCTCCGTTCAAAACTAGAAGCTTCCCAAAGAGAATGTCAGAGTCTTCAAGGAAAATGGGAAGATACCAAAAAACTTTTGTCGGACAAAATTGTCACAGTAGAGAGAATGACTAAACTTATAAGTAGAACACAAAAAAAAGTGCTTCTTCTCACTAGAGAAAGGGACAGCTACCGACAACAACTTGATTTATATGAAAAGGAAATAACAATTTCTGATCCTAATAATATAATGTCTGAAAGAATACCTTCTCTAGAGCGTGCCCTCGAAGGCTACAGGTAAATAATTACATACCGTCGAGCGGGGCTATTTTGTGCACAAAACCGCTCTTTTTTTACTCTATGCTTTATTAAAATTCAGAATTTAAAAAAATAAAAAATTTAACTATTCGGTAAAGTTGTGGACATCCTTCTAAAGATGTCCTATGAGTTAGCTGACGAAAAATTTTTTTTGTCTTAGTTATAGGAACTCGTGTACAAAATAGCCCCACTGATTTTTTACAGCCGAATAAAAAATAGTTAATATAATTTATATAATAAACATACGATAGATTTTCATTATTTGTACATTCATGAACAGAAACATCGTTTACAGAAAGAAAAAGGTCAATTTTTACGATTTTATACAAAATTTACGAAAAAGTGAATTTTTTTTATAAGAATTCAATGATAATTTTCAAGGGCTTTGCGGCGTGTTAATATTAAATGAAAAAAAATACATATCTTATATTTTTCGCTAAAGAACAAAATTGGTGGGTAAGGTTTATGAAAAACGATTTTTTTGGGTCACCCTAATATATCACTAAACGCAGAATTCTTCAAGCTTCCAAACAATCTAAGTTTCAAGTCTCTATCTTTTTTTTTAAATTAAACTATCATCTTCTAGGTCAGTAGAAATTTTTCACTGTCCGCACACCCACCGTACCGACAATTCCTGACCACAGTGGAGATTTTTCTGGATAAAGTTGTCTGTAAGGATCGCCACTGTATACTCATTCGAATTTTTTCCTACTTTTGAAGGAAATTAGGCTCGATTTTATTTATCGAGTGTCTACTCCTTATACTTTTGGTAAAAAGGAGATGAGTAAAATGGATTCAGACGTTTAAATGCGCGCGTTGATCACGTTTTTTTTACGAATGCCCTCAAATGCCTACAAACAAATCAGTAGGCATTGCTATGAAAAATTGAACATGCTGATGGTTATGTTTTACTGTGACTATTATCATTATCAACATTTTGCTGCTTAAATTTAAATATGTTAACAATCTAACTGCAGTTAAATAGTAGGGCAAGATAGCATGAAATGATAACGCTAAATTCAGCACTTAATGATAGAACGTCCAAGCGTGAATCTTCCGGCAGGACAGCCCACCGATCGTCTTCCATTGCAAGTCTCACGTCATTTGAATTTAGAAATTTGAACTTTGCATGCGCTAATAGCTTATTTCTTTACCTTTCTAACCATGTTGTTAACTATGTTTTTATCTTAATTCATATTCATTTTATAACGCGATTTAGTACGTACTCGCGGAAGGATTTTTTGTCCTGCCGCAAGGACGTTGGACGTTTTATCATTAATGTCATTTTCTTCTTTGTCTTCCAAGCAACAAAAAATAACAAAATGACTTATGATTATTATGTTTAATGCATTTTTTTTGCTTCATTTTGTTCCGATAAAATATTAACGTTATCCACGCAATCACTTAGTTTTTCACTTCAATAATGTGATTTAGTTAAAATAGAACACAAGACATAAAATAAAATGATGCCACGATGATGCGCTGCAAAGTATGCAAAAATGAACGATTTCAGATGCATTACGACTTTTTAATCTGACAAAGACATTGAACGACATTAACTTAACTGCGCATACCTTTTAATATCATATTTTCATTTGTCATTACACATCAGAAAACTTTTCTATACCAGGGCTGCCATTCTCGAAATTGGAAACACACTATGATTATGGGTGGGTCAATGTTTCCTGGGCAATGATGACATGCGTCATTCATGAAAAGAATTGTTCATTATAATATTTCATCTAATTTTTTTAGATTTTTATCACATCGAAAGTCCTAAGCCCTAAAAGCAGATTATAATAGAATCTACACTTGTCACTATATTTTTAAAAACTGAATTCAGAGTTATTCAAACATTTTGAAATAAATGTGAATAGGGAACGTTGACAAATGACGTCACGCTATAGGGGAGAGATAGGAGAGGTTTTAAATGTTACGTCACGAAAATTTTTTTAAAATTGAAAATTAATTTAAACTACCATTTAAAGTTACATTTAAAGTACGCATTAAATAATTGATCAGTATTTTCCTATTTTTATATTTAAGGACGCTTATACCCTCAAGCGGTTCTCATTCTATAGGACCATGATAGTCAATATTCTTTTAATTTCATTTCTTCTTATAATTTGGTTTCTAAGTAGTATTTTGTAGTTAAAATCATGACACAAACAAATTTTATTAAAAAAAAAATTTCCCGTTGAAAATTTCAAGCTATTAAAATTTTTTCTTCATGATTATTTCAAAAAAGTGAAGAATTACTACACTTAAATAACATTTTCTTAACAACGGTACGGTAAATTAATTAAATATTGTGGTAAAAGTTGTATTACATTACAGTTTAAAATATATTAGTTTTTTAAAAAAATTTGTAGAACCGTGTTTTTTTAATTAATTAAAATATAGTCATTTTGCGCGTTTTGTTACTGTTTCCATGTAAAAGTACCAACTTTATAAATTTATATCTTAAAAACGGAACGGTAAAATTCAATAAAATTGTAACAGTACATGTAAAGTAATGCATTTAATATGTCATTAAAATTTTATAAGAATGTGTAGAAAATGGTTTTTTGGATAAACCTCCTTAATGAAGTAATTAATACTTAAAGTTCAAAGTACACGATCTGAAACGGTAATGTATTTATTGCTTGCAAAATAAGAAAATTCTGTAATAAAAGTGTAATAATCTATATTAACGAAAAATCAGTAATAAAAATAATTGACTGCAAATTTAAAATAATAAAACCGATTGAAAATTGTTACTATTGATTTTTTTTATTAAAGTTGAAAATAAAGTTAAACTAAAAATAGAGCGGGGGGGGGGGGGGGAAGTCAAGAAACGTGACGTACATTTAGGGGTACGTGTTTACTCTTACGTAACAGAGCGTGACAGGAAGGGGGGGGGGGGTCAAAATGTTGGAAAAAATACGTGACGTTATTTGTGAACGTTCCTATATATAAATAAATTAATATTATTACGGAAAGGAACGCATACACTGAAAAAATCTTGGGTGACGATTAGACCGAGAGTTCACGAATTAGATACTATACGACTTTAATTCGGGGGAGTCGCCATCTTTGGCGATCAGTGATTCCAAATGGGAAGAATAGGGATCCCGATTTAAGATCGTACTGCTCTTGTGAAATTAGAACATTTATCCGCTCAAGGTGTCGTCCCATGTCAGGGTGAAAGCGTCGGCGGAAAACGAAAACCATGTGAGTGAGAGAGAACATGATATCTGCTCTTCTCTTTCTATCGCATTCTTTACGCTTTTCGCCGACGCTTTTACTCCGAAATAGAACCACACCTTCAAGATTTTTCTGTGTAATTAACACTGGATTTTTGAATAATAAAAGAGTATCTAATTTATTATATTGGAATAGGGTGCCAAGTGATCCTAGCAATCCGGAAAATTTCTAGAAATTTAATACAGGTTATCATTGTCCAGTATAATTTTTAATAAATTTAACCGCTAGATCGCACATTGGTCCAGAAATGAATTTCCGCGGACAGATACGCCTACGGGTCTCAATTCTTAACCGATTTAAACTTTTTTTTTTTAAATACTCTGCATTAAATTCTTAACAAACGTAAGAGAAGCGATTTTTAGTTTAATTTGTAATTTAAATGTTATGTTAATAAACGTAGCATTAAATATTTAAAATGGTAAAAAAGTACATCGAAATATTTTTTCAATTAAAGAAAAAACTTGTTTTTGTATTTTTTGAGGATAATTAAACAACTGATACAATAGTACAATTGACTATGAGTATGTTATATTTTATGTGGTTTCTTAAAAATAATTTTATTTAAAAAAAAAACAATTTTGTAATAATATAGTTTTCCTAATATGTTAAAAATATTTACCATAAAAGTTGTACATCAAAAATGAAAATTCGGACAATGTATTTGTTTTTGATCTCTATAAAAATTGTAAATGTTTATATTTTACAAAAGTTTTACGTTAAGAATTCTATTTGTAAAGTTATTAACATAACCTTTAAATTACAAATTAAACTAAAAATCGCTTCTCTTACGTTTGTTAAGAATTTAATGCAGAGTATTCTAAAAAAAAAAAGTTTAAATCGGTTAAGAATTGAGACCCGTAGGCGTATCTGTCCGCGGAAATTCATTTCTGGACCACTGTGGATCGTACAAAAACTTATAAAATTATAAACTTGTAATTTGTGTTCCCTAATTTTATGCATTTGAGCGACGTATGAATTCGTTTTCAACAATACCAATTTAATAAAAACGAATAATTATTTAATGTTTTCAGAGAATTGGTTGCAAAATTAGAGTCAGATTTAGAAATTAGTGACTCAGGAAAGCAAAGGGAAGAATGCAGAAAATTACAAGCGGAAATTGCAAACTTAAAAGCCGAGCTAGAACATCGAGCTTTAAAGGGCGATTTTAATTGTAATTCGAGAATTTTACATTATCGAATGAATCCTCAGGCTATTGCGGAACAACAAGCAGAAGAGAAACAAAAATCTCTTTTGCGTGAACTCGAGGAATTGCGTGCTAAAGTTGGTTCTGAAAACACAGGAGCTGTTGGAGTTTCTTCTCTACATGCCCAAGGTACATCATTGTTAATATTATTTATTCTTTTATTTTTACACTGAATATTTGACAGAGAAAATAAAAACAAAGTTTAAATCTTTTTAAACCAACATTAAAAGATAATTTAATTACACAGATCTACAAAATAAGATTTTTTTAGATATCGGAGTTGTTTTCAATGTATTTTTGTCATTTGAGCACGATCCCGGGTCCCAAAATTGCCCAGTACGTCAGGATTTTGAGAAAAGTGGGAGTAAAGAAATAGAAAAACGTGTTTTTGGGGGTTTTCAAAATTTCTTCTCTCTTTAACCTGACGTGTTAGAGACTTCTTTAGGTCTTTAATTAAAACTTGAAACGTGCATTTTAAGACATATTCAAAAGACAAAAAAATAGTAGATTTTGAGAAAAAAGGGTGTGATGATCTGATTTTTCTTAGTGAATTAATCAAAATTTATTTAATTATATATTTTGAGTATTTAAAGAAAAATTTGCTCTAGAATTCGCTCGTCGTATCGTAAATTATCTGAAACAATTATTTTGGGACATCCATGTTGCAAAATAATCTTCTCTTTTATATTCTGAATGACGGTGGTGCATTGGGAGGTTAAATTTACGGAGGCAATTGGCAATGAAGAACGAGAAAGATAATCCGGAAGGCGATTTTCTGTTCCTTTTCGGTAGCGAACTTCTAAGTCCCATTGCGCCATTTTCATAATTCATCTAGCAAGACGTCCGGAGGGAGTTTCAATGGAGTCCAGTCACTTCAAAGACTGATGATCTGTTATCACGATAAAATGATAAACTTGTAGGTAGTGGCACATCTTCCAAATTCATCATTTTACTGCGAGACATTCCAGTTCAGTAGCTGAATAGTTCTTCTCGGCAGATGCTAGTGTGCGACTTGCATATGCGATTTTATTTTCTGTGGACTCTACTCCTTGAGTCAAAACTATTCCTAGACCCTCTAAACTCGGATCCGTCTGTAGAAAAAAACTTTTGTTCCAATCGGGACATGCTAGTACTGGAGCTTCAGTGAGTCTGCGTTTGACCTCGGCTAAAGCGTTCTGCTTCATGAATCCCTACTCCCAGGGCTCATCTTTCTTCAAAAGTAGCGTTAGTGGAGAAATGATGGCTGATATATTTTTCATGAAGCGGCGATATAAGGAAACCATTCCTAGAAACTGACGTAGATCTTTAAATAACCCAGATTAAACTTCCGAGAGAAGTCGTATGTTCTCTTAAAACGTTTCGGAGACAATGACTTTGACATCCAAATACGAAAATACTTTTGTAGCCAATTCTGGAGAGATGACTTGGTCGATTTATCTCTGAAATGTCGCTGGAGCGGAGTGTAGTTCAAAAGGCATGACTACAAATTCAAAGAGTCCTAAACCAGGAACTGTAAACGCAGTCAATGGACAGATGGATCATTTTAACTTCACTTGCCAGTATTCGTTTTTCAAGTCAATCGTAAATAAATATTTTGCGCCTTTAAATGATCTAAAATCGTATTAATCCGAGGTAAAGGATATGCATTCTTTGTCGTGACTTTATTTAAACGCCTAAAGTCAATGCAAAATCTACATTTTCCGTTTTTCTTTTTAACCATGACCACTGGAGAACTCCACGGACTTCGTGACCTTTAGATAACGTCAGCCTTGAACATCTCGTCTATTTCATTTTCAATTAAATATTGAACTTGCGGATTTCTTGGTTGGTAACGCTGCTTGAGTGGTGTTGTTTCTTCTAATCGAATTTCATGCTCCAAAAGTGGAGTACTTCCACGCACGTCCTTGAACTTTGCCTTCTGAGATTCGATGAATTTTTTCAAAAATTCTTCTTGATTATCTTGAAGTTTGGTTTATCCCACTGAAAAAACCGGAGTAAATTTAATATTTATATTATGGCACCCTTTCAACAAATCACTGTTATCAAGCAATAACGAACAATTTAATTTATTTAAAATATCTATTCACAGGAGCATTTCTTGGGAAAGATTTTCCATTACTAGAAATTTGTGTTTAATATCTTTCTTCGTTCTTTACGTTTTCTCTAGTTCTCAACCCATCGTCCAGATTTCCTCCATTCTCTCCTGCTCCTCCTTGTCCGTTCTCCGCTGGACCCTCTTCTTTTCTTTCTTCGTTCTTCCTTTATCTTTCCTCCGCTGTCACGTTTCTACTTATGTTACTGTCCTCTTCTTTATATCCCATTTATATCCAGCCGTGTCTTCCTCTGCAACCCAAATTTCCGGTTTTGCCTTTACAAAGGCCACTAAACGTCGTTTCAATTAGCGCACTATTCTAGTAGAGTCAACATTAACTTGTTTTAATTGATCTTCTAATTCCGACTTAGTTAATTGGTAAATCCAAGACACTCCCATTTTTAGTCACTATATTTATTTTATTTTTTTAAGATTTAATCTAGTGATTTAAATTTCATTTAAATCACTAGATTAGTAACCTCACGACTCAGTGGTACACAAAAACTGAAAAGAAGGCAAAAAAATTGTTTTAACTAAAACAATAGCTCGCATTAGAGGACGTTAATTTCAGCTCCTTACAGTAGTTTATATTATACCCACTTGTAGTGGTATTGATATAAAGCCCATTGGTGGGAAGAGATGCTATCCTTTCTTAAAAAATTAAGTTCTTCTTAAATGACTTATGGCTTAGCCGACTGTCAGAACTAGCAAAAACGAAGAAGAAAAGAAACTATTGAGATTTTCTCAAGTTAAGTAAGTTGCGGTAAGCTTTGTATGTTATGGTAAGTTGCATAAACAACCCTGCTGTTATTGGCTGGTATGAATGTCCAAGTCAGTCCACAATATCCGTGAGACAACAAGTCCAATGTAGGTATAAGAGTCTCGGGGAGGGGACTGGTGGGAACGGATGAAACATGAACCCTACCACTTGCAAAACAAAGCCAAAATGAAAGTGTCTCAACAGTAAAAATAATACAAAATAAATAAAGAGAAATATCTCAACATCAAAATTAACAAAATAGACAAAAAGGGTAACCCCGAGCAAGCCGGCAGCAGAAATCCAGCCGTAGTATCCAATAAAGCATGGTATTGCGATGCAATGTCAGCAATATCACCAATAACTAATCACCAAAGGTGATCTGTCATAAGTTCAATCACTGAGCATTAACATAAACAATTATCCTGTAAGAGAACCATTAGCACAGCTGCATTTGGGATCCCAGCAATCGAGAGCTAACCCAATTATCACAAATTAACAAAACATAAAAATAAATAAAACTAAGATTACTAAATTATTATAAAACCGACAACAATGTCCCAGGATAAAAAAACAAAAACCGGCTCTGGTTATAAGTTTGTACTTGAGTTAAGTTTAGTTGGCCATGTAAACAGAAATTACTATTCAAGGTAAGATAATAAGAGAGTTTAAAAGGACCTTGTAACGAATTCAGTGGCCTTGACAAAGGTAAACATAGGAGAGACAATACCAAGTTGATGCGTATACGACCTTGGAAGAAAGCAATTGATAAAATTCCAGTTCGAGATACTTTGTCAGCAGAAACTCCAATATAAAATTATAAAACTTGACTTGGCAGTGAGGCGACTTTCCCCGATGGTGATTGCAAAGCAGAAAACTGGACCGACTCCATGATATGATAGAATTTGCGACGAGCACAGAGCAAAAGTCCAGGGCACTGATGAATGATGTAGAAGATGATATGGATTTAAGGGGAAAAGATGTCTCGCCACCGTGTCACTTTTCGCACGAGCACAAGTCCAACCGCACCATTTAACAAAGAGTCTAATAGTTCAATTCATCGTTAGAGTCCGCAGAATTTGTGAAACACGTGGTGTGAGAAAATCTCACAAAAACGGGCTATCCAACCACACACGAGAACGGTCGAATACCGACTCCAAAAATTAAGTTAATAGTTTTACTAAATAATACCAAACCAATCAAATTGGACCATGTTTTTGGAGGACTTTACCCCCACTTTTCTCAAAATCCTGAAGTGATATGCAATTGAGTAGCCGAATGCAATAACTCGCTAGGCGCTCGAACACGCGTAAAAGTATTGTCCAAGCCAAATTTTTGGAGTCGATTTTCAAATTGTTTAAAATTTTTTTTTAAAAATATAAGGTTATAGAGAAGAAAAAAGCGCATCTTTTTTTATCTTGCATTTTTTTGTAGAATGCATACTTTTAATAACAAAAATTAAAAACATGAAAAAAAATTTTTGTAAAATCAATTACTTTTTAATAAATATCACATCATATCTCAGCTAATTATTAATGAAATTGATTAAAATTTGGTACAGGTATGCAGTATATACTAGTGAAGCCTTCAAGCACAGTAAACTCTTTAAAAAATGATATTGTTTAATAATATTTAATACAAAAGTAATAAGTTCAATTATGTAAGTTCTCTAACTTTGAAGTCAAAAATTTGTGTTTATTATTTAAAATAGTACTAACTTGTAGTGGGAAAGTTTTTCATTTAGTATTAAGGAAGTTTTTTCCCCACAGTTTGAAACTAATAATCGTATAAACAAGGAATCATAACTAGAATTGTGAAACGTTATTTATTTCTATCGTTGCGTCCGCCATATTGCCATGCGGGCTACGTCAACACTTTCTCTAAAAAAAGATGCGCTTTTTTCTTCTCTATAACCTCATATTTTTAAAAAAAAATTTAAACAATTTGAAAATCGACTCCAAAAATTTGGCTTGGACATATATCCAAAACTACTCCGATATCTAAAGAAAAAACCTTGTACACCTGTGTTGTTATTATTATTAAGAAGCGATTCTACATCAAATTTACAGTCCACACTTTTAAATTCGATTGAATCTATTTTTAATTTATTTCTTATAAAGAAATAGTAGATACCTACGTATTTTTTTGTTTTAAGGGTTCACGGAACCCTATTGGAACGACTTTGTCGGAAATCGTATCCTCCCCTAGCCGCCAGACTATTTGACTTAGAAAGTTTAAATTTGGCACACATATGTATTTTTTCGTGTAGATTAAAGGAAAATTATAGAGAACATGATGGTGATAGCGTTGTCCAGGAAATAACATGATTTTTGAGCAATTTTGATGTTCTTTGGCGGAAACCTCCAGTCATTTCCTTGACAGCGCTATCACCATCATGATCTATATAATTTCCTTGTAATCTACAAATGACAATACATTTGTGTACCAAATTTAAACTCTTTAAGTCAAATAGTTTTACAAATAAGGGTTTTACAAATATATAAAGCTACATTTTTTACCATAGAAGACTCTTGTTACTAGAAACAAACGTCCATGATTATGAGATATTCGGTTCAAAATTGACATGTATATGTATTACATCAAGTATGTTTAGTGGCTGAAAAAATATATTTTTTGAAAATTTAACATTTAGCCCCGGTCTCTCCTATCTAATATTTTTTTATAAGGAACAAATAAAAAATAGATTCAATCGATTTTAAAATGTGGACTGTAAATTTGATATGGAATTGCCCTAATCATATTATTATTATTATTCGCAATAATTTAAATTGGATGTAATAAAACTTTTATTTTCAAAATGTATTGTTTTCAACAGAACTAGCAGAACTGAAACAATCACACGAGTTAAAAATAACGCGTTTAAAGGAGGCGTTTAAAGCTTCTACTCAAGAATTTCGTCAGGCATGTTATCAACTTTTTGCTTGGAGAGTTGACAGAACAAAAGAAGGAATGTACAAACTGTCAAGTCAATATGCAGAGTCACCAAACGATTTCTTATTTTTTCAAATTAGCGGTGATGGCGTCAATCTTTTAGAAACATCATATTCTGAAACTTTAAATAATTTAATTGAACGATATTTAAAAGTACAACAAAGTGTTCCGATGTTTCTTAACACGTTGCAGTCAGAACTATTTGAGCAACAAACTGTAACCGACATTTACTCAGGTCTTTAAAAAAGATATTATAGTAAAAGAAAAGCTAGGGAAAAATTGACATTAATACAGTAAACAAGACGTTGACAAACGTGAAAGGTCAGGATTCAAGTATAATTTTTTCTTCGAATCTTTAGCCCGAGAATGCTCCTTGGAGAATCTAGAAGATTTCAAGAAGTCTATGTGCAGAATAGTTGTAAGTTGCGTATTTTTAAAAACTAGTATTTCAAAAATTGAATTTTTTAGAAATTAAGAACGATGCAACACAATACTAAATAATATCAAGACTTTTATCTGATTAAAAAACGAAAAGAAACGAAACTGCTAGGCTTTTAAAGCGAATTTATTTATTGTAAACTTAAACAAATTAAATTCTTTAAAGAATTGCTTGTATTTCTATTCAATCATGAATGTCAGAAAGATGAACAAAGTTTGAGTACAATAAAGATGAAAACAGCAATTATCCGATGCGTTTTTTAAGGGCAAAAAAATTGACGTAGTATTGTGAATCTGAATCAAATAACTCGATCAACTTTGCAGGTACAGCGTCGCGAAAGCAGTTGCGCGAGGGGACTTGTGCAATCGTACAAATCTAGTTATTTGATCCAGACACTCAATTATTGTTATTGTCATTTAAATTATAGAATTTAAGCAATCCGTATGACCTTAAGTTGATTAATATTTTATATTTCATAAATTTGTATGATTCATTACCAATTCTTTAACACCAAAAAATACATCGGTTGACCTATTTTTAAACCTCATTTATCTAATACATTACAAAATGCTAAAGTTTGAATGTATTTTTGTTCTTCACGAAAGAAAAATTTTATAAAAAATTTGCCAAGAAAAAAGTTGTCTTATAATTGTGTACTGTAAGATAGACGAGACACGTTCTGTTTGTGTCGTTATTGAATCCAAACTTTTTTTATCTTTCTGACAGCCATGCAATTTTATTTAAAAAGTTTATTTTCGCTTTAAAGTCATACATGAAAATTACAAAAATTGGATGGTCTTAGATTTTAAATTTATATTACAATTATTAATTCTTATATAGTATCTATACAACGATCCACCGATTTAGTTCTGCGACTTAGTATTTGGGAAAGAAGTCTCGATAATAACTTAATGCTACATCGGCACTTGAGTGTATAGTATTGTATTATATATTGTGAGTAAGAAGCTTTTCTCGAGTATTAACTTTGAAAATCGCATTTCATTTATATCTAGTTCTAATTCTAACATTATCAGGTAATAAGAAATGAGAAATAGAAAGGAATACAAATTTAGAATTTCATGTGAAGCGCTCTGAATAAAAAGACCTAAAAACGAAAAATCAATTTTTGGGTGATGATGGTTTTACCTTCATTATAGGTTCTTTTTTAATTTTCTAAAGTCAGAAAAAATGTTTGCCGCTCGCTGACGTTACAAAGCGGCCACGCGCACTGAAAGTACAATGTTTCTTACTTGTGCAGAGGTCTGAAAGTAAGGATTTCCTGTTGGCAGGGAGGGAAAGTTACTTTCTTTCCACGTGACCTCATAACGGAACGGGAAAGTATTTTTTCATATCCATGACGTTATTAGAGGAAAAAAGTATATGACAAGTTGTAAGTCAAAAGTAACGTAATTAATGTTGTGCGCTTTCTCATCCTGTCATCACTCTGCGCGAGTTATCAATTAGTTTTTATCGTCAAATGTTTGTCCTTCTTGTATACGTGTGTTAGAAAAAATAATATGTACAACACGAGAGAAATTTGCTGATGCTGCAAATTCAAATGCGTGAAATCACTCACTTTCCTACCTTGTTACACAATATGTGACGATTTCTGGTGAAAGTGACCTTACGCGACAATAACATTAGGCTCAGTATTCCGTTGCGCAGTGCACGAAAAGTGAGCCTAATGTTCTTGTTGCGTAAGGTCCCTTTCACCATAAATCTTTTCCGTTCGCTATACAAACACGGAATGTAGCGTCTATAAAAAAATTCTATGTATTTTATCGTGTTTTACGATGATAAATTTGCCGGTTTGTACAAACTGCCATGCAGGCTTGTCTTTTCCTTTCTCTTGCCCGTAAAATCACCGTTTGGCTGGCTGTAGGTCTCTTTCTTCAGAGTGCATAATATATATACTGTAATGGCCTAAGCAGAATAGATACTCGTTCTCATATGCGAATCTGTTATACTCAAGGTATCGTCCCATGTTGGCGTGAAAGTGTCGGCAGAAAGCGAAAAGCATGCGATAGAAAGAGGTTAATAGATACAAGAGAACGTCTCAAGTTTCAAGTTTCTCCTACTTTAAGCCCACAACCCCCCAAATCACAACGTCAGTAGATCCATTAGATGCTTTGCAATGTCGGACCGACATGTTCATGTTCAGAAATTTACCGTGCACCGATTTTCCCCTTCGGACGCAATTACGTGCCACCGTTTTAACGTGCGTTTTATCACCAGATTGTGAGTGTGAACAAAGCAAACATATACTTGTATCTATTTTGCACTCATGAGCTAGAGACAAAATGCACGTTAAAACGGTGCCATGTAATTGTTTCAAGTCTCCTAAACTAATATGGTTTTAGCTTTCCGCAGACGCTTTTACGTCGACTGTTATTTTCTTTTTCTCAACTCTTCTTGTCGAGTTGATTTTTGTCTTTAGTTACAGTTTTTAAATAATCAAACTAAAATACTGTTACAGGAGGTTCTTGGAATCTATGATTACAAATTTCCTGTTAGGAAATCAATTAAAAAATTTTTCTGTACAAAATATGGGATTAAAATTTTTTAATTGATTAGTACCATGTCTTCACTCTTGCGTCAGCACTTCGTTAATCCTGCACATTTATTTGAAAATCTTTTGAAACAATTAATACATTTAAATACCCAAATTAGCACATAAACTTGCTACAAATAATATAAAAGAATATCCTCGTCATTGCAAGCTTGCACTGCAAGATTCTAATTTATTATTAAGTTTATTTATGAATTTAATTATTCAAAAATATTTATGTATGTAAACTTTTACCCACCATCTCCTTACCTCCTTTTTCCATAAAACTTGGTGCTCAATTGAGGGTCCGGATCAAATAGTTTTCAAGGCCGTACAAAGCCGCACGCTATTACTTAAATTGACTGCAAGCTTGCCGTGTTAGGGACATTTTACTATAAATATACTTGAAGCAAGTTCGCAACAACTTCGTATGATGTACAATATCTGGGTAAATACAAATGGTGAAGACGTGGTAAAGGTAAAATGTACCTAAATATAAATTTAGTATAAAATAATTAATTTTTAAAATGTGTTGCATAAAATAATATATATTTAAAAATATTTAATTTAGCTGAAAGAAATTGACTGAATTTCATTGCAAACGAGAGTCCTGTAAAATTCACTCAATTCTTTTACAGTGTACATGCTGTTTTATGAATTATTATAATTTAGGGGTATAAAACTTATTTTTGATTTAACCCTCTGCCTACGGTTACTTCTCCCCACTCTTGCACTATTCAAAGAGTTTCCTGTAGTCCCCACCAGGCGTCCAAATTATCGATTTTTGTCGATAACGTTCATTTCAGTAGGCAGAGGGTTAATAGGAGTAAGAGGGAATGAACGCCGAAAACCTCCTACGTGTATTCGTTAAGGGTACTCGTTACTGTGATATGTTAAGGGTACGTGAAAAATGTGACTTTAGACAATTCTTACGTTACAATTTATTCATTAATTAATAACAAAAATTAATTTTGTTCACCAGACAGGTTGAAATGTAACTTTTCCTATTTCGTATTTTATGGAAAATGAGTGTTTAATTTAAGGGCATGTGATGGAGTATGACATCACTGGTATAGGCTTTATTTGTTCGGAGGGGGTCATACATGAGAGAGAAAGAGACACTATAGTGTTGTCTCTCTCTCTCTTCCATGCAAATCTAAGTTAGCTCCAGAAGGGGGTCGTGACCACCATGACCCCCCTCCCCTGTGCATCCGCCACTGCACATGCCTTTAATATGTAAGTTGTATAATTAAACTTGTCTAGTCATGTTTTCACATGCATTTAACATAAAAATGTCATGTATATATTAAATATAGACGCTTCCATTTCAATAATTCGGAACTTGATGAATCACATGATTGACATTTCAAATGTTTTCTACAATGATAAAAATAAAAAGTATAATTATAAAAATTATAAATAATTTTTTACCATGCGCATGTAAACCTATATCTTAATGATGCTTTCAGGTTATTCCAGTCTCTTTGTTGGGTTATAATGTAAAATAAAATGTAATTCTAAATTACATTTTAATGTATGTACATTAGAAAGGTCCAAAAAAAGGTGACTTTTGGAAATTTAAAAAAATTCTTGCAGTTTCATATTCTGCATACCTAATAACGGCTTAACTAATTTTTTAAAAAATTTTTAATTCGTAATTGACGCTGCGCATTGCATTTTTCTCTCTTATGGGGTTTTAGAGAAATTAACACGTAAAATAAATACACTTTTTTCAATGTAACATTCAAATTCTTTGTACACATTGTAAAATAATGCTACTTTGTAAAGTCGTTGAGAAAGAATGAAATATTTTGTTGCAAAAAAGTAAAATCAGTTTTTTAAATATTTGCAGCTGTTATTTAGTGTCAAAAAGCACCATTTTGGTACTTTTCAGCGATACTTTTCTGTTATATAATATTAATTTTATTGCTTGGTCTTGAGCACAAATGAAAATTCATATTCTTGAGATCAGATTCTGTAAAAATTGGAAAAGTTGATAAATATTAATGGGCTCATTCGATGATTTGAAATTTGTACTTTTTGAACGAAAGTTGGTTTTACAACTATCATAAAAAGTAGCCTGACGATTGCTACTGATGAAATTGTGAAGGGTTTGGGAAAGGAGTAGAAGCTGCAGAAAAAAATTTTCCTTTCCTAGGGACTTCGTACCTGCTCAGCAGGCGACCTATTGTGTCTGGTGTGCAGAAAAATTTTGAAAAATTAGGCGTTAAATTCGTCACTACTTTAAACTACCAGGCCTTTGAAGAAATAATCTCCAATAAGCTTCCAGTAAAAAAAAACTGGAAGAAAATACGACAATTTTTAAGATCGATGCGCAGTGTCAATTACGAATTAAAAATTTTTTTAAAAAATAGTTAAGCCGTTTTTAGGTATGCAGAATATGAAACTGCAAGAATTTTTTTAAATTTTCAAAAGTCACCTTTTTTTGGACCACTCTAATGTACATAGTACATCTTTTTACTACATTTCCCGGCAAGAAGGCTGGAATAGTAAAGAATTGAAAAAATGAATTCCGCTTAGTGCCTGAATTTTCCTCTTTTTTAAAACTCGCGGAACGGAACAAATGTTAGTAAACTTTTATTCCTTTAAGTCCATTTTAGGAGTAACCTAAAACGGTATTTAGAGGAATTCACCAAACCTTCAGTGACATTTTAATTCCTAACAAAGGAAAAGAAGTGGTTCAAGCTGAATTCCTTTAAAATCATATATACAGTAAAAACTTTTTTAAAGCAGATTTAAATGGTAATAAAAAATTCTCAGCGATAAATAAATTTTTTAGCAGACTACAAAGTATCTTTCTTTTCCATTTTTAATTAATATATATGTTATAAAATCTTTGTTTATACAATAAGAATTATAATAATAATAGTTTGACACAATATGATAATAGTATATCACTAATAATTGGAAATAAAATAAGTTATTTGCAAAAATTTACTTTGACAATATTATTAATTTCATATAAAAATAATGACTAACACTCAGTCATTTAATGTCAAAATTTCTTGTTGTTAAAATATATTATCCATCATATTTTAATATTATCAATTTCAATGTGTAGTCTTTAAAATATGTGTAGTTATTTTGAGGTATAAAAAATAGGATTTATTAATAATAATAATAATAATAATGTAATAATATTCATAATAACAATAATAATAATAATAATCATAATGATATTATAATATTCATAATTCATAAAAATAATTAATGTTAATATCTTGCGCAGTAGTTTTCTATCGCACCTAGAGCTACGCAGTTGATTTTAGTGACCACTGTTCTATAGAAGCAATCATATTAAAAACATTAAATAATATTAATAAAAAAATTTTCAACTTTTTCCGCATACTTTTTCCGCAACCCGTTCTGCGATTTTTTGAATGTGTATTCAAAGTTCCTCGGAACATTCCATGAACGTTCCGCGGGAACGTTCCTAGCCTAGTGAAATCCGGAACGGATTTGTCAGGTATATTGGAGCGGTCCAAGGGAACGTACCCAAGGGTCAACTAGGAAACGGTAAGAAACCGGATGAAAACCATAAACGTTTCTCATCCGTTTATATCTGAATTATGTCCGGTTTCAATTTTTATAGTTGATAACAGTGGCGGATCCAGACAAGGTTTTTGGAGGGGGTATTGCATGAGAGAGAAAGAGATAGCACTATAGTGCTATCTCTCTCACTCTCATGGTTAAATATGAGGCTTTTGGGGGGGGCCAAGCACCCGTGCCCCCCCCCCCCCCTAGATCCTCCAATGGTTGATAATAATTTGTATCTGACAACTTTTAGAAATTTTAAAACGGATATCGGAATTTGAATCGATTTTATATTGATATATGAAATTCAGAAGAGAAGCGTGTAATAATAAAAATGTTTCAAACGAAACTTATCTGTTTGCAACTGGCATTTGTCGGACGATAGAAACTTAGAATTTTTATTAAGTTAAACAAGAGTGCGATATAAGGTATGTTCTCGCTACCTACACTTGCTACACTCGAGTGTAAGAAGGTGTAAAACGGAGCATGCGCATTAAAGTAAAGTACAGAAACTAACGAGAACAGAATAGTGTAGATCTGTTACACTTTTTTCAAATTATGTAAGACATTAAAAGTAGTTATACTGTCAAATTTAGAACTTATTTTAGTACATCATAAAATTACCTTAAATATATATATATATATATTTAAAACAAAAAATCTAAGAAGGTCCATAAATAAAAAACAGTAAATGGTTAGTTAGAAAGCATAGATATTGAATTTATAATAATAAAATTTTAATAGTAACATTTGTTTAAGTTGTTTAATAAATATGCAATTCTTTTACTGGAAATTATTTAACAATATGAATGAAACTTTATTTTCTTTAATTAAGATCATTCTTTCATTAAAATTTTTATTATAATGATCCTTTTAATCCTATATAAACCTTTTAAACAAGGCTGATAAAAATCATAATTTTTTTAAGAAAGTCAAACAATCCGATTTTTTTATTTAAATCGGATTTTTTTTATTTAAACCAAAAATTGATTTTTTTTTAAATCCAATTAGTATATAAAATTTTCAAATGATTATTTGTAAGTAGTTTATTTTTCAAACTTATATATAGAACATTTAATAAGAAATAATGAATAATAAAACATTTAATCAAAATCAAATAAATTATGTCGAACAAATGAGAAAATTTAAAAAAAACACCTTTAAATTTATATGAATGCAAAACTAGGAAAATTAGGTAAAAGCAACAAAAAGGTAATAAATTATAAAAAAAAACAAGATAATAATAAAATATTAAAACATTTAATCAAAATCAAATAAATTATGTCGAACAAATGAGAAAATTAAAAAAAAAACACCTTCAAATTTATATGAATGGAAAATTAGGAAAATTAGGTAAAAGCAACAAAAAGGTAATATAAATTATAAAAAAAAACAAGAACGTAAAAAGATAAGAAAACAGTCTATTAAAAAAATAAGAAAATTCTTTTAAATAAAAAATGTCATAACAATAATATTAAAGAAATGAAGAAAATATTAAAAAAAACAAAACACAAAAATGAAACAGTGACATAAAAATATATGAAAAGCAGAAATTCTTTTCAAAAAATCAAATTATTTACGGACATTTTTTTTCATTAAAAAATAATTAAGAAGATATTTTTAAAAAAGTTAAAATATATTACAAAAGAGAAGAAAGTTTTAAAATTAGAAAAATTAGAGAATAATTCACAAATTGAAGAAAAAAAAATGAAACAAAGTTGGGAAAATTTTTAAAGAAAAAACATTCTATAAAATAGAATAACGATGTTAAAATAAGAATATTTAGTAAAAGCCTAAATTTACAAAATATAAAATAAGAGAATAAAAGTCTACAAAATAAAATAGAAAGTTGAGAAATTAAAAAAATTAAACAAATTAAATTAAATTAAAACAGCATTGAACAAATATTTTCAAAAATTCGTAAGTACAAGATAGAAACAAAAAAAATTTAAATGAAGAAAAAAGGTGTATAAGAAATGGAAAAATGACAACAAAAGTTATAAAATTAATTAAAACGGAAGGAATGACTAAAAAATAGTAAAACATAAAACAATTAAATAAATAGAAAGAAAATGGAGAAATGTTTTTTTTTCCTTAGTCTAAAAAACTGTAAGAAAGTGTAAATAAACAAGTCCAATAAAGAGAATTTAAAAACTTTATGTAAGAATAAGTAAGTCTGACAAAAATCTCGCAAAAAATAGACAAGGTGTGAAAACAAATTGAATAAATTTACTAAAAAATGAGCGTATATTTATTTTAAAAATATGGAAATACATAAGTATGAAAATCAACAAAATAAAAAGTTTAGTGAATGTTATAATAACAAAATTGTGTAAAATAATATTAAATAATATAAAAAGAAGAAAATTTAAGAAAATCCTAAAATGAAAGGATGCAAATACAAAAAAAACAAATCAGATGAAAAAAGGAGAAAAAACCTTAAAATTTTGTAAAAATAAGAAATTATAAGATAAAAATTAAGTAGTTTCTAAAAAGTGAAATCTCTTAGAAAAACTTTAAGAATTACAAAAAGGTTTATTGTGAGTAAATTTAGATAGATAGATAGTAGGTATTTTGATCATCAGTATTAGCACAATTTCTTAAATTTTATCAAAAATTAAATATTTAATTGTAAAGTTTTTTTTTAATTTAAATCCAATGATTCATGATTTAAAACAATTATAACAGCCCTGCTTTTAAATATGAAAATTTTAACCCTTTAGATTTAGATTTTACTCAAAATCAATTAATTTTAATTCATATTATTTAATGATAATTAAACATTTTTAAATATTCAAATTTTTGTTTACATATTTCATTAATTTCATTATTTCTCTATATAGCGTTTTATTTATTTACGTATATAATTAATAAATTTAATAAATAAATAATTTCTTTAATAATTCTTTTTTTAATTAAATTTTTTTTTTTATTTTTGTTATTAATTACATAAATGTTTTATATATGTATATATACATAATATTTTTTATTTGAGGTTAACCTGCATTTTGTGTTAATTTTATCAATTACTAATTTTTATAATTTCTATAAACAAACTATAGGTTACGAAAAAATCATAAACATAGGTAAATGACTTTGAATTTTTATCATTAACAAAATTTTAATTTTGAATTAGATGCCACTTTTGCGCCATTTCGTTTACTCCACTTTTTACACTCGCTTGTAGTCGAGTGTAATGAAATAGGGAAAAGTGCAACGACAGCTAGGGATTTGAGTGTACACTATCTCGTCACTTCTGGTAGCGAGAACGCAAAAGTGTACACTTTTGTGAAAAGTGTAGAAAGTGTAGGTAGCGAGAACATACCTATAAATACGCTTGTTTACAGTTTTCATGCGTCAATTTTTGAATGCTATATGGTTAAAAAAGCGGAATGTATCCGTTTCCATCCGGCAATTGTCGGAGAAGAGATACTTCGAATTTTTATTAGTTAAACAAGAGTGCAACATAAATACGCTTGTATACGGTTTGGGTCCGTCAATTTTTGAATGTTAATTTTTTAAAGGTAAAAAAGCGGCCCAAATAGCACGATAAGCCTAACGCACAATGAATCGTAATCGCTAATCCTTAATCGTAAGAATGAGAGGAAGTAGGGCAGACATATATCTCTGTCCTACTTTCTCTCATTATTACGATTAAGGATTAGCGATTACGATTCGTTGTGCTTTAGGCTATAGTTTGCTGTAAAGGTACGCTCCCACTTAGTTCATCTGTCTGCACGCGCATGCAATCGACATGCGATAGAAGAAGACAGAAATAGAAATTTGGATGTTTTGTCTTCCTTTATCTCATGTCGATTGCATGCGCACCCTGGTAGATGGCCGGAACCGTGGGAGAACGAATCTGGGTTCTTTTAGAGTACTCGTTCGTTCCCGTAGGGTTCTTTGTTGAATATTGGCAAAATATAATAAAAATTGGGCAAAAGGGTTATTATTAGGATAAAGTGTAACTTTCTTAATAAGATTGATAAGGTTTTGGGTGGCAAAATAATGTTTTTAAACAAAAAAATAGAAAATTCTAAAATTGATACTTTAAAGGTGTTTCCACACACGGCACGTGTCAACTTTTGATAGAGTTCGCGGCAGATTTAAATATGTCCATCTGATTTGGAAAATTTAAGAGTTAAAAACGTGTACATTTCTATAGAAATGTGCATTTAATTAAAAATGAAAATGTGTAATTTGACGAAGGAAGATAAAAAAGTGAATTTTTAAGTTAGAAATAATAAAGTGTAGCAACATATCCTGGCAACTTAGCCTAAAAACAAATAATGTTTTTTTCCTAAAATAATTGGTATTTAATTAGTTAATTTATTATTTCATAACTATTTTCCTATTTTTTCTTTGAATCTTATCCTTTTTCCCCACTTCAAGTATAATAAGAAAATATACACATTAAATATAACCTCAAAGTGTCACATATTGTTTTTTATATCTCTCCCTAATGTAAATAAAAGTTAATATAAACAAATTAGAATTTTCCAAGTAAAATTAAGAGACATGTGTCTTTTCGATTTATAAAAGAAATCATTTATACACGAAATTTTAAGTATTTCAACTTTTTCTAAAAAAAAACCATTTTCAATTTGACTTTTGTGACATTTGAGACTTTTGTGTGTCATTTATTGTCAAATTATGAAAATCAATTTTCTTTTCTTGATTCTTGTTAGATACTATAAGGTTCTTTAAAAATCCTTATAAACTTTCTGAACATCTTAAAAATTAAAAAAGTCTCGACTAATTTTCCAAAACTAAAACAAAACAATTTTCTCGTAAACACCACCTACGACTCATTTTGCTCAAGATTTAATATTTCTGGTATATTATCTTTCTCTAGTTTATTATTATTTTTTTGTAATTTACCTGACAAAAAACAAGTGCACAAAATTAAAAAATTCTAAATACAATACTTTGGTCACCAGAAAACAAAAATCTGGTTTTCGAGATTTTTCAATTTTTCTTAAAAAATAATATCATAATAAACTTTAATTAATTTTCATTTTTACTATTTATTTTAAGCTCTACAAAATACAATCAAATTATCGTCATATTATGTTAATTCCAAATATTAAAAATCTCAAATCTTTTTAAAAATTTCGAGTTTTTTATAAATAAGTATTTTTCTAAAAAATTAATTTCTTCAAGTTTCTTATAATTTTCTTGTAATTTACCTGCGAAAAAAACTGTAAATCAAATATTTTGCTCACCAGAAAAGAAGAAACTGGTTTTCAAGATTTTATGATTTTTTAATTTTTTTTCAAAAATATTACCCTAATGAACTTTAATACAAATTTTATTTTTTTTCATTTTTAATATTTATTTTGAGCTCTACAAAATAAAGTCAATTTATCGTCATATTGTGACAATTTTAAAGATCAGAAAGCTCAAATCTTTTAAAAATTTCGAGTTTATTATAAATAATATTTTAGAAAAATACCTATTTATAAAAAACTAGAAATTTTTAAAAGATTTGAGCTTTCTGATCTTTAAAATTGTCACAATATGACGATAATTTGACTTTATTTTGTAGAGCTCGAAACAATTATTAGAAATGAAAACGATAAAATTTGGATTAAAGTTCATTATTGTAACAATTTTGAAGAAAAATTGGAAAATCTTGAAAAAATTTAGAGTTTTTATTTTTGTAAACTTGTTGTTTTTTGTCAGGTAAATTACAAAAAAATAATAATAAACTAGAGAAAGATAATATACCAGAAATATTAAATCTTGAGCAAAATGAGTCGTAGGTGGTGTTTACGAGAAAATTGTTTTGTTTTAGTTTTGGAAAATTAGTCGAGACTTTTTTAATTTTTAAGATGTTCAGAAAGTTTATAAGGATTTTTAAAGAACCTTATAGTATCTAACAAGAATCAAGAAAAGAAAATTGATTTTCATAATTTGACAATAAATGACACACAAAAGTCTCAAATGTCACAAAAGTCAAATTGAAAATGGTTTTTTTTTTAGAAAAAGTTGAAATACTTAAACTTTCGTTTATAAATGATTTTTTTTTATAAATCGAAAAGACACATATCTCTTAATTATACTTGGAAAATTCTAATTTGTTTATATTAACTTTTACTTACATTAGGGAGAGATATAAAAAACAATATGTGACACTTTGAGGTTATATTTTATGTGTATATTTTCTTATTATACTTGAAGTGGGAAAAAAGGATAAGATTTAAAGAAAAAATAGGGAAATAGTTATGAAATAATAAATTAACTAATTAAATACCAATTATTTTAGGAAAAAAACATTATTTGTTTTTAGGCTAAGTTGCCAGGATATGTTGCTACACTTTATTATTTCTAACTTAAAAATTCACTTTTTTATCTTCCTTCGTCAAATTACACATTTTCATTTTTAATTAAATGCACATTTCTATAGAAATGTACACGTTTTTAACTCTTAAATTTTCCAAATCAGATGGACATATTTAAATCTGCCGCGAACTCTATCAAAAGTTGACACGTGCCGTGTGTGGAAACACCTTTAAAGTATCAATTTTAGAATTTTCTATTTTTTTGTTTAAAAACATTATTTTGCCACCCAAAACCTTATCAATCTTATTAAGAAAGTTACACTTTATCCTAATAATAACCCTTTTGCCCAATTTTTATTATATTTTGCCAATATTCAACAAAGAACCCTACGGGAACGAACGAGTACTCTGAAAGAACCCAGATTCGTTCTCCCACGGTTCCGGCCAGGGTTGTTACAAAAGTGGAGGGGATGTGTACTAGACGTGGACAAAATATGTACTAGATTGTGCTAGATTGGAGCAAAAATTGTACTCTCCAATCACAAGCCTTTATTTTGGCGGTCAGTTTAAATGTTTTAAATTTAAATTAATTTTTAAATAATTTATTTAATCTGAATTAGAGTTAAAAAATACTATTAATAATCATAAAAATATTATTAGTTATAAAAATTCAACAAAATTTAAAAAAAGTTACTCAAATAGTTTACATCGACTTTAATCCGGTCTAAATACTACCTTTATCCTAAAGAAAAACCTCAAAATAAGGAAATGTACTAGATTGTGCTGCTTTTTAAAAATGTACTTTTTACATTGTACTAAAAAAGTCATTGGGGTACTAGTGTACTAGAACATGTCAAATTGTACTAGAAAAGTACAATTGTACTAGAAATCACATCCCTGGTTCCGGCCATCTACCAGGGCATGCAGACAGACACCGAGGTGAGAGTGTAACTTAAGGGTTATCCGTAAAGGTTGTAAGGTTACAAAGTAAGCCGGTAGTAAACATACAATGAACTTAAAATTTCCGCCTATCAATAAGCTTACAAAGTAAGGTCGTGGTAAGCTTTCGGTGTAAGGTTACAGTAAGCTTACGTCGTAAGGTTGCAGTAAGCTTACACTGTAAAGTTGTCATTTTTTAATAAAAAAAATTATTTAACGCCTTTTTGCGGGACGCCGTTGAAGATATGTTCACTAAACATATTTTCGAAGACAAGTGCTATAACGTTACTGAATACGTGAGTAAGAGAGAGAGAGAGAGAGAGAGAGAGACTCCGGGGTAAGGCATTTATGCACTACAAGAAGACTATTTGATGCACTACAAAAAAGGTCGGGTCAAAGTCGCGTAAAGCCCAAAGCACAACGAATACGGTTAAGGGAGCAAAGCATGAGATAATAAAGGACAGAGGCTGTTTCTGTCCTTTTCTGTCTCATGCTCTGGTCCCGTAACCGTATTTCTATCTGCTTAGGGTGCCGTCTCATGCTAGGGATTAATGGATCAGGGATTAGAATAGACCAATCAGAAAATGCTTTCCAATGTGACCAATTATCTGATTGGTCTATTCAAATCCCTAATCCATTAATCCCTATCATGAGACGGCACCCTTAGGGCGCAATTACATGTCAGCGTCGAACGCTGCGTTTTTGCGTTGAATGTTGAAAGTGACAAAGATGTGACTATATTTCTCTCCTCCTCTCTCTCATTATTCAACGCAAAAACGCAGCGTTCGACGCAGACATGTAATTGCGCCCTTAGGCCTTAGGGCGCAATTACATGTCTGCGTCGAACGCTGCGTTTTTGCGTTGAATGGTGAGAGTGACAAAGATGTGACTATATTTCTCTCCTCCACTCTCTCATTATTCAACGCAAAAACGCAGCGTTCGACGCAGATATGTAATTGCGCCCTTAACATGGGATTTTAACCCTCAGCGTAACCGGAGACGGAAGTGTATTGAAAGTTTTTTCATTGGCTGAAAAGAGCGCGCTGATTTTAAAATGCTTTCTTAATAAACATTTTTAAATTTCGCCTGCCCTTTTAAACCAATCACACAAATTACTTCATCATAACTTCCGTCTTCGGTTTGTCAACAGACTAGTGGAAGGGGGCACATGTCCTAACTCTCTTTATAGGAACTCTAAATTCCATGAAAACACAAATTAAAAGCGGCTACCCATTAGAAATGCAAACTTAAGAATCGATTGCCATTAATCGATTAATCGAAACATAGTATTCGATAACTGCTTATATTCGATTTTGATTTTCCAATCCCTAGCTACCCATCTCTATGTGAAACCAGAACTCTAGAAGACACCAAAATTATTATTATATGGATAATAAGTTTATTTTTACGAATGTAAACTTTTGTTGGAGACACATAATACTAATATGAAACGTGAAAATTTTTAGTCATTTAATGATATTTAATAATTATTAAGTAGTATAGACATTTGATTCTGTGAAAATAAGATGTACATATCTTACGTGGCAATTTGTTTACTGGCCTTACCTGCAATTATTATAGGGGTAAATATGACATGCATTAAAATACGCAGAAAAAACTATTTTTTTTATTATGTTTTATATGAAATTAGTTTTTTTAATAAATAAGTCTTTGAAGTATTGAAGCTAGAACATAAGATAATTCAATAAATATTTTTGTTGTATATTCTTTAATTTGTAACACCTAGTTACTTTACGTTATTATTAAACATAAGCTATATAGTGCTTGTTTTTATGTTATTTTAAATAGTTATAAGTAACACTTCCTAAATCATAAAACAGAGTTTGCTGAATACACACAGTAACAAAAATTTTTGTTTCTTAATTTTAAAATAAAATTGTTTCTCTAATTGGTTTAAAAATATTGAAATTTGAAATAAAATGAGCCAATGATGAATTCGTTTTGCCAATTTTTAAAAGTCTTATTTTAGTCTATCGACTGGCTAAATAAAAATGGGTCGCTTATTCGTCCAGTTTATTTATTTCTTACGAGGTTTCAAAAAAAAAGAAATTGTAATTTCATTATAATTAATTTCAATTCCAAAATAGATATTTTTCATATAAATCTGTCCGTAAAATATATAGATGAATGAAATTTTAGCCCTCTAGCTCAAATAATGTCAAAGTTAAGGGGAATGAAAAAAAAAATTTCACAAAATTTTCAGTTTTTCTTGGACAATGCTTTGACTACCACACGGTGAGCTTTAAACCATTTTAAGCCAAAGGTGCTCTCCCTGTAAATGTCTTTCCATATATTGAATCTGGACAACTTCTGAGTATTTTGCAAAAAAATCAAAATCTTTCATCGAGCCGTTTTTGAGAAAATCGATTTTTTAAGTTAGAAAATTTAATTTTTGAACTTTTATTTAAAGTGTATGCATGGTCACAACAAAATAAAACTCATTTTGAATTTGGGCACTGTAACGATTTTTTTATTTAAACACATTTAAAATCGAAACATTAAAAAATAACTATCTGAAAATTATTATTTGAATAATTATATTAATACGTTAACGAACAAAATACCAAACAAAAACAACTAACAATAACAAGTGAAATAAATTCATGAAGATATGTATGTCAAGAACAATTTATTTAAATATTTTCCGTCCAATTGAAAAACAAAAATGTAAAATCCGCAAGTTTGTCACATAAATCGATAATTATATTATAGATCCTGCGCAGGAATTTAACATTATACACGCACAACGCACACCATAAATTAAATATAAATTTCATCAAGAAAATAATACAATTGAGTAGATAAAATTAACAAAATCAATCAATAATTAAATTCGAATTGCCGATCAACGTATTCCTTTTTACGACTCAACGCTCTCTATTCTACCTATTTTGGTTATAATATTCAAAAGTACTCATCCATTAATCACATGATGAGCTGATGAAAAGATTCGTCATAATAATTCCATATTAAGAAATTCGGATCATTTAGAAATCATCCTCTCGACGTGGGGAGCCCCGAGTGGTGCTATCTATTCTGTCTGATCAATTTCCTTTTCTTTTGACTAATTTTACTTCCATTTCAAACTCAATTTCGGTAGAATAAAACGGCCACACTTTAATAAATAAAATAAAAACATTGAATTATTTTTACACTCGCGATTATTAATAAATATAAAAACAAATCAGAAATATAACAATTCTACCTTTCCGTGTCCTCGGCCGGCACGTGAGAGCGTAGCCGTTGATCAATTTGACTGTCAAGGTACGAAGATCGACTGATTAATTTGTCATTCGAATTTCTTCGACAAAACAATCAAATTAACTACCGAGGAACCCGGAAAATTGATTTTATTTCATGAGATATACACTTAAGTCGAACCGGTAGCATCACTTAGGGGTTCGCTTTTTGACAATTTTAACTTGACACCAAGTGCATTGCTTCAGCACTTTCCTGTGTATGTTGCAAAAAAAAATAATACTAAAAACACTTTCATTGAGATATTTTTTAGAAAATCAGTCGTTTAGGTTAAAAAATTTAATTTCTGGATTTTTATTTGAAGTACGCGTAGTATCGTTAAAATAATTAACACTAAAACTTCATTTTTAAAATGAAAGTATTGCATGGGTCGTATTCTTTTTTCTTTATAGAAAATTACTAAAAAAAAAGTAAAAAACGTTAAATCACTGAAGTGCGATCTCTACCTTTGAATTTAATTGTTTTTGTTCCTTTCAATTTTTGTGAAACTTATGTAGAAGGTTGAGCATAAATATTAAATAGGAGAAAAGCAATTAAATTCGAATGTAGAGTTCGCACTTCAATGATTTGAAACGTTTTTGTCAGTAATTTTCTATAAAGAAAAAAGAATACGACCCATGCAATACTTTTATTTTAAAAATTAAGTTTCAGTATTAATTATTTTAACGATATTACACATACTTCAAATAAAAATCCAAAAATGAAATGATTTAATCTAAACGACTGATTTTCTCAAAAATGGCTCAATGAAACTGTTTTTAGTATAAAAAAAGGGAAAATAAAAGTCCAAAAATTAAATGTTTTACTTAAAACATCGATTTTTTCAAAAAACGGCTTGATGAAAGATTTTGATTTTTTTGCCAAATACTCAGGAAAGTGTCCAGATTCAATATTTAGAAAGACATTTATAGTGGGAGCACCTTTGGGTTAAAACGGTTTAAAGCGCTCCGTGGTGCAAATCTAGATCATGTTCGCTATCATTTTCCTGTAATCTTAACTTAAAAATACATCAGTACACCAAATTTCAATACTCTAGATCAAAAATTTTGACCGCTCAAGGGTGTTTAGTCCGTTTTTAATGTATTTTTGTTAAATGCTTGTCCGATTTTTTTGTTCTTCAAAATCTTTCTAATTATATTGTATATTCTAAATATTATATATTCTAATTATATTCTATTATATTGGTTGAAGTTTGAAATACCTATTATGCATTGTTAAAATTTTAAAATATTTAAAGCTTCTAATAATTTAAACGTGAAATTAACTAAAATTTGAACCATTAATTTATGGTTATTTTTTTTGGAACTATTTTATTATTATTAAAATTTGAATAATTAATAGTTCATACAAATTAAAGTTTAAAACAATTTAAATTCGTATTTATAAAATCAAGTTTAAAATTTTTAATTTGTAAATATAAAAAATTGAAATAATTTTTGTCTCCACCATTAGGAGTTAAAATGAACATGAGTTATGAATCTTAAAACTTTGAAATAATTTAAATTTGAATCGATTGAAGTTGGGAATTTTTTAGTTTGGGTAAATTAAAATTTATATTGATAGAAATTGATTGATATTTGGTTGATATTTTGGAGAATAGTTTGTTATTAATTGAATTTCGTATTGTTTGAAGAAATTTTAAGAATAAGAAAGTCTTATCAATATATTTTTGGTGTTTGGCATTGTATCCTATTTTCTAGTGTAGTTTTTACATCTGTTTATCAATTTTAATAAAATATAAACGCTTCAAAGAAGAATATCGATTCTTTTTTTCGATTTGAATGCAGTTATGCTCTTGTGTTATTAATTATTTTTTACGTAAATAAACATTTAAATCACTTTAACGTTATGAAACTTTAAAAAGCATTGCTAAATTTACTCAAACCTGACGTTATCTCAAATTCGATAAAATGTTAGTTGTGATGTTATGCCTTTCAGCCACAGGATTAAAGTTTGGAATAAATAAAATTTATGTAGAAGTTTAAATATGTTTTGTTTAAACAACTATTAAAAAAAATATTCTTACTTTTTGTAATGTACTATAAAAATTGTTTATTTTCAACTCATAAAGAAAATCTGATGTATTCTTTCAACTTTCTTTGTATTTATTAATTTGTAACAAATTTTAAAAAATAAAAATCCACAAGATTTAATCTGATAACAATTAATTTAATCTAAATAAGTTCATAGTTTATTTTTTGTATTTAAACTATACTAGCCAATAAAGAATGCAATTGTCGCTAGTTTTTTAATAACGTTAAAAAAAACAACTTCATATAGGTTAAATTAATTTTTTATAGAATCTAAACTTTTGCCTATGTAATTTCTTTACCTCTAGGGGATAAGTGCCCTAATAGTGTTTTTAACTAGATTTTATCATATAATATTCGCTTATAGCGAATCCATCCAAACTTAAGCTTATCTAAATTTTATTCAATTTAAATTTCAATTAATACAAATGATTTATGACATAATTATAAATTCCAATTTAAATAGCACTTTATTTTATGTAACATTTTCTTGGCACCTTTTTGTCACTTATTGTCATGCAAAATGGTACTTTGATCCCTAAAATAAAAAATTTAAAGAATCCTATTATCTATTAATCATAGTGTATTCTGGTAAATTAATAATTACATATATATTTATTGGTATACACATATTTTATCATTTACTTGAGAATAATTAATGTTATGTTTTTGCAGAGTGAATTAGATCATGATGGATGGCTACAAATGAGGCTTTTACACTCATTTGACGATTCTCCGGTGCCTAACTTCATAGAAAGAGGAAATATTTCCATATCTAGTGTTCGTCTTGGTGCAGCCAATGTTGTACAAATTGGTCTTCAAGATTCACATGTGACACAATTAAAAAAACTAGCTCAGAATGAAGGCAAATATCAATTAAAAGCCGTTGTTCGGTCTTCTTCTGGAAGCGAGACAACTTTCCTGACTTCTGTGCTTGCAGTAAGAATATGATAACTTTTTAAAAAGACGAAAATATGAATTTTAGTTTATATAAGCATTTAAATTGTAGGACCTTAACATTCGATGTATTATGGGGCAAAATATTTACGATATTATTAAAACTTCATTTTAAAAAATTAATGGATAAGTCAGGGAAAATCAGAGAGAAATCAGAGAAAAGTTAGGCAGTTTTTTATTTTGATTTTAATTGTCTCAATAGACTACTTTTCTCATTTTTAAGAATATTCACAAAAATGTTGGTATTTCTTAAAATTAATCGCTTACCTGCAAAAACGCTTATATAACTCGTTATATAAATATTCAAGAAAATAAAAAATGTTTTGTCCATTATATTAGATACAGACTTTAAAAAAATTGATTTCTAATAACACATTCTTATCATTATCGACTTTTAAAATCCTTCAGCAAGCTAAAAATGGAGAAATTTGTGATCTGAAAATTTTTTAGCTAAAAATCTAAAAGAATACCGTTAAGCGGGGCTATTTTGTGCAATCGATGTTTTTAATGAATAAAATCTTTATATGTGACCTGGACAGTGAAAAGGGGGCTTACGTGTCAAAAAAAATTTTTTTTTTGGTTTACACCACGTGAAAGAGCGTCAAAAAATCTATCAGAATCTGCAAAAAAATGAAAAACGATTTTTTGACACGTAAGCCCCCTTTTCACTGTCCAAGTCACATATTGAGTTGTTTAAGTTTCCTATTTGGTATACACTTTATTCAACTTTTAAATTATAAATAATTTTCGAATTTATTGTAAAATATTCAACTACTGGTCGAGGTTGGTGGAGACGATTTTGTGAGGCCCTGAACAAATGCCAATATTTATTGTATTTATTAGTAAATATTTATTAGTTTAACGCAAAATTATAATATAATATACAAAAGTAACTCTTGGTTTTTGTTTGTAAACATAGAAATTGCCCTTTTACGTTGAAATCATGAGAGAAGATAAAAAATATTTGGGATTATTCTTTCAAAACATGGGGAAAGTGAATTTGTGCACTACGCGGAGAATCACCCATACGTTTATTTGTTGATTAATCAAATTGTTTAATTTGTTATTTGCAACAATGTGTTCTTGTTTCAGTGCCATTTGTTAGGCATGGACTTAGAAGACTTATTATATGTATGGCTTGACAGTGCAGCGGAACCAGTTGCTGTCAATTTAGTATCTCGTGGGCCTTGTACCATGCAAGGACCGTCTACTAAAATGTGGACTACAAACGTTCAAGTTAAATATCCTGACGGAGGCCCAATTCCTGACACGGCCACTTATATCCACAAAATAGAAAAGGAGCGCGAGGCTCGTGAAAGGGGAGAAACCAAAGATAATAGGTCATTTTTAGCTAAATATGTAAGTAGTTTTTCAAGTTTTCTTATTCATTTTCTATTGATGCATGTGAAGTTGGCCACCCTCTATCAACCAATTGGATTTCTTTTCGGAGTTCTGGCTTCCTTTCGAATAGTTCTAGAGTTCCTTATACATTTTAGAAATAGTTCTGGCCATTAAATACCAAAACAATCGATTTAACATGATAGGGGGCCAACTTCACGTGGCCCCCCTTTTTTGCAAAAATCGATATATTTTTAGAGTTCTGAGTAGTTTTTAAAGAGTTCTAGAGTTCCCTGTACTTTTTATCAATAGTTCTGCCCATTAAGGCAAAAAAAAAATTTTTTCAAAAAAATAGTCGGCCCCCACATTTTTTTTAAATTACATTATTCTAATCAAAAATGAACTAAAACAAAGAGTTCTAGAGTTCCCTACACATTAAACATAAGACAACTAACTCAAAGTCCTAAAATTTTAAAAACCATCACAATCCAAACTCAAAAGCAAATCAATAAACAACTTTAAAATTGCAAAATTTATTTGAGTTTTTAAAAATTTAGAGTTCTAAGAGTTCTAATCAGAGTTCTGTTTACCCCCCCAAGAGTTCAACAAGAATTTCTAATAAAGTTTTTCTTTAGAATCAAAATCCAACAAACTATACAACTTTAAAGTTTCAAAATTTTTTTGAGTTTTTAAAAATTTAGAGTTCCAAGAGATCTGATCAGAGTTCTGTTGGCCCCCCAAATAGTTCTACAGGAAATGCTAATAAAGTTTTTCTCTAAAGTCAAAATCCAAAAAACTACACAACTTTAAAGTTTCAAAATTTTTTTGAGTTTTTAAAAATTTAGAGTTCTAAGAGTTCTGATCAGAGTTCTGTTTGCCCCCTGGAGGGCTCTACAAAAAACACTTATAACATTTTTCTCTAAACTCAAAATCCAAAAACTTATTAACGTTCAAAGTAACCCAAAGAATTTGAATTTCGAAAATTTTAGAGTTCCAAGAGTTCTGGTCAGAGTTCTGTTGGCCCCCCAAATAGTTCTACAAAAAATTCTAATAAAGTTTTTCTCTAAACTCAAAATCCAAAAACTTATTAACGTTCAAAGTGACCCAAAAAATTTTGACTTTCAAATATTTGAGAGTTCCAAGAGTTCTGGTCAGAGTTCTGTTGGCCCCCTAAATAGTTCTACAGGAAATGCTAATAAAGTTTTTCTCTAAAGTCAAAATCCAAAAAACTACACAACTTTAAAGTTTCAAAATTTTTTTGAGTTTTTAAAAATTTAGAGTTCTAAGAGTTCTGATCAGAGTTCTGTTTGCCCCCCGGAGTGCTCTACAAAAAACCCTTATAACATTTTTCTCTAAACTCAAAATCCAATAACTTATTAACGTTCAAAGTGACCCAAAAAATTTTGAATTTCGAAAATTTTAGATTTCCAAAAGTTCTGGTCAGAGTTCTGTTTGTCCCCCGGAGTGCTCTACAAAAAACCCCAATAACATTTTTCTCTAAACTCAAAATCCAAAAACTTATTAACGTTCAAAGTGACCCAAAAAATTTTGACTTTCAAATATTTTAGAATTCCAAGAGTTCTGGTCAGAGTTCTGTTTGCCCCCCGGAGTGCTCTACAAAAAACCCTAATAACATTTTTCTCTAAACTCAAAATCCAAAAACTTATTAACGTCTAAAGTGACCCAAAAAACTTTGAATTTCGAAAATTTTAGAGTTCCAAGAGTTCTGGTCAAAGTTCTGTTTGCCCCTCGGAGTGCTCTACAAAAAACCCCAATAACATTTTTCTCTAAACTCAAAATCCAAAAACTTATTAACGTTCAAAGTGACCCAAAAATTTTTGACTGTCATAAATTTTAGAGTTCCACTTTTTCTCTCTCCAGTCCTACAGGCTAGGTAGTCTGGGATTGGAGCGTGTGAAGAAAATTATCGGCAATGTGAGGGGATATATGCCTTATGGAAGGGAAACTCTTCGACTCTTATCTGGTTTAAATTTCAAAAACGAGTATTTATAAATTGTTATAACGGAAAACCAATAATAACTATTGTGAAGTTCATTTCTCAATAAGTAATTAAAAAACACCATTCACGATAAATAGGCCTATGAGTCTTAATGTCACACACAATACTAAATGACACATGTTATTTAAATAAAATAAAAATACTCTAAATTTTTGTAAATTTAACAGAGATTAAATTTGAATTTTCTAAACTACAAAAAAAAAATATATATAGAAAAATATTTAGATGTCACTCAATGCGCTTAAAGTTTTCCATGCATTTTAAGTGAAAAAAAAAGTTTTTAGTAAAATTTAAATCGGTAACTATATTTCTCTTCAGAACATTTCAAGGAGTATTGCCAAATTGTTTATTTCACTATTTTTATAATAAGTCCTCCAAAAGACGAATGTAACCAGTTACTAACAACAAACTAAACATAACAATTATAACAAGTTTAAACAAATTATAATCAGTGTGGCCATAAGTTTTATGAATGTAAATTCCCGGTAAGTTCCAGGTTTTTCGCAGTGATATTTTTGTATTTCCCGGTTATATTTTTAAGGGAAATTTAAAAATAACTTTAGATTTTAAAAAGCTTATTATGACATTAGTAATTGTAAGGAACATTTGTATTCATGACATAAATAACAATTAATTTTTTATATCAGAATGGCCGCAAATTTTCATTTTCAAACACACTTGACTTTCCCGGAACTTTTTCCTGATTTACAGTTTTTGCGGACACCCTGTATATGGATCTTAAAGAAATTTTTAGAACAGCAAAAATTGGAACGAACGACTATGTTCTAAAACTCATTAATTAAAATGTCTTTGATTGAATCACGCTTTAGGCGAATTTAAATTCTTAGAATTTCTTGTCAAATTAATTTAAAGAATTACAAATTTTTACTTAATAAAACTCTTGGAATAATGAATTAATTTTTAACATTATTTTTATTTTATAAAATAAATTTTTAAATTAAATTTTTATTTAAAAGAATTGTAATTTAATCGAATTTTAACTTAAAACAATTCTTATTTAACAGAACTCGTGTTGAGAAGGTTCAACCGCTTGATCTAACCTCAAAATAAAAAATGGTTTGCAAACAGCAAATAAAAATAAACAATTTCTCGAAATTGTAAAAGATTCACTTGTTCAAGTAACAGAAAAAATTAGATTAGGCAAAAAATATTTTCAAACAATAATTATTAAACACTTTATGTTTTGTCTTTATTTGTCACTAAACCAATTGTAATTTTCATCTAATTTTGACAAATAATAGCTGATTTTACTCTTTGAAACATTCTTTACAGTTCTACTCATTTAACTTTGTTCATAATATGTGACGCGCTTTGAAGAAAGGGACCTTAAAGGCAAATCGGTAATTTTACAGGAGAGCGAAAAGAAAAGACGAGCGCGTATGGTGCTCTGTACAAATCGATGATGTTTGAATTGTCATAACTTGAAAAATAATTAATAAAAACATTTTCTGACTTCAAATAATGAAAAAGGAACTTTTATTGAAGTTAAATCAACCATAAACCGAAAATCGATTTTTACCCTCTAAGGTCCCTTTCTTCACACAGAAAAATCTAACTGCGATTTTTGCTGCATGTGATTTTCAGGTAAATGAAATTCTTAAGATTAACTCTAGATCATTGCTAAATGTCTCTTTATTTTGATGTTAAATTTACATATATGGGTGACTTTCTGCTGCATTGAAATTTTCACCAAATCATATATTAAATTAACAAAATTTTTTTTCAGTGCATAGCGAGACATATTTTGTTCAAAAGTTATTAAAAAAATCAAATTTGTTTTTAAGAATTTTTTTTAACAAAATATTTTTAACGAAATTCGAAGAGTAAAATTGTAGAGAATGTTTCAAAGAGTAAAATAAGTAATTAGGGGAGGTGGGGGCAAGACGGGGTACCTGCCTTAATTAAGAAACTAATTAACCAATCATGGTCATTTTTTGCATAACATAGTACCGTTACAATAGTTTTTGATTGGCCAAGTCACTGATTGATGAAACCGAATTTTTTATTTGTTACATAAAAAAACTATTTTTGACGATTTTCTTGTCATTTTTGCATTCTATTTAGAACGTGTTTAATATTTTAATAACAACATTTTATATACTATATAATTTTATTCATGTTCAACAATGATTAGACTTGAAGTTAAGCACTTGCTTATTTCCGTTTCGAAACTTAATTTTTAGAAATTAATTTTTTAATGAAATTCCGTATGTGGGGGCAAGACGGGGTATAGGAAGTGAGGGCAGGATATGGTACTGAAAACCAATCATTTTTTTATTTTATGAAAAAAAAATCTTTTTTTGGTGATTTTTCACACTATTTATAACGTTTTGTTATTTAAATAATACATTTAGAATACAGGAGCAGGTAACCTCTTGTTTATTTCTATTCTAAAAGTTATTGTTTTTTGAGGTTAGTTTTGTAATTTAATTTTACATGAGAGAACTAAAATTACGCATTAAACTTGTTCTTTAGTTTATTTTACAAAATCAATAAACGTGTTTGCGAAAGTTGTAAGGAAAAATAGCTTGATTTTTATACACCCCATCTTACCGCCATGTTTTGTAAAATGGAAAATTTGAATTTTTTTGCGTATTCTTAATTCTATATTTAATTAAGTAACAAATGTTCAAAATAAGACTCTTTCATGGAAGACTGATTGCCAAGGATTATTATTATAATAATTAAAATATTTTTGAATCGATAATATTAGTGTCATTGAGCTTCAAACCCTAGCAGTCTTGCACCCACCTCCGATAATTTTCATAATTGGGTGAAAATAATCACTATGAACGTTAATAACTTTTTGGATTTAGAGTTTTGCGAAAAATGTTATTAGGGTTTTTTGTAAAGCACTCCGGGGGCAAACAGAACTCTGACCAGAACTCTTGGAACCCTAAAATTTTCGAAAATCAAAATTTTTTGGGTCACTTTGAACGTTATTAAGTTTTTGGATTTTGAGTTTAGAGAAAAATGTGATTAGGGTTTTTTGTAGAGCACTTCGGGGGGCAAACAGAACTCTGACCAGAACTCTTGGAACTCTAAAATTTTCGAAATTCAAAGTTTTCTGGGTCACTTTGAACGTTAATAAGTTTTTGGATTTTGAGTTTAGAGAAAAATGTTATTAGGGTTTTTTGTAGAGCACTTCGGGGGGCAAACAGAACTCTGACCAGAACTCTTAGAACTCTAAATTTTTAAAAACTCAAAAAAATTTTGAAACTTTAAAGTTGTGTAGTTTTTTGGATTTTGACTTTAGAGAAAAACTTTATTAGCATATCCTGTAGAACTATTTGGGGGGCCAACAGAACTCTGACCAGAACTCTTGAAACTCTAAAATTTTCGAAAGTCAAAATTTTTTGGGTCACTTTGGACGTTAATAAGTTTTTGGATTTTGAGTTTAGAGAAAAATGTTATTAGGGTTTTTTGTAGAGCACTCCGGGGGGCAAACAGAACTCTGATCAGAACTCTTAGAACTCTAAATTTTTAAAAACTCAAAAAAATTTTGAAACTTTAAAGTTGTGTAGTTTTTTGGATTTTGACTTTAGAGAAAAACTTTATTAGCATTTCCTGTAGAACTATTTAAGGGGCCAACAGAACTCTGATCAGAACTCTTGAAACTCTAAAATTTTCGAAATTCAAAATTTTTTGGGTTACTTTGAACGTTAATAAGTTTTTGGATTTTGAGTTTAGAAAAAAATGTTATAAGTGTTTTTTGTAGAGCACTCCGGGGGGCAAACAGAACTCTGATCAGAACTCTTAGAACTCTAAATTTTTAAAAACTCAAAAAAATTTTGAAACTTTAAAGTTGTGTAGTTTTTTGGATTTTGATTTTAGAGAAAAACTTTATTAGCATTTCCTGTAGAACTATTTGGGGGGCCAACAGAACTCTGATCAGAACTCTTAGAACTCTAAATTTTTAAAAACTCAAAAAAATTTTAAAACTTTAAAGTTGTGTAGTTTTTTGGATTTTGACTTTATAGAAAAACTTTATTAACATTTCCTTTAGAACTATTTGGGGGGGCCAACAGAACTCTGACCAGAACTCTTGGAACTCTAAATGTTTAAAAACTCAAAAAAATTTTGAAACTTTAAAGTTGTGTAGTTTTTTGGATTTTGACTTTAGAGAAAAACTTTATTAGAATTTCTTGTAGAACTATTTTGGGGGCCAACAGAACTCTGATCAGAACTCTTAGAACTCTAAATTTTTAAAAACTCAAAAAAATTTTGAAACTTTAAAGCTGTATAGTTTGTTGGATTTTGATTCTAAAGAAAAACTTTATTAGAAATTCTTGTTGAACTCTTGGGGGGGTGAACAGAACTCTGATTAGAACTCTTGGAACTCTAAATTTTTAAAAACTCAAATAAATTTTGCAACTTCAAAGTTGTTTATTGATTTGCTTTTGAGTTTGGATTGTGATGGTTTTTAAAATTTTAGGACTTTGAGTTAGTTGTCTTATGTTTAATGTGTAGGGAACTCTAGAACTCTTTGTTTTAGTTCATTTTTGATTAGAATAATGTAATTTAAAAAAAATGTAGGGGCCGACTATTTTTTTGAAAAAAATTTTTTTTGCCTTAATGGGCAGAACTATTGATAAAAAGTACAGGGAACTCTAGAACTCTTTAAAAACTACTCAGAACTCTAAAAATATATCGATTTTTGCAAAGAAGGGGGGGCCACGTGAAGTTGGCCCCCCATCATGTTAAATCGATTGTTTTGGTATTTAATCGACAGAACTATTTCTAAAATGTATAAGGAACTCTAGAACTATTCGAAAGGAAGCCAGAACTCCGAAAAGAAATCCAATTGGTTGATAGTGGGGGGCCAACTTCACATGCATTTTCTATTGTACGTTTTTTTTTTACAAAAAGCGTACAAAAAGCGTATTTAAAGCTCAGGGTATTTTTGATCAAATTTGTTTATTACTAATATTTTATATTTTAAAATAGTTTTAATGGAGTTCAATCTATTTCAAACTCTTCATTTGATTACGTTATTCACATAAGAAAGCAATTTATAGCAGACTCTTTTTTTTTTTGACTGACCATTTTCTCACAAGGAGTGCTACGAATGCCAGTTCGAAAAAAATCGGAGATTAGGCAACATGTAAATGGGGCAATCTCAATATTTTTTTGCTCAATATTTCATACAAAAAAAAATTATTCTCAATTGTATTTCGTTTCCGTAAATTGATTCTAGTTAAATGAAACTTGTAATTTTTAGGGTTCCGGACATAAAGTGTCAAAAACGGAATCCTTATTGTGAGATTCTGGTGCCCGTCTGAAAATATGCCCCCCCCCCCCCCCATAGCTGCCAAACTAATCGACCTGGAGGCTGTAATTTGGTATAAAAATGTATTTTCACGTGTAAATTACAGGAGAAATATAGTGAACATGGTCGGAGATGATATTTATAGCATTGTCAAGGAAAAAAACAAGATGTTTTTGTGCAAAACTGCATTAAAAATGGATCATTTTGCCCTCCCCATCCTCTCTAGCGTATTGAAATTTGGTACACTGATGTAATGTTATCTAAACATTAAAGGAAAATTATAGCGATCATGATATTAATTGATGGCCATAGCGTTGTCAAGGAGAAATTACAAATTTTTGAAAAAAAAAAGTTTTTTTTTTTAAATACTATATTATTTGACCAGAGGACTAAAATTTGGTACACTGGTGCATTTTTACAAACAGATTTAAAAAAATACAATTATTGTAATCGAAATTGATTATTATAAGGTTATTAAAGAAAATTCAAAAATTTACAAAATGGAGAGTTATACCCGTATGCCAGAGCTCAGCCTAGTTTGGCTGTACCGATTTTGATAAATTTTGGGAATCGTACTTGAGATAAATGGTCAAAATTTAAATAAACAATGTACTTTATGTAAATAAATTAAGTTTTATGGAAAATTTATCTTTAAATGATGCTCTACGATATAGTAAAATATTACATAAGTTACTAAACTTTAAACCCTTTAAAAAAATAATCAAATTTTTGTTTCGTGCAGAAACAGCACAAGTCCATGCTTCCAAGTTGTGTGCAAAGATGCGCAATGGATGAAATAATATTTATTTGTGATATTCTTGACGTGTTTTAAACGTTGTTAAATAATTTATATTAAACCAGTTTATATTATAAATAAAATGCACTCAAAACGAGGCAGAAGACAATAATAGTGAATTATGTGATATTTATTAAGAAAATGTTGAAAAGTGATTTTCCAAAAATGTTTATTATTTATAAAATGTTAATAAAAATTATTCAAATTAAAAATTAAATAAAACTGTAATACTTCACTTGATTCAATAAATTTTCTATGTTTTTCATTTTATTTTGTGCAGAAACCGCACAAGTCCAAAATTTATTTTGTTTCTTTTATACCTTACGCTTACATTAATTAAAATATAAATCAATCATATTGAATTTTTAAATTTATAGGTTAGTAGAAAATAATGCAAAAAGCAGAATTGAAAAAAAATTCTCACATTTACAAGAAAAACAGTTTTTATTGATTCCTGAAAAACACGTAACGGTTTTTATTGTTCAAATAAAATCTTAAAAGTTTTCTCTAGAAGACTATTTAAAAAAGAATGGTAATATCGATGGAGAACATTGTTTATTTGTAATCTCAAAAATTAAAAATTTTATTTATTTAAATAAATTACATTGTTTATTTAAATTTTGACCATTTATCTCAAGTACGATTCCTCATTAGCCTCTCTTCCAAAATTTATAAAAATCGGTTGATATTTTCAGAAACGATGCAAGAAACTTTGATCATTTATAATTTTGAAAAAACCGTTATAGGTTCTTCTAGTATTATCATAGACTATCAAAACATATATGAACAAAAAAAATCACTTGACTCAACAAAAATTAGGGGGCTACTTTAGGAATTCTGACTCTTGTGTACTGATTTTAACTATAAAATACTATTTAGAAACCAAATTATATGAAGAAATAAAATTAAAAAGATATTGAATATCATGGTCCGATAGAATGAGAACGGCTTGAGCGGATGAACGTTCTTAAGGATAATAATAAGAAAAATTAAAATTTTATAATACAGTCAAACTTCTACTTAACGAAAAGCAATTTGATGTTTTTCGTTAAGTAGAAGGGCATTAAAATGTTATTAGTGAGTGAACGTTCAGGGATGTAACAACCATTTTAAATCACAGGATCTTTAAATATGAAATCAAAATTATAATAATTATTAAATAATAATTTATTTATTAATTTGGGCTGCAATAAAAAATAAAAATGTATCTAACATTTTTAACATTTTAAAGAAAAATTTCGGTGAATTTTTTCATTTCTTAAAACATTTCCTTATTTGTAAACGCCTTTTTATTTTTCTTCTTTTTAAAATTATTTTTTTTAAAGAAATTAAAAATACTGTAATTTTAGGTAAAGCTTTAAACTCAATTCCTAATTTGAATAAAATAAATCGTTTTCTCGGTACGATTAAAATATATATCTTGATGGCTCAACAATGCAGTCTTCTATCGTATCAAATCACAGGTTTGAAATCACATTATGAAATATATCATAAAATAAAGCAAAATTATAACAATTCAAAAGATTTTTGTAAATTTTGAGGCACCATGAAATCGTTATTATGTCGTACGAAATCTTGAAGTTCTTCAATACCGTGTAAATGATATTCGCAATGTTGTGGTTGATTTTGTAACCAACTCTTGTTTTAATGTTATATTTCTCCAAAATAAAATTCCTCGCAACACCCGCACTAATATCTTTTAACACTTCACTTTTTTCTTTAAATGTTAAAAATTTTCTCATCATTTTTGGCGACATAATAACTTCTGCTCAAAACTAAGTGACACTTAAACTTTTCGGCCCTGAATTTGATGGTACGCACACAGTCATAACTCTCACCGATATACTCCCTTCTACGCTTCCCTAATGAGTTTTCGTTAAGCAGAAGTCCGTTAAGTAGAAGTTTGACTGTAAATAATTTTTTTCCCCTTTCAGTAATGAGTTTAAAGGTAAATGTATAAAAGTATACCCTATCGTTTATCGATTCAACATCTCCAATCACGTTCTCTACAATTTTTCTGTAGTCTACACGTGAAAATAAATTTGTAAACTAAATTGGAGCTCTCTGTTTGTTAATATAACAAATATCTTTGTGTCGTGTACGGAACCCCAGCATTCAGTAGAAGTAACTCGTACTTGTCCCATTTTTTATTTTTAAAAAATCTTTTCTTAACGAAAAATTTGTTTGTCCTGTAAATTTATCTTAATATACAAAAATTTGTTTTCTTTGCTTCAAAACAAATCAGTTAACTTATACATATATAGTATATGTTTGCCTAAAATTTTAAAAATCGTGATTAAAAAATCAAAAATGTACTTTTTTGTTAACATTTTTTTCTATTTTTTTAATCTAAATTTGTCTTAAAAAATTTTACTCCTTACATTAAGAAGAATTTAATTAAAGTTTATGTTTTCAAAATTTTATAACATAAATTAAAATATATGTATAATTTTTTGAAATGTTTCAAATAAATAATTGTTTATTTAAAATGTTTCATGTTATTTTACAATTTCAAAAACTGTTTTAAAATTAAATACTAATTTAAAAATATTTTTCAGTGGATGTTCATAGTTCCGGGACTGATCTTGTTTGTTTTAATGTCAGCGCAAAATCCTGAAGGTGGTGCAGGTGGTGGCGGTGGAAGCGGCCAACGATAGTATAATTCTCCAAATAAAATTTTATTTTTCACCTTACAATACATTGAAAAATTAAAGCATTTAAGAAAATAGGGATTGTTTCAATATTTGCATTAAAGTATTAAAATGTCTAGAATAAGAAAAATTTATTAGTCATTTTAATTTTTTAGTGATAATGAGACTTACAATTAGTTTATTTGATAAAATAATTTTCTCGACTTTTTGACATTTTTACGAATAAAAGCTGATTTAAAATATTTCAATTGGTTACAATGTTTTTAATTTTGTATGGTAGGAAAAGCTAAAAAAATGTTACTCTTAAGAATGTAATATAATAAAATTAAATTTTATGAAAATATAACATTTATTTGTGAAAATTTAATTTATTTATAAAGTTTATTGATATTGCTTTTTTTTTCAAAATAAATTTTATATCTGTTGTCTGTGGTTCTGGAATGCAAAGCATTTAAAAAAAATTAATTAACTTTGAATTTCATTGTGAAGGCTGTCCATCAAACCTGAAAAAGAAGAAACAGTAAATTTGTATATTTAGAAGTTTTGAATATTTTAATTGAAAGAAAATAAGTAGAAAATAAATCGCGCAATTTATGAAGAAATAACAATTTCGAAGTTGTTTGAACTAATTTACTTCGTAAGTATGGGTTTTTAAAATTAAAGAACAGATAATTATTAAATTGAATTATAAAATATTATAATATCTAGATTATATATAATACAATGAAAATAATTATTTAAAGTTTTATTAGTTTCTAGAAGAATTATACACCTGTGTTATAGCAGTGGAAAATCAATAAAAGAGAAAATCAATAAACCAAGTATACTGTTAGTTTCACCTGCTACTGGTCACAGTGCTTTTATTACAGTCATAATATAATGGCTTCATTTTCTTTGAATTTACAAAGACATGTCGAATTAAGTTTAGTTGTGAGTGGAAAATTTGATGGTTCTCATACGTGTTTAGCAGCAGCCACTTCCGGTGGAAATGTGCTGGTTCATAGTCCTCATAGGGTTTCATCAGATTCTTTTGGAAATGAACAATCTGTCGGACGATTATCCTGGAGTGGAGAACTAGCAGAATTACATATAGGCTGTCAGGTTAGATAATTGAAAAAAGAGTATTAACAATAATAATAATCATCATAGGACGATAATTAAATTATGAAAGTATTAAAAATGAACTAAAATCAACAACAATACCACGTGGACAGTTTAGGGGTAGGGATTGGAGAAAGCAAATGTACACGTGGATTTGCAAACAAACACAATGGGTTTTTGATAAAATAAAAAAAATTTTATTTCTCAGATTCTACTTTTGAATTTTACGTATCTCTTTGAAAAATATGTGTTAAAAACTAGAAAAATTAAACACACACTAAAGCGCGTAAGAGTACTGGAAAAAGTACTCGGAAAAGTACTGCAAACTCCAATACTTTTATCACGAAATGTATTTTTTCAAATAAAATAAATTTTCTTTTAATTACAATAGAATTGTGATTTTAAAATCACAATTTTACAATGTATGTATTTTTATGCATTTAATTTAAAAAAAAAACTATTGCGCAGATGTAGGAGCCATAGAAACTTAGCGCGCAACAAGTAAAGTTTTCAACTGCGTTTGACGAAAAAAAGTATTGGTGTTTCCAGTAATTCTTTAGTACTTATACTAATACTTTTCCCAATACTTTTTCAAGTTTTGTTCCTCAATATTTAATTAATAATTACTTCTATTTTGCCAAGGATATTTAATTTTCATTAAAAAAAAAAGCTATAATCAATTATGTATTTTCATTATTATTATGTTATGTTCATTAACATAAGTTTTATATTACACGTAAATGTAAAATAAAATTAAAGTGAATTGAATAAAAATAAACTAAAAAGGCTAACAAAACAGATCAAGCAGTTATGAGAAAAATGAATAAAATTTGAGAGGTTCCATATTACACATGAAATAAGCTTATTACAATTTATTTATTAACATTCGTCAAAATTGAATTTTTACTATGAATAAAATAAATTATAGAGGCGCCTCTTTTTCAAAAACACAAAAAAAATATACGTATAAATAAAAAGTCAGCATTCAGTCATTCAAAAAAAAAAAAACAAACAAAAAACAAAGAACATTTACATTTAATTTAATTAAATAAATAAGACAATCACAGAAAAAAAGATAGAAAAACTTATTAATCGCTGGTTCGAGGACGGAAATTGTTGGAGACTCAGGAACGTTGCAGAAACACTTTTCTTTCAAAGCAGCAAAGAGTCCCATTCAAAACGTGAAGATTTAATTTTTGTTCTTTTAAGAAAAGCAATCCAGAACACAGCACAAAATAGAACAAGTCGAGGACTAGGGCTCCAAATCCTCCAATAATATTAATTCAAAATTTGAAACCATTTCAGTGTCTCGTTCCAACCGTCCTTTGATTCAAACCACGTGGATATAATTCGAATAAAATTATGCGCCACACTCTAAATTCAACGTCAATTCAAACAAAAAAAGAGGTAGGGGAGAGGGCCCCAAGTTGGACACCCTTTCGTCTTATTGCTTTAGAATCCAAACCAAATGAAATATATTAAAATGTTTTATACCGGATGAAAGTACAATTTATAAGGTAACTTATGGCCACAGAGATAAAATTTTATTTTCAACATAAACATTTTTTAAAGCGTTTTTTCTAATTGTTAAAATTTTCGGTCTAAAAAAAGTGTCCCCAAGATGGACACCTTCTTAAAAGTCTCTGAAAATTGTAGTAAATAAAAAATTAACATCGTGTAACAATTCTTAAACTACTTTTTAATCATTTTACGGAATTTCTCAAGAAATAACATTTCTAAAAACTTCAATCTAATAGCTTAACATTAAAAAGTAATAAAATATCGAAAAATATCAATCTATCAAATTCTCTAACGATAACGTCACATTTTATGGTGAAAAATAAAAAAATTGAATTAATTGGCTCCAAACATTATTGAAAAAAGTGTAAAATTGAAAATATGCAAATAAATACATTGAGATTTGAGGCCTGTCCATCTTAGGGTACATGACACCACTTTTTAATCCCCAGTAAAAATACCCAAGTAGCACGTAATATTACGTGAGTATCGCAGTAATATTACATTCAATATTGGTAATATTACGGGTTGATGTTACAGTAATATTACTGTGACATTAAAATGTCCGCGTCAAGGTAATATTACAAATCTCCTTGTAATATTACATTAATATTACAAATATGTAGTACAATATGTAGAAGACTTTCTAAAATATATTCTAAGAGCTAAGTAGCCGAGTGGTTTAAGGCATCTACCTACATGGTCAGCTTACAAGGGTTCAAGACTCGGTCCCCCAAAATTTTTTATACATTATATTTAATTGTAATATTACTATAATGTCACTGTAATATTACTTTGTAACATTACTGTAATATCACTTTGTAATATTACCTCAATATTACCTTGTAATATTACCTTGAACCTTGAACGAATTAAAAATTTAATTAAATCTTTTCAAATTATTATTCTTTACAATTTGTTAAATTTTATTTTAAATTTAAACAGAAAAAATTTTCAATTAAAATTTTAAATGGGTACTTACATGATTATTTTAAAAGTTGTAGGATATAAACTTAATGTCTATAATAACAATTTAAAAAAAAATTAAATTTCTTTAATGTTTTTAAATTTTTAATTTATCCTATAATTTAAAATTCTTTGTTCTGTTTATTAATTTACAAGCAAAATTAAAATTTTTAATGTGCACACTTTTTTGAGTGTAATAATTTAAACAAAAATAAGTAACCTAATGAATTTTCTATTAGAGAATTATTTTTTATAGAAACGCGAAAGTATATAGATTGAAATGGTAAATATAAATATTTTCAATAACAAGATTTAGTCCTATTGAAAATTCCTATGTGGGATCCCATGCTGAAGCCTACATAGGATCCTATGTAGGATTCTGCATGGGATCCCACATGGGAATTCCACGAAGGATTCTGTACAGGATCCTATATGGGTACCAACATATCATCCCAAATAGGATTATATATGGAATCCTATGTAGGATACCATGTACCGCCCCGTATAGATATTTTCCAAATAGGTAGTCCTATATAGGATCCCATATGGGATCCTACGTATTATCCCATGTGGGATTCTATATCGGCTTCCATATAGGATATTATATAGGAGCCTACATATTATTCCACATATCCGCCCATATAGGATTCTAGATGGGATCCAATATAGGATACCATGTAGGATTCTGCATGGGATCCCACATGGGAATTACACGAAGGATACTGTACAGCATCCTATATGGGTACCCGCATATATCATCCCATATAGGATTCTATATAGGATCCTATGTAGGATACCATGTACCGCCCCGTATAGATATTTCCCATATATAGGCAGTCCTATATAGGATCCCATATGGGATCCTACTTAGTATCCCATGTGGGATTCTGTGTCGGCTTCCATATAGGATCTTATATAGGATCCTACATATTATTCCACATATCCGCCCATATAGGATTCTATATGGGATCCAGTATAGTATCGTATGCACTATCCTACATCTCATCCCACATAGGTCCTTAAATAGGATCCTATGTAGGAGTTTTGAAAATGGCTTTTTTTAAATGCATATGCCGTCGCATTAAGCCAATGTAAGAATTTACACTTAACTGCTTCAAGCTCATCAGAGATCTCCCTTTTTATATCTTATCTGTCTAGACTCGTTTGTGTGATTAGGTAAGAGGACGCACCTAGCGGCATTTCTATGAAATGAACTCTTGTATAGGAATTGATGTAGGTCCCTACATAGGATCCTATGTGGGTAGACATATAGGATCCTATGTGGGTAAACATATAATTTCCTGTCTGGGAACCTATATGGACTCCTATACGAGAGTTCATTTCATAGAACTGCCGCTAGGTGCGTTTTCTCACAAAAACACACAAACGAGTCTAGATCGATAAGATATAAGTACACGGGAAAAAATCTTCAACTGGAACAGTAATAAGTTTCACTGAAACAGCGATATGTTTGACTAGAATAGCGAAAGATTTTGCTATTCTAGTCAAACATATCGCTGTTTCAGTGAAACTTATTACTGTTCCAGTTGAAGATTTTTTTCCGTGTAGGGAGATCTCTAGTGAGCTTGATGCAGTTAAGTGTAAATTCTGACATTGGCTTAATGCGACGGCATATGCATTTGAAAAAAGCCATTTTCAAAAATCTTATGTAGAATTTTATCAAGGAACCTACATAAATTCCTATATGCCGATCAACATCGGATCCCATATGGAATCCCATATGGGCGGATATGTAGGATAATACGTAGGAACTCATGTGGGATCCTGTATAAGACTGCCCATATGGGAAATATCTATGCAGGGCGGTACATGGTATCCTACATACAATCTTATATAGGAACCTATGTGGGATGAGATGTAGGATAGTGCAAAGGATCCCATACAGGATCCCATATAGAATCCTATATGGGCAGATATGTGGGATAATATGTTTGATCCTATATAAGATCCTATATGGTAGCTGACATAGAATCCTAAATGGGATATTACGTCCCAAGTAGCACGTAATATTACATGCGAGTATCACTGTAATATTACATTCAATATTAGTAATATGACGGGTTGATGTTACAGCAATATTACCGTGACATTAAAATGTCCGCGTCAAGGTAATATTACAGGGTAATGTTGAGGTAATATTACATAGTAATATTACCAAGTAATATTGAGTTAACATTACAGTAATATTACAGTAATATTACAAATATGTAGTAAAATATGAAGCAGACTTTCTATAATATATTCTAAGAGCTAAGTAGCCGAGTGGTTTAAGGCATCTACCTACATGGTCAGCTTAAAAGGGTTCAAGACTCAGCGCTCCAAATTTTTTCTACATTGTATTTAATTGTAATATTACTTCAATGTCACTGTAATATTACTGTAATATTACTTTGTAACATTACTGTAATATTACTTTGTAACATTACTGTAATATTACTTTGTAACATTACTGTAATATTACTTTGTAATATTACCTCAATATTACCTTGTAATATTACCTTGACGCGGACATTTTAATGTTACGGTAATATTACTGTAACATCAACCTGTAATATTACCAATATTGAATGTAATATTACTGCGATACTCACGTAATATTACGTGCTACTTGGGCGTGGGATCCCATATAAGATCCTATATAGGACTGCCCATATGAGAAATATCTATACGGGGAGGTACATGGTATCCTACGTAGGATCCCATATAGAATCCTATATGGGATGATATGTGGGTACCCATATAGGATCCTGTACAGAATCCTTCGTGGAATCCCAATGTGGGATCCCATGCAAAATCCTACATGATATCCTACATTGGATCCCACATGGGAATTTTCAATAGGGAGTTTTGGTACAAAAAATTGTTTACTTACACACTTTTCTGAATACACTCTTCAAGTCCCGGTTGTAAATCCGTGTACAAGATCATCTACTGAACTTGTACATGATTCTGGATAAAATCATGCACAGGTGCATTGGCTTGTTTTGTGCATGAACTTGCGAATGGTCAACACAAGAATTTGCGGAACAACGAACCTGCAAAGGAACATGCACATGTTCATGAACGCTTCTAAAGGCAAATAATTTCATGTGCATGAACATGCACACGAACATGTACATGAATCTGTACACGATTATGGATAATTATTTATTAAACTTTAAACGTTGCGCATTAGTTATCTATGGGAGTGAAGGCTGCGCAGTAGATTTTAATGACTATAAAAGGTAGGGGACCACTATAAAACAAGTAACATTTGTTAATAATTATTGAAAAGATATTATCGATTTCACTGAGTCAAATAAAACTACGCAGAACTTTGTTGTTTAAATTCGTCAAATTATTAATAGTTGTCTTAATTTTGTTTGAGTCATCTACGATGAAACTTTCATCAGACCGTTGCAAATCCATGGTCATAATTATTGTAATATTATGAATTTATTTCCATAATATTATGAATTTATCACTCAGTTAATAATTATTGAAAAGATATTATCGATTTCACTGAGTCAAATAAAACGAAAAAATCTTAAAGACGATGACAAATTTTTGACAACAAGTGTCAACCCAGTACTAAACCTAGTACTGAACCCAGTACTTATCCCAGTACTTCTTCCCAGTACTGAAACCAGTACTGAATCTAGTACTTCTTTTTTGTAAGGGTAGGTACGTTCTTGCTTTGTTTTCTGAATAAACACGATGTTGCGCTAAGCCGACGATTAGTTAAAACTTCAGCAATGTCTTACGAAAAACATGAGAAGTTTTCACCCCGGTTGTAAATCCGTGTACAAGATCATCTACTGAACTTGTACATGATACTGCCCAAATAGCACGTAATATTGCTGCAACGTTGCCTCAATGCTGCTCATGTCCACATTGTGGCAACGTTGCAGTGCAATGTTGCAGCAACGTTGCAGTGTAATGTTGCCGCAACGTTGCAGTGTAATGTTGCCGCAACGTTGCAGTGTAATGTTGCCGCAACGTTGCAGTGTAATGTTGCCGCAACGTTGCAGTGTAATGTTGCCGCAACGTTGCAGTGTAATGTTGCCGCAACGTTGCAGTGTAATGTTGCAGCAACGTTGCAGCGATAGCGCCGTACAAAATTCAAAAAATTTTTAAATTTAAAAAGGGTACTTATTTCCTGAAATTAGATTTACAGCTATATACACATACAGAGCTGTTTAATAACTCTCCAGTCAAAACTAGGCCAGGAGAATTAAATACAGAAGACACATGTGACTTGAGTATTTTAGAGAGACGGAATCTGGACTTATATAAAAGCGTTGATGCATCTCGCCTATGAGAAGGCTAGACAGACGCCACCCCTCTGCCACTTGTCGAAACTATATTCGTCCGCCACGGTCCTTCGCGCAAGCGGCGGGAAAGTTCAAACATTTGAATTTGAAATCTTGAATCATTTAATCGAGTATTTAAAAAATAATATGACAACATCGATTAATTAAAATGCTTTAATTTATGGTGGCATTTTAATTTACTTAAAATATAGTTTACTTAGTTTTAAAGAACAACGTTAATAAATAAAGTCAATAATTAAATCTTAAATTCTTGAAGATTGTAATTATTTTTAGTTATTTAGAAATGCTTTTTTTAAGATAACTCATGTAGAATATTACAAATATACACAGAAAATATTAAAGTCTGCTCTAAAAATGAAAACTTTTTTGATGTTTTAAAATGTAAATTAAAATTTTTAAAATATGAATTTAAAGTGTTAACATTTTAAGTTGTTTATAAAATTTTTAATAATTTAAAAAAATTAAAATTTATACTATATTACGACTATAACCTTAATTTTCTATTTCTTTAAATTTATCTTTTTAGAAAATATTTGTTTTAAAACAAAACATTGCAGAAAAACAGAAATAAATAAATAAACTACTTTTATTGTTCTAACTAGTTCTTTTTAAAAGCAAAAGCATTATAAAAAATAAAATTTAATTAAATTATTAATTATAACTAGAATCAATCTATTATTGTTTTTAATATTTTATTTGTAAATTGTCTTCTTCATTAGAATTTTTTTATTATAAGGTTTGGATTTAAATATTATTTATTTTATTTAAAATTTATAATTTAAAAGATTGATTATTTTAATTATTTTTATTTAAAGTAAAAATGTCTTTTTTATATAATAATTTTAATTAATAATTTTAAATAAAATGATGATTACTAAAACTAAAAACTTTGAATAAAAAAGTTGAAAATAGGTAATAAAACAAAAGTTATCAATAAAATTTAAAACCTAACTCTAATTAACCAATTATTTAAATTTAATTTTTCAAAGAAGCTTCTGTTTTTAAAACGAATTATTCAGAATTATAAAAATAAGCACAAAAAAAATTGTATTTGTTTCTAAAATTAAAATTTTTAATTTATAATTTTAAATAAGATATTAAAAAATTAAAAGGTTTAAAACATTTTAAGAACTTTATAATTATATTTAAATAAAAAAACTAAAAATTAATAAATGAACTTAGAACAATAGTTTTTGGCTTTATGACTATTTTACCATTTTCTTACAATCTTCAAGAATTTAATATTTAATTATTGACTTTATTTATTAACGTTGTTCTTTAAAACTAAGTAAACTATATTTTAAGTAAATTAAAATGCCACCATAAATTAAAGCATTTTAATTAATCGATGTTGTCATATTATTTTTTAAATACTCGATTAAATGATTCAAGATTTCAAATTCAAATGTTTGAACTTTCCCGCCGCTTGCGCGAAGGACCGTCGCGGACGAATATAGTTTCGACAAGTGGCAGAGGGGTGGCGTCTGTCTAGCCTTCTCATAGGCGAGATGCATCAACGCTTTTATATAAGTCCAGATTCCGTCTCTCTAAAATACTCAAGTCACATGTGTCTTCTGTATTTAATTCTCCTGGCCTAGTTTTGACTGGAGAGTTATTAAACAGCTCTGTATGTGTATATAGCTGTAAATCTAATTTCAGGAAATAAGTACCCTTTTTAAATTTTAAAATTTTTTGAATTTTGTACGGCGCTATCGCTGCAACGTTGCTGCAACGTTGCAGCAACATTGCCACAATGTGGACATGAGCAACATTGAGGCAACGTTGCAGCAACATTGCACGGCAATATTGCCAACATTGCAGTGCAATGTTGCTGCAATATTACGTGCTATTTGGGTGGATAAAATCATGCACAGGTGCATTGACTTGTCTTCTGCATGAACTTGTGAATGGACAGCACGTGAATTTGGAACAACGAACGTGTACATTTTCATGCACGCTCAATAAAATCTGATACAAGAACATGTGCATGAACGTGCAAATGTTCATGCACATAATTTTATATACTTTAAATATTATTATTAAATTAATAAATAAGATAAATAAGATTTGAATAAGATAAGAAATAAATAAATAAATAAGATTTATGGATAAATAAGATTTGATTTAGATATATTTTTAAAGACAATGTTATTCAACGAAAGCCAACAAATAACGTTTTAAAGAGAAAAATGAGCTATTATTTGTCAAGATTGGATAAAAATTACATATTTCCACTAGATTCAAAGAAGAAAAATATAATGTTAAAAAATTATTATTTGACAACAAATTTTGACACAACATAATTTTTTCTAAGAAATGTGAAACTTGATAATTCAAAATTTGGTGAAATTCACTTTAATAATATTTTTATTCAGCTAAAACCATTTCTTAATTTGAATTTTTAACGAAAGGAGTTAAAAAAAATATGTAAAAAATTCAATTAAAATAAAAATGAGATATGTTTGAGATATAAATGTTTCTGATAATTTACAAGTTTTCTAAAATTATTTGCTTATTTTCATCAAAAAACATTGGAAAGTTTTCTAAAAATTAGCTTTATATCGAGTTTTAACGGAATTTGTTGAAACAACGAGAAACATAGAAAAATATCAAGAGCAACTTTTTTTACATCTTTTGAAGAGGAGCAACTATTATTTCAAAATTTTTTTAATATCTATTGTATTTTTTGAGATAAATAAAATTTTCCTTTAAAAAAATTAATTTTTTTTTCTTTTACGAAAATCGGGCACAAGTTAAATTTCTATGGAAAATAATCTTTACTATGACGACAATTTCCAAAAAAAACTTCAACCAAAAAAAAGATAGGGTTTTTGAGTATAATTACAATTTAAAATTTTTTAGTAAAACGGCCGCCATTTTGTTATTTTAGAACATTTTAAAAAATTTTCAATAGATTTTTAAAGAGGACTAACAACTCTTTCAGGCCGATCCTAAAAAAAGAATAAGATATCCAAATTATTTAAAAAGTTATTACACTTAAAAGGTTTTTTTTTAAATTTCAAGTAAACGAGAGTTTTAAAAATTAAAATCTTTATAACTTCATAAAAAATTTTTTTTCAGCCAAACAAAAAAATACGTGTCGTCTAAAATTCTTTGAAAAACAACTTTTTGGAGATACTTAACTTATTTAATTATTTTATTAATAATTTGCTAATTACTATTGTTATACTAAATTTAACTAGACTAAACTTTTTGTCAATTTTTAACAGAAAGAAGTTATTACTGTTTTACATGATTGAAATGAGATGTTAAACTTAAATAATAGAAATGTTTTCAGTTCTTATTATTTCATAATTTTACAAAGATTAGATGAAAACTAAAAATTCCTCTTGAGTTCAAATATTATTTCACTTCAATTTTGATATTTATTTTGATTATTTTTATTTTTATAAAATTCTACAAAATTATTTTTCTAAAAAATATTTTTATCTCTAAAATAAGTAGGGGAGAGTCGCCAGTTGTGAGACGGCCCCAGTTGTGAGACAGTCCATTTTTTTAACACGAAATATAAAAAGGCTGATTGGTATACATAAAAACATTTCTTTTTATACGAGCCAACTTTTGCGTGTACACCGAAGCGGATATATGTATTGTTTGTGTTAGATGCCAACACTGTGTGTGAAAATCGATTAAAAAACTTTTTTTCAATATGTGCAAAGTACTTTTTTTTTAAGTTAATTAATTGGAAAAGCTAAATGTTATGCATTTTTATTTAGTATTTTCCTTCTATTTTGTAATGCAATATTGCATTGTTTCAATCTACAGTTGGAAATATTTTTTTTCCTTTTTTAAAATAGCGCCAATTTCCGGTTGTGAGACACAGGAAGTCACCAGTTGTGAGACGGTGGCACAGCCCATCTGGAATAGCCTATATTTTTCGTTATGCAGCATAAAGCGCTCTGTTCAGTTTACCCAAGTAGCACGTAATATTACGTAAGTATCGCAGTAATATTACATTCAATATTAGTAATATTACAGGTTGATGTTACAGTAATATTGCTTTGACATTATAGTAATATTACAATTAAATATAAAGTATAAAAAATTTTGGGGGACCGAGTCTTGAACCCTTGTAAGCTGACCATGTAGGTAGGTGCCTTAAACCACTCGGCTACTTAGTTTTTTTTTTTTTTTTTTTCATTTATTTTTTGTTTAACAATGTACATAAAATATGACGAAACAAATGAACAACGTCGTGCCAAAGCGAAATAAATCTCGCCGATAACAACCATCACAATTATGCCGAAATATACGTGCCTATAAGGCCACTCGTCAGCTACTTCTCTCATACATAAATAAATCTTTTTAAATATACTCTAGGTAAGCGGTGTTTAGGACGAATTCAATCCTTTAATATTGTTTTTGCCAGTCCGGCGATAATACTTTTTCAAAACAGAAAGCACCCATCGAGTGAAAAAAAAAAACTGTTCTTGCATTTAATTTTTCGACTCTCGCGGCAGTCGTAAGGGGGGGGGGGAGCGTGGACAGGATGGAGGATGTGGGAGGGGGGAGCAATTAATGTAGTTACGCCTTGGTGTGTGACATTTTGTGGTCTCTTTTGAGACTTTTTGCTATTTGAATTATACAGTTTTGCCCTGAGCTCGAATGCAACTCTTTTCTCTATTAGTCGCTGATTAACGCTGGGTTTCAAAACATATTCGGAGGTATTCTGAGTCAGTATATATCTTTATCGATTACAGTGGGCTTTATTATTTGCTCTCTACAATGCGATCAGATCATAATGGTAAGATTGAAAACAAAAAATTATACAATGCGACAAAATTCAGAAGTACATTTAGAGTACAAAACTTTTGTAGATTCTAACTCGGCTACTTAGCTCTTAGAATATATTTTAGAAAGTCTTCTACATATTGTACTACATATTTGTAATATTAATGTAATATTACAAGGAGATTTGTAATATTACCTTGACGCGGACATTTTAATGTCACAGTAATATTACTGTAACATCAACCCGTAATATTACCAATATTGAATGTAATATTACTGCGATACTCACGTAATATTACGTGCTACTTGGGTAGTTCGTTATGTACATTTGATAACACAACAATTATTTAAAGTGTGGGAACATGCTCACAAGTTATTTCATTTGCCTACATTGCGACAGCGATTTCGATGAAGAAAACTGATAGTCATATTTTAAAGAATAAATATTTTTATTTAGTATATAATAATATGTATTATCAATATATTTAGTTATTTATATTAAACATAATGTTTTATGCCAAATTTTTTAAATTTTAGCATTTTTTTATAAGTGTTTCACAACTGGACACCTTTTTTTTTTTTTAATAAAAGGAATAATATTACTTCAATGTCACTGTAATATTAATGTAATATTACTTTGTAACATTAGGGGCCGTTCATATACCACCTGGACAGCTTAGGGGGGAGGGGCGGTTCGCCAAATGTCCACGATTGTCCACGTTGGGGGGAGGGGGGGTTTCGTCAAATGTCCACGTGGACAATTATGTGTGATTCGCAAAATGTCTCCATTAAAAATGTTTTTTTATTTCTTATATTTCCTTTATTCAACGTTTCAATTGCGCACCACTGACATTATTTTTTTAAAACTTTACCCTAATAGCACAAAACGTTTCATCAACGTTGCTTCATCGTTTTCTTGCAACGTTGCAAACGTTGCATTGCAACGTTACCGGTCAAGAAAAGTAACGTTGCATATGTCATGGGGCTATGAACGTTGCAAGGGAACGTTGCGGAACGTCATTTTGAAACTTTGAATAATCATTTAAAAATCTTTTAAAAATTAATAATGTTGATACTGTGCGCAGTAGTTTTCTATCGCAATTAGTGCTGCGCAGTTGATTTTAGTGACCAATGTTCTATAGAAGCAATCATATTATCAACATCGAATAACATAAATAAAAAAAAATTTAGCCTTTTCCGCAACATTTTTCCGCAACCCGCACTGCGATTTTTCGAATGCCTATTCAAAGTTCCAAATTAACGTTCCGCAACGTTTCCCTGCAACGTTCCTAGCACCATGACATATGCAACGTTATTTTTCTTGGCTGGCAACGTTGCAATGCAACGTTTGCAACGTTACACGGAAACGTTGCACACGGAAAAAAAAAGTTTATTGATATTTACAAAACTTTTTTTGGACTCTTGGATACATGAAAAAGTTTTGTGAAAACTCTTATAGCAAGGTTTGTATGAATTACTAAATTTGTTCATATATATTATACCTAAATTCCGTTAATTATACAAAATGAAGCAATAGTATTTCTATCGGGGAGTTTGTAAGAATTCTAGAGGAGTTTTGTAAAACAGAACCATGCAGAAAAGAAAATAGAATGACTCATCAGTTGTCTGATGAGACTGTGAACGCTTCCCCTTCTCTGGTTACTAGTAGGTGTGGTATTTTGACTGTTGTTGGTGAGATGCAAGGTGATTGGTCGAAAGTTGACGATTCGCAAACATACATACATACATAATTAATTTAATATTTTATTAATACCTTAAACGCAAGTAAACGCATAGAAACGAATATTTTAAAAAATCCTAGCGACGCTGAGATTCGAACCCTGATTTTCTAAACCCAACGCATATAACGAGTCAGACGCACTACCACGGGGCCATTGAGGCTAATGATTTGGATTTCCAAGTACTCGGTGACCTCTAGTTCTGGCATGTGCCATTTAAATAAATTTTCACCAAACGAGGAAATGGCAATTCCTTTTGAGTATCTTTTGTTAATTACTTATTTTAGAGATAAAGATATTTTTTAGAAAAATAATATTGTAGAATCTTATAAAAATAATCAAAATAAATATCAAAATTGAAGTGAAATAATATTTGAATTCAAGAGGAATTTTTAGTTTTCATCTAATCTTTGTAAAATTATGAAATAATAAGAACTAAAAACATTTCTATTATTTAAGTTTAACATCTCATTTCAATCATGTGAAACAGTAATAACTTATTTCTGGTAAAAATTGACAAAAGTTTAGTCTAGTTAAATTTAGTATAACAATAGTTATTAGCAAATTATTAATAAAATAATTAAATAAGTTAAGTATCTCCAAAAAGTTGTTTTTCAAAGAATTTTAGACGACACGTATTTTTTTGTTTGGCTGAAAAAAAAATTTTCATGAAGTTATAAAGATTTTAATTTTTGAAACTCTCGTTTACTTGAAATTTAAGAAAAAACCTTTTAAGTGTAATAACTTTTTAAATAATTTGGATATCTTTTTTTTTTTCAGGATCGGCCTGAAATAGTTGTTAGTTGCTCCTCTTCAAAAGATGTAAAAAAAGTTGCTCTTGATATTTTTCTATATTTCTCGTTTTTTCAACAAATTCCGTTAAAACTCGATAAAAAGCTAATTTTTAGAAAACTTTCCAGTGTTTTTGGGTGAAAATAAGCAAATAATTTTAGAAAACGTGTAATTTATCAGAAACGTTTATATCTTAAACGTATCTAATTTTTATTTTAATTGAATTTTTTACATATTTTTTTAACTCCTTTCGTTAAAAATTCAAATTAAGAAATGGTTTTAGCTGAATAAAAATATTATTAAAGTGAATTGCACCAAATTTTGAATTATCAAGTTTCACATTTCTTACACTGAGAAAATAAGCCTCTAGCCAATTTCTAGGTTAAGGGACTCTGAACAAAACACACAAGATACCGGCGATCACAACCAAACTTGAAGGTTAACAGTAGCATTTAATCTGCTAATAATAAACAAAGAGCTTTGCAGGTGCTATATTAACAACCTCTCTCTGCTAAATTTAATCAAAAATTGGTTATATTTAGTCAACTTATTTTCTCAGTGTAGAAAAAATTATGTTGTGTCAAAATTTGTTGTCAAATAATAATTATTTAACATTTTATGTTTTTTCTTTGAATCTAGTGGAAATATGTAATTTTTATCCAATCTTGACAAATAATAGCTCATTTTTCTCTTTAAAACGTTATTTGTTGGCTTTTGTTGAATAACATTGTCTTTAAAAATATATCTAAATCAAATCTTATTTATCCAATAACTTTTGAATAAAATATTTTAAAAAATCCAACCAATAAACCAATATTAACCAACATTACCTATTTATCAAAAGCAAGTGACTTTTAAAAAATTAAAGATATTGTAAAGTTTCATTTTCTGTTTTTCCGTAATTTTTTTTCAGACATTCTTTGAAAATTACTTTTTATTTAAACTAAAACTAGAATATTAAACATTAAAAAACAAAATAATTAAAGAAGACATTGGATTAAAAATTGTTTGTATTGGAAGTATAAACAAATCATAATTTATATTATGAATACATAATATATGTAACAGATACTAATAACAATAACATTTTCTATGTTGCATTGAAACATAGAAATCCTTTGAAATTCAACTGTGATAGACACACGGCACACTGTTAACTGCGCGCGCGAGCGCAGTCAAATATTTTACGAAACTCATTCGTAACTCGTACAAATGGACATTTTAATATTTAGAACGGGCAAGTTTAGAATAAATGAAAAGTATATATTTGAAATTGTGTTAAAATAATTTATCAAATTAGATTTTCCAAAGAAAATAAATCTATTTTGTACTTTCCACAAAATAATTTGATAACTTTTGCTGAATTAGTTTTATATGAATTACAGAAGTTTTTTTTACAGGCCTGTTTTATAAAATGTACAGAAAGTTTCGTAAATAGTTTAGAAAAGTTTGACATTAAGAGCAGAAAATTTAGTAAACAATACGAAACTTTGTTTTGTAAAGCGATTTATCCAAGACTACTGAAATAATTTTGTAGTATTCGAAAAACTTTTTTTTTCCGTGCAGCAACGTTGATGAAACGTTTGGTGCTATTAGGGTAATTCCCTCCTTCAAGTTTTGTATTCTATATTCGATATATCTCGACTTCTTTCAATTCCATTTTTTAATTTTTATTTAGATTCTTTAAATTTTAATATCACTCCTTAATTTCAATTTTTTCTTCAATTTCAACTATTTTTTTTTATTTTCAATCCATTTGTTCAATTAGCAACTATTTCCAACAATTATTCCTATAATTCCTATAATTCTTAATTATTTTCTTCAATTTTAAGTTATTTCCTATACAATCTTTTAAATTTTTATTTATTCTCTTAACGTTTTATAATTATTCTTTAATTTTTTCAATTTTTTTCTTTCAAGTGTGAATTAATCTAGTCATTTTTTAAAATTGTCAATTAGTTTCCTCATTTCTCAATTGTTTTCTTTAATGTTTAATTATTTTTGTCATTTAGTACTTTTTTTAAAACTATCAATTATTTTCTTAAAAATTCAATATATTTCTTAAATTTTCAATTTTTTTTCAATTTTTAATAATTTTTTTGAATTTTCAATTATTTTAAAATTTTTAATTCATTCTTCAATATCCAATAATAATAAATAGATTCCACAACGGTGCAAAATGACGATTGTTTTGCTAACATTGACAATATTTCAGAGTGGTTAGTGCCCCCGTGGATTGCCGAAGATAATCCTGAAATATCTAATAACGAATATTAGATTTGTGACAAAAAATTATTTTTATTTTTTATAATTGAAAATGTTCCTTCCAAAGTATTCTACCAAAGATGGCAATTTACCTATTACTTGTAGAACTTCTTTTAAACTTTTTATTATTTACTAGTAGAACTTATAAAGTATTTTCGTATTAATAAAAAGCTGTGATTAAATTTTTTAAGAACAATTGAAGATCTATTTATTTACCTAATTTCACGTAAAAGAGCATCCTATTTCAAAAAATTTGTCATAAAAAGTTGTGAAGTTTACTCGAATCTTCATATTTCCTTTGAATAGTTCTTTGATTTTAACATCCAAAAACTATTTTTCACTAAAATTGTCCACGTGGACATTTAGGGGAGGGGAGGGGGGGTTTGACAAATGTCCACGATTGTCCACGATGGTGGGAGGGGGGGTCAAAAATCGGAGAAAAGTTGTCCACGTGGTATATGAACTGCCCCTTACTGTAATATTACTTTGTAATATTACCTCAATATTACTTTGTAATATTACCTCAATATTACCTTGTAATATTACCTTGACGCGGACATTTTAATGTCACGGTAATATTACTGTAACATCAACCTGTAATATTACCAATATTGAATGTAATATTACTGCGATACTCACGTAATATTACGTGCTACATCGGTGTACTTTTAATCTAATATTTTAGATCAACACACTGAGAAAAGAGGATCTCGTTTTATAGTAAATAATGTAATTATTTAGTAAAAATTACTATTTGTAGTAAAAATTACTATTTAGAGTAAAATGTACTTCATATAAAGAAAAATTACTTTTTACGTAGTAAAATTTACTAACTGTAATTATTACTCTAGTCGTTTTTAAAAATTCTGTTAATATTTTTAATCTTTATATTGTCTTAATAAATTTTATCAACTTCGAGTATTAATTATTAAATTCGTCCTTTTTTAAATATTGCTCAAGCATTTTTAAAAAGTATAACTGCGTGATATAACAATTACTTCAGTAGGATCAGTTTTTAATATTTGCTAGCAACTTTTGCTCAGGAAATAGTAATCCGTGCCACTACTACTAATACTACTACACGCCTCTCACCGATACGCGAGTCATATACAATCGAAATATATGTACATTTAATAAATGCTTCAATTCCTTGTTACATAAACATTTTTAATATTTTTTAAACAAATCTCTTGTTAATATGGATCTTATACTTTTATTTTGACATATTTTGTTCTAAAAAAAATTATAATAAGCAAATTTATATCAAAATGTGTATTAAATTAGAGAATTTAATTGTTTCATACTTTAAATTAATTAGTGTATTGTTACTCATTAATGATACAAAAATATTTTAAATAATATGTATTCTATTACCATTGCAAATTTTTTTATAATTAAGTAATTAATTTTCTAGTTCAAAAATTTTTTTCTTGTAACTCAGGTGTTATACAAAAACAATTTTTCATTTTTCATTTATGTTTAATCATATTATTTTGTATTATTTTCTTCAAAAAACTGCATTTGTTATAATAATTAATTAAATTTATTTTGATATTCAGATAAATTATTCAATATTAATATTAAAACATTTCTAAAATTAATTTTCACTTTTATGTTTGCTATTTTATTTTATAAATTAGTTTGCTTTAAACTATTTAATAAGTATTATTTATTAATAATATATTGTATAAAAAAATTTAATAATATTTTATTATAAAATTTTTTAGATTATATAAGTATTTCATTTATTTTTACATATTTACAATTTTTTTATTTAATATTATTCTATCTAATATTATTCTATTTACTACTATTTTGAATAATATTTACATTTAATTTCAATAGTGTAGTAAAATATATGGGGTTTATGATTTATTTTATTGCGGTAATTCATATAAGTTAAAAAATATATGACGTCAGTTGCGTCGATAGTCGAGAGGCTTAATGCGAAAGCGTGCGTTTTTAGGGTTGCGACATTGCGTATTTATATGTAAGTTAGGTAGTTCGATCCCGTATAATTCTAAGATTTTTCTGAAATGTTCACTCGTTAATTCTAAGTACTTGTATATTAGAAGAATGAAACTTGTAAATTAATAAATTGAAGTGTATTTATAAAGTTAATAATGTAGAAACTTTTTTATTTTTATTTGCTTTGATTTATTTTATAAAGAATTAAAAACAAGAAAATAGAAAGCTTGAATTATTACTTTTAAAATGCCTTTTTAGAAATTGTTCTACGATGATTTTTAACGAAGTTATGATGTTTTACTTAAAACATGGCCTTTTTCCATATGTTAAAAACACATCAATTATAGATGTGTTATTGTGTAATGGAAAAAAATGATTTTAAGTAAAACATATCATAACTTCATTAAAAACCATCGTAGAACAATTTCTAAAAATGCGTTTTAAAGGTCATAATTCAAGCTTTCTATTGGCTCTAGGCATATATTAAAGTTAAGTTGGGTTCAAATTCTAATAAACAAAAATTATTGATTTTGAGGTTAGGGTCAAAACTTGATCTGATGGACCAATTCTGATGACGGATTTGGATTCCGCACATCAAAATACATAGAAAAATGTGTATCTCTTACCCAGGTCAGGGAACTTTTTTTTTTGTGTGGCTGGGATATTATTCACTCTGTATAATATAATTATTATAATGTCACCTCGACAGTGAAAAGGGGGCTTCGTGTCAAAAAATCGTTTTTCACTTTTTTGCCGATTCTGATAGATTTTGAGATGCTCTTTTGCGTGATTTGAACCAAAAAGTCATAACTTGTCAGAAAGTTTATAAAAACTGAAGCTACAGAAGAGTAGAGTAGAATGGGGCAAAACCACCAATTGGTTTTTATTTTTGTGTTGTTAGTCTTACAGACTTAACATTCATTGTGATCATTCATTTTGATAGTCTGCACATGTGTATTTAATTTTATGACGATGCGATGGACAAAATGGCTGCAGCAATACAATGTAAACATTGAAATTGGATCTTGATGTCAAAGTTTTTGCTGTTCGAGTGCTGCAAGTGTGATTATGTTGCTTATTTGGCTATTTCGTAAGTGTTTCGAGTTTTATTGTGTTTTTTTTATAAAATCTGCAATTGGGGCAAAATCACAAAACGCGGTGCTCAGGCAAACTACTAATGTCTTTTTGCGCGCTTTATGAGTTTCTTTTTTTGGTAAGGTCAGAATAAATATAAATCTACATGTAGGACCTTCATGGGTAACTTTCCTACATGTGGATTTCTCTATTCTAGCCTCATCACCTTTAGTTTTAAACATTTTTTCAAGTTATATGTACACAAAGGAAACTAATATTTATAATATCGTTTAAAAAATAACTAAAAAATTATATTTTTTTAATTAATCAAGCATGATTTTATTTTATTGCAATATTTTATTTAGAGTAAATTTTACTAATTACAAAAATGTTTATATTGGTACAGTCGAACCTTGATAAGTGAGAATCCAAGGGACCAAGAAATTTTTCTCACTTATAGAGATTTCTCACTAAGACAGGTTCTTAATAATAGATTTATAAAGGTTTTGTTAATTAAATTTTCAGTTTTAAATTATAATATAGAAAAGATTCTCACTTATAGAGGTCTGCAAAGCGCCTTTCTCACTTATAGAGTTCTTATTAAGAAAATAATTCTCAGCTATAGAGGTCCGAGAGGCGCTTCGCTCACTTATAGAGGTCTAATCGAGAAAAATGATTCTCACTTACAGATTCTCACTTATACAGGTTTTTACATGTGAAAATGACGGGACCTGAAACTTACTCTCACTTATAGAGGTTTCTCAGTTAGACAAGTCTCAGTTAGCGAGGTTCGACTGTACGTCCAAACGCAACTTAGTTTTTCTCTGCAGCCACTCTGTTCTAAGAGTTATAGTTGGAAATATCAAAAATTGGTGGTTTTACTTCACACTGTACCCTACTTTTGCGAAAAAAAACTGTTTTTTAAAAATCTGGAAAACAGGGGAAAATTGATTAAAATCGCTTGAAACATCCTTGCTCTGAGCTTTTTGGGGTCGCTGATTACTAATCCGGTGTTAATTTTTGAAAATTCAAAATAGCGGATCTAATGTAGCTGACAAAATTAAAAACTTATCGGATTCGCTTAAAACTGGTTACTCGGGAATTTTGGGGTTCGCTGATTACGTATCTAGCATCAGGGTTTTAAAATTCAAAATGGCGGATCCAATATTTGCAACATGTGAATCCCAAAAACCACTGTGTTTGTAGCACTGAGATGGCGAATTATAGTTTTTGAGAAATCAGCACGCAATGGTACTCAAATTTCTTGAACTCGGAGTGAAACGTAACGTCAGAAGACGACTAGCGCGATAACAATTATAACATTTGTAAACTCGCAATTATTTTTTGTTATTTGTTTAGTAATCCAAAAGTAGTAACTTATGCGAAAAACCTTTGGGTGTACACTCTAAAAACAAGTGTCTTATTTTGTCTTCACTTTTAAGACATTTTCGGGTGTCTTAATTTTAAACTATTGAGAAAGTGTCTTAAAAATACATGTAAGACGCTTTCTAAACGTCTTATGTCTTAAAATAAGACACTTGTAAGACACCTGTTTTTACAGTGTAAGGATAAAATACAAGTATACGAATACTAATAATAATAATAATAATAATAATAATAATAATTCATCATCATGAAGTTGCAAATAATGGGGCATTTTTATATCAAGCGGCAAATAGAGCGGCAAAGGAACTTAATCTTCGATTTGATACAAATAATACCGAACATGGAATTGCGTCATTACCACCTTTGATGCTCAAAAAACATGTAAAGAATGCAGAACATGTACTTCTTTTAGAAAAACATGTTAGTAAGCCTGTTCACGGACAATTTTATAATATCGTCAGAGAAATGGGATTGTCTGTAGGTTTGTCTTTTGCATTCCTTAAATCGGCTGGATTAAAATCGGAGACAGAGGGATTTTTGTTCGCTTGTCAGGATGGAGTGATTAATACTTTGGTGTACCGCAGCCGTGTGATGCATATACCTGTTGACGATTCCAACTGTCGTGCATGCAAACAATACCCGGAGACACTTAGTCATATATTAAGTGCCTGTCCGATTTATGCATGTAACAGATATATAGAAAGACACAATGCTGCACTGAAGGTTTTGTATTACCACCTTCGTCACCAGTACGGTATAGATAAGGAGTCCATTCTGCCGTATGCCCAAATGGATCAAGAATCCGTTGTAGAAAATGACCAGTGCAAGATCTACTGGAATTTTTCTTTCCCCACCACTCATCATATCAGTGCCACCAAGCCTGATATGGTCCTCCAAGATCATAAAAGTAAGATCATTTATGTAGTTGAGTTTTCGGCTCCTGCCGAGAGAAACATCATTAAAAAGGAGGATGAGAAACGGATCAAATATCAAGAGCTCTTATTCGAATTGAGTAAAATGCATCCAGGATATAGAGTCCATTTGATTGTTTTAATTCTCGGCTGCTTAGGAGGGATGAAGGCTTCATTTGTGAGCCAACTGAAGAAGATCCCAACCTGCGAACGCCAAGCCAATTTGTTAGCAGGTAGAATGCAAAAAGCAGTTCTTTTGAATTCTCTTTTTGTGGTCCGACAGCACTGTTCCTTGTAAAAAAAACATCTTTAAAGGTAGCTCTAAAAAAGCATCCAACAATTTCATGTCGGCCGCATAAGAACATCGGCGGCAATGGACATGAAGACCCAAAGAACAGAATGCTGAAACTGTACAGAGTAAAAAAAAAGAAACTTTTGCTTACCTTCCAGGACGGAAGGAGCAAAAGTTGATAAGAGTATGTAAAGCAAGAATTGGGAGAGGTTGTTTTAGTGCGGTATTGCCACAGGATGTGGTCGAGTCCCACACGAACAAGTGCGTAAATGCATTTTTTCCTCTCCTAAACTTGTTTTGTAAAAAAAAAAAAAAAAAAAAAAAAATCTTGTACTTGGTTGTTTAGGAGGGATGCGAGCTTCATTTGTGAGCCAATTACAAAAAATTCCTAGCTGCGAGCACAAGGCTAATGCGTTGGCGGTTCGCATGCAGAAGGCTGTTCTTCTGAACTCTCTAAATCTGGTTCGGCAGCACTGTTCATTATAAGATCCTATTCGGTGGCTCTAAAAAAGCATCCAACAACGTTCTTGACCACCGCTTAAGAATATCGGCGGCAATGGGTGAGAACAACAGTGTAAGAAACGAAAATAACAACTCTAGTAAATGAATCACGCTTTTGCTTACCCTCCAGGACGGATGGAGCAATAGTGGATTAGAATATGTAAAGCAAGAATGGGAGAGGTTGTTTTAGTGAGGTATTACCACAGCACGTGGTCGAGTCCCACACGAACAAGTGCGTAAATGCATTTTTTCCTCTCCTAAACTTGTTTTGTAAATAAAAAAAAAAAAAAAAATAATAATAAGTATATTGAATACGAGTGCGTCAGTAACAATGAAGATTTTAACAATCGACAGATTCTCTTGAAACTCGATAATTGTGACTTATTTGAAGTCGCAGATTACACAATTCATTGAATTCGCTTAAAAAGAGTTTTAAACGAATCTGATAAATTTTTAATTTTTGACGGACATTTTGAATTTGCTAGATTCGTAATCAGCGACCACAAAAATCCCCAAGAAGCCAGTTTTAAGCGAATCTGATAAGTTTTTAATTTTCTTGTCTGACATATTAGATCCGTCATTTTAAAATTCCAAAAACTAACACCGGATTCATAATCAGTGACCCCGAAAACCCCCGAGTAGCCAGTTTTAAACGAATTTGATAAGTTTTTAATTAATATTAACTTGTTAACTTTAAGGCCGTTGGAGACACAGAAACCGCAGAGAATCTGTAGGGGGGAGCAGTGGTTCTCAAAGACTGTCCCCATGCGTTTTGAAGACTTAGGAATTTTTCGCGACAAAGTCCAACACTTTTCCCACAAAAGAACATCGTACTGCAAATTCTATTGAAATAAAGATTCAGAAAAATACTTACTTTTGATAAATCAAGTATTTCCTGAGCTTTAGTGTCTCGAGGAAATTCGTGTGATGAAAACAACCTCCAATGATGTTCCATGTTTGGCAATTTTTTCCAATAAAACCAGACACTTTTTCCGAAAATGAAAATCGTAGTGAAAATTTAAATTTAATTAGCACTTTTTCACTTATTTTGTTTTTGGCATTTGAGTTTTTAAACCGCGTCAATCTCTCGAGGAAATACAAAATCACTTGACACTTCACTCATTCATTCGGACTTTGACAATTTTTTCCGTCAAAACCCGACACTTTTTCCGCAAATGGTCATCGTAGTGTAAATTTAAATTTAATTAGCACTTTTTCACTTTTTTTGTTTTTGGTATTTGAGTTTTTAAATCGCGTCAATCTCTCGAGAAAAGTAAATTTTTTTCAATTTCATCAATGAAAATGTCAAACAATGTAGCAGAATATAGTTTGTCGTGCGCTGTTCTGATACGGCATTTTCGGGTACTATAATTCACACGGCGCCGCCTTTGAAATTATAGACAGGCGTACATTATATTCATTATATTAATCAATCTATTTATAAAATTCAATGTTTAGATATTAATTGTAAAAATTTAATATAAAAAATTAATTCCAAGTTCCAAACATAATTTTGCTAACTTTGTACAAAAAATAAAAGTTGTTTGTTATTTCAAGTGTAATTAGCTCTATTGAAAAGACGCATTTAAAATAATTTAAACCATTCAAATGCAACAAGTACATTATTTATTGTAAATCATGCATTAATAATTTCTAAACAATTTAAATATTTTTTAAAATCTAAGAGTTGAAGGAAAAACAGTAGAGCTTATTTAGTTTATCAGAAGAATGCAACCCGACTTACAGAGGAGATGGGAAATAGATATTGTATAGGAACTGAAATAAGTGTTTCTTTTAATTTTTTAAAATTAAATAAACAGAGCATTCGATAAATATTTTATACATAACGTAAAAATTAAAGAAATAATTAAAACGCAAGAAAGGACTAAAAAAATAGTGTAATATCAAAAAAATTAAATGAACAGGAAGAAAATGGAGAAATGTTTTTTTCTTAATCTAACAAACTGTAAAAAATGTAAAAAGTAAAAAAGAATAAGTAAGTAAGTTTGTAAAAAAACTCTCAAGAAATAGACAAGATGTGAAAAGAAATTGAATAAATTTACAAAAAAATAAGTGTATTTACTTTTAAAAGTATAGAAATAATTATTAAAATTAACGTAATAAAAAGTTTAATGAATGTATAAATAAGAAAACTGTGTAATATAAGATTAAATAATTTTTATAAAAAGAAGAAAATTAAAGAAAATCCTAAAAAGAACAGAGACAAATACCAACAAAAAAAATATCAAAAATACCTAAACGGAGAAAAAATTTTAAAAATGTTGTAAAAATAATAAATTATAATATAAAAATGAAAGTAAAATCTCTTTAAAATCTTGTAAGAATATTACCAAAGGAAGGATTATTGTGAATATGGAAATTAATTAATATTATTGAATTAAGATGCATTGAAATTTAAATTAATTTAAATTTAAAAGTTGGTACAAATTGGAATATGAGTTCATTGACGTTGGAATTTATATAACTTTTAATGACTTGAAGATATACAAATCTAATATGGGTAAAAATTTCTGAAGTGGCCCCCTGATTTGCAAACATGTAATGAAATTTGAAATTAATGTTATATTCCTATACTACTAAATGAGAGATAGTTTGCATATAAATAGTTTTTTTTAATTTAAATAATGTCAAAAGTTATAAACAAATGAAAATTTTTGCATCATTTTATTTGAAAATTCATATCTTTTTTTTATATTATGGAAAATTAATAAAATTTGTATGACTTGTGTACAAAAGTATAAACTTTAAGATAAAAATAATTTCGATCACGTGCATTTATTTTTTAATGCAAAATTAATGATTTTTTATAAACAATTAAAAAAAAAAACATGTTCTGGGCCTGCTAACAAATTTTTTTAAAAACGCATTGATTCAGTATGAATTTAGGTTTATTATACAAAAATAAAAATTTGGTTAGGTTTATATTTAACAGAATGGCGTTAATTTGTTTATAACGCTCCGGAAACAATATCAAGCGGCACTGGTTCGTTCGCAACTGCGCCTTCCGTACCCAGTAAGAAGAGAGTAATTAAAAAATATTAAAAAATTTTAATATTTTTGAATACGTTTTCTGTCCAATACATTTGTATCCGGTGATAGCACCTACTTTTACCCGAAAATCAATCCTTATGAATATAGGTTTAAAAAATTTGTCAATCCAAATAAATCCCTTTATAATGGAAAAAAAAAATGAATATTTTTTAATATCTGCAGTTCAGGTTATTGAATACAAATGAATCCCTTTATAATGAAAAAATAAACTAGTTATTTTTAAATACCCACACGTCAGATTATTCAATCTGAATGAATATTTTTATAATAAAAATGCAATTAAAATAAAATGAAAATTTATCCGAATGGATACCCTTATAATTGAAAAATATAAAATGAACATTTTAAATACTTACGATTCAGTTTTATTTAATCCAAATAAATACCATTATAATGAAAACAAAAATGAAAATTTAATATTTGAAAATACATAGTTCAGATTATTCAATCCAAATTAATCTCTTTATAATTTAAATAAATAAAACCAAATCCATTGTTCTAAATACTCATCTCTTTAAAAATAAATCAGTGAAAAGTCACTGAAGAATTTCAAATTAATATACATTTCTACTAATTTTTTTAAATTCTTTACTAAAGTTTTAGTGAAAATTGACTAAAAATAAGTAAAAAGTTCCACTAATTCGAATTAGTGACCGTTTTTCACTAATTCAGATTAAAAGAGCACATTTGAAATCACTGTAAGGTGTAAACAAAGAAGTAACAAAGAATTTCAATTTTTGAAATTAATTTCATTAATTTCGATTTATAGGGTTATAAACAACTCCCATAAATGGGGGGTATTTATACACAATGAAGCATATATCGTTCTCTCTCTTATTTTCCTTAACCGGGGAATCGGCAATCTGTACTTAAACAGAAGAAAGACAAGGCATCTTAGAGAGAAAAGGACATAAGTTCAAATAATGGACATTTAAATCCATAAATTAGATAAGAAATTACACGTGAAATTAGCCACCTGTTTTCTTTTATTCTGATTTCTCAAATTTTATTTTAATTTTATTCTGATTTTAATATTTATAATTCTCACAATTTCTTTTATCGTTCAAATAAATTGATTTTATTAGGAATCTCAGATTTGATTTTATTAATATTTATAAATTTATATCAAGCTTCATCACAGATTCCTCAACTCACCTGAACAATAAACATTTAATTAAACAAATAAAATAATAATTTTAATAAATTATAAAAATTTTAATTTTAAATCTTTTAAATAAATAATAAATTTTGAATAATTAATGACTTTAAATATTTATTCTAAATTAATAATTTAAGAAATCAGAAATTTTTATTTTATTTTAAATTAGAAAATTTAAATGTCTTTTAGGAAACAAAACAAACAAATTGAACGATATCTATTTATATTTAACTTACTTTATCAAAATCAAAAATAATGCTTATCCAGACAAACAGAAGTTATTTAAAGCAATCTTTACTTTTTCAAATCTAAAACAAATTATTACAATTAATTAACTTTTTATATGCAATCTCAAATTTCTATATTTTTAAATTTAATCCTACCTATAGACCCTAATTTTTGGGGATAAAGCTATGCCCTAATCTATTTTTTTCTTTGTATATATATATATATTTTTTATATGGTTTATTGACAACCTAAATTTTATTATTTTAGCTCAGAATGTTGGTTGTCGCCAAACCTACAGCAAATCCTAATATTACACGGAGGACTGGGAATCATTAATTTAACAAACTTTTGGTACATGTCATGAGCATGGCTCGGCCATTCCCCACAACACTCCACTTTTTGTTAAATTGTTTATTGAAACTATATCATTCAACAAGGAATCCTTTAAAATTAAACAATCCTGGATGGTTACCCGGTATGTTAACTAAGAACATACAAAGCTCCAAAACAGGGGATATTTAATTTGTGTCTTTATTAAATATTAATCGAAATTAATATTTAATAAATATAAAAGATACACATTGTCAAGAGACAGTGAGATCCAATAATGTATGTTTGAACCACGTTGAATGTTTGAATGTTTGAATAGTAATTTCTTCGTAATTTGAAAAATATTTCTAATCGAAATATTTTTCTGCAGCACCTCACCTTCAGATAATATCAGAAGAGGAAGAGAGACCCCCCTTGTAAAATCGCCTGTTTATATACTATTGACCCCGGAAATGCTAAAAGTCAAATAACTCCCGCGTCTAAGATATTTTTGGCGAAAACTGTTTCTATTACTTTAATTTGCTCTTATTTATTTTGGACAATCCCTTTTACCAATAATTATTCTTCCCTCCAAAATGAAACCGGAAAGTAAACAATTTTAAAAGCTTCTAGAACTTTCTAGAACATTCTGCAACGAATTTTTACTTATTTATTTATTTTCTCAAAGAATAATTAATTTATTAAATTTCTGATTTTAGATTATTTTACTTTATTTTATTTCCCATCATTTGACTATATTTTTATTAAAATTCAAACAATATTTCTTGTCTTAATTAACTATTTTTTAATAAACAAAAATAATATTTATTGTTTATTGTTAAATTTTTACAATACTTATTTAACTAGTTATTTTTTTGGATTTTATTATTTTTATTTTATTAAAAACAATTTATTTTCTAATTTATTATTAATTTTCTAATAACTTACACAAAACTCTTATTATTTAGACTTAAACTAACTTAAATCACTCTTATAATTCTTTCTATTTAACAATTTTACTATAATTTCACGTTTTCCATTTACATAACTTTATTATTTATTTTATTTAAATTATTAATTTTTCATCATTTACTCATTTTTCTCTTAATTCTCTTTAAAATCGACCCATTCAATCTCCCTTGGCTCAGCGATCAAGACCAACGACCACAAACCCACACGTCGAGAGACCGATCCCCATCGCACGCAATATTTTTTTATTTTTATATTCATATTTTATTATTTATTTCTCATTAAATTCTTTATTTTTATTTATTTTATTTATTAATTTATATTTATTTCTACGGTAATATTACTTGAAATGGTCTTGACCATTGAATACCATTTCAACAATTTATGTAATTATTAATTTATAACTAATATCCAAATGAACCTAGCGAGTTGTAGTCTTTTCTGACTTAACTATTTTTTTATATTTTAAAACAATAACTTATTCAGTCAAATTAACCACAACAACCAATTGCAATTGTTATAAACAAATTATTGTTAATAATGATTAATTACTCACAAATTCACCTGGAAAGACACAACTTTTTTCTAATTTTACAAATTAATGGCCTATGTTTAGAAAAATAAAAATTGTTGACTGTCAATTATTATTTACTAGCAACATTAACGCGTGCTCAAGCGCGCGAAAAACTTTACATTATTGGTCATTTAAAAACATAAATTTTTGCAAATTCAAATAATGAAACTTACGAAATTGAAGGAATATATTTGAAAAATGACAAAAATACATTGACATTTGAAAACAAATGTCGAAAAATAGCTACATAATTACACAATTGAAAAGAATATTTTTAAAATTTTAACAATAAATTTTAATTTTAAACAAAAGAGTTGAAAAATTATAGGAATAACTGTTGGAAATACCTAATTGTAAATTGAACAACTGTATTGAAAATCGATAAAAATAATTAAAATTGAAGAAAATAATAAAAATGGAGGAAATAAATTGAAAATTTGAAAAAAATAATTGATAATAAACAACAAAATTACAAAATGGCAAAAATAATTAACAATTGAAAACAAAATTCAAAAGATGGCTAGATTAATACACAACCGATCAAAATAACTTAAAAAATCGAAGAATAGTTATAAAATTTTAAGATAATAATTGCAAATTGAAAAATTGTAGGAAATAAATGAAAACTGCGGAAAATGATTAATAATATTGAAGGAAATAGTTGAAAAATGGCGAAAATAATTGTCAATTGAAAACAAAAATCGAAAAATAACTAGATTAATAGACAACTGAAAAAATAATTGAAAAAATTAAACAAGAAATATTAAATTTAAAGAAAATAATTGCACATTGAAAAATTAAGAAAATTGTAGGAATAATTGCAATTTTAAAACAATTTTTATGAGTGTACAAAATAATTGAAAAAGTCCAAGAATTATAGGAAATTGAGGAATTAATTGAAAATCGATCAAAATAATTTAAAATTAAAGAAAATATTTGAGAATTGAAGAAAATAATTAAAAATTGAAGAAATAAATTGAAAATTGAAGAATTGAGGAAATAAATTGAGAACTGAAGAAATACATCGAAAATTTAAGAATTAAATTAAAATTTTAAAAAATAATAATTGATAGCTGAAAAAAAAATTACAAAATCACGAAAATAAATGACAACTGAAAACACAATTCAAAATATGGCTAGATTAACACGCAACTCAACAAAATCTATATAAATAAAATCAACATTTTGTCTGTACATTGCGCCAAACTCAAAAAATTTTACATACTTTTTCGTTTTAAGTGATAAGAATCGCGAAAATGCAAAAAAAAAAATTCTGTCTGTCTGTCCAGGATTTTTTGTCCGGGCATCACTTAAAAACGGCTCAGCCGATTCAGGTGAAATTTGGCAGAGTATTAGAGTGTCACTCTACTTAGATTTATAAAAAAAAAATTTTAGAAAATATTATTAAAAGCTGAGATATACAACTAAGTCACATTTTCATATATACGTACATACATACACATAAACATGCATATATACATATATACATACACACACATATACACACAAACACATACTCACATATTCACACACTTTTCACTATGATATTTGTAAACAGCGGATCAAATTACGTAAGCATACGAAGTATCAAAAAGATTTGAGGTTTAAGCTGCGAAGTACACCCAAATTTGTTTCAAACACCTGCATGAAAATAATTTTTGTCAAAAAATACTTTCTGTCGGAAAATGCATGCTTTAAAAAATACTTTCAGTCAGAAAATATTTTTGGTCAAAAAATACTGTTGATGGCACGCCACTAGATTTCGATGCCCGCCGAAGGCGGGCTCGAAAGCTAGTAATTTATAAAATCAAAGAATAATTATAAAATTTTTAGTTAATAATTTAAAATTGAAAAATTGTAGGAATTAATTGAAAACTGCGGAAAATAATTAAAAATCGAAGTTAAAAAATAACTAGAGTAATTGAAAAATTGAAGAAAATATGTGAAAAATGACGAAAATAATTGTCAAGTAAAAAGAAAATTAAAAAATAACTAGATTAATAGACAACTGAAAAAAATAATTGAAAAAATAAAACAAGTAATATTAAATGTAAAGAAAATAATTGTAAATTGAAAAATTTAGAAAATTATAGAAATAATTGTTGGAAATAATTGCCCATTTAACAACTGGATTGAAAATCGAAAAAAATAATTAAAATTGTAAAAAGTAATTGAAAATAGAAGAAAGCAATTAAACATTGAAGAATGGAATTGAAATTGAAAGAATATACTTAAAAATTGAAAAAGAGTAATTGAAAAAAGCCGAGAATTAATGAATATATCTTAGAAGAAAAAAATTGAAAACTGAAGATTGGAAATAAAAATTGAAGAATGGCATTAAAAATTAAAGAACATAATTGAATAATTGTATTTAAAATTAAAGAAACTTAATGATATCGAACAAAATAATAGAAAAAAGCGATAATTTTTTAATATTAAAGAAAATAACTGAAAAGTGAAAAGTGGAATTTAAATTTGAAGAAAATAACTGAGAAATGAAGAATTCTAGAATTGAATAATTGATTTGCAATTTTAAAACAATTTTTATGAGTGTAAAAAATAATTTAAAAAGTCCGGGAATTATTGGAAATTGAGGAATTAATTGAAAATTGATCAAAATAATTAAAAATTAAAGAAAATATTTGAGAATTGAAGAAAATAATTAGAAATTGAAGAAATAAATTGGAAATTAAAGAATTAAATGGAAATTTCAAGAAAATAATTGATAATTAAAAGAAAAATTACAATATGACGAAAATAATTAACTATTAAATATTATAACTATTGCTAATAATTTGTGGTGTAAAAAACGAAAATAATATGTACCTAAAATTTACTTAGTAATAGTATCCATTTTTCTATCCAGAAAGTCTGGCAGTCCATATAGCACTTTCACAACCGTTTTTATAGTTTTTATAATGAAAACCGAAAAAAATTTTGTCAGTATAATTTAATTTTAAGTTTTGAATGAGCGTTTTTGGTACGTGTTGACCGGATCAAAATTTAACGAAAACTGAGTTTACAAGGAAAGTGACAGTTGAGATGAAACACATGTTAAAAGTCATAAAAGGATCAAGCGAGGGTTCAAGAAAAGTTTTAGTTGTCTCGATAGGAAAAAAAACTTGTTTGTGTGGGTGCATTGTTATGAAGGGGTCAAGATTTTAGGGACCTCGGGAAACATTTTTGTGACGATGTAAATGAAAATACTCGTGAAAATATAAACAGAAATATTGCTGAGATTAAAACTATAAAACTGCTTGGTAAAAAACAGATAAGTTGTTAGTGTCATTACGTTCGTTAACTGCTGTTGTATCCGTTAATTCATTTTAAGGATCATACGTTTTTTATAATTTCCCGTTCTGTCTAAAATTTTTGCCTCAATTTTTACTTTATCGAAATCGAAAGTATGGTCCTTAAAACAGGCATATTCGGTAAGAGCAGTCCATTTATTAGGTGATTCATAAACATCATCTTTGTGTTCTTTTATTCTTAAGTTTAAGTTGAAGAATGATGTTGAATGAGCATACATTGAGGCATACATTGAAGTTGTGTTTTTATTTTAAAAATTACACACTGTCAATACAGATTTCAAAAAAGTTTTTTTTAATAAAGTCTAAACAAAATTTAATAACTTTCTCTCTAAATCTGAATTAGTGTTTTTCTATTAATAAATTATTGATAAGTGGAAAAATTAATAACAAATTAGTAAAATTAGTAATAATTTTGTGTATTTTAAATTAGTAAAATTAATTAGTAATAATTAATTATTACTAATTTTACTAATTTGTTTAGTAGAAAACTACTAATTTTTAATAAAAAACTACTAATTGAAATGTTAAAGTTTCACTGTTTCAATAAGTAGTTTTCTACTAAAAAATTAGTAAAATTATTACTATTTAATAGTAGCTCACCTTTCACTAATTCAATAGTAGAAAACCACTAATTCAGATTTAAAAAGCTTCAAAAGATGATTAATTTAAATTCTTTAAAAATGTATTCAAGAATAATATTTAAGTAAAAATAAATTTTATTAATGAACACTTTTAAGAAACTTTCATCAACGTCTTAATAAATTATAAAGATCACTAAAAATTATCTTCAAATTTACGTATTTTTCGCTTTTTAACCCACAATTAAGGTATTTCTCTTGCAGTTATATACTTGAAAAAATAGTTTTTTAAGGATTTTCTTTAAATTGTGAGAAAACGTTATTTTTTATGTGCCTTCTATCTGGTTAAGATTTCAGGACCCTTTACCTTCTAAAATTTGAGATATTCTTATTCGAAATTTCAATTTTACATGCAAAATGATAAAAAATTGAAATTTCGAACAAGAATATCTCAAATTTTAGACTGTGGCGAACCTATCGAGACTTTAGTTTTAATTCGAGATTAAAATAATTTAATTAAAAGAGCGGCTAAATCATGGATTCGGCTCGAAGATTATAAATGAGTTCATCTGAAATAAATAAAAATTTATCAAATATTAAGTTTCAATCACATGTAGAGATGAAATGAATTGTCGGTATTTAAAAATATTAGTTTTATTTTAATTTAAATTTTATTATAGAGAGATTTATTTGTATTGAATAATCTAAGCTGTAGGTATTAAAATATATTCATATCATTTTTTTAATTATAAAAGGTTTCAATTGGATTAATTAAATCTGAACTGTAGGTCTTCAAAAATATTGATTTTTCAAAAATTTTAATTTCATTATAAAGGGATTCATTTGTATTGAATAACCTGAACTGCGGACATTAAAAAATATTCATTTTATTTTTTGTATTTATAAAGGGATTAATTTGGATTGACAAATATTTGAACCCATATTAATAAGGATTGATTTGCGGATAAAAGTAGGTGTTATCACCGGATACAAATGGATTGGACAGAAAACGTATTAAAAAAGATTACATAATTTGACTTTTTCTTCGAAAATCATAAAATTCCAATCTTTTTCAATTTCCTCCTTCTTACTGGGTAGTCCCTCCTATAATAAGATATGAAATAATTATGAAGTTAAGTCAAGTCAAATGATTTAGTTGAACATAATAAAAATCACTTTTTTCATTTATTTATATAAAAAAACAGTATGTAATTAATTAAATACGCAATAATGTTAAAGTACACTATCAATAATACTAATAACTAATAACGTTAATAATAAAGTTAAAAAGCTTAATTTTTTTGTACTCTATTGTCGTGGACTTTTTGTGACCTTATGAGTCTTTATTTTTGAATCCTCAGAAAATATTTTGCATATTAGCTGATCTTTTTCAGTTGGCTGAAACGAATGGTACTGTCGTGTACAACTAACAGTTTTTGCACATGCATTTCGAGGCGCTAAATTATTTTCGTTAATCGCATGTTCCTCTTCTGTGAAAAAGCCAAATTTAATTTTGTGGAAAAATTGTGCTGCCCATTCAAACAAACTTTTTGCTCATTTGAAGGAAACTTTTGGTGCTCAAAATGTAAAGAAAATATTTTACTTTTCGGACGGCGCTGGCTCACAATATAAAAACAAAACTAATTTTTTGAATTTGACAAAACATGAAAATGATTTTGGAGTTTCAGCAGAGTGGAATTTTTTCGCCACTTCGCACGGCAAAGGGGCTTGTCATGGGGTTGGTGGGACGGTAAAGAGGCAAGCTAAAATAGCAATTTTACAACTTGTAGATTGGAAATATATTACATCACCAAAAAGTTTGTTTGAATGGGCAGCACAATTTTTCCACAAAATTAAATTTGGCTTTTGCACAGAAGAGGAACATGCGATTAACGAAAATAATTTAGCGCCTCGAAATGCATGTGCAAAAACTGTTAGTTGTACACAACAGTACCATTCGTTTCAGTCAACTGAAAAAGATCAGCTAATATGCAAAATATTTTCTGAGGATTCAAAAATAAAGACTCATAAGGTCACAAAAAATCCACGACAATAGAGTACAAAAAAATTAAGCTTTTTAACTTTATTATTAACGTTATTAGTTATTAGTATTAATGATAGTGTACTTTAACATTATTGCGTATTTAATTAATTACATATTGTTTTTTTTTATAAATAAATGAAAAAAGTGATTTTTATTATGTTCAACTAAATCATTTGACTTGACTTAACTTCATAATTATTTCATATCTTATTATAGGAGGGACTACGGAAGGCGCAGTTGCGAACGAACCAGTGCCGCTTGATATTGTTTCCGGAGCGTTATAAACAAATTAACGCCATTCTGTTAAATATAAACCTAACCAAATTTTTATTTTTGTATAATAAACCTAAATTCATACTGAATCAATGCGTTTTTAAAAAAATTTGTTAGCAGGCCCAGAACATGTTTTTTTTTTAATTGTTTATAAAAAATCATTAATTTTGCATTAAAAAATAAATGCACGTGATCGAAATTATTTTTATCTTAAAGTTTATACTTTTGTACACAAGTCATACAAATTTTATTAATTTTCAATAATATAAAAAAAAGATATGAATTTTCAAATAAAATGATGCAAAAATTTTCATTTGTTTATAACTTTTGACATTATTTAAATTAAAAAAAACTATTTATATGCAAACTATCTCTCATTTAGTAGTATAGGAATATAACATTAATTTCAAATTTCATTACATGTTTGCAAATCAGGGGGCCACTTCAGAAAGTTTTACCCATATTATTTTTTGATAACTTGATACCAAAATTTGTAAATTGTAGGTATTTTGATCATCTGTATTAATACAATTTTTTAAATTTTATGACGAATAAAATATTGAAATTTTCAAGATTTATCCACAAATTTCTGTTTTTTTATGATTTGCGATACTTTACATGCAATATTGGACATCCGGAGAATTGAAAAGTTTTTTTTTCATTTAAATCAATAACAGCCCTGTTTATAGATTACATTTATTTTATTTATTTCAAGCAATCTATACATATATCTTTGATGAATAATTTGATCTCTGTTTCCGAACTTCTATGTAAGTCGGGTTGCCTTCTTTCTCTGCACTAAATAAACCATAAGGATTTATGATGTAACTCTTAGTATTTGAGAAATAATTTAGCAAAAAAAAAGATAACATTTTTTCCTACATAAATTTTAATTTGTTAATTTTAAATTATGCAATTCTTTATTACAATATTAAATATAATAAACAAATTAATAATGTTCTAAAACAAGTATTAAAGTAAATTTCTTATTTCTTCAAAATAAAAGAGAGAATTTTTGTTACATAATATAAATATTATATATTTTTTTTTTAATATATTGAATGTTTTAAAAATAAAATAAATTAGTTCAAAAATGATATTAGATTAAACTACATATCTTTTAAAAATAAAATGTAAGAAACTACTTGGTAAATAAATTACATTTACTTATTTAATTTTAAATCATACATTTTTTAAACCACGTTTTTTTTTCTTATAAAAAAAGAGACATACATTTGTCTGTGTAGCATAAAATACATACAATTTATTGACAACATTTTCAGAAAAAGCTGTCTCAAATTTGACCAATTCAGAAGAAAATTCTAAACATGACCGTTAAATTTCAAAAATATTTGTTAACATGCCCAAGTTATTAAATATTTAACAAAAAAGATCTATAAAAACGATTTAGCTTTCAAGAAAGTGCAACATACGGAGTTTACAAAATTTTTTCCACGACATTTGTAGAAAAATTTAATTTTTCTTCCGTCAATAAGCACAAAGTTTCTTATTTCTGATCTAAATTTGTTAAATATTTGATAACATGCAACAGTTATTCAATATTTAACAAAATAGACCAATAAGAACGATTTACCCATCGTGAAAGTGAAAAATTCACATTTTACAAAACTTTTTCCACGACATTTGTAGAAAAATTTAATTTTTGCTTCGGTCAATAAGCACAAAGTTTCTTATTTCTGATCTAAATATGTTAAATATTCGATAACATGACCAAGTTATTAAATATTTAACAAATTAGATCTATAAAAACGTTTTAGCTTACGAGAAAGTGGAAAATTCGCAGTTTACAAAATTCTTTACACGATATTTGTAGAAAAATTTAATTTTTCTTCCGTCAATAAGCACAAAGTTGCTTCTTTCTGATCTAAATTTTTTAAATATTTGATAACATGCACAAGTTATTGAATATTTAACAAAATAGACAAATAAGAACGATTTACCTATCGTGAAAGTGAAAAATTCACATTTTACAAAACTTTTTCCACGACATTTCAGAGCTCTTGCGAGTTGGTTTTGTTTTCAGAGATTTATCGAAATGGCAGAGTTCTTCTCCCAAGCCACGAAATGTCGTGGAAAAAGTTTTGTAAAATGTGAATTTTTCACTTTCACGATAGGTAAATCGTTCTTATTTGTCTATTTTGTTAAATATTCAATAACTTGTGCATGTTATCAAATATTTAAAAAATTTAGATCAGAAAGAAGCAACTTTGTGCTTATTGACGGAAGAAAAATTAAATTTTTCTACAAATATCGTGTAAAGAATTTTGTAAACTGCGAATTTTCCACTTTCTCGTAAGCTAAAACGTTTTTATAGATCTAATTTGTTAAATATTTAATAACTTGGTCATGTTATCAATTATTTAACAAATTTAGATCAGAAATAAGAAACTTTGTGCTTACTGACCGAAGCAAAAATTAAACTTTTCTACAAATGTCGTGGAAAAAGTTTTGTAAAATGTGAATTTTACTTTCACGATAGGTAAATCGTTCTTATTGGTCTATTTTGTTAAATATTCAATAACTTGGGAATGTTATCGAATATTTAACAATTTTAGATCAGAAATAAGAAACTTTGTGCTTGTTGACCGAAGCAAAAATAAAATTTTTCTACAAATATCGTGTAAAAAATTTTGTAAACTGCGAATTTTCCACTTTCTCGTAAGCTAAAACGTTTTTATAGATCTAATTTGTTAAATATTTAATAACTTGGTCATGTTATCGAATATTTAACATATTTAGATCAGAAATAAGAAACTTTGTGCTTATTGACCGAAGCAAAAATTAAATTTTTCTACAAATGTCGTGGAAAAAGTTTTGTAAAATGTGAATTTTTCACTTTCACGATGGGTAAATCGTTCTTATTGGTCTATTTTGTTAAATATTGAATAACTGTTGCATGTTATCAAATATTTAACAAATTTAGATCAGAAATAAGAAACTTTGTGCTTATTGACGGAAGAAAAATTAAATTTTTCTACAAATGTCGTGGAAAAAATTTTGTAAACTCCGTATGTTGCACTTTCTTGAAAGCTAAATCGTTTTTATAGATCTTTTTTGTTAAATATTTAATAACTTGGGCATGTTAACAAATATTTTTGAAATTTAACTGTCATGTTTAGAATTTTCTTCTGAATTGGTCGAATTTGAGACAGCTTTTTCTGAAAATGTTGTCAATAAATTGTATGTATTTTATGCTACACAGACAAATGTATGTCTCTTTTTTTATAAGAAAAAAAAACGTGGTTTAAAAAATGTATGATTTAAAATTAAATAAGTAAATGTAATTTATTTACCAAGTAGTTTCTTACATTTTATTTTTAAAAGATATGTAGTTTAATCTAATATCATTTTTGAACTAATTTATTTTATTTTTAAAACATTCAATATATTAAAAAAAAAATATATAATATTTATATTATGTAACAAAAATTCTCTCTTTTATTTTGAAGAAATAAGAAATTTACTTTAATACTTGTTTTAGAACATTATTAATTTGTTTATTATATTTAATATTGTAATAAAGAATTGCATAATTTAAAATTAACAAATTAAAATTTATGTAGGAAAAAATGTTATCTTTTTTTTTGCTAAATTATTTCTCAAATACTAAGAGTTACATCATAAATCCTTATGGTTTATTTAGTGCAGAGAAAGAAGGCAACCCGACTTACATAGAAGTTCGGAAACAGAGATCAAATTATTCATCAAAGATATATGTATAGATTGCTTGAAATAAATAAAATAAATGTAATCTATAAACAGGGCTGTTATTGATTTAAATGAAAAAAAAACTTTTCAATTCTCCGGATGTCCAATATTGCATGTAAAGTATCGCAAATCATAAAAAAACAGAAATTTGTGGATAAATTTTGAAAATTTCAATATTTTATTCGTCATAAAATTTAAAAAATTGTATTAATACAGATGATCAAAATACCTACAATTTACAAATTTTTGGTATCAAGTTATCAAAAAATAATATTAGATTTGTATATCTTCAAGTCATTAAAAGTTATATAAATTCCAAACGTCAATGAACTCATATTCCAATTTGTACCAACTTTTAAATTTAAATTAATTTAAATTTCAATGCATCTTAATTCAATAATATTAATTAATTTCCATATTCACAATAATCCTTACTTTGGTAATATTCTTACAAGATTTTTCAGAGATTTTACTTTCATTTTTATATTATAATTTATTATTTTTACAACATTTTTAAAATTTTTTCTCCGTTTAGGTATTTTTGATATTTTTTTTGTTGGTATTTGTCTCTGTTCTTTTTAGGATTTTCTTTAATTTTCTTCTTTTTATAAAAATTATTTAATATTATATTACACAGTTTTCTTATTTATACATTCATTAAACTTTTTATTACGTTAATTTTAATAATTATTTCTATACTTTTAAAAGTAAATACACTTATTTTTTTGTAAATTTATTCAATTTCTTTTCACATCTTGTCTATTTCTTGAGAGTTTTTTTACAAACTTACTTACTTATTCTTTTTTACTTTTTACATTTTTTACAGTTTGTTAGATTAAGAAAAAAACATTTCTCCATTTTCTTCCTGTTCATTTAATTTTTTTGATATTACACTATTTTTTTAGTCCTTTCTTGCGTTTTAATTATTTCTTTAATTTTTACGTTATATATAAAATATTTATCGAATGCTCCGTTTATTTAATTTTAAAAAATTAAAAGAAACACTTATTTCAGTTCCTATACAATATCTATTTCCCATCTCCTCTGTAAGTCGGGTTGCATTCTTCTGATAAACTAAATAAGCTCTACTGTTTTTCCTTCAACTCTTAGATTTTAAAAAATATTTAAATTGTTTAGAAATTATTAATGCATGATTTACAATAAATAATGTACTTGTTGCATTTGAATGGTTTAAATTATTTTAAATGCGTCTTTTCAATAGAGCTAATTACACTTGAAATAACAAACAACTTTTATTTTTTGTACAAAGTTAGCAAAATTATGTTTGGAACTTGAAATTAATTTTTTATATTAAATTTTTACAATTAATATCTAAACATTGAATTTTATAAATAGGTTGATTAATATAATGAATATAATGTACGCCTGTCTATAATTTCAAAGGCGGCGCCGTGTGAATTATAGTACCCGAAAATGCCGTATCAGAACAGCGCACGACAAACTATATTCTGCTACATTGTTTGACATTTTCATTGATGAAATTGAAAAAAATTTACTTTTCTCGAGAGATTGACGCGATTTAAAAACTCAAATACCAAAAACAAAAAAAGTGAAAAAGTGCTAATTAAATTTAAATTTACACTACGATGACCATTTGCGGAAAAAGTGTCGGGTTTTGACGGAAAAAATTGTCAAAGTCCGAATCAATGAGTGAAGTGTCAAGTGATTTTGTATTTCCTCGAGAGACTGACGCAATTTAAAAACTCAAATGCCAAAAACAAAATAAGTGAAAAAGTGCTAGTTAAAATTAAATTTGCAGTACGATTTTCATTTTCGAAAAAAGTGTCGGGTTTTGACGGAAAAAATTGTCAAAGTCCGAATCATAATATGTATAATTTCAAAGGCGGCGCCGTGTGAATTATAGTACCCGAAAATGCCGTATCAGAACAGCGCACGACAAACTATATTCTGCTACATTGTTTGACATTTTCATTGATGAAATTGAAAAAAATTTACTTTTCTCGAGAGATTGACGCGATTTAAAAACTCAAATACCAAAAACAAAAAAAGTGAAAAAGTGCTAATTAAATTTAAATTTACACTACGATGACCATTTGCGGAAAAAGTGTCGGGTTTTGACGGAAAAAATTGTCAAAGTCCGAATGAATGAGTGAAGTGTCAAGTGATTTTGTATTTCCTCGAGAGATTGACGCGGTTTAAAAACTCAAATGCCAAAAACAAAATAAGTGAAAAAGTGCTAATTAAATTTAAATTTTCACTACGATTTTCATTTTCGGAAAAAGTGTCTGGTTTTATTGGAAAAAATTGCCAAACATGGAACATCATTGGAGGTTGTTTTCATCACACGAATTTCCTCGAGACACTAAAGCTCAGGAAATACTTGATTTATCAAAAGTAAGTATTTTTCTGAATCTTTATTTCAATAGAATTTGCAGTACGATGTTCTTTTGTGGGAAAAGTGTTGGACTTTGTCGCGAAAAATTCCTAAGTCTTCAAAACGCATGGGGACAGTCTTTGAGAACCACTGCTCCCCCCTACAGATTCTCTGCGGACTCTGTGTCTCCAACGGCCTTAAGATCGTTTTTCTCGAATTCTTGTTTTAACACGTAAGCTCTCTATTCACTGTCCAGATCACATATATTAACAGAAAAATCTACATAAATAGTAATAATTAAAATTTGTGACTGTTGAATAAATTGATTAAATTATTAGCTCTTAAATTTTCATCTTTTCTAGCGGTACCATATAGGAACCTTTATAAATTAGAATTGTCAAGAGCGTATAGCGTAGTGGTTAGCGCATTAGACTTCGGTACGTTAGTATATAGGTTCAAATCCCCCCAAGCGTTGCGATACTTAATTTGTACAAAAATGCGTGTTTAAGTGTTTTTCAAAAATGTATAGGGGTCGTCCATAAATCACATGATAGGATTTATGCCAATTTTAGACCCCCCACTCCCCACGTGAGCATCCGTGATGTTCTCTGCAACCCCCCACCCCCCTTGATTATCACGTGACTTTGAATAATTATAAAAATTACTTAAAATACTGAAGGCATATAAACAATAAGTTCACAGACTGTTTATTGCTAATTCCTCGTACAATTACATTAGAAGGCCGTTTTATATTCTTTATTTTTGCATATATGGGACATTCTTTCTCAATTCGGCTACTCCTCTGTGCATTTTAATTTCCAAGATAAAAGTCTTTATTATAGCTTAAAAATTTCGCCAACACATCAACTTTTTGATGTCCTATGGTATACGTATAACTATACGAGATTTAAATAAAATACTTAATCGCATTTAAAGAAATAATCAAACCTTACCAAGCATTATAATAAGGAACAACCCTTCATAATCATCCCCTAAACACGAATTAATAAAATGACAAATATTCTTAAACAACCCTGTCGATAGAAAATACCTCAAAAATACCTCAAAAATGACTGATTCGGTATTCTTCAGTCATTTTTACTCTTACAATAGCAGGTACCATTTTTTGCTTTGCATAGGTAGTCCTTTTGAATGTCGCCATTACTTATTTAAGTTTCAATAGGATCATAAATGTACGTTGAACTGAAATATCGATGTCTACCGGTATTTTTTTCTTTTATTGTTTATGTAACCCAAAAGTTTTATGACTCAAAAATTTTGCAATTTGCAAATTTTAAATTGGAAACATAAAAATTATAAATCTTTTGTTTTTGACGATTATGAATATCTAAAAATTTTCTTAAAATCAATCAAATTAAATAACAGTGAATTATTATAAATATTGTTATTTTTCATTAGAAACAAAATTTTTGGGGAAAAAATTAGATATATAGAATCGTTAAAATACGTAGAATGCAAATTCTCAATTTATAAATTTCTCATTGCAAAATTAGAGAAATTTTTACGTCTGATTTTTAATCCTTTTCAGATGTTTCAAAGCTTTACGACCTCTTTCGTCCCTTTTTCAACATTTGAAATTTAACAAATGTACTGGTAACAGAATTTATTTCTTAATAAATAAAATTGTTTAAATATTTAAGTTAGAATTTTGGTTTTTTAAAATTTAGAATCTGTAAATTCTAACAATAACGGCGATATAAAATTTTTGGTAAAAGCTTAACAATTAAATGAATAGTAGCGTAACTCTTAAACAGTAGAAGATATCAGAAAACTGATATCATTTTTGAATTTTATTTCAGAATAATATATCTTTTTCATATAAGCATGTAAAGAACTCAATTATTGAAAAACGAGTATAAAATTAAAATAAATAATATAAATAATTTAAAATTGAGAAAATAATTTTAAAAGAACCTTTCATTTTATGAGAGGGTAAAACAATCATAAAATTCCAGGGTTTAAAAGGCCATAAAGTAACCCTGATAAAGACCCAAACTGTTAGGTATTTTCTAGGTACGAAATCATTCAAATCGTACCTCAGAAGTGACTGAATTCATCTAGGTATTTTAGACAGTCATTTTTAAGGTATTTTTTATCGGCAGGGAAGTAGACAAAAATCCTCTAAAAAAAATTTGGAGGATTCACAAAAACTTTAAAATTCAATAAGAATAAATACCTATGATATTTACCCCTATTAATATCGAAAACCACTCTTTAAAATCATCCCTTAATTACTTAAAACCTTACTTTGAGTGTATTCTTATCTACCTTATCCCCTTCAGCATCGAAAAACACCCTTGAAAATCATCCCTTAATTAGAAACAAAGAAATTGAAAAAAATGGCTCAGAATTTATTTCTTTCTACCTTAAGGACGTTGGAACCCTAAAGCTGAGAGTGGCGTAGAAACACTTTTTCCTCTTTTGCTCGAAAATTTCCCTTTTATGAATTTTTTTAAAAAACACTGGACACTTTTTCAAAAAAAGGGCTATGGTAGACAAAAGTATTTGAGATAAGGAATTTTTTAAACATTTGTTTTATGCAAACAAATGTGCCTACAAGCGTCAAAATTAACTTCCGTTTTGACATTGCAAGATTTTCTGTAAAAGATGGCCGCCGCCATCTTACTTGAGGCCCATGTCACGTAGCCCGTGCCCAGCTGACAAGCGGCGGCCATCTTTTACGGGAAATCTTGCAATGTCAAAACGGGAGTTAATTTTGACGCTCGTAGGCACATTTGTTTGCGTAAAACAAATGTTTAAAAAATTTCTTATCTCAAATACTTCTGTCTACCATAGCCTTTTTTTTGAAAAAGTGTCCAGTGTTTTTAAAAAAAATTCATAAAAGGGAAATTTTTGAGCAAAGGAGGAAAAAGTGTTTCTACGCCACTCTCAGCTTTCGGGTTCCAACGCCCTTAAATAGGAATACATTCTGAGGAATTTTTAAAACCGGAGAATTCTCTCAAAAAATTTTTAGTTTATTTGTTTAATAAAAAATTGGCCGATTTTTGTATTTAAGATTAAGAGAAGATTTTTAAGGGTGGTTTTCGATGCTGAAGGGAAAAGTTTCATAGAACTCTTATTCTTGGTAATATTTAAAGTTTGTAAATTCTCTAAAGGTCTAAAGAATGTTTTTGTCTACTTGTTTAAGAATATTTGTCAATTTTTTTAAATTCATGTTTAGGGGATGATTTTGAAGGGAATTTCCTTATCAAAACGCTTTAACATTAAGAATTGTAAAATTTGTTATTACTTTGTACGCTTATATAAAATTATCCTATGTGTTATTAAACATTATTTTAAATAGGTTACATCATTATGTGTTGGTCGCCTTGAAGAAGATGAGAAAGAATTTCTGTTAGTTGGAACATTAACTCATATCCTTGCATATCAAGTGGAAGACAACGCAGATCTGTTTTATAAAGAGGTACAAATTATGATTGATATTTTGGCACAAAAAAATAAACAAAAATATTCCCAAATTATTGTAAAAATCATTGATAATGATTAATTTAACACACTGAAATCTTGTTTTAACGGCGACCAGTTTCTCTCCAGTAAAAGGCAGTTAGAAACCGGACACAAACGTCAGATTATTTTTCGGATAAAGGACTATGAAATATTGTGCATCTTATCCGTTTTTAATTTTCTAAGGATAATTGAAATTGCTAATAGAAAAATTGGAAATGTAGTTCATACGCCCAAGTAGCACGTAATATTACGTGAGTATCGCAGTAATATTACATTCAATATTGGTAATATTACGGGTTGATGTTACAGTAATATTACTGTGACATTAAAATGTCCGCGTCACCCGGCAAGAAGGCTGGAACAGTAAAGAATTGAAAAAATGAATTCCACTTAGTGCCTGAATTTCCCTCTTTTTTTCCACTCGCGTAGCGGAACAAATGATACTAAACTTTTATTCCTTTTAGTCAATTTTAGGAGTAACCTAAAACGGTATTTAGAGGAATTCATCAAACCTTCGGTGACATTTTAATTCCTAACAAAGAAAAAGAAGTGGTTCAAGCTGAATTCCTTTAAGGTCATATATACAGTAAGAACTTTTTTAAAGCGGAATTGAATGTTAATTAAAAATTCTCAGTAATAAATAGTTTTTTTAGCAGACTAAAAAGTATATCTGTATTTTCCATTTTCTTAATGAATATATATGTTATAAAATGCTTGTTTATACAATAAGAATAATAATAATAATAATAATAGTTTGACACAATATGACAATAGTATATTACTTATAATTAGAAATAAAATAAGTTATTTAAAAAACTTCATTTTGACAATAATCAATTTGAATGTGTAGCTATTTTAAAACATGTGTGGCTATTGTGAAATATAAAATATAGGATTTATTAATAATAATAATAATAATAGTAATGATGATGATATAATATTCATAATAACAATAATAATACACAATAATAATTATCATAATAATAACAGAGTAATAATAATAAACAACATATTATTGCTATTGTTTAGTTTATATCAATAAACTTATAACTTAAAACCCACATGAGCACTTTTTAGAGTATATAATTAAGAATATAAATATAATTAACTGCATATAGAAAATATTACAACTATTAAACTTTACTATCAAAACTTAATTTTAATTAAAGTTTAAGCACTTTGTGAAAACAAGTTTAAAATTCACGCGAACTTAACTGTTCGAAAGTCAAAAAGAAACTGACCGTTAGCGACAGAATACAAAGAAAAAGTAGGTCCTTTTGTTGGAAATTTAGAGCCACATGTCTTCCTTCACATTTTCGGTTAGGAATTTGACACTCTCATAACCGGTTTCGAGCGGATTGAGGAGGGGAGTCATGCAAGTAGTTATTTATCAACTGCCCTTAGTGAATAATTGGATCAAAAAGAATTGAAAATATTCGGTTCACAACATTTTTCTCAAAGGATTTCAAAGGGAGTCAAAATGTACTGAATGAATTCCTTTAGTGGAACTCGTTTTTCCCAACCTATAGATGATCTGACGGAATATTTCGAAATTGAAAGTGACTGAAATGAATCCCGTTCTACGGTATAGGATATATGCTTCGGAATAATGAAAAATTCACGTCGCTAGGTTTCGAGTTCTATTTCGTGACCATGAAATTCGAGGAAAATTCAGGCATTAAGAAGAAAAGATATTTTTGAAGTTTCGGGCGCAACTCTGTAAATTCGAATTCTTTACTATTCCAGCCTTCTTGCCGGGCAAGGTAATATTACAAATCTCCTTGTAATATTACATTAATATTACAAATATGTAGTACAATATGTAAAAGACTTTCTAAAATATATTCTAAGAGCTAAGTAGCCGAGTGGTTTAAGGCATCTACCTACATGGTCAGCTTACAAGGGTTCAAGACTCGGTCCCCAAAAATTTTTTATACATTATATTTAATTGTAATATTACTATAATGTCACTGTAATATTACTGTAATATTACTTTGTAACATTACTGTAATATCACTTTGTAATATTACCTCAATATTACCTTGTAATATTACCTTGACGCGGACATTTTAATGTCACAGTAATATTACTGTAACATCAACCTGTAATATTTCTAATATTGAATGTAATATTACTGCGATACTTACGTAATATTACGTGCTACTTGGGCGGTTTCATGCGGAATTTATCTAGCACAAAAAATAAAAAGGGAATTTAAACGGTGTTTATACGCATTTATACGGTTTTATATAAAATAATTCCGTCTTCTATATATACTTAAGAGGAGGTTAGTGTTCTTAGGTTGAAAAAACCAAAATTTTTTTGTTACATAAATTGCACTCTTAAATATATATTTCTTCTATAACACTAATTACAATTCTTTTATTTCTTTTATTATTAAAATGTAATAGTTGTTATTTACCGAGCAAATATTAAAAAATGTATTGAAAAACTAAAATTTAACATACTCTTTTATCGTAGGTATGTCGATAACACCATTCTTTTTATTCCTAAAAATAAAATTGAAGAAACTGTCTGTCTTTAATTTTTACCACCCTAGACTTCAAAATTCATATTAAATTGAAATTGACAATAATATAAATTTTTGAAATTTACAAATCATAAAAGATAAGGATGGTTCTCTGAAATCCAACTAGTATAGAAAAAAAACTTTGTCAGAAAGATTTTTAAATTTTCTGTCTAACCATCCAATACAACAGAAGATTTCGATTATAAAAAACCTGGTTGATACGGCATTACTTTTGTCTGATAAATCTTACCATGACGAAAATATTAAAATGACTAAACAATTTCTATTTTGGAACAATTACCTTGAACAATTAATTAATAAAGAAATTACAAAAAAGGAGATATGTTATTGACAATAAAAACAATTCTAAAAAAAAATCTTTAAATAAAAACGATGACCAAAAAACGGAAAAATTTATTACAATTCTATATCATGAAAAGGTTTCTCAGACAATAAAAAGAATGCTTTCTAAACATAACATTAAAACTGTTTTCAAAGTAAATAGATCAAAACTGTTTTCAAAGTAAATAAACTAAATAGATTTATAAAACTAGGTAAAGACCCCAGTAATATTTTAGAAAAAACAGGAGTCGTTTATAAAAAATCCTGTAAATGTGGAAAATGTTATGTTGGCGAAACAGGTAGACCTCTAGATGTAAGAAGAAGAGAACACATACTTAAGAAAAACCTTAAAAATGAAAAATACCATCCCACACAGCACTAGAAATTCCCTGAATTTCCCCTGAATATTGGTTCACATTTCCCGAATATTCAAACCTAATATTCAGGGAAGTTTCGTGGAAGCATCAAAATGTCCGCCATTGGGAATATTGGCGGCAAAATTTCCCTAAAAATGTATTTCTAATTGTGTAGTATTTGTAGATTATGTTGTATATAAAATTATATATGCCATTATTTTTTAAATATTAGATGAGGGATGGAGCATATTTTATTACTACTGGAAGAATAGGGTGGATCAAACGTCAAGTGATTATTGTAGGTGGAAACTGTTCAGTAACTGTCTTGGATCATCAAGGAAATGAGCTTTATTGGACGGTCGCAGGTGGTACTGTGAAAGTCATAACTACTTTCGATTTTGATGGAGATGATGAAAATGAAGTAAATATTTTTTAATATATATCAATAAAAAATAGATTGGTTAAGGCAATATGTTTACATGCAGGGGAGAGTCTCTATTTTTATTTTTATTTCTTCATGTATATCCTTTTTGGGATTTTACATTTTCTAATCCCCACATACGTACTCTCCGTTATCTCTATAACCCAACACCCTGTCCCCCTTGCGTTCCGTAGACGTCTTTTATTAGAAGAACTTGCATTTGCCTGACCTTTTCTGATCAGTGTAGAGGAAAACTACGAATAACTGAGGAGTACTTTTTCAAAAGTTGATAAATCCACATTTTGTTATTTCGAGAAAATTAAACAAATGCAGTTTCGCACCTAATCCCTAGATTTAATTATAAAGTAGAAAAAATATACGAAATTATTTATAAACGAATGTTTTTTCACTTAAGGAGATTTATTTTTAATTAAAGTTTATAGTAATTAAGAAATTTAAAGGTTTTTGTAATTTATTCTAGGAAAAAAATAAAAATTTTAAATCAAGTTGGTTAAGTCCAAGTTTTTTTGAAATTGAAAATTCTTTGATAATAAATTTTTTTCTTGAATTTAACAGTGACAAATCGATTTGTAAGGTTCCTAATATGTTAAATTTGTGATTATCTCCATTTTTTTGGAAAACGGATTTATCCAGTTTTGAAAAAGTGCTCCTCAACTGTTGCAACAATTTTTTATTATTTCATACTTGGCGCGTTATCGACTGCGCGTATCAAAATTGTGTACCGACAGAGATCGCTCTCTGGTTCCTCGTGGTGGGAGAAGGTCCCTAGACTCAAGCAGCTTAACCGTGGTTCGAGCCAGTTGGCTAATTTCTGGCGGTTAGCATCATATGCCCAGCGCTCAAAACGTTTTCTCTAATAATAAACTTTTTATATTGAAAGTGCTTATGTGATTATCAACCTGATATCTGCTTTAAAAACACTCTACTGTGTACATCCGATTAATTGACAGTCGAGTCGGGATGTATACCTTCCAAGTCTCGAATGGTAGACAACCAGTTCTCGACGTCTAATCTCCCGCTTGATATGTCTCAATCGCTGAAAAAAATACCAAGCTAGTGGATCACAGAAGCGCTGACCCATCCAGGTAGTAACCGTACTGGAGGTTGCTTAACTTCCATGTCCGAAAAGTCAGGCGCTTAGCCGCCTGAGCCATATCAGCGGTGTAGAGTTTCTAGTGGTGATACGAGTTTTGTTTCTAAACTATAAATTCCAATTAAATCAACGAAAGGTTATCATATAAACGGTTAAAAGGTAAACTGTAACAAATCAGTACTTAACAATACACAAATTCATTAATAATCTTAGAAATTTTATTGATTTTACTGAAGTTATCAAACGGAGTTAACAATCATTAAACCCTTCTTAACCACATTGATATTATTCTTTGTTTAATTTACAATTTTCAACATTTATCTAAATCAATTACACGTACACGTGCTGTACACCTCTGAAGCATTAAAGTTTCAATTCAACATATAATTATTTCGTAAGGCTGATCAAACCTTTAAACGAAGGTAAATACGAAATAAATTAGTCAATGTTGATTAATTAGAAATAATAGAGTGGCACAAGTGGTGGAACTTCAATTTTAATGCTATAAAAAAGAGCTAAATATTATTTTTTAAAAATTTTTTAATCATTTTTCTAAGTTTTGAAAATAGTTTAAAAATAATATTTAGCTCTTTTTTTATAGAAACAAAATTGAAGTTCCACTTCTTTATAGTTTATAGTTTTTAATTGAATACAAATTTATTAACTGCTTAGAAAAATACTTTTTAACGCAGCAGAGCAATCTTTGGTAACTTTATCTTAATAAGAATAATGACACTCTGTTTTCTTTGTTATTTTTTGTTTTTTTTTTGCGTCGTAGATGTGGCTAGCAGTCATTGAACTTATCATCTTTTCTGTAGGCTCAAAATTTTCGCATCCTACAAATGACACGCATTCTGATGCACTTAGTATACCTTGTAATGTAGCTGAATGAAGCTGATTCCGGGTTTTAGTTTTTATTCCATTTACTTTAGAAAATTCGCGTTTACAAGTTGCACTTGAATGCGGTAATGAAAGAACGTCTAAAGTGAATTGTCCAATTTCTTTAAAATCTTGTCCATTATCTATGGTTTTATAATTCCTAACTTGGTACCAAAAATAATCAGCGTTGATTGGGTTAGTTGTAGAAGATAAAACTAAATCTATGATTGGTCGTCTATAGCTTGAATTAAATTTAGATTTTCAATGGGAACAATCCGTATTAATTCACAAATCAAAGGCTCAATACTCTTCGGTCTCTTAGAATTGTTTGACACCGCTATATCTGGATTCAACCAGGCTACTTTAAACAGAAGATTATTATGACTCATATCGTAACGTCCTTTTATTTCTAGACAAATAGTAATTAACAATTGATGACATCGAAAAAATAAATCATTAACGTTTTCTTTTTGTCTTGATATTTCGGGCTTTTGAAGTTTGCGCATAACTTTAACGCCAATATACATTTGATAAAGTGGTAAAAATTTTGACATTTCGTTAGGATTGATGATGTCCAGTTTTTCTTTGTTAAAGCGATCTCGACTTATGTACGCTAAAAGTAACCCATTTTTTCGTCTACGTCAGTAATGACAATTTTAGAACTTTAGAAATACTCGTTCAATCATAAGTAATAGAACTCGTTTATTAAATTTTGTAAGTAATATAAAATACAAAAGTTAAACCTTCATACAAATTCAATAAAAAGAATAAAAATGACAAATTATTTGTAAAGATTAGTTTGGAGCTATAATTGTATGTTTCAAATATTAAAAGTTAATTCATAATTGTGAAAATTATATTCACATTATTAATAATACCTGAGAAAGAGATAACCATCGAGTCTGTGAGATGCGTACAATTTTATGTGGTTCAGCTTCAAAGAAAGTCTGGAACTTGGCAAATTGTGCCTGCCGCTTACAGCTATGTTTAAAGAAGGTAAAAGTATTTCTGGCAAGATCTTCGCATCGACGAGGTAATTTTGAACAGCCATTACTAACGCATATTGCCAATGAGTGACATATACACAGAATAAGTGTTATTCCAGGCAATAAATTTTTTAATTTAGTAGCCACACCGGTAATTTCTCCGAACATTGTACTGCAGCCGTCACTTCCAAAACCAATGATCTGCTCTAATGGCACGTTTTCTGCTTCAAAACTTTGAATCAAGCATTCATAAAATCTTCTTGAAGTCGCTCCTTCAGCAGCTGCTTCATGATTTTTGGCACTGAAGACATTAACTAATTTCCAAAAGCAATTTCGTATAGATTTGCTTCTCTCATCAAAGAAATGAACGCAAACAGCTAAATTTTTCACTTTACCTATGTCAGTCGACTCGTCTATTATAGCACTGAATTTAGACACTTTTAAAATAGAAGCCAAACCTTCTGCATGACATTTACCAATGACGTTTTTTATAATACCCGTTGATTTAGTTCTTTCTAATTTAACAGCTTTCAGGATCTCTAAATCAGGATAAGCAGATTTTAGCACAGCAGGAAGATGATCAGTCGAATAAAACGACAAGTGGTGTTCTGCAAAATATCCACATAATTTTAATTTAGCAGATTTAACATCCCTTTCTCTCTTTCTCATTTCGTTGTTTTGTGTATATTCCATTTAATACTTTTTGACATAAAGAATTACAGTAGGTTCTTGATAAAGTGAAGTGGTCGGGACCGGAAGGACTTGATATAGTGAAGATTCCACTTTTCATTCGGCAGTTCTCCTTTTTTCCTTTTATCTATGTGTGAGTTAATTGCTATGCCTGCGAAAATTGTACAAACGATGTGCGTGTAAGGCGAGTATACAAACACATTTCATATTTTTTGGTTGTGCTTAGTTCATAGTTTAAGTTCAGGTCAAGTTAAACATATTTAGAACTTCAATGAAAAGTGAAAAAATAACAAAATTGCAAGATGCTTTAAAAATAACGAAATAAAATCGAACACAGTTAATTAACGGTTTTAATGGTCAAAACCGTTTCATATCCAGTTGAATCAGTTACATCTGTATAAAAGTAAAAAGTAATAATGTTTAAAGTTATATATGAATTGATATATTGAATGACATGAAATTAAAGTTAATTTGAAGCTTTAATATTCACAACTTAAATAATCTCATTTGAAAAATAATTACATTCATTTTTAAAGTGTGAAAATAATATATGGTGGATTTCAGGTCAACTGTCCAGCCAAAAACAAAAGTTTTGTTTAATCCTTTCCCAATTTTTGTTATGAGTTGTCTTATAGGTAAGTAATTTATCAGCCAAATATTTTTGGATTATATAACAAATTGCCCGAGAGGGAGGAGGTTAAAGTTTTGAACTTTTTGTTAAGACGCTCTCATTTGTTTATTTATTGAGCTTAAAAAAAATGATAAAAAAATTTTTTGGTACATGATTTTTCTAGATTTTTTTATCAGCTTTCGATTGGCGTGGTCTATTTTAAATTTTTTTTTTTTTTTGACCAAAATTTTTGAAAATTAAAAATAAATTTCACTTTTTTTCGTCTTCGGGCAAGTTTTATTTTTTTTATTTTATTTTTAAAAGAAAGCTGATTAATTAACTGCGAGAACCTCACATAATGAGGATATTTTTTAAAAACAAATTTGGGGTGACAGGGAATCGAACCCGGGTTCGCCGCACGCAACTAACTAAAACCTTACGCCTAACCAACTGAGCTATCTCGATTAACTTCTAGACAAACAACAAATCTTTTTCTTAAACTGCAAGTCCATATTATGTGTTTTGCTGGAAAATATGTAAAAAAGCAAAAATCTAAATTCCTAAACGACTTCTTATGATAAAACTTATTGTTTTAAAGAAGCCAGACAATATACAAAGAAATAAATAGTTAATTTCTAAAAGAAAACATAAAGAACTGAATTCCGTCAACCCAAAACAAAACAACAATATAAAATGAGTTCAAAAGTATTGCAAATGATTAATGGATGCCTCCTCAATCAGATTGCACTTGCACAATCTTTAAAAATTGGCAAATTAATAATAAAAATAGCGAAAATAAGTAAGTTGTTTAAGCCAACTAATCTGCACAGATTGACCACCAATCAGAGGAGGTCACGTGCTTTTCCGCAGGAAAATCAAATCACTCTTTTTGACTTAAAGAATATGTCAGTACAAAAATCAAAAGTTTAAACAAAAATAATTGATTAATCAATTCTGATCATTATTGAAAGCATAATTAATTCATTTCTTAAGAACAAAATGTTACAATTAATAAAATTAAATTTAAAAGTAAATTAATTAAATCCAAATAAAAATAAAATATTTATCTACCACAAAATTAACAATTAAAAAAATAAAACTTTAATTACACAAAAAAAAATTGAGATATTAAGATAACAAAAATTAAAATGTACGACAGGTAGTAGCAGAAAAAGGCACAACAATCAATTTGCACAAAAAAATCTAATCAAAATCTAAAATGGTTGATCATACTCAAAAATATACAATTTAATTATTTGAATTAATAAAAAAAATGATCAACCCATGAAAACCACCCTAAAGGATGATATTCTGACAAAATTATTAAAAAAATAAAAATTCGTTCAAAAAAAAATCTAATCACAATCTGAAAGAGTAAAACATACTCAGAAATATACACCGTAACTTTGTAAATTAATAACAAAAAATATCAACACCTGAAAACCACCCCTAATAAAAACATTCCGATAAAATTAAAAAGGAAAATATCAATTTACGCAAAAAAATTGTAAAAAAAATTTGAAATGCTAAAACATTACCTATATCTGAAACAATAATTTTGTCCGTTTATTATACATATGGGAACATTCCTTCATAATTATGCCTTGCCAGAAATTATTGGCAAAATACACCAAAAAAATTTCAGTCAAATATCAATTATTTTCCACATTTCTAGATCTAATTTCAAACTTTTTCATCTCTAAACAAACAAAATTAAACATAAATTGAGCTACTGCGCATTGATTTCAACTTGTGAAAAAATGAAAATTCAATGCATTTTTGCCTTGCCAGAAATATTTGCCAAAATACTCTAAAAAATTTTCAGCCAAAAATCATTTATTTTCCGTATTTCTAGATCTAATTTCTAACTTTTTCATATATTAACGAACAAAGTTGAACAAAAATTAACCCAATGCGCGTTACATTCAAATTGTCAAAAAGTGAAAATTTAATCAATTTTTGCCTTGCCAGAAAAATTTGGCAAAATACACTAAAAAATTTTCAGCCAAATATCAATTATTTTCCGTGTTTCTAGATCTAATTTCAAACTTTTTCATATATTAACGAACAAAATTGTACAAAAATTAAGCGACTACGCGTTACATTCAAATTGTCAAAAAATGAAAATTTAGTCAATTTTCGCCTCACCAGAAAATTTTAGCAAAATACACTAAAAAATTTTCAGTCCAATATCAGTTATTTTCCGTGTTTCTAGATCAAATTTCAAACTTTTTTATATATTAACGAACAAAATTGTATAAAAATTAAGCGACTGCGCGTTACATTCAAATTGTCAAAAAATGGATATTTAGTCAATTTTTACCTTGCCAGAAAAATTTGGCAAAATACACTAAAAAATATTGAGCCAAATATCAATTATTTTACGTATTTCTAGATCTAATTTCAAACTTTTTCATATATTAACGAACAAAATTGTACAAAAATTAACCCAGTGCGCATTAGTTTCAACTTGTCAAAAAATGAAAATTCAATCAATTTTCGCCTCACCAGAAAATTTTAGCAAAATACACTAAAAAATTTTCAGTCAAATATCAGTTATTTTCCGTGTTTCTAGATCAAATTTCAAACTTTTTTATATATTAACGAACAAAATTGTACAAAAATTAAGCGACTACGCGTTACATTCAAATTGTCAAAAAATGAAAATTTAGTCAATTTTCGCCTCACCAGAAAATTTTAGCAAAATACACTAAAAAATTTTCAGTCCAATATCAGTTATTTTCCGTGTTTCTAGATCAAATTTTAAACTTTTTTATATATTAACGAACAAAATTGTACAAAAATTAGGCGACTGCGCGTTACATTCAAATTGTCAAAAAATGAATATTTAGTCAATTTTTAACTTGCCAGAAAAATTTGGCAAAATACAGTAAAAAATTTTCAGCCAAATATCAATTATTTTCCGTGTTTCTAGATCTAATTTCAAACTTTTTCATATATTCACGAACAAAATTGTACTAAAATTAACCCAGTGCGCATAAGTTTCAACTTGTCAAAAAATGAAAATTCAATCAATTTTCGCCTCACCAGAAAATTTTAGCAAAATACACTAAAAAATTTTCAGTCAAATATCAGTTATTTTCCGTGTTTCTAGATCAAATTTCAAACTTTTTTATATATTAACGAACAAAATTGTACAAAAATTAAGCGACTGCGCGTAACATTCAAATTGTCAAAAAATGAAAATTTAGTCAATTTTTGCCTTGCCAAAAAAATTTGGCAAATACAGTAAAAAATTTTCAGCCAAATATCAATTATTTTCCGTGTTTTTAGATCTAATTTCAAACTTTTTCATATATTAACGAACAAAATTATACAAAAATTAACCCAGTGCACATTAGTTTCAACTTGTCAAAAAATGAAAATTCAATCAATTTTTGCCTCGCCAGAAAAATTTGGCAAAATACACTAAAAAATTTTCAGCCAAATATCAATTATTTTCCGTGTTTCTAGATCTAATTTCAAACTTTTTCATATATTAACGAACAAAATTGTACAAAAATTAACCCAGTGCGCATTAGTTTCAACTTGTCAAAAAATGAAAATTCAATCAATTTTCGGCTCACCAGAAAATTTTAGCAAAATACACTAAAAAATTTTCAGTCAAACATCAGTTATTTTCCGTGTTTCTAGATCAAATTTCAAACTTTTTTATATATTAACGAACAAAATTGTCCAAAAATTAAGCGACTGCGCGTTACATTCAAATTGTCAAAAAATGAATATTTAGTCAATTTTTAACTTGCCTGAAAAATTTGGCAAAATACAGTAAAAAATTTTCAGCCAAATATCAATTATTTTCCGTGTTTCTAGATTTAATTTCAAACTTTTTCATATATTAACGAACAAAATTGTACAAAAATTAACCCAGTGCGCATTAGTATCAACTTGTCAAAAAATAAAAATTCCATCAATTTTCGCCTTGCCAAAAAAATTTGGCAAATACAGTAAAAAATTTTCAGCCAAATATCAATTATTTTCCGTGTTTCTAGATCTAATTTCAAACTTTTTCATATATTAACGAACAAAATTGTACAAAAATTAACCCAGTGCGCATTAGTTTTAACTTGTCAAAAAATGAAAATTCAATCAATTTTTGCCTCGCCAGAAAAATTTGGCAAAATACACTAAAAAATTTTCAGCCAAATATCAATTATTTTCCGTGTTTCTAGATCAAATTTCAAACTTTTTTATATATTAACGAACAAAATTGTACAAAAATGAAGCGACTGCGCGTTATATTCCAATTGTCAAAAAATGAATATTTAGTCAATTATTACCTTGCCAGAAAAATTTTGCAAAATACACTAAAAAATATTCAGCCAAATATCAATTATTTTCCGTGTTTCTAGATCTAATTTCAAACTTTTTCATATATTAACGAACAAAATTGTACAAAAATTAAGCGACTGCGCGTTACATTCAAATTGTCAAAAAATGAATATTTAGTCAATTTTTGCCTTGCCAGAAAAATTTGGCAAAATACAGTAAAAAAATTTCAGCCAAATATCAATTATTTTCCGTGTTTCTAGATCTAATTTCAAACTTTTTCATATATTAACGAACAAAATTGTACAAAAATTAACCCAGTGCGCATTAGTTTCAACTTGTCAAAAAATTAAAATTCCATCAATTTTCGCCTTTCCAGAGAAATTTGGCAAAATACACTAAAAAATTTTAAGCCAAATATTAGTTATTTGTCATATGTCTAGACCTAATTTCAAACTTTTTTAGCTATTAACAAAAAAAATTGATCCAAAATTAACCTACTGCGCATTGGTTTCAGCTTGTTAAAGTTGCTCAATTTATGTTTAGTTTTGTTCGTTAATAGATGAAAATGCTTGAAATTAGATCTAGAAATATAAAAACAATTGATATTTGACTAAAAATTGTTTAGTGTATTTTGCTAAATATTTCTGTGAAGGCAAAATCGCATTGAATTTTCATTTTTTCCCAATTTGAAACCAATGCGCAGTAGCTTAATTTTGGATCGATTTTGTGTTTAATAGATAAAAAAGTTTAAAATTAAGTCAAGAAATATGAAAAATAATTGATATTTGACTGAAAATTTTTTAGTGTAACTTGCCAAATATTTCTGGCAAGGCAAAAATTGACTAAATTTTCATTTTTTGACAATTTGAATGTAACGCGTAGTCGCTTAATTTTTGTACAATTTTGTTTGTTAATATATGAAAAAGTTTGAAATTAGATCTAGAAACACGGAAAATACTTGATATTTGGCTGAAAATTTTTTTGTGTATTTTGACAAATTTTTATGGCAAGGCAAAAATTGACTAAATTTTCATTTTTTGACAATTTGAATGTAACGCGCAGTCGCTTATTTTTTGTACAATTTTGTTCGTTAATATATGAAAAAGTTTGAAATTAGACCTAGAATCACGGAAAATACTTGATATTTTGCTGAAAATTTTTTAGTGTATTTTACCAAATTTTTCTGGCAAGGCGAAAATTGATGGAATTTTAATTTTTTGACAAGTTGAAACTAATGCGCACTGGGTTAATTTTTGTACAATTTTGTTCGTTAATATATGAAAAAGTTTGAAATTAGATCTAGAAACACGGAAAATACTTGATATTTGGCTGAACATTTTTTAGTGTATTTTGCTAAAATTTTCTGGTGAGGCGAAAATTGATTGAACTTTCATTTTTTCACAAGTTAAAAATAATGCGCACTGGGTTAATTTTTGTACAATTTTGTTCGTTAATATATGAAAAAGTTTGAAATTAGATCTAGAAATGTGGAAAATAATTGATATCTGACTGAAATTTTTTTAGTGTATTTTGCCAATAATTTCTGGCAAGGCATAATTATGAAGGAATGTTCCCATATGTATAATAAACGGACAAAATTATTGTTTCAGATATAGGTAATGTTTTAGCATTTCAAATTTTTTTTACAATTTTTTTGCGTAAATTGATATTTTCCTTTTCAATTTTATCCGAATGTTTTTATTAGGGGTGGTTTTCAGGTGTTGATATTTTTTGTTATTAATTTACAAAGTTACGGTGTATATTTCTGAGTATGTTTTACTCTTTCAGATTGTGATTAGATTTTTTTTTGAACGAATTTTTATTTTTTTAATAATTTTGTCAGAATATCATCCTTTAGGGTGGTTTTCATGGGTTGACCATTTTTTTTATTAATTCAAATAATTAAATTGTATATTTTTGAGTATGATTAACCATTTTAGATTTTGATTATATTTTTTTTGTGCAAATTGATTGTTGTGCCCCTTTCTGCTACTACCTGTCGTACATTTTAATTTTTGTTATCTTAATATCTCAATTTTTTTTTTATGAAATTAAAGTTTTATTTTTTTAATTGTTAATTTTGTGGTAGATAAATATTTTATTTTTATTTGGATTTAATTAGTTTACTTTTAAATTTAATTTTATTAATTGTAACATTTTGTTCTTAAGAAATGAAATAATTATGCTTTTAATAATGATCAGAATTGAATAATCAATTATTTTTGTTTAAACTTTTGATTTTTGTACTGATATATTCTTTAAGTCAAAAAGAGTGATTTGATTTTCGTGCGGAAAAGCACGTGACCTCCTCTGATTGGTGGTCAATCTGTGCAGATTAGTTGGCTTAAATAACTTACTTAATTTCGCTATTTTTATTATTAATTTGCCAATTTTTAAAGATTGTGCAAGTGCAATCTGATTGAGGAGGCATCCATTAATCATTTGCAATACTTTTGAACTCATTTTATATTGTTGTTTTGCTTTGGGTTGACGGAATTCAGTTCTTTATGTTTTCTTTTAGAAATTAACTATTTATTCCTTTGTATATTGTCTGGCTTCTTTAAAACAATAAGTTTTATCATAATAAGTCGTTTAGGAATTTAGATTTTTGCTTTTTTACATATTTTCCAGCAAAACACATAATATGGACTTGCAGTTTAAGAAAAAGATTTGTTGTTTGTCTAGAAGTTATACGAGATAGCTCAGTTGGTTAGGCGTTAGGTTTTAGTTAGTTGCGTGCGGCGAACCCGGGTTCGATTCCCTGTCCCCCCAAATTTGTTTTTAAAAAATATCCTCATTATGTGAGGTTCTCGCAGTTTATTGTAGCAACAATTAATCTTAATTCGTTCACTTTTATAGTAATTTGTATTTTTAAAATTCTTTTTTAATTTATTAAATTTAAAAATTGTATTTATTAACTGAAATATAACTTTTATTAATTTTAACCTACACATAACCTTTATGTGTAGTTTACAACCCAAGCTGTTCATTGTTTTTTGTATTTTGCTGTTTAGAATCGTTTATTTCTTAAAAAATCATTTATTTTAGCGATTTGTGGCATTTTTTTTTGACGTAATTTTTCTGACGTGATTTACTTGACGTCGCCAAAAAACGTCATGTAATTTACGTCAAGCGCGTATGACATACATTTTATGTCATAAACTTTCGTAAGGACCGCTTGTTGCTGTGCGCTGTATGCATCAGTACGTGGATATTTAATTATTCTAATCCTTAATTGAACTTTTCTCTGCATTTTACAGTGCTGAGACTGACATGAAAACAATTAAGTGCCTGCACTATAGTTCTTTTGTTTATTTTTTTATGTTTAAATTTTTTTGGTAATTTTTTGATATTGGTTTCTCATAGAGAAAGTATTGTTTTACCTCCACAGGATCGATTGAAATTTTCTGAAATATCTTGACATATTTTGAACTCAGGATGTCAAAATTGATGTTTTTAAAAAATGTCTTGCTTATGTGTGTATGTAGTTATGTATGTTAAGATTATGTTAGGCTCTATATTTCGAAAACAATAATTTAAAACAATGTTTTTTTTGAGAGATTATAGGTCTTTAGGGGGGACAAATTCGGCCCTACTTTTGAGTCTGATCTATCACTTCTAACTACATTTTTTTGAAATTTAAACATTTTGAAAAAAAAATTTTCAAAAATGTACATATTTTTTGAAAACAGTAAAATCAGTTTACTTTATTTTTTTTTATCTTTTTAAAAATGCATCGATTAAGCTCTTAGTGATCCTTTTAGTGCAAATTGATAAAAAGTTATTAATATTCTATAAACAAAAAATATTGAAAATTATGTTCTTTAACAATTTTATTTTTATATTTTGTTGCTTTTTTAATATATTTCTGACTACTTGTAGGTCACTAAAAATTAATCAAATGAGCTCTTTGCGAACGGTCTAATGTAATGTTATTTAGAGTTATCATTGTTTAAAAAAACTTAAGTTTCGTAACTTACAGAATCTTATTTACATTTTATAAGAAATTATATAAATTAAAACCACATCGATTGGTATACATAACTTGTCCCCCTTAAAGACCTATAATTTCGCAAAAAAAACATTGCTTTAACTATTATTGTTTTGGAAATATAGAGCCTAACATAATCTTAAAATACATAACTACATGCACACATAAGCAAGACATTTTTTAAAAACATCATTTTTGACATCCTGAGTTCAAAATATGTCAAGATATTTCAGAAAATCTCAATCGATCCTGTAGAGGTAAAACAATACTTTCTCTATGAGAAACCAATATCAAAAAATTACCAAAAAAATTTAAACATAAAAAAATAAACAAAAGAACTATAGTGCAGGCACTTAATTGTTTTCATGTCAGTCTCAGCACTGTAAAATGCAGAGAAAAGTTCAATTAAGGATTAGAATAATTAAATATCCACGTACTGATGCATACAGCGCACAGCAACAAGCGAGGCGGTAGAGTGAGACTTCGCCTTGACGTGGCGCGCTAACTTCAACATTAAATTTCTCAAAAACAAAAAAAAGGGTTTTTTGAAAATTACATATTTTGTAGGAAAAAATCTCAGCTTTCTTTTAAAAATAAAATAAAAAAAATAAAACGAGCCCGAAGACGAAAAAAAGTGAAATTTATTTTTAATTTTCAAAAATTTTGGTCAAAAAAAAAAAAAATTTAAAATAGACCACGCCAATCGAAAGCTGATAAAAAAATCTAGAAAAATCATGTACCAAAAAATTTTTTTATCATTTTTTTTAAGCTCAATAAATAAACAAATGAGAGCGTCTTAACAAAAAGTTCAAAACTTTAACCCCCTCTCTCTCGGGAAATTTTTTAAATAATCCAAAAATATTTAGCTGATAAATTACTTACCTATAAGATAACTTATAACAAAAATTGGAAAAGAATTAAACAAAATTTTTTTTTTGGCTGGACAGTTGACGTGAAATGCATTATATTCAAAACTGATTAAAAATGCCTAATTATGATTTATTTCATTAAAATAGTAAAAAAAAATACAAGAATACATTCCATAAGAAAAATTTAATCCTACCTTGCATAAGTTTGATATCTTGGATAGGTCTCAACAATTTAGATCGAGTAGGATCATCAGACCATTCCTTTCTGTATTTTTGTACTCGTTATTACTACTTTTATTATTGCTATCACCTCGAATTCTTTTAATCTTTTCCGGTGTTGAAAAACGACTTTTTCTTGTTCGACGATTTCCCACCATTTCTAAATTAACATGAAAAAATATAATATAACATATTATTATCTACCAAAAAACTGTAGTTTACGAAAATTAGTGAAAGTGACACTTTCAATGTAACAAAAGTATTTTTGTGCCGTCAATAATATACCCACACAGCACCCAAACTTCCCTGAAACTTGACAGAACCTCGCACGGCGAGGTTAGGAACCTTGAGTACCGAAGTTCATACAAGTTTGTTAGAGAGAGAAAATATATGATCTTAGGAAGGTCAATTGGAATAAAAACTCCAAATTTTTTTCGTCACCAAGCTACGTTTCGTCGACGTGGGTTCGTCGACCTCATCAGGCTGTAATATTTATTGCACACTTCAAACAAACAGTTATACAAAATTATATTAACATTAAACACTTTGTTATAACATGTCAAAGATTAAAATTAAAAGGTTGTCAAAAATTAAGAGCCATATTAAATTATAAACTCTTCGTTTCATGTCAAGCAACGGTCGAACGATAACTGAAGTTCGAAGCGGAGAATGTGACAAAATATATATATTAAATCAAAATAAAGTCGACGACATTTATAAGTCAATGAACTCAAAGCAAAACAAATACACAAGGGTCTAGGAATGTAATCTACTGGTCAATGGAAAGTAAATCTTGTTCAACGAAAAAGCATCTTCTTTTTTATTAATCGCACCTCGATTAGACTTGATATGGATCATTTCGGAAATTCTCCTTTTTTTCCAATTTGATTCAAAATCAAGAATAATTGCATTATCCCAATTAAATTCATGGCCGCTTGAATCCCGATGGTGACACACAACAGAGTCTAAATTTTTTTTGGTTTTATGTTCGTTAATACGTTCCAATAAAGTGCGTTTTGTTTCACCGATATATAAAGCCGAACAATCATTGCAACAAAACTTATAAACAATGTTAGTACGGTCCCATTTTTTCATAATATCCTTTCCTAATTTTACAATTGAATTGGTATTTTTTTTTTAATAAAGGAATTGAAGAAAGTTGATATTCTTTTAGAATATTCGACATTTTGGTAAAATAAGGTTTGATGAACGGTAAACAAACTTTAGGAATACGTCTATATTTCTCTGCATTAATGTGTTTGTTATTATTATTTAAATGAGAAAATTTAATTTTATTTAAACGAATTTTTACGTTTTTTTCTATGAAATCACTAGGATAATTGTTCGCTGTTAACATCGTCTTTATCTTATTTAAATTAGTAAAATGAAACTTTTTATGCGATAATGAAATAGCTCTATCAACTAGGTTAAAAACAATGTTCTTTTTTTGTTGGAGAGGATGATCGGAGTGATAATTAATCAATCTGTCTGACGAAGAAGGTTTTTTGTACCAATTCGTGATGAGTTTGTTATTATCCTTGATTAAAGTCAAATCTAAAAAGTTAATACTATTGTTATCTTCAAGTTCAAAAGTAAATTGTAAATTTTTGTCAAAATCATTAAAAACCTTTAAGACCAGATCTAAATGTTCTTTTTTTATACACATAATTGTATCGTCCACGTATCTATAATAAAAAACTGGAATAATATTATATTTATATTTTAAAATTCGTAAACAATTCACTTCCAGGTCATCCATAACCATGTCTGCGAACAAGGGAGAAATCGGTGAACCCATAGGCGTTCCATGAATTTGTTGGTAAAATTTTCCATTAAATGAAAAATAGGTGTTATTGAACAAGAATTTAGTACAATCCACAACATCATGAAAAGGGATTTTACATTTTTGATTCATGAGATTGTAACGTCGATCTAAACTACTTATTACTGATTCACATGACACATTAGTAAACAGAGAATTTACATCAAGTGATAACAAAATCAAACTATCATCAATAACAATGTCATTTATTCACTGAGAAAAAAATACTATTGAATCAATGACATCTGTCTTTGGTTCATTCAATAGTGTCATTGCGGGCTGCCATTAGCATATGCTATTAAATCTAAAGCACTGCTTTTATGATTCTAAAGTGTCGCTTCTATTGAATCAAACCATGATTAGTTGCATTATCAGCAAATTGTTTTGAAATATATGTATATGCTGTAGATTTAATAAAATAAGTTCTATTGTATCAATAAGTCATTCCTACAGAAGAATAGTATATAATGTTACCCCTAAAGTAGCAGTTTGTTACATTATATACAAATGCTTTCAATTTGATAGCATGGTGCTATCAAATCGAAAGTATCTGACTTTGAAGCAACAACACCATACTTTTGGGAGATAAATATAATGAGTCAAAATAAATATTAATTCTCATTAACTGGTAACATCCTATCAGTTGTACGGAATCTTTGTATTTATTTATTATATTTTATATTTATTATTTTTACTATTTTATAACATTTTTACATTATTTTTATACATATAACATATACATCTTAATTCTAACGCACAACTTATAAATTAAAATATTTGACGCTGAGAGGTCTCGAACGCGCGACCCCTGGGCCTAAAGCCCGACGCTCTAACCACTATGCCATACGCTCGCTGGTAGCCGTTTCACGAACCTCCCATATAAGCTACAATCCAAGAGGTGGGGGAAGAACATTGCCAAGACCTACGCGCAAATGGGCCGAATACAGTGCCTAAGGATTCAATAACATCTGCTATTGGCAGTCCGCAAATACACCGTTTATTCGAAACGAAAGCATATGCTATCAAATCTAAAGCAGGGTGTTTACAATTCTACAGTTTCTTATATGATTCAAATACTCAAATATTTTTTTCAAAAATACCATGACAACATTTTAAGAGAACTATGTTAAATAAATATTAAAATATGCTATTGATTTAAGTAAATTAACAATTGAGTAGATAGCAGCGATTTGATAGCACCATGCTATTATTTCAAAAACTTCAGACTTTTGCTTTAAAGGTTTATGCTTATGAACTAATAAATCTGTCAATGAAGTAATGACATGGAATTCAATAGCATGAATGTATTTGATTCAATAGCATTTTTTTCTCAGTGTTTTATTGTTAAGTTGAAAACTATTGTCGATGTGAGAAGAAGGTCTAGGAATAATATTTTTTAATTGATTGTATAGCGACTTTGCAAGAAAATACGTCGGACTATTAACAAGAGAAATAATCGGACGCAGTGGGACATCTTTTTTATGTACTTTCGGAAGGCCCTATGCCCTGGCTAATTCGGTGTCAGTGAGAGTTAGATCATTGTTGTGATATTGTCTATCTAGTAAATCGTTATTGTTAAGATCTTTTAGAATTTTTTTCGTTCTTGTTTGTAAAGACTTTAGTGGATTCTTATTAATAATAGTATACGTGGATGAGTCGGACATCAAATCCAACATCTTTTTATTATACATATCCCTTTTCATGCAAACAGTAACATTGCCTTTATCGGAAGGTGTGAACATTATATCTGGATTTATTTTTAACAAATCTTTAGTAGATTGTATATTGGCTGAAATAATTCTATTCTGACTCGACAAGTGTTGTTTTTTGTTTAAATTATTAATAAGAACATTAGAAATTTTTGTACGTAGTTCATTTTTTGAATTGACTGGCATGTCTACGTGTGAAATTGAGGACTCTAGATTTTTTATAGTTTGAATGACATCTTGTTTTGTAATTTCTTTTGAAACACAGAAATTAGGACCAAGAGAGGCGGCGTTAGCTACATCGGACGGAATTTCACAATCCGTTAAATTTATGAACCAGTTGTTTTTTTTGTTATAATTATTGTTAGATTGTCTGTTAGTTAGTAGACTTAATTTTTTTTTATGAATAATATTCAGTGTTTTTAAGATGCGAGTAAATTTTTGTTTTGACAAATCAAAAAACTTGTTCAAAATAGAAACGTCAATAGAGGAATCAGTGATGCGTTTTTGGATTTTTTCTAATGAATAATTTAAAAATTTAACGTGTAAATGAATATCACTGATTTCCAAATTTAAAAGTTTTCTTTTGTAGTTGTCATTAAACTTGGCATATTTATTTTTTGAAAACTTACTATAAAAGAGTTGCGTATCAAACCGTTTTTGTAAGTGTACAATATGTTGAGGGAAAACATCTTTGCTTCTGCAACTGAGGAGTAAGATCTTCTTCGACGATGCTTCAGCAAGGCGTTGATTAAAGGAGCACCACTGTTTCAGGAGACCTTTGAGATGTTTCCCATAAGATACCTCAATGTATGAGAAAAATGATGGAGAGTCTGTCTTCGATCCAAGACTCGAATTTAATATCAAAGAGTTGTTTCCTTCCATTGTAGTTTATTAGAGAGAGAAAATATATGAAAAATATATAAAAAATATATGTCGATGTTTAAATATCCGCACGTATAGAATATTTACACGAAACCTTGAGCAAATATTACCCATTTTCAATGTTCAACAAATATTCACAAATATTCGTTCAAACTTGTATGAACTTCAGTACTCAAGGTACCTGAGCTCGCCATGCGAGGTTCTGTCAAGTCTCAGGGGTGTGGGTAGGTTATGATATGACTTCGTATACCTTTTTTATTAAAAGATTTAGTACTCATAATACAAAACAATTTTGTGTTTTCAAATTTTCTGTCAATAAAAGCATCACTTTTGTCGGTTTAAATATAAAATTATTTCTCAATTATCATTATTTCTGATTAATTGTAGTCTTACCAATGTCACTGAATACTTAAAACAATGGAAGCACGAAATAAACATAAACACTAATATACAATATACACTGTAAGGCACAAAAGCAAACGACAACTTAGAAGAGATAAATGACTGATAACATAACTAAGTAATAAGGGGTCATCCATATATTATGTCACACTTTAAGGGCGAGGGGGGGTCAACCAATTTGTGACAACAAGCAGAAAAAATGGCGCTAATGTATGGGACAGTGTTTGACATTAGGGTGGTCCAAAAAAGCTGCCTTTTTGAAATCTTAATTTATCTCTTCAGTTTCATATTCTTTGCAGTGAAATATATTACCTCTCTTTTTTTCAATTTTTTAAATTAATATTTAGAGGTGGCGCATCGTTGTCAAAGTTTTCGACAAATATAAGGAATTTTTTTTTAAATTTCACTTCACGCTTATAAATCTAATCCTTCCTTGTAAAGGGTTTGTGGTTCGTACTAACTAACACATTATGAGTTCGTAAACTCTTTTATTAGGATTGACAATTCAACTTTAAAAAAAGGTCCTTCTACCCGAAAAATGTATTTTTCTTTTCAAATCAGTAGTCGGATGGAGGCAAGGATCACTTTCATTTTTATGATGGTCATAAAAGCATATATTTTCCCTTCAAACCGAGAAAACCCGCGAAATCTGAAGTTTTCTTTTCAATTTTTCTACTACTTAATATTTTCCAATTATTTTTCGTTTTATTCTATTTGTTCAGCAAAAGATAAATTTTTGTTTGATATAAATTTGATATAAGAATAGGTACATGTAGTAGGAGAAAAGAGCCTTAAAAGTATGCCAAAATCGTGGTTTTCAAATTTAAGTCCTCTTTAGATGGATGTTACAATTGGATGTTGATAAGTATGCAAAACTAAGAGATGAAAATTGAGCACTTATTTTCAATGATAAATCCCATAACAGAGAAAATCGCAATGCGCTACCTCTAAATATTAATTTAAAAAATTGAAAAAAATGAGGTAATATAACTCACTATTGACAATATAGAACTGAAGAGATAACTTAAAATTTCAAAAAATCAGTTTTTTTGGACCACCCTAGTGTGACATGGGGGAGGGGGGGGGGGGTCTAAAATGGTGAAAAATAGTGTGACGTAATATATGGATGGTCCCTAAAGAGTAAACTTGAAGAAATTTGAAATATTTTGTACATGAACAGTCGGGATACGGAACAAGCAACAAGATTCATTGAAATTAGAACGCGGAATAAATCAAAAAATCGCCTACGGATCTCACTATTATCGCAAATTTTGCTACCTTTTTTTAAAAACAATATATAATTTTACAAATATAGTACTTTTTACGGTACATTTTAAGTATTTTTAAAAATTATGGTACATTATGGTACTATGGCCCCCAATGCACCGAAAATTTCCTGAAAATTTATTTAATATTTACTTGCAATATTCGAAATATGTGATTGCAAAATTTAGTGAAAATGTTGTAAAGATTTAAATGTCCCGATTAATTATTACTATTAATTAATTATTATTATTAATTAGTTTACTTTCACTTCACCTTCACTTCTCTTCACTTTTACTTTGCTTCACTTTCACTTCACTTCACTTCACTTCACATCACTTCACTTCACTTCACTTCACTTCACTTCACTTTCACTTTACTTTACTTTCACTTTACTTTCGCTTTACTTCACTTCACTAGATATTATTTAAAGTATATATTATTATATGTCTAGGACGTTCCACGTCAACAAGGACAGGCCTGAGTCCAAAAATGATCTTACCCGATTTTAAAGTTATATAGCTCAAAAAATTTGTAAGATTGTCTACTTATGAACGCCGTATGGCGTTTTCTAAAAATTCAAAATGGCGATGCCAATATGTCGAAAAAATGGCGTTTAATTCAAAAATTTTAAAATGACTTCATGCATTAAAAGTCTAAAAAAGACCAACTTGCCCTTAAACTCTTTAATTAACAGTTTTTGCGGTCGCTGAATGCAAATCTAATGTTGTTTTTTCAAAATTCAAAATGGTGGATCCAAAATGGCTGACAAAAAATGTAAAAATCTATCGAATTTGCTTGAAATTAATTATTTGGAGGTTTTTGGGGTCGCTGACTATGAGTTTGATCTTCCTTTTTGAAAATTAAAAATAACCGATTCAGTCAGTTTGCCAGTCAGTCAGCAAATTATACCTTTAGTTTAATTAGAGTAAACTAAAATGATGAGCAATGGAAATATACCTACACTGAGAAAAATATTTTCTTGATTTAAATATAAGTATTTATTTGAATGATTTTGATTGAATAAATAATATTTTTAAGTTTAATTTTAATGTATCAGAAATATTGGAAGTTTTGATTGCAATATATTTTATGTTTAAATATGATATTCTGTTTGTTTGATTAAAAACTAAATTTTGTTAAAATTAAACAAAATTTGTGTTTGAAGTCTTTATATTTGAAAGAAATATATTTTAAGTTTGATTTAAACATACTGAATGCGCAGAGGCCTTTGCGCATTTAATATGGCGTCACTGTTTTCACGTTAGTTTACTTTTCCGGTAGAACGTGTGCGAGTCGTTTCCAGTGATTATGCGTGTTTATCGATTTTTTGGAAACAAATATATTTGCAATCGTAGTTTTGTTTTTATTAAAGTGATTACTTGAGTGTGGGAATGATATTATTTTAAAAAAGTTGAGTTATATCTCAAGTGATTGAAACTTTTGTGCTCAAGTGAGTTTACTAAACATATTGTTTTTTTTGTCTCTTTTTTTTGTCTAATTCAAATCCCCACATTTTCACAATTATGAAATATATTTGATCTACCAAAAAATTTGTTTTCATCAACCCTAATTATGTTTATTGTATAACAAAGTGAAATTAAGTTTAAATCAAAAAAAAAAATTTCTCAGTGTAAGCGACAAAAGCTAAAGGAGGAATGGAAAAAGCAGGGCACACTGAGAAAAAAAAACCGCCGTGGCAGCGGTAAAGTCATGCCATTATAGTAGGAATTAAACTGCCTATACATTCCCGCTATTTTGGCAGGAGACACACTGCAGTTTTAGCATTGTTTTGAAAAAGCATCAGGGACCTGGCAAAATTTTGCAAAATTTAGTGTTGAATAATACGTTGAACACATAAAGTTAATATTAAAATTATTAATAAATAAATTTTTTAATTAATTAATTTAATATATGTTTTTAAATTGTATTAGAATAATTAAATCAATCAGTATTTATAACCAATGTTTAATTACAATCTCGAATCATAACAAAACAAGTGAGGATCGATCGTGAATTGTCATAACCTTCGGTTGAAATTTTAGCGGTAACGCTGAAAACACATGAGTGACCGGAGCTCTTGTGGCAGTATTTTTTTCTCAGTGTAGTGCGGTTTTTGAGGGTTGGAGATTTTAGGTTATCAAATGATATCGTTTCTAGATGACAATTAAATAATTTCCATCCGCTAGTTTGTTAGAAAAAATTTTACCTAAACCAAAAAAAGTAAAAGTGAAAAGGGATGGAAATATCAGGGCAGTGTGGTTTTTGAGGGTTGGTGATTTTAGGTTAGGTACACAATTTACGTAAGCCATTAGAGGGTGGGGGAGGGTTTGATGAAATCTAATGGTATCTTACAAAGGGGGGAGGGGGGTTCATGTGAAATCTTACGTAATATTTTTTAATTAACAGATTTTGTTTTAATTTGAAGAGAGATTTAATTAATATGCTTTAAGACATTAAACACTAAGTATTATAATTTATCCATTAATTTTTACTATAAAAGCAATTAATTTGGAAATATCATGCAAAAATAAAATTTTTCTTAGTGAAGATAGTACAGTTGCAATCTAGGATAGTAATATATACGTTTTTTTTAAAAAAATTACCTTTCCTGCATTAAAAATTTACTATCTTGGCTGGAGAAAGTGTTTGTTTTACACGATTATCCTAGATTACAAACCGAAAACTACTCTTTCAGTGTATGCCTTTATGACTGTAATGAAAGTTACTATAAATTAATAATAATCCATTTTATTGACTTTTAAACCCACACAGCACCGGAAATTCCCTGAATTTTCCCTGAATATTCGTCTACATTTCTCGAATATTCGAACTAAATATTCAGGGAAGTTTCGTGGAAACAGTCAAATGTCCGCCTAGAATAATATTGGGCGCGAAATTTCCCTGAAAATGTATTTCTAATTTTCAGGGAATTTCCGCATCTAACATTCCTCCAATATTCATAGTATTCGTATATTCACTTAACTTGATGCGCACTGGTCGAACTTGGATTCTATGACACTTACGGCTGCGCAGTAGTTTTTAATTTTCTAGAATCCCACGGATGTCGAATATAACATATTTTTTTGATCAATTACCAGATTAAAAAAAATTTTGGAATTTTTTTTAACTTTCCCTGAATTTTCAAGGAATATTAGAGGCAGAAATTCCCTGAAAATTGGAAATACATTTTCAGGGAAATTTCGCGCCCAATATTATTCTAGGCGGACATTTTACTGCTTCCACGAAACTTCCCTGAATATTAAGTTCGAATATTCGAGAAATGTTGACGAATATTCAGGGAAAATTCAGGGAATTTCCGGTGCTGTGTGGGAAGATAGTGCAAATATTTTATCTAATAAAAATTTTACTTTAATTAGATTAAGAAAATGCTTTTAAAACATTGTTTTGATAAAAATTAAGAAAAAAATAGATCTTATTAAGATTTCAAGGGGGTAGGGGGTAAAAAAATTCTTATGGTGTCTTACGATGGGGTGGGAGGGGCATAACAATGTCGATGTGGAGTGGTTTGGGGATGATTTTTCAAAATTTTTAATATGGTTTTGTGAGTATTTTAAGAGAGGGTAGCAATCTTTTGTTTTACTTCTTTCAATTTCTTAATTAATTTGTAGCAGATGTGCTGACTGCAAGGTCTTTGTAAACTGGAACCATTTAGGTACGTTGTAGTGTGTGTGTACCCTTTAACCTTGAATAAAAAAAAACTGTTAATTTTTTTGAGATTATTCATTAACATTTTTTATTTGGGTGATAATAAAGTACAAAACTGCAAAGTATAATTAAATTTCATCCAGAACTTTTTTCGATACATTGTACTAAATCAGGTCCAAATTAAATTTGCGTCTGTCATTTTGAATTTCCAAAAGTAACTGCAAAATCGTAATCAGTGACCTCAAAATCCCCGAGGAATGACTTTTAAGCAAATTTAATCAGTTTTTAAATTTTGTGTCCGTCATTTTAAATCTACTATTTTCAATTTCCAAAAAGGAAGATCAAAATCGCAATCAGCTACCCCGAAAACCCCCAAGCAATTAATATCAAGCAAATTCGATAGATTTTTACATTTTTGTCAGCCATTTTGGATCCGCCATTTTGAATTTTGAAAAACCAACATCAGATTTGTATTCAGCGACCGCAAAAGTTGTTAATTAAAGAGTTTGAGGGCAAGATCGTCTTTTTCGGATTTTTAATACATGAAGTTATTTTAAAATTTTTGAATTGAACGCCTTTTTTTCGCCATATTGGCATCGCCATTTTGAATTTTCAAAAAAAGCCGTACGGCATTTAAAAGTAGACAAACGTACAATTATTTTGAACTATATAACTTTAAAATGGGTCAAGACCATTTTTGGACTTAGGCCTGTCCTTGATGACGGGGAATATATATGTATAATAATATATATAATGAATAATATATAGTGAAGTGAAGTGCAGTAGAGTGAAAAGGAAGTGAAAGTGAAGTGATGTGAAGTGAAAGTGAAAGTGAAGTGACATGAAAGTGAAGTGAAAGCGAAGTAAAGTGATAAGAAGTGAAGTTACAGAATAGCATTCCAGGAAAGGTTCACGCTAAACATATTATAATGTCGAATATTGTAAATAATTATTTAATAAATTTTCAGAAAATGTTCGGTGCTGTGGGGGGGGGGGGGGGTGGGTATGCATTTGATTTAACATGGTACGAGGGCTGAAATTATGGTACGATTACAAAATTATAGTACGGGTTGGCAACGTTGCGTCCAGATATTCCTTGCGCGCCACAATGTAAAGCACAGGAAAATATAAAAGGCAGATTTACAATTTATCAAAGTTTACAAAGTTTGCCACAACCTAGGGGCGACTCTTCACAGAGATGTCATAATCAAATAATATTCGAATATCAGGCATCTTCACGATGATTCGAATATTAGTGCGCGGAATTTTACATTATACCAAAACAGAATAATAACATTTTTCTTACTTTCTAATAAGATGTTTTTTAGACTACAATTCACATATGAATTATTAAATTAAATACTAAATGGAAAACATACATATCAAATACATATTTATCTATATAATTTCAGCTACTCATTGGTACTGAAGATTCTGAAATAAAGGCTGAGAAAGAGACATTAATTATGTGGCAAATAAAGGAAACTGCTCCTATATCTGCACTTGTGCCACTGCCAGGCAGGAAGTTTGCTTATGCTGTTACAAATGGAACAGTTGGTGTTTACGAAAATGGAGTGAGAATTTGGAGAGGAAAAGTGAGTATTTACAATAATGCGCATAGACTGCATTTTCATCACGGCACATATCAGTGACTTATGAAACGTAGCTAAATAAAGGCGGATCTTAAAGTAGGAGAGGAAAGTCTTGCTTACGCTCCGCTTTTACCTTATTTAGTAACGTACCTTAAGTTAAAAAAACTGTAACAAGGAGGTAAAACGTATAGAGTGGTGGTATATCCATAGAAACAGGTCACCAGTGGGCTGGAAGTTTTAATTGGTGTTATGCTCAGTAGACGATTTGGATAGATCTGCGCCTATTTATCAACTAAGAAAAACCCTAAACGAAAAAGTTTAATGTTTTAGCATTGAAATAAGTTCTCAGTACAACAGTAAAGTGGTTACAAATTAAATAATGTAACATTTAAGAGGATTTTTTAAAATATACAAATAAATATAATTGGTTTTAACAATGCTACATAAATAATAGCTTTTAATTAGTTATAAATAAATATATTTATAACCCACAATGCACATAAAATATTTACCTTCAATCGTAGTTATTTTAATTCGTTAGTTAGGCTCTAAATAGGTTATAATTTCGCAAAAACAAATAAGCGTGAGTTTTTCAAAGAGTCAAAGTACAGTTAATAATTAAAAAAAAATAGTAATGATAACTTTATATCACTATCCAGGAAGTTCGCAGGGAGTTTGCGAAATGATCAAATATACTTTTCATTATAAGATTTTATTTTCCAACTTTAAATTAAACGATATATTCTCCGTCTATTCATGACATTCACAAATTTATACTCTCACTTGTGCCCTACATACACGCATTACATATATATATGGGGATCAATTGCATCAAGTTATTATAACAATTTTACGAATTCCTACAATACAAACTTGATGCTGTTTGTACATGCACTTGTAGATGTAGTCACGAAACGATGTCCAAGGTGTGATTAATCCTCTACCAGAATAAAAGAATTGTTCAAAAGATTAAGAGCACTTCACTCGTCAAATTCTATGTGCTTGGGATATACAATTTGACTATTAGTTTAAGCCACTACAGCTTACCAGTTGGTACTGCCTGTTCTGTGTTTCTTCCCTGCGAAAAGCCATCGTCCTACAGTGGGACCAAACTAGAATTTACTGTTCAAAACCGTCTAGAGCCTTTATTTTTTAGGCAATTTTACTTTTTTTGGTCTTAAATGAAAGAGTATTAAATTTAAAAGAGAGTTGTCGAAGCCGATTTTTAAATTTTTATTTGTTTATATTAATTTTTTTATTGCAAAGTTTAAGAAAAATATAAAACAGAAGGCTGAAATAATGGACTCTATTTCTGGTTTGCCACACATGAATACAGAGTAGTTTCTCAAAGTACAATAGACGGAGGGAAGACGGAGATACAAAAAATTAAAGTCCTGAGGATGTCTCCTTGTAAGACGCTTTTTTTGAATAAAATGACCTTAGTCATTACCTTCTGTTTGTTGGATGTTATATCAAACATTGTTCTTTACATGACAAGTTACGTCGATAACGTCGAGTCTTGGGTAATACACATATCAATTAATAGGTTCTCCCTACAACCGACAGGCCTTTCTTGCACCCTCGCTGTTCACTTATTGCACTCCAAACTGGCTCTACGGGAGTCAATATCCCCTCTTTGAGAGTGCCAGTGAATAGCTTGTAGCAGGTGTAAAGACTAGCTATTGGTCTACAATTTCTTGAATTAGACAAATCTCCGGATTTTGTCAGAGTACTGTTCGTCCTTCCATGAACCACTGTGTTATTGAATGTTTGATATTGAGAAAGATAGAAAACATACGAGCCAAATATTGGTAAGTTGAAGTGAATTTCTTCCACCATAGATTATTAATCTCATCCGGCTCGGGCGCTACAATGTTCTTTGTTTAATCAAAAACATTTCTCACCTCCTCCTTAGTAATTGGTGGATTTACCTCTGCAGGATAGTCAAGCCCCTGTCTAAGACAAAGGCTACGAAAGAGTGTCAAAGATGATTTTTCATAGTTCACTGAATGGGCTTTCCCATAGATGTTACTCCAGAAGTTTTCCATCTGTTCACGACATGGGGGTCTTTCGACAATTAGCGATGGTAAACTAAACAGACGGGAGGGATTAGTAGCATTTATATTATTAGGCTTGATCTATTTTAGCCCGCCGTTTCAAACGTTCTCTTATGACAACAAGAGAACTTACACTGAAAAAAAAACTATTTAGGATTTACTTGAGATTAATGTAATTTTTACTTTTTTACTCAAGCAATAAAAAAAAATTGCTGTGAAACCAAGCAATTTTTACTTTGTTTATGAAGCAAAGAAAACAATTGACACTTTTAAAGCAAAATTTGACGTTTTTGTATCAAACTGTTAAAAATGAAATTTTCAGTACGTTTCGGAAGATTTAAGGATGATCGATGGACAAGTCTGGCAGTGTTTGTCCAAGAGTTTCCTCTCCTTTGGTGAAAATTTGCACTTTGACAATTTATTTTAAAAAATCCAAACACTTCTTCCACAAAATCGCTTTGGTTGGCAAAATCGTAGGTAATAAGGAATTTAAAAATTATAACTTTTTCACAATTAGAGGTTTCCAAGAGTAGAAAAAACAAAGACGGGAATAAAACTGACAGACTTATTACAGAAAATGGCTGCGACATGTCACATGTGTCTTTTGAGATATACGTGTGACGTATCACGGACATTTCCTGTAGCAAGTCTGTCAGTTTTATTCCCGTTTTCGTTTTTTCTGCTCTTGGAAACATCCAATTGTGGAAGTTATAATTTTTTAACTTCTTATTACCTACGATTTTGTCAACCAGAGCGATTTCGTGGAAAAAGAGTTTGGTTTTTTTAAAATAAATTGTCAAATTGCAAATTTTCACCAAAGGAGAGGAATAAGTCTTTGACATACACTGTCGGATTTGTCCATCGATCGTCCTTAATAGTGGAAGAATAAGTAAAAGTGAGTAGGAACGTTAATTGCATATTAATTTATTGTTAATTTTTTTTAATTACCTCAAACATTGTTTTAAAGTAGAATATGTCAAATTTGTTTTAAATGTGACATACTGTTTTCCTTAGAAAACAATTTAAGTTTTACTTTTTTTGCTCTGCTAAAGTTATAAAGTAAATTTTACTTGACAACTCAAGCCAATATTACATTGTCTTTTTTAAGTGTATCTTCTTAATCCAATGTTGCTTAATGGTCTGCAACTTCAATTTCTTCAGAGTGTGAGCTATTTCCAAAACTCTTGGTATAAATTTCCTTTTTGATTCTAGATATACAATCATACTCTGCAATTGAGAAGCATGCCATCGAGCCACTCCAATCTTAAGATGCACTTTTCTGACTCTTTTAAAGGTTCTAACGGCGCGATCTGCAACAGATTTTTTGTTACTTTCACGAAGCAGGAACTTTGCTTTTTCATACTCAGCACTGTTTAATGTCCAGACGTGGACATTATTTTTTTTTATTCTTTTATTCTTTATTTTGGGAATTTTTTTCTTGAAAACAAAAAACATTTTCGCTAAAAGAAAAAATCAAAAGGGCCCTTTGGGATATTAGGAACCTGACAATAACGTTGTTTTTCTATTTTATTATGAAGTGCAGTGTTCACGGGAGACAAGTGTTTGAAAACGAACATCAAAATTCTCCACCGCTCTCGACTTTTCCTTGTCCCAGGAAACAATAAAATAGAAAAACAACGTAATTTCAGGTTCCAAATATCTTAAAGAACCCTTGTGATTTTTTTTTTGGCAAAAAAGATTTTGGTTTCAAGAAAAAATTCTCAAAGTACTGTGTTTCCAGTTGTGTGCTACTGTGACCAACATACACTGGGGAAAAAAACACGTTGTTTCAAAACTTCCTACAGGTCGAAAATATTAACCGATTTTCGATTTTAAACTCTTAAATTTAAGAGATTTAAATAAATTAATCGATATAAAATTTCAAAAAAACTGATAAGAACCGATTTTGGAAAAAAATTTTTGAACAATGTTAACTCTTAACATAACTTGAAGCTTTATACAAACGCAAGCGTAGACCGTGTAATAGAAAAGGACAGTCTCTTTCATTGCAACACAAAAAAAAGCATTCATGTGATTTCACTTTTAAGCCTTAAAGTACTGTCACACCTATTTGTTAAAAACCATTGTTGTCTTTCTTTATTCTATTTTATTTATGAGATTATAGAACTGCCCGTGAACAGGTTTGCCTTTATCTTCCTATAACAGAAGCGTTTGTTTTGCTTCCTTGACTCAGTTTTTAAGCATCAATGGCGTTAACGATGCTGAGCCGTTTTCCATATCAGTGGTTTCAAATAGAAGACTAAGATCACTTGCAGCTCTTTCTGCCGCCCGATATAAAAACGCTTCAACATTTATAATTTCATTATGGTGGACAAATTGCATAAGAGGATCTCTATTGTTTATCACTGAGCATGACGCTCACAGAACAATTTTACGATGAAGATACTCTAAATTCAAAAAACATCTTCTTCCCTGAACTGGTGGAAGATAAATTCAAGGTACGGAAGACCTAGAATGATGACTTTAATGTACTGTCATCATCTTGCGAGTTTTTCTATTTAGTTCCTTCAACTCATTCAATTCCACGTAACTGCTCCAAATGTATAGAGCAGTAAAGAAATGGCTAATGTATTTGTGGCCTCTATCTTATTCTTCCCAGCAGTGCCGGTTTTAGAGATTTTGCGCCCCGGGGCAAGATTTCTAAGGCGCCCCTATACTTTGTTAGGGGGAAACATATATTATTAAATAAACAAAACTAGAAAAATAATAGTTAAATGTTTAAACTTATATATGTTTATTAATTAATGTTACACAATTAAACTAATAAAATTTTACTTTTCTGGCTTTCTTATCAGCAAATTCCCTTATTAATTGAGCAAAGCTTAATCAGCTTAAGGACGATCGATGGACAAATCCGACAGTGTTTGTCAAAGACTTTCCTTTCCTTTGGTAAAAATTTGCACTTTGACAATTTATTTTAAAAAAACAAAACATTTTTTCCACGAAATCGTAGGTAATAAGGAATTTAAAAATTATAACTTTTCCACGATTGGATGTGTCCAAGAGCAGAAAAAACGAAAACGGGAATAAAACTGACAGACTTGCTACAGAAAATGGCCGCCTCACGTCACATGTGTCTTTTGAGATATACGTGTGACGTGAAGCGGACATTTTCTGCCCCTGCTTAAAAAAGATATTAGGAAGATAGTAGAAAAACAGTACAAAAATCATAGAGACATACTATTATTTTAGGAGTTTCTAATGTCTTTTTAAGAGCTAATTTTTCTAAAGGAGTTTTCATAATGTCTACAACTGTCGTTGTAAGAGTAAAAAAAAAATTCCTACTACTTTCTAAGACCTTTTAACGAGCTTTTGTTTAAAGGAAAAAAGTATTACATGTTTTTTTCAGAGTTTCTAAGAGCTTTCTAAGAGCTTCTAGTGACTTCAAATATTATAACTATTTTCAATGATCTTTGAAAGAGTTTCTAAAAGGTTTCTATGAGCTAATGAAATAAATATTAATTTCCAAAACATTTTTTTTTAAGATTTTTGAAAAGCTTTTTAAGAGTTTCTTAAAACCAACAATTTATAAAATAACCAATGACCTTTGTAAGAGTTTCTAAGAGGTTTCTATGAGCTAATGAAATAAATATTAATTTTCAAAACATATTGTTTTAAAAGTTTTTAAAAGCTTTTTAAGAGTTTCCTAAAGCAGAAAATGATCTTTGAAAGACTTTCTAAGAGGTTTCTATAAGCTAATGTAATAAATATTAATTTCCAAAACATATTTTTTTAAGAGTTTTTAAAAGCTTTTTAAGAGTTTCCTAAAGCCAAAAATTTCTAAAGTAACCAATGATCTTTGAAAGGGTTTTTAAGAACTTTCTACGAGGTAAAAAATTAGGTTTTACGTTTCTAAATGTCTTCCTAAGACCTTCTATGAGTTTTCTACGATTTTTATTTCCTTCACAATTGCAAGTACCCTATGATCTTCTTAAGAGTCTCTAAGCGGTTTCTATGATTTAAAAAATTAGGTTTTAAGTTTTTAAATATGTTTTTCAAAGACCTTCTTTGAGTTTTTTAAGAGTTTTATTCCCTTCACAACGGAATTGCTAGAAAGATAATTGAAACTCATAGAAAGGTAGTACAGATCTTTGGGAATTCAAAATAGGAAGATAGTTAAAAGCTCATAAAAGATCATAGAAAGGCCGAACAAAACGCTACTAGAAAAATCTTAGAAAGTAAAAAGAAAATAAGTCTATGATTTTCCTAATGTCTTTTTTGAGCAGGGTATATTTTAAATATTTATTTCTTCTTATTAGATAAATATTATTTACCGATTTGTTATATTTATAATTGTATTTTATAATTTTTAAAATGTATGGAAAACTAATCGCGCGCTTATGGCGCGCCTTTTATTTTGCTAGTATGATCAATAATTTTTGTATTTTTAACAGATGACCAAGTCGCGGGATCACATAGTTGCACATCACGAAAATCTTCCGATATAGTATAGACTCTCACGCCTAGCTTCAAGTAAATTTGGGTTTTCCAAAAATGGTGACAAAATCGGGTAGTGGCATTTCATTTCTCTTTATTTAGAGCTTTAAAAATCATGAAAACCAAAATCCTAGCTGATCCTTTTTCATAATTCATTATTCACGTGTTTCAAGCTGTCTACTAGACATAGGCATATATTAATGTTAAGTCGGGTTCAGATCCTAATGAGCAAAAAGTGTCATTTTCTTGATTTTGAGGTTAGGAAAAAATCATGACGTGATGGAGCAAAACCAACTTCAGACTCGTGTTCAGCGACCCCAAAAACATATAATACACCAGGTTTGGTCAAAGGAACCCACCGACAATTATTTTTTGTGGACCTGTGTTATTTTACATCAGTTTAATTGGAAAATTAATTGTTACTGCTACAATAAACTATTTCAAAAACAACAACAATTACATTTTTATAAATTATTTTTTTTTAATTAACAATTTAGTGTTTTAATCAAATTATACACGTTCGATTATTTATGAGATTCACCTTATAACGCTCCCAAAATTATAGAAATTCTGTGTCAATTTACTCACCGGCTTGTTCTGACCACAAACCTAAACCACAATATTCTAAAAAGCTTAAACAATCTTGAACGTATGATGTGCGTTAACAAACTTACCAGTTATTGAATAACAACATTTAACAACAACAACAACAAAAATTTTGAAGTTTTGAATGGGTCAGATTTTTATTGCGGTAGTTAGTGCATGTTTAGTTTGGATGTAATTTGTTTCTGGGCTTGGGTTCGTGGTGGGAACAGTGGTGGTTTTTCTGTTGAACATCCTCAGTTCTGCAGGTTCCGTATAGCAGGTCAGACTTACTAACTTTCTTTTCCTTGCAGTTCCTGATGAGGGCACTAGATGAGTGCGGAAACGACGGATTTTTTTTACTAATAAAATTTTCTTTTTCAGCTAAGGGAGATTCGAAGGTATTAAGTAGTAGGCAATGTGGATTGAGAAGATTTCTATTTAACTTTCATCTCCCTTTCCAATTTTTTCATGCAGAGATTTTGTCCAATAAGGTCGTTAAATGTTGTTATTCAATTTTTGAATTTGGACGTTAAGATTGTTTCAACTTACCAGTTTTGTTTTTCTGTGAAAACAGTTGGTCCTGATTTGGATAAATGCATTAACGAATTAAAAATTGCTCTTAAAGATACAGATGCTTCCGAAACTTTAAAAAATCATGTTGCTGCATTACACATTCAAGATTGTTTAAGCTTTTTAGAAAATTGTGGTTTAGGTTTGGGGTCAGAATAAGCCGGTAAATTAATTCACCGGGACTTTCTACAGTTTTGGGAGCATTATAAGATTAATCTTATTGGAGATCGAATGTATATAACTTGATTAAAAAAAGCAGTAATTGATTTTTCTTCAAAGTACATTTAAGAATATTTTTAATGTTTGTGATAAATGTGCGAAACACTAAATTGTTAATTGAAACAAAAATAATTTATAAATATGTATGTAATTGTCGTTGTTTTTCAAAAATAGTTTATTGTAGCTGTAACATTCAATTTTCCAATTCAACTGATGTCAAATAATTAATCTTGTATCATTTTCATACATAAATTTCATTAAAAAAAATATTTTACATAACTCGAAAAAAGGATCAGCTAGGATTTTGGTTTTCATGATTTTTAAAGCTCTAAATAAAGAGAAATGAAATGCCACTACCCGATTTTGTCACCATTTTTGGAAAACCCAAATTTACTTGAAGCTAGGCGTGAGAGTCTATACTATATCGGAAGATTTTCGTGATGTGCAACTATGTGATCCCGCGACTTGGTCATCTGTTAAAAATACAAAAATTATTGATCATACTAGCAAAATAAAAGGCGCGCCATAAGCGCGCGATTAGTTTTCCATACATTTTAAAAATTATAAAATACAATTATAAATATAACAAATCGGTAAATAATATTTATCTAATAAGAAGAAATAAATATTTAAAATATACCCTGCTCAAAAAAGACATTAGGAAAATCATAGACTTATTTTCTTTTTACTTTCTAAGATGTTTCTAGTAGCGTTTTGTTCGGCCTTTAGAAACTCTTTCAAAGATCATTGAAAATAGTTATAATATTTGAAGTCACTAGAAGCTCTTAGAAAGCTCTTAGAAACTCTGAAAAAAACATGTAATACTTTTTTCCTTTAAACAAAAGCTCGTTAAAAGGTCTTAGAAAGTAGTAGGAATTTTTTTTTTACTCTTACAACGACAGTTGTAGACATTATGAAAACTCCTTTAGAAAAATTAGCTCTTAAAAAGACATTAGAAACTCCTAAAATAATAGTATGTCTCTATGATTTTTGTACTGTTTTTCTACTATCTTCCTAATATCTTTTTTAAGCAGGGGCAGAAAATGTCCGCTTCACGTCACACGTATATCTCAAAAGACACATGTGACGTGAGGCGGCCATTTTCTGTAGCAAGTCTGTCAGTTTTATTCCCGTTTTCGTTTTTTCTGCTCTTGGACACATCCAATCGTGGAAAAGTTATAATTTTTAAATTCCTTATTACCTACGATTTCGTGGAAAAAATGTTTTGTTTTTTTAAAATAAATTGTCAAAGTGCAAATTTTTACCAAAGGAAAGGAAAGTCTTTGACAAACACTGTCGGATTTGTCCATCGATCGTCCTTAAGCTGATTAAGCTTTGCTCAATTAATAAGGGAATTTGCTGATAAGAAAGCCAGAAAAGTAAAATTTTATTAGTTTAATTGTGTAACATTAATTAATAAACATATATAAGTTTAAACATTTAACTATTATTTTTCTAGTTTTGTTTATTTAATAATATATGTTTCCCCCTAACAAAGTATAGGGGCGCCTTAGAAATCTTGCCCCGGGGCGCAAAATCTCTAAAACCGGCACTGCTGGGAAGAATAAGATAGAGGCCACAAATACATTAGCCATTTCTTTACTGCTCTATACATTTGGAGCAGTTACGTGGAATTGAATGAGTTGAAGGAACTAAATAGAAAAACTCGCAAGATGATGACAGTACATTAAAGTCATCATTCTAGGTCTTCCGTACCTTGAATTTATCTTCCACCAGTTCAGGGAAGAAGATGTTTTTTGAATTTAGAGTATCTTCATCGTAAAATTGTTCTGTGTGCGTCATGCTCAGTGATAAACAATAGAGATCCTCTTATGCAATTTGTCCACCATAATGAAATTATAAATGTTGAAGCGTTTTTATATCGGGCGGCAGAAAGAGCTGCAAGTGATCTTAGTCTTCTATTTGAAACCACTGATATGGAAAACGGCTCAGCATCGTTAACGCCATTGATGCTTAAAAACTGAGTCAAGGAAGCAAAACAAACGCTTCTGTTATAGGAAGATAAAGGCAAACCTGTTCACGGGCAGTTCTATAATCTCATAAATAAAATAGAATAAAGAAAGACAACAATGGTTTTTAACAAATAGGTGTGACAGTACTTTAAGGCTTAAAAGTGAAATCACATGAATGCTTTTTTTTGTGTTGCAATGAAAGAGACTGTCCTTTTCTATTACACGGTCTACGCTTGCGTTTGTATAAAGCTTCAAGTTATGTTAAGAGTTAACATTGTTCAAAAATTTTTTTCCAAAATCGGTTCTTATCAGTTTTTTTGAAATTTTATATCGATTAATTTATTTAAATCTCTTAAATTTAAGAGTTTAAAATCGAAAATCGGTTAATATTTTCGACCTGTAGGAAGTTTTGAAACAACGTGTTTTTTTCCCCAGTGTATGTTGGTCACAGTAGCACACAACTGGAAACACAGTACTTTGAGAATTTTTTCTTGAAACCAAAATCTTTTTTGCCAAAAAAAAAATCACAAGGGTTCTTTAAGATATTTGGAACCTGAAATTACGTTGTTTTTCTATTTTATTGTTTCCTGGGACAAGGAAAAGTCGAGAGCGGTGGAGAATTTTGATGTTCGTTTTCAAACACTTGTCTCCCGTGAACACTGCACTTCATAATAAAATAGAAAAACAACGTTATTGTCAGGTTCCTAATATCCCAAAGGGCCCTTTTGATTTTTTCTTTTAGCGAAAATGTTTTTTGTTTTCAAGAAAAAAATTCCCAAAATAAAGAATAAAAGAATAAAAAAAAATAATGTCCACGTCTGGACATTAAACAGTGCTGAGTATGAAAAAGCAAAGTTCCTGCTTCGTGAAAGTAACAAAAAATCTGTTGCAGATCGCGCCGTTAGAACCTTTAAAAGAGTCAGAAAAGTGCATCTTAAGATTGGAGTGGCTCGATGGCATGCTTCTCAATTGCAGAGTATGATTGTATATCTAGAATCAAAAAGGAAATTTATACCAAGAGTTTTGGAAATAGCTCACACTCTTAAAACATTGCATCACACTCTGAAGAAATTGAAGTTGCAGACCATTAAGCAACATTGGATTAAGAAGATACACTTAAAAAAGACAATGTAATATTGGCTTGAGTTGTCAAATAAAATTTACTTTATAACTTTAGCAGAGCAAAAAAAGTAAAACTTAAATTGTTTTCTAAGGAAAACAGTATGTCACATTTAAAACAAATTTGACATATTCTACTTTAAAACAATGTTTGAGGTAATTAAAAAAAATTAACAATAAATTAATATGCAATTAACGTTCCTACTCACTTTTACTTATTCTTCCACTATTAAGGACGATCGATGGACAAATCCGACAGTGTATGTCAAAGACTTATTCCTCTCCTTTGGTGAAAATTTGCAATTTGACAATTTATTTTAAAAAAACCAAACTCTTTTTCCACGAAATCGCTCTGGTTGACAAAATCGTAGGTAATAAGAAGTTAAAAAATTATAACTTCCACAATTGGATGTTTCCAAGAGCAGAAAAAACGAAAACGGGAATAAAACTGACAGACTTGCTACAGGAAATGTCCGTGATACGTCACACGTATATCTCAAAAGACACATGTGACATGTCGCAGCCATTTTCTGTAATAAGTCTGTCAGTTTTATTCCCGTCTTTGTTTTTTCTACTCTTGGAAACCTCTAATTGTGAAAAAGTTATAATTTTTAAATTCCTTATTACCTACGATTTTGCCAACCAAAGCGATTTTGTGGAAGAAGTGTTTGGATTTTTTAAAATAAATTGTCAAAGTGCAAATTTTCACCAAAGGAGAGGAAACTCTTGGACAAACACTGCCAGACTTGTCCATCGATCATCCTTAAATCTTCCGAAACGTACTGAAAATTTCATTTTTAACAGTTTGATACAAAAACGTCAAATTTTGCTTTAAAAGTGTCAATTGTTTTCTTTGCTTCATAAACAAAGTAAAAATTGCTTGGTTTCACAGCAATTTTTTTTTATTGCTTGAGTAAAAAAGTAAAAATTACATTAATCTCAAGTAAATCCTAAATAGTTTTTTTTTCAGTGTAAGTTCTCTTGTTGTCATAAGAGAACGTTTGAAACGGCGGGCTAAAATAGATCAAGCCTAATAATATAAATGCTACTAATCCCTCCCGTCTGTTTAGTTTACCATCGCTAATTGTCGAAAGACCCCCATGTCGTGAACAGATGGAAAACTTCTGGAGTAACATCTATGGGAAAGCCCATTCAGTGAACTATGAAAAATCATCTTTGACACTCTTTCGTAGCCTTTGTCTTAGACAGGGGCTTGACTATCCTGCAGAGGTAAATCCACCAATTACTAAGGAGGAGGTGAGAAATGTTTTTGATTAAACAAAGAACATTGTAGCGCCCGGGCCGGATGAGATTAATAATCTATGGTGGAAGAAATTCACTTCAACTTACCAATATTTGGCTCGTATGTTTTCTATCTTTCTCAATATCAAACATTCAATAACACAGTGGTTCATGGAAGGACGAACAGTACTCTGACAAAATCCGGAGATTTGTCTAATTCAAGAAATTGTAGACCCTTAAACTTGGCGCCCTAGGACGGTTGCCCCTGCTCGTCCCCCCCTAAAACCGGCACTGCTTCCCAGATAATTCGGATGACCAAATTTTTCTGAGAAGACCACGGCATTTCATATGGAGATGATCTTTAAGCCCACATAAATATGGACTTTCCGATTGTGGAATTCCAAGATATGTGTAAGTTTCCCCATCACCAAGATGATCCATGGTGTTGCCACTAACGAGTTAAATATCCTCAAAGTCGCTCTGTTATTATTATTATTATTATTATTTTTTACAAAACAAGTTTAGGAGAGGAAAAAATGCATTTACGCACTTGTTTGTGTGGGACTCGACCACGTGCTGTGGTAATACTTTACTAAAACAACCTCTCCTATTCTTGCTGTACTTACTCCATCAGCTCCTGGTCCGTCCGTCTTGGAAGGTAAGCAAGAGCGTGATCCATTTACTCGAGACGATCTTCATATTTATTGCAGTGCTGTTTTCATCTATAGCCGCCGATGTTCTTAAGAGGTAGTCAAGAACATGGTTGGATGCTTTTTTAGAGCTACCGAATAAGATCTTATAGTGAACCAGATTCAGAGAGTTCAGAAGAACAGCCTTTTGCATGCGAACCGCCAACGCATCAGCCTGGCGCTCGCAGCCTGGAATCTTCTTTAATTGGCTTACAAATGCAGCTTTAATTCCCCCCAAACAACCGATTAAAAGAACATTCAATCGGACCTTATAGCCTGGATGTATACGACTCAATTCGAACATAAGCTCTTGATACTTGGTCCGCTTCTCATCCTGCTTTTGATTGATGTTGTTTTCAGCTGGAGCCGAGAACTCAATCACGTAAATCATCTTACTTTTATGATTTTGGAGTACTATATCAGGCTTATTGGCACTGATACTATGAGTTGTAGAAAAAAGAGAAGTTCCAGTAGATCTTACACTGATCATTTTCCACTACGGACTCCTAATCCCCTTGGGCATACGGCAAAATGGGTTCTTTATCTATACCATACTGGTGTCGAAGGTGATAATACAACACCTTAAGGGGGGGGGGGGGTAGGTTTAATTCGTGCAAAAAAAGGCACTTTTTTGTGAATTTTTTCTGATGACACAGTTGAAATCAATTCACTAAAACTTATTGCACATTAATGTACAACATTTGAAGAATATTGTGTCAAATTTTTACTGAAAAATATCTGAAAATAGAGCAATGGCAGCAATTGTCAAGAGGGATTTTCAAAATTTTAATTTTTCGATTTTTGGGAACACTTTGAAGTAAAAAACGTGATTTTTACCCAAAAAATCGGCTTATTTTTTATTGTAAAAAAAAAGAAAAAAAGAAAAATTAAAAAAAGGGCTTCGTCACTACCTCGTAAATTTTATACAGAAATAGTGTTCCAAATTTCAAAAGGATCGGTTGAGTAGTTTTGGAGTTACGAGGGGCACCGACTTTGAAAATGTGACTTTTGGGAAAAACGCTTTAAAGTTTTGAACACTAAAGACGTTCATAAGCGAGTTTTATCGGCTTACCTCAAACTAAATTATTGATTCCAGGTTTATAAGGTATGTTTCCATCAACCATGATATTTAAGTATTTTTTACTCCTGTTTTAAGGTATTATATAAAAATCGAATCAACTGCCAGATAACAATAGCGCGCTCGGACCGGACGGATATGAAAATCAGGCAGGTCTAAAAATACTCATAACGTCGTTAATTTTTCTCCGATCGACTTAAAATTTTGACACAATATTGTTGAAATATCATACATTCAGATAAAAAAAAAAAAAATCGAAAAAAAAAATTTGAAAACCCTACCCCCCCTTAAGCGCAGCATTGTGTCTTTCCACATACCTGTAACATGCGTATTTCGGACACGCACTTAGAATATGACTAAGTGTCTCAGCATATTGTTTACATGCACGACAGATGTCATTGTCAACAGCTATATGCATCACACGACTGCGATACACCAAAGTATTAATTACACCATTCTGACAGGCGAATAGAAATCCTTCAGTTTCTGATCTTAAACCAGCAGATTTAAGGAACGAAAAGGTCAAACCAACAGATAATCCCACTTCATTTATGAGATTGTAGAACTGCCAGTGAACAAATTTGCTCTTATGTTCCTGTAATAGAAGCGCATGTTCTGCTTCCTTGACACGGCCTTTAAGCATCAACGGTGGTAACGATGCTAATCCATAATGCATATTACTAGTGTCAAATGGGAGACGAAGTTCATTCGCAGCTCTTTCTGCAGCATGATATAAAAATGCCCCACAATTCGCCTATTCATGATGGTGAACGAATTGTAGAAGAGGATTTCTACTGTTCATAATTGAGCATGCATCAGCCAAAACGATTCTACGATAAAAACACTCTAAGTTCAGTAGACCTCTTACTCTACGATCTCGTGGAAGGTAAATTCGAGGCACGGAAGACTTTGGATGATGACTTCGATGGTTTGTCATCATCTTGCGATCTTATTATTATTATTATTATTTAAATCTGTAAAGAATAAAAACCCAAGGAATAAAACTATATGTCATAAATCTGATTATCTTAAATAACTAATTCCCTGATAGAAAAACCTAATAGTGCTATCTAGACCCAGCAAACGATAAAGAATTGGTACAAAATGAATCGAACATATAATGAGTTTCAGCGTATCTTGCTTAGCGACGAATACGAATTAAACCTATATGGTAATCTTTTTGTTTCAATTTAATGACCATGTTTCCTGGCTTTAATATTTTTTAATTCGTTAGTACGCATAGTGACTTAACAAAAATGTTAATTTGTTTCCCTATAGGATCCTATAGGAAACCATATGGTGTTAAGCAGTGGGTACCCATATAGGTTCCCATATAGGAACACATGTGGTTCCTATGTCTGTCAGCGTCTACATAGAAAATGATAATTTTTAAATAGGACATAGGTTCCCATATAGGATCTTATTTGTCTTTTTTACATATAGGATCCCATATGGGTTCCTATGTGATATATGCAAACCTCTTACATGGGAACCCCTGTAAAAAAAGACAAATAGGATCCTATATGGGATCCTATGCCAGATCACGGGTAAAATCATATGGGTTCCTATATGGGTTCCCACACGAGATTACATAACAAATAGGAACATATGGGTTCCTACATAAAATTAGATAATAAATAGGAACCCACATCGGTTCCTATATGGGAACCTATATGGGTACTAGGGTGGTCCAAAAATGTACAGTAAAACAATTTTTTCGAAATGTTTTGCTGCTACCCCCCAAAAAGTTCCCAAATAAACTTCCCATGTGTTTTGCATGGGAAAAACGCACTTTTTCGTAAATTTGCAATAAAATCGTTAAAAATCACTCAAATCTATTTATCTCGGTGCTCTGGAGCGAATTTAAATAAAATTTTAAGGTAAATAAAATTTTCAAATGGATTCTGTTTCTAGGTGTTATTAGAAAGAAAATAAACGTAAAATGAAAAAAATCCACTTGGCGCTTTTTTTTCAAACTTTGATCTATAGCTTCTTTTGAGAAATAATATTATCACCCTAGCAATGCATTTTAAGACAAAAGTTTTCAGTATATTTTGCAAGTAGTAAATGTCAGCTTTAAAAAAAAGCTTGTTTGTGGTACTAAAATGATGTTTTTCTAGAAAATTAGAATTTAAATCGTAAAATTTGCAAAAGTTTTATCAATTTTTCGACTTTTAGAACCAATTTTGTCAAGAAAATGAATTATTAACAAAAAAATTAAATTTTTTCTAAAAGATATAAACTATCTATATTATAAACAAAATCTCTTAATGATGAATATTTTTTATTAAAGTTTTTTTACAATATCACATGTGATATGAAAAATAATGTAATTTTTTTGCATTTTTATCTTTTATGTTGCGTTACAATATATTTTATTGTAAAAAACTTTAATAAAAAATATTGTTCTTAAAGGGTCGCAGTCACAAAGCGAAAAAATCGATGATTTTTAAGATTTCTTTTTCGTTTAAACCAATAGGTAAATGTTTATTAATCTTTTTGCATTCTATTGTAAATATTTTCATTAATATCGCGTGTAATTTTTATTAAAAAACTATTAAAACTTTATGACTTAACGGCATTTTCTCGAAGGTCTGCGGTGAAAACTCTCCTTATTCACCGAGTCATCTCAAATAAAAAACTCTAATTGATTTCAATAAATTATTAGTTTTTCTAGTTCTTAATCGAAGCGATTTGATAAAAAAAAAAAATTTTTACGAAATGGCGGCAGGTCAAAGTCAAAACTTTGAATGTAGAGAAAAATTTCTCTTTTTAATTGTTAATAAATAAATTAGATTTTATCAATATAAAAACTCCTTCGAATAAAGACTGCTTTTTAATGTATAAAAACGAATACCAAATTTGGGAAGGATCGGTCAAGCGGTTTTCTTGTAATCTTGCTTACCAATATTGAAAACATGTTTTTGAGAAAAACGCGTTTAAAGTTTCAAGTTTAGCTTCAAACTCGTTAAAAATCTATTGCGCGACTCCACAAAGAACTTGCTTACTCTCTCTAAAAGTCGAAAAATGATAAAACGTTTGCAAATTTTACGATTTAAATTCTAAATTTCCAGAAAAACATAATTTTAGTACCACAAACAAGCTTTTTTTTGAAAGCTTGAAAATGAAGCAAAAAATCTTATTTTCGCTGCAAAAAAAAGCGCTAAGTGGATTTTTTTCATTTTACGTTTATTTTCTTTCTAATAACACCTAGGAACAGAATCCATTTGGAAAATTTTATTTACCTAAAAATTTTATTTAAATCCGCTCCAGAGCACCGTGTTATGCACCGAATCAGTTCTTGAAAAGTGTTTAAAAAACAGTATTCCATAATTTATTTATTAATTTGTTGATATTAACTTTTTTTATGCACTTTTAAAAAACCACCAAAATTTAAAAAAATCAAAAAATTAATAATAGTTCAATATCAACAAATTAATAAATAAATTATGGAACACTGTTTTTAAACACTTTTTAAGAACTGATTCGGTGCATAAATGATTTAAGTGATTTTTAACGATTTTATTGCAAATTTAAGAAAAATTGCGTTTTTCCCATGCAAAACACATGGGAAACTTCATGGGCTTTGAGCCACCCTAAATATTGTCCGATTTCAAAAAAAAAAAATACGGGTATTTTTTTTCGATTTGGAAACTTTTCGGGGAAGTAGCAGCAAATTGGGTACCCACTCCTTAACACCATATGGTTTCCTATATAATCCTATATGTAATCCCATATGGATTCCTAATCGGATCATATAAGGGAATTTGCAATAGGGTTCAATTCGCCTGATATAGTTTTCTTTTACTGAGGAATTTTTAGATTCATGGTTTCATTTCGATTACGTTTTATTTCACATGTCATTATATCAGATACTATTTAAAATTGTCAGGTACATCTGATTTTTTAAAATGGTAGTTCCATATGTTACAAAGTCAGTCTAATAGCATTATTAAAATTGAAGCGCATGCCCCACCCTCCAAAACAGCACTTTAGTAAAAAAAAATCCATATCCATTATATGTCTCTTAAATTAAAAAAAGATTTAGAGTGACAAATTTTTGTAGAGACCTGGCTTAATGATTTTACTTTTGTGTTACACAATGAAAAACTTCAGATACTCTTTCCAGGGTTAAAGCACTGAAATATATTGTTATAAATCATGTTTTAAGACGGAAGGACTTAAGAGCAGGTACGCATTGCGCGTCTATAGATATAGGGCTAGTATTTTTTGAAAACGCATCGATTGAGCTACTAGCAAGCCCTCTAGTGCACTTGTTTCCAAAATTATTATCATTTTAAAAATAAAAAATTTTGCAAATCCTGTTTTTTAATTATATTATTATTTTTTTTTTTGAAGTTTCAATATATTTTCATCAATTTGTAGGTGATTAAAACACAACGAATGAGCTATTTGTGAACCTTCTAACGTAATTGTGTTTACAGTTATCAAGGTTTCAAAAAGGGAAAATTTTAAAAAAATTTAATTTTGTCAATTTTTTGCAATCTTATATAAATTTAATAAAAAATACCATCTACCCATTTTGTAAACAATTTAAAAACGTATTAATTCTCATATTTAAGATTTATATTCCACCTACTAATCAGAACTAAGTGATATTTACAGAATTAACAATATTTTTAAATCTGATTTTTAGAATTTTTTTGTTATTTTTTTAGAGAATTTGTCTGACTTCTTAATTTTAATGATTGAATTACACATATTAAGTAAATTTCAGCGTTGATTGATACCAAGAACTCAGTTTTGTCAAAAATGTAACTTATGTAAGTTTTTCCTTAGCAGGGTAGTATAATTTACACAATATTATTTTTATTCAATAATGTTTTGTCTATTTTCAGTCTAAACATAAAGTTACGTCGATGAAGACGTTCGATATAAATGGCGATGGTACACTGGAACTAATTACTGGTTGGAGTAATGGTAAAGTTGATGCAAGAGTATGTTCTACCGGTGAAATTATGTTCCGGATTCAGTTAACCTCAGCAGTAGCAGGAATTGTCGAAGCTGACTACAGAAGAATTGGTCGACCAGACTTAGTAACAGTGTCTGAAAGTGGAGAAAGTAAGATTTATTATTTTTGTTAAACTTATGTGTGTATTCCCGAATGGGAATTTTTAATATTAAAAAACATATGTAAAAGATCTACGTAGGATTTTGCACTGAATCTCGTAAGGGTATATATTATACACAAAGGATTCTGGGTAAAGGATTTTCAAGTTACCAAGCTCCCTGGTAATAGGAATCCGGTATGGCAAACTGAAAAAGAAATTTTACGGAAACGTGGGTTCCCGTAAGGGTAACATATCAATGAAATGATTTTAAGGTAGTTCTCTCGGAAAAACTTTTTCTTTGAATATTTTTTTAATTGAAATATCATATAATAGAACATTCAACGAATACAATGATATTTTTTTAAAAGTAGGAAGCGGTGCTACTTTTTAAGATATTTGAGAATGAAGTTGAACTTTTAACATGGAAGAAAGTAGAAGCCATGGTTAAAAAATATAATTTTGCTAACCACGCAATGAATTTTCTTTAGGTTTAAAAATAAAAACTACTAAATTATTCTTTAAAGTATAAGAAATTAGATCCCGTTTTGAAAAATATGGCTTGCGGTACTACATCTTGAAAAATAGTATTTTGAAATACACGTTTTGACGTTTTATTCATTTTTTTTAATAAATACAAAAGCGAGAGACTATACACCTTGAAGTTGGCGCTATTCATTAAACATCACAAAATAAGTAAAAAATGACAAAATTTGAGTTGAGAACCACTGAACCAAGAGAACTACCTTAAGAAAAAAGGTTTAACAAATAGGTACACATGCTCATGGAATCCTATCCACGTGAAACGATTCCACAGAAGTTTCGTAACGAAATTCAACTAAAATTTTCGCAAGAATTTTTGCACAGATTTTGTAAAATTTTAATTGCGAAACAAATAACTAGATTTGCTTGACTCTGCCATAAAAAACTTATGATATTTTTGGAAATCTCCTACTCGTACTGCAAACATCAACATAAACCCGCACAGCACCAGATATTTCCTGAAACTTTCCTGAACCTTGCAGTGAAAGGTTTGCCATATTGCAATTTGCAGCTCAGCAAAGCTTGGTGAAAGTGTCAAAATGTCCACATAAGGCAATGTTACTAACCTATGTTGCCTGAACATTTCAATTTAATTTTCTTGAAATATTATGGAAAACAGACTCCTATCGTTCGTTATCCGTTTTGTTATAAGGGATACTCTTAAAATATAATTTTAAAAAGCTGTCGTAATTTTTTAAATGTTTTGTTCCTTCATCAAAATTTCTGTACCATCACTTCTATTTACATACATCTATTTGATTGACTTCCTGGTAAAAAGAGGATTAAATTAAAAGTAAAACTGCCTTACAATGCGTAACAATTCCGTTTTTGTACAAACTGCATTAACAGCATTAACTTATTTCACGTTTTGATATATCAATGGCATTATTCAGCTTTGAACTTTTGAATCTTTAGAATCGCATTAAATGTCATTAATTTCAAAATGTAAAAATATAAAAAGCGAATAAGAATATAAAAGTGTAACAATATAATTCTCTCACTGTAGAGCGCATTAGCTGGAATTTAAGATAAAAACGGAATTGTTTAGTATTTAGAGGCATTGAAATGTTCAATTTTTCTAATGCCAATCAATGCTTTTTAATCAACCCTTTTTCCCGGGTTCAACGATTGCAACTGTAACCTAAAAACTTATTCTTACATCACATTTTAATTTGTAAAAAGGATGTTCTTTGTCAAAAACTAAAATAAAACCAAGTAAAATAGCGATTACTTTAAATTATATTCGATACTAGCGTCCTCGAAAACTATATTAGACATAGAAATAAAAAAAAATACCAATAAACAACATTATTAATACAGAGAAAATAATTCGTTTAAAGGGGTACGTAGGGTACGTAGGTTTATAGTACGAGGCTCCCCGGTGCATGATATACTGTTAAAATCATATTGAATATACTATTCTTACTTCAAAAATATAATATATATATATATTTTTTTTTAGTACGAGGTTTGACAAATGCATTTCCCCGTGTGTGGTACTCGAGTCCAGGAAATAGTTTACTTGGGAATATAATTTTCACTGTAAGTTTGTCTCTGGGTAGTACCCATTAAACCTTCCTCGCTTTATAGGAGTATTTAGCACTCGTCGGAACGATTGAACTAGGCAACCAACATTGCCGCGTGCTAACTCAACCCATACCCATAGATCTCTCAGCCTAGCATCAGATCTCGATCAGCCGACAAATCGGTGGGGGTAAGGACCTCCACCGATCAACGGCAGACTTCGAAGTAGTGCCAGGTGGAGGAGTCTATACAGTTTTCTTCCCCAACTTCTTACCTTCCATTGTTTTCAGATTAATCCTGATTCTTTACCCTGAGTCCATTGATGTCTTTAGTCTTCATTACCTGGGTAATAAAGGATTTAATGTGCTGCCACGAGTCCACATTCCTTAACGTAAGGTCAATCATGTTTTCGGGGGTGAGATCAGTACCCACCGTCCGAAACATTTCATGCCTTTTCACCTCCTAATATCTGCAAACAAAGAGGGTGTGTTCAGCGGTGTCCGCGGGGGCTTCGCAATAGGAGCAGGATTCCTGTCTTTTTATTTAATATCGTTTCAAATACTCGTTGAAACAACCATCACATATTAGCACCTGTGTTGGGTACTAGCTAACTTTTCCGTGCCCTCTTTCTAGCCACTTAGCGAGGTTGAGAATAAGGTGGTAAGTCCACCATCCAGTACATTCACCATTCCATCTCACCTGCCACTCCTCGACTAATCTACTCCTCGCGATTCTACTAAACTGGGCCTTTAGTCGCTGTCTGTCCTCCTCTGGGAGCGAGCTTGCCCGATCTTTTTTTAATATTATTATTAACCTAAAAAACATAAATAAATTAAAGTCAAAAAAACTTTGGTGAAGTTGGATAATAACATAAATTTGCCCCATTTACTCCCTGTAAGTAAAAAATAAATTGTTTTCATCTCTATAAACTCATTTTCCCACTTTTAAAAATCATATGGTTTGCTTATTTACTTACGCATTTTTCAATAATAATTAGTGCTTTTTTAATTAATTTCTGTTGCAAACGTCTTCATCTTAGTTTAATTTATTACTCTCAATCATATTCTTTATGTTTTTTATTATATTTATTATTTAAAGTACAAAAAATTATTCAGCACGCAAGTAGCAAACAAGTAGAACATTATAATGTGCTAATCGCGTCCGGCCTGGCCGCATGGGTAAAGCAATCTCGAGTGCACCAAGCTCGCAACTAGTCTCCTTTTTGCTTCTCTGGGGCCACGAATGTTGGGCATAAGCCGGGAAATGTTTCCTCCACATTGGATGGCTTTGATTGTCGCAGATGTTAAATGTTGGTTGAAGTTAAGCTTTTCATCCAACTCGACGCCCAGGTACTTTACAGTATTTCTCCATTTTACTTCAGTCCCATCGATCTCAATAGGTGGGGCCACAAAAGATCTCCGGTCCATGACGAGCAACGCTTCGGTTTTTTCCAAGGCTATTTCCAGACCATTGACGTCCATCCAGCTTTTGACTCATCGCAGAGTTTAATTGACCCTTAAGCCAAGGATTTCTGTTGCATCTGCAGGGAATCATCATACATGACGTTTCACACAAATGGCCATGGCCTTACCTTTGACCCTTGGGGGTCTCCACAAGTCATTTCCTCGCGAATTTGAAATGTTTTGTCCTCATACTCGATCCACCAGTCGCAAAGATAGTTATCAATCATTCGCAATAGGTAGGTCGGTACTGTAATCCCTCGATACTCGTGACCTTCGATAGTCGTACGCTTTGTAGGCGGGCTCCAACCGCAATAGTTGTACGTTTTTCAGCGTGCGGGCATCACTAGTCAGTGCAGGAGAATAATGTACATTTGTGAAAAATAAGTACAATAAAGATTTATGTTTTAAAAAAAATTAATTGTCTGTTTACACAAATTCAAATGTACATTAAGGTATTTATAACTCAGAAAATGAAATTAAATAAATTTAAGTGAACTTCAAAGGAACTTTACAATTTACAAATTCAATATCCTCAAACTTTAAATAAGAAACATAATTACAATAATTTAAAAACAAAAGGTTTCACCTTATAATTACAATAATATTCAAATTTTATACGCATAATTTACTCAAATGTTTATATCTATATATTAATTATATTAATTATTATTAATACGATAATATCAATTCTCAAATAATATTTCTATAATTGTCAACTAAATGTATATCATCTGTCTCTGGAAGAAATTTATGAAGCATACGTTCCTGAAATCGTCCAAGAGGCGTGACTTCTGCGGCGCGGCGTACGACTATCGAGTTTGAAGAGTGGGAAAATTTCTTAGGTTGTCACGACTATCGAGAGTTCACTGTATCCCTTTACTCTTCATCGACTCAATGCAGATGTTCCATCGCGTCCTAGTTTTCTGAAAGGTCATTTTCGCCAGTCAGAAGACCCTGAAGTCTCTGCAAAACCATACCTTCTAGAAGTTTACCTATTGTGTTCAGAAGACATATGGGTCTATAGGATGACGTTTTATCCAGAGGCTTGTCTCCTTTTCTGAGAAGAACTAACTTTTGCTTTTTCCAGTCCTTTTGAGCGGGTATATCTCAGTCTCGCTTTATTGTATTCACTTTCTAGAATGACCAATTCATCGTTCCACCAGCATGTTGAGTTATTTCTGGTATAATCGCGTCTATGTCGGGGGATGAAGTGGTTGCAATCAACTCACTCCTCGCGGCACGCATCCTCTTCTCTACCGTTTCCGGTTTCCTTATCGAGCCAAGTTCGGATATAATTTTTTTATTGACGTTTCATAAGGCCTTTTTACTAAGACTACCGGGTCCTTTGCCCTTCATAAGCTCTTACATCGAGATAACAAACTCAATACACTGGTGATCGCTCCAGGTTGTTTCATCGAGCACCCCCCAGTTCCTGATCTTTCGTGCCAAACTAGCCGAAGTAATTGTAAGATACAGAATTAGTCCTGCTTCACCTCACCCCTTCACCCGCTTAACTCCTGACCCCGGTTCACTACGACCAGGGCATTTCTGTCCACCAATTCGCTTATCAAAGTGCCCCTCTTGTCTAAACGGAATTCACCCCACTCGGAACACTTACCATTGAAGTCTCCCGTTAAGAGGATCATCCCGCCGAAAGCTTCTATGCTTTCTTCAAGAGATTGTACTTCGGACCCGAAATCTTTAAAGCGATCGTTCGAAGAGAAGTAGCAGCTAAAATATGTATACCTGCCAACTCTATCCAAACAAACCCATTGTTCGTCTCCAGAAAATCGCTGACGCTCAGATCTGGGTTGCACACTTGAATCCCAGATCTACATGTTTTGTCCTGTTTTCTACACTGTTCACTGAAAAACAGTATATCAACACCCGGGTGTTGATATACTGACCCCTCTGAATGGCCGTTAAAAACATAAGATCTTTTGCAAGCTTACCCCTGTTAACCCTTTAACGCCCAAATGTACAATTTTTTGTCATAAAGATTGACGCAGAAATTTATAGATTGAACCTTATGAAAAAAATTTTGCTATAGCCGTATCTTATGGTTCAAAAATCGCTCTTTCGAATGGCGTATTGAGAAATCTTGTAAATTTCTAAAAAAACAAATTATAGATGTTTTTTTTAACAAAAACATGAAATTTTTAGGTTTTTTTTGTCAAATTATTACATTTTTTTTATAAGCAATGGCATTGCAGTATCTATGAAAGTCATAAATATCGCGTCAAAAATAAGTGGACTATAAGATAGGAGTATTAAGAAAAAAAATTCAAAATGGCGGGTACAAAATGTCGATTAAAGTGAATTTTTTAGGTAATGTAGATAGCCTTGTGCACAAAATCGAAAAAAGTAAGAAACTTTTATAAAACTTGTTATACAAGGATTTTTATGGTTGCTGATTACGAATCTGAAGTTACTTTTTAAAAATTCAAAATGGTGGATCCAATTTAGAAGGACAACATTTTTAAAAATTAGTTGGATTCAATTTAAACTCGTTAGTTAAGGGTTTTTGGGGTCGCTGATAACGAATCTGAAGTCACTTTTTAAAAATTCAAAATGACGGATCCAATATGGCGGACAAAATTTTTTCAAACTAATTTGATTGGCTTGAATCTTGTTACATGGGGGTTTTTATGGTCGCTGATTACGAATAATTTTGTCATAAGCCTCGTTATCTTAGACGCGGTCATCAATGGTCAATAAATTTGACGTTATGTGAATCTATTCTAAAAATAATACTGTGTATCAATTATGTGTATTTTTAATGGTTAAACACTCCTAAGAGTGTCTTACGGTAACCCATACTTGGTGTCTTAAAACACTGTATCTACTATGGTAAATCATTTTTAAAGTATGTGCTTTTGCAGTATGAGTAATCAGAAGTAATTACCATTACTATTTAAGAAAAAAAGTATTGTTGGTAGTATTTTCGAAATATTCTTCAATTCGGCTCCAAAAAACACTCATATGACAAGTTTTAAGCGAATCCAATTAATTTTAAAATTTTTCGTCCGCCATATTGGATTCGCCATTTTGAATTTTTAAAAAGTGACTTCAGATTCGTAATCAACGACACAAAAAACCTCCGACTAACAAGTTTCAGACGATTTTAATCAATTTTTAAAAATCGTTTGCCATATTGGATCCGCTATTTTGAATTTTTAAAAAGTGACTTCAGATTCGTTATCAGCGACCCCAAAAACCCCCAAGTAACAAGTTTGAATCGAATCCAATTAATTTTTGAAAATTTCCACAGCCATATTGGATCCGACATTTTGAATTTTTCAAAGTGAACTTCAGATTCGTAATTAGCAACTATAAAAACCCTTTTATGACAAGTTTTATAAAAGTCCCTTAATTTTTTTTGATTTTGTGCACAAGGCTATGTATATTACCTAAAAAATTCACTTAAATCGCCATTTTGTATCCGCCATTTTGAATTTTTTTTCTTAATACTCTTATCGTACAGCCTACTTATTTTTGTCGCGATATTTATGACTTTTATAGATACTGCAATGCCATTGCTTATAAAAAATGCAATAATTTGACAAAAAAACCTAAAAATTTCATGTTTTTTTAAAAAAAAACATCTATAATTTGTTTATTAAAAAATTTACAAGATTTCTCAATACGCGATTCGAAAAAGCGATTTTTGGATCATAAGATACGGTTATAGCAAAATTTTTTTCATAAGGTTCAATCGGTAAAATTTTGCGTGTAACTTAATGACAAAAAATTGTACATTTGGGCGTTAAAGAGTACCCTACTGAAAAATCCTATATAGGATCCTACATAGGATCCTATATAGAATCCATATGGATTCCTATGAGAATCCACGTAGGATCCTATATAGGATCCTATATAGGTATTGTCCTATAGGAATCCATGTGGATTCTCATAGGAATCTATGTGGATTCCTATAGGTCGCCTATAGGACAAGTCCTATATAGGATCCTATGTGGACTCTCCTATAGGAATAAATGTAGGATCTCATATAGGATCCTGCATAGGCGTCCCAAAAAATTTTTGTACACCCTCCTACATATGATCCTACATAGGTTCCCATATAGGATCCTGTATGGGAACCCATATAAGATCCTACATGGGTACCCCAAAAAAATTTTTTGTACCCCTTCCTCATGCGCAGTCGTCTTTTACGTATTCTACAATACTTACGCCTGCGCAGTAAATATTTTTCGTCCTTATAATGGTGCTTTATGTATATTTGAATAAAGTTGTTAAAAAAAAACAATTAATTCTGTGTATATAATTTTTTTTTTGGTGCCCATAAAAGATCCTATATAGGATCCTATATGGAAACCTACGTAGGATCCTATGTAGGGGGGTGTACAACAATTTTTTTGGGACGCCTATGTAGGATCCTATATGAGATCCTACATGTATTCCCATAGGAGAGTCCACATAGGATCCTATATAGGACGTGTCCTATAGGCGACCTATAGGAATCCACATAGATTCCTATGAGAATCCACATGGATTCCTATAGGACAATACCTATATAGGATCCTATATAGGATTTTTCAGTAGGGTAAAGGTTAATCTGAAGACACCTTTACTCCTTCCTTTTCACTTCTTGAGTTCTACACTGCAGAAAGGATAGGACCCACTTCCTGAACGGTGTTTGAAATTCGTCATTTCAGTATCAGAGCGAAAGGTGCCGTGGTACTCCGCACCAGATCCTCTGCTCTGATGATCTGGTTTTCTACACTGCCAACTAGCTTTGCTAGTTAATTTTCATTGTTCAAGTTTGGTGGGATGCATTTTCTAGAAATGTAATTAAACAAAATTTGCATTAATCTAAATAAAACCTTTAACTTCAAAATAAGCCAAAGAAAATTAAAATATCTTCTGCAGGTCCACTGCAGGTCTTGGTTAGGTGTCCATATTCGAGTCACTTATAGTCCCTCTCAACTTCCAGCCTGCCCCGGACTCTGCTGTTTATCCAATCTACTTTTACCCTACCAGCCTTTAGCAATGCTCTAGCAGGTGCTCCATGAAGCTGAAGTACCGCTATCTTGCTTCCGGCACTAAGGGTAAAAAGTCGTCAGGCCACCTGCAGGTCGGTCCTGTCCAGTGTCTTTTTTACTGCTTCCACTACTTCGTCCACCTCTGTGAACTTATCCAGGTCCTCGATTTTTACGGACCTTTTTGTGATCACATCGGCGACTTCTTCTTTGTCCTGAAATGCGGTAATAAGTGCCCTACTGACTTCTGAGCGGTCCTCTCTTCGCTTGGGGACGAGGAACATGTCGTTTTTCAACGTCTTCCGGATCGACATGACTTCCGTATTAGCGTCAGGAGGGTTCACTACCGACTTCATGTGCTTCAAGGCCTTAATTAATAATTAAAGTCTGTTTAAAAAAATAAAATAAATAATCGTTACACCAGAAACAAAATTTTTTTTAACTTTTTGTGAAACATTCCCCGAATATTGTAGAAGTTTGATTTGCATAATATTTCACGCACATTAAATTAAAATATTTCGTCAACATAGCGTCGGTTTAGTGCAACATCGTGTTTATTCAAAGAAGAAAGCAAGAACGCACGTACTCAAAAAACGAAGCTAGAAAGTACCTATCCATAAAAAGAGGCAAGAACGTAACAACTCAGAAATTTACCTTCTTTATCAAATTTTAAATGTCAACAGCATGAATATTTCAAATTATTAACTTTTGCCTGATAATAATATAACATGTGTATAAATAAGTTATGCAAATTAGCATAAAATTAAAGTAATTAATAATTAAATTTAATATTATAAACACAACTTGAAATTTGACAAACAAGGATAATTTCTGAGTTGTTACGTTCTTGCCTCTTTTTATTGATAGGTACGTTGTTGCTTTGTTTTCTGAATAAACACGATGTTGCGCTAAGCCGACGATAGGTTGCTAACACATTCTTATACTTGGTCAATATTCTGCTTTTACCAAGCTTTCTTAATTTGTAAATTGCAATATTGAGAACCTAAGAACCTTTCACTGGAACGTTCAGAAAAGTTTCAAGAAATATCTGGTGCTGTTTAAGTTCCCGTAGCTATGCTTTTGTTTGCATCTCACACAATTAATGTACATAACAGGTATTTCTATAATTTGTTTAGTACGTGGATATGCAGTGGGATCTACTATGGATATTTCGGAGCCAGGTGAAGTTTATCGTGATCTTCTAGCAAAAAAACAGTCCCTGGAAGTAGAAATTCGTCAAAAACAAGTCTCTACGCCTAATTATTTTTTGGGTTCAAAGTTAGCAGTTACTTTGACTTCCACTAGAGGTGCTGTACGATTAGCATTAGCATCTGGTCCTGGACTTGTGGTATGCTTTAGAAACCTTGAAAATTTGTGACGCTCCAGGGAAAAAGGTACCTCTTCCACTTTAAAATATCCGAAATGGACTACTTCAATTACTTTTCTGTGTTATTAAGCATGAGCGTGACATGACACATTATTTGAAATGTATTGCTGTTACATCAATGGCAAGCTTTGTGAAATTTCGTTTTAGGTACCTTTTGAGCTGTGGAGGGTCACATATTATGTTATACTTATATGGAAAAAAAGTCTAATATAACACAGCCACACACAAAAAAAAGTACCCGAGTTGGGGAATAAGACTACCCATTCCTTATGTATTTTGATGCGCTGAATTCGAATCCGTCCTCAGAATTGGTCCATCACATCAAGTTTTGACCCTAACCTCAAAATTAATAAAATGACACTTTTTGAACATTAGAATTTGAACTCGACTTAACTTTAATACATGCCTAGGACCAATAGAAAGCTTGAATTATTACCTTTAAAACGCTTTTTTAGAAATTGTTCTACGATGATTTTTAACGAAGTTATGATGTTTTACTTAGAATTATTTTTTTCCTTTGCACAATAACACATCAATAATTGATGTGTTTTTAACATATAGAAAAAAGTCATATTTTAAGTAAAACATCATAACTTCGTTCAAAATCATCCTAGAACAATTTCTAAAAAAGCGTTTTAAAGGTAATAATTCAAGCTTTCTATTGGTCCTAGGCATGTATTAAAGTTAAGTCGAGTTCAAATTCTAATGTTCAAAAAGTGTCATTTTATTAATTTTGAGGTTAGGGTCAAAACTTGATCTGATGGACCAATTCTGAGGACGGATTCGGATTCAGCGCATCAAAATACATAAGGAATGGGTAGTCTCATTCCCCAACTCGGGTACTTTTTTTTTGTGTGGCTGTGTAATCTATCACATGTTTGTTTGATATGTGTATTAGACACATACATTTATTAGTTAAAGATGTTGGAAGGAGAGAACTAACAGCGTACCATTTGGACACTTAGCCAATTTTTCAGAAACAAATAATGCAATTAAAAATATGTCCATGAACCCATAGTTTAAATTTCATACAGATTCTAAAACTAATTTGACATTTTAGAAATATATGTATTATTTGGGCTTCAGTTTCTAAACAAAATATTGAAAATTATGAACATAAAAAAGGAAACAATTTTGAATATTTTGTTCAGAAACTGAAGTCAAAATAATACATATTTTAGCAGGTAATGAGAAAGAGAAAGGTAAATTTTCCCTCTTTTCCGTTAAAGTTCGAAATTTTTTACTCTTCTCCTAAAGCTATTAACCCTCATTATGCAAGGGTTAGTTCGAACGATAATGGGGCTAGCAGGAGGTCTGTTGTTTGTATTTAGAAATAAGATTAAAATTTGAAGAATATTTGAATAATGAGGTAAAATTTTAGATAAAATTTCAGAGAGAGAGAGAGAGAGAGACAGAGTGAGAGATAGAAAAACGGTGAAACTTAAAAAATGTTAAAATGAAAAATAGAGAAACAGTGAAACAGAAAAATGGAGAAACAGAGAAATAGTGAAACATAGAAAAAGGAAAGAAGTGGAACAGGAAAATATAGAAATAGAGAAAGAGTGATACAGATGAGAAAAAGAAAAGTATAGAAATAGAGAAACACAGCAATAGAGAAACAGAGGGGTGTAATTACAAAAGTGTGTTATCTCCTATTTTTGTTAAACTTGGAATACTTACGTCGTATTTTGATAAGCTGATTGCGAATTTGGTATGAAAAATTGGCACAAATTGCATTATCTTGGTGAAAACCGCAAAAAACTTATAAAATGGTTTTCTGCATATATATATATCTTTAAATGTACGTTACTTTCAAAAATGCTTAATACCAAAGATGTAGACCTCATCGAAATACTTATGTTTTATGTTTTATACATTCTTTATCAGAACTGAGTATTTTTTGAGAAAAACGCTGAAAACTAAAAATCACTATAAAAATGCCCAATATCCATATTAAATCGACATTACAATTATTTAACGTATGATTTTTTCCTTTTTGGGAACTATATAGAATCCAATATAAAATCCCGTATTTTATGCTTTGTAGGAATAAATCTTATTAAGTTACTTCATTCGGAGTAAATCACTTATTTTATCCACAATCGTAGCTTATTTTAAAATACGCTTTAATTTTTATGTCACCCCAACCCCCGGTATTCGTTTTAAAAAACAACCATCATAAAAATTAAATTTACGCCAAATGTCAATGTTATATTCGTAATCAGAGCATCAAAATACGCCAGAGAAATTGAAAAACAGGGAAACAGAGAGATAGGGAAATAGAGAAGCAGAGAAAGAGGGGACGAGAGATACAGAGATAGAGAAACAGAAAAATGAAGAGATATAGAAATTATGAGAATTTCTATAAGAATAAGGAGAGAGAATAGAGAAATTTAAAATTGGATTATGCTTCATTACAAAAAATAAAAATGAACATTGGGAATTTATTTTTCATTGACACTGTTCATATTTAAAATATTAAAATAGCTCAAAAATAAACATTAAAACCTTTGACTAGTTGCAATCTCGGTGGTGGGGTGCACTCCTGAAAGGTGCGCGAGAGCAAAAGAAATTCCGAAAAATGTTATGCCGCCGTATCTGCGTTCTAACTCCTTGTCACCAAATAAAATAAACAGAAATGTAAACATTATACTCCTGACAGGTCGACTTCTCAAAGGTTTTAGTGTAACCTCCCCTCCACAATCCTCCTTTAGGTATACTCTTGGTGATGATTTTTATAAAAAAGTTTTGCGTTTGTTGTTTTCCTAAGTAGCATAAATTACAGTATTATTACAAATAAGTAGTAAAATAAGGAGAACATTTTTTGAAATGTATTCTCAGAGATAAATAGCCGAGAAAAGTAAATCATCTACCTTCTTGGTTAGTTGGTTTACTTACGGAGGTTAATATTACCACAATGGCACTGTAAAATTACTGTCATAGTATCGAGCAGGGATGCGTACGTAAATAGTATGATTCACTATATGAGTGCCAACTATAGTGAATCAGACTATTTACGTACGCATCCCTGGTATCGAGTAAGTATCAATTAGACAAAATATTTATCATAAAGATTGTTATATTCTACAAAAATAGGTAAAATGTTATTTTCACAACATTAAAAACTTTTACGTATTAAAATAATCTGCAGCTCGATTGTTTCGAGTCAATTTCAGATTATTTAAATTCCATTTGGTATAAAAAAAAGAGCGTTGCAGATTAATTTAATCCAAAACAATTTTCTGTGAACTGCTAACATTAACAATTTTTTAGGTGCTAATTGTTAATTATTTGATTTTTATGAATTGGTTGAAGTGTTTATCGTTTATTTATTTAATTAATTCAATTTATTAATGTGAATACTACTAATGTCAGGTGTTGTACAAAATAACATTTACCTATAGGGGATTATTTCTCAAGTGTCACAGGTCCGAAAAGCAAGTTTATTCTATCGGGCTGAAACTTGGACAAAATGTTGACCTATTGAATAGTAATGAATAACAAAAAAAATCTTGACTATAGAAGAAATATTAAGATTGGGGGAGGGGATGAAATTTTTGATTTTTTTAAAAAACTGTTTACTTTGATAAAATTTTTGTTCTTATAATTTAAATTGAAAAAATTCTTGTAATAACAGTTTCGATAGATTTTTTCACGCTCTTTCGATTGGTCATATTGTTTTTTACGAGTAAAAATTTTTTGATCCCTAAAAATGGAAAATAAAAATAAAAATGACTTTTTCTACAAAAAGGACAATTTTTAATTTTTTTTTTTATTTTTTTAAATGAAAGCCCTACTTTTTTCCTATAAAAAATCTTTGGAGTAAAATGTTGGATGAGAACTCCTAATCATCGAAAATAAATGTTGAATAGAACCTAACGCCTGTGACGCTCGCTGCCACTTGCACACACTGTGGCCAAAAGCACTATTTTTGATAAAAATCAGCCGACAACTCAAAAATGAACCGATTTTAATTATTTTTTTTTTATACTCAAGAATGTTTCTACTATAATGCTTAACTGCTACAAAATCAAGATTTTTTTTATAAACTAAAATAAATGTTAATAACTTTTAAAAAGTAAAAAATTGATTTTTGAGAAAGTGATTTCCAGATACTTTGATGCAAGAAACTATATAAACTTATATATTTAACACACAAATGTTGTCTAAAATATTTTTAAATGGTTCCAGTTATAACACAACAATTTTTAATTTGTTTAAACAACCTTAGTTAACAAATAAATAACTTCCAAAATTTTCCTACATTAGACTTCGTTTCTTTTGTAAAACTAATTAATTACTATTGGCCTAGAGTTCTAATACAGTTGGGGATAATTTCTAATAATTTTTAAATTGTTTAAACAATCTTAGTTAACAAATAAATTACTTTTAAAGTTTTCTTTATTTAGATCTTGTTTTTTTGTATAATTAATTAATTACTATTGGTCTAATATTCTAATACAGTTCAGGTTGTTTATTATCAATTTTTAAATTGTTTAAACAATCTTAGTTAACAAGTAAATTACTTTGAAAGTTTTCTTTACTTAGATTTCGTTTGTTTTGCAAATTTAACTGATAAATTTTGGCCTTGATTTATCATAGAGTTTAAGATGTTCAGTAATAATTATTATATTGTTTAAACAATATCTTAGTTCACAAATAAATTACTTGGAAAGTTGTCCTCAATTAGATTTCGTTTTTTTTTTAAATTTAACTGATAACTATTGGCCTAGATTTATAAAATAGAGTTTATGATGTTTACTAATAATTATTATATTGTTTAAACAATTTCTCAGTTAACAAATAAATTACTTTAAAAGTTTTCCTTCCTTACATTTGGATTCTTTTGCAAATTTAATTATTAAGTATTGGCCTAGATTTATAATACAGTTTGAGATGTTTTCTAACAATTATTCTATTGTTCAAACAATGTCTTAGATAATTATTAATTATTACTAAACATCTTAAACTCTATGATAAATCAAGGCCAAAAGTTATCAGTTAAATTTGCAAAACAAACGAAATCTAAGTAAAGAAAACTTTCAAAGTAATTTACTTATTAACTAAGATTGTTTAAACAATTTAAAAATTGATAATAAACAACCTGAACTGTATTAGAATATTAGACCAATAGTAATTAATTAATTTCACAAAAAAACAAGATCTAAACAAAGAAAACTTTAAAAGTAATTTATTTGTTAACTAAGATTGTTTAAACAATTTAAAAATTGTTAGAAATTATCCCCAACTGTATTAGAACTCTAGGCCAATAGTAATTAATTAGTTTTACAAAAGAAACGAAGTCTAATGTAGGAAAATTTTGGAAGTTATTTATTTGTTAACTAAGGTTGTTTAAACAAATTAAAAATTGTTGTGTTATAACTGGAACCATTTAAAAATATTTTAGACAACATTTGTGTGTTAAATATATAAGTTTATATAGTTTCTTGCATCAAAGTATCTGGAAATCACTTTCTCAAAAATCAATTTTTTACTTTTTTAAAGTTATTAACATTTATTTTAGTTTATAAAAAAAATCTTGATTTTGTAGCAGTTAAGCGTTATAGTACAAACATTCTTGAGTATTTAAAAAAAATAATCAAAATCGGTTAATTTTTGAGTTGTAGGCTGATTTTTATCAAAAATAGTGCTTTTGGCCACAGTGTGTGCTATTGGCAGCGAGCGTCACAGGCGTTAGGTTCTATTCAACATTTATTTTCGATGATTAGGAGTTCTCATCCAACATTTTACTCCAAAGATTTTTTATAGGAAAAAAGTAGGGCTTTCATTTAAAAAAATAAAAAAAAAATTAAAAATTGTCCTTTTTGAAGAAAAAGTCATTTTTATTTTTATTTTCCATTTTTAGGGATCAAAAAATGTTTACTCGTAAAAAACAATATGACCAATCGAAAGAGCGTGAAAAAATCTATTGAAACTGTATTACAAGAATTTTTTCAATTTTAATTATAAGAACAAAAATTTTATCAAAGTAAACAGTTTTTTAAAAAAATAAAAAATTTCATCCCCTCCCCCAATCTTAATATTTCTTCTATAGTCAAGATTTTTTTTTTATTCATTACTATTCAATAGGACAACATTTTGTCCAAGTTTCAGCCCGATAGAATAAACTTGCTTTTCGGACCTGTGACACTTGAGAAATAATCCCCCCTATGTTTGTACAATATAACAATCTTTATGTTAAGTTTTGTATTAAAATGATACTTACTCATACTATCTACATATTACTTTGTAATATTACTGTTATATTACTTGAATATTGCTCCTTAATATGACCTTGACGCGGACATTTTAAAATCACGTCAATATCACTGTAACAACATCCTGTAATACTAGTTATATTAAATATAATATTACAACGATATTCACGTAAAATTAGGTGCTATTTGGGTAATGACTGACCGTTTGCGAGACTAGCAGCTCACACAGCACAATTCCTTGTCTGAAGTTTAAGCGATGTTGCAAACTTCGAAGTTGGCACTGTAAACTTCGCAACTTTGCATCTGACATTTATGAAAACCTGACATAAACAATAAAATGTCTGCTTGTGCATGAAGCTTGACGGGACAACTTGCGACAAGTATAACATGGTTAGTCATGAAAAACTTTTCTCGCAAATTTCAGGAAAGGTTCTAGAAAAATTCGAATTAAAGGTAAAAAATTTTTTTTTGTGGATTAAATGAATTTGTAACACGTTACTGTGACCCCTGTGGGAGGTTTAAAAAAATATATTGCGCAGCCCTAGCTTTTTATAGAAATCAACTGCGCAAGGCCTAAAGTTGAAATTCGCAGTGAAAGTTTGCAGCAAGTTTCAAACGTTAAACATTCTGCACAAGCGGACATTTTATTGGTTAGGTCAAGTTTTCATAAATGTCAGATGCAAAGTTGCGAAGTTTGCAGTGTCAACTTCGCTCAAACTTCAGGCAAGGAATTGTGCTGTGTGGGAGCTATGTTCATGGTAAGTGAAAACGATCGAAAAATGAGATTTAAAATTTCGAAATTATTTTCTGTCCTATTCTCTCCCATTCTTCAGTTTTAAGTTTACTTCGTAAGGTGACACCCAAGCTGGCGTAAAAGCGTTGGACAAAACAGTAAACCATGCAGTAAAAAGAGAAGAGCAGATATAATTTTTTCTCTCACTCACATATTTTTCGTTTTTCTCCAAAGCTTTCACGTCGACATTAGGCAAATCCTTTACGATTTCAATGTACTAATGACCAATTAATAGACAAACGCTGTACTTTTTCAAGAAAAAACATCACTCCATTTTAAATTAAATGGCTTCTGAACCATGAAATTTGCCATAATAACATTCAGCATACATAATCTGCACATTTTAAGCAATTTTTTAATATTATTTTGAAATATTTTAATTAAGATCGGTGTCAATGACAAATAAAGTTTAATTTTTTGTTTTCTCAATTAACCTAACACAATATAAAAAATTGATTATACCACATAGGAGATCATCAAATTTACTGCCAAAACCGCTCACATTCTTATTTATTTATTATATTTCTGGAAGAAATATCAGCACTCAAAAAATTCTTTTTTTAAAAAACAAAAGTAGGTTTTAAATAAAATTTCCGAAATACTAGAATACAAATGAAGCTCTAGATGTCTCAGCTACACTAAACTTCTTACAAAATTAATAAATTACACTTCTCATTGTAGAATATTATTGTATAATTTTTGTAATTTTAAAACATAAGCGACACAAGTTTTTAGGTATATTCTTTAAACTGAAACTACCCTTTTAAGGTTTCTTTAAACAATAAGTTTTGAATAATAAATTATATAGGGGAAAATGCGTTAAGATGGACCTGTTTTCGATTTCATAATTTATTCCGAATAAACTATTTTTAAATGTTTCATGCTAAATGACAGTACAATGTATTGAATATCTTTTTTATCCCACAGGCACAAAAATGGCGGTTTTAGATACCTGAAGACAGCGACTAAAAGGCACTCATTTGTTCAATTATATAAAAATGACGTCTATCTTTACCCTTGGACAAAAAAGGATGCATGGCGCGTGTGTTTTTTTGCCCTTGGTTAAAAATTGACGCCATTTTTATATAATCAAACAAATGAATGACTTTTAGTCCCTGTCATCAGGTTATCTAAAATCGCCACGTTTGTGTCTTTGGAATAAAAAATATCGTAAGTAACATGGGTTTAAAGTCATCCAATTTGTTTACCTTGATGTTTGTGTACGAGTGACAGTCGAGCCCTCGACTGTCACTCGTACACAAACATCAGCGTGAACAAATGGCTGCTTTTAACCCCTTGTTGCTTAATATAATATTGTAGAGCTGTGAAAATTTGTAAAATTCGATCCTCTCCATGAGAATTAACGTGGACTCGGTTCGATTAAAATTTCGAATCCATGTAAAATTCGAGTTTCTGCACACCTCTAATCTTCTGATTACATGAGATAAAATTTCATTTTAAAGACGAAAGTATTTTCATTAATTTTTCCAAATTATTAGTACCTTTTATTTAAAAAAATGGTCCCATGATAAACAGCTTTCTAAATGTCAATGAAAAATATATTAACTGAAAATGTGACATTTCTTTTGATATTTATGTAGCATTAAATTTTAACAAGTTGAGCGAAGGTTCCAATTATTTCATTAATTCATTAAAGTTCACTTTGCTCATGAAACTAATTTTGTTTTTAACGTAACATAAGACAAAGAATTATATTCTTATCTCTATATTTTCAAATTTTTCCTTGACTCTCCATAACTCCAAATATAATTAAGAAACGATGGAGAAAGACACAGAAATAAAGAAGTATGAAAAGAGGGGAAAAAGAGAGGAAGAGAAGTGATTAAAGAAAAGGAAAATGAATAGACAGATAAGAATAAAGCCAAAAGAAACTACAACCTAGATGAAAAGAAAGAGTCGAAGAAAAAAGTTGAGAAATAAACAACAGAAGACAAAAAAGAGAAGCGAAGGAGGAAAAAGGGAAGAGAAAAGAGAGAACAGATGAGAGGAGAGGGTGGGAAAATACAGAAGAGACGAAAATAGATAGTAGAGAAAAGCGAGAAGATAGAAACAGGAAATTGAAAAGGGCTAAGGTGGAAAGAGAGAAAGAAGAGCTATAGAAGTGAGAAGAGAGTTAAGAGAAATGATAAAGTCAAAAAGAAAAAAATGGAAACAAGAAAGTGAAAAGCAAAGAAATGAGATCTGAGATCAGGAAATCGAGAAAGCGAAAATAAAAGATTGAAGCGAGTAGAGAGAAAAGGAAACAGAGGAAAGAGAAGGGATCAGAGAAAAAGGAGGAGAGAATATAGAAAAACACGAGAGCAGAAAAAACCGATAAGTGACAAAATAAACCAGGGAAGTGAGAAATGAGAAAGAAGAAGAGAAAGAGAAGAAAAGGGAAACATTTTAGAACTTAATAAAGAGAAGCTGGAGAGAGAGAAGGAAGAATACAGAAAGAAAAGAAAAAAAACAGAGGTAGATGGAGATGAGAAGAGGTGGAGAGTAAAGCAAGTAGAAAAAAGAGAGAAGAGGGAGGGAGAGGATAAAAGGAAGATGAGAGAAGAGAAAAGAGAGAAGTAAGAAGAGAGATGAGTGTTGTAAGAATCATGAAAAGATAAGATGGAAGGTAAAAAAATAATACAAAAGATAAAAGAAAGACGAGAGGTAGAGAAAAGAAACAAGTGAGTAGACTTAAAAGAGAAAAGACTCGTAAGAAACGAGACGAGAGTCATTTAAATTAATAATTGATGACATATTGGTGTATGTCGAGTTTGTTATATTGACCCTCACAAAATTATATAATGTTGCAGGAGCAACTTAAATATTTTATTGGTTTAGAGGTCAGTACCTGAAAAGTAAGAAATTAAACAATTTTTCGCAGAAAGATGGCAAACGTTTCGGCCACAAGTGCGGGCCCTCTTCAGTGCAAATAAGTTAATAGTTAAAAAAATAAGAATGTAGGAAATAATATGTATAGAAGCGTATTTACAACTTAAAATAAATTTTCATGCATATAAATTATAATTTGTATAAAAAATATATATATGTTTTTTTATTTTTTTATTTTTTTATTTTTTTTTGTGGAAAATGAAATGAAATGAAATTTTTTATGATGATATGAATAAATAATTAAATCGAATAAAAAACTCAAAAATATGTAGAGTCTGGTTGTAGTCCGTGTGCACCAGCAGGCGGTCCACCTCGATGACGCAGAAACTCGCACTCAAACCGAGCACTTGAATCCTCGCACCCAGGTTTAAAGAATTTTCAGAACGAAACAAAGCTGTGTTTAAATGTCAATGACGGAATGAAGTTAAAGAAAGAATTGATAATATTGATATTACTATAATTTTTTTGAAATTATTATTATTATTATTATTTTTATCAGTATTATACACGCGTATAGAAACACAATTCATAAAACAAACTGCACTTTAATTGAAAATATGTTATTATTATTATTATTATTATACGTGAACAGGAACACAACTCGTAACACAGAACTGCACTTGAATGGAAATGAAACAAGGAGCAAAACTGTTATAATATTTTATTATTAATATTATTATTATTATTATTATTATACACGAACCGAAGCACAACTCGTAACACAGAACTGCACTTGAATGGAAATGAAACAAGGAGCAAAACTGTTATAATATTTTATTATTATTATTATTATTATTATTAGTATTGCACACGAACAGAAACACAATTCGTAACACAAAACTGCACTGTAATTTAAAAGACACAAGGAAAAGTATTACTATTATTAATATTATGATTATTGGTATATAGAACCAGAGACACAATTCGCAAAGCTCGGAAAACTCTTATCATTAAAACACCTGAATGCGATTCCGCAAGGACACGACACGAGAGAAAGCACAACGTAAAGGGCAAAAAAAAAAAAAAAACCACCGATAAACGCAACACGAACCGATTTTTGTCTCTCAACTCGGCAGAAAATTACAAGACTATCGACTGACTTGTACCCTGTCGAGAAGGAAACTGCTTGAAATCAACGAAAAAGAAGAAATTTGTTGTTATTTGGTTTGGGAAAAAGTGTGCAATGTGTGAATTCAAGCCAATGGACCAAAACTCATAAAACGAGTTTTGACATTCTTTGGACTCTTGGCGAGTAGGGCATTTAAACAACACATGTTTTGCATCAGATGTCACATTTTACGATGAGATTGAGTTAAAGAAACGGTCGGTTTTCTGATTCCGTTGAAAAGTTAGGAAAACGGGAAAAGAACACAGCCAGTTTCTGTGTATAATTCTGTTGCAACATTCTTAAAAAAAAAAAAAAACAAGTGTTTATCAGCTTTTTTATATTAATAATGGAATAAATCTGTTAAGAAATATAACACAATCCACTCGACTTAAACCGACCAACCCTGACAAATGCTTAAAATTTTATCAAATATTAATCAAATAAACATTAATATTTAGAAATCGAAAAGGTGTGAAGTTATAGGACACCCCCACCCCCCACCCCCAACGATTTCCAAGGAATTGACAGATTTAATCGTTGAATATTAGACAAATACCAAGAACTGTATCAAATATTAATCAAAACAATATTCATATTTAGAAACCGGAAATGGTGAGAAGTTATAGAAACCCCCCCCCCCCAACGATTTTAAAGAAAGTGGCATATTTAATCGTTTAATATTACACAAATACCAATACCTGTATCAAATATTAATTAAATAAAGATTAATATTTAGAAACCGGAGATGGTGTGAAGTTGTAGAAACCCCCCCCCCCCAACGATTTCACAGAAAGTGGTAGATTTAATCGTTCAATATTAGACAAATACTAAAAACTGTATCAAAGATTAATTAAATAAATATTCATATTTAGAAACCGGAGATGGTGTGAAGTTGTAGAAACCCCCCCCCCCAACGATTTCACAGAAAGTGGTAGATTTAATCGTTCAATATTAGACAAATACTAAAAACTGTATCAAAGATTAATTAAATAAATATTCATATTTAGAAACCGGAGATGGTGTGAAGTTGTAGAAACCCCCCCCCCCACGATTTTAAAGAAAGTGGCATATTTAATCGTTTAATATTAGACAAATACTAAAAACTGTAAATACCCTCAGATTTTTAAGAAAGTGGAAGATTTAATCGTTAAATATTAGACAAATACCAATAACTGCATCAAATATTAATCAAAACAATATTCATATTTAGAAACCGGAAGTGGTGTGAAGTTGTAGAAACCCCCCCCCCCCAACGATTTCACAGAAAGTGGTAGATTTAATCGTTCAATATTAGACAAATACTAAAAACTGTATCAAAGATTAATTAAATAAATATTCATATTTAGAAACCGGAGATGGTGTGAAGTTGTAGAAACCCCCCCCCCCCACGATTTTAAAGAAAGTGGCATATTTAATCGTTTAATATTAGACAAATACTAAAAACTGTAAATACCCTCAGATTTTTAAGAAAGTGGAAGATTTAATCGTTAAATATTAGACAAATACCAATAACTGCATCAAATATTAATCAAAACAATATTCATATTTAGAAACCGGAAGTGGTGTGAAGTTGTAGAAACCCCCCCCCCCAACGATTTCACAGAAAGTGGTAGATTTAATCGTTCAATATTAGACAAATACTAAAAACTGTATCAAAGATTAATTAAATAAATATTCATATTTAGAAACCGGAGAGGGTGTGAAGTTGTAGAAACCCCCCCCCCCCAACGATTCCAAAGAAAGTGGTAGATTTAATCGTTCAATATTAGACAAATACTAAAAACTGTAAATACCCTCAGATTTTTAAGAAAGTGGAAGATTTAATCGTTAAATATTAGACAAATACCAATAACTGCATCAAATATTAATCAAAACAATATTCATATTTAGAAACCGGAAGTGGTGTAAAGTTATAGGAACCCCCCCCCCCCCTCAACGATTTTAAAGAAGTGGCATATTTAATCGTTTAATATTAGACAAATACTAAGAACTGTATCAAATATTAATTCAATAAATATTCATATTTAGAAACCGGAGATGGTGTGAAGTTGTAGAATTCCCCCCCCCCCAACGATTTTAAAGAAAGTGGTAGATTGAATCGTTCAATATTAGACAAATACTAAAATCTGTAAAAAACCCTCAGATTTTTGAGAAAGTGGAAGATTTAATCGTTCAATATTAGACAAACAGCAAAAACTGTGTCAATTATTAATCAAATAAATATTAATATTTAGAAAATGCGTGAAGTTTTAGATACCCCCCCCCCAAAATAATTTTAAAGAGAGTGTCACATTTAATCGTTTATACCAATAAGTGTGTCAAATATTATTCAAATAAATAATAATGTTTATAAACCGGAAAACGTGTGAAGTTACAAGGAACCCCTTCCCCCCACGATTTTAAAGAAAGTGGCAGATTGAATCTTTGAATATTAGACAAATACCAAAAACTGTATCAACTATTAATCAAATAAATATTAATATTTAGAAAAGGTGTGAGGTTCTAGGAAACCCCCCCCCCAATAATTTTAAAGAAAGTGTCACATTTAATCGTTTAATATAAGACAAATACTAGAACCTGAATCAACCATAATTCAATTGAATATTAATTTTTATAAACCGGAGAAGGTGTGAGGTTATAGGCCCCCACCCCTCCCTAACTGATTTTAAAGAAAGTGGCAGACTCAATCGTTTGACATTAGACAAATACTAAAAGCTGAATCAAATATTATTCAAATAAATTTTAATATTTAGAAACCGGAAAATGTGTAAAGTAATAGGAACCCCCCCCCCCAAATTTGACATAAAGTGTCATATTTAATCGTTAAATGTTAGACAAATAATAAAGAGTGTACCAAATATTATTCAAATAAATAATAATATATGGAAACCAGAAATTGTGTGAAGTTATAGGCCCCCCCCCCCCCAACGATTTAGAAGAAAGTGACAGATTTAATAGTTTAATATTAGACATTTTGTGTGGCGAATTGTGCTTCGGTTCGTGTATTATAATAATAATAATAATATTAATAATAAAATATTATAACAGTTTTGCTCCTTGTTTCATTTCCATTCAAGTGCAGTTCTGTGTTACAGGTTGTGTTTCTGTTCGTGTGTCATAATAATAATAATTACAATATTAATAACAACAGTTTCCCTTCCTTGTGTCTTGTTAATTAAAGTGCAGTTTTGTGTTGCGACTTGTGATTCTGTTCGTGTACAATAATAACAATAATAATCACAACAAACAAACAATATTATTAGTATTAAAAATATTGATAATTACAGTTAAATTTTTTTCTTGTTTGGTCTTTTTAATTAAAGTGCAGTTTTGTGTTGCAAATTGTGTTCCTGTTCACGTATAATAATAATAATAATAATAACATATTTTCAATTAAAGTGCAGTTTGTTTTGTGAATTGTGTTTCTATACGCGTGTATAATACTGATAAAAATAATAATAATAATAATAATTTCAAAAAAATTATAGTAATATCAATATTATCAATTCTCTCTTTAACTTCATTCCGTCATTGACATTTAAACACAGCTTTGTTTCGTTCTGAAAATTCTTTAAACCTGGGTGCGAGGATTCAAGTGCTCGGTTTGAGTGCGAGTTTCTGCGTCATCGAGGTGGACCGCCTGCTGGTGCACACGGACTACAACCAGACTCTACATATTTTTGAGTTTTTTATTCGATTTAATTATTTATTCATATCATCATAAAAAATTTCATTTCATTTCATTTTCCACAAAAAAAAATAAAAAAATAAAAAAATAAAAAAACATATATATATTTTTTATACAAATTATAATTTATATGCATGAAAATTTATTTTAAGTTGTAAATACGCTTCTATACATATTATTTCCTACATTCTTATTTTTTTAACTATTAACTTATTTGCACTGAAGAGGGCCCGCACTTGTGGCCGAAACGTTTGCCATCTTTCTGCGAAAAATTGTTTAATTTCTTACTTTTCAGGTACTGACCTCTAAACCAATAAAATATTTAAGTTGCTCCTGCAACATTATATAATTTTGTGAGGGTCAATATAACAAACTCGACATACACCAATATGTCATCAATTATTAATTTAAATGGCAATTTTTACCCAGGGGCTCAACCGCCCCAATCAGGAATGAATTCCAATGGTTTTTATGTGCGGATTACCAACACATATGGTACTGCGTGAACAAACACCTTAAAGCAATGGTCTCGCGAAAAATCAAATTACGCAAAATTCTTTAACCAAAGAGTTTTTCTTTTAAGGTGTAGAAAAGAAAATTTAATTCCAAAAAAAGTACGTGGTATTCACTTTGATTCTCTGCATTTTAATTCTATTTCAGCACAGGATCAGTTCACAAACTTATCAAACAGTTTTCGTATGAAAACTCTCAATATTATGATTGACAATTTATGCACTCTAATTAGAAAATCTCAAAGACTTACACATTCGTTAGAAAACAAAATTACATCGCTACTACCAGCAAACATTTATACACCATTTTTTACATTTGAAAGTCAAAAAGTTCAAAGAATATTTCAAAATGACAAAATTAAATACAAAAACAAATTTAATTTCTTACAAATCTCTAGGGAAAACAATGTTGCAACTATTTCCAATACCAATACTAACCAAAAATGGTTTAAAAACCTTTCCGACACCAACATTCCGGACAATGTAGCAAAAATCGTCAGTTTAGGAAAAACATTTGGAGTCAACCCAAAAAAACAAGATACACCGGTCTTTCATTTCATAGCTGATATTGAATCAAACATAACAAAAATTGAGGAAGAACACAGAGACGAAACAAGACTAAAAATTGCTAACACTATTAATAATTTCACAAAAACGTCAACAAGCACTATTCCCCGAACGACTAAAAATATACAACCCACAAAAGAAATTAAAGAAACAGAACAATTTTCAAGACAACATCCAGACTTAGTTTTTCTTAAAGCAGACAAAGGGCACGTTACTGTTGCCATGAATAGATCACAATATGATCAAACAATGTACGACTTACTACACGACACGAACACGTATACATTACGAAGAAAAGACACAACAGCAACAATAGCAACGGAAGTCAAAAAGACATTAGACACATAGGAAAGGAAAAAATACATACTCCCGTATACTTCCAAAACTTTCCGATCAAATGCATATCATGCAGTACCTTCTAAGATTTACGGTTTACCGAAAATACATAAAGACGGGGTACCACTAAGACCCATTGTTTCTTATGTCGGCAGCCCCACATACAACCTAGCATCACTACTTCAGAACATTATTTCGAAAAATATAAAACCACCAAAATCGAGAGTACTCAACAGCTTCGAATTAGTTAAAAAAATGAAGCAAGCATCCCTTCCACCACATCACGTTTTTGCCTCTCTTGACGTTGTTTCTCTATTTACCAACGTCCCTAAAGAATACAACTAGGTAGAACATTAAACTTCCACTCCAACCATCCTTTACTCTACAAAAAAAGCGTTGTTTATAACTTAGTAGATAGAGCAATTCTATTATCCGACAATCAATTCCACCAACAAAATCTGGAAATTATCAGAAGTTCACTTTTAGACAATTGTTACCCTCTAGAATTTATTGCAAAATTCATTACAATTCGGGTCAATCAACTTAAACAGCAACACAGAATTCCACGCAACAACACAGCAGAAACCTCATTCATCAGTATACCATATGTTCAGGGTCTCTCAGAAAAGATTTCCGGTATTTTAAAGCCCTTCAATATCAAAACAGCATTTAAAAATAAAAACAACCTCTCTCACATTCTTAAATCCACGAAAGACAAATTACCAAAAACTGAAAAACGCCATCTTGTTTACAGCATACCCTGCAAACACAATACATGCAACGCAATCTACATAGGGGAAACATTACAAAAATTACACAAAAGAATCAAACAACACAAAACAAACATAAACAGACCAGGCAATGAACAAAACGCGCTAACCAAACATATTATAGAACATAATCACTTATTTGATTATGATAATACAAAGATATTAGATACAGAATCAAATCGACAGAAAAGGTTGGTGTTGGAAATGTGCCACATTTCTGCAAATCACAACTCAGCTAACCTTAAAACAGATATCAACAAATTATCTAGAATATACAATCCAATCATCAAAAGAAAGAATCATTAGAAAAACACCCATCAACAACCGTTTTAAATAACTAATCCTAACACTTTTCATTATTTTCCCATAAGTACACATAAAGGTTTAATTGTAATAAACATAAGGTTCATTAATCGGGGGGGGGGGGGCTCATTTTTCATGCTTTTTAGTATTTCTCTAATATTGAACGATTAAATCTGCCACTTTCTGTAAAATCCTTGGGAGGGGGGGGGGGGGGTTCCGAAAACCTAACACCTTCTCCGGTTTCTAAATATTAATATTTATTTGAATAACATTTGATACAGTTTTTAATATTTTTCTAATATTCAAAGATTAAATCTGCCACTTTCTTTAAAATCGTGGGGGGAAGGGGTTCCTGTAACTTCACACATTTTCCGGTTTATAAACATTATTATTTATTTCAATAATATTTGACACACTTTTTGGTATTTGTCTAATATTAAACTATTAAATCTGTCACTTTCTTCTAAATCGATGGTGGGGGGGGGGGGGCCTATAACTTCACACAATTTCTGGTTTCCATATATTATTATTTATTTGAATAATATTTGGTACACTCTTTATTATTTGTCTAACATTTAACGATTAAATATGACACTTTATGTCAAATTTGGGGGGGGGGGGTCCTATTACTTTACACATTTTCCGGTTTCTAAATATTAATATTTATTTGAATAATATTTAATTCAGCTTTTAGTATTTATCTAATATTAAACTATTAAGTCTGCCACTTTGTTTAAAATCGTGGGGGGGGGGGGGTTCTTATATCTTTACATCTTTTCCAGTTTCTAAATATTAAAATTTATTTGATTAATATTTTATTCAGCTTTTAGTATTTGTCTAGTGTCAAACGATTGAGTCATCCACTTTCTTTAAAATCGGTTAGCGAGGGGTGGGGGCCTATAACCTCACACCTTCTCCGGTTTATAAATATTAATATTCAATTGAATTATGGTTGATTCAGGTTCTAGTATTTGTCTTATATTAAACGATTAAATGTGACACTTTTTTTAAAATTATTGGGGGGGGGGTTTCCTAGAACTTCACACCGTTTCTAAATATTAATATTTATTTGATTAATAGTTGATACAGTTTTTGGTATTTGTCTAATATTCAAAGATTAAATCTGCCACTTTCTTTAAAATCGTGGGGGGAAGGGGTTCCTGTAACTTCACACGTTTTCCGGTTTATAAACATTATTATTTATTTGAATAATATTTGACACACTTTTTGGTATAAACGATTAAATGTGACACTCTCTTTAAAATTGTTTGGGGGGGGGGGGTATCTAAAACTTCACGCATTTTCTAAATATTAATATTTATTTGATTAATAATTGACACAGTTTTTGCTGTTTGTCTAATATTGAACGATTAAATCTTCCACTTCCTTCAAAATCTGCGGGAGGGGTGGTCCTGTAACTTCCCACCTTTTCCGGTTCCGAAATATTACTATTCAATTTCTTAATATTTCATTCAGTTTTTAGTATTTGTCTAATATTAAACGATTAAATCTGCTACTTTCTCTACATTAGTTGGGGGGGAGAGGTCCTATAACTTCACACAATTTCTAGTTTCCATGTATTAATATTTATTTGAATAATATTTGGTACACTCTTTATTATTTGTCTAACATTTAACGATTAAATATGACACTTTATGTCAAATTTTTGGGGGGGGGGGTTCCTATTACATTACACATTTTCCGGTTTCTAAATATTAATATTTATTTGAATAATATGTAATTCAGCTTTTAGTATTTGTCTAATATTAAACTATTAAGTCTGCCACTTTGTTTAAAATCGTGGGGGGGGGGGGTTCTTATATCTTTACATCTTGTCCAGTTTCTAAATATTAAAATTTATTTGAATAATATTTGATTCAGCTTTTAGTATTTGTCTAGTATCAAACGATTGAGTCATCCACTTTCTTTAAAATCGGTTAGGGAGGGGTGGGGGCCTATAACCTCACTCCTTCTCCGGTTTCTAAATATTAATATTTATTTAATTAATATTTGATACATTTATTGGTATTTGTCTAATATTAAACGATTAAATATGCCACTTTCTTTAAAATCGTGGGGGGGGGGGGGTTTCTACAACTTCACACCATCTCCGGTTTCTAAATATGAATATTTATTTAATTAATCTTTGATACAGTTTTTAGTATTTGTCTAATATTGAACGATTAAATCTACCACTTTCTGTGAAATCGTTGGGGGGGGGGGGGTTTCTACAACTTCACACCATCTCCGGTTTCTAAATATTAATCTTTATTTAATTAATATTTGATACAGTTATTGGTATTTGTGTAATATTAAATGATTAAATATGCCACTTTCTTTAAAATCGTTGGGGGGGGGGGGGGTTTCTATAACTTCACACCATTTCCAGTTTCTAAATATGAATATTGTTTTGATTAATATTTGATACAGTTCTTGGTATTTGTCTAATATTCAACGATTAAATCTGTCAATTCCTTGGAAATCGTTGGGGGTGGGGGGTGGGGGTGTCCTATAACTTCACACCTTTTCGATTTCTAAATATTAATGTTTATTTGATTAATATTTGATAAAATTTTAAGCATTTGTCAGGGTTGGTCGGTTTAAGTCGAGTGGATTGTGTTATATTTCTTAACAGATTTATTCCATTATTAATATAAAAAAGCTGATAAACACTTGTTTTTTTTTTTTTTTAAGAATGTTGCAACAGAATTATACACAGAAACTGGCTGTGTTCTTTTCCCGTTTTCCTAACTTTTCAACGGAATCAGAAAACCGACCGTTTCTTTAACTCAATCTCATCGTAAAATGTGACATCTGATGCAAAACATGTGTTGTTTAAATGCCCTACTCGCCAAGAGTCCAAAGAATGTCAAAACTCGTTTTATGAGTTTTGGTCCATTGGCTTGAATTCACACATTGCACACTTTTTCCCAAACCAAATAACAACAAATTTCTTCTTTTTCGTTGATTTCAAGCAGTTTCCTTCTCGACAGGGTACAAGTCAGTCGATAGTCTTGTAATTTTCTGCCGAGTTGAGAGACAAAAATCGGTTCGTGTTGCGTTTATCGGTGGTTTTTTTTTTTTTTTTTGCCCTTTACGTTGTGCTTTCTCTCGTGTCGTGTCCTTGCGGAATCGCATTCAGGTGTTTTAATGATAAGAGTTTTCCGAGCTTTGCGAATTGTGTCTCTGGTTCTATATACCAATAATCATAATATTAATAATAGTAATACTTTTCCTTGTGTCTTTTAAATTACAGTGCAGTTTTGTGTTACGAATTGTGTTTCTGTTCGTGTGCAATAATAATAATAATAATAATAATAATAATAAAATATTATAACAGTTTTGCTCCTTGTTTCATTTCCATTCAAGTGCAGTTCTGTGTTACGAGTTGTGTTTCTGTTCGTGTGTCATAATAATAATAATAACAATATTAATAACAACAGTTTCTCTTCCTTGTGTCTTGTTAATTAAAGTGCAGTTTTGTGTTGCGATTTGTGATTCTGTTCGTGTACAATAATAACAATAATAATCACAACAAACAAACAATATTATTAGTATTAAAAATATTGATAATAACAGTTAAATTTTTTTCTTGTTTGGTCTTTTTAATTAAAGTGCAGTTTTGTGTTGCAAATTGTGTTTCTGTTCACGTATAATAATAATAATAATAATAATAATAACATATTTTCAATTAAAGTGCAGTTTGTTTTGTGAATTGTGTTTCTATACGCGTGTATAATACTGATAAAAATAATAATAATAATAATAATTTCAAAAAATTATAGTAATATCAATATTATCAATTCTCTCTTTAACTTCATTCCGTCATTGACATTTAAACACAGCTTTGTTTCGTTCTGAAAATTCTTTAAACCTGGGTGCGAGGATTCAAGTGCTCGGTTTGAGTGCGAGTTTCTGCGTCATCGAGGTGGACCGCCTGCTGGTGCACACGGACTACAACCAGACTCTACATATTTTTGAGTTTTTTATTCGATTTAATTATTTATTCATATCATCATAAAAAATTTCATTTCATTTCATTTTCCACAAAAAAAATAAAAAAATAAAAAAATAAAAAAACATATATATATTTTTTATACAAATTATAATTTATATGCATGAAAATTTATTTTAAGTTGTAAATACGCTTCTATACATATTATTTCCTACATTCTTATTTTTTTAACTATTAACTTATTTGCACTGAAGAGGGCCCGCACTTGTGGCCGAAACGTTTGCCATCTTTCTGCGAAAAATTGTTTAATTTCTTACTTTTCAGGTACTGACCTCTAAACCAATAAAATATTTAAGTTGTTCCTGCAACATTATATAATGAGACGAGAGTCGTGTAAAGCGAGGAGGAAAAAATGAGTGGGACAGAGAGATAGAAGCGAGAAGAAAAAAGTAAAAAAGAATACACAAACTGAAAATGCCATAAAAAGGGCTGGAAGTTAGAAGAGAGAAAAGAGAGAAGGAGAGAGAATAGAGAGCAGAAAGAAAATAGAGAAAATTACAGAGCCGAGAAAAGCGAGGAGCGAAAAGGAAGAAAAGGGTAGAGAAAATAAATAATAAAGAAGAGAATACAGAACATAGAGAACCGATAGGACACTGAGAGATAAAAAAGAAGAAATGAGGAATAAGAAAAGAAAGATTGAGAGATCGAGAGACTGAAAGAAAAAAGCGAGGAAAGAACAGGGAATAGAGAGAGAAAGGAAAAATCCAAAAGAAGCTAGAACCTAGAAGAGAGAAGAGGTAAAGAGAAATAATAAGAGCACAGGGAGATAAAAGACAAATGCCAACAGCCGATAAATGGAAGAAGACGAAATAAAAGAAATAAGTGAACTACAATATTCAAATTCTGAAAAAGTTGTTCTTTTCTGGAAAAAAAGTCCGACGGAAGAACGAACCTTGTTCCCGATTAGTTTAAAAAGTTTCGTTTTTAATACAATAAAAATAAATCTAAAAAAATTTGTAAATACAAAAAGAAGAAGCAAATTTTCTCAAAATTGGCATTTTGTACAAGAAATATTGTAGTTTTTCAAGAAATTAACCAATTTAGAAAAACCCTGTGTATTTTGAAAGCTGAATAGACATACGTGAAGACATTTTTATTGACCTTTAAATTATTCGAAAAAAGTATAAAAAAGTATTTATAAAAAAAGTATTTATAAAAAATATTGTCAAAAGTATTTGAAATATTGTTAAAAGTAGGTATTATAAATTTTGTTATAAGTTACAAGTTTTTTTAGTTTTAAAAAGATCGCAAGTAAAAATCTGTAAGTAATTAGAATGAAAAAATTGTATTTTTACGCAAAATGTTTCTTTTTTTCGAAAAACTTTTTTTACAAGTGTAGTCAGTACATTTTTGCTTTGTAGGTTCAATTAAACCGTTCTTAACGAAAAAAAACTCCGGAAATTTATTATCCTGACTTTTTTAAAACGTAAACCGATAACTGAGGTACTTAATGACCTTAGACTAACTGCGTACCAGGGCCTCCAAGCCACCGTGCATTTCGTCTACACACTCTGTTTGCGGAACCGGTCTATCGCAGCGCTAGTGTCGCTGCGTACGTGAGTGACAGGTTGATTGTGTGTGTTCAGATTCTCAATTTGAAATTATTAATAATACAAAAGTATTTTTTTTTTATATTATTAGTCCAAAAAGTTATTGTTTAATAAATTAAATTTTTTTTGTGTCTAAAATACATTTTCTTCTCTGATTCTAACTAAAGAGTTGAAATAAAATCACACTGCAATAAAATTCTAAAGCGAATTTATTTATAAAGTGTAATATAAATTTTATTAATTTTTTCTACTATTATTTATTTATTATAATTATTTTATTATTTATTTTTTAATATTTATTTCAGTGGGAAGTAACTATTTGTGTCGAATTGAAAATAATATTAATAATTTAATAATGTCAATTACTTTTTTTATTTTAAAGATTTTACTCCTTTTTTGTCGACTATTTTCTAATTTTTCATATTTTGCTTTCCTAAAATGTTTCTCCATTTTTCAGTACTTTAATATTAAATGTTTTGGGTTTAAAAAATATACTATTTAAAATAATATTTTACAATTTTATATACATATGTGGAAAAAATTTTTATTTAAATCCCGGAAATCTGATCATTTTATTTTCAAAAAATCATGATTTTTATTTAGCCCTGCTTTCAAGAATAAAGTAAAATTTTATTTTATTTCATCTGTTCGTTTATTACAAATAATCTCCAGTTTTTCAGGGCCTGATTTAATAATAATAAAATTTTTATGTCAGGGAAAAGTCAGGGAAATGTCAGGGAATTTTATAAATTGACTTTTGTGTTTGTAACTTTTATGGAAATGTTAACAATAAATATGTTATGTTATTCTATAAACATGTTGTCTCCAATTTTTACATTCCTTAACATTATAATAATTATTTACAATAAATTCGGTTGTTTTTTTTTTTGCAATTAAAAAAATTAAGAAAATTTTGAAAGATTTATTATCTTTATAACTAGATTATGATAATTTGTAGCTTTTATAAATTATTTTTTATATTAAAATTAATAGGAAAAAGAAGGAGTTGAAATACAGAGCAAGTGTTTTTTTTTAAAGAAACGAACAACTTTAAGGCATTCAGATTTATCTTTTACAGTATTTTAGTATTGATCAATACTACATGATAAAATTAATTCATTATTATAATAATTTTTGAAATATATTTATTCGAGTGTAATTAAATTTAAATAATAATTTTAATAATTATTTAACGTATTAAATGAATAAAAAACTGTTATAGGACATGATAGAAAACCCCATTTTTGTAGTTAAAAATTTTAAAAAATTACAATATGCAGGGTGTCCACAAAAGTCAATTTATAAAATTCCCTGACATTTCCCTGACTTTTCCCTGACATAAAAATTTTATTATTATTAAATCAGGCCCTGAAAAACTGGAGATTATTTGTAATAAACGAACAGATGAAATAAAATAAAATTTTACTTTATTCTTGAAAGCAGGGCTAAATAAAAATCATGATTTTTTGAAAATAAAATGATCAGATTTCCGGGATTTAAATAAAAATTTTTTCCACATATGTATATAAAATTGTAAAATATTATTTTAAATAGTATATTTTTTAAACCCAAAACATTTAATATTAAAGTACTGAAAAATGGAGAAACATTTTAGGAAAGCAAAATATGAAAAATTAGAAAATAGTCGACAAAAAAGGAGTAAAATCTTTAAAATAAAAAAAGTAATTGACATTATTAAATTATTAATATTATTTTCAATTCGACACAAATAGTTACTTCCCACTGAAATAAATATTAAAAAATAAATAATAAAATAATTATAATAAATAAATAATAGTAGAAAAAATTAATAAAATTTATATTACACTTTATAAATAAATTCGCTTTAGAATTTTATTGCAGTGTGATTTTATTTCAACTCTTTAGTTAGAATCAGAGAAGAAAATGTATTTTAGACACAAAAAAAATTTAATTTATTAAACAATAACTTTTTGGACTAATAATATAAAAAAAAAATACTTTTGTATTATTAATAATTTCAAATTGAGAATCTGAACACACACAATCAACCTGTCACTCACGTACGCAGCGACACTAGCGCTGCGATAGACCGGTTCCGCAAACAGAGTGTGTAGACGAAATGCACGGTGGCTTGGAGGCCCTGCTGCGTACTGAAGACAAACTTGCGTACACAATTCGCGCTCACCTACTAAAATCAACTGTCAGGTAACTAAATTAAATTATGGTTAGGGTCCTCAATTGAAATTGACTCTGTATGGGTCAGGAGCCTACTGTAAATTTCGCATTTACTTTTTTGTAATTTTATATTCTTTTGCTATGAATTAAATATTGCTTCATAATCATATACAATTCCCAATTTATCAGACATATACAATGATCCCCACTCATGTGATAAAAGTTTTGAACAAATATTCCGATAATACCTATATTTACATATCTTTGCATTGAAAGAAAAATCTATTTGATTCTGTTAAGGGTGTTGGAAGGACAAAATATGCAAGCGTTCTCAAAAACACTTCCCCCGCCTCCCACACCCCTTTCCCGTAAATATCCACTTTAACCTTTTTTTTAAAAAAAACTGTACACTTTTCCGACAAAAGAATATAATAGAAGGGATTCGCAAGGAATGAGGAATCAGAAAATCAATTTGATTTTTTATTTCATTCTTTCCTGAATCGATAAAAAGTCGAGAACGGTGAGAAAATCCTGACGTGAGTTGACAAACGCTTGTCTCTATTCATCTGAAAACTGCACTTTGACAATTTTTTTTAAAAAAACTGTACACTTTTCCGACAAAAGAATATAATAGAAGGGATTTGTGGGAAAGAAGGAATCTAAAAATAACTTCGATTTGTTATTTAATTCTTTCCTGACTCGATAAAAAGTCGAGAACGGTGAGAAAATCCTGACGTGAGCTGTCAAACACTTGTCTCTATTTACCGGAAGCACTGTATTATGACAATTTTTTTCGCAAAAGCTATACACTTTACCGTCGAAAGAAAATGATAGAAGGGGTCTACGGGAAATAAGGAGCCTGAAAATAACTTTCCTTTTTTTGTTTTATTATTTCCTGACGCGATGAAAAGTCGAGAGCGGTGAAGAATTTTGACGTTTTCAGTATCAAAATGTCAGACACCAGCCCTGTAACATGGCGCCGCCCTAGTGGCGAATAATCTTATTATCTTATGTTATACGGCTGGTGGCTGGTGTCTGACATTTTGATACTGAAAACGTCAAAATTTTTCACCGCTCTCGACTTATCATCGCATCAGGAAATAATAAAACAAAAAAGGAAAATTATTTTCAGGCTCCTTATTTCCTGTAGACCCCTTCTATCATTTTCTTTCGACGGTAAAGTGTATAGCTTTCGCGAAAAAAATTGTCATAATACAGTGCTTCCGGTAAATAGAGACAAGTGTTTGACAGCTCACGTCAGGATTTTCTCACCGTTCTCGACTTTTTATCGAGTCAGGAAAGAATTAAATAACAAATCGAAGTTATTTTTAGATTCCTTCTTTCCCACAAATCCCTTCTATTATATTCTTTTGTCGGAAAAGTGTACAGTTTTTTTAAAAAAAATTGTCAAAGTGCAGTTTTCAGATGAATAGAGACAAGCGTTTGTCAACTCACGTCAGGATTTTCTCACCGTTCTCTACTTTTTATCGATTCAGGAAAGAATGAAATAAAAAATCAAAGTGATTTTCTGATTCCTCATTTCTTGCGAATCCCTTCTATTATATTCTTTTGTCGGAAAATTGTACAGTTTGTTTGAAAAAAAGGTTAAAGTGGATATTTATGGGAAAGGGGTGTGGGCGGGCGGGGGAAGTGTTTTTGAGAACGCCTGCATATTTTGTCCTTCCAACACCCTTAAGTAAACAATTTACGTGAAACATTGTTTGCATTTTTTAACAACAGTTTAATCTACGGTATATTTCTATACTAAAAGATTCTATTCTAGATGTTTCTTTTATCATTCATATAATTACATGTATACAATAAAGTTGACAATTTATACAACGAAAGTGAATATTAAGTTTTAAATAAACAAATATGATTCTTTCTCGGTTTCTTCCTAACCTTTGTCTTTATGAGCACATAAGTAAAAGAAAAGGGCGCACAGAGCGCGCCATTGTTCAGGAGCGGATCAAGCGGGGGGCGATCGCCCCTCCCAAAAGCCTTAGATTATCATATGAGAGAGAAAGAGATAGCACTATATTCTTATCTCTTTCTATCTCATATATCGCCCCCTCCAAAACTCTCGTCTGGATCCGCCTTTGCCATTGTTAGTGCTAGTTTTAATTACATTTTTTGTTTCTGAAAAAATTGGCTAAGCGTCGTGCTGCCACAATGGCCCGGATTGAAAATTTGCTGTTCAAAGTCCTCCATAGCAATTTCTGACGAATTTAAAGAAATTTTTTTTTAAAACACTCAGTATAAAATTATTAGTAATATAACTACTTTCGATTTTTAATTTTCTTTTGGCATTTTTCTATTATTTAAGGTATTAGTCGCGTGAAATGATTTTCATCAGATTTTTTTAAACCTTTGAATCTGTATTCATGAGGTATTTATCTATAAAATGAGATCTATCCTATCAATTTTAACCACTTCTGAGTTTCAAAATATAAATTCAAAGTTTATACCTTTTACATGCAATAGCACTAAATGCTTGTAAAAAATGTCTCTTATATTCATTAATACAAAAACAAGTCGTCAGATATTTAAATAAAACTACTATGTTACACATTGAGATAAAGTAAATCCTTTAAAAAAAATTAACTTTATTGACCACGCCGAATAAAAAATACAATAATTTAAAAATTCAAAATTTTTAATTTTTACGTGGTTTCATTGAAAAATGACGTAAACGGGTCAGCAATACATCACGATAACTTATAGTACATGACTCAAAATCGTGAAAGTTACATATATTACATTAGAAGAGGTCACAAGGAAGCAAGTGAGTTGATATTAAAGTTTCTTTATTGTTCTTTTTATTTTGCGGGAGTTTTGCGGGAGCATTTACGCGTCTACTACCTTAAACAAATAAATTGAAAAAACTGTTGCCATTGACTAATTTTTGAGTGATCATTAATTAAAACTACTTTCGAATCATATTTAAATAATCATAATTGATGGAGAAATATTTGTTAAGTATCAAAAATGAATAAGCAAATAGTAATAATTATTATAAACAATTACTTTTTATTAAAATCTAAAAATATTAATTGATCTTTAAAATTAATAATTTTCTGATACAAAGAATTGCAGAACCTGCAATGAACTAGTCCGAAATACGTCCGGAAATAATCCAAATTAGTCTGATATTAGTCTGACACCAAAATTTTGATCGGAAATAAATCCGAAACAGTCCTAACCATGTCCAGCAATCGATTCCGAAATTATTTTAGGTTAAAGTGAGATACGTTTTTTGTCCGTCCACATTCGGAATTTGTCCGGCACGCATTTTAAAAACCGTTTTTAGTCTGGTTAAGTTAGGATTTTGTCCCGCAGTAAATTCCGAAATTATTTGTAGTCTAATTGAAATCCGTTTTTCGTCCATTCATATCCGAACGTTGTCCGGCACAAATTTAAAATCGGACTTAAATCTAGTTTAGTCTGGAATTTGTCAGACAGTCAATACCGAAATTATTTATAGGCAGAGTGAAATTCGTTTATCGTCTTGTCACGTCTAGGATTTGTTCGGCATAAAATTTAAAATCCGATTTAAGTCTGGTTTAGTTCGTCATTTGTCCGGCAGTCGATTTCCAAATTTTTTATATTTAAAGTGAAATCTGTTTCTAGTTCTTTTAAATCCAGAAGCTCTCTGGCACAAATATTAAAATACGTTTTAAGTCCGATTTTATTCGGAATTTGTCCGGCAGATAATTCCAAAATTATTTACAGTCACAATGAAATCCGGTTTTCGTCCATTCACATCCGAAATCTGTCCAGCACTAATTGTACAATCCGCTTTAAGTCTGATTTAGCACGGAATTTGCCAGGCAGTCGATTCCTTTAATTATTTGTAGTCTAAGTGAAATCCGCTTTTTGTCCGTTTACATCCGAAAGTTGTCCGGCAAAAGAGCACGTCTAACATTGTTGACTACAGTATAGAGTTCTATTTTATCCCCCATATTTACTAAATTAACAAAATAACTGTTTTTCAAAATTATAAGTAAAACAAACATTCATGACACACTTCATGACTTACTCTTAACCACGTAGACGCTAACGTTTTTAATGAATTTGAGAATCGTTTTAACAAAATGAATGGCGGAAATGATGACCTTGTCGACAATCATAACGGCGATAATAATTTACCAAGTCATGATATCAGTCGCGCCAGCAGTCGTCTTAGCAGTCGCCATGGTAGTCGTTCTGGCAGTCGAGCCAGTAATCCTGAAAACGGTCAAGGAAATAGTCATGCTAGTGACCGTGCTAGCTTACACAATTATGAGCAAAGACTTAACAAAAATATAAATAATCCCGGTCAAAATTTACCTCAACGTGAATGTCCGATTAATGATCCATCAAATAGGGTTGCCAATTTAAATAAACATATTGACCGACGTGAGAATTTAGAAAGACCTAAAAGAAATACTTCCCGGCCTAATACACAAAACGAACGTTTAGAATATCAAGTAGAAAATGAATATAACCGCGACGACAGACCACGCGAAACCTTTGCTGGAAAAATTAGAAAGTAGGGAGTAATATTCGACAGTACGTCTTATCTCTTTGGTTTCCTTAAAAGGATCGAAGAATTGAGTCTAAACTACGAAGTTCCTTTAAATAATTTAGTATCGTGTTTTATTAAAAGGTAAAGCTATTTTATAGTACCGGAATAATAGGCGTAATTGAGAATTTTAAAAAGATTTTGAATGTGATATTAAACAATTCTTTTTAACTGCAAATATCGACAGACAACTCGAGGAAGATATTCGGAATCGTACATTTGGTCAAAAAGAAAATGCACACGATTTTATTATCGCGTTATAGACATTGATTCGATGTTACGGTGCAATGAGTCAAGAAAGCGAAATCGAACGATTATATCGAAATTTGCGTCCCGAATATAAACGGTTCATTCGAATATAGACGGGATGAAATAAAAACGGTTTCGGATTTAATAAAGGTGGAAAAGAAAAAGGAATTATTTTTCATAGCTGCAAAAACTTACAAACCTCCGCCATCATCGCCAAACTCCCAAAATCGAACCGAAGACACGAATACGAGAAAACCAAAGAAAACGTTACAGGTATAAATAATTATTCGCGAGAATTATGTTGTTGGCGTTGCGGCAAACGGGGACCTATGCGTTCAGATTGCAAAGATCAGCGTAGAAAATTCTGTTCTTGGTGCTGTAAAATGGAGTTTTCTTTTCAGACTGCAATTGTCCGAAGTCGAAAAATTTCAAACTGTCCGATTTCAGAAAACCAGCAATAATTCGGTCCCGCAACGAAATAGGACTGGTCGAAAAACTCTAGTAGAATCGAAGCAATAATCAGTCTTAACGATGCGCGAATATATGAAAAGATTCACCTGGAAGATCACACGTTTCATGCTCTCATAGAGACAGGTGCAAGTCGTTCATATATTATCGAAAAAGTGTTCAATGAAATAAAACGTTTAAAAATAGCAGAATTAAAACCCGCGAATTTTATCGCAAGATTCGCCGGCAATCGTTGCGCACTAATACTCGGAACCGTCGACATTAAAATCGTCTTTTGTGGAATAATTCAAGAAGTAACATTCCGAGTTTTACTTAAAGGGGTAAGGCGACTGTCGATGCTTTAAAAAATTGTTTTTTTATTGGATAGAAAAATTCTTTGAACCTTCTAGAACACAGGGAAAAAAGTTTGGAACCTGTTTTTGTTTCAGATTAAACTTTTCGACAACTATTTTTAGTGCTACGAAGCACCTCGTGCAAAACATGCTCTGAGAAAATGTCTACAACGCCGCTATTTTGAGATATTTTTCAACTAAAAATATTTATTTTGTTCACTTTAAAACATACCTAATAACATAATATTATTCTCTTACTTTTTCTTCCACAAAAAAAAAATCGATAAAAGAGTCTAATTTTATCCGTTTACAGTGGTGTAACGCCAACGCGTTTTTCTCAAAACACGGCTTTTGAAATCAGCAAGCAGCATAACTATAACAATTTTCAATATTTTTAATCGGGTTTTTTCCTGCATCTTTATAATAACATTTCAAAGGGAATAACGTACAGGATTTTCGATAACTTAATTTAAACATTTGTTATAAACAATTAAGTTCCGATTTTTTTTTGGTCGAAAAATGAGTTTTTTTTTCAAATGCTTCTAAAATTTCACAAAAATCAATATTTTTTAAAATTCGTAAGTTATTCTCTAGCTATACTCATGTAGATTAAAAAAGCTTTTATTATTTTGTTCTGGATTAAATTTTGCATCCTGTGTGCTGTTTGCCGCGGTACTCCTCCAAGAAAACATGTATTACAAAAATGGCTCCAGTGCCTCCATTTTGAAATATTTGTTATTGAAAATTTGTCAAATTTAATTCAATATGTAGATAATAACTTCCCAATTCATTATAATTGTATTCCCTTTTCTTCCATTAAAAATTTTTTTTTGAAGAAACGTGTTTTTTTCGCGTTTACAGTGTCCTTACCCCTTAAGCTCGATTCGGATTTATTATTTAGCTTAGATATTATGAAAGCGCTAAACTCATCAATTTAATTCCACCAATCCAACTGCGCCCGTAAACAAACAACTCATAACGAACCATAAATGATATCGATGCAGCGTTACAAATTATACACGACGATATTAAACTTTCCGAAAATAGTAGACAACCGACTATAGCGTGTATGCATATGATTAAACTAAAACAAACTGAGCCGATAAATTTTAGTTCTGCGCCCGTGTAATTCTGCGATGCAAAAATTAAAAGACGAATCTGGAAAAAGGATTAAATGCCATGTGATAAAGATTTAAATCCTTTTTTTTCGTCAAGACTGGTTATTGGTTATCAATAGAAACTTTTTTTTTGGCCCACCCTACTGTGCACTGGGACGTCTGTCCGCCCGTTTAGTGTGAGCTGAAAATACTTTGATTAAAACATTTTTTTGTGACATGTTTCGTATGATTATTAATAAAGTGAAAGATAATATTGACTTTTAAGGTTTACTTATTTAATAGTTTATACTATTCCGCTTGGAAAAAACGCATGTGGAATTGAGTTTATGGAAATTCCGCATGCGGCATAGTGTTTTATGAAAATTCTGCATGGGAAATGCCAAATTTTCAAAAAATAACATTCCTCATGCGGTATTACCATAAAAAACAATTACGCATGCGTAATTGTCATAAAATACTATTCCGCATAGGGGCAATCCACAAAGCATGTGATACTTTAGGGAGAGGGTGGGGGGTGTCAGAAAAATATCACGCATGCGTAATTGTCATAAAACGCTATTCCGCATGCGTAAATTATCCTAAAGATACGCTCCCAGCTCGGCGTCTGCCTGCCTGCGCGTGCAACCGACATGAGAGAGAAGAAGACGGAAATATAGTTCCGTCTTCTTCTCTCTCGTGTCGGTTGCACGCGCAGGCAGGCAGACATCGAGCTGGGAGCGTACCTTGAGACACTAGGCAAATTATTATTGTACAAATAAAACAAATCAGTCAAATAAAGTTTGTGGTGATGTAAAGTTCACACGCAAATTCCTTGAAACTGCAGACGTACTTTAATAAGGGACGACAGTTGAACCGAATTGTGGGGTTGTCAGGCACCCAAAAGTGGGAAAGCATTTGTACCAAGTTCATGGTAGCTCTGTCGCACCAGTACTGGGTGTGCTGATGACCCAAAGGTTTTTCGGTGTAGAATGAACCTTGGTGCGGCGAGCTTATTCGCATTCGATAACAATTTCTTTAATTTTCAATTTACAATCATTACACAACTAAAAAGGTTTTCAATAGATTTCAGAAAAATTGTAAATTCTATTGCCTTCAATTGGGAAGTCGGAAAATAGTGTATCACGAATGGTTCAGATTCTAAATTAGTTTCTCCTATTTTATTTTAAATGGTTACCTCGTTAATTTGTCCCTTTGGAAAAAATAATAGAAAGTAATTCAGAATATGAATTATTTTTAATGCACTATTTTTCGACTTTCTATAATTGAAAGCAATAGAACTTTTTATTTTTCTTAAATCCATTAAATCCCTTTTAGTTGTCTCCATCGAAGAAAAATTTAAAAACGAGTGCCCGATCATGTCCGTACTTCGACAGGCTCTATCCAGTTTGCAAAAAGAATGCTAAATTATTTTTATACTAAACCGGACTCTATTCGGATTGTAAAAGAATTGGCAGAATATTTTCGTGCTAAACCAGACTCTATTCGGATGTAAAAGCGAGTGCCATATTATTTTCCTGCTAAACTGGATTCTTTCCGGATTTGAAACGTGTGACGGATTATATAAGTACTTCACCGGACTCTTTCTGGATTGTAAAAAGAATGTCAGATTATTTTCGTACATATTCCGGATTCCATTTCAAATTAAGAATTAGTGACGGATTACCTGACTCTTTCCGGATTAAATCCACAGTTTACATGTATATTCGATTTTGAAAATTGAGCATTATTGTTAGGATATCTTAGTCGATGTAGGTACTGCGTTTCGTGCGTAACATCCTGTGTTCGATTACCCTTATGCCTGCGATTTCTCACCTTTAATATAAATGAGGGGCTGGATGCAATAAGGGGATACGCGCGGCTTTCGAAGTCTCCTGTTTCTGCCGGAGACTCGCTGTACGCGGGGCAAACGGAAGCCTCGTGTATTCCCTTATTGCATCCAGCCCCTCAAATGTTGTAAATAATCGATGTAATAAAAGTATGACAATTTGTGTAATGTTAAGTTACAAACATTGTTTAAAAACGATTTAAAGAATAAACAATTTTTTTTTCTTTTCCGACTAATTCCGGATCCAAACAAGGTTTTTCTAGGAGGTTGTATATAAGATAGAAATAGATAACACCATAGTTGTCTCTTTCTTTATCGTATAAATATAAAGCTCAAGGGGTGGTCATGACCTGCAAACCACCATGCTGGATCCGCCACTGTCTACATCTGGATTTAACCAAAATTTCGGACCAGATTAGTTCCGGGCTACTAAATTCGGATTGTATACGACCTGATTTATTTCGAATGAGACCGGACTAAATTTGGATTGTTTACGACCGGATCATTCCGGATTTCACCTGACTAAATTCGAATTGTTTACGACCGGATCATTTCTTGATTTCTCCGGACTAAGTTCGGACTAATGCCAGAACTGGAATTAATCCGGACTTTTTCGGAATTTTGTCTGGAATTTGTCCGGATTATTTTTAAGTAGGGATATCAATACTTAATTAATCATAAAGTAGTGATTAAGTTATAAAACTAAACAAAAGTAAATAAATAATTAAGATATTTTTATAGATATTTTGCGCAATTGTATTTGCAGAAGAAATTTTTGAAGGTGAAACGTTTGTAGCTCATCCAAAAAAGCCAACTGGTGAATTAGAAATAGAACTTCGACCTCCAAAAGACGGACCAATTGACATTCATATGAAAACATTTGTGGGAAGTTCGGGTTCTGATTTATTACAAGTATGATTTTATATTAAATTTGTATTTACTTTTACTTACAAAATAGAACGATTAGTTTACAGATAATAATTAGCGACGCTCTAATGTTAATGTTTTACTTTCTAGCTTAAAACCCTAAGCAAACCTTGTTGCGATCTGATTCTCTGATATAATGAATCTGCACTTAAAATTTGGACTACGTTTACTTCGTAGTTTTCGTCGTAGTTTACTGCGACGTAAACGACATCGTAAAGACTACGGAAATTACGTTGTTTTACCTACACTGACAAAAAAACTCTTGAATTAATAGTATATGGGCGATTCTTCAGAAACCGGTCACTTTCGAGAAAACAAATTTTTTTTTCGTAAGTGATTAGAAATTTGAATTTTTTTAGTAATTTCTATTTATTGAGATCAATAGAAGTTATATATGTAAAGTAATTACGCTACAAAACTATTTTAAAGGCACTGTGAAGACTTTTATAGGAAAACGTATTTTTTACATTTAGTACCATTTTTGAATTCTTCGTTAGTGATGGAAATAAATGAAAAACTTTAAAACGTAGCTCAGATTAGAGATAATAACATTGTGTACCACATTTTGTATATATTTTGTAAATAAGTAAAACAACTAAACAACTATAAAAAAAATAAAAAGTTTGTGTCACAGATAAACATAATTAATACTTAATACATAATTAAATGTATAAAGCGAAGAAAACTTTTAACTATATTACCAATTTTAAGTAAACTTTCAGACACAAGTCCACTTTTTTCTTACTTCGCATCAATTGCATGTAAATGTTTTCGCACGATAAAGGACTCCACGACAAAGGAAATTTGTACAAAATCTATTCATACATATTTTAAACAAAAGCAAATAAAAACCGTCTTGGCACAAAATTTTGTCCTTCCCATCTTTAAGTTTTCATCCGTTCTTTATTGATATTTATATTAAACTACTAAAGTTATGACAAGACAAAGGAACTAATAAAAATAAGCAGTATTTTTCTATTGTTTTTATTTTAAAATAAGAAAAAAAATTATTTCACAATTTCTCTTGGGGATTTGGCAATAACTATGTTTTTTCTTTGACTTCCTGATAATTTTGAGATGAAAAGTGCACGTCTTACAGTTTATTTATACACGATTATCCTTTGTCGTGCTCACATGAAGATTTTTACAGACACTTATATTTTAATTATTATTAATAATTATATTGATGTAATGAAAAATTGCATCAATAAAAATTGAACTTTTTGAGTTAAACTTTAAAAATATCAATCGAATAATTAAAGATAGTTCTGTTTTTATGAGTTATATCATTTTGAAGTTTGGTACTCAGAGGTTAGGACATACTGAATTGCTGTTTTAGTAGTTAAATATTTTCTTTACATTAAATTTGTGTACAAAATTATAGTCTTTTCTTATGTATAATAGTTAAGGAATGTTTAAATAATATTTTCGTCCATTATTGATAATCAAATGTTAAGATGTTTAAAAGATACAATACGAAGACATAAAATTGCCCACTTTACGAAGAATCACCCATATAATATTGCTTTGCCGCATTCAATGGTATCATCGACCCCGATCAGATGAAATGTATTTATAGTAGTTTTGAAAGTATATCGTATTAACTATTATAAATTGCATTATAAATTTTATAGCATATCCTTACAATTGAACAATATTCTGTTTGATTTAACATAAAAGTGTTTGATTTAATAGCATAATTTTGTTGTTTTTATGAAGAAAAGGCAAAATTAATTGCGAATTTCGAAAAGGGCTCAACTCGGATTTTTATCAATTTTCACTTTTTTGCATTTTTTGCTTTATTGCACATTCATTAATGTTTTCTCAAAAGGAAAACTTCATTCGATGTACTTCTCGTGGAAAAAAAGCGTTTAAAGATTTGCCGATTTTAAATGAATTTCGAAAAGGGCTCAATTCTGAAAGAAAAATTTAATCTAATAAACGTGAAGTTGTTTCTTTATTTGACTTATAACCAAAGAAAAAATATTAAAAATACAATTCGTAAATAAACTCGAAAATAAATCAACATTATGAGTTCAAGCAGCTCAGAAAATGAAGAGATTGTTAATAAAAAAAAAAGAGAAATAAGAAATGATGAAAATTATAAACATGTAGTAATCAAAAAAGCTAAAGTGAAAGGGTTAAGTCACGAAAACCATGTAGGCGAATTAATTCCTGAAAGAAAAACTGGACCTAATTGCATGTAAGTGATTGTTTATTAAATTTTAATATACTTAGAAATGATAAAGTATTTCAATTTTTGTTAAAAAAACTCATAATAAAAATTAAATAAATAAAAAAACTTATATAAATATTGAATTTGTATTCTCAGGTGTCGTCAAGAATGTTTCGACTTGTCTGAAGATATTAAAGATAATATTATTAAGCGAATTAATGATTTCAACACGAAAAATGAACAGGATATTTATTTACAGTCATTAATAAAGGTGAATTCTTTACAGGATACATCAAAACGAATGGAAATTGATTCAGAGGAGGACCCCAATTCTAAAAAATCGAAACTTCAGAACTTTTCTTATAAATATTACGTTGAAATAAACGGAAACGAAAAATTAAGCTGTAAAAAAGCATTTTTAAGTTTGCATGGTGTGACGGACAAAAGAATAAGAAGGTTAAAGGACCTAAAAGTAAAAAATAAAATTCCTCACGACGAACGTGGAAAATCTGCAGGTTCTAGGAGTAATATTGTGCCAGGAGAAAAGTGTGCTTTGATTCATCGGTTTGTGGAATCTATTCCAATTAAAGAAATCCACTATTCAAATAACATCGTGACACGTTATTTATCCTCTTCATTAAATACAAAAATATTACATGAGAGATATTGCTTGGATCATCCCAATCAAAAAGTAACCTACCAATTTTTCAAAAGTTATTTCAATAAAAAATTTGATTTGAAATTTGGAAGGCCACAAATAGATGTATGTTCAAAATGTGAACAAATTAAAGTTAGGTTGAAAACTCCTCATATGGACGAAAATTCAAAAAATGAAGCTAATATTGAACTTGAAAGTCATAAAAGCGAAGCCTCCAAATTTTTCAAAGAATGCCAAAAGCAGGGCAGCACTATCATGGGATTGACGTTTGATTACATGCAAAATCTCCCACTACCGCGTCTACCAGTCCAAGAAGTGTTCTATTCTCGCCAACTATGGGTTTATGAATTTTGTGTGCATAATATGAAAACAGGAAAAGCAACTTTTTACTCTTATCACGAAGGTCAAGCTCTCAAGGGGTCCAACGAAGTGACATCGTTTTTGAATGATTATATTCAAGAAAACGTTCCTGAAGAAATAAAAGTATTACACTTGTTTTGTGATGGCTGTCCTGGACAAAATAAGAATATTATCGTTATTAAATTTCTATTGTCTTTAGCAGCCAGTTGAAATATAAAAATTGTTCTCTATTTTCCGCAAAGAGGACACTCTTTCAACGATTGCGATAGAGATTTTGCGACTGTAAAACGTAAAATTAAAAGAGAGGACCGTTTATTCACTCAAGAGCAGTATGTTGATTTAATACTTGGTATTGCCAAAAATGAGAAATTTAACGTTAAAACAATGATATATTCCGACATCATAGACTTCAAATCGTGGGGTAAAGTTAATTTTAAAAGTAAACCTTTATCAGAAAAAAGCTATGGGAAAACGTTAAGAAGAATGATAAAGTTTCCTTCCAAGTGTCAACTTTTTTCGAATTCACTTTTAACCCTGAAAAACCAGGTATACTTTTATGCCGTCCCAACATTAGCAGTGAAATAGGCATTGAAACTTTTTGCTTCTTAAAAAGAAAAAATGTTTGTGCAAAAATTCCTTGCAATCAAGAATTTCCTTGCTATTCCTCAAAGTTGCCAATTAACAGATTGAAAATAATCGATTTGCAGAAATTAAGACAATATATTCCACAGGAATACAGAAATTTTTATAAAGAAATTTTTCAGTGGCCGACAAGTACAGAAGCTGACAACGACTTTGAAGAAGAGTTGTAATTGAAAAAATGTTGTTTAAAAAAGTTTGTTTTTAAATGTTACAACTGTTTTAGAGTTTAAAACAATTAATTATGTTTTAAAATTATAAAAATAAATAAATAAAATGTTTTTTCATACTGAAAAGCTTCATTAATATACTTTCATAATATTAAAACGATTAAATTTTTTTCATGAATTTCGAAAAGGGCTCAACTCTGACACCTATAATATCAATTTTCTCCAACACACTTTAATTTAAGACAATTATTTTATCATTTTCTCATACAGAATAGCATCTAATTACAATTAAAAAAAAAACTGGACTCTTTTAATTTTTGCTGTTTGAAATAAAACGTTTTTTATGTCTCCTGTAAAATTTAAAAAAACCGAGTTGAGCCCTTTTCGAAATACGCTATTCAATTCTATAGTATACTTTAACGAAGCAAATGTGACGCGATATGAAGAAAGAGACCTATGCAGCAAAAATTTTTAGGTCATGTTCACTGATAGTTTTACCTTGATTAAAAGTTATTTCTCAATTATATAAAATTAAAATCAGTTTTTATTAAACAATTTGGACGGAATGTAGACGGAAACATCAGTAGTTTGTATTGAGAGTTAATCTTCTTTCCGTATTTTTATTCCGAAAATCACAAACATTAACTACAATCTTTTTTTGCTTGGTCTCTTTTTTCATAACGCGGCGCCTTCACTCACATGATATTTAGTTTCGTCTCGGTTATATTTTGATTGCGCATACTTCTGTGTCTCTGGCAAGAAGAGTTTAATTGAAATGAATAAAAACAGTTCTAAATGTAGTGTGATTTTGGACATTTTTAATCCAAACTAATGTCTTTTTTAAACTTTGACGATTTAATTCTTTTGGAGAGAATTTCCGTTACGTAAATATATGGCATGAAAATGTCATACGCGCTTGACGTATAAATGACGTTCTTTCGCGACGTCAAATAAATCACGCCAGAAAATTGCGTCAGAGAAATTACTTAAATATAAAATGACACAAATCAGTAAAATAATTGATTTTTTAAGAAATGAAAGAACCTTAACAGCAAATATGGGGGGACAAGGAATCAAACTCGGGTTAAACGCACGCTAGTGAGAGACCTATCTACTGAGCTACTCGACCGACTATCAAAGAAAAAAATTCTTTTAAGGTGTAAGAGATTCTATTGGAAAACCCAATCCCGGTAATTGTCGAGGAATAGGCAAATTTCCTACAATACCCTATTCCCTACTGAACTGCGAAATATAGGAAAAAGTAATTGCTTTCTATAGTCGTCAGAGAGAAAGCAAAAGAAAAGAATTCAGTATTCCTCATTTTTTGAATGCGCAAAGCTTCAACGTTCCACCCAAAAAGCGGGATCCTATTCTCTTGAATCGACAACATAAAAATTTTGAAAGCGCATTGAAAAACATAAGAACTAAGCAATCTTGTTAGTTGCCGTTAGCGAGCGAATTTAAAGAAACGAAATGATTGACCAATAACAGAAAGTACATTGGTGGTATTTGGGTGTTCATAAATTCGTTTTTTAAGGCGCGTTTTGTTTCACCTATATAACACACTGAGCTTCCTTGTTTTATGCTTAAAAATAAATTGTAAAAGAATTCCCTGGCAAAACGGCGGGACCTAACGTGGACCTCTTAAGTGCCCGCTAGGTCCCTTTGTGGCAGGCTCGGGGGACGTTAGGTGGACCTAACCTGTCGTTGAGTCCTCCTTACGTCCCGCCGTTTTGCCAGGGTTTGAAGTCCGATAATGCGTTTTTATCTATGATATAAAATATACACACTTCTGTTTTAGATTTTTGAAAGCTTGTTTTTCCAAATTTAAGCACACAGAAAATTCAAGGTAGAATATGGTTCTCCTGATCAAAGAGCATACATAAAATATGTCCTATTAATTTTTAGAGTTTCGTGGCCCAGGGCCGAAACCCTTTTAACGAGACTTTGGCGTCCGTCTGCCCGTTCGTCGTGCACAGCCAATAGCAGTGCACGCTTAAGACTTAAGACTTAAGCATAAGACAAGAAGTAACATTTCTCTTAGGGCTGCGCACGATACGATACGATATTTGACAGAGTCTCGTCTCGGTCTCGAAAAAATGGAAAATTGATGGTCTCGTCTCGGTATCGTCTCGGTCTTGTCCCGCTTGGTATCGTCTCGGTATCGCCTTCATAATTGTGGTCTCGTCTGGTCTCGATCTTAAAAACTTCGAAAAAATAAAACATAGTAATTGCAGAATACAATTGTCAACTTATTTATTATAAAAATAAGATGTTGTTTAAAATGTGAAGCTGGCAAGCAGAAAAATTAACAATAAGTGAAATTTTGGACAATACTTTTGTAACGATTTTCTTATTTAGAAATATTCTTAAAATCGCAACAATAAAATTAATCATTAAGAGTTTCAAATTATATAAATAAAAAAGACAAAATTTAATAAATATTAATTACGAAGACAAAATATCATAAAAATAAAAGTCGGAAATTCACGTCAAATTAATAAAAATATATTTAGTCAAAATTTAATAAAAATTCACAAAGAATTAAAGTCAACGAATAAAATAAATTTAAAATTAACCGACACACACATACTTTTTCCACACAACGACTGACTAATAATTTATATATAAAAAATAATAACAATAGAACTATACAAAATATATAGATAGGACATAATTTTCATTGATATACAAATAAATAAATAAAATGAACGAAACAATTAGACAGACAAACAATTAAATAATATAAGACTTATCGTTCCGGCGTTTCATTTGAGTTTCTTCGAGAATGGAGGCGATTTTTGCTGGGCGTGAGTGTTGACGAGCAGACATGGGAATTCCCTTTTTTAGCAGCATTTTTAATAGTGGTCCACTTTTGCATGACAATATTGTTGAGAAACTGACCTTTTAGATTCCATTTCATTTTGCCCAAAAATCCGCCCCATCATCCTCTTTCACTCGAAAATCATCACATAGTACAAAAATCGCCACACTAATTAAAAAGATCCAAAAAAATTAATTATTAACAAAAATCACACGAAGACACTTTAAAAACACAAAATAAATAAATTAATCAAATAAAATAACCACCTCCGTGCTGCCGGCGACACATGTAAGTCGTGACGATTTTCACTTGATTATCCGGAAACGATTGTGAGGACGATGGGCACGGAAGAAATTATATTAAAGTCAAATTTCCCCCCTCCCCTCGTCAGTCCCCACGCCCTTAATACATTCTGGCGCCCTGGCAATGAAAAGACTTGTCCTTATACTTTAAAATTCAAATTAAAATATTTTCGTCGCTAACATTGAATCCCTTCACTTTTAAACCGATACTTCACTTTCTTCTTCGACAACCTCGACTTCTATACTTGCATCCAAGAAATAATTTTTGGTATTCAATCATCAGTTGAAGAATCTTGTTAAAAAAAGATCAGTAATCTACATTTTCATTTTCCGATATGATTATTTTTTTATAACTTAATTAAATATTTTTGAAAAAAGGCTAGTCGAATTATACATTATTTAGCTTTTAAAAATAGATATCTATATCTGTTATCCGTAGTAAAGAGTTTATAATTATAGTTACTTCCCTATTGCGGTCTCGGCGAGAGTCTCGCCGAGATTCGCTTTTTTCGTGGTATCGTCTCGAAAATTTTTTGGGGGCCGAGACCGAGACTGGTCTCGGTATCGTGCGCAGCCCTAAATTTTCTCTAGCGCCAGAAAAAATACCTATCTTTGATAATTTATTTTGGAAAAATGAGAAAAGGAATAGGATTTCTTTTCAGAGGGTTTATTTAATTCATATTGAAAAGTAAAAAATAGTATATTATAAACATAGTATTCTATCAAATCCTCATTGTATCAAACAAGCTAAATTTTAGGGAAAGATAAGATGAAGATTTTGTAAAATTATTTCCATACGATAGCCGTGGGGCTTAAAGCGACGGTTAGTTTCAGCTTAGATAGGTTTAAAACTCGTGAGTGTCAAGTTTTTTTAAACAAGAACCTGTACAAGGACCGTTCAAGATCTTATGCAGGAACCTGTCAAGATCTTATACAAGGCCCTTATCACGTAATTTTGAAAACGAAACCGAAAACGAAAAATCAAGTTCGATTTTCAAATTTTTTGTGAAATGACAGTTTGCCATTGTAATCATTATGATCATTGTTTATAATTTGAAATCGTCACTATTTTGGGGGTTAAAAGAATTTTACAAGATTATGAAATTAACCACTTCGGCGGTATGACGCCAAAATTGGAGTCATGCGTGAAATGTCCCAGAGCTGTAAAAAATGAGCAAAATGGCGTCATGAATATTTCTCGATTATTAATGTCTGTTGTGATTTTTTATGTTTTTAAACATAGTATTCTTATATTTTAAGATTCGGTGATTAGGAATAAAATACTAAAAATTCAATTTTTTAAGGTCTTTATTGTTTTTTAGCAACTTGCATATAGACGATTTTCAATAATTTTCGCGAATGGCGTCATATGTTTATTCAGTTATTGTCCTTGATTTTCAGTTTATTCTTTTTAAAAAACTTATTTTTGGCAACAAATATGTTGTCTCAGGATGACCCAGCGGGGGTCATTTGTATGTGGGGGGGCTACTTGCACCCATGTGAAAATTGAAATCAAAAAATTTAAAAATAATTTTTGTTAATAAATATCCCGTTTTAGGATGATCCGCTGGGGGTTATTTTTATGCGGGGGGTGACTTGCACCCACGTGAAAATTAAAATCAACAAATTGAAAACTTATTTTTGTCAATCGCGGCAAGGGGCAGCGGGAGCATTTCTATGTGGGGGTAGGTAATGCTGGACGCTATATTTGCTGACAAAATAGGTTTTTAATTTTTTGATTTCAATTTTTACGTGGGTGCAAGTCACCCCCTACATTAAAATGACCCCTTACGGATCTTCCTAAAACGAGATAATTGTTGACAAAAATAATTTTTTAATTTTTTTATTTTAATTTTTACGTGGGTGCAAGTAGCCCACCCACATACAAATGACCCCCGCTAGGTCATCCTGAGACGACATATTTGTTGTCAAAAATAATTTTTTTTATTTTTTTATTTCAATTTTCACGTGGGTACAAGTCACCCCCCGCATAAAAATGACCCCAGCGGATCATCCTGAAACGGGACATTTGTTGACAAAAATAAGTTTTCAATTTTTTAATTTTAGTTTTCACGTGGGTTCAAGTCACCCCCTGCATAAAAATAACCCCTAGCGGATCATCTTAAAACGGGATATTCGTTAAAAACAATAAGTTCTCAATTTTTTGATTTTAATTTTCACGTGGGTGCAAGTAGTCCCCCCACATACAAATGACCCCCGCTGGGTCCTCCTGAGACGATATATTTGTTACAAAATTTTTTAAAGAAAATAAGCCAAAAATGAAAGTTAATAATTGAATAAACGTATGACGCTATTCTCGAAAATTATTGAAAATCGTCAATATATAACTTGCTAAAAAACAATGAAAACCTCAAAAAATTAAATTTTTAGTTTTATATTCGTGATCACCGAATCCTAAAATATAAGAATACTATGTTTACATACATAAAAAATTACAACAGATATTATTAATTGAGAAATAGTCATGACGCCATTTTGAATCATTTTTACCGCTCCGGGACACTTCGCGCATGACGCCGATTTTGGCATCATACCGCCTAAGTGGTTAATTTTTTAAACTTTTGAAATTCTATTAACCCCAAAATAGTGACGATTTCATAATACAAACAATGATCATAATATAATCACAAAGGCAAACTGACGTTTCACAAAAAAATTTGAAAATCGAACTTGCGTTTTCGTTTTTGGTTTCGTTTTCAAAATTACGTGACAGGACCCCAGGTAACCTCTTATACAAGATCATGTATAGGAACCGTCATGAGATCATATCATGTGCATTTGGCGCATGAGATTTTCCAGGAGATCTCGGGCAAGTTTAATCCAGAATCCTGGGCACGCAGGATCCTTCCCAGAATCTGCGGAGGAACCTGCACAGGATCTCGCAAGGTATCTCGAGTCAGGACCTCTTGCATGATTCCATGCAGGAATTTTAGATAGGGTATAGCTTTCTTTTTAAATCAATGTCATTTATAAATTTTCTCCTGTTTATTTTAATTCATTTAAATTAACCTCTTCTTTCCAGGTCATTTACAAATCTTGTATCACAAATAACTATTATTTAACTATTTTTTTTAGGTTTATGAGTTAATGCGTCAGTTACCACCTTTTTGTATGTATGAAATAATCAATCCAGCTGATGCAAAAGTTGAGGAATTAAAGGATTTTGGAGTCACTTTTGAGGTAATTTTCAATAAACTTAATGATAAAAATGTATAAGAATATATTAAGGTATCTATCACATGTTCGTCATTTTAGAAAAATGTACCTTTCTGACAGTATGCAACTCACTCATTAATATTTTTTGCATTTCATGTGGAAAACTTGCTCCCAGTTACCTTGGCGCGAGTTCAGGGAAACTGCACCGGGTTAATTCTAATTGCAGTTTTTTTAAGATATAGAAATAACATTTTTATTTAAATTATTAAAAAATCAACATATAATTAAATAAATACAGCATAATAGGAATAATTTTTGTTTATAAAGAAGATTCATTTTTTTACATTATAAAATATAATAATAGACAAATATTAATAATACAATAATATATATTGACAAACACAAATAATATTTTTAATCTAATATGTTAAACAATAATAAATACAAATGAATACAATATGACTTATTAACAGAAAAAAAAATATAAGTCTTTCTAGATGAACAGAAATCAGTACTACGAATATCTACGCTTCAAATATGAAAATATGATAACTCAACGCCCATACTTAAGGAAAAATTGTTATTAGAAAAGTGAATACAGGAAAGAGGACCGTAGACCAAACAACGATTTTTTACATTAAAAATTGTTTAAAAAAAAATTTGTTAAAACAATTTGTTATAAACAAATAGAAACAAACTAAAAATGATGAAAAATAAAACAGTGCCATTCGATTTTACGCGAAAAATTATGAAAGGAATATGTGTGCCATTTTTTAATTTTTCACTCCATTTGTTATAAATAAGCAAGAAACAATAACAATAACCTTAAACCAATCTTAGCCCATGCTTAGAGAAGTGTTGATAACAAAAAAGTGAATACGGCAAAGAGGACCGTTAACCAAATAATGATGTTTGATAATAAAAATTGTTTAAACAATTTGTTTTAACCAAACCCTGGTAGATAGCCGGAACCGTGGAAGAACGAATCTGGGATCTTTCAGAGTACTCTTTCGTTCCCGTAGGGTTCTTTGTTGAATATTGGCAAAATATAATGAAAATTGAGCAAAAGGGTTATTATTAGGATAAAGTGTAACTTTCTTAATAAGATTGATAAGGTTTTGGGTGGTAAAATAATGTTTTTAAACAGAAAAATAGAAAATTCTAAAGTTGATACTTTAAAGGTGTTTCCACACACGGCACTTGTCAACTTTTGATAGAGTTCGCGGTAGATTTAAATATGTCCATCTGATTTGGAAAATTTAAGAGTTAAAAACGTGTACATTTCTATAGAAATGTGCATTTAATTAAAAATGAAAATGTGTAATTTGACGAAGAAAGATAAAAAAGTGAATTTTTAAGTTAGAAATAATAAAGTGTAGCAACATATCCTGGCAACTTAGCCTAAAAACAAATAATGTTTTTTTCCTACACTATTTTGTATTTAATTAGTTAATTTATTATTTCATAACTATTTCCCTATTTTTTCTTTAAAACTTATCCTTTTTTCCCACGTCAAGTATAATAAGAAAATGTACACATTAAATATAACCTCAAAGTGTCACATTGTTATTTATATATATCCCTAATGTAAATAAAAGTTAATATAAACAAATTAGAATTTTCCAAGTAAAATTAAGCGATATGTGTCTTTCCGATTTATAAAAAAAAATCATTTATACGCGAAGGTTTAAGTATTTCAATTTTTTCTAAAAAAAAAAAACCATTTTCAATTTGAGACTTTTGTGTGTCATTTATTGTCAAATTATGAAAATCAATTTTCTTTTCTTGATTCTTGTTAGATACTATAAGGTTCTTTAAAAATCCTTATAAACTTTCTGAACATCTTAAAAATTAAAAAAGTCTCGACTAATTTTCCAAAACTAAAACAAAACAATTTTCTCGTAAACACCACCTACGACTCATTTTGCTCAAGATTTAATATTTCTGGTATATTATCTTTCTTTAGTTTATTATTATTTTTTTGTAATTTACCTGACAAAAAACAACAAGTGCACAAAATTAAAAAGTTCTAAATATTACACTTTGGTCACCAGAAAACAAAAAACTGGTTTTCAAGATTTTTCAATTTTTCTTAAAAAATAATATCATAATAAACTTTAATTAATTTTCATTTTTAGGGTTCCGTACCGTAAAACGGAACCCTATTAAAATCACTATGTGTGTCCGTTTTCGCACCCCTTCTAACTTCTAAACTATATGAGCTAAAGTCTTCTAATTTAGTCCACATATGTAATTTCACCTTGGATTTACGAAAATCATATGGAAAACGCGATTCCAGCTCATAAACATGCCGAAATCCAGCAAAAACCACTTTTTTGCCCTAAAATTGAAATAAATGACCATGTCCCCCCCCCCCCCTAATCTTCTAAACTATTTGACTTAAAATGCTGAAATTTGGTACACATATGTAGATTCACGTGTAGATTACAGGAAAATTATAGAGAACTCTCGTAAAGACTGTCTTCATAGTGTTTACTAGCCAAAAAGTACGATTTTTTGAAAAAAATTCAAAAAAATGACCATGTCCCCCCCCCCCCCCTAATCTTCTAAACTATTTGACTTAGCATGATGAAATTTGGTACACATATGTAGATTTACGTGTAGATTACAGAAAAATTATAGAGAACTCTCGTAAAGACGGTCTTCATAGTGTTTACTTGCCAAAAAGTACAATTTTTTGAAAAAAATTCAAAAAAATGACCATGTCCCCCCCCCTAATCTTCGAAACTACTTGACCTAGGATGCTGAAATTTGGTACACATATGTAGATTTACGTGTAGATTACAGGAAAGTTATAGAGAACTCTCGTAAAGACTGTCTTCATAGTGTTTACTAGCCAAAAAGTACGATTTTTTGAAATAAATTCAAAAAAATGACCATGTCCCCCCCCCCCTAATCTTCTAAACTATTTGACTTAGGATGCTGAAATTTGGTACACATATGTAGATTTACGTGTAGATTACAGGAAAATTATAGAGAACTTTCGTAAAGACTGTCTTCATAGTCTTTACTAACCAAAAAAAAAACGATTTTTTGAAAAAAAAATCTTCCAAATCTTCTCCTAATCTTCCAAACTATTTGACCTAGGATGCTGAAATTTGATACACATATGTAGATTTACGTGTAGATCACAGGAAATCATAGAGAACTTTTGTAAAGGCGGTTTTCACAATGTTTACTAGCCAAAACCTACGATTTTTTTAAAGAAAATTCGAAAAAATGACCGAGCCCCCCCCCCCCTTTAAATCGTTTGTAGTATTTGACTTGGGATCTCGGGAACAAGGGTTTATATATAATCAGATATATTTCAGATATCATCAGATATATTGTAGATATAATCAGATATATTTCAGATCTAATGATATATGATTTGATCTATTCAGATATAATCAGATATAATCAGTTATTTAAACATATATCTGCTTATATATATTTAGATATAATCAGATTTAACTGTGACGGGTCCAAGAAATTGAAGAAAACAATTATTAATAATACACTGAATTATTAATTATTAATGACAACTATTTGTTACACTTAAGTTTACCTGAGATATATTCGTAAATATAACTACTATTAAGCAACACGACTGGCACGTATGCTAGTTGCGTAAAGACTGACTTGAAGGTTCCTTCCGGAAAACCAGGTTTAGGGATTCTTTTGTATAACGAAAGAATCCAGAAGGAATGCAGTTCCGTCAGTTTTCTATTCCAAGGTTAGGCACTTCCTGACTCTAGTACATAAGACACTAGATTTTTGGTAGAAACTGCAGGTAAGACTTAGGGAGGCGTTACATAACTAGATATATTTAGATATAATCAGATCTGATATTATATCTGTTTATATCTAGATAGATATCGCCTGATGTGAGGTCATATCTAACTAGATATATTTTAACATAGTCAAATCTGATATTATACCTTTCTATATCTAATTAGATATTGTCAGATATGAAGTCAGATATAATCATTTTGTTAACAGATTTAATCATACATAATATCAGATCAAACTATATCTAATAAAAAAATAATTTATTTATAATATATATAAATAATATAGTTTGGACTTTTTCAAATTTCAAAAATTTTTATTTTTTTATTAGATATAGTTTGATCTGATATTATGTATGATTAAATCTGTTAACAAAATGATTATATCTGACTTCATATCTGACAATATCTAATTAGATATAGAAAGGTATAATATCAGATTTGACTATGTTAAAATATATCTAGTTAGATATGACCTCACATCAGGCGATATCTATCTAGATATAAACAGATATAATATCAGATCAGATTATATCTAAATATATATAAGCAGATATATGTTTAAATAACTGATTATATCTGATTATATCTGAATAGATCAAATCATATATCATTAGATCTGAAATATATCTGATTATATCTACAATATATCTGATGATATCTGAAATATATCTGATTATATCTAAACCCTTTTTCCCGGGGATATAATCTACTTTTTATTTTATTAGTAATTTGCCGATTTCATTGAAATTAAATAAAAAATTCAATATAGTGCATTAAAATTTTGTTATTTGTTATAAGTTTTAAAATAATTTTAACTATATTAGTATATAAAGTTATAGAAAAATGACTTTGTTATTTGAAATATATATATACAATTGCTATTGCATTTCAATCTCTATTTCATATAGTTAAAAAAATTATAGAGGTACGGAACCCTTCGACTTGGTACGAGTATAACTCGTACTTGCCCGATTTTTAATATTTATTTTAAGCTCTACAAAATACAATCAAATTATTGTCATATTATGTTAATTCCAAATATTAAAAATCTCAAATCTTTTTAAAAATTTCGAGTTTAAGAAAAAATTATTTTCTTCAAGTTTTTAGAAAAATACTTATTTATAAAGAACTCGAAATTTTTAAAAAGATTTGAGATTTTTAATATTTGGAATTAACATAATATGACAATAATTTGATTGTATTTTGTAGAGCTTAAAATAAATATTAAAAATGAAAATTAATTAAAGTTTATTATGATATTATTTTTTAAGAAAAATTGAAAAATCTTGAAAACCAGTTTTTTGTTTTCTGGTGACCAAAGTGTAATATTTAGAACTTTTTAATTTTGTGCACTTGTTGTTTTTTGTCAGGTAAATTACAAAAAAATAATAATAAACTAGAGAAAGATAATATACCAGAAATATTAAATCTTGAGCAAAATGAGTCGTAGGTGGTGTTTACGAGAAAATTGTTTTGTTTTAGTTTTGGAAAATTAGTCGAGACTTTTTTAATTTTTAAGATGTTCAGAAAGTTTATAAGGATTTTTAAAGAACCTTATAGTATCTAACAAGAATCAAGAAAAGAAAATTGATTTTCATAATTTGACAATAAATGACACACAAAAGTCTCAAATTGAAAATGGTTTTTTTTTTTTAGAAAAAATTGAAATACTTAAACCTTCGCGTATAAATGATTTTTTTTTATAAATCGGAAAGACACATATCGCTTAATTTTACTTGGAAAATTCTAATTTGTTTATATTAACTTTTATTTACATTAGGGATATATATAAATAACAATGTGACACTTTGAGGTTATATTTAATGTGTACATTTTCTTATTATACTTGACGTGGGAAAAAAGGATAAGTTTTAAAGAAAAAATAGGGAAATAGTTATGAAATAATAAATTAACTAATTAAATACAAAATAGTGTAGGAAAAAACATTATTTGTTTTTAGGCTAAGTTGCCAGGATATGTTGCTACACTTTATTATTTCTAACTTAAAAATTCACTTTTTTATCTTTCTTCGTCAAATTGCACATTTTCATTTTTAATTAAATGCACATTTCTATAGAAATGTACACGTTTTTAACTCTTAAATTTTCCAAATCAGATGGACATATTTAAATCTACCGCGAACTCTATCAAAAGTTGACAAGTGCCGTGTGTGGAAACACCTTTAAAGTATCAACTTTAGAATTTTCTATTTTTCTGTTTAAAAACATTATTTTACCACCCAAAACCTTATCAATCTTATTAAGAAAGTTACACTTTATCCTAATAATAACCCTTTTGCCCAATTTTCATTATATTTTGCCAATATTCAACAAAGAACCCTACGGGAACGAACGAGCCCTTATGAAAAATAAGTATTGGATTAAGTATTGGATTAAGTATTGGGAGTAAGTATTGGATTAAGTATTGGATTAAGTATTGGAATAAGTATTGAAGTATTGGAATAAGTATTGAAGTATTGGAATAAGTATTGGTTCAAGTATTGGAAACTCCAATACTATTTTCGCGTAACATATTTTTAAGGTATTAGTCGCGTAAATGCTCCCGTCAAACTCCCGCAAAATAAAAAGAACAATAAATAAACTTTTATATCAACTCACTTGCTTCCTTGTGACCTCTTCTAATGTAATATATGTAATCTTCACGATTTTGAGTCAGGTACTATAAGTTATCGTGATGTATTGCTCACAGGTTTTCGACATTTTTCAATGAAACCACGTGAAAATGAAAAATTATGAATTTTTAAATTATTGTATTTTTTATATGGCGTGGTCAATAAAGGTAATTTTTTTTTAAAGGACTTATTTTATCTCAATGTGTAACTTAGTAGTTTTATTTGAAAATCTGACGACTTGTATTTATAAATGAATATAAGAGACATTTTTTACATGCATTTTGTGCTATTGCATGTAAAAGGTATAAACTTTGAATTAATATTTTGAAGCTCAGAAGTGGTCAAAGTTAATAAGATAGATCTCATTTCATAGATAAATACCTCATGAATACAGATACAAAGTTTTAAAAAAATCTGACGAAAATCATTTTACGCGACTAATACCTTAAACTAATTTTTTTTTAATTTTCTGTGGAACTGTGATTTTGCATTCCATGTATTTCTATGTATTAAATTAACAAAAAAACTACTGCGCAGAGCTGGGAGCCACAGAAACTTAGTGCGCAATCAGTAAAATTTTTAAGAATATTTGGCGAAAAAAGTATTGGAGTTTCCAATACTCAAACCAATACTTATTCCAATACTTAATCCAATACTTAATCCAATACTTATTTTTCATAAGGGAGTACTCTGAACAGGGCCGGATTGGGAATTAAAAGCGGCCCGGGAAAGATATTCAAAGCGGCCCCTTTCTATATAATTGGAAATTTTTATTAACATTTAAAACTAAAATATAAAAATATTAAATTATTAAATTATTTTATTTAAACTTATCAATAATTTAATTATTTGGAATTTCTTGAACAGTAGCATTCTCTACTGCCATTTGTACGAAAGCAGCAGTAATTTCTTAGTTTAATGAACACCTCAATCTGGTTTTAACCAATTTTAAAGGACAAAAAATGGACAACTTCTATTAAACAAATATAATAAAAAAATTTTGAGAGAATTTCCTGGCTTTAAAAATTGCTCTGAATGTATTCCTATCTACCTTAACCCCTTCAACATCAAAAACAACCCTTTAAAATCATTCCCTGATCTTCAATCAAGAAATGGACAATTTTTATTAAATAAATATAAAAAAAAGTTTTTTAGCGAATTCCCCGGCTTTAAAAATCGCTCAGAATGAATTTCTATCTACTTTGCCCCCTTTAGCATAAAAAAAGTCGGCTTTCATTCACCTGAAAATCATTTTTTCAATATTTGAATACCCAATTACTTTCTTTAATTTACAATTATTTTCTTCAAATCTCAATTATTATCTTCTATTCACAATTATTTTAATTAATTTTTAATCATGTTTTTTAATTTTCAAATATTCTCTTTAATATTCAATAATTTTCGGCTTCTTTCAATATTTTTATCAATTTTCAATTGTTTTCTTCAATATTCAATAATTCTCACTTTTTCAATTGTTTTTCCAGTTTTCAACAATTTTCTTCAATTTTCAAATATTTTCGGTTTTTTTCAATTATTCTTTTCAGTTTTCAAATATTCTCGTTTTTTCAATTATTTTTTCAGTTTTCAATTATTTTCTTCGATTTTCAAATATTGTCGGTTTTTCAATTATTTTTTTTCAGTTTTCAATTACTTTTTCAGTTTTCAAATATTCTCATTTTTTCAATTATTTTTCAGTTTTCAATTATTTACTTGAATTTTTTATTATTTCAGTCAATATTCAATAATTCTCGATTTTTTTTCAATTATTTTTTCAATTTTCACTTGTTTCCTTCAATAGGCAATTATTTTCCAAGAACTTCAATCCAGTTCAATTTTTTATAATCCAATTAAATTTACAATTATTTTCTACAATTACTACAGTAATTTTCTTTCAATTTTTATTCTTAGTTATTTCTGTTCTAAATTTTAATTTACATTCTTAACTTTTAAGATAATTCTGTTGAAATGTAAACTTTTTAATGTTGCAATTTTTCGAATTTTTTGCAATTGTCCTTTATTTTCGTCTTTTTTCAATTATTTTCTTTCATATTATTCAATTATTAATCATTTTCTTGAAATTTCAATTCAGTTCTTTAATTCTTTAATTATTTGTATCCAATCACAATTCTTGTCTTTTATTGATACTTTTTTTCATTTTCAATTATTCTCTCAATTTGAAAGTATTTTCTTCAAATTTTAATAAAGTTTAATTTTTCAAAAAGCAATTAAACTTTCAATTGTTTCTAGAACTATTCCTATCATTTTCTTTCTTTTTTAGTTTTTTTTAATTTCATGTTTATCTTTTTCTGTTTAAAATTATTTCTGTCAGTTTTTAATTTAATAATCTTGCCATGTTTAGAATTTTTTCCAATTGGCAATTATTTTATTCAATATTTAATAATTCTCGGCTTTTTTCGATGATTTTTTCAATTAACAATATTTTTCTTGAACTTTCAATTCAATTTTTCAACTATCCTCTTAAATTCACAATTATTATTTTCTTTAATTTTGAATTTTTTTCTTCATTTTTCAACTATTTCTTCTAATTTGAAATTATTTTCTTCGATTTTCAACCAACTTTAACTTTTTGAAATCCCATTCAATTTCCAATTATTTGTTATAATTATTCCTACAGTTTTCTTCATTTTTTAATTATTTTGGCAATTTTTAATATTATTTTCTTCTTATCAATTTGTGATTATTTCTTCAAATTTCAATCCCGGTCAATTTTTTAAAATTAAATTTTTTTTCAATTATTATTATTTCTGTAATTTTTTTCCTTTTTTAATTTCCAATTGTTTTTTTAAAATATTATATTTGTTCTTTAATTTTTTAAATTATTTTTGTCAATTGTCGATTTATTAATCTTGTCATTATTCCAATTTTTTTCATTTGTCAATTATTTTCGTCATTTTTTAGTTATTTTAGGTCGATATTATCAACTCGAGAACATTTTTGGATGATCAAGAGATTTTGAGATCAATATCAATATTGCTCAAATATGATATCGTCTTGATATCGTAAAGCACTAAGAAATAATGGTCAAGAGAACAAAATAATTTAAAAAGTTAAAGATTAGTTATAAAATTTTTTGAGAATTATTGAGGATTGAAAAAATTGAAGGAGATAATTGAAAATTGAGGAATGTAATGGAAATTTAAAAAATGTAATTAAAAATTGAAAGAAGTAATTGAAAAAGTCTAGAATTCTTAAATACAGAAAAAAATAATAATTGAAAACTGAAGAATGAAATTGAAAATTGAAGAATGGAATTGAAAGTTGAAGATAATAATAAATAAGAATTGTAAAAAATAGTTGTAGAATTGAACAATTTAATTGAAATTCTACAATTTCTGTGATTGAAAAGAACATAGAAAGAAGCCGAAAATGATTGAATGTTGTAAAATTAATTGAAAATAGAAAAGAGTAATTGAAAGTTAAATGAAATTTAATTACATAAATTAAATTATTAATTAGACCTACAAAAATACCGGCCCGCCTAGCGGCGGCCCACCGGGATTTTTCCCGGTATCCTGAATGGCCAATCCGGGCCTGACTCTGAAAGAACCCAGATTCGTTCTCCCACGGTTCCGTCCATCTACCAGGGAATGTTTTTTTCAACAGTTTTTAATGTCAAAAAGCATTATTAATTTTGTACACGATCCTCTTTCCCGTATTCACATTTTTGATATCAACATTTCTCTAATCATGGGCTAAGAGTGGTTCAAGGTCATTGTTATTGTTTATCGATTATTAATAACAAATGGAGTAAAAAATTAAAAAATGTCACACATATTCCTGTCGTAATTTTTCGCGTACAATCGAATGGCACTGTTTATTTTTCATAATTTTTAGTTTTTTCTATTTGTTTATAACAAATTGTTTAAACAAATTATTTTTAAACAATTTTTAATGTCCAAAATCATTGTTTGGTCAACGATCCTCTTTTCCGTATTCATTTTTTTGATATGTATTTTTTCCTAAGCAAGGGCGTTACTGGGTTAAAAAGAAATTTTTTAATGTTTTGTAAAACCCATGTTATTTTGCATATAAAACTGTTTATATTTATACATTTTTAACAAAGACTATAAAACAGTTAAAGAAAACTATTTGTTACATATTATATTGAACTATTTCTGATTAAAAACGTTTGTTTTTTTAATATTTTACTCGATCTTTCGAAAAACGGCTTAAGTCTGTCTTCGTTTGTTTATTTACTAAATTAATAATAATAAAAAAATCATTGCTTTTATTGTGGAAATTTGTTGACCGATAGTAAACCTTTGTAGTAGAAATCAAAATGCTGATAATAATGCATTTAATTAGTTATAACTTACAAACGAAACTTAAATTTAAGATTTCTTAAAATGTCTATTTCCGACTTAAGCCGCTTTTCCGGCGAACGGTTAATTTAAAATTACTTTTCAATTAAATTGACAACTCCTTTTAATGGTTTTTGGAGTCGCTAATTACAAATTTGACGTCAAAAATTAATTAATTAGGTTAATTAGAATATTTGTAAATACATCTACAAAAAACAGTAGGTTAATATAAGAATTTGCATTAGAGTTTTCCTAGCTGTTAAGTATACAACTGCGAACAGTATCTTTAGTTCATTTATGCGATTCTACTTTGAAAAATTTATTTTGTCAAATTTTAATTGATATTTTGAAGATTTAGTCACAATTATTTTAAAAAAGGCAAACCATTAAACGCTATTAAAAATAAAGGATTGATTGCTTCTATTTGTCATTAAATTTATATTGCTATCTGAAGAATGTAGGGGCTTGCTTGCGGAGTGAAAGTTCTTCATAATAATTAGGGATTCCCAAGTTGTTGTCTTCTCAACAGTTATTAAAACTTACAAAAAATGTCCATATTAACCTCAGCTTTTTGATAGAATGTAAACAAGAAGGTATATTTTGATGGTTGGCAGTTTAAAAAAGATAATTACCAGGAAGCCTTGAATAAATAATAATTAATTATTTTTTTAGACTGGAGACAGACCTCAAAGAATAGCTTTATGGTTAAATAGAAGTTTAGCTATTTCAGAAGAATTAGAAATAGCTGTCGATGGTCCAAATGCTGGAAGATTAGATTTGTGTCTTCGTGGCCTAAGAGATAATAAACTTCACTTTTTAAGTGTAAACGCAAATGGAAAAGTGAATATGTTAACGGAAAATCCTACTTTTGCTGGGGACATTGTTCAGTCATTAGCGACCTATCTTGGTATTGTTGAACTCAGTTCAGAGGCCAATTTTCCTGCAGAAGAAAAGAGAATGATTGAAGCTTTGGAACGTGTTAAAGGTAAAAATATATTTATATATATAATATTTAAGTAGACTTTCATCTTTTACTAAAGGTGTTTTGATTATTCTCATAGTTATTTGCTTAGAAATATACCAATTTGCTTTTTTCAAATTATAAATCCGTATTTTAAAAAGAACAGTTTATTCAAAGTTTCAACCCTATTTTTAATTAAATACTCAAAAAAAAAAAAACGGGCAGAGTTGTAAAATTTGAAGAACTGAGAGATTTTTAGAATCAAGAGCTTGATTTAATTTAGGCCGTGACTATTCGCACTGAGAAAAATGTTTACTCATAGCAACAAAAATTTGGTTGAGCAAACCACATTATTTGGTTGTTATTTCATCAACCAAACTATTTGGTTGAGACAACTAAATTATGTGGTTCAATGTTGTTTGTTATCATAACAAAAAGTTTTGGTTGTCACAACTATATTTTTTTATTCGGGATAACAAAAACTTTTGGTTGTCACAAAAAAAATTTTTATTTGGGAGCTAACTAACCTAGATGCAAAGTTTCGTCGGCCAACACATATAATTAAATAATTCACATGTTATAAATTTAATTACACAAATATAATCAGATGAGAATGTAGAAATTTAATATTAGTGAAAGCCTGAAACAGAAAAATTTCATTAGTCATGAAGATTCGAACCCGGGTTTTCCAGATGCCAGTCCAGTAGGCTCACTACCAGCCCATGAGTGCTGGTACCCATGGTTCGGCCAAACGTCTGGTATTGGTTTTTATTTAGATTTTATTTCCCTCATAGCATGGGATATCTCGTGAATATCCCATTATGATCCCGGGACCTCTCAGGGATAACCCTGGGATATCCCACGGGATATCTCACGGGATGGAAATTTGGATGACCCAGGGATATCCCAGGGATATCCCGGCAGGATATAGCATTTGCAATATCCCATCGAGATATCCCAGGGTCATCCCAGGGATATCCCGTCGAGATATCCCAGGAACATCCCAGGGATATCCTACGTGGGATATAGTATTTGCAATATGCCATCGAGAGGACCTCGGGCTACTACTTATTGTTTATTATAATCATAATATTCATTACTTGTAACCAAAATGTATCATAAAATAATTATCAGTACCAAATATTTGTATTTGTTTAAGATAATTACTAGATATGTTTAGGTTTTTTTAAATAAACATTTTTTAAGTTCAACCAATATTCTTTGCATCAAGTACTAATGTTTTTCTCCACTGCCTATAATAACCTTCAGTGGCCCAGTTGGTTAAGGCCGCGCTTGCTATGTGCAAGGGCGCGGGTTCGAATCCTCATACCTCCAAATTTTTTTCCTAAATCATTAGAGTATATCTCATAAGGCGGAAATTTGGATAGACTGGGGATGTCCCTAGGATATCCTTTGTGTCCCAGGGATGTCCCTAGGATATCTCAAATTTCAGTGGGATATCCTTTTGTTATGAGGGTTATATTATTATCGGCAGCTTACTTATAAACTAATCACCCATTTTTGTAAAATTGTTTGGTTGTCACAACCAAATTATGTTTGGAGGACACAACCAATTTGGCTCTCATGGATCAATAAATCTTTCTCTTATTAATTTATTTAATTTATGTTTGGTTGTCACAACCAAATTATGTATGGTTGTCACAACCAAATTATGGTTAGTTTAACCAAATAGGAGCAACAAAATAATATTGTTGCCCCAAGCAACTTGTAGTGTTACCCCAACCATATCTAGAGTGGATTTAATGTCCATTGTTTTCAAATGAAAAATATTGTTTTCTCAAAAACAATACTTTTTATTTGCTCGAAAATTTTTGTAATTATTTAGAATCGCGGCTTTTTCGAATTTTTAAGTGGTGTATTTTAACACCAAAACAAATAATCCGATGGGGAGGTAGAAAAAGTTAATTGAGAAAACTTGATTTTCTTAGCTGTAAGGATAAACCTTATTTAGACAATTTTTTTGGAGAACATCACTTTAAAATAATATATTATGAATCTCTGTCGATAGGTATACCTAAAGTGTATCCAAAATATGACTGGTTCAACATTTTTTAGTTATTTTTATTCTAACAATGTCAAGTACCACTTTTTGCTGCAAGCAGGTTGTCTTTTTAAATTTCGGGAGTACACTGGAACCTCCGAACTTTAGACTGCTCAGGCGTGGGGTCTAAAGTTTGGAGACCATTGTTCTCCATTGTGCGTTAATACTTTTCCTCGTCCCTGCTTTCCTGCCTCGCCCATCCCTACAGAAGTTCAAAGTTCGGAGGTTCTCGTGTACTTATTTAAGGGCTTATATGGGTTTCAAAAGCCAAAAATAGTTTCAAAGGCCAAAAAAAGCATTTTTTAAATATTTTTTTTCATGTAATAAACGAATTAATTTATTGAGCCCTTTTATAACATAAAAGTACAATATTTAAAGAACAAATTTTAGAAATTTCATTAAAAAATTAAAAAAATTAAGCCATTGAGAACTGACTTTTCAAGACCACTGGGAAAATATATTTTTGCGGTGGACATGAACTTACAGCTTTATCCGAAATAAAAAAACGAAAAGTTTTCTGTGAGTGGGTGAGTCTGGCTAGCGTTTGAACGAAGAGTTAAAAAAATTTTAATTTTGAAATTTTTGGCAGAGTTCTATGCTAAAAATACAATTTTACACACTTTTTGACCATATATATCTTTATAAAATTGGTATTGATTAGAAAAACAAAAAAGCCTTCATACAGGCACAAGTCGATGCTATTGACAAGAAGTGTACCAAATTTAAAGAAGATCCGTGCAGCAGTTTTTAAGTTAAAACAATTTAAAATGATTTGTTTTTGGTATAAAATATAAATGAAAAGGAAACACTATGACTTTTCTTGAGAAACTGATGCGAGAGAAAAACTTAAATCTACAAAAACAAATGGACTAAAACGCAGACTGTTTCGTGACATTCATACGCACATTTCAACAAATAACAAATAACAAATGTTATAAACGTTACAGTATGGACTGTTACGTTATATACTTTAGAACTTAGGTTTTAAAGTCATCTTACATTATCGAAAAAGTCTGCTCTTCTGACGGACTATTTTCGACGTGCAGTACATAATTTCTTAGCTTCAGAATGGAAGTAATAAACTATGTTACGTTGTAACAATTTAATTTAGCTTATTCTTGTTTAAATCAAAAAGTAAATAAATTTTAATGTTAGTTATTATTAAATTCCAGTTTTTTGTTGCAAATTTAATTAATATAGAAATTGTAAAAAATAAATTCTAGGTTTTTCCCAAGTTGCAGATGTTGAGACTTGCATATTAAATTGTTATTTCTAAGGAAGAGAAAATTCATCGTAGGCAGCTAAAAGACAGTTACGTTACTCGTGCTATTTATGTTAATATAAAAAAGTGAAATTAGGTATTAAAAATTACTTTCATTGCATTATTTCACATAACACAGCCCCACAAAAAAAAAGTGTCATGTACTTTTGACCGGAATACCTTAGCCCTATGTATTTTGACGCGCTGAACACGAATCCGAAGTCCATTTTACTCCATCACGTCAGGATTTTTTTCTAACCTCAAAAAACATGTCGGATTTTGAGAGGTAGGCGATTTTTTAAAAAAATTTATGGATTTACTTCAAACTTGGTATCTGGGGGTTTTTTGGGTCGCTGATTATGAATCTGAAGTTAGATTTTCAAAATTTAAAATGGCGGATCCAATATGGCGGACGAATTTTGAAAAAATTTGAAGATTTGCTTCAAACTTGGTATCTGGGGGTTTTTTGGGTCGCTGATTACGAATCTGAAGTTAGATTTTCAAAATTCAAAAAGGCGGATCCAATATGGCGGACGAATTTTTAAAAAATTTGAAGATTTACTTCAAACTTGGTATCTGGGGTTTTTTTGGGTCGCTGATTACGAATCTGAAGTTAGATTTTCAAAATTCAAAATGGCGGATCCAATATGGCGGACGAATTTTGAAAAAAATCGAAGATTTACTTCAAACTTGGTATCTGGGGGTTTTTTGGGTCGCTGATTACGAATCCGAAGTTAAATTTTCTAAATTTAAAATGGCGGATTCAATATGGCGGCCGAATTAAAAAACATATTAAGATTTACTTGGCGGCAAGAATATGGCTGATGAATTTTTTTAAAATATTAAAATTAACATAAAATTTGGTATCTAGTGGTTTGTGGGGTGACTGATTGCAAATCTGAAAACAGATTGTCAAAATTCAATATGTCACTTCTGAAGTATATAATTTTCCTTTATTCCTTTTTATGGTAGCGCACTCTTTTGTTTTCGAAAGATCTGTGTAGCGGTTTTCTCTTGAAGTTCACACTACCTGGTACAACATCCCTTTTCAGCATCCAGCAAAAGTCGGCCATCATATTTACGCCCCACCTTCCTTGATAACGACGTTCCATTTCTTTAAGGTCTTGATGAAATCGCTCTCCCTGCTCCTCACTGTAGTCTCCTAAATTTTCGGGGAAGTACTTTAGATGTGATTCTAAGAAATGTAGCTTCAAGCTCATCAAGCATCCTTGCTTTCCGAAGTTTGTTATCATATTATTTGCCATTTCTTCCCAATTCTCGCTTTTGTTATTCCCCAAAAAAATTTTCAACAATTAGTTTAAAACTAATCCATGCATTTTTCTCAGTTTTACTCATGTTTCTGACAAATTTCTCATCTTTTAATGATTTTCGAATTTGTGGGCCATCAAAAACTCCCTCATTTAGTTTGGCATCAGAGACCTCAGGGAATTTTTGTTCTAGGTATTTAAAACATTTTCCATTTTTATCTAAACTCTTAACAAACTGTTTTGCTGCTCCTAGTTTAATGTGCAATGGTGGAAGCAATACCTTTGAGGGCTGAATCAATGGCTTCTTAATGATATTTTTCGATCCTGGTTTAAAAGATTTTCTTTTTGGCCATTCCTTTTTTTTGTAATGATTCTTTCTATCTCTACTATCCCACAGACACAAAAAACAGGGCGTTTTTGTGAAACCTGCTTGTTGTCCAAGCATAATACTTAAGATCTTAAAATCCCCACAAATTTGCCAGTTATGTTCTTGATATTTTATTTTATCTAAAACTAGTTTTACAGATTCATAGCTTTCTTTAAGTTCTGTAGAATGAGCCATAGAAATCGAACCATAAATATTAGTATTATGAAGTAATACTGCTTTTAAACTTCTTTTAGAAGAGTCTATGAATAACCTCCAATCTTCATCTTTGTATACGCCAGGTTTTAATTGATCCATTAACCCATTAATGTCAGAACAATATACCAATGACTGCTTTTTGTCTTCTGTAAAATATTTTCTGAATTCCTTTTCCCTATCGCGATAAAAGGAAGATGTAGTTCCTTTCGATAGCATTTTTTTCTTCTTAAGAACTGATGCAAGATATTCTGCAACATCTTTTGGTAGTTTTAAATCTCTGATGAGATTGCTGAGTTCTTCTTGTGTGAACTTTTCAGGTATTTCTTCTTCCTGTTCACCAGTTGGAATGTAATAGTCATCTTTGTCATCAATACTCATGTCGTCATCTATATCACTAAATACATCTTCTACTTTTGAACAGTCGATTTCAAAATTTTTTGAAGAAGAAGGTGTATCACAAAAAATTTCTGGTTTTGTTACAGTTGTCACATCAGCGGACAATATTTTTCCTTTATTCTTGTTATTATAACCTTCTACATTGGTCATGCAAAAGTAACAATCTTCTTGTTTCAATGGTTTTTTCCACAGCATTGGTTTTTTAAATTTAAAGTACTTATCCTCCTTAGTATTATTCCAACGAGTTAACATTATGTGACAGGATAAGCAAATTTTGTGTGGAACCCAATTTTCAGTTTTTGTGTTGTTTTGATTTTGAAAAGCCATGATTTATTGAATAACCCGCACGTTAGGGATCCTGGTCCGATCGCAGGCGAGTCCACCGTCCTAGGGGTGATAACTCTCATACCTCCCCAGGCCTAAATATGAGAGCTTTCCGACTTTGACGAAGACAATGTCAACTCGTCGTCGGACACACTACGGTATCATCCTCAGACCCTAACGCCCACCTGCAAGGCAGCGCGCCTACGCTGGCTTCGTTACTTCGATAAACAGGAAGCGAATCATTCTACACATCCCCTTTCGGGGCAGTTGTCATCGCCTACTACATTTATCGAAGCAGCAGGATTTAAATTGTGCCAAAGCTCAATAAGAACGTCAGACATAGAATGACAATGATATGTCCATCAGGAATAAGATGCAGAATGGAACAATGTACTTTCTTATTTGGCTTCTGCACCAAACATATCTAATCTGTTACCAAGGAATATTTTATGATAAAATTGTAATAGAAGTCATATTTGAAAATGTGAGAAACTCGCTTCGAAATCACACTCAGCAACTTAAAAACCTGAAGATACCAAATTTTATAAAAATTTCGAAAATATGACGTCAGATTCGCAATCAGCGACCCAAAAAACCCCCAGATACCAAGTTTGAAGTAAATCTTCAAATTTTTTCAAAATTCGTCCGCCATATTGGATCCGCCATTTTGAATTTTGAAAATCTAACTTCAGATTCGTAATCAGCGACCCAAAAAACCCCCAGATACCAAGTTTGAAGTAAATCCATAAATTTTTTTAAAAAATCGCCTACCTCTCAAAATTCGACATGTTTTTTGAGGTTAGAAAAAAATCCTGACGTGATGGAGCAAAATGGACTTCGGATTCGTGTTCAGCGCGTCAAAATACATAGGGCTAGGGTATTCCGGTCAAAAGTACATGACACGTTTTTTTTTGTGGGGCTGTGATAATCAAAACTTCGGTTGAATTACGATTAAACAATTAAAAAATTACAATGGATTGATATAAAATTTCAAGCAAGCAACAACACTCTGATTACTCAGCCACACAAAAAAATATCTTGATTTATGAACAAGATTCATATATTCTTACGTATTTTGATGAGCTGAAACAGAATTCGACATCAGAATTGGCCAAACGGGACTAAGTTAGTACTTAACCTAAAAAAATTCATCAAAATCGCTAATATAGCAGACTAAAATGAAATTTTTTTAAGAAATACTTAATAAAACTCACTATTTGGTGTTCGTAGGATCGCTGACAACAAATCTATTAATGACTTTTCAAAGTTCAAAATAGCGTATACAAAATGGTTGACAAAAAAAGAAAATTTTTAAAAATGTTAATAAAACTCAAATTTGGACATTCTTTTTAAATCAAAGTTCAACGTTTTCAAGATTATGAATACATTTTTACCTTAAATAGTATGATAGGAATGACTCTATTCAGTTCCTTTATTTTAATGAATAATTGAAGTTTATTGCCTGCCATTTGTATTCGACATTTAAGAATTTGAAAAATCATGAACAAATTTGTTATCAGCGATTACAAAAACCCATAAATACCGTGTTACATAAAGTTTGTAGAAAATTGTGCTTTTTTGTCCGCCATCATTATTATTATTATTATTATTATTATTATTTTTTACTACACAAGTTTAGGAGAGGAAAAAATGCATTTACGCACTTGTTCGTGTGGGACTCGACCACGTGCTGTGGTAATACCTCACTAAAACAACCTCTCCCATTCTTGCTGTACTTATTCCATCTGCTCCTGCTCCGTCCATCCTGGAAGGTAAGCAAGAGTGTGGTTCATTTACTCGAGACGATCTTCATATTTCTTGCACTGCTGTTCTTATCCATAGCCGCAGATGTTCTTAAGCGGTGGTCAAGAACGTTGTTGGATGCTTTTTTAGAGCTACCGAAGAAGATCTTATAGTGAACAGTGCTGCCGAACCAGATTCAGAGAGTTCAGAAGAACAGCGTTTTGCATGCGAACCGCCAACGCATCAGCCTGGCGCTCGCAGCCTGGAATCTTCTTTAATTGGCTTACAAATGAAGCTTTAATCCCCCCCAAACAACCGATAAAAAGAACATTAAATCGGACCTTATAGCCTGGATGTATACGACTCAATTCGAACATGAGCTCTTGATACTTGGTCCGCTTCTCACCCTCTTTTTGATTGATGTTGTTTTCAGCTGGAGCCGAGACCTCAATCACGCAAATTATCTTACTTTTATGATCTTGGAGAACTATATCAGGCTTATTGGCACTGATACGATGAGTTGTGGAAAAAGAGAAGTTCCAGTAGATCTTACATTGATCATTTTCCACTACGGGCTCCTGATCCCTTTGGGCATACGCACACTGGGCCTGGAGACCCGGTTTTCTGGCCAAAAGTCGACTTTTTTAACTTTATCTTTTTTTAAAGTAGTTTATGTTATTTTAATTAGTGATATTTTTGGCATCTATTTTGTAAATAATTCAGTAATTTGTAAAAATCTGATAGTTTAATGACTATGTAAAGTTTAAAAATGTTTAAAAATTTCTCTTGCAGTTTTCGTTGAATTACTTTATATTTCAAAAAATGGAGTTAATATTTTTTAATCGTTACTTCATGACATCTAACCTTAGTCTCAAACTAGGAAAAAAACCAATAACTAATTATTAGATATTATATTTTCACACAATTTTAACACAATAAAAGATAAAAATGAGCACAATTTGCGGAAAGGACAATATTTGATTCAAGGGTTCCCCGGGGTTCCCCAACTTTTTGAAAAGTTGTACATGTTTATGTATTCTTTGTTTGTTATATCCCATAACCAAATTTTTGTTAAAACTTTTTTAAATAGCTACATTTCATATTATCCGTGTGTATCAGTATAATTAAATGTATGTCACTCTAGTTGTGATACAGGCAGATGTATGTGATTGTATGCTATATTATTTACATGCGTATGCATGTCTTAAGCATCTGTGTTCCGTACATCATACAATATGACATTGTTTTGTATAAAAGGAAACTGTTAAGGATCTTGAATCAATGTAAAATCTATAACGAGTATACGACTATAGGTAACAAACCCGATGATAACTAGTCGTTCTCTTATAATGGTAATAGAATGAAGCGCTGGGCGTGATAAGGTAGAGTGACATCGGTGTTTTACCACTTCGTAATATAGAGCACTTATCATAGTGCGGTATAAGAAGTAGTTACCATGCATATTATTATATATGACATGTTAAGTGATGAGAGTCAACGAGGATGTCAGACATCGTTTTGTCTCTCCGTCATACTGTCTTACTACTGATCTTCGCGTGAACTTTGACATTCATATGGTTTAACGTTTGAGTCGAAGAGCGAGTCATGCGTGATTCATAGTACGTGACCAAACCAAGTTAGCATGGATAGTTTACAAAATGATTGTTATGAGATTGCCATTTTGTCGCGGCGCGTGCCTAAACACAGTTTATCATGAGATTGCCATCTTGTCATCGCGCGTGCTGATGTACACTTTGTCGTGATCTTGCCCCCACATTGTACCGATCTTGTCCTTACAATGGGAAGATTGTCTTTAAATACTAGCGACGAGCAAGCTCTGATTGTCAAAAGTTCTATAAGCAGAATATAGTGCGGATCGTGAGTAGACCCGTCGTTCGTCGTCAAGTTTTTAACTACGGTATAGCCAGTACTGGCTAAAAGGTTCTGAGCGCGTCTGTCGATATTTAGGCCTGACAATAAATCTGTTTCTGCGCAAGTTTGGCAGTAGAAAAAACTAGATTTTAGGGCAAAGTACGAAAAACCAGGCAAATACCGTGGTTCTAAATGACACGACAACGACGTTAATTTTCGAGTCGTGAAGTGTGCTATCCTTTAGACGACTTAAACTCACTGTTCTTTTAACTCATCGCCATTGTCGTTTTGTATGTTTATGGTGTCGTCGGTACTGGTCTATAGTCTGACAAGTTTGTTAAGTTTGACACTTAATAATAACCCAGTTTCTGCGCAAGTTTGTCAGTTAAAAAAACTGAGCATTTAATAATAAAGTAACGATAATAAACGAGCAGTCACCATAATTCTGAACAATTCGACAGTGTCGTGAAGTTCTGAGTCGTGAAGTGTAAAAACGAACTCATAAAACCATAATTTTCCTGTACCAGTGTTGGGCCAGCGTACATACATTTTCACGCCAGTATCAGCGAAGCTTAGCGTGTTTAAACCGTAATTACCAGCTGTAATTTTCTAAAAGTAAGTTATTATTGTATTCTCTTTTATTCCTTATAAACTAAATTGCAAATTGTCAAATAATCTTTGTTCAAACGGATAGTCCCATAGAATCTTATGAATTCTACATTATACTCGACCTTGCATATACATGGATAACGAATTTGTATAACTTTGTATAACTTTAAATTGTTATAAATAAACCATCACATCCTCTAAAGGAAGCATTTTTATCATTTATTTAACACGAGCCCCTTAGGCTTGATATTATAAACGATATCCATTAATAAAAAATATAAAGATTAGATCTCAGGTCTAGTTGTTTAGATGTTATTCACTTGATTGTGTTAAGTTTATACTTAACATTTTGATTAGAATAGCCTCGCTTCTGCTCGGACATAACATTGTTATACGTACTTTAAGCTTAATATGCTCATTTTTGCTCGAATTCATAAATTTACTTTAAAAATATAAATAATGATGTTCATGATGGCCTCACAGCATGCCACACACCTGAGGTCGGGTGGCTAAGAAGTTTTTTATTTGTATTTTGTAAAAAATACTTAAATTCATCAAGATTTATTGTACTTAGTATAAATTCAATAAATTATATTAGATACTGAGTAAATTTAGTTACAACTATTAATTAAAAACTGTTTAAACAAATACTTTATGTTATTTACCAACTTTTTACACAATGCACTTAGAAAGATGCAGTTTCCTAGTAATTTTGCAATTTATCGACGCGGTAATTACAGATAAAAATTAAACATGAAATTGTTATTTAAACAACTTTTAAAAAAATTATTATTGTTATTTTCCAATACAATGCACCTAGAAAGATGTAGTTCTTTCCTTCTTTTGAAATTTACCGAATTACTGCGCATCGTCAAACTGCATTGTCTAAAAAGTAAGTAAATAGTAATAATTCCTTTAAAAGTTATTTAAATTATATTTTCATTTATAATCGTTATCGGTAATTATATAAAATTCGGAAAATTACAAAATTAGAAAAAAACTGTATTTTTTATATGTATTGTGTAAAAACTTAGTAAATAACAAGAATTATTTGTTTAAAAATTATTTAAATAATAATTTTATTGATTATTTTTATGCATAATTATATAAAGTACGGTAAATTGCAAAATTGCGAAAAAAAACTGCATCTTTCTAGGCTAATTGTATAAAAAATTTGTAACTAAGAAAAAAATTTGTTTAAACAATTTTTAATATTAGTTGTTGCCAGTTTAACTTAATTTTTTCTTTTATTTATTGATTAGTACTAACTAAAGCTAAAAAATAGAGAAGTTTTAAAATAGCTATTACTCTCTCTGTTCATTTGAAAAAGTTATAATTTGTCAATAATAAGTTGCTTAAACAAATGAAAAATTCAACGTAAAATTATTAAAACACAAAATCTGTTAATACACAACAATATTACCCCTATCCTATACAGTGGATAGAGGGACTCACACAGAAAACTCCTCGAATGTGAGAGGATAGAGGAACTCACACAGAAAACTCCCCGAATGTGAGAGGATAGGGAAACTCACACAAAAACCTCCCCGAATGTAAGAGAATAGGGGGACTCACACAGAAAACTCCCCGAATGTGAGAGGATAGAGGAACTCACACAGAAAACTACCCGAATGTGAGATGATAGGGGAATTCACACAAAAACCTCCCCGAATGTGAGAGGATATGGGGACTCACACAGAAAACTCCCTGAATGTGAGAGGATAGGGTAACTCACACAGAAATCTTCCCGAATGTGAGAAGAAAGGGGAACTCACACAAAAACCTTCTCGAATGTGAGAGGATAGGGAAACTGACACAAAAACCTCCCAGATAATTAAAAGAGGTGTAGACTTATACTGCAACCTCCTCGTGTTTTACCTTGGTAACTACTAAGATAGTAGGCTAACTGCAGGCAAACGAACCTTTCAGTTTTTAAAAATTCAACCACCTTATTTGATTCATCATTTTTTTTGTTGGGGTTTTGATGTGAAATTTGGATTCAGAAACATCGAAAAAACCCATAAACAAAGTTTCGAAAAAATCCAAAAATTTTATTGAATTTTTTTCCGCCATATTGGACCATACATTTTTTTAATGAACATCCGACATCAGATTGGTAATCAGCGACCTCAAAAACCCCCGAGTAAAAAGTTTTAAGCAAATCTATAGTCTTTTCAGATTTCATGTCCGCCATATTGGATGAGCCATTTTGAATTTTGAAAATTCGACATCAGATTCGTAATCAGCGACCCCAAAAACCCCCAAGTAAAATGTTTGAAGCGAATATAAACATTTTTTTTAATTTTGGACGCCATATTGGATCCACCATTTTGAATCTTAAAAATTCGACATCAGATTCATAATCAGCGACCCCAAAAACCCCCGAGTAAAAAGTTTTAAGCAAATCTATAGTATTTTTAGATTTCATGTCCGCCATATTAAATCCACCATTTTGAATTTTGAAAATTCGACATCAGATTCGTAATCAGCGACCCCAAAAACCCCCGAGTGAAAAGTTTCAAGCAAATCTTTGCACTTTTTCGACTTTTGGCCAAAAATCGGGTTTCCTGGCCCAGTGTGATACGGGAAGATGGGTTTTTTTAATCTATACCATACTAGTGTCGAAGGTGATAATACAACACCTTAATCGCAGCATTGTGTCTTTCCACATACCTGTAACACGCGTACTTCGGACATGCACTTAGAATATGACTAAGTGTCTCAGCATATTGTTTACATGCACGAAAGAAGTCATTGTCGACAGGTATATGCATCACACGACTGCGATACACCAAAGTATTAATTGCACCATAGTTACAGGCGAATAGAAATCTTTCAGTCTCCGATCTTAAACCAGCAGATTTACGGAACGAAAAGTTCAAACCAACAGACAATCCCACTTCATTTATGAGATTGTAGAACTGCCCGTGAACAGATTTTCTCTTATGTTCCTGTAATAGAAGCGCATGTTCTGCTTCCTTGATAAGGTCTTTAAGCATCAATGGTGGTAACGATGCTAATCCATGTTGTATATTACTAGTGTCAAATGGGAGATGAAGTTTATTCGCAGCTCTTTCTGCCGCATGATATAAAAATGTCCCACAATTCGCCTTCTCATGATGGTGAACGAATTGTAAAAGAGGATCTCTACTGTTCATAATCGAGAAGGCAGCAACCATTACGATTGTACGATGAAGACACTCCAAGTTCAGTAGATCTCTTCCTCAACGTTCTCGTGGAAGGTAAATTCGAGACACGGAAGACTTTGGATGATGACTTCGATGGATTGTCATCATCTTCCGAGTTTTTCTATCTAGCATCTTCAGCTCATTCACATTCCACTTAACTGCTCCAAAGATATAGAGAAGCAAAGAAATAACTAATGTATTTGTAGCTTGTATCTTATTCTTCCCCGATAATTCGGACGACCAAATTTTTCTGAAAAGACTCCGATATTTTGTTTGGAGATGATCTTTAAGCAGACGCACATCTTGAGTCTCCGCTTGTGAAATTTCAAGATATGCGTATGTTTTTCCTTGATCAAGATGATGAATGGTGTTGCCACCAATGAGCTAAATATCCCCAGATTCGCTTGGTGTTTCAAATCTTCCCTTACTTAAGTGGAAAACAGCACATTTATCTAATCCAAATTCCATTCCAATCGCTCTAGAATACTTGGCTACTGCAAACACTAGACAAAGTCAAAAGGAAGATACTAAAAAGTAAAGGACTAAGGGAGTCTCCCTGGAAAACTCCTCTTCTAAAAGAGATGATATTAGTCATCATCTGCTGTTTGATGGATGTTATAGAAAACCTTGTCCTCCACATAAGCATCAGCTCTTTCAAGCATCACACGATGTTTGGATGTACCTGTAAGCAATCAAGGAGCTTAATGATCAGCTCATAACTCGTAGAGTCGTATGCTTTATGGCAATCAATCCAAGCCATTGACAAGTTGCGTCGATAAACTATCGAGTCTTGGGTCACACACCTATTTATTAATAGGTTCTCCCTACAACCTGCCAGGCCTTTTTTGCACCCACGTTGTTCACTTATTGCACTCCAAACTGGCTCTATAGATAATAATATCCTTTCTTTTAGAATGCCAGTAAATAGATTGTAACAGGTGTTAAGACAAGCTATCGGTCTATAATTTTTTGGATTAGACAAATCTCTTGATTTTGGTAATTGGCGGACATGCCTCACTAGGATGGTCAAGCCGCTGTTCAAGACAGAAGCTTCTGAAGAGTGGTAAAGACGCATCTTCATCGTTGACTGTATGGGATGTCCCATAGAAGTTTCTCCAGAAAGTTTCAACCTCTTCACGACATGGGGGGTTAACAACGGCTGATGTTGGTGGACTGAACAGACGGGAGCATAAAAATGACCCCCAGCGGATCATCCTAAAACGGGATATTTGTTGACAAAAATAAGTTTTCAATTTTTTGATTTGAATTTTTACATGGGTGCAAGTAGCCACCCCCCACATACAGATGACCCCCGCTGTGTCATCTGCCATTCTGTCATGACGCCATTTTGCTAATTTTTTACAGCTCTGGGACACTTCACGCATGACGCCAATTTTGGCGTCATACCGCCGAAGTGGTTAATTTTATATCTTGTTAAATTCTCTTAACCCCAAAATAGTGACGATTTCAAATTATAAACAATGATCATAATGATCACAAAGGCAAACTGACATTTTACAAAAAATTTGAAAATCGAACTTGCGTTTTTGTTTTCGGATGCGTTTTTAAAATTACGTGATAAGGGCCCAGGTCTTAGCCACTCGTTCTGAAACAGATTTCCTGTTACTTTCACGAAGCAAGGACACTGCTTTATCATAGACCGCACAGTTCAATGTTCAGAGATCTACATTTTCAGGAAGTAATGCGAGTTCTTGATTTCCTTGGGCCATTTTGTCTATTTGTATGGAAACCTTAAGATGAATTTTTGTTTCCCTTGATCACATGTTCCCATCTTTGGTCGTTGGCGTTGGTGAGTCGAGAACTTGTATGTTCTCTGAGGGATGTTCTTCTTTCCGTAGAAAAGCCTCACGACCCCTTTTTCTCAGAGAGGATACCTGGTCTCTTAGATACTGAGGCGTCTCTTCTGCGTATTGGGGGTATATTTCGACCCATCACATATGCAGCCTTAGCATATATCCTCTTCTGTCTGAAGAACAGTTTTGCCAACATAACAAGATGTCCTTCCGAAGTTGGTCCATCTATTTGAAACGCTCTCGAGTTTGTCCCGGGTCATTGCCTGTTCGTCGTCTGGGTTCTGTCCTATTGCCACTCCCAACTGAACCCAGATCTCCATCCGAGAGAGATCTATTTTGGGTGGCACTGCGCGTTACAGTCGTCGTAACCTCATCTCTGTGTAGGTGGTTAACCCAGCACAGAGTGGACAATTGTTTCGGGTGCCCACTTCTATCTGACATTGGTCCGTCTCGGGTATTTGAATTGTCCGGTTCCGCCCATATCTGGCAGGATTTCCCCTATCCGCCACCTGGAGAGGCGCTTGATTGAGATGTCAGAAACCCCACCTTAGATGCCACTCAAACACTTGACCAAGTAGACCAAGTATTTCCTTGGTGTTCGAAAGAGGGCATCTAACCTGACCCAGCCGGGCAGGCAGTTCTGTGATATTTGGTAACGGACGTACCATTTACCACAGAGGTGTCGAGGTGTATTATTATTATTATCATTATTCTTTTTTTTTTACGAAACAAGTGTAGGAGAGGAAAAAATGCATTTACGCACTTGTTCGTGTGGGACTGGACCACGTGCTGTGGTAATACCTCACTAAAACAACCTCTTCCATTCTTGCTGTACTTACTCCATCTGCTCCTGCTCCGTGCGTCCTGGAAGGTAAGCAAGAGCGTGATCCATTTACTCAAGACGATCTTCATATTTCTTATAATAACTTATTAAGTTATTATTATTATTATTATTATTATTATTAAAAAAAGAGGAATGGTTGAATGTAACCAACAGCTCTTGGGTAAGCCCCCTACATAAGGAAAAAATACGGTATAGTCCAAATATGCTTTAAAATCGTACTTACGTTACAAAATTACAAAACAAAGTTGTTTTTCTGAAAATGTGTCGGGTATTTCAACAACAACAAAATTTATTAAAATAGTAATTATTACCAATCTTCTGAACTGATGACCAGTTGCTCCCTCCAACGCAACGAAATTTTAGACTCTCTATGAATAAACTTTTATTATTGGTATTTATTTTTTTCAGAACTAAAAGAAATTGAAGTGAAACTTCAAACAGAAGCAGCTGGAGTAACAAATATTTTAAAAGCTTTGATGATTCGACTAGAGGATTCAAGAATTCTCGATGATGGAGAAAGTATGAAGAAAAGAGTAACCCAAATAAAAAAGGTTGGAGAGAATTTTATGAGAGAACATGAAATTAGAGCAAACAATTACAAAGATCTGACACATGCCTTAAAAGAATTAAACTCTGGTGTACAAAATGCTTCAAGAGTTAGAGGTAAAAAAAATTTGATAATTGTTATTTGTGTAACACGAACGCATTTATATGTAAAAGAATAGAGACTTGTGTGAAGTTTGTAATAACACGAGTCAGGTTTCATCTGTAAGCCTGCAATTACCTTGCGTCAAAAATGAGTCACCAAATTCATATTAAAACAAAAATAGTTATCCATCCTACAGAGTAGCCTTTGGTGCTTCTGGTGCAACTCCGCTGGGGTGCTTTGGGTTAAAAACAAAGACGCTGGCTCTAATGCTTAATTATGTAACTTTAAATTAAGGTAAAAGAAAATTGATTTATGTAGGGGAATATAGTTTGCTTTGGTCATAACTTTTTAATTTCAGACTACGTCAAAAAGTGTCTTTTTGATAAAACAGACGACTAACCTAACCAAGTTAAGACTATGTTTAAAGTTAGGAAGGCCGGTAAATTTTCACTAATTTTTCGGGATGTCTTTACCTCTAAAACGATTCTCCAAGCTCCAAATTGGAATCTTCTTTACTTTAGACGTAAATACATCCAGAAAAGTTAATTACAATTTACCGGCTTTTCTAACCTATCACATGGCCTTAAGGAGTGTCTGCCGGTGTTAGGGTGTGTCATTTTGACACTTTTTTCTATGATCGGAAACGGCTGCCTGCGAAAAGTGGTCCACCCCTACCAGTAATACACCTGCAAATTCTTTTTCAAATCGAATAATATTTTCTGTTTGTTTTTTGAGGGTCAATTTTTGAATTTTCAACAAAAAACAATAAAAATTAGACTTTCTCTAAAATCGGCTTGGAATTGTTACTAATGCGTTCTAAGGAACGCTTTGTGAAGAAAAGTTATCTTACAGGACCATAAATTTAAACTCAATACCTAAACGTGTCCCTAGTTTAACCTTCAGAAGGAGAGGGAGGGGTCACTTAACCCGGTGTTAAGAAGTGAGAAAAGAGCTGCACAAATATTGCTTCGTTTGACCCGAAAACTCGTATGTTTTACACTCCCTCTCCTCCTGGAGGTTAAACTGGGGCCACCTATATATCGATTTTGAATTTATAGTCCTTTAAGATGACTTTTCTTGACTAAGCGTTCCTTAGAACGCATTAGTAACAATGCTAAGCTCATTTTAAAAAAATCTCATTTTGAGTGTTTTTAGTTGAAATTTTAAAAATTGACCTTTAAAAAAAGAACAAAAGATATTGATCGATTTAAAAAAAATTGCAGGTGTATTTCTGGTATGGGTGGGCCACATTTTCCAGGTAGCCGTTTTCGATTAGAGAAAAACGTGTAAAAATAACCTACCCTACTCCTGATAGTGCTTATTTCCAAATTTTTCTCAATACTTTTTTCAGTACTTCTTCCCAGTACTTAATTTGTTACTTCTTTTGCACAAGGGCTACTGTGATCAATTGTAAACTTGAAACTTAAGTTAGTAGACATGATTCAATAAAACAACATGTGGGGTGAATTGTTCAAAAAAGTACATCTACCCATCTGTTTCGCTCGTATTGGAATAAATCATCGCTTTGGTCGAGTTTTTGACGCAAGGTATAAAAAAAGTATTCACTATGCACTTTAATAGAAAAATTGTTTGATTACTTATAATTTATTTCAGTTGGTAATGCTGCAACTAATACTGTCAATCGATGTAGAGCTGCAATAAAAGATGAAAATCCAAAGGCATTAATTCAAGCAATTAGAAACGGATAAAACTACTTCAGATTAAAGCTAAAGGAAAGGACGAAAATTATTAAAAACTTTTCTGTAAATAATAAGTTAATTCCAAAATAATTGATTTGATTTTGATTAATAAGAAATAATAGAGGCAAAAAACTACAAAAATATAATGATTTACACTCTTTGCGATTTATAAAAAAGAAATGGGTCAGTTTCAGTTTAATTTTACACCAATATATCTTATTTGCATCTTTGTCAGGGGACTTATTGATAATATTGATTGTTTTTTCCTTTTCTAATAGTTCAAATTTATACTTACCAATTTCTTTAATTCGTCAATTCCCTAATAAAAAAATCTTCAATTTCTCTAATTACCAGTTGGCGAATTTTTTTATTATGTTAATTTTTCAATTTACCAGTTTAAAATTGTTTAATTTTCCAATAACTACTTTTTCAATTTTTCAATAACCAAATTTCCAATTTCTCAATTTACAAATTTTTATTTTGACAATTTCCCGTGTAGAAATAGCCCAAGTTAGCCAAAATACAAATTGTTTTCTGGTACTTCGGTACTTCAGAGAAGTCGACTTTCACATTTTGAGGGTGACTTTTCTAAAGAAGTTGACCGTAGGTGACCTGGACAGTAGTTGGGAACCGGTGTACTTCTAATAAGTAAAATTTTTTATTTTGATGTTAATTTCCCTGAGGAAGTTGTCTGGAGATGACCTGGACATCGGTCATTTGACCGTACCGTACTGGTCATTACCCCCGCTATCATAAATAGTATATACACGTATAACACGGACTGGCTTAATACGTCTATATAGTTCGCACACTTCACTGCAATCCATGTAAAAAGTTTGCTGGCATTGCTAACAAGTATTTACACACAACGATATATGGATCTACTATGATAAAACAAAATAAACGCGATGATTCAACTCTGACCACTGTCCAACTCTGACTACTCTCCCCTACTTTATTTAAAGAGGATTCGAATAAGTTTAAAGCATCAGTAATAATACTGTCTACCCTCTTCCTTGGTACATCCGGGTATTAATATAACTTTCCACAAAATCTTATAGCAGAATTATCCAAATTATTTGTTTCAGTTGATACCTTTGGATCCAAAAGTAATTGAGAGTCATTTACATCCCATAGCAGCTCATCCTCCGACATGGAATCAGAATCACTTAAATCGGAATCATAAATAATTTCATATGTCAATTTTTCATTTAAAAAGGGCAATTCTCCATCAGGATCTGCCGAATGTTTGTCAGAAGGCTGTAATAATTCGTCATGAAATTGTATTTCATTATTTTCAGAACAAGAATATAAGTATTGTATTAAAGAAGACGAAAAATCACCAGACATCGATTTAGAAGTTGTATTATTATTACGATGAAAATACTGAAAATAATTTTTGGCAATATAATTCATTGCACTTAAAAAATTGTAATGCGCTGTGTGTAATATTAACATGACGCATAAAAACAGAGTTATTTTCAAAAACTGACTTGCATTCTTCACTTATAATCATTGTGAATTTTCAATTGGATCTTCTTGTACTAAAACAGCTTCTTGAAGTTTTTGTCTACTAAATCCTTACAATTCCTTGATTGATTTGATCAAGATATCTTTCAGCAACTGAATATCATACCTGATGTTTTGAAGAATGAATTGCCAAAGTGTTAAACACAGTTTTAGGTAAGCACAGTCCAAAGCAAAAAAGACTTTAAAATTCAAATCTAACGCATCCAAGCAGCTAGAGCACTTGAACTGAAAACCACTGACAACCACATTGAACTCTTCAGTTTTTATCGAAGATCCAGTTATGTTTTTTTCTCAAAAAAATTAATAAGATACTTACTTTACTAAGATACTTACTTTACTTTAAAAGTAAATTCTATTTATTTTTTAAAAACTTTTAAATTTATGTTAAAAATTTATTTTAATTATATTTTTTATTTTTTAACAAAGATAAAATTAAGTTGAGAACAAGCTTCCGATCGATTTTTAGGTTTAAAAACAGTCAAAAAGTCGCATAAAATAATAAGAAAAAAAATCAAAAAAGTCGATTAAATATTTTGAAAGATTTAAATTAGAATATGAAATAATTCGGTGATGAAACGTAGTATTTGCTTTAGCAGTCATAATAACAAAACTAATATCGACTAAATATGAGAGAAATTTTAATATTTATTATTAACTTATTTATAAAAAGAACTATAATGAGAAGTATTATAATATGCTTTAGTTTACAGTAAAATTTTCTTGAAATGTTGAACTAACAAATTATAAACGTGTATGTACAAAAGGAATAAATTACCATCAACCGGGGCTATTTTGTGCACAAAACCGCTCTTTTTCACTCTAAGCTTTATTAAAATTCAGACTTTGAAAAATAAAGAATTTAACTATTCAGTTATATTAAAGACATCCTTCTAAAGGTGTCCTATGAGTTAGCTGACAAGAAAAAATTTTTTGTCTGAGTTATAGAAACTCAAAGTTGTTTTTTTTTATTTTCAGTAAAAAAGTCGAAAAGTCACACTTTTCCAAAAAAAAGTCAAAAAAGTCGATGTTTAAAAAAATCGAAAAAGTCGCATTATTCGAGGCCTGTTATGTGAGGTGGCATTCTCTTAAATGCCAATTAATTAATTAATTCTCAACGTTATTACTTGATCCGTTATTACTTGATCAATTATTTATTATCAATTATGTAATCAATTATTTATTATCAATTATGTAATTTTTTATGTACTGAAATCTCCTAATGGAGATTTCTATTTGTTTTATATTGGAAAATCTTTTAATTTTAATTTTTATTGACCTGAAGAGGACATGAATATGTTGAAACATGTAGTCAAATCAATTAAATAAATAAACTAATAAGAACTTTAATTGAGGTATAAATTCGATATAAGGCCTCGTAAAAATTTCATACCAATAAAAAAAGCGAATTGTAAAAAATTTAATATAAGAATAATCACTTTCGTTGATTCATTGTATTTTTGAAGATTTATGGTTGTTTCCGAATCACAATCCCACTGTCTTTGGTACCAATTTTTAAATAAATTCAATGCATCCAAAGCTGTATTGGCTTCTTCAAGTACATCTCCTGCACTTATTTCCTCATCGGATTCTTCAATGTCCATTTCCTCATCAGGCTTGTCAGATTCATTCGCAATTGCAACACCTTGAAATCTGTCAATGACATTTCAATTTTTTAAAAAATGAAACTTTGTTTTAGAAATTATGAACTTCCAAAAATTGTCCCCCCATTTTAACTATTGTTAATATAATTATTTTGTTTATTTATTTACCTGAAGGAGACTCCTAACACATCAAAAACTTTTATTGAAATTAAATCTTTAGGTTTTTATAAATATTTTAAGATTTTTGTTTTGAGAAAATTATTTAAGAAAAGAAATACAAAATTTTTAGAAATTAATTTTTCGAACGACTATATTAAGTTTATGAATATTCTAGTAATTATGTTTCTTATTTGACGTTTGAGGATATTGAATTTGTAAATCCTAAAGTTTTTTCGAATTTCACTTAAATTTATTTAATTACATTTTCAGAGTTCTTTAAACAGATAATTAATTATTTGTAAAACAGAAATTTCTATTGCACCCAATTTTCACAAATGTATATAATTCTCCTGCACTGACTAGGGACGCGCGCACGTTGGAAAGCGTACGACTATCGCGGTTGGGGCCCGCCTACATTGGTTACGACTATCGAGGGTCACGACTATCGAGTGTCACGACTATCGAGGGATTACTGTATAGTTTCGGGTTAACCTGAAACAAAAGTCCCAAAAACCTAATTATTTGGTTTCAAAAACCTAACTGTTACAGAAAACGAAATACTATAAAGACTTTCAGGCTGACCTGAAACTATATTAGGTTTTTGACTTCGGTTTCAGTTTGACTCGAAACTGAATTAAGTTTTTAACTTTGGTTTCAGTTTGACCCGAAACTGAATTTGGTTTTTAAGTTTAGTTTCAGTTTGACCCGAAACTAAATTAGGTTTATGTATTTGGTTTTAGTTTGACCCGAAACTGAATTAGGTTTTTGACTTTGGTTTCAGTTTGACCCGAAACTGAATTAGGTTTTTGACTATGGTTTCAGTTTGACCCGAAACTAAATTAGATTTATGTATTTGGTTTCAGTTTGTCCCGAAACGGAATTAGGTTTTTGACTTTGGTTTCAGTATGACCCGAAACTAAATTAGGTCCTTGACTTTGGTTTCAGTTTCGTTCTGAAACTGAAACATAAGTAATTTTTACTTTAGTTTTGTTTCACTATTGGTTCCTGATTTTACCCTCAATAAATAGCTACTATTGAATATAAAAATGTAAAGAACTAAAAACTTTTAATAAAATTTAGCAATTCAAATAATTTTATATGTTGAAATATCATTATTTTAAAAAATAAATTTTTTAGTGACAATTTCATTACTACGATTTAAATTTATTTTTATACATTTTTATTTTTAGACAATTTTTTACATAAATTTTTTTTTATTCATTTCCATCGGCCATTGACATAATTAAAAAGATTTAAAAAAATTATTTAATTAAAAAAATTGCTCTTGAACTAAATTTTGTAGAATGTTTTCATTAATGAGTTTTAAATCAATGTTACACGTAAATCAAGATTTATTAGGATTTCGTTTTGAAGATTTTGAGCATTTCCTTGTAAAATTTGTAAAGGGATTGTATTCTGAGGAAAGCAAATCTACAACACATGAATTGCGCACAAAAATTAACATTGTCCAAAATATGTTTAACAATTAACATCTAATACACTGATTTTATAGGATTGCATTCAACATTTACCTTCCTTTCTTCAAATATATTGCCTTTTTTCTTCGCCATATTAAAGGAGATATTCAAATTTTAATTCATAGCCTAATTTAGATAAGTACTTTTGATACTTTTTAAAAATGTGTGTAAGCAGAAACAATAAGTTTGATTTTTAACCTAACCTCCAAAATAACACATGGCGTTAATTAAACAGATTGTCACTCTAAAAATGAATGATCAATGGTTTAATAATACTTACTTGTTTACAAATTCGTAAAACAAAGTTGAAATTTCTTTTTTATGTTTTTTCCAATGAAATAATGTACTATTCACTAAAATTAGACACACGGCTACGTGGGGTCGTTCATAAACTATGTGCGGGGTTGGAGACGTGACTACGTAGTATATTTTTATTAAGCTTTTTTTTAAATTTTGTAAAAAAGCGCGGCTAATTCCAAGTTCGAACCGAGCAATAATCGAATTGAATCTAATTGAGTCGAGTCGACTCGAAGTCAGTTTGGGTAATTCCGAACAGAATTTTTAATTTTCACGAATAGCGTAAGTTTTTTATTTTAAAAGGCAATTCTGTCGATTTTCTTTTGCATTTACTTGTTACGTCACTTCCCTAGAATAATTACAAGAGTTAGTAGAATTTATAGGTGACCTTGAATCGCGAAAAACTGCTGTTCGCCATTACCTCGACAATTTTGGGGTAATAGCAACCAGAATTTTTTTAAAGAAAGTCTAAAAAGAAAGTTATCTAAAGTATATTACTGTAAAAGGATGAAATAGCTTGAAAAAAATTCGTAGTAGGTACATGATACTTCAGTTAGTTGAATGATAATGTATCATATAAGTTCAAAAATCAACCATGCCTTTTGTAACAATGTAAAAAATTAAATAACTTGAAGAAATATTAAGGGATTTATCTTAAACTTGGTAACAAAATATTTCTAAGGTCGATGAAAATTAAGTATAATACTATCTTATTTTACGAGTTATTTTTATGAATATTATGTAATACAAGTAAAAAATAAAATTTAATAAAACTTGCACTCAATTTTCAACTTTTATTTAAAGCTATAGTTAACTTCTTATATTTTGTATAAGTTTATTTCTTTTCTTTCTTCACTTTCTTTAACTTAATTCTAAATTACTCGCATTAAAGCAAGTAGACTGATCGAGACTGCGAGACCGAGACCGAGATGGAGGCCATATTTGTGGAGTCCGAGATCTGAAATTTTAATACTCAACGAGACCGTGACCGAGATCTGCAATTTTGATATTTAACGAGACAGAGACGAGACTGTATGAAATCTCGTCTCTTCTCGTCTCGTGGGCAGCACTACTCCCAGGTAGAGCCAGTTTACTGACGTATCGCCTTCAGGAGTGGTCTTATATCCCGACTCTATCGCCTAGACGATATCTTCCCAGGTGAAAATAATTCGACCGAATTTCGATCAGAAATGTCCTCGGAATTCGTCAGAATTTTAGTAGAAATACAGTCGAAATGTCTTACGAATTCGTGCGGCGTTTTGAAACAGAATTTCGCGAGAATGTCGGGTGTAGTTCGTGCGCCTTTCGCTCGATTTTCTTGCGAATTTCGTACTAAAAGAAGCACGAATTTTGATGAAAAATTACAAAAAAACTTATGGTTTTTAAAAAAATTTCTGATCGTGCAAGTATCGTTAAAAAAACTTTAAATTTGCAACAAAGTACTATTTATCACTCATTCGAATTCTAAACGAATTTCTACAATAATGGAAACAAATTTCAAACAAAATTTTAAGTAAACTTGTAATTTATATAAAAAATTTCAAATCGGACGGATTGAGAGTGAATTTCGTCCGAAATGCAGATGTGTCTGGGTTACAATTACTGTTGAACTTGTGATTCAAGTAAAAAAAATTCGAATCTGTCGAACAGTCAGCGAATTTCGATCAAAATGCAGAGGAGCTTTGGCTTACAATTATAGTTGAACTTGTGATGTAGTTAAAAAATTTTGAATTAGTCGAATTTCCAGCGAATTTCGACTAAAAAGAAAACGGATTTCGGTACAAGTTATAGTTGAACTTGTCATTTAGTTAAAAAAATTCCGACTTGGACGATTTCTGGGCGAATTTCGTCCAACATACAGATGCGTTTCGTTTACAGTTAGAGTTTAACTTGTGATTCGAATAATAAAAAAAAATCTGTAATGTAGGGTAATTAACATTTGGTTAAATCGGATTTCGGTTGAACGAAATTTAGATCAAATAGAATTAGGTTTCATGGAATGTAGGTTGAGTGGGAGTTAGGTTCAATAGAATTTAGCTTAATTAGAATTTGGGTTAAATGGGATGTAGATTGAATAAGACTTACTTTAAATGGAATGAATGTTACATGAAATGCAGGTTAAATGTCATTTAGGTTAAGTGGAATATAGGTTTACATAAATGCAGGTTAAATAGAGCATAGGTAACGTATAATTAGGTTAAGTCGCATCTACGTTCAATGGGATTTAGGTTAAGTTGAATATACGCTAAATTGGATTAGGTTAAATTATATATAGATTGAATGGAATTTAGATTTAAATGAATGTAGGTTAAATGGATTTTGGGTTAAATGGATCGTAGGTTAAATCTGATTTATGCCAATTGGAAGTAGCTTAAATAGAATTTAGGTTAAATGGACTTTAGGTTGAATTGGATAAATGTTAATTGTAATTTAGGGTAATTAGGATTAGGTTCCCTTACAAAAGTATTGGATTGAATTTCAATCAGATTGAATAAGTTTTAATCAGTATTCTTCCGGGTCATTCCGAAATTTATTTCCGAGCCAATCAGTTTTTATCCGAATCTAAAAATGGATGTAACTTGACAAAAAATTCTTTCCGAATCATTCCGAATTAATCCGTTTCATTCCGAAGCTAAATTTTAATCCGTTTGAATCACGTTATTTCATTCTGAATCAATCAGAATCAATCCGTTTCATATTCGAATAAACCAGAATACAATTGGAACGGATAAATTCGGAATGATTCGGAATGAAATAACGGGATTCAAACGGATTAAAATTTAGCTTCGGAATAAAACGGATTATTTCGGAATGATTCGGAAATAATTTTTCATCAAGTTACATCCATTTTTAGATTCGGATAAAAACGGATTGGCTCGGAAACAAATTTCGGAATGCCGCGGAAGAATTCTGATTAAAACTTATACAAACTGATGGGAATTCAATCCGATACTGTCGCCAGGGTTAAATAGGATGTCGGTTGAATGAAATTTAGGCCAAATTGAATTAGGTTTAATGGAATTTCGGTTGAGTGGGAGTTAGATTAAATGGGATTTAGGTTAATTAGAATTTAGGTTAAATGGGATTTAAGATAAATGGAATTTATGTTAAATGGAATTAGGTTAAATAGGTTTCAGGTTTTATGGTATATAGGTTAAATTGAATTTAGGTTAAATGGTGTATAAGTTAAATGGAATATAGTTTAAATGGAATTTATGTTAATTGGATTGAGGTTAAATTGTATTTAGGGTAAATGGACTTTAGGTTTGATGAAATTTATGTTAATTAGAATTTAGGTTAAATGTGATGTAGTTTTAATGGGATTTAAGTTAAACATAATTTAGGTTGAATGGAATTTAGTATAAATGGAATTTAGAGTTTCTGTGATTTAGGTAAATGGGATTTAAGTGAAGTAGGATTTAGATGAAAGTAGATGAAGGTTAAATGAGATTTAGGTTGAATGGAATTTAGGTTACATGGAATTTTGGTTGAATGGGTTAAAGGTTTAATTTTATGTAGAGTAATTAGAATTTGGTTAAATCGCATTTCGGTTGAATGGTATATAGGTTAAATGAGATTTAAATGAAATGGATTTAGGGAATATGCATGCGAATCATGGAAATAATTATATTTCATTAAATAACAAATCAATTTAAGAGAATCGAACTTTAATAAAACTAAACATTAATACAACTTTGATAACAACTGAACATTAATAAAACTATATTTTCTGTTCAATTTTTTAATGTAGTTTCTCAGTAGGAGAATATCGTCTACAATGTCATGACTCAAGTTAGCGCGTAAACTGGATAAAATGAATCTCATTCCAGAGAACAATCTTTCGACACTAACTTGAGTCATGGGAGTTGCATGTACGATTTTAGAAAGAACGTACAATTCGGGCATTTGGGATTTTGAGTTTCCCAGTAGTGGAGCAAGTTGGCTGAGAATGGAATGCTCGGAACCTTCCCAAAATCATTTAAAATTTCTTCGATTGAGGTTTTTTTCACACCAGAGTTTTGTAGACGTTCTGTATCCAAAAGATTCCTTTCTCGACTCAAAACTTGAAGGTAATCATCTTCAGATGAGTTGGATGAAGTATCAGCAAGCTGAAATTAACCAAAATCGTTGTTAGCAAATATTTCTTATGTCAATAAAGACATGAATTACTGTAATGTCAGGCCCTGCACTCTCCTATTACTTGCTAATATTTGCTACTTTTTTGACACAAGTCTATTTTTTGGTTACTTTTTTCAGTCAAATGATACTAAAACCTACTTTCTTTAATCAAACAGTAAAATTTTGAGTTTTATTGTTTATATTTCCATTTCACAACTATCTTTAAACTAAAAGCGTCAACGAAGAACAGTACATAGTCATTACAAAAGTATTATTCTATAAAGTATAATATAATTAGGTACCAATTGTACTATCACCGAATTTTCATTGTTTTTTTTTCATTCTTCGAATTAATCAAAAATATTCTGTTTCGATTAAGTGACTCGCGACATTTTTTTTTATTTTCACTTCGAAAACCATTTGAAACTAGCAACATTAACTCGCGCTCAAGTGAGCGACAAACTTTTCATCTTTAATTGTTGGTCATTTAAAACTATAATTCTTGCAAATTCAAATAATGAAAATTAGGAAAATAATTACTAAATTCAAGAAAACATCTGAAAATTAACGACAATAATGGACAATTGAAAACAGAATTCGAAAAATGACTAGGTTAAAACAGAAACTGAAAGAAATACTAAAATGTTAAGAAAATAATTGCCAATTGAAAAATGAAGAAAATTGTAGGAATGATTTTTTGAAATAATTGCACATTTAACAACTGGATTAAAAATTGAAAACTGTTATAGAGATTTAAAGAATGTACTTCAAAACTTAAAAATGTAATACAAATTTAAACAATGTACTTCAATTTTGAAAAAATTAATTCAAAAAGGCGAGAATTATTGAATATAGTAGAAAATAATTGAAACTTGAAAAGTGTAATTGAACAATTGAATTATGAAATTAAAGAAAACTACTGATAATTGGAAAAACGCAATAATTTTTTAATCTTGAAGAAAATAATTAAAAACTAGAATTAAAATTAGAAGAAATTGGTAAATAATTGAAGAATTTAATTGAATTTTTAAAACATTTTTTATAATTAAAACAATTATTTTAAAAAAGCCTAGAATGTTTAAATATTTAAGAATTAATTAAAAATAAAAAAATAATTTACAATTGTAGTAAATACTTAAACAATTGTTTTTAAAATTAAAAAGACCTGCTGATATAAAGAAAATAATAAATTGAAAAATAAACAAAATTTTTATAATGTTAAAGAAAATAGTTTTAGAATTGAACAATTGAATTGAAAATGTAAAATAGTTTTCAGGATTGAAGAAATAAATGAAAAAAGCCGAGAATAATGTAACATTGAATAACACAGCCCCACAAAAAAAAAGTGTCATGTACTTTTGACCGGAATACCTTAGCCCTATGTATTTTGACGCGCTGAACACGAATCCGAAGTCCATTTTGCACCATCACGTCAGGATTTTTTTTTAACCTCAAAATCAATAAAATGACACTTTTTGTGCATTAGCATGTGAACCCGACTTAACATTAATACATGCCTAGGGCGAATAGAAAGCTTGGATTGTGACCTTTAAAACGCTTTTTTAAAAATTGTTCTACGATGATTTTTAACGAAGTTATGATGTTTTATTTAAAATATAAATTTTTTCCAAATGTAAATAACACTTCAATTATTGATGTGGTATGGTGTAATGGAAAAAAATGATTTTAAATAAAACATCATAACTTCGTTAAAAATCATCGTAGAACAATTTTTAAAAAAGCGTTTTAAAGGTCACAATCCAAGCTTTCTATTCGCCCTAGGCATGTATTAATGTTAAGTCGGGTTCACATGCTAATGAACAAAAAGTGTCATTTTATTGATTTTGAGGTTAGGAAAAAATCCTGACGTGATGGAGCAAAACTGACTTCGGATTCGTGTTCAGCGCGTCAAAATACATAGGGCTAGGGTATTCCGGTCAAAAGTACATGACACTTTTTTTTTTTGTGGGGCTGTGTAATTACTTGAAAACCGAAGAAGCAGATGAGAATTGAAGAATTTTATCGAAATTTCAAGATAATAATTAATAATTCGAGAAAGTATGGAATAATTTAATACAGAAGAAAATAACTGAAAAAAGAAGAATGTAATATAAATTTGAAAAAAAAGAATTTAAAATTAAAGAACATAATTAATCAATCTAATTTAAAATTAAAAATCTAACTGATAATCGAAAAAAAATAATTGAAAAAGGCGTAGATTTTAGAATATTAAACGAAGTACTGGAAAATTGAAAATGGACTTGAAATGTGAAGAAAATGACTGAAAATTCAAGAACATAATCGTAGAATTGACCAATTCGATTGACATCTGTAATAAAATTAAAAATCTAACAGACAATCCAAAAAAAAGTAATTGAAAAAAGGAGAAAATTTTAGAATATTAAACAAAATACTTGAAAATTGAAAAATGGAATGGAAATGTGATGAAAATGACTGAAAATTGAAGAAAATAATTGTAGAATGGACTAATTAAATTGAAATTTGTAAATAATACTTATGATTGTAAAAAAATTTTAAAACTGGCAAGAATATATGGAAGCAGAACAAAGTAACTGAGAAAGTTAAAGAATAATTATAAAATTTTATGAGAATAAACGAAAATTGTGAAAATTGTAGAAATTAATTGAAAATTTAAGGAAACAGTTGATATTTGAAAGAACTTATTTAAAAAAAACGAGGACAATTGCTGAACGGAAGAAAATATTGGAAGATAACAAAAATAATTGAAAATTTTTAAAACGAAATCTGTTGAACGTCTACATTCATACACAATTGCATACTACTTTTTCCTACTATTTTTAATCATCGAGGCTACTATTTGTTGCTTTTTTATCACTGAAGCTACTCTTTTCTATTTTTTTTAAAGAAATAATAGAGTGCGAGGCCTGTAATATCATTAATAAGTAAAGTAAGCGGGGAAATTCTTCTAAGTTCACACTACAAAGGAGAGGATTAAAAAGGATTGATAGTTTATGAGTTTTGAAGAAAAAGTCAGACTTAACTTCGGGATTGATGTGTAAAGGTCTACTAGTTTCACGACATAACAGTCGTTTAAATAAAAAACAAAAGATACATACCGTATTGTCTTCTGACGTTGAACTTGCAACGTCAGTGGTATCTGTTTGTTCCTCAAAGCTTTTAATCGTCCTCCATATTTTCGCTAAGGTTTTTTTCGCTGCAGAAGAATTTTCCGGCGTCAGAAACGAAATATATCGAGGATCCAAATACAGCGATGCCATTAGCGCATTATTGTTTAATAAATCCTTCTCTCGTTTCTCGATTGCTATCTTCAGTTTTTGTGCTAATGAATTTTTTACTTGCGCAGTGCGCATCTTGCATTCTTTCCATGTAATAAAAAAGTCTCCAGGAAGAAGATTTTCGTCCTGCAAACGGAGGGTTGCTTTTTTGCAGGGCATCAATGCATCCAAGCAGTTCTGAACTCTCTCCCATTCTGTCTCTGTTAAGTGCAATTCAGCCATATTTTCCTCGACGTCTTGGCAAAATTGTTTTGCTTGCACTAGGGAATCCAACATGTCTGCTGTTGAATTCCACCTAGTGACAACATCCAGAACTGGCTTCCGAATATTTAAATTTTTTAAAGATTTCAGAAAAAATCTTTTCTTAGGCTCTTAACGACCTCCCTAGCCTGTATTAAGAAAATTCATATTTTAAAGTATTTTTAAGTACATTGCAGATATTACATAATAGATTATTATATATAAACGATGACATTACGTGTTAATTAATAAAATTAGACAGAATCCATTTCAATTCAGGCAAGCTCACTAACTTCAAGTCGTAGATTCACTTGTTCAAAAAATATGTTATTCTATATGAAAAATAAAAAGACACATGTCCTTTTATTTTCCTGAAAAATTATTTTGAACTAAGTTAGGCAAATTTGAACTTTGAACGGTAAAACTCGAAGCAACTCAAAAACCCCCCAATGACAATATTTAAGCAAACTCAATTGATTTTAAATTTTACGTCCGCCACATTGGATGTATCATTTTCAACTTAGAAACATGCACATTTGATTTGTAATCATCGTTGCAAGAAGCCTGCGAGTAACCAATTTTAAGCAAATACATTTGATTTTCAGTCACTTTGAATTTTTTAAAATAGTAAAAAATTAGTATTAATAACATTCATAAATATAGAAATAGGTGTATACAATTATATTTCTTGTATGAATAGTTGTGTTCTTTTATAAAAAAAGGACAGACACACATTAACAATCATAATCATGTTGAATAATCGATTAATTTATAAGCAATTGCAGAAGTGCATACAACAATTTTTATAAACAATGAACATACCTATTTAAATATATAGTAAAAGTAGCAAGAAGTATAAAGTAGTTTTTATTATTTATAAGATTTTTGGTGTCTCTGATCATAAATTTAAAACCAAATTCCCAATTTGTCATAGACTTTATTATCAAAGATCAGAACACCGTCAAAATGATAAGCAACATTTTTTATTAAATGGCAATATTACTCAGAACTTAAATAGATATGTAAATTGTTTATGACAATTATTTAATGCACTTAAAAATGTTTATATATTTTAAAGGTTAATTCAATATGATTTTTATTGTTAGGGTCAATTGGGGTAATTCCGAACAAGGGGTAATTTCGAACAGACGAGATTTAAGCTAAATTTACAGACTTTTAATTACGTACGATACCAATATGTTAACCTCATATCAGCTACAAAAAGTTCTGAGTGTTTGCAAATTTTTCAATTAGCAATTGGCGGCAGGGTATAGAAAGATAATTCCTGATCCACAAAAAGTTGACAATCAAATTAATACTGCTTCAGTATTTTGTCTCGTATTTAAACAAAATAATCCTAAAAATCAAACAAAAAATTTTTTTGACGTGTTATTAATGCTGTAATTGAAATTCACTTGGGTTTTTGTTTTTGGCTTATTTGTGTAATAATAATAATAATAATAATCTGTTCGTAATTACCCCGAGAATTCAACAAGTCTGGGGTAATCACGAACAGAATTTTAAATAAATTTTTTTTAATAACAGCTGGACAAATTTACATCTTCTTTACCTCTACACTATTCTTGCAGTGTAAAATTACCCAAAAAAAATGTTTATTAGGAGAGATTCGGGTAGCCCTGGACAGCGGGCAGGCCCGGACACACGTGAAATGGAAAAAACCAATTACTTTCTAAAGTCTAAAATCACATTTGTATCGTTTAAAATGTTCATCAAATGTAATTTTGAAAATATTACGGTCTATTATCATTAATGGGATTAATAGAAAATCGTATTTTAATGTTCACTCCTTTCAAATCAATGACTTTTTAAGAATTTAAGACCATATTTAATGTACAATTTTTACTTCAAAATGTCAAATATAATCTTTCTTTTCAGTAATGCCTAAATGTACTTTCGGACAATGAAATCTGTTAATATTGTTTGTTCATTTAAAGTTCCTTTCTTTTTATAGCAAATTTACTGAAATATATCATCGTCGGGTAGCCACGGACATATTTTGTCGTATACTACCAGACATAATTTACATAGTAGAAGTCACTTGTTTCTGTCAGAACAAAATTTTAATGTTTATATTTGGTTAATTGCGAAATATATAAGATTAAGAAAAAGTGTTTAATCAACAATAAAAGTATAGGAAATGTATAAATAATAGTTACAAATCAGGTATCCTACTTCAAAAGTACTTTTTAAAATTTTTAATTAACAATTTTCTGAGTGTCCGGAGCTACCCGACACTTTTTTTTTATAACCATTTTTAGCGTAATATATTTCCTTACTTTTATTAATTCCTGTATGTTTATTTTTTAAATTTGCTTTTTAAAAGTGTTGCTAATGATGTTAAACTTATAAAAAACCTGAAACATTATTTTTATGAACATTAAATTAAAATAATTTATAATTAAAAAAGCTTAAGTGTCCGGGGCAATCCGACTCTCCCCTATACTTTTCTCGAGTTTAAGTATAATATTTAGGGATAATATAATATTTCACCGTGGAAAGTAGATAGTTGTTACTATTAAATACGTAAAAGATACCCATAAAACGCGCTACATGTAAATACGTTTAATAGAAGCAGTTAGTGAATGATTGAGAGAAAGCAAGAGAGAGAAAGAGAGAGGAAGAAAGAGACTTCAAATTCGTATTAGATAAATCACTGGATGTAAAAATTGAAGCCAATTAGATCAATTTATACGATTTTTTTCAGAATTGTCGGCCCTATAGGATCCGCCATTTTGAATTTTAAAAGTCTGATTTTAGATTAATTTTCAGTGACATCAGAATTCTTTTTTTACCAAGTTTAAGATAAATCGCTTAAAATTTGTTCAAGTTATTTAAGTTTTTACATTGCTGCTCACGGTACGGTCGATTTCTGAAAGTATATGGTACATTATCATTCAACTGATTGAAGTATCATTTACCTACTACGAATTTGTTTAATGCTATTTCAGCCCTTAATATAGTAGTATACTTCAGATAATTTTTTTCTTAGACTTTCCTGAAAAGAAATTCTGTTCTCAATTACCCCAAAATTTTGCAATTTTGTCAAAATCGTCGGGTAAATCGCGAACAGCAGTTTTACGCGATTCAAGGTCACCTACAAATTATACTAACCCATATAATTATTATTAGAAGTTAAGCAAAAAAAAAACGGAAACCATTATCTTTTAAAATAATAAACCTACGCTATTCGCAAAAATTAAGAATTCTGTTCGGAATTACCCCAACTGACCCTAATATGTGTCTGTCTTATTTAACCAAAAAAAAACACAACTAATTCTACAAAAATAATAATTTTATCAAACTAATTGCTTATTTACAAATGTTACACATGACTTCATAAAAAATTGAGAGACACCGTTTTCTTTCAGAATTAATTGGTGGTCATTTCTTAAAAAAATATTGAAATCTATAATTGATTATGAACATTAAATTGCAATTTGAGACCCGTGTCCAGAGGAGCATGAATATTCCCTAAATTCCATTAAACCTTCATCCTATTTAGCATAAATTTCATTAAACTTAAATCCCATTTAACCTAAATCCTATTTAGCCTACAACCATTTAAACAGAATTCCATTTCACTGAAATCACATTTAACCTATATTCAATTTAATCTAAATCTCGTTCAACCTAAATCCCAGTAAATCTTAATTTTACATTATAAAAAAGGTTCAATGAAGTTTTTGACATAAGACTGCAGGGTGCATGGAATTTAGATAAAATATAAATAAGGTTAAATGGAATATTGGTTAATTGGGATTTATGTCAAATAGAATTAAGGGTTAAATGATATTTAAATTAAATGGGATTTAGGTTAAGTGGGATTTAGGTTAAATGGATTTTGGGTTAAGTGCGATTTATGTGACATGGAATTTATGTTAAGTGATATTTAGATTAAATGGAATTTAGGTTAAATGATATTTAGATAAAATGAAATTTAGATTAAGTGGGATTAATGTTAAGTAGGATTTAAGTTGAATGGACTTCATGTTACATTAGATTTTGGTTAAATGGTTTTTAGGTTAAAGGAATTTAGAGTAACTGCAATTTAGATTAAATGTAATTTAATTTAAATGGGATTTAGGTTATATTGGATTTTGGTGAAACGAAATTTTGTTTAAATTGAATTTAGGTTCGAGGGAATTTGGGTTAAGTAGTATGGATGTTAATTTAAAAGTTTAGGTTAAATAGAATTTAGATTAATTTAAAAATTTTTGTTAAATCGAATTTAGGTTGATTAATATTTAGGTTTAATGGAATTTATGTTAAATGGGATGTATGTTAAGTTGTTTTTAGGTTGAGTAGACTTCAGGTTATATTGAATTTAGATCGAATTGGATTTTGGTGAAACAAAATTTAGTTTAAATACAATTGAGGTTAAATGGAATTTGGGTTAACTAGAATTTAGGTGAAATGAGATTTAGGTTATGTGGGATTTAGGATAAATGGGATTTTGATTAAGTGGGATTTAGGTAAAATGGTATTTAGGTTATATGGATTTCATGATAAAATAGGTTCAGATCAAAGTAGACTTTTGTCAAATAAGATTTCGGTCCAATGAAATTTATGTCAAATATGAATTATGTTGACTAACAATTATATACTGGAAAAAAATGTTCAGTTATGATAACCGGAATTCCAATAAAGCCTTATAAACATAAATTTTCAGTTATTTTCAGCAGACTTTCGGTTCGTTTAAATATTTTCAATTAATTTCACCGGATAATTTCTTGTTAAAATAAGAATTAAGTTATGTTGAGTAGGGTTCAATTGGAATTTCGGTTGTTTTAACCTGCATTTTTTCAGTGCAGGCATTTGGCGAATAATCATGCACTTTATGTTAATTTCCTACTTATAGATTTAATATTTTAACAATTTCAAGGTAATAAATTATTTATAATATATTTACCTTCGCAATGGTTGCACTCATTGGCCCATTTCTTAATACCTCTAACACGGCTAATTGTAATCTATGAACTGCACATCTGACGTCAGTTAAAATATCTAAATCAACAATTTTCGATGAAACATTTCCGTTTTCAAGCTCATCTGTGTCATCAGAATCAATTTCCCATTGTTCTTGGGCGAAAAACTCCTGATCTTCTTGGAGAAGTGAATTTAATTTGATCATGTTCGATCCACTGTCTGATGTGAAGGTATATAATTTGTTAATTGAGATATTGAAATCTTTTAGCACATCTGAAACAATCTCTTTTAGGTTTACTGATGTGTGAGAAGTGAAAATTTCCTTCACTGCTAGCGTTCTCAGATGTAGAGCACCATTCCTTATAAATTGGATATTAATACCCAAGAATGACCTGGTGTGGCGAGTACCGACATCCATTTTCAGACTTATTAGCGGAACCTATGTAAATGAAGTAGGACATTTAAAATTTTTTAAATATTTACAAATAGACTAGTAACAATAACGTGCACCCAAACGCGCAAGAAACTTTCCATTCTTCTTGTTCATTCTACATTACATATCCGTGTAAATGCAAAGAATGACAATTACGAGAATAATTAACAAATGAAAAGAAATATCTAAATATGTAGGGGATAAGGCCCCAAGATGGGCACCTTTTCGATTTATTGCTCTAGAATCCAAACCGAATAAAATATATTGAAATGTTTTATGCAGGATGAAAGTGCAATTAATAATTAGAATTGAGAAATACACTCGAATCTCGTTATAACGACGATCTCGGGACTGAAAAGTCTCGATATAACGACGGTAAGAGGGGCCCCCACTTCACGATCTATTTAAGCACATGAATGTATCTTCGATAAAAATTGCAAAACGTCAAATGCGACGAGTATAGCAGTTTCTCTAAAGTAGGTTATTATTTAACATTATTTAGTTTGTTGAAATAAATTAATTTAAATTATACTTTTGTATATATTTATTTTCTATATGATTTAAGAATCATAAATTTCTTGTTAGTTTTATATAACTATAAATCTTTCAATAAAATATGTTTGTTTTCTCGGAGATTTTAATATTATGTTTGTTTACATTACAAACAGATGTTTGACGTTTTTAAGTTATCAACTTGTCAGTTATAAAGGTTTCTAAAAAAATTACATATATAATAGATAAAGTAATATAATAAAAGTAATAAAATATTAGAACAAATATTTATTAATGGAAGTATCCAATCATCATACATGAAATAATTAAATTGTAGGGACCAAAAGAACAGTAAAATTGACGTATGCAATAGCTCTGAAATTCCTTTTTTTTTCTTTTTTTTTGTAAATAAAACTGGTAGGGATGAAGGGAAAAATTTTTTGTCGTTGTATCGAGAATTTTAGTGGTCGTAATAACGAGCGAACGTTGTAACGAGATTCGTAATAACGAGATTCGAGTGTAAGTCAAAAATGCCAAAAATAATCGGAAAATGAACAAAGAGTTTGAAAACTTTAACAGTAATTGTAAAATTTAAGGAGATTGATAGCAAATTAAGAACTGTTAAATATTCCAGAGAAAATTGTAGATTTATCTACTGATGACATTTCACTTATTTCATCTGCGATTTAAACGTTTATCACTTTAAAATACATCTTCGTAGACTACTTGACATTAAACAAAGAAGCATCCCCAAGTAGCACGTAATATTGCAGCAACATTACACTGCAGTATTGTCAATAACTGATTTCAGAAAATAAGTAACATTTTTAAAAATTATTAAAACCTCTTTTTAAATTTTGTGCGGCACTATACCTGCAATACTACAGCAACATTGCAGCAATACCCGAACAAGGGCAACATTGCAGAGCAATAATGCCGTCAAAAGTTTTGGATTTTTATTATAAGTAATTTAAAGATATTCATGCCTCTAAATTTCTTGGAGTGAGTTCCCTTTCCACTGAGAGTGGAAATTGAGCCATTCCAATCAAGAGTGAGATACTCAGTGTAGAAGAATGAACTGTCAATCCAATTTTGGAGTGAATTTCCACTCAAATTGGAGTGAAAGTTCACTCTTTGAGAGTGAGATCTCACTCTTGTAGAGTGAGATCTCACTCTTGTAGAGTGGGTCTTTCACTCTGATTAGAGTGGCTCAATTTCCAATCATAGTGAAGTGAGAACTCACTCCAAGAAATTTGGAGATTGTGGAGAATTACGAAACTTACGTCATTTAATTCTGCAGCAATAGTCTGACGAAGCTGAGCCGCAGACACTTTCACCATGTCGTACACAGATTTTCGAGAGACATTAAATCTCTGCTCTTGAGGTAGTGCTTCCAAAATGGGACCAATTATTTCCCGAAATGCACTATCATCCATTAAACAGAAAGGACAACCATGTACTGTTACTAGATCAATGAACGATTCACGCAATTTCTCTGGTGATACAAGAATGCTTATTTTAATTTTGTCATTAGCAGTCGATACTTTTTCTTGCCGATTGGAATATTCGTCCTGCAAAACCTCCCTGTACTTATTTTCTAAAATTTTCCTCTCGAGTTTTCGGTAAATCTCGAGTTTAAGGATCCCGACAAGAACCGCTGGCAAAAGATTAGATATTTTGTTTTGTGATATTCTTATTGCGCGTTTTTTCTTTTTGTGTACGGGCTAGGTCCGTCTAGTACTTTGGCGGAAAGTTCGAATCTCTCCTATTTGTTTTTTAAGGTAATAAAAGAAAGTGGGGGAAAAATGCGTCTTGAGTAGATTCTTGGTGGGGTTTTGCTTGTTGTTGTTGTTTCAGCAGTTGATGTTGTGGTTTTCGAACCTAAATGCAACAGTACGTTAGTTACAGAGTCCCATATTGAACCCAAAAGATGGAAAGACCATCCAAAAACACTATATAAAGCGTAGCCATGCAGAAATGTATCGGCTATAAACTTAATACTTTTTAATAGGATTAATATTCCTATTAGTCCTGCGCTAAAAGACCCAAAACTTGTGAATGTTGACCAAATTTTTTCCCATGCAGAATTTGCTATTTTATCTATCGTACTTTCGTCTAAGATATTTGAAAATCCAAATCCAGGATTAGGGATATTTTGTCCTAACATTCCACGAGCTAATATATTGAAGATTATGGGTTTTTCAGCTGGTAACATGATATGGTTTCTTAATTTTTCTAAATCTTTTTGTGAATACAATCCGCTGGTAGCAAGATTCGCTGGATTTTTATACTCCCATGTTTCTTTAGTTTCTGGTTTCATTATTGTAGGTTCGACTGCTGGTACCAAATTTGGTAGCATTTGAAACCATGCATTTCCTAACATGAACATTGCAGGTAAAAATGAATTGCATTCTATTGGGGTCCCGACTGTTGTTAAAACATGAGTAATAGGTGTAAGAAAGTATGTTTTATTTTCTCTATTTACGGGTAATTGCATGTAACATTCTGTTGTTTGTCTATATTTCACCTCTATCGGTAAACATTTTACCATATGTATAACTTCCCCTGCTAGAATCGACATATATCCTGGTTTTTTCATAATATGATAAGCGAATTCGTCTGGCGCTTGAGTGGCAAGAATCAGTGCATTTTTAAATATTTTTTGTTCCATTAAGCAACGTCTGGTTAAAACATCGTAATAAAGTTCGTACATTTCTTTTCTTATGTGTCGTTCAACGTATATAAATTTGGAATTTATATACGAGAATATATCCATATTCTGCACTAAAGGTTTTTTATTTTGTAAAGGTGATCCTCCCGGTCTCGTTTCTAAAATAATTAGTTTAGGATGTTCTGTTTTAACATAATTATAACCACAAATTATTTCCCTATCTTTTTCTGCTAAAGCAAATGTTATATCTTGTGTTTCTAAAGAATATATAGTTTCGAAATCTTTTTTATCTCCCTCGGTTGTTTTATTCGCTAAACCCTCGTAAAGTACCTTATATTTTTTCATACTGCACACGTCATCAGGTAGTGCGTTCCAAGACGTGTTTCCATTTTCCCTGTCTATACATGTTGATTCCGATAAAGGGCAAACTGTACCTGATTGTAAATGGATTTTATCTGTGTCTAAATTAATTGTTGGATAATATTCTTGTAATGTTATTTTGTATGATGCTTGTACTACTACGTCATTTCAGCTACCGTAGGCATCCGTGTACGTAGTTCCCTTGCATTTTGCATCAAAACTTAATGACCCTGCTAAAGTTATGGTACGATAATTTGTTGCATTTATTTTTAAACCGTCAATATTTGCATTTTCATTTGGCTTATAAATTCCCATAAGATGCATAGATTTACAGACATCATAAGCTACTTCTTTAATATATTCCCCTTGTCCTAGAGAAACCGGTGATGAATGTGAATGCATGCCGCAATGTTCTATAGTACGCCTAAATTCTATTTTACATTGAATAACCTTGGTTGTTGCAAATCCACTTAATTGAATTAATTGTATGTAAGTTTGGTCGGTTGTTACCGGTTTCTTTTTTATGTCGCATTCGCCAACATTAAGCAATGACAGTGTTGTGATATTGAGTTCTGTTGATCCGCAATCGTATCCTATAATAGCATGAATTGTACTTATTCCCGAAAGTAATAAGAACAGATGTAAGAGTTTCCTTATTCCAGTTGCCGTCATCTGGAAACAGACAACATGTTTTCTTTTATTTTTCTTGTGAAATACGTGATATTTTGAGTCTGTTAATATCTACTATTTTTTGTTTATTTTTTACTTGTATTTTAATATTTCCTTTATTTAAAATTTCTAATACTTTATGTGGTCCAGAGTATTGATTTGCAAATTTGTAAATTTTTCCCCCTTGTAATAAAAAAACTTTATCTCCAGCTTTAAAATTTTGAGGGTTGCATTTTTTATCATAATAAGTCTTTGATTTTTCTTTAGCGGATATTAGGTTTTCTTTTGCAATATTTCTCATTTCGTGCAATCTTGTTATTAAATCTGTAAGGTATTGATTATATGTTTCTAATTTTTCATGTTCTAATGGTGGATCGCTGGATGGTAATCGTGCTAACTTTCCGAATATTAATTCGTACGGAGTACATTTAGTGCCTTCATGAATACTTGTATTATAAGAAAACATAGCGAGTTCTAACCAGTCGTCCCATTCTTCATTTTTATTGATAAATTGTTTTAAATATTCCCCTAAAACATGGTGGGACCTTTCAAGTGATCCGTTAGATTGGGGGTGAAAGGCTGTTGTTTTAAACTGTCGAATTCTAAATCTTTTTGCTAAACATAAGATTGCTTAAAAAATCGGTTCCTTGGTCTGTTAAAACTCCTTTAGGTGATCCATAAATACAAATAAACTTTTTTATAAATGCGTTAGCTATTGTGCTAGCTTGATGATTTGGAAGTGCAATCGCTAAAGAATATTTAGTGAGGTTATCCTGAATGGTTAATATATATTCGTTTCCTGTATTAGTTTTAGGAAGTGGTCCAACGATGTCCATTGCAATTTTTTCGAATGCTGTACCTGGTGTATCAGTTATTATAATTGGATCTTTTGTTTTTACTCGTACTAATTTTTTTAATTGGCATTGTAGGCAATTTTGGATATATTTTTGAATATTAGGTTTCATATTTTCCCAATAATAATTTTGACGTATTCTACCATATGTTTTGGTGACACCCTTGTGTCCTCCGATTGTACTGGAATGTGCTTCTTCTATTAATTGCATATATTCATCCTTGGTAGGATATTTCGTAATTCCGTTACAAATTATTATTTTTACAGTTGAATTTTCGAAGACTGACTTAAATATTGACAAAATTTCTTCCCAATTTACATTATTTACTTGAGCCGTTTTTGCTATACTTATTGTTTTTAAATTTAATGCTTCAGCTACACTTTTTAATGAAATAATTGATGATTTTATAATTTTTACTGTATTGGAGATATTTTCTTTTATTTCACTTTCGATAGGGAGAGCTATGTGGTAAAATGCACCTTTTTTCGCTTTTCCAGCTAGACCTAGTTGGAGCTTTCCAAAATTGGGCAATTTGTTGCGTTTTCTTAAGGATCTAGAGCCGTTATCTCTAGGTTCTCCGTTAACTGAAATAAAGTACATAAAATTGTCTTTACGCATTGGTAATTGATCTCTACAATCAATTATATATTTTTCTTCTTTTTTATTTAAGTTTCTACAATTTTTATTTTCTTCTAAAATATTTTCCTCTTCTGATGATTCTGAATCTGTATTTTCATAACCAAGATCAACTTCTTCTTGTTGAGTTCTCTGTTTTTGTTTTACTTTTCCTAGATCTGACATACCCTTGTCAGAATAGACTTCATTATATAATTTCTTTTGATTTCGAGTTTGTTTTATATTCCCTAGATCTGACATATCTTCGTCAGAATAGACTGCATTATAAGATTTCTTTTAATTTTGAGTTTGTTTTATATTCCCTACATCTGACATAACCTTGTCAGAATAGACTCCATTATAAGATTTCTTTTGATTTCGAGTTTGTTTTATATTCCCTAGATCTGACATAACCTTGTCAGAATAGACTCCATTATAGGATTTCTTTTGATTTCGAGTTCGTTTTTCACTTTCTTCTTCTTCTTCTTCTTCTTCTTTTTGAGTTCTTTGTTTTATATATTCTGGATCTGACATTATTTCGTCAGAATGGATTTCGTTATAAAATTTCTTTTTCTTTCGAGTTTGATTTTTGATTTCTTTATTAAATAATTTTTTTGGTCTTCCTCTCTTCTTTTTTATAGAGGAGGTTTTTAGATTAATTTCTTTCCTTGGTCTTCATCGTTTCTTTTTCTTTTCTTCATAATTGTTTGATTTTTCTAAGATTTCGATTTGTTTATTTCCTTGATTTTTGTTCCTTGTGTCTTCATTTTTTATTTGTTGTCTTGTAACGACATTGCAGACATTAGGCAATGTATTTTGATTTTCAGATATGATTTTGATAACCATTAGAAAGAGATTGATTATCTCTTTATATGTCTAATAATTTTCATTAGATTGGTATCCTTTACCCAAGTAAAGAATAAATAATTTTCAATGGATTGGAGATATTTGCTTATCTCCGAAATAGAATAGGAATCATCGTCCTTAAGTAGAGCTTGAATTTCGCAAATTTTGTGTATAATAGAATAGAGACATTTTTCTATCTCCGATTTATTTCCTGAAAATAGTATTTTATTATGAAAAATTATTTTTACCAAAGAATGGAGAAGTTTTTCTTGCTCCGAATTTGTGTTTTCTCGAGATTCGTTGAAATGAATGTCTTGTTCATTTTTCCTAAAATTTTCTTCTTGGACGCTTTTTAGAGTGAATTTTTAAATAACTTCTTGAATATTTGTTTCAATTTCAGATAAATTTTCTTGATTTATTGTCTGGAATTTTTCTTCATTATCTTCTTGAAATGGATTTCGAGACAAAGCGTCAGCATTGACGTTTGTTTTTCCAGCTTTATAGACAACATTAAAATCATATTCCGCTAATTTCAGTTTCCATCTTGTAACTCTCGAACATGGATCTTTAGAATTTTGGAACCAGGCCAAAGGTTTGTGATCCGTTACTAAAGTAAATTTTCTTCCATAGAGATATGGTCGAAAATGTTGGACACTGTATATAATTGCTAATGCTTCTTTTTCGTAAGTATCGTATTTTTTTTCTGTTTCGCTTAAGGTTCTTGAAGTATATGCAACTGGTTGGTCTTTCCCTATTTTTCCTTGTGATTATATTCCTCCTATTGCAAAACCTGAAGCATTTGTTGTTAAAATGAATGGTTGTGAAAAATCTGGCCTTTTTAAAAGTGGTTCTTGGCAAAGTTTATTTTTTAAAGTATCGAATGCTATTTGTTGTTTTTCGGTCCAAAGAAAAGGTACATCTTTTCTCAAAAGGTCATTTAAAGGATTAGCGATTTTTCAAAATTTATCTATGAATCTACGATAATAACCAGAGAGTCCTAAGAATTGTTTGATATTTTTAACATTTTTTGGAATTGGGAATTTTTGTACTGCTTCTATTTTTTTAGGGTCTGGTCGTACTCCATTTTGATCAATTATGTGTCCTAAATAGCATACTTCTAACCGTAAGAATTCGCATTTGTCAGGTTGCGGTTTTAAGTTTGCAATTCGTAAACGTTTCATAAATTTTGAAAATTTTTCTTCGTGTTCTTCTAATGTGTTTGCATAAATGACTACGTCATCTAAATAAACAAATAATTCGATTCCTTGTAAACCAAATAACACCTGATCTATAAGTTTTTGAAAAGTGCTTGGTGAATTTTTTAATCCAAATGGCATTCTATTGAATTCGTAATGGCCATAAGGTGTTGAAAATGCTGTTTTATGCGCGTCTCTCGGATCCATTTTAATCTGATGAAAACCGGAAGCTAAATCGAAGACGGAAAAATATTGCGCGTTTGATAATTGATCTAACAAGTCGATTATATTAGGCAAAGGATAAAATTGTCCAGCTGTGCTTTCGTTAAGTTTTCTAAAATCTAGTACCAGTCTCCATTTTTTATTTCCATGCGAATCGTCTTTTTTGGGTACTATCCAAATAGGTGTATTGTATGGTGAATCCGAAATTTTAATAATTTTTTGTTCTAACAATTCATTTACTTGACGTGTCATTTCTTCTTTGTGAACTGGTAGAAATCTATATTGTTTTGTTACAATAGGCGTATCATCGGTAGTTATTATTCTATGTTTAATAAAATCAGTTGCTTCTAAATATTCTCCGGGGATATGAAATCTATCTGAATATTTATTTATTAATTTCATAACGTGTTCTAATTCTTCTTTATTTAAATGTTCTAAACGAAGTAACTTTTTTATTTCTTCTACTCTGTCAGTTCCCGTGATATTAAAAATTGTATCAGATTTATTATTGGTTGTAAATGTATTAATTATTTCTTTAATTAAAATATTTTCGTTATTGTTTTTAAAATTATTTTTCTGATTTTCATGTTTTAATTCTTTAAAATCTTCTAATTCTACATTAAAGATTGGTAAATTTATCGTTTCGTTGCGAGTGTTAAATGCTTTTAAATATGCTATTCCTTGTTGATTTACTACTACCGCGTTACCTAAGAAAACACCTTCTGCTATTGATTGTTTGGGTATAAAACCTATTTTTTTATCTTTATTTGAAATTTTAACATAAACGTTATAAACTGATCTTGCTGGAATTGTAAAGTAATCTTTTGATTCGAAGTTAATTTTTTGGTCATTTATTTCTAAATTTCTTTCTTCGTAATTTATTTTAACTTTATTATTGACAAAAAATTCTGTCCCTAATATGCCATCATGTTCTATTGGAACTTCATTAGACAGTAAATTGAAAATAGTAGGGATTCCGAAAATGTTAAGTTGTACCTGTCCTAAGGTATAAACTGCATGCTCATTAATTCCTGTTAATTTGAGACATTTATTTTTATCAATTTCTAAATCTGGATGGATTGCCTGAATTTTTAATAAATTAGGTCCTGCTCCTGTATCAATCATCATAGTTATTGGTACATTTATTCCATCAGTTTCTATTCGAACATATGGTATTGAATTTGTTTTTGCTAAATTAATATGTGTAGTTGGAAATTCATTGTTACTGGATGCGTTTAATTTTTCACATCTGTCCTCAGAGCATCCTATTGAGGCAGGGTTTTGGAGTTTCCCGAATTTTCTTCTGAAATATGGGTTTGTTGTTGGCCATTGTTATACATTCTTTTCCTACATTCGCTAATGACATGTCCCGGTTTTTTGCAATAGTTACACATGAGATATTTTGATTTTTGAAAGTGGGGTTTGTTGGTTGACTACTTGTACTTGGTACTTCTTGTTGTGTTTGTTCTTTTTGTTGGTTTTGATATCTCATTTGATATGGAAACTGATTTTGTCTTTGATTTTGGTATGAATTTTGGAATTGATATTGTGTATAATTTCTGGACTGATTTTGATGCTGATTTCGTGGATAATTTGAATTTTGATTTTGATATTGATTTTGAGGTGTAAATAAAGGTTGGTATTGATTTCTATTAAAACGATTTTGATATTGATTTCGAAATGTAGAGAAAGATTGATTATGATTTCTGTTAAAACGATTTTGATATTGATTTTGGTTTGAAAATTTTTGTTGTGAATGCATAAAATTTTCTTGTCTCTGTCCCAGTAATTTATTAATTTGAAAACAATTAACTGCAAAATGACCTTTTTTACCACAAAGTAAACAAGTAATAATTTCATCCTGACCAACATTTATTTTTGTTGTTTTAGCAAATTCTTTATTATTTCTAAACATATGTTCATTTTCAGTTTTTTGTGTATTTCTTCTTAACTCATTGCGTGACAATAATTGTCTTTCTACATCTATTGCCTTATTTACTGCGTCTTTAAATGTATCTGATGTGCCTACTCTTAACTCTAATTCTGGTCTTAATCCTCGCGTGAAACAATCGACGGTAGTTTCTTCTAACCCTGTTTTAAATGTTGCATCTACTGTATTTTCATTATTAATTCTATGTGCATCTAGAATTCTTTCTGCCGCTTCTGCGATTCTTGAACCGTATGAAACTACATTTTCGTTTTCCCACATATACATTGCCCGTAGCTCCCCTTGTAATTGGTGAACTGATTTGGCCGGCGCGTATATTGTTTTTAATCTCTCTGCTAATTCTTGAACTGTGTTAAAACTATTCCCTAATATAATTTTCCTTGCTTCTCCCGAAATTCTGCCTCGAATTAATTTTACTAGATTTTTTTCAACTTCCACATTTTCTGGGAGCATGGATTTTGCTTCTACACAACCCTCGATAAATATTGATAATGGTATGTTTTTGCCATCAAATAATGGTATAGTTTCTAAAGCATCGCGTAAGGAGACTTGTTGATTATTTGGTACGGCCATGTTTCTAGAGTCAAGATTTTCAGAATTATCAGAAATTTCACTTTCTGAAATGTTGTCAATTTCTTCTATTAAAGTTTTATTAAAATTAGATTGAGGTTGATTAAATCCAAATTCTTCTAAATCGTTTAAATGACTTTCTATTAAAGTTTTTTCCGCTGTTAATTCCTCGCTATCACTATTATCACTATTATCACTATTTGTATTGTCGTCGCTGTCAAAGAGTTCGGCAGAAATAAATCCTGAAGCGATTTCTTTTTGTGTAAGGTTAGGATTTGTTTCAGAATACCTTGGTGTACTAGTGTGAGGTTTTGATTTATTATTAGGGATTCCTGAATTTAGAGTTAAATTTGGATTTTCTTTTATTTTTGAACGAGTTAAGTGTGAAGAAACGGTATTGTTTTTATTTGGAGTAGACATGAAATTTGTACTGCATAATATTTCATTTTATAATAAAAAATAAAATGTAATTTGTTATAAACTGTTAATAAATATTCTCAATTTCCTAAAAATGACACGAAACAACTTGTGTTAAAAATAAGGTTTTCCGAAAGAGAAAAAGAGTTTTGTACAGATTATACCGTAAATTTTAAGAGGACTCGAACCCCTATTCATAAATAAATTTCTATGATTTATTATTATGAACGCACCTTGCAATTACGAATTATGTACAATTATAAATAGAATATTTTCTCTCTTCCTTTTCTTTTAATAAAAATTTATTTTTGCCTTAATTATTTTTCAGTTAACTAAGTTAGTTTGCTCATTGATTTGTTTGATAAAAAGAATTTTTAAATTGATTGATGCATTAAAGAAAAAGACTCAATAAAAAATTTTCTATGAATTTTGACTCACTGACTTGTTTCTTTCCCGGACCGATGCACCAAAAATTTAAAGGGGCTTCTGTTACAACAGAAGTAGAAGTCCTTTCTAATCTTCCCTAATTTCCTCGTTTTAAATCAGTTTCGGTGGGAATCTGATTTGGGATGAGGATAAGTCAATGAGCAAGCTAGGTTATTAAAGAGTATATTTATTTCTGGTAAGATAGAAAATGTTACAAATGAAAATTAGTATTAGAAATAGAGTCTTACTTTTGGGAAGAGAAAAACAGTTTGTGAATGCTTTAAAATCCGTGAAGATCCTTATCTTGCGTGTGGATGGCGGAGATAGTGGTCTTCAGCTGCTTCGAGTGGACGACTAGGCGTAGTTCTCGTAGTCGGGACTTATTCAGGTTGATTACACAGCCCCACAAAAAAAAAAAAGTGTCATGTACTTTAGACCGAAATACCCTAGCCCTATGTATTTTGACGCGCTGAACACGAATCCGAAGTCCATTTTGCTCCATCACGTCAGGATTTTTTCCTAACCTCAAAATCAATAAAATGACACTTTTTGTTCATTAGCATGTGAACCCGACTTAACATTAATACATGCCTAGGGCGAATAGAAAGCTTGGATTGTGACCTTTAAAAAACTTTTTTAAAAATTGTTCTACGATGATTTTTAACGAAGTTATGATGTTTTATTTAAAATCATTTTTTTCCATTACACCATACCACATCAATAATTGAAGTGTTATTTACATTTGGAAAAAATTTATATTTTAAGTAAATCATCATAACTTCGGTAAAAATCATCGTACAACAATTTTTAAAAAAGCGTTTTAAAGGTCACAATCCAAGCTTTCTATTCGCCCTAGGCATGTATTAATGTTAAGTCGGGTTCACATGCTAATGAACAAAAAGTGTCATTTTATTGATTTTGAGGTTAGGAAAAAATCCTGACGTGATGGAGCAAAATGGACTTCGGATTCGTGTTCAGCGCGTCAAAATACATAGGGAATGACTAGTCTGGTCTGCTGTACACGAAACTTTTTTTTTTTTGTGGGGCTGTGTTATTGACACAAGATTGCAACTGGTGTTGGGGTTAATGGCACTACACTTTTAATATTTGAAGAAAGTCTTTGAAGGGTCGCTAATGCTTATAGGTTTCCACTCGGTTATTATAGTTCGAGATGAAACAGGGATTTAACTAAGATTCGAATGGGTTTTTATTATTTAATCACTTGAACTGAATTCTTCTTCCGATTCTCGAGTAAACTAACTGAGTTGATTGACTGTTTGACAAAACTTTCTTAGTCAAGACTGAACTGATGATGATAACTGTTGTTACAAGTGTTCACTGTTTCTTCACTTAAAGTTGTTCTGTTGATAATGATCACGACTAACTGGTGATATTTACGGACTGAATGAATACTGGTTAAATGAATACCGAGCTGATGTTAACTCTCTTGTAGATTCTTTTACTGATGATCGACTTTTACTGATGAACACTTATTGAAGATTTATTAGGCTGGTCTAGCCTGCTTTTATAGTAAGGGTCCTCGCTTCACCGGTACTTGATAATTTTAGAATGTAAGACTGTTATTTCTCTTTCCCAAGTAATTTCTATGCATACAAGTATTGAATGGATTTCTATCTTGTACCATTATGAGGTTAAATATATTATGATTCAATATGGTTTACAAGAAATGACATAATGAAGATATATAATATTTTAATATAGGTTATGGACATAACAATAATAAAAGAAAATAATTGCATAATAATAAAAATAATTGAGATTAGAGATAAATAATAAAAAAAAGTTAGAGAATTTATTAAAAAATAATTGAAAATAACAAAAACTAATTTAAAAATGATAAAAATAATTGAAAATCGAAGAATTTAATAAAAATTTGTGAAAAAGTAATTGTAAAAATTACAGAATGTATTTGAAATAATCAAGACTACTTAAAAATGATAAAAAATAATTGGAAACTAAAGTTAATTATGGGAATTTAAGAACACAAATTGAGAAAATTACAAAATTTATTTGATGTAAAAAAAAATGATTCAAAATCCAAGAACATTATTGAAATACTTGAAAAATACAAAAAACAAAACTCATATATTTTGTAAAAATAATTGAAAAATGACAAAAGAATTTGAAAGTTAATTAATACATAATGAAACTAATTTAAACTGAGAATGTTTTATTTGAAAAAGTAAAAGAAATAATTGAAACTTGCAGAAATTTAAAATTTAAAGATTAGGGGAAAAAACTTGAAAAATAATGAGAATCGTTGAAGAAAATAATTTGAAAATTGATAAAAATAGTTTAAATTTGTAGATATTAATTGCAATCATAGAAAAATAATTTTAAAAAATGCAGAATATTTATAAAGTGAAAGTATCACAAAATGATTTTAATAACTTTAAATTCAGGAAAATAATTAAAACATTATGAAAATAATCGAAAATTTATTAAAGAAAATGAAAATTTCAGATATATTATTGAAATTCTCGGAAGTAATCGATAAAGATTCAAAATAATAAAAAAATTGTGAAAATAATGCATATAAAAAAAACAATTAAAAATTTACGAAGTATTTGAAAATTGAGAAAAAAAATTGAAGTATTTATTTATTTATTTATTTACAAGTAGACGGGTCAAGCCCTTTAACTATTGCTAGAAGTTACAATCGGTAACTAAACTTAATTTTGTAATGTGAATGATTTGTTACACTAGGTATGCCTCTAAAACTTAGTTGAACAAATATTGACGTAAAGATGTGGTGAATCTTGAGACATTGAAATCAAAAAAGTCCAGATCTCCAGAGAGCTTATTAGCTTCCTTACTGAGTCTGTTAATAAGTGAATGCGCGCCGTAATTTGTCCTGTGGTGTTTGATTAGGAATGGAGAGTAATATCTCGTCATTACATTTGGAATATATAGTTTTATTTGAGATAGCAAAGCAGGGCAGTGCACAATTGCGTGAGAAACTTTGTAGTAAAAGAGCATGTCAGCATAAAGAAATCTACTAGTGATTGGTGGAATATTTAGAGCCGTTCTTAACCCATTAACGCCCAGACGGACGAAAAATTTCTGTTGACTTTGAGGACCTCCCTTTTAAAAAAAATGCCTACAAAAAAATTAGCACTTATCATTTTTAACGTAAAATTTACTCCTCTTTTAGATTCTGAAGTTAAAATTTGTTTATAACAAATCGTTAAAAAGTTATAAACAATTTTTTGCAAAAAAACACGATTTTTTGAGAAAAAATTTTCATTTTAGACATATTTTCACCGGAAAAAAGCAAGTAGATGCTCTCAAAAGCTCAAAATATCGCGTCCATGGACCCCCAGCTATATTACGAATATGATGTCAGTTTTTGAAAATTCAAAATGGCGGATCCAATATGGCGGACGAATTTTTAAAAAAATTTTGGATTCACTTGAAACTCTCCACTCAGGGGTTTTTGGGGTCGCTGATTACGAATATGATGTCAGTTTTTAAAAATTCAAAATGGCGGATCCAATATGGCGGACGAATTTTTAAAAAAATTTTGGATTCACTTGAAACTCTCCACTCAGGGCTTTTTGGGGTCGCTGATTACGAATATGATGTCAGTTTTTAAAAATTCAAAATGGCGGATCCAATATGGCGGACGAGTTTTGTAAAAAATTATTGGATTTACTTGAAACTCTCTATTCGGGGGTTTTTTGGGTCGCTAATTGCAAATCTGATGGCAATTCTTGAAAATACAAAATAGCAGAGTCAAATTGTTTGAATTTCAATAAGTATTATACAATGAATAAGAATTTTTTGGTCCGTTTGCCGTCGAATAATTCGCCGTTGCCCGACTCTTACCGCGAGGAGGTGGACAATAAAGAGTCTTTTTTTTTTTTTCGTTTTTTATTTTATTTATTTTATTTTTTTTCGTTTTTTATTTTATTTTTTTTTGTTTTTTTTTTGTTTTAATATTTTTTACATTTTTACATTTTAGGTGTGAAAATCCTGAAAGGAGGAAACGCATAAATATGCATCACACTCCACGCACTTTCGTTGCGTTCTACAGGTGCACTTGGAGAAATTAGAGCAGTTTTTCTTTTGTTCAACTCTTTGAACTTTGTGGTTTTTGATGGATTCAGATTTTTTTAGATATGCTTCTGCAATCTGTAGAGCCATGTCTTTAGTACCTATTTTTTTTCTTGGACAACTAAGTTTCTTAGAACAGTTGCATTTGCAATTGATGCTTGAACGAGTCTCATAAGTATAACCCAAGTCCATTTCTTCGACCTTATGCATGGCATCAAATTGCTGCAATGTGCGTCGTGCAAGTCTACTCCGCCCATAAACTTGTTGTAGGTTGTAAAAGCATTAGGAAATGCTATATCAACTTTGCTCTTTGTCTCCGAAGAATATCTTTTGACTGAACTAATTGGTGTAACACCTATCAGTGTTGACAGTATAGACACTACTTTCGAATCTTTTACTGTGACATAATTGACACCACTGCATTTGTCATGCTTGGCAATAAATGTCCCTCTTGGATCCTTTTCCGTAATCGGATTTTTTACTTGAATTCGATTAGCTCTGACTGTCCCTGTTGCCCGCAAACCAACTTTCTTCAGATGAACCAGTAAATCTGGACTTGTAAAAAAGTTGTCAAAATATACGTGATATTTCACTACATTTCTGGGTACAACTGAAGAAAGAAGGTTTTGGAGAAGACCAACGACAATGCAGCTACCTAAAGCACATTTATTTAGCTTTTCTTCATTGCCAAAAAAAAAACTTTTTGAATTCTTGCCACAATAAATGTCACAATCGAATAAAAATCCTTCGGAACTACAAAGAGCCCACATTTTGATACCGAAACGGACAGGCTTGTTTCTTATAAACTGCTTCAAAATAGTTCTTCCCCGAAACTTTACCATCATTTCGTCAACTGACAAAGCTGATGAAAAATACCCAAACTGCCTCGCATTTTTCTTAAAAATCTCCAAAGGACCTATCACTCGCCAAGCTCTATCATCAGCATTTTCATCTTCAGGTTTGGATAGCTTTAGCTTGGACTTGATATCTTCAAACTTGTTGCGACTCATAGCTCCAGCTACAGCTTCACAACCTAGAAGATGATTCTGAGACCAATAATCTCGTTGAGATTTCCTTTCGTTGAAAATAGACAAAATAATTATTCCAAGAAATTTGTCTAATTCAGTCAACGAAATTTGACAATCATTCAGACGTGTTGCGTCTAATATGAATTCTTTTAGCTCCTTGGAAAAGAAAAATTCAAATAGTTCAGTTGACGAGGATGACCGAATTTCTTTTGCAACGCTATCAGGTATAAAAGTTTCATTTTTATACTGAGGATCATACTTCTGTTCACCATCAACCCATTCAAAAATATGATCTGGCTCCAACTTCGATTGATTTGAAGTATAATTTTCTCGAATCGTCTGGTATGAATTTTGCGGTAAATCGGCACATTCATTCTTAAGCGAATTTTCTAGCTCTTCATGAATAGCATCATCATCTGAATCAGATTCACAATCAGATTCGCCAGAATCATTCGAGTTTGGTAGCATTAGCACATCTAGGTGTTCGTCATGTTCTTCAACTTCGAAACTCTCGGCGTCATTTACAACTTTCTGCCGTTTCGACTTACGCTTTGTTGACATTTTTAAAATCGACCCAGTAATAAAAGAATGCTGGCGCAGTGCAGACAACCAGTGGTGCACGTGAATGTTGGCACAATGACGACAACTAGTGCTGCAAACGAATGCTGGCACAGTTACGACAACCTGAGCTGCACGCAAATGCTGACACAGTAACAACAACCAGTGGTAGAAGCAAATGCTAGCGCAGTAACAATAACAAGAGCTGCAAGCAACGCTGGCACAGTAACGACAACCAGTGGTGGAAGCAAATGCTTCGGCAGTAACAATAACCAGAGCTGCAAGCAATGCTGGCACAGTAACAATAACCAGAGCTGCAAGCAACGCTGACACAGTAACGACAACCAGTGGTTGAAGCAAATGCTGGCGCAGTAACAATAATCAGAGCTGCAAGCAACGCTGGCACAGTAACAATAACCAGAGCTGCAAGCAACGCTGACACAGTAACGACCCTTACAAAAAAAGAGTATTAGAATGAGTATTGAATAATGAGTACTGCAGTGAGTATTGCAATGAGTATTGCAATGAGTACTGCAATGAGTATTGAAAATTCCAGTACTTTTTTCGCCAAACATTGTTGAAAATATAATATGTTGCGCACTAAGTTTCTACGGCTCCTACGTCTGCGCACTACTTTTTTTGTTGTAAACTAAATATACAGAAATACATGGAACGCAAAATCACAATTTCATTATAATTTTAAAAAAAATTGTTTACTGTACTTAAAAAATACATGTGGCGAAAAAAGTACTGGAATTTCCAATACTCATTGCAGTACTCATTGCAGTACTCATGCAGTACTCATTGCAATACTCATTGCAATACTCACTGCAGTACTCATTATTCAATACTCATTCTAATACTCCTTTTTTGTAAGGGGACAACCAGTGGTAGAAGCAAATGCTGGCGCAGTAACAATAATCAGAGCTGCAAGCAACGCTGGCACAGTAAGGACAACCAGTGGTGGAAGCAAATGCTGGCTCAGTAACAATAGCCAGAGCTGCAAGCAAATTCTGGCACAATGCCAACAAGCAGTACAGCAGTAATAACTGCATGCCATTGCATTTTCTGCAAAACTAGTAATGCGCCGACTTCGAAATGCCAGATCTTAGCTGAAACAACAAGCGCAAAACCGTCTTAGTTGTGAGCATAGTTAAAAGTTATACAGCACCACAGCAAATAAATCAGCGTCAAATAAACAAAAATAACCAAAAAAAATAATAAGACTTAAAAAATTTGCCAACTCCATTTTGAATTTTTAAAAACTGACATCATATTCGTAATCAGCGACCCCAAAAACCCCTGAGTGGAGAGTTTCAAGTGAATCTAAAATTTTTTTAAAAATTCGTCCGCCATATTGGATCTGCCATTTTGAATTTTTAAAAACTGACATCATATTCGTAATCAGCGACCCCAAAAACCCCTGAGTGGAGAGTTTCAAGTGAATCCAAAATTTTTTTAAAAATTCGTCCGCCATATTGGATCAGCCATTTTGAATTTTTAAAAACTGACATCACATTCGTAATCAGCGACCCCAAAAACCCCTGAGTGGAGAGTTTCAAGTGAATCCAAAATTTTTTTAAAAATTCGTCCGCCATATTGGATCAGCCATTTTGAATTTTTAAAAACTGACATCATATTCGTAATCAGCGACCCCAAAAACCCCCGTATAAAGAGTTTTAGGCGATTTCAGTCACATGAAAAAGTTGGAGCACCCTGTTTCATATCTGAGCCATTTTTTTAGTTTTAGCCGCCATATTGGCGTCCGCCATTTTGAAAAAAAAATTTTTTTGCTTCAGGGTCTTATAGCTGGGGGTCCATGGACGCGATATTTTGAGCTTTTGAGAGCATCTACTTGCTTTTTTCCGGTGAAAATATGTCTAAAATGAAAATTTTTTCTCAAAAAATCGTGTTTTTTTGCAAAAAATTGTTTATAACTTTTTAACGATTTGTTATAAACAAATTTTAACTTCAGAATCTAAAAGAGGAGTAAATTTTACGTTAAAAATGATAAGTGCTAATTTTTTTGTAGGCATTTTTTTTAAAAGGGAGGTCCTCAAAGTCAACAGAAATTTTTCGTCCGTCTGGGCGTTAATGGGTTAATGTACTATAGTCGTGAGTGTATCTGTCAAAAGGCAAATTGAGCTGACGTGCGGCAAAGCGGAGAAATTTATTTTGGACTCTTTCCAATTTGATTAAATTAAATGTGTAGTGAGGTACCCAGATGACCAAGGCATGTTCTAGTACTGACCTCACCAAAGCAACATATAACACCCTGATTGTGACCAAATTGTGAAAGTTCGAAGAATTTCGCATAACAAAGCTGAGTGATCGATGCGCCCTGGTGACAATCCCGGAAACATGATCATTCTAAGACAGGTCACTACAGAGCAGAACTCCAAGGTCACGAACACAAGTTACCCTATTCAAATCGTCCGTGCCAATGGTGTAAAGGTAAATAAAAGACATTCGTCTAGAAAATGTGATAATTAGTGACTTTTTAGCGTTAAGTGTCATATGATTATCTTCACACCACTCGCCAAGACGGTCCAAGTCGGCCTGAAACTCAGATTGATCGTGACATGGGTCTGCGGAGTCAACTGTCCTGTAACATTTCAAGTCATCTGCATACAAAAGAAAAGATGAGTTTTTAAAGACAGATTTGATGTCGTTCATGAATAGAACAAAAAAAAGAGGTCCAAGGTTGGATCCTTGAGGGACACCGGAGGTAGCTATGAAAGCCGCAGAAAATTCGTTGTTTACTTTGACAATCTGCGGCCTGTCAGATAGATAACTTTTAAAAAACAAGATTAAATTGGCAGACACACCCACTAGTTCTAGTTTTCTCAGTAAAATATGGTGGTCGACTTTATCAAATGCCTTTGACAGGTCTACATACACAGTGTCAATTTGATGACCATTCTCAAGGTTGAGCATTAAAAAGTTAGTAAAAAGACCGAGATTAGTTACAATAGATCTTCCAATCATGAATCCGTGTTGCTCGTCAATGATGAGATTAGATATAGAAGAGTAAACAACATCGTGTATGAGGCTTTCAAAGATTTTAGAGATAGCATTAAGAACCGTTATTGGCCTATAATTCTCGATGTTGTTTTTATTACCATCCTTATAAACCGGGGTTATATATCCCTTTTTCCACTCAGAAGAAAAAGTGTTACACTGCACTGCCTTATTAAACAAAACAAATAGTGGTTCGACAAAAGCAAACCCACAAAGTTTAAGCAACGATGGAGGGATCATATCAGGGCCCGCACCCTTATTTGTGTCTAAGTTTTTTATTTTGATAAAAATGTCATTTCTGGAAAATTGAATATTCTGAAGATTCACCTCATCCTTGGAGCAAAAATATTTATCAGTATAACGCAAAGAGGGGGTAGTATGAACAGATTCAAAGTTCTTTGCAAAAAGATTAGCAATTTCTACTGAGTTTTCTGCAGTCTCTAACTTTAAAAACATCGAATTTGGTATCGCTTGTTTTCGTTGCTTAGAATTAACATATTTCCAAAAAAACTTAGGGTTTTTAACTATTCAATTTTCCACATTCGACATGTAATTATTATAACAGGTTGTTGACAACTCTTTGCATTTAGATCTTAGTTTTGAAAAAAGTAAATAATTATTGGCACAATCGTTTTTTTTATAATTAATGTAAGCAATTTTTTTGTCATTAATCAATTTTTTAAGCTCGCTAGTGTACCAGGGGGGTATATTGTGCTACCAAATGTTTTTACAGGAACCCAGATATCAAGCGCATTATATAAAAGAGAATAAAAAATGTTTACAGCTTCGTTAATATCCCCGACGCTGAGAGTTTCCCTCCAATCGATTGAGTTAAGAAAAGATACAATTCCTGCTAAATTAGCATTTTTAAAATCGTATTTGTACTGAGTATTATTATTATTTTGATCATAAATAGGAATTCTATCATCGACCGAGTTTAAATCAATAATTAGGGGAGGGTGGTAGCTGTCGATTGGAAGAATAGACTCAAGCGCCAGCGATAGAGATAAAATTCCCTTGCTACAGAGGACAATGTCAAGAATAGAGTCGTGAGCATTAAAAAACTGATTAATTTGTTGTAGTTCCAAGTATTCCATGGTCTCGAAAATCAGAGAAGCAATCAGAAGTTTGTGCGAAGCTAGGTCTCGATTTAAAATATTGAGTAAACTAGAATCGCTTGTTAGGCTCCAAACAATATACGGTAGGTTGAAATCTCCCGTAATACACAATACTGCGTTGGGAAACATATTATATACATTTTCGATGGAGTGACACATTTCGGAGAAAAGATTGTACGTTGAATTGGGTGGTATATAATAGCAAGCAACAATGTATAATTTATTATTGAGTTTAAACTTAACAATAACATGTTCAACCAATGCAGTTACGCTATTTATGGCCGAACTTCTCAGGTTACGCCTGACAGCAATCACGACCCCTCCTCCCCTCAAGCTCACACTTGATTCAATACACCTGTCAAATCTATAAATATTGTAATCGTAAAAACCAAGTTCATCGGAGTTAAAATCCGGGGTCAACAAGGTTTCAGTGAGAGCAAAAATGTCATATAAATTTAAAGAAATACCTTTACGCAGTTCGTGGATTTTGGTTCGAACACCCCGTACATTCTGGTAATAGATATGAATGAGTGTCGAGCTCTGAGGGGAGGGGATACCACCTTGAGTACCAATACACAGATCTAAGTTTGTGCTTGTGAGACTACTACTCTCACGTCGGGTTGAGCTGCCATGGACGTAGGCTGGTTCCGAGAATTGCGCGTTATTATTATCGGTGCTCCTTGTCGGTAAACTAGGACCAGATTTAATTCTCCACCCTGTCGACGTGTAGCCAGCTGCTCCTTTAGTAGTTTCAGTTCTCTCTGCTGCATTTTTGTCCTGTCGCTCACCATCCATAGATCTTTCAACTCTTGAGGATATGCTCTTTTGGCAGCTACAAACATTTTTCGGATCGCTTGTGCCTTCTCCTCCGTCACACAAGCGATTTTGACAGGTCTTGGTTTGCGTTGGACCTGCGTAGTAGAGCCAATTCTATATGAATGAGAGAGCTCAAGGTCATTCGATGGAATGAAATTCCCCAATTTGTTAATGATGACTGTTGTTAGGTTGTTAAGTTCACCATTGTTAATGTCGGTGTTAGAGGGAATTTCGGTTTCAGGAAGGCCGAAGAGAACAAGATTACGTTTTCTAGCGGCTCGGTTGTTGATTTCGTTAATACATGCATCTGTGACAGTATTGGTATTAGAAATGTCCGAGTTTTTTTTTTTTCAATTGTATCAAGTCTGCCCTCCACCGAATTCAGGCGATCAGTAAGGTTGTTAATTTTACCTTCAGCAGATTCAAGTCTGGCCAAAACGTCATCGATCTTTGCGGTAACATTGTTTAAACTAGTAGTCATGTTAATTATAAGAGTGGAAAGTGACTCCAAAGTAACCGGGGCGGCCGATGAAGGCGACAGGGATCTGGTTCTACAACATCTTACAAAAGAACCATTCAGCAGAGTGTTAGTCAAATCAGCACAACTTGGATGGTAAGACGAGCTGCAACCTGGACACAGTTTTGGAGCAACACGAGTGATTTCTTTCCCGCACTTAAAACACACCCTATTTTCTGACATTGTGTTCAAAGGTTCTTAAAAAGTCGAAATAAAACAAACTCTTGTTTCACTGGAATGTCACAATAAATCAAGAGTTAAAGGCAGTTAAAAGTGTTTTGAGGTTAGGCGTTTGAGGTTAGAAATTTTTAAAATCGAAATAATCCGGGAAAGTCATAGGTTGTGAATAACACCAATGTTGCAAAAAGATGTATCAACATCACTCGGAGTGCAGAAGAGTGTAGAACTCACGGTTTACGAATATAAATAAAAATATGAGTTAAAATACTCAGAGATATTAAAAAACACGTGTTTAGCAAACGCCACCTAGCGTAAAAAATCATTAATAAAATGATTAAAACATGAAAAAGTGGATGCAATAACTAAAATTTGAAGAAATAGATTGCAAAATGATAAAAATAATAATTCAAAATTAAAGAATATTATTAGAATTTGGGGAAAATATGTTAAAATCTAAAAAAATAATTGAAGAATAATGAAAGTAATAAAAAATCGGAGAAAAAATTTGCAAAGTAATAAAAATAATGAAAAATTGAAGACAATAATTTTAGTTTTTTAAAAATAATTGAAAAAATTACAACATACAGTTATAAATAATAAAATAAAATAATTGTAAATTGAAAAAATAACTAGAATTTGAGATAAATATTAAAAAAATTTCGAAAATAACTCAAAAAATAATTTAAAAAGACAAAAATTAATTGAAAAATAAATTAAATAAAAAATAATTCATAGAAATAATTGTTAATTGAAGAAACTAATAAAAATTTGTTAATAATAGTTGCAAAAATTACAGAATATATCTGAGATAATAAGACTACAATTACAATTGTAGGTATACTATAATTCATTGAACGTGAATTAATTTGAAATTTCATTGATTAAAAATTTAATTAATCCTCGCTTTGATAATAATAAATTTAAATTTATTTAAAAATTTCTTCACTTTTTAACAATTATTTACTATTATGATTTTAATTATTTGCTAAAATTTTCATCTATTTTTATCATTATTTAAAAATTTTTTTTCAATTCTAATTATTTTCATTATTTTTTAATTTTTCCCCTAAATTCTAAAGTCAATTTCTGCAAGTTTCAAATATTTTCTTTCATTTTTTCAAATAAATTAATTGTTGGAATTTTTACTTAAAAACTAAATTTTACTAAATGAACGAATTATTTCCTTTCTATTAATAATTCTTATATTTATTGACTTTAAAAGTTTGATTAAAATGATCTTTTAAATACAGTAAATAAACACTTTTTGTGTAATGAAGTAATTACAATTAGTAACATTTAGAATAATCAACTTCGAACTGTCTAAAAAAAGTAATCTAATTTTTTTGGTTTTATAATTTTTTTTATAAAAAAAAATACATGAAAAACACGTTGCGTCTCTCCAAGTTTGCGCCCCCCGAGGACTGCGCCCGGTGCCACGGCACAGACGGCACCACCCTAGTAACGGCACTAAAAAAATGTCTTAAATGTTTCTTTTCCTTAACAACTTATACTTGCATAGAAAAACTAAAACCTCAAAAAATTAATAAAATTACCATTGTTTATTTGAAAAATAAATTTTTTTACATTTTTTAAAACTGTTCTCAAGCTATTTGAAAGCAAAGGAATTTACGAATATTATTAAGGGTAACATAAAAACATATTATAATATTAAACATATTAAAAAACTTTTAGATTTTTTTACGCTGAATTAGAATCTGACATTAAAAATGTCCAAAGAGGCGCATGAATATGACATAAATCCCATTTAATCGACATTTAATCGATATAATTTGAAAATTAAGGAAATAATATGAATAACTGTTGAAAATAATTGATAATTGAAAGAGTGGATTGAAAATCAAAGGAAATAATTGAAATTGAGAAAAATAATTTGAAATTAAACAAAGTAATACAAAAATGAAGGAATGAAATGAAAATTTAAAAATTAAATTGCAATTTGAAAAAATAATTAACAATTACAAAAAAAAGTTACAAAAATAAAGGCGAAAATAATTAAAAATTGAAAACAAAAATCGAAAATTGGCTGAATTAGTGCACAACTAAAAAAATGTGAAAATAACGCAATAAAAACTAAATTTCAAGAGAATAATTGCAAAAAGAACAGATAAAACATTAATAGAAATATTTGTTGAAAATAATTGTAAATTGAACAACTGGGATGAAAGTAGTAAAAAAACTAAAATTGAAGAAAATAATTGAAAATTAAAGAAAACAATTTAAAATTTAAGGAAACAAAAAAAAATTTGAGGAATGGAATTGAAATTTTAAAGAATATAACAAAAGATTAAAAAAGTAACTTAATAAAGGCAAGAATTATTGAATAAATATGTAAAAGAATTAATTGAAAATGAAAAATGGAATTGAAAATTTGAAATTTGAACAAATTAAGAATTGCAGAAAATATTTGAACATAATTCAACCTAAAATTAAAGTAACTGATAAATAATCTAAAAAATATAAACGACATACGAGAATTTAAAAATATTAGTGAAAATAATTAAAAATTTAAGAAATTAATTTAAAATTATAGAAAAACAATTTAGAATTGAAAAAAATCGCAAACTGGCATGAATAATTGATAACAGAAAAAAATAACAAAAAATTATAGAATAATTGTTCAATTTTAAGATAATAAATGAAAATTGAAAAAATTGTAGATAGTATTTGAAGGAAATAATTGAATAATAAGGAGAACAATTGCAAAATGGAAGAAAATATTTGAAAAGTGACGAAAATGATTGCCAATTGACAACAAAATTCAAAAGATGCCTCGAATAATGAACTATTTGGAAAAATAATTTGAAAAATTAAATAATAAACATTAAATGTGAAGTAAATAATTGAGGAATATAATTGCAATTTAAAAAATGTTAAAAAGCACGAAATTAATTTTAGAAATACATTGGACACTAATCAAATAAATTGAAGCTGTATAATAATAATAAATTGATAATTGTATGAAAAATTGCAAAATGATGAAACTAATTGTCACTTGATAGAGTATTGAATAAAATAATTGAAAATTGAAGGAAATTGAGAATTGACTGAAAACATTAAAAATTAGCTAATATTAGCTAATATTTTCAGATTTTCAAGTATATTCTTATATTTTGCATTTTATTCCGAATATTCTCTATTCTAGGTATTCCAAAGTATTCCCACATATTCACAAACATTCTGAAATATTCCTTTGGAAATATATTCTTCGTACACTCTAAAATGGAGTTGACGACCCCTCAATCGAGAACTACTCCGGTATATAAAAGAATCCTGATTTTGTAGTAAATAATTAATAAATTAATAATAAATGATTAAATAAATAAATAAATAATTATCAAATTTTGTATGGCTTTTTCATTCTTTCTTTAATTCTTGTACTAATAAAATTTTATTTTCCTCTACTCCTTAATTCCTCTATTTCCGCGTAAGTTCAAAATTCTTACTTCCCTTATCATGCAGCGTTCCTACGAAACCATTTATCACCAAAAATGATGCATTTCTGAGTTTCGTTTGTAAACAAGTGCTATCTTCACTCTGGTTAGTTTGAATTTTAGATTGCTGAAATAGGAAACTATAAAAAGGTAAATAAATGTTATATCTGCTAACATTATTAAAAAACTATTTATATTTGACTCAGTGAAATCGATAATATCTTTTCAATAATTATTAACTGAGTGATAAATTCATAATATTATGGAAATAAATTCATAATATTACAATAATTATGACCATGGATTTGCAACGGTCTGATGAAAGTTTCATCGTAGATGACTCAAACAAAATTAAGACAACTATTAATAATTTGACGAATTTAAACAAGAAAGTTCTGCGTAGTTCTACTCAATTGCAATTTCTGTTGGAGTGTCGCATGTATGATTTACATCCAAAGCACATTGATTCCATCGATGCTAGTTTGCAACACTTCGATTTCCACAGCAACACCGGAAAAAGGAAGTTTTTTGATCTTTTAAGACAGGGAAAAAAAAAAAAAAAAAAAATATTTGACTCAGTGAAATCGATAATATCTTTTCAATAATTATTAAAAAACGTTTCCCTATTATGCACTTGGTCCATACATTCTATCATATACATCTAATAATTTTGTGACATACTTTCATAATATATTTTTAATCTACGTTACCTATTATTTATTATCATATTTAATATATCAATCATTATCATATTTATTATTTTATTTATACTTTTTATTTTCGTATTTTTTACAAAAAAATTATTTCTTTTAAAAGTGTAGAGTTGATCAAATAAATTTTCAAGTCAAATTTAAAATCCTTTTTCCAATATGTTTATAATCATGTGTTTAAGGAAATAATTGCTTCCAATTTTCTCCATTAATAAACCAATATTTTATTAATTGTTTAAAAGTAGCAACTGCTACTTTTCTTTTTGTTATTAGAGAAAAAAATAGCTTACATAATTTGTTGTAATCAAAAGAAGACTAACAGTTTTTTTAAGAAATGACACAATAAGAAGTATAAATAAAATAATGAATATGATAATGAATGACATAATAAATATGGTAATGAATAATATAATAATAAATAAAATAAAATAAAAATAAACGTAAAAGTTGGTCACAACCTCATTATATGTATATAGTACGATGTATGGACTAAATAAATAATAGGGACACGTTGTTTAATAATATTATCAGATATAAATTTTATTGACCTTTGCATATTTCCCCATTTAAACAGTAGACAATTCAAATGTAGATAGATAGATAAAGAAACTTATCTTTCTCAATTACCACGAGGAAATAAGTTCTAGAATATAAATTTAATGGAATAACTTAAACAAATAACAAATGAAGGTACAAATTAATGAATATATGCAGAAACTAATTTGATACTAATTATTGATTAATGTTACAATGATCAAATGATTTATGAAACTTACCTTAAATGTAACGTTGCAGTTAACAATGTTGCACTTATACTCATTACTTGCATCCAAGAAAATAAAAAACTTATGTACTCGTGATCTTGTCGATCGGTTATTCATTGTGTTAATCACTTAAACAAATTATAAAAACAGAAAGGAACTTCACTTTAAAATTAAAAATCTAAATTCCCTTGCAGAGTTAACACGAACGATGAAACTTTTCAACTGACCTTCCTTACTGTCTGTCAATTTCTGATGTGTTAAAGGCTACCCCCAGCGAGGAAAAACTTATCACTGAGTAAGAAGAATTTTCCTTTGTGCCATTCTTATGCACAATTTCGAAAAAGACGTGATTCGTAATTTGCCAGCATTTTACTTTGTAACGTTAAAATATGTTTAAAATAAAAATCGATTAACTACTTCTAATTTGTAACAACAAAAATTCTTCCCAGGCGCGAGAAACCAATGCTGACGCTGGATGGAGCCTTGATTCTAGCTTTGACACTCAGAGTGGGTAACCGAAAATGGGAGCAGTCTTTAAATCACTGTCGTTCAAAATTGGTTGAAGATTGGACACCAATGCTCGTTCCATGCTTGATTCAAGACTGCTTGAATCCTCATGCGCGAAGCTTGAACATCCAATCTAGATTCAAGCTTGAATCAACTGTGACACAATTGCTCAACTTATCATATTACATATTTCTTTATATATTGAAGTATATATATATATAAAAAGTATTATTAATTAAATAATAAATATTACAACTGCTGCAGATTTAGTAATTTTATGAATATTTACTATTAATTTTGTATAAAATAAACTATAAATAAACAAACAAAAATTATGTAATTTTACTTAATTGTAAGATATATTAGAAGTAAATTAAATTTGTAAACAATTATTTTCTTATTTTAAAAAAATAAATTTCAAAGAATCATAACCAAACGAAATAATTTAAAGACCATTTTCAAATTTGAAAAATATTGAAGATATGATTACGTGCTCGATAGCGTAATTTTGTAAAATCATTGATTTCAAAAAAACTTTAATTATACAAATTGAATAAATTTCCTTATTTAAATAAAAGTGCCCTTCAATACATTATATATAAACAATTTTTATAATTTACTTTTGTATTATATATTATTGAAATTAATTATTTAAATAATATTATTAAATTAAAGTTATAAATAAAAATGATAAATTACACAGTCCTGCGAGGGTGAGTTTATAGAATAGATCTGGGTGATTCTTGTAGGTTTTTTCGCGCTGAACACGAATCTGGTTTCCAAAATGGTCCATCACGTCAGGATTTTGAGTAATTCCGGGTCAAATGTCCCAAAAATGGCGTTTCTGGCCATTTTTGGGAATTTTTTCTGGGAGACTGAAATTTTTTCATTAATTTTCTGTATTAGTTTCATATAGTATGCATTGTCACCTTTAAAACCCATTTTTAAAAATAAATTTACGATAATTTTTACAGAAGTTATGAACATTTTAGTGTATGAGATTTAACCTCATTAACCCTCTAGCACAGGACTGTCTACCTAAAAAGTCGTTTCCAAAATTATCTATTTTTCAGACTAATCGATTTTCATATAACTTGGTATATTAGGGTTTTTGGGGTCGCTGATTACGAATCTGAAGTCAGAATTACAAAATTCAAAATGGCGGATCCAATATGGCGGACGAATTTTTAAAAAATTGCTGGATTTTAATATAACTTGGTATATTGGGGTTTTTGGGGTCGCTGATTACGAATCTGAAGTCAGAATTACAAAATTCAAAATGGCGGATCCAATATGGCCGACGAATTTTTAAAAAATTGCTGGATTTTAATATAACTTGGTATATTGGGGTTTCTGGGGTCGCTGATTACGAATCTGAAGTCAGAATTACAAAATTCAAAATGGCGGATCCAATATGGCCGACAAATTTTTAAAAAATTGCTGGATTTTAATATAACTTGGTATATTGGGGTTTTTGGGGTCGCTGATTACGAATCTGAAGTCAGAATTACAAAATTCAAAATGGCGGATCCAATATGTCCGACGAATTTTGAAAAATTTTTGAATTTTAACATAACTTGGTACTTTTGGGTTTTTGGGGTCGCTGGTTGCGATTCTGTAGTCAGAATTACAAAATTCAAAATGGTGGATCCAACATGGCAGACGAATTTTAAAAAAATTGTTGGATTTTAATAGAATAAGAACAGAGAAAGATTCGACCAGCAAAGGCAAGATGGAAAAAAGGAAAGATGGACCGGCCACTTAAAGTAAGAACAGAGAAAGATCCGACCAGCAAAGGCAAGATGGAAAAAAAGTAAAGATGGACCGGACAGTTAAAGTAAGAACAAAGATAGATCCGACCAGCAGAGGCAAGATGGAAAAAAAGGTAAGATGAACTGGCCAGTTAAAGTAAGAACAGAGAAAAATCCGACCAGCAAAGGTAAGATGGAAAAAAGGAAAGATGGACCAGCCACATAAAGTAAGAACAGAGAAAGATCTGACCAGCAAAGTCATGATGGAAAAAAGGATAGATGGACTGGCCAGTTAAAGTAAGAACAGATAAAGATCCGACCAGCAAAGGCAAGATGGAAAAAAAGTAAAGATAGACCGGACAGTTAAAGTAAGAACAAAGATAGATCCGACCAGCAAATGCAAGATGGAAAAAAAGGAAAGATGGACTGGCCAGTTAAAGTAAGAACTAAAGCACCAAGTTATATTAAAAGACAACAATTTTTTTAAAATTCGTCTGCCATGTTGGATCCACCATTTTGAATTTTGTAATTCTGACTACAGAATCGCAACCAGCGACCCCAAAAACCCAAAAGTACCAAGTTATGTTAAAATTCAACAATTTTTCAAAATTCGTTCGCCATATTGGATCCGCCATTTTGAATTTGGTAATTTTGACTTCAGATTCGTAATCAGCGACCCCAAAAAACCCCAATATACCAAGTTATATTAAAATCCAGCAATTTTTTAAAAATTCTACGGCCATATTGGATCCGCCATTTTGAATTTTGTAATTCTGACTTCAGATTCGTAATCAGCGACCCCAAAAACCCCAATATACCAAGTTATATTAAAATCCAGCAATTTTTTAAAAATTCGTCGGCCATGTTGGATCCGTCATTTTGAATTTTGTAATTCTGACTTCAGATTCGTAATCAGCGACCCCAAAAACCCCAATATACCAAGTTATATGAAAATCGATTTGTCTGAAAAATAGATAATTTTGGAAACGACTTTTTAGGTAGACAGTCGTGTGCTAGAGGGTTAATGAGGTTAAATCTCATATACTAAAATGTTCATAACTTCTGTAAAAATTATCGTAAATTAATTTTTAAAAATGGGTTTTAAAGGTGACAATGCATACTATATGAAACTAATACAGAAAATTAATGAAAAAATTTCAGTCTCCCAGAAAAAATTCCCAAAAATGGCCAAAAACGCCATTTTTGGGACATTTGACTAGGAATTACTCAAAATCCTGACGTGATGGACCATTTTGGAAACCAGATTCGTGTTTAGCGCGAAAAAACCTACAAGAATAACCCAGACCTATTCTATAAACTGACAAAAGTGAAATTTCGCAGGACTGTGTTTTTAGTTAATTTTGTTTACATATTTTGCAAATATTTTACAAAAATATTTATTTATAAAATATTAATAAGTTAGGATCGAGATTGGATTATACAAACTGTATATCAGTAAATACAAAGGATACATAAATTCTATTCTATTTATTTAAATAATATTTAATTTTTAAATAAAAATATTAAATTAAAGTTATAAATAATTAAATAATAATTAATCATTATCAGTTAATTTTGTTTACATATTTTGCAAATATTGTATAAGAATATTTATTTATAAAATATTAATAAGTTAGGAGATTTGGATTGTATAAACTTTATATTAGTATAAACGAAGGATAAATAAATTCTATTCATTTATTTTTGATAATGAATATGTTCCAGAACTATTAAAATGTAAATAGCATATAATCCAGGTCTGAACCTCACAAAGTTATTTCTATTGACTCTCAACTACCCGTCGTAGCCGAGTGGTACTAATAGCGTGCGTTCACCGCGAGCGAATTCGACTATAGGGCCGTGGGTTCGATCCCCCCTTGAGCGTGCGAAATTTTATTTCATAGGTTAAGTGTTTATATGTATTAAAATTGTTAATTAATCTTAGGTCGATAATAATTAATTTTATAAATGTGCAATTAATCTTAAATTATAAAAAAAACAATCTGAAGAATATCAACTTAAATAATTATAGATGAACATTAAATTTTTTTTTTATTTTATTAATTTTATGATAATCTGCAGCAGTACAGTAATTAAGAAAAAATGATAATAATAATATTATTATTGTATTTATAATTATAAATAATATAATAATATAATTCATAATAATAATATAATATTATTATTATTATAATTATAAGAATTATCATTATTAACAACATAATACAACAAGAATATTATTATATTAATTATTTAACGTTCTGTCTTCTGTAAGCGACAGTGGAATCAGGCTTGACGAAGCTATAATCGGACTTCCGAACATTGATTGAGTCTTGGACTCCAATCCTCAACCAAGCTTGGAGCGTCAGGCTTGAATCGCTGTTACATTCTAGTTTGGACGAGTCTTGCTTCCTCCGACTCACCAATCCTCAATCAATATTGACCAGTCCTCAGTCAAGCTTTATAAAGCCTCAAATCATCGTCCCTGCGCGCCTGGGTTATCTTTTAAAAAATTAAACTTGTTTAAACAAATAAAAATTGTTTAAACAGACTACAACTCTTTTTAAAAATTCTACAAATGAGAATTAATCAAGCAAAGCTAAATTGTTTAAACTCAAAGAAATTATTTTAAAAAATGAAACAAGAGACATTAAAGTTAAAGGAAAGTAATTGCAAATTGAAAAATTGGGATACTTACAGGAATAATTGTTGGAAATAATTGTAAATTGAAGAAAATAATTGAACAATTTGATTTAAACTGAAAGTTATTTATTACTAATGGAAATAAATAATTGTCAAAAGGCGATAATTTATAATTATTAAAGAAAATAATTGAAAATTGAAAAACGGAATTGAAATTTGTAGAAAATTATTAAGAATTGTAGACAATAATTAGAAATTAAAGGAAGAAAGTGAAGATTAAATAATTACATTGACATTGTAATAAAATAATTGATAATTAAAGACAATACTTAAAAACTGGAGGAAATAATTAAAAATTGAAAAAGTAAATGGGCGTTTCCACGTAAAATTTATCTATCAAGAATTGAAATTAAATTTAATACATATTTTTAAATTCTTTGAAAAAAAAAAAATAATGTATACGTAGATTCTTTATTTTCATATCTGAGGTACCGTTTTCGAGTTATGAATTTTCAAAATTTTGATTTTGAAAAAATATACCTTTTTTTAATTGTTTATAACTCGTAAAATATTAAAGTTACAAAATTAATGTAAAAAGATGAAATGTTAAGTTTTTCCTAGGCTTTTAAATCACCTTATCTAAAAAAAAATTCGTATTTTTTTTATAAAAAATAAATAAATTTTATAAACAAATTAATTTTTTCTTAACGTGGGCGTGAAAAAATTTACATTTTCTTTTTTTTAAATAAACGTGTAAATGTTACAAGTACAATAGTGTAAGATCTAAAATGATTGAACCTCTAGTTTTGTTTAAATGAATTTTCAAAGTTCAGCGTTCAAGCTGGAAGTCTATTGCGCCTTTAGACTTCGAGTTTGCACGCTGAACTTTGAAAATTCATTTAAACAAACCTAGAGGTTCGATCATTTTAGATCTTACACTATTGTACTTGTAACATTCACACGTTTATTTAAGAAAAAAAAATGTAAATTTTTTCACGCCCACGTTAAGAAAAAATTAATTTGTTTATAAAATTTATTTATTTTTTATAAAAGAAATACGAATTTTTTTTTAGTTAAGGTGACTTAAAAGCCTAGGATAAACTGAACATTTCATCTTCTTACATTAATTTTGTAAAATTTGATACGCATATGTATTTTCATGTGCAGATTACAGGAAAAGTATAGCAAACGTGATTGAACGTGATGTTCATAGCGTTGTCAAGGAACAAATTTGTTTTAGAAAACCTTATTACTTATTACCCTTATTACTGCAAAATTGAAAAATGACAAAGTACCCCCATACTATAGCTTAGCCTCCTTATCCTGGAAGGTTGGGAATTGTCAAAAATGTGTAATTTCATGTATAAATTTTTATAAAACTATAACAATTGTAGTTTACATCCATTATCATAGCATTTTTGTAGAAAAATTAAATTTTCACCGAAAACATGTTTTCTTCTTAAATAGCTACAATTTTCCATAGATTCAAATTATGCTTTTGTGTTAAATGTTCATTTCTATGTTAAAATAGTTCAAAATTAAACCCATATAAGATACTTTCTTATATAACGGGTGGTGATATAAGCGGGTATTTTAACATAGAAGCATCAAAAATCAAGAGGACCAAGAAATTTTTACGATGTAAGCGAAAATCTGATAAATGCGGGTTCGATATATGCGGGTTTCACTGTCTTAACGTATTTTAATTTTTAAAACATATTCAAATGGCTTAAACAAATTAAATTTGTTTAGACAGATTTAAATTGTTTAATCAAATATGAATTGCTTTAACAAATATACATTGTTTAAAGAAATATAAATTGCTGACAAAAATTACATTGTTTAAACAAATTATAATTGTTTAAAAAAATTAAAAATGTTTAAACAAATTATAATTGTTTAAACAAAAATAAATTGTTTAAAACAATAAATTGTTAAAACAAAATAACATTGTTTAAACAAATTATAATTGTTTAAAAAAATTATATTGGTTTGAACAAGTTAACATTGTTTAAACAAATTAAAAATGTTTCAACAAATTACCATTGTTTGAACAAATTAACATTTTTTAAACAAATTATAATTGTTAAAACATATTATAATTGTTCAAACAAATTATAATTGTTTAAATAAATTAACATTGCTTAAACAAATTAACATTGTTTAAACAAATTATAATTGTTTAAACAAATTATAATTGTTTAAACAAATTAAAAATGTTTTAACAAATTATAATTGTTTAAACAAATTACAGTTGTTTAAAGAAGTCGAAATTGTTAAAGCAAATAAAAATTGTTATTATATATAAATACATAATTGATTATTTTTACCCTTAGATTCCTACTTCCCGCAATGAAGAGAATCCAAAGTAGTCTAGAACACGTTTTCTCGAAACGTTTCCTAACGTGTTCGACACGAAACGTTTGCCAACCGGTTAAGGTATCGTATCGCAAACACGCTACGATTCTTCATCGGCCAACGTATCGTCTTTTAAAAACAGTACGATTCTCCATCGGCAAAAGTTTTGTATCCATAATACAATACAATCGTAGGCTAACGTTTTGTTTACAAACTCAAAACTTTGGCTTTCAGAATTCGGTATTGTATTCTGGACACAATGCAAATTATCGGTGAGCGAAGTTCTGAGTCATACCACAATACGATTCATTTTCTGCTAGCGTGTTGTGTCAGCTACATGCAACGAAACGATACTTTTGGTCCGTGACCATCTCTGAATATTATTACTATTGAATGTAATATTACTGCCATACTGAAGTATAATATTATACGTGCTACTTGCAAATTATATAATATTTTGTGCTTTTTCTTTTAGGTCGGAGAAAAATCGCAATTATTTCATAATTCCATAAACAATAGCTTCTTCTTTGTTTTCTACCCCTTCTTCTTTTATTAACAAATTTTAGATATGTACTTTCGTAAATGTCATATGTCATGTTTTCTCTAGGCCTCCCTCTTCGTTACATGTTATCAAGGAACCGTTAACCCCCCCCCCCCCAATCTACTTTATTTACATACATAGATGCGAATCCTTCGTAGTAATGTAACAAAATGGAAGAACGGATAAAATTATCGACTTGCTTAAAACCCTGTGCCTATTTATTTGACCGTTAACAATAAATCCAAAATTCGGACAAGTTGAGGGGACTATATGAAATTTTAGAATCTCAAAGTAAAAGTGAGATTTAAAAAGTCTACGAGCATGTGCTGTTTTTAGTGCACTGCGGGCAAAAACAAGATAAAATATTTTATTCATTTATCTAATTGTATGAGATACTAATATTTCTTTTCTGGTATTTCTAAGTTTAGAAAATGTGTTTAAATAATAATTTTAAAGAAAAAAATCATCAGCATTTTTTTAAAATAAATAAATTAATAAAATATTTTAACTTCTTTTTGACTGCAGTGCACTTAAACCACATTTGGTCGCAGAATTTTTTTATCCCACTTTTACTTTGAGCACCTCATTTGCTGTACATCGCAAAAACTTAAGAGCTTTCACTGTAGGCAGATTGTTAATATTCAAGTCGAACTGAGTAAAAATAAGACTTAAGTCTACAACACAAATAAAACAATGAAAAAAGTGCATCAAGCAGTAATGATAATATGAAAATGTTGAAAACTGATAAAAAATGCATGATACTTAACTACGCTAGGGATGAATCTCGGACTTTTCAATTTCCAGTCGAGTGCTCTACCATTGAGCTAAGAAGATCCACAATCAGTGCGGTTCTACAGTTTGCATCGCCTTACAGGCAACATGTGTTAATATTTCAAGTCTAATTTATAAATCGAAAAAACGGTATCATTATGCAACGTTTTGACCTTTTTAGGTTTTGTGTGATTAGTTTTCAAAAAAAAAATATTACATACTCTGTTGAAAAATGACGCCTGCCTTATGCAGCTTGTTGGGGCGAACTGTATAAGGAAGGTATCAAAGTTTAACCAAGGCTGTAAGGAAGGTTACAGTTTGCCCGAAGATGGTATGTAAGGCAGGAGCCATTCTTCAACAATATTTTAAAAATTTTTTTTTAAATCTACTTCCACTTATATTTTACTGCTTCTCCAAAAAAAACATTATCTAATTATCTTTCATTACACAAAGTGTCATATTAATTAAAAATCGACAAGCAGTGGTCTCTTATTGTAAGTTTCGAAAATCATGTAACAGTTTACTTTCGATAATATGTACTTTAATAGGATATTAGAACTAGGTGAAATGTATAAAGTAAAAAACAAATGAAGTCTTTAATTGTTTTCAAATATTATAAAATAATTTATTGACAGATTCTGACAGGGAGTCTGAATAGAAGGTACTTTCAAAAGGTTGAATGTATGAGAAGCATCTTTTGACAGGTCCTGTAACACATAATATAGTACATTAGACATTATCAAAAGTATACAATGTACACATATTACAGTAAAAGTCCGATAAGTTGCAGCACTCGAAGTTGTAGAGGAAGATAATTCTATGAATACCAGAAAAATTAAATGCTTCCACCAATCTACGTAGCTTGAAAGTGATCCCAGAATGCGAGTATTTTAAACTGTTGAACAATAGACCAACGCGTCGCTATCGACGCGTCGACGTTCAAAATAAATGCATTCTGGGATCACCTTTATACAAGCCTGTGCATGAAAAGCCCGCGTATAATAGATTAGTCCCACGCAAGAAGACTAGAATAAGGAGGTGAAATCAGTGTGGAAGGGGTATCCATGGTAATAGGCCACCAGTGGGCGCATCTTTTCGTTTGTGGTTTTCCTCAGATACGAATTCGAGTATTCTGCGCACACTTACACATAAACAAAATATTTATAATATATTTAAATTTAAGCGGATGTTTTTATATGTTAGAAACATTGTGTTGATTTTGTTTTGCCGGTTTCTTTTCTTGCTTTTCTCCTACAGATATATAACTATGTATGGAAAATAAATAAATTAATGTAATTTGTTTTTTGACAACTGAAGCTTAAAAATGGTCACAGTTTGTTGTGTAAAAAGTTGTTTGATAAATGAAAGAAATGATATAAAGAAAATAGATCGCATATATTTTGCTTTCCATCAAATGAGGTAAGTTGATTTTGAAAAGCTATTAAATTATAGAAGTGATCAAAATATTTTTATCTTGATTTTTTCATAAAATTTGGTAATACAATAGAAAATGATTTATCTATTAAGGAATTCCAACATGTTTGTCTTGAAGCTGTTGGGGATAACCTAAAAAAAAGGGCAATCGTGTTAAAAAATCATTATTCATCTGTAGTAGACACTTTACTGAACATTCTTCAAGACTTAACTCCACACAAATATTGAAAAATATTTCTTGTTTCTTAAAACATCCTGTATAATAATTTGCCAGTGTGTCCCTTTAGCTAAAAAATTTCGTTTCAAAATTGGCGGAGATTTGGCATTGATCTCCAATTGTTCTCCTTTTCCTATATAATAATTTGCCAGTGTCCCTTTAGCTAAAAATTTCCGTTTCAAAATGAGCGGAGATTTGGCACTGTTCTTGTATTGTTCTCCTTTTGTCTGCATTACAATGAGTCTACTGTTCTCCTTTTGTCCAAAAAACAATGAGCTCATTATTAGCCTTTCGTCGAAATTACAATAACCTTATTATTAGCCTTTTATCAAAATTGCAATGAGGTGATTATTAACCTTTTCTTTACCTTTAAGGAGTAAGGGTATCCTGGGCGTTTACTTGAAATTACCAAATGATTCGATTGATATTTTCTGTGACTAAGGTTCGCCTCCTTTTGAAAAATGATGTTGATGAAAGGGGATAGTTTTGTTTTGTAAGGCCGAGTGAAAGGATCGTCCTGAATCTAAAAACGCGAAATGGATCTGAGGTGAATTTTTGACAGGTAGATAATTTTACTTGTCTATAAATATAAATTAAGAAGTTTATTTACATTTACAAACAGATTTAGATTACTTTTTAAATTTTAAATTAGATTTAGTTAAACTCGCGTTTAGTAGCCGCTTACCGAGATAATATAGAGAGATTCCATACCAAAAAGATCAAAGTTGCAACTCAACTTTTTGATTTTGATCAAAGTTGGTCAATTTGTAGTATTAAGGGGTAGTAATAAATAAGTCAAGTATTTTTGAAAATTTTTTCAAAATTTTAGGAATTACGTCACTTTGAATTTTTTACCCTTTATTTTTTCAAATTATTGTAATTTAAAGAGTTTTTAACCGATTTCAATGAAATTTATAGGGTGTGTGTAGAAAACTGTAAGGTTTTAAATAAATTTGAAGTAGATTTAAAAACTTCAAAAATTCATGTATAAAAACACAAAAATTTCTGGCTACGGGCCTGGACAGTAACAAAAACAAACTGTAAGGCATAAAAAAACGTTGCAGATTAATTTAATCTTACTTTACTACTAAACTACAACCATTGTTTTTTTGTGACACTTTAAGATTAGTAGTTTTTCCTATTAATTTACTATTACACAGCCCTGCAAACCTTAACTTTTTCTCTGTCGAATGAATGTGTACAATTGTTTCCGAAGGGAATTTTTGCGCTGAACACGAATCTGAAATCCAAAATGTTGCATCACGTCAAGTTTTCGAAAAAAGGGGGGTTGAAACCCCAAAAAATAGCGTTTTAGGCAGTTTTTGAAAAATCGTAGAACCAAAATTATACGTGTCAAAAATATCACTGTTATCAGAAATTAAAGCTTGAAATACGCCCTTTCAAATGAACTATGGGCGAAATTAATGGCATCAACCCTTAAAGAAGGGGGTGTGTTTTTTAAAGGGTATTTTGAAAAAATTATTAAACAAAACTACCCAAGTGAAAAACACGGATATTCTTGCAACTTACACTATAAACATAAAGAAAAATATTTAACAAGTGTTTTTTACAAAGCTGCTTTGCGTTTTAAGGATAAAAAACATCCTTTTTGACAATAAGGATGTTTTTTGCTTTTTAAGAATAAAAAAAATCACTTTTTAATCAAAACAGTGTTTTTTGAGTTTTAAGGGTAAAAACACGTGTTAAATATTTTTCGTTATGTTTGTAGTTCATTAAGTTGCAAGAATATCGGTGTTTTTTACTTGGGTAGTTTTGTTTAATAATTTTTTCAAAATACCCTTAAAAAAAACACACCCCCTTCTTTAAGGGTTGATGCAATTAATTTCGCCCATAGTTCATTTAAAAGGGCATATTTCAAGCTTTAATTTCTGATAAGAGCAATATTTTTGACACGTGTAATTTTGGTACTATACGATTTTTCAAAAACTGCCTAAAACGCTATTTTTTAGGGTTTCAACCCCCCCTTTTTTCGAAAACTTGAAGTGATGCATAATTTTGGACTTTAGATTCGTGTTCAGCGCAAAAAATCCCTTTGGAAACACTTGATCACATTCAGACGACAAAACCATTGCAGGGCTGTGTTATTATTATATTTTTACAAATACACCCCTCTCGAGGGCCCCTAAATAAACTATCCCCAAACGTAAATTAAGCATTTAAGCTAAAAGATGTCTAAAATATTACTTTTTTACGTCGTTTTTTACAGGCTTTATTATATTATTTAATTACAGCACTCAATTGATTGTTAATTAATTTTTAACTGTTTAAACAATTTTAAATTGCTGAAACAAATTAATTTTTTTAAAATCTTTATTTATTCTATTTCAATAAAATATATTATTGACCAACTGTATGTTTAATAACTAAAGAAATCAAAAAAAATTATTGACTTACTTCTCATTTGTTTAAACAATTAAAATTGTTAAAAATCAATTTTTCATGAAATTTACATTGAAACTTATAGTTTTTTGCAAAATTTATTAAAGAATTATAACCTGTCATTAATTAATTTTTAAACTTTTTTATTGTTAAGGTAACATATTTTTCGAATTTATGTATGTGATTGAATGGCATAGAAGTAATGTAAAGTTCAGAACAATGGAAGTCACTAATTTTTTCTATCTCTTTAGTTACTAAATTAATCGTAAGGTAATAAAATATTTTATGGAAAACGAAAAAAATGCAAAAAATTATTTGTTTAAACAAATTAAAATTATTTAAACAATTCTTTAGTTATTAAACATACAGTTGGCTAATAATATATTTCATTGAAACAGAATAAATAAAGATTTTAAAAAAATTAATTTGTTTCAACAATTTAAAATTGTTTAAACAGTTAAAAAGTAATTAACAATCAATTGAGTGCTGTAATTTAATAATTTAATAAAGCCTGTAAAAAACGACATAAAAAAGTAATATTTTAGACATCTTTTAGCTTACATGCTAAATTTATGTTTTGGGATGGGTTATTTAGGTGCCCTTCAGAAGGGTGTATTTGTAAAAATGTAATAAAAATCGACTGTATCTTCAAGTTTGAACATTTTGCAAGGTTTTATAAACTTCTGAGGCTTTTTGAATGATATTAAATTTTCATTATTTTTTTAAAATTTTCTAAAAGAATCCATTTTTCCCATGCATTGTCAATGGGAAAATAGGGGGTGCGGGCGGGACCCCTTAATATTGTCGGATGAAAAAATAAAAAAATAGGGGTAATTTTTTTTTTCATTTTTAGTCGATTTTTTTTGTTCCGGAAACAAAATTCAAAAATGTCCATTTTTTGAACCACCCTATTATACGTGACAGAACTCTTTATCTTTGAAAATAAGTATGTTTCGTAATTACATATTCAAATTTACCGATTGTAGGTAAAAAATTCTTCGTATCATACACTTCTTTCAATAAATTACTTTTTTCACTTAAAATAGGTACATAAAAATATCTAAAGGACAATAATTGACAAATATTAGCAATCAACTTGTTTTTCTACTTCTCAAACGTTTCTTTAACTTGACTTTTCAGGAACAAAAATTATAAAAGTTCCAATTCCTAAAATGCAACAGAAAGACATGAAACTTTCAAGCTTCAAATTCCCTTTCCCTGAGTTTCCAATGAATTATGATTTACTGGGCCCGGCAGGATATCGGTCAATGACAGTATGAGAATAAACCTACTGTTAGAATATGTGTGATGACGGATTTAGAAGAAGTGTAACTAATCGGACTAATGGATACTTATCGGACTTAAACTGTTAATCAAATTATTTTCTACTTTCAATTTACAATGTACAGAAATGAATGAAGCACAAAGAATTGAGGGAATAAAATATGTTGTATAAAGTTTATGAAAAAATTAATTAGTTAAAATGACTACTTACAATTAACATTTTTAACCATTTTTTCCCTCATGTATTTTATCTCGTCTCCAATGTATGTGCCACATTTTTTAATCAATGTACTCTTCTCTTTGTCTTCTAAGGACTTCTTATTAACAAACTCTTTATAACATTCTGAAATGAAGCCAAATAAAATTACATTATACAGAAAATTATATGTGACTATTTCTGGTGAAAGGGACCTTACGCAACAACAACATTAGGCTCAGTATTCCGATGCTCAGTGCACGAAAAGTGAGCCAAATGTTATTGTTGCGTAAGGTCCCTTTCACCAGAAATTGTCACATATGTGTTTATTTATTATGTGCATCACAGGAGGAATTTAATTTCAAAGGAAGTTTTTATACATTTAATTTCTGTAATTTAAAACGTTAACCGAGGTGCGAATTTTGGTCGACAGTCAGAGTTTTACCGTCAGACCAAGGTCATCAAAACTGTAGCATGCGTAGTTACGTTAGCCAGAGTTGGCCCCAGGCCCGTCTATAGAGGGGTGTGAATGGTGGTTTTCTCCTCGGGCCCGGTCTTTCCAAGGGGTCCAGAAATCAAGAACATAAATAAAAATTGGCATTATAATATTTCGTTTACATTTTTCTTATGCATGTAGGCATATTGGCCCCTATCTTTCTTGGTACCGAACCCGGTTTTTCTCTCAACGACCCTGGTTGGCCCAACGTTTTTTTCCAAGTTCCCAAAGTTGGACCGACCTTGCAAACCGATTGTGGCGCCCGCAGTTTTACCGACCGTCATCCCAAGTTTGCCCACACTTTCCCCAACCGTTGGCAAAACTCCATAAAACACAGTTCAAAAGACTTTAAATTTAGAGGTCGCGGCCAACGCAACCACGTGACTGCGGCACAAGTGATCAACTGAACTATCTATAAATCTTTGGGTTCTAACTTTTTACCGTCTTTGTATAGCATGCTAAGTTCTAAGCAAAAAAATACCCTCTCTATTTTCAACAATTAACATTCGTCATAGGTATAGAAATTAGCAGAAACTTTTTTAAAAAAATTTTCTGGCTGCCAGTAATTTGTTTTACCTGTGTTAACTTGTCGTTTCTGTGCATCCGTGGCGTAAGCAATGGCGTAAGGATATACAGTACCATCTCTACATTTAAAACAGCGAAAATTCGCTGTTTAACCAGCCCAAAGTATACAGTTCGACGCCCCCCGTTGATAAAGTGTTTATTAAAAAGCCAGTGTAATAAAATGTTAATTTGAAAAACAGTAGAATAATGTTAAAGCAAGGTTATAAAGAATGTTATACAAAATGTTATTGCATATTTGAATTAATAAACAAATGTATCCATCGTTCGGTCCAATTAACATTTTATGACAAAACTTTAAAAGACATTTGATTAAACAAATAGTTTAATAGAAATCATATCCAAAAAAATTAATTATAAAAATGACATTCCACTGTTTTTCAAATTAACATTTTATTAACCTGGCTTTTTAATAAACACTTTATCAACGGGGGGCGTCGAGTTGTTTCAAAACAGCGTATATACGCTGATGAAAAAGCGATTTTTTCACTGATTAACAGCAAAATTCACTAATTCACCAACGTATATACGCTGTTTTGAAACAGCTGCCCAAGTAGCACGTAATATTACACAAGTATCGCAGTAATATTACATTCAATATTAGTAATATTACAGGTTGATGTTACAGTAATATTAGTAATATTACAGGTTGATGTTACAGTAATATTAGTAATATTACAGGTTGATGTTACAGTAATATTACTGTGACATTAAAATGTCCGCGTCAAGGTATTATTACAAGGTAATATTGAGGTAATATTACAAAGTGATATTACAGTAATGTTACAAAGTAATATTACTGTAATATTACAGTGACATTATAGTAATATTACAATTAAATATAATGTATAAAAAATTTTGGGGGACCGAGTCTTGAACCCTTGTAAGCTGACCATGTAGGTAGATGCCTTAAACCACTCGGCTACTTAGCTCTTAGAATATATTTTAGAAAGTCTTCTACATATTGTATTACATATTTGTAATATTAATGTAATATTACCAGGAGATTTGTAATATTACCTTGACGCGGACATTTTAATGTCACAGTAATATTACTGTAACATCAACCCGTAATATTACCAATATTGAATGTAATATTACTGCGATACTCACGTAATATTACGTGCTACTTGGGTGTATAATTTGCGCTGTTTCAAATTTAGAGAGTATAAGTGCAAAACCGTTGATTTTGGAAAATGATTATTAGAAACAAAAATGTGCCACTGTATGTGTATAATCGAAAAAAAATATTGAGAATTTAGAAAAAAAGAAAAAATTTTTTATCAAATTTTCAGTATTGAATTTTTTTTAATTACTCATATGAGTCTACCACGATTTGTTTTTAAAAAAAATTATGAGGAACAAAGATGTGCCTTTTTATGTGTACAATCAGGAAAACATTATTTACAATAAAAATAAATTTTTTTACTTTAATCTTAAAAAAAACTCAAAATATGTGACTGTCCATGACAAAACGTGACTTAGCTCCAAAAAATAAATTTTGATTTTTAAATGCCAACTGACAAATCTTTCTTTGCTCTTTCATTTCCAAAAATAAAAAATTATTGTTTTAAAAAAATGTTAATGTTCTTAAGCAAGAAGCGTCGCACAGTGAGGAAATTTGCTAATTTTTGTGTCAAAATCGTAGAACTTTTGACACAATTAAAATAATTAAACAAAAAAAATGGGAAATAAAAGCTTAAACCATACAGATTACAGGAAAAATATAGAGAAACCCTTTAAATATATTTTAACCTATAAAAAAATCGGCAAACTTGGAATTTTATTTGAGAAGTTGCATTTCTCTTTGACTGACAACAGAAAACTGTTTTAATATGTGTCTCAATCGACCATACTTACATATTTATTCATATTGATTACGAATCTGATGTAAAAGTTCATAAAAAAAAATGTGGAAATTAAATTCGCCATTTTTTTTTACCAAAATGTAAAAATGCTTCGGATTTTGACAGAACTCATGTTTTAAATGTTTTTGGGGTCACTGAACACGAATCTGAAGTCCAAATTTAAAAATTCAAAATGGCGGATTTAATATGGCGGACTGAATATATGAAAATGCTTCGGATTTTTACAAAACACATGTTTTAAGTGTTTTTGGGGTCGCTGAACACGAATCTGAAATCCAAATTTCAAAATTCAAAATGGCGAATTCAATATGGCGGACTGAATATATTAAAATGCTTCGGATTTTGACAAAACACATGTATTAAGTGTTTTTCGGTCGATGAACACGAATCTGATTTTCAAATTTCAAAATTCAAAATGGCGGATTCAATATGTCAGACTGAATATTTACGGACATACAATTTTTGCAAGTTTTTAAGATACGACAACTTAAGAAAATATCTCATTGTATTTATTTCACAGTGAAAGTGTCCTAACCTATGTTTAAGAGATGAAATATTCGGAATGAAATTCTCTTCTGAGTTGTTAAATTGGTATGAGGTTTTGAGACAGATTGGACAGCGGCTTGCTGCTGTGTTTCTTACTACTGCATTTAGGCATTTTTCATAAAACATAATTTCATACACTTTACACTTTACTGTAACCTTATTGCCATTACTCATTAGAAAATTATGCAATTGAAGCTCCTTAATTTCTTTATTGGTCCGATTATATTCTCTTAAGGTTGCCTCAGAACCTTCTTTATCAAAAGCTATTCGCAAAGGTCGACAGAATCGAATGCTTTGTGGAGTTGGATTGATCCAACTATGAGCATTAGTTTTAGAATCTTTTAACTGTATTACAATCATGTGAATAATAAACAAAGATTGATGAGGATGTACATTTTCCTGATCTATATCTGCAAAACTTTGGTGTGGATTACCATGCCCGCCTGAACTATCAAATCCTATCGTTACCATAAGCTCTAAATTTTTTAATGTTGTTTTTAGCCATTCCAGACTTACAGCCTCGCAAAGTCTTTCTGAAGTCTTATTTAAAAGACTTTGTAAAGATACTAGACACTCTGATTCCGAAGATTTTTAATTCTGCGTTTGGCAGGTCTTGATGATTTGCGTTTTGTTGTTTATGGATTAAGACGAATGAAGTTTGCAGATAAATATGATTTCATATTGTTTTGTTAATTTTATTTATTTTCAAAGTAAAGGAATTTGCAAATGTCATTTAACATTTTTTTTTGAGTTTTATACTGATTTGAGATATATTAAGGATGACTTTTTCTGAAGTTGTTTTTTAAATCTCTCTTATAACGTACTATATTCATTATACAAAGTAAGTCCATATTATTATTTTTAATACCTTAAAAAATATAAGCATTCCAGTAATTTGAGATGAGGTTACGTATAAACAGACAATCGTTTTTTGAATAAGTTTATAATTGATAAATACTTTCTTGACTTTTTTAATTTAGAATGAATAATGAGGATTTTAATGATTTACCAAAACGTGGTCGTCCACCTAAAAAATCAAAAATCAGTGTTAATTCTTGAAGGAAAAAACTAGATACAGATAATGTCTCTAAAAGTACCATGTATAGACGAGCAAGTGACATTGCATCATTATCAAACAACAACGTTTCTCTACTAGAAATCGCTTTAAGAGCTGCTAAGAGGAAGAGTATTTCTTCTGAAGAGAATGTTGATTCCTCAGAAGAAGATGAATCAGAATACAATAATGAATTAAATCGTCATTCAAATGAATCAGCTCTAGCATTTTATTAAGAAAATGATTACAGTCAGAAATCATACTCTAACCTAGTAAAAGACTCTCGACAACGAAATTGCTCAATATATCCTTCGTATAAAAAAATAGCCGAAGCAATGGTTCAGTGCCAAACGCAGAATTACACATCTTCGGAATCAGAGTGTCTAGTATCTTTACAAAGCCTTTTAAATAAGACTTCAGAACGACTTTGTGAGGCTGTAAGTCTGGAATGGCCAAAATCAACTTTAAAAAATTTAGAGCTTATGGTAACGATAGGATTTGATAGTTCAGGCGGGCATGGTAATCCACACAAAAGTTTCGCAGATACAGATCAGGAAAATGTAAATCCTCATCAATCGTTGTTTATTAGTCACATGATTGTAATACAATTAAAAGATTCTAAAAATAATGCTCATAGTTGAATAAATTCAACTCCACAAAGCATTCGGTTCTGTCGACCTTTGCGAATAGCTTTTGAGAAAGAAGATTCTGAGGCAATCTTAAGAGAATATAAACGGATCAATAAAGAAATTAAGGATCTTCAATCGCATAATTTCCTAATGAGTAATGGCAATAAGGTTACAGTAAAGTTTAAAGTGTATGAAACTATGTTTGATGGAAAATGCCTAAATGCAGTAGTGGGAAACACAGCAACAAGCCGCTGTCCAATCTGTCTTAAAACCTCACACCAATTCAACAACTCAGAAGAGAATTTCATTCCGAATATTTCATCTCTTAAACATGGGTGAGGACTCCTGCACTGTGAAATAAATACAATGGGATACTTTCTTAAGTTGTCGTATCGTAAAAATTTGCAAAAATGGGATGTCCGTAAAACAGAAAGAGGTAAGTTATAAACATTTAAAGTTTCCTTTTTCCTTCAAGATATCAAAATGCCTTATACAGTTTGAACTAATTAAATAACAAGTTAAAGTTAAGTAAAAAATTAAAGAGATATAGGTAATGAAAAGTTTATGTTCAACAGTTTTATTAAATGCATAAAATAATAATCTAATAGGTACTTAAAAATTAATAATATATTTTTAGATCAGTATAATGAAAGAACACAGTTAATTCAAAAAAATGTTTATGAAAAAAATTGATGTAAAAGTAGACAAGGTTTTACAAGGACATGGAACCACTAATACTGGTAATGTTGCGCGTAGGTGCTTTAACAATCCAGAGGAATTCGCTACAGCCTTAGAAATTAATCCGCAACTAGTTAGCAATGTCTCTACAATATTGCTTGCCTTTAAAAGCAAAATGCTTCTAGATTTAGAGCAGCTTAAGTTTTACAGGAAGAATTTAAAATCACATTCTCGTCAAAATAGTCGAAGCAATCGTATTTTAGACGTTTTTAATCGAGCGTTGTATTTAAGTGATCCGAAAATCTCATTAATTTTAATCAATGAACGAAATGGTTTCACTTTCTATGTATAAAATAAAGCATACACGTTAAGTATTAAAATTTTCAAGTTCGACTCTTATTAAGCAACCGTAAAAACCTTTAAAATATGAGTTTAATCTACATTCAAAGGATTTATTCATATTTAGTCCGACATATTAAACACGCCATTTTGAATTTTGAAATGTGGACTTCAGATTCGTGTTCAGCGACCCTAAAAGCACTTAAAACATGAGTTTTGTCAAAATCCGAAGCATTTTAATATATTCAGTCCGCCATATTGAATCCGCCATATTGAATTTTGAAATTCGGACATCAGATTTGTATTCAGCGACCCCAAAAACACTTAAAACACGTGTTTTGTAAAATTTCCAAGCATTTTAATATATTCAGTCCGCCATATTAAATCCGCCATTTTGAATTTTGAAATTTGGACATCAGATTCGTGTTCAGTGACTCCAAAAACATTTAAAACATGAGTTCTGTCAAAATCCAAAGCATTTTTACATTTTGGTAAAAAAAAATGGCGAATTTAATTTCCACATTTTTTTTTATGAACTTTTACATCAGATTCGTAATCAATATGAATAAATATGTAAGTATGGTCGATTGAGACACATATTAAAACAGTTTTCTGTTGTCAGTCAAAGAGAAATTCAACTTCTCAAATGAAATTCCAAGTTTGCCGATTTTTTTTATAGGTTAAAATATATTTAAAGGTTTCTCTATATTTTTCCTGTAATCTGTATGGTTTAAGCTTTCATTTCCCATTTTTTTTGTTTAATTATTTTAATTGTGTCAAAAGTTCTACGATTTTGACACAAAAATTAGCAAATTTCCTCACTGTGCGTCAGCTACTCACGTTACATTCGCTTCAATACATTGCTGCAACTTCAAACGCTCATCCTGTGCAGTTGACGTTTGGGAGTTAAGGCACGTTTTTCCATGGACAGTCACATATGTGGAATTTATTTTGCTTTTAATTCCAAATATTTTTTTCAAATTTTACACATATGAAGGCACATTCTTGTTCCTTATCATTTTTGCCAAAATCAATCGTTCCACACTTATGACTAAATACAAAAAAAAAATTAAAATGTGATTAAAACATATTTCTTTTCCTTAATTATTACTTTCTTTCCCACTTATATACACAAAAGTGTCGCATTTCAATTCGTAATACTCTTTTTCTAAAATCAATCGCTTTGGACTTATGAATAATTACAGAAAGTGCTGAATTTTTTAAAAAAATTATCTCTATCTATTTTTTAAAAAAAATACGTAAAACAATTTTTAAAAATTCGTTTTAAAGGTGATAAAATTATCTTTCAAATACATTATCTTTCAATGAAATGTGATAATTTGTTTGAAAAATACATCCTATTCAAATTTACCAAAAGAAATTCAATTTTTTTGACTATTGTTAATAGTAATTAAGTAATAAAATAATTTTTTTTTATTTTCGGTCATCAGATATCCTACTACTGAAGCACATAAATTTTGAAAAAATGTATTATTGTTTGTTTTATTTTTATTTGTTGACAAAATATAAATTTTTTTGTAAAGACAAAAAATGTAATGATGTAAAAAATCGGCTGGACAGCTCTGTAGGTCCACCAACGATGGCGATACGCCATCTACGGGCTAGGCGGGGTAGTTCTTAGCGGTTTGGCAATTCACCACCCCCGCATAATCCTGTAACGCGGGCTACATGGTACCTGGTAGCAGCTTTTAACATCCCACGCAAAATAAAATATTTTTTACCACAACAGTTACTCGTATAAGGTCTTGTACAGCAACCTTGCAGTAAGCTTACCAATCAATGTTGCAACACTTCTGCTAGCTTGCTATACATTCTTGCAATAAGCTTCCAGGAAGGTTTTTGTGCAATGTTGGGCAATATGGGACATCATAACCTTGCAGCAAACTTGCAGTAATGTTCCGCGGCAATATTGCAAATCTTGTACGGCAACATTGACGAAACATTTTTGCAAGGTTACGTGCTACTTGGGTATGTACTGAAGGCGTTTGTTAAATGATTTATATCCGGGTTCGAAACTCGTAATTGTTAAATTTTTTGTTTTTCGAACCCGCATAAGAACATGTGACAGGTCTAACAATAACATGTACATTGACGAACATGTATAAGAACAAGTACAGGTTTGAACCTATACAACATCTTATACATGAAATTGTACAAGAACATGTTTAACTTTCTTATATTGAACCCATACGTGTTCTTGTACAAATACGGGTCAACGGTAATGCACAAGAAATTATACAACAACAGGTCCACGATCTTTTAAAAAAATTTTTCAGCTGAATACTTTCAACCTCCGTAAGATTTTAAAATATAAAAGACTGTTCCACAACCGCACACGTTTCCCTAACCGAGTTTGATCAGTGAGTATCATGTACAATGAAAATATGAAAATAAAAGTTGTAAAAACATTAAGCACGGAATGTCTTATAAATTTTATCATGCAAATTTTTCGTCAAACATTTCCAATACACGAACATTTTCATGCTTTCACAAACCGTGACTGATTATAAGCTATCCGAATAGTTGGAAAATGTAACACAATATTTAGGGAAGTTCTAGAGAATTTATAATGTTGTGTGGATGATAACCAATTATTTTGATGTATTATCACTTTATTTAATGCACTTATTTCTTAAAACCTTCTCTTTTTTCAGCGTAAGCTTCTTTCTAGGCGATCTATTAGGAAGTTGTTTTAAAGCATTCGGGTTGCTAGTTTTTACATATCGATTTACCAAAATATCTCGGGTCCATATAGCTTTAGCAAGATCTTTCACGAATTTATCACAATCTGTGTTTTGCTTTATATCATTATAAACTGATAGTTTCAATCATATACCCTTCCCTAGGTGAGTTCGCTTAACCTATAATTATAACATTATCATTATAGTACAAAATGTATGTAAAACAGAATGTATAATATATACTAGAAAAAAAGCGCGCGCTAAAGCGCACGCCAAATTCTATTGTTTCTTAAAATAATTTTTCATGTATGTAAAATTGTGTGAAAGAAAAGAAATAATATAATAAAAAAAAAAATTAATGATAAGAAGACATTGCAATAAATTTAAATTGATGTGATCTTTGATTTATCGTGTATATCAATTTGCAAATTTTGATTAACTAAAAATTAATTAAATAAAAAAAAGGTAAAAATAAAGAATATGAGGAATAATTATAAAAAATTATGATATACCTAATACCATTTAAAAAAGTTACTTTAAAAAGTTTACCGATTAACACTCTCTGCTCTTAATATTTTAGAACTTTCTTCCAATATAAACAATAAATGATTGTGTGGTAATCCGCGCTTTTGAAATTCAGTAACATAAACATAAGACTTTACTTGTCCAAATAGTTTATCATCTACTATAGTTTCGATAAATTTTTTTACTTTTAAATGAAAGACTTTTGCAACCGTGTCAGGTTTATTAGAAGCTGACAATTTAAGTTATAAATTTTTTTTAATTTCTTTCCATTTTGAACTACATGTCATTGTAATAAATAAATCTGGTCTACCATAAAAAGCTACATAATGGTCATTGCATATTAATAATGTGTTTACATGTTACGAGGTGATCCTATAAATGTTGAAGGCAGTATCAACATCTTGCCAACATGTACATTATTTTTAATTTATTGATTATGTAAATGATCAATTATTCCTTTGTAAGTTTCACTTCTTAATTTTGTTTAATTATTTTTACAAAAATGTAACCTAACTTTTTCAACTTTGACATAATTATTAACTAACCATTGCTGAAACATTCTTCCACCATATAAAAATGGATTGAAGGTATGATCTCTTACTCCTATTTGATATTTTATATAAACAAATCTGGTCACAGTTTGATTTCTGGTTGGTTTGTCACTATGAGTACGAATCATATTGAGACGATAACCCTTGCTTCCTAGAGGATAAACTATAGGATATATCCAAGGTTCAACATTTGGATGTAATGACTAACTAATTGCATTTGTTAAATCGATGTACTATAAATCGTTACATAAGACTCTGGTATTAAACCTTCAGCATTCATATTAAAAATATCAGCAACTTCATTACACCTTTAAAAATTGTAAATTAAATTATTTTTTTTTGCTAACACAGTTCCCATTTCAATGATCTCAGACATAATTAAAAAAGACTTTGTATATGCGTTACAATCTCTCAATAATTTGTCAATACTAAATAATATATACACATCTAAGTTGTCATGTTTGTTTAATCTATAGCAAATTACTTCTTTTGGATCTAACAGGAATAATTGATCAAAAGATGTATCATTATCAATTTCATGAAATAGGAAATTGTTGATTTGATAATAAATTCGACCTTGAATTATTTATCAAAATAGTCCCCGCCTTCTATTATTGAAATTAACTACATTGGCATTTTAAGATGCAAAAGCAAATGAATTATTGTAAAGTCTTATATTATTCCTAAAATGGCCAGATACCTTATGAGATCCATCTAACAATTTTTTTAATTCATAAGGGTTTTTTTCTGAAGGCAACGACACCAAGATAATGTTCGTTATAACTTGGAACATGTCACTATTCTTTGTAATTTCTCATTCTTATCATCTCCTCCTACTTCTTTAAGATACTTTAACTGACTTTCAACATTTTTTGATATTCTGCAAGATTTTTTTTACTTGTCTTATTACAATCACTACTTAAACATACATCTTCCATATAACTGATATTTCTGTTCCTTTGTTATCAATTCTTTTTCGTTTTAATTTCATCGGTTCACTATATTCTTTCTGATATTCTGCTTTAGTTTTTCTACTATTCTCATTAGCATTGCTAAAAAATATCTTCTTACTACTATTGTTTCTAATATTTTATAATTATTACCTTCTTTTACTACATTAATAGAATTTGACGCATTTTCCACATGCTTTTCTTATAAACATTTATATTCTGTCACTATTTACACTTTCTATATTTGTTATTTGTCTCTCTTTCCCATCTCTTCTTTTAACTTAGGTCTTTTACAATACGTTTTTTCATATTTGGTACTGCTTTTTCAAGTTTCTTAGTCAGAAATATTAACAACTTTTTTCTGTCCTATTTTTGTATGTAATGAAGGACTACTACTATCTCTTTTCATTTCTGTAAAGCCGCCATTAGTTTGATAATCTAATTTTCTCTTCTGTGTCGCGTCTTTTACATTCCTCACATGTAAATTATTGTTGTTTATTTATTTATTCATTAAGACTATTATAAACAAAAAGTTCATTTCCATCATAGTAAGTGCTAATCCAGTGACCTAAAAGTCGATTTCTACTAAACAATATTTGAACATGTGATTTACTCTTATTAATTGCTTTTATTTTATCTAACATTTCTAAATATCCTGTAATTTGTTTTTCGAAACTACCATCTGATGCAAGTTCCAATAATTCCTGAAACTTATACATGTGATTGTCATTTAGTATTTCCTAATTACCTACAATTTCCCAATTATCTTACATGTCATCAAAGTATCTTTATATTTCAAGCCTTAATGTTTTTTTGTTTCTGTATCTCATATGTTTATCTTATATCTATTTATCTCATCTAATTATCTCATCTCTTTAACTGATCTCTCTCATTGTTTCACATGTTTAAGTCATCACATTGTCTCATGCTATTATCTCATATTTTTACCTCATTTCTCTCATTGTCTCATCTGTTTATTTCATATCATTGTGTCATGTTCTTGTCTCATGTTCTTGTCTCATGTCATTGTCTCATATCTTTATCTTACTTTTTTTTATTTAATTATATTATTAACACTTCTTTTACACTGTAACGACTCATTAGAAACATTATAATCACTTTATTATTTATTAAAGATTCACAATTAATTTATTTATTAAACAGTTATTAATCACTTGTTTAATGAATTCACAATCGCATTTTATGGACACTTTTAGCATTTCATAACTTTAACTTTATTGAAAATAAGAAGGAAATAAAAAATTTAAACACTTTCTAAATATTGTTACTTTAGTCAACACATTTTGCACACTTTCATTTTAATCACTGTCACTTTTAACATTTAATTTTTACTGTATATTTACAATTAGAGTCACTTTATTATTTATTATTTATCACTTACAGTTCATTTCTTTAATAAACACTGTTTGTTTACCATATTAAGAACTATTTAACACAAACTCTTAATAAACAATAAGCATATTAATACTATACACTTTCACATTAAACACATTTCTATTATAAACACTTAATAAAAAATATACAATAATTAACATTATTCACTTTCACATTATACACACTTAAGTTCTATTCATTAATAACATTTCACTACCATGTACTTCTATACCACGCACTAATGTATTTATCTCTCTTTTCGTTGAAGTTTAAAAATTTGTTCTTTTTTCTAAAACCAATTATAACACTTATTATGCAAGGGTTGGCTCGAAAAACGATTGGCTTATTTCGTCTATTGTTTGTATTTAAAAAAAAAATTTAAATTTGAAGAATATTTGAATAATGAGGTAAAATTTCAGAAGTTAATTTAATTTCTCTCTTTTCATTAAAACTCGAAAATTTTTTCTCTTTTCCTAAAGCCTTTGACCCTCATTATACAAGGGTTTGATCGAAGGATAATGACATCCTGCCAAGTAGTCTATTCTTTGTATTATGAAGTAAAATTTAAATTTTAAGTTAATTTGTATAATGAGCTGAGAGTTTCCTTTTCCGTAAACTTTTAACAATTACCTTCTCTCTTTAACCAAGGAACCAGGTATAAAAGTATCCTTTTTCGTTAACTGTTAACGCTTACCTTCAGTACTCGTTTCTTTTATAGGATCACGGGCGTAGCCAGTAAAAAAAATTTTGGAGTTTGGGGGGAGGTTCAATTTTTTAATTTTTAGGGAGGGGGGTTTAAAAAACTAATTTGTGTTAAAAAACCTTTTTCAATAGAAATTTTTAAATGGAAGGGGAGGTGAAGCCCCCACATTCCAACCCCTGTCTAAGCCTCTGATATACGTTTAATACAAATAATTTTATAAACAAATAAAAAATGTTTCATTATCTTCAGGAATAAACTATACGCACGTTAGAGATGGTAACTTCATTAATTTTAAAATATTCTTATTTTTCGTTAAAATTTGACTTCTTATGGAATAATTAGACAATACAAAAAAACATGGTTTCATACATGAAATATGAATTAATTGTGCATGACAATTGATAAATATTATACAATACCTTTTAATTAACTATTTTTTCAAATGAATCAGAAATGCAGACCCCGATAACACTGTTCTTCCGCGGAATTTAACAAACATTAACCAGTGTTTTCAGAAAAGTTTCTTGCAAAGTTCCAGGAAGAATTTTTCATTTTCAACTTAAAATAAAAAACTTTCTATAAGACCCTTCCTATAAAAAGTTATATAAGCACTTTAACCATTTCTTAACTCTAAATAAGTGTATGAAGTGTTCAAAGGACACACTTCTGCGTGCAGCTATTTGCGTTCCCCGGTCACAAGGGAACCGCATAACATGCCACGCACAGATTTGGATAATACTTAACTACTACAACTTTACTATTAGAAATGAAAAACTAACAACTAGTACGACCCACTACTTAGAACTTTTCATGATATCTAATTTTCAAAAATGCACACGCAAAAATTGAATTATCAATTTTCTATATTTTAAAACGTTCTAACGATAAGTAGTGGTTCTTACTACTTGGTAATTTTTCATTGCTATTACTAAACTAGAAGTAGGTTAAGTATGATCCAAATCTATGTCTAGCATGTTCTGCGGTACCCTTGTCGCAATCATATCTCTATGTGAATAATAATTAATCGACCATAATGTATGTTTTTCCGCCCCTGATACATTTGGGTAAATTGTCATGTCACCTGTTTGGAAAGATAGCTTAAAAATGTATACTTGAATAATGTATTTAAAAAAATTCCCTTTTTCTCAATGTTTATGAACTTTACATTTCAATACATGTGGGAGGTGGAAACAAGATTGCCATTTTAAATAAAATTTGTTATTCAAAGTGCCTTCTGTTTTCTAGCATTTTTGTTGTTTATATAGACAAAGATTTTGATACACATTTGAAAGAAGAAGTCCAGTTTCTCTTTTTCTACATGCACTACGTCCTTTTTTGTCTACAAAAGTTTTGTTACTATTTACTATTAACTTTATAAAGTTATTTAAATTTGTGATTTATAATAAGTACCTAACATAATAATCCTATTCACGTATCATATAATATTGTAAAATAATTTTACTAATACTGTATTTGTATACAAATTTTGACCGGGGATTAAAAAATGTCATGTTGGGGAGACTGGGGCACATGTGCTAACCGGGGTAAAGGTAATAATCATAATATCTTTAGTAATAATAATTTTCAAAACTTTCTTTTATACATGAATATTCATTTTCATTGCGATAAGAAATAAAGATTCGTGCATAGAAGAAAGATTTGATAATTATTAATACTAAAGATATTATGATTATTACCTTCACCCCGGTTAGCACCTTTGCCCCAGTCTCCCCTACCCTAAGATGGACAGGCGTAAAATGTCAATGTCATTATTTTCATATTTTCCATTTTACATTTTTCCCATATATGGAAAAAACTAATTTATTAAATTTCATTCAAATAGTTGATGAAACTCGGGACATGAAAACATTTATATAAAAGTTAATCAACATTTCATTAAATATTTTGAGAAACAATTGAGAAACAAATATCACACAATTTTAAAGGTACAGACGATAGTTGATTAAAACTTAACGACAGTCAATGCACTGAGAACAATGGATGTTTATCCTTAACAGTAGCGGCTTTAGGGGGGGGGGGGCGAACCCGAGCGGCCGCCCGGGGCGCAGAGCTGAAGGGGGCGCATCCAGGAATGCAAACGTAATATAGAAGAAAATTTTTGAACTGTCCAGGTCAAAAGATAACATTTTTTAAATTTAGCTTAAACTTTGCTAGAGTGTTTTCACTGTTAGTGAAAGTGTAAACACTAAATTTTTTCAGATTTCATAAAATAGTTTTTTAGTTACACAGTTTTAAAATTTTTATTTTTTTTAATTTATTATATGTTTAACCAGATTGCATATTATAGGGGGGGGGGGGGGGGCGATCCTTAACAAAGGAGTGTGTAATCAAATTAGTCATTCTATTTTAATGGAACGAAATAACACTCTTTTGACAGAAAAGGTATTTCCAAGCAACTCTAAACGAGTTCAAAACTTTTGTAAACAGTTAGAAGAAAGGAATACCCAAAAAACAGTTAAACCTATGGAAATTAGGTATTTTGGAAAGAAAGTAGGTGTTGAAAGTGCTTGGAAAGAGAAACTGCAATTATCGTCTGGAGCAGTTTCCTATAAGCGAATGATTAAAGATAGGTGTTTGTTTTCTTCGAAAAGATTAAAACGCAATCGTTCAAATAACACCTACGCTTTACTGAAGAACGGAAAATTTGTTCAAATTGACCAGTTCCTTTTTGATGAAACTGGGGGTCAAGAGTATACAATTGTGTTTGAGTTGAAAACACAAAAAGCCTTACACAGCCAGCTGAATGTCTTACAGATAGTTAAGGACCAATCGAAAGCGTTAACTTCAATATATACCAATGAGATTTCTCAAATTTGTGTGTACATGGAGGTCCAGACAAAAAGGTATATTTGTCCGGTTCCCAATATTTATTACATTTAAAATCAACGTCGTAGCTTCTGTACAGCTGCTTCTTGTTACTTTTTTTTCAATTGTATACAATTATAAATACAGTAGTACGTAGAATTACCGCAAAATTTAAAAATTCATTGCATTACATTTTTTGCTACATTGAAATATGTGACGCTCCGCGAGAGAAGGGACCTATCGCTGAAAAAATCAATTTTCATTTTTTTTATGCTAAAAGGTAGTTTTTGAGTTGTTCTTTCATTTTTATGTTTCAAAAAAATTTTTTTTTTAATTACACTTTTGGTTATAATTCTTCAAACCTGGATCTACAAAGTGTATCGCCTTTTCTGGGTTTTCTTTGAACGACCGTCTCGTTCTAATTAACATTAAATTATTTTTATTTTTTATGGTAATTGATAGTTTTTGAGTTGCTTTTTGAGTTCTAAAAATCAAAATTTTATTCCTGCAATTAGTTTTCTTGTTATGAAGCTTTAAATATGGGCATGTTAAGCGTCTCAATTTTTTTTCCTCCTCTTTGCCCGTCCATCCTTTAAAGTTTGCTTTCTCAGCGATAGGTCCCTTCTCTCGCGGAGCGTCACATATATTGAAGTGCAGGATTTATTTAACGCAATGACATTTTTTCACAATATATAAGTTATTATTATGTACTTTTTAATTAAAATATTACTGAAGATTATATAGATGTTATGTAATAATAATAATAATATTTTGAACTTACCTTGTAATTAGGCATGTTTACATTCTCATTAGCTATTAAAGATTAGAAGAAAGTAAATAAATTAATTCCTTGTATTGTAAGAGATAAAATCAGTTGTAATATTCTTCTACAGTAAGCATTTACATTAAAAATTGAATAATACAAAATCCCATGTTATTTGTGAGATTCATATTCATTGAAGACAATACAAGTTAACTCAAACTTGTAGCTGAATAACATATTATTTTTAGTCCAAATTCGATTGGAATTCATCCGATTCAAATTCTTTTAAATTGAAGCACAAGTTCAATTTTAAGTTTGGCCGAAACTTGTTTGCACTTTGGATGAAATGAGCTCAGAATTCGAATAATTCAATTTTTTTTATTTGAATCACAAGTGCAACTACAACTGTATGCCTAAACGCGTCTGCATTTTGCACGAAACTTGTTTGGAATTTGCTCAATTCAAAATTTTTAAACTAAATTTGAAGTTCAAATGTAATTTCAACCGAAACGCCCCTTATGAAAAAATGTGACATGAAAATGATGACACAGATGCGTGTCATTACTTTATAATGTCATTGCGTGTCATCATTTCGCGACCACACGAAAAAAATGATACGAAAAAAATCACATGACAAAGAATGTACCATTAAAAAACTTATTATTATTATTAGTTTTATGATAATTTCGTATAAACATACATTGTGCATCATTTAGGTGAGGAAAAAATTTACTGCACAACCGTAAGTGCTGTAGAATAAGTAGAATACTTCTGCGTATCCTGGCATTTTTATGCATGCTTTGCCGTGTCATTTTCTCCCGTGTCATTTTTTTCGTGTGGTCGCGAAATGATGACACGCATCCGTGTCATTATTTTCATGTCACACTTTTCCATAAGCGGCATCTGCATTTGCGACGAAATTAGGACACAATTCGAGAGATTCTTTTCTTTTTATTTGAATCACAAGTTCAACTATAACTTTTCCGAAATCCGTTTACTTTTAAGTGGAACTTCGATCTGAATTCATCTGATTCAAAATTTATCAACTTAACCCTTTAACACCCGAGCAAAATTGAGAGTAGGTATGAAAAAATGAAACACCATTCTAGGGGTTTTCGGGGTCGCTGATTACGAATTTGATGTCCAATTGACAATTTGACAATTGACAGCTGTCAATTCAGTTGTCAACTTTTCTAAAACGTGATTATTGTTGATGAAAACTTCGTCTCGCGGGTTTTTGTGGTCGCTGATTACGAATATGATGTCAAATTGACAATTTGAAAATTGACAGCTGTCAATTTAGTTGTCAACTTTTCTAAAAAGTGATTATTTTTGACGAAAATGACAGTTTAATGGTTTTCGGGGTCGCTGATTACGAATTTGATGCCAAATTGACAATTTGACAATTGACAGCTGTCAATTCAGATGTCAACTTTTCTAAAAAGTGATTATTTTTGACGAAAATGACAGTATAAGGGTTTTTGGGGTCGCTGATTACGAATATGATGTCAAATTGACAATTTGACAATTGACAGCTGTCAATTCAGTTGTCAACTTTTCTAAAAAGTGATTATTTTTGACGAAACTGACAGTGTAAGGGATTTCGGGGTCGCTGATTACAAATATGATGTCAAATTGGCAATTTTCCAATTGACGGCTGTCAATTCAGTTGTCAACTTTTCTAAAAAGTAATTATTTTTGACGAAAATGACAGTAATATCGGTTTCGGGGATGCTGACTACAAATATGATGTCAATTTGACAATTTAACAGCTGTCAAAGCAAATGTAGGATAAGAGCATATAAGAACATTTTCAATGATTATTTTTTCTTTCTTTTCATAAACGAAATTGAATATCAACTTATAAAAGGACATTTCATGTTATATATAGGTATTTTACAAATCGTAGAATAATGCAACAAAACAAATTATCTGTATAAAAGATATGTAACTTTAATAGAAACTTTTTATGAAATGTATTTATAAAACTTGTATGTATTCATAAATTTTGTCAAGACTGGATTTATCAACTTTCGTCTAAAATTAAAAAAATCTGTGAGCAACAAATCACTCAGCGACAGACGAAAAGACAGGTTGTACAATGCGTAAACTTTGTTTTTTGCTTGTTACAATCTGGGCTGATTTCGATTATGTGACAGCTGTTAGCTGACAAATTCACATTATATTCGTAATCAGCGACCCCAAAAACCCTTATACTGTCATTTTTTTTCGAAAATAATGATTTCAGTAAAGTTAACAACAGAATTGACAGCTGTCAATTGTTAAATTGTCAATTTGACATCATATTCGTAATCAGCGACACCAAAAACCCTTATACGGTCATTTTTGTAAAAAATAATTACTTTTTTTTTATTAAAGTTACATATCTTTCACGCAGATAATTTGTTTTGTTGCATTTTTCTACGATTTGTAAAATACCTATATATAACATGAAATGTCCTCTTATAAGTTGATATTTAATTTCGTTCATGAAAAGAAGGAAAAAATAATCATTGAAAATGTTCTTATATGCTCTTATCCTACATTTGCTTTGACAGCTGTCAAATTGTCAAATTGACATCATATTTGTAGTCAGCGTCCCCGAAACCGATATTACTGTCATTTTCGATAAAATTAATTACTTTTTACAAAAGTTGACTATTGAATTTCAGCTGTCAATTGTCAAATTGTCAATTTGACATTATATTCATAATCAGCGACCCCGAAAACCCTTATAAACATGTGTCACTTATTTATAATTATTGTTACTACTTGGGAAACACAAGTTATTTTTTTTATGTTTGAGGCTCCATCTAGGATACGCCATTTTGAATTTTTTAATTTTGGAACCAGATTCGTATTAAGTAGTTCAAAAACTTTTAAATTCTGTGTCCCAAAATTTTTTTTTGACTTTGATGTCCGTCTGGGAGCTAACTGATTTTTTTTCACGATTTCTGGGATTTACATGAACATTTTGTTATTTATTTATAATAAAATAATTTTTTTTTCATTACTTGTACTTTTTTCTAGATACTAGCATTCATACTAAAGAAAATAAGCTAAACCGCATTAAAAAATATTGATATTCAAGTAAGTTACAGGCGTTTTTGCAAGTGGGACATATACGTCCCGCAAGGCGTTAAAGGGTTAATTATAAGTTAAAGTATAATTGTAATTTGAAACTCGTCTGCATTTTGGTCGAAATTCGCACCCAAATTGACTGATTCGAAATTTCTTTAACTAAATAACGAGTTCGAATATAATTGTAAGCCGAAACTCGTCCGCATTTTAGTCGAAATTCGCTTACAATTCGACCAATTGAATTTATTTTATTTGAACCACAAGTTCAACTTTAATTCAAACCGAAACGCGTCTGCATTTTTGACGAAATTCGATAAAAATTCTACAGACTTTTCTTATTATTCGAATCACAAGTTCAACTCTAACTTTAAACGAAACGCGTCTGTATGTTGGACCGCTTCAAATTTTTTTACTTGAATCACAAGTTCAACTGTAATTCCAACAGAAACGCGTCTGCATTTTTGACGAAATTCGCCCAGAAATCGTCCAAGTCTGAATTTCTTTTTAAATAAATGACAAGTTCAACTATAACTTTGACCGAAATCTGTTTACTCTTTAGTCGAAATTCGCTGGGAATCCGTTTAGTTCGAAACTTTTCAGCTAAATCACAAGTTTAACTATAATTGTAAGCCGAAACTAATCCGCATTTTCGTCGAAATACGCTTACAAGTCGACCACTTCAATTTTTTTTTACTTGAATCACAAGTTCAACTGTAATACCAACCGAAACGCGTCTGCATTTTGGACGAAATGCGATAAAAATTCGACAGAACTTTTCTTATAATTCAAATCACAAGTTCAACTCTAACTTTAAAAGAAACGCGTCTGTATATGTTGGACGTATCGTCCAAATCTAAATTTCTTTTTAAATAAATGACAAGTTCAACTATAACTTTTACCGAAATCCGTTTACTTTTTAGTCGAAATTCGCTGGGAATTCGTTTAATTCAAAACTTTTCAACTAAATCCCAAGGTCAACTACAATTGTAAGCCGAAACTCGTCCGGATTTTGGTCGAATTCGAACGCTTCAAAATTTTTTTATTTAAATCTCAAGTTCAATTGTACCTCCAACCGAAACGCGTGTGCATTTTTGACGAAATTCGATGAAAATTCGACAGATTTTTTTTTAATTTGAATCAAAAGTTTAACTGTAACTGTAACCGAAACGCGTTTGTATGTTGGACAAAATTCGCCCAGAAATTGTCAAAGTCGAAATTTTTTTAATTAAATCACAAGTTCAAATATAACTTTTACCGAAATCCGTTTGCTTTTCAGTTGAAATTCGCTGGGAATTCGTCTAATTCAAAATTTTTCAACTAAATCACAAGTTTAACTATAATTGTAAGCCGAAACTTGTCTGCATTTTGATCGAAATTCGCTCACTATTCGACCGATTCGATTTTTTTTTTATTTGAATCACAAGTTTAATTTTACCTTCAACCGAAACTTGCCTGCATTTTGGTCGTAATTCGCTAACAATTCGACCGCTTTGAAATTTTTTTATTTAAATAACAAGTTCAAGTGTAATTCCAACCGAAACGCGTCTGCATTTTGGACGAAATTCGATGAAAAATCGACAGAATTTTTGTTTTAATTTGAATCACAAGTTCAACTGTAACTGTAACCGAAACGCGTCTGCATGTTGGACAAAATTCGCTCCGAATTCGACCGACTTGAAATTTTTCAACTAAATCACAAGTTCAACTATAATTGTAAGCCGAAACTCGTCTGCATTTTGGCCGAAATTTGCTCCGAATTCAACCGACTCGAAATTTTCCAACTAAATCACAAGTTCAACTATAATTGTAAGCCGAAACTCGTCTGCATTTTGGCCGAAATTTGCTCCGAATTCAACCGACTCGAAATTTTCCAACTAAATCACAAGTTCAACTATAATTGTAAGCCGAAACTCGTCTGCATTTTGGTCGAAATTCACTCCGAATTCGATTGACTCGAAATTTTTCAACTAAATCACAAGTTCAACTATAATTGTAAGCCGAAACTCGTCTGAATTTTGGTCGAAATTCGCTTACAATTCGACCGCTTCGAATTTTTTTTTTATTATTTTTAAGTATTTTTTTATTTTTTAATTTTTTTTAAGTTCAAGTGTAATTCAAACCGAAACGCGTCTCCATTTTGGACGAAATTCGATGAAAATTCGACAGAGTTTTTGTTTTAATTTGAATTACAAGTTCAACTGTAACTGTAGCCGAAACGCGTCTGTATGTTGGACAAAATTCGCCCAGAAATTGTCCAAGTCGAAATTTTTTTGAATAAATCACAAGTTCAACTATAATTGTAAGCCGAAACTTGTCTGCATTTTGGTCGAAACTCGCTCACAATTCGACCGCTTTGAATTTTTTTTTTAAATGACAAGTTCACCTGTAATTCCAACCGAAACGTGTCTGCATTTTGGACGGAATTCGATTAAAATTCGACAGACTTTTCTTATTATTCAAATTACAAGTTCAACTGTAACTGTAATCGAAACGCGTCTGCATTTTGGACGAAATTCACTCTTAATCCGCCTGATTTGAATTTTTTTTTTTAATTACAAGTTTACTTATAATTTGGTTTGAAATTTATTTTCATTATTGTAGAAATTCTGTTAGAATTTGAATGAGTGATAAATAGTAATTTGTTGCAAATTTAAAGCTTTTCTTACGATACTTGCACGATCAGAAATTTGTTTAAAAAAACACAAGTTTTATGTAAGTTTTTATCAAAATTCGTGCTCCTTTTTGTACGAAATTCGCAAGAAAATCGGGCGAAAGGCGCACAAACTACAGCCGACATTCTCGCGAAATTCTGTTTTAAAACGCCGCACGAATTCGTAAGACATTTCGACTGTATTTCTACTAAAATTCGTACGAATTCCGAGGACATTTCTGATCGAAATTCGGTCGAATTATTTTCACCTGGGTTCCCTCAACCTACGGGAACTACTTTTGTTGGCGGCGATCGAGATCTTTAACCCTCATAACCTGTTGGATAAAGGTCTCAATGTGGCGCCAATTTTCTTTGGAACTAGTCATTAGCAGGACCATGTTCCCCGGTGTAACTTCGCAGTTTACACCGGCGAACATGACCTGTCTTTCGTGGTTCCATCGTATGCATGTAAAGAGTGTGTGCTCTGCGTCATCCGTTGGGGATTGGCAGTACGCACAATCTGAACTTTCTCTTCTTTTGAAGCGCTCTAGGTACGAGTTAAAACACCCGTGACCTGAGAGCGGTTGTGTGAGGTAGTACGAGACTACTTCGTGCTTACGGTCTATCCAGGTGGCGAGTGTAGGTATGAGCCGATGTGTCCATCGACCTTTCTCATCCCCGCTCCATCTTGCTTGCCATCTTTCGACGAGTCTGCTTCTCGCATCTCGGCGAATTTGGCCCTTGCTGGGTCTATTGTCATCCGTATAACGGGTAGACATCCTATCTTTGAAAAGGAGAAAAATTTCCTCCCTTTCTTGCGCCAATAGATCTGCCGGCGGGACGCTGGTAAGGACCTGAGCAGCACTCGCGGATACTGTCCTGTAGGCAGAGATTATACGCTTGGTAATAACCCTTTGCGACGACAGTATCTTCTCCATGATGGTATTGCTTCTGTCTGTTCGCAGGGAGGGAGCCCACACTGGTGCTGCGTAAAGCAGCTTTAAGTGGAAAACACTCGCCACCAATCTCCTTTTCTTTTCAAAAGGCCCACCGACGTTCGGCATTATAGGGCTAACCTTAGCGCACATTTTGCGGCTTTGTCAGAAGCCACCGCGATGTGGTGCTTAAAATTCAAAAACTTGTCTCGTTGCACTCCTAGATACTTTATATGTGTGCTCCACTTGACCTCGAATCCGTCTACTTCGATCCGAGGAAGTTCATAACCACGTCTGTCTGTGACCATGAGCGCTTCGGTTTTGTCCAGGGCCATTTGAAGACCTCTGGCATCCAGCCAGCTCTTTATTCGTCTCAGACATTTGTTCACCAAGATTCCGAGCTCTTCTGCAGTTACAGCAGAGCATACGATCAACGCGTCGTCCGCGAAGCGATCACCGCGTCTTCGGGTAGACCCATTCGCAAGAAGTCATCATAAGAGACGTTCCATACGAATGGTCCTATCCTCGAGCCTTGAGGGGCACCTCGTTGCATCTCTTCCATCAGAGTGCAGGTATCTCCCTCGTATATTACCCACCTGTCGCTAAGATAATTATTCATTATCCGCAACAGGTAGGGCGGTATTCCTTTGTTTCTCATCGACTTGATGAGATCTTCCCATCGCGCGGTATTAAATGCGTTGCGTATGTCTATAGCTACCAATGCGCAGAAGCTCTTCTTCTTCCCCGGACCCAATTTGTCCTTTCCTTTCTTGGCTAGGTCCGCCGCCTTTTGTATGGCATCTAATGTGGACAGGCCTTTACGGAAACCAAATTGGTGGTCGGATAGACTATTCTCTCCGGTCAGGTGGAGCTGCATCCTCTGCAGAACCATGTCCTCTAGAAGTTTGCCCATCGTATCTAACAGACACATTGTCGTGTAGGATGAGACCTTATCTAGAGGTTCGTTACTTTCCTTAGGAGAACCAGCCTCTGTCTTTCCCAATCCCGGAAGAATTCTCCTCTTCTTAGGCAGTTGTTGAAGCAATCTAAAAGAATCTGGGGTGAAGCAACGATCACCTGTTTAAGGATTTCGTTGCTTATCCCATCGATTCCAGGCGCCTTGTCTGGCTTCAATCTTCTGACGGCTTCGTGTAACTCTGCAAGAGTGAAAAGTTCCTCCTCACGGACTTGACAGTCACTCCAGTCCATCCTAGGCCATGGCTCGGCTGGTGGAAACAAGGACATGATTATTTGACGCACCCAATCGAGATTGTCCAGGCTGGGGGTCTTTTGCTTCGTTACCAATTTCTTGGTGATGATTTTATAGCCCAGACCCCATGGGTCCTTCTCGACGTCCTCGATCAGGTTCTTTCAACACCTTCGCTGTGAAGCTCGAATCTCCTTTCTGAGGATCCTCTTGGCCTCTATATATGCGTCCTTTAGCACAGGATCTCCCTTAGAGCGGGTGTATATCCTTCTTGCTCTGACGCATGCTTTTCGCAAAGAGGCCAGTTCCTCTGACCACCAGTATACATTACGTCTTCTGGGAGCGGAACTTCTACGACGCGGCATTGACGCGTCGCATGCGGTGATTATCATGTTCATTACCGGCCGCACCTCCCCATCCAGGTTGTTCGGTCTCTTCACCCATCCAAGTTCCTCAATGAGGCGGGATTCTTTAAGGGACCGATTGAACTTTTCAACGTCTAGCTTCTTAATGTTCCACCGAGGGCCTTTCTTACAGGAAGGTTGGGCAGGCGCTACTGCCGGCCCAGTGTTCTGTCTCCTTCTTGCCCAAATCGGTGCAAGTGATGCATATGGGTTTGGAGATTGTACAACTCTTGGCCTGGTGACCCGCGCCTCCGCATTTCCGACAGTTTTGAATCCTGTCTTGTCCGCGGCAGGCGCGCGTCGGGTGACCGTATGCCATGCACCTTTGGCATCGTGTCACCTCTAGGTGGTCTCGAACTGGTGCATTCAGCCAGCCAACCCGGATTTTGCCCAATTGCAGCAGAGTGCGACAATCTGCTTCTGGTAGGCGGACCAGTGCCACTTTGGTTCCACGAAACCGTGGAACGACACTTACCGTCCTCTCCGGGTTAGGGTTACCTAACTTTTCTGTCAGGGCCTTCAGGACATCTTCTGTGGATGTCGTCTCATCGAGGTCCCTGATCTCTATTGTTCGCTTCGCCACTAGAGCTGTAACTTTTACTCTGTTTTGCAGAGCTGCAGTTAGAGCTCCCGCGAACTTTGAAGTGTCTCCTCCCTTTTTGCCGATTAGGAGAACTTCGTTATTCAAAGTTCTCCTCGTCCTAAGTACCTCTGTGCTCAGATCCTCTGGTTTCCAGAGAGGTCATAAAACTTGAAGTCTCCTAAATTTAATTAAAAATCAGGAACAAAAATTTCTCTAATTTCTCATTAATAAATTTAAAAACTGAATATTAATATTCTACGTGTTCTAACGATAAAGTATATCTAAAAATTTTCTCAAATAAGTTATTTTTCATAATAAAAAAAATAATTTTGAAAATGTACTTCTCTTCATTTTTAATAGTTTTTAGAATTTTTTTTTTCGATATTTCTAATCGTGAAAATAAGTAGATTTCATATTTTTATTTTGGAAATTTCAATTTTTGAAATTGCATAAGTTTTCAGTCATAAAAGTTTTGGGTTAAGGGAACCATAAAAAGAAAAAAAATTACAATCAGGAATCTGTGTTCGACCTAAATTTTCAGTTTAAATTGCTTGTAAATTTTTTTCGTTAAAGAGTCGAAGTTTACTCCTACAAAACTACTTGGCATTTAAAACTATTGTACTATTGTTACCCCAACTCCAAAAAAATTCTATCTGAAGGCATGCAGGTCAGACCACTGAAAAATCACGAGACCAGTGGTTTTTCAGTGGTTTACTTTCGACAGGGGATGCAACTCGGCTTAGTTTTTTTACTCAACATCAACAGGTATGTATGTTGTTATTTTACTTCTATTCATATACTAGTCTTAGTCTAAAAATAAACAATTGAAATAATGATTTGACTGTATAAGTTCTCTAGTAAAGTTTGTTATTTCTTTTTCTATTTTATTTTTTTTCTTACGCTTCTTTAAAATAAAAAAATTGGGGCACATGAATATATCATAAAAATTATTAAACTGAATTTTTAGTGTTTAGAAATTAACTGCTTTTAGAACTATTACTTAATTAAAGTAAATTAATGCAAAGAATATTGTGAACAAATTTTCATTAATTAAGAATTGTACATTTTACCAAGCCTCCATTCATTGAAAATTTTAATTTTAGCTATATTATTTTAATTATCGTGATAACTATTTGAATGAATCCGATTTTTTTGATTTTGATTATATAACAAAATGGTATCTAGATGATGCATTATTTTGTTCTAGCAAACATTTATCATGTAAGAATATTTCAAAGTTATTTTATTATTAGAATGATGTTTCAATACAAGTTAAAGATTATATAATGTTAGTTGGAAAGAAATTCTGCCTCGAATTCTGCTAATCGCATTTCCAAAAGTCCATTGAAAATTATGTAACGTAAAAAATTCGTTAGAAATTAATTTTTGTTATAAAAAAACCAGTTTCGCTTTCTTATAGGTTAAATGTCTGTTCAATAAAATGTTAATAATAAATAAATTCGAAAAGATATTGATCTATCCAAGTCAAGGTGAAAAAAACACAAAAAATTTTTTTTTGAAGTATAGGTTTCGACAGCTTAGCTATCCTAATCAGAAACGCAAATTATTAAAATTGATAATATATAAAATATGTCAATTATATGTAAATTGTCATCAACACAGTTGCTCTCAGTATTTTCAAAAAAGTTTTTTTGTGTTTTTTCACCTTGACTTGGATAGATCGATCTCTTCTCTAAATTGTGTAATAGTATTTTAAAAATTATTGCAACTTAAAGGCACATTTTCTCATCAATTTATTTTTCAGAAATTTACACGTGAAAAAATCCACACTTCTAACACTCCATCCACTTCCGACACTCTATCTACTATCGAAACTCAGTCAACTTCCAATAGTCAATCAACTTCTAGTGATGTTAATATTAGCCTTGAGATTCCAATAACTGCAGAAGCCGACAGTCCTATAAATCAAACGATTGATATCAGGTCAAAGAAATTAATTATTTAAGTTAAAAACTCGAATAAGAAGTTGAATTAATATTTTGCTTTTCAGAAAATAAGCGTAGAAGAGTCGAGCGAGTTGTGAGCAGTGAATCAGTGATGAAGAATGCGACACAGAATGTACAGTGACTACAAGTACCAATGCAGACCGACAATATAAGACTCCTAGTCAAGATATATTGAACGCTAAAATAAGCTTAATCGAGAAACAGCTAATTGCAGAAATGGAAGCCCATGACTCAGGTCTTGTTGATAAGACTGAGGGTCAGAAAAAAAATCGATAAATTGAAAAATAGTCTTAAGGAAAAAAAAATTGTTGAAAACGAAAGAAAACAAAGCAAAGCTTCAAAAAAAGTATAGAGTCCAGAGAAAGGAAGCACTCAGTTTAGTTAGGACTAAAAATCCAGATGTAGCGAAAGCTTTTTATATAAGTTGAAGATATAATGAAATTCAACTGACCACTCTAATGTAAAAATTTATATTTCATTTTTTCCATTTTAGATTCGAGAGAAACCAGACAGACCTCGACTTAAAGATGATCAATTAGAGCTGCTGAAAGCTATTGTTGACATCGCGATGTTCGGGGAAGCTGCTGATAATCGTCGACGTACGCAATTAGTTCAAAGTTGCAAAACATTAGAAGATTTGCACATCGCACTTAAATCAGAAGGATACCATTTATTAAAGTGTGGCCTTTATTTACGACTTCTTCCTCGGAACTCCCGTACAGCGGACGGTAAAAGGCACGTCAACACTGTACTACTGAAGCTTTGTTGGGCTCAAGCAGATTCAAGAAAAGGACATTGTGACGGCAAATTTTGTACAGCATCTATAAGGTATCTATTAACTCTTAATTATCACTTGCTTCATGTAGGATTAATTAGAATCATTACATGAAGTAAATTTTTCAATATATTTATTTTTAGCTTTAGCTACAATGGCATTTTTTCATAGTTCTTTAAGACAACTGGTATCAATATTAGATGATAAATAAGTCGCCATCATCTTTCAAGATGATAAGTGTAGGGTGCCTCTAGGCCTAACTGCTGCAAAAAAGCAATCACCTATTCTCATGCACTTGGAGTACAAGGTGACCTTACCAGACCATGACTGGGTTGTAACACCCAGTTATAAGTTAATTCCAAGCGTTCATGCAGGCATTATGATTGAGGATGGAAAGATTGGCGATTCAAAGACACTGTCATATTCAGGACCAACATTTATTGCGATACGCAGTGCAAAACATTGTTCTAGAACTGCAGCGTCACATGCCTTTGATTGTCAGACGCTTGCCCAGTTAGAATCATTTAAGGATATAGTTTATGGTACTTAAAAGCAGTTTAAATACAAAATTTTATTAGTTGAAAAAGTTTGTTTTTGTGAAATTATTCATTATTTCTGCAGGTGGAGAACAAATTAATCCTGTCCTAGTGATCATGATTGATGGTGGACCGGACGAAAATCCGCGCTACCGCAAAGTGATTGACCATACAGTAAATCATTTTAGACTGTACGACCTAGATCCACTGTTTATCATTACAAATGAACAGTTCGCCGTAAAAACGGCTTAAGTCGGAAATATACATTTTGAGAAATCTTAAATTTAAGATTCGTTTGTAAGTTATAACTAATTTAATGCATTATTATTAGCATTTTCATTTCTACTACAAAGGTTTACTATCGGTCAACAAACTTCCACAATAAAAGCAATGATTTTTTTATTATTATTAATTTAGTAAATAAACAAACGAAGACGGACTTCAGCCGTTTTTCGAAAGATCGAGTAGAATATTCAAAAAACAAACGTTTTTAACCAGGAATAGTTTAATATAATATGTACCTTACAAATAGTTTTCTTTAACTTTTTTATAGTCTTTGTTAAAAATGTATAAATATAAACAGTTTTATATGCGAAATAACATGGGTTTTACAAAACATTAAAAAATTTCTTTTTAACCCAGTAACGCCCTTGCTTAGGAAAAAATACATATCAAAAAAATAAATACGGAAAAGAGGATCGTTGACCAAACAATGATTTTGGACATTAAAAATTGTTTAAAAATAATTTGTTTAAACAATTTGTTATAAACAAATAGAAAAAACTAAAAATTATGAAAATTAAACAGCGCCATTCGATTGTACGCGAAAAATTACGAAAGAAATATGTGACATTTTTTAATTTTTTACTCCATTTGTTATAAATAATCGATAAACAATAACAATGACCTTGAACCAATCTTAGCCCATGATTAGAGAAATGTTGATATCAAAAATGTGAATACGGGAAAGAGGATTGTGGACAAAATTAATAATGCTTTTTGACATTTAAAATTGTTTCAAAAAACATTTGTTTATAACAAATTGTTTAAACAATTTTTATTGTCAAAAATCATTATTTGGTCAACGGTCCTTTTTGCCGTTTTCACTTTTTTGATATCAACACTTCTTTAAGCATGGGCTAAGTTTTTTTTCTATTATCTGTTATAATTCTATTATAACAAATTGTTTAAACAAATTATTTTTTAAACAATTTTTAATGTCAAAAATCGTTGTTTGGTCTACGGTCATCTTTCCTGTACTCAATTTTTTCATAACAATTTTTCGTTAAGCATGGGTGTTAATGGGTTAATATTCATCGCGCTTGTGTTGTTTGATTCTTCGTTATTGTTAATCTCTGCAAAAGTCAAAATGTTTTTATAAAATTCTCGATTGATTGGATTTAGAAAACGAGTGAGAGACAAAAGATCAAAAAAGTAATTCATCATTGATAATATCTTTTTAATCTATATTTCGAACGTCAACACGAAAGACAGCGCGGTACATATACACGAGGTGCGACCTAGGCAAGCTGCGTCGCGTCGCGACGTTTAGCTCGCGCGTACTTCAAAATTCGAATTAAAACTTTAAAAAGGTTCATAAATGAACAATTTCAATTGAATATTATAGTTTAGATGACACTTAATACGAAAGTACCGTTTTTCCGGCGAACGGTTCAAATGTTCTTGGGCAAAGTGCGTATAATCGCGTTGAAAGACGCATAGCTTCTTTAAGTCGGGAGCTGGACGGTTTGATTTTACCTCACAATCACTTTGGCTCGTATCCTAATAATAGTTTTGAGGTGATAAACAAAGAACTTGAGTTAAAGAATTTCCAATTTGTGAGGAGACTTTAGCGGATGTATGGAGCAAACTGATGATTGATGGGTACCCAGTAATTGCAGAGTACATTGACTCAAAATGTATAGCTGAAACTCCAAATATTCTATCAGCCGAATGGTAAAGTTCTCATGTGCAGGAGAGTCAATACTTTCTTCAGATTTGAATTATCATACTAGCGTTATTATTTATATGTTGTTTCTCATTTTTAACCATCAAAAGCAGATAAATTAGAAACTTATAGTATTTTAATAATTCTAGATAGTCAAATGTGCTGATAACGACGTTAAAAAAAATAGTTTTCCTGATCTTTGACTTCGTCAATCTGTTGAACTGAAACCTACCTCTAAAACGGGATATAATTTTCCTTACGATTATTACTGCCCTTCAGTACGCTATGAGATCGAAGGTAAAAATGAAGAGGGATTATACGAATAAAATAGTAATAATTATTAAAATTTGTTTGAAAATATTTTTAGTAATTACGATTTAAAGAGCCATTTTTTTAAGTGCATTAATGAAAACTTACTTATTTAAACCCTTTAATACTAAGAAATGTTTTATATTTTTACGATAACCTTACAGTTTTTTTTTCTTTTTAGGAAGAACGTGTGATTTTTGTCAATCACATTTCGCATCAAAGAAGCAAAAGAGTATTCACAGTAAAGAGATTCATGGCTGCAATATAACTGAGAAACAGCTTGCAAAAAAATTGATTTCTAAGCGGGGCACGGAATTACTGTGTGTACTTGATATTTCGGAACCTTTTGATATTCCAAAACCGGTGCACAGTACGCGAAATCCCAAAAAGCTGGCCAAAAGTCGTAAAAAAAATTTTTTTTCGAGTTCTTTTTCACATGAATTTGTTAAAGAATACGTTAGGGCATTAGAAAATGCCAACGATAATAACTAGATGTCGTCACAAATGCTACTTTATTTACTTTATAAACAAAATTGGAAGTGTCAAACGTTATAAAAGTAATTCTTAACGCAATATGGAGCACTATTTTTATTAAAAAACAACGGGTTCAATTTTGTATCGGCAAAATGGATTATAATAATAAATGGGTGTATTTTTGACTTAAAATTTGCTTTCTAAGTACTGTAAAATATCATAATTCTGTAAGTAACTTGAATCGGTAAAACGCATTTTTTTTGCACCCAAAAAAATCTGAGAAAAGTAGTGCTGTAAAAAAAGTCTTGATAGATCCTGTCAACTTTAAGTTCTTAAATTAATTCTTATACATTTTGACAAATCATATTGCAAAATTAGCTGCCACGAATTGCCTCTGCATTTTTGTGGTTACCTTTTGTGCAAAAATTGAAAATCAGTTCTCACGTGCACTTCACAAAAATATTATTTTTTTGTATAAAAAAATTTATTATTATTGTTTTTTACGGTTTCAGGCTATCATACAACATCTCTTAGTCGATAGGAAATACTTTACACATGAATAAAATATGTTTATACTTTTAAAGGTTTACAGCAATCATCACTTGAAATAGCTTGCTTGTACTGACTAAGTTGATTAATATATGAGATTTGTGATATGGACATCAATTTGGTTATTAACGGCTCAAATAATCCCAGTATTTTATTTATTTATTATTTAATTATATATTTGTTATTCCACAATATCTCACAGGCAAGTATAACTATATAAATAAATCAATCAAAATTGAACAAAAATTCCTAAACACCGATTTTTTTAAAAATTAATTTTCATTTTTTCATTTTGATCCATAATACTGGATCGGCCACTATGCTTTTCCAAAAAATAATATCAAATTCGAAAGCAGTGACCTCAAAAGCCACTGAGAAATGATTTTTAGAAAGATTTGAGCAGTTTTTGCATTTTAGGGTCAACATATTGGATCCGCCATTTTGTTTTTCAAAAAAATAATATCGAATTCAGAATCAGAGACATTAAAAGCCCCGAGTAACGATTATTATAAAGATTTAAGTAGTTTTTACATTTCAGGTCCGACATATTGGATTCGACATTTTGTTTTTCAAAAAAATAATATCAATTTTGAAATCAGTGACCTCAAAAACCCCGAAGTAATGATTTTTAAAAAGATTTAAGCACTTTTTAGACTTTTGACCACATTTTTGACGATTTGGACCACTGCACTGTGCGGTGGTAGAATGGATTGAGGAAAACGACGTGGAACTAGACCTACATGTCATTGTACCTGAAGTTAAGGCAGACGAAAATGTATTTCCCGTAATACCCAATTTGCATGATTGGTTAGTCTGGCCTTTTCAAGGTGAAGATCTCTTACATAGTTATATTTAAAGCTTTAAATAATGTTAAGGTTAAAAAGATCTCCAAAAAATGTATACCTATTTAAATTTAAAGTTTACATGATAGAGTTTATTTTATTTTATTAAAAGTTTTTGAATATAAAAAAATGTATTTTTCGTTTTATTTAAATAAAACACAAAAATTCAAATTCTAAAATTAAGGTTTTTTTTAATTTATGTGATTGTTGCTATGTGCAAAAAATAAAAAAAATTAATGATTGTCTTTTGACTGATTTATTTTTATTGACACCTCAGGGTAATTACCTAATTTGCCAAATAAAATACTCGGTCCTTTCCTGGTAATTTCCAGGTCACGAACAAATTTTTCCTGTCATAAAAAACAATTAGCGAAAAAAAATTTGTAATTTTTTTATTTTTTTAAATTATTTTGTAGACAGTAATACATATATAAAAATGTTTTTCATTAAAAAAAGTTTTTTGAATCATTTTGTCTTAATATTTCCGGTTATGAGGAAAATTCACTGTCATTTCCCGGTTTTCAAAGTTTCCCGGGCTAGCGACCACCATACTGACCTGTTTTTTATGTAATGGAAATGCATTTAAAAAAGTTGAGAAGACTGCTTTCTACCAGGGCAGGGAGGGAGGGGGTCAAAAAGTGACAAAAATAAGGATACGTGGTTTATGAACGACCCCTATGTATAAAAGAAGCGCGACTTCTATAAAGTAATCATCGGAATCATTCAGAAAAACTCGGAGGGTATGTATTTTTTGGGCCTGTATCATTTTAATTGACACGACATTTTTAGTAGTACATGTTATATTGTTCAACATTTGAAAATGTTATATTGTACTCCGACTAAAATTAAATATTTTTAAGTCTTATTTATTAAATAATTTATTTCAATACATTAAATTAATATCAAAAGACTCAATGAATCCAGTAAGCTTAATTATTGAATAATTAAAACTTTGATTTTAGTAGGAGTACAATTTAACATTTTCATAGGTTAAACAATATAACATGTACTACGAAAAGTTTTGTATCAAAATGATACGGGCGCTATTTTCTAACGCACTATACGGAAAATCAAGCTATTACATTTCAATATATATTAACTTTTTATATTCATAGCTTGTTGATACAAAATCGTATTAATTTTCCGAACATTATTACCAAAAAATGATACTTTTGCTTTCTTATAGAGGAAGCTTTGTGATCGTTTAAGATTTTCGATTTTCCAAAAATAGTCTAAATCGACTCATTTTCATCTAAAAGTCGTAAACTTTCATTTTCAAGCAAATGTCGATATGTATGTTTGTTTGTTTGTGTGTGGGTGTGTGTGTGGGTATGGACGTGAGTGTGTGTAGTGTTTTTTGTTGACAGGATATCTTGAGAACCCTTTAGCCACGGTGCGCGGGAAGTAGTCCAAATATTGGAAAAAATGACAACAAAGTCTGACAACGCCATCTTTTTTAGTGCTAAAAATTACATAAGAAAATGCTTCTGACAAAATCAAAGAGGCAGGGATTTTAATTTAATTATTCTTATTGAATGCTGAACCCAGAGAGAGGTTTAGGTGCTGCCCCCTTCCCCACCAAGTATTTTTGAGTTTAAGTAAAAAAAGTGAAAAACTGGCTTAGCTGGTAACCTTAACTATCTTTTGCCAAAACCATTTCCAAAAAACTTTTCTGGCTACGTCCTTTTTTTTTATTCTAATATCCAGGCAAAGTATGAATAGGATCATAAGGGCATATCTCTGGAACATTTAACTTTTCAATAAGAAAAAATATTTTCTTTTTTTTATTAGCACAGTATTCAAACTTTGTCCACATAAACTTCAAGTGCTAAGCTTTCAAAATATACAAATGGACAGATAAATCTTATTGTCTTCAAAAAGTTATAAATTATTTAAAATTGCAAATAATTTTTAACCTGTAAGAAAAAAATATTCAACAAGTGGTTGCTTTTTAGGATGAAAAACAGTTGAAATGAACTGCTTGAGGGGTTATAATTTAAAAAAAAACGATAAACTTGTTTAATATTTTCAATATTTATAAGAATAGTAAAATACTAATAATAATACACTAGGAATAAAATTAAAGAAATTTCAAAAATCAACTAAATAAATTTTTTAGTTAACCTTCACGTTTTAATTAATGACAATTTCTATTGAAAGAATTAGAATCGGCAACTTCGTACTTAACAATTTCTTTCTAAAAAATTTCGGTCGACCGTAATTGATAAATATTTTCACATTATCTTTGCAATAAAGTATTTTTTCTCAAAGCACATTCACACGATGTTAAATGGTACTATTAAAAATTTATGTAAGTACTTTTCGAATACTTTTATTTGATTTTCGTGGAGTATCACTCGATTACGGTCGTTGTCAAATTTTGTAAACACGTGTTTTCTGTTATTTAAATTAGAATAGTTTTTTGAAGACATGAAGCACATCAATTTAATATGTCTCAAAATAATTCTAATTATTTAAACTCTTATTTCCCATAAACAATTTTGGTGTGCCAATAGTCTTATTCAAGAAAAATGATAAATATGACGATTACGGTCGAAAAGGTCAAAAGTGAGGGACAACTTTTAAAAGCATAAAGCTTTCTTCCCAATTAACAAAATATTAATTTTCAAGCACAAATGTCTTCAGCGTTTAACTAACTTCAAAAATATGTGTTATATAACTAGTAATTCTTATTATATACAAAGTTTCAACGTAAAAACCATTCGAAAGTATGGTTAGGGACAAGTAAACATTGTTCAAAATCGTGTATTCAAATTGGAATAATTATTTATCTATTTAATAAATAAATGTTAAATCTTTTGGAAATGATTTATCGTATCAAGTATTAATATTTCCAACAAAAGCCAAGTAAAAATTGATTGAAATTTTTAAAATATATGCGAGGGACATAAAAGTTAAAGGTTCCAGAGATATGCCCATAAAAGTTAAAGAAAATACAGATTTAACTTACTAAGAAGGGAATGTGAGCAGAAGCAAACACTGAGTGTGAACGTGAAAATGTATATTTTAAAGTACAAGTATTTGCAAAAATAAGATTTGTGATGTGATCTGAAAGAACAAAATTAGTTTCTCACAATTGAATAATATTTACGAATAAAATTGCGTATAGACAAAATAATTTTTTGACCCTTCACTTGTGCTCTTTGCTTTATTCGATCTAAATTAATTTAGCTTCACCTTCGTGGCGTATTTTTCGTTTGTCAAATCGAATATTGACATTAAGTTATGTAAAGTCAATTAAATTAGATGATTCAGAAAATGACATCTCTTTGTTCTGACAGTGAAAACAGAAAAAAATGTGTGTCGTGTGTGGTGAAAGAATAAAATATGTGAATAAAAAACCTGACAGAGTTAGTGATAAACTTTGTAAACTAGTGAAAACATATTGTGACAAAGATTTTTCTGTTGAAGACGATAGATTTTCTTGTACTTTATGCGTGTCGTGTCATTATAATGTTAGCCGACACGACACAGATAACTACAAGGATATCTTTCGTCTGTAACAGAAAAATCTTTGTCACAATACCTTTTTACTTGTTCTCCAAGTTTATCACTAACTCTGTCAGTATTTTTTTATTCCCAAATTTTATTTTTTCACTACACACTACACACATTTTCTTTCTGATTTTACTGTGAGAACAAGGTTAAGGTCCTGGACTCTGAAGTCGCGCCAAGTCAAGTTTGCTTGGTTCGAGTCCCGGGAAGCCTGGAATTTTTCCGGCTCGTGAGATAACTCCAGTGGAAGGTTTAACGTCGAGGTATAATGATGTGCACTGTTGGTAACTGAAATATGTACATATCATTAGAACTCAACTGTCGATAAACCGGTTGTACTCAGGAGAGGTTTTTCTACAGTTTGTCCTCTCCACTGGCGAGCAAACCAAATAAGGGTGGACCAGGCAAATGCGAGTACTCGACTAATTTCAAGCCGTTCTGTAGACGCAAAGACACTTAATACTTCTGTCTAAAGTATGAAAAATGAAACAGATCAAAGGAAATAACTTCACAAAGAAACACTTGTATGGGCGTAAGACCGAAAAACGAGTGTATAATTAATTAAAAAAAACTAACTTAAGTTAGATCAAATAAAGCAAAGAGCACAAGTGACGGGTCAAAACATTATTTTGTCAAAACGCAATTTTATTCGTAAATATTATTCAATTGTGAAAAACTAATGTTGTTCTTTCAGATTACATCACAAAGCATATTTTTGACAATACTAATTATTTAAAATATACATTTTCACGTTCACACGCAGTGTTTGCTTCTGCTTATATTCTCTTCTTAGTAAGTTATATCTGTAATTTTTTAACTTTCATGATCCAATTCATACTTTGCCTAGAATTAGAATGAGAATAAGGACGTAGCCAGAAAATTTTTTTCGTGAAGGGTTTGGCAAAAGATAGTCAAGGTCTTATTTTAGGACTTAATATATTTAGACTGCGTCCTACAATTATATCAAGTTATTTCATTGGTTAATAATATCGTAAGACGCTCTGTCATTGGTCTTCTGGCTACGGTCTGGAATAAGAATAATTTAATCTTGACCATAATTATGTTTCACTAAATATGAAACCTTGAAAAGAGTATAGTGTTAATTTTTCTTTTTATAATTTTTACGTCATTTTTATCAAAATCCTACGAAAAACACGAATCCCTGCCTTTTTGATTTTGTCAAAAGCATTTTCTTATGTAATTTTTAGCACTAAAAAAGATGGCGTTGTCAGATTTTGTTGTCATTTTTTTCATTGTCTGGACTACTTCCCGCGCACCGTGTAGCGGATTTCAATAAAATTTGGATGACTCATTAAGCTCATAAATATCTAAATTTTGACACAGGGATTTTTGAAAATACCCAATTAAATTTTTTAAGCACCTTTTTTCATCAAAAAAATAGTTTTTTGACAATTCTTTTACCATGTGAAAAATACAACTTACTGAATATAAAAGTCTTATTCCTTATCTCAAAACGAATTTATTGACTTATATAACTTTTATATTTCATAAAAAATTAGTAAAATAATTCATGTTTTTTCATTTTTATGCATTGAAAATTTCTGTTTTTTAATAACTTCTCCAATTAAATTTGATATTATAAATTTATTACTTCCTCTAGAGGAAGCAAATTATGTTGCTTACTTGGAAGCAAACTGTCCATGAAATGGACATAATTTTCACCTAGTTTGTATTTATAGCTGACATCACTTTCTAATAATTCCATAACAAGCATTTCACAAATTATTTTCATTATATTTTTTCAAACTCACTACACCAATTTTCAGTGACATATTTTCAGAAACTAGTGTGAATAATTGAAATTTAAAAACGATAGTATTATAAAATATTAAGTTTGCAACGATTTCCTTACTTTGAAATACTATTATATTAAACTTAAATATAATTCAATCATTCTTTGGTATGAAAAGTCTCTCAGTGTACGGCCCGTAGGTCTGCGCAGTAGTTTTTAATTTCTTAGAGTCCTTCGGGTGTCAAACATAACATAAAATTTTTATTGATTCCAAATAATTTTTTTTTCTTTTTGTGTAATATTTCCTATAAATGTGCAGGCAATTTTTGAGATGCATATTGACTCACAAGCGGATATTTTCGTACTTGCACCAATGTTGCCTGAACATTTATTTGAATATTCCGAAACTTAAAGAGTTAGGGTCAAGCAAGTTTCAGGAAATATTTTGTGTTCTGCGGTTATAAAAAATATATATGATCATAATTTGTACCCCTGAGGGACCTATAATTTCGTAATAAAACATAGTTCTAAGTACTTATATTGGGACAAACACAATGTAGACATACATAATTTGAAGGTGAAACAATCCTTCCTCTATGATGAAGCAAAATTAGAAATATTTTATCCTACCCACTTCATTTCAGACCTTTCAACTTGAAAAGTTTGTAGTAACTTTTATGATATTTATAAAAAAATTTGGCAATTGCTTTCAACAAGTTGTGCACTACGTGGAGAATCACAAGCCACACAAAAAAAAAGTACCCGAGTTGGGGAATGAGACTACCCATTCCTTATGTATTTTGATGCGCTGAATCCGAATCCGTCCTCAGAATTGGTCCATCAGGTCAAGTTTTGACCCTAACCTCAAAATTAATAAAATGATACTTTTTGAACATTAGAATTTTAACTCGACTTAACTTTAAAACATGCCTAGGACCAATAGAAAGCTTGAATTATTACCTTTAAAACGCTTTTTTAGAAATTGTTCTACGTTGATTTTTAACGAAGTTATGATGTTTTACTTAAAATATGACTTTTTTCTATATGTTAAAACCACATCAATTATTGATGTGTTATTGTGCAAAGGAAAAAAATAATTCTAAGTAAAACATCATAACTTCGTTAAAAATCATCGTAGAACGATTTCTAAAAAAGCGTTTTAAAGGTAATAATTCAAGCTTTCTATTGGTTCTAGGCATGTATTAAAGTTAAGTCGAGTTCAAATTCTAATGTTCAAAAAGTGTAATTTTATTAATTTTGAGGTTAGGGTCAAAACTTGACCTGATGGACCAATTCTGAGGACGGATTCGGATTCAGCGCATCAAAATACATAAGGAATGGGTAGTCTTATTCCCCAACTCGGGTACTTTTTTTTTTTGTGTGGCTGTGTAATTTTACAGAACTGCTCTGTAACGCTTCACGTACGTAACATTAAGGAAGGTAATATTCGGCAACTTTCGGCTTCTTCCGTCATCTTTCGGTCTAACTCGGCAACAGCCAACGCTACACATGACTTTGCAGTTCATATAGACGGGTCAAAACTAACTGTCATGTGCGATGATAGCTGCGGTGGTTAAGCGGTAGTTTTAAGTTCGTGATAGGGTCGTGACACGCGAGTTCGAATTTTTCACCATACGAATTTGTTTTCAAATAGTTAAAAAAAATATATTTGTAAGCAACAGGGTGTATCTGTAACTAAATGTAGGTTACGTGTGAGTTGAATACATGAATTAATTGAAGGAGAATAATTTTTTAAATGTGAACAGGTTAAATTACAAAACAGTTCTGTAACTTATCACAGTAAGTTTATATCTTTTTCCAAATTAAAACATAAGTTTTTCTGAGACTCTTTAATACTCGTTAAATATATTTTGTTCTGTAATTTCAACACTACATACGTTAAGTTAAAAAAATTTCTGTAACATTAAATAGTATGAAACAATCTCGTTTTTTTTTATAAAATCAGCTTATTTACTATTTACAGAAAGTGGTCTTTCGTCCAAGCAGTACCATAGCAGTTCTGTCATCGTTACAGATATAATTTTCTCAGTGTAGCGTATCTTAAGGTAGACGGTGTAACCAGTCTCTATGTAAAAATAAGTGAAATATACCCTATAAGTAAAATAATGTACTTTCTAAACTCCTTGGAGTGATAAGAGTGAATATTGAGCCACTCCAATCAGAGAGAGAAATCCACTCTTTAAGAGTGAAATTTCACTCCAATTCGAGTGTAAATTCACTTCAAAATAAGAGTGAAAGTTCACTTTTTACTTAGAGTGAATTTCCACTCGAATTGGAGTGAAAATCCACTCTATAAGAGTTAGCCCAAGCAGCACGTAATATTGAGTGAATGACGCAGTGATATTATACTGTAATATCGGTAATATTACGGGCCAATATTACAGCGATATTGAGGTCATATTGAAATGTCCGCCTCAAGGTAATATTACAGTGATATTGATGTAATATTACAAGTACCTTTGGTAAAATATGAAGAACACTTTCTGAAATATATTATGAGAGCTAGGTGGCCGAGGGGTACAAGGCATACTCGCGCCGTGTTGAACCTTGCGTGTTCGAGCCCCGGGTAAGCTCAATATTTTTAAAAATATTTTATTTTATGTAATATAAATTTGTAATATTACCTCAATATCATGCATCGTCATACTACCTCAATATCACGGTAATATTACTTGTAATATTACATCAATATCACTGTAATTTAACTTGTAATATTACCTTGAGGCAGACATTTTAGTATCACTTGAATATCGCTGTAATATTACTAATATTACAGTATAATATTAATGCGACATTCACTCAATATTACGTGCTGCTTGGGAGATCTCACTCTTTTAGAGAAGGTTTCTTACTTTGATTGGACTCGCTTAATTTTCACTCATTGTAGAGTGGAAACTCACTCCAAGAAATTTGGAGATTAGTATATATGACTGTTAATGTCAGGATACTTTTCTATTTCACACAAAACCTAAGAAGCTCAAAACGTTGCATAATGATACCGATTTTTCGATTTATTTCACAAATTGAGCTCAAAAATGGCATTTTTATGCAACGTTTTGAGCTTCTCAGGTTTTGTGTGTTATAAACAAAGGTTACCAACTTTACTTAGCATGCTTCGGAAAATGGAGGGCACTTCTAATTTAAATATTATGTTTTTTTGCTTATCTGTCTAGTCCAGAAAAGTTAAGTAAAATTCCCTGAATAAATTTGTTCTGTATGTTAGTTAGTTTGAAACGATTTGCTAAATACGAAACACATAAACCTTTCTTTTATCCTTGATGCTATTTTGGTTTTTACCAATCACAAGAAAAATGGAAGATATTCTTGTTAGTGCAAAGTTCCACTTGTTAATAGTAAGAATATAAAGTGCATAAATCGGTGGAAAACACGGAGTTTATCGTGATATGTATGTTTCGTGGTTCAATGGACCCACTGGAAGAGGCTGTCATCAGTAGATTGTAAATTATTTTAAACGGTGTTATCCGCGAGACGCAAGATAGTTGGTCGCTGTAAGGTGCTTTGGCCTTCTTCATGTAATTGAGATATACGCGTATTTATATTGTACTACATACTGAAAAATATTTACACAATCTAGAAGATTGTAGATATCTTTTAATAATTGTTTTGTCTGTAGAAAGTAGCAGGTGTCGTTCATTTCATGAAATACTGTATGATAATATAAAGATCGTAAAACAAATTTATTTTTAAATTTTGTTTTCAAAAATGTTTTTTTTACCACTAGAAGATAAATTTTATTTTATCTTGTAAAGTTTTTTTTAATTCTTATAGATTCTCAGTTTTTCTTATGAGGGCAACCGTTATTTACGTGAAGTCAAAAAAGTTAGAGAGGTCAATAAAAATCTGGTAAAACTGCAGTTAAGCGGCTTTTCCAAATTTTGAAGTTTTTTAATCTGGACTAAGCCTAGTTGGTGTATTTTAACACCAAAACAAATAATAAATAAATAAACAACTTTCTAATTTTCGACACACATACGTTTTAATTCACAAAAATACCATTTAGTATATTTTTCAAATAAAAATGAAAAATCACACATGAGCGGGGGAGAGGAGTCCTAATTTTAAAAAAAAACCTCTAGCAATTAATTGACTCCCTTATTTAGGCATACCTCTCTATTAGTCTTTTCCTCGGATATAAATTTACTATGCTTAGCTCTCTAAATTTCTTGGAGTGAGTTCTAACTGCACGAAGAGTAAAAATTGAGTCACTTTAATCAGAATGAGAAACCCTTTCTAATAGAGTGAGATCTCCCTCTTATAGCGTAAATTTTCACTCCAATTCGAGTGAAATTTTACTCCAAGCAAAATGTGAATTATCACTCTAATTTTGGAGACTCACTCTATAAGAGTGAGATCTCACTCCTATTTCTACCTAATTTTCACTTATTTTTTACTCTTATGAAGTGGTTTTCTCACTCCAAGGAATTTAGAGAGTAACATTTATAATCTATGAGATAGATTGTAAATCTATCATATCAAACTCAATTTTAATCAAATATACCAAATAAATCTGAGGTGCTAATGAACCAGTGTCGGATTCACGGTGGGTCAAGGGATGACTAAGGATAATCCCCCCCCCCCTCTATAGAAAAAATTCTGGATCTGCCACTGTAATTAACCTTTAACTTGTCTGAGATGAAAACCTGGACGTTTAATTACAACAATAAGTAGAAAAATCTTAAAATCAATCATGGAATTTGGTGTAGCACAATTTTTTCCATGCGTTCCATTTTAGAAGAAATCGATTGACACTAATATACATATATAAAGGGGAGGTGGGGGCAAGACAGGGTACCTAAAGTTTGAAGCTCAATAAAACTAATATTATCGATTCAAAAATACTTTATTTATTATAATAATAATCTTTGGCAATCAGTCTTCCATGAAAAAGTCTTATTTGGAACATTTGTTACTTAATTAAATATATAGAATAAGAAAAAGTAAAAAAATTCCAATTTTCTATTTTACAAAACGTGGGGGTAAGATGGGGTACCCCCTGGGTACCAAAAACAATATCTTTTATAATAAAAATAAACAAGTGGTTACCTGCTCTTGTATTTAAATTGTATTATTTACATAACAGAACGTTATAAATAGTGTGTAAAATCACTAAATAAAGACTTTTTTTCATAAAATAAAAAAATGATTGGTTTTCAGTACCCTATCCTGCCCTCATTTCCTATACCCCGTCTTGCCCCCACATGCTTAACTTCAAGTGCAATCATTGTTGATTATGAAAAAAATTATATAGTATATAAAATGTTGTTATTAAAATCACAAACACGTTCTAAATAAAATGCAAAAATGACAAAAAAATCGTCAAAAACGGTTTTTTTATGTAGCAAATAAAAAACTCGGTTTCATCAATCACTAACTTGGCCAATCAAAAACTATTGTAACGGTGCTATGTTATGCAAAAAATGATCATTATTGGTTAATTAGTGTCTTAATTAAGGCAGGTACCCCGTCTTGCTTCCACCTCCCCTACATACATTTAAACCCGAAAGATCAATTCTAACTATTTTTTTATCCCACAGGCACAAAAATGGCGCTGTTAGATACCTGAAGACAGCGACTAAAAGGCACTCATTTGTTCGATTATATAAAAATGACGTCTATTTTTACCCTGTCATCAGATCTAAAATCGCCACGTTTGTTTTTTAGGTAATTTTTCAAAAATTAATGGTCAGATTAAAATTTAGAAAAATCTCCTTTTCTGACAATTTGAACCTGACGCGCAGTAGCTCAACTTTTGTTCCATTAGGTTCGTTAATAGATGAAAAAGTTTGAAATTACATCTGGAAATGTTAAAAATATTTGACATTTGTCTGAAAATTTTTTTAGCGAATTCTCCAAAAATTTCTGTCGATGCTACACTCAGAAAAAAAGTTCCGTTCAATTAAACAAACAGTTTAGTTAACTTATTTTATTTGATACAACAAAAAAGTTTTATCAGATTAAATAAGCATTTGGTTTCTTGCAACAAATGCCTTGGTTTCCAGAAAAAAAATTATTATTTAAATGTATTTGTTTCGTTCGACCAAACTCTTTCTTTGAACTAAAATAAGTGTTTAATAAAGCACCATTTATTTCAGTCAACAAAAAAGTTTGGTTTATTTAACCAAATGTTTTGATGCGTTCAATTAAAGTTTGGTTGATTCAAATAGATATAATATATAGTCAAACTCGAGATGCGTTTAAACAAGCGTCATGTCAATCGCGTCGTTGCATATAAAATGCTTTTCTATTATCATAACTTTTGTTTTATAAATTTAGTGAGTGTATTTTTCTTATTTCAGAAATTGGATTACGTGGAAACTTCCTACAAAGTGAGCTATAGTGTGTTTTAGGTTATTAGTGTATAAAAGAGATTTTGATTTCCTGCAGGTTATGTTTAACACATCGTGTGTTTAACTGTGCTTGTAACATTTGAGTAACTTATTGTGACTTTTCAATTCTTTAATAAACGAGATCGACCCGCGCGCCGCGGCGCGCTTGTTATTTTCTTCTTAATGAATGTTTATAATGTGAACTGTTTTACTGTTTAAGAAAATTCAAAAAGTTTAATTATTTATATAAATTGTTTATAACCATTTTTAAGCGCAAAAACTTTTTTTTTACTATTGACACACCCCCAAACATCAAATGCATACATTATTAAGTACGCAAAAAAATTGTTGTGCAAAAGAAATATAAAATTGTAAAAATTCATTTTTTTATACTTTTTGCATTAACATTAAAAATTTATAAAACAATAACTAAAAAATCGACTCTCTCAGATCTCTTTAGAATTTAGTTCTGCGTTAGAGGAAAGAAGAATTTTTTAATTTGGTTTAAAATTGCGGTCTAGAAATCAATTTGAACCAAATTTTGTCATTTTATCCTACTCTTCTACCTAACCGGAGAATAATAACAAAAAACATAACCTTAAACATGAAAGTAAAATATTTTTATTTTACAGAAACTTAAAAGGTTAATGAATTATAAATATATAATAAAACAAAATAAATATCTAAAAATTATTATTACTTACCAGTTTCACCATTTCCACTTACAATACAATATTAAAATATACATAATTGTATGTTAGCCGAAAAGAAATCCGATGACAATCACCACGTGCATTCCAATAAAAAGAAATATCAAAACCTTAAATGACATAAATAATTAAGATACTTTAAGAAAAAAAATAACATTTAAATAATAGAAATAAATAAAAGATTATTAATATTATTATCATTACTCACCTGTTAGAAACGAATGCTAATGTAAACAAAACATTATTTCACTCAAAACACTATAACCTTAACAACTTCACTAAAATCTCTGTCATTTCTTAAACTATCACTCCTTAATTATTACAATTTAATTTATTTTCAATTTATTATTATTTTATAAAATACAATTATTTATTAAACGAAGATATTAAATAAATTGAAAAATAGTACAAATAAACGTCTAAACTGTGATGTTATTGCTGACAAAAAATATCGAAAATCTCCTAGCCAATCAGAAGCCCGATAAAACGCGTTACACCTCTGAAGTGGGTCGAAAGGGTTCTCTTATAGGGAAGTCAAGGTTGAAGCTAATTTCTATGTATTAATTATTTTAATAACATTTTTTGTTATTTTAGATTGCTAACATTATAAGAAATTTTATAAAATAAACTTGAAGTTACAATATTTAATTAAAAGATTTCAATTCGTCTGCAAAACAAAAAATCGAAACTGAAAACTATCGATAGTGAGGTTTGATATTGTAATGAGCATTTTTAATTAATAATAACAAATGTGAAAAATATAAACAAAATAACACACTTACCTAAAAATAAGCAGCGCAAGACAAAAACAATGGAAACCCAATCAGATTTAATAATAATTAAAATGTCAACAAAGAAACAATAAAATTACGTTAATCATAATAATAATGAAATTAATAAAAATTTTCGAGATCTTATCTGGAACAAGGATTTTACTATTAGAATAAGAATTATTTAAAATTACGTAAAACTAGCTAAAGTCTTTCTTGCTCAAAACAATTGGGAGGGGGAAAAAGAGAGGAACTAGCGTGTCATCATGCCTTTTTACTAACGCGAAAAAAAAAAATTAAAATGTCAGGCGCCAGTCCTTTCTTGGGACATTTACAAAAACACAAACAAAAAAAAGAAGACTAATAGAAAATAGGAACTGAATTCCAACAAAAGGGGAAGACTAAATCTTCAAAAAGTCAGGCACAAAAGTAGCAAAAGCAAAAATCAATAAAATAAATAACACAAGAACTAATTAAAATTAGAAAGAGAAATTATGCGAAATCAAATTATCAAAATTCATAGAAAAACACGCGAGAACGAGACAGGAACGAAAAAGAAAGGCATGACACACACTATAACGGGAGAAAGAGAGAGAAAGGATATTTCCGGTAACTCAGGGCCGCTTGGCCAATGGCACAGAGCGTCGTGGTTTGAAAAAATTATACACTTTAGTAGAATTTAATACAATTCACAATTTATTATAAAATTTTAATTAATGGTAATTATACAAAACAAAATTATTACACAAACGACTAAAACCCAATATCTACCTCATTTCAACTCGAATTTTCTCAGGTCGACTCTTATAGACTATAATGTGGTTCGACAGCGCAATTTTAATATAAATAATGGTAGTTTGACTTAACAAAATTTTAAAGTGTAGGGAACGTAGGCACAAAGTAAAATTCAACATTTCAACGGACAGGTAACAAAAAGAAAACTGACAGGGACGGTAACTAGCAAAAGAGGGTAACGAGTAAAAAAAAGGGTAACGAGTAAGAATAAAGGCCTTTTCGAGGGGTTGGTAACAGCAAAATTAAAGAGGTAACAAACATAATAAAAGGGATTCAAAAAGTGTAGGTAACAGCAAGGCAAAGAGGGTAACTGGCGAAATAGACGGTATTTTTACTGGGTAGGTAATAGCAGAAGAAAAGGGTAACTTCTTATAAATAATTCGAATATCATTTTTAGAGGGTCGGTACCAATATACGTAAGGAGGTAACACATTATAATGGGCTAAATATCACTTTTAGGGGAGGGTAACAGCATAAGTCAAAGAGGTAACATCTGATAAATAATTTTAAGTATCACTTTTAGGGGTAGGTAACGATAAGGGAAAGAGAGGAGCAGAGAGAAGATAGGGTAACTTACGGGAAGAAGTTGATTATAATATAAAAATTTCTGAGATATTCCAGCACATGTCCAAACGAGATTTATTTTAAAATTAATATTAGAACAAAGAAATTCACAAAGAAACGAACGAAAGAGTCACTAGAAATTTACTACATTTCACAGAAAAAGAACAAAAAGAAGCAAGACGCGAAATTTTATCTCGTTTAAACATGTGACCGTTCGAACCACTTACAAAAAAAGAGAAGTTTTACACAATTTGACGCTACTTACATTTTGACGTAGTTAAAGATGAAAGAGGAAATGGATCTCGATAGGTTCTCGATGATAGCAAAATTATAAAATAAAACTAAATGAGATTAATTGAGTTCAAATTCACAAAAAGAAACACAATAATAGGTTTTCCACTCTAAACGCGTCCGTTGCCGGTGCTTGCTGAGTTGAAAGAGAGCGTTGGTTCCTCTCCTCGTAGACACGCTGGGCCGCTTCGCTCTCCCCTCTCCCCACAGGTATCCTACGTATGTCTTGTATTACTACGCCGGCAGGAGCGTAGTCGCTGAAGAAAGTCGCTGGCCATAGACGAACTTTAATGCAGGTTTCAGCTTCCTGTTTTGGGTAATTTTGAACCCTTGACTCTTTCGTCTTCAACCTCCGAGGAATTGGTAACAATTTAGACTCTCTCAATCGTTAGTTCCGGGAAATCCGAAGTGCGAGTTGAAATTGAGTTCTAAATGCTTAATAGCTCGGGCCGGAGCTACAGATAGTCTCTACTGCGTTAGAGAAATGACGAATAAATTCGCCTGTAAAATGTATTCTGTTCAGACAACTTTCGAGTTTTCAGGAACTCGTAAAATAGTAGACAACTACTATTAAGCGTGAGGTTGCTTTGGTAGACGATTATTTTACAGGCTGGGTATAAAAATTTGGTAACGAAAAATTAACATGTGGGGATATTTTGAATAATTAGGTAACTTCCTGTAGCGGGGAGGACGGAAGAAGCGAATTGGCGCAGGCGCAGGCAGCTTTGGCACGTTAGAACAGCAAGCGGGAAACTTCATACTCCTTGAGCAGCTCGACAGGAAATATAACAAGAAATTCGACGAACAAAAATTATTAGAAAAGTTCTTACTTAGCTAAATTTAAACATCGACCTGAGAATTATTGCGACCACCGGCAACTTGGCTTAGTTAATAACAAAATATTGGTTTATTTATCAAATTAAAATTTAATTTGTTGACTAAAAAAAATGCAGCGTCACAATATCTACTGACCAATGGAAGACTCGGAAATGGAGTTACACGTCTGAAGTTAACGACAACGTCCGTTCTTTTTAGAATAGGATTTGGAAGTAAAAGATTCTTCTACGGAGAAACGCTCCGTAAGAAAACAACCTTGAAGAGAAGAAAATGTTGTTTCTAAAAATGCTTAACTGTTATGCATTTTTCTATAACATCTGAATTTCTTAATATTTTATTTACATATTTATCAGTTAATTTCCAGTTTATTATGATGATTATTATTATTACTTTGAAATTATAAATATAAAATTGGAAATTAATTAATAATATACAAAAAAAATATTTAATAAGGAAATTCAAACATTAAAGAAAAATAAATAACATTTGATTGTGTATATCAAAATATTTATTTGAACGAACCAAATAAATTTAATACAATTAATTTGTTTGTATGAAACAAACTTTTCGGTTGTATTAAACAAACTTTTTGGTTGTATTAAACAAAACATTTAGTCAACAGTAATAAACCATTTGGTTAATTTAAACATTAAAGAAAAATAAATAACATTTGATTGTGTATATCAAAATATTTATTTGAACGAACCAAATCAATTTAATACAATTAATTTGTTTGTATGAAACAAACTTTTTGGTTGTATTAAACAAACTTTTTGGTTTTATTAAACAAAACATTTAGTCAACTGTAATAAACCATTTGGTTAATTTAAACAAATGTGTATAATCACATTATTTGGTTACATAAACCAAACATTTGTTTAACTGTATATCAATGCATTTTTTTGGTTGATTCAAACAAAATTTGGTTGTCGAAAAGAAATTTTTTTCTGAGTGAGCGGACATTTCGTCCTTGCTTCACGAAGAATAATTAGACTATAACTTTCTTGAAATTCAACATAGAATAAAAATTCCACTCTCTTGTAAGAAATAAAAGGATTTAGGAACTATGACAAATGAGTTTTTAATTCTATATAACAAATATTATAAAAGATATAATCAATTATTTGTTGTGGGATACCAACAAAATGTCCGTACGTCACAGACTTTTACGCTCTTTCAAGTTCCATCAAATATGGTAAAAGTTTCTCAATTTATTCGCAACATCTTATAAGCAATTTTTTAACAAATCATTCTACACTTGATATTCAAATCTTAAATAGTCTTAGAATATTTTTATTCTCATAATTAAATTATTAATATTAATTATTAATATCCCACCGATTACGTCCAGATTTTATTATGCTGACATGATCTATCATTTGCACTTTCAAATTTGCAAGGACTTTTTGATTTATCTTTTATAGTTTTAGCTCTAGATAATTTTGAATGCAGATATACCAAATTCTCAAACTGCAAATTTGGCAGGTAAATCGGCTCACCCTGTGGGGCAATTCGGCGACTTTTATTTTTTACGAAAAATAAAAAAGTTCAATAACCTTTATTTTGTAAATATGAAAAGTACCTATATTCTTATTATAATTATGCAGTGATGGATCAAGGTCAAAATTTTTGGGGGGGACTGGGGCCCCTAAAATTAAAGAAAATTCATTAGACCTTACTTTTTTTATTTTTTTATAAAAAATAAAAAAGTTAGTACACTCATTATTGGTAATTATTAAAAGTAGTCATATTCTTATCATAATTAAGCAGGGGCGGATCAAGACAAAGTATTTTTGGATAAGATGATTAACCGTCGCGTGAGCCCATTTACCCCACCCTGACTTTTGGCACTTTAAAACAAATACAAGTCACATTTGATACATATAAATAAAATAGCATAGGTGTATCGAAAGAGCACACCTGAGAGCATAAAAAAAACTTACCCAAAAAAATTAGACTCATAAATTAATGTACTAAAAACGTAAAAGTTTGTAAGTAAAAAGTGAACGCGCGACGCATAAAAACATAATACTCTACCTGACACGAGGCTGAATCAATAGAATTACACTAAATTTCGTTTACCTAACTAAAATGTTGAGACCTATATTCTATAGCGACCTTTCCCTCCTAGATTCTAATTAAGGCGTGAAATCGCTAATGAGCCGAATTACCCGCCGGTTCGGATTGCCCCGCTCTCCCCTATTCATTCTTTGATCAGTGCCAGTCCTAGACCCTTCTGCGCCCTGGCAAAGTTTTCGATGGCGCCCCTTTTAAAAGAGGAAATTAAAAAAAACCCATTTTTACAAGTTTTTAAGGATTATTTGCATATTACGTTATTTTTATTTTGTGCATTTTAAGCCCCTTCCTTCTTGCGCGAGTTTTATATCACCCTTAAAAGTACAACTTAAAATATGAAAAAACTCTTAAACATTCTAATAACAAAATGTGTGAAAAATATTTATGTATGGTTTGCAAAAATAGATATAACTTTTAAATTTAAAATTTGTATTCATATATTAATTTATTTTACATATACATGCAGAAACAGAGTAGAGTATTTTTAAAAATTTTAACTCTATTTAAGTGAAGTTAACTTTTCGAGCCTTCATATCAGCAAAAGCTTTAATTAAAAAAGGAACATCTAAATTTTCAGCGATATCACTTTCAATAGAAATAGTCGCTAAATTCGATAGTTTGTCTTGTGACATTGTCGACCTTAAATACGTCTTTATTAGCTTTAACTTCGAGAAACTACGTTCTCCACTTGCCACAGTTACTGGTATTGTTAATAAAATACGCAATGCAATCCAAATGTTTGGATACAAATCTTGTAAATTATGTTATTTTATAAAGTTCAAGACGACTAGCGGAGTGATTTTGTCTTCGATTTTATTAACAAGAAATGTTTTAATACTCAGTAGCTCTTCACAAAGCTGATTACCCTCAACATCTGAATTCGAATTCACTGTTAATTTAACTTGAAGGTTGTGACAGAGTTTGATAAGTTTTTCTCGTTCTGGTAGCTTACCAAGATCATACAAAAAACCCCAAATTTTGGAAAATTCATTTAGATGTTGGAATCTCTCATTTACAGACATTATAGTTGTATCCAACAAGGGGTTAAAAAATTCGACTTCTAACTTCTTCTCAGGACATGCGATTGGTTCATCTTTGTGAAGTTCTTCAAACATTTTCTTAACACATCGTATTCGTTTTACTTCTTTAAAAACTGGTTCGACTTGAAGTTCATTGGCTAGATCTTTTGCTTTAACAATGGCTTTTTTAAAACCTTCTTTCCTATATTCTTTTAAAAAGCTGGAACAATTTTTTAACATTTCTACGCATTGGGTGATATCCATATCCTTTGCTTGAAGCGATTTACTGATTACATTTATTTGGAAAAGTATATCGTACCATACGATAAGTGATACTAGAAAGCCAAAGTCTTTTATTTGTTCTGCTAATGTAATTGCCTCATGTGCTACATCGCAACCTGGAATTTCAGACAAAGTCACTAAAGCATCGTGAATTCCACCGATTTGGAAACGAACTGCTTTCAAACTACTGATTTTGGCTTCCCAACGTGTGTCAGACAGTTTTTTTACTGTATAGAATTCAATTTGATCATTTCAAAATTGCCCATCGATTGACAGAAGCAGAGAATAATGTGAATAACCTTTGAATTATACCAAACAAAGTTGTCGACTTAATTGAAGATTCTGCTGCATCAGATATAACAAGATTTAAATTGTGACATCCACAAGAATCATATTCAGCTAATGGATTTTCGTCTAAAATTCTCTTTTTCACACCAACATGTTTGCCCTTCATTTTTGACCCATTGTCATAGCCTTGACCCCTGCAGTTTTTAAGTTCAAGTCCAAATTTCGACAACATTTGAAGTAACGATTCTGTTAGACCTGCACCAGTAGTATCATTGACTATAACAAATCCCATAAAATGTTTTTTTACTTCTGCTACATCGTTCTCTAAATCCACAAATCGAATAGTAAGGGAAAGTTGTTCTTTTCGCAAAATATCTGGTGTACAATCAGCAATTATTGAATAGTATTTGGCTGATAGAGCCTTATTTTTAATAACATTATTGGTATTTTCAGCGATTAAATCTATTAACTCATTTTGGATTTTAGACCCGCAATAATGATCAACCGTTTTACCTTCCATAGCAAGACTCAAATAGTTATCCATAACTGGATCAAATTTTGCAATCGTTTGAACTAGTCCCATAAATTTACCATTATTAGGTGTAAAAAGTTTGTCTGAACCGCCTCGAAAAGCTATGTTATTTACACCTAAGTATAAAACAATATTCATTAAACGAGAAAGAACACTTTGCTATCGTTCACTTTCTTTTTTAATCATTTTTAGTGTCTCTTTATCGATAGTTTCTCCTGTTTTAAGTCTCATTTCTGTCTCTATCCATGTTTGGTAAGACTTTCTGTGAGAAATACTATTCTCATGAATTGGAAGTGATTCAGATAATTTTTTCCAATTATTGAAACCAGTAGAGACAAATTTAGAACTTGATTTGGCGTCAAAAATTCGACAGCAGAAACAAAATACGCAATTAAGTGAAAGAGAGTAGACTAACCATGAATTTTTGTTCACATGAAAGCGCACCCTTAAGGGCGCAGTCAGGGAACTTCACTTCAGTTTAAGTTGTTTAAACTTATTAAGTGTTATTCACAAGCATGATTAACTTTAGATATGGACTAATTAAAAAGATAAATTTACATCAACTTTGAATGATAAATTAACAAAAGTCATTTTGAAAATGTATAGTACAATTTTTCCTCAGCGTGCGCCCCCAATCGTGTTGCGCCCTGGGGCGCCGCCCGACCTCGCCCCCCCCCCCCCCTAAGACCGGCACTGTCTTTGATGAGTAGGCTAGTCAAAGAGGTAAATAAACTGTCAACTGACGTTGACTTTTTTAATAACGATCTAACAAGATTTACTTCAATATTGTATCGATTTTTACTGAAATCAAACACATTAATGTAAGCCTAGCATATATTGTTTGCTATGAAGTTTAGTTGCCATTTGTAACTTTAGGATTAATTAAAGGGCTTGTCCCGTTTATAAATAAATAGATAAATAAATAGTTTGTAAACTATTCATGCATTATATTTAGATGTATTAAAATTCATGTCCAAAAACAGTCATTGCGTCACATTGCAATAACTTTAATACAGATTTCGAATAGGTCTGTTTAATAAATTTAAGATTTTGAAAGTCATTTTGTATTATAAATTCAGAAAAATCTAGGAGGTAGGGTAAAATAGTAAAGAATATATCGCGAAAACGTCTCTGCGTCACACGTGGAAATGCCCTTTGAAGGTTTTTAGGGTCTCTGAAAACTCAATTTGCTTGAAATTGGTTCCCTCACAGCATGGGATATCTCGTAGATATCTCATTATGATCCCGGAACCTCTCAGGGATAACCCTGGAAATTTGGATATCTCAGGGACATCGCAGGGATATCCTGGCGGGATATAGCATTTCCAATATCCCATCGAGATATCCCTGGGTCATCCCACGTGGGATATAGTATTTGCAATATACCATCGAAATGACCTCGGGCTATTACTTAATGTTTAATATAACTATTATATTCATTACTTGTAACCAAAATATATCATAAAATAATTAGTAGTAACAAATATTTTTATTTGTTTAAAATAATTAGGGAAGAGGGCCCCAAGTTAAACACCTTTTCGATTTATTGCTGAAGAATCCAAACCAAATAAAATATATGAAAATGTTTTATACCGGATGAAAGTACAATTTATAAGGTATCTTATGGCACAGGGATAAAATTTTATTTTGAACATAAACATTTTTTAAAGCATTTTTTCTAATTGTTAAAATTTTCGATCTAAAAAAAGTGTCCCCAAGATGGACACCTTCTTAAAAGTCTCTGAAAAATGTAGCAAATAAAAAATAAACATCGTGCAACCATTCTTAAACTAATCTTTAATCATTTTAAGGAATTTATCAAGAAATAACATTTCTAAAAAATTCAATTTAATAGATATTAAATGTCTTATGTTTAATTAATGTAATGTATATAGGGCAAAATTTTTTAAGTATACCAATCGAAAAAATGAAAATGGCTAAATATTTGCACAAAAAGTAGTATTGTAGGTACACTGAGAAAATAAGTCTCTAGCTAATTTCTAGGTTAAGGGAATCGGAACAAAACAAACACTCTGTTGCATGACAGTTATGATTTTTCAAAAAATTTCCTCTTCACACTTGACTAGAATCTTCAACCCTCTCCCCCTTATACAGTTTTTTTTAGAATTTCATAATACTTGGTGGTTTGAGGACTTACCTACAATACTACATTTTGTGCAAATATTAGCCTTTTTCATTTTTTTTATTGGTATACTTGGGAAATGTTGCACCCATATATAATAGTAACATGTGTGTTGAAATTTATTAATTTTAAAGCACGGAAGAAAGGTTAGATATGATTATTTTATTCAATAGTTAGCGTGGAGCAGTGGTCAGCGTTTTGGACTAGAAGTCGTGTATAGTATTAAGGGATGCAGGTTCGAATCTTGACGTGGTCAGAATTTCAGAATTAGAACTAATAATCAGATATAGTTTACTCTAATATTATATATAATTATAACTTTTAAAAAAATTATTAGAACTGATTTCACATCTGACAATAACTAATTAGATATGGAAAGATTCAATATCAGATCTGGATACATTCAAATATATAAATAGCATTTGCTTCCTAAAATTCGTGATAGAAATGAATTGCTTTACTAATAGGAATCATTACCGTTTTTTTAAACCTGATTTTTCTACGCGTTTATATTTTAATTTTTATTAAATCGATCGATTTCGGTTTATATGCATGTTATTTATTTAATGTAATTTTCATGTAGTTGAACCAAACTGTATAGCAGTGGCTGTTAAGCAATACAACATGTAAAAATGTAAAAATTGGACATCAATCTTGCAGTATTAACGATTTATTTTTTAGTTTGGTAACATTTATTGTTCAAAGTGCAGTAGCACGTAACACGAAAGAAGTACGTTGTAACATTCTGTTTCCATACGAATGATCCCATTTAAATAATATAAATAATAAGGTTTTAATTATAAATTAAATGTATTTATTAGAACGAAATCCCTGTTAAAGAAATTTATGAAGTTTAAAGCAATTGTGTTTTTTTTTAGAAGAATATAATATCTGTAAACATTAATTATGTCAAAATATATTAAAGCAGAGATTGATTTTTCAAAGTTAAACAACTTATTTTCTCGATAAGTTCATACTTGTTTGGCAGCTGAAATCTGCGGAACTTTATTCACATAAGAGCAGAACCTAGATCTAATTGCATAGTAGTCTCGATAGATCATCAATTATCTGATAAAAAGTTAATAGTATAGCGAACTTAACCCCGTTCAGATCTACAGGGGTCCCTGTTTTACCCTCGGTTCACCGATTTCTAACAATTGGTCGAGCGAAGTCTAGTTCTATTAATTGCATTCATTTTATCAAGTAGCAAGAAAAAAGTCAAACAGGGAAAGAGATAAATTGAGACTGATTTGAGAAAATGCATTCTATTAATAATGTAATTGTAATGAGATTGAATGCAATAATAACATGAACAATGACTAAAGTTGTGTATATTTTTGAAAAACATATTTTACGTCTTTTTAGTTTTTGAATAGCAATGTATTATGTATTAACTTATATTTTAAAAAAGTACTCTACAAAATTATCTTCAAATATGTTTTAATTCTTATGCTACTGGATAGTACCCCACATAGACACAAAAATATTTGCACTGTTTTACTTGGTAGAGTTATGCTTCTATCTAACTGTAATTTTAAGTTACAGAACAAAATTTTGACTAGTTTAAAAAATTAATAAATTTTTTAAAAATATTTCTTCTTGTTTATTTCTTACATTTGTCAATGTATTTTCATGGTCTATTGATGTTACTCGTGGTAGGTTAAGCGTTTTCTTACTTACACATATTGTGAAAAAGGATTAAAATCATACTAGCAAAACATAGAGCGAGCAAACGAGCGCGTGAAATTTCTAATGCGGATGTGTACATAGAGTTAAAAAAGTGACATGAAGTAAAAGGTGAATTTAATAATGCAGCACTAAGTTCTGTTTTTAAATAGTACAAAATTTTCAAAATTAGAAAATATTTACTAATAGCTCATTTTTTTGTTATAGAAATTAGAGTAAAATGATATTTTACTTACAATAAATAAATTTAATTCTAAAAAATATTAAACTTTTTTGTTGAGAAGTAATGTCATCGAGAATGATGTCACAGAAAAATGAAGAAATTGTTTGTAAACAATATCTTAAAATATGATCTATTATTACCAACATTACCGTCAAGCTACACTATTAAAAAAGATCGCCATTCCAATATACAGAAGTTACTGAAATTGAATACACATTTATATTAAACAGAAATTCAGTAACATAGTGTATTGAAATTTAATATACAATGTATAGGTTCAGCGCACGCGCAGAACTAAGTTGAGTGTGTTGCTGTGCAGAACGTTCCATTACCAATTGATTCACATATGAGCTTATGGCCAAGGTGAGTAAGGCGCCGTTTTTAGTACTCAAACCGGGTTCGAATCTCAGTATGAAAAGTTTTTAATTTTTCTCATGTTATTAAATTTAATATACAGTGCCACTCAATAAGTTTCGGACACACACTACAGCATACAAGGGCATTCCAAAAAAGTTTTGTATCATAATTTATAATAAAGATAAAACCTTCAGCAAATATTCATTTTAAAGCTTGTATCTTTGACTTAAAGAATACTTGAAGAAGAAATGAAAATTTTTTTGTATTGTTTAATTACTTAAAATAAAAATAAAAGTTTTCCATTTTTTGGGTAATTTGCAAATTGATACGATTTTTTAAGAAATCATGACATTTCGATTTTGTAAATGTCATTTGAAAGCTTATTTCATCACCTTCCTAACGATTTTTGAAAATTGTTCTACGTTAGTTTATTAACAAGATGTGATCATTTGTTTAAAAAACAGCCCGTTATTAATTATTGATAACTTCAGAATAGTCGATTTTTGGAAAAAATTGGTCAGAGAAAAAATGTTCTATCTTATATGTAGAATTAGAAAAAAAATTCCTATACGTATAAGAAACGAGTACTGAAGGTCAGCGTTAAACGGAAAAGCGTTAAACAGTTAACGAAAAAGGATACTTTATACCTGGTTCCTTGGTTAGGGAGAGAAGGTATTTCTTAAAAGTTTAAGGAAAAGGAAACTCTTAGCTCATTATACAAATTACCTTAAAATTTGAAATTTATTTTTTAATACAAACAATAGACTACCTGCAGAGTGTCATTATCCTTCGAGCAAACCCTTGTATACACCGTCCGACACAATTTTGCACCCATGAACGAACCAAAGATTTTCGGAAACTAGGGCCAAAAAAAAGATACCCGTGTCTGGCCATTTTTCGAGATCAAGTCGTTTACGGTTTTTAGGGGTAAAAACAACCCTTAACCAGAAGGTACCCAATTGCCTTGAAAAAAAATGTAGAAACATGGGATATTTTTCTTTAAAAATTGTTTAATCAATATTGGCATTATTAAACATACCCTTACTAATATTTCAGGTCCAACTGTCAACCCCAAAACTACCCCTATTTCAATTTAATTAAAAAAAATATCGATGAAACTAAAAAATTTTCGATTTTTTTTTTTAATTAATCGTTGAATAATTGTAATATTTTTTTACAGCACACAATTTTAAATTTTTTAATCTCAACCCTTATCTCAAAACCAACCCCTAAGCTTAATCAACATATTGCATCCCAGACAATTTCGCACTCATGAATGAAGCAAGGATTTTCGAAAACTGAAGCCAAAAAAAAAGATACTCGGTTCCGACTATTTTTTGAAATCAAGTCGTTTACGGTTTTTAGGGGAAAAAATGTTCTATCTTATATGTAGAATTAGAAAAAAAATTCCTATACGTATAAGAAACGAGTACTGAAGGTCAGCGTTAAACGGAAAAGCGTTAAACAGTTAACGAAAAAGGATACTTTATACCTGGTTCCTTGGTTAGGGAGAGAAGGTATTTCTTAAAAGTTTAAGGAAAAGGAAACTCTTAGCTCATTATACAAATTACCTTAAAATTTGAAATTTATTTTTTAATACAAACAATAGACTACCTGCAGAGTGTCATTATCCTTCGAGCAAACCCTTGTATACACCGTCCGACACAATTTTGCACCCATGAACGAACCAAAGATTTTCGGAAACTAGGGCCAAAAAAAAGATACCCGTGTCTGGCCATTTTTCGAGATCAAGTCGTTTACGGTTTTTAGGGGTAAAAACAACCCTTAACCAGAAGGTACCCAATTGCCTTGAAAAAAAATGTAGAAACATGGGATATTTTTCTTTAAAAATTGTTTAATCAATATTGGCATTATTAAACATACCCTTACTAATATTTCAGGTCCAACTGTCAACCCCAAAACTACCCCTATTTCAATTTAATTAAAAAAAATATCGATGAAACTAAAAAATTTTCGATTTTTTTTTTTAATTAATCGTTGAATAATTGTAATATTTTTTTACAGCACACAATTTTAAATTTTTTAATCTCAACCCTTATCTCAAAACCAACCCCTAAGCTTAATCAACATATTGCATCCCAGACAATTTCGCACTCATGAATGAAGCAAGGATTTTCGAAAACTGAAGCCAAAAAAAAAGATACTCGGTTCCGACTATTTTTTGAAATCAAGTCGTTTACGGTTTTTAGGGGTAAAAACAACCCTTAAACAGGAGGTACCCAATTACCTTGCAAAAAAATGTAGAAACATGGGAATTTATCTTTAAAAATTGTTTAATCAATATTGGGATATTAAACATACCCTTACTAATATTTCAGGTCCAACTGTCAACCCTAAAACTACCCCTATTTCAATTTAATTAAAAAAAATATCGATAAAACTAAAAAATTTTCGATTTTTTTTTAATTAATCGTTGAATAATTGTAATATTTTTTTGCAGCCTACCATTTTAAATTTTTTACCCCCAACCCTTATCTTAAAACCAACTCCTAAGCTAAATCAACATATGCGTCCCAGACAATTTTGCACTCATGAACGAAGCAAGGATTTTCGAAAACTGGAGCCAAAAAAAAAGATACTCGGTTCCGACTATTTTTTAAAATCAAATCGTTTAAGGTTATTAGGGGTAAAAACAACCCTTAAATAGGAGGTACCCAATTACCTTGAAAAAAATGTAGAAACATGGGAATTTTTTCTTTAAAAATTGTTTAATCAATATTGGGATCATTAATCATACACTTACCAATGTTTTAAGTCTATAACTATGAACCCCAAAACGTCCCTTATTTCGATTTAATTAAAAAAAATATCGATAAAACTAAAAAATTTTCGTATTTTTATAACTAATTGTTGAATAATTGCAATAGTTTTTTACAGTCTACCATTTTTAATTTTTTACCTCCCAACCCTAATCTCATAGCTTACCCCTAAGCTAAATCAATATATTAAATACTGCCCTACGATTTTTGATTTGTATAAAACTTCGTATATAAGAGTTTTTGGGGTCGCTAATTACAGATTTGAAGTTAGTTTTTTAAAATTCAAAATGACGTATCCAACCTTTTAGAGAAATTTTAAAAAAATTATCTGGTTTTTTTTTAAACTTTATAATCACGGGTTTTCGGAAAATTGCAAAACAAATTTAAAATTTAAAATGTGTGATTTTTTTTTTCAGTTGTAATCATTTAAATTATAAATAATTTTTAAATTATCTAAAATAATGTATTGAATAAAAATATATAATTTTTTAAAATAACTCTAATTTTTTGTAAATTAATTGTTTTAAAAAATTAGAGCAAATATTTGCTTTTTAAGGACGTTGGAACCCGAAGCTGAGAGTGGCGTAGAAACAATTTTTCCTCCTTTGCTCGAAATTTTCCCTTTTATGAATTTTTTTTAAAAACACTGGACACTTTTTCAAAAAAAAGGCTATGGTAGACAAAAGTATTTGAGATAAGGAATTTTTTAAACATTTGTTTTTTGCAAACAAATGTGCCTACAAGCGTCAAAGTTAACTTCCGTTTTGACATTGCACGATTTTCCGTAAAAGATGGCCGCCGCTATCTCACTTGAGGCCCATGTCACGTAGCCCGTGCCCAGCTGACGAGCGGCGGCCATCTTTTACGGAAAATCTTGCAATGTCAAAACGGGAGATAATTTTGACGCTCGTAGGCACATTTGTTTGCATAAAACAAATGTTTAAAAAATTCCTTATCTCAAATACTTTTGTCTACCATAGCCCTTTTTTTGAAAAAGTGTCCAGTATTTTTAAAAAAAATTCATAAAAGGGAAATTTTCGAGCAAAGGAGGAAAAAGTGTTTCTACGCCACTCTCAGCTTTCGGGTTCCAACGTCCTTAAGACCGCTGTCTATTCGGATCAACGATAGGACTAGTTTTGAAAAAAGTCCTATCGTTAATCATGGGTAAATCATGAGTAGTTATTTTTACCCCCTTTGAAAGTGTTAAAATAACTCTTTACAAAAATAACACCTTGAAACTTTACTTGCTATAAATAGAAGTAAAAATACTCCCTTTTATAGTGTTTCTGACCCGATTCTATATTAACTTAATGTATTTACAGGAAAACAAGCGCAATAGTTTTCTAGCGCAAAGATACATGCGCACTAGTTTTCTAGGACATAAAAACATGCGCACTAGTGTTCTAACGCACAAATACATGCGCTATAGTTTTCAAACGCACAAATACATGCGCACTAAATTTCTAGGGCATAAATACATGTGCACTAGTTTCCTAAGGCATTAATTTATGGGCTCTAGTGTTCAAACGTCCAAATACATGCGCTCTAGTGTTCTAAATCACAAATACATGCGCATTGATGTACAATCGCACAAACAGATGCGCACTAGTGTTCTAAAGCACAAATGCATGCGCACCAGTGTTCTAAAGCACAAATGCATGCGTTCTAGTGTTCTAAATCTCATACACATGCGTCCTTGTGTTCTAGCTCATATAGACATGCACACTAGTGTTTTAACCTACAGTAAATTTAGCTCTTAACATCATGACAAATAATTTATTAACTAGAACTTCTTTAAATCCTGAATGAATCGTAAAACATACTAGTGCTAGAACAGTAGCGCGCATGCATTTATGCCCTTGAAAACTAGTGCGTACATATAAATGCATTGGAACAATGGTGCGCATGCCTTTGGTCGCTAGAACATTAGGGCGCATATTTTTGTAGGCTAAAAAGATAGTGCGCATGCATTCTCTTACGCCAATGTAATTTCTGTCGGTTTTTGAGATAAGGGTTGGGGGTAAAAAATTTAAAATGGTAGGCTGTAAAAAAATATTACAATTATTCAACAATTAATTAAAAAAAAATCGAAAATTTTTTAGTTTTATCTATATTTTTTTTAATAAAATCGAAATAGGGGTAGTTTTGGGGTTGATAGTTAGACTTAAAACATTAGTAAGTGTATGTTTAATGATCCCAATATTGATTAAACAATTTTTAAAGATAAATGTCCTATGTTTCTACATTTTTTTGCAAGGTAATTGGGTACCTCCTGTTTAAGGGTTGTTTTTACCCCTAAAAACCGTAACCGACTTGATTTCAAAAAATATTCGGAACCGAGTATCTTTTTTTTTTTGGCTTCAGTTTTCGAAAATCCTTGCTTCGTTCATGAGTGCGAAATTGTCTGGGACGCAATATGTTGATTTAGCTTAGGGGTTGGTTTTGAGATAAGTGTTGAGATTAAAAAATTAAAAATTGTGTGCTGTAAAAAAATATTACAATTATTCAACGATTAATTAAAAAAAAATCGAAAATTTTTTAGTTTTATCGATATTTTTTTTAATTAAATTGAAATAGGGGTAGTTTTAGGGTTGACAGTTGGACCTGAAATATTAGTAAGGGTATGTTTAATATCCCAATATTGATTAAACAATTTTTAAAGATAAATTCCCATGTTTCTACATTTTTTTCAAGGCACTTGGGTACCTTCTGGTTAAGGGTTGTTTTTACTCCTAAAAACCGTAAACGACTAGATCTCGAAAAACGGCCAGACACGGGTATCTTGTTTTTGGCTCTAGTTTCCGAAAATCTTTGGTTCGTTCATGGGTGCAAAAAAAAGTTCAATTTTGTCGGACGGTGTAATGAGGGCTAATGGCTTTAGGAAAAGAGATAAAATTTTCGAGTATTATTGAAAAGAGAGAAAATAAATTATATTCTGTAATTTTACCTCATTACTCAAATATTCTTCCAATTTAAAATTTTCTTTCTAAATACGAGCAATAGACTAAATAAGCCCATTGGTTTTCGAGTCAACCCTTGCATAATGAGTGTTATAATTGATTTTGCAAAAGAAAAATTTTTTTTTTTAATAACGCAGTCTTAAAAATGGCGTGATTCGGTTCTCTGTAGATAACCACAAAGTCGCAGATTTAAGAACGATTCACTATGTGACGTCAGAGTGCAAACAAGTACAGTCCAAATCGCATGTCCCCCACTTTTCTACTTTTCTTGTACGCACTGTTTGACCAACAGAACAGAGTCGATATCTTTAGGGTGAGTAGTACAGCTTCAAAATCTAACCTGACCGTATCACTAGCGCGGCGTGTTGACAAGTAAATAAGTGTGAGACATTCAATTTGGATTGTATTTGTGTACACTCTGACGTGACATAGTGCATCATTCTTAATTCTGCAACTTTCTGGTTATCTATACAGAGAACCGAATCACGCCTTTTATGACTTTGTTATGAAAAGTATCGTTCGTAACTGCGTGAACAAAGCAGTCGTTTTGAAACTCGCGCAATTTTTGCAACTCGTTTCACTCGTTGCAAAAACATTGCTCTCGTTTCAGAAACGACTGCTTGTCACGCATGTTACGAAATATACTATTTGAGCTTTAACGAAAAGAGAGATAAATACATTAGTGCGTGGTATAAAAGTATAATGTGGAAGTGAGTAATGCTAATTATTATGTATTTTTTATTAAGTGTTTATAATAGAAATGTGTTTAATATGAAAGTGTATAGTATTAATATGCTTATTGTTTATTAAGAGTTTGTGTTAAAGAAATGAACTGTAAGTAATAAATAATAAAGTGACTCTAATAGTAAATATACATTAAAAATTAAATGTGAAAAGTGACAGTGATTAAAATGAAAGTGTGCAAAACGTGTTGACTAAAGTAACAATATTTAGAAAGTGTTTCAATTTTTTATTTTCAATAAAGTTAGTGTTATGAAATGCTAAAAGTGTTCATAAAATGGATTCATTAAACAAGTGATTGATAACTGTTTAATAAATAAATTCATTGTAAATGTTCAATAAATAATAAGGTGATTATAATGTTTTTAAAGAGTCGTTACAGTGTAAAATAAGTGTTAATAATATAATTATATAAAAGAGGTGAGATAAAGATATTAGACATTAACATAAGACAATAACATGAGACAATTACATGAGACAATGATATGAAATAATCAGATGAAACAATAAAAGAAATGAGGTAAAAATATAAGATAATAGCATGAGACAATGTGATGAGATACACATGTGAAACAATGAGAGAGATCAGCTAAAGAGATGAAATAAATAGATATGAGATAAACATATGAGATACAGAAGCAAAAAAACATTAAGACTTAAAATGTAAAGATACTTTGATGACATGTAGGATATAGAGGTCATTGTGGAGTTAGATCGTGAGTCATAAAAAATTCATTTTTTGTTAATTTTTTTTAAAGTTGTTTCTGAAATAGGAGTTCTTAGTTAAAAAAGAGATATTTCAATTTAAATAATTAAGATTAGGATATTATTCGTTATTGGGAAATCCTAAATGACAATCACATGTATAAGTTTCAGGAATTATTGGAACTTGCATCAGGTGGTAGTTTCCAAAAACAAATTACAGGATATTTAGAAATGTTAGATGAAATAAATAAAAGCAATTAACTAGAATAAGTCACATAATCAAATATTGTTTAGTGGAAAACTAGAAATCGACTTTTGGGTCACTGGATTTGCACTTACTATAATGGAAATGAACCTTTTGTTTATGATAGTCTTAATGAAGGTTGTTTAAATGATGATCAAAGAGAATATTTATGACCGTTAGATCCATTTAAACCTAATAGAGTTTTTTAAGAGTACAACAACAACCAAATTTTGTTGATTGTGGAGTATCCGCCATTGCGTTTGCTGTATCTTTATATTTTAATATTAACCCTTAAAATGTTGTATATAATCATGCTTTAATGATAACTTATTTGTATACGATGTTTGAAAAAAATATGTCATCTCATTTTCGGATAATTTTACAAAATTTTTTAAACTTGGAATTGGCAATATCGAATAAATAAACAACAATAATTTACATGTGAGGAATGTAAAAGATGCGACACAGAAGAGAAAATTAGATTATCAAACTGATGACGGATTTACAGAAATGAAGGGAGATAGTAGTAGTCCTTTATTACATACAAAAATAGGACAGAAAAAAGTTGTTAATATTTCTGACTAAGAAACTAAAAGAAACAGTACCAGATATGAAAAAATGTATTGAAAAGACCTAATTTAAAAGAAGAGATGGGAAAGAGAAACAAATAACAAATATGGAAAGTGTAAATAGTGCCAGAATATAAATGTTTGTAAGAAAAAACATGTAGAAAATGCGTCAAATTCTATTGAAGCAGTAAAAGAAGGTAATAATTATAAAATATTGAAATAATAGTAGTAAGAAGATATTTTTTAGCAATGCTTATGAGAAAAGTTGAAAAACTAGAGCAGAATATCAGAAAGAATATAGTGAAATGATAAAATTAAAACGAAAAAGAATTGATAACAAAGAAACAGAAATATCAGTTATGGAAGATGTATGTTTAAGTAGTGAAACAGATTTAAATTTTTCTAAAAAAACACATAGATAGTGCTGTTAAAGAAGAAAAGAGAGATAATAATTCTGACAAATTAATAATTTCTAGCGGTTGTAATGAGACAAGTAAAAAAAGTCGTGCAGAATATCAAAAAATGTTGAAAGTCAGTTAAAGTATCTTAAAGGAGATGAAGGAGATGATAAGAATGATAAATTACAAAGAATAGTGAGCCAGACAAAAATTGTTAACACGTCTAATCAGAAAATTAAAAAAAAGTAAAGCAGAATTTAAAAAAAGCTATCGTCAAAGATTGAAATTGAAACAGATGTGCCATGCTAGGAATGAAAGTAATGAAATACTATATTCAAAAGATATGCAGAAGAAAGATATAAGAATTTGTGATGAGAAAATGAAAGAAGTCACGCAAAATAACAAAAACAATTACGTAAAAGATTAAAATTAAAAAGAAACGTAATCGATGAGGAAAAAATAGATGTTTCGGAACATACAGTTAAAAAAATTGAGTCATTTATGCGAATGATAATCATTGATGTTTATGATTTTGCTTATGCAAAAAAAATATTATTAGCATACATGTTTTAAGTTATAACGAACATTATTTTGGTAAAATGTCGTTCTTTTGCAAAAGATGTAAGGCTAAACCTTTTGAGAAAGAAAAAGTTCAAAAGAAATTAACTTATAATTATTTTTTTGTCCTACATGCACGGAAAGTATGTCATTTCGGGCACTTAATGCGGGTGCAAAGTGTGTCATTCCCGCCCGGGGGTAGGGTAAGCGGGCGCAACATACATTTCCGCCCGCTGACGTCACCAAAGCGGGCGCAAAATACATTCCCGCCCGCTGACGTCATAGAAGCGGGCGCAAAATACTTTCCCGCCCGCTGACGTCAGAGGAGCGGGCGCAAAAGTTATGAACACATGCGCAGTAGTATTACATAACACACAAATTTTTATGGTATTTATACAATATGTTCATTAATTGTTAATTAGCTGAAGGTTTTGCCGCTTGTGCCCTCAATGCCATACTTACCATGCAAGTAGGACAAAAAACGTTGTTCGCACCACGGGCGCAAGGTGATTCTAGCTTGGACGAGATTAGGAAAACCTCGGCGATCCTCCCGCGACTTCGGCTTCGCCTAGGGCGCTTCAGATCCCCTCGGTTTCCTTAATCTCGCCCTCGCTGCAGTCAACTGTTTTGCGCCCTCGATACGAAAATAACTATTGCAGTCATGGTGGTGTATCGTTCCATTCAGAAAAATACCCTGATGAATTAAAAAAATTGTTAGATGGATCTCATAAGATATCTGGCCATTTTAGGAATAATATAAGACTTTACAATAATTTATTTGCTTTTGCATCTTAAAATGCCAATATAGTTAATTTCAATAATAATAAAAGGCGAGGATTACTTTGATAAATAATTCAAGGTCGAATTTATTATCAAATCAACAATTTCCTATTTCCTGAAATTGATAATGATCCATCTTTTGATCAATTATTCCTGTTAGATCCAAAAGAAGCAATTTGCTATAGATTAAACAAACATGACAACTTAGATGTGTATATATTATTTAGTATTGACAAATTATTGAGAGATTGTAACGCATATACAAAGTCTTTTTTAATTATGTCTGAGATCATTGAAATGGAAACTGTGTTAGCAAAAAAAAAAAAATTTAATTTACAATTTTTAAAGGTGTAATAAAGTTGCTGCTATTTTCAATATGAATGCTGAAGGTTTAATACCAGAGTCTTATGTAACGATTTATAATACATCGATTAAACAATTGCAATTGGTTAGTCTTTTAGATCCAAATGTTGAACCTTGGATATATCCTATACTTTATCCTCTAGGAAGCAAGGGTTATAGTCTCGATACGATTCGTACTGATAGTGACAAACCAGAAATCAAACTGTGTCCAGATCTGCTTATATAAAATATAGAATAGAAGTAAGAGATCATACCTTTAATCAATTTTTATATGGTGGAAGAATGTTTCAGCAATGGTTAGTTGATAATTATGTCAAAGTTGAAAAAGTTAGGTTACATTTTTGTAAAAATAATCAAACAAAATTAAGAAGTATAATTTACAAAGGATTAATTGATCATTTAGATAATCAAGAAATTGAAAATAATGTACATGTTGGCAAGATGTTGATACTGCCTTCAACATTTATAGATTCACCTCGTAACATGTTAAAAAAATATCAATATGCAATGACCATTATGTAGCTTTTCACGGTAGACCAGATTTATTTATTACAAAGACATGTAGTTCAAAATGGAAAGAAATTTAAGAAAATTTATTACTTAATCAGTCAGCTTCTAATAAACCTGACACGGTTGCAAAAGTCTTTCATTTAAAAGTAAAAAAATTTATCGAAACTATAGTAGATGATAAACTATTTGGACAAGTAAAGTCTTATGTTTTTGTTATTGAATTTTAAAAGCGCTGTTTACCACACATTCATTTATTGTTTATATTGGAAGAAGGTTCTAAAATATTAAGAGCAGAGAGTGTTAATCAGTAAACTTTTTAAAGTAACTTTTTTAAATGGTATTAGGTATATCATAATTTTTTATAATTATTCCTCATATTCTTTATTTTTACCTTTTTTTTATTTAATTAATTTTTTGTTAATCAAAATTTGTAAATTGATATACACGATAAATCAAAGATCACATCAATTTAAATTTATTGCAATGTCTTCTTATCATTAATTTTTTTTTTTTATTATATTATTTCTTTTCTTTCACACAATTTTACATATATGAAAAATTATTTTAAGAAACAATAGAATTTGGCGTGCGCTTTAGCGCGCGCTTTTTTTCTATTATATATTATACATTCTGTTTTACATACATTTTGTACTATAATGATAATGTTATAATTATAGGTTAAGCGAACTCACCTAGGGAAAGGTATATGATTGAAACTATCAGTTTATAATGATATAAAGCAAAACACAGATTGTGGTAAATTCGTGAAAGATCTTGCTAAAGCTATATGGACCCGAGATATTTTGGTAAATCGATATGTAAAAACTAGCAACCCGAATGCTTTAAAACAACTTCCTAATAGATCGCCTAGAAAGAAGGTTACGCTGAAAAAAGAGAAGGTTTTAAGAAATAAGTGCATTAAATAAAGTGATAATACATCAAAATAATTGGTTATCATCCACACAACATTATAAATTCTCTAGAACTTCCCTAAATATTGTGTTACATTTTCCAACTATTCGGATAGCTTATAATCAGTCACGGTTTGTGAAAGCATGAAAATGTTCGTGTATTGGAAATGTTTGACGAAAAATTTGCATGATAAAAATTTATAAGACATTCCGTGCTTAATGTTTTTACAACTTTTATTTTCATATTTTCATTGTACATGATACTCACTGATCAAACTCGGTTAGGGAAACGTGTGCGGTTGTGGAACAGTCTTTTATATTTTAAAATCTTACGGAGGTTGAAAGTATGTAGCTGAAAATTTTTTTTAAAAGATCGTGGACCTGTTGTATAATTTCTTGTGCATTACCGTTGACCCGTATTTGTACAAGAACACGTATGGGTTCAATATAAGAAAGTTGAACATGTTCTTGTACAATTTCATGTATAAGATGTTGTATAGGTTCAAACCTGTACTTGTTCTTATACATGTTCGTCAATGTACATGTTATTGTTAGACCTGTCACATGTTCTTATGCAGGTTCGAAAAACAAAAAATTTAACAATAACGAGTTTCGAACCCGGATATAAATCATTTAACAAACGCCTTCAGTACATACCCAAGTAGCACGTAACCTTGCAAAAATGCTTCGTCAATGTTGCCGTACAAGATTTGCAATATTGCCGCGGAACATTACTGCAAGTTTGCTGCAAGGTTATGATGTCCCATATTGCCCAACATTGCACAAAAACCTTCCTGGATACATTCCTCCACTACTTGGACGAAGGATTTTTTTTCTTCAATCACAACTATTAAAAAAAAAAAATGTTGAGCAAATTTTATCAAAATTTGCATTTTTGTTTAAAAAAGGTCTGCCAAAAATCCAATTTTCACTTTTTCTTTTTTCCTTCGTCCACTTTCTAGTTTCAGGTCTTTACTAAAAGAAAATATTTAGTTTTTTCATTTGAGATATTTCTGTCAGGAATTGTGCTGTCAACACGGACGCACCTTTTTTCCGAGGGGTCACCGGAAATGACGTCTCAATGGCTGACTTCTAAATATTTTTCTTCACAAATTTCAAAAATTCTTCTTTAAATATATATATATTTAAGAAACTAAAAAGTTATAATAAAATATTTCCTTTTTTATATTAAAAAAATAGTTGAAAATAGGCCTTTTTTTGCCGAGTAAACCCATGTAACCCCTTAAAATATAAGTATAAGATAGTCAAAATGTAGCAAAAAAATTTTTTTATTAAGTTTTCTATATTTTTTGTAAATATGCAGTTAGGCGTCTCTTCCGAATTTTTATGTTTTTTAATCTGGATCAAGCCTAAGTAGTGTATTTTCATTTCAGAACAAAGAATTTAGTGGGAGAGATTGAAAAAGTTAAGTTGTAACAAGTTACAAGCAAATTAGATCGATTTTTAGTTTCCTTTATCTTTGTTTACCTACACCTCTAGAAATAAGGCTCATTTAAAAGAGGATTGTTTAGCCTTTAATTTCTGATAATAGCAAAGGTTCTAACACGTCAAGGGTTGACTCAACAATTTTTAAAGTTCGTTGGTTTGCGGGCAAGATTAACTCTGTTGATGATTAATCGCCGAGGTTGAGCGTCGATACTCCTGCGTCTGCGCAGCGGTCAATGGTTTCATGTGTGTCAAGTCCATACGTACGGCTTTTCCGCTTTGATCTATGAGATCAAAGATCAGTGGAGAAGTATTTTCTTATTGTAAACGGACCTGGGAATTTCTAGGTCAGTTTGTAATATATCTTCTGCTTGTTGGAAGGTATGAAATTTCTTTTCAATACCAAGTTTCCAGTGCGCAGTGTCCACGGTCTCTTTTGCAAGTCGTTTAGTTTCGTTTTTGTATCTGAAAACTTTTTGCGAGGTTGGAGCGTACGAGCTCCAGGGCGTCTCGTATGTTTTGTAGGCGAATCTTGGTCGTACTACCTCGGACCTTACGGTGGATGTCAGGATCACCTGGTGGTAAGAGTTTACGCTTAATGTTTAGGTAAGCAAAAATAAAACCTGTGGATGCGTATCGAGCAGTATTGTACGCAAAATGGATTTCAGTAATGAATTTGTCCCTGTCTGTGGACTTTTTTTGAAGTACTGGAGTACCATAGTCTTGATCACCTAGTTTGCCCACTCCACAGAATTACATTGCGGAAAGTAGGGTGGAGTCTTACGATGGCTGATTCCTTGGTCCTTATAAAACTGGGAAAATTTCTTGCTAATGAATTGTCTTCCGTTGTCTGACACGATAGTTTTTGAGCAACCATGCCGGAGAGTAACCAGCGTTTCAATGGCTTGTATGGAGGCAACACTGATGGCCTTCTACAGGTTACAGTTAAATGCATTTAGGAAGTGGATCCTGGATAACATACAATACGGTGTTGCCAAATAAAGACCTGGAAAACGGTTCTTTAAAGTCTATAGAGTTCATCTCCCAGGGGTTGTCGATCAAAGTTTCATGTATTGTGTAATTGCGGATTCTTGTTCTTCTGACAGATTTCACAGTTTTGTACGTAAAAAGTTTCTTCTCGTGCTATTCTTGTCAGTAAAAATATTGTGCCAGGCGTGCTAGAGTTTTCGCAATTCTCAGGTGTCCTGATGTTGGAAAATCATGTATTTTCTCGAAAACTGTTTAGCTTTCTTCCTTTGGAATACATAGTTTCTATTGTTCCGACGAAGTCGTTTCGCTGAAGTCTAAAGTGTACAATACATGTCGGTAGAGTTTCCTGTTGATGATCCTGAAGTAGGGGTTTGATTCTTGGTCTTCCTTCATGGAAAACCCAGTTATCTTCTGTTACCCCTTCGGTATCAGGGACAGACTATTTTCTCATTGATGATCATCGCAGGTATCGGTCAGCAAGAAATATGATCAGGAAGGCAGTTCTCCGTACCCTTCTTGTATTTTACTTCAAAGTTCCATTGATTGAGAGAGCTCCATAATTCAGCGTGCGAGACGTCCAAAGAGCGTTAAAATACTGTTCAGATACTTCAGAGATATACTCTCCACATAACTGCTAAACACTCCAGTTCTGTGTCCGAGTAGTTTTTTTTCTGCAGGATGTAACGATCCAAATCGTCAATTAATTTAATACATCGTTGTCTCCCTCAGAATTCGCTCTTTTAATATAATTGTGGCATAAGTGCCAGTATAAGAATTAGAATCTGCGCGGTTTCTAGTTGCAGGTGGCGGGTTGTGATACAACTTCATTTACCACGTGTCTGAGGTAGGTTGGTTGTTACCGCGCAAACAGGCAATTCTCAGGATTTGGTTTTAGTTTCGCTGCTCTCGATCTCTGGAAAACTTCAGCCAGGAGCCTTAAGTGTTCTTTGAAAAACTGTGATCCGATTACAATATCGTCAAAGTATGAGAAGACTTTGGGTGTTAATCCCGGGAGTATCAAGGTGTAATTAATACGAGGTAATGGGTAGGCGTCTATCTTTGGTAGCTTGCATGCTTAGTTTCTGAAAAAGGACGTAGAATCTGGTTTTCACATTTTTCTTTTTGACCAAGACGAGTGGAGAGCTCCATGGGCTGCTTGAAGTTTGGGCTACATCATTCTGAAGCATCTCTTCGAACTCCTGGTATATTCTCTCTTGAGTAGCTGGGTTCCGGGGTTGGTACCTCTTATTGATAAGGGTAGGGTCGTGGTGATGAGAAGAAACAAATGAAGAATCTCGTGTTGCAAGAGTGGTGTGTGTCTCTTGATGTCCTCAAATAACTGGAATTGATCTTCCAAGAGGTGCTTAAGTTCCATCTCCTGACCAGGTGAGAGTCTCATTGATCCGGAGTTATTGATGGCTAAAGTTCCTTGATCATCCTTTTTGATAATCTTAATTTGTCGAATAAGCATATAAAATTGAGCTTTTATACTATGTCTATTCCTAAGAGAACTTAGGAAGAACCTTACCTTACCGTACTTTACCTTGGTAAAAACTCCGTCAGTGCCGCAATGTAATAATAATCCACAAATTACAATAATAAATATAAAAAAATTAAAAACATAACAATTTTAAATAATTAAATTTACAGTTATAAAAATTACCATAGAAAAGTATGAGAAATCCACTTGCGATCAACACTATAAATATAAATCGAATGAAGAAAGAACATCTAAAATTTAGTTTATAAACATGGGTTGAGGTTCAATGGACTCTCGACAGCAAAACAAAAATAAAAGCAACGATAAAGTGTTGATCGCAAGTGAATTTCGCATACTTTTCTACGTGTCTGGAGAGGACAGCTGAGCTGTCGAAACGTTAAAGAAAAAAAAGGATTATCTGTTCTTGGTTTTTTTCAACACCTTGACTTGGAGGATTGTTAAATTTTTATTTTTCATCTATATATAATTTAATATTATTATTCGTATTAATAATAATAATAATAATTTGTCTTCTACTACTTAATTTTCTGTGATAAGAGCATTTAAAAAAATAAAAACACCGTTTTCCATCTCACTCGGACAATTTCATCTCTCTCGGGATTGTTGCTTTTTTACAAATTTGTTTATAAATTAAGAAAAATTTCAAAAAATTAAAAGCCGTTTTACGTGCAAATGTTCAAAGGTTAATATTAAAGTATTTTATAAGAATTAGAATGTAAAGTTAGTAGAGGGATATCTCTGATTGCTACAAACATCGTGTCTAAAATGTTTCATCTAAAACATATGACTATTGCGAAAATTAAATTTCAAGATGGCCCTCTCAAAATGTCGACTAAAGATGATTTTTTTTTGCCAAATCCTAATAAGATGTATGGAATTTTAAAAACTTTTTAATTTTTTTAGCATACTTGGTACAAGAGAGTTTTTGGGGTCGATGATTACAAATCTGAAGTCGGATTTTAAAAATTTAAAATGGCGGATTCAATATAACGGTCCAATTTGTAAAAAATTATTAAAATCTCTTGAAACTTGTTACTCGGGCGTTTTCGGGGTCGCTGATGACGAATCTGAAGTCGGATTTTCATAATTCAAAATGGCAGATCCAATATGGCGGTCGACTTTTTAAAAATGAAACTAAGTCGATTGGATTTATTTACTCACTGGTTTTTGGTGTTACTGATTGCGAATATGAAGTCAAATAATATTTTTAAAATATTAAAGCGATAATGGTAGCCTTTCTAAAACTTGATAAGTTTACTTAGAAAGATTAAGTTTTTTTACCAAATTTTTTAATTTAACGAAATTTATACAATTGCCAATAAAAACTGAAAATTAAATAATTATATAATAATTTTAGTAAAAATTACTATTGTAAATTATCAACTGTTTACACGGTGTACCTACCGATATTCTGTTTTTCTGAATATTACAATTTATTTAACAGTTCAGGTGCAGTGTATAAATAGTATATAACAACAAGTTCTTTAAAAATTGTTTAAATATCAATATACTTTTTCATCTTTAACCGTAATTCGTGTAAAGTTTAGTGTATTTTTAAAATAGGAAAGACTGCATGTATTTTGGTCCACTTAGTCAAAGTTTATGAAAAACAATAATATTTTGATTAAAATTTATTTAATTAACATTTTAATTTTTAACTAGCGTAATGAACTCGCTCGCTAACGCTCGCTCGGTGATTATTATTTATTTAATTGCTTATTGATGTGGACATTTTATAAAATGTTAGTGAACTTATTGTTCATTGAATGTTTAATATTTTTTTTACAAATTTTTTATATTCTAATAATTTTTATTGTCATATTTTATTATTATAAATTTTTTTAAAAATTACTTATCATATTAAGGGGGAAGGGGTATGGTCTCACGGACGAAAAAAAACACCTTTTAAACACCACGTCGTGGGAGTTGGGCAACATTGTATAAAAAATATATATAATAGCTAACATTGGAAGGCTTTAAAAAGCAAAATATGCTTCACAAACAATTTGTTAAATAAAACTTAAAAACAATGTATTAACACAAAAAAAGTATAAAATGTATTATTTCTAAACCAATTATTTCAAAATATAAGAAAAATATACTTAAAGTAGGATACAAAATAAAAAATTAAACTTAAAAAACTAATAAAAAAAATTGCGCTTAGGTTTTTGTACATTTAACACATGCACAGCATTTTTTTACTAACATTACACATGCGCAGTAGCTTTCTACAAACGTTAGGTATGCGCAGTGGTAAAAATCGTAACAAATAATAATTGTTTAACAAGATCAACATGAACTGACATTAAAAAACATGTTAGCCAAAAAGTTTAATCCAATGTTTAAAACATATAATTTTAAAGACTAAATTGCACGCACAACATTTTACAAGTGGAGAAAAACGAAATTTTAATTTTCGTTAGAATTAGAAAAAAAAATGTTAAATAAAGGTACCTTTGCGCATGTGCACTTACAATGCTACAGTGTTACGCATGCGCAATAATAAAACGGATTTCTACTGCGCACTTATAAAAAAAAGTATTCTATATGTACTGAAAATATACTTATCTGGTAAAGTACAGCACTGCACATGCGTAATTTTTAAATTTGGTCAGAGCACATGGGTGACTATCACTGTGCATCATTGCGCATGTGTAACAGCAATACAAAACAATTGCGCATGTGAAATGTTTGTTTTGCAGTGCGCACGTTTACACAGTTGTGGTGCACTACTGCGCATGTGCAACAATACGTTGTGCATAAAAAAATGTTCAGTTTAACATGCTTGACAGGAATAGTGCCAGTGCGCATTGTTACAAACCGTAATAACATGATAAAATGAACATTTTTGTAAGTTGCCTATTGGAGAAAGTAGGTGAACTTTGAAGTGTGTACGACGTCGAACGAAGTTTTCTCGGTATCGTATTAATATAATAGAAGATTTTTTAATTCGTATAAAATTCAGTAAATTGCAAAACTAGAAGAAAACTGCTTTTTTTTAGGTGCATTGTATAAAAAGTTGCTAAATAGCAGTAACAATTTCTTAAAAACTAATGGAAAATTTTTTGTAACAATAATGAAAATACATTAATTGTTGACATAGGAATAAACAGAACTTTATTTGTTGAATTTTTGAAATTTTAGTTTTAAAGACATTTTAAATTTCCCGCCAAAGAGTTAGTATTATAATTTGACAACAGATGCTAACCTTTCTCACAGAAGACATGATTTTCTTTTATTATAGGTACTACTGGTCGTTCACAGACTTTTGTACTTAAATTTAAATAGAAATTTACTGCTTACGAAGGTTGCTATTTTCAGTCTTTATTGGCAATTGTAAAAATTTAAGTGAATTAAAGAATTTGGAGAGAACTTAATCTTTTAAGTGCACTGAGAAAATAAGTTGTCTAAATCTAATCAATTTTTGATTAAATGTATCCGAGAGAGGTTGTTAATATACACTGAAAAAAAAAATTATTTGGATTAAATAAAAATTATTTGATCCAATTAAATTATTTCCTTGTCTATTATCCAATAAACCTGTATTTGAACCAAATAACTATTTATTAGACCTAAGTATTTTATTTGATTGTATTAAGTAAAGACTAATTTATATCAAATACAAATTACTTGAGTCAAATAAATGGAATAATTGGAGCTAGTCCACAATGTTTTGAATCAATTATGAAAATTATTTCATTCAAATAATATTTTATTCAACCTGAGTATTTTATTTTATCGCATTAAATAAACAGTAATTTGTGTCAAATAAATTAAATATTTGGAGCTAGTAACTAATGTTTTAAATCAATTATGAAAATTATTCCATTCAAATAATGTTTTATTCGACCTGAGTAGGGGAGAGTGGCCATCAATGTACCACCTGGAATTTCAGTTTATTTTCGATTTCCAAAGTGGTGTGCTTGATTATAAAACTAGGCATGCGTACAGCATGTTACAGCGATTGTTATCGGTACTTTTCTCAACATAGCAAAACTAAAATCCCATTTTAGCTAGTTAACTTAAATTTGAGGTATATTTATGTTATACATTATCAATTAAAAAGTGTTAAGTAACAATTTTTTATAGTATTTGATAGAAAATAAGTTTTTTTACAAAGTGAAAATTGCAATATTATTATTGTTGAACATTTTTAGTGTTTTTATAGAGGTGGTTCATTGTGTACCCAGGTTGTTGAAAATGAAAATAGCTTGTTACTTTAGAAAAATCCTCAATTTTATTATTTAATCAAAATAAGTCGTGTATAATATGTGTGCATTACCTAGATAAGTGCTGTAGTTATATATTGATGCAAAGAACTGCTTAAAATTGGTGAAATTCAATAAGTACTATGACCTTGAAAAAAAGCCGGTACATTGATGGCCACTCTCCCCTATTTTATTTTATCGCATTAAATAAACAGTAATTTGTGTCAAATAAATTAAATATTTGAAGCTAATAACTGATAATTTAAATCAATTAAAAAAATTATTTCATTTATATTTTTAAAGCAAATAAATATTAGTTTGTATGAATAAAATGTAACCCCTCTTTTGTTTTTGAGTTTACTCTTATTTAATGTTATTAAAGGTATGGTGATTTTCATTCATAACATTCTTATTATTTAAATACTGATTATTTTACACTTACTTACTTATATTTAGTTAACACTTATTATAACCTAACATATAAACTATAAAATAAAATATTGCGATGGTGGGATTGAGCCCGCGACGCACGTAATACGAGACTCTTACGGTACCCACGAAGCCACGCTGACTTGACTTCAAAATTACAAAAACACCTATTTAGCCTCACACATTAGTTACAATAAATTATTGACTTGATCCAAATAAATTTTATTTGTTTTTAAAAAAGAAAATATTAGCATTAAATAATTTGATTTACTATGACTCATAACATAATTTAATTGTGTTAAATAATTTTTATTAACGTTAAAAACTCAAATATTTGAGTGAAATAAATAAATGAATAGTTTTAAATAACTCACAAATTTCGTTACAATAAATTATTTATTTGACTGAAATACTTTTTATTTGTTTTTATAAAATAATATATTAGCATTAAATAATATATTATTTATATTAAATAATTTGGTTTACTTTAATCCATAAAAGAAATTAATTGTTTTAAATAATTTTTATTTGTCTCAAAAACCCAAATACTTGAGTGAAATAATTAAATGAATAGTTTTAAATAACTCACAAATTTCGTTTCATAAAATTATTTATTTGACTGAAATACTATTTATTTGTTTATATAAAATAATATATTAGCATTAAATAATACATTATTTATATTAAATAATTCGGTTTGCTTTAATTCATAAAATAAATTAATTGTGTCAAATAATTTTTATTTGTGTCCAAAAACCCAAATACTTAAGTGAAATAAATAAATGAATAGTTTCAAATAATTTAGCATTTGTATTAAATATATTCGTTTATTAGATTAAATTAATTATTTACTTGATCCAAAGAAGATTTATTTGGTTTAAATAAACGTGATTCAAATAATTCAAGTTATTTGAATTAAATACATATTTTTTAGATCCAACTAAAAAATATTTGAACGAAGTAAATATTTATTAAATAATTTGAATTAATTGAGTCAAATAATTTTTTTTTCAGTGTAGCTCCTGCAAAGCACTTTGTTTACTATAGCCAAATAAAGGCTACTGTTAAACTTGAAATTCAGTTGTGCTCGCTGGTATCTTGTTTGTTTCGTTCCAAAGCTGCTTGGCAAGAGGCTTATTTTCTCAGTGTGAACTTGGCAAGTCTTAGAAAGGATTCCATTATCAATGTATATTTTTAAAATATTATTTGACTTTAGAATCGTAATCAGCGACCCCAAAAACCCACGAGTAAATAAATCTAAGCAACTTGGCTTGATTTTTAAACAATCGACAGCCATATTGGATCCGCCATTTTGAGTTTTTAAAATCTTATTTCAGATTCGCAATCAGCGACCCCAAAAATTCTCTTGTACCAAGTATGATTAATAATTAGAAAGTTTTCAAAATTTCGTACATCTTATTAGGATTTTGCAAAAAAAATCATCTTTAGTCGCCATTTTGAGAGCACCATCTTGAAATTTATTTTTTGCAATAGCAATATTTTTTAGATCGAACATTTTTGAGTTTTATATAAACTTTATAAAGAATATTTTTTACTCGTTTTGTAGCTAATTCAAAAATGCATTAATTGGCCTATTCAATATTTTTTTGCGAGCTATTAATGAAAACTTAGTAATGTTTGTAGTAGGGGAGAGTAGCCTAAGACGGGCTAGCGCCTAAGACAAGCACTCTTTAATATCTTCGAAATAAAGAAACTTATTGAACAATTGTGCATATAGATATGCAGTCGAGATACAGTGCCGCTCAAAAGGATTTGCCCACCCTACGGCATGCAAGGGCTTTACAAAAAGTTTTGTATCTTCATTAATAATAAAGATAAATCCTTCATCAAATATTTATTTTAAAGTTTAAGTATTTGACTTGAAACGACACCTAAACAAAATTAAAAAAAAAAAATTTTTATTGTTTAATTGCTGAGCTTTTTTATATAATTTTGAATTTTAAAGACAAAATTTTTTTTTTATTTTCAATCTTTTAAAGTAATTTAAACATAAAAATAAACATTTTGCACAAAAAAATAATCTGAAACTGTGGAATATTGTAGCTGTTCAGAAAGAAAAAAATTTTTTTCGGTAAAATTTAATTTTTTCGAAGAAAATGCTATGACAATAAATTTAAACCACAATTTTTATAGTTACAGTTACACATGCGCAGTAGCATTTAACGATATTTATACATGCGAAATAGTTTTCTATGACAGTTACACATGCGCAGTAGTATTCTACGACACACACATTCTTATGGTATTTACACAATACGTTCATTAATTGTTAATTAGCTGAAGGTTTTGCCGCTTGTGCCCTCAATGCCATACTTACCATGCAAGTAGGACAAAAAACGTTGTTCGCACCACGGGCGCAAGGTGATTGTAGCTTGGGCGATATTAGGAAAACCAAGGGGATCTGAAGCATTTGTACCAATTTTCAATACTTTAGGTCAAATAGTTTCGGAGATAGGGGTTGGGGGGGTAAATAGACATTTTAATGCATTTTTTGAAAACAATCTTGTTATTTCCTTGACAATGCTATGAACATCACGTTCAATCATGTTTGCTATATTTTTCCTGTAATCTACACGTGATAATACATAAGTGTACCAAATTTCAACTCTCTATCTCAAATAGTTTGGCCGCTAGGGGGGGGGGGGGGGGGGGTAATGGTTTTGGGCGACGGAAAAACGAGTGAAAACATAAGGGTTCCGGATTTGACACTTTGTGTCCGGAACCCTAAAAATTAGTATAAAGTAGTTCCTAAGATTGATAAATTAAACAATAAAGAAAGCTTTTGCATTAGACACAAAAAACAAAGTCTTAAAGTCATGATTAACTGCTTTTAAGATTTGCCTGAAATTAAGTCGATAACTGAATTAAAGTGGTAAAATTTCTTCATAACATACATCTTGAGTCTTAAAATGAAAATTAGTTATTGAATGTCCTGGTTTCTAGTTGTCGATGCTTAAAACCAGACACAATTGAGCTGTTCTATTAGTATATCTTAGAATTTTTTAGCCTTTCCGGAGGCTGAAAAGTAGTCCTGATCGCCTGACTTCTTCTTCTTCTTCTTCTTCTTCTTCTTCTATTAACATTGGTTTGCACTTGCTAGCATTGAGCTTTGTGCATCACCATGACCTGGTTGACTAAAGGTGTGTTTGTACCGCACACTCCGCGCACGGGGAGCGGAAACCGTTAGGGAAGGGAGAGCAAGGTTAGAGTTGCAGATTAGCTCGTTTAAGAAATCTAAACATAGGTGATACTACTTTCATGGAAGGTTTAGTTAATATTTGTGAACTGCAGTAAGGAGGGGGACATTTGAGTGATTTTGAAAGGGCCTTGAGAAGGTCCGTTCTAAAGGCGTCAAATCTGGGGCAAGACCACAATATGTGATCTATGTCTTCTTCAATATCGGGTGCGCATTGGCAACTACCAGAAGAAATGTATTTTTTTTTAGCTAAGCTAGCATTTGCGGAGTAGTGGTTGCTTCTAAGTCTGCATAGAGTGACTAACCACTCTCTTCTTGCCGGAAATGAAGCAAACCAAGGTTTACTTAGACGTTGGTAATATCTTTGGGTGAATAGGGTTCCTTTGTTTCTTCCTACTTCAATTAAATAATCATGGAAACCGTTTGAGATATCTTGTCGGGCGCTAGCAAAAAAATCAGTAGAGGGCAGCTCAATGTCCAGAAGCGTATCGTTTCTGGCTGCATTTTTTGCAGCTATGTCGGCCTTTTCGTTACCCGTAATGCCCGCGTGACCTGGGACCCAAGACAAGGTTACGGGGCGACCTAATTTGCTCAGTATGTTAAGTCTATTTCTTATGAGAAAGATAAGATAAGAACTAATGGTGTAGGGAGAGTTTGAGGCTGTACTTTGAAGGACACTAAGAGAATCAGTAAAAATGATTGTGTTAGAAAGGTTTGAATTTATTATGTGGTCTAGAGTGATTAGAATGGCTATGACTTCAATTGAAAAGATTGAAGCAAAAGGGGAAATTTTGTGTGAAAGCATTAAATCAGATCGTGGGCAAACAAGAGCAAGTCCTGCTGAATGGTCTTCAATAGATTTAGAGCCATCTGTGTAGAATTGAGTAAAATTTTTAAATTGTTTATTCACAAGGTCTTGGAAAACTACGTTTGGTTCTGGTGATTGTTGCACCTGTTTACCGAGATCAGTTATGATGTTAGGACAAAACAAGTGATCTTCGTAAGGAAATTCGAAGTAAGGGTGTGTTTCTTTTTTTCTTATAGTCGGAATAAAACTACGTATTTTTGTAAAAGCTGAAAGAAGAGGATAGCTGTGCTTGATGGAATGGTCATGATCCAGAAAGGCAAGAGTAGATAATTTATTGACGATAGGGTGGGTGGAAATAGAAAGAGATTTAAGGAGGTATCTTTTGGCAAGAAAATTGAAACGCATTCTTAAAGGAGGTTCACAGGTCTCAGCTAACATGACATTTATTGGGGTACTATTCCTGTAGCCCATAGCCAATCTCAGGGCTTGGTTTCGAATTTTTTCCAATTCACGATAACTTTTTTTCTTAGCTTCAAGATTAAAACTGTGGGAGCCGTAGTCGTAGTTGCTTCTAATCAGTGAATCGAAGACTCGCATGAGGATGAGTGGATCTGCTCCCCACCAAGTTCCTCTGAGAACTTTAAGGATGTTAAGTATTTTCCTACACTTGTCAGCCAGGTGTTTGAAGTGCGTATCTGAGGAAATAGATTGGTGGAAATGGACTCGTAAGTATTTTACAGATGAAGAAGGAAAAATAAGAGTATCGCCTAAAGAAAGAGAGATTTGCAGATTTTTATTTATTTTCTTGTTAGAGAATAAGATTAATTTAGTCTTATCAGGGCAAAGTTCTAATCCCTTTTGAGACATAAAGGTCGAAATTTCGCGAAGACAAGTTTGCAAAGAATCAATAATGATGTTTAAGTTTTTCGAGCGGCAAAGGATCACTACGTCGTCAGCAAACTCTATGATGATGCAATTTTTTGGAACCAAAGAGTGAGTTTTTCTGGTATAAATGGAAAAGTTTATAGGGCTCAGAATACTTCCTTGTGGTAGACCAAGGGTAACGACCCTGGGACCTATCAACTCACCGTTGATTTTAAAAAACATATTTTTGCAGGCTATTGAATTATAAATAAATTTAGCAGTCGGAAAGGGGATGTTGATTTCCTGCAAATCTTCCATAAGAATTGAAGGGATCACGCTGGGGAAAGCACCGTTAATATCCAGAAACAGTCCTCCGACAACCTCTTCGCTAGCTGCACCTATCCGGATTTCTGAAGACAGGAGAGCTAAACAATCGGCACATGATTTGTTTTTACGAAAGCCAAATTGGGAAGGAGACAGAATTTTGTGATGTTCGACATACCAAATCATTCTATTGTAAACTAGTTTTTCCATGAGTTTAAAAATGCAGGAGGCTAGAGAGATTGGTCGAAATTTGTTTGGAGATGATTTGGGGAGAAAAAAGATTAGAAAGTTATTCCATGAGTCTGGGAACCTGCCTTCTGAGTAAAGGCGATTATAAATAGATAAAAGGATGTTCAGAGCTGAGTTTGGAAAATTCTTTATTATGTTATAGTCGATTTTATCTAGGCCGGGGGAAGATTTGGTTTTTGAAGAATTAATTGCGATTTTGAGTTCTGTAAAACTGAAAGGGTGTTCCAAAAAGTTGTTGGTACTTAGGGTTTCTGGAAATTTTTGGTGAAAAACTGTTGGTGGACATAGTTCATCCACCATGGAGTGCAGTTTTTCTATTACCGCTCTATCTGCTGAAAAGGAGGCCGTGGCTGGTTGAGTGAATCTATTTTTTAAACCCTTAATTACAGACCAAACCCTAGAAATTGGAGTGTTTCTATCTAGACTGTCACAGAAGTTGCGAAAAGATTCTCTTTTGGCGGAGTTAAATGTGCGTCTGGCTTTGGCTTGGGCTCTCTGGAAATTGCAAAAATTTTCATAATTAGAGTTGGCTTTGTAGGCAGAAAGGGCTAATTTTCTATCCGCAACAGCAGACTCGCATGAGTCATTCCACCATGGCGCAGGAATTACAGGCTTTTTTGTGTTTGATGAGATATTGGTAGGTTTATAGGGTTTCTTACAGGGACATGAAGAAATAATTGCTTTGTCTATTAGTTCGGTAAACAAGTTGTAAATAGTGATTATATCCGATTCCGGGTTTGATAATGAGTCGGTATTATCGGCAACTAAGTCAGAAAGTTCTCTTGTAAATGTAGGCCAGGAGATGCCTTTTAGGTTATATTTATGAGAGGAAAATGTGGCAATAGGAATTGAGAGTCCGAATGTTGTGAGAACTGGAAGGTGGTCACTGCCAAGGTCATCAGGCCAGGTTTCCCAGGACGAAAGAAGATACAAATCTGGCAATACGAAGGAAAGATCTAAGATAGAACCTTCACTTCTCTTATGCCCCAAGAAGGTGGGGTCACCATTATTCAAGAGAATCAAATTAGTGTTATCAAGTTCTGATAAGAGGTTTTCACCGTTAGTGCATGCATCTGGGCTACCCCAAAACGTATGATGACAGTTAAAGTCGCCAGCTAAGAATACAGACGAGAGGTTTGTGTTTGACAAAGAGTTTAAAAACTTTCTCCAGACGTGAACTGGGGTGTTTTTGCCTGGAACTCTGTAAATTGAGATAATTAGGATATCGCCGGCTGTTGCTTTGATCGAGACTGCAAGTGTCTCTAAATCATTTTCAACTGACGGGATAGTTGAAATTTTCGAGAAGGTTATGTTATTCCTGATGGCGATTACTAAACCGCCTCCTTTATTTATTGCTCGATCTGCTCTTATTATGTTAAAATTTTTAAGGGTGTGTAGGTTATCACGCTTGCCTGATTTTAAAAAGGATTCGCATATGAGAAGAATATCGAAATCGTTAGAAATTTTTAGAATGTCGGGTGTTTTTTTAGTAACACCACGACAGTTCCATTGCAAAATACGAAGGTTGGGAAGATTAGCCATGATTAGGAGTAAGTGAGTCGAACAGGGAGGAGATGTTGCTAGTAATATTTTGTAGTGTGTCCTGGTTTTGTTTTAGTTTTTCAGGTGAAATATTAAAGGAAAGGTCAGATAGTAATTTTAAGAGTGTGTCGAAGATTAAAGATAGTGTGTTTTGTGGAGGTGAAGTGATAGGAAGGTTAGAAGAAAGAAGGGATGGAATTGGAGAGGGTGCAGGTTGAGAGAGGGCAAAACCATTAGGTAGGTTGATTCAATCTCTTCCATTATTCCAATGCTCAGCGTAAAAGGAAGGAAGCGATCTTTTCGATAAAGGTGCTTTTTTATCACGTGGAAAAGTTGTTGTGCAAGGCGTGGCCTCGGAGCGAGTGGATGATGCGGCCTTTGAATAGGCTCGTTGTGAAATTGAGTTAAATTGACTTTCTTGAGTTGAGGGGGTTGACGAATCACTCAGGTCAGGAAAGTTGGAAAAGTTAAACTGATTGGCTAAATGACTAGTGTTTTTTTAGGTCTTAACCTCGTCTTGGCTTCTTCGACGGAAATTTTGTGAGATGTGGCATAAAAGCGTACTTCTTTTTGGAACGTATATTCTGGGCAATCTTTCGAAGATGATTTGTGAGGACCCTTGCAGTTCAAGCATCTTGGGGGGGCTGATTTGAGAGGGCATTGGTTCGATTCCGAATGTGGATCTGTAGTGCCACAAAGGCTACAACGTTGTTTTGATTTACAGTGTTTGGCCACGTGGCCAAACCTGAAACATTTGTGACACATCCTCGGGTCTGGTATATAAGGACGAACCGGATTTGAGCCTTTGAAGATGGCTACTCGTTCAGGCAAAGTGGTGCCTTGAAATGTCAAGAGGATTGTCATAGTTTCTGTGTAAGCTGTTTCGTTATTTTCATTAACGATTTTGCGTTTGAAACGACGAGCGCCAATGACTTTGCACTCTCTGTTACAGGGACCAAGAATTTCCACATTTTCTAAAATTTCTTCCGTCGAAATGTCCGTTGGAATATTATTAATGACACCTTGACAGGTGACGAAACTTGATGGGATAAACGCGATAAGGCTTTTGGACTTTAAAACTGGGTCAGTTAAAAGCTTATTTGCTGATCTGCCACATTTCATTAGAACCCTAACCTTACCTCGACCACTGGGGTTGATATCAACTATCTTTCCTGGAAAGAGGGGGTGAAGGGTTCGACCGACAGTAATGTGATTCAACTCTTTAGAGGCATTTGAGGAATTAGGATCGTGTTGGATGAAAACAGGGCAGCTGTTTTTGTTGGTTATGTCGTATTTTAGAAACGACTTTGAGGCATCTTTTGAACCAGCAGGGTTCGAGACCTTGTCGTGAGTCAGATTGTTTGAGGGAGGAGGAGGAGGCAACATTGCCTTATATAAATCAGGGTGATTGTCAGAAATTGTCTGATCGTTGCACCGACGTTTCGATTTTTGGGTTTCCTCGGAGTCAGAAAAATCCATATCTACAGAATTTTTGCGAGATTTAGTGCTGTAAAAAAGCAAGTCATGGGCTGCTTGGAGATTCGGGTTATTATCCTTATTCCGCGGATCGTCAGGGCACGAGTCGTCTGTCGTGAAAGTTTTACCCGGGGGCCTGCCCCCGGAGAAGTGCGTGGCCATTTTGTGGTTCTTAGCAGGCGTGGTGCGCGCCTGTCTAACTTGGCTAGAAAGCCGGAGACCGGCCAAAGCGGACGGCACTCAGCCAAAAATCTTTTTCTTTTTAAGCTCTGAAGTGAAGGAGAAGGAAAGAAAACAAGTCTGGACACTCTATGTACGTAACACTACTCGGAGAACCGGTTTGAAAGTCGCGAGGTTAAGAATGCGCGTGCGTTCAATTCCGTGGCTCGAGCGAAATTCCTGATCGCCTGACGTTACCAGAAAGGATTTGCGCGCATGAGCAAACATCACATGTTAATGGCGATGCATCCAGTAGATATTTCGCGACGCGATAATTTTGAACAATTTGGTAGTGAATTTTTGTGTTTGTGGTGCTTATTTGTTTGTATGAAACATGTAGAAAATTTTCTTGTGAACAATTAATTTTAGTGGTTTGTGATTATGTGTATAAACAAACTTTAAGTGCACTTCAGAAAGTCTTGTAAAATTGTCAACATATCCCGGCTAAACTAAACTCTTAAATTTCGTATTATTTCACAAGATATTTTGGATTTTATAAAAAACTGAGGCTAATTTACAGGTTTTGAATAGAATACCAAATCACACATAAGTTTTTGAGAAAAAATTTGTTAAAATATGGCTTTTATTCCTAACCTGCAGCCGTTATATAATTAGATATTTCAAATGTTTTGATAACTATTTTCTAATTCAAATGTAGGCTTAATTTCAGATTTCTTAATAATTAACAATAGAATAATACAGTATAAGGTTTGAAATTCAGCCCATTTATTGGCTTCAGGATAAATTTTAGTTTTTAGTGTGGCTTTTTTCAGCCCACTGTGTGTATTGATTTCATATTATTTTCTTTTGCTGAATTTCAGCTGCTAGTGGCTTTTTTCGTTTACATCTTAAAAGAAGTCCAAAATTTTGACTCGTTTTAATACTTTGTTTTTTGTGTGTAGGATTTGTATTGAATTGCATTAATTTATACAAATAAAAACACAAAACATAGGTCCACATATATTTGAATTTTTCAGTAATAATTAACCGTTCTTTTTAACAAATCTTAATGCAAAAGGATTCTTTATTGTTTAATTTATTAATCTTATTAAACTGGTTTTCTGTTACATATTACTAACATTTAAATTATCAAAAGAATCACAACAGAAAGAGTTTCTTACTGAGTCGTGTTGTAGAGGTGAATTCTATCCTCGCTACAGAGACTAATTCTGAGAGCCAGAGGAATTAGTGCTTTACGTTTGCAGCAATGTGGTATGTGCAGTACAAGATTCAGTCCCAATCTATGAACCTTTTTCGAAAACAAAAAGTATTTCCTTGACGTATTCATAATCCACTGCATACTTATTTTTCATGATTCGTACGTTTTTTTTTATATACAGTTAAACCTAGATAAGTGGAACCTATAAGACGGGCCCTTTTTAAAGTCTCTTAAATCTACTTACTGAACAATATATATACTTTAATTACAACTGATTTAGGTATTTTAAGCAAAATACATGCCTTTTTAAAGCCATATATCAGAAAATTTGGTGAAATAAAAGCAAAAAGACAACAAATATGACTATTATATAAAATATGATTTTGATGACATTAGAATAATATCTATCTGAAAAAACTGTACAATCTTAAATAATTTTACATTTAATTTCAGAACTTAACTGTTTTACAGCATAAAAATAACTTTTGTTTAATATTCTTTCTAGTAATTAAAAGTGATTTTTGAGGTTAGAAATAAAAGCGGCAAATGCATAAAAATTTGAATTTGTAAAATTTTCTTTGCATTTATAGGCTATGATCACTGTTAGCACCGTACCTTCACAGTGTAAAGAAGATTCCACTTTAATCGAAAATTTAATAAATTCATGGGACCTGTCTTAGACTACAGGCTTATTTTTAATATATTAACGTTTTTTAATTATATAAAGTAAATATCTATTAAATATATGTAAGATTTTCAAACATTAGAGAATATTCTTTGAGATAAAATCAATACTTCTATTCCAAAAGACATTTAATTTAGAAAATTTCCAATTTGAAAACTAGTTTATTTTCATCTTTTGAAGCGCTAAAAATATTTTTCCCTCTTATTATTCATATTTTTTTGGAAAGTACAAAAAAATATTTCTAAATTAATTAGATATACAGTGCCGCTCAAAAGGATTTGCCCACCCTACGGCATGCAAGGGCTTTACAAAAAGTTTTGTATCTTCATTAATAATAAAGATAAATCCTTCATCAAATATTTATTTTAAAGTTTAAGTATTTGACTTGAAACGACACCTAAACAAAATTAAAAAAAAAAAATTTTTTTATTGTTTAATTATTTAAATTAAAAAAATTTTTTTTTCACTTTTTTTAAAAAATTTTAAATTGATACAATTTTTGAAGAAATTATCACATTTTAATTCTACAAATGTCATTTGAAAGCATTTTTTGTCACCTTTAAAACGGTTTTTTAAAAATATCTCTACGATAATTTTTAAGAAAGATATGATCATTTGTTTATAAAAATAGCCTCTTTTTTCAATTGTTGGTTAGGAATAAAAGCCATATTTTAACAAATTTTTTCTCAAAAACTTATGTGTGATTTGGTATTCTATTCAAAACATGTAAATTAGCCTCAGTTTTTTATAAAATCCAAAATATCTTGTGAAATAATACGAAATTTAAGAGTTTAGTTTAGCCGGGATATGTTGTCAATTTCACAAGATTTTCTGAAGTGCACTTAAAGTTTGTTTATACACATAATCACAAACCACTAAAATTAATTGTTCACAAGAAAATTTTCTACATGTTTCATACAAACAAATAAGCACCACAAACACAAAAATTCACTACCAAATTGTTCAAAATTATCGCGTCGCAAAATATCTACTGGATGCATCGCCATTAACATGTGATGTTTGCTCATGCGCGCAAATCCTTTCTGGTAACGTCAGGCGATCAGGACTATACTTTTTAGCCTCCGGAAAGGCTGAAAAATTCTAAGATATACTAATAGAACAGCTCAATTGTGTCTGGTTTTAAGCATCGACAACTAGAAACCAGGACATTCAATAACTAATTTTCATTTTAAGACTCAAGATGTATGTTATGAAGAAATTTTACCACTTTAATTCAGTTATCGACTTAATTTCAGGCAAATCTTAAAAGCAGTTAATCATGACTTTAAGACTTTGTTTTTTGTGTCTAATGCAAAAGCTTTCTTTATTGTTTAATTTATCAATCTTAGGAACTACTTTATACTAATTTTTAGGGTTCCGGACACAAAGTGTCAAATCCGGAACCCTTATGTTTTCACTCGTTTTTCCGTCGCCCAAAACCATTACCCCCCCCCCCCCCCCCTAGCGGCCAAACTATTTGAGATAGAGAGTTGAAATTTGGTACACTTATGTATTATCACGTGTAGATTACAGGAAAAATATAGCAAACATGATTGAACGTGATGTTCATAGCATTGTCAAGGAAATAACAAGATTGTTTTCAAAAAATGCATTAAAATGTCTATTTACCCCCCCCAACCCCTATCTCCGAAACTATTTGACCTAAAGTATTGAAAATTGGTACAAATATGTATTTTCGCGAGTAGAGTACAGGAAAAATATAGAGAACATGATTCGAGTTGATAGTCATAGCGTTGTCAAGGAATAGTTATTTTCGTATCGAGGGCGCAAAACATATGATTGCAGCGAGGGCAAGATTAGGAAAACCAAGGGGATCTGAAGCACCCGAGGCGAAGCCGAGGTCGCGGGAGGATCGCCGAGGTTTTCCTAATATCGCCCAAGCTACAATCACCTTGCGCCCGTGGTGCGAACAACGTTTTTTGTCCTACTTGCATGGTAAGTATGGCATTGAGGGCACAAGCGGCAAAACCTTCAGCTAATTAACAATTAATGAACGTATTGTGTAAATACCATAAGAATGTGTGTGTCGTAGAATACTACTGCGCATGTGTATCTGTCATAGAAAACTATTTCGCATGTATAAATATCGTTAAATGCTACTGCGCATGTGTAACTGTTATAGAAAACTACTGCATATGTATAAATATTATTAAAAGACACTACGCAAGTGCAACTATCATAGAAAACTGCAGCGCATGTAATACTAGCATAAAAATTACTGCGCGTGTGTTCATAATTTTTGCGCCCGCTTCAATGACGTCAGCGGGCGGGAAAGTATTTTGCGCCCGCTTACCATATCCCGGGCGGGAATGACTCACTTTGCGCCCGCATTAAGTGCCCGAAATGACATACTTTCCATGCATGTAGGACAAAAAAACTTTTTTTTTTTAAAAAAAACGTGTCCCCCCCCCTTATTTTCTAAACTATTTGACCTAGAGGTTTGTAATTTGGTATACCTAGGTATTTTTACGTGTAGATTACAGAAAAAATATAGCGAACATTGTTGGACTTAGTTTTCAAAAGTTATTAATGAAATTGGCAAAAACGTGTAATTTTATGCAGAATTTTTTATTAAACTATAAAAATTGTGGTTTAAATTTATTGTCATAGCATTTTCTTCGAAAAAATTAAATTTTACCGAAAAAAATTTTTTTCTTTCTGAACAGCTACAATATTCCACAGTTTCAGATTATTTTTTTGTGCAAAATGTTTATTTTTATGTTTAAATTACTTTAAAAGATTGAAAATTAAAAAAAAATTTTGTCTTTAAAATTCAAAATTATATAAAAAAGCTCAGTCTATTTAATTAATTGGAAATTTTTAATCTTATAAAAATGGTTAAGGTTTTACTTAAATTTTAATAAAAGTAAAAACATTATGATTTTAATTTATTATTATTCAAATAATCCAAATAATTAATATCTAATAAATAATTGAAATGAATCGTCAAAAATAAATAATTAAAAAAAAAAATTTCAACCCATTTTAAGTTCGTGCACGCGGAATCCTCTGTGCGCGAGTCCGATTCGCACTTGCCCGGTAATTTTTGTTTTATTATTAACATAACAATATGTATCTATGTATTACAAGACATAACAACAGGAAGAGTTTCCTATTGTAAAGGTTGGTCCTATACTCTCTAGGGTTGCCTTAGAACTATGTTATGGATTTATCAATCAAGAGCTTTTTGTCATATGATTGACTTTAAATGAAACTACTCGAAACAGTAATTGTTGGGAATGAATTCACCTTTTTTTCTAGTCTGAGTTTTAAACTTTAATCAAGTGGTCCCGTTTTTTAGACTTGATTTTTCTGTGAGTCAGGTATTTTAACTTGTTTAAAAAAAGAAAATTTAAGTGTTCATAACATATGTTGGTTCACAGTTTCATTGGTCAAAGGAGTATTACGTGGCGACTTTCAAATACATAATCATTTGACGTAATACTATCACATAATTCATATCACACAGTAACGTTTGAATATTACTAACATGACGTGGAAGAATAGAAAATGTTTGATTATAGTTTTTATCGTAAAATATTTTGTTGATATTGACGCATGTTACTAAACCTGCTATTGTTAATTCAAGCATTTTATGTTATAAAAGTAAGACCATTGGTTTTATATTACCGATACTGATAGAATTTATGAATTTAACGACGTCTCATTCTTCCTATCTAAACCTACATCTTTGTTCGCGGAATGACAAACGATTGACAACATTTAATGGATTTTTGCAAGGTGTATAAAATCAATTGCATTTTCTTAAAAAGTTATCGCGATTTACACAAAACGATTCTTAAAGCATTCAACACTCAGTTACGAAAAATATTAAAATATTGAAAGAAAAAAATTGAGAAAATCTTGCCAAGAAAAGATTATTTGTTTGATTATTATTTTAAAGTACATACTCTCTAAATTTCTTAGAGTGAAACCTCACTCTTAAAGAGTGAGATTTCACTCCAGGCAAGAGTGAAAATTGAGCCACTCCATATGGAGTGAATGTTCACTCATTGAAAGAGCGAATTTATTCACTCTATAGATAGAGTGATGAGTTCACTCTAATTAGAGTGAATTTTTCAGCTGATTTAAAATGGCGGCTCATTCCTCTTAGATCAAATTTCCCACTCCAATTTTAGATTGGGTAAATTAAAGCTTTTGGAAATTTGCATAACATAACTTTAAAGGAATAATATCTTATTTTTGAAAAATAAAAATTATAAATAAAAATAAATATTGAATCTCTTGAATAACTTTCTGTCAGTACAGTGGTATTTTCGTATTTATTTAGTCTCAAGGATATTTGTTATTTATATTATTTTATAACATTTTATTATATTATATTTACAAATAAAACATACAACTTAATACTAACGCTAAACTTATATAATTAAAATATTTGACGCTGAGGGGTCTCGAACGTGCGACCCCCAGGCCTAAAGCCCAACGCTCTAACCACTATGCTGTACGCTCGTTGGTACAAAACTTACGAACTGCCGTTATAAGTTATACGTGCTTACGTTCACTCAAAACAGAGTGAAAGTTTCACTCTAAGTCTTGGAGTGAATATTCACTCCAACCACTGGAGTGAATTTCTGCACTCTTTCCATTAGAGTGAGCGATTTCACTCTTTTAGAGTGAACTTTCACTCTATCTGGAGTGAATGTACATCTCACTCCTAAATTAGAGTGAAATATTCACTCTAAGAAATTTAGAGAGTATGTGACTGTCCATGAGAAAACGTGCCTTAGCTCCCAAACGGCAACTTTACAGGGTGAGCGTTTAAAGTTTCAGCAATGCATGGAAGCCAATGTAACGTGTCTACGCTTCTTGCTTCATGACACCAAAATTTCTTAAAAACAACAATTTTTTATATTTGTAAATAAAAGAGCAAATAAATATCTATCGGTTGACATTAAAAAATCAAAATTTATTTTTTGGAGCTAAGGCACGTTTTGTCATGGACAGTCACATATACGTATATTTTTGGAACCTTTAATTTTTCAACCAAAAAATTCGAACATTTTTTGCAGCACGATATTGAGGTAGACCTCAATGGAAGCTCATGGAAGTGCCAATGTGGTCACTGAGTGATAATGTAAATAAAAAAAAACTTATGAAAGTTATTGAAAGTTATTATTGTTTGAAAAAAATGTATATAAACATTTTTTTAAAATAAATAGCAAAATTCCTTACAATTCAGTAGATAAACGATCTAAATTAATACAATTATTATAATTCGTTAAGTTATTTCAATTTTTTGAAACATGTTTTTAGATTTCTGATTAAATCAGAATCAGTGGCGGATCCATCAGACTTGGTTTATGCATGGGGTCATACTTGAGAGAGAAAGAGACAACACTATAGTGTACTGTCTTTCTCTCACCCATGCAAATCTAAGTTCGCTCCAGGGGGGGCGGCATGAACCCCATGACCTCCCCCGTGGATCCGCCACTGATTAGAATTTTCAAATAATTATTTACTGCATATAAAATGTTGTTATTTACATAACAGACATGTTCTAAATGAAATGAAAAAATGACAAGAAAATCGTCAAAAACAGTTCTTTTCATGTAACAAATAAAAAATTCGGTTTCATCAATCAGTGACTTGGCCAATCAAAAACTATCGTAAAGATGCTATGTTATGCAAAAAATGATCTTGATGTTATTTAGTTTCTAAATTAAGGCAGGTACCCCGTCTTGAGATCACCTCCCCTACTTACTCAGCTCTGAACTACTTAATCACATATTTTAAACAAAAATATTTGTAAATAAAGTAGGTAAAGAAAAAACCGTAAATTTAAAAATAAACAAACTACAGTTAGTTAATTAATAAAAAAAATACAAATTTTTAAGGTTTTTTTTTACTTCAGACTAGTTTTCCCGTCTTTTTAAATAATTATACTCACCAAAAATGAAAAAAAAAATCAGTGGAAGCTCCTTTTAAGTATGCTGAATATTTGGCATAAAATCTTAGTACATAATTATGTTTAAACACCCTACAAGTATGGGCATTACGGCACTGCTTTGTATTCCATAAAAAAAGAATGCAACGCAAAACAACAACACTCGAACTGAGATAATTCTCCACAAAGTAAAGCCGAATCGGCCTACCCTGCACTCTCACGGTCGTCATGCCGAGATTTCCGGTTTCCGTACTTCTCGTTATAGTGAGATTTGAGTGTACTTGCGTGCCCACATCTGTTCTGGATTTTTTAAATTTATTAATTGTTTATTTTATTTTAAAATAAGTAGGAAGAGTGGCAATCAGTGTACCAGTTTTTTTAATGAACTATTTCATTTTTCTCAGAAATAAATGAATGATAATTCTCCTAACTCTAAATATAAATAAAGTTTGCGTAAACACTCTACGTCCCCACACAGTACCGGAACTTCCCTGAACATTCCAAACCTTCAGGGAAGTTCTGGAACTTCCAGCAAACTTACTGAAACACTGAGAAAATAAGTTGACTAAATATGTGACGCTCCCGGGTGAAAGGGACCTTAGCTGCAAGAAATGAATTTTACGGGACGGGCGTTTGAAGTTGAGCCTGCCTATGTTATTGTTAGGTTGCGCCTGTGTTTCATTGACAATTACTTAAAAACTAATAGACATAAAAAAGTTTTTATTTCTGTATGCGAAAGAGCAACTCAAATTCTATCGATTCATAATAAAGATTCAAAATCTAATGTTTTGAATTTTTCAGGATGGGCGTTTGAAGATGAGCCTGTCTTTGTTATTTTTCTGTTATGCCTATCTTTCATCACTAATGACGCAAAAACTAATAGACATAAACAAGTTTTGATTTCTGTATGTGAAAGAGCAACTCAAATTCTATCGATTCATAATAAAGATTCAAAATCTAATGTTTTGCAGCTAAGGTCCCTTTCACCCTGGAGCGTCACATATAACAAATTTTTGACTACCGTAGCGTATACAGAGGTTATTGATATAGCACCTACAAACCACTTTGTCTACTGTAACCGATTAAACGCGTACTGTTAGTCTTCAAGTGCACTGTGATCGCCGGTATCTTGTTTGTTTTTTTCCGAGTACGTTAACAAAGAAATATGCTAGAGGCTTATTTTCTCAGTGAAGTTTTGAAACTTCCCTGAAGATTTAGAATGTTCAGTGAAGTTTTGGTGATGTGTGGGTTCATTTTGAGACATGTAGATTTGAGGCAGTTTTTGCAGAAATGGAAAACATAGAAAATGTAACTCCCTGCGAACTTCCTGGATAGTAATGTGAGGTTATCAATTATTATTACTGTTTTTTAATGAATTAACTATACTTTGACTCTTTAAGAAACGCACATTTATTTGTTTTTTCGCAATTCTAACCTATTTAAAGCCTAACTAACAAATTAAAATATCTAAGCTTGGGGGGACTCGATCCCGCGACCCTAAACTTGCAAGACGGATGCGCTAACCACTACGCCATATGGTGTACGTAAATTCGTATAAACGAATCGCTCTCATAAAGAGTGATATCTTCCCAGATAACCAAGCGTACTAATCCAAAATACCCGGCATACCGGCTCTGTACTTGCCATGTACCTTCGCATTGTACTAGTATTATACGAGTATAGCGTAATCATCTTGAGATACTTGCATTAAAATGGTACAGTACCAGTATGTGCATACTCTTTTTTATTCAACAGTATGATGTACTGGAACTGTACTTTTGTATTATACTCTTACTAAGTACTCAAACTGACAAATTATTTTTTAAGATGGCTGATTAGTATGACTCTGGTACGACTCCATATTTATTTAGTACGCCGTACAATACACACAGTGGGCTGAAAAAAGCAACACTAAAAGCTAAAATTTATACTGATGCCAATAAATGGGCTAAATTTCAAACCTCATACTGTATTATTCTATTGTCAATTATTAAGAAAGCTGAAATTAAACCTACATTTGAATTAGAATATAGTTATTAAAATATTTGAAATATCTAATTATATGACGGCTGCAGGTTAGGAATAAAAGCCATATTTTAACAAATTTCTGCTCAAAAACTTATGTGTGATTTGGTATTCTATTTAAAACCTGTAAATTAGCCTCAGTCTACATGTTTCACACAAACAAATAAGCACCACAAACACAAAAATTCACTACCAAATTAACATATGATGTTTGCTCATGCGCAAATCCTTTCTGGTAACGTCAGGCGATCAGGACTACTTTTCAGCCTCTGGAAAGGCTGAAAAGTATCTTCTTAAGCATTACTTTCAAGCATTCTAAGATATACTAATAGAACAGCTCAATTGTGTCTGGTTTTAAGCATCGACAACTAGAAATCAGGACATTCAATAACTAATTTTCATTTTAATAAGACTCAAGATGTATGTTATGAAGAAATTTTAGCACTTTAATTCAGTTATCGACTTAATTTCAGGCAAATCTTAAAAGTAGTTAATCATGACTTTAAGACTTTGTTTTTTGTATGAATTTAGTATCAGTAGGGGAGGTGGGGGCAAGACGGGGTACCTAAGGTTTGAAGCTCAATAAAACTAATATTATCGATTCAAAAATATTTTATTTATTATAATAATAATCTTTAGCAATCAGTCTTCCATTAAAAAGTCTTATATGGAACATTTGTTATTTAATTGAATATAGAATTAAGAATAAGTAAAAAAATTCAAATTTTCCACTTTACAAAACGTGGGGGTAAGATGGGGTACCCCCTGGGGGCAAGATGGGGTAGTATAAAAATCGACCTATTTTTGTCTACAAATTTCGCAAGCACCTTTATTGATTTTATAAAATAAACTAAAAAACCAGTTTAATGCGTAATTTTAATTCTCCCATGTAAAATTAAGTTACAAACCTAACCTCAAAAAACAACAACTTTTATAATAAAAATAAACAAGTGGTTACCTGGTCTTGTATTTGAAATATATTATTTACGTAACAAAACGTTATAAATATTGTGTAAAATCATCAAAAGAAGATTTTTTTCATAAAATAAAAAAATGATTGGTTTTCAGTACCTTATCCTGCCCTCACTTCCTATACCCCGTCTTGCCCCCACATAGGGTAAATGTACCATCTACTACGAGTTTTCAAAATCGTCGTTTTTAAACCTACGTTTTAATAGTTTAAACAAAAAATTAATCCTTGAATTTTTTATAATAAATATTTGAGCATTATTAACATTGAAAAAATCGATGTATATCATTGGTAATTGTCTGTTAATATTTAAAAAAGGCAATTTAAAATATAAATACAATGTTGGTATTACTACGAGATGGTTTGCATTACGACACATGTATTACTACGAGTGTTTGTGTTACTACGATGGCAATACTACGAATAAATTTCACCTTAGAAATTACTTAAAATTTTTGATTTTCGCTATTAATATGCAAATTATATGGGGAAATTATTTTTTTTATAAATCAATAGTTTTTATTATTTATTTATCAACATATTATATTTCTCTAAACTAATTTTATATTGAAATAGAATAATGTAGAATAAAGTTTAAAATCACTTTGTAAAATCACAAAAAAGAACAAATAGGTTCTGTTTGAGCAAAGTTTAAATTAAATATATATTAATATACGTATTAAATTAATGTTTCGTGTTTTTTTTTTTTTTGAGATCTTTAATTTTTTTCTCGATTTCCCCCTTCTATTTTCTTTTCATTAGGTACTGCTTCTTCGGTTTTTTGCTTTTTTCTTCAATTTCTTGCAGCTTTTTTTGATGCTCTCTTTTTAATTGACCACTTTTTCTTAGAAATAATATCTTTTTTTGGCATATTTTCTTTTACTAAAAGCACTTATATCTAAACTAATATTAACTCACAGTGCTCATTGACAGTTGTCATTATTCAAAACATATTTGTAGGTTAGGTCAATCAACTTTGTTTGTATTGTCGTAATAGATACATGCGCATAAAATGCTGTATGCATTACTACATTTAAAAATAAATAATGAAAATATTAAAAACATTAAAAATTGTCAACATTTTTAATTATTACAATATTTACTTTATCTGGAAATAACTTTACTTTAACTGTTTCTGTCTCAAATATATTCAAATAACTAAATATCAAAAAGGACTTTCAACCTACTGAAAGCAAAATTCTGTGTTGTGATGCTGAGTAGTAACTTTTAAAGCAATTTTAAATAAATTAAAAACAATTTTCCGGAAGTTTTCAGCAATAATAATGTTCTTAATACGTTAAAATTATAAAATATAAGTTTGTAATGCATTATTTATTCAAACAAATTTTTATTCCACTATTTTAGGCTGATTCGTAGTAATTGGAGCATTCGTAGTAATTGGTACATTTACCCTACGGTATTTCATTAAAAAATTAATTTCTAAAAATTAAGTTTCGAAACGGAAATAAACAAGTGCTTAACTTCAAGTGTAATCATTGTTGAACATGAAAAAAATTATATAGTATATATAATGTTGTTATTAAAATAACAAACACGTTCTAAATAAAATTAAAAAATGACAAGAAAATCGTCAAAAACAGATTTTTTCATGTAACAAATAAATAACTCGGTTTCATCAATCAATGACTTGGCCAGTCAAAAACTATTGTAACGGTGCTATGTTATGCAAAAAATGATCATGATTGGTTAATTAGTTTCTTAATTAAGGCCGGTACCCCGTCTTGCTCCCAACATTGTAAACAGTTAAATTTTTGTATACGACTTTACATATACCACATGGCGTAGTGGTTAGCGCATCCGTCTTGCAACTCTGTTAAAAATTTTCACTAGAATTTTCTGTTACCTGTAACAGCAGTTCTTTCTGGTCACATGTGACAGAAAATTCTGTTACCTTGTTAAAAAATTAACATAATCTTATTGATTCTGCGCATGCGCGAGGAGGATTGTGCCAGAAATTTCTGACACGCGTATCAGAATTTATTTTCTGTACTGCGACATTTAAAAAATTCTGTTACAACTGTAACAAAAAAGTGTTCTGAATTTCAAAATATTTTGAACAGTGAAGTTTAGGGTAGCGAGATCGACCCCAATTGTAGACACTTTAATTCGTTAGTTATTAGGCTTTAAATAGGTTAGAATTTCGAAAAAACAAGCGTGTGTTTCTTAATAAGCCAAAGTATAGTTAATTAATAAGAAACAGTAATAATTGATAATCTCACATTACTATCCAGGAAGTTCGCAGGGAGTTTGCGAAATGTAATTTGAATCATTTTAAATTTAATTTAATAAACTTACTTTTCAAACATTAAAATTTACTTTATTAATTCGCAGCGAACTCACAGCGAGTTTACTTTGCGAACTCGCCACCAGGAGGACATTTTACTATTCGCAGGAAATTCTCAGATAGTTCGCAATGCGAACTCCCTGCGAACTCGCTGCAAAATAATGTGCTGTGTGGGCGGAGGTAAAATAAAAATAAAAAGTAATTTACACATGTAAAAGTTATACATATTATGCACATCAGTTTATTACATACAAAACTTTAAACGCGTTTTTCTCAAAACCATGTTTTTTAAATCTAAAACCATATCTTACTTGCGCAAGATGAGTTATGAAACTGTGTCATTGACATGTGTTTCGAATAGTTACAATGACCTAAGAAAACATCCTTCTCTATTTGACCCGCAATGACATCAGTTTTCGAAGGGGAATGATCTTCAAATTTCGAAACTGTAAAGATTTGGTAGCTCCTATTTGTAAGTATGATTATTATCAAGATAACCATCTGCACTTTACACATATGTAAATATATTAATAGTGTCATCGTATTCAACCAAATCCGATATTTTAATAATAAAAATGATTCTCTTCACAAAGTAAAGGGAAACAATTTGTTAAATCTTGAGCGAGAAATAGGTGGAACAATAAAATGATAATTTTCTTGTATTATTGATTGTTAATAGGTAATTTTTTTTTAACATAACGAACAACTTGAATTGGCTGATTCAGGAGGAGGCCACGTGTGCCCCCCCCCCCCCCCCCCAATTGAAATCGGTTGATAATTGCAAACTGGAAAAAAAAATTTTTTAAAAATTTCATAACTTTTTTAATTTTTTTGCAAATAAATTTCCAGGTCACAAATTTCTTCATTTTCAGCTATATTTTAAGGCAGCGTTTTTAGAAAAATTTAATCAATAGATCAATAGATCAATAGATCAATAGATCTTCTTAATCAGAGGTTCTTGAGGTCGCTAATGAAGATTACAATGTCAAAAATTAATTTTTCATAATTTTGGAACTAATATGGCGGACTCAAAATTTTGCATTTCCACATTTTTCAAGAAATCGCCTTGAAACACCGTTATCGGGCTTTTCGGGGTCACCATTAACAAATTTCATGTCAAAAATGTATTTTTCAATAAAGCCAATCCAATTTGGCGGATTCAACAAACTTTATTTTTTTTAAATATAGTTCTTACATTTTTACATTTTAATTATTCAGTTTTTGATCATCCATAATAAGCAAAACTGATCTGTAAATCTGACTTTTAATTAGTGATTTTTTACTAATCAATTGGCGAGAAATCGGTTACTATTAAATAGTAAAAACTTTTACTAGTTATTAGTAGAAAACTACTAATTTAAAAGTGAAATATCTATTAATTAAAATTGTAAAAGTTCACTTTCTCAATTAGTAGTTATGCAACTGTTAAATTAGTAGTAATTTTCTACAAAAAATATAGCAAATTTTTAACTTTTTTGACATCGTAATCTTCATTCGCGACCTAAAAAACCCCTGAATAAGAATATCTATTGAGTTTCCTTGAATATTTATGTGATAAAACGCTGCAAATATTGCAATGTATTTTTTGACCTATTTTTTAACATCCGCCATTTTTAAAATTTTGAAAATTAAATTTTTCTAAAAACGCTACCTTAAAATATAGCTGAAAATGAAGAAATTTGTGACCTGGAAAATTATTTGCAAAAAAATTAAAAAAGTCATTTTTCCCATGCATTTTCAATAGGAAATTTCAATCGATTGCTGGCACGGGTTAATATTAATCAATCAGGCTGCAATTTTACAGAAATTTTTTTTTTTATATTGGAACCAAACTGGAGGGTATCGTAAACATAATTCGAAAGTCGACTTTTTAACGGACACCCTAATGTGTACGCATATAAGATCTCAGGTGACACAGACGAGATCTCGTATAAGATCTTATGTGAGAACGTAGGTACGAACGCATGTAAGTTCTTATATATTAAGTTCCGTCATGCGCCGCGTATAACGTTACTGAATATGAAATTGAAACAGCGTTTTTATATGAGTTCTCATCTGCGTACGTATATGTACGAGCACACACGGAAAGAAGAAATCTTAAAAATATCTTAATACTGTCTTAAAATAAAATACCAACTGGCTAATTTGTAATATTTATTAGACTTTCAAAATTAATTTTAATATTTCTAAAGACTTTTTTAATAAGTATAGTAATTTATTTTATATTTATTAAAAAAGTCTTTAGAAATCTTAAAATTAATTTTGAAAGTCTAATAAATATTACAAATTAGCCAGTTGGTATTTTATTTTAAGACAGTATTAAGATATTTTTAAGATTTCTTCTTTCCGTGCATGTGCGAACACATGTACGAACTCATGTGCGAACATACACTGAGAAACTTTTGATTTTAATATCTGCTTTATTGCTTACTATTATGTACAATAAAATTTAAGAGTTTAGGGATAATCGAGATGTGGTTATAAAAACTAATACACTGTTTAAGAAAAGACGTTTTAGAAGCAACAGTTGTCTTTTTGATAAAAAGTAGTAAAAGTGTTATGTACTTCATAAGACACATAATTATATTACCTCTAAAGAATTTAAGAGAGCTAAAAATAAAGAATTGCAAGAATTATAAAACGTGTGTTAGAAACTGAAAAGCATGGGGTGCGCGCGCAGTAAAAAGAAAAATGGCAGTATTTGTTTTACAGGTCAGAGGCAAGTTCGTCTTTGATATTTGTATAGTTACAGGTATTCTGTATCTTTATAGTGGTATTTGACGAAATCTGTGTAACGAACAACCTATACTATGATATATATATTACGCACACTTTTAAGCCTTAACTACAAACATATATAACATTTCGATGACGTCGAATAATCGCGCGCGTAGCTATAGAAAAGAATGTTTTAACTTTCCTTATATACTAACTAGCAAAAGTTTCATGTGGTTTGAAAAGTGATTTTTTACTAAATTGAAGTGAAAATGGTAATAATAATTAACATCTGTCTTCAGTATTCCGGATGATACGAAATTTTTCTAGAGATCGATTTTTTTTAAATATATTTTTGAATAAATATTGTGAAGTGGTAGAATAGCTCATGAGACATATGGCTGCTCGAAAAACTGTCGTAGAAAAAGCCTAATAAAATTTTAGACATGCCATAATAAATAGATCAAAATGTGTTAAAAATGAATATCGCTTTTTCACATTTGCTTTTTTCTAACCTCAAATAATACTAATTCTAATTACATATATTAATTTTTTTTCTCACGAAATTACAATAATAGAAAACAAGGTAACACAATCTCTCTTTTTTAAAAGAACTATTATGATCGAACCTCGATTATCTCTAAATTCTTACGTTTTATTACAAATATAGAAATTGAAAAAAGCAAAAACTGTAATTAAAAGTCTCTCAGTGTACCTAAGTATTAAATTAAATATTTCAAATTAAATATATTATTAAAAAAAAATTCTCGCCAACGGGATTCGAGCCCATCTAACCTGAGCCTAAGTACGCCATAAGCCCCTCGACCACCTTAGTTATGGAAACAAGTTTACAAAATCTTAGTCATGTTTAATACATAAATTTCTCCGGAAATACATGACTAAGATTTTGTAAAGTTGTTTCTATAACTACGGTGGTCGAGGGGCTAAAGGCGTACTTAGGCTCAGGTTAGATGGACTCGAATCCCGTTGGCGAGAATTTTTTTTAATTATATATTTAATTTAAAATATTTAATTTAATACCTAGGTGTGTTCGCACATGAGTTCGTTCGTGTTTTCGCACATGTGTTCGTACATACGTACGTAGATGAGAACTCATATAAGAACGCTGTTTCAATTTCATATTGAGTAACGTTATACGCGGCGCATGACGGAACAATATAAGAACTTACATGCGTTTGTACCTATGTACGTTCTCACATAAGATCTTATACGAAATCTCGTCTGTGTCACCTGCAGGGTTGGGTAATGACGCGTCACTCGAGGTTTTCTGCGTATGTTACCGATATGTTACATCAAGTAACATACCTGTTTTAGGTATGTTACCCCCCCCCCACCACCAAAAAAATGCACAATGTCACAAATTTTGCAAGTAACTTACCTAGGTAACATACAGTAACAAAGTATGTAACATACCTCTGGTATGTTACGTACACAACCCTGTACGTCAGGTATAATACGTACCCATCTCTGGTCACCTGAGATTTTATATGCGTACACATGTTAGTACATACCTACCTTCTTACGACAGATCTCACGCACGTTTTTACAGTAGGGTAAGAAAGCGTCTTACGGTTATTTAAAGCTATTTCATTGGTTAATAATTTTTAAAGATGCTTTCTCATTGGTTTAAAATTAAGACACTTTAAAACGTCTTAAAAGTGAGGACAAAAATGTCTTAAAATAAGACACTTGTTTTTACAGTGTACGATTTTAGAATATCGAATTTCCACATGGGGTGCAATCACAAATTACGTAACGTTCGTTAAGGGGGGGGGGGGCAAGCAGTTTCTTACTATCAGCAGAAAAAATAGCGCTAATGTATATAACGACGTGTTACGCGGGAGTGGGGGGGATTTAAATTTTTTCGAAAAAACGGTACGTAATTTGTGAACGTTCCCATACTGCGATATCCCATGGATATCTTTTTGCTGTTAGTGCATGTGCTTATCATTGAAAGATATTGATTTTCTTTTTTATTAACAATCTTAGAATATTATGGGTTATAAAACAAATTATTTATTCTTCAAAGCTGTAAAACTAAAAAAAGGTTTTAAATGTTTTGACTATTTATTGTAGGTTAGTTCGGAAGGTTAAGTTCGTTAATTTATAAGACGCGCCAGAAGCACAACATTGTTAATATTGTTGGAGCATTCAGTGATTTACAATTGTTTTTACTCGTAGTTGCGTTATTTACATTTCTTAATAAATTTTTTCTCGCCTTAAAACATTTTTTTATATGTATTCACCATATACTCTTCTCCATACCGTCAGATATAAAACTCCGGAATTATTGTTCATATAAGTATAGTTACAGTTGCAGTCTAGATATTCTAACCAGGTCTTTTAAAACTTATTTTATATTTAAAGGAACATTTTTATCTTTAAGAAAAATAGAAGCTAAAGATTGCATTTCTTAGAAACATAAAAACAATAAACTAGGCCTAAATAATAATCATAAATGACCTCGATACTCAGGACCTACTGACGCCAAGCAAGGCCTCTCTTAATGCTTATCAAATCTTCCTCAATGATTCGAAGGGGAATGAAAGCTATACGTAAGAAAACTTGAAAAGTGTCAGTTGCACCGAGGTAGTTCGCAACGTCGGAACATCATTATAATTTCTCTTTAATTTGAAACTTATGTTTTGAGCACGACTTCCCAATAAAGCGGATTATTTGAAGCTAATTTGCATTCAGATAACGATTGCACATTCACATCCGTGAAATATAAAAGTGCATTTACCCTGTGATAGTGATAGATAGAATTTAATTAATACAATCATATGAAAGAGGTGAAGTTCAGATTTCAGGGCATTCATAGTTCAAAGATAAATTACAAGGATTTAAATTCTTCATCAAATAAAAATACAACAGGAAGTTAAGCGGAAAGTGTCAGTTTTTAAAGTCTATGTAGAATCAAGGTGGTATAACGATTTCTTTATTTGATGTTTGTTTATATGCACACAAAACCTGAAACTATCAAAGCGTTGCATAATGATACCGCGTGTTTTGGATCAATTATAATAATAATGTTCTAAAAACAGTATCATTATTAACTACAAGCTAATAATCAAATTTTAGTTGCATTTTCTCGAAATATTGTTTTTGAAATTGTCGCAGAACGTAACTTTATTATTATTCAACAGATTTTCAACAGATTTTCTTAGTAGCTGAGTAGAAAAAAAAGTTTTATTCATTTAAATAAAGTAAATGTTCAGCAATAAAATCCTTTGTAGCTTTTTTGTACTGCATACAAACTGTAATACTACCTTAATTATTTTTTGGATTCTTTTACACCTTCAAAACTGTGCACCCCCACCTCTTCACCCCACCAGTCTTCATTCGTACATCTGCTATATAAGGCGTCGCGATGCTATATGGACGCCAAATTGCAATGAAGTCGAGTATCGCGTCAAGATTCTGTGGTGCGCGGACTTACGTCTTCGTGACTTTTTTGGTCATTCAACTAATAGGATTTTCATATTCAATGCCTTTTGGCTCCGGACAACAAACTATTCGGCTCTGTTCTAGGAGTCTTAGTGATGCATTGTACCTTATCTGCCAAGGAAGAGGATACAACAGTCCTTTTTCATATAGTAGCGAGGACGAAACAAGAACTACCAACACAAATGGTCCTGGTCTCGTCGACGAGTGTTGTTTGCAGTCTTGCAACATAAAACAACTTGAATTGTATTGTAAACCTCCAAACGATGACAGCAACTCCCAGGATGGCATGTGAGTAAGGACCTTTCTTGAAATTTTTATATAATAATTTGTTAATTTAAAAAGAATCTTTATGGAATGATTCCATATAGAATTTCTATGGAACAAATCTATAGCATTTCTACATTAATTCTGTAGAATATTCTATAGAACATTCTGTAGAAAAAAATTGTTTGACATTTGAAAATATAGGTGAAGTTTGTAATACAAATTATATGATCTATGTTTTTACTTTATTTACAAACTTCACATGTAATTTTAAATGTGAAACAATTTTTTTTTTACAGAAAGTTCTATTCTATAGAATTCATGTAGAAATTCTAGAGAACTATTCTTTAGAAATTCTATAAAATTATTCTATAAGGATTCTATGGAACTCTCCCGATCATTAATGCTAGTCAATTCACTACACTTATATAAAAGATTCATTTATTAAAAATCATTGCTTATTTAGTATAAAATTAACTTTTTCGTCTGAATGAAATTTAGATATTAGATAAAAGTGGTTTCATTTGATTCTTTAATACATGTATGAAAAAGTAATTAGTAAAAGACATTTAAAAATAATTAAATTTGAAACAACTTAATACAAAAAAATAATTAAATTCACTGAAGAGAAGAAATAAATATGTTCTGATAATTATAAATAGTTATATAGTTTCCCCATTTCTCTGGACAAATCAGTAAGTTTAATAAAATTAATAAAGTTTTGAAACATAATTGAATGGTGACTTTCTAAACCTAAATGGACAGGTTATATACACTGAGAAAAAATTTTCGTAAAAATTCCTGTGCTCTTCACTATAAAAGAGTCATAATTGACAGTCTCCAAACTTTTACCGTGCTGTCTTACAATTTTTACCGGATTTTCTAGTAAAAATTGTAATCCGGTAAAAATTGTAAGACAGCACGGTAAAATTTCGGAGACTGTCAATCATGACGCTTTATAGTGAACAGCACAGAAATTTTTACCGAAATTTTTTTTCAGTGTACTCTCTAAATCTGAATTATTAGTTTTCTACTATGAATTAGTCAAATTCATGGCTCATTTTTCTCTAATTCATATAGTAGAAAACTACTAATTCTTAGTAGAAAATTACTAATTCTTAGTAGAAAACTACTAATTAAAATAGTGAAACTTTACTTTTCAAAAAAGTAGATTTTTTTATTAATTTAATTAGTAGTTTTCTACTACAAAATTAGTAGTTTTCTACTAATTCTTAGTAGTTTTTTTACTAAAAATTAGTAAAATTCTTACTATTTTAATAGTAGCTCACTTTTCGCTAATTCATTAGTAGAAAACCACTAATTCTGATTTAGAGAGTACATACAGAAAATTGCCAAAGTATTTCTTTTTGTGAAAATCACTATTGGTATATTTTGATTTTCAAAAACCACTGTAGTTAGTACAATACCTCTCTCCCTAAATTTAATAAAACATTTTAGCATAAAAAAATGTATTATGGTTGGAAAAGTTATAGAAACATTAGGTACTGTGTAGTTAAACGAACAGCTGCACCACTTCAATATGGCTATTCGTACTAATAGCCACAACTATTTTTGCAGCAAGATAACACAAGACGACATTTTCTTTAATCTCGTCTCGTCTTGAAAAGTCGCATTTTTTTGTCACTTAGCTTTCCAGACGACGCCATTAGTCGCTAATAATGGTGTTTACATTGCACAAAAGTCTTAAACCGATTGATTATTTCACTTGCAAATTCGATTAAAATAAAGTACAAGAATTGTTTTGTTCGGTTTTCAACTATTTGAGAAAAAATGAACTTATAAACACTAGTGATTGTTACTGATAGTTATGTATAAATGATTGTTTTAATCTTTTACTCAATATGGATTTTACGGATATTCTAAAATACAAAAGGCACATAGAATAAAAATAATTTTTTACTTTCGCATCATTTTAAAACATTAGAATTGTTTTCTAGAATTTAGGGCAGAAAAAAACTGCCGTAAATTTACTCCCAGGTTATAATTGATTTTGATATACTGTCCACAAATATTTTTCTATTGTAAATGTAAAGAACAGTTGTTTTTATTAAACTTAATTAAATTTGGACAAAAGGGCAACAATATTAAGTATATTTTTTGCTTTCTAACCAAGTATTTTTGGATCTTATTATTTAATATTATTAAAATGGATAAAAATATATTTTCTTCAACAGTTTGTGTCCAAAACTCGACTAAACTGCTGTTTTTTATGCACTTGTGTCTAAAAAAATATTTTACGCATAGTTTCTCCCTCCAGTAATGCTTGTCAAACAATCCTGCCAACGTGCCAACCTAATTATTCGTTTCTAACCATAAATGTTTCTAGAATACCAGCTGTCGCGTATCGCGTGTATTTTGTATATATTTCACGTTTTGAAAAATTTTAGCCTTTTGGAATAATTTGGACCCTGAAAAGGGCCTGTTAAAAGGTTACCCTACCGATAGAAAATCACTGGAAATTATTGGCAACTCACTGGCCCACTAGGATTTATTGCTACACTCAGGTCAGGTCAAAATTTATTGCCCGTTTTGAGGTAGTCCTTTTAAATTTAGTTTCAAAAGAAATTACAATTATATTGTCACAAACCATCTGTGGCTCTTTATTGAACATATATTTTTATGTAGATTTCTTAAGAGAATATTTTTCTGAAAATTCAATATACATTATGCGAGTATATACCTATATTAAAAGGGGCAGTCATCACTTGCGTCCCGGTACCTGAAATATTTCCCCCCACCTTGCTAACCCCTCAAATGCTTCTCTTGGCCTTTCCAAGATCTCCAGCAGTCAAGAGATAATAATCTAAGGGATTATCCTAAAATTTACTAGTAAATACATATTTAATTATGTTCTTTTCAAAACTTTTGATTCTTTCACATATTTCAAATGAAATAATGTTTATGTGTATTAAAATCTAGTTTCGAAACAGGATTTTATTCTAATTGTTATTAATTAAAATTATCATTTCACATGACCTCATTTAACATAGTTATCATTTACTATAATTTTTATCATATTAAACTATTTTTCAAGAGAATATGTAATTATTAGGGTAAGTCGGGGAGAGATAAAAAACCTTTTTTAAAACCAGTGCAAAATCTAAGGAATTTAGCAGAAAATTCTAATTCTTATAAAATACTTTAACAATAACCTTCGTACATTCGCACGTGAAACAGTTTTTAATTTTTTTCATTTCTTCTTAATTTATAAAGAAATTTGTATAAAAGCAACGATTCCGGGAGAGATGAAATTGTCCGGGTGAGATGGAACACGGTGTTTCTATTTTTTGTAAATGCCTTATGACAGAAAATTGAGTAGTTGAAGCCAAATAAAAAATAAAATACATTTTCTTTATGTCATTTTAAAACATTTTTTTTGCAAAAATCTTCGAATCTTTACAATCTTTAATCTTTCATATTTAGACATTCTCGCGAACCTCGGTTTTACAAACAATGAAACATAATTTTATTTATAATTTTTCTAACAAGAAATTACCATTTTATATTTTGTTTATGGACTGTTTGGCTCTTACGTATGTAATTAAAATTTTATTTGATGATCAATTTTCCGAGATACCATCTTTCCCGTTGTTCCAACTCTCCCGGAATTACACTATAATTTTATTCCAAACGAATTTCTGCTTTTAATAATTGTTGTTTGCAGTAATCACGATTTGCTCAAACTTCCATAATACGTAGATCATTTACAAATTCCCAAAATATTATTTTTCATATTTTTCATTCAGCTGAATCATTGTTTTACAAATAAACATTTTTAAATAAACACGTACATTTGAATTAATTATCTATAATATACATAGGTATGTGTATATATTTATTTTTATTAAAATATAGTACAACACAATATTTTAAATTTCAACGAATACTTTGTAGCCTTTGGTCTTTAATTAAACAAATCTTTCAATTTAGTTTACAATTTTATGAATTTAGAATTTAGAAGCAATAAAATTGTAAACTAAATTGAAAGATTTTTTAATTAAAGACCAAAGGCCACAAAGTATTCGTTGAATTTTATATATAAAAAATGGTCTATAATATCCCAGGCGCGCAGGGACGATGTTTTGAGGCTTTATAAAGCTTGACTGAGGACTGGTCAATATTGATTGAGGATTGGTGAGTCGGAGGAAGCAAGACTCGTCCAAGCTAGAATGTAACAGCGATTCAAGCCTGACGCTTCAAGCTTGGTTGAGGATTGGAGTCCAAGACTCAATCAATGTTCGGAAGTCCGATTATAGCTTCGTCAAGCCTGATTCCACTGTCGCTTACAGAAGACAGAACGTTAAATAATTATTAATATAATAATATTCTTGTTGTATTATGTTGTTAATAATGATACATATTCACATATTCACTTTTAATTACATAATGAAATTAAACTGTAACATTTTTAATTTTAAAACAGAGTTCGTAAGGCAATCAGCTTTTCTCAATTTTCTCAGTTTCTCATGCAACGGAGATACGTAAGTTTTTCTTTAGTAAGTTGGTCCTTAGACAAACATTTCACTTCATTTTATAGAGTTTGTTATATACATTAAATTTTTTCATAATTTTTACATTTAATTATCTTTCATAATCTGTAGGTAAAAATACATAATTGTACCAAATTTTAGCACTCTAACTCAAATAATGTCAAAGTTAAGGGGGAAAATTTTTTTTTTTCGAAAAGTAGCAGTTTTTCTTTTTGACAACGTTTTGACTATTAATCCAGATCATATTCACTATAATTTTCCTGTAATCTGCACTTAAAAGTACATTAGTAGAACAAATTTCCATAGTTTCTAGATTTTTGAACTTAGGTTAGGTTAGTTTCTTAGGATTTTTCAATACTTAGATTTTTTGCTAAAAAATCTTGTTATTTTCTTGACAATGTTTATGACCAACAACTTCAACCATGTTTTCTATAATTTCCCTGTAACCTACACTTGAAAATCCATAAGTGTACCAAATTGGAGCTCTCTGTTTGTTAATACACCAAATATTTAGGGTTCCAGACACGAATTGTAAAACTGAAAACCTCATGATTTACTCGATTGTCTGTCCAGCAAAATCATTACTCACTCATTGAAGGTGATGTTCACAGCATTGTCAAGGAAATAACAAGATTTATTTTTGTAGAAATTCTTTAAAATGACTGTTTCTCCCGTATGACCTTCCAAACTATTTGACTTTTAACGTATAGAAAGCAATCAGTTAATTATATATAAGTATAATCAATTATTATCAATCAATTGTCTCGAACACTTCCAGCAAAGATAAACACTTTTGGAATCCAGGTTTGAAGAACATATACGGGAACACGTACCTTTTCTTTTAAATGTTGTATACGTACATGTTATTACAACTGATATTAGAACAATGACCATGTACACTGCAAAAACAGGTATCTTAAACTGAGACACCTATTTTTGCAGTGTACATAAACATGTATAGGGGAGACCGAGGAGGAAAATAACAAAAATCAGTTTTTTGATGATAGCATTAAAACTATTTGTCGGATAAGTTCTGTAAAGATATTAATCGAAAGCTTGGACTTTCACCTATTAAATAAAATTAAACATTAATAATAATTTAATAGTTCACTGCAAGACTTTTTAATCAGCTCTTTATTTGTTACTTTCCTCCTCACCCCTAAGGTGGAAAGTAACAGCACGAAGGAGGAAAGTAACACTTTAAAATTAAGGCCAGCATTTCAAATATAAAACTGCTATTAATTTAGATTATTTTTATTATGAACATATAAAAAGACAAAGTGATATTAACTACATTTTGTACATAATTGGCAGATATTTTTGCACTTTTTTGAAATCAAGTGTTTTTGATCTATTCCCAGGCGCGCAGGGACGATGTTTTGAGGCTTTATAAAGCTTGACTGAGGACTGGTCAATATTGATTGAGGATTGGTGAGTCGGAGGAAGCAAGACTCGTCCAAGCTAGAATGTAACAGCGATTCAAGCCTGACGCTCCAAGCTTGGTTGAGGATTGGAGTCCAAGACTCAATCAATGTTCGGAAGTCCGATTATACACGGAGAAAATGTTTCAGATAAAGTTTACCATGTTAGCATGATACACCTCGGATCAAAGTGATTTTTAGAAAACTTTACCATTCAATTTATAATAGAAATTATTCAAGAATTAGAAATGTTTTATACAAAAATATGGATACACATCACTCTCCAGCATGGTAATTTGATGGTCGGAGGGCGATTCCTCGATTGCCAGAAAGTTGAGTAGTATTATACACAGCACGTGGGGAAACTTTACCATGCTGGATGACAAGGCGCTGAGCTCGAATTCTTGAGCTCAGCGCGCCTCGACAATGTTCTTGTCAAGGCTCCTGCTCACCAGCATGGTAAAGTTTTGCCAACTAGATGATCTTTTCTATTCAACCAAAAAATAAAAAGATTTCCTTCATATTAATTACAGATTTATTTCCTATAGAGATTACTTATTTCGCTAATTATAATTACATTTAACGATACAATCACGATCATAGTTTTAACCTTAAGATTAATTTAATATTCTTTTGAACTATATACAAGACGCGATTTACCTAAACTAAACTTACGCCGCAATATACAAATATCTAAATACACATTCACGCACACCGAACACGCTCGAATACATTTGGAATTAGAGATTCAAACTTTCCTTATATACTAACTGAGTAGAATTGTATCCCTTTATGAGAAACGGTTTTAATTCTTATATCTTTAGACTGAATAATTTTAATTTAAAACAATTATGTGTTAATTATTGCTTCCTTCCTTGATCAATTTTTTATATAAATCAAGTTTCAAAATTTTGGTAATTTCCATTAAATCTTTCTTTTTTGTCTTGCAATAATCTGTGAATCAAATTCAAAATGTTAATTTAGAACTTATTTTGTATTTTAAATTCTAAAAAGTACGACCAAAATATTATATTAATGTCAAATAGTTTTTTAATTTAAAAAAAAGTTTTATTTAATGTATAAAGTTATAATTATGCAGTTCATTAATTAAATAAAACTTAAAGATCTTGTTATAAAAATAACTTGTAGATATTTTAAAAAATATTTTTTATAATGTGTACAAATTTAACAATTATCTAAATATTAAAAATAGGTGTAATTAACAAAATCTTTTACTTTATCTTTTATTCACTTTAGATCAATTTCACTTGTGTTAATTTCGATTTCCGAGACTCCTGTATTATATAATTTTTAAATAAAGTAATTTAATAATTAGACAGAAAATTCTTATTTATTAAAATTTTAATTCTTACAATGTTTAAAAAACAAAATATTCATTTATTAAAAATATATTATATGTATTATATATAAAAATATTAATATAAATGTTATTTAATATAATAATTTTTATAGAAACAAATTTGTATTCTCTGCATTAAAAGTTTAATAACCTAGAAAATCCTATCTGTTCTTTTAATCTGAATTAGTTAAAAATAATTAATTATTAATAATAATCAGAATTTTACTAAAATATTATCTATTTTGATATAACTTAAAAATAAACTAAACTAATAATTATTTATTTTTTACTAAATGATTAGTAGAAATATAGCTATTTGAATTAATAGCTAACTTTTTGATTTCAAGCTAAAAGACATTTTTAACTAACTCAGATTTAGAGAATTTGTTAAACGTTATTTACGAAAATAAATATTATTTTGAATAAGAATTTGAATAAATAAAAGTTATTACAACTAAAAATTGAAAGTAATGAATTAAGTAGATCTTATAAAGGTATAATAAATGAAAAGTAAGAAAAATAATAATTTTAAAAAATGACACTTAGCTATTTAAAAAAAGTAAAGAGTAAAAATTACCATAATTGAAAATTTTCAAAGCAAGAAAGAAACTTTAAAATATAAAAAATCTGCCTTTAAATTACAAGAAATTTTTATTTAAAAAAATTTACAAACATAGAAGTTTAGAAGTTGTAAAATATATGTTTGATAGTTTAAGGTATTAGTCGCGTAAAATGATTTTCGTCAGATTTTTTTAAAATTTTGTAACTGTATTCATGAGGTATTTATCTATGAAATGAGATCTATCCTATTAATTTTGACCACTTCTGAGCTTCAAAATATTAATTCAAAGTTTATACCTTTTACATGCAATAGCACAAAATGCATGTAAAAAATGTCTCTTATATTCAATTATAAAAAAACAAGTCGTCAGTTTTTCAAATAAAACTACTTAGTTACACATTGAGATAAAATAAATCTTTTAAAAAAAAAATTAATTTTATTGACCACGCCGTATAAAAAATACAATAATTTAAAAATTCATAATTTTTCATTTTCACATGGTTTCATTGAAAAATGTCGAAAACGTGTGAGCAATACATCACGATAACTTATAGTACCTGACTCAAAATCGTGAAAATTACATATATTACATTAGAAGAGATCACAAGGAAGCAAGTGAGTTGATATAAAAGTTTATTTTTTGTTCTTTTTATTTTGCGGGAGTTTTGCGGGAGCATTTACGCGACTAATACCTTAATTTTACAATGATAAAAAAACCAAGAAAAGCATCATATCTGAAATATTTTAGGTAATTTTCTTTTTAATTAATGTAAAATACAAATATTGTTTAATTTATTATAAAATTTATTATTTTAGTATTAAATGTAAATAAATATTAAGAATTAAACTATTTACAGAAATACACAATTAAAGAATCAAAATATTATAAGAATTTAAAAAATAAACTAATTGAAAGAGTAGTCAGTAAAATATGAAATATCTAACAAGTTTTCGTTTAAAATTTGTTTGTCATAGTTGCATGTTATATAATTCAACGTAAGCTAGGCTAGCCTCTAATATAAGTATTAAAATTAATAATTTAAAGATCATTCTTTTTCCTTTTAATAGAAAGAGTTCTTGTGGAATTAACAGACAAATAATATGTGATCGCATCTGCAAATTAAAAATGGAAAAAGAGGGAGAAAGTTTGATTTATCATGCGATAGGAATAAATTCCGAGTTTTGAGGAGAGTTTACCATGCTGGAGAGTCATTGGACTTGACGCTGAGCCCGAACTCCGATTACCCGTAGCATGGTAAACTTCTGCACATTTCTCGGCAAACTCTTTTCAACTTTAATGCACATTTTACAGCTTTAAGCGAGTAGTCTTTTTCAGTCTACTTTTGACTCTCAAGTAACACGTATATGGGAAAATTTTTCTTATTTTTTGAAAATAACTATCAGAATTTTGAACACAATATCTCAATTGTAACTTTGATCCGAGGTCCTGCATATAATATGGGAAAGATTACCTCAAACGTTTTCCCCGTGTAGCTTCGTCAAGCCTGATTCCACTGTCGCTTACAGAAGACAGAACGTTAAATAATTATTAATATAATAATATTCTTGTTGTATTATGTTGTTAATAATGATAATTCTTATAATTATAATAATAATAATAATATTATTATATTATTATTATATATTATATTATTTATAATAATAAATACAATAATAATATTATTATTATCATTTTTTTTTAATTACTGTACTGCTGCAGATTATCATAAAATTAATAAAATAAAAAAAATTTTTAATGTTCATCTATAATTATTTAAATTGATATTCTTCAGATTGTTTTTTTTTATAATTTAAGATTAATTGCACATTTATACACTTAATTATTATCGACCTAAGTTTAATTAACAATTTTAATACATATAAACACTTAACCTATGAAATAAAATTTCGCACGCTCAAGGGGGGATCGAACCCACGGCCCTATAGACGAATTCGCTCGCGGTGAACGCACGCTATTAGTACCACTCGGCTACGACGGGTAGTTGAGAGTCAATAGAAATAACTTTGTGAGGTTCAGACCTGGATTATATGCTATTTACATTTTAATAGTTCTGGAACATATTGATAATAAAAAATAAATGAATAGAATTTATTTATCCTTCGTTTATAGGTTTATACTGATATACAGTTTATACAATCCTATCTCCTAACTTATTAATATTTTATAAATAAATATTCTTATACAATATTTGCAAAATATGTAAACAAAATTAACTGATAATGATTAATTATTATTTAATTATTTATAACTTTAATTTAATATTATTATTTAAAAATTAAATATTATTTAAATAAATAGAATAGAATTTATGTATCCTTTGTATTTACTGATATACAGTTTATACAATCCAATCTCAATCCTAACTTATTAATATTTTATAAATAAATATTTTTGTAAAATATTTGCAAAATATGTAAACAAAATTAACTACTAATTTATCATTTTTATTTATAACTTTAATTTAATAATATTATTTAAATAATTAATTTCAATAATATATAATACAAAAGTAAATTATAAAAATTGTTTATATATAATGTATTGAAGGGCACTTTTATTTAAATAAAGAAATTTATTCATTTTGTATAATTAAAGTTTTTTTGAAATGAATGATTTTACAAAATTACGCTATCGAGCACGTAATCATATCTTCAATATTTTTCAAATTTGAAAATTGTCTTTAAATTATTTCGTTTGGTTATATGATTCTTTGAAATTTATTTTTTTAAAATAAGAAAATAATTGTTCACAAATTTAATTTACTTCTAATATATCTTACAATTAAGTAAAATTACATAATTTTTGTTTGTTTATTTATAGTTTATTTTATACAAAATTAATAGTAAATATTCATAAAATTACTAAATCTGCAGCAGTTGTAATATTTATTATTTAATTAATAATACTTTTTATATGTATATACTTTAATATATAAAAAAATATGTAATATGATAAGTTGAGCAATTGTGTCACAGTTGATTCAAGCTTGAATCTAGATTGGATGTTCAAGCTTCGCGCATGAGGATTCAAGTAGTCTTGAATCAAGCATGGAACGAGCATTGGTGTCCAATCTTCAACCAATATTGAACGACAGTGATTTAAAGACTGTTCCCAGTCTCGGTTACCCACTCTGGGTGTCAAAGCTAGAATCAAGCCTCTACCCAGCGTCAGCATTGGTTTCTCGCGCCTGGGATGTTTAATACATATAATATTTTAAAGCTAAATAAATTTTTTTGAATGGACGAATTAATTTTATGTAGTAATTTAAAAATATTAAATATCCGTAAAACAATGATTAAGCTGAATTAAAGACATGAAAAATATTTTGCGAGATTTTAAATTAAGTATCATGGAAGCTTGAGCAAACCGTGATTACTGTAAACAGTAATTATTAAAAGCAAAAATTCATTAGTAATAAAATTAGGTATATAACAAGTACAAACTATCTTAAAAGTTAAAAGTTAGTTTAATGCAATAACAATCCTAATAAGTGATAATTATATTAAAATCTTGGTAATAGTCACGCTTTTTTTCTTTTCATTATTAAAAAAAGGGTGCATGATTATACCAAACAACTCTTTTTTTCGAATTTTCAATATTTCGAAATCCATAGCTCAGAACTGCTATTTCATAGAAATACATTAATTCGAACTAAATTGTAAATTAATTTTTATAATATAGATTTTCATTTATAATCGAATATTCATATAATTAAATTTTAATTCATTCGTATTTTTATTTATAAAGATAATTATTTGAATGAACTACATTTTTTAGACTCTTGTGTTAAAAGAACAGCAAATGCAATAAAATCTTATTCCGCAGAAATTTAACATGTAACAAATTTATTTCAAGATAATTCAGAATTAAAAGAACTATTAATTCTTAGAAATTTAAAGTTCTGTAATTTTCATTTGATAAAAATTCAATTTAATTTAAACAATGAGGCACTGAATTTATTGCAAGTTATTGTTGCATATCATTATAAGGAGCTTGCCCGCCCTCCCCATTGCAGGGGTCCTTGCAATATCTTGTCATAAAATCATGCTCGAGGTCTTGCTCATCTACTTACTAGAAAGCAGTTGAGGGGTAGTAGAATAGTGGGAGACGGTAACTCAGGTACCGGGACGCAAGTGACGATCGCCCATTAAAAGGCCGTGACTATTCGTTCAGATTTTCTGTACGAATAGCCAGACCAAGGTGGAACGGCTATTCGTACAGAAAATTGAAAAGCTGTCTTTGGCAGCGTAATACCTTTTGTTTTGGCTGTGAAAAACATAATAAAATTTTTGGAAATGCTAGGGGTGGGGGGGTTCTTGTGTCACATACAGTGGTTTTTTAACAAAAATATACCGGGGTAACATTAATTTTCACAAAAAGAAGACTTTGACAGTTTTCTTTACGAATAGCCGCTTCATTGAGGTTTGGCTATTCGTACAGTAGAATGAGCTATTCGTACTTATTCAAGCAATTTTCTGATTGGTCGGGAATTCCATTACGATTTTGTGATTGGTCGAGATTTTCTGTACGAATAGACACTTCGATATTAAAAATCGTGTCAAAAATATAATAATATAATTATTTACAGAGAATAATATTCATTAAAAAGCTAATTATGATTTAAAATTATTACTTAATTTTATGGTTTATGAATTATAATATTAGTTTTTGCAATTGTTATTTTCTATAAAAAACATAAATGTCTATAACATATATTTTAATAATTAATTATTCTTTAAGTATTTTATTGATTATAATTTTAATTTAATAGTATAAATTTTTAAAATGAACTTTAGAAATTCAGAATAGTGAAATATTGAAAATTTCAATTTTTGTATTGCAGACCACAAAAAATAAAAGTATATAAATTCCAGGTAATAAAATGCCGGGTTGAAAAACATGAACTTAAATGACAAAACAATTAGAAATCTACTGTTAAAGCAGGGATCCATTTTAAATCCCCATGTCTATTGTTACCCTAGCTAATAATTTTTGAACCCTAATATTTTATGACTTGAAATTTCTGCAATTTAATTATTTGAAATTTTTAATTAATAAATTTGGAATCTGTAATACTTCACGATTCCAAATATCTAAAATTTATTGTGATAATTTTATATTTTAAGAAATTATAAGGCATTTCATAAACCATAAATATTACGTTAAAATTGATATCATTTTTGAAATCAAAGTCAAAGGGATATGTAGTAAACATAATAGAATCATGAAAATAGTTCAAGTTCATAAAAACAAATATAATGTTAAAATAAATAACAGGGATCACAGCCCCTATTGTTAGTAAAAAAGGGGAATAGGGGCAATTTTTTTTAAAATAGGAGACAAAAAGGGGACACAAAATTCACCTTAAAGTCTATAATGGCGACTTCCATTGAAAAATTGAAGATGTTAAATATGGTCTTAAAAGTTTTTACTTTTTATATAGCAGAAAATTTAGTGTTTACTAAAATGTCAAATTAATATTTTTTAAACAAATAGCGTTATTCATATAAACATTAAAATATTATGTATACTAGAAACATTAAAGTGCGCTATGGCACGCGAGAAACTATGCATTGTTATTTGTCATTAAAAACTATAAATTTTTGGAAATTTAAATAATGAAAATTGGGAGAATTAAATTTTTTTTTTAAAATAACTGAAAAATAACGAAAATAATTGACAATTGAAAATAAAACTCGAAAAATATTTAGATAATTACACAATTGAAGAAGAATAATTTAAATAATTAAACAATAAACATTAAATTTAAACTAGAAAATTGAAAAATTAAGAAAATTATAGAAATAACTGTTGGAAATGATTGCGAATTGAAAAACTGAATTGAAAATCGACAAAAATAATTGAAATTCAAGAAAATAATAAAAACTTGAAGAAATAAATTTAAAATTTAAGAATTGAATTGAAATTTGAAAAAATAAATTAAAATTGAAAACAAAACTCTAACAATAGCCAGGTTAATCCAAAATCGAGCAAAATAATTATTGAAAAAATTAAAGAATAATTATAAAATTTTAAGAGAATAATTAAAAAAATTGTTGTAAACAATTGAAAATTGAGGGAAATAAACAATAATTGAAAGAAATAGTTGAAAAGTAGATTAATTTAAAATTAGAAAAAATAATTCAAAATATCAAACAATATTAAATTTAAACAAAATAATTCAAAATCTATGGAAATTATAGGAATACCTAATTGTTGGAAATAATTGAACATTGAACAACTAGATTGCAAATTAATAAAAATAATTAAAATTAAAGAAAATAATTGAAAAAAGAGGAAAAAAATTTTAAATTTAAGAAAATAATTCAACATTGCAAGAAGGAATTGAAATTTAAAAAATAAACTTAAAAATTGAAAAAAGTAATTGAAAAAAACGATAATTATTGAATATAGAAGAAAATGATTGAAAAAAAGCGAGAATCTTTTAATATTAAAGACATTAATTTAAAATTCAAAAATGAAATTTGAAGAAAATAGTTGTAGAATTAAACATTTGAATTCAAATTTTGAAACAATTTTTGTGACTGAAAAAAATGAAAAATTGAATTAAACTGAAAAGTTAAAAATTAAATTGAAAATTAAAGAATATAATTAAAAATTGAAGAAAGTATTTTAAAAAAGGCGAGAATCATTAAATATATATTTAAAAAATGTAAATGAAAAAAAATGAAATATTTAAAATTGAAAAAAAACATTTGAGAACTGAAGAAAATAGTTGTAGAATTGAACAACTGAATTTAAATTTAAAACAGTTTTTATAATCGTAAAAAATTATTGAAAAAAGTCGAGAATTAAAGAAAATTTTTAAAAATAATTTTAAACTGAAAACATTATTAAAATTTTTTATAAATAATTAAAAATTAAAGAATTAAATTACATTTTTAAGGAGACAGACAGATAATTGAAAGAAAAATTACAAAATGATAAAATTATTAAGTATTAAAGAAAATAATTGACAAATGAAAAAAATCTTGGAAACTATCAAGAATAATTAACAAGAGAATAACGAATCAATTTAAAAAGTTAAACAATAGTTATAAAATTTTGAGAGAATAAATGGAAATTGAAAAAATTGTTCAAATTAATTAAAAATTGCGGAAAATAAATGATAATTGAACAAATATCTGAAAAACCAAAGTAGTTTTACGCTAACTCCCCACCCTCCACACTATGTGTTACATAGTTTTTTTTTCATAATGCACTTCGACGGCATATGTAATTATTGTCGAATTTCAAGAAAGTCAATTATATCACACTCAAATTATCTGAATAAAATTTTGTGTTCTCTACATTACAGAAGCGTTTAAAATCAACAAAGCTAATAATTCTAAATCTAAAAATAAATATATTCTTAAACCATTGTTTATAATTTTCTTTTAAAAATTGGCTAACTCTGCCTTTTTCATTAGGATTTTAAATTACCTGCCGTCTTTTAAAAACAAAAAAAAATAAACTGTGGTCAATCTTCCTCTCTCCCAAATAGCTTAGCGCGATTATTAAATGATACAAATTCAGAATTAAGTAAAAAATAACTTTGATAAATTATATATTTAAATTTGAAAATTAGAAATAGGGGAAATAGGGGACAAATCTTTAAAATAGGGGAAATAGGGACAAAACTTTAAAATAGGGGAAAAAAGGGGAATAGGGGACAGTCTGTGATCCCTGAAATAAACATTATTTTTAGCGTAATTATTTTTGTGACCGAAGGTCACCAAAAGTATTTATGTTGGTTCTTAAGGGTTTCCAGTGGAATTTCCCTTTGACATAAATCAGACTTAAAAGATCCAATAAGTTTTGAGTGAGTTAATGTTTCAAATACTATCTGAAAACGCATTGAAATGGCCCAAAAAACTCAGTGATTTTCGCCAGTGAGTTTATATTTATGCGCACTTGTAACACAAATAACTATTTTGGTAGAAAGAAAAATTCTTCTTATTATTAGGTTCTATTAGTATCAGAAGTTTTTCTTAAAAATAGATAACGTTATTCTTTATCTAGGACAATGATCTTGGCGCTTACTTAAGCTTCAAATATTCTTAAACCCAGTTAAATAACCTTAATAGTAGAAAATCGTTTCTTCGGGTTTGGTCAAAAAAACAATTTGTTTTGTGTACTTTTTCAAGGGATATTAGGTTTTGATAAATAAATCACAAAAAATCTCACTATGCGGCTATTCCCTTTAGATTAATTTGTTTCTCTATTGTTTTAATTTTTTATTATTATTCAAATTAATATATAAGAAAATATTAAGTGTTTGTCTGATTCTTCCTGTGTACACGTAATATTTATTTTGCCAGTAATCAGTACAGACTTAAGACTCTTAATCTTGTCTCGGTCTTGACACTGTTGTCCCCATAAAATAAATAAATATTTTATAAATAAAATAATCCCCATAATATATAAAACGAAAACTATTTGGCTAATCGAATCAAAACTTTGCTTGGAGAGGTATTTTTTTGTATAGATTATGAAAATGTCGTCAAACATGTTATAAAAGTTAATAATTATAGTGTTCTCAAAGAAAAAAACAAGAGTTTTTAGCAAAAATGTTATATCCCCCCTGCTGCAAAAACTATTTGCACTACAGTACTACCGTAAGAAATTAAAACTTACTTCAGTCATATTTTCGTAAAATCGAGAAAATGTCAAAAGACCGTTTGTCTTTATTAATAAAAATAATTCTGTAATCAAAAAACGGTCTAGCTCATGACACTTTTTAAAAGAAAAACTCTGTCAATTCGAGTTAAGGTTTTCGCTTTGAAACCAAGGCTCAAATTCGACTACGCTTTTGGGAACAGAGGTGCCCAAGTTGACTTGACTGAATTATTGTTTCTTATTTCACACGATATCTACGACCTTCGGACTCCTTAACTCGAGTTGTTATACTTTTTGTTCAGTATTTCTTCATTCTCTGGGTTTGCGACGATTTTTAGGGTTTCGTACCGTTCAAATGGAACCCTATTAAAATCACTATATGTGTCCATTTTATCACTTCCTCTAACTTCCGAACTATTTGAGATAGAGAATTAAATTTGGTCCACATATGTAATTTGACTTTGGATTTACGAAAATGATATAGAAAACGCGATTGAAGACTTAGATAGGTGCACTGAGAAAATAAGCCTCTAGCCAATTTCTAGGTTAAGGAACTCTGAACAAAACAAACAAGATACCGGCGATCACAACCAAATTTCAAGGTTAACAGTAGCATTTAATCTGCTAATAATAAACAAAGAGCTTTGCAGGTGCTATATCGACAACCTCTCACTGCTAAACTGGATTGGAATCGATGATCATAAAATTATCAAGGAAAAACTTTTTTTTTCAAAGAAAGCGTGCCCTTCCCTTAGCGCCCATAGTTTTTGACGAAGAGGGCTGAATTTTGGTATGCGGATGTAGTTTCATGTGCAAAATAAGCAAAAAATTTGGAAAATTTCATTGGAGCTAATAATCATACACGGTGAGCTTCGTTTAAGTTCAACCCAAAGTGCATGACCCTTCTCAGGTTTTTTTTTAAATCAGTTCGATGATGCCTCACGATCATTTTAAGATGAAAATTAAAATAATCGTTGGAGGGAAACTCAAAATATATTGATTATTCAATTTTTTTTGTAGGTTATTGAAGATATTTTCATTAAAATACCGTTTATTAAAATACTTAATGATTTAAAAGCTATAATTTAACATAAAAATAGATTTTTTATAAGAATTAAACCATTTTGATTCATAGAATTAAGAAAAATTTAGAAAATAGTTGAAAAAATGGAGATTTTCTTAATTTATTTAAACTTTACTCCTCTATAGAACGTTATTTCATTAAAGTGATGCAGAAGTGAATTAAAGTTCACAAAATTTCCTGTAAATCAAAAAAAAACTCTTCTACCTATCACCGTTACCAAAATATGGTCATTTGAATTTTAAATTTAATGGAAAAATAGTTAAAATTTAACATTAGGTCTAGATTATTTGGTGACATTGTTTTCGTAGAACCTTACCTCAATACCAAAATTTAATACGTTTAAGAAGGTTCAATTTTGAACAGTTTCAAATTTAAAAAAACTGATTTATCTCACATACATCGAAAGTTACATTGATTTAAAGAATGTCTGTTTGTATAAGAGAATTTTAAGTGGTTTTTAAAAATCTATTTATTTTGCAAAATGCAACATAATCATATTAACAATGTTTCCTTCTTTGAAAAGTAAATAGTAAGGTATAAAGATTTGGTAACATACCGTCAACTGGGGTAACTTCGGACAAGCAGGCTAATTCCGGACACTTAAAATTTAGCTGTTACCAACTTCACATTCTTTTCATTTCTTTAGATCACGTAGTTAAAAAGTTTATAAAATTAAAAATGCGATTTAAACTATTCGATACAATATTTTTGCAATGAAATTTAAGTGTCCGGAGTAAGCCTGCTTGTCCGAAGTTACCCTACCCGAGTCGAAATTTAAAGTCTGTTTAAGACCTAATAAGACCTAGATTATTTAGGACTTAAAAGAACCTAATCAGGCCTTACTTTCGTTAAGTTAAGACCTGTTTAGGACCTGATAGACGCTTGAAAAGTCTGTTTTCAGCACATTTTAGGCGTTAAACAGGTTCTAATTATAGGACCTGCTTTGAGCCTACGGGTTCTACTGTCGGTACTATAGGTTCCCTTTTTTCTGTGGTACGAATAAATCTGTTTTAATTCAATTAAAATTATTATAATAAATTCAAAAACTATTGTAATTTAAAATGATCTAATGTAAAAAATGTAAACTAATTTTTAAAAAAAGTATTTTCAAGATAATTACTGAATTACGCGTAACCATGTGTTGAAGAGGGCTGGAAGACTTGAACTCTCGGCCATAGAGTGTACTGTGTATTTGTGTGTGGAGCCTTCGACCTTAGGAGCCGCGCATTTACGCACTCGACCAAGGGAGGCTGTGCTGCTATAAATTTAAAGAAATTCTACCTCTAGTAGATAGATGAACAGGGCCCCAAGACGGACATTTGGTATTCAATTTTTGTTTAAGGTGACAGTGCCTTATTCTTTTTGTCATTTTCGTTGTTTGTATAGACGAAGTTTTTGATGCACATTTTGTGTCTAAAAAAGTTTTGTTACAGTTTTTTCTTAAGGTGGTAAAGTTATTTAAATTTGTGATTTAGAATAAGTAATTAGTTAACTTTATAATATTATTTATTTATCGTATAATAATATTTTAAAATCATTTTACTAATATTCTGTTTGTATACCTTTTTAAGAAAGTGTCCATCTTGGGGTCACTTTTTTTAGATTGAAAATTTTACCAATTAGAAAAAATGCTTTAAAAAATGTTTATGTTTAAAATAAAATTTTATCTCTGTGGCCTTAAGTTACCTTATATATTGTACTTTTATCTAGTATAAAACACTTTAATATATTTTATTCGGTTTGGAATGTAGAGCAATAAATCGAAACGGTGTCCATTTTGGGTCCCTCTCCCATACAATTTTTATGCTCTCTGCATCTGAATTAGAGATTTTCTGCTAATGATTTAGAAAAAAAAGTTACTATTAAATAGTAAAAAATAAAACTAATTTTTAGTAGAAAACTACTAATTATGAATAAAAAACTACTTATTTGAAAGTAAAATATATATTAGTTAAAATAGAGAAAGTATACTTTTCAATTAGTAGATATTTCCTTTTCAAATTAGTTGTTTTTTACTAAAAATTAGTAACATTTTTTACATATTAGCTCATTTTTCTCTAATTCGTAGAAAATTACTATCGTTAGGCGGGTATGTTTGTTGCACAAGAGGATTTTAATGAATAAAATCTTTCAATTGAATTGTTTAAGTTTGAAACTTGGTATAAATATTTTCGGATATCTAGACTACAGTGACTACTGAATGAAAATTACTTAATTCTTTTTCAGAAGTCAGAAAAAAATTCGAAAAGTCGTGAAAATCAAGCTGAAAATTTTCAAAGTTCTCAAACTTCTGTTTAGATCTCCAAAAGTTAAAAAAAAAGTATATAAATATTAATGATAATTGTTGGCATATTAGTTGTGATGATGTATACATGAAGCGCTAACTTTTTATTGCATATTTTAAGAAAAAAATGTAAAAAGCTGAAAAACTAGGATTTCGTGGGTTATTTTGTGGATTCTTTAAAATCCATTATTTTTCAAAAATTTGTTCTTTAATTAGTAAAAAGGACTCTATTGATTCTTTTAAAACGTTTTTGTCTTATTTTTGTTATAGAAAACGAGATAGAAGCAGTATTTTGCTAATTGCTGAAATAAAAAATCAGCCACGATTTTACTAATAATTAGTTATTTTTAGCTATTTTAAATTTTGAGAGTAGATTCAGTTTTTTAAATAACATTGATATATAAATTATAAATTGTTTAAACAAATGAGAATTACATATTAGAACTTTGGAAGAAATATGAATATTTTGTCAATTTATAATTTTAGTAAAGTGGTTGAAATATCATAAATCAATCAGAAACGCAAAAGAGGGTTTTTCCCGCTTGACGTCATTGAAAGAGATCTTGTCAGTACATTTAAGCAAAATGTAATATTTAAATAATAGAATAGAACCTATTAGGTCTTAATAAGGCTCTGCAATATCTGTAAGGTTCTAAAAAGACTTTTGGGCTTTCGTTTCGTGGAAAGAAATAAAACATTTAAGGTGAAAGCAGGTCCTAACCAGGATTAATATAAAGTATGATTTCTAGTCCAAGTACTAAGAAGTACTACATAAGGTTTTAATAGGTTTTGTTAGGCGTTAAACAGAACCTATAGGCCTTACAAGAACTTAAACAGAACTTAATAGGTCCTCATAGATGTTAAACAGACTTTAAATTTCGACTCGGGTAGTTGACGGTATGTGAGATAAAGCAGTTTTTTTAATTTGAAACTGTTCAAAATTGAACCTTCTTAAACGTATTAAATTTTGGTATTGAGGTAAGGTTCTACGAAAACAATGTCACCAAATAATCTAGACCTAATGTTAAATTTTAACTATTTTTCCATTAAATTTAAAATTCAAATGACCATATTTTGGTAACGGTGATAGGTAGAAGAGTTTTTTTTTTGATTTACAGGAAATTTTGTGAACTTTAATTCACTTCTGCATCACTTTAATGAAATAACGTTCTATAGAGGAGTAAAGTTTAAAAAAATTAAGAAAATCTCCATTTTTTCAACTATTTTCTAAATTTTTCTTAATTCTATGAATCAGAATGGTTTAATTCTTATAAAAAATCTATTTTTATGTTAAATTATAGCTTTTAAATCATTAAGTATTTTAATAAACGGTATTTTAATGAAAATATCTTCAATAACCTACAAAAAAAATTGAAAAATCAATATATTTTGAGTTTCCCTCCAACGATTATTTTAATTTTCATCTTAAAATGATCGTGAGGCATCACCGAACTGATTTTAAAAAAAACCTGAGAAGGGTCATGCAGTTTGGGTTAAACTTAAACGAAGCTCACCGTGCATAGAGTTGTCAAGCAAAAACCACGTTTTTTGGCCTAAAATTCATAAAATGACTTCGAGTGCTGAAATGTTGTACACAGATGTAGTTTCACCTGTCGATTGCATAAAAAATATTTAAAAAATGATTAGAGATAATGATCATAGCGTTATAAAGGAAAAAACACAATTTTTAGCCTAAAATGCATTAAAGTGACCCCCCACCACTCTAGCATCATAGTATTTGAGCCAGTTAGATGAAATTTGGAACAAATGTGGAGTTCGAAGTGTAGATTGCAAGAAAAATATGGAGAACCTTTTTAAAGGCGTCTTCTCTCTAAATCTGAATTAGTGGTTTTCTACTAATGAATTAGCGAAAAGTGAGCTACTATTAAAATAGTAAGAATTTTACTAATTCTTAGTAGAAAACTACTAAGAATTAGTAGAAAACTACTAATTTTGTAGTAAAAAACTACTAATTAAATTAGTAAAAAAATCTACTTTTTTTAAAAGTAAAGTTTCACTATTTCAATTAGTAGTTTTCTACTAAGAATTAGTAGTTTTCTACTATATGAATTAGAGAAAAATGAGCCATGAATTTGACTAATTCATAGTAGAAAACTACTAATTCTTAGTAGAAAACTACTAATTCTTAGTAGAAAACTACTAATTCAGATTTAGAGAGTTAGCACACACAGTTTTTAAATTACAAAAATTCTTAATTTAATAGAAAAATAGATTATGTATAATAAGGAAGGTAGAGAGATACGAAACACTTCAGTTTTAAGGCGAGTGTAACTCGCACTTGCTCAATTTTTATAACTATTTTTTGCAATAAATAATTGAAATAAACAAATTTAAATAATACTATTAAACTCTTTTTTTTCCTTACGAATTCATTGATACCAAAAAATCATTTTTTGTCAAAATATGACTTTCAACTAAGTTTTTCCTTTGTACGGCAGAGTACTCAAACTGTACATAATTATGTATTTTCACTTGAAAAACTCAGGAAAGTTGTAGAGAAAGTAATTACAATTGTTTTTCATAGTGTTATCAATGAAAAATTTTATTATATAATAATAAAAATAAAAAAGTTTTAATTAAAAATTTTTTATGCTCTAATTCCGTACCTTATGCTAGGGCTCAGGCTATTGGACTTAGAAAGGTCTATAATAGGTCAAAAAATTAGTTTTTTGTGTAGAGCACAAAACTTGTAAAAAGAACGTAATTTGAATTGATTTTAATTATGTTTTAATAAAAAACTTAATTATTAAAAAAAAAAAAAAAAATTTGTAACTAAAAAATTTTTTTAGCTTTGGAATCTGCATTTAACTGCGTTATCAAAAATTGAAATTAATGATCGGGAAAAACGATAATTAAAAATCACGAAATGCATGTGAGAAAATTAAAGAAATTGGTACTTGAAAAAAACTTACACATAATACGTTTCGTGTTCAAGAAAACGTATGGGTCAGTGAGGTTGGTTATGACAAAAGTGGGAATACATCGCAACTTGCTAGATGTTTCTCTTTTCTAAAATCTAGTCGAGCACAACCCTTCTGTTTTGCATAAAGTTTGTTTAAATAATTAATTTTTTTGCAAAATTAAAAACAGCATATTCACTTTTAATTACATAATGAAATTAAACTGTAACATTTTTAATTTTAAAACAGAGTTCGTAAGGCAATCAGCTTTTCTCAATTTTCTCAGTTTCTCATGCAACGGAGATACGTAAGTTTTTCTTTAGTAAGTTGGTCCTTAGACAAACATTTCACTTCATTTTATAGAGTTTGTTATATACATTAAATTTTTTCATAATTTTTACATTTAATTATCTTTCATAATCTGTAGGTAAAAATACATAATTGTACCAAATTTTAGCACTCTAACTCAAATAATGTCAAAGTTAAGGGGGAAAATTTTTTTTTTTCGAAAAGTAGCAGTTTTTCTTTTTGACAACGTTTTGACTATTAATCCAGATCATATTCACTATAATTTTCCTGTAATCTGCACTTAAAAGTACATTAGTAGAACAAATTTCCATAGTTTCTAGATTTTTGAACTTAGGTTAGGTTAGTTTCTTAGGATTTTTCAATACTTAGATTTTTTGCTAAAAAATCTTGTTATTTTCTTGACAATGTTTATGACCAACAACTTCAACCATGTTTTCTATAATTTCCCTGTAACCTACACTTGAAAATCCATAAGTGTACCAAACTGGAGCTCTCTGTTTGTTAATACACCAAATATTTAGGGTTCCAGACACGAATTGTAAAACTGAAAACCTCATGATTTACTCGATTGTCTGTCCAGCAAAATCATTACTCACTCATTGAAGGTGATGTTCACAGCATTGTCAAGGAAATAACAAGATTTATTTTTGTAGAAATTCTTTAAAATGACTGTTTCTCCCGTATGACCTTTCAAACTATTTGACTTTTAACGTATAGAAAGCAATCAGTTAATTATATATAAGTATAATCAATTATTATCAATCAATTGTCTCGAACACTTCCAGCAAAGATAAACACTTTTGGAATCCAGGTTTGAAGAACATATACGGGAACACGTACCTTTTCTTTTAAATGTTGTATACGTACATGTTATTACAACTGATATTAGAACAATGACCATGTACACTGCAAAAACAGGTATCTTAAACTGAGACACCTATTTTTGCAGTGTACATAAACATGTATAGGGGAGACCGAGGAGGAAAATAACAAAAATCAGTTTTTTGATGATAGCATTAAAACTATTTGTCGGATAAGTTCTGTAAAGATATTAATCGAAAGCTTGGACTTTCACCTATTAAATAAAATTAAACATTAATAATAATTTAATAGTTCACTGCAAGACTTTTTAATCAGCTCTTTATTTGTTACTTTCCTCCTCACCCCTAAGGTGGAAAGTAACAGCACGAAGGAGGAAAGTAACACTTTAAAATTAAGGCCAGCATTTCAAATATAAAACTGCTATTAATTTAGATTATTTTTATTATGAACATATAAAAAGACAAAGTGATATTAACTACATTTTGTACATAATTGGCAGATATTTTTGCACTTTTTTGAAATCAAGTGTTTTTGATCTATTCCCAGGCGCGCAGGGACGATGTTTTGAGGCTTTATAAAGCTTGACTGAGGACTGGTCAATATTGATTGAGGATTGGTGAGTCGGAGGAAGCAAGACTCGTCCAAGCTAGAATGTAACAGCGATTCAAGCCTGACGCTCCAAGCTTGGTTGAGGATTGGAGTCCAAGACTCAATCAATGTTCGGAAGTCCGATTATAGCTTCGTCAAGCCTGATTCCACTGTCGCTTACAGAAGACAGAACGTTAAATAATTATTAATATAATAATATTCTTGTTGTATTATGTTGTTAATAATGATAATTCTTATAATTATAATAATAATAATAATATTATTATATTATTATTATATATTATATTATTTATAATAATAAATACAATAATAATATTATTATTATCATTTTTTTTTAATTACTGTACTGCTGCAAATTATCATAAAATTAATAAAATAAAAAAAAATTTTAATGTTCATCTATAATTATTTAAATTGATATTCTTCAAATTGTTTTTTTTTATAATTTAAGATTAATTGCACATTTATACACTTAATTATTATCGACCTAAGTTTAATTAACAATTTTAATACATATAAACACTTAACCTATGAAATAAAATTTCGCACGCTCAAGGGGGGATCGAACCCACGGCCCTATAGACGAATTCGCTCGCGGTGAACGCACGCTATTAGTACCACTCGGCTACGACGGGTAGTTGAGAGTCAATAGAAATAACTTTGTGAGGTTCAGACCTGGATTATATGCTATTTACATTTTAATAGTTCTGGAACATATTGATAATAAAAAATAAATGAATAGAATTTATTTATCCTTCGTTTATAGGTTTATACTGATATACAGTTCATACAATCCTATCTCCTAACTTATTAATATTTTATAAATAAATATTCTTATACAATATTTGCAAAATATGTAAACAAAATTAACTGATAATGATTAATTATTATTTAATTATTTATAACTTTAATTTAATATTATTATTTAAAAATTAAATATTATTTAAATAAATAGAATAGAATTTATGTATCCTTTGTATTTACTGATATACAGTTTATACAATCCAATCTCAATCCTAACTTATTAATATTTTATAAATAAATATTTTTGTAAAATATTTGCAAAATATGTAAACAAAATTAACTACTAATTTATCATTTTTATTTATAACTTTAATTTAATAATATTATTTAAATAATTAATTTCAATAATATATAATACAAAAGTAAATTATGCACTGAGAGAAATAGATGGTAAGAAATTTACTATCTTTGATGGTTGAGAGGTTATGTTACACTCTACCATCAGAGATGCTACACCGTACCATCTAAATGCTACATCGTACCATCCAGATGCTATCCCGTACCATCTAGATTCTTGTCCGTATACTTAAGATCAGATATTGTATCTGGTACCATGTAGATGGTACCCCGTACCATCTATTTCTCTCAGTGTAAAAATTGTTTATATATAATGTATTGAAGGGCACTTTTATTTAAATAAAGAAATTTATTCATTTTGTATAATTAAAGTTTTTTTGAAATGAATGATTTTACAAAATTACGCTATCGAGCACGTAATCATATCTTCAATATTTTTCAAATTTGAAAATTGTCTTTAAATTATTTCGTTTGGTTATATGATTCTCTGAAATTTATTTTTTTAAAATAAGAAAATAATTGTTTACAAATTTAATTTACTTCTAATATATCTTACAATTAAGTAAAATTACATAATTTTTGTTTGTTTATTTATAGTTTATTTTATACAAAATTAATAGTAAATATTCATAAAATTACTAAATCTGCAGCAGTTGTAATATTTATTATTTAATTAATAATACTTTTTATATGTATATACTTTAATATATAAAAAAATATGTAATATGATAAGTTGAGCAATTGTGGCACAGTTGATTCAAGCTTGAATCTAGATTGGATGTTCAAGCTTCGCGCTTGAGGATTCAAGCAGTCTTGAATCAAGCATGGAACGAGCATTGGTGTCCAATCTTCAACCAATATTGAACGACAGTGATTTAAAGACTGTTCCCAGTCTCGGTTACCCACTCTGGGTGTCAAAGCTAGAATCAAGCCTCTACCCAGCGTCAGCATTGGTTTCTCGCGCCTGGGTTTAGTTTTCGTTGAATAGCAATGACATTAAAAAAGCACCGTTTCGTAAAAATTCAAATCAAAAGTACAATATTTAGTCTTTAAAATATGAAATAAACATATAAAATCACATAGTTATAAAAAAGGAGGAGGTTTATAAAAATAAAGCATTAGATGAGGAGGAAAGTAACAACGTGTTACTTTCCACCTCATCCCTCTTTTCCTTGGATTTCAAAAAACAAGTTTAAATTACACAAAAGTATTTTGCATTTTTTAATTATGCACTAGCACGACTTAAAGATAAATAAAAAAGCTTCAAAAAAACGAAAAGCATATTTAAAATATCTATAAAATCAAAAAAATATGATATTTTGAAAATTTAGGCAAAAACTTACTTTTGACGTAATTTTTGCACAAAATGTCAGTATCAGATATATAGCTTCCTGTAGACTCCTAACATAATTTAGGAGAGTTAGAGGGGGCAAAACTGACTAAAAATTATTTAAGGACTATGTCTGTCCGGTCATTGGTTCAGAAGTTATAAGCGCTGTTACTTTCCACCTCTGTTACTTTCCTCCTCGGTCTCCCCTACATGTTCACATATTAAAAACACGCACGTGTTTATGTACATGAATAATAATTTCTCATTCGCATGAACATGTGTACTTGTTCATGTAAGTGTATTTTCAACTGGAGAATCATTGGATATGAGGCATTTTTTCTGTAATGTTTCAAGTCATGAACTTAGTATCTCAAATCAAAGTAAAACTGTGGTTAATCTATCTATTAGTAGTAATATATTGTACCTCACAATTTTTAATTTTTTTTTTTAATTGATTGAGTTATAGAGGTTAAAATATTTCGAATTTCGTTCAGTATTGTTTAAAATTTTAATTTATGCAACTTGTAGGAAAGACCAGGGCTACTTGTCGCACTTTTCACTCTTTGTTATTAACTCTGACAATTTTGTAGTTATGAAAACTATATCTATATAGCACAGAAACCTTACTTGATATTTCAGCTTTAATTTAAACAAAGAAAGTTCTAAAACATTTCATACTTTCTTTTTAAGAACAGTTTATTTGGAGTCATTCTAAATGGATTGTTAGGTTATAAATAGTATTTTTATGGGCATATCTATACGTTTGAGTAGAATGGGGGTGACTACCCCACCTAAAAAGTTCATCTTGTTGAAGTAAAATATAATTTTTGCAAAAATTTATGTTTTAGTGTAATATGTTACCTCCCCCCCCCTAACCATGTGATGCGCCAAGTAACCCCGAATTGGCCTTTGATATATTTTCTTAATTTTTATGAATATTGTAAATATAAATCAAAATTTTTTTATTTCTCTTTCAAAATAGATATTCAGAGCTCAAAACTTGACTTTTGATTTTTTTCTAAACACATTTTTTAAAAAGATATAACAAAAAAATGAAGCCTTTTTAAATTTACTTTTGAGTTCCAAAATCAGACATTTTGACCTATAATCCGAAATAATCAATCAATAACAATGAAACTACGTACAAAGTTACAGTTCATCAAGTACATTAATTTGAGTAAAGAGGGAAATTAATTCGACTTTTTACCTGTGAATAAACTGAAGTGCGTCTACCAGCCTCTGTGCCAAACAGCCTCGGTCTTCCCTACATATATTTTCAAAAAAATTAGGATCAAGTGATTCTTATAGACTTTTTGAAGATCTTTCGATTGGTAAATTTTATTTTTTAATATTTTCAATATATAACCTTGATTTTGCAGAATTAAAAATAAATTTGCTTTTTTACCAAAAAGCTTTTTCCTATGAGCATACCAAATTACAGAATGATGCTTTTTTTGTTTTCGAGATATTAGACGTCAAAGAATGCGTTACAGTCACTTGGTCCTAATCTTTTTAAAGAAATGTACAAGTAGCATAAATTCAAATTGCAAAAAGTAATATTGCAAAAAATTCCAAACATTCCAACCCCTAATATTTTAATCCCTATGAATCAACTCAGTCAATGTTTGAAAATTAAAAAAAATTTGTGGGATAATTAATGTTACTACTAAGTTAATATTTAACCCCAGTTTCACTTTGATCCGAGACATTGACTTTTTGACTTTGGACATTATAGAAAAAATGCCTCATGTTCAGATATTAAAAAAACTACGGTATATATGTAATAAACGCAAAATGCGAAAAAGTGAAATTTGAAGAAGATTGGATGGAGTTAAGCCTCTTTCATTCAATTCAAATTTATTTACAACTTATGTAAAAAACTTATTCAATGTTTTTTTAATATTAAGAATTATTATTTGAAAATGTTAATTTTTGGCACGTTTTTCCTAATATCTAAATTATTTTATTTAAATTTGTTAATAATTTCTGGTTAATGTGACTGAATCGTTTCTATATCTAAAGTGATTCTATTTTACAAAGAATTAAGATTTTTCAAAGATATTTCTAGGATATCAAGTGCTTACAAATTTAAAAAAGGTAGTACTTCCGTATTAGGTATTAAAGTTTATATTATTAAATTATGATGATAATTAATGTAGTTTACAGTAGAATTTAATTATTTTATTTAAAAATCTTAAACTTTGACATCTGGCTACGAAGGACACTAATCACGTTCTTAATAAGTGATTTTGTGTTATTTTCGTCGAGTCTTACACGGGTTTCTCAAATCTTGAAGTAGTTAACTTGCGATTTTATACATAGAACAGATGAGTCAACAGATTAAGTTATAATGCGTGATTGACAACTTTCTATAAACATTGGAAAATTTATTGATTTTTTTTCTGTCATTTATTTTTTTTATTTAAGTTGGGTATTTATGCAAAAATAGGTTATATAATTTTTTTTATTTATTACAAGTGATATTTCCATTTACTCTGTAAAGCTGAATAAGTGAATATCCACTTATATTGTGTATGTCTACAGTCGTCCACGTAGAAAAATATGTGCATATGTACACACGCATAAATAAATAGTCGCTTATTGAAAGTGTATATATGCACTTATTTTTATAAGTGGACTAGTTTTTACTTATTTATATTTAGAGTATAAATATTCATATAATATATTATACACATTTGTAACTTTGTTTTAACTCTTTAAATCCGAATGAGTCAAAAGTTATCAATTTATTTCAATATGGAATAAGTGAATATTCACTTGTTCAGATCTAAAAAAAACTTCATCGAAAGTATCAAAAATGTTTACTGAGATAATAGCTACAGTTTATCTGTTATTTGTGTTGATACTTATGTTGTAACCGACCCCAAGTAATTATACTCAGTAGGTCATGCTCTTAACTAATTAGGCTTCATTTAATTTGTTAATTTTTATGTATTAAAGCTGTTGAGAACTTTCAGTGTAATTACTAATTAACTATCATTTCTTACTTCATAATTGTTTTTATTTAACAATGATAATGTTACCAGATTTTCTATTTTTAGAGTCTGCAGGTTTTGTCCAACCGACTTTCTTAGATTACTTTAATCTTAACAGTCTTTTTGCTTTAGAATATTAATGATTACATACACACTAATAAAAAAGTGCTACATTAAAAGTATAAAATGACTGTTATAAATAATGTTAAATTTTCATTTGTTATTAAGGGGCTATACCAGTGTGACACTTTAAAAAAATCGATTTCTTATTTTTTGAAAGTTTATACTTTTAAAAATATCATATTACAATTTTATGGTCGTATCTAAAATATTTTGAGAATTACAGCGTTCTAAAGAGTGACCACTCTCGTGTTTAAGCATCTAAGCAAAAATGGATGAAAAAATTTTACTAATCAAAAAGATTAATTTTACTAGTATTTTTTTTTGCATAGTTTAAAATATTGAAACAGAAAATTCTTCGAAATAATCAGAAATAGCAGATTAATGTAGTTTATGGTAAATATAATTTTATTATTAAGAAATTGAGAATTAAAACTTTAAACGCGTTTTTCTCAAAACGACATTTTTCGAATTTGCTGAACTCATAACTGAAAGACTATAATTAACCGATTGACTTGCCCTTTAGACACAATATTTTAGACATGTTTTGCCATACCACAAACTAGGATATTTGTGACTGGATCAAAACTGTCAATTTGGTATCCAAAATTCAGTAGTAGGAGCACCTCAATTTTCACTTGTCATACAGGTATTGCTCCTTAAAGTCAATTAAGTGTTTAATTAACAAAATAATAATAATTAAACAATTATTACTTATAAAAATGATTATATTTATATAAAAAAAATGGACTGCTGGAGTTCAGAAACTGAGCAGCTGTTACCCATAACCTATAGTCAACCCCTGTAATATAGGTTAGTATGCCTCGTGTACAATATTTTTTTCCGTGTACTTTAATAGTATATTAAGCAACAAGGGGTTAAAGGCAGCCATTTGTTTACACAAACATCATTGTAAACAAATTGGACTGACTTTAAACCCGTGTTGCTTACGATACTTTTTATTCCGAAAGCACAAACTTGGTGCTTTTAAATGTTTGTAGGTTAGGGTCTGAATGCATTCACTTGTTTGACCGTATGAAAATGGCGGCCATTTTTGCCCTGTGGTGAGGGCAAAAGCGCTAAAAGCGCCATGTTTGTGCCTGTGGGATAAAAAAGTTTTTTCAATCACCGTATGTCCGCTTTTTGTAATTTCTCGGTAATTTTATTATTTCTCGCGAAAACACTTCAATCACGCGTCCCGTATATATTCTACTTGTCATTAATAGCGATAATGGCGTCCATAGGGCTACTACACTGTAAAAACAAGCAGGGGCGGCTTTAGACAAAGTGTTCGGGAGGGGCGATATATGGGATAGAAAGAGATAGCACTATAGTGCTCTCTCTCTCTCTCTTATACAAATATAAGATTCTCGGGGGGGGGGGGGCGGTCGCCCCATTCGCCCCCCCGTAAAACCGCCAATGAAAACAAGTGTCTTACAAGTGTCTTATTTTAAGACATAAGACGTTTAGAAAGCGTCTTACAGATATTTTTAAAACACTTTCTCAATGGTTTAAAATTAATAAAATATATCTTAAAAGTGAGGACAAAATAAGACACTTGTTTTTAGAGTGTATAGTTCTAGTACAGTAACTTACTGCTAGTTACAAGCAACCAATTTCTAGCCCACGGGCACTTTAAAAAAAATTAGAACGTCTCATTTCATGTCATTAAAGTTTTGGATTGAGTCCAAACCCAAAAATATTTATTTTGAATCTAATATAACTAAATATAAATAATTTTCACACCACGTTTTCAGCTAAATACTTTATTAGACTAGCTATTTTTAGTACATTATTTGTGATTGACGTTCGTCATCGACTATTTTTTATTCAAAGTTAAAAACTAAACCTTACTATGTGTAAGATTTTTTTTCCTAACAAAAAAACCTGAACTCATATTAACCCGGCGAGCGTAAGGTGAAACTTCGTAACACGGAGCGTAAGGTAGGGTATTTTTCACCCTGTAAAGATTTTCTATTTGTATATTAAAAAAAAAGCGTGAAATCTTGGAAATTTTTTAACACATTTGTTTTATATTGCCTATCAATGTCATCCATTAATGTTATAATAAGGTAAATGTCCCTATTTGTAGACACGTACCAATTTGTGCACAACTGAGTTCAAATGTTTAAAATAAATACCACACAATATAAAAATAATATATAAAACAAATGTTTTTAATTTTATCTTTTATATACTTCGTCTTGATTTATGTTTCATGATTCTTGTTCACTTAGAATCAAAATCATTTTCAATTCAGAAAAGGATTGGCTTCATTTCAATGCAAAAAATTATTTTCATAGAAGAATTAAAAACTAATTTTTTCTTTATTTATTTTAGTAAAATTCTTAGTGGTGCACTAATTGGGACATTTACCTTAAATCTTTCATTTGTTTAAACAATTTATTATTGCGAGATTGTAACATTGCCAAAACTAATATAGAGAAAAGTGAATTTCTATAAATTTGTTTTAACAATTGAAAAATTAATCGTAACAATAGTAAAATACATTATTAACCTTTAGTAAACAATTACAATGTTTAAACCTAATGATTTAAACTTTCTTTTACAATATACAAAGAAAAAAATTTATGGTGTGTTTTATAGTCAGCGTATATGTGTTCACAATTGTTGTAAATAAACAATAAGAAATGTAAAAAAAAAATTTTTTTTAATCGTTATTGCTTTGTTACCGTGATACGTGCCCTACCTTACGCTCGCCGGGTTAAACCCGTTCACTCAGAAAAAAATTTCTTTTCGACAACCAAATTTTGTTTGAATCAACCAAAAAAATGCATTGATATACAGTTAAACAAATGTTTGGTTTATATAACCAAATAATTTGATTATACACATTTGTTTGAATTAACCAAATGGTTTATTACAGTTGACTAAATGTTTTGTTTAATACAACCAAAAAGTTTGTTTAATACAACCAAAAAGTTTGTTTCATACAAACAAATTAATTGTATTAAATTTATTTGGTTTGTTCAAATAAATATTTTAATATACACAATCAAATGTTATTTATTTTTCTTTAATGTTTGAATTTCCTAAATAAATATTTTATTTGTATATTATTAATTAATTTCCAATTTTATATTTATATGATTTCAAAGTAATAATAATAATCATCATAATAAACTGGAAATTAACTGATAAATATGCAAATAAAATATTTAGAAATTCGGATGTTACAGAAAAATGCATAACAGTTAAGCATTTTTAGAAACAACATTTTCTTCTCTTCAAGGTTGTTTTCTTACGAAGCGTTTCTCCGTAGAAGAATCTTTTACTTCCCAAATTAAAGAATTGAAAAGTCACAATAAGTCATTCAAATGTTATAAGCACAGTTAAACACACGATGTGGTCGATGTGTTAAACATAACCTGCAGGAAATCAAAATCTCTTTTATACACTATAATAACCTAAAACACACTATAGATTACTTTGTAGGAAGTTTCCACGTAATCCAATTTCTGAAATAAGAAAACAACACTTACTAAATTTATAAAACACAAGTTATAATAATAGAAAAGCACTTTATACGCAACGACGCGATTGACATGACGCTTGTTTAAATGCATCTCGAGTTTGACTGTATATTATATCTATTTGAATCAACCAAACTTTAATTGAACGGATCAAAACATTTGGTTAAATAAACCAAACTTTTTTGTTGACTGAAATAAATGGTGCTTTATTAAACACTTATTTTAGTCCAAAGAAAGAGTTTGGTCGAACGAAACAAATACATTTAAATAATAATTTTTTTTCTGGAAACCAAGGCATTTGTTGCAAGAAACCAAATGCTTATTTAATCTGATAAAACTTTTTTGTTGTATCAAATGAAATAAGTTAACTAAACGGTTTGTTTAATTGAACTGAACTTTTTTTCTGAGTGTTGTGGCTCGTTTTGAGACGCTGCGGAAATAAGATTTCCTTTTTTCTTGTTAAGTTTTAGTCCAAAATATGAGTTATCAGGTTTTTTCTGTACTTTTGTAATTCAGAAAGTCTTGTCATTACCAAGTTTATTTAGGAAGCAATAAGACAATCACTTTTTATTCACTCAAAAAACACTCCGATATATTTTTGTCGAGTGTAAAAAATAATACGTTTCTCGTTTAGTCGTTATGATTTGTTACTAAAGTAATAATAAACTCGTAAAATTTGCTTTGCGAACTCCCTGCGAACTTCCTGAATAGTAATGTGGGGTTTTTATCAATTATTTATGTTTTTTTTATGAATTAACTATACTTTGACTTTTTAAGAAACGCACGCTTATTTATTTTTTTTCGCAATTCTAACGTATTTAAAGTCTTACTAACGAATAAAATATCTAAGCTTGGGGGGACTCGATCCCGCGACCCTACATTTGCAAGACGGATGCGCTAACCACTACGCCATGTAGTGTACGTAAAGTAGTATAATTGAGTCGTTGTTTAATACAAATATTGTAAACATTGAAATTTTTTAATACGACTTTACCTATAACACATGGCGTAGTGGTTAGCGCATCCATCTTGCAAGTTAAGGGTCGCGGGATCGAGTCCCCCCAAGCAGGAAATTCGCAATGCGAACTCGGTGCAATATAATGTGCTGTGTGGGACCTTTTTTTGTTACTGAATGAGGGAAAATTTGTTGTAATCTCTATTTAAAATGATAAACAATTTAAAAATTATACTTGTAAAGAGAAATGTCTCTGAAGTTTTGATCTTTCCTTTGGACAAATTTGTTTTCCATATAAATATTTGAAAGAATTTTCGGTCAAGTTTGAATATGGATAATGTTAAGATAATAATTTCATTTATTTGAATGTTCAGAACTATAAGTTCATAAAATGGAAACAATATTTGTCTGTTGTCACTCACCTTGTCCTTTTAACTTTAGTGAATGTAAATATAACATTCATACGATTAAACAGCTGTTTATGTTTTCTTTTTGAGTAGTTAGATTCGAATCTATAAAAATGCGATAAAAAATTCATCACAAAAAAGACTTTAATATTTATCAAATGTTTGTCATCCACAAGTTTGTTTAATGTGATTATAAACATAATTCAGAGTAGCAAAGAAGTTTTTAAGTTTCATATATATTAACAGTTATATACGATAACACTTTTAATTATCAAAAATGTTTCCTCTATAAGTCAGTTTAAAATGATTTAAACATAATTCAGAGATTTGAAAAGATTTCTAAGTTTCTTGCCAATGATATCTTAACAGTTACAGACGGTACGTTGACTTGTTTTCAAAAATTATATCTTTTCATTCTATACATTGAACACAAAAGAGGGTCTTTGAACGCATAAAACACTGATCGAAGTCCAAGCTTTTGTCTTCTTAAACGTACCTACATTGAAGGAAATGTTAAAACAAAATTTAAAAATGAATTTATAAAATGTAATTTAAGTTTTATAAAATGAGACTACTCAAAAACTACTGGAGAAAATTAATAAAGTTACTTTTAAACTGTTGCACTTAAAAAAACAGATTTTAATAGTGACCATATTAAATCCTAGTACTAAATTTCTTGCATTAAAAAAAATTAATTTCAAGTCGAATTGTGAAATACTGAAAAACCGAATTACAAACTTATGAACTTATGTTTGCTTAAAAACTGTTTAAAGTGAGTAAACATTTTTTATTTTGATAACAATCTTTAAACCTTTGTGAATAATTCCTTAAATAGGTGCCAAGAATAATTCTCAAATAAAGAATTCCATTTTTTCAATGAGTGCTAAGATTTTTAATTTATATATTTCATGTAATTGAATTTCATTTTAACCTTGTAATGATACATTTTGATAACTTTTAATTTTTCTATTTTCCAGGGATGAATCAGTGAGAATAGTGAATCTTCCTGACTCTGTGGAGGCAAAGCAAACAGAAGATGTAACGTCGGGAACGTTAAAACGTAAGAATCCTATTCGTCGTAAAATGAGAAGATATACATATTTTAAAATAAGGAAGCTTCACAAGTATTTAAAAGATATAAATCGAGACTGGGATTTCATAAATAATAGAACAGTTGATAAAAAATTGTGTTCAATATTCTGCAAGCATAGGCACCAACATAAAAAACGTCGTCAAGAAAAGGTGTTTCTATTAAAACTGAAAAATAATTTTTAACTTTTACAAAGTATACACAAAGTTATTAAGTTTTTTATTTTTGCGCAATGCACTTATCTACATTCTACATTTTTGTAAGCTTTTCCTGATTTTAAAGTTAAACATAATAATCCACTTGGAACACATTTTGCTATAATGTATTCTCATTATTATTTATTTGGTTTCATACTCACATGTTCGAACCACTAATAAGATAAAAAGAACATTCAAAAATAATATTTTTAATATTAATATTAAGAGCAATTACTGGTATAGGCAAAATTTGCTCGTAACTTTTCTCTTAAAATATTGAATATTTTGTCACGAAACTTGGTAGAATAATTACTTAAAATATCATTAGAAAGGATTCTCTGATCCGAGTTTGTTTGAATTGTGGCTCAAAATTAATTTTTGAAAAATTTCTTATTATTCGAGAATTTTCTAAAATTAATTTTGTGCCAAAATCCAAACAAAAATGTGAAGAAGAAAAATATATTAATTTTTGAAGAAACTATCATCTCATCCGCGTACGATATAATAACATTATTATTACTTAAATGCATGGTCTAAAAATATTATAATTTCACAACAGATATTTTTTAATTCTGTTGCAGATTATTACCATTGTTTTAATAGATATTTTAACTTTTTAAAAACTACGTTATATTAATAATTTTAATTTCGGATAAACATTGTAACAATCCAAAATTTAAGAAATTTTTTTCTTTGCAATTTTAATATTGAAGCACGGAACTTTTTTTTTTCTTTTGCCTGACTAATTTTGGAGAAAATTAAAGGATTAGAAAATAAAATTAACAGAATACAAGATGGCGGATCTAATATGGCTGACAAATTTTTGAAAATTCCTTGAATTTGCTCGAAATTTGTTACTCAGGAGTTTTTGGGGTCGCTGATTACGAATCTGAAGTCACATTTTCAAAATTCAAAATGTCGGATCTAATACAGTGCCGGCCTTAGTTACCTTCGCGCCCCTGTGCGAGAATTAGTATGGCGCCCTTTTTAGTGGTTTTTTCCTTCTTCTTATCAGTTTTAACCTTTTTTTTTTAGTTATCGAATTTTTGTGAACCGCCCCTTTGAAAACCATGGCGCCCCATAAAACTTAAGCGCCCTTGTACGGCCGCACAGGCACGCACTACCCTAAAGCCGGCACTGATCCAATATGGCTGATGAATTCTCGAAAATTCCTTGAATTCGCTCGAAACTTGTTACTCGGGGGTTTTTGGGGTCGCTAATTACGAATCTAAAGTCCAATTTTTAAAATTTAAAATGTCGGATCCAATATGGCGGACAAATTTTTGAAATTTTCTTGAATTCTCTTGAAACTTGTTACTTGGGGGTTTTTGAGGGGGTCGCTGATTACGAATTTAGTGTGATTTTCAAAATTCAAAATGGCGGAGCTAATATGTCCGATCACTTACATTGCAATACTTTCAAACTTATTGAAAATGAATTAATATAAGACGCGTAAAATGTGTCAACCAACAGAGCTTCAAAGGTGAGATTCCCTCATTTCTGATTCTCCAAAATATGCATCATATGTTCTGTTTCTTGTTTTTATTTTTTAATTGAGGCAGTTGGTGCAGAAACCGCACAATCCATAAATCGTAATTGTTCAGGAATCAATAAAAACTATTTTTCTTGTAAATGTGAGAATTTTTTTTAATTGTGCGGTTTGTATTATTTTCTACTAATCTATAAGTTTAAAAATTAAATATGATTGATTTATGAAAATTGAAAAACTGTGAAAAAATGAACCTCTACTGCGCTGGGGATCGAGCCCAGGTCTTTCAATTGCCGGTCGAATGCTCTAACATTGAGCTACGCAGGGTCACTGGTTACATCTTCTTACAGTCTTTTTCACCTATATCGGTGTCATTTTAGTTTTAACTATTTCAAATTTTCCCTGAATTTTTTTTTTGGCCAATAACTTTGACGTCAAAAATTCAGGGAAAATTTGAAATGTTTGATTTATATTTTAATTAATATAGGGTATAAAAAAAAATTAACTTTTGGACTTGTGCGGTTTCTGCACAAAATGAAATGGAAAACACAGAAAATGTATTAAATCAAGTGAAGTATCACGGTTTTAGTAAATTTTTAGTAACATTTATTAAAAAAATTTCATTTGGATGATTTTTATTAGCATTTTTTAAATAATAAACATTTTTTAATAATCACTTTCCAACATTTTCTTAACAATTATCACATAACTCACTATTATTGTTTTCTACCTCGCTTTCTACCTCGCTTTCTACCTCGCTATCACAAATAAATATTATTTCATCCATTGCGTATCTTTATGCGCAGCTTGGAATCATGGACTTGTGCTGTTTCTGCACGAAACGAAAATTTGTCTATTTATTTTAAAGGGTTTAGAGTTTAGTAACATATGTAATGTTTTAGTAGATCGTAGAGCTTCATTTAAAGATAAATTTTCCATAAAAAAAGTAATTTTCGAAAAAAATGGACTTGTGCGGTTTCTGCACCAACTGCCTCAATTATAAGACGGGTGTGTTTTTAGAGAATCGGCAGAGTTGTCAGTGGCATAACAATAGGGGATGCAGGGGAACTGAAACATCAGGGCCTCCGGGGGCTAGAGGCCCCCCAAAAATGAAACAGATTAAATTTTTTTTTTTAGTAGTCAATATCGCTTTAGATTCCGAGAGGCCCAAAATTTTTTTTCACATCAGGGCACCGAGTTTTCTAGTTACGCCACTGAGAGTTGTCCACCCCACATAACCTTGCAGTACGGGCAGCAAGGTACCGGATAGCAGGTTTTCACATCCGACGTAAAAAAAAGTACTTGAATTTCTTCATCTTTTTCTCTGTTTGCGAAACAAAAAAAATTTAATTTGTTTTCAATAAGTTTAAAAGAATTGCAATTCTTTTGGAGGACCAAATTGGCTCCGCCATTTTGAATCTATAATTTCATAAAAGAAATAGGATTATCTGTAGGTTTAATGGAATTTCCTGAATATGTTCTTTTATATATGTTACGTACCAAGCCCGGAATTGTACAGACCGCGAAGTGTACAGCGATTTTTGTACTGAGCGCGGTTGGTACAAGGCATTTTGTACAGAGTTGGAGTTCCCGGGCTTTGTACAGAGATTTCTGTACTGATCGAGCTCGGTACAACGGTTTTTGTACAGAGCTGTAGAAATTTATTCCTAGTCTTTTTTATTCGAAGAATATAACAAACAACTAATTTATATTAATATATTTAATATAAAATTAGTAATTTTTTTTATTATTCTTATTATTTTTGTATTATAATAATTATTATAATAAAATATTTTTAATTTTCGGAATTATTAACTTTTGGAAAAATGGTAGGGAATCGGAGAAATCATTCTTCGTGTATACAAACGATTAAAATGTTGTTTATTATTGACTCTTGATTAGTACTGTAGAAGCTTTACTCGACGGTACATTATTTGCCAATTCAAATTTATCATGGATTACACTAGAATGAAAAACGATTTTGAAAATAAATTAAATAAACTGCCTATTATGGAAAACTCGGTTGCAATAAATAATGAGAAAGTTTATAATGAATTTAATTTATAGTGACGCACGTTTCACACTCACTTAAAAACAATAAAATAATTTGGCGAGTAATATTAGCATATTTGTCCTTTAAATTGTTATGCATTTTGTGAAGACCACCACACTGAGAAAAATGAGTTAGCTACTATATGGATAGCTACTTTTTAGCTGTGGTAGCTAATATTTAGCTGTTCCAGCAAAAAAAATTAGCTGTGTAAGCTAATTAATAGTTGTGTTAGCTAAAAAATTAGCTATCCATATAATAGCAATTAAAGTTAGCTAAGGTAGCTAAGTCTTAGCTTTGGCTTCTAATTTTTTTTCTCCGTGCATGACCATTAAAAATGTATGTAGATTTCAGTAATTCGAAAATTTCATCGTAATGAACAAAATATTTCACACTTTCATTGTCATTTTTATTTAACGGAACTATCAATTTTTTTTCTTCACCAATTGTTAACACGTCATACTTTTTTAAACGGCGATAATCATTTGAATTTTTGTTTTTTTTTTGTTTTTAATTCCAGCACTTTTTCTATCACTTTATTATAAACTTTTTCATTATTTATTGCAACCGAGTTTTCCATAATAGGCAGTTTATTGAATTTATTTTCAAAATCGTTTTTCATTCTAGTGTAATCCATGATGAATTTGAATTGGCAAATAATGTACCTTCGAGTAAAGCTTCTACAGTACTAATCAAGAGTCAATAATAAACAACATTTTAATCGTTTGTGTACACGAAGAATGATTTCTCCGATTCCCTACCATTTTTCCAAAAGTTAATAATTTCGAAAATTCAAAATATTTTATTATAATAATTATTATAATACAAAAATAATAAGATTAATAAAAAAAATTACTAAGTTTATATTAAATATATTAATATAAATTAGTTGTTTGTTAAATTCTTTGAATAAAAGAGACTAGGAATAAATTTCTACAGCTCTGTACAAAAACCGTTGTACCGAGCTCGCTCAGTACAGAAATCTCTGTACAAAGCCCGGGAACTCCAGCTCTGTACAAAATGCCTTGTACCAACCGCGCTCAGTACAAAAATCGCTGTACACTTCGCGGTCTGTACAATTCCGGGCTTGGTACGTAACATATACATAAAATAAAAATCTCTAAAGCATTTTTCAAAATTTTGAAAATATTTTGAGTTGTCCTAAGATCAAAATTTTGGTCACTTTTTTTTAAGTACATAACTTTTTTAGTTATCAATTTTTTTAAATTACTTAGAATCAGATGTCAATAAAAAAAAACTGCATAAATTTTTTTTTTATATTAGATAAAAAGCTTTAACGCCCAAGGTTTGGTTAAATTTTTAAAATTCAATGACACTTCCGAAGATTTAAGTGTGTGTTGTTCTTGAAAATGAACCATCAATGGTGTTTAACTTTGATACTGGTTTATTTCTTAGGTCTTCAATTCAGATTTTTTTATTTAAATTATAAATTTACTTAGCTAAAAAAGTTCATTGTGAAGGAAGATTGATCAATTTTTCCAAAAATGTTAAAAATAAAAAAATTATAAAATTATATATTTTTTGTTAGTTTTTAATTTTTTTTGATAATAATTTTTTTTGATATAATTAACTCCCTAAACGAAATACATAAGACGACAACATAATTGACTTTAATTATTATAAGGGAAGCTTGCAATGAAAATTTCCAGAAAGCCTGCCTTGGGAACTTTTCAAAAACTTCACTTGGAACCTTCTCAGAAACTTTGCAGAAGATTCTTTTAAAAAATGCTCTTGGAAACTTTCTTCGAGTACTTCCCTTGGAAACTTCAGCTGAAACTTTGCAGTTGTTTTTTAATTTAAATAATAAATAATTTTATAATACACTATTACGTAATTTTTAAAATCAACCATAGCAAATCTCTTTAAATGAGATTAATTCTTAATTATTTGATACTATACGTCACTGTAAAATTGTCAGCTTTTAAACTAAGAAAAAGGAGCATCTCTATCTTAAAAAATTATTTATCATTTAAGTTAAAAAAAGTAACTGAACGTTCCCAATGTGTGTTTCCTGGAACTTTCCAGAGAATGTTTTAGAGAAGTTTCAAAAAGAAGTATACGGGAAGACTTCGGGAAGTTTCCAAGGGATGATTCAAGGAGGTTTCTGGAAAGTTCACAGGAAGTTTTCGGGAAGTCTCCGGGAAAATTCCAAGGAAGGCTTCCAGGAAATTTCCAGGAAGATTCCAATAGAAGTTGACAAGAAGTTTCCAATAAGTTCCCAAGGAATGTTTCCGGAAATTTTCCAGGAAGTTTCCAAGGGATGTTTGCGGGAAGTTTCTAAGAAATATTTTAGTAAAGTTTCCAAAGGAAATTTCTCGGAAGTTTCCAAGGAAAGTTTTCAACGGATGTTTCCTATAAATTTTCAAGAGAAGTCGCCGGGAAGTTTCCAGGAAGTTCCCAAGAAAGTTCCCAAGGAATGTTTCCGGGAAATTTAAAAAAGTTTACAAGCTAAGTTTAGGGAAGTTTGTAAAAGATGTTGTCGGGCAGTTTACATAAGATATTTAAGGGAAGTTTCCAAGGGAAGTTTGTGGAAAGATTTTAGGATGTTTACAAATGAAGCCTCTGGGAATGTTTCCGGGAAATTTCCAAGAGTTTACAAGGGATGTTTTAAAAAAGTTTCCAAAGGAAGTTGCCAGGAATTTTTCCGGAAATTTACAAGAAGTTTTTAAGGAATGTTTCTGGGAAGATTTCAAAAAGTTTCAAAGGGGGACTTCAGGGATGTTTCCAAGGGAACTTTCAGAGAAGTTTCCAGAAAGCTCGTAAGGAATGTTTCCAGGAAATTTCCAGGAAGTATACGAGGGATGTTTATTGAAGTTTCCAAAGGAAGTTTCTGGGAAGTTTACAAGGGATAATTAACGGAAGTTTCCAAAGGAAATCTCTGTCGGAAAATACATGTTGTCATAAATACTTTCTGTCAGAAAATACTTTTGGTCAAAAAAAAGTATTTTTAAGAAAAAGATTTTAAAAAATCATCATAGAGCTCTTTTGCATCTTCCATTATCACAGAACTGACTATAATTTTAACGTCATTAGCTGTAAATATATTCGAAGTTGCAATCGTTAAGATTGGAGGAGAGGTTGCACAGGCTGCAAGCGGCTGCCCAAATGTAACCGCGTCTGAGATAACGGGGTTCATGACCAAAAAAATTTTTTTCACAAAAATGCGTTTAAAACATCATTTAGGAACAAAAATATAGTATAAACACATTTTTGTGAAAATCTTTTTTTGTTCATAAGCCTCGTTATCTCAGACGCGATCACATATTTGCCAAACGATCCATTTCCTAAAGTGGTTGTTTTTTTAAAAAACGGTGATACCTAATGTGTATCACACATCACTGCAAAAACAGGCTCATTTTTAAGACTCATTTTTTTGGTCATTTTTAAGATATATTTTCGAGTGTCTTAATTTTAACTAATGAGTGTACGTCTTACAAAATTATTAACCAATGAAATAACTTGAAATTACTGTAAGACGGTTAATAAACGTCTTATGTCTTAAAATAAGACACCTTCAAGACACCTGTTTTTACAGTGATTTCTTACAGTATTTAGACTGGAGAAAAAAGACACTGCTGTCAACTTAGGTACAGCCATATCCAAAGATCACAAAATCACAAACAACTAAACGATACGCATACGAATGTCTTTACAACCAAATAAAATCAGAACGTAGTTATATCATGTTTCTTTTCGGATATTATACGTTTTTTATCCGACATCTATAGCAGACGGACAGTATGCTATCACTGAGAAAAATTTCTGGTAAAAATCCCAGTGCTGTTAACTATAAAAACGTCATAATTGACAGTCTCCTAAATTTTACCGTGCTGTCCTACAATTTAGGTGACTGTCAGTTATGGCGGTTTTATAGTGAACAGCATAGAAAGTTTTGAAATTGATTAAAAAAAAACAATTTTAGTTTATGCGACATATAACATGTTGACCATAATCATTTGACATAAGACCGGAATTAAATTTCTTGTAAGTCAACGTTTATGACAGCCAAACGTTAATTTGTCATTAGGAACATCATTATAAATCAAAATTATTTTAATTTCCATGTTTGTGATGTAATGCAAATCTAAATTTTAAAATTTGTAGCCACTAATTGAATATGTAACAAAAGAATTCCGTTATATGTAATAGTTTCTTTAATTTGAAATCAAGTTAGAGTTTAGTTTTAATCATAAATGAAAAAATTAATTGGAATTAACTAATTATAATGTTTGATTACAGATTCTCGTTAACCTAGTTGCTTCAAAGATTCAACAATTTAAAGTTGGGACCACGTCACCAGAGTTAAGTAACACAATAGTTATGTTTCCATCCAAGACTTATTACGGTTTGGAAACGTCTCCACATGGTTTTGACTACTCGAAAAAAGCCAGTCCGAAACACTTTTCGTTGACAAAGGTTCCATTGGATAGTAGGTTTCTTCATACTCTTCAGACAAATTAAGTAAATAAATAATTGAAAGGAAAAATCATAAGATTTATGATAACATATTGAAGATTGCTTCGATTTTAAATCAATAGTAGATTCACTCCTGTCTAAAAAATTGTTTAAAAACGGATTAAATCTGAAACTAGTCTCATAATGTGCTACAATTCATTGAGATATACGAATTCCTGATTCGCACACTGTTTATAAATTATGCATTCGACTCTACATCGGAAGACCAATTGTAGTACACGGTGTGCGAAACAACACAATGTTAAATCGTATTGTTTTAGATCATGACTTTTTATATTAATAATTGTAAATACAGTCGGGACTTTCATGGATGCAGACACTTTGGTTGCAGTCAGTCGGAAGAGAGGATATACGATGAGTTATAAAAAGAAAGAGGGGAGGAAATTTGTGACTCAAAATCCTCGCCTGTCGCATTGTCTCTAGCCTAATGTTTACTGTTTTCACGATTGCATACCACACCCGAAGATTGCAACCATAAGAGTCCCGACTGTATTACATGAAAGGCAATTAATAGTTTCTATAATAATGAATGCGAATGAGTGCATATGTAAATTAATTTTTGTGAATTTAGTTAAAAATCAACTACACAAATAATGAGCAGTTCTTGGTTCTTGCATTATTAGTCAAAATATTTAACAAAGAAATATTTTTAAATATAAAACTATTGTTAAATTACCTCTCTGCGGTAATATCATTCTCAATGCAGGTTTCCAGAATTGAGTAACTCAAATTTCATTTTCAACCTAGCTGGAAAAGTTGTATAGAATTTTAATAGAATGATTTCACAAAACTTTTCATAGAAGTTTTGTAGAAAAAATTATTTGAAATATGAAAATACATGTAAAGTTTGCAGTATAAATATATGTATACTGAAAAAAATGGTAATGTTTACCAGAATTTTACCAAATTCAATGATTCGTTAAAAGAATTACAATGTTGCAATAGTTAAATTAATTAAAAAAGTTTAGGTTACATTGCAAAAAAGTGGTAGTTCCAACTACATTTTGTGGCATAATTTACTATGAATACACGGAAAGAAATAATTCATTAAATATTCAGGAACTTTGTACTTGAGTTTATGGCAAGCAAGGCCGTAGCCAGAAAAAAATTTCGGGGGGGTTTTGTCAACAAACAGTCAAAGTGATAACCTTTTTTTTTTTTGAAAACTTGAATATCTGTCAAAAAATTTCGGGGGGGGGGGTTCAAACACCCCTATCACCCTCCCTGGCTACGGCCTTGATGGCAAGGAAGGCAATTCAGTAGTAATCCAAACCTATGTATTTTAGGTATATGATGAACTAGTTTGTGAAAAATTCTTTTTGATTAGATAGAAAATAAAATTTATATTTTGACTTTTGTCTGTCCCATTTCAAACATACAAACATACCATTTACTATAACCATTTACAATTACCATTTAATATAACCAATTGCAAGGTAAATTTAGTCAGAATAACTTTACTTTCTTAACTAATAAACTAAACTACATAAACATAATTGATTGTACCAAAAATGTAGTTATTGCTACCAAAAACAATTTAAGCTATGAAATATAGTTGTTATGATGAAAGTGGGGTTTTCAGTGTATATCATCTATTCTTAGTCTATTTATAAACTTCACATGTATTTTCATATGCCAAACAACTTTTTGCAGAATGTTTTGCAGAAATTTCTACAAAAGTCATGTGGAAATTCTATAAAACTATTCTCTAGGAATTCTAAAGAATCATTCTATAAATATTTTATATATTTTCTCCAACTGGAAAAGTAAGATGCTTTTTTAAAGTTCGAATAAAAGTTCATTTCTATTAATTTGATAAAAAAATACTAAATTTGATTTAAGAGTTCAGCTAGTGATGCATGCGAGAGAGAAGTCTTTTCAAAAGAGATCGAAAAAAGTGAGAATATCGTAAAAGAAGTGAAAACAAATAAGAAATAAATGAAAAAAATTTGGCTCTTTTTTATAAAAGGCGTATCTCTTGAATGCATTGCTGTTAAAGCCAATATTGAATAACAATATTCAAAGATTGGTAGAAAAGTGATTACAATTATAAGTTCGATATTATACAAATATTTATTAATTATTAGCAAATTTATTATTGATATGTATAGTAAAAATATAAATAATAAGAGCGTTTAAATTTAGGTTTTGAGTTGAGCCAATATCTGATCAATACATGATATAAAGTTTAAATTTGGGCGTAAGCAGACCAAACTATATTTTTTAGTATTGATGTAATACCGGCGTTAGTAATAATTTTTGTTGTGCTAGCTTCCACGCTTTATTAAATCTTACAACAATTTGAAGTTTGCACTGGAAGCGTACCGGATTTTTCGGTTCTTTCTGTGATGCATTTTTGAATGAAAAGAGACTTTTTAATTTTAATAAGTATTTCGAACGCAATATGTGGCGCTTGTAATATGCGTTCCTCTGTGACTTTAATAATGATTCGCTTTAATGACTATTGATCTCACTAGTTATAATTTGTCAAGTAATTGTACATTGTTTTATAAGTTTTCAATATCTACAAACATATTATAAAAAATTGACAAATCTCGATAGCCTATGCTTCTTGTTATCGAGGTACTCAAAAGGAAGCAATAAAAATATTAAGTATTTAACAATATGAGTATTTTTTTCCCTCCGTTCCGTTTGAGTAGCCAAAGAAATTTGAATTTGTCAAAAATTGCTAATGAAATGACGAAAAGTCGTCCACTAATTAAATTTGTAAAAATTTCTACTAAGAATTAGTGAAATATCACTAATTGTTAGTGAAAAACTACAAATCGATAGTAAAAACTACAAATCCACATTTGTAATAGTAACTAATGTGAATTTGTAGTTTTTATTAGTTAGTTTTTTAATTCTTAGTAGAAATTTTTACAAATTAAATTAGTGGACGACTTTCCGTCATTTCATTAGTAGTTTTTGACAAATTCAGATTTAGAAAGAACCTATTACAAACTGAAGACTTACATTTATGTAAAGTAATTGTAATTCATTTGATGAATGAAATACAACTTGTTAAAAAATGTATAAATATAAACAAAAGCGATTGTAAAATGTAAGGAGAAGCCTTTTTAGATAATTAATTTAGTTGTTTAAGAATTAATATCTAGATTAGGGTGGTCCAAAAAAGGTCGATTTTTAAAAATTATAAAAACTGTCGCAGCTTTATATTCTGCAACAAAATACAAGGCATAACTCTTTTTTTATAATTTTTTAAATTAATAATTGGCTTGTCCCTGCGACTTTTTGTCTCTTATGGGAATTAACACGTAAAACAAGCAATTTATTTTCAATCTTACTTTTTCCTGCTTTGTTGATTTCCTATTGCAATGTATTTCCGTAAACTGTTAGGTGACAATTAAAATATTTTATTGAAACAAAAAAAATTTCCAAAATGATATATTTATAGTTGTTATTCAGTTAGAAAAAACCTAAAAAATCATTAAATAGGCAGTTTTTAGAGGCAATTTTTTACCAGTAAATATAAATTAATTTATTTAAAATTTACATGAAATAAAAGTTTATTCTATTGACAATATTACATGAAAAAATAAAATTGATTTATAAATATTAAAGGGACACATTCTTGAATTAAAGTTTACGGTTTTTTGCCCGTCGTCGGTTTACAGCCATCATTATGAGCGAAACTGATATAGGCCTGTGCATTGCTACTGACAAAAGGAGAAGTAAAGAGTCTAGGATTGAAGTCGACCATTTCTACTTACTCAGAAGCAGGTCTATTGTATTTTTTTCACCCGCAAACCCTTTCCAGGATACAATTTAGATTATTACCCATAAGTGAAATACGACGGATAAGTAGAAGAAGCACTGAGAACCTTTCAAACCCTAGGGACAAGTCAATTATTAATTTAAAAAGTTATAAAAAAAGAGTTATGCCTTGTATTTTTTTGCAGAATATAAAACTGCGACAGTATTTTTAATTTTCAAAAATCGACCTTTTTTGGACCACCCTAATCTAGATATTGATCATTAATATCTGCGATAGTGAACTATACGACAAATATCTTAGATATTTAAATTTAGCATCAAAAGATATTACCCCCACAGCACCGAAAATTTCCTGAAAATTTATTAAAGATTTATTTGCAAACTTCGGAATATTTAGGTGCAAAGCTTAATGAAAATTGTGTAAAGATTTAAATGTCCCGATTAAATAAATGTTTAGCGTAAAAGATGACTGAAGATTTAAATTAAATTTTCGTGAAATTTTCGTCGCGAAAGTTTCCTGAACATTTAAATTACATTTTCGTGAAATTTTCATTGCGAAAGTTTCCTGAACATTTAAATTATATTTTCGTGAAATGTTCGTCATGAAAGTTGACTGAAGATTTAAATTAAATTGTCGTGAAATGTTTGTTGCAAAAGTTGATTCAACATTTAAATTAAATTTTTGTGAAATGTTTGTCGCAAAAGTGGATTAAACATTTAAATTGAATATTTGCTAAATGTTGAGCGAAAAGTTGACCGAAAAAAAAATTATATTAAATAGAAGGGGAACAATAAGTAAGTTAAACAGTAATTAAATTAATATAAACACATTTATTGAATATTATTATTTAACATTTATTTTAGTTTTAATTTTCAGTAACAAAACAAAAGAAACGCAACAAACAGGAAATTGTAAGTTGAAAGATTGTATTAGATTAAGGATTTGTAAAACGTTACAGAATCTTCAAAATTTTGTTCAATAAATGTGTTTATATTAATTTAATTACTATTTAATTTACTTGTCCCCGTTCTATTTAATATAATTTTTTTTATTCGGTCAACTTTCCGCTCAACATTTAGCAAATATTCACTTAAATGTTCAATCCACTTTTGCGACAAACATTTCACAAAAATTTAATTTAAATGTTGAATCAACTTTTGCGACAAACATTTCACGACAATTTAATTTAAATGTTGAATCAACTTTTGCGACAAACATTTCACGACAATTTAATTTAAATGTTGAATCAACTTTTGTGACAAACATTTCACGAAAATTTAATTTAAATCTTCAGTCAACTTTCACGACGAACATTTCACGAAAATGTAATTTAAATGTTCAGGAAACTTTCGCGATGAGAATTTCACGAAAATGTAATTTAAATGTTCAGGAAACTTTCGCGACGAAAATTTCACGAAAATTTAATTTAAATCTTCAGTCAACTTTTACGCTAAACATTTATTTAATCGGGACATTTAAATCTTTACACAATTTTCACTAAGCTTTGCACCTAAATATTCCGAAGTTTGCAAATAAATCTTTAATAAAGAGCATAGCCGGTTAAGTATGTAAAATCTGCCCCCGCACCTATTGTGGTCATATTGCTGTCACAATTTGGCATTGCTGTGAAAATAATTTTCACAAAATATTAACCCTTAAATCCAATTTTTGGGGGAGATATGGAGGGGGTAAGTAAAATTGAAAAATGTGTTTTTCTCCAAAACGGCTTATTCGATTTCATTAAATAAAATATATGTTAAGGTAGTCAATGAGACTATTAAGAAAAAAAAAAGTTTTTATTTTTGCACAAAAATTACAATAAAAAAAAATTCTCAAAATTTTCAAAAAATTTTTTTTTTAATTATTTTTAAGAGCGACACTTACAGATTTCAGCTGATTTATTCCCCAAAGTATCCCCAATAATAAAAATTTTTTACCTAATTTATTTTCGAGGTGCGTCATAGTAAAAAAAAATAAAATATGACGTGCTCATGGAACGTTACAGAGTAATAGCCATTGGCGGATCCACGAGGGGGGGGGGGGTCATGGGGGTCATAACCTCTTCTGAAGCCTTACATATAAATGAGGCATTCTTTCTCAAGTGGGCCACCCCCCCTCTCCATTTCAAATTTTATCTTAAAATATTTTATAATAGCTCAAATTAAAAGTAAAAATCTCTGCTTTTTAAGGCCGTGTGGCCCTTTTTAATTATTTTAAAAAATTCAAAATGGCGGATACAATATGGCGACCGTAAAATTAAAAATCAATGGAATCAGCTCAAAATTTGTTACACGGGGGTTTTGGGGGTCGCTGATTACGAATCTGAAGTCTGATTTTTAAAATTCAAAATGGCAGATCCGATATGGCGGACGTAAAATTAAAAATCAATTGAATTAGCTGAAAATTTGTTACTCGGGGGTTTTGGGGGTCGCTGATTACGAATCTGACGTCAGATTTCCTGCGTGAGTTCCCCCAGCCTCTCATTTTCGGGGTGCTTACTGTATGGGTACCCTTGCTCCCTACTTTTTGCAATGTTTGTTATGTGATGGCTATTGATTTTCACATTTTTTTCTGTTTGAAGCTGTTTAATGTTAATAGTTCTAACATTACAAATTATTATCTGTATTTATTTATTCATTTCAAAAATGTAAGTCCATTAAGGGCATTGGAGTATCGCTTTATTAATAATTCCTTTTGTGAAAGCACTGTGAACGAATGACATTTTTGTATTTGTGAAATAGCTGGTGCTTTTTCAAATCTGCAATTTAAGAATCTCTTTTTTCTATTATGTTCTATTTTAGTGAAGAAAATAACAGATATAGTTTCAAATTTTTTTTTCTCCCAATTAAAAAGAGATGCAGGATTCAAAATAGCCTCTGACGGCTTAGCTAGTAGACTTTCACGTGCTGCTTCTCTTTTGAAAACTGCACCTACACCATCACAAGCGCCTTTTCCGTGCGCGGTAGCATGAAAATGCCACTCAGCGCTAACATTGAAGTCTTGCATGTGATTCATTAAATTACAAATTTGAAATCGATTTTTGAAGTGCTGTTTTGCACCATCGCTGAAGTAAATAATCTTTTTAACATTCAGATGTTTTTTTATTTCAGGTAACAACAGTGTTTGAACAGTGTAAACAGCTGATGTATCGTGAGTTGTGCTATCTGACAGAAACACTAAGCTCTTGTGCTTTATTTCAGAATTTTCCAGGTAGTAATAAACAACTGTGAACACGGTGCACTGATCGTTGTTGTAATGGAAACCTTGTGACGCGTCTTGAACCACATATTTGTAGTTTTCAGGAAAATCTAGTGTAACCAATACTTCACCAGCACATAGGTTTGCTTTTCTGTTTTGAAAGTACTGACCTTGGTTTTTCGCTATAAAATCATGTGGTTTTAGAACCAGCAGTTGGTCACACAACTGTTCAACAAATTCTTCCGAGTTTAGAATTTGTGTTTGTAAAAAAGATCGGTCGATTGACGTCCAAGAACTAAATGTCACATTGAAAATATTATTATCTTGTAATAGTTTCAACATAAGTCTCGAAAATTCCAAGGTATTTGAACATTTTGTACATTCACCTAAATGACACTCTGGTCTTTCTTCTTCACACATAATTAGTTGTAGACAATCTTTGTAGTCTGATATAGGTTTTTTCATACTCTGTGTGAGATGTTTCACGTTAATTGAGTCCAACTTCAGTTTGACATTTTGATGCGACGTGCACACACAAACGGAATGTGTTCCAGCAGCTCCCATCAAAATGCAGTGTCTTGGTCGAAGTTCAGCAAATTTGCTAAAGCTCAAAGAGAAATCCTTATTTCCTTCTTTTAATTTATTGAACAATCCTTTCAAATCTGAAAGCAATAAACGTTTTTGAACCAACTTTCTTACCCCATCAACTTTTACTGAAATAACATCCTTTATTCCTGGCAATATTTTACCATTGACATCATTATTGTAAAATTCATCCACTTTTTGAAGAGTTTCATCAGGCAACGGTTTCCCAGTCTTTGCTGTAGTACTTGAAAGAACACCATTCAACTGTCTCATTTGTGTGAGAGATAACATTATAGTGTCTAAATAATTATATTATATTAGCGAGCGTTCACAAATGACGTCACGCATTTTTTTCAAATTTTTTACCCCTCCCCCCTCCTGTCACGTTCTGTCAAGTGAGAGTAAACACCTACCCCTAAAAGTACATCACGTTTCTTGCCCCCCCCCCCTTATTTTTATGATAATTTTATTTTCAACGTTAATAACAAAAAATTCAATAGTAATACTTTTCAATCCGTTTTTTTATTTTAAATTTGCGGTCATTTGGGTTTATTACTGATATTTGGTTAATAAATAGATTATACACTGTGATTAAAATATTTTCTTATTTTTTGCACAACAAATACATTAAGGACTGTTTCAAATCATATACCTCGAACTTTAAGTATTAAATACTACATATTAAACATAAAAATAAAATTTCGTGACGTCACGTTTAGGACGACCCCCCCTTCCCCCAAGTCACGTTTTGTCACGTTTGATCAAGACTCCCCCCCCCCACCCCTCTATAGCATGACGTCATATGTGAACGCTCCTTTATTTAAACGGTCGCCATGTAAGTTTTACGGTTTAGGCGATAGGTCCCCCAGGCGCGCAGGGACGATGTTTTGAGGCTTTATAAAGCTTGACTGAGGACTGGTCAATATTGATTGAGGATTGGTGAGTCGGAGGAATCAAGACTCGTCCAAGCTAGAATGTAACAGCGATTCAAGCCTGACGCTCCAAGCTTGGTTGAGGATTGGAGTCCAAGACTCAATCAATGTTCGGAAGTCCGATTATAGCTTCGTCAAGCCTGATTCCACTGTCGCTTACAGAAGACAGAACGTTAAATAATTATTAATATAATAATATTCTTGTTGTATTATGTTGTTAATAATGATAATTCTTATAATTATAATAATAATAATAATATTAGTATATTATTATTATATATTATATTATTTATAATTATAAATACAATAATAATATTATTATTATCATTTTTTCTTAATTACTGTACTGCTGCAGATTATCATAAAATTAATAAAATAAAAAAAAATTTTAATGTTCATCTATAATTATTCAAATTGATATTCTTCAGATTGTTTTTTTTTATAATTTAAGATTAATTGCACATTTATACACTTAATTATTATCGACCTAAGATTAATTAACAATTTTAATACATATAAACACTTAACCTATGAAATAAAATTTCGCACGCTCAAGGGGGGATCGAACCCACGGTCCTATAGACGAATTCGCTCGCGGTGAACGCTCGCGGTACCTCTTAGCTACGACGGGTAGTTGAGAGTCAATAGAAATAACTTTGTGAGGTTCAGACCTGGATTATATGCTATTTACATTTTAATAGTTCTGGAACATATTGATAATCAAAAATAAATGAATAGAATTTATTTATCCTTCCTTTATAGGTTTATACTGATATACAGTTTATACAATCCTATCTCCTATTTTATTAATATTTTATAAATAAATATTCTTATACAATATTTGCAAAATATGTGTGATGTTTATTATTAAAACAACAATAAGTTTAATTTTTAAATGAAAACTGGTTTATTATAATTATTAATATAAAAGTACAAAATCTCTAGTTTCAGCTTAGTCGCCATCTTTTTATATATCTTGCTTAGTGCTGCCAACCTAGCACTCGTTTACCTAGATATAATAACAGCATTACCAACCTAACTATTTGTACATAACTATATGACATCTCCTTTCTTTAAACAAAATAAAATTATATTTATGTTAACTAGAAATTATTTAGCCAATATGAAAATCTCGAAAATAACTTGGTTGTTTTACAATTCTTCCTGAACGAGGCATTACAGTAAGTTCAGGAATCTCCTTTAATGTTTTCGTAGATTCAATAATTTCAACATCTTTTGTAGAAACATTTAAACTTTTATCATTTTCTTGTCGTTTGGTTAAATCGCAATTAGTGACATTAGAACCCTTATGAATATGTCGACGATTACGTTCTATTACATTTCCGTTGTTCAATTGAATTTCGTACGATCTTGGCCTAGTACAAATGTTTTTTATTGTGGCTGGTTCTAATTCTTTATTGAATGTCTTTCGAACATATACATTTTCGTTGATTTTTAGTGGTTTTAATTCACGCGTTTTTCTATCATAGTAATATTTTTGTTTTGTTTGTCGCTCAATTAACTTTTCTTTATTTAATAAATCTTTTTTGATTATATCCTCCTCCAAACGAAATGGTAAAAGACCGCGAGTTTTGCGTCCTATCATTAATTCATTTGGCGATTTTAATTCATTAGATATTGGTGTATTCCTATATTCAAGTAAGGCAAGACACGGATCATTATTATTATTTTCCAATTTTTTGAACATATTTTTTACTGTTTGAATGTGTCGTTCCACCATTCCGTTTGACTGTGGATAAATCGGACTTGAGGTATTCAATTCAATATTCCACTCTTTTGCGAATTTTCGCATTTCCGCACTGTCGAATTGAGTACCATTGTCTGAGCATACTTTTATCGGTATACCTGAACGAGCAAATAAGGATTTTAGGATTGTTATAACATGAGTACTTGTCATATCTTTCAATTTTGCCACTTCTACAAACTTACTAAAATAGTCAATTACGAGTAACCAATTTGCATTTTTGAAATGAAAGATATCTAATCCTAACACTTGCCATGGACCATTTGGTACATCTCGACTTATCATAGGTTCTTTTAAATTTGATTTTTTATATTTTAAGCATAAACTACAATTTTGAATCAAATCTTCTATTTGTTTAGACATTTGTGGCCAGAAAAGAATCTCACGAGCTCTATTTTTACATTTTTCAATACCGAGGTGACTGTAATGAATTATTTCAAGCATTTCTTTTCTTAATTTCTTTGGTACTACTAATTTAGATCCTTTTAAAATTAAACCATCTATTAAAGATAATTCATCTGCAAACGTGAAATATGGTTTAATAATATCAGGCACTTGAGACTTTTGTAATGGCCAACCTTGTCTGATATATTGTACAAGCAATTGCATTTCATCATCTTCTATTATTTCTTTTTGAAAGATTTCTTTTTTGTCAAGCGAGATAGGAATAGATTCGATTACTGCACAAACATGAGCATTTATTTCATTTTCAAAACAATCAGTTTCATCTATAATGTACGCACGAGACAACGCATCTGCTATATAAAGTTCCTTTCCCGGTTTATATTTGACAATAACATCATATCTTTGCAATCTTAAACGAATTCTTTGCAACCTTGCTGGACATTGACTTAAGGGTTTTGTGAATATCGATTCTAACGGTTTGTGATCACTTTCTACATTAATTTGTTTACCAAAGATATACTTATGGAATTTGGTGCATGCGAAGGCAATAGCAAGTGCTTCCTTTTCAATTTGCGCGTATCTACATTCACTATCTGTTAATGCTTTACTTGCATAAGCTATAGGTAAATTTTCTTGAAGCAAAACGGCTCCTAAACCGTGTTGCGATGCATCTACACTTAAAGTTACCGGTTTGTTTACATCGTAAAATTTTAACACTGGATTCGTAGTCAATATTCTTTTTATTTCATTAAAAGCTTTGTTTGCATTCGCATCCCAATTCCATGTAGCATTCTTTTTTGTTAAATGTCTGAGTGAAACAGAAATTTCAGACATATTCGGTATAAATTTGTTTACATATGTTACCATACCTAAAAACGTTTCTAATTGCTTTACATTTTCAGGGGGTTTCATTTCCACAATCGCTTTAATTTTATCATTATCAGGTTCGATTCCTTTCTCAGAAAACATGTGCCCCATATATTTTACTTTATCTGTGCTAAATTTGCATTTTTTAATATTAAATTTAACGTTTCTTTCTTCAGCTCTTTTAAGGACTTTTTCTAAACGCTCATCATGCTCTTTTTGACTTTTACCAGAAATTAAAAGATCATCTATATATGTTTCAACACCTTCTATGTCACCAAAAATTTCTTTAAAGCATCTTTGGAAAATTTCTGAAGCAGAACAAATACCATAAGGCATTCGGATAAATTTATATTTACCAAAAGGAGTATTGAAAACTAAATAATTAGAACTATTCTCTGTCAATTTTATTTGCCAAAAAGCATGATCAGCGTCCAAAATACTAAAAACCTTTGCTCCTGACATTTTAGAACATAAGTCTTCAAATGTAGGAATGTAGTAGTGTTCCCTTTTAATATTCTCATTTAAGGTCGTTGGATCTAGTACTATTCTTAATCCACTATCTTTCTTTATGATTACAAATTGACTAACCCAATCCGTTGGTTCTGTTACTTTCTCTATGATTTTATTTTCTTCCATTTTATTTAATTCTTCTTTAAATGATTCTATCAAAACCACAGGAACACCTCTACATGGTTCTATTTTACCCTTAGCGTCACCTTTTAATTTTATTTCATATTCAAAATTTTTTATACACCCTCCATTTTCAAAAACTGTTTTATATTTTTCAGTAAGTTTTATCGCGTTATCTTGATTTTGGAGAACATCTACTCTTTTAATTAAATTTAATTTAATTAAGCTTGGAAGACCTATCAACGGTGGTTTATGAATTTTTCCTGACACTACAATAAATTCTAATTCAGTTACATCTCTATTTTTAAATTTACAGTTTAATTTACATTTTCCAATTGCTTCTAAATTATTACCTCCCCCATAAGGAATAAGTCTCGTATTTGTTTTTTCAATTTTCGAATTTATCTTTGCTATTTTTAAATCAACTATCGATACTATATTACAATGTGCACCTGAATCTAGTTTTACTTTTAAACTTTTATTATCATTTACTTCGATGTCTTCAAACCATTCTATTTCCGAATTCAAGTTATCAGAAATCATACCAATAAATAAATCGTTAACATTTTCTTGTAATACATTTTCTTGTGAGCTTACAATACATTCTACTTTTTTGTACTTACACATTTTTCCAAAATGATTCATGCGTTGACAAACGTTGCATTTCTTACCATACGCAGGACAATTCCGTATTTTGTGAAAACGACCGCACCTTTGACATGGTTTCCGTTGATTTTCTTGATGTGATTTTCCACTGTTTGATTCCGAAGTTGGTTGATTCCGATTTTCCTTGGGATGTTCCATAAAAGATTTATTTGAAGAGTACTGCAAGTTCTTCCGTCTATCCCAGTTATTTTGATTTTGAAAAGACTTATTTTGTTGAGACACTTTCACTGCATTGATTTTTGCATCACTATTAAATGCCTTTAATTGAATTTTAGCCAGTTCTGCAGTTTTACACATATTTACACACTTGTCTAAATCAAGATTATCTTCCCTAAGCAAACGATTTTTTAGGTTAATATCACAAATTCCTCGAATTATTTGATCTTTTATTAAACTGTCCCTTTTTTCATCAAATTCACAAGTTGCACTTAACTTTTTAAGATCAGTTAGGAATTCCGAAAAGTTTTCATCTTGTTTTTGCACTCGATTAAAAAATATATGTCGTTCTACACTCTCATTGACTTTAGGTGTACAAAAATCGTCGAAGGCTTTTATTACATTATCTAATACTTTACTATCATCTTCAGATAAATTAAAAGTTTCAAATTTTTCAACAGCTTCCTGTCTAATTACATGCGGGAAAACTGCAACTTGACGTTCTTCACTTTTTGTGTCAAGACCTGTTGCCTTTAAATAAATATTAAAGCCTTTTTTCCACTTTTTCCAATTTTCTTTTAAATTTCCTTCGAACGACAATTCAGGTGGAGCTTTGAACGACACTTCCATTGTTTCAATTTTAAGGTCACTACAATCTTCAAAATTCTGTGAATCACTAGAACTCGTATTTTTTGACAAATCTGGCGCTTCGGAGTCAATCGTTGTATTAATATAATTTTCTTCTAGTTCTGGTTCTAACAATGGCGGTTTCTCATCTTCTAAGCTGATTCGAGCACATTTTTCATTCTTACTCATAATCTCACAACATCCTTCTTTCTGATCAATTTCTCGAAACTTTTTACTTGTTTTTTACCGACTGCGCCATGTGATGTTTATTATTAAAACAACAATAAGTTTAATTTTTAAATGAAAACTGGTTTATTATAATTATTAATATAAAAGTACAAAATCTCTAGTTTCAGCTTAGTCGCCATCTTTTTATATATCTTGCTTAGTGCTGCCAACCTAGCACTCGTTTACCTAGATATAATAACAGCATTACCAACCTAACTATTTGTACATAACTATATGACAATATGTAAACAAAATTAACTGATAATGATTAATTATTATTTAATTATTTATAACTTTAATTTAATATTATTATTTAAAAATTAAATATTATTTAAATAAATAGAATAGAATTTATGTATCCTTTGTATTTACTGATATACAGTTTATACAATCCAATCTCGATCCTAACTTATTAATATTTTATAAATAAATATTTTTGTAAAATATTTGCAAAATATGTAAACAAAATTAACTACTAATTTATCATTTTTATTTATAACTTTAATTTAATAATATTATTTAAATAATTAATTTCAATAATATATAATACAAAAGTAAATTATACAAATTGTTTATATATAATGTATTGAAGGGCACTTTTATTTAAATAAAGAAATTTATTCGTTTTGTATAATTAAAGTTTTTTTGAAATGAATGATTTTACAAAATTACGCTATCGAGCACGTAATCATATCTTCAATATTTTTCAAATTTGAAAATTGTCTTTAAATTATTTCGTTTGGTTATATGATTCTTTGAAATTTATTTTTTTAAAATAAGAAAATAATTGTTTACAAATTTAATTTACTTCTAATATATCTTACAATTAAGTTAAATTACATAATTTTTGTTTGTTTATTTATAGTTTATTTTATACAAAATTAATAGTAAATATTCATAAAATTACTAAATCTGCAGCAGTTGTAATATTTATTATTTAATTAATAATACTTTTTATATGTATATACTTTAATATATAAAAAAATATGTAATATGATAAGTTGAGCAATTGTGTCACAGTTGATTCAAGCTTGAATCTAGATTGGATGTTGAAGCTCCGCGCATGAGGGTTCAAGCAGTCTTGAATCAAGCATGGAACGAGCATTGGTGTCCAATCTTCAACCAATATTGAATGACAGTGATTTAAAGACTGTTCCTAGTCTCGGTTACCCACTCTGGGTGTCAAAGCTAGAATCAAGCCTCTACCCAGCGTCAGCATTGGTTTCTCGCGCCTGGGCCCTTTTGTCGTGCTGCGTCATATGTAGGTTATCATATTTTTTATTTTTAAAACCCATGTTCATTGTTTATGATCCTCTAAGTATATAAAATGTAAGACTAACGAAGATTAAGAATATAACAAAAGTAAATAAATATAAAAATGTGTCACGTCGAAGTAGCTATTGCCAGGGGCGCACATTGGGACTTTTATCATTTTTTTTGTCAATATCTAATATCTCTCGATAGAATAGACGAAAATGAGTGGTCTCTGGATTAAAATAAAGCTAGATAAATACAGAATAAGAAAAAAATATAGAAAAGCTTTCTTCTAATTTTTCTGGTCTAAGAAACACTCGAAAAGTTAGCAATTTTGTTTAAAAAACGACAAATTGAAGTAAACAGACAAAACAAATTCGTAAAACTTTAAAAAAGTCGTTGTTTGTAAGCTTCTGAGGTCGCTACATTAAAATATGAATAAAATATTAACTTTCAAAATGGCGAATCCAATATGGCGGACTTTAATCTAAAAAAATATTCGATTTTTACCAAACTTGGTTTTCAGATGTTTTTTGGTTCGTAGAATGTAAATATAACATTCAAATTGGGAAATTTAATATGGCGGATCCAGCATGGAGGACTAAAATCTCAAAAAATAATCGATTCTTACGCAACTTGGGTTTCTGATGTTTTTTCGGTCGCAGAATGTAAATAGAATATTCAAATTGAGAAATTCAATATGGCGAATCCAATATCGCGGACTAAATTCCCCAAAAATATTCTATTTTTACAAAACTTGATGTTTAAATGTTTTTTGAGTCGTAGAATTAACTTTGTTAACATGTTTATTATAATTTGATAACAGAAGATAAATAAAAAACTTACAAACTTTTATAAAATTTAAATACACTTTTAATTAATACTTTAAACTTTGGAACCTATTCACATATGCATTAGTACAAATTATTATAACAGAATCTTAAGACCATGTATTATCCTTTTTTTTAGTTCGCTGACCCAGCGGGAAATTTCCGTACCGCGCCAGTACTGACGAAGGGCGTAGTACGGGGTCTGCACTGGCTTGCCTGCACTGGCATGCCCGCACTAAGACCGCATTGGGTTGCCCGCACCGGCTTGCCAGCACCGAGCCAGCACTGGACCCGCATCCATGGCTCAAAATATAATTAGAGAATAGTGATTATGTGATTCATGGGGTCTCCGGGTTTAGGGGCCCCCAAAAAGTGTAATATGTGGAATATTTTTTTTTAGCAATCAACATCATATGTCAGGTTCCAAAGATCTATATTATCATTAGAGCATTAGGTCTTTAATTTTACATGCACTCGTCCCCATTGGTCCAGAAATCCCATAATTGAAATTTTAGGGCATAATGGTTATCAATTCACAATGATGAGAATTATAGTTCACATATGTCTTTCTGGAAAAATTAGTAAATGCACATCTAAAAACAAATATAAAATTCATAAGTGTCAACCTGATGTCCATGTGTCTTCTGGGCTGACTAAAGAAAGCAGATAATACTTTCCGGGGCCAGGAACTTTGCAATCTTACATCAAGTACGAACTACTAATTATGAACCATGTAAAATGTATTGTGTATTGAAAATCCCACTTTTATGATTTACCATGTAGTTATAAAATTTATGAACGTCTTTATTAATTCATTCAAGAAAATGGTACACTAAACCAATTGATAAAATAGTAACTACTGGCAGTAAATTAATGAAAGCGCATTTAATATTTACGTATCCAACTTTCATTACAATAATACTTCAAATAAACTCTTTTTAAACACATTTATTAATACAGTTTATTGAACAAGGAAAATACATAAAAAATGAAACATTGTGAAAAATAATTAAAAGGAAGAAACAAAGATATAAATCATTTTTTTAAACATTAGCACTTTTTTTCTTTTCCTGCGCCTCCAGAGTACGTTGTTTTTTCCCCCTTCTCTGTCTTTCGCTCCTGAAAACCAACGGCTTATTTGGCCAGAAAATTCCCGAGGCGTTAAGTCTGGGACAATCTCCATCATAATATCTGTAACAAATGAACATTAGGTTTTAAATAGAGGTCTATATAAATAGGTATATACTTATACATACATATATTATTTACTCTTTTAATCTCTAAATCTCAGTACGTGAAATTTCACTGATTTGCAGTGACTTATTTTTCGCACTTTCAATTATTAAAATTCCACTGGATATCAGCAGAAATTAACTAAATATTCAGCAGTTTTTGACTGATTGACCAGCAACAAAAGAAATGGATAATTTCAATAACAAGTACTGAAAATATCAGTTATTTTCTATTAGTCAATCAGTGAAAAATGACTGACAATTTAGTTATTTTTAACTGATTTTCAGTGGAATTTCACTGATTGAAAACATGAAAAAGCAGTTGCTTAAAATCAGTGAAATTTTACTAATTTAATTAGTGAAATTCAACTAATTCAGATTTATGAGTACGTTGAACAACACTGAAAAAAATATCGTTACATTAACCCAGCAAATGGTTGGTTAAAAGGATTACTATTTTTTAATTTATATTAACCATGAATGTAGTTAAATTTAGCATTTACATGGTTTTTTGATGGTTAATATAACCTAAATGTAAATAGTTATCACTTTTGTTTTTTCAGTGCAATAAAATTTAACTAGTGAATCGGCTAAATGTTGACCACTAAATTATTTTAGCACAATTTCATTAGAAATCAGTATAATTTCATTAAAATCAGTCTTGAGGGCATGTGATGTAGTATGACGTCACTGATAGAGGCAAAATTTGTCAATAAACTTTCTTTTAAAAATAATTAGTATTTTGACACCAAACTTTGTACAATTTGTGTATTTATTTAAATATTATAGGAAAGGACTGTTTGACCCAAGTTTGTTTAATTTTTGCTTTAAAATTAATTTTTTTAAAAAATTTAATTTTTTAAAATTTAATCAAACTTGAGCCTAATGATTTTTTAAATATTTGTACAAAGATAATGTCAAAATATTATTTATTTAAAAAAAAATTTTACGGACAAATTTTGCATACACCAATAACGTCATCAACTGATTTATTTTGAGCAAATGTCATTGTCTGTCATTGGTGGGATACCTTAATTGTTATGAATTCAATTTATACCTTTCAAAGATTTAAAAACTTCAGTTTAAGAAAAGTTCAATTTGTTGCCTTTACCAAATGCAGTGTACTCCATTTGCACATTCTTTGTCATTATTCCAGAAATCACGTTATTTAAATTTTCTGGCATTCTTGAGGATTTGTTAATTTTATGCATCATATAAATTTTCTGAAACATTTATCAAATTATTAATATTACAATTATTTAACTGAAATTTCTACATAATTTATAGTGGTAGTCTCTAAACTTAAATCAGTCAGAATATAGCTGAGATTGTTACTGAGAATCAAAGAAATTTTACTGATTCATTCAGTGATTTCCACTGTGTTGAGTGAAATTCACTGATTCACCAGTGAAAATCTCACTGTTTAAAATCAGTGACTAAATTCAAATTTAGAGAATACAAAGTTGAAAATGTAATGTGAATAAACTTCGCAAAATTAGGGTGGTCCAAAAAACACAAGAAGAAAACATCTTGAAATTTTATGCTCTGATCCCTCTGATTTGTTCCAAATCTAGGAAATTAGAGCGAAATATTTTGGATATTTTCTGGACCTCCCTAATACACATAAGAAATAATAAAAAACAATTTTTACAAATATCTTCAAAAGTTCTGCATCTCCTTTTAACTTTGTTTCAAAACTTTGAAAACTGGATAAATCAGTTTTTGGCAAATTTAATTTTGTTATATCGTTTTCTAAGAACTGCTGGATGTTAGAAACATTGCTGGTCTTAATTATTAAACTTCTGGTTTTCTTGCCCTCTGTTTTAATTTGACTTGTTAAGCTTCTTCTTAAAGATGTAAATAATGCTTTCAAAGGTGCGTTGTCCGTAACTAGATTAAATTAAATAAGAAAAAGTTCAGTTTGTGAGGATACTTTCTAAAATTCAATTAAAATTCCGTCCCATGTCAGCGGAAAGCGAAAATCATTTTAGTGCACCGAAAAAAATGCCAAGGTATTTATAAATATGCTCCTAGTTACGAGAGACACACACTAGGAATTAAGAGTTACTTTAAGAACGATCGATGGACAAATCAGACAGTGTTTGTCAAAGACTTTTCCCACTTTTGGTGAAAATTTGCACTATGGCAATTTATTAAAAAAAAAAACCGAATACTTTTTCCACGAAATCGCTCTGATTGACAAAATCGTAGGTAATAATCTCAAGATACACATGTGACGTGTCGCGGCCATTTTCTGTAGCAAGTCTGTCAGTTTTATTCCCGTTTTCGTTTTTTCTGCTCTTGGAAACATCCAATCGTAGAAAACTTATAGTTTTTAAATTCCTTATTACATACGACTTTGTTATTCAGAGCGATTTTGTGGAAAAAATGTGTTTGGTTTTTTTTAAATAAATTGTCAAAGTGCAAATTTTCACCAAAGGAAAGGAAAGTCTTTGACAAACACTGTCGAATTTGTCCATCGATCGTCCTTAACTAGGATTCTGGATATCTTAATCAGGATTTCTAGTTAAAGTTACTCTGATTCCTAGAGGGCGTCTCTCGTAACTAGGAGCATAGTTAAATCGCCTAAGCATTTTTTTCGGTGTGTGAGAGAATGTGATATTTATTCATCTTTTTCCATTGGCGGATCCACATGGGAACCCCCGCCCCCTGGAGCAACGTATTTATGTAAGAGAGAAAGAGATAAGACTTGAGACAACTATAGTGCTATCTCTTTCTATTTCATATATAACTCCCTCCAAAAATCTTGTCTGGATCCGCCCCTGTCTTTTTCTGCCGCTTGGTTTTCGGTTCCCACCGCCGCTTTCACGCTGATAAAGGACACCAGTGATTCATCAGGCAAAATTGGGTCATTGATTGTTTCAAGTTCGTTTACAATTAGGTGAAATTTTACTGGTTCTCAGTTAAAATTCACTGATTAGCAACAGATTTCTGTTTTATTGACAGAGGTTATTAAATCCTAAGTCAAAAGCCTCGCGATAAAATAGGTTTTTACTTTACTTTTCTTTTTGTTTTCCTAGTTATATCGGAGACAAAAAAATCAATTTTCAAAAATTATACCTGCAGTTCCGCATTTAGGACATGAATTATTGCTTCTTGTAGTTAATTTTTCATCTAAAAATAATAAGATAAATATTATAAGGTTTTTATAAAAGTTTTTGAAGAATATAAAAGTACACTTAAACTTATAAAGAATAACCCCTTAATATTTCATTTTTATTGTTTTACTGTTTTTGAACAAGATGTTAAAAAATTAAATTAATTAAATTTTAGAAATTATGTGTAAATCTTACTGATTTATTCGTAAGACTAACAAAAATTCATAATTGAATAATTTTTACTTATTTTTGTTTTTATTAGGGACACATATAGCAAAAAATTTTTTTTTGATGAGGTTGAAATTTCTGGAGGATTTTGAAAAAATTTTTACATAAAATGTGCTTTTTAAGAACAGATTCTTTCCATTTAAAATTTCAACGTACGCATCTCTAAATACTACATGGTATTTTTTAAATATATTCAAAAAGTATTTACTTGTATTCTTATTAACATCCCTTGATTTTCCATTGTTTGTGGGTAATGCTTTGTAAAGTTTTTTTTTTTGAATTGCTTTTTCTTAACGCTTCTAAAACAAAACTCATTTTTTATTTTCAATGTTTATAAAAATATTACTTAAGATGTTTTTAACAAAAATTACAAGTCAAGAATATTACAATAATTAGATTATAAAAAATTTAACGAACCTTCATCAGCATCACTCTTTTCTCTTTCTTCAACAGACAATTCATTAGAAATATTTGAATTTAATATTTGGCTGTTCGATCTTCTAAATTGAGACGATGAGTCAGAGTTGTGTGTCTCTTTAACACTTTGCAACATTAACTCTGGAAATTATTATTAAGAATTTGTACTTTAAAAAAGTTTAAAACTTTTCATTATTCATAGTTTACTTAAAAACTACCAATTGAAAAAAAATTATAAAGTGAGTGCACCGAAAAAAAATGAATAGGCGATTTGACTATGCTCCTAGTTACGAGAGGAGCCCACTAGGAATTCAGAGTTACATTAACTAGGATCCTGGATATCTCAATCAGAATTCCTAGTTAAAGTTACTCTGATTCCTAGTGGGCTCCTCTCGTAACTAGCAGCATAGTCAAATCGCCTATTTATTTTTTTCGGTCTACTTATTTTTATAAGAATTAAAATAATCATTTTCATTATTTAGAGTTATAAAAATATATCTATAAATAAATGTTAAGAAATATTTCTTAATTGAATATAATTGTTTTTGATTAAGAAACCATATTACCTTTCACTCGTTTGTTATGTGTATCTTTTAACGGGCTTCCTGTTTTTGTTTTTGCTTTGTCGTTATTGTCATTCAATTGTTTATTAGGTGCAACTGATGTCAAGTGAAAGGATGATTTTTTATTGTTATTTTTATTTTTTGACGGGTATTTTGGGCTTGATCCTACTTTGTCGTAATTTGGAATCGATTCTTTACTAGTTGCATCTGACGAGGAGCCAGTAGATGATAAGGATGATGAGGATGATAAGTCCAAACGAATTCTCTTATGTTTCGTAAAGTGCTCTTAAAAAATATTGTTTATAAATATTTAAAGAAATAATGTTTTTAATAATTTTATTATGCTTAAGTCGAACTGTAGCTTATGCTTTCTCATAAAGATCATATTGATTTCTTTATAACTGCTTTTTTCTGCATGCTTTTATAATTTTTTTTATTTTCTAACAGATGGATAAATATTTTATGTTAGATTTTGTTTATGTGTTTTACTGTTTTTTATTAAAAGGTCATTTGTCCTTTCTAAGAAATCAATCTTTAAATAAAAATAAATCAACAGATATGAAAAATTCTATTTGAATGAATTACATTCATTAATGCTTTAATAAAACTGGTATACCGAAATTATTGAAATATAACAAAAGAATTATAGAACAAGCTTTTTTTAAAAAAATTCCATAATTAATATTTGATTTAAAATAATCAATTAATTTTTGATGTTATATATATAGGTATTAAAAGTGTACCTACTATGCAATTCTATAAGGAAATAATAGCTATATTGATTATTATTTAATAATATGAAAACTTTTAATAATACTTATAGAAGTTAATAACCGAACAAAATTAATTTAATATAGATATTTCAATTAAGAAAGAAAGTTACCTTTTACTGGTTTGTTATTTTTATTTTGTAATCGTTTGGGTGCACTTGGTCCTGGTTTGTCATAATTGTCATTCGATTTATTAATCCCATCTGATAATGAGCTAGAAAGTGATGAAGAAGACAAGTTCCAAGAATCATCTTTATGTTGAGCTGAGTTCTTTTAAAAAATAACGTTGTTCGTTAACATTTAAAAATACAAAATTGTTAATAATAAGTAATATATTATTTCCAAATCAAACAGTATTGTTTACAGGCATCTAAATCAATGTTAAATTTCTTTCTTTATAATCACTTTTCATACATGTACTTATTTTTTTAATAAATTTTATTACTTTGTATTTATATAAAAATAAATCAAATGAAACTAGCCTATCGAAAATACTTATTGCGCGTAGTAACGAATTACATTTAGCCCAAATTTTTAAGTTTTTTGTGAAGAATAAAAATATTGTTGTCTTAAAAATTATTAAATTATTTATTTGTTTTAAAAAACATCGGCATATGACTTTTAAATCTCTTTTAATGAATTTTTAAGATTCTTGTAATTATTGGTACTTTTACACTAAGAGCCTACTAACTTCCTTGTTTGTGCCAAGTAACAATTTTATTTGAAACAAATAAAAAATGTAGCAGGCTCTGAGGAAAAGATATTTTTATTTTTATATATTACTTTTCTGGGTGTACATTATATACGGGTGAAATAAAGATTTTATATATGTAGCTATTATTAAATGTCAATAAGTTAATAATTGATTAAATATAATTATTATTTTTAAAAAATGAAAGAATGTTACCTTTCATTCGTAACCTTTTATTCGTTTTTTTCTTTAACGGTGTCGCTACACTTGGTCCTGGTTTGTCATAATTGTCATTCGATTTATTAGTCACATCTGATAACGACTTAGAAGATGGTGAAGATAATAACAAATCCCAAGAAAAATCATTATGTTGCGCTAAGTACTCTTTAAAAATAATGTTGTTTGTTAACTTTTCAAGAAATTATGTTATTTAATTAATTTTATCCATATTAAAACCAAACTACAATCTATATGCTCATATTCAAATTAATGTTTCTTTTAAGATTTCATCACATTAAATTCTTATTTTAGTCTATCAATTATATATTATAAGGTTAAAATATAGTTATATTAATTATAAAATACAATGAAAAAGTATATAAATTGTAGCAATACATGTTAATAATAAAAAAATAGTATTTATATTTATTAACATCATATAAGTGGTTCTAATTAAAACAATATTACCTTTTACTTCTTTGTTACTCTTATTGTTTAATGAGCTTTCCAAACTTGGTCCTGCTTTATCGTAATTATCAATCAATTGTTTATTAGGTGCAACTGATAATGGACAATTGGTTGACAGAGATAATGATAAACCCGATTGAATTTTTTTTTGTTTCGCTGAGTGCTCTTTAAAAATAATATTGTTAATTAATATTTTAAGAAATAATGTTTTTATTAATTTTGTTATGTTTCAATCGAACTGTAGTCTATGTGTTTATATACTGAAGTTATATTTATTTTTTTATAAACGTGTTTTGCTTTTTCCTTTTACATCTTATTTTAATTAAAATAAACAAAAACTAGGTGAAAATTATGTTCATTACATAAGGACTTCCATCTAAGCAAAATATAGAGGAAGGAATAGATTAAAATACTGCAAAAAAGAAAATTTCAATTTATTTGAAAATCAAAAATAACCATTAATTTTATCATTTGCCGAAAAAATCTATGCTTTATATAAACTAATTTATTATTTTTTTCATCATGAATATTTGGTTAATGTAAATGTATTTTAATAATGTAAATCTATTGCATATGTATTAAATATTGCAGTAAAAACCCTGTAGTGGTTATGCGTGAGAGGGAGATCGTGAAATAAATTAGACACAGATATTTAACATAAAACAGCAATTAATCTAATTTATTTTGAGTCAAAGAGAGGTGTTTAGTACACAAGGATTCGTATCCAACTAACTAGTCCCTCTGTCGAGGGAGGCTATATTGGCCCTAGGTACCCTGGTAAGGGAAGATGGGTTAACATTGGTGGGGGTCAGGTAATATTTAACATTAAGGAAAAGTTTATATTTATCCCCAAAATTATTGCCAGGGAACGATCTTATCTGAAACGGAATAAACTTTGTCCTTGCCTTAAAACGTCGTCTGACTGATGGTCCTTAAGTTATAAACTTATAAGTATCATTAAGGACAAGGTATCGGTCGAACATCTGCTCGTTTGTAAAAGTTATTTTATACAAAATTGTAAATAAAATAATAAAACTAATCCTACAATTAGATGTTTTGTCACGTAGACTAACCGATTTAAAAGAATGGCAAAAAGTGTAGAATAAGTCGACTGACCTCCACAGTACCCCCTTACCAGTGATAGCGACATTATAAAATTAATCGTAAAATACTACCAAGAGTAAAATTGTAGATGATCAAAATTAAAAAAAAATACATTCCTTTTTTTTTTTTTTTTTGAATTGCAGATCGTAGCATACAGAGTATAAAATAGTACAGGAAAGTAAAATCATATGTTGATCGAAGAAATACAGACATCGAAATAGTAAAATTGAACATGGAAAAGAAATTAATGTTAAAGAATTAATGAACTATCGCATTTGAATGAACCTGTTAATTAAAACCCGCCTGAAATTTTTCTGGAAAACGTACATTTCGTTTCCGAGCGGATCGTGGCGGTAAATTAATGTTTTTCGATGTGTCTTTGTTTGGTTTACCAGTGTATATTGGTTGATTGTCCTGATTCGCATTTTGTTCACATTCGTCAGGTAAAAGAAAAGCAGGCTTTAAGCGATCGATGGAAACTCTAACATTTTTGTTGTTAATAAGAATTACAAAACTTTTGTCGTCTCTTTCTAAAACTTTGTACGGTCCATCGTAAGGAGGTTGCAATAAATTTCTAACCGCATCATGTCGTAAAAATACATAAGGTGATGATTTCAAATCTTTAAATACGAATACTTTTTGTTTTCCGTGACGAGTGACAGGACGCGGTCGGATCTTATTAAAATACTCTTTAATTAGGTTTGTAAAATGAGAAGTAGCTTCTTCCTTTGTAGGAAGGAAAAATTCTCCTGGTAAACGCAAAGGAAAACCATAAAGCATTTCGGCCGCAGTCGCATTTAAATCTTCTTTCATGGTACTTCGTATACCTAGGAGGACAATAGGCAACGTGTCTACCCAATTATCGTCATTATGACACTTAATTGAAGCCTTCAATTGTCTGTGCAGTCTTTCTACCATTCCATTCGATTTCGGATGATAAGCAGTTGTTCTGATATGCTTAATGCCTAAGAGTTTACACAATTCGGAGAATAAGTCTGATTCGAATTGTCTGCCTTGATCCGATGTTATTCGTAATGGCACCCCAAAGCGAGAGATCCAGGTAAAAATAAAGGTAATTGCGATAGTAGAAGCTTCCATGTCAGGTAAAGGGATTGCCTCTGGCCAACGAGAAAAACGGTCGACGCACGTTAAACAATATTTAAAACCTTTTGAGTAAGGCATTGTAATAATGTCTACATGAACGTGCTCGAATCGACCTGCTAGATTAGGAAATTGTTTTATTTCCGATGAAACGTGTTTTCCTATTTTACATTGTTGACACGGAATACAAGCACGAGCCCATTGTCTAACATCTTTGTTAATAGACGGCCAAACAAATCGTTTTTTAATTATGTTTTGCGTTGCTCTTATCCCTGGATGAGAGAGGGTATGAAGAGAAAGAAAAATTTTGCGTCGCAGAGATTTCGGAACGTATGGTCTTACAACGTCGTTAACAACATCACAGAAAATATAAGCATCTTCAAAGGGAAAATTAATTTTCTTTAACTTTAAAACAGAATTTGGTGAATTTAAAATGATTTGTAATTCGTCGTCTTTATTCTGCTCTGATTCTAAAGATTTGTGATCAACGCTTTTTGAAATCGATTCAACTCTTGACAAAGCATCGGCAACGCTGTTATCGTAACCTTTGATATGACGTATATCAGTGGTAAATTGACTAATGTAATCGAGATGCCGAAATTGACGGGGCGAACATTTTTCTAAACTTTGCTGAAAAGCGAAAGTTAATGGTTTGTGATCTGTGAAAATAATGAAATTCCTACCTTCAACCGCATGTTTAAAACGTTTTACTGCAGAATAAATAGCGAGTAATTCTCGATCATAAGCACTATACTTTTTCTGAGCCGGAGATAGGGTTTTCGTGAAAAAGGATAAAGGCTGCCATGCTTTGTCAATAAGTTGCTGCAGAGCTGCGCCTATTGCAAAATCAGATGCATCGACAACGATGCTGATTGTTGCTCCAGGTACAGGGTGAGCGAGCATTGTATAATTTGCGAGAGCATTTTTCAACAGTTGAAAAGCATTTACCGCGACAGAATTCCATTCGACAGGCACGTTGCCCTTTTTTGAACCCTTTAATAATTCATTAACAGGCTGTAAAATTTCCGCAGCTTTTGGAACAAAACGTCGATAAAAATTAAACATTCCTAAATATCTACGTAATTCTTTAATTGTCGTAGGTCGTGGAAATTTATTGATTGCGTCAACGCGTTCGTCCATCGGTTTAATGCCGTACTCGTTAACTGTGTATCCGAGAAAAATTATTTCATTGACACCGAAAGTACATTTTGTTGGATTAATTACAACGCCAAATTTATTTAATCTTTCAAACAAAATGTTGAGATGTTTGTAATGCTGCTCTTCGTTTTCTGAAGCAATTAAAAAATCATCTATAAATGCGTAAACAAAATCTAGACCGCGAATTATTTCATCTACAAATCGTTGACATGTTTGAGCAGCATTACGCAATCCGAACATTGTATTTGTTGCTTCGAATAAACCGAAAGGGGTCGTAATTGCTGTTTTTTCTATGTCGTCGGGCGCCACCGGTATTTGGTGGTACGCCCTTACAAGATCAATTTTGGAAAAAATTTTCTTACCACTCAGTTGTTGCGCCAAATCTTCGATGTGGGGTGGGGAGTACCTGTCGGGTATGGTGCGAGCGTTGAGGGCTCGATAATCTCCACACGGTCGTATACTACCATCCTTTTTTGGTACCACATGTAGGGGTGAAGACCATGGACTTTTCGATGGTCGTATAATTCCTTGATCGATCATTAATTGAAATTCAGCTTTGACTTCCTTCAAGCGATCGGGAGCGAGACGTCGTGGTCGGCAAAAGACGGGTGGTCCTGGTGTTGTCTTTATGTGGTGAAGCACATTATGTTTAATTGTTTTTCTGGTGAAAACAGGTGGGCGTGTTAAGTCGAGGTATTTTAACAACAGTTGATGGTACACGGTTTCTCCCACCACTGTTTTAATTGACAGAACATGAGCACTCGCGGCACAACCATTTGTCGACAAACCAGTCACAGAGTCTATAAGTTTTTTGTTTCGTGGATCGACGAGCAGTCCATAATACGATAAAAAATCCAAACCAATAATGGGTTTACTCACATCGGCTATCACAAAACGCCACTTAAGACTTCTGCGTAGGGATAAATCGAGGTCTAAAGCCACTGTTCCGTATGTCGCGATAGGTGTGCCGTTGGCAGCAGAAAGTTCATAGTTACACTTTTTCACTGGGCCGCGAATTTTTTCGCGAGGAAAAACGCACACATCCGCGCCCGTGTCTATTAAAAATGAAAGTTTCGTGCCTTTATCGGTCACATAAATGCGGCGTGAGTCAAAACCGGAACCAGATGCCGCGTTTACTGACGGTTATGATCGTTTCCCGATTTCCAATTGCACGGTTCACGACACTTAGTTGCATTTTCTTTATAACGAAAATGATACCAGCATAAACGTCCATCGTCTTTATTTTCACTTTTCCGAGCAGGAGTATTACTTCGCGCGCGACTTTTGCTGCGATTCCGATTTTGATTAGCATTTCGAGAACGGTTGAAAGATAACGCACAAATTTGTTCGCGCATTTTTTTAAATTCCTCTCTCAATTCGGACAACTCCTTATCTTTACTGATTTCCAAGATTCTTCCTGTGCCTCGCGGTATTTCGTAAATTTTATCCGCGGTTTCGATTAGAGAAGTAGTGTCGGGTATATTAGAAACTGCCAAAACCCGTTGAATGTCCGTTGGCAATCGATTGCTCCACAAAGTCACTAAAAAGTCATCGGGAATTTTTGAGGTCGCGAGTTTTTTTAAATCGCGGAAAAATTGAGACAGTTTTCTATCGCCAATTTCTTCGTTCTCCAACAATTTACGCACTCTCGAAGAGTCAGAGTCCGTAAGTCTTTTTTGTAACTCCGTTTTTAGCGAATCGTATTTGTCTTTAGCGGGAGGTTTGATAATTATATCCTTGACCTGTTCGATATATTTTTCCCCGATGTTAGCGATGGCGATATTAAACTTCGTTATATCACTTGTAATTTTAGCAGACGTGAATTGGGCTTCGAGAAGGCAAAACCATAATTCAATTTTGTTAGGCCAAAATTGTGGAATTCTCAAATTATGAAAATTAGATTGAGACACTGCACTAATTGTCACTTGATCAGGATTTACGTTCGTTGCACCACTTGATCCTTTCCCATTTGACTGGTCCCCGTTTTCTTTGTCAGACATGATAGCGAAAATAAATGTAATCTTCGAAAGAAATGTCACTCACACAACACTTACTAGTTTTCGTTTTTATTCACGAGGGTCACCAATTTGTAGTGGTTATGCGTGAGAGGGAGATCGTGAAATAAATTAGACACAGATATTTAACATAAAACAGCAATTAATCTAATTTATTTTGAGTCAAAGAGAGGTGTTTAGTACACAAGGATTCGTATCCAACTAACTAGTCCCTCTGTCGAGGGAGGCTATCTTGGCCCTAGGTACCCTGGTAAGGGAAGATGGGTTAACATTGGTGGGGGTCAGGTAATATTTAACATTAAGGAAAAGTTTATATTTATCCCCAAAATTATTGCCAGGGAACGATCTTATCTGAAACGGAATAAACTTTGTCCTTGCCTTAAAACGTCGTCTGACTGATGGTCCTTAAGTTATAAACTTATAAGTATCATTAAGGACAAGGTATCGGTCGAACATCTGCTCGTTTGTAAAAGTTATTTTATACAAAATTGTAAATAAAATAATAAAACTAATCCTACAATTAGATGTTTTGTCACGTAGACTAACCGATTTAAAAGAATGGCAAAAAGTGTAGAATAAGTCGACTGACTTCCACAACCCCATATTTAAAATTTTATTTTTTAAAAGATTTTTTCAACAATATTTGATTTAAAATAATCGATTAATGAATTTTGAAAATGTCCATTTAAGAGGTACATCCAGAAATAATATGAATTTAATATAAGTTTTTTAATTCGTAAACAATGTTACCTTTTACTTGTTTGTTATTTTTATCTTTTAACGGCGGGTTTTCTTCTTTTTCGTAACTGGGATTTGATTCTTCACCAGTCTCATCTGATATCGTGGCAAAGGATGATGGTGATAATGACAAACCCAATAGATTTTCATTATATTCTGGATATAATGAACAAACTAATTATTCTATTAATTAATAGTTCCATTTTTTAAAAATATTTCTTAAGCATTATATGCATATATATTAATAAATATTAGTTAAAGTTGACTATATTTAGTTTAGTTTCCTCTTGTTTTATATTTAAGGAGAAGTGTTACCTCTTGAGCGCTCATTGTTCTCATTCGACAATGAACAATTTAAAGTTGATCGTGTTTTGTTATGATTGTTTTTCTTGTTTTTTATTGGATTTTTTACTGTTCGCCCTATGTTATCATAATTCTTTTTTATTTTTTCACTAAACACACCTAATAAACTGGAAGTTGATGATCGAGATAAGTTTAATGGATCTTGATTATGATTCCCTGAGTGCTGTAAAAAAATAATGGTTGCTTATGCATTGAAAAATAATTTTTAACTTTATTTTATTTCAGAATAATTATTATAGTTAATAGTTTTATTTTATTATTTTCATATAAAGAAACCATTGATGTAACTCACCGAGTAATTCCTCTACGTCTGAATAATTTCTATTATGATGATTTTCGATCGTTTCAAAATCCTGATTGGAACTTTGTTTTGTTCTGAAAACTGACTTAATGTTCATCAGTGACTTTTCTAGTTCTGCATCATTTAGTTTTAGCGGAGTTACTTCATCTTCTGAGCTGTTCTTATCATCAATACTACTACTTTGAAGAACTGCGTCAGTAAAAGCCCTATTCATCCGTCTAATGCCTTGGTCGTAACTTCCTAAATAAAATTTAATTAGACGCTTGAATTATTCCTAAAATTCATTAGTTCGAATTTTCTTCCTATTTTACTGAATTTTTTTACTAAAGAATATATTTCTAAGCAAATTCTTATTTAAAAGAATTCTTATTTCTATTAAACATAAATTTAATTAGCATTTTCTTTATTTCACCGGTTTTCCAGTTAACAGAATTTATATCTAACAAAATTTATATCCAACAGAATTTTGTTAAATTTAAATTCTGTAAAATTACAAATCTTTAAATAAAGTATGTGTGCTTTTTCGATCGAAGGAAAATTCGGACTAATGAATCTTAAAGAATATTCCTGCATCTCAGTTAAAATAATTTCAAAAAACAAACTTCTTTTGAGCCTTAACATTAATAAAATTGTAAATACATGCTAATAGTAAAAATAAAACCTACTAGCTTCAATTAAAACCGTAACAGGGAAGCTTTTCCACGATTTCCCTGGGTCTGATAGCGCCTTACTCATGCTTTCCACCTTACTGTACTCCTTTTTGTCAGGATATTTGCAGTGTAATTTTTTATTTTCAATGAAGGTCCATTTTACTGGGACAAGATCAATGATGCTCTTATCGGTTTTCTTTTTCTTATTAAATTCGATTAAATAATGTGTCGGCTTCTTTTGTGAGACCATAATTATGCTTTATCTGAAAAATCAATAACAATAAAAAATTGCCTTTATGAATTTGATTATCATGCGATTTACAAAAAGTTCCTTTTTTTAAAATATCACAGTACAAAAAAATGAGAGTGCAAAAAGATTACGTTTTAAAAATATTTACTGCTTGTTCTATGTGTTCGTAAAAGTTTACCAATCATAAAGAAATGTTCCCACGAAATTATTACTACCAACTTCAAAAAAGAAACATTTCTTTGATATATTTTCCAACAAAATAATTTTTTCCGTTTTAGATAAACGATCAACTTTCATCAATCCAATATTTCTTGATGGACAAGGGTATTGAAAAATATCAAAGACTTTTTTGAAGTCAAAACCGTGACATAAAATGAGAGTTTTTTCTCGTCTGATTCTTGTAACTGCAAAAATTTCTCCACTGCGCAATTGAACTACATTGTCGGGCTTGCAGGTGCTTATTTCAACTCCGTGAAAATGAACACTTTCTAGTTCCATTGAATTTTGCAGAGGAATATCATGCAGAATTTCAAATATCTTTTTCTTTTTTATCACCATTGCTTTTTTTGTTTCTGGGCATTCTTTCTTTTCTGATTCTCTTCTAATTAGTTGTGGTAAAGGATTCGTTTTCCCTTTAATTTGTTCTTTGATTTTCCCAAGAAAATTTTCAAAAGGAAATGCAGATATTTCAGATAATGGCAGTTGTGTATATTCCACATCATCTGCAACATGAATTAAATTATGACTGTTTATAACTTGAGAATGGTTGCCATAACAAGAAGGCAGCAGCTCAACAAACTTTTTTAACAATTCTCTTGCAAATATTGGGTTTATAAGACAGATTTCATCATCACATAGTATTCTACAAGCAACAAACAAGAGAAGGAAATGCTTATACGTCAAATCAGGTAAAATAGTCTTTAACGCTAAAGCACCACAATAGTGTAAGAAAAGACGAAACTGAGTTGCCTTCCAGTTGTTAATTTCGTCTAAATTCAAAGTTTTTCTTTGAAATTCTTTTGGTACATATTTTGTTAATTCTTTTAAAATCGTATTTAATTTTTTTATTTCGCGGCTATGAAGTTTGCATTTGCGATTAACTGTTTTTGATGTTCCTAGTAGTTGATGTAATATCCACCTCATTATTCCTAGATAGAATAAATGCATTGAATCAAGAAACACTGATCTCACAGGATCAAATCCGGTAATATTTATTGAAGGCGAAGATGCTCCTCTTAAATGATGCTTTTTTTGACTTTGTGTTATAAACGATTGTTTTGTTCTTAGTTGGGAATTTAAAGATGGAAAAACTCTTCTATTTTTTACGGTTGTTCCTCTAGTCGTGCATCGTTCACACGCATAAAATGCAGTATGACCTTTGCATTTTTTAATAAATGCTCGGGCTGGTGTGTCATTTGAAAATCCTAATATGATGATTCTAAATGTTTCGTCCCCAATCGTAATTCCATCCTTAATTAAGTTGTTACATTCTTTTACAAAATCTTCTAAAAACTCATCAACATTTTCTGGTTTTGAATGACCACAATAGGCTGCAACAATAAATGGCCGTGATTTGTATTTATTGTGGACGACTAGTCCTAATATTATCCAAAATTGCTGATGAGAATTTCTGTAAAGAGGTAATCCATCAACATTAAATAACAAACTAATATCCCTTTCTGTGTATTCATCAGTAATACAGTAATTTAAGCCTTCTTTGATTCCAAAGTATACATAAGAACCATTGGTGCCTTTTAAACTTTTCATATTTTTTACATTTTTATTAGATTTTGTTTTTAGTAATGTAGCTGCTGATTTTGGGAGATTCGGTAAATTCTGAGAACGCAGCATTGATAACAAACTTTCGATTGAATTACGAGTCAAGTTTTTTCGATTTGATACTGTCCAATTTTGTAGTTTTTGCCGAAAAGGTAAATCTGTAGTATCATCATCATTGCAGTTTGAAGATTGATTTGAAAGAATAGAAATAGTTGAACCACATGAAGTGTCTGATGATTCGTCAGAAAAGTCGCTCAACGATAGACTATTAGAAGATAATGAATCAATTAAACTACTATCTAAACTACTGTCCAAGTTAGAATTATCCAAATCATTTTCTGAGCAGCTTTCTGTATTTGAATGCACAACACTACAATTGGCAATACTACTTTCTGAACTGATGATGTCTAAATTTAAATATGTACTCGAATCATTAGAGTTCTCATCTGAACTGCTCTCTAAATTTGAACAATCCTGTCGAATATTTTTTTTCTTAAATTCAAGATCCAATGATTCGTCGGCCTTTCTTTTTAACTCCCTATGCTTTTTAAAACGGTGATGAGTAGACATTTTTTACTTTTCTTTTCTACAAATTTATAAAATATATAATTTTCGTGATTTTAATAAATTCAACATTATAAAAAAGCTGTGAAACAAGTATTCTTAAGATAAAGTTGTCTTTACCTTTACCAGTTATCTTTTTAACTATCATTTAATGTAATTTTAATAAATAATTTTGTTTCCTTCACAAATTATTAAAAGTACATTAAAATAAAATTATACAATACAATAATAATTTACAATTTACAATTCCTTAAATAAATAAATAGTTGAAAATGATATCTTTAAAGTATAATATTACTATATTATAGGGTGTCTAGCGAATAATTATTCTAAAATTTTTGGCAAATTCCCGGATTTCTCCGATTACACATACAAGTTTTCTGGATTTATTCATTTAATGATTAATAACTACTAAAAAACAACTGTAATAAAAAAAAACGTAAACAACGGAGAAAACCTTTAAAGAATCTAAAAAATTATAAAAAATCCTTAGATTACAAAAACTATTAAAACATTATTATGAGGGCAAAAATAGAAAATCGAAGATAATCTACTTTAAAATGAAAAAATTAAAAATAGCCCGAAAGTTGATTTATTCATTCTAAAGGAATGAATAAATCAAGAACATTTGATTTTTACTTAAAATATTGACAGAATGAAAAAAATAAGAACATCCAACAAAAAGATTAATAAAGTAATATTTTGATAAATAAATAAAGCATTAAAAAAAAATGTAACGAAGGTAAAAGAAAAAATTAAAATTAAAAAACCATATTTATTTTAATTTAAAAGAAAGAAAATTTTCCAATAAAAAAAATTATAAAATTATAAACAATAAAAAAAAATAAATTAAGAAGAAGAAGAAACTACAAAATAAGAAACAGTAAGAATAAAATTAGAGAATGTAAAAAAAGTATAGCATATATTCAAATTAAATCAAAATGACAAGCAAAACAATTAAATTTTGACAACTGAAATTTTAAATCGATTATTTTAATTTAAAAGAAAGAAAATTTTCCAATAAAAAAAATTATAAAATTATAAACAATAAAAAAAAATAAATTAAGAAGAAGAAGAAACTACAAAATAAGAAACAGTAAGAATAAAATTAGAGAATGTAAAAAAAGTATAGCATATATTCAAATTAAATCAAAATGACAAGTAAAACAATTAAATTTTGACTACTGAAATTTAAAATCGATTTTAATCGATATTTAAATGTTTTAATAAATTAGAATTTAATTTAATTGACTTTTAGGATTTAAGTCAATTATAATAATCGACTTAAAATAACTACAATTTACTTTTATTTTTGACTTTTATTCAACTCAAAATATTCTAATCGTCGTATTTTAGCCATTTAAAATCAATGTTTCTACATTATTTTTTCCTTATTTATTTAACTCCTAGCAATTTTTCGGGTTTTCTAGATTTTCCGGATTGCTAGACACCCTCATTACGAACTTTATTATAGATTAAACATGGATTTTTAATAGAATTAATTAAAACGTTTTTTGACTCATTATTATATTTTTTTAATTAAACAAATAATTGTATGATTTATATTTATTACTTTTAATTTTATAAAGTGTATTAAAAATTATATGCAATTTTAATTATAACGAATATGACATTTACGAAGATGACGTAAAGAAACTGATTTAAATTTAAAATAATAAAATATACAGACAAAACAAATTACAACCGTTATGTAACAAAACTATAACCTTGATAAAAAAAAAGATTATTCTTTTGAAACATTTGTAACTTTTATAATATAATAATTTAAACTTACCATAAACGGGCTCTTCAATAACATAAATTATTTTAAATCCTTATAATATTATAGTTAAATTCATTCTTCTGGTTATTTCACTTTATAACATTGAAAAGGTTTCTTGGACGTCAAATAATGTACAATATAAAGTTAGGAACAAAAACAAACGATAATCAATTTTTTCAAATATCACTCGCGATCTAGCATTGAATTACAATATTAATAAATTTTGAAACATCGACTAATTTTTATATTATTTTTGTAAACATTTTCATAAGTTGCGGAATAGAATTTACTAATTACTAAGAGAAAACATTTGTTGATTGAGAAATAATAAGATTAATTGATTTTCTTTGCCAGTTAGTAGATTTACCAACAATGATTTAAAATGTCTTCCAGAAATTTATAAAAAAAATAGACGCTAATTAGATATTTATGCACAAATTACTTATTCAAATAGAAAATAGATGTAGGAACTCTTAGGCTTTACCTAATCCTATACTAATAAATTAAAATTAAATTATAAATACAATAAAATTCTTCAAATAAATTTTTCAAAACACAGCGGACAAATAGTAGACCTCTGGATACACATTATAGTCGATGTAATGTGTGAAAATTAATTTTCCTCATAAAACTTGGAAAAATTCAACATATGTTAAGAATCTGAGGTTCAGGTCATTTACTCACGTTTCTCAACTTTCATTGGGAAAATTGTTTATTATTGATTTGACAAATGATTTTTGTCTACAGGTTAGTTTAAAAAAAATAGGTTAATTCTCCCGATCAAGTTGGGTAGAAATCACCTGGACACGGAATTGTGTCCTAATAGGGCTTCTCAGTGAATGATTTTGTCTGGATGATGTGATAGATCCTAATAAAACTAGGTTAACTCTCCCGTAAAAGTTGGGTAGAAATAACCTGGACACTGGTTTGACACTGTATTATTTCCTAGTGAATATATATATATTAAAATTATGTTAACTTTCGTTAAGAATTTAACAAAAAGTGACATCACAAGTTTTTATAGATGCTTTCTTGTATGATTGGGTCTAACGAATTTAAGTATAGACTTCCCTGAAAAAATTGTCTGAAAATAATACCTGGACATTGATTTGACACTTCTCAAAAAGTATTAGGTGGATTGTCGTTTTGATGTTGACCAAAACACACCTGAGTTTTCGGTGCACACTCGTAAATTTTGTAATGTCTGAAATTCGACATAAAATGTTAAGTTTTTTTTTGCATTGGCCATATTTAGAATCTAATATATAAATAGTGTTCGATTTTGTTCCAAAACAATGGGTTTTCATTTACGTTTTGTGCATTATATTCTGCCGGCACTTGCACTATTCGTGTTCAGCACTTACAAGCAAGTGCAGAACAGCATTATCATGCTAGAAATATACAGCTACGGGCACAACACTGACTGCCAGTACTGCCCCTGCATTGACCGCCAGTACTGGGTCTGCACTGACCGCCAGCACTGGGCCCGCACTGCCCGTACTGGGCCCGCACTGCGCCCTATGTAAATTTCCCATTGGGGAAGAGTATCTAACACGTTCAGAATTTTCGTCACTTTCGATTACATCTTCAACTATATTGTAAAAGCATTATAGATACAAAATCATTTTATTATAAAAACATTTGAAAACCAAGTTTGGTAAAAAACGATTATTTTTTTAGATTTAAGTCTGCCATATTGGATTCGCCATTTTGAAAGTTAATGTTTTATTTATATTTTAATGAAGCGACCTCAGAAGCTTACAAATAACGACTTTTGTAAGGTTTTACGAATTTGTTTTGTCTGTTTACTTCAATTTGTCGTTTTTTTTTTAAAATTGCTAACTTTTCGAGGTTTCTTAGACCAGAAAAATTAGAAGAAAGCTTTTCTATAATTTTTCCGTATTCTGTATTTATCTAGCTTTATTTTGATCCAGGGACCACTCATTTTCGTCTATTCAATCGAGAGATATTAGATATTGACAAAAAAAATGATAAAAGTCCCAATGTGCGCCCCTGGCAATAGCTACTTCCACGTAACACATTTTTATATTTATTTACTTTTGTTATATTCTTAATCTTCGTTAGTCTTACATTTTATATACTTAGAGGATCATAAACAATGAACATGGGTTTTAAAAATAAAAAATATGATAACCTACATATGACGCCGCACGAGAAAAGGGACCTATCGCGTAAATCGTAAAACTTACATGGCGGCCGTTTAAATAATACAATATAATTATTTAGACACTATAATGTTATCTCTCTCTCACACACATTTATATGTAAGGTTTCAGGGGAGGTTATGACCCCTATGACCCCCCCCCCCTCGTGGATCCGCCAATGGCTATTACTCTGTAACGTGTTCCATGAGCACGTCATATTTTATTTTTTTTTACTATGACGCACCTCAAAAATAAATTAGGTAAAAAATTTTTATTATTGGGGATACTTTGGGGAATAAATCAGCTGAAATCTGTAAGTGTCGCTCTTAAATATAATTAAAAAAAAAATTTTTGAAAATTTTGAGAATTTTTTTTTATTGTAATTTTTGTGCAAAAATAAAAACTTTTTTTTCTTAATAGTCTTATTGACTACCTTAACATATATTTTATTTAATGAAATCGAATCAGCCGTTTTGGAGAAAAACACATTTTTCAATTTTACTTACCCCCTCCATATCTCCCCCAAAAATTGGATTTAAGGGTTAATATTTTGTGAAAAATGTTTTCACAGCAATGCCAAATTGTGACAGCAATATGAGCACAATAGGTGCGGGGGCAAATTTTACATACTTAACCGGCTATGCTCTTTTCAGGAAATTTTCGGTGCTGTGGGGGTAGGCACGATATATTAACTTCTAAAATCTAGTATGTTGAAATTCAATATTTCAGATATTTACGAGATATTTATTAAAAATATGTCAAAACATAACCACTGTTTTAGAATAATTGACACTACAGATTCGTCGATGATTTATTTTTTACAAATTTTTTATTCGTATGAAATAATGGTGACTTTCATAAGAGTTAGAAGTTTAAAGTTTATTTAAACGAACAATATAGAAATTTGGAGGATTTGTCTTAGAGGATATTTACTTGTGCGCACTTAAAATAAGACACTTTTTGCACTAAACTTCAACACATATTTAATAAAATATTAAACACCTTTAATTTTGGAACTTTTAAAAGTCGTATTCTACACTGTTGAAAATTTTGTGTATTTGTGTAACAATCGGTCCTTGTTAAATTTTTTGTATCAAAATCGCGTATTGATTTAATTAAACTGTCGTTTGATTCTTGAACATAACCTTTAATTTCTTAGTAGTAACACTCTAATTTACACTGAATTTAAATGCAATTGTTTGTTGTAAAACGTAAATTTCATTTTGAAAATTGATTTTAGTAAAATGTAAAGTTCAATACTATTTGAATAATAGTAAATTGAGTCCTTAACTCAACACGATTATATTTTACTTCTGTCAAGCAGACGATAAAGAAAATAACACAAATCCCTATATATGTTAAAAATTAACAAAAATTTTGAGTGGACGGTTTGGGACATGTGATTTATGTTAAATTTAACACTAGGCCAGGCGAATAAGGTGCACTGAAAAAAAATGTCATTGAATCAAGAAAATTTTATTTGCTTTAAGTATATCGTCGGCTTGAATAGGGACAAGGAAATTATGATATTAGTTCAAGAAAAAAATAGTCTTGCTATAGTATGATTGTGCGGAGCGCAAATATTCTTGAGCCAAGAAGATATGGGATTGCGTTGACGATTTGACAAGCTTGCAAGAAACGTAAAAAATATTGACTATTATTCTCTTTATCATTATATCTGCATTTTTTCATATTCAGAACACCTTTATTTTATTTATTTATTTAAATAATACTTATTTTACATATATACTTACATTTAATTGACAACTATTGCAGCTGAGTAAATAAATTTACGAAATAAAATTTTTGGAGTCTAGTGGGATTGAACCCGCGACCGCACGACCACGAGTTGAGCACGCTGTCCACTCTGATACGCCACGCTTGAAATCAAATTCCAAAAACTCCTATTTAAGCATTGGCGGATCCAGGGGGGGGGCCACGGGTGCTTGGCCCCCCCCCCCAAAGCCTCATATTTAACAATGAGAGTGAGAGAGATAGCACTATAGTAATATCTCTTTCTCTCTCATGCAATACCCCCTCCAAAAACCTTGTCTGGATCCGCCATTGTATTTAAGCTATAGGTAGCAAGATATTCTTGGAGCAAGAACATCTCTGTTGTATTGAATAAAAAATGATTCGAGGCAAACGAAAAAAATTATTTAGTTTAAGAAACAAAAATTTTCAAAAGATTATACTCATTATTTGACCTGAGAGCAAATATTCTTGACTCAATAGTTTTTAAGACTTCTCGCATGTAAAATAGTTTGATTGAGATAAGCACTTATTTTACTTCTATGTAATGTTAATTTCTTACTTCAAGTACTTTCTCCAATGCTTATATTTTCTTGGGACAAAAAAATAAATTTTTTCAAATAAAGAAATGTGGGTTTGCTTCAAGTAAAGTTAAATTTAAGTTTAATTTATTAAGTTTTACTAAGTTTTATTTGCTTAGTTACCAAAAGTGCAGTGCCGGCTTTAGGGTAGTGCGCGCCTCCCTACTGAAAATCGTATATAGGATCCTACATAGGATCCTATATAGAATCCATATGGATTCCTATGAGAATCCACGTAGGATCCTATATAGGATCCTATATAGGTATTGCCCTATAGGAATCCATGTGGATTCTCATAGGAATCTATGTGGATTCCTATAGGTCGCCTATAGGACACGTCCTATATAGGATCCTATGTGGACTCTCCTATAGGAATACATGTAGGATCTCATATAGGATCCTACATAGGCGTCCCAAAAAAATTTTTGTAAACCCCCCTACATAGGATCCTACGTAGGTTCCCATATAGGATCCTATATAGGATCTTTTATGGGCGCCCAAAAAAAATTATGTACACAGAATTAATTGTTTTTTTTAGCAACTTTATTCAAATATACATTAAGCACCATTATAAGGACGAAAAATATTTACTGCGCAGGCGTAAGTATTGTAGAATACGTAAAAGACGACTGCGCATGAGGAAGGGGTACAAAAAATTTTTTTGGGGGTACCCATGTAGGATCTTATATGGGTTCCCATATAGGATCCTATATGGGAACCTACGTAGGATCATATGTAGGAGGGTGTACAAAATTTTTTTGGGACGCCTATGCAGGATCCTATATGAGATCCTACATGTATTCCTATAGGAGAGTCCACATAGGATCCTATATAGGACTTGTCCTATAGGCGACCTATAGGAATCCACATAGATTCCTATGAGAATCCACGTGGATTCCTATAGGACAATACCTATATAGGATCCTATATAGGATCCTACGTGGATTCTCATAGGAATCCATATGGATTCTATATAGGATCCTATGTAGGATCCTATATAGGATTTTTCAGTAGGGCTATGCGACCGCACTAGGGCGCTGAGTCTCAGGGGGCGCCGTGGTTTTCAAAAGGGCGGTTTCGAAAAAATTTGATAACTAAAAAAAAAAAAAAGGTAAAATCTGACAACAAGAAAGGCACAACTACTAAAAAGGGCGCTATACAAATTTTCGCACGAGAGCGCGAAATAGCTAAGGCCAGCACTGCAAAAGTGGCCTTTCGTCCGAGAAGTACCTTAGCAGATTTGTAATCGTTACAGATATAATTTTCTCAGTGTAAAAGGTTTAGTTTTTTAATTATCATTGATATAAATTACACAGGCACACAAAAAAAAAGTTCTCTGAGCTGGGTATGAGACCAATATTTTCTTATGTATTTTGATGCGCTGAATCCGAATCCGTCAACAGAATTGACCGATCACGTCACGTTATGACCCTAACCTCAAAATCAATAAAATGACAGTTTTTGTTCATTAGGATCTGAACTCGACTTAACTTTAATGCATACCTAATGCCAATAGAAAGCTTGATTTATGACCTTTAAAATGCTTTTTTAAAAATTGTTCTACGATGATTTTTAACGGAGATATGGTATGCTTTTCATAAAATAATTTTTTTTCATAATTCACTATTCACGCGTTTTTAACATTTTTAATACATAAGATTACATAAAGAATTACATAAGATAATACAAACATAAGAAAATATTGGTCTCATACCCAGATCAGAGAACTTTATTTTTTTTGAGTTCCTGTGTTATTAGTAATAAATTGTTGAGGGGTATACTTCCCATTAGCACACCCGTCCGATTTCTTTGAAAGTACGTATACTTATGTATTTTAATGCTCTCATTACGAATATCATAATGAAAATTAAGGCAAATTTGATTATCATGCTAAAAATAATAAAAAACTACCATAATAATTAACAGGCTTTTGCTATTATCTCAAAATTTTTTCAAAATTTCAAAAAATACATATTTTAAACGAAAATTGTAGGTCTTACAAAAAATACACATTTTATCATGTATTCATTTTTTATAAAAAGTCAATAGTTCCTTTTTTAAATACAAAAAAATGTTAATCAACGTTAATTCTTAGTTTTTTGCTATTATCTCTTAAAATATTCAAAAATCCAAAAAATTTTGTAGGCAAAAGTTGTAGATCTTATGAAAATACGCATTTTATGTTGTATACATTTTGTATCAAAAGATAGTAGTTTTCATTAAAAATACAAAACTGTGTCAATAACCATGAATGAATTTTTATGGTTAATTTTTATTTTTTATCTCAAACCCTCTATAGGGGTGGTGCGGGCAAGACGGGGTACCTGCCTTAAATAACAAACTAATTAACCAATTATGATCATTTTTTGCATAACATAGCACCGTTACAATAGTTTTTGATTGACCAAGTCACCGAATGATGAAACCGAGTTTTTTATTTGTTACATATGAAAAAAACAGTTTTTGACGATTTTCTTGTCATTTTTGCATTTTATTTAGAACGTGTTTGTTATTTTAATGACAACATTTTATATGCTATATAATTTTTTTCATGTTCAACAATGATTACACTTAAAGTTAAGCACTTGTTTATTTCCATTTTGAAACTTAATTTTTAAAAATTAATTTTTGAATGAAATTCCGTATGTGGGGGAAATACGGGGTATAGGAAGCGAGGGCAGGTTAAGGTACTGAAAACCAATAATTTTTTTATTTTATGAAAACAAATCTTCTTTTGGTGATTTTACACAATATTTATAACATTTTGTTATGTAAATAATACATTTCAAATACAGGAGCAGGTAACCACTTGTTTATTTTTATTATAAAAGTTATTGTTTTTTGAGGTTAGCTTTATAATTAAATTTTACATGGGAGAATTAAAATTACGCATTAAACTGTCTTTTTAGTTTATTTTATAAAATAAATAAAGGTGCTTGCGAAATTTCTAGGCAAAAATAGATTGTTTTTTATACTACCCCATCTTGCCCCCAGGGGGTACCCCATCTTATCCCCACATTTTGTAAAGTGAAAAATTTGAATTTTTTTACTTATTCCGAATTCTATATTTAATTAAGTAACAAATCTTTCAAATAACACTTTTTCATGGAAGACTAATTGCCAAAGATTATTATTATTATAATAAGTAAAATATTTTTTAATCGATAATATTAGTTTTATAGAGCTTCAAACCTTAGGTACCCCGTCTTGCCCCCACCTCCCCTATCTGATGAAAAATGACACTTTTTTATGGCACCCCTCTCCCCCTAGCAGTTCAAAAAAATTCCGTAACAACCGTAAAATTGCGGTTGGCGCTTCGGGGGGCAAAGACCACCTAAGCCTGAAAAGGAAACCAACGCAAAGGATTAAATATTCAATAGTAATAATAAAATTTGAGTAAAAAATTACCATAAAATCTCATTAGTTTTATCTTTAACGCCTACTACCGCACTTCCCTCCGGGAAGTAATATAACTATTTTATATTTTATATAACTAATAATTTTTCACGATCATTAACGATCGGAATCAATGGAAAGAAGTTATTATTCGGGGGATATAGGGGGGTTGAGATATCATAAAAAGTAGAATCTGTTGGTAAATCAAATTACATAGGCAATATTTGTTTCAGTTTACCAGACTACTGTTCAGTAATAATATATCTATAAACCATGTTCATGGTTATTGACACGTTTTTGTATTTTTAATGAAAACTACTATCTTTTGATACAAAATGTATACAACATAAAATGCGTATTTCCATAGAATCTACAACTTTAATCTACAAATTTTTTTGGATTTTTGAATATTTTAAGAGATAATAGCAAAAAACTAAGAATTAACGTTGATAAACACTTTTTTGTGTTTAAAAAAGGAACTATTGACTTTTCATAAAAAATGAATATATGACAAAATGTGTATTTTTGTAAGACCTACAATTTTCGTTTAAAATATTTTTTGAAATTTTGAATAATTTTTTAGATAATAGCAAAAGACTGTTAATTATTATGGTAGTTTTTTATGATTGTCAGCATGATAATCAAATTTGCCCCGATTTTCATTATGATATTCGTAATGAGAGCATCAAAATACATAAGTATACGTACTTTCAAAGAAATCGGACGGGTGTGCTAAACGGAAGTATATTCAAAATGAGAATTATAAACATTATTAAAATTATTTGTATTTAATTTACTATTTACTATTGTAGTTATTTAGAATAATTGGTCCATTTATAATTTTAGTAAAGTGGTTGAAATATCATAAATCAATCAGAAACGCCAAAAAGGGTTTTCCCGCTTGACGTCATTCAAAGAGACCCTTTCAGTACACTGAAATAAAAGAGTAGAATGTATTAGATCTTAATATGTCTCTGTAGTACCTAAAAGATTCCAATAACACTTCACGGCTTGGTTTGTCTAATATCAGCAATACTTTTTAATTAAGTACTTTATTTTAATCAATAAACTTTTCTTCAGTATCCACAGATAACTCTTGCTTTTATTATAGATGAAATCCACTTTTTGGACAACATTTTTTTAATAACTTTTTTTTTTATTATTTCAACTGAAATAAACTAATAATTTATACTGCACTCATAACAATCTTATCATTAGGAATGTCTTTATCATAGAACAAACCTTCCGTTTGCACGAATAGATTTTGCGTAGCTAACAAGGAGTAAGCGATAGGACAGTGGCCTCGACTTACACCTGTTCTCATGGGACAATGCTGGTGCAATTAAGATCCATGGAAACTGCATTCCTACTCCATGACAGAGTATTCATAAACCACAGAGACAGGTAAACAGCTACTTGAACGATTGCAAGAAAACACATTGAGCACGTACGTTTGGATAAGAAGAATGATCAAAACACCTGACATCTGAAAATTGAAGGAGTGTGTGCTGGACATATTCATCGTAGTGCCAGAAAAACTAAAAATGATTCTAAAGTCATGGAGTATTGTAGTGCTTTTGACAATGAGTTATACTATCTTATTTTTTCAAAAATACACTAACGCAAATACAGATTGTAAAAGCACAGTCTTAGACATCATCGTAGAAAATTGTCATGGTTTCCGGTACAAAAGAGAAGATATTATTCCAAGGACAGTTTATGGTAATGACTTTTCCACTCAAGAAAAAAGTTAATATTGTTGTATATTTTAATAATATTTTAACATTTTATAATAATTAAAAACACATCATTAGAAAAAATAACAGAATTTATTCGCAAGTTTTAAAAATTTTGTATTATATACTAATTTTCAAATTACATATAGTAAATCACTGAAATATTAAAAAAAAATATTCCTAAAAATAAGAAATATTTAACAAAAGAATGTTAAAAAACTTTTCTTTCATGCAGTTTTGCTACAACTCTAAATTAAGTTTTTTTTATAATGTAAAACTTCACTTAAACTGTTCTAAAGGCACCAAAACAATCCAAAAGTTCAAATTTTATAAATATTAACGGTAGTATATTTAATTATAAAACTTTTGGTCCGGGAATCCGAGTTAGTAGGGGAGACCGAGGCTAGTTGTAACAGGGGTAAGAAGTAACACTCAATTTTCACAGTATATTTGACTTTATGACTTCAAGTATTCGACTATTTTTTATCTTTAGAACCATGAGAATAGATAAAAACTATCAGTAGGCTACCAGAAAGCATAATAAAAGATTTTTTGTAAATGCGTCAGTTTTGACAGGTAAACAAGGAAAAATGAAATTCGTAAACTTTGATTTTTTAATACATAATATTATTTTATTATCTCTATTTTGAGCATAAATATTATAAATATATCTGTCTTTACTATGCTTTATTAAATTTTACTGAAAATAACAAAATAATATTAAAAAATACAATTAACCTAACCTTCGTGCTTTGGGGCAGGTTGTAACAGTTTCTTGGGGTTAGTTGTAACATGCTTCGTGAGCATAATGTTTATATTTGTGTAACTACCAGGTAAGATTGCATGAAATAATATTAATATTTTTAATTTATTTCAATTCCTAATTGTAAATTTATAATAAAAAGAATGTAATAAAGAATAAATTTAATTAAATTTAATACTTTTTCTCACAGCTCCTTCTATGTGTCAAACATAACCTTAAATATAATTAAAAATAAAGAGTTCTAACTTTTAAAACTCGCTACGGAAAAGTATGAACATCAACATCGGAAAAATATTGCTTACAGCTTACATTGAAACTTAATATAAGGACTTTAATTATTAATTTTTATAATTGAAACAATTAAAAACATTTTAAAATTTTTTATTGTTTTCTTATCTAAGTTAAAATTGATGATTTCGATGTTAAATAATCAAATAAACATAATTTCAAGATTTTCATTTACAAATTTGCCATAAACAGATAAGAAATAGTTGAAAAATTAAGATTTGATGAGAAATAAAAAATCATTGATTTGACAGTTTTAATTTTATGATTTATTATTATTAATTGGCAAGTTGAAAGACGGTAAAGTGTTTTAATACAGTAAGATGTTGTAAAAAACTTATTGTGATACTTATTTTTCGAGAACAATAATAAAATTGTATGATTTTATTATTGTTATAAAATTGTATGATTTTATTATTGTTACTATGTGCCCCATTGCTGTTACAACTAGCCCCAGCGCGGGGCAAGTTGTAACAGTCATTTTTTTTTTAAAAAAACATTAATTGTAAGAAAAAGGTGTACTTTTGGATATTTTTTTTGCTCTGATTTGCTGTATGAATAAATGCTTTATCGATAAAAGCAATAATAGTTACAAAATACTTGATACGTTTCACAATATATACATTTTTCTGAAAATTGTTACAACTAGCCCCGGCCTCCCCTATTTGTGCTAAGTAGCGCGTGTTCTTCTTAAACGCCAAAAGCCTGGATATTTTTTATGAAAGTTATTAAAAATAGGACACATTATAATAATATTGTCTTACATATTTAAATATTGTTAGTACAAGATCATACGAAGTGAACAAAGTTAAGTTTACTCTTTGAAGATAGCGACTTGACATACACTGCTTGTCAAATCGCTAGCTTTAAAGGTTAAATTTGACTTTGTTTACTTCGTATGACCCTATACTATCATTATTAAAATATGCAAAGCAACATTATCACTATTTGTCTTATTTTTAATAACTTTCAAAAAAAACTATCCCAGGTTTTGGTGCTTAAAAAGAACAAGCGCTACTTAGCGCAAGTGCTAGCTCAGAGTCCCGGCCCCTATTCTTCTTTAAGTTTAAAGCCAAATTAATTAAAGTGATTAATCAAAACAGTTTTTGTTCTTTTAATTATATTTCATCGTACGAGAATATCTAAAAAAGAAGAAGCGTAAAGTTCAAACAGAATTTCATTCAACAACACTGTCACCAAGAATACCGAGACCGTCGAGTACCCAATGAAAAATTTCTGGGTTATGCCGATGCTTACAACTGGCGCGGTACCGCGCCTGTTGTTTCTGCCAAGGATTGGCTTGCCAGAGTCGGCGCGGTACTGGCTGTTACGCTGTATCAGTACTGCGCCAATATTGATGTCCAGTATTGTCATTCAGTACCAGCCCAATGCTGGTGCGGTACTGCGATTGTTGTTTCTGCCAAGGTCTGTCAAAAAAATTTCTTAACAGTTGGTGCTGGCTATAAAGCTATATCATTACTGCGCAAATACTGATACCCAGTATTGGCAGTACATATCGACCCAATATTGGCGCAGTAAAGCGGCTGTTGTTATATTATTGTTATCAATAAAAGTTGCCATATATAAAGATTTAAAAATTAGATAATTCAAAAGTGAATCCTCAAAAATGAAAAGTTAGAAAATTCTGAATTCTTTATATAGACTAAAACTAGCACAACTTTAATTGAATGTTTAATTTTTATGAATATTATTCAAACAATTTTTCTTATTAATTATTTAGGCTGAGTTTACTACAATTTAAAAAATATTTATTAAAAAAAGTAAATGGTCCTCTCCATAACTGATCTGAAATTCAAATATTCGTTTTTGTAAATATTAAACTAAGCCAGCGTGGCTGTGGGGTATAAGCGTATAACTTGCGTCCGAAGGGTCCCGGGTTCGATCCCAACCAGCGTGTGATTTTTCGTTTCATATAATAATTTTAATTGTTTAGGTATAGCGAATATTAATCATATATGTTAAAATTTGTTTAAACAAATTAAATTAACTAATAAAATCACAAAATAAAATTTGCAAGACGAAGTTTTAATTCGATTAATGAAATAATTGTACATAATAGTTGTATTCCAAAAATATAAATTTTATTTTTTATTTGCTCAAATAAGCAATAATAATGATAAATAGTAAATTAATAACAAAATTGTATTGCGCCAGTGACTTTTTTCCCCTTGGGTTATTTGATTCCACTTTTCCACCCGAATTTCTCCTTGACAATATACGCTTATACTGTTCACCATTAATGCGTTACTCCTGGCAGTCATATAGTCAATACCGATCGTCTTTATCATCCCAGAGTTAGGTCAGTACTGCGCCAGCACTGGCAACCAGTACTGCAGTAGTATTTGCATTCGATACTGTACCAGTACGGGCATACTGTACTATGCCGTCCCTGGCAGGCAGTACTGCGCTGGTACTGGCAGTCAGTACTGAATGGCGTTATCATCCCAGAGTTAGGTCAATACTGCGCCAGTACTGGGTTACAGTACTGCGCCAGCCTCGCATAATACTGGCCAGTACTGGCGCAGTACCGCGCCAGTTGTCAATTTTTCATTGGGTAAGACAAACAATTCGCTGAAGCCAAAAGCAGTAAGAGGATAATTTAAAGAATAAAAACTGTTTTATTAAATTGACTTAATTAATCACTTTGATTAACTTAGATTTAAACATAAATAAGAAACAAATCATGAATTTAATTTGAAAAATGTAATATAGTTTAGAGTCGAGTTGTCATTTTGTATCATTTCCTGCAGTTGGAGAGTGTTCAAAATTATCAAAATTAAATGCACTACCGTAAAAGCTTATAAAATATGAACTTTTGCATTGTTTTTGTATGGAAAATATTAACAGAAATGAAGCAAACAACTCAAAATTATCAAAATAATAATATAACTTTGACTTTTTTCCTCGATAGTCTAGCCACTTTTTATTGTATATTAACAAATAACACATTATTTAAAAGATAATTTATTTATCTTTTGACGATGCTTTTGGATCAATCTAAATACATAGATACAAATTGTCATTGAAATAGATTTAGCGCTGGTAAAGCCAGGACCGACACCTAAAAAAACATTACATTTATTAGGGCATTCCATGCAAAGTCGGACACCATTTAGCTCTTGCATCTCTGATTTTATAGACAATATTTATTTTCATATTTATGAAGACTAGCATTCATGATTTTTTCAAATTCTTTTATCAGCTCTCAATTGAGCGAACTAGCAGAATGATAACGGGCAGCCGCCTGCGGCTATGGTTGGCAGAAGGTTGTGCCAACCGTAGGCAAAACTTCGGGAGACAGAGATTCAAATACATACCTAACTCGTTTGGTTGGCAACAACGGTTACTGTTATTATTTTGTGAATTTGTTATTCGACTGCTAAAGAACATTCTTTTCATCATAAGCTGTCATTTTCTACTAGAATTATACAATTTTTGTGATGTGCATGAATATTCCCCAAATCTTAAGTGCTGGCTTCATTCTCATTTGTCCTAAATTCATTTGTACTAATTCTTATTAAACCTACCCAAGCAGCGCGTAACAGTACATGAATATCACAGTGATATCATGTTGTAATATTGGTAATATTACGGGGTGATATTACAGTAATATTGACGTGATATTGAAATGTCCGCCTCAAGGTAATATTACAAGTAATATTGCAGTGATATTGAGGTAATATTACTATAATATTACTATGATATTGAGGTCATATTACAAATTTATTTGACATTGAATAAATTATTTAAAAAACTTTGGGCTGAGTCGGGGTTCGAACACTCAAGGTTCGACACAACGCAAATACGCCTTGTACCTCTCGGCCATCTAGCTCTTGGAATGAAGTTTAGAAAATGTTCTTACATTGTACCAAAGAGAATTAAAGGTAATACATGAAGAACACTTTCTGAAATACATTCCAAGAGCTGGATGGTCGAGAGGTACAAGGCGTATTTGCGCCGTGTCGAACCTTGAGTGTACGAACCCCGACTGAGCCCAAAGTTTTTTAAATAATTTATTTAATGTCAAATAAATTTGTAATATAACCTCAATATCACTGCAATATTACTTGTAATATTACCTAAATATCACTGTAATATTACTTGTAATATTACCTAAATATCACTGTAATATTACTTGTAATATTACCTAAATATCACTGTAATATTACTTGTAATATTACCTTGAGGCGGACATTTCAATATCACGTCAATATCACTGTAATATCACTCCGTAATATTACCAATATTACAATATGATATCACTGTGATATTCATGTAATATTACGTGTTGCTTGGGTATGTAATTCTTATTTGGCCTGAATTTTATTTAGCCTAAATCTTATTTGGCCTAATTTCTATTTAGCCTAACTCTTATTTAGTCTTAGTTTTATTTGGCATAACTCTTATTGTCTTATTTGGCTTAAATCTTGTTTAGTCTAACTCTTATTTCGCCTTAATTTTATTTGGCCTAACTCTTATTTGGCGTAAATTTTGTTTAGCCTAAATCTTATTTGACTTAATTCTTATTTGGTCTAAATCTTATTTAGCCTCAATCTTTTTTAACCTAAGTCTTATTTAGCCTAAACCTTATACATATTTTTCAGCTTATTCATCCTTTGCGTCACAAAGGGCGCTATGTGACCCACCAATTTCTTTACAAAATAATATTTTTTTAATCCATAACTAACAGTTATTACAAGGTTTTTTGTTTTCATAAGAGTCTTTAGAGATCAACAAAGATAAAAATAAATTTATACGCAACACATATACTGTAAGTTTTTAAGACTTCTTTTATATTTGTTTGCAAAGTTTTTGTTAATAACAAATTAACTTTTTTTCCTCAAAATAAATAAAAATATTTATAAAGAAAGGAAAACAACACTGATTGCTTGAAAAACGTTACTCAAGGGTTTTCGGGGTCGCGGAAAAGGAATATGACGTCAGATTTCCAAAATTCAAAATGGCGGATCCAATATAGTGGACGAAAAATTGAAAATCTACCGCACTTAAAGGAAACACGTTACTAGGGGGTTTTTGGGAACGCGGAATACGAATCTGACATAAGATTTCCAAAATTCAAAATGACGGGTCCAATATGGCGGACAAAAATTTAAAATTCTGCAGTATTTAATTGAAACACTTTACTCTGGGAGTTTCGGGGTTGCTGAATACGAAACTGACATTAGATTTCCAAAATTAAAAATGACGAATCCAATATGAAGACGAAAACTTGAAAATCTACTGCATTAAATTGAAGCACGTTGTTAGGAGGTTTTCGGAGTTGCTGCATTCGCATCAGACATCAGATTTTCAAAATTTAAAATAGCTGACCCATTATCATAGAGGGCAAAAAATTGAAAATGAATGAATCTTGCTTGATAAAATTTGCTCATCAGAGTTCCTTTTGGATAACAGAATTTTAATTTGACAAAAGATTGGAATTAAAAACAGTTTGCTACTTTGCTCTCATAGTATTTCCTTGTACAGACTAAAATGATGTCGTCGTATGATAGTTTTACATTTCTTACATTTTCTTTTAAGTTTTATTTTTCATAAATGTTAGGTGTACCTATATCGAAGTTATCACTATTTTACTTATCATCACTTTCATTGAGAACACTTGTGACGCCAGAAAACAAATGACAAGTAGGGGAGTGGGCCCCAAGATGGACATTTCGTATAAAATTTTTGTTTAAGGTGGCAACGTCTTATGCTTTTTGTAATTTTTGTTATTTGTCTAGACGAAGATTTTGATGCACATTTGAAGAAAAAAAAACAGTTGGTTTTTCTTCTACACATGCCACGTAATTTTGGGTCTAAAAAAGTTTTGTAACAGTTTTTTTTTAAGTTGGTAAAGTTACTTAAATTTATGATTTAGAATGAGTACTTAACGTTAAAATATTCTTTATTTATCGTATAATAATATCCTAAAATGATTTTATTAATTCAGTGTTCGTATATATATTTTTACTGGGGATTAAAAACTGGTATCATGTACCCTAAGATGGACATGCCTCAAATTTCAATGTATTTATTTGCATATTTTGGCTTTTACACTTTTTTTAATAATTTTTTGAGTTAATTAATTAAAATTTTTTATTTTCCATCATAAAATGTGATGTTATCGTTAGAGAATTTGATATATCGATATTTTTCGATATTTTATTACTTTTTACTGTTAAGCTATTAGATTGAAGTTTTAAAAAATGTTATTTCCTGATAAATTCCGTAAAATGATTAAAATTCTTTGAAGAATTGTTACACGATGTTAATTTTTTATTTACTACAATTTTCAGAGACTTTTAAGAAGGTGTCCATCTTGGGGCCACTTTTTTTTAGACCGAAAATTTTAACTATCAGAAAAAACGCATTAAAAAATGTTTATGTTCAAAATAAAATTTTATCTTTGTGGCCATAAGTTACCTTATAAATTGTACTTTCATCCGGTAAAAAACATTTTAATATATTTTATTTGATTTGGATTCTACAGCAATAAGACGAAAGGGTGTCCAACTTGGGGCCCTCTCCCCTATACATATAATTAAAAAATTTTTTTTTCGTTTTTCGTCCACAATGTTAGATTTAGCATTTTGAATTTTGGAAATTTAATATCAGATTCGTAATCAGCCATCCCGAAACTCCCTGAGTAATGTGTATTTCAATTAAATACGGTATAGTTTTTAAGTTTCCGTCCGCCATACTGGATCCTCCATTTAGAATTTTGGAAATCTGATGTCAAATTCGTAATCACTTATTTGACTTAAATCTTATTTTGCCTAAATCTAATTTGTCCTAAATTTTGTTCGGCCTAATTCTTATTTGGCTAAATAAGATTCTTTTAGGCTAAATGAAACTTAGGCCAAATAAGACTAAAGACACTTAAGATTTGGGGAATATTCATGCACCTCAATTTTTGCGTCCCTGATATTGTTTTTGCTCGTATACGATTCCCGGTCAAAAACCCGAAAACACATGCCCGAATGGACATTTGCCCGAATTCCTATTGCCCGAAAATAATATGCCCGAAAACGTTTGCCCGAATCCAAATGCCCGAATCTTATTAAGTTGCCCGAAAAAATGCCCGAAAAGTGCCCGAAAAAAGTTAGTCGTAAATTTTAAGCAGTAATAAAAAAATATTTATTTATAAAAATTGTTTAAAAGAGATATAATTTTACACAATTAAGAAATTTAAATGTTGGATGATCTTCCGCAGCTCTTTTTAAATTAACCTTCACTACTTCTGCATTCGCCGTATCCTGATTGGGCGGATGTGAATGGGGAGATTTGTTAGGGCCTTTTAAAACTATAATCTCAGAAGATGTCTGTAATGTGATCGCCCGAGCTTTGCATTTTTTTCTTCTAACCAACTGGCAGTCCCAATAGAATTTATTTTTCTCTGCAGGTTTCGACCTCACGTATATGAATCCTCCGATTACACGGAGAAAATGTTTCAGATAAAGTTTACCATGTTAGCATGATACACCTCGGATCAAAGTGATTTTTAGAAAACTTTACCATTCAATTTATAATAGAAATTATTCAAGAATTAGAAATGTTTTATACAAAAATATGGATACACATCACTCTCCAGCATGGTAATTTGATGGTTGGAGGGCGATTCCTCGATTGCCAGAAAGTTGAGTAGTATTATACATAGCACGTGGAAAAACTTTACCATGCTGGATGACAAGGCGCTGAGCTCGAATTCTTGAGCTCAGTGCGCCTCGACAATGCTCTTGTCAAGGCTCCTGCTCACCAGCATGGTAAAGTTTTGCCAACTAGATGATCTTTTCTATTCAACCAAAAAATAAAAAGATTTCCTTCATATTAATTACAGATTTATTTCCTATAGAGATTACTTATTTCGCTAATTATAATTACATTTAACGATACAATCACGATCATAGTTTTAACCTTAAGATTAATTTAATATTCTTTTGAACTATATACAAGACGCGATTTACCTAAACTAAACTTACGCCGCAATATACAAATATCTATATACACATTCACGCAGTCCGAACACGCTCGAATACATTTGGAATTAGAGATTCAAACTTTCCTTATATACTAACTGAGTAGAATTGTATCCCTTTATGAGAAACGGTTTTAATTCTTATATCTTTAGACTGAATAATTATAATTTAAAACAATTATGTGTTAATTATTGCTTTCTTCCTTGATCAATTTTTTATATAAATCAAGTTTCAAAATTTTGGTAATTTCTATTAAATCTTTCTTTTTTGTCTTGCAATAATCTGTAAATCAAATTCAAAATGTTAATTTAGAACTTATTTTGTATTTTAAATTCTAAAAAGTATGACCAAAATATTATATTAATGTCAAATAGTTTTTTAATTTGAAAAAAAGTTTTATTGAATAAATAAAGGTCTTATTATAAAAATTTACTTGTAGATATTTTAAAAATTATTATATATAATGTGTACAAATTTAACAATTATCTAAATTTTAAAAATAGGTATAATTAACAAAATCTTTGACTTTATCTTTTATTCACTTTAGATCAATTTCACTTGTGTTAATTTCGATTTCCGAGACTCTTGTATTATATAATTTTTAAATAAAGTAATTTAATAATTAGACAGAAAATTCTCATTTATCAAAATTTTAATTCTTACAATGATTAAAAAACCAAATATTCATTTATTAAAAATATATTATATGTATTATATATAAAAATATTAATATAAATGTTATTTGATATAATAATTTTTATAGAAACAAATTTGTATTTTTCTGCATTAAAAGTTTAATAACCTAGAAAATCCTATCTATTCTTTTCATCTGAATTAGTTAAAAATAATTAATTATTAATAATAATCAGAATTTTACTAAAATATTATCTATTTTGATATAACTTAAAAATAAACTAAACTAATAATTATTTATTTTTTACTAAATGATTAGTAGAAATATAGCTATTTGAATTAATAGCTAACTTTTTGATTTCAAGCTAGTTATTTTTAACTAACTCAGATTTAGAGAATTTGTTAAACGTTATTTATGAAAGTAAATATTATTTTGAATAAGAATTTGAATAAATAAAAGTTATTACAACTAAAAATTGAAAGTAATGAATTAAGTAGATCTTATAAATATAATAAATAAAAAGTAAGAAAAATAATAATTTTAAAAAATGACATTTAGCTATTTAAAAATAGTAAAGAGTAAAAGACCAGAAGAAAATTTACAAGAAATTTTTATTTAAAAAAATTTACAAACATAGAAGTTTAAAAGTTGTAAAATATATGTCTGATAGTTTAATTTTACAATGATAAAAAAACTAAGTAGAGCATCATATCTGAAATATTTTAGGTAATTTTCTTTTTAATTAATGTAAAATACAAATATTGTTTAATTTATTATAAAATTTATCATTTTAGTATTAAATGTAAATAAATATTAAGAATTAAACTATTTACAGAAATTTACAATTAAAGAATCAAAATATTATAAGAATTTAAAAAATAAACTAATTGAAAGAGTAGTCAGTAAAATAGGAAATATCTAACAAGTTTTCGTTTAAAATTTGTTTGTCATAGTTGCATGTTATATAATTCAACGTAAGCTAGGCTAGCCTCTAATATAAGTATTAAAATTAATAATTTAAAGATCATTCTTTTTCCTTTTAATAGAAAGAGTTCTTGTGGAATTAACAGACAAATAATATGTGATCGCATCTGCAAATTAAAAATGGAAAAAGAGGGAGAAAGTTTGATTTATCATGCGATAGGAATAAATTCCGAGTTTTGAGGAGAGTTTACCATGCTGGAGAGTCATTGGACTTGACGCTGAGCCCGAACTCCGATTACCCGTAGCATGGTAAACTTCTGCACATTTCTCGGCAAACTCTTTTCAACTTTAATGCACATTTTACAGCTTTAAGCGAGTAGTCTTTTTCAGTCTACTTTTGACTCTCAAGTACCACGTATATGGGAAAATTTTTCTTATTTTTTGAAAATAACTATCAGAATTTTGAACACAATATTTCAATTGTAACTTTGATCCGAGGTCCTGCATATAATATGGGAAAGATTACCTCAAACGTTTTCCCCGTGTATTAATTTTTTTCCAGCAAGCTTACCAACTTCAACAATTTCCTCTACTTCAAGATTTTCTTCCATTTCTATTTCACTGATATCTCCCATTTTCACTTTTAAATTTTGCAAATTTTGAAGAAACTATGACTGAATGACAGAGAATTTTGACATTTTTTGGGTATATAAACAAATCAGTAACAATCTTTTGTTTTATATGTTTTTTATATGTTATTGATTCCTTGTCCAGAACATAATTGTCATTAAAAAAGAAGAAGATATATGACAAACTATCTGCTTTGCATGCCCAGTAGGGCGTTTAATCGAAACTCACTTTGTGAATTCTGCTAAACCATAAATCGTATTTTAACTTCTTATGACCCAAAAACCGTTCACGAGTTTCTTTTAGACTTTTTGAAGGTCAATAAGAGGTCGCTGTTTTAATTTTTTCACAAAATAAAACATTTTTAAAGTAAAAAATATTAAATTTTCTATAAATGGACTTTCGACCCCAAAAACCCCCGAGTAACAAGTTTTAAGCATTTTTAATAATTTTTTTTAAACTCCGTCCGCCATATTGGAACCGCCATTTTGTATTTTGAAAAACTAACATCAAATTTGTAATCAGCGACCCCAAAAACCCCCGAGTAACAAGTTTCAAGCGAATTCGACGAATTTTGTCAAATTCGTCCGCCATATTGGATCCGCCATTTTGAATTTTGAAATTCGGACTTCAGATTCGTAATCAGCGAGTCCGAAAACATTAAAATATGTCGTTACCCAACATTTCTGCATCGTTTGTAGAAAGAAATTAATAAATATATTTGCGTATTTCCGATTTCAGCGTCTATTACGTTGCCCAGGAATGACGCCATTTTGTATTTTTAAATTTGCCACTTTTTAATTGAAAGGGGATTAGTTTACGAGTATTTTGAGCTATAGTAAGTTCATTTTCGTTAATTAGAATTTTGGACAGAGCTCTGGTCCGTTTGACGTGGAACGTCCCATATATATATATATATATATATATTTTATATATTTTAATATATATTTTATTGACTTTGAGTGATTGAATACATCTTACTTATAAAAGACCAACTGTAAATTTAAATATAATATATATAATACTATGTATGACAAAGTTTCTTGAGCTGAGATGCAACGATCGGGGAGACTTTTGGCTGGGTATTTTATGTTCTAGTAATCACGTATCGATTAAATCTTTTGATTTTTTAATTAATACAATATTTTTGGAGTGCCTAGTTAGGTACTCACACAGCACCAGAACTTCCCTAAACATTCCCAACCTTCAAGAAAGTTCGGGAACTTCCAGCAAACTTATTGGAAGTTTTAAAAATTCCCTGAATGTTGGTAATGTTCAGGAAAGTTCCGGTGTAAGCATTACTGTATGCAAAAATAAGTGTATTAAATAAATAAATACTTTAAATAGTAAATTAGGGATTAACGTATAGAGATTTTTTACTATTAAATGTAAAGGAATTAAATATTAAAAAGTATAGAAAGTTATGTAGGTGTTAAGATTAATTCAAACCTTGAAGAAATAATTTTGTGGAATCTTATTCACACTGAGAAAAAAGGTTTAGTTTTACCAACAATATTTTTTAGTTGACCATTGTTGGTTGTAACAACAATATTTTGATTGGTATAACAAAACGATTTGGTTGGCGTAACACATCAAGTTGTTTGGGACAACCATATTATTTTGTTGCTCTTATTTGGTTGAACCAAACATAATTTAGTTGTGACAACCAAACAGAAATTGGTTGTGACATCCAAACATAATTTGGTAGTGACAACCAAACAATTATTAAAAAAATTGGTGATTAGTTTGTAAGTAAGCTGCCGATAATAATATAAATAAAATCTAAATAAAAACCAATACCAGACGGTCGGCCGAACCTGGGTCTGATAGTTGACCCACACAGCACCAGAAATTCCCTGAATTTCCCCTAAATATTGGTCCACATTTCCCGAATATTCGAACCTAATATTCAGGGAAGTTTCGTGGAAGCATCAAAATGTCCGCCATGGGAAATATTGGCGGCGAAATTTCCCTAAAAAAGTATTTCTAATTTTCAGGGAATTTCCTCATCTAATATTCCTAGAATATTCAGGGAAAGTTAAAAAAAATTCCAAATTTTTTCTTGATCTGGTAATTGATGAAAATTATATGTTATATTAAACACTCGTAGGATTCTAGAACATTAGAAACTACTGCGCAGCCGTAAGTGTCACAGAAACCAAGTTTGACCAGTGCGCATCATGTACAGTTAATTTATGAATACTATGAATATTTTAGGAATATTAGATGTGGAAATTCCCTGAAAATTAGAAATACATTTTCAGGGAAATTTCGCCACCAATATTCCACATGGCGGACATTTTGATGCTTCCACAAAACTTCCCTGAATATAAGTTTCGAATATTCGGGAAATGTGGACCAATATTCAGGGGAAATTCAGGGAATTTCTGGTGCTGTGTGGGGAGCTAATGGTGTCTGTTACTGAACTGTTTAGCTATAAGGTTTATTCCATATTGGTCATTCATATCTCTCATGGGCTGGTGGTTAGCCTACTGGACTGGCAGCTGAAAAACCCGGTTTCGAATCTTCATGACTAATGAAATTTTTCTGTTTCAGGTTTTCATTAATATGAAATTTCTACATTCTTATCTGATTATATTTGTGTAATTAAATTAATAACATGTGAATTATGTAATTATATGTGTTGGCTGACAGAAAATTCGCACCTGGGTTAGTTAGCTCCCAAATAAAATTTTTTTTTATGACAACCAAAATTTTTGTTATCCCGAATAAAAAAATATAGTTGTGACAACCAAAAATTTTTGTTATGCCAACAAACAACACTGAACCAAATAATTTAGTTGTCTTAACCAAATAGTTTGGTTGAATAAATACCAACCAAATAATTTGGTTGGCTCAACCAAATTTTCGTTGTTATGACTAAACATTTTTCTCAGTGCATAATGATGTATAGAATAATTTATTTATTTAGTAAAAAGAGTTATAAGACATTAAAGTTTATAAGAAAATTAAGGAGCTTAAGTGAACCACAAATGGAGTATCAATTAAAGTTTTAGTAAATTTGTACAATTTAAAATTTCTTAAATTTAAATACTAGCATATTAATTCTAATATTTTCAATTTAGAAAAACAATACCGTGAAAAGAGACAATCTCTCGGATTCTTACATTCAAAGTCTATTGGAAAAGATTCGACAGATACTCAGTCTTCAAAGTTGCCAGAAGTAAGTAATAAAATAGAATCATTTAAATTTCTACGTATTGTCAACATTTCGCTGGGTTTCTTAGTTAATGTCCGAAAATGTTTATTTTACCAAGTTTTCATCTATTCTAATTTCTATTTTCATAATTTAATAATTAACAAAATATGTAGGTCACCCAATTCACATTAGGGTGGTGGCACCAGTGAAAGAACTGGCTTACCAGTGAAAGAACAAATTGAACATTTTCCATAATAATTTAAAAATTGCAGTTTTGGAAATAGATGTAAATCCTTCCATATTATTTTAGTTAAGAATAAACAAATAGATGATCTTCGGAAGGAAAGATTGAATAAAATTCAACAATTACATCAAATAATCATAGCGACGTTTTATTGGCTCAGGTTTGCCAACCTCATCAGGCTTCAAACACAAAACAAAAAACTCCGGTCACTTTAAGTCGAAAAATTCGTTAAAAATTAAAATTTTATTTCATTTAAATATTTAAATTGTCAAATGTCTCAAAGACATCCATCGTTAGTCGACGAAAAGTAACTACAGCAGTTACTTTTTTTTGTTGTGTGTGTGAAGCTTGATGAGGTTGGCAAACCTGAGACAACGAAACGTCGCTATGATTACTTAACGTGATTGTTGTATTTTATTCAATCATACATTCCAAAGATCATATATATTTATTTCTTAACAAATTGCAGTTTTTATTCTGGTGGTTAATATGTTTTTAGAAACCTAATTACTTCTAAATCTTGTATATGATATAGCAGCAGACTTAAAATGCAAATTACTTAAGAAAATATTTCTTAACAAATTTAGTAGGTTATGTATATACCTCTCTCTAAAAGAACATTGCTCTAAACGCCGTAATCATTTTTATATTAACTGAAAAAACGATATTCTAATTCTAAGAAACATTACTTAAATAGGAGCCAAGAATATTCCCCACTTAATAGTAGGGGAGTGGGCCCCAAGATGGACAGGGCCCCAAGATGAACATTTGGTATAAAATTTTTGTTTAAGGTGGCAGCGCCTTATGCTTTTTGTCATTTTTGTTGTTTGTCTAGACGAAGATTTTGATGCACATTTGAAGAAAAAAAACCAGTTGGTTTTTCTTCTACACATGTCACGTAATTTTGGGTCTAAAAAAGTTTTGTAACAGTTTTTTCTTAAGTTGGTAAAGTTACTTAAATTTATGATTTAGAATAAGTACTAAACGTCATAATATTCTTTATTTATCGTATAATAATATCCTAAAATGATTTTACTAATTCAGTGTTCGTATATATATTTTGACTGGGGATTAAAAGATGGTGTCATGTACCCTAAGAACTAAGATGGATAGGCCTCAAATTTCAATGTATTTATTTGCATATTTTGGATTTTACACTTTTTTTTATAATTTTTTGAGCCAATTATTAAAATTTTTTATTTTCCACCATAAAATGTGATGTTATAGTTAGAGAATTTGATATATCGATATTTTTCGATATTTTATTACTTTTTACTGTTAAGCTATTAGATTGAAGTTTTAAGAAATGTTATTTTCTGATAAATTCCGTAAAATGATTAAAAATTAGTTTAAAAATTGTTACACGATGTTAGTTTTTTATTTACTACAATTTTCAGAGACTTTTAAGAAGGTGTCCATCTTGGGGCCACTTTTTTTTAGACCGAAAATTTTAACAATTAGAAAAGACGCTTTAAAAAATGTTTATGTACACTGAGAGAAATCTGATGCAATTATTGTATCAAACATAACCTCGATTAAGCATATAGAAGTACTTGTGACAATTTATGCTTGAAGCCAAATAAAATTTGCAAGGAATCCAACTTTTCTTAGCACTCAGTTCTGCTTATAAAATTTGCTTGAACGCCAACTAGTTTTCAGGCGGAGTTTATACAACACAAGCTAACCTGCGTGTATACATAAAAGACGCACACATTTCTGTGTTTACGTTTGCGCGCCTTTATGTGTACACGCGGGTAAGCTTGTGTTGTATAAACTCCGCTTAAAAACAAGTTGGCGTTCGAGCAAATTTTATAAGCAGAACTGAGTGCTAAGAAAAGTTGGATTCCTTGCAAATTTTATTTGGATTCAAGCATAAATTGTCACGAGTACTTCCATATGATTAATCGAGGTTATGTTTGTTACAATAATTGTATCAGATTTCTCTCAGTGTACACAATGAAATTTTATCTTTGTGGCCATAAGTTACCTTATAAATTGTACTTTCATCCGGTATAAAACATTTTAATATATTTTATTTAGTTTGGATTCTACAGCAATAAGAAGAAAGCTCGGAAGAAAGGGTGTCCAACTTGGGGCCCTCTCCCCTATGAAGAAGATGACAAATGACATAATATTTTACATTACAAGTAATCAAAACATAAACCATCAGATTGGTTAGAAGTTATTAAACACATAAAAAGTAGGGCTGTGCAAAAAGCTCGAAACTCGTAGCCCGACCGAGCCGAGCCGAGCTCAGCTCGCCTTCGTCGGGCTCGAGCCGGGTCGGGCCCGAAAATTTCGGGCCATGAACGAGACCCGAACGTTTCTACAAGTGCAGTACAGTTTCAAGCTTCAAACAAATGCGCATTAGTGTTCCAAGCACCAAATACATGCGCAGTAGTGTTCCCTGAACTAAATACATGCGCACTAGTCTTCCACACATTAAATACATGCGCACTAGTTTTCTACACACTAAATACATGCGCACTATTATTCTACGCACTAAATACATGTGAAGTAGTGTTCCACGCACCAAACACAAGAGCACTAGTGTTCCACGCATTAAATACATGCGCACTAGTTTTTTATGCACTAAATACATTCGCACTAGTTTTCTATGCACTAAATGCATGCGCACTAATGTTCCACGCACTAAATACATGCGCACTAGTTTCCTACGCACTAAATACATGCGCACTAATGTTCCACACACTAAATACATGCGCAGTAGAGTTCCATGCACTAAATATGTACTGTGCGTAGAAAAAATTGTGCAATAGTATTTAGTGCGTGGAAAACCAGTGCGCATGTATTTAGTACATAGAAAACTAATGTGCATGTATTTAGTGCGTGGAACACTAGTGCGCATGTATTTAGTGCATAGAAAACTAGTGCGCAGGTATTTAGTTCGTAGGAAACTTGTGCGCATGTATGTAGTGCTTGGAACACTAGTGCGCATGTATTTGGTGCGTGGAACACTAGTGCGCATGTATTTAGGGCATAGAAAACTAGTGCGCGTGTATTCAGTGCGTAGAAAACTATTGCGCATGTATTTAGTGCGTGGAACACTATTGCGCATGTATTTAGAGCATTGAAAACTGGTGCGCATGTATTTAGTGCGTGGAACACTAGTGCGCATGTATGTGTTGCTTGGTGAACTAGGACCCAATCATGTTATGTTAATCAGAGTTCTTTAAATTTTCGGGTTTCTGATTCGTTCGATTCCTTTTCGATTTTCGAGTCCTCGAATATTTCGGGTTCTCGAATGATTCGGGGACCCGAATTCATTTGTGACAACATTTTGGTCGAGGGCTCGGATTTTTCCCGAGTACTCGACAAATTTTTCGAGCTCGAGCTAAGCTCGAACCCGGCTCGACTCGGCCTGAAAAAAGCCGGCTCGGCTCGGCTCGACATTTCGAGCTTTTTGCACAGCCCTAATAAAAAGTTATTTTAGGGTAGGTACTTATTCTAGATTATCATTACTAACAAAACAACCCTCACTTGTTAACGCTCGCTCGTTTTTTAATTTTTTTTATATATTTATTTATTTTGTGTGTTCTTTAAAATATATATAAATCTTCAAATATTTTTACTATCTAATTTACTTTTTTTTATTCTTATTAATTAAATATTATTTATGTACAACTTTAGTTTCTTAATTATTAAAAGTTTTATATGCAAGTTTAATATCGAATTAAATATTTAAATTTCATATTGTAGAAAATTACATTTATGTCAAACAAGTGTTTCATCCACTAATTAAAAATAAATTATTTAATTAAAATCGTAGGGGAGAGGGCCCCAAGTTGGACACCCTTTCGTCTTATTGCTGTAGAATCCAAATCAAATAAAATATATTAAAATGTTTTTTACCGGATGAAAGTACAATTTATAAGGTAACTTATGGCCACAAAGATAAAATTTTATTTTGAACATAAACATTTTTTAATGCGTTTTTTCTGATAGTTAAAATTTTCGGTCTAAAAAAAAGTGGGCCCAAGATGGACACCTTCTTAAAAGTCTCTGAAAATTGTAGTAAATAAAAAACTAAAATCGTGTAACAATTTTTAAACTAATTTTTAATCATTTTACGGAATTTATCAGAAAATAACATTTCTTAAAACTTCAATCTAATAGCTTAACAGTAAAAAGTAATAAAATATCGAAAAATATCGATATATCAAATTCTCTAACGATAACATCACATTTTATGGTGGAAAATAAAAAATTTTTATTAATTAACTCAAAAAATTATTTAAAAAAGTGTAAAATCCAAAATATGCAAATAAATACATTGAGATTTGAGGCATGTCCATCTTAGGGTACATGATACCATTTTTCAATCCCCAGTAAAAATATATATACGAACACTGAATAGTAAAATCATTTTAGGATATTATTATACGATAAATAAAGAATATTTTAACGTTAAGTATTCATTCTAAATCATAAATTTAAGTAACTTTACCAACATAAGAAAAAACTGTTACAAAACTTTTTTAGAACCAAAATTACGTGGCATGTGTAGAAGAAAAACCAACTGGTTTTTTTTCTTTAAATGTGCATCAAAATCTTCGTCTAGACAAATAACAAAAATGACAAAAAGCATAAGGCGCTGCCACCTTAAACAAAAATTTTATACGAAATGTCCATCTTGGGGCCCTGTCCATCTTGGGGCCCACTCCCCTATAATAAATAATAACACATATTTTAAAATTTTTTTATAATTAATAAAAAATCTCAATAGAAATAAAAAATTAATTTTTAAAATTTTTAAAAAATTCCAAAAATACATAACAATATGAAGATATTTTAAGTTTTACAGTGGTGTGTACAATTACTTCAAGTGTTTTCAAAAATATTGTTTTCAAAAATATTACCAGTAATAATGATAAGGGAATATGTTCGGTTGTGGGCACCCTTTTTGTTTTTGACCCATAACTTGTGCCTAATAAATATGACATGGTCATTAACGTATGTATGGAAAGCTAGAGAACTTAGCTAACTTCTGGCAAAGAAACTAAATTGATTTCGTCGAATAGAAAAATTATTTTTCTACCACACATGCACGAAAACCTCGTGTTTTCGTACAGATGTGATAGAAAATAGCATATGCACCTCGGGAGGCCGATTTTTTGTCTCGCACAATGTTCTCCGAACTCGTTTCGCACTCGCTACGCTCGTGCTACACTCGTTCTTCGAACATTTGTGCTTGACAAAAAAACACAGAGTCCCCCTTCAATGTAATTCACTTCCACTTTACTTCCACTTCACTTTCATTTCACTTCCACTTAACTTCCAGTTCACATTCACTTCAATTCCGCTGTATATCCACTTTACTTCTACTTCCTTTTTAAGTTCACTTTAATTACACTTCACATCCACTTCAATTACACTTTATTTCCATTTTACTTTCATTTCACTTTTACTTCACATCCATTTTACTTCTACTTCATATCAATATACCGACTATCTTTGTCTCTCTCTTTCACGCATCGAACCTAAAATGCACAACTATTGTTATTACACGACGGACGCTTAATTCTCGTTATAAGAATTTTGTCCCTAGATCACTCCCAGAAACCACTGGAAACCCTTAAAATTTGTGAAACACTATTAATAGTTGTGAGAAATTACTTATGATTTCATCCATACGATATTTCGCGATTTATAAAAAAAAATATTGGTGCCCACAACCGAACCAATTTGAGTGCCCACAACCGAACTTTGCAATCATGTTAAAACCTCATGAAAAAAGTTTTGGTTGTAAACATTGTTGTGATACTCGGTATTGGATTAAAAAATATATTATATTTACTGTGTAAATATGCATTAGACATACATTTTTAATTGATTCGCTTTGATTTGTGCCACTTTTAAAAATATTTAAAAAAACTTTTATTTTAATTTCAACTTGAAAAAAATTAATTTCTTTGCAGCAAAAAGTACAGGTGTCCGTTTAATTTTGTATTCTCGCAAAAAACTACGTGCGGTCATACCACACACTTGACATTTGTCACATTTGACAAATATCTTTTCTGTCAAAAGTTTCGCAGGGGTGCTCACAACCGAACCATGCCCACAATCGAACCTTTTCCCCTAGTAATACTAAATATTAAAAAACTTCAATAATACATTTATAATTAATCTATTATGTTATTTATTGAAATTATTTATTTGTTTCTCTAATTAATATTATATTAATATTATAACTAAGTTTAAAATCTTTTATGTAAAAATATTTTTTATTGCAATACAAATTATTAGAAAAAATTTTTAATACACCAGTCACATCTTAGACCATCACATTTTTTATGATGATATAGTATTAATATTATTAATTTATTATTTATTATTATTAATAAAAAATTGATAATAATAATAGTAATTATTAATATTAATTATTAATTTTTCTTAACAAAAAAAAAATTTTAAAATTGTTATTTATTTAAAACTAATTTTTCAATAATAAAAAAAATTGTCATAACGTTAAAAAAGTATGCGCGTAGTTTTCTGTCAACCTTACTCATGCGCAATAGGTTCCTATGGTAGTTACGTATACGCAATAGTTTTCTACGAACAAAACACATTCGCAGTTGTAAAAATATCAAAGATAAATGACAGTTTTACTATTTCAAAGCAAAAGGACATGGAAAAACAAATTAACAAAAAAGAATCAATACATTGCGTTAAACATATAATTTAAAAGAGTAAATTGCACAAACAGCATTTTGCACATGAAAAAAAAATTTTAATTTTCGTTGGACTTATAAAAAAAAAAATTTTAAATTTAAATTGTGTACGACGATGAACGAAGTTTTCTCGGTATTGTATTAATATAATAGAAGATTATGATGGATAAATAATATAACCTAAATAAAACCATCTTTTTAATTTGAACAAGAGCACTCTGAAATTGTCAAAAAACAGTTTTTTAAAGTAGAAAGGTAAATTAATAATAGTAATTAATAGCGGTCATATGTTATTAACTACATAGAAGTAAAGAAAATGATGAAATCATAGAAATTGCTATGAGGTTAATAACATATGATCCCTATTAATATTTTAAGCTTTTACTTCAAAAAACTGTTTCTCGACAATTCGTCGCTTGGGTGAGGAACTACGCGAATTCACAGTAGCAAGACCGTAGTCAGGGGGGTGTTATGAGTGTTGGAATCCCCCTCCCCGCGAAATGTTTTTGACAGCTTTTCAAGTTTAAAAAAAAAAAAAAAAAGGTCATCACTTTGAATGTTTGTTGACACCCCCCCCCCCCCCCCCGAAAATAACAAATATATCGTCTCAGGAGGACCCAGCGGGGGTCATTTGTATGTGGGTAGGGGGACTTGCACCCACGTGAAAATCAAAATAAAAAAATTAAAAAATTATTTTTGTCAACAATTATCCCGTTTTAGGAAGATCCGATGGGGGTCATTTCAATGTAGGGGGTGACTTGCACATACATGAAAATTAAAATCGAAAAATTAAAAACCTATTTTGTCAGCAAATATAGCGTCCAGCATTAGCTACCCCCACATATAAATCCTCCCGCTGCCCCTTCCCACGATTGGCAAAAATAAGTTTTCAATTTTTTGATTTTAATTTTCACGTGGGTGCAAGTATCCCCCTGACATACAAATGACCCCCGCTGGAACATCCTGAGACAACATATTTGTTGCCAAAAATAAGTTTTTTAAAAAAAATAAATTGAAAATCAAGGACAATAACGGAATAAACATATGACGCCATTCGCGAAAATTATTGAAAATCGTCTATATTCAACTTGCTAAAAAACAATAAAGACCTTAAAAAATTGAATTTTTAGTATTTTATTCCTAATCACCGAATATTAAAATATAAGAATACTATGTTTACAAACATAAAAAAGCACAACAGACATTAATAATCGAGAAATAGCCATGGCGCCATTTTGCTAATTTTTTACAGCTCTGGGACACTTCACGCATGACTTCAATTTTGGCGTCATACCGCCGAAGTGGTTAATTTTAAAATCTTTTAAAATTCTTTTAACCTCAGAATAGTGACGATTTCAAATTATAAACAATGATCATAATGATCACAAAGGCAAACTGACATTTCACAAAAAATTTGAAAATCGAACTTGCGTTTTCGTTTTTGGTTTCGTTTTCAAAATTACGTGATAAGGGCCCAGTTATAGCTCTTGATAAATGAAAAATAATTTGTTAATAAACATAGGTTCCAAAGTTTGTTTTAAAAAGTCATTTTAAAAAGCTGATTTCGTCATATTGACTATAATTCATTGTTTGTCTTGCAGCCAGTCGACATTTTGGATAATACACTACCGGCCTTAATTGTAGGACCGCTTACAAAAATGGGATTAAAAACATGTCCGCCTTAAAATGTTGATATCTCTGTCAGATACTAGCAAATTGAAATTTTTCATACACTGAAAAAAAACAATTTAAAATTTACTTGAGTATTAAGTAATATTTACTTTTGTTTCTCAAGCAATGCAAATAAATTAAAAATTGCTCTGAATCCAGGTAATTTTTACTTTGTTTTCTAAAAAGAAAAAAACAAATGACACTTTTGAATCAAATTTGACGTTTTGTGTCAAAATCTTCGAAATTAAATTTTAATTATATTCCGGAAGATTGAATAATGAAAGTATAAATAAAAGTAAGTAGAAAAGTAATTTATGTATTAATTTATTATTTATTTTTCTTTAATTACTCCAAATATTCGTCTTAAATACAAAACGTCTAAATTGGATTCGAAAAGTGACATTTTTTTCTCCTTAGAAAACAAAGTAAAAATTACCTGGTTTCACAGCAATTTTTAATTTGTTTCCATTGCTTGAGTAAAAAAGTAAATAATACTTAAAACTCAAGTAAATTTTAAATTATGTGAGAAAAGGGATTTTGATCTGTAGGAGCAAATTGTGAAGGTTTTTTTTTAATTACATAAAAAGCACTACCACATCTCTTATAAAGAGTTTATTCACGACGTTTCGTCAACATTTCGTTGGCCTCTTCAGGCTGTAAAAACACAATGAATTTTTAAAATAATTTTTAGTACGAACAACATAAATTTTTCGTCTTAATTTTTGTTAATAAAAAGGTTCATTACCTCAAAACGAAAGTCACAGTTTTTTTAAAAAATAAATAAATAAGTAAACAGATAAAATTAACATCACGAAATCGTGATTGTAAATTTTTTTACATCCGTTCATGTCCAAAGCAAAGGACAAACTGTTAATCGAAGTAAATGTGTACGTACAGACAATCTGTACGATATTTAATCTCATAGATAGAGCGATCTCACTTTCTCATAAGAGTTTCCATAAAAAAATATTGAAATCTCTAAGAGATTATTAATTAATAACAATTATCCTTTAAAGTTTGTTAATGACTGTATTACTGAGAGACTTAATTTTATTAGATTCAAAAAGAAAAATAATAACACGGAACAAACTGATTTGAAAAAAAATGTTGTACGCACAACAACCAAAGATTGTTATCCCTTACAAAAATAATAAATTTTACTCCAAATGTAAACATAAATTGAAAAATTACAATATTTGTTCCATTCCTAAGGTTGAAAAGTCATTAAACAATATTGTCAAATTAGGTAAAGATCGATTAGACCATTAGCGGTTTTACGGGGGGGCGAATGGGGCGACCGCCCCCCCCTCCGAGAATCTTATATTTGTATAAGAGAGAGAGAGAGATAGCACTATAGTGCTATCTCTTTCTATCCCATATATCGCCCCTCCCGAACACTTTGCCTAAAGCTGCCCCTGGATTAGACAAGTGGAATAAGTGTGGAGTTGTATATAAAATTTCATGCAAAAGTTGTAACGCTGTATATTATGGAGAAACAAAGAGAACTCTTCGAAAACGTATATCTAAACACATTATAAAAAGAAATACAAATGTAAACTGCGTTATTAATTCACATTGCATCAACAATAATCACGAATTCGATTTTGATAATGCTAAAATTGTAGATGTAGAACGCGACTGGAGGAAGCGTACCCTTTCCGAAATGATATTTATTAATCATGGCTCCAATAGCATAAATAAAAAAGAAAGTTTTAATAATTTGAATGAAACCTATAAATTACTTTTGCGGAAAAATTTCTCCATTTCTTAAATATCAATATTAATTTACTTGCCAATTATACGTTAATTGTTTGTTTTGTTTCGCCAATGTTATTATAATTAGAATCTGTACGCACACATTTACTTCGATTAACAGTTTGTCCTTTGTTTTGGACATAAACGGATGTAAAAAATTTTACAATTCGACAAAATCACGATTTCGTGATATTAATTTTATCTGTTTACTTATTTATTTATTTTTTTAAAAAACTGTGACTTCCGTTTTGAGGTAATGAACCTTTTTATTAACAAAAAGTAGAAAAAGAGAGTTTTATCCTCATTTTTAAATGTTTTTCGCGTAAGTTGCTACTTTCGAATTACTAAACGAATAACACTAAATAAATGAGTTTACAAAAGTTATAATTGTTATCGCGCTGGCCGTCTTTTGACGTGACAACGTTTCACTTCGACTTCAAGAAATTGGAGTACCGATAAGTTTTTAATTTGTTTGTCCGCCATGTTCGATCCGCCATTTTGAATTTTAAGAAACTGACACCGAATTCGTAATCAGCGACCCCAAAAACCCCCGAGTACCCAGTTTTATGCAAATCAGATAAGTTTTTAAATTTTGTCCGTCATGTTGGATTCGCTATTTTGAATTTTAAGAAACTGACACCGGATTCGTAATCAACGATCCCAAAAACCACCGAGCAAGAAGTTTCAAGCGATTTCAATCATTTTTTCCCCTTTTTCCAGATTTTTAAAAAAGACATTTTTTTAATCGCAAAAGTCCTCTTCTTTAGCTTTAGTTTTAATAAACTTTTTGACAAGTTATGCCTTTTTGGTTTGCACCACGTTAAAGAGCATCTCAAAATCTATTAGAATCGGCAAAAAAGTGTAAAATGATTTTTTGACACGTAAGCCCCCTTTTCACAGTCCAGGTCACATATATTGGTACCTCCGAGCAAAATAAACCACTCTCGCTTTATACTTCTAAAAACTCTTCTCTAACGTTGGTTGTCTAAAACAACTACTGTGTTTTTTTGGTTAAATGAAATTTCAATATGTGTCAATTAAAATCAAAACAGCATTTGATATAGACTAACTTCAATATGCACCAATCTATACAATATTGTATTGAGAATTTAATTTTTTTAAGTTTCTTAAACTTTAGAAATTAGTTTCCTGGAAAAATTGGAAAAACAAAGTATGGTTTTTTGTCGTTTATTTTAACAGTGGTTGTTTTAGACGACCAACGTCAGAGAGGAGTTGTTAGGCGTATAAAGCGAGAGTGGTTTTTTTGATCGGATGTACCGATATGTGTACCAAATTTTAATGTTCTAGGCCCACGGTGCACCTGAAGGAAGTTTAAATAAAAATTAGTTGGCACTTAAAAATTGTTTTTGATTATGATTCTCATTGGCAGATGAAAAACAAACATTTTCTAATAGCTTTTAAAATCCTTATACGTGGCCGATTTGAAAAAAATTCAGTTTTACTGAAATAATAATGGGTTTTTGTATATCACTAGAACAAAGAAGACGCGCATAGCTCGCCCCTGAACTGTATTTTATTAGAGAGTTTTAAAACCTGATACACCTAGCTGGAAATTAACGATAGGCCAAGGTCTTGTTCAATATTGGTGTCCAAAGCTTCCAATATATTAAGCTATTTTGGTCCATATTTATTCAATACAAAACGAATCTACCTCAATTAAAAAAAGATTGTTCTGAAACAAACCATTTATTCCATTTTTTGTACTGTTTCTTAAGCAAGTTGAACATAAGCAAACATAACTGCGTTCTTTAAGAAACACATAATAAAGTAAGAGTTTCATCTCATGTAAAGAACCCAATGAAATAATTGTTTAGTTCTTTCACGTTCTTTATAAAATAAATGGATGACAACTAAACAGAAATGCGTTTTATTTAAAAAATACCTTTTATGATGTACATTATTTAAATTAAATTTATATACAATAATTGACGTACTGCGGGATTATATTACATTTTTTTGCTCCAAATTGTTTGCAATTAACTTTTTATCCTACTTTTAAGAACATGTGATAAAGTATGACGTCATTGGTAAAGGCTACATTTGTCCGTAACCTTTCTTATCAAATACTGTATATTTTGTACTAAAACTTGGTAAATTTACTTCAAATATAATTAACAAGGTCTCTCTGACCTATTTCTCTTTATATTTATGTTGAAAATAATTTTTTAAAATTTCCAGAAATGTTACAAACGTTTATTAAAATTACTTTTAAACTAAAATGCAAATAAATTGGGTCAGAGAGACCTCAATGATGCTTTAGGTTTTTTAATTCTAAGATAATGTAGTTTAAAATGGGAAAATTATAAATTAAAAGAAAATGTTTGTCCTTTTAGCGAGAAAGTAAGTAATTTTTAAGATTCAGAAACTTCATTAAAAAAGTCAAAGAATATAAGATTTAAATTTTGTAGATTTAATCTATGGATTTTCATAATTTCTTATTAATTTCCGGATTCATTTCAAAATTACCGATTTCTTTGACGATGTATAAAACTCCCAATATTCTTCCCGATTTCCTGGATTGGTAGACACTGTAAATAGGTGTATCTATTAAGTTAAAGAATAATATAAATTGATATAAACAATGAAATAAAAAATTTTACTGTTTATAATTAAATTTGGATCAAATGTATTTTAACCTTTCAGTAACATTGCAGACATCCTTTGAAAAGTTTACGGCAACTTTACAACTAAAGAATTAGGTTTGTCTGTGATAGTCGGAGGGTAATCAAAATGCTGTTTAGCGAAATTAACTTTCAATTCCAATTGAAGCTTCTAAACCACTGATTGCGTCTAACAGGTAGACGTATAAATTGTAAGCTTCTTCGGAAGTAGATGGTCTTGCAGGATTATTCAATAGTAAGTCCACAAATTCTTTGAATTTTGGTGACAGTAAAACTGGTTCTTTTGTGTAACGCTTTTGAAATTTGTACGTGATTTAAATTTAAAGTTTTTTTACAATCTGTGGCTCCAAATTTTTCTGGCCATTAGTAAAATAAATTTGGAATTCCACCTTCAAAATTTCGGTTTTTTTGTTTTCTTACTCGATGCTCATTCCATTCTTTCTGGGTGAGTAAAATGTCATTTTGAATTAAATTACCAAAGCAATACCGTAGACAATCGACGTGAAGAGGGTTACTGACATTTAACATGTTTTGTTGTTCCATTTCCTTAAACAAATCAATGTAAAATTGGCCCATATGTTGTCTGAATTGTCGCTAGTATGACTCAATCCTTTGAATACGAGTACTTTTACCTCTGATAAAAGATTTAGTACCACTATACTCATCATCATGTGTGTGCCTTAAAACCATTTGCATAACTTCCATCATTGTTGCCTCTGTCCTTTTATCAGCTCGTATCAAGGTTGGTAAAAATTTTGACTTCTCAATAGTCTTTAAAAAATAGAAACCAATGACATCGGGATTATTATTTGTTGTGGATACTTATTCGTATCTACAAGTATTCGTCAATGCATCCATAAATGGCAAAAACAAATCTTTTCAATTTGTCATGGTTATCTGCATGCCACAAAAAGTTTGGGCCTGCAGCGGTATAATTTCTCCTTTTTAATTTATATCTGAAACGACCATCAACTCCTTCTGGATCACTAGCCCTTAATAAATGCAATACAGTTTTCTGCTTCACTTTTAATTTGTATACATTCTTAAGTCTTTGGCACATCGCACGGTAACCCAGATTACATCCGCTTCCTTCAATTTCTAATAAAATCGCAGCAAGAATTTCTTCTCTTGAACTCTCAACAATGTTTTTTCTTTTCAAATTCATGTCCTTCATTATCCTCGACAAAGTTCTTAACGAAATATTAAAAATTAAAATTTTTTTGTAGAAGACCAATAATTGTTTCGTAGGTATAACCCTGATTTCATTACTCCAACATTTTTTGAAAAACAACATTCCTCCTATCGCCACAATCAGGTGTTACTGAAATAATTATAATAAATGAATGCAGAGAAAATTAGAAATGATTCAGAGCCATAAGTAACATATTCTGAAATATGCATAAAATGTAGTGACATTATCACGGTCAGCCGAAAATTAATTTATCATAATCTTCATTTAACAGAATTAAAATTTAGCCATATTTAGTAAAAATTGGGATTAATTCAAATTTAATTGAAAATAAATTTTATTAAATAAAAATTTGAAAGGGTGTCCAGCTTGTCACAAAAAAAATTTCATGACTTTTCCCTGAATTCTCCATGTGAGGGGTGCAACAGACATAAATTACCGGGTCATTTGCATTCAGATCATGATTTAAAGGAAATAAACTTTACAATTTACCAGATATCTAAAACAGGCCTTATAAAAATCATAATTAAAAATAAAAATCAAAGGAATCCGTTTTTTTTCCATTTAAACTAATAAAATTGATTTTTTTCAATACATCAGAATTAAAAATTTTCAAATTTTTAATTTTAAGAATTTTGTTTTTTGAACTAAGAAACTTTAATAAGAACAAAAAATGAAATGAAAATTTCTTCAAAACAGTCAATTTTTGCACAATTATTAAAAAGTTCCAAGACGTTACCCTCACTTCTCTGACCTCTGGACATCCTGTTTGACCTCCCATGCATTTTTAGGCCACCCAAATAAATATGTTAATTATAATATTATAACATAATAGACATTCCAGAAATTCTGCCAATTGAAAGTACTATCTAATAACATGTAGAATAAACTTATGTGTCTCATGCTTTATACTTTATTTATACAAAAACATATGGGGCTTATTTATAATAAAAATTTACCTTTAGGAACTTTGACGGTATAATTATTATCGACATCTTCATTTAGATTAATAAATATGTGGTCAGCTCCTAACAAAAAAGACTCGCTCCCAATTTTATATATCAGCTTGCTGCCTTGGGGATAGTAATAATTAAAAACGGTCTTTTTAAGGCGGTTTTCCGTAACAAAAATGCTGTGCTCTTCCTCCTCGTACTTTATTTTGATTTTTCTTCCACATAAGGCCATCTAAACAAATAAATAATTTAATAATATTCAAACTTCAAACTAAAGGTAAACAATGTATTAATATCTCAATATCTTTTGTAATAAAGTTAATTAATATTATGATTAAAAAATTTCAATGATTTTAGCCAAATTATGATATGATTATACAAATAATCGGAAAGAAAGTTAATTCCGCCTATATATTTTCCAATATTTAAAATAAAAGAACAATTTAAATTTTTAAAACAATTTAGTGAAACTTAAACAGTTTTTTATTTAAAATTTTCGAAGATATAGAGATGGACCAATTTTCTTTCCGATTGTTTGTCTGATTCTTTCTTAATATGTAAAATAAATAAAACACTTCTTTTTAACTTACGGTTATAATATTTATGATTTAGGTACAATCATAAATTGAAGAAAAAAATACGAAAGTCTATGTTTACGTACCTATTATTTTATTAGCATTTTTTCATGAATTTACATATTGAAATAAAAAAATAAATTATCAAACAAATGTTGGCTTTATAAATTTACATTGTTTATAAAGTTTTTTAAATTTACTAACCAGTGAAACTAAAATTTTAAACTTGTATTAATTATATAATTAATATTAATTAATAATTAATATGTAATTAAACTGCAGAAGTAATAAAAACAGGAATATATATTTACAGGATTACTTAAAATAATATTTATTCAAATTAAAAAAGTTACTATGCTGACTGCCAAAATTAATTTAGAGTTTAAATGATATTAATTGTAAAAGTAAAGGTGACAACAAAAAATATTTCAAATAATAACAAAAGAAATTTTTTTGTTCATAAAAAGGCTATGGGTATGAAAAAATTACGATTTTGCTATCTTTATGGTAATTAGGGTATTCATAAAAAACGTTTCCTAATGATTTATAAAATATTTAACCAGAATTTTAGTTATTTACTGAAAAAACAAGGTGCCGAAGATATATTTCTATTTTTACTCATTTCAATGTACTAATTTTGATAATTTATAAAAGCAACATGTTTCCCTCAAATTATAAATTGCATTTAAAAAAATAAAATAAAGATTTCACTTTCTAAAATTGATTTTAATTAATTAATTAAATATATAATCTTATGTATATTTGTATACCTAACCTAAAAATCGTGAACATATACATATACAATAACTACACTTACCTTTTGACACATAACATTTAGCAATTTTCATAGAAATATATATTCTGATTGTTAAACTTTCTTTCTTAATTATTATTTTATAATATTATTTAATAAAATTAAATATGCACTAGACATAGAAAACTTTAAAACGCCGCACAAGAAAGAAAACCACTTCGTAATTACATCAAAACAGAATATTACATTTACAGTCTGCGCATGCGCAAACAAAAATCTCTGCCTGTGTGTAGCATGCCAAGATACCAACCTGCCATCATGCCTTTGCTCAACCACTCGCTAATGCCTGCATGGCACTAGGTGGCGTGTAGGCGCTTTCGTAAATAGGAGACCACTCCGTGTCTTGTATTAATCCATGTTTCGACATTGGGTATTAGGCGGTAAGTTCAGCGGTCCGTCTCTTCCCTGCTCCATCTCGCTTGCCGTCTTGCAACGAGTCTGCTTTTCGCATCTCGGCGAATTTGGTCTTTGCTTGGTCTATTATCATCCGTATAACGGGGGGACATTCAATCTTTGAAAAGTAGGAAAGTTTCCTCCTTTTCTTACGCCAAAAGGTCTGCCGGCGGGACGCAGGCAAGGACCTGATCAGCACTCGTAGATACTGTCCGGTATGCCAAAATGATACGCATGGTAACATTTCTTTGCGCGGACAGTAGCTTGTTTAAGATAGTCTCTCATCTTTTCTGTCGCAGGGTATGAGCCCACACTGAGGCTGCATAGAGCAGCAGAGGGTGGGCGACACTTGCCACTAATCTCCTCTTTTGTTCGGAAGGCACCACAACGTTCGGCATTAAGCGTGATACACTTAAAGCCCGTTGGGCGGCTTTCTTTGACGCCACAGCGATGTGGTGTTTGAGATTCAAGTATCTATCGAATTGTACTCCAAGGTACTTTATGTGTGCGCTCCACTTGACCTCGAATCCGTCTACTTCGATCCGAGGTAGTTCATAATTACGTCTATTTTTTTGTAACGTACTATAAAAACTTTTTATTTTCAACTTAGGAAGAAACCGGAGTTATTATCTAAAATTTATTTGTATTTATTAATTAATAACACATTTTAATAAATAAAAATTAGTTCACAAAATTTAATTTGATAGTATAGTTAATTTAATCTAAATAAATTTAGTTTATTTTTTGTATTGAAACTATATTAGTCAATGAAAAATGTAATTCTCGCGCGCTTTAGCGAGCGTATTTTTGGCTAGTTGTTTTATAATGTCAGATATAATCTTAAAACTGTAAAAATAACGGACTTCAGAGTAAATATCTGTTTGAAAACTACTGTATTATAATTCTGTACATGTAAATTTAAAAAATACGTAATTATTTTATCATTTATTACAGTATTTATATATTAAATTAATTTTGGTATACAAAAACCCATTATTTTTACAGTAAAACTCAATTTTTCTCAAATCAGCCACTTAAAAGAATTTTAAAACTTATTGAAAAGTGTTTGTTTTTTGTCTGAGAATCATAATCAAAAAGAATGTTTAATTACCAACTAATTTTAATTTAAACTTCCTTCTGGCGCAACGTGGGTCATTAGTTTGTGAGATAAGCGGGGGAGGGTAAATAGTCATTTTAACGAATTTTTTAAAAAAATCTTGTTATTTCCTTGACAATGCTATGAACATCACGTTCAATCGTACGCGCTATATTATTCCTGTAATCTACACGTGAAAATATATAGATATACTAAATTTTAACTCTCAATCTCAAATAGTTTGTCCGATAGGGGGGCAAGAGGTAATGGTTTCAAGCGACTGCCAACCAAGTGAAAACATAAGGGTTTCGTTTTGATAGATCGTGTCCGGAACCCTAAAAAGATAACACAATCCCTTATTTTTAAAATAACTACTCCGTTCATTGTATTATGAACATAATAACTTGATTGTTCCTAAATTCTTATTCTTTATTACAAATATACACTGAAAAAATTGTGGCACGTCAGACGCACCACCGCCTGTAGTGCATAATTTGTTTCATATACGTACGGGACAAGTGATACACCGTCACTTGAGAAAGGGCGTCACACGAGCCGAATGGAGCTGGCTCTAGGACAAGATTTATTCCATGCCTTGGTACGTTTGATGCTCCAGTAGGTACGTCTGATGTCCCAGGGTTTTTCAGTGTAAAAATTCAGAAAAGCAAAAATTACTGTATATAAAAGATTCTCAGTGTAACATCCCAGTCGGGAAAGTTCCACACAATTTCTATAGAATAATTCTGTAGAATGTCCACATGAACTCTGTAGAATATTCTATATAAAATTCTATAGAATCGATCTACAAAGATTCTATAGAACTTTTCCGACTGGGATTGGTATTTACTATTCTTTAAGGGTGTTCCAGAGCCACCAGGCGGCGTCATGTGAAAGTTTACTCTGTCTTTGTTTCAATTACCTGTTTTTGTAACCGAATTTTTTAGCACAAATTGATGCCGCATCCGAGAATAAAATAAAATAGTTCCAAGTGATTTAGAAACTATAAATATGTACAATTTCTTGTTGATGTTGCGTTTTTATGTCAAGTATTGTATTGTGCCAAAAATTTATATCATCTGTCTTTGTCATGACTTAGCTTGGCTCTAAAAAACACCCTTAATTACTAAATTTTAATAATCTACATATCCCTAATAGCACCGACTAGGCCGGGAACGTTCCTGGAATGGGCTGCTGGCCCCTTGGGTACGTTCCCTTGGACCGCTCCAATATACCTGACAAATCCGTTCCGGATTTCACTAGGCTAGGAACGTTCCCGCGGAACGTTCATGGAATGTTCCGAGGAACTTTGAATACACATTCAAAAAATCGCAGAACGGGTTGCGGAAAAAGTATGCGGAAAAAGCTGAAAATTTTTTTATTAATATTATTTAATGTTTTTAATATGATTGCTTCTATAGAACAGTGGTCACTAAAATCAACTGCGCAGCTCTAGGTGCGATAGAAAACTACTGCGCAAGATATTAACATTAATTATTTTTCAATGTGTATTTAAAGTTCCTCGGAACATTCCAGGAACGTTCCGCGGAACGTTCCTAGCCTAGTGAAATCCGGAACGTATTTGTCAGGTATATTGGAACGGTCCATGTGAACGTACCCCAGGAACCGGCGGCCCATTCCAGGAACGTTCCCGGCACAGTCGGTGCTATTAGGGATTAAGGTATTTCTGTGGCAGTTATACTTGATAAAATCGATTTTCTTAGGATTTTCTTTACATTCTGAAAAAACGTTATTTTATGTTTGCCTTCAATTTGGTTAAAATTTCAATACACCTTGTCATGCTAAAAATTGAAATGGTCAAGTTAAAAATTCCAATTTTATCTGGAAAATAAAAAAAAAAACTTGAATACTTACCATTTTAGCATAGCAAGGGGTACTGATGTTTTAACCAGATAGAAGGAACATATAAAATAACATTTTTATTCCACAGGCACAAAAATGGCACTTTTAAATACCTGAAGACAGGCATTGGAAGTCGTTCATTTATTCGAACATATGAAAATCGCGTCTATTTTTGTCCTAGAAAAAAATTGAAGGTCTAGTCTATGCTTTATTTTTTTCCTAGGACAAAAATAGACGTTATTTTCATATGATCAAACAAATGAATGACATCCAATTCCTGTCATCAGGTATCTAAAAGCGCTTTGTTTGTGCCTCTGGAAGAAAAAGTATCGTAAGCGCAACATGGAAATAAAGACACCCCAATTTGTTTACATTGATGTTTGCAGACGAGTGGAAGTCTTTGGCGTCCTCGACTCCCACTAGGAGTCGAGGACAATCGTATAACTGTCGGGGTAATACCTTAATAAATATACTAATTAATTTAATAATTTGTTTAATTTATTCTCTCCTATTTAACTAGGAGGTGGGACTGGATGAATCAGAAATCGATGAAATAATTGAGGAATATAACAGAAGAAACATCAGAGCATCTATTACCAAGGAATTAATCATGAATATGGCAGCTAAATGTTGTCACGATATAATGTACTGTAGAAAAAATCCACCTTGCATGTGATAGTATAGTAATTAAGTAAGGTCAAAATTTATCTTATTGTTAGCTGGACTAGCAAACGTAAAAGAACTGATAGAATAGTCAGTCTTTTATACTTGACGCGTCACCACAGAGTTGTTGTATATTGTCGTTTATACTTGTTTAAACTATAATATTGAGTTATATATAGGTAATAACAAGTGATTTCGTGGTTAATATTACTAAGTGTAGTGAAGTCAAAATAAACTGGTTAACATATTTAAATTAAAACTGTGAAGTTTTTTAATAGGAAAGTGACGCATAACCTAACATGTAACATTTTTTTCCACAAAGTTTATTTAATAACTCGAGTTAATGATTAAAATAACACGGGACTAGACGGGCATACGGGGTAAAACGAGTGAAGCGATTTTCTTTAAATATAAAATAGTTTTTATTGAAAGAAGTATTAAATTCGAATAATGAAAAGATACTGCAAGTCTTTCTACAAAAAACCTTTTAGTTTTTTTTTATTAATTCTTCCTGGCTATTATAGTTAAATGTTAGCATTTTTTAAGAAACGAAACATGTGTGAGATAGTTCTAATGATAGGATCAGACAAAATTTTTAAAGTTTAAAAAGGTGGAGTGTGTTTGAGCGACTTCGTTAGACCTTTCAAGAGACTTGATCGAAGACTATCAAGTCGAGGGCAATTCTAAAGTATATGATCGACGTCCTCTTCTATAAGGAGATTACATGTCACAACTTGCACATCTGATGCGCATGCTTTCTATAATTTTTGTCATTGGTCAAAAAATGAGGGCGTTTATATTTAAAACATCTTTAAAAGAATTTAGGCTGTGGAAGCCTTTTTAATAGAGCATTTACATGTAAATGTCTATGAGAAGCTTACTTACATTAAATAATTATATAATAGACATTGTAACTTCATTCATAAATCAAATACATGTCTTTTTTTCTTAATGACTTATATCGCTCCAGGCCTGGGGCGAAACAGGTCAAAAGCTTCTTCTTCATATTTCCGTATTTTATTCTTATCTAATTAATTTTAGTTGTATAAATTCAAGTGAATTCTATAAGAATAGTATATTGAGCACCGGGACGCAAAACGCACGTTTCTCGGCCGAGCTTTATTTGCAGCACGAAACTAAGCCGAGTACTGTAAAACAGCAAGGACGAGAAATGCGTTTTGATCCGAGGTGCATACGATGCTTTATATAATAGGATTATGTTTTTCTCTTCTTTTTTGGCGTGTTTTTGAGACGCAAAGCAGACTGTTACGTCATGCAGTAGGTTTGAAGGCATAGACGGGCAAATGAGAGCCCGGAGTCCGAGGTACATGCGTTAGCATGCGCGCAGATGAAAGAGTATCCTTTGCTTGCCTAGGCCAGCAAAACTAACTGTCTGACGTAATGATCTGTTTTGGGTCTCGAAAGCGCGCCAAGAATTTTTAAATAAAAATGCCAATTTACTTTTTTGAAATCGATAAAGTATTTCAAGTACTAACGCGACAAAAATAACTATACCTGTCTCGCCCCGTGTTATCTTACACTGAGAAAAAAATGCTATTAAATCAATTACATATTGGTTTGATCTAACAAATGGCATATTCAATATCGTTCGAACAAATATGTAATGATTTTAATAGTGCGTACTTTCATTTTTAATATTATTAAAACTATAGCATATACTATTGCTTATATGCATGATGCTATAAAATGAATGTTGCTGCATTTTAAGTTTTATTGACTGTTACATTAAAAAGAAATAGTTATTTATTTCATTTAAGAAAATTAATTTATTGAACCAAAAGCAAAAGATAACTGTAAAATAAAAAAAAATATCGGTCTTTTTCTTATTTAGCTTTATTTTACACCGGCTCAACCCCTCCTCCCTCAGTCTTGAACTGTTGTACACTACCTTATTTCGCCGTACATATTTTTTTTATTTCAGAATATTTTTAATTTTAGTGAAAAATATCTAGCTGTGCAATATCACGGAGACGGTCACCCATATATTCTCTAACCAGTAACCACGCTTGACTTTGCTTAACTTTCGTGATCGCGAGGCCAGAGCCGCTCCGCAACCTGGTATTGAGGATTGAAATAATTCTTTTTTATCTTTAATATAAGCTAACAATTTCAGAATATTATTTTGCCATGTCCTCAAGATTTTCTTAATAATTATAATAGTTTATGAAAATGCCCCTTCATTCATCAAGTTATCGTTTTCTCTAAAGACCCTTTTAAAAATTGTATTTTTGAATATATGTGACCGCGTCTTTCGAGTAAAATGAGTTTAAAGTTTTTCATTAAAATATACTCGATTACTGGGAATGTTGCATATTAATAATTACCCAGATAGATGTTTCTTATGTAATTTTTCCGCCAAATACGATTTTCGTAATAAAACAATTGTTTAAACATCGCTGTTATTGTTATAAACAAATTATGTTGCAAAAATCAAATGCTTAAAATTTCAAATCGAATTTAAACAATTTCTAATTGATCTAGAGATCTGAAAATTTATATGCACATTCAGAACTAACAACAATACCATAATTCACAATTTATTATTGATCTATTTAACTAGGTCGCTAATGACGGGTATACATCGTAACTCGTCTCCGAGAGTTAAGATTTAATTTTTCTCAGATAGTTTTGATATTCATATTTAAGGTTCAATGCAATAATTATTTTTTAAAGCAGGAATAATTGTATCAAAAATTTCCAAAAAAATAACAATTTTACAATTTTAAAAAATTCATAACCTTTTAATTATTGATTTTAATCAAAAATACCAAGAATCATTTTTCTTTTAAAAAGACCTATATTTCATAAAAAATTTTTGTCAGAGTTGAGTAGTAAAAGTTAAAAATTTTGTCGGAGTAAACATTTTTTTTAAATTTGCTTAAAAAAGTAAAAAAAAAGTTTGTTTTTGATCAGGACTGATCGCATTACATTTTTAAGACCTTGAAGTACACGAAACCGTCAACAACCAAAAATCGATTTTTTTGGTCATAAGTACCATTTTCTCAGACGCGGTTACATAATGTACTTTGTTTTATTTTATTTTATTTATTTTTTATTTATTTATTTATAAAGTTCCTAGGTTTTAAATTAAAAAATGCAAAAATGCATTTTATTATTTCTATATTTTATATAATACAATTCAATAAATAGTTTTACCGATCTATTAAATGTACTTTCAATTTTATAGCATCTGCATTTGAACGTATGTGAATATGCCGTTTATAATAACAAAAGCAGGTGCTATTGATTCAAAAGCATACTGCATCATCTGAAATATATATTTGTACAAACTGTAAATAATATTTATTGATATAACAAGTTATATTTATTTGAAACCATATAAAATAACTTAAAATTAACTATTTCTCTCTATCTTATGACTACTTTAAATAATTCTGTTAAAAACATCATGATTTTAATTTAAAAGTATGAATTGTTATATTTTAATATGTATTAGTATAATTGATTACAGATATTATTGATTAAAAAGAATTGAATTCAATAGCATCGGCACTATTGATTCAACAGTTTCTTTTTCTCAGTGTATTACTCAAAGGAACTATTTAAATTCAATTAATAATAAAGTGAATTAATATTTTTATTTGAAAATATATTCTTTTAATACATTCATAAGGATTCTTTTTACAATTTTTAACAGCATTCAAAATTTGTTAACGCAGCTAAAATAATTTGTTGAGGAAACAAAAAAAGAATGCTTCAGCCTAAGAAAAAAAATTTGTATCTACGACTACAATATTTGCAGGCGCTATATCTGCTGAAACTTTTTGCTTAGACAACATATAATTTGCTATGACAACCATTCTTTTTTCTCAATGTGACATTATTTAATGAAATCCTTTTAACAGTGATATTCAAATATTTAATCATCTCACATGTTTCCGTCATTTTCTGTGTTATCTTTAAATTGTTATGAAATAAAACTGCAGATCAAGAATAAAAGAAAATTTTAAAAAGTTGTATAAATTGAAAATAGTACATTGTGCACTAAGTATTAAAAGTAACTGTTTTCCGACGAGTGCAAAATTTGCACGAAGACGAAAAATGCACTTTCGTACGTGGTGTACATGATACTTCGTTCAACACCTTTTCAGGGAAAAGCACTTATTAAAGAGATATGTGTAATTTACGAAAAAGCATTATTTTTGTGGCTCCGTTTTCGCTGAATTTCTAGTCTCGTAAAAACCGATATTATGGCAAAAATATGAACATTTTTTAGTTAAAATGCATTTAAAGTAGACTTTCTTGAACAATTTTGTCAAAAAGTACAACAAAATAGGTATACTTTTCTGTACAGTTTTTGGCTAAGAATGCAGCAAAATTTACTTTGCTGCACTAGTATAGGAATGACCTATTTTGCGTTTTCTTTGGAAGAATGATAAATGGTACTTTTCTTGTAGGTGTTGCGCAAAAGAATTTTGCGCCACCTTTCTTCCACAGTTTTGAGCCCAAATTGTTAAAATGGAAATAACACAAACTACTTGAAATTAGTACTGCCATCAGAATCAAAAACTTACGTAAATCACATTGTCACTTTTTGTGCGATGATACTACTGGAATATTGACCTAAGCGACAATGTGATTAAAGTAAGTTCTTGTTTCTGACGGTAAAGTACTATCTCAGAGGGAAATAATTTTGAACAGTACTGTATATTTTTTCCTGTAAAAAATAGTTTTGTTTAGTTGTAAGTAGTTAAAATTATGTAAATGAAGTATTAATATAAATGTAATAAATTATTATTATTTTGTACACTTGTATTATTTAATATTTTATACAAAACATGTAAATGATGAAAGAAAAAAGTTTAAAATAATAATTATATCAATAATTGGAAAAAGAATTGTAGTTTAGTCAATTAAATAAAAGATTTTAACTAATTATAGATTAATAAACATATGGACGATTCCATATCAAATTTACAGCCCACATTTTAAATTTGGTTGAAATTTTTTATTTGTACCTTATAAAAAAATTTAATACGTATGTTGCATGCGTAATTCCATTTATTAAACATTTTGATCGAAAAGAATTGTTCTAGTTATTAATGGTTGTAATTTAGTTTGTAAATTTGTAATCAATTATATCCCTATAATATTGTACAAATTAACAATTGTAAAACAATTCATTTCGAGGTGTGTCAATTATGGAAGATTGCTACACCTGACGCTACAAGTAAAATTCGTCAGCGAATTCTATCGCTCGAACCACGTCCAAGCTAAAAAGCAAGAATTTTAAAATTAAAAAATTAAAAAAACATGAATTATTTTACGAATTTATGATCAATTATAAACTTGATATAGGCCAATCGATTCGTTTTTAAATAAGGAATATGATTTTTGTATTCATTAAGTTGTATTTTTTGGTGATGAAAAAAGGTGCTAAAAAATTTAATTGAATATTTTCAAAAATCACTGTGTCCAAATTTAGATATTTTTTTTCTTTCTTAAACCACAATTCTTGTGGACATTCCAAAGAAATTCTGATAAATTGTACCACGTTTTGCGTCTACAGAACGACTTGAAAGTAGGAGTACTCGCATTTACCTAGACCACCTAATATTGGGTTTGCTCGCCAGTGGAGAGGGAAAACTGTAGAAAAATCTCTCCTGAGTACAACCGGTTTATCGACAGTCGAATTTTAATGAACTGCACAAGTCAGTTACCGACAATGCGCATCATTAATCCTCGACGTCAAACCTTCCACTGAAGTTAGGTATCTTACGAGACAGAAAAATCCCAGACTTATCAGCGCGCGAAACAAGCAAGCTTGACTTGGCGCAACTGCAGAGTCTACACCGAAAAAATTAATTCAGTCATTTTTACATAACTATTTAGGACTGGCGGATACAGCCATTTACTGGACTTAGTTCTGTACATGGAAAAAATGAATTCAGTGGGTTTTACAGAACTGTTGTAGAATAGCATATGAACAACCTTTTACGGATCTGAGTTTTGTAAAACTTGACAAGCATTTAGGACAAACTTTAGAAAAGTCGTTGAATTTCTCCTGTAATATTCACTACATTTTACAAAACTCAGATCCGTAAAAGGTTGTTCATATGCTATTCTACAACAGTTCTGTAAAATCCACTGAATTCATTTTTTCCATGTACAAAACTAAGTCCAGTAAATGGCTGTATCCGCCAGTCCTAAATAGTTATGTAAAAATGACTGAATTAATTTTTTCGTTGTAGTATTTATCCAACTGAGCTAACTCCATGTTTAAAATTTAGATATTCATGAGCGTAATAAGTCATTTAAATTTTATTAAAATCCATTAGAGCGTTCTCGAGATATCCTGGCGCCAAAAAACGCTATTCACACACGTACTCACACATTTACATCCAGACATTTCCTTTAGAATGAAAATTTACGTTTTTTTAGATGAAAATGAATCGATTTAGACAATTTTTGGAAAATCGAAAATTTTAATTATCACAAAGCTTCCTGTAGGGTAGTGTGGGTCGATTCCGGATTTTTTTCGATTCGAGATTGGTCACAAATTCATAAAATTTATTTAAATGAAATTTCCGCTATTTAAGGAATAAATCTCCAACCTGTTATTATTTCACATTGTCAATTGCCAAGTTAAATTTATGTTTAAGTGATTAGCTGGATCATTCGCATAAACATGAACACTGATTTTGCCGAGGAAGATACATCAGAATTAAATTATCAAATTTTTATTTATATTGAGTGGCGCCTAAAATGCAAGCATCAACCTTTGTTTATATTATTATGAATCTATATGACTTTATAGATGTGGACGTGATGAGAAAAATGTTTTAAGAATTTTCCCATGATTAGAATACTAAGAAAAAATTTGCTTGTCTTAAGGCCGTTGGAAACAGAGAATCTGCCGTGGTTGTCAGTGGTTCTCAAAGACGGTCCCCATGTGTTTGGAACACTTAGGAATTTTTTTCGACAAAACACAACATTTTATCCAGAAAAGGAAATCGTACTGCAAATTCTATTGAAATAGAGGTTCTGAAAAATACTTATTTTTGATAAATCAATTGTTCCCCGGGCGTCAGTTTCTCGACGAACTTGATGTGCCGGAATCTGCCTACAATGGTAGTTCAAGTTTTCGGAATTTTTTCCGGCCAAACCCGACAATTTTTCCAAAAATGGGAACCGTACTGCAAATTTGAATTTAATAAAAAAGTTAAATCTCACTTCCCCATTAACACCAAATATTCCATTCACATTCCGGGAATATTCCATTGGAACATTTGGAATATTCTAAAGGAATATTCCATTCATATTCAAGGCATATTCTAATGTCCTACCTTTGGAACATTCTTTAGGAATATTGCAGGAATATTGTTTTGGTATATTGCAGGAACATTCTTTTGGAATATTGCAAGAATATTCCATTGGAATATTCATAAATTTTTTAAAGTAAAAAAGAAAACAATTTTTTTTGTGAGACTCTGTATTTAAGGTTTTTTGTTGTCACTGGTTACGAATTGCAGTCAAATTTTCAAAAATTTTAAATGATGGATCCAGTATGGCGGACAACATTTATATATAAAATTAGTTAAGTTTCATGAGACTTATTATCTAGGGGTTCTAGGTATCGCAGATTATTTATGAATATGCAGAAAGATTTTATTAATTCAAAATGGCGGATTCTCAATGACTGCCAATCAGTGCTTTCTTTCCAGCCCAAAAAATTAAAAATAAAAGGTAAAAAATAGAGGAACTAAATGTTAACCATGTCCACGTCGAGAGTGCCGAGTAATGTTAAGATTGAAATAGACTTGGCTGATAATATTTTTTATGATCGATATTTCCAGATCTTAACGGTGTTCTACAGCCAAAGTTTAAGAAGACGTTGGGGGTTGCTCCCAACGTTCTTTTTCCTAAGTACGATGCTGTCTTTCTGTTACATATGACACAGTGTGAAGATGGCTGCATATGACCATCGCTAGCCCTCACATCAATGTTTATGAAATGTGTCAAAAAGTCCCATTAGTACTTCCCATCCTAAATTGACATCCAATAATGAAATCGTTCCGCGTTTGATGTGTAAATTTTTTTAGTGCCGTACGATTGTCAGGACGAAGCCTTTTTTCCAATTTGGGTTCTATTTGTGCACAAATAATTAGTGAATTATAAATACGAGTGAGGACCGTACTTAGGAAAAAAACGTTCGGGGCAATCCCCAACGTCTTTTAAAACTTTGGCTGTGGAACACCGTTAAGAAACCAAGGCTCACGAACATAAGTCCGGCCGAATTTAACTTTCTAAATGGAAATTTACAGCTAATATAGTCAATTACAACTTTTATGTTTTATGTTTTTTCAGAAAACGCGATTTTTTGCACCTTTCTTGAAAAATTTACCCGGGTTCCCGGTCGCCACGCCTGCCGAAAACTTAGGGTTTTTAATTGTATGCCAAAATAAAAGGTTTAAGCCAAAAACATTGAACTTCCGAGTTATTACCGTATAATACTTTTTTTCCGACGTATTGACTGGACTATAAAGAATTACATAAATAATTTGTATCAAGTTCTAAACATGACTTTACTGCTTTTTTTAAGCAATTAAAATTTGTTTGTTATTTCAAGTAAAGTTAGCTCATTGAAAAGAAGTATTTAAAATACTTCAAATAATTTAAATATAAGAAGTAAATAATTTATTACAAATTATGCATTAATAATTTCTAAAGAAATAAAATATTTGTTAAAATCTAATAGTTTCAACACAAAACAGTAGGGTTTATTTAGTTTATAAGCAGAATGCAACCCGACTTACATAGGAGTTCGAAAATAGAGATTGTATAGGGACTGAAATAATTGTTTTATTTTTTAAAACCAAATAAACAGAGTAATTGATAAATATTTTTCATTGTAAAGATTATAAAGAAAACAAATATTAATCAAATATGTTATTTATATTATTTTTACGAAATAATAAATCCAATTTTATATGATCTTAGAAACAAAATATGTTGTAGATTACATTTATTTTATTTATTATACTTATACATATATCTTGCTTGTACAAGAAAAAAATTTTCTTTGTAAAGCACGTAATTAGAAATGAAAAAATTAATAAATAAATTATTTATCAAGTAGTTTTATCATTTTATTTGTAAAAAATAAATATTCAATTCAATATAATAGAAAAAAAGAAATTAAAATCATAGTAAATTGAATTGATCACTAGAAAAAAATAAAATAAATGGAGTATTTTTGATTCCCAATAAATGTTTCAATTTTTAATTAAAATTATATTGAATTGCATTTTCCATTTAGAAAAAAATAATTAAATTTTGATTTTCAAAAATCCATATTACATTCGATTCCTTATTTTTTTTCAATAAAATAAACTAATTATCTACCTATTTCATAAATATTAGACGAATATTTCATTAATTTTATTTTTATAAACATACTCTTTAAAAAAATCGACTTCTGTGATAATTTGAATAAACTATTTTATAAATAATTTATTCATTTCTTTTAAATAATAGTTGGATTTCGTAGGATTATAAAAATAAAAAAAAGTTAACAATGTAATATGTAAGTACATTACTTATTTTATTCTTTAAAAATAAAAGTGTTTTATCTAATATCATTTTAAAAAAAATCATCCCTAGCGCGGAGGCCGTTCCGTCTTGGCGGTACCAAAACAGAACATGACGTTCCGTTTTGTTTTTCACTTAATTTATGTGTTAATAATTAAGAAATGAGAAGAGCAATTTTCGAAACTTATAAAGTAAATCCTAAAAAAGACTTTTGCATTAGAATTTGTGGAAAATAATGGTTAATTAATATTAAAAAGTGTTATTTTATATGAGCATTTTTTGTGTTGGAAATAGTCATTTTTAGTATTATAATTCATAAATTTAGTTTTCAAAGGGCAAATAATGCTGAAATATAATAAACCTAGTGCATAAAAACATTAAATAAAACCATAAAATGCTTTAATAATTGTTTTTACAAAAATGTTTGACATGCAAAGAAACCACTGTTATCGACAGTGTAATTCGCTTAGGATCCATGTTCCACCGTTCCGGCAGTTAATTGATCGCAGCTGACATTAACTTTTTACATTTTTTAAATAAGTTTAGTAAGATTGAAATAAGAAATTAAAAAAACCATAACAATAAATTAAAGTCATGGATTTTTTAACTTTTTACTTCAGTTTTTATTTATTTTTGTCATTTTTCAATAATTTTCTTCCATACAAAAGTCGATTTATTTTGGCAAATTACTCTTGTCATTTTTCAATTATTTTTGTTATTTTTTAATTATTTTCTTTAAATTACACTTCTTTTTCTACTATTATTCAATTATTGGCTTCAAATGTTTGTTCTTTGTTTTTTAAAATTATTTTTGTCATTTTTCAAGTCTTTTTATCTTTTTTAAAGTATTTTTATCAAACTTTAATAATTTCTTTTGTGGCTTTTAATTGTTTTTGTCATTTTAAAATGGTTTTTTTAAATTTCAATTAATTTAATCATTTCTTAATTATTATCGATATTTTCGAAATTAATTACTTCTTTCACATTTTACTTATTTTCATCATATCATAATTAATTAGTATTAACAAATTATTTTCATCATTTCTCACGTGTTCTTTTTTAAATTTTAATTATTTTGTCATTTCTTTTTTATTGTTTAAACAATATCAGAGCTGCCAGCGGATTTGCAGATTCAAATAGTGGAATAAATGACATTTTAATATTTTTAATTTAAAAAAGTAAGTTAATAGTGAACAAAAAAATTAAAGTGAATAAAACTATTAAAAAAATAAGATAAAAAATTAAAAGTTGAACAAAAAACTTGAAAAATGACAAAATTAATTAACATTTTAAAAAATAATCAAGAAATGACAAAATTAATTGATATTTAAAAAAATAATTAAATAAGGTCAAAACAAATCGAAAAATGGTGAAACAAAATAAAAATTTGAAGTTAACAAAATAGGGAAATTGGTAAAAAATTAACGCTTGAAAAATAGTTGAATAATGACCTCGATAATGACGAAACAAACGAAAAAAAAAATGTTCAATGTAAAGAAAATACTTAAAAAATGACAAAAATAATTAAAATTTAAAAAACAACACGTGAGAAATGATGAAAATAATTTGTTAATACTAATTAATTATGATATGAAGAAAATAAGTAAAATGTGAAAGAAGTTGTTACGTCATAAATAACATAACATACAAAAATTATTATTTAAATCTATCGGTGGTTTGAACAGTGAGGGTTAGGTGTACGCGTAAATAAATAAAGAGACATTTGTACATATATTGAAGTGCAGAGTTTATTGTTTACATAGGTTTGACGATACCGATCTTAAGTAGTGAGGCGTTGAGAGAGCGGCGAGAGCTGGTGGCTAAGTATGGGTAATCTGAAACAGATTACTTGTTTAGGGAAGAAATGAGATAATGGTCAAGGGAAAGGACGAGGAGTTTGAAACATAGATTTTACCTTGTTTTTAATATGAAAATTCTTGGTAAACCAAGAATTCAGAAATAGTTGTTGCGCCTAAATTGGCAGCAAACCGGCAGTCATCCAGCTGCGATGTTGACCCAAGGTTGGCAACAAACTGGCAACCAATCAGCTGCGATGTTGACTCAAGGTTGGCAACAAACTGGCAACCAACCAGCTGTGATGTTGACCCAAGGTTGGCAACAAACTGGCAACCAACCAGCTGTGATGTTGACCCAAGGTTGGCAACAAACTGGCAACGGTGTAGTAAACGGAGTTGGGCCAATGTTGCAGGAGACTTGGAAGTTACTGGCTCGTTTTCCGATATTAAATCTTGGTTTTGATGTCGAAAATTGAGGGGTCGTTTTGAAGGGAATTATTAGTTAAAATAAACTTAGTAGAAAATTGACGACTTGTCAATTTTCATACTCGACGAACAGAGTTTCTGGTTTAAATAAAACTTGTACGAAGATTGTTGATGAATCGTTTCTGGGTTGAATTTAGACTTGGTGTTAAGATTTTGACGATCAGAGTTTCGGGGTTTGAATTAGACTGATCTGACACAGCTCCTCATAGGACCTTATATAGTCCTTTTTAATCGATTAAAGTGCCACAAGGGGAGTTTTAATTTTTGTAATTCGCACCTCTTTTTCACCACATTTATTTACACTGCCTTTTACGGTAACCCTTTGGGTTATTCTTCTAGTTAGTTCAAATAAAAAAGCGAGCGGTATTATCGATCGGTGTGGTAAATAAGCCTTACTCTTAGTAATAGAGTAAACATTTAGAATATATAAATGAGAATAGATTTATAATAAGTGTATAGCTTTATAATAAAATTAATAAACGTCACATACGTAACACCTCGGCCCTCTTTTCCAAAACTTATGGAGTGAGTTTTGGTCCAGAATATAAATTTATTGAATTTGGTTTAATCCTTAAGTTTAAGAAATTTAATTTTAAATGATTAATTGTGAAACGAGATGTCGAGTTGTTACGTTTACAGGAAGATTATAAACCATTTATAAAAATTTTCGTATATTCATGCATTCTTAACTAAGAAAAATGTGTTAACGATTTTACAAACAATGTTTTCAAAAAATTTACCTTATAAACTTTTTTATCAATTTACTTTGAATTATTTTCAAAATCAAGGTTTCGGTATCGAATTACACATAAAATTAAAAATGGGATTTGAATCACACATAATACAACAATTTGACAATTTTAAATTCGTACGCAAACAACAAATTTCTTACATAATTTTACACAAACTGTACCAAAATCTAGTACAGAACATTAATTTAAACATTAAATTACAAGACATCAATTTAAACATTATTGTTATTAAGTTTGAGAAAAGGTACAAAACATTAATTGAACGTATTAAATTTCAAGACATCACACTGTTAAAAATATCTATATGAATTTTCAATTACTTGTAATTGAAGTTATTTACAATACGTGCTATTGAATTTTCAATAACACGGTTTTAAAAATTCAAATATCAAAAAATTTTTTTAAAAGAAAATAAAAATTCCCGAGTCGGGAATCGAACCCGGGTTTTTCGGATCGTTGTCTACGCCTCTCGTACCTCGGCCATTTTGGACTGTTGAAATTTATTACTTTGAATAGGTACTTACTTGACAATGACAAATTATATCTTTGAAATGACTGCGAACTATCCGTTATTTTAAAAAAATACATACATTATTGACAATAATAATTTTTTAAATGTAATTTTTATGTCCATAAACTTTTTTTATTAAATTGTTCTGTCTACAACTGACAAGAAAAAAAATAGGTTATGTTTAAGTAACAGTATATGTATGCTCAATTACATGTTCTTTGATTTTCAATTACTTGTTCTTGAATTTTCAATAACAATATGAATTTTCAAGTCTTTTCTAACAGTGCAATTAAACATTAAGTTAGAGAAAACGTTATTTCCTACGAGATTAAAGCACAAAATATGAATCAAACGGTAATATTTTAAGTTTTCACATATTCTATCATATATATCTGATATAAAACATCAATTAATATTTCTAAGAAAAAAGTGTTACTTACGTAACTTAGGGGAGAGTGGCCATCAATGTACCAGTTTTTTTAATGAACCATTTCAATTTTCTCAGAAACAATTAAATAAACATTCTCCTAATTTTAAATATAAATGAAGTTTGCGTAAACACACTACGTCCATAAATTTGAGACATGTGGATTTATTCTTTATAGAGAAAACTAAAAAAAACTGTTTTTGATGCTCTGAAGAAAAAATCTACCTAAAATACAAACACGTTTTTTAATTGAAATAAGGCAATTTAAAAATAAATGAACTTACGATTTATTTTGTATCGGGCCTGAACTACAATATTCTAATGAGATAAAGATTTTGAAATATTGCATTAAGTTATAAAAAACCATTTTTGTTGCAAATGACATGTTGATTCAGTGTACCAGGGAACAATGAACCACCTGGAATTTCAGTGTATTTTCGATTTCCAGAGTGGTACGCCTGATTATGAAACTAGGCATGCGTACAGCATGTGACAGCGATTGTTATCAGTACTCTTCTCAACATAGCAAAACTAAAATACCATTTTAGCTCGTTAACTTAAATTTGAGGTATATTTATGTTATACATTATCAATTAAAAAGTGTTAAGTAATAATTTTTTATAGCATTTGATAGAAAATAAGTTTTTTCACAAAGCGAAAATTGCAATATTATTATTGTTGAACATTTTTAGTGTTTTTATAGAGGTGGTTCATTGTGTACCCAGGTTGTTGAAAATGAAAATAGCGTGTTAGTTTAGAAAAATCCAAAATTGTATTATTTAATCAAAATAAATCGGGCATAATATGTGTGCATTACCTAGAGAAGTGTTGTAGTTTTATATTGATGCAAAGAAGTGCTTGAAATGAGTGAAATTGAATAAATACTATGACCTTGAAAAAACCCCGGTACATTGATGGCCACTCTCCCCTACGCATTTTATTACCAAAACATCAATTAAACGGTAAATTTTCCTAATTTTAATTTATTCTGTCACATATTTGATTTTAAAACATTAATTAGAAGTAACATTATTAAAATATTATTTACGTGACTTACGCATATTTTTCCGATTTTGTTACATTTCGTTTGAAATTTAAAAGAATAAATGGACCTTATACAATTTTTTGAATTTATAAGAGTTTATATTTTTCGGTTATTTAATGTAATGTATGTTTAATATGGCAAACACATATTTATATTTATAAATTATTCTAAATTTAGAAAGATTTTTTTTTTGTTTCTATTTTTTGTTTTCTTTGGCAATCACACACATACATATACTTGCAAAATACATTACGCTAAAAAAAAAATTGTATTATTTTTATTTTGTTAATAAAAAGCTATTCGACATGAATATATGGAGTCCCTCACCCCTTAGTTTCAAACATGAGATAAGATACAAATCATGTTTGATTTAGAAACAAATAATTTATTTATAATATTTGGTTTTTGTGACGGCTATTTCTTAAGGATACATTATTAAATTTAACTGCAGGATTTTGAGAGCAAAGTCTTTCGCAATAGTTTTTTCACATAAAAGTTTTTTTTTCTTGTATGGAATATTTTGTACTATTTGTTCTTTCTTTAAAAAAAAATACATATTTGTCCATAAATATATTAATTATTACATTAACTGATTTATAACGAGTATTTTGCTCCATACATACTGATTTGACAAACTCTAAAAAAATGATAATCATTATGTATTCTCATATAACATGACGTCAATAGAAACAGTTCTGATATTTGTAATAAAATTTTTAACAATATAATGAGTTGTTAAGCTACATTCTATATTTACATTATCTAGTTTTGCTATCGATAGAACCATGTTTTTTTATTAATTTTTTGTAATATTCAAGATTTTTTCAGTAATATAATTTGTCGTGAAATTTAACAATGGTAAGTTATAAAAATATTTACCTAAATAAAATTTTGTTTGAATTATTCGTTAAGCAAAAATAACTCAATACTTAAGAAAAATAATGCAGTTTTTTTTTCTGCATATCTTAAATAAAAATAATGTGTTAAATATAAAATTTCTTTTTTGTCTTGAAACGATCCCATAAATAAGATTTTCTGACATTATTTATATGATTTCCAAGATGAGGTTTAGTGGAAATTTGGAAACAGGATTGTTGGCAAAAGATAGGATTAATGTGGGCAAAGATTTGAATAATTAAATAGTAATGTTGAATTTCTTATGGGGTATCAAATTAGTATAAATTTAAGATAGTAAAAGGTTTTAAAACAATCTTTTACTCTTGTTTATTTTTTTTTAAAACAGTTTTTCATTGACAATTAGGTTTTAATAAAATGAAAGAGTTTAGCAATTTATAATTTTATGAAGACTAAAAGTATGTAATTTGTTTCAATATTGAAAAATATAAGTTAGTTAAATGTTTTATACAAAATTAAGAACATCTTTTAAGATTGCTGAAAATTGTTTACAACAATAGTGTAGTTTTAAATCTGTATGCAATTTATTTAAAAGAATGATGTCTTAAAGGTTTATATCCTGATCATTAAAAGTATCGTTTTAATCAAAATATTTAATTTTAAAGTTTTCTTTCCTTTTTTTCATGAACTACAGATAATTTTAATGGGAGGGTTTATTAATTAAATCTCTATAAAATATTTTTATTTGAAATATTTAAATTTCTGTGTAAAAAAAAAGAATGAATAGAATCATAAAATTTTTGTTGACATCCATGGTTGGTCGCTTCCTAAAAAAGATAAAAAGTTTTAGATTAGTAAATGTTTTTAATTTTTTGATTTACAATAATATTGTTGATCTTTATTAAATTGGTAAACAAAGATTTCAGTGTAAAGACTTGACTTTAGAAATTGGTTTAATTGTTTTCAATTAACTTAATTGTTTCTTGGATGTATACAAATTTTAATCGTGATCAAGTGTAACAATTGAGTTGCTCATGGATTACTCAATTTTCTTAAGACATTAGATATTTTAATAAATGTACATATTCTTGTTAAAATGTAAAGGTTTTTGCAGAAGCTTCTTATATCAGACTACGTTTCCAAATATATTTATATTTTACTCTATTAAAGTAAATGCTTATTACAAATTAATCTACTTTTACATTATAGAATATTAAACGATATTATTATTCATAAAAATGATTTTATAATATACTACATTCAAACATTTATTTATTTAATATGTGATAATTTTAGTCTATTAATGTGAACAATTTTTGGTTTATTTTTAATTAAAATTTTGACATTTCCATTTTGAAAAATTTCTAGTACTTGATGCGGGCCTGTATACTGATTTCCAAATTTGTGTGGTTTCGGACCACTTAGTAAAAATACATTATCTCCAACTTTAAAATTCTGTGGATTAATTTTCCTATCATGGTAGTGTTTAGATTTTTCTTTTGCTGAAATTAAGTTCAATCTTGCTATACTCCTTATTTCATGTAATTTCGTTACAAGATCTTTTAAATAGTCATCATATGTTTCTAATTTTTCATGTTCCAAAAGAGGATCGCTGGACGGTTGACGCGCTAACTTTCCGAAAACTAATTCATGTGGTGTACATTTTGTACCTTCATGCATACTGGTATTGTATGAAAACGTGGCTAATTCTAGCCAGTCATCCCATTCTGAATTCTTCTCGATAAATTGCTTCAAATATTCTCCTAGTACATGGTGTGATCTTTCTATTGATCCGTTCGATTGGGGGTGAAATGCTGTAGTTTTGAATTGTCTGATTCTAAATCGTTTTGCTAGACTTTTGATTAAATTACTCAAAAAATTTCTTCCTTGATCTGTTAATACTCCTTTTGGAGATCCAAAAATACATATAAGTTTTTTGGTAAAAGCATCTGCAATAGTGCTAGCTTGTTGATTCGGTAAAGCAATAGCAAGAGAAAATTTTGTAAAATTATCTTGAATAGTCAGAATGTATTCATTGCCTAAACTTGTTTTAGGTAAAGGACCTACAATGTCCATTGAAATTTTTTCGAAAGCAATACCTGGGGTATCCGTTATTACCATAGGATTTTTTGTTTTTACGCGAACGAGTTTTTTAAGTTGACATTTAAGGCATAGTTGAATATATTTCTGTATATCAATCTTCATATTACTCCAATAAAATTTTTGCCTAATTCTGTTATAAGTCTTTGTTACTCCTTTATGACCGCCTATAGCTGACGAGTGTGCTTCTTTGATTGATTTAACACGTTGTTCTTTTGTCGGATATTGAACGATTCCATTACAAATAATAATTTTTATTTTTGATTTACAGAAAGTAGAGTTTAGTATAGATATGATTTCATTCCATGATATATGATTTACTCTTAAAGTTTTTGCAATAGAAATTGATTTAAGGTTAAGTTTTTTCGCGATTTCATACATTGAAGAAATTGTTGATTTAATATTATTTAATGTTTGTTCAAGATTCTCTTTTCCTTCTTCTTCAATTGGTAAAGCAATATGATATTGTTGACCCTTTTTATTTCTTTCGCTTGGCTTTTTAATAAATTTTTAAATTTTGGTAATTTATTATTTTTATCTAAACCTTTAGATCCATTATCACGTGGTACTCCATTACAAGTTACAAAATACGCATAGTTATCTTTTCTCATTGTTAATTGATTCCGACATTCTACAATATTTTTAAATTTATTTTCGATTTCCTTTGGACATGATTGAGACGGTAAACCTTCAATAATGTTTTCTTCTATTTCTTCATTTTCTTCAATATTCTCTTCATTATTATTTTTATTATTTTCTTCATTATTTTCTTCATTTATTTCTTCATTTTTAATTTCTTCTTCTGACGAATCATTGCTTAAACTATTTTTACTTACTTCCTCATAATTTGACATTTCATTTTCATTTGATTCATCTCTACATTTTTTCTTACGACGATTTCTAGATTTCTTAACATCTAAATTTTTAGGATTTGGATTTATTCCAGGATTAAAAGGATTTTCAGGATCAGAATAATTTTCAAGGTTGGATACATTAGTATCTTCGGATTTATCATCTGAGTCGGTATCAGAATAATAATTATTAGTTTCACTCATTTTCTCTTCAATTTCATTACATTTAGATTTCTTAGGTCTACCACGTTTTCTTGTCACTGCTGCATTTTCGTTTCTTTCAGGTTCCTTAAGAGTTTTCCTTGGTCTTCCTCGTTTTCTTGGTTCCTTTGTTGTCAAATCTTGATTTTCTTCTAAGTACTTCTTAGGTCTACCACGCTTCCTCTTGCTAATTCTTAAAGGATGATCTTGATTTTCTTGTTTTTCATAAGTTTCTTTATTTTTCATGTTATTTTTATTATAAGATTTATTTCGAGTTGTTATGTAACATTTTTCTTCAGTTTCAGGAAATGTTTTTGTTGTGATGGTTCCTAAAACTTCTTTTATACTTTTTAAGGCATTAAACAAAATTTTATTTTCACTATTATTCTTAACATGATTGATTATATTAGTCATAGATTTTTCAACATACGTTGTTATTTTTTGTGAATTTAAAGGGTTCGCAGAATTTATTTTTATATTGTTATCTTCAATTTCATCATCGGTATCAAATTCATCATAAGACTGATTAATTTCTTCATCACAATACAAGTCAATAGGGACTTCATCATCGGATGTTTCTTCTTCAGTTTCATATTCATCTTCTTTTCGGATAAATGTTACAGGGTTCCTTGATAATGCGTCTGCGTTCACGTTGGTTTTTCCTGCTTTATAAACTACATCAAATTCATATTCCGCGAGCTTTAAACGCCATCTAGTTACTCTTGAACATGGGTCCTTGGAATTTTGGAACCATACTAATGGTTTATGATCGGTAACTAATGTAAATTTTCTTCCGTATAGGTATGGTCTAAATTATGTAACGCAGTAGATTATTGCTAGAGCTTCCTTTTCGTATGTATCGTATTTTCTTTCATTTTCATTTAAAACTCGAGATGTGTAAGAAATTGGTTGGTCTTTACCTATTGGGCCTTGTGACAATATGCCACCTATTGCAAATCCTGAAGCATCAGTCGTAACAACAAATGGTTTTGAAAAATCGGGTCTAATTAAAAGAGGTTCCTCACATAATTTTGATTTGAGGTATTCGAAAGCATCATGTTGTTCGTCTGACCAGGAAAAAGGTACGTCTTTTTTTAAAAGATTTGAAAGTGGTGTAGCTATTTTCGAGAAATTTTTAATAAATCTTCTGTAATAACCGGCTAAACCGAGAAATTGTTTGATATTTTTCTGATTTTTGGGAATTGGAAATTGTTTTACGGCTACTAGTTTTTTCGGATCGGGTCTAACGCCATGTTTATCAATAATATGACCTAAATAATTAACTTCGGGTCGTAAAAATTCGCACTTATCTGGTTGTTGTAATTTAAGGTTAGCTAAACGTAATCTTTCCATTAATGCATTAAATTTTTGTTCATGCTCCTCTAATGTATCTGCATATATTACAATATCATCTAAATAAACAAATTAATCCGGTAAGATAAGCATTCATTAGACGTTGAAAACATGCTGGCGCATTCTTTAAACCAAAAGGCATGCGGTCAAATCCATAATGACCGTCCGGTGTAGAAAAAGCTGTTTTGTGTGAATGTTCTTTATTCATTTTAATCTGATGAAAACCTGATGCCAGGTCAAAAACTGAAAAATATTTTGCGTTTCCAAGCTGGTCTAACAAATCAATTATATTAGGTAAAGGATGATTATCTTTAATTGTTTTTTCATTTAATTTGCGAAAGTCCAAGACCATTCTCCAACGTTTATTTCCCTGAGAATCTGATTTCTTAGGTACTATCCAAACTGGTGTGTTATATGGGAATTGTAAAGGCTTAATTATTCCTTGATCTAAAAGTTCATTAACTTGTCTTTTAATTTCTTCTTTATGAATCGGTGGAAAACGGTACTGACGCGTAAAAATTGGTTGGTCGTCGGTAGTAGGAATAGTGTGTTCTAAAATATTAGTAGCTTCTAAAGTTTCTCCTGGGATTTGAAAGTGATCGATATTTTTTGTTATTATATTTATTACATGAGTTAATTCTTCTTCGTTTAAATGATCTAACCTTAAAAATTTCTTTACTGTTTCTATTCGATTGATACCTGTAATATTAAATACTTGACAAAGTTTATTTAATTTTTCATTATTATTATTAATAAATCCATGTAAAAAATTTTCTGATGATTTAAACTGAGTATTAATAGTAGACTGTATTAAATTTGAATATTTATAATTGGTTTTAATTGTTGCTACATTTTCTTCTTTATTTTCTATAAAATCAAGTAATTCCACTGTCAATATAGGAATATTCATTGCTTCAACACAAGTATTAGCAATTTTTAAATAAGCTCGACCATTTACATTTGTTACTAAAGCATTTCCAATAAAAAGTCCTTCACCAATAAGTAATTTTGGAATATAACCAACTTTTTTATCTTTATTTTTAATATTAACAAAAATTGTTGCAATAGTTCTTGCTGGTACTGTTATGTACTCTTGTGTAGAAAATGGATAAAAATTATCATCGATTTCAATTCGTTTTTCCGCATAATTTATTTTTACATTGTTGTTGTTAAAAAACTGTGTGCCTAGAATTCCTTCATGACTAATGGAAACATCATTCGGGATTAGATTAAAAATCGTAGAGTGACCGAGTATATTTAATTTTATTTGTCCAAGGGTGAAAACAGGATGTTCATTGATACCAGTGAGTCGCAGGCATTCTTCCGTATTAATGTAAACATCAGGTCTAACGACCCCTTCTTTTAAAAGGTTCGGACCTGCTCCAGTATCGATCATCATGGTTACGGTGTTTTGTAAGCCAGCTGCACTTATCGAAATATATGGGATACAACTTGTACGAAGATTGTTGATGAATCGTTTCTGGGTTGAATTTAGACTTGGTGTTAAGATTTTGACGATCAGAGTTTCGGGGTTTGAATTAGACTGATCTGACACAGCTCCTCATAGGACCTTATATAGTCCTTTTTAATCGATTAAAGTGCCACAAGGGGAGTTTTAATTTTCGTAATTCGCACCTCTTTTTCACCACATTTATTTACACTGCCTTTTACGGTAACCCTCTGGGTTATTCTTTTAGTTAGTTCAAATAAAAAAGCGAGCGGTATTATCGATCGGTGTGGTAAATAAGCCTTACTCTTAGTAATAGAGTAAACATTTAGAATATATAAATGAGAATAGATTTATAATAAGTGTATAGCTTCATAATAAAATTAATAAACGTTACATACGTAACAAAGTAATTAATTTCGAAAATATTGATAATAATTAAGAAATGATTAAATTAATTGAAATTTAGAAAAACCATTTTAAAATGACAAAAACAATTAAAAGCCACAAAAGAAATTAAAGTTTGATAAAAATACTTTAAAAAAGACAAAAAGACTTAAAAAATGACAAAAATAATTTTAAAAAACAAAGAACAAAAATTTGAAGCCAATAATTGAATAATAGTAGAAAAAGAAGTGTAATTTAAAGAAAATAATTTAAAAATAATTAAAAAATGACAAGAGTAATTTGCCAAAATAAATCGACTTTTGTATGGAAGAAAATTATTGAAAAATGACAAAAATAAATAAAAACTGAAGTAAAAAGTTAAAAAATCCATGACTTTAATTTATTGTCATGGTTTTTTTAATTTCTTATTTCAATCTTACTAAACTTATTTAAAAAATGTAAAAAGTTAATGTCAGCTGCGATCAATTAACTGCTGGAACGGTGGAACATGGATCCTAAGCGAATTACACTGTCGATAACAGTGGTTTCTTTGCATGTCAAACATTTTTGTAAAAACAATTATTAAAGCATTTTATGGTTTTATTTAATGTTTTTATGCACTAGGTTTATTATATTTTAGCATTATTTGCCCTTTGAGAACTAAATTTATGAATTATAATACTAAAAATGACTATTTCCAACCCAAAAAATGCTCATATAAATTAACACTTTTTAATATTAATTAACCATTATTTTCCACAAATTCTAATGCAATAGTCTTTTTTAGGATTTACTTTATAAGTTTCGAAAATTGCTCTTCTCATTTCTTAATTATTAACACATAAATTAAGTGAAAAACAAAACGGAACGGCCTCCTCGCTAGAGATGTTATTTATGAAAATTAAAAAATTTAATTCGCTGTAATAAAAAAAAAGAAATTAAAATAATTATACTAGATTACAAAATTATTCTATTTTATTCTTTAAAAATAAGAACTCTTCTTTAATACTACTTTTGAAACAGTATAAACTGATTTATTTACATTTCATATTCCAATAAAAAATTGGATAACTTAAAAAAAGTTGTTGCGAGCAGAAGAATTATTTATGTTTTTATTTATTAGAATTAATTGAAATATATATATATATATCTTGTTAGCCAATCGTTACAAAAAAATTAAACGTTCTAAATTCTGGAGCAACAGTAAACCGGATTCTCTCGAAACCGTTTATAAATTTATGGGACGGAATTCTTTGCGGGGGGTGGGTTTTGCCCAGAGTTACCTGGTAGAAAATAACACTGTTTATCCCCTTTTGTATGTTTATTCAACCCTTTTTTTTCTTAACTTAATTATACAAAATATCAATTGGAACGATACAATTAATTGTTTTTACTCACTATTGCGGTGGTAGATAACTATAATTACCATTCAGGAAATCATCTAAGGGATGCTCCTAAGACTGAATTGCGAATGGGCCAAAGTGATTGAAATTTTCCAACTTGTCACTAAATTGAAATTTTGTTGGTTTACCCGTATGGTAAATTGTCCTCACGAAGGGTGTTCACTTAACAGACCGTTCGTGTCAATTGAAAGTCAAATAATTAACCAGACCGTTGGCTCTATTATTTAATTAATTATGTTGACGCAACCAATTCCGACGTTGGAAATAATTAAATTGACGGGCAGAAAGGTCCGCTATTAAGCAATGAAATACACGTGTGAAGACACGACAAGACTGCGTTGTTTTATTATTGAATTTTTGCTTTTATAGTTTTCGTACTTTTTACTTCGGATATTGGTAGGAGTCAGATGGGAATATTGTGACTTAAATTATGGTGAAATGGATGAGCTTGTAAAAAGAAAAGAACAGGGTCGTGTGCGCTGCGGCCATTGAAATGCTTAGGTGTGACTTTTAATTAGGTTTTTAAGAATTTTTGTTTAACTTGCATTTGCAATCAAATTCAATTCTGTTCACTTATTTCGCCGTAGCTGAAGCGAATACTTGTGCTTTTAATTAACAGCGCAGCATTTTTAATTTTCAATATAAACATATATGAATCTTTTTATTCACATAATTTTGCAAGATAGCGTCATTGACACTGCAGCAATTTGGAGGCATTGTAATAATGCACAAACACCTGAGCAGCTCAATTGTCCTACATACTCATGCGTATGTTACATTAATATTGTAAATATAACATAATTCGTGGCACGCATAATGTGCAGAACAACTAATTTTCAAGGATAATTTAGTGATTTTTTTTTTGTTGGGAATTCATAAGGAGTGTTAGACTTAGTACGGTTTTTCTTGTTTAGATGCGAGCTGTCAAAGGAGCACGTGCTTTGCGTGGATGCCCGCAGCACGTGCTTTGTGTAGAATGGAAGGGGGAGTAGAAGGCTGGATCTGAGAAGTAAGAATTACGTCGCGGTTTATGTTTAAATTCTTTGTCCAATTTTTTTTAATTGACCCTTTTCAGTCTCAGTCATAGGGGCATCCCTTACATGATTTTTAATTATCATTTATCGTCTTGACCCTTTATTCCTTAGGTTAATTTTATATTATCAAACAACCTTATATATACCATAATACAACGTTAATAGTTTACAATACATGATATCAATTTTTTTTTCACTATTATACAGTACTTGATATCTTATACGTGGGATTGTGCTACAGTACAACGCCACACCATAACATATTTATATATATTATTTCAATTTTTTTTCTCTTTCGATTTTGAAAGAATAAAATTTGTCGTCTCCGTGCGGAGTGATTCCAAACACACCGGATGTCATAATCATTAGTCAGCAGGGAACTTGAAATCTTGTTGCAAGGCTACTGGCATGCGTCTTAAGAAATCTCAAAGAGATTTTCAAATCTTTATAATTTTATAAAATGTTATTCCGTGCAGGAATAATTGTAACAGTTCGTTACAAACCCACCATGGAATACTTTTCGACGTCTCTGATCGAACCGGTTAATTTTAGAATCGATACCGCAGGGAAACAACAATTTCATTCTTTGCTAATTGCTACTGTTTGTTCTAAGAACATTTCTCCTCCTTCTCATGGCATTGACACCTACGAGTGCTCTCTTTGCTCTTATGCATTGACCGTCAGAAGGGAGAGTGATACATTATGTGTCACTACGTCCAGCATTCATTATTCGGTGTTCGTGATACAATTAGTCTCATTTCTTCCTTCTCGCGGTGAGAATGCAGCATCTCCTTAAGAATTCGGGCGCGGTGCCCGCGTTCCAGGGGTATTAAGTGACCCGGAAAAACCACGGACCCATCGCCCACGGTATTTTTCAATCCCGTGGTAGAGGGTATCGTCGAATAATCGGGAGTTTTAAAGATTTATTGACAATCAGTAATAGCCCAGAAGTGAATCTTCATCGTGCGGAGGCGTGTGGTGACTTAGTGAACCACATGTCGGAACTAATTGTGAGTGATATCGATCATCCAGAGGAAGGGGTTGATCCAAAACCCGGGACGAGCACAGCGTCCCCTCCCAAATTGTCGCTCAGGATGGAGAGACAAGGTAAGTACATTAGTTCATCTGTGATTATCTTTAATTATTAAAAATGGTAACTCGATCAATTAATCAGGAATTCGATAATGAAATAACTAATGATTAATACGTGCGCAATTACGTTAAATTTTTTTTTTAATCTATCTTTAATTTAACTTTTAGATACGTGTTTACTTTAATTGCATTCTAATGCATATTGTGTATTTCACAAAGTGTAATCACGGCATTTCATACGCTCGAAATTTTTGTGATTACTGTATTATTTATTGGATTGTCATTGGTCAATATTACAAATCGACAACATGCCATCTTATCGTACATTAATTTGACGCAATGGTTCTTATTTAACATTGTTATAATAGTCCTTATCTAACTTGATTGGTTTTGTTCATGTGAATGCATCATTTTCAATTATAATTTTAATAATTCAACTAATAAATTAAATAGTCCTTTATCAGTTAATCAACCGATTAATGCCCAGTCAATCAATCAAATACTCAATCAGAAAATCCACAATTGAATAATTGGTAATTGGTATATGTGTTATTATATTTTATTACAAATCTAAAAGTCTGTATTTTAGAGATTCAGAATTTTAGTCTTATTTGATTCGATAGTTTCTATACTTGTGTGACACATAACACACACATATGAAGGCATTATTTCAATTTAATATTTTAACGAATCGATTAATCAATCACGTAATTATCAATCGATTGATCAGTCAATTATCAACCAATCAATCAATCAATTGTATTTATTTCTTAGCATTCTGATATACATATTATGTGTTTCACAAGATATAAATACAGAGCTTAAGTATTTTACCATATTTATATTAATTATGGTTATATTGGAAAACAGGGTATTATCCGAATGTTTTTGTTTCTTTTATAATTTAGGTATATTATGTGTAACATAATGTTAAATTACTGATTAGTGCAATTATATCGTGCACAATAATTTTATCCTATAGGCCCTATTTATTACAAATCTAAAAGTCTGTATTTTAGAGATTCACAATTTTAGTCTTATTTGATTCGATAGTTTCTATACTTGTGTGACACATAACACACACGTATGAATACATTATTTCAATTTAATATTTTAACAAATCGATTAATCAATCACGTAATCATAAACCGATTGATCAGTCAATTATCAACCAATCAATTAATCAATCATCCGATTAACAACTGAATAATTAATAATCGATATATGTGCTGTTACATTAGACTTTACGTGCACATATTTCTATTTATTTCATTGCATCATATACTTCACAAAATATAACTACATCCCTTGATAAGCTACTATATATTATATTATTATATTTTGCTATATTTATGTTATGATTATATTGTTCTTCATTTAGCCTCAGAAAACCAATCTCAAGCGCTCTTTAAGTACGACGAAGCCTCATCCACAGATATTGAAGTGGAATCGGAGACCGATAGCGACTGGGATTCCGGAAGATCCCGCATGATTGTTTGGATACGGTGAGCAATCAGCTTATTTTAATTTACCGTTAATTATTAAGGTATCGTTTTTCTTTCATTTGTTTGCTGAACTAGGTTAAACTAAGACTATAATTTCCTTTTCTTTCCTATAGGAAGTCAATTGCGGTCGGCTTATGGAGGAAGATCCAACCTCCTGAGGAGGAGAGGCTGTGGCCCTGGAATATTATCTCCAATCGTTATCATCCTCCTAAAATTATTTCCGATTGGGAGTGGAGGTTGGAGTTCCATTGGAGCTGGGGCGCGAAAAGCTGGATGGCGCGCTGCTCGTGGGTGCCGGTACGTATGATAATAATTAAAGAAAAAAAAACAACACAGGAAAAAGAAATGAGAATAGGTAAGGGAGATTCTTCCTTCCTTAGATATTCATAAATACACACTGATACACATATGCACATATACACACATGCACGCACATTCATGCATATACGTTCATGCATATATGCACACATATACTCACATACATTCATGCATATACGCACACATATACATATACATATACATATACCGGTCCGAATGGGGGATCGTTCCTTCAAAATGTGAGTGGCCTCTTGAGTTATGTTTTTTATTTTTTTACTCTACAGCAATACAGCAATACAATATATATATATTAGTATATATATTTTTTTTATTTCTTTCTTTTCTTTAGCGACTTTGCGAATCTACCCGCTGTTCCTCCCGTCGCCGGCATTTATGCGGAGGACAAACAGTTGACTTTGCTGTTCATTCAGCAGTCTCACTAAGAAGGCCGGAATAACGTGACCCAACTTAACTTTTGGGAACTGGTACGTTGGGTTATTATATATATATATATATATATACATATAGTTATACTTGCAAACAATTCCGTGGAGGCGAATTATTTCCACTCGAATTACAGAAAGAATTCGGGTAGCATATTTTGCGGTCACACAATTCGAGATGACGGAAAATCATAGTGACACTATCCGCTCTGGATACGTCCCTAATGTAGAATTAGGAGCCACTCTCACTACTAATGCCGCCATGGCTTCTATGATGGAATATATGATCGTCCAACAAGAAACACATCACATTCCTTTCTTTGACGGTCAAAATCCTCCTTTAAGGGAATTCTTACAGGACGTCACTAATGGCGCCGTGTACATGACTCCAACTACTGAGCCGGGATTTGTAAAGGCCGTGTTGAGTAAGCTTAGAGGACCCGCTAGAGAAAGTGTCAGGGACAAGAGTTTTCCCAAGCTAGAGGATTTAGTAATCCACTTGAAGAAACGATTCTCTTCTCAAAAATCCTATCAGTGGTACTTGGACGCAATTGCAAAATTGCGGATGAAACAAACGGAGACTGTCAGCGATTACAATGATAGAGTACTGGGTTTGATTAGCAGCGCCAAGCACGCCCTTGAAGAAAAATACCCTGGCGACGTCACCGGATCAACCGTGCCTCGCAGTAAGGTCATGATGATTCCAGTCAATGATTTTGCTTTGGACTCATTTATCAGGGGACTGCCGACCGAGATTTCGGCACACGTAGACACTCGTCGTCCAATGACTCTAACTCAGGCATTAGAATTCGCCCTCCATGCGGAAGGAAGAGAATTTTATGCGGAGAACGCTAGACCATCATCCTATAGGATCTCTCGAGACAAGGACACGGACACTCACCAACAAGGCCCTTCGGACCAATCTCGGGGAGGTAATGAGGGCAAGAGCAGACACATAGATTACGGGGTGGTCACAAAGTCATTATATCCAAACCCCAGTTTTCCCCCATACCCTGCCATGCCGCCTTTTCCACCTATATACTATCCCTGCAATCCTTACACAGCATACCCGTCATATCCGCCTTTTTCCCCTTTCCCCTCTCAGGCAAAAGCTGGAAGCATGACGCCCCACAGTGGGGCAAAAACTTCAATTTTTGGACAACAATCTGTCGCCACGTCAATTTTGAATGAAAAGATGTGAAACTTGGGACACTTACTTATTAAATACCACAGAATTTGAATCAATTGCCCCTTTTTAAAGTCTAATGTGACTGTTCAAGAGCAATCGACTAAAGGTGGTCACTTTTGCTAAAAATGCATAAAACTGTATTTTGGATCTGCACACCTGTTTCCAAATCAATAGTAAACCTCTTTTTATGTAACTGTATGGTGTTACTATGCTTTTAAATACAGTTCCAAAATTCATTTCTCAAAATTCAAAATGGTGGATCCAATATGAACGCATGAAATTAAAAATTTTTTTTTTATATTATTGGTATTCAGTATCTTAGAGATTTCTTTATCCCTTCATATTATCTTGAAGTTGTATTAAACAAATTCAAAATGGCCGACACAAAATGGCTACTACAAAAAATTTTAAAAATTTGGGCAAGTACGAGTTGCACTCGTACTAAAATCGAGGGTTCCGTGATAAAAGCAAAAGAATTTTGTATGTGATCAAATATTACAATTTACAGCTTCTCCATTTGGCCTATAAATGTGAAAGATGTACATTTATAACACCAGTTCAATTTCATGTGAAAATTACACTAAAATTAAAGCCAATTTTATTTTATATAATAAAGGTTACCATATTTTTAAAAATGAAATCGTTCTCCCTCTGATTTGCCCTTAAATTGGCGTGAATTTTTTAAACTTGATATACTTTATTACTTTTACATGTACATCACATATATATATATAATTTTCCTTCGCGTGCAAGTTTGACCCAACTAAATTAAATAGTTTGAGTGTTAGGGGGCAATTATCTTTTTTTAATGTTTTCTCTCAAAATTGGACCATTCTCCCCTCCTTATCTGCTAAACTTTTTGACTTGGAAAGTTAAAATTTCGAACACAAATGTATTTTAATCTGTAAGTTGCAGGAAAAATATACAGAGTGCATTTTTGCATAAAATTGATCCTATCCTCCCTGATTTTCCAAAGCTTTTGACTTAGGGGATTGAAATTTGGTACTCAAATGCATTTGCAGGTGTTGATTACAGGAAAAATATAAAGATGATGGTCATTGCAATTTCAAGGTCATAATAAACTTTTAAAATTTTTCCAAATTGTTTATTCAATTAAGAGAAGTTTTTACACACATTGCATGACTCAGATATCTGACAGCTTAAGACATCACTAATAGATTTTTACTATTAAAACTGAAAAATAACTTAATGATGCGATTTTTTAATGAAGTTAGCAAAACCTATATTTAACAAAGTTCAGTTGTTCTTGTTTACTTTTATTTACTTAAATTCAACCTCAATCTGTAGTATTTACTGCAGTAATATTTAACCATGTCTGTGTTCAAAATAAAGTGTAAGGAATTATGTGAATGGATTTGGGATTGTCTAAGTAAAAGGAAGTCAAAAATAGAAGTAATAATAGGTCACATCGACAGTAAATATGATTATAATTCTAGTCAACTATCAGAACTTCGTGAATACTTAAATATTAAGTTTGTGAGATGTTATGAAAAGTATTGGAAAGATTCCCATCGAATGCGTGAAAGATTTGAGAGGAATTATGGAAGTTTCATGAATGAAAAATATATTTACGAGTTTAAAAAGGTTTCCATATGTAAAGCTGAAAGTTTATTATTAGAAGATTCAACTGATACCACAAGTAGACTTGGGCGAGGACGTCCACGAATAAGTGATGAAAATTGCTCTGAAAGAACACAGCGAAGACGAGTTAAAGAGGTTCTAGATAATTATGACGGGGAATCAATACTTGAGGCGTCTTCATGTATTGAAAAACAAGTAGCTGCACTGGAAGAAGAAAAGGTAATTATTATTTTTTTTATAATATAGTTGTCTATGTGCATTATGCATGTCACAAAGATTCCCGAGGAAATTAGCTAGAGAATTTAATTTGTTTTGCATCCGCAGAACGACTTGAAATTACTGCACCGAAAAAAATATATTGTGGCAGTCATAGTAGAGTGCTTTAGGCCATCTACCTGCGGAGTCTGTAGTTTCCACAATCAGCTGTGTTTGTAGTGTATACAGAGTTTCTTGTGAGTCGGAACGTAAAATCTTGTGTTTGCTACAGATTTATTTGTGCCTGACACAAATTGGCTGTGTCTGCCACAAATGAGCTTGTTGGAAATACTATATTCGTCTGTACCCAGCACAAGTTTTCGTATTTGTGAGTTTAACAGGTTAAGTATGGTGACGCTAAAAGATTTTTTTTCCGTGTAGTACACGCATTTGCCTGAACTACTCGATACTGGGTTTTCTCGCTAGAGGAGAGAGAAAACTGTAGAAAACCTCTCCTGCGTATAACCGGTTTTTGACAGAAAAGTTTTAATGGTATGCACTGAACAATAATCGATAGTGCATATCCTTACTTCTTGACGTCCAACCTCCACCTGAAGATAATTCACATGTCAGAAAAATCCTAGGTTCCCGGGCGCGAATCAAGCACTCTAAATGTACAAGCAAAAACAAAAAGCGAAAAATTACCAGCACCTAATTTCACGTCTTTATTTTTTCAGTGTGATAAGGTTCTGGATGATAAGGTCCACCATGATAACTCAAATGATGTTAACAAAACTTTAGCTATGTACATGGATACTGCCTTAACTAAAGCTAAATATGAGACACTCAGGATCCATTTTGCTTATTTATCTGGAGATAAACAATTACCCAATTATAAAGAAATTACAAAAGCAAAGAAAGCATGTTATCCTCAAAATATTAATGTTAATGATCATGGTGCTGAAATACAATTACAGTCTTTACTTGACCATACTGCAGAACGACTTTTATCATTGATGTCATCAGAACAAATTGAATATTTAAATAATCATGATGTAGTGCTACACGGTAAATGGGGTTTTGATGGAGCATCAGGTTAACAACAGTTTAAGCAGAGGTGGACAAATGATGAGAAAACTTTATTGAGAAGTGATGCTTCAGTAATGATGGTATCATATGTACCCCTAGCAATATCATCATCTGATGAAGAAATAATATGGAAAAATAATCGCCCATCATCTGTTAGACTGTGCAGACCTATAAAGTTCCAATTCGTTAAAGAGACTCGTGACAAAATTAATGAGATGTATACTTCTTATTCGGAAGAGATTACTCGACTCCAACCAACGTCTGTAACTGTCAATAAAGCAACATTTACTGTTTCATATACATTGTACTGCACTATGATTGATGGAAAGGTGTGCAATGTTTTAACCGATCAGTCATCGTCTGCATCATGCAATGTATGCAAGGCTTCTCCAAATCAGATGAATGATTTGGATGAAATTAGAAAGTTGACTATTCATGATGAATATAATCAATTTGGTTTGTCGAGTCTACATTGCCGAATTCGATTCATGGAATGTCTTTTGCATATTTCGTATAATTTAGATTTCAAGAAATCCACAGGTACAAAAGATAATAAAGAGTTGAAAAAATTAAGAAAAACTAAGATTCAAGATAGCCTGCGGTCAAGATTATCAATATTAGTAGATGTTGTTAAGCAAGGTCATGGAAGCACAAATGATGGGAACACAGCTAGACAATTTTTTGAAAATCCTGAAATAGTAGCTGAAGTGACTGGCATCAACATTGAACTAATTTAACGATTCGCTAATATCTTGCAAGTTCTTACCTGCGGATCCGAAATTGATAGCGATAAGTTCGAAAGTTATGCGTTAGATACAGCTAAATTGTATGTGAGATTATACCCCTGGTATAAGATGCCTCCTTCTGTGCACAAAGTTTTAATACATGGTGCTAGTATAATCACGACTTTTGGTTTACCAATCGGTTGGCTCTCTGAAGAGGCTCAAGAAGCCAACAACAAAGTTTTTAAAAGGGGAAGAGAACACTTTAGCAGGCTTTTCTCGCGAACAATTTGTAATGAAGATGTCATGCATTACATGCTTATTTCATCAAACCCAGTAATTAGCGGATTAAGAGTTGAGAAAAAGAAGAAGAATAAGGATTTAAGTGATGATGCCAAGAGGTTAATAAAAGTTTATGATGATGAACTTTTGGTAAGTGAAGACGAAGAAGAAAATGAAGAAAGAATGGAGATCGAAGAAGAAAGTTTTTGAATTAAAATCGATGAAGAAAAATTATGATTATAATTATTTTAAAATGTGTTAATAAATCATTTTAAATGTGTCTAGTAGTTTAATAACTACTACTTAAAAATTCAAAATGGCGGATCCAATATGGCGGACGAATTTTTAAAAATTGTTAGCATCTGCTTGAAACTTGTTACTCGGGGGTTTTCGGGGTCTCTGGTTACGAATCTGATGTCCAATTTTGAAAATTCAAAATGGCGTATCCAATATGGCGGACGAATTTCTAAAAATTGTTAGCATCTGATTGAAACTTGTTACTCGGGGGTTTTCAAGGTCTCTAATTACGAATCTGATGTCCAATTTTAAAAATTCAAAATGGCGGATCCAATATGGCGGACGAATTTTTAAAAATTGTTAGCATCTGCTTGAAACTTGTTACTCGGGGGTTTTCGGGGTCTCTGGTTACGAATCTGATGTCCAATTTTGAAAATTCAAAATGGCGTATACAATATGGCGGACGAATTTCTAAAAATTGTTAGCATCTGATTGAAACTTGTTACTCGGGGGTTTTCGGGGTCTCTAATTACGAATCTGATGTCCAATTTTAAAAATTCAAAATGGCGGATCCAATATGGCTGACGAATTTCTAAAAATTGTTAGCATCTGCTTGAAACTTGTTACTCGGGGGTTTTCGGGGTCTCTGGTTACGAATCTGATGTCCAATTTTGAAAATTCAAAATGGCGTATACAATATGGCGGACGAATTTCTAAAAATTGTTAGCATCTGATTGAAACTTGTTACTCGGGGGTTTTCGGGGTCTCTAATTACGAATCTGATGTCCAATTTTAAAAATTCAAAATGGCGGATCCAATATGGCTGACGAATTTCTAAAAATTGTTAGCATCTGCTTGAAACTTGTTACTCGGGGGTTTTCGGGGTCTCTGGTTACGAATCTGATGTCCAATTTTGAAAATTCAAAATGGCGTATCCAATATGGCGGACGAGTTTCTAAAAATTGTTAGCATCTGATTGAAACTTGTTACTCGGGGGTTTTCGGGGTCTTTGATTACGAATCTGATGTCCAATTTTAAAAATTCCAAATGGCGGATCCAATATGGCTGACGAATTTCTAAAAATTGTTAGCATCTGCTGGAAACTTGTTACTCGGCAGTTTTCGGTGTCTCTGATTACGAATCTGATGTCCAATTTTAAAAATTCAAAATGACAGATCCAATATGACAAACAAAATTAAAAAATTGTCAGTTTACTTAAGCTTTATCATTGGCTTTAGGGGCTCTAAGAAGGGCCGATTTAATGTTATAGTTTTTAGTATGAAACAAGATTTTTGCTTACCTTGTAAGTATTTTACGTTCATTATTGATTAAGTTTGTGACGTTAGCTACATTTTTTGCATGTGAGGCCCTAAAAAGGGCCGATTGTATATATGAATTAAAATACTATTATGTAAGCTTATCTTCTATATATTTGCAATTAGTCCAATTTCTGAATCCAGATCAGATTCAATTGTTTCTCTTTCGGGTCGTAACACTACCCAAGTGCCATACGCAGATTTTTTTTAAACTTGGCACACAAGTGAAACATCGAAAAATATTTGACACCTATTTTTTTATATCTGCCTGTTTTGAGTTTTAAGGGTAGAAAACACCCTTAATTAAATTTAAGGGATGAAACCAGTATCTGTTAAAACTTACTAGAATGGCACAAAACTTGTTACACGGGAGATTTTGAGGTCGCTGATTACGAATCGGGTGTTAGTTTTTAAAAATTCAAAACGGCGGACCCAAGATGGTGGCCGATAAAATGAAAAATCAATCGGATTTGCTTGAAACTTATTACTCAGTGGGTTTCGGGGTCGCTGATTAGGAATCCGCTGTTAGTTTTTGAAAATTCAAAAACTAAACCAGATTCTTAATCAGCGACCCTAAAAACCCTTGAGTAACAAGTTTCATGTCATTCTAGTAATTTTTAGCAGATACTGGTTTCATCCCTTAAATTCAATTAAGGGTGTATTCTACCCATAAAACTCAAAAACGGGCCGATATAAAAAAATAGGTGTCAAATATTTTTCGATGTTTTACTTGTGTGCCAAGTTTAAAAAAAATCGGCGTATAGCACTTGGGTAGTGTTACTTGTAACAGACCCAAAGTACAGATCTGATGATACAAGCAGCTTTTGAATCAAATCTTCGACAGTGTGCAATCGAGAAGTTTTTCTAGTGTTATGCCATTTTGAATTTTTAAAATTGGACATCAGATTCGTAATCAGAGACCCTGAAAACTGCCGAGTAACTAGTTTCAAGCAGATGCTAACAATTTTTAGAAATACGTCAGCCATATTGGATCCGCCATTTGGAATTTTTAAAATTGGACATCAGATTCGTAATCAGAGACCCCGAAAACCCCCGACTAACAAGTTTTAAGCCTAGTATCTTCATACAGCAGCATGTCCGATAATTTGTTTAAAACAATTGTTTATTAGGTCTTTTTTATTTATTGTATAATGTCTTGTTGTATGTATTTGTATTACCTTTTTCTATGAGTGTAGTTGTAACATTTCTGAGTGATATATAGTTTATTTTAGCTTTTTCTGCAGAAATAAATCGATATCTTGTTAAAATGTCCAATTTACATTGTATATTTGTTTATTTAAGAATTAAACAACAACAAAAATAAAAAATTGAAAACCACAGTTCTCTTACGAATTTTCTTCTGACTAATTTAAAAAAAAAAGATTGAAAATCGGTTAAAAATTGTGATCTGTAGTTGATTATGAACAGTAAATTCCAGTTTTAAACCACTGTGGCGTGCAAACCTTGGGATCATTAAAGATTATGCTATTAAATAGTGAAACTGAATTCCCCGTGGTAAGGAACTCTTTCCCTATTTCGGTCGACGGCATTTTGGGGCGTCCTTATTTGAGAAAAGAGCAGGCGGAAATCTCGTTTCGGCATAATACTCTGGTAACAGTATCCGAACCAACCACACCTTTGCCCTTTGTGGACCCAGAGTCCATGGAGGCAATTAAAGGGCTAAAAAAGGAAATAAAATCTGTTAAACGGGTACTTAGTATCAAGGCGCGAACTCGGCAGCCAATTTCAATTGATACATTAAAACAGGATCTCTCTGTGGGCTACTTGCCTAGGATAAAAGCTCCTCAAGGACTCTATCTCGGAGAGGCACTAGTGAATAACCATGATGGGAAATGCCACGTAATGGCAATTAATACTACGGATGAGGACATTTGACTCGCGTTACCCCCACAAGAACTAATCCCGTTCGACTTTTATAAATTTCCCGGCGAGGAATCCTCCGATTCCGAATCAGAGGAACTGCAACACGAGATCAGTAAAGATTATGCAGATAGAGTAAAAAGGGTTAAGGCAGCTCTTCACACATCACTTCTTTCAGAAGAGGAAAAAGCCATATATTTCTCCTGTATTATTAGTACCCAAAAAATTAGATAACTCCGGAGAAAAGAAATGGAGAGTGGTAATAGATTATCGTGCCCTCAATGAGAAGGTGATAGGGGATGCATTTCCATTGCCAAACATTTCGGAAATATTCGATCGCTTGGATTCAGCCCGATATTTCACCGTTTTTGACCTAGCATCCGGATTCCACCAGGTGGAGACTCATCCAGAAGATTGTCCGAAAACCGCATTCTCGGTTGGCAGAAATCAGTATCAGTATGATAGAATGCTCATGGGCATTAAGAATGCACCGCCAACCTTCCAAAGACTACTAAATGGAGTTCTCGCAGGGATGCTAGACACGGAAGCATTTGTTTATTTAGATGATATCATCATCCACTCGCAAACATTAGAGGAACACGATCGTCGAGCTCGACGGCTGTTCAGCCGACTTAGGGGAGCGAACCTAAAACTTTAACCAGACAAATGTGACTTCATGAAAAAGGAGATAGCTTACTTAGATCATATAATAAGCGAAGAAATATTTAAACCAAATCCTATAAAAATATCCGCTATTCGTCACTATCCTCGACCGACCACCCCTAAAAACATAAGACAATTCCTAGGGCTTTCTGGATATTACAGAAAGTTTATCCCAGAATATGCTGCTCTTGCGAAACCATTAGTGGAACTCACAAAAAAATGTGTGAACTGGGAATGGGGATTGAAACATAAACGCAGTTTCGCTAAGTTACGAAAATACTTATGTAAAGAACCTCTCTTGCAATACCCCTACTTCACGAAGACTTTCAAACGTACTACGGATGCCTCCGAATATGCAATGGGGGCAATATTGACACAGGAAACAGATAGGATCGACTTTCCCGTAGCATACTATTCAAATATTTTCGGCGACTGCGAACAAAGATACCCCAAGGCCGAACAGGAATGTCTAGCCGTATTATACGCCGTCGAACATTTCCGACCTTACTTATACGGACGTGAATTCATACTGGCTTGCGATTGTGAGCCAGTACATTGGATCACCACAGTAATCAATCCACATGCGAATTCAGCGACTTCTCCGACTCAAGTGAATCAGATTTCCATCCAGATGCTGGGCCTGAAGAAAAAACGCCCCCAAGAAAGATAACGGATCAAAAGCTTAGGACTCTATCCATTGTTTCAACCCGAGTGGACAACGAGTCGAGTGTCGAAGACGATCTGATGGAAACTGCACATCGAGCGTTGCCTTTGACTCGACAACAATCCAGGAAGCAAAAAGAGCAACAAAATCTAAAACCATCGGCACTCAAGGCCGTGCCTAAGACTAGCACAGGAGGTCCGCCCATTTCAGTGTTGAAGCGACCTCCTGCGAATCCACTTCGAAGAACGAAATTAGACTCTGCCGAAAAGAAACCAACACTGATCCAGAAAAAGGTACCAGTCCCGCTAAAAAAGGGAGTTCTTCCCCGCGTGCCCACAGGACGGCCAGTCGAACGACCTAAGGCTAGTGAAAAGATTAAGCCCATATTAACAGAGTCAGAAACAGCTCAAAGTGAACAAGTCATAGTGCTGGAAGAAAGCTGCATTGCATCTAGACTCCGAAAACGTACTCCACCAGTTGTTGGAAGAGAGGAGTCATCCACCTCATCAGATGAATCAACATCTAGTTTCAGGGAAATGGAAGACTCTGATCCCCCCGTTTTTAAAAAAAACACGTAGTTTGTTGCCAAGTTGCGAGCCTCAGCTACCGGAACTAAAAAATAAGGTTAAGTTCGACTCAGACCCAACAAAAATAATCTACTCTAAGCCCCTGCCTCTCCCAACGGACGACCCTTAATACAACGTTTACATTGATGGAACCTGCATCGGAAATGGAGGAGAAGGAGCCAGGGCTGGAATTGGAGTCTGGTTTGTCCCTAACCACCCTTTGAATGTCTCTCGTGTGTCTGACGGAAGGCAGACGAATAACTCTGTGGAGAAAGGAGCCGCTATTGTAGCCGCCCAAAAAGCAAAGGAGGCCGGAATGAATAAGTTAAGAATCCACAGTGATTCGAAGTTCCTTATTGAATGAGTTACTGAATGGATGCCCAGGTGGGAAAGAAATGATTGAAGAACAACCAGCAATAAGCCGGTTCAAAACCGAGCAGAACTGGAAAGATTAAAAGAAGCCTTACTTCCTCTAGAAGTCGTTTGGGAACATGTTCCCGGTGATCAAGGGGATCCCGTCAATGAAATGGCTGACCAATTGGCTCGAGGAGCCTTATGTCCCAATGTCGACTCCCAACACGAATCTGAACAGCCATCCGAGGAAGAATCCCATCCAGAAGATAAAATAGTGAATATTTCCAGTGTTCCTCAAGAGAGCGAAGACAGCCTAGATGAAGAAAAAACACCCTACGAAGTACAAATCCCAAGGAAACAAATCCAACAGTCCATTACTAAGTTTAATGAATCCCTCAATCGTAGAGTATTTGACCTAGGTGAAAACACGTATGTATGGGATTACAAAGAAACAGACAACCAAAAGAATCTTGTGTCGGAAGGAGAGTCAGACGAAGAATTCCTAGAGGCTCTAAAGGCACGTGATCCGTGTCAGCAATATTCCGATGAAGTGTTCTCTCGTCGCGTTAAGAATTTCCTAAAATTCTATGAAAACCAAACTAATGCGAGGCTAGAGGATTATGACGACTTGGATAGCAGTGAAGAAGAGGAGAAACGAAACCAGGTAATGGAACTACAAGAAAGATTTACACGACAAGCACCCACTTCCACTGTACAGACTCCTATTGTAACTTTCAAACCAAGGGCACAATCCACACCCTTTCATCAGGTACTTAACGCCTTCACCAAGAAGCCGGAAATTAAGCCCCAAAGGATCTGTGTTTCCGAAGAATCAAGTTTATCAGCGAACCCTAGATCCCCCGTTACCCTTTTTGATCACCACCTAAAGTTCGAAGATAAACAAGAATCGCCTCTAGTAGAAAAAGAAGAAAAATCGGTCATTTCAAATCTATGGACCAAATCATTGACTTACCGAAGGAGCAATTACGCACATTTTCTAGCGGAAGATTGTGAACCAGCCGACACAATTTGCAAGCTCCTGATTCCGACAGGGCATTTAGACTTAGAGCATTTCCACGTAAAAGCGGACATTTCGTCCTTGCATCGCGAAAAATAATTAGTCTATAACTTTCTTGAATATCAACATAGAATGAAAATTCCACTTTCTTGTAAGAAATGCAAGGATTTAGGAACTATACCAAATGGGTTTTTAATTCTATCACAAATATTATAAAAGATATAATCAATTATTTATTGTGGGATACCAACAAAATATCCGTGCGTCACAGACTTTTACGCTCTTTCAAGTTCCATCATATATGGTAAAAGTTTCTCAATTTATTTGCAACCTTTTATTCTTATTCTACACTTTATATTCAAATATTAAATAGCCTTAGAACATTTTAATTCTCATAATTTGTAAACTATTCATGCATTATATTTAGATATATTAAAATTCGTGTCCAAAAAAAGTCCTTGCGTCACATTAAATTCTTTTACGTAAAAAATGCATAAAGTAAAGAAGAAAAATAACTTTAATACAGATTTCAGATAGGTCTGTTTACTGGATTTAAGATTTTGAAAGTCATTTTGTATTATAAATTTGGAGAAAGATAGGAGGTGGGGTAAAATAGTAAAAAATATCGCGAAAACGTCCTTGCGTCACACGTGGAAATGCCCCTTACCAGAAATAAGAGAAAAACGGCCAAAATTGAGACAAGTTTTTGTAACGCCGAACGGACGCTACAACACTTATTCCATGATAATAAAATGTAAGCATCAAGATCAAGTTAATTGGGCAGACGTAAAAAATGGATTGGAAGGCCTACGAATTGCCCTGATGTGTAGTAATCAAAAGAATTATAGAATTGCCAATACTGGCGACTTACTTGGTAGCCTTCCCCAGAATTGCATGACGAAGCTCGTAACAAGTATATTCCATGGTGGCGATATCACTATCGACCTATGTCACGGAAAAATCGAGGTTCCAACTGTAGAAATAAGACCGGGAATCATACGCGAATTTCACAAAAGTCTTGTAGGAGGTCATAAAGGAATCACTAAAACATACTGAAGAATTCGAGAAAGGTATACGTGGCCAGGATTACGGGACGAAGTAACTGATTATATCCGGAATTGTAAAAGTTGCCTTGAAAATAAACTAGTCAGGGCACGAACACGCGAACCCATGGTGATAACGGATACTCCCGCAGAACCATTCGACAAAGTGTCCTTGGACACGGTGGGAAATCGTTATATTCTCACCATGCAAGATAATTTTAGCAAGTATTGCATCGCCGTACCTATTCTCGATATAAGAACCACCACTGTAGCACATGCAGTAGCAACTAATTTGATTTTCGTACATGGGGCTCCGAGGTGTATTCTCACTGACCGAGGAGGAAGTTTTATCAGTACACAAATGAAAAAATTAGAGAAAATCTTCCAAATAAAACAAATCAACAAATCACAACGCGATGTTCGCTTATAATACACCAGTACACGAGGCCACTAATTTTACACCCCATGAGTTAGTATACGCGAAATTAGCCCAACAACCTAGCGCTTATCCTCAAGGTCCCGAATTAGAGACCTATGGCTCCTACCTGCGGGACTTAATCACAAGAGCGAATGAAATTGAAGGGATAGCTACTAACAATCTTATCAACGCCAAACAAAGATCAAAAAGGTATTATGATCTTAAGGCAAGACCTCTTTCCGCGAAAGTTGTCGACAAGGTCTATACGCACAAGGAGGTGCGTAGTAACAAGTTCGACAAAAGGGCTGACGGTCCTTTTACCATCATTGGTTTCACTGAAAATCACAATGTCATCCTTGAAGATTGTGATGGGAAAACGGTGGTAAAACACAAGGACAAGGTCCTGCCCACACATTGCTAGCAAGCCTAGTAATGTGTTTATTGACTTACTAATAACAAATTTTTGTTTCAGGTTAACCTCTGCACGATGATTGTACCCCTTGCATGTCTCTTTGCCCTCGCCAGCATCCACGAAGGAAGAGCGGCTCCAGAGGACGAGCGCTTTCGAAATACCACACTGGCTGGAAATCCGGGAATCTATTACGAATACAAAGGTCTGCTGTGCCTTTCCACTTCAAATTGGCGAGTGGCTGTTTTTCTGGATGTTGGAAAACAGATCGATTGGCTAAATCAACTGGAGAAAAGGAAGGAACATTTATTGAGTACTTGTCAATCCAATGAAGAATGGTGCCCAAAATTTATTAACAAGCATAATTGGGAGGATCTCTAGATTACAGCCCACGATTTACGCCAGGAATTGAGCACGCAAATTTCCGAATTAAGACACGTGGAAAGGGTTGTCCCCATTCCGCTGCCCAAGAGCACCCGAACCCGAAGAAATGTACCCTGGCTTGGTTTCATAGGCAAATTGGCTTGTCCGATTATTGGAACTTTATCCTATGATGATGGAGAGCTGATTGACCACTCAATACAGGAGCTAAACGCGGCGCAAGCCAACCTATCGCATTTAGTGGGTAAGCAGACCCACGTCGTAAGGGCCCAATTGGACGCCCTACACCAACGAGCAGTAGATCACGAAGATAAAATTAACCGACTGTACAAGCAGCTCCACGACCTTGCATCCAAGATAGAGAGATCCGAAAAGAACTCAGTGCAACAACTGTACGTCGATATTTTGTATGACGACTGTACAAGCAGCTCCACGACCTTGCATCCAAGATAGAGAGATCCGAAAAGAACTCAGTGCAACAACTGTACGTCGATATTTTGTATGACGCCCTAAATATGATGAAATTAGGACTCGCGCATTACATTACAACCAGGACCAAGATGTTGAATGTCATTCAGTCATGCTAAGAGGGGGCTACTTCATTCGTCATTTCGCACAAATGAACAGTAAGTACCAATCCTTAGGGATATTCAAGATCATCATCCAGAGTTGACGCTGCCCACACAAGGACCTAATGTCAGTACTCAATCATTAAGCGAAATCTCGAAGACGTCCTTCCTAATGGACGGAGATCGCTTGAAAATCCTAATAGATATACCATTGGCCGATATTACGGAATACAGGCTATATCAAATGCACTCACTGCCAGTTTTTCAACAAATCTTCAAAAACAGGACCGGAAGAGCATCAGTAATATCAGACTACGACCACGTGGCCTTGGATAAGGATCGAAGTTCATATATCCTAATTCAAAATGAAGACATACAGGATTGTCTAAAAACATCAAAATTTCCACTATGTAATAACGGCCTCATAGTACGCGAACTGTCACACCCTGTTTATGAAGTACAGTTACTATTGGACCCATCAATAGAAGTACTGAAGAAAGCCACAATTCAATTGGATTACCACGAGCAAACCTTCTGGAAGAAATTAAAAACCATCGAAAGATGGTTATATTCCGCATCGGATAACGTCTCAATTGATGTTCAATGCCCATCAACGGAAACGAAAACAATACAACTCACAGGGACCGGACTCCTGCAAATCTCGACGGGATGCTACGCTAGGTCACGAGACGTTACCCTACCTGCCGTTCCTATGATCACAGGAACCATGGAGATTATCTATGAAGCTAGAATAAATTTGAGTTTGCAGTTGATCTCACCCATCTTGAGAAATTTAGAGTCAACTCCCCTGACCAACAACGGGTGGAAAATCAAGAATGGTGGATCCAAAAAGGAACAAGAATTTTACAAAAATTCCGAGACACTGGACGAATAAGAACAGCGATTGTTCGAATTATCTGCCCAACATCAGGAGCGGAGTAGTCAGAATCTATGATCACATGGAATTAATATTGGAATTTTTACTGGATTATTACTCCTGGCAACAATTATATTTTACGGCAGAGGACTCATCCGACGGAGAAAAGTCAAGAAAGATGGCAGAGCAATCCTGTACCGACTCGACCAATCAGTACCCGAACCTGCACCCCGAAGTCAATCACCAACGGATGCTGTTATCACACTCGCTAATGCTGAAAACCATAGTAATGCCCACGGTGAGTCGAGTAATAATCCAAAAGACATCGCAGGCAAAGAAACAACGTGCAAGAAGGAAAGGAGAACTGCACTGAAAATCCCTCCCCAACTCATTCTATAAACTACGAGGTAATTACAAATCAAGCAATTTGCAACTATAATTAGCTAAAAATAATCATCAAAGCAAATATAATTTACAAAATTAGCCAGGGTCTGCCCCTCCCCTCTTTTCTTTTTGTTATTGTAAAATTTTAATGAATCCGAACTTGCACGACAACCATCACAAGCGGTTTACTAATGTAAATAGAAAAACCGTGAGATCAGATTATTAAAGTAGGTAAATTCGAGACAATAAGAAATCAGGAATTCGAATATAATATTAAAAATTTAATGAATATGCTTAAGAGAACAAAATAAAGTCATAGAAATTAAAAAAATAAAAAAATTAATAATAATAATAAGCTAAAACCTAATGTAATGATACGTGAATTAAACCTGAGCTAACGGTAAAGGAGTGACCACATTGAGAGAATGTTGTCCCTCGATCACCGAACATCAGCTGGTAATGACCCACTGGGCCATTGAGGAACCTAGTTGTTGCTCCTCTGTAACAAAATAATAAATTGTGTTAGGTTAAACTACTAGGATGTTCTAACGAGACTCGTATATATATATATATATGTATATATTTGTGTATATATGTATGTCCGTGTAGGTGTATGTATATATATATATATATACATATATATATATATATATATGCATTGCCCCCCCCCCTAGAAAAAATACCTTCCGCCGGCCCTGTATCCCCGGTTCAGACGGGTAAATTCCTGAACTGTTACGTTAAAATACGACACGAACTCAACGGTGCGGGAAAAATCAAACAATGTTCCTTTGCTGACTGTTCGGTACTACTCCACTAGGACGATAGAATATGACTCTACAAAATAGAAAAATCACTGAACTGCCCTTATTAAAGACATTATGGAAGTACTTATTTTAAGAACTTCCAATCAACAAAACGTTAGCACGCCCTGAAAGGAAGGATGATAAACCGAGTCTTTCCTCACTCCATTTAGTGCGGTAGTAAATAAGGATTGAATTATTGTAAATTTTGTATCGTTTCAATTTATAGTTTTCGTTCCCAAAAGTTTTTTGACTGTTTGTTCCCGAAGAGGGGTAAAATAAAACAAAGTAAATTTGCATAATTTAACCCGTATGTAACAAGTAGATGGTGGCAGCGGTGGGATTTATTTCTCGAATAGTTTCTGTTTACGTCGCCCAAAACGCAATGAGAGCAGCGACAAGTCGACGACCAAAAGTCTAATTGCTTTTGCGAAAGTATTTTTCAAAGAAATATTCTGGCTTAAAATGCAACCGACGAGTAGTTTTTTTGTTTAAAAAGAAACTAAAAAAAAATAAAAGAGTAAGAAATAAAGCTTTTCCGTTATTATAAAAATTTCATTTTTATCTTTTATAAAAAAAAACTTTAACCGGGTTCAAATTCAAGTTCACAGACTTCAGTTATTTCTCGATTTTAAATTTTCAACAAATAAATAACCCGAATTCCAATCAAGTTCAAAGACTTGATTTTCTTATGCGATTTCTATTTATTTAATTTTTAATAACAAAACCGATTTTTTTAACGGAAATCAAGTGCAAAGACTTGATTTGATTTCCGAATTCAATTCTTTTATAACTAAACCGACTTTAGAAAAAAAAATCTAATTGAAATTTTTTTTGTTTCGTACGTAACCGAAGGTAATTACTTCACGATCAGCGACGGATCAATCCGCTAAGACTCTTTTCATGGGCCCGATTAGCGCCAGAATGACAAAGGTGCTTCCTTTTGATTAGCGGAGTTACCTCGGTCAAGGTACTCTAATTAGGTGGGAGGAGGTACTACTTTCGATGCACGAACCACTGCGGTCGGTCTCGCGGCCGCGAGACGCTGAATTTCGTTTCGCACGGTCGCGAGGTGTTAGGACGCGGAAGTAGTTCGTGAAATCTGATGGTCTCTTCCGTAGCTCGTGAACTTGGACACACTCGGTGATCAAGTTGGTTTTGATTTCAGTTTGTTTGTTTAAAATTAATAAACTTGTTTATTAGATGTTTACTTAGGGTGATGACCCCTCAATACATCTATAATGTATCGTATACTACTGTATGATACATTTTGTCTTTTTAATTATATTAATTTGTATGCTCTTCAGCATAAATTTGGAGTTTGTTTTAACTCAGCGGACGCCTTGCACCCACTATCCCGTGCGAAACTCTCACCCGCTATGTGCATCAAAAATAGTTTTCTTTTCACACCCTTTTTTTCTTTTAAAAAATTTGGTTACAAGTAAATAAAGTAATAAAAAAATAGTAAAATAAAACAATGTAATAAAATTATATAATAATGAAAGTCGATATAGTTTTCTTATGACGATTATTTTAGTTCGAGGGTTGCAAATTAGTCTAATGGAAACTGATTTCTTCTAATTTTTATTAATAAAAGTTAAAATGTAACAGAAATGCAATTTATAAAATCTCCTCAATCATGTTTCGCGTTTACAGTTTTTTCATAGTTTTATATTTTATTTTATTTCTTTATTCTAAAAGTTTGGAAATTTGGTGTAACAAATAACAACAACAACAACAACGTCTATGATACTGACGACAGCGACGTCACTGACGCTACGACTGTATTATATCATTCCGACGATAGTGACATAGAGGTACTAAACTAAGTAAAAAAAAGGGTTTGCGCCTGGAGCATAAATAAAATTCGAAAGGTAAGACGTGCTGGTAACAAGGTCCACTTATTGCGAAAAAAAAGCCATCCCTATTTCAAAGCCGGAGAAGGTGCCATTAGACAAAAAAATTCCGGAACTTAATACAAGAATTAAAACATTAAAAAATCTTAAAGAATTTAGCAGCTTTTTTGAGTTACTCCTAGATCAGGCTCAGGACATTATCGACAAGAATAGCAAAAAAGGAACAGTCTAAGTTACCTCTTTCGCCTAAGAATGATAGTCAATGCCCTTTTTCTTCAGGAGCAATGGGTGGAACTGAATGAAAAATTAAACAAGGCTGAAGAACATTGTGAACAAGTTTCTTTTTGTAACTGGATGCTAAATCGTCAAGTTAGAAACTTAGAAATCCAATAATGTTATGCTCCAAACCATTGACAAATTAAATGAGAAACTCAATGAAACAATCGACAGTATTTCCAAAGGTTTACAGAACCTTAAACTAGAATAATTAATGTCGTCGGACGCCGCTCCCGAGACTTCCCCGGAACAACTCGACACATTAACTAGTCGACTGGACGCCCTAGTCGAAAGACTTGAAATTTCGGAGCAGACTGCCTTGAGCTAGGTAAAAAAAACTAGAGAATTGCGAAAGGGAAAGAAGGCTGCCTTCCTCATGTACCTAGAGGCTGAAAATCAAATCACTAAATTACAGGAGGCTGTTACGAATCTCAATCAAAAGGTAGAAAAGTTGACCGCGGTTTAAAATCACCCTAACAAAATTAGCTATAAATTAATTTACCCTATGAATTATTCTAGAACAAATTAAATTATTTTGTGTTTAAGTAGTGTAATAATGGAATTATAATATCTATGTTTCAACTTAGATATTATAATTGTCTCAAGTATAATCTTATTTCCTAAGTTCATTTGTACTTAGAACAAGTATATTCCGTGGTGGCGGAATATCCTTGTTGTACCTGTAAGGTGAGTTCAAATATCATTATTTTGCTTCAATCCTACACGGGAAAAAATATTGTACACGAGGCGTACTAACCTACAGTACAGCGGTTGCACTATAGGTTATGTGTAACAGATGCTCATTTTCTGGACTCCAGCAGTCCATTTTTTGGGCAGCCCAATAAACATGGACAAACGATGCCTGAACAATGCCTGGACAGCTCGTGCGTCTCTATTGGACACCAGAGGTCCCAAAGTTAGATGGCAGACGTCCCAAAGTTGGGCAGCAGTTTTACATAGTTAACAGACAGCAGTTGCGCATTCTATGGCGCAGCGGCTGTCTAAAAGTCTTTCCCGTATATGACTTTCCGCCTCAAAATGACGGAAACTCCAAATGCAACTATCTGGTCGGGATATGTCCCAAACGTGGAGCTGGCAACAACCTTTACTACAAATGCCGCCATGGCATCTATGATGGAGTATATGGTCGTCCAGCAAGGGATGCACCATATTTCTTATTTTGACGGACGGAATTCTCCCTTTAGGGAATTTTTACAGGATGTTACTAATAGCACTGTATATATGATTCCCACTACTGAACCAGGATTCATAAGGCCGTACTCTGTAAGCTTAGAGGACCCGCTAGAGAGAGTGTCAGGGATAAAAGTTTCCCCAAATTAGATGATCTAGTGATACATTTGAAAAAACGATTCTCTTCCCAAAAATCCTTTTAATGGTATTTAGACGCAATCACAAAATTACGGATGAAACAAACAGAAACTGTTAGTGACTATAACGACAGGGTACAAGGACTGATTAGTGGTGCAAAGCATGCACTCGCAGAAAAGTATCCTGGTAACGTTGTTGATTCTACCGTGCCCCGTAGTAAGATCATGATGATCCCTGTCAGTGATTTTGCTTTAGATTCATTCATTAGGGGACTGACAGTTGAAATTTCAGCCGAAGGATGGTCGGAATATCCTTCGAGGGAGGATACGGTCCACTAAGTCACTGCACGCGTCCGCACGATGGAGATTAATTTCCGGGCAATCACTAATTGTCAGTACGTCCTTGAAGCTACCGACCATCCTTCGATATCCTCTGCCCCGGGATTGAAAAAAATTATTGGCAAAGGGTAATTTTTTTTCTGGCTCATAATTACACCTGGAACGCAAGCACAGCGCCCCGCCCCCGAACTCGTTGCGAGATGCTGCATGCTTATCGCAAGAGAAAAAGATTAATACTAATTGTGTCACGTACGCCGTATACCGAATGCCGAACGCAGTGACACATAATGTATTAATCCCCCTACTCTCGGTTACTGCATAAGAGCAAGAAAAGCCCACGTAAACGGCAATGCTAGGAGAAAGAAAAAAAAATGCTCTTAGAACAAAGAAAGAGATTAGTTAATATGTTAATTTTCGTTTCCCTGCGGAATTGATTCTGAAACTAATCGGTTCGATCAGGGACGACGAATAGTATTCCATGGTGGGTTTGTAACAGAATGTTACAATTATTTCAACTGGGAATTAATTTTATAAGAAAAAGGTTTGAAAATCTTTTAAGATTTCTCAAGACACAATCCGGCAGCCTTGCAACAAGGCATCAAATTCCCTGCTGACGGGCGATAACGACATCCGATGTGTTTTAGAGTCGCTCTGCACGGAGACAATAATTTATTTTAAAGTTCGAAAAGAAAATTATTAGAAACACATAGAATAATGTATGGTTTACAGGACATTTTATGATGACATGGTACCATGTTGTGTCATACTGTGGTTGTGCGATATTATTTTTATATTGTACTAAGTTTGGGTATACATAATATCATAGGGTAATACAATGTTAATGTAGGCTATAAAAGGATTGAGGAGATAAACTCCCTAATTAATAATTAAAAAGGAAACTTCCCTATAACTGAAAACGGAAGGGTAAAAAATGAAAAAAAAATCAAATTCATACAAACAAAAGGAAGTTTAAACTCAGCCCGTGACGCAGTTCTTACTTCAACTTCTTGCTAACGCTCCATACGAATTCTGATGAAAACAATTATAAGATTATTATTAATATTTATTTATATTATATATTATTTATATTATTATAATATTATAGATTAAAAGGTTTAACCTTATTCTTTTAAGCCGTTTTAATAATAAATTAAAATTTGTTTGGCCTTTACTGCTTTTTATTTCTTCATTTCTTTATACAAATAATAGCATCAGTTTGACGCGTTTCGGTATAAGATCTTATACCCTTATCAGAACTGTAAACATATATAACAATAATTTTTAATAAAAAAATTTTTTAACATGAGTTCAACGATGAATATAAAAAGGTTCATAATGTATAATTTTATTAAGCAGCAAACAACGTACCAGCACTAATTGTTTCAACATTTTTTGATTTTGATTTTTTTAAGATACATAATTTTCATATTTTATAATTTTACTGGAACAAAATAAATAATGAATTACAAATTATTTCTATCATAAAAACAATAATTCTATCAAAAGTTAAATAAAATTTTTACCTTAATTGACATTTCTTTTTAATATAACCTAACTTTTTTGAAAAAACTCTGTTTCAAATAAAGTATACATTTTCTATTGTTAATTATAATTTAAAATAATCTTATAAAAATTTTCCAACATTTTAGCACTTTAAACAGTGTTTTTTTCCTTGTTTTTAAAACATTATTATAAAATTAATTTAAAGTCACATGGTGACAAGTTAGGTACTACAGCTTTTAATCTAAATGAGTTTATTGCGCAACTCCAATCTAATTAGATCTATTGCGCATACTCGTTTTATATTTGAATTAAGATTTAATAATGAACTCCAAACTGTAATATTAATGAATTAAGTAATTAAGTTGAAGTAAATTTGACTAAAATTTTTAACATCTGTTCTTAAATTTATGGATTTTTCACTTTATACAATATGTGAAGAAAGTTCACACATTGTTTCGTTAAAAATCCAAGACACTGCGTTGTTAATTCAGATTAACAGCACAGGCATTCATTCAAGCTATGGCGAAATAAACGATCAGAATTAAGTTTGATTGCAAATGCAAGCCAAACAAAAATTTTATAAAACCTAATTAAAATCACAGCTAAGCAGTTCAATGTCCGTAATGCACACGACCCCTTTTCTTTTCACAAATTCATCAATTTCCTCATAATTTTAACTGCAATATCTCCACTTAAATCCTATCCAACACCTCACAGTAAGAAGTTCGAAGGCATAAAAGAAAAAATTAAATAATAAATCAACGCAGTCTCGTCGTGTATTCACACTAATGATATTTAATTATTATCTATCCTTTCTGCCAGTCAATAATTTATACTTAACATTGGAGTTGGTTGCGTCTTTGCAACAAACAAGTAAAAATCCAGAATTGATTCTCACTTGTGCGTAAAAGTGTAAAAGGTCCCATTCCGTTTAAAACCGTGAGTTAAATTGAGACATACAAAGCCGGAATTAAACAATCGAAAAACCACTGCCTTTTTCTTTTGTTTAATTTTACTAAGTGCCGCAAGGGACTCTGCTCAATTTTCGTTCAGTGAAAATCCTTTGCGAGGACAATTATGTCATTCGGTCATCCCAGTGGCGCCCATTGGATTTCTAGCAGGGGGGGCCAGACCCGTTTCCAGGATACCACCCCCCTTTCATGAACCCTAATTTTGACAAGCAAAAAAAAAAAAGGTTCTCATAATAAAATTATCTATACTCTCTAAATTTAAGTCAGTGAAATATTACTAATTTGTAGGCTAAATTCTCACTGATTCAAATTTTAGAGAGTAATAATGAGTCAACTACTTTTTTAAAAATGCCTTTGAATTGATCAAAATTTAAATTTATAACTAACAGTTGTAATTTTAATTTCATTATCCAATAAATCTATAATTTTTTATTAAATTTTAAACAGTTTTCAATTTGTAATTATTCTTCTTAAATTTTGCAATTATTCTTAAATTTTCTAAATTACCTTTCTCCGTTGTCTAATATTCTCAATAGTTTTAGAATTTTTTTCAATTGTCAAATATACTCAACAATTTTCCATTTTTTTTCAATTGTCAAATATTCTCAACAATTATCGAATTTTTTTCAATATTTTCAAATATTTTTCACTTATCTCAATTACTTTCTTTAATATCAAATTATTGTCGGTATTTTATAATTATTCTTTTTAATTTTCAATTAATTCTTCAATATTTAGTAATTTCTGTCTTTTTTCAATTATAAATATTGTTCAAATATTTCAATTCAATTGTTTAATTCTATGACTTTTTTCTTCAATTTTCAAATCCATTCTTTAGTTTTCAATTATTTTCTTCTATATTCCAGAATTAACAATCCAATTTTTCAATTACTTATTTCAATATTTAATTATATTTCTAATTTTTCTTTGAATTATTAATTATTTCCTTCAAATTTCATTAAAAAATTTAATTTATGATTATTTTAATGAATTTTTTAATTATTTTCTTCAATTTTCAATTTTTTTCAAATTTCAATTCTTTTCTTCAATTTTTAATTAAATTTTCAATAATAAATAATTATCGGCTTTTGTCAATTGCTTTTTTCAATTTTTAATTATTTGCTTCAAATTTCAATTCGATTTTTCAGTTTTCAATTCGTTTCTTCTATATTCAATAATTCTCGCCTTTTTGCAATAAATTTTTTGAACTTGAAACTATAATCTTTGACTTTCAATTCCATTCTTCAATTTTCAGTGATTTCCTTCAATTTCAAATTATTTGCTTCAATATTCAATAATTCTTGGCTTTATTCAATTTCATTAAAATTTGAATTAAATTGCTTAATTCCATGCATCAATTTTTAATTATTTTCTTCAGTATTCAATAATTCTCGGTTATTTTTAATTATTTTTATATTAAAATTGTATAATTATTCATTAATTTTTTAATTACTTTTAAATTGTGTCCATTATTTAATTTTTCAATTTTAAACAATTTTCGGCTTTTTCCAGTTATTTTATTCAATTATAAAAAATAGATTTTAAATTGTAATTCAATTGTTTAATTCTACAAATCTTTTCTTCAATCCTTATTTATTTTCTTTAAATTCCAATTCCATCTGTTTTCCTTATTATTAAAAAATTCTCGACATTTTTCAATCATTTTTTCGGGTATCAATAAGTTTCTTTAATATTAAACACAATTGTTCAATAATTTCGTTCAATTTTCTACCCACACAGCACAATTCCTTGCCTGAAGTTTGAGCGAAGTTGGCACTGCAAACTTCGCAAGTTTGCATTCGACATTTATGAAAACTTGATCTAACCAACAAAATGTCCGCTTGTGCAGAAAGTTTGACGTTTGAAACTTGCTGGAAACTTTCACTGCAAATTTCAACTTGAGGCCTTTTGCGCAGTTAATTTCTATGATAGCTAGGGCTGCGCAATAGATTTTTTTAAACCTCCCATAGGGGTCACAATGATGTGTTACAAATTCATTCAATCCACACAAAAAATTTTTTTTACCTTTAAATCGAACTTTTCTAGAACCTTTCCTGAAATTTGCAAGGAAAGTTTACAATTACCAATCAGGTTATACTTGCCGCAAGTTATCTCGCCAAGCTTTCTGCACAAGCGGACATTTTGTTGGTTATGTCATGTTTTCATATAAGTCAAATGCAAACTTGCGAAGTTTGTAGTGCCAACTTCGCTTAAACTTCAGGCAACGAATTGTGCTGTGTGGGTTGTGGTAAAGGGTGAAGCAATTCCTTGTGGGTAATAAGCACAGTGGGACTTAGCATATTGTACAAATCCATGATGTTCGTCGTTGGTCATTTCTTGTGCTGCAATGAGCACAACGCTTTGATGCAGCAGTATACTTGGGTAAGTGAGCTGATTCAGATCGCCTTTTTTAATTGATACTTTTGGTTTGTAACTGGAAACTTCAGCAGCTTGTCGCTTTCTGCCTCTTGTAATTTGTAATTTATGTCCAACTAGTTGGTCTACCAAACGTAATCTGAATTCCTTGAAAGACAAAATTGGATTCGAACCTTTCTTTTTGTACAAAATGAAAGCATTGACTACAGTAACGTCTAAGAAATGATAAAATATTCGAGTCCACCATTTCTTAGATTTCCTATCAATTTTGTATGTTGACAAGAGTTGGTCAGCTTTATCAACATAACTCATATGCGTAGTATAATCGGAAACCATGATGGGACAATTGATGGTTTTCAAGGAGCCATTTTTTTCACCTTTTACCATAAGTGATCATGTACTCAACAAATCAACCAAAGACTGAAACTAAAAACAAACAAAAATTAAAATTGAAAAAAGACTCAAAAAACAAAGAAAAACAACAACAAAAACAAAACGGGAGCTAGAAGTTTACCACGTCCACGTCGTTCGTTAGTTTCCGCCATATTGGATCGGCCATTTTGAATTTTTTAAATCTGATGACAGATTCGTAATCAGCGACCCCAAAAACCCCTTAAGGGATATAAACTCAAAACGTCAGGTTAAAAGAATAATGTGTGCCGTAAAGGGTTAATGTAACTTGGTACCTTCGGGTTTTTGGGTTTGCTGATTAAAAAATATTTCTGGCTTTCTAAAAAAATTTTTAAAATGGCTAAAATAGACATTTTTTGTCCATTTCAGCTACAGTTACCAAAAACCTGACGTGCTGGAACATTTTCCAGGTCAGATTCGTTCTCAGCACAAACAACCTACAAGAACCACACTCTTACATTTTAGAAACTAAAAAAAGTGAAATTTCACAGGTAATAAGCGTTCCCAAAAACTCTTAATTCCAAAATATATTAAAATCCAAGATATTTTTAAAAATTTGTCCGCTAAATTGGATCCGACATTTTGAATTTTGTAATTCGGACTTCAGATTCTTAACCAGCGGCTCCAAAAACCTCAAAGTACAAAGTTACATTAAAATCAAACAATTTTTTTAAAAATTTGTTCGACATATTGGATCCGCCATTTTTAGTTTTGTAATACGGACTTTAGATTCGTCATCAGCGACTCCAAAAACCCCAATATAGCAAGTTATATTAAAATCTAATAATTTTTTAAAAATTCGTCCGCCATATTGGATCCGCCATTTTGAATTTTGTAATTCTGACTTCAGATTCGTAATCAGCAAGCCCGAAAACCCTAAGGTACCAAGTTATATTAAAATCCATCAGTCTGAAAAATGTATGCATTTGGAAACGTCTTTTTATGTAGAAACTCCTGCGCAGGAGGGTTAATGTGGTTAATCTCATAAATTCAAATACTCATAACTTTTTTAAAAATCATCATAATTTAATTTCTATGAAAGCTCCTGTAAAGAGAAAACAAGGAAATGATTCCCCACCGAATCAGAGCGCGAAATCAGTCAAACAATTAACTAGGAAAAAACCAATCTCCAGAAGGATAACTGTGCAACAGAGCAACCATACAGCTCTATCCGAAAACGGGAGAATCGAACAGACTCAACCTACACTTGCCCCGCTCGCAGGCCTTAGTGACCAACAACAATGGTCTAAAATGGTCAAACGAAACAAGCGAAATCAGACCCAGGATGGTGTTGAACCTCAAAAGGAGGTCCCGAGGCCTAAAAAAGAAAGACGGAAAAAGACCACGAGATATCGCTATGAGGCAATCCTCATAAAACCAGCAGAGGGGATAAATGCTACGCAGATCATTGAGGAAATTAGGATGAAAATTAAACCAGAGACCTTGGAAGTACCAATTAAATGCGTAAGATCCACGAGAACTGGTTGCGCTTTAGTTGAAATAGAATCAACACAAGAAGCAAAACACAAGTTTAGCGAGTCAATAAAGGATGTCGTTGGCCTATCAGGTAAAGTTGTAAAAAAGACCCCTAAATCCCTAATTGAAATAAGGGATCTAAACGAGGCTACTGATAAGGATGAGGTAATTTTTGCATTGAAAGACGCAATACCGGAACACAAGAAACCGGATTCGAAAATTATGCTATCAAGAAAATCATTCAGAGGACAAAAAAGCGCACTTGTCGAACTGGACGACGTTGCTGTCCACGGTGTGCTTGGAAGATATTTAAATCAAAGGTTAAGCGAAATGAAATTTTCCTGTTGATTGCAATATTGGAGACCTCCCTGAACATTTTTCAAGAAAATTCAAAATAATTCACAGAGCCGTTTTTGAAAAAATGACTTTTCGTTTTAAAATTAATTAAACTAAGAAAATGACCAAGTGGAACTACATTTTGTATAAATACTTTAATTAAATTTTTGGTTTAATTATTTTAGCAGAATATTTATGTAAAAACCAAGATTATATAAACACTGAGAAAATAAGTTGACTAAATATAACTAATTTATGATTAAATGTAGCCGAGAGAGGTTGTTGATATAGCACCTGCAAAGCACTTTGTTTATTATTATTAGCCAAATAAATGCTACTCTTAACTCTTTGCGGTATAGTGACACTCCAGAGTGTCACCTTTTCCGTTGCACTTTTTTTTGCATTTTTCAAACATTATTTCATTTGTTTTATCGGCAAATTGGTCAGATGATCAGGTTCAAATCTATTAAATCAATACAATATCAGTCTTAACGGTCGTTTATTGATTCTCAATCTAACAGCGGAACGTTTCCTCAAGCAGGAATCTAAACAGACTGAGGAAGGAGTGCGCGCGCAAAACGGACATGACGTAGTTACATTACTAGAGTCAATCGAGACTCAGGGCGCGAATATACAAATATTCCAATACTCCCTCCCGAGATTGACTTAGTTATATAAAAATAGATTAGAACTATTGAACACAAAACAAAACTTCGTTTATAAAATTTAAAAATACGGAACGCTTATTCTTCTTTTTCTTCTGTTACATCTTCATATCCGTGAACATTTAAGTGGTATAAAAATAAACATCTTATAATTTTTCTTAAGCAGCGAACGTCTTAGAGTACAAAAGAATCATCTGGGAATTTATTCTCTTATTCACTGCTGTCGCTGGCAACTATAAAAAACAAAAGGAATAATTATAATTAGATTACAAATATTGTCATAATGTTTTATATTTTTTGTATATTTCAGTCGTATATTAAAGTTACTTAGTAAAAACTGTCGTTATTTAATATTTTGTCACGTGATTGAGTATGTAATTCATAACTGAGTGGCTTAGTCATTATGTCAGCCAATTGTTTCTTAGTTGATACCCATTCTATATTTACACGATCGTATTTAACACATTCTTTTACAAAATCTTGATGAATATCCGTCATATGCCTTAGCCTATTTCCACCGTTCGTTTTCGCACATATCGTAGCAGCTTTATTATCACATAAGGGGAGGCACAACCTTTATTTTGACCCCTCTTAATTTTCATTTCTAGAGGGAGTTATATTTTTTTTCTGCACCATTCTTAACCTAAAAATATACAGGGGAATTGAAAATAAAAAAATTTGTTTTTTGAAGAGTTTAGAATTTTTTTTCTTCACCAAATGAATATTTTTTCAAACCCATGCGAGAAGTTGTTTAAAATTACAACATGAGCACAGAAAAAAATTGGGGTAAAAAAATATTAAAAATTGTAGAAGAAGATCGATTTTTTAACTCAAAATTTTTTATGTTTTACAATATAATGCACTTGAACCTGTCTAAAATTTGTTATTTATTACTAAAAAAAAAGATTCTCATCAACTAGCAAGGGAAATCGAAAAATCAGCCCAGAAGTACAAAACAGTTCGCAGCATTATGGCTCTTGCTAAAAGTCGAAGGGAAAATAATATTATTGAAAGAGAAGGCGTCGTCACGTATGGGGATGAAATGTTCTAAAGAATGTAAACAGATGTACAAGAATTTTTTTGCATGTATGTTTTACGATTGTATACCCAGTGGGCAAGAAAACCAAAAGATGTCCTTAAGACGTTTTTTGGACATGAAAGTCGACATAGGGACGTCTTTTGGACATGTGTGACCACTGGGTATAGATGTATGTATGTCCGTTTGCAAGTATATACGCGTATGGATATTGTGTATATACGAATGTATATATCTGTTATGTTCATGTAGGTATGCATGGCTATGTGTGTGTGTGTTTGTACAAGCGTGTATGTGGTTGTTTATGTATGTATGTATGTATGTATGTATGTATGTATGTATGTATGTATGTAGGTTTATGCGTATGTATATTGTGTATGTTTTTATGGCTGTTTTGTTTATATAGGTATGCATATCTATATACGTGTCTATACACGCACGTATGTGAGTATATAGGCATGTATGTGTCTATATGTTCAAGTGTGACAGTAGAGTTGCAATTTTTTACGTTAGATTGCATATTTAGTAATAAATAACAAATTTCAGACAGGTTCAAGTGCATTATAATGTAAAAAATAAAAAAATTTGAGTTAAAAAACCGATCTTCTTCTAGAATTGTTAATATTTTTTTACACCAATTTTTTTCTTTGCTCATGTTGTAATTTTAAACAACTTCTCGCATGGGTTTGAAAAAATATTCATTTGGTGAGGAAAAAAAAATTCTAAACGTTTCAAAAAACAAATTATTTTATTTTCAATTCCCCTGTATATTTTTAGGTTAAAAATGGTGAAGAAAAAAAAATATAACTCCCTCCAGAAATGAAAATTAAGAGGAGTCAAAATAAAGGTTGTGCCTCCCCTTAAAAGTTGCAGGAAGTAAGCTATTTTCAGTCATTCTAATTAGAGATTTATTTATCGCAATAATTTCCTGACAAGCCTGGCTCATAGCTACATATTCAGCTTCACACGTCGATAACGCAACATAAGTTTGTTTATTAGCTCGCCAGGCGATAGTGTCTCCAAACAGTCGTATCACGAATCCACAAGTTGAGATTGGTGATTTACAATCTGCAAAACTTGCGTCTGAGTAGGCTAATAAATCGCCTCGTCTACCTGTAAATTTTAAACCCCATTCTTTAGTACCCTTTAAATATTGAAAAACTCGTTTAACCATACTCCATTCGTTTTCTGTCGGATCTATCTGATGTCTGCTCAGGACATTTACAGAGAAAGGTATATCAGGTCGTGTAGCCCCAGCTAGATATAAAAGACTACCAATTGTTTCTCTATAAGGGATATCGAGAGACTTTTCATGCATATCAGAACTGTCATCTTCTTCTCGTTGCCTTCGTTCGAGATTTGATACTTGTCGTGCCACCATAGGTGTATTTTTAGAAAATTCATTCTGAAAACCGAATTTGGTTAAAATCTTGTCAACGTAGTTTTCCTGACTAATTGTCATAATTTTTAGATTTCTTTCTCTATTTATGTTCATACCTAAGAATGTTTTAGGTTCACCCAGATCTGTCATTTCGAATAGGCTCATCAACTTGGTTTTGATTTCTAACATTTTCGTACTGTCGTTACTAGCTAACAAAATATCGTCAACATAAATCAATAAAATCACCATCAGGATACCAGAACGCCATGTAAAAAGACAAGGATCATTATCATCATTGGTCAGTCCTAATGAAAGAGCAACTTCCGAAAATCTTTTATTCCATTGTTTGGGACTAATTCGTAAACCGTAAAGTGCTTTATGTATTCTACAAACTTTAGACCGTCGTGTTTCTTTTGAGGCTTTCATGCCATCGGGAATTTCCATATAGATTTCGTCTTCTATTATACCATTTAAAAAAGCAGTTTTAACGTCTAATTGGCATGCTTCGAGATCGTAATAATTTATCATGGCTAGAACTGTTCGTACAAGAGTTAATCTAGAAACTGGCGCATACGTTTCCTTTAGATCATAAGAATTAGTGTCTTTAAAACCTCGAATTACTAATCGAGCTTTGGGTTTGATTGATTCCGGTCCATCTTGTTTTTGTCTAAAAATCCATCTTGAGTCTATTATGTTAGCCCTTTTTCCATTTTTTCTGATCGTTGGTCTATCAACTACAGACCATACTTTATTCTTTTCCATCGATTTCAACTCATCGTCTATTGCCTTCAACCATTCGTTTTTGTTTTTAGATTCTATTGCTTGTTTAAAAGTTACCGGGTCATTCTTGATTTTAGCGTGAAAACAAAATAAAATCTCGTCATCTGTTTTATTTTTGGTTTTTGTAAATTCATCTTCTAAATTTGGAAAGACATAGCTACTAGGAACATTTGTGATTTCTGAAATCTCTAAAAAGCTGATATCTGCAATTTTACGACTACGCGTTTCATAAGGTTCTCTCGTGAGTTTAATCATTTTCACCTTTTCAGTGACATTATTAGATACTTCTCCCTTTGTTTCTAACAATCGTTTTTTAGGTCTACCGCGTTTCTTTCTCTGGTCTCCCTCCGTTTCTAATATTCCACCGTCGTTTTTTTCTGATTCCGTTTTATCATTATCTTCGAACTTAATGAACCAATCGTCTAATGACAAAGTTGTTTCCGAAATTGGCCAGTTTTGTATTGAATCTTTATTGTATTTGTTGCCAAAAACAATTTTTTCGTTAAATCGAACATTTCTTGATTCGAAAAATTTCCCAGATTCTGGATTAAGAAATATATAGCCCGTTGGAGTATATCCTACAAGAACGCCTCGTATAGCCCTTGCCAAAAACTTTTCTGAATCGTTTGGTTGAATCTTTCAGAGACTCCATTATGTTGAGGAGTATCAGGATTAGCGCACTGTCGTTCTATACCTTCGCGTACCAATATATCATTCGTATAACCACCCATAAATTCTGTGCCCTGATCTGATCGTAAATAACATATTTTTTCGTTACTACCCAGCAAATTTCGCGAGCTTTTAATAAATTTATCTAAACAAATACCCGTTTCGTCTTTTGTCTTCATTGGGTAAGCTAAGGCCATTCAAGAGAAATCATCAACAAATACCGCGATATATTGATATCCATGAGGATGCGTAGCTGGAGATATTTTTCCCATAATATCCGAATGAATAATTTGTAACGGTCGTACTGCTCTATTTCTTTCGCTACTAAAGGGTAATTTTGTTAATTTGGTTAACGCACACACTTCACAATCCAAAATACTATCGTCAAAAATTATAGGTTGTAATTCTTTATTCTCTTTCCATAGACTCTGTAATTTTTTAAGATAACTAAGAGATGCATGACCCATTCGTACATGCCAAAGCATAGCTTTGTTTGTTTTTATGAATTGATTATAAGACTCACCAAAAGGTATTAGTTCAGCTAAAACGTCAACTACAGGTAATTCGTCAATGTTTGTCAATTTTCGTTTTATTGTTGACATATCAAAATTTGAATCGGTCGTATTGTTAATTTTTTCTGTATTTTCATTAATTATTTTATCACTGTCTTTTTCTGGAATATTGTTCAAGTTATTAAAGTCCGTGATTTCGTATTTTGCAGTCGTATCAACAGAGTTGTTTGTACAGTCGTCTGTAAATTCAGTTTCTTTATAAGACGTGTTGATTTGCTTTGAGTCTTCTTTCGTTACTGTCGTGTCAAAAACTGTCATGTCAGAAGAGTCTGCTTGATTTTTTAACTTTTCTTTATCAACCTTGAATTCGAGAAACCAATATGGTTTTTCGTACAGACCTGCTGCAAACAATACGTTTGTTTTGGGGTTAAAAATATTAATACATTTATTATCTAAATAAGTTGAAAAACCTGCTTCTACTAACCGTCGAAGTGATAACAAATTTTCCGACACAGAGTCTGTATATATTGTATTTTTTAATTTAATTGGTTTATTTTTATTTGTGATTAAACTAATTACTCCTTTGCCTTCGGAAATCAAATCAGCACTATTATTTTTATTTGCGCATTTAATAATGTTTGGCTTAGTTTTATCTAAAATTTCAAAAACTTTATCCGAATTTGTTATGTGCTCTGAAGCCCCTGTATCTACTATGAATGAGATATAATTGCATTCACTTTTATTCTGACTAACAATATCCGGATTATCGTAAAAATAAATAGGCGTAATTGATTTTTCTTTAGTGGTGGAAATAGTACCAAGCACAGGCGGAATTATAGCTTGATTTAACATACCTGATTTACTATTCTGATGTTCTGCGAAACCTATTTTGGGTTCCTCACTTGTACCAGTCCGTGTCTATCTTTGTTGGGGTTTTAAGTTTACTGTGTTATAAACATTTCGTTTTGAGAATTGACTGTTGTTATTACTTTTGTAAAATTGTTTTGCATTATTTTGAAATTGTCTGTTTGAATTAAAATTCCAATTCTTTCCATTCGAATTAGATTTAAACTGTCGTTTATTATTTGCTCGATGGGAAAAATTAGACTTATTATTTGGGTTAATCCAACGCTTACCTACAATACCGCGTCCTCTTCCTCTACCAGCTCGTTTCGACAGTCGTTGAGGACACATAGGGGCCTTATGCGTTGTAAATTTTTGGCACTCATAACATTTTCTTACACCCTCGCCTTTCCGGGGACACTCGTTCTGCATATGGCCTATATCGTCGCATTCATAACACCTTTCGTTTACCCATCTTGTTTTGTTAGTATTTGCGAACTGAACAGAGGCCATCGCTGTTGGTTTAGAGCTCGGATGATTTGTGCCAGCCGCCTGTTCACGATTCGCTTTGGCCTGAATAATAAATAATTTTAGTGTATCAAAATTTAAGCCTTTACCTGTCTGATTTTTTGTCATGAATTCAACGGATTGAACTTCGGGTACTTGCGTCATTATCGCGTTAAAGAGAGCATCACGTTTTTCATCATCCGACAATGGCGTAGAACCCGGAATATTTTCATAATTCAAAACAATGTCTTCAAAACGATCTAAAAATTTAATTGCCGTTTCACGTTTCGCGTCATATTGAATTGTATATAATTGTTTTCGCGCAGTTACGCTCGTTAAATTTACCTCACATCGTTTAAATTCTTTTAATTTTTTTAAAATTTCATTTGGATCTCTAACGTGCAAAATTCTCGTATGATAGGCTTTATCTATTCGATTTATAAGGATATCTCGTACTTTAAATTTATGTTTTTCTTTTACTTTCTCGTTTAACCCTTCCGGGGGACTAACTGTCGTGTCTATAATATAAAGCAAATCTATCGTTCGTAATTCGGATGTCAAACACTCGTAAAAATGTTTAAATTTAACTTGTGAAGTTAATTTATAATCGTGTTTAATACCACTGTCTTTACCAATTAACTCGATTTTAATTTCTTCTTTAACTTGATTTGCAAAAAGATTAGAATTATTAAATTTAACTTTATTATCTGTTACTGTCGTCTCTTTTTCAATACTTATTTGCTTATTATTCTCCGTTAAGTTTGTTTTATTAAAAGGAGTTGTCGTTATTTTGGAATTGGGGGACAAAATTTTATCGCTTATTATTTTAGGTCGTTTTACCTGTTTTTCGTCCTGTTCCCTAACTTGGAACCACATTTTCATGTTTTCTTGCATATTATTATGCATCGTCAATGTTTTATTTAGAGTGCTCTCCATTCGAGACATTTTTTCAGTTAATGATTTGTCGAGTTCCTTAAATTCAATTAATTTTGCGTCAATATTTTTGTTCATATCTAACTGTCGTTTGAGATATAGGCCAACAAATGCACTGTCTTTATTATTAAAATTACTGTCATTGTTCCGCTTTCCTTGATCGTGAATACTGTCATTTTTCATGTCATTACTGTCTTTTTCTAAATTATTTTTATTTGCATTTTCTTTGTCACACATATCGTTTTCTGATTTTTCAATACTATTGTCTTTAACAGTCGTGTCTATTAAACAGTCATTTTTAAGTGTCTCAGTTTTCTCTTGAGGAATAAAGAGATTTTCTACTTCGTCAACTGATTTCGTTTTGTCTTCTTCATTTCCAGGACCTCTTCTTTCTGCCGGTGACCCACCTACCACAAAATATTTAAAATTTTATAAAACAGTCATATAACAGTCATTTAAGTATTTTGTTGTCGACAACACAGTCGTACAGTCGTTTAATAAAAATAATCAAATCGTTACATAAATATAAATTCGTTTCTATCGTAAATAATTCGTTTTAATTTTTAGTCACCTGAATGAGTAGAACAATCTTGAATAAGATTTTCTATATCAGATATAATCTTTGTTTCATCAACTGAATCTGTTGATAAAGGTTTGTCTGTTTTTTTAGAAACGGGAATAGTAACTAGATCCATTGAATTTAGATTCTCAACACTTCCGACGTCGCCGTCAACTGGTTTTAATCGTTTTTCAGCAATAATCATTTCACATCGTAACTTTTCCCAATCGTTTTTCAAGGATTTTTTACCTTAAAATAAATTGTAAAATGAATGTTTAACTGAAAAGTCGTTATTTGTTAAATAAAATATTAAAACTGTCATTAAATAAAAATTTTGTGCTTAAAGGGAGGTCTGCTCTTAAGATGTTGAAACAGGACACATGTTAAAACAAGTAAGAGCTGGCTTGTTTCTTTCAACCATCGCTACTATCGATTGCCAAAAGAGAAAAACCTAGTCGTTTCAATTTTTTCAGGAATGAACACAACTCCGTTAAAAAACAAAAACAACCCAGTTAAACGGATTCATGCTTCTTAAAAATTGTATATAGGGGCACGTAAGTGCACATATGTCAACTGTCATTTTAGTTAAAATAAAACTTTTCATTAAAATAATTATGTAAACTTTCGTTCTTGAAAACTGGTCCTTCGTTTGTCCGAAATGTTTTATTTTAACGACGTCAAATAATAATTAATTATAATTTTAAAGTTTAATAAATTAAACATTTATATTTTAATTTACATTTCATTTTTATATTATAAAATATTTTTATTCAAAGTTGTTGTGATAAATTAAATAATAAAAGGAAATAGAAAAATACACTCGTTAAGCTGTATACTCGTTAAATTTCAATATTTTAATTTTCTTTATAATTTGTTATGATAAAAAAATTTACTTGTGTCCTTATTTTTATGAATAAGCTGTCGTTAAATAATTTTACTTATCTTACTGCTTGTTAGATTCAGATAACCTAAAATAAAAATCGTATAACACAAATAGAATTTTGAGGCTAAGTTGGACACTATTTAAAACCAAACAAAAGAAAATTCGATCCATCTAATATTTTACTTTAAAGTAATTGTGAATCAGAGTTAATTTTACTCTCAAAATAAAAGATAAATTTTCCGAATATTTTTACTCTCATATATTAACAGTCGTCAAACGAAGGCTAAATGAACTGTCATTTAATAACATTAGCAAAATCTACTGAATGCCAAAATTTTATTGTAAAGCGCTTTACTTACTTAAGCTAATCGTTTCTCCTTCTGAAAAAGTTACACTAAAGCATTCGTCATTTATTTTTATTTCTATATCCCCGTTGTCAACTTCGATTTCGAGTGCACGTCTGCACCGATCCACCACCTTTTTCACTATTTCAGACATCTTTTCTGGATTCGTATCACTTCTTTTCTTTTCTTTTCTTTAGTTTTCGTTAACAGTCGTCGATGAGAGCAGCTTTTCTCTATAGCGTCCTTTTTCTTTTTCGTTTGAAACAATCAAAATGGCCACCACAAGACGCACTTGCACCTGCAGTTACACTTTCGCGAAAAAACGAAAAAATACTAATCCAGCGCAGTGGAAATCTGCTGTGCCCATAACCTATCGGCAAATTGGTCAGATGATCAGGTTCAAATCTATTAAATCAATACAATATCAGTCTTAACGGTCGTTTATTGATTCTCAATCTAACAGCGGAACGTTTCCTCAAGCAGGAATCTAAACAGACTGAGGTAGGAGTGCGCGCGCAAAACGGACATGACGTAGTTACACTACTAGAGCCAATCGAGACTCAGGGCGCGAATATACAAATATTCCAATATGTTTCAATGACAGAAAGTAAATAAAATGTATTACAGAAGATCCCTTGCCATAACAAAGCAATAAATAAATGTTTCTTGTTAACAAAATAAATGTTATAAACAAATGAACTTGAAAAAAACCGATTTTTTTAGAATAAATGTAATTCTCAGTAAACTACAATACATATTAAACTGGGGATTACACATTAATTAAAATGTTTTTGGGGTCGCTGATTACGAATATCGTACTGGTTTTTAGGAATTCAAAATGGCGGATCCAATATGGCGGACGAAATTTTGAAAATTCCTTGAAATCGCTTGAAACTTGTTACTTGGGGGTTTTTGGGGTCGCTGATTACAAATCTGAAGTCCGATTTTCAAAATTCAAAATGGCGGATCCAATATGGCGGACGAATTTATAAACAGTTATTGAATTCTCTTAAAACTTGTTACTCTAGAGTTTTTGGGATCGCCTATTAAGACCACTGTAGCACTTTAAGAAAATTATGAAAATTAAACAAAAAGACCACTGTAGCAACTATAAAAAAATTATAATAATTAAAAGAGACCCCTTTAACAACTCAAGAAAATTATGAAAATTAAAAAAAAGACCACTGTAGCAACTATAAAAAAATTAGCATAATTAAAAAAAAACACACTGTAGGAGTTCAAAAAAATTAGTATAATTAAAAAAACCCACTTTAGGAGTTCAAAAAAAAAGTTCTGGAAATTTGTTAAAAAACTATGAATAGTTTTAAAACTTTTTAATTTGCAGAACTTTTTTTTGAACTCCTAAAGTGGGTTTTTTTAATTATACTAATTTTTTTGAACTCCTACAGTGTGTTTTTTTTTAATTATGCTAATTTTTTTATAGTTGCTACAGTGGTCTTTTTTTTAATTTTTATAATTTTCTTGAGTTGTGAAAGGGGTCTCTTTTAATTATTATAATTTTTTTATAGTTGCTACAGTGGTCTTTTTGTTTAATTTTCATAATTTTCTTGAAGTGCTACAGTGGTCTTATTTAATTTTCATAACTTTCTTGAATTGCTATAGTGGTCTTTTTTAATTTTCATAATTTTCTTGAATTGTTACAGTGGTTTTATTTAATTTTCATAACTTTCTTGAATTGCTATAGTAGGCTTTTTTAATTTTTATAATTTTTTTTGAATTACTATAGTTGATATTTTTAATTTAATATCCTCAATATATATAAATATATATATTTTTCCTATAAAAATATGTATTATACGTTAAAACTCTATTGGGTTGTACATGTAATATTTTTTATCTGTTTTTTCACTGTAGCCAGCACGCGACAAATACCTTCAAAATAGCAAATTAATTTTTAGATCGCTTGCTATATATTATAATATACTCCAAAAATGTCCTCCCCTCCCCCCCCCCCCAAACTAAAAGTGATAACAGGGCTTTTTTTAATGAAAGTTGAAATATTAGAGTAAGTTTCCTGTATGAGAAGGTTTTCATAAATTGGAAATTAACGAAGTTACACAACGAAGAGTGCAAAATGACACAACTAGACCTGGCCACCCCTAATTTTAAAGTAATGTTACAAAAATAGTTAAGGTAAAGTTAAACTAAAGTCAAAGTTACGTTAAACTGTAGTGAAGGTTATTGTAAAGTTAAACTTAAAATTATTATAAAAATAGTTCATGTAAAGTTACAGTAAAGTTTAAGTGACTTTGAAGTATAGTTGAGGTAAAGTTTAAGTAACTTTAATGTATACTTAAGGTAAAGTTAAAATAAAGATAATGTAACGTTAAATTATAGTTAAGGTAAAGTTTAAAAAATAATACGAAAATAGTTAATGTGAAGTTATAGTTGAGTTTAAGAGAAGTTAAGCTAAAGTTAAATTAATTTTATAATGAAGTTAAAGTAACTTAAACTTTAAACTTAAGTTAAAGTAAGCTAAAGTAACAAATTATAGTTAAAGTGTTGTTAAAGTAATGTTAAAGTACAGTTAAGGTAAAGTTATAGTAACGTTAAAGTATTGTTAAGTTAGAGCTAAAGTAAAGTTAAGGTAAGGTTAAAGTAACGTTAATGTATAGTTAAGGTAAAGTACTAGTAATCTGTTATTATATATCTCTTTTCTGTGGAAATATAAGAATTATTACTTTACTTCTATTCCATAGCTAAAAAGTGTCCATTTTATGCTCAACTGCAGGTTAGTGTTATTTCAGGGTAGTGTTACAACAGGCTGACCAACATAAATTTCAAGCTAAGTGCAGTAAGATTACTTTGACTTTCACATTCTTAGTTAACAATTACAGTTTTTTAAGCTCAACTTATGTATTGCTTGCTTTAGTTTTTCATACGTTGAGTCTAAAAGGAATAACCAATACAGACGACTCGCCCATAACTTAACTTACCAATAATTAATTTTACCCTTTCTTCAAGAAAAAATATAGTCGTTAGACATGCGCATAATTGTGTCAAGATAGATGACATAAATAGATTATCATAGCATCTTTATACCTCTAAACATTATATATTTTGAAACTTACCACCATGAGTAATAGGAAACTGCACAATGATTTCTCCTTACGCGGAAAATATCTCTCAAGTTAATACCCCCCCCCCCGCCCCTCATTTCAAAATATCTTATGGGAAAGTTGACTATACATTTATATGTATAGTTAAGGGTATGCCTAAGGTTAGAAAAATCAGTATGCTTTACGAATTTTTCAAAATGTTTTTACGTTGAATTTGAATCTTGATGAATAGAATTATAAAGCCATGAAGTGTATCATAATTTTTTTTTTTTTTTTTTTTTTTAGTTTCTATCCTTTTTTTTTACTGTCTTTATTTTTGACGTTAAGATGTTGGTAAAAGGATGAACCTGAAGAGGATGATTCCGAAGAAGATGACCTCGGAGAGGTTGATCTCAAAGAGAATGATACCGATGTTTGTTTGAAATCTTTATAAAGTTCATCCTTATAAATTTCTTAGTCTTAATTAGGATCCTCATTGTTCTCTAAATTTTCTTCATTTTCCAAGCTCTAGCATCCATCAGACTCAGAACTCATTAAATGCTTCTCTTCTAAGATTGTACTTTTCTTATGTAAAGATGTTTATTCTAAAGGTATAGACGTTTCTTCACAGCTTTGTGAAATTTATTCCAATTTTGAATATCTAATGTCGGTGGAGGAACGTCCCATCTTGTAAATTTTTTATGTCTCATCTCGAGAAGATTATGGTTGTTGCTTCAATTTGACTTCAATTGCCGCTTGTAACTTCGAATGAAAAACAACTTACATTATATGAAACAATTCAATTTGACTATTACCTATTGTAGAATAAGATGAAACAGGCAAATAAAATGTTTCTTTCCTAAATTCTACACACTGCACTGAGAAAATAAGCCTCTAGCCAAGCAGCTTTATTTCTAGGTTAGGGTTCCTCGGGACAAAACAAACAAAACACCGGCGATGACAATCAAACTTCTAGGATACCGGAGCATATGTTAACTGCATAAGTTAACTGCTAAATTTAATCAAAAATTGGTTGTATTTAGTCAACTTATTTTCTCAGTGTGTGAATTTCTTTCAACACGATGATCTTTTGAGAATTTATTTTTGCACTCCAAAAATCTACAGTACATTGATCATTTCGGTTGGTCTGATGGAGTTTAAATATTCCGGATCATTCGTTGTTGTTTAATTCAAGTTCATTCTATTCTAAAAATTGAAAACTAAGAACTGATTTAGAATTAACTTGATCAATTCTAGTCTGAAACTAAAAAGGAGACATATTGTTAGGTAATCGATATTTTAAGTTGACTAACCTAACTTTCCGAGTTTTGTGAAGTAGAAAGGATGAGTATTGATGCGACAATTCAGATTTTTAATTAATTAGCTTGATTCTTTTTTCTTGAATAAAATATGATTTTTACCACCATTTCTAAACATTCATTATGTATAATATTATTAAAGTAATTTACCTAAAGCCTTTTACTGGCAAAAAACTCTTCTCCTGTCTGTAGTCAATTGATTGGTCTACTCTATTCCTCTTATTTATAAATTCTTCACATGTTATTATTATTATTACCTTGAGATTTAAGGAAAATCAAAAGCACTTAGCAGGGATAGAAACCAAACATTTCAAATCATGCGGACTTATCAAAAACGTTTAACTTTATTTTAGATTAACTTTAACGTTAACATTATTTAACTTTACCTTAACCATACTTTAACGTTACTTTAACTTTATCTTAGCTACACTTTAACTATAGTTTAAGATTACGAGTACTTTACCTGAACTAAACTTTAACGTTACATTAAATTAAATTTACTTTAAATATACTTTAAAGTTACTTAAACTTTACCCTGACTATACTTTAACGTTACTTTAACTCTACTTTAACTTCACTTTAATATCACTTTAAAATTACATTAACTTTACCTTAACTTTACTTTAACTTTAGTTAAATTTACCTTAATTATTTTTTGTCACTTTACTGCAACGTTACATTAACCTTGACTTATTTATACTTTAACGTTACTTTAACTTTACCTTAACTATGTTGTTATGTTACTTAAAGTTTATTTTAACTTTACCTTAACTAAACATTAACGTTATTTTAACTAAACTTTAGTTACTTTAACTTTATTTTAACTATACTTTAACCATTTTTGTAACATTAATTTAACGTTATTTTACCTTCTGTTTAATTTTATATTAATTATACTTCAACTTTACTTTAACTTCTCCTTAACTATACTTTGACATTACTCTGACGTTATTTTAACATTACATTGACTTTAATTTAACGTTATTTTAACGTTATTTTGACTTTACCTTAACAATACTTTAACGCTACCTTAACTTTAGTTTGACTTTAACTCAATTGTTCGTTAATGTTAGTTGAACTGTAGATTAACTATACTTTAACATTACTTTGATTTTTCATTAACTATACTTACACAGAAAATTGTTTTGGATTAAATTAATCTGGAACGCTCTTTTTTTTATACCAAATTGAATTTAAATAATCTGAAATTGGCTTAAAACAATCGCTCTGCAGATTATTTTAATACATAAAAATTGTCAGTGTAAACGATTCTTTAACGTTACTTCAACTTTATCTCAACTAAACTTTAACGTTACATTGACTTTAATTTATATTTAGTTTAAGTATAGTTTAGCGTTACTTTATATTTAACTTAAGTATTATACCTTAACTTTACTTCAACTGTACATTAAATTTAGTTTCACATTACTTTAACTTCAATTAAACATTATTTTAACTTTACCTTAACTTTACTTTAATTTCAACTTAACTATTTTTGTAACGTTATACTTTAACCTTACCTTAACTATACTTTAACGTTACTTTAACTTTGCCTTAAGTATAGTATAACATATATTAAATTTATTTTAACTCTACCTTAACTAAACATTAACGTTATTTTAACTATACTGTATAGTCACCTTAAATTTACTCTAACTATACTTTAACTTCACCTTAACTATTTTTGTAATATTAGTTTAACGTTACTTCACTTTCTGCTTAATTTTATATTACTTATACTTTACCTTCACTTTAACTTCACATTAACTATACTTTAACGTTATTCTAACGTTATTTTAACATTCCCTTAACTTTACTTTAACGTGATTTTTACTTTAGTTTGACTTTACCTTAACTATACTTTAATGTTACCTTAACTTTAGTCACATTACCTGACATAACCTTAATTATACGTTAATGTTAGTTTAACTTATGTTTAACTATACCGTAACATTACTTTGACTTTTCATTGATTATATTGCAATGTTACTTGAACTTTATCTCAACTTAACTTTAACGTTACTTTCACTTTAGCTTTAATTTAGTGGAAGTATACTTAAAAGTTACTTAATCTTTACCTTTAGTATACTTTAACGTTACTTCAACTGTACTTTAACTTTAGTTTAACGTTACTTTAACTTCAAATTAACATTATTTTAACTTTACATGAACATTACTTTAACTTCACCTTCACTATTTTTGTAACGTTACTTTAACCTTACCTTAAGCATACTTTAACGTTACTTTAACTTCACTTTAATATCACTTTAAAATTTCATTAACTTTACATTAACTCTGGTTTAACTTCACCTCAATTATTTTTTTTGTGACTTTACTGCAACGTTACTTTAGCCATACCTTAACTATACTTTAACATTACTTTAACTTTACCTTAACTATGTTGTTCCGTCACTTGAACTTTATTTTAACTTCACCTGAACTGGAGTGGTCCGATATTACTCAGGAAAAAAAACAGCGTTTAAGCACAAGATATGAAAATGAAACTTCACCTTAACTAAAAATTAATGTTATTTTAACTAAACTTAAGTCACTTTAGCTTTACTTTAACCATACTTTAACTTCACCTTAACTATATTTGTAACATTAATTTAATATTACTTTACTTTGTGTTTAATTTTATATTAATTATACTTTATCTTCTCATTAACTATACTGTGACATTACTCTGACATTATATTTTCACATTACATTAACTTTACTTTAACGTTATGTTGAAGTTATTTTGACTTTACCTTAACTCTACTTTAACGTTAGCTTAACTTTTGTTTGACTTAACTTCAATTATTCGTTAATGTTAGTTTAACTTTAATTTAACTATACTTTAACATTACTTTGATTTTTTCGTTAACTATACTTTAACTTTACTTTAACGTTACTTTTACTTTACCTCGACTAAACTTCAACGTTACGTTCACTTTAGTTTAAATTTAATTTAAGTATACTATAACGTTACTTTATCTTTACCTTAAGTAATCTTTACCTTAACTTTACCTTAACTTTACTTTAACTTTACCTTAACTATTTTTGTAACGTTATACTTTAACCTTACCTGAACCGTACTTTAACTTTATCTCAACTATACTTTAACGTTACTTTAACTTTAGTTTTATTTGAGCCTCATTACACTTTAAAGTCAATTTACTTTAAATTTAGTTCAATTTTATATGAATAATACAATTTTTGGTTTAATATTATTTTAATTCTAATTAAACCTTATAACTCCATACTACGTTTTGTAGCCCTTGATAATTTTTCGAATTTCTAACATAATTATTTAAATTTTTTAAAGATAAAGACTGGAAATAGTTGGTAGCAATATGACAAACCCTTCGAGTCTCTGGGGAAATATAATCCTCAGAGTTTTTCAAGAGACTAAGATTATAAAAATTGTCCGGTTGTGTCATACCCAGTGTGGAATTTCAGGGTTAAATTTACATTAATATTACTTTAACTCTAGATTAATTTTACTTTTACTTTTTTTTAACCTTACTTTAACTATACTTTTATGTTACTTTAAGTTTAATTTATTTTTAGATTAACGTTAATTTATTCTTAGTTTAACTATACTTTAACTTTAGTTTAACTTTCAGTTTAACAATACTAATATATTATTATTATATATAAACATTTAATTTAATCCTACGCAACTCAGAACTCTATGCTGCGCATGCGCGAACAAATACGATAAATTGAAAAGAAAAAAACAAAAAAATGTTTAAGTATATAATTTCATAATTATTTTTTAGGTTAGGTTTAGTTAAAATTAAAGTTCAGATTAAATTTATCAATTATTTTAAGGTTAGGTTTAGTTAAGACTTTAGGCTAAGATTAATTTAATAGTTTGAATTAAGGTTAGGTTAAACAAACTTTAGAAATTTAATAAAATTAAAATAGTAAAAAATATTTTTTCAAGTTTAATAGTTCCTTTTTTAGATTAGATTTACCTTAGATTTTAGGTTAAGTTTAGTTATTAAGATTATTTTTATTGCCTTCTTTCAGGTTAGGTTAATTGAAAATGTAGTAAGGTGACAATTTTGAATAGGCGCCAATATTTAAATGTTTGTAATTTTAAATTCAAAATAAAAGGCAGCCATCTTGAAAATAGCTTAGGGTAATTATCTAAAAAGGTCGGTAAGGTAGATTTATCATTAAATAACATCAGGTAAGTATCCTAAAGTGTCTATAAGGTAGATTTGATACTAAATATTGTTAGAAAATTATCCTAAAGTGTCGCTAAGGTAGATTTATCAATAAATTACATCATGTAAGTATTCTAAAGTGTCGGTAAAGTAGATTTGACACTAAATATTGTTAGAAAATTATTTTAAAGTGTCGAAAATGGAGATTTATCATTAAAAACTTACCTAAAGCGCCACCTGGTAATAAAAAGTTGCACCTCATAAAACGATTCTACTTGACCGGCTGATGGTACTGGTAAGTGTTGAGAAGTCGCTACAGGCTCTTTTTGGCGGGAAAATTGATATTTCACTAAAGGAATCTGCATTACCGGCTACTGTTAAAAATTCGCTACAGGTTACATTAGTCAAGAAAAATCAATTTTCACTATGGGAATCTGCATTACCGACCGATGGTATTTGTAAGTGTTGGTAACTGGCTACAGGCTACATTAGTCGGGAAAATTAATTTTCACTATAGGAATCTGCATTACCGGCCGAAGGTATTAATACGCTCACTCAATTGCTTAAAATAGTGTCAGCCATCTTGAAAATTGTGGGAACCCCCTCTAGTTCAGTAATAACATAGCTCAATTGAATAGCGCCATCTAGAGACAGCCATCTTGACAATAGTAGGAATCCTAGTCGGTAAGGTAGAATTCTAAAACACCTTTACTCAATTGCCCGAAATAGCGCCATCTAGCGGCAGCGATCTTGAAAATTTGGGGATTCCCTGTAGGTCGGTAAGGTAGAACTTAAAATACCCCCACTTAATTGCCTAAAATAGCAATATCTAGAGGCAGCCATCTTTAAAATCTGGGGATCCCCCTCTCGGTCGGTATGGTAGAACTTTAAAATACCCTTACTCAATTGCGCCATCTAGCGGCAGCCATCTTGAAAATCGTTAAATTGTTGGGGATTTCCCTTTAGGTGGGTAAGGTAGAACTCAAATTACCCTAGCTCAATTGCGCCATCTAGCGGCATCCTCTGAAAACACCCTTGCACAATTGCCTGAAATAGCAACACCCCCTGTATTTCCGGGGAATCTCAGCTCGGTCGGTAAGGTAGAACTCTGACGTACCGACTGAGTCGAAACCCCCCAGTAGGAACCTGCAGTACCGACTGCTTATATGTTAGAAATCTGCTTTACCGACTTAGCCGAGATCAGAACCCTGCCCCAGAACCCCCCTTGTTCAACAACTATTCTAAAATTATATTTGGGAAATTTATTTGCCATAGAATGTGTAAAAAATATTTGATTCTACAAAAACAGACATTTGGTCTCTGGTCTAAAACCTGATTTTCTTCTCATAAATAATAAAAATAAAAGCTATTTTTTTTTAATTTCAATTCTGAATTTGGATTTTCTTAAAGATTAAAAAATAATATTTGGGAAATTTATTTGCCATCGAATGTGTAAAAAATATTCGATTCTACAAAAATTGACATTTGCTCTCTGGTCTAAAACCTGATTTTCTTCTCATAAATAATAAAAATATCAGCAATTTTTTTTTAAATATTGTTCTGAATTTGGATTTTCTTAAAGATTATAAAATAATATTAAGGAAATTTCTTTTCCATAGAATGTGTAAAAAATATTTGATTCTACAAAAACAGACATTTGGTCTCTGGTCTAAAACCTGATTTTCTTCTCATAAATAATAAAAATATCAGCTATTTTTTTTTTATTGTTCTGAATTTTGATTTTCTTAAAGATTCTAAAATAATATTTGGAAAATTTATTTGCCATAGAATGTGTACAAAATATTCGATTCTACAAAAACAGACATTTGGTCTCTGGTCTAAAACCTGATTTTCTTCTCATAAATAATAAAAATATCAGCTATTTTTTTTTATATTCAATTCTGAATTTGGATTTTCTTAAAGATTATAAAATAATATTTGGAAAATTTATTTGCCATCGAATGTGTAAAAAATATTCGATTCTGCAAAAATTGACATTTGCTCTCTGGTCTAAAACCTGATTTTCTTCTCATAAATAATAAAAATATCTGCAATTTTTTTTCAATATTGTTCTGAACTTGGATTTTCTTAAAGATTATAAAATAATATTTAGAAAATTTCTTTTCCATAGAATGTCTAAAAAATATTTCATTCTACAAAAATTGACATTTGCTCTCTGGTCTAAAACCTAATTTTCTTCTCATAAATAATAAAAATATCAGCAATTTTTTTTAAATATTGTTCTGAATTTAGATTTTCTTAAAGATTATAAAATAATATTTAGGAAATTTATTTGCCATTGAATGTGTAAAAAATATTCGATTCTACAAAAATTGACATTTGCTCTCTGGTCTAAAACCTGATTTTCTTCTCATAAATAATAAAAATATCAGCTATTTTTTTTTAAATTCAATTCTGAATTTGGATTTTCTTAAAGATTCTAAAATAATATTTAGAAAATTTATTTGCCATAGAATGTTTAAAAATTATTCAATTCTACAAAAATTTTTATTTGGTCTGTAGTCTAAAACCTTATTGTGTTCCCATAAATGATAAAAATATCTTCTTATTTTTTTTAAATACAGGTTTGAATACAAATATCTTAAAGAATTTAAAACAATATTTCAGAAATTTATTTGCCACATAGAATAGAATTTGGAAAGACTATTCGGTTTTACAAAAATTTATATTTTGTCTTTATTCTAAAACCTGATTTTGTTTCAATAATTTATAAGAATATCATTAAATAGATTTTTGAATTTAGAAAATTAGAATATCTTAAAGAATATTTGAAAAATATTTAGCAACTTTATGTGCCATGTTGAATAGAATTTCAAGTAAATATTGTGCTTTACAGAAATTGATATGTTGCCTCTAGTCTTAAAACCGTTTTTGTTTTCGACGCCCCCCGTTGATATATTGTTTATTAAAAAGCCAGTGTAATAAAATGTTAATTTGAAAAACAGTAGAATAATGTTAAAGCAAGGTTATAAAGAATGTTATACAGAATGTTATTGCATATTTTAATTAATAAACAAGTGTATCCATCGTTCGGTTCAATTAACATTTTATGACAAAACTTCAAAAGACATTTGATTAAACAAACAGTTTAATAGAAATCATATCCAACAAAATTGGTTATAAAAATGACATTCCACTGTTTTTCAAATTAACATTCTATTACATTGGCTTTTTAATAAACACTTTATCAACGGGGGGCGTCGATATATTTTTGTTAATTTCTTCTTAAATTTTGTTTTTATTTGAACATATGTTCAAGAATTTAAAAAATACTTAGGATCTTTAAGTGCCACATAGAATAGAATTTGAAAAATATATTCTCTTTTACAAAAAATTGGTATGTCATATGGTCATATGTTATCTTTGCGTTGTCAATTCTGTTGATCATAACCATTAAAACGTTTGTGGCTTTGTTGCTTAGCTGTGTGTAATATCATTTGTGCTCTTGACAATTTTAAATATTAACTTGAGTGTATGACTTTTGAGTAAAAAATGTGTATTGATAGTTTAGAATTTGTGTTTTTATGGATGTGATTGTAGGTTATGTGTAATCGCGAGTGGCACTCGCACCAATCAGTGTTGATGTCTTATGTGTCATAACAACTTCGCACCGTAACACTGGCGTTGCAATTTAAAAGTGTAACTTACAAAAAATCCACACTTTTAAGGATGCATTGCATTTTCTTCGCACTTTTTGGTGTAAAGTGCGTTTCTTTTTTTAACAGTGTAGTTATTATTATTTATCTCAAGTATTAATTAATTTTGAATTAATTATTTTACAAATATTTTCAACTATTTGACAATTGTTTAAACAAATTAATCTGTTTAAAGAATATTTTTTCTAAAAAACCAATCAAATGACTTTTGTATGTGTAAATTTTTATGTTTTTTATGTTCAAACAAATTAATTAGTTTAAACAACTAATTTTTTCTAAAAAATCATACAAATGACTTTTTTATTTTTTTCCTAATGTTTTCATTAAAATTTTCTACCTAAAATTTTGAAATTTAAATTTACATGAATTTAAAACGTTACAACAAAATAAAAAATAATCATTTGTATGGTTTTTTAGAAAAAATTAATTGTTTAAACTAATTAATTTGTTTAAACATTAAAAAAATAAAAATATATATATAAAAAAGTCATTTGAATGGTTTTTTAGAAAAAATAATTTGTTTAAACAATTGTCAAATACTTAAAAATATTCGTAAAAAAATTAATTAAACAGTAGTTAACACTTGCGATAAATAATAATAACTATTTCTATCGAGAAAGATGTTAGACATTGATTTTACTTAGGCAAAATGCATTTAGGTGAAAAAAATTTAAAAAGGGGGCCACCTTGGGGGTAGTTTTATGCCCGGTTATCAAAATTGAAAGTTATATAGATTAAATTAATCGTCAGAGAGTCTACTATAAGATCTAGTAACTTAATGTTAACTTTTGTTAAACCCTTGAAAATGATTTTGGTTTTTCGAAAATTGAAAATTTTCCTATGCATTTGACATGGGAAAATTGAGGTGCCCGGTTAATATCAAAATTTTGAAATTTTTTTGAAAATTTTTTCGCATTGGAACAAATTCCGGGGGTGTCATGCCCTATTCGACGAAAAAAGGTATTTTTGACACCCTGTTATACATTTTAGACAATTGCAGTGGTTTCTATGTACGGCGCGGCGTGATTGTTTGCGCTCAGGTGTTTAATCTGACGATCCGCTAACTGTACTTATCTGTTAACTGCAAGTCGGTTCCCAAACATTCTTATTTTTTTAATGTTAAATAATGCACAATAATAGGCTGTCATACGCTGGTTTGTTTCCCAATCATTTGTATTTTTTTTAATGTTAAATAATGCACAATAATAGTCTCTCCTACGCCAGTTTGTCTGCAGACAGCTTAATTTGACATAATACAATCCATATGTTACCGTTCACCACGCTTATTCTTTACACAAGTATGCCTTTGAGTTTCTACCGATAGACGTCGTGGTTAACTATTTATCGATATTGCGAGTACGAAAGTTTTAATGATTCTATTGATCTTTTTTTATATAAAGAATTTTATTGTGATAGAGATAGATATCAAGCATCCTATTTTCCTTCCCTTACTTCACTCTTCCAACGACGTACATATGTGGTAATAGCACTAGGTAAAGACAGTTATCTGAGCTAAATAATTAATTCTATGATTAAACCTTAATCTGTTTCATTTTTGGGGGCCCCAACACACGAGGGCCCTGATGTTTCACATCCCCTGTAGCCCCTATTGTTACGCCTCTGCTGATGTTGCGAGAACTAGAAGATGACCAAAATTGTAAGAGAGAGAAAAGGGAATCGGGTTTTGCGAGGTTTTCCGAATAGGGTCGAATGACAAATAGGAATACGAGTGCCGTGTGCATGATTAGTCAGTATAGATAAGACTTTGTAAACGAAGTGTGCCAGACACTTTGGATTTTAAAATATATTTAATTATGATTTTGAAGTTTTGTCTTTTCTGTTTCTGAGTATAATCCCTCACACCTGTTTTTGTTTTTTCTGTCTTCATATGAAATCACCGAATTATCTGGTTATTTAGTATTGTAACATTGTGGGACTGTAACAGGACTCCTTTGAAGAATTTTACTTGTGAGTGAATTTTATCGAAAACGTGGTCAAGATGGATACCATGAAAAGAGTTCGAAAAGTTTATAGAACGGCTTTTACGAAAACTCTGACTGAATTGAATATGCTTTTTGAGGCTGAAGTACGGCATAAGGAGCAGATTGATGTTGTTTTTGAATTGCTACAAAAAAAAAAAAGGAATGAATTGGATAAAGCTTGGACTGATGTTCTGGACGCTATTCTTTCTCTGGATGCAAATGTGGACATTGACGACATTTTTGAAACTGAAAGAGTTTCTACTGACGAATATCGAAAGTGTTATTTGGCTGCGAGAAAGAAAGTCACTAATACTGTACAATCGGGTCAGGTCGCAGGTTCTAGTAATTTGCCGAGTCCAGTAACAGTGCTTCAAAGCAATAAAAAGGTTTTTCAGTTGCCGAAAATTGAAATTGTGATGCGTGACTGGTTAATGTTTTGGAATCAGTTTCGAAAGATCCATAAGGATCCGGACATCGACGCAGAGGATAAGTTCCAGCATTTGATACAGTCGATGGAGTCAAAATCGCGAGCTTCTGAATTGGTTCATAGTTTTCCTCCTACAAGGGAAAATTATGGAAAATTTATCACTAGTTTGAAAAACCGGTTTGGACGTGACGAGTTGCAAGTAGAGGTTTATGTACGAGAATTGTTAAGCCTTGTTCTGAGCAACGTAGTACAAGGTAAACAGAAGACCTCTCCTGTTAACTTGTATGATAAACTAGAAACTCATATAAGAGCTTTGGAAACTTTAGGAGTCACATCTGACAAATGTGCGGCCATGCTCTATCCATTGGTGGAATCGTCACTTCCTGAAGAGATTCTCAGAGTGTGGCAGCGTTTACAAACAGCAAGTAGTGGAAAAGACTCGAAGACGCGTTTAACAGGGTTGATGGAGTTTTTATGTGCCGAAGTCGAAAATGAAGAACGAATCAGTATGGCAGTTGCCGGATTTTCACTGGGATTTGCTGAGAAGAATAAACGCTACAGGACTAAAGAAGATTCACGTGAGGTGGCAACTGTAGTGGATCTATTGACAACTGGAAAGGAAAAAATTGTGGAGTGCATTTTTTGTGACAATAGTGAGCACGACAGTCAAGATTGTTATGAAGCTAAAAAAATGTCCTTGAAGGAACGCCGTGATGTTGTAAAAAAAGTGGTGTTTGTTTTAACTGTCTGAAAGCAGGGACTGACACGAAAACCGAATTTCGTTTCTGTTTTGAATTTTTGTGACGAAACAAAAATATACAATCAATATTGTTTTGTATTGAGCCTGAAACGAAAAGGCTCTGAATTAAGTTTTCGTCTCATGCCCGAAACGAAAATCAACTCCGAATTTCGTTTCAGTCTCATGCCCGAAACGAAAAGACTCTGAATTTCGTTTTCGTCTCCTGCAAGAAAAGAATTGTGTTTAAAATTGTTTTTGTAAAATTTAGAGCCTTTTTTATGAAAGACGAAAACGGAATTCGGAGCGGATTTTCTTTTCGGGCTTGAAACGAAAACAAAATTCAAAGCCTTTTCGTTTCGGGCATGAACCGAAACTTAATTCTAAGAGGACTTTCGTTTCAGGTTCAACACAAAACAAAATTAAATTGATAGGTTGTTCCAGTCTTTCAAAACCGAAACGAAACCAAAATAAAATATATTTTGTTTCAGTTTTCGTGTCAGTCCCTGTTTGAAAGTAGGCCACAATTACAAACGGTGTAGGTCAAAAGTAAAATGTCACTGGTGTAGAAAAAAGCAAGTGTTATTAATGTGTTATTGTGTGTGAAGATGGTCAATGGCAATCAAGAACGAGTAGTGCAAGTGTTAATTGACGGTGGTTCTCACCGTTCTTATCTGACTCGGGAAATTACTGAGAAATTAAATTATCAACCCTTTCATACTTGCGAAGTAAACCATACACTTTTTGGTGGCGTTAAAACACAGACGCAGTCACATCAAGTGTTTTAGTGCATTTGAGAAATTTAAAGTGTACTTTTGCGTGCACTTTTGAAGCAATGGATGAAAAGTTTATTTGTGATGAAGTTTCGCGAATTAAATCGGCTGAATGGGTACGAGATCTTCACGATAAAGGTGTGCACTTGACTGACATTGGAAAAAATAAAAAGTCGATAGATCTTCTCATTGGTGCATATGTTGCTGGAAGGTTGCTGACTGGAAGAAAAATCGATTTGGAGAATGGTTTGACAGCTGTGGAAACGCATTTAGGGTGGACAATCATGGGGAAAAATCTAGAGGCGCAGTCAACGTCTGATGTGGTTTTGTTTGTTAATGATCAAATTATTGAGAAAAATCATTACCAAAAAGGGTAGAACAGTGAAAAATAGAATATTGTAAAATTAGGTATTTAGCTTTCAATTGGGTCAGGTGGGAGAATGTTGCGAGAGCTAGAAAATGACCAAAATTGTAAAAGAGAGAAAAGGGAATCGGGTGTTGCGAGGTTTTCCGAAAAGGGTCAAATGACGAAAAGGAAGACAAGTGCCGTGTGCATGATTAGTCAGTATAGATAAGACTTTTGTAGACGAAGTGTGCCAGACGCTTTAGATTTTAAAATATATTTAATTATGATTTTGAAGTTTTGTCTTTTCTGTTTCTGAGTATAATCCCTTACACCTGTTTCTGTTTTTTCTGTCTTCATACGGAGTCACCGAATTATCTGGTTTTTTAGTATTGTAACAGCTGATCTTTATATTTACATCCCTTTTACGTGATATAAAATCACACAACTATCATTATGAAACTACGTAAAGATGCTACTACTTAATTAATTTAAATGTTAAGACGAATGCGGCGCTGCATGTTTTTAGGCGTCACGTATTTCTAAACCTTCATTTCCCTTTTTTAGTTATTCAAGATTTTTTAAAAAAAATTATGGTTGTTACGGACATAACAATTCTCCCTCCTTATAATACTTCTTCGTCCCCGGAGAATGTCAACTATAAATATCTATATCTCAATGAAAGTGTTCTCAGTGTCGGCTTAGTGATGGAAGAGTGTTTATCTATTATGGACGAAGAGACAATCTAATTTTTCGAAGTGAGCGACGAGGACCATCCGTTATCTTTAAAAGTGAAATCCAGAGGACAGCATCGTGAGTAATGTTTTGATTAATTTTATTGTGTGGATAAAACCGCGTAAAATTGCATTGTTAGAATGCTTTGATATAGTTATTTTATCATTCCTACGTTAGTTGCCGCTTTGACGGACGCTATAGTTGTTTCTTTTGAGGAAGATAACTTAGGGAATCTTTTGCAGGATTCTATTTCGGGGTTTGATTTCGACGCGTTCGGCGATCCAACTATTATTGATGACAAAATACACGACGCCTTTTCTGTAGATAACAGTGTTGTGACTAATCTAAATTTTTCGAAGAGTGTTACTCCCAAATCAATAGCATTAGAGTTGCGTATAAATTAAATAGAGGAGGGTCTCAATATTTTCAAAGTGGCCGTCTGGAATATCAATCCTTCCGGAGCTGTATAAATTTTGTGTGGGTTGTGTACCACTTTGACCAAACATCTCGTGATACCGCATGATATTTCGGTTTTGCATGAGTTGGATGGACGCCGTCGAGGGGTATTATTAAGGGTATCTTCTTTACAACTAAAGCGAGCGATTATCGACAATAATCCATTCTTTTCTTATCGGGGATTTAGTGTCGGGTTGGCTTGACTATGTAAATAAAACATTCTTTTTTCTTTGTTCTCTTTCAGCGACGTCGTCAGCGGACACGAGTGTTAGCAAGTGTGTCTGGGTTTCGGCGGAAGAAGCCTATTCCCATGGGACTTTTGACGACGGTTTTCTATTGAATCTCGGACTGGGTGATTTATTCGAGGCTTGCGGAAAGTTTGCAGTCATATTTGGATGTTAACCCGTTGGATTGCAGTGGTCCTTAACAAAAAGAAGGGGCAGCCTTCGCTGTGGGGTACCAAGGAATGTGATGACGTGGATGAGCTCAGGAGAGTTAAACGAAAGCGCACATCGACAAGACCTGGTGCAGTACCGCGCTAAGATAGTCGCTATTAAGGAAGAACTGTTTGATTTGGTGAAAAGATGTATCTCTGTGTCTTCTTCCACTTCTCAGACCGGATGCGCCTCCCACATTCAGGACGGGTATGTATTGCAATTTTCTTTTTTTATTGACAAGCACCATGTGATTTACCTTTAGGAATTATCCGTTTTTTCTTTTGTGTTTTGAGGATGATGAACGTTGGCTCAGGGTTCTATTCATGCGGGCGCTACTTTGGTCGAGTATACCCAGTGCCGGCCTTAGTTACCTTCGCGCCCCTGTGCGAGAATTAGTATGGCGCCCTTTTTAGTGGTATTTTCCTTCTTTTTATCAGTTTTAACCTTTCTTTTTTAGTTATCGAATTTTTGTGAACCGCCCCTTTGAAAACCATGGCGCCCCCTAAAACTTAAGCGCCCTTGTGCCGCCGCACAGGCGTGCACTACCCTAAAGCCGGCACTGCAGTATACCATGTTATCAAATGCAAATGTTGTACCATTCATGACGATTCCAAAGTCATGGGATTAGAGGAAATATGTCTGGATGGAGATGCATTACAACATCTTTAATTTTAAAACTTATTTTATTTTAAAACATTAACTTATTCATTTATTATTCTTCTTTTTTTTTACTTTTCTCATTTGTAGTTTTTATTTCATAGTTTTCGTTTTATTTTTCTTTTATATGAGCAATTTTTTAGTGTCCTTAACCTTTGTATCGGCATATATATATATATATGTTATGAAAGAAATCTAATGAGTAATACATTTATTAAGTTCTCGAACGTATTCGTAAAAAATTTTTAATTAACTTCTTAAGTACAATTGCTTTTTTGAAGTACAATGATTTTACAAAGTACAATGGTTTTGAAAAAAATAAATTGTATGTATAATTTAAAAAATTTTTAATATTTACAAAATTGTGTGTGATTATTAATTTTATATAAAATTTTTACATTTTACTTTTATTGACCGAATGTATATATACCGTAAAGTGGGGTAAAGTCGGCCATGCGGGGAAAAGTCGGCCGGCATTTTAAATACAGAAATATTGTATTTTAATTATTGTTTAACACTTATTCTAACTACAAAAACTATAAAACTTGGATTTTCTCTTGGAAAAAGTAATAGTAAATCTTTAAAGTGATTAAAACTGCTGGCCGACTTTTCCCTACATGGCCGACTTTACCCCATTTTACTGTACTATGAAAGAAATCTAATGAGTAAAACATTTATTAAGTCCCTGAACGTATTTGTAAAAAAATTGTTATTCAACTTTTCAAGTACAATTGCTTTTTTAAAATCCAATGGTTTTACAAAGTACAATGGTTTTGAAGAAAAAGAAATTGTATGTATAATTTTAAAATTTTTTAATATTTACAAAATTGTGTGGGAATATTAATTTTATATATAATTTTCACTCTGTTTTTTGTATAATGGGCATCTATTGTAGCCCGTATATGATTTCTAAATAAATAAATAATTTTTACATTTCACTTTTATTGACAGTGCTTAAGTCAAAGGGTTCTTGTTCCTCATCGATGTCCATTGGTTTTATCTCATTCATATGGTTTTTTTTTCTCCTGTCTCTCTCTCTTCTATAACCTTTTGATCCTCGCCAATTTCTTGAATTATCAATTGCTCCTCATATGTTTTTTTTTAAAATTACTTGTTCCTCATTTATTTCTTTTATTTGTTCATCACTCGTTTCCCCTTCCATTATGAACGGATCCTCATCTTTCGTTTCCACAACCATTTGCTCGTCATCTTTTTTCTCTTCGTCATAAGTTTGTTCTTTCTTCTTGTTATTCTTTTCTTGTGCTTTCTTTTCTTTTTCATCCTTTTTTCTCTGCTTCATTTCCTTCAACAACTTCTCCTCCATCTCCTCTTTCTCTTTCTTATTATCACCAGTATCATCGTCATTGTCATCGCCAGGAAATTCTACAATTGGAGCAGATGAACTATAGAAGAAGATTTCTAATAAATGTGAACTTTAATCTTCTTTCGGAGCATCGTCAAATTAGAAAATTTGATTGTTCTTCATCATTAAATCTGTTCTTTTCTCAAATATGATCGAAAGGGAATCAGTTTCTTTTACTTGCACAACTATTCCCATATGGCATAAAAATAATTATTCCTCTATGAAGATTTCATGGCTGAATAATCCGTATTTGATCATTCCGGCGATCAGTATTAGATAGTTCAATAACAGCCTTAGGTTGGTGTGTATTAATTGAAAATTAATTCAAAAAGTTATAAACAATATGAAAACTAAAAAACGTTTTTATAAATTTTCTAATTTGTAATTAAATTTTTTTTTACTTACGATAATATTTTCCATTTCGTTTCCTATTCTGACGTGTAAGTAACCCAAAGGAGTTATTACAACTCTGGCAGTTACTTTATTGAAAGGTAATGTAACTTCACTGCTCCGATTAATGAGCCTGGCTAAAATATCTTTGGCTCTGATAAAAATCAGCCCTGATATTGCTATCTTCATTTCCTCGAAATCGCTGTCGAACTGCCACTTTCGGGGAGCTTGAATGCAGATTAAAATGTTTTTGTATCCTTTCATTTTGTTGAAAATCTGCTGTAAATAAAATTTTTTTTTACATTAATACAATTTTTTAAATAAATTAAAAAATTAGAAGTTATCAAATACTTATTTTATTTATGTTATAGTGTTAAATGCTTAACCTGTTACAATTTTTCAAAAATTTAAATAATTCAAAGTTATTTTTTGTTTTCTATATAAATTCTTTAACTTACCAATATTATTTAAAAACATTTGAATATTATTTATTATTTGAACTAAAGTTTAAATTGAACTAAACTTAAATAACATGAAAATTGTTTTTTTCTAAATTTAATTGAAATTGAAGCAAACCATTTAAAAAATCTTAAAAAATTAATATTGGAAAAATTTAATGGTGTTACATCCCGAGCGAAGGCTTGATTAAAATATTATTTAATTCTTTGAAATATTTTTGGAGGAAGGTAGGCCGATTTAATATTTATTTTTAATGTGGGACGTTGATTTCTATCGATTCTATGGCGGTCGTCTATCTTTGAATATATTAATTGATATATCTATATAATTGCCTTCTTATTTATTAAATGTATAGAAAAGATATTTGTGAATATATGTGAATATAATTTTTTATTGAATGTTAGAATGAATGTGACAAGATTTTTATGATTTTACAAATATTTAAAGTCACTTACATTTACCTCAGTTCTGAGGGCAACAATAAATAAATACAGTTGACGCACAGTGATTTTTTCTTCTCTTGAAGAAGATCGGTCGATACTTCTCACTGTTATTAGTTCGTAATCTCGAAAAAGCACACCCGTTACGTCTGCAGTTTTCTCTTTGAGATTAGACTAAATACGACGGTAATTACAATTTTACTTTCTTGACCAGCTCACTAGTCTGGCGATGAGAATACTAGCCCGAATTTGGACAACGAGTAAACTATACTGTTCGAACAAACAAGAGTTATAGTCGTAAAATTTATAATAACCGAAGGGCCAAGCTCACGACGATCTTTAAATTCATGCGGCGATGCATTTGCGCACTATGATTTGTATCGGAATAAATGAAAATTGAAAATGAAAATGCGCTTGCTTTTATAGGCAAAAATCTACCCTAGTGGGAGAAAATCAGATCATAGTTCACGTATATTCTAAGCTTGATCCTTAGGTCATCCTAGGAATCGAGAAGATTCTAAGAGTTTTGGTTATCAAGGTATCATATTATGTGACTGCAACTTTTCCTATGAGCACACGAGGCTAGATATCGGTGCTGGCGTCTTTTAACATTCTTAAGGTATTTCTCTTCTGGATGACAGGGTCAAATCGATAGTATTATAAAAACACGTACGTTTTACGTAATAAATATCCAATATTTATTTTTTATGCATATTATTTAGTGTTCTTTAGTGTTTTCTCTAACCAATAAGCTTACTTTTGATTATTATTGTCTAATTTAAGGGGTAAATATAGTAACATTTAACATTCCTTACTTTTTCAAAAACTCTTTTTCTCGGCGACTTTTTAAAAATGTTTCAATTTTAATTATTAATGGCTTATTTTATTAAGAAAAAGGTTCTCTACAAATTCACCGTTTAAAATTTTTAAAAAAGTTTAAACTTTTTTTAATCATAAATATTTGTTTACAAAAAAATATGTAAAAAAAGTTCTTTTTTTATAAGCAATTATTTATATTTAAAAAACTATAAACTCTTCTGAAAATTTTAAACTGTGAATTTGTAGAGAACCTTTTTCTTAATAAATTAAGCCATTAATAATTAAAATTGAAATATTTTTAAAAAATCGCCTAGAAAAAAAGTTTTTGAAAAAATAAGGAAAGTTAAATGTTACTATATTTACCCCTTAAATCAGACAATAATAATCAAAAGTAAGCTTATTGTTTAGAGAAAACACTAAAGAACACTAAATAATATGCATAAGAAATAAATAATGCATATTTATTACGTAAAACGTGTTTTCATAATAGTATCGATTTGACCCTGTCATCCAGAAGAGAAATACTTTAAGTCTATTCGTAGTTCAAAGATTACTTTTATTTTAATTTTATTTTAATTTATTGGTTCTCGCTAATATCGATTTTCATAGATGGACTCGACGAGAACAAAAGACCTTTAATTTCTCTTATGATTTTTATAAACTTCGTCAATCTATGAGACTCGACAATATGAGTATTATCTAAAATAAGTTTTGTAAGTTTGCAGCTGCAATAAAATTCACAAGAAATTATGCATAGAAACAAAAGCCATTTTTCAGCTGATCTATTCTTTAAGAGAAGATGTGCGTGAGAATGAATGTAAAAGATTCTGCATGGACTGAATCATCTGCTAGCTTTAATATTTTATTATATTATGATTTAGGTTTAATCAACGCACATTTCCTCTACTTTAAGAAAAGATTTTTGTTACCCGGATGTAACAATGGAATAAAAAATGTTATAATAGTTACAAAAACTGTAAAAATAATTTTTTATTTTATTTTAAATTTAAATAATTAAAAAGAAATGAAATAAATTTAAAAATGAAATCTCAAAAATTGTGTAAGTTTATAAAATTGTTAAATTTAAATAAAATTTTACAAATTAAATAATCATCAAAGAAGTTAAAAATTTAATTTAAAGAAAATCTTTATTTAAAATATTTATAAGATTTCGAACAATTTTTTAAAAATTAAAATTCATTTAAAAAGTTGAATAAATGTTTTAAAAAATTAAATAAAATTTAAATTGGAAACATTGAATCTCAAAAATCTTAATTAAACTGTACAGTATTTAATTTTTTAATTTTGATCAAAAATGTTTTAAAATATTAAAAATTATTTAATGAATTTAAATTACTTAAAAAGTTGAATCAAAAAAATTAAATTAGAAAATTTTATTAAAAGTTTTTAAAACCTAATTAAAATTTAAATCAAATATTCAAAAGGTTTATTTAAGCTTTGATGACAATTAAAAAAATGTTAATTTAAGTTTGAATTTTAAAAATCCAAATGTAAAAAATTAAATAAACTAAAATTTAATTTATTAATTAATTATTAATTCAACTGCTAACTCCATTGAAAACGTCACATTATATTTGTTATTATATGCAGTACCGTATTTTTTTGTCGATAAAGCGTGCACTGAAAGTTTTGTTCTAAAAGGATATAACCTAAAAATGAACAATAATACTTTTCGTTACAAAAAAGAAGGTTATTTCTGGTTATCACTTGGACCTGTGTATATTTTTAACTGTTTGTTATTATGACCTCGAACTAAAATGTCTCTTTTAATTTTAATAATAAAGGAAATTCAATCAAAGAGTTTAACTAATTTAAAGAGTTACAATTACTAAAAACATTATTTTGAGTTACAAATTTTATTAAAAATTATTATTTAATATTTCGTGTATATTTTTGATTAATATAAAGAATAAATCACGATTTTTAATCAGTGTTTTCTCAGCTGTTGTTCATTTTGCGTTCTTTAAAAATCTTTTGCATTTTATTCTATTTGTTGAGTTTGATTAAAAAATGTTAAACTGTACTTATATAAAACTGACCTCACTTGTCGAAATTTTAATTGGTTTTATTTTAAATTTCTTACATTTATGTATATTTATACTTGGTAATTAAGTACTTGTTGTAAAAGAATGCTTGAAAATATCTTTGTTTTAAAATTCATTTATTTAATTCATTAATATAAATTATTACTAATTATTATGTTTTTACAGATAGCTTAAGAATATTTTTCTGCCTGAAATACACTCTTGTGTTGTCGAAAACGTGTACTTGGTGTTTATTATATCCATATAAATGGGATGATGGATGATAATAATAATTTAATTGATCCAATAGAAGACCCGATAGCAAATGAAAGTGATCAAGAGGGATTAGTTCCATATGATTTTCATCCTGACAATGAGTCTGATTATGAATATAAAAAAAAGGAATAAAAGAAAGAAAAAAGTGCAAATCAGAAATCTGACTAGTTTTATGAGAATAATAGGAAGCTAAGAGAAAGTGGAAAGAAATAATACGGAAAGAAGAAACAAGAAACATGGAATTATAAAATTCCAAAAGCAGCAAGGACCTTGAAAAAGAGATGACAATGTAAGGAAACTGCAAATGGATCACTACATTGTTCAAAGTTTACTGAAGAAAATATCGATATTTTTAAAAGCTTCTGGAATATGAATTGGGGTGAAAAAAAAGTTTATGTTTATGTCCTTCTAACGTCTGTGCCTGTTAATCGAGCACGAGAAAGAAAAGAAGAAAAGAATTCTAAGAGAATACACACTTTGGTTTACCACTTGAAGAAACAGGATCAGGCTTTGAAAGTCTGCAGAACTATGTTTCTAAACACTCTAGCAATTGGTAGATGGACTGTACAGAAATGGAAAAATAATCAAATAAGTACTGTTAAAAATAGTAATGATTCTAGTGTATGTCAACGAAGTGAAACCACAGCCTCTGCTTCTAAACCTTTTGCCAAAGAACATCAAGAGCTTGAAAATTTTTTAAACTCTTTACCCGTCATGGAATCACACTACTGTTGTTCTCGAACGCAAAAAAAATATTTATTGCTAGAGTGGACTAGGAAACAATCTCTTTACGACTTTTACAAAAATGATTGGTGTAAATCACGAACCGTTCAGCCGCTATATATTTCTGTTTTTTATGAAGTTTTTAGTAACAAGAACCTAGGACTGTACTTGCTTAAAAAAAATCAGTGTTGAAAATGCGCTTTGTTTAAAGCTGGCAATCTATCCGAAGATACTTATTTAGAACATCAAATAAAGAAAGAAGAAGCTAGAGCTGAAAAGGATAAAAACGAGAAGGAAGAAAGCCTTGTCTTTAAAGTTGACTTACAATCTGTGCTGATGGCATCAAAGTCAAACATCAGTTTCTTATATTATAGAACAAAACTTCAAGTACACAATCTTACGTTTTATAATTTGAACAGCAGAGACGGATTTTGTTATTTGTGGAACGAAGCCGAAGGAGGCATAACTTCTAAAGGATTTGCAAGCGTATGGGTTGATTTAATTGAAAAAATGATTCTTTATCAAATCGAATCATCAGAACCAGTGACAACCGATCAACAAAAAATAATTTTTTTTAGTGATGGATGCACTTATCAAAATAGAAACAGTGTTTTGTCCAATGCTTTATTGTCCATAGCTATGAGTCATAATAAAATTATCGAACAAAAGTTTCTTGAAGTTGGACACACGCAAATGGAAGCTGTGTTTATCCATGCCATTATAGAGCAAACCCTTAAGTACAAAACAATCCATGTTCCTGTAGAATATATAGGAATTTGAAAATTAGCTAGAAAAAATCCAAAACCTTACGAAGTAACGTACTTAAACTTCTCCTTTTTCAAGAAATTTCATGAAGTTCTGTTCTTTAAAAGTATTCGTCCTGGTCTTGACAAATGCGATGCTAAAGTGACTGATATACGAGCTTTGCGTTATACTCTAAGTGGTGAAATATTTTTTAAATTGAGATTCACTGATGAGTGACAAATGATACCTCAAAGAAAATCAAAAACAGTTACCCTGTTGCCATCAAATCAACTAAAAAATCTGTATCAAAGTAGAAGAAAAATCAGCGAAAGAAAATTTGAGGCATGACGCCTGCATCTTATGCACTCCTTCCTCAATTCAGCGATTTCTGCTGTCCACCAGTAAACTGGTCTTCTGTGGAGCCTGCTCTTGCGTTTTGGCATCGATGCATTACATTCCTTGTTTAGAAGCTTCATTGTCTTATTCACTAGGGTTTCTGGCATTTCAGTTGTTACCGGGTCTATAGGTGCTAATGTTTCGATAAGTAGCTCGCCTCCAGATGCAATTGTCCTTAATAGAGACTCTTTATTCAATTTGTTGATGTCCCAACCATTTTGGGGTTTTCCTCCCAGGGACAGTTATTCTAGATCTTTTTCCCTCTCTAACTTGGAAGGTAATATATTGGTGGTCGCTGGCTGTAAAGCCCTCTTCCACTTTCCAATTAGATATTATGGGGATATCGCGTCGGATGCAAATGTGACATCAATGATAGAACCTTTGGTGCGTGCTCTACGAAAGCTTGTAGTTGACCCCGTGTGCATGTCTGTTAAGTTAAGACTGTCAGCCATCTCATATAATTCCTTACCCCTGCTGTTGTCTTTGTTCATACCCCATTCAGTGGACTTGCAATTAAAGTCGCCAGCGATTATGATCTCTTCCTGGAGATCCCAGAGAAAATCTTCTATACTGGCAAGCTTTGTTTTGAACACCGGCATTCTGTCATTCTGGGACAGATAACAGCTGACAATCGTTAGTCCCTTAGAGGTAGTTACCCACACATAGCAATCTCCATGACCCCATTTAGAGACGCGGATGCTTGCATTTTTGATCCAGATTGCTGATGTGTTGCTCGTATCGGCATGCCATCCAGCATAATTCCAGTCTTCATATTGCTCACATAATATAAGAATATCTGGGTTCTTCTCATATAGCCAACAGATCAGGAGTGTTTGGGCCAATTTGCACCTTTGTAGGTTTCCCTGTAGAAACATCATGGAGGCTTTGCCTTTACCTTAGGGCATTTTTCTTCTCCAGAAAGACCGGGAATTTAGAAGATGCGAAGATATGATTTGCACCACCCACAGTTTTGCGTTCCTCGCAGAGATAACAATGCGCGTCATTCTCACATTTCACAGTGGTATGTCTCTCTTGTCCGCAGCGCCAGCAGAGTTTTGATCTGTCGGGTCCTTCGCAGTCACTGGCTATGTGTCCTGGGGTCCTATCACGTAATTTTGAAAACGAAACCGAAAACGAAAACGCAAGTTCGATTTTCAAATTTTTTTGTGAAATGTCAGTTTGCCTTTGTGATTTTTATGATCATTGTTTGTATTATGAAATCGTTACTATTTTGGGATTAATAGAATTTCAAAAGTTTAAAAAATTAACCACTTCGGCGGTATGACGCTAAAATAGTAAACAGAGTATTCTTATATTTTAGGATTCGGTGATCACAAATATAATACTAAAAATTTAATTATTTGAGATTTTCATTGTTTTTTAGCAAGTTAAATATTGACGCTTTTCAATAATTTTCGCGAATGGCGTCATACGTTTATTCAGCTATTATCTTTCATTTTTTGCTTATTCTCTTTAAAAAATTTTGTAACAAATATATCGTCTCAGGAGGACCCAGCGGGGGTCATTTGTATGTGGGGGGCTACTTGCACCCACGTGAAAATTAAAATCAAAAAACTGAAAACTTATTTTTGTCAACGAATATCCCGTTTTAGGATGATCCGCTAGAAGTCATTTTTATGCAGGGGGTGACTTGCACCCACGTGAAAATTAAAATCAAAAAATTAAAAACTTATTTTTGAAAACAAATATGTCGTCTCAGGATGACCCACCCGGGGTCATTTTTATGTGGGTAGGGGGACTTGCACCCACGTGAAAATTAAAATCGAAAAAATTAAAAACTTATATTTAACAACAAATATAGCGTCTCAGGATGATCCGCTGGGGTCATTTTTATGCGGAGGGTGACTTGCACCAACGTGAAAATTAAAGTCGAAAAAATTAAAAACTTATATTTAACAACAAATATGTCGTCTCAGGATGATCCGCTGGGGTCATTTTTATGCGGGGGGTGACTTGCACCCACGTGAAAATTAAAATCAAAAAATTAAAAACTTATTTTTGAAAACAAATATGTCGTCTCAGGATGACCCACCGGGGGTCATTTTTATGTGAGTAGGGGGACTTGCACCCACGTGAAAATTAAAATCGAAAAAATTAAAAACTTATATTTAACAACAAATATAGCGTCTCAGGATGATCCGCTGGGGTCATTTTTATGCGGGGGGTGACTTGCACCAACGTGAAAATTAAAATCGAAAAAATTAAAAACTTATATTTAACAACAAATATGTCGTCTCAGGATGATCCGCTGGGGTCATTTTTATGCGGGGGGTGACTTGCACCCACGTGAAAATTAAAATCGAAAAATTAAAAACCTATTTTGTCAGCAAATATAGCGTCCAGCATTACCTACTCCCACATAGAAATGCTCCCGCTGACCCTTCCCCCGATTGACGAAAATAAGTTTTCAATTTTTTTATTTTAATTTTCACGTGCATGCAAGTCACCCCCCGCATAAAAATGACCCCCAGCGGATCATCCTAAAACGGGATATTTGTTGACAAAAATAAGTTTTAAAGTTTTTTATTTGAATTTTCACATGGTTGCAAGTAGCCCCCCCACATACAAATGACCCCCGCTGGGTCATCCTGACACAACATATTTGATGCCAAAAATAAGTTTTTTAAAAAAAAATAAACTGAAAATTAAGGACAATAACTGAATAAACATTTGACGCCATTCGCGAAAATTATTGAAAATCGTCTATATTCAACTTGCTAAAAAACAATAAAGACCTTAAAAAATTGAATTTTTAGAATTTTATTCCTAATCACCGAATCTTAAAATATAAGAATACTATGTTTACAAACATAAAAAATTACAACAGACATTAATAATCGAAAAATGGTCATGACGGCATTTTGCTCATTTTTTACAGCTCTGGGACACTTCACGCATGACTCCAATTTTTGCGTCATACCGCCGAAGTGTTTAATTTTATAATCTTGTAAAATTCTTTTAACCCCAAAATAGTGACGATTTTAAATTGTAAACAATGATCATAATGATCACAAAGGCAAACTGACATTTCACAAAATATATGAAAATCGAACTTGCGTTTTCGTTTTTGTTTTCGGTTTCGTTTTCAAAATTACGTGATAAGGGCCCTGGTCTGTGAAACCTAAAGTATCGAGTCCTTCGCGTCGTAGAAATCGGCAGCGAACCCATCCTACTTTAATGTGCGTGTTTCCATCCCTTTCGAGTAGCTGGACACACGGTGTGCTTAAACCAATTTTAAATCAAAGGTCAAGCGAAATGGAATTTTCCGGATGATTCATATTTTGGGGTTCTCCCTGGGTATTTTTTAAGAAAATTTAAAATAATCCGCTGATCCGTTTTTGAAAAATTCATTTTTTTGTTTTGAAATTACCTAAATTAAGAACTTGACAAGTGTACCTACATTTTGTATAAATATTTTAACTTAAGGGGACCGTACACCGCTTTTGCGTGTTTTTTCAATATTTATTTTTTTCTAGTTAAAAGTGTAGAAACACTGGGCTTCTTTTACATATATTTAAGTACATATTTAGGTTTAAGAAAAAAATATTTTTGAATTTTTTCTGCCCTTCATGTCGACAAAATGGCGGCTGAAGTGTCGGTCCAAAAAAAACTGGTTGACATGATATCTCTGCTTCAAATTGTCTGAAACAAAAAATCCAAAGAATTTCTTAAAATATATGTCAGTGGCTATGGCGTGAACCACAGGCAAGATTTTACGTCCACTTTCAATCCTTTTTTTAACCGGGTTAGGGGTGAAAAAAAGTGAAAAAATTAAAACCGCCGCCATTTACTCATTTTTTTTTCAAATTCATTTCTTGTGGTTCACGCCATAGCCACTGACATATATTTTAAGAAATTCTTTGGATTTTTTGTTTCAGACAATTTGAAGCAGAGATATCATGTCAACCAGTTTTTTTTGGACCGACACTTCAGCCGCCATTTTGTCGACATGAAGGGCAGAAAAAATTCAAAAATATTTTTTTCTTAAACCTAAATATGTACTTAAATATATGTAAAAGAAGTCCAGTGTTTCTGCACTTTTAACTAGAAAAAAATAAATATTGAAAAAACACGCAAAAGTGGTGTACGGTCCCCTTAATTTGTGGTTAAAATATTTTAGGTGATAAACAAGATTATAGAAATAATTAGGTATATTATATAATATTTATTTATATTTTACAATATTTTTTATAATTTATTAAAAGAAAATAATCAAACATGCAAACGATTGAACAAATTATACAAATAATTTTTAAAAATAGTTACTTGCATTTTTTAAATTTCAGTTACACTAAAAGTACACTGTATCTTTGTACACATTAAAGAATTTTGCGAAAAAGATCAAGGTAATCAAGTACGATTTGTAAAGTCTGACATAGGGAGGGGGATAAAAATTCATCGAAATTTGGGTGACGTTATTTATAAATGGCCCACAGTGGACTGAAACCCGATTCTAGCCGGACAAAACTATTTACTCAAAATCGCGTTAATGAAATTTCACACCACTTTGTTTCTAGCAGTTCTTATGGTCGCTGATTACGAATCTCAAGTCAGATTTCAAAAATTCAAAGTGGCGGATCTAATATGGCGGACGAAAATGCAAAATTCTTACCGAAATTTATGAAACTTAGTACATAGGGGTTTTTGGATCGCAGATTAGGAATTTAAAAATATTTTTTAAAATTTAAAAATGTCGGACATTAATTTTAAAAAATTAGTGTATTTTTATAACAATTACGAGCTTTTTTAGGGCTTTTTGCATCCTCTATTTTCAGCTTTAAAACACTCACTGCAGATTTGTAATCAGCGACCCCAAAAAGCCTTAAATCCTCATTTTTATTCAAATACACTAATTTTTTAAAATTAATAATGTCCGCCTTATTGGAGCCGCCATTTTTAATTTTTAAATCTGACTGCAGATTCGTAATCAATGACCCTAAAAAGCCTTAAATCGTAATTTTTATTCAAATACACACATTTTTTAAAATTTATGTCCGACATATTGGATCCGCCATTTTAAGTTTTGAAAAAGTATGTATAGATTCGTCATCTACACCCAGAAAAACCCCTTTATACCATGTTCCATAAATTTTGGCTGAAATTTTGAATTTTCGTCCTCCATATTGAATCCGCCATTTTGAATTTTGGAAAATTGTGAACGGATTCGGAATCAGCGACCCCGAAAACCCCTATGTACTAAGTTTAATAATTTTCGGCAAAAATTTTGCATTTTTGTCCACCATATTGAATCCGACATTTTGAATTTTTAAAATCTGACTTTAGATTCGTAATCAGCGACCACAAAAACTGCTAGGAACAATGTGGTTTGAAATTTTATCAACGCCTTTTTGAGTAAATAGTTTAGAATCGGGTTTCAGACGACTGTTCGCCACGTGTAGGCCTGACTTTTCGCGCACACAACGTCGCGTACCACCCGGTTTGAAGACAAATATTTCTAAAAGTGGCAAAAATTGGCAAAAATCTTTTAGGTTTATCGAAAGTTAACGTCTTAATGAACATTTCTCAATAAATAATTTTTCGGCAGTTGTCGAAATAACAGGATAACAGGATTAAAAATAGAGGAATATTTATAAAAATATCTCACAAACAGTAAAACGAACTGCTAAGTTAATATATGGGCAAATCCACGGAACCGTACGATTTCATGTTATAAATTTTAGAATTTTAAATTACAAGCACACTCTTTATTTATAGATATATCTGTAAGAAATACATTTAGAAACAAAATTTTTTTTGCGTGAACCTTTTTCATTTAGTGCTGAAAGAATTATAATAAAAAAACTTCAAGGAAATTTTTTGTCAAGGAATATTTTTTCAAAACGAAAAAACAAATGAAAGTTGCTAAACATTTTACCAAGATGATCAACTTCTCGGAACTATACGATTTAATGTTACAAATAATATAATTTTTCAATTTGAAGCACATATTTTATTTCTAGATATATATGTTAGAAATATATTTAGAAACAATAATTCCTCAACTTGAACCATTTCTCTTTGGTGCTCAAGCAGTTAAAATTAAAAAAAAATTTGTTGCAAAGAAATGATTTCAAAAAACGAGGAAACAAATGCAGACTGTTAAGCTTAATAGCTATGTTCATTTGGATTCTTTTAATGACGAAAAGTTTAAAAAATGTTATATTTAATATTTTTTAAATGTTCTAATTGTCGTTAAAATTTAGCATTTAGAAATAAGATTTCTAATAATTATATCTATCATTTACGCAAAACTTCCAACCTTTATTCATTGATCTGTGAGTGTGCCATTAAAAAAGGTTCAATTTTAAAGCCTTTCACGTTCAAATATAAAGAGATAATTATTGTTATATTATCTTAAGCTTTAAAGGCACATTATTTAAAAAGGTCTTAATTTATTCGTTTTTTCATCAGCAATACACACGTTGAAAGAAAAATAGAATTGCGTTATCGCTGAAGAAGCAAAAAAAGAAAATAACAATAACTTTCGTTTATTGAAAAGTGGGAGTTTTAAATGATTTCGTCTTCTGCTGAAAAAATTATACTTATAAAAGTAAAAAAAGTAGCGAAAGTAACAAGTCAAACTTGATTGTTGACGCTTATATATGACTTTTTATTTCACTTGAAGAATTATAAATATTTGGATTCAATTAGCTATTTCAGTTAAATGTGGCCTTAAAAAGATAATGATACCTTGAAACTATTTATAATATATTATTATAAAGGTTTAAATCATGAATAACATGAAATCGTACAATACCGAGGATTTGCCCAATATACATTATTTAAATATGTTAATTTAAATGACCACAAGCTGCAAATAATTTAAGATATGAGTTTTACGGCAAAATCAAGTAAGAGCGAGGCTGAAGCGGTTAAGACCAAGATACATTAATAAAAAAGATGTTTGATGGCTGAAATATTCTGAATCAAACACAAAAGATATAATAGATCATAAAATTATTTAAAAATAATTTATTTGAAGACATCAGTTTTTTTACTTTTAGCCAGCTAGATTCGGCTCTCAGACCACTGTGTGGCCCTTCACTGAGAAAACAAGGCTCCAGCCAATTTCTAGGTTAAGGGAGTCGGAACAAAACAAACAAGATACAGTCGATCACAACCGAACTTCAAGGTTAACCCTTTGTAGCATACATGTTTCTATTTAAGAAATTTAGCCATCAAGTACGCTCTAGGGGTTTTTTGGGGCGCTGATTAAGAATCCGGAGTCAGATTTTCAATATTTTCAAAATTCAAAATGGCGAATCCAATATGGCGGACGAATTTTTAAAAATTTATTAAATTCGCTTGAAACTTGTTACCCGGGGGTTTTGGGGTCGCTGATTACGAATCTGAAGTTCGATTTTCAAAATTCAAAATGGCGGATCCAACATGGCGGACGAATTTATAAACATTTATTGAATTCGCTTGAAACTTGTTACTCAGGGGTTTTTGGGGTCGCTGATTACGATTCTGAAATCAGTTTTTTAAAATTCAAAATGGCGGATCCAATATGGCTGACAAATTTTTTCAAATTGGTCGGATTCATTTGAAACTTGTTACCCGGGGGTTTTTGGGATCGCTGATGTTACGTTCGGGTTAAATTAAACATTTTTCTTTTATCTATATTAAGTGAATATAGAGTAATTACCCAAAGGTAAACAATTTAGTTTTAATTAAACATAATAATTTAAATATCAAAACCTTAACTTAAGATTTAACACATGCAGATAATTTCCAAGCATGGTTGAACTAGAAGATAAAAATATTATCGCGTTCGGAAACTTGTGCAGCCTTTTCCTTGAGTCACGTATTTGGGATATTTACTTGATGGTTAGGATTGGAAGCGAGATATCATAAGCGCTAAAGCCCCAGCACCAAGGCTAATGTTTATATTCTGCAGTACGAAATGTTAAGAAACTTAGCAATTATTCTGAATGGGCACATACTCTGCCGTTTTGCGATTATCTTATACGTCGACGGAGACGGAACTTCTACTCTTTATCTAAAAATGACCCGAGTTGAGTTCAGACGCACTTTGTTAATATGACACCAATACAGAGTTCATTTCTATAAAGGTTGGAGGAGCTTGCATACTCCTTGATCAGATTTCTTTGCATCTTCAACCCGTGAAGATCGGTCTCTGTTCCCATCAGCGGGAACGCCTAAGTATACAGTGTTTCGAAATTTGGCTACTTGATCGACGTTATTTAAGGTCATACTTTAAACAAAAAAACAAGAGATCATCACAACCATTGCAAAAGAAACCCTTTTACTTTGGCGGTTGATGTAAAATTCTCGTCGGAGTTAAGGTACGACAGTTAAATCAACGAAGTTCGGTCGACGATAAGTGTTGATTGTCATGTATGACTATTGGTCATTTTTATTTATTTTTTTTGTTTTGGGAATTTATTTGTTATTCATCAAATTAAATTCAATTTTAATTATTACGAGTTTCACATACTTCATACATAAAAACAAACATTAATTAGGTCATTTTACATCATAAAGAAATTGTCTTCGCAATATTATGAAATTACATTGTATTTTCGGATAAAATAATCATTAAGAAATGCTTCGTCAAAACTTCTCTGAGAGATTTAAAAACAAGCATATGCGAAATCTTATTATTAAAGAAAGAATTAATCAATACAGAAAAATGCAACTTAGGTAAATTGATTAAGAAATAAACATGTTCTTAATATTTAGCAGGTTACACTTTCATGATGAATAAACTAATTTCGAAATTTGTGATTATGGTTTGTGAAATATAACACAAATAATCTTCCGAATTTGTTGAAATTACAGCAATCGAATGAGAAACAAACTAACAATTATGATTTCTTAACGATTCTGTAAGATATAAAAGATCACGAAAAGTGATGAGAAGTATCAGTCGCCAGCTGATTTCCGTAAGGACAGCTGTAGAATTAAGATTTTTGATTCAAGCTCTGAGCAAGAGCTAATAAGTTGAATCTCTGTGTTGAGATTCCTAGGAAGATAAAGTTAGAAGTTATATTCGAGTTGAAAGTAAGACAATTATTCTAAGTTGCATATTTTTGATTTTGATATTCAAAGTAGACGGAAATATATTGAACAACGATTGTGAAATATTATTACATTTATCGAAATCTCTCAGGTGAGTAATACGAAGCTCATTACACTTGACATACATTAATTTGCTGAATATTAAAGAATTATGAAAAGCATGTTAAATTGAATAAATCAATGTTTATAGATCAATATAAATAGATCAATAGATCAATGTTTAGAATTGTGTAAACGAAATAGTTGAAGATTATATTGAATAAATAAACCATTTTAGAACTGATTTGTTGAATTGAACTATTTTATTTAAATCGATTTTGGATGAAATATGGCTCTCTGCCAATAAATTGAAATAATAATTTAGAATAAAAGAGAATCCAACTACCTTATATATTCTTTATTAAAGAGTATAAATGTCCATAGGACATAACTTTATTTTTGAGCAATAAATACAAGACATATTTTGATTTTAAAGACTAATTATTAAATTTGATAATATTATACAAAATATTCATCTTGTATCTATCATTGATAAACAATTGTCGCAACACCGACAAATAAAATAAAGTTCTGCTACGCAAAGGTTATTTCACGTCCTTTCTGCGTATAGGGTAAGCGTATAATTTATGTATCTCTTTTCTTTCAACTTGTACCTTTTATTACTATTATTATTATATGTAATAAACTTCATTACTCCTACTTTCCTACTTATTTATTTTCCAATTCTTATCCTGTATTATCTTTATTTATTTAGAAATTAATTGAGAACAGCGCAATAACAGTTCCCATAGAGCTGAATACAGTAACTATCCCACTTAAATAAAATAAAACACAAGTCTTACCAGCTTGTGGAAAAGCACAATAACTCCGAATAAATATTAAATTCGACCACGCACTGTCAATAAAACGTGACAGTTAGCTTTTCTGGTGGCAGCGGTGGGATACTGCCAAAATTTTTGCATTGTTCTCGATTAGAAAATCTCTTTCAGGCTTCCGTTTCTAACAGAAACTAACCACTCTTAATTGTTCAGCTTAAACTTTCTATTTTTCAAAATTTTACCTTCTTGAGTGTAACTGTTAGAAAAAGAATTATTTGAAGTGCCTGTTGAAAATTTTCCTTATCATATCCATATTCATTCATTCTTTTAGAAAACAATTCCGTTCGAAACACCCCATGGTCATTTAAAATCAATAATTCTCGAACAATTCAAACAATTCATTATTATGTGGCTTTAAAATATCTAGAAATCACTTTACCTTTGAACCATTTATGGGTATCATTCTACATCACTTTATTCCTTGATTTAATCATTAAATTAAAATATCCTAAAAATATATTTCATTTATCATTATTAATACCTTGACGAAATCAATTTGACAACCTTCTTAGACGCGACTGCCTAAGGTCAAATAGATTTACTGTCAATTCAAATTGTAATTATAATCCGTTTTATAATATAACAATTTGAGTATTAAAAATCCCTTTATTTTAGTGTGCTCTCCATATTTGAACTAATTAATAAAATGGTTCTTATTTTCAAATATATTCAATTATGAAACCACAACAAAGAAAGCAAAACTCTAACGAAAATCAAAATAAAAGAAAGATCAACTATAAATTTGAACAAATAGTAAAAGAATTATTTCCAGCCTATCCCAGGTTTCCTCCTGAAACTGATCCCGTCAAAATAGCCAAAAAGGAACCAGTGGCGTAACTGGGAGGGCAAGGGCCCTGGGGCTAACAGGAAAATAAGGCCCCAATCATATATGCTTTTTTTTAAATAGATATTTTCTTCTAAACTTTTTAAATCATATTTTACTTTTTAACACGTTCTCAAATTTTAAAATTATAGCAATTTTAATTTCTTCAAATTTCAGTTAACGTGAACTTGTATTGATTAAAACTTGAATTAATCCACGTTTTAAATATACTAATTTTGAATTTTGAACTATTTTTATAATTTCTTAAATTTTTATTTCTTTTAAATGCCTTTAAATTTTTCCCAAAATCTTAAATTTACCTTCCTCAAAATTTAATTATTTTGTTAAGCTTTTTCAATTACTTTTTCAATTTTAATCATCCTCTTGACATTAAATCAATATAATTATTTATTCCTAAATTTTATATTATGTATAACAAATTTAAATTAGTTTTTATTTTTGTCATTTTGCATATTATTACCTTCAATTTTTAATTATTTTCATAATTACTGAATTAGTTTCCAAATTTCTAACTATTTTGTTCAGTTTTAATTTCTTTTTATTATTTTGCAATGATTTTCACCATCTTTTAATATTTTCAATATTTTTCAATTAATTTCCTAAATTTGCAGTTCTTATCACAAATTTAGATTATTGTCATCAATTTTTTTTATATCTTAAACAACTTGTTTATTATTTTCTTTCGCTTAAAAATAAATTTTGCAATTTTTCTATTATTTTAATTCTTTTTGCATTATTTTCAAAACTTTCAATTATTTATCTGAAGTTTCAATTATTTCATCAATTTTCCAGTATTTATGCGATTTTTTTTTTATAATTATTTTCTATTAAAAGTATTTTTATGTAATTTTGTATAATTATTTTCTTTCTTTAAACATATTTTCTATAATTTCAATTATTTCTCTCAAATTTTATTTACTGATTTCAATTTTTCATATTTAATGTATTTTGATCATATTTCAATGTTTTTTTCATCAACTTTAAATTATTTTCAGCATTTTTCAACTATTTTTTTTATTTTGAATTAATTTTATCATTTTGTAATTACTTTTCCCGATTGTTAATTTTTATTCTCATTTTCTAAAATTTTTAAGTATTTTTCTATTTTTCAATTATTTTCTATTATTTGTAATTATTTTTATTTGTTTTCTTGATTTCCAAATTTTTTTTATTGATTATCGTAAATTTGAATTATTTTTAGTTCACTTCAATTCTTTTATCCAAATTTCAATTATTTTCATTTATTTCAATTAATTTTTAAACCCTTTATGTATTTTTCTCAAATTTTAATTATTTTTTTTCAATTTACAATTATTTACTCTAAATTTTAATTATTAAATTTTTTAAAATTTATTTTCAAGTATTTTTTTCGAGTTTAAATTATTGTCATTATTTTTAAAACATTTTTATGCTTTTTTATAAATTGTGTCCTAAATAATTTTTTTTGTGTTTATATAAATTTATTTTACATATCATATTTAAACTTTTTATAATTGTTGATAACACAAAGTGTAAAACTATTCGCAGGCCAGCGAGCGTTAATTAATTTACTCAAACTTTAAATTACTACAATTAGTAAAATTTTTGGAATTCTTTTTTTAAAAAGGTTTATTAAGGTTGACCAAGGGCCCCTTAAGCTTCAGGGCCCCGGGGCACTGCCTCACCTTGCCCCTTAACAGTTACGTCACTGAAAGGAACAGGTATTGAATTCTCTAATTGCCGAATTGCAACATGAGTTAAAACAGCATACCCAAAATCTAAATTCTCGAAATCAATAAAGTAATCTTTAGTATTAATAAAGCTTCAATATTTTATCCTTATATTCAAACAATCATTTTGATTGTTCTAATTTTTAAATTATTTCCATTGATATAAATTATAATCCGAATCCTCAATTCAGAATTTAATAAATGTTAAATTTAAAATTATTTCTTTGATTTTAATTCTGTTTTAGTTAATGAAAAACAAAAATTTTTATTTTATTTTGTTTACACGAATAATTAAATCTCCTTGTAATTCAGTATAAACTATAATGTTATCAAAACTCGGTTTATGTAATTGCGCTGAAACTAATATTGACAAAGGTCTCCCTTTTCAATCGATTATTTCCGGATTCTTAGATAGTGTAATAAGCTATTCTAACGTACTACAACGCCATTGAGCTTTCGACCTTGCCTGAAGCAGAGTTTATCTCCTCACGTTCGTCCCTCACTGACCCAATTACGTGCAGGCAGCTACTCATTAGGGCCGATCTACATTAATCTTGTATGAATACTCCTGAACAATTAGAATTTTTACGGCTATCTCAAATAACCATGACTCGCCACGATGATAGAAACAAAGGTGAAGGAAGCGGAAATCCCCCACCCCCAAATAACCCAGGAGAAACCTTGGGTACTGAAATAGATCATAATATAACCACGGAAATGGTTACAAATATGGCGGAGTGCATCGCATTACAACAGGGAATATTACATGTACCATACTTCGATGGGAATAATCCGCGAGTTCGTGATTTTATTCAGGATATCACTAACGGAGCAACTTATGTCCCTGTTGAGTGCCAAAAAAAAATATGTAAAAGCGGTTCTAGGGCGTCTCAAGGGCGCTGCTAGAGATAGTGTTCGCGAATTACAAATCGACACTATAAAGGATTTGATACAACATTTGAAAAAACGCTTTTTGAGTACGAAATCATACCCCTGGTATTTACAAGAAATTGCCTTCATTCGAATGAGAAGAGGGGAGGGAGTCAATGAATATTATGATAGACTCTCCCTCCTTTGCTCAGGAGCAGAAGCAGCACTAGAAGAAAAATATGGAGCAGAAGCAACAACAATGACTGCACCTCTTCGAGACTGCGCTCTCGAAGCCTTTATTCGAGGTTTGCCGGATGAGATGTCGACCAATGTCGACGTAAGAAATCCTAAAACTTTACAGGACGCTCTAGAAGCTGCGCTACATGTTGAAACTCGACAAAGGGAACAATTTAGTGGCCCCAGCACATACCGCGTATCAAGACAAGACCATTCCAGTTCCAACTTTCCCACCCGTGATAGAAGTCCAAGCCCTCAACAAAATTTTAAACAACCTTTTAATCAACCCATAAGCCAACAACAACCAACGAGTATCCTGAAAAATCCTTATTTAAATCCAACAAACTCTCCTTACCCTCCCCCTCCTTATCCTTACCCTTTTTACCCTTATCCTAGCCCTTACCCGTTTTACCCACAACAATTTCCGCCTCCCCAGGATCCAACAAACCGTTATTACAACCCAAAACCACTAAACCTTTTACCCCCACCACGCTCGTCTTCCCCGACACCCCAGAGACGTCCCGAAAATTTAAACTACAACAACGCTCGACGGAACGACGCAACGCCGAGCGACACGAACTCCGAGCGTCCAACGAGCGTAAAATTTTTGGAAACCGCGGAAACATATTCCAAGCGACCGGAGAATGCCGCGAATCCCCAGTAATTGAGATTTCAGCCCCAGAATTCAGGAATTCTAGAGCCCGATTTTTGGTCGATACAGGAGCCGATGTCAATATAATAAAATTGAATCAATTAAAAGTAGAACTTCTAGTAGATCCTACCGAAGCTTTAGAAATCTCAGGAATTACGAAACTTAAGGCAAACACTCTCGGAACAACTACTTTAACAATTAGAAAAACACCGGTCAAATTTCATGTTGTTATGTCCAACTTTCCCATTACGACTGACGGTATTTTAGGAAGAAATTACCTTCGCCAAGAAAAAATCGAAATATCGTTTTGGCATAACACCATTGTGACCCATTCTGATCCAACTAAACCAATCCCATTTATTGATCAGGAATCACTCGAAACAGATTTGGACAGAATCCAAAAACCAAAATTATTTAAAATTCAAGCTAGAATGAGAGAGCAAATTTCTGTCGACATTTTAAATTCAAAAATAAAAGAAGGATATCTCCCCTTTATTACCACCAAACCCGGTATTTTTATAGGCGAAGCGGCTGTAACAAATAGAAACGGAGTAGCGTACATTTTAGCGATAAACACGAGTGACGATGACATCACCATTGAATTAGACCCCCAGGAATTACCATTCGAATATTATAATATTCCGGGAGATGAATATCTCGAATGTTTTGAATCCACCGAAAATATTACTACCCCTGACAATCGAGTTGAAGCTATCACAGAGAGAATAAATTTAGAACATTTAACACCCGAAGAAACAAAACACGTCCAGGAATTAATTCAAAAATTTCAAAATGACTTTTATCTCCCTGGCGATAGCCTCTCTTCTACACCCCTAGTTCGACATAAAATCCCTACGACAGACGAGATACCCATAAACACTAGACAATATCGATTTCCTCCTGTACAAAGAGAAGAAATCGAACGACAAATAACAAAAATGCTTACGGAAAACATTATTGCCCCCTCTAACTCTCCGTACAACTCCCCATTATGGATAGTTCCTAAAAAACCCGACGCCCAAGGAAACAAGAAATGGCGACTGGTGATAGATTTCCGGGCTTTAAACGAAAAAACTATAGGAGACGCCTATCCCCTCCCTAATATAACCGATATATTAGACCATTTGGGCCAAGCAAAATATTTTTCCACTTTTGATTTAGCATGGGGTTTTCACCAAATAGAGACAGACCCTGCCGATAGACCAAAAACAGCATTTTCTACTCTCAATGGGCATTATGAGTACATCAGAATGCCCTTTGGATTAAAAAATGCCCCCGCCACATTTCAAAGACTTATGGACCAAGTCTTAAGAGGACTTCAAGGTGTAGAATTATTTGTATATTTGGACGATATTGTAGTGTTCGCAAAAGATTTAAAAGAACACAAAACAAAAATTGAAAGACTATTTTCAAAATTACAAACAGCTAATCTTAAACTACAACCCGAAAAATGCACATTTCTTAAACGCGAGGTTATGTATTTAGGTCACATAATTAGCAAAGACGGACTCAAACCTGACCCCAAAAAGATTGAAGCAGTGCGAAATTTCCCTACACCATATAATCCACGTAACATTAGACAATTTCTTGGTCTCGCAGGTTATTACCGCAGGTTCATAAAAGATTTTTCAAAAAAGGCAAGACCGCTATCCGACTTATTAAAAAAGGATAAGAAATTTAATTGGACCTCTGAACATGAATAAGCTTTTACAACCCTGCGTAACGCACTTTGTGAAGAACCTATTTTACAATACCCCGATTTTGAAAAGAAATTTACATTAGCAACTGATGCTTCCGATTATGCCATCAGGGCAGTATTAAGCCAAGAAAAGGACGGGTTTGATCATCCCGTAGCGTATTTGTCACGACTTTTAACAGGACCTGAGAAAAACTATTTTACAACAGAAAAGGAATGTCTTGCAGTATTGTACGCCGTCAGATATTTTCGACCTTATTTATATGGACGAGAATTTCTGTTAGTAAGTGACCACGAACCTTTGCGATGGATAGACAGTATTAAGGATCCCGGACAAAGACTGGTTCGTTGGCGTTTAAAACTGCGAGCTTATCAGTATGCTTTCAAATACAAACCTGGAAAGCTAAATTGTAACGCAGATGCACTATCAAGAAATCCAATCAAAGTAAACGATGATACACCTACTAAAATATTTATGCTTACACGAGCAACTAAGAAAAAATTAGAGGAACCATCAACTTCAGGAACAACAACTACAAAACTTAAAACAAAACCTATGTTACCACGCCCTATTAAAATGAACCACAAATCTAAAGTCGATCCTAAGACAAAATGTTCTATTTCCAGTTCTACTCAAAGCCTTCTAGGACCACAAGATACGAAGAAGAAACCTGTCGAAAGACCACCGAAAATAAGACCTATCGCAAATCCAAAAACGGAAAGGCCAGCACAATTAAACACCACTACAATTGGAAGAAGATCTTACCCTCGAAAAGCAAAGGAAAAGATTCTACCAAAAACAAACAACGATAGCAGCAGCGAATCTGAAAGAACTGACTCTTCCGACGAAGAACCATCAGAATCTATCGACGACATTCCAATTTGGAAAAGAAGAAAAAGCGTACTCCCAAGTTTAAATATTACCGCGGATTCTACGAAGTTTCCCACCCCTCTTAAAAGCGCACCCGCTTTACATATCACCGAACCATCTTTTCATGAAGACGAGGAAATTAAAGATCAATGTGATGTAATAACGGATCCATCAATGGTCGGGATTCCGTTAGAAGAACCCCCCTTTAGTGAACCAGATACTGAGGACGAAGAAAATAACCAAGAATCTGGCAGTGCAACCCTAAATCAGACGCGCCAGGAATTAAAAGATGAATTACAAAAGTCAATTAACAAATTTAATCAATCCCTAAAAGAACATAGCATAGATTTTAATCTAGAAGAATTAAATCCAGAACCTCTAATCATCCCTTGTACTGCCGTGTCAGAAGGAGAAGACGATCAAGAATTACTCGAAACCCTAGAAAATATTGACCCATATGACACCGACGATGAAGATATGGAACTTGAAAAACGAATTAATATGTTACTTGAACGAGCAAAAGAACAAATGGGAATAGAAACAGAAGGACTTGAAGTGGAACACGACGATGAATCTCCAAATAAAGGCCCACAGGATAATTCAGAAGAACAGGGTGAAGATAAGAATGCCAGCATAACGCAAGGTCAACCAATCTCTACATCCACTCCTCTTGTAACCACTCAAGCCAGGGCCCGGTCAACACCAGCTCCACGTAAATTCATCCTATCTCATCCTATACTCGAAGAAAAAGAAGAAGAAAAAGAAGAAGAAGAAGAAAAAGAAGAAGAAGAAGAACAACAACAACAACATGAACAACATGAAGAAAAAGATAACACAAGAAGTAAATTTCCAAAGGAAGACGACTCGAACGAAACGCGCTCGAGTTTGAACTGTGAGAATTTACCAAAAGGGTTATATGTGCGTAATATGTTTATTCAAGGTTCTAGGGAAAATCTCACATATAAACGCGATAACATTGTACATTTTTCCTCGGCTAATTGCGAATTTTCTACTCAGGTGGATAAATTATTGATTGACCTTGAAATAATAGATCCCCAGGAAATAAAATTACAAAGCCCAAAATTAGGTCAAATCTTGATCACTCCGCGAGGAAAAGATAAAATATTTACGGTTATAATGAAATCTAAACATTCTGACGAATTTAATGAAACCAATCTAAAAATTGTCTTAAAAAATTTACAAAATTTAATTTTAAATGAAAATGTCAAGACACTGCGTTTTTCTTTGTTAGGAAATTATTTAGAAAAAATTAAACCAAGACTTTTTACGGAAATTTTAACTGAAATATTTTATGAAGACGAGATAAAAATAACCTTGTGCTACGGTAGTGCTTTGGTCCCACCTATTGAAATACGATCTAAAATTATTTCCGAAATGCACACAAGTTTAGTAAGAGGACATAAAGGTATTACAAAAACATATCGACGAATTAGAGAGCGTTTTGTATGGACAGGAATGAAAAATGACGTCACGGAATTTGTCAGACACTGTAAACCTTGCCAAGAGCACAAAATTGTCAGATCTAGAATACGCGAACCTTTACTAATTACGGATACTCCTATCGACACTTTCGATAAAGTATCCCTAGATACCGTAGGGAAGCTCCCCACTACACCAGATGGCAACAAATATATTTTAACTATCCAAGATAATCTGTCTAAATATTGTATTGCAGTGCCTGTACCCGATATTTCGACCACCACTATAGCACATGCAATAGCCAAAAATCTCTTTGCCCAATTTGGCGCTCCACGAGCGATTCTAACCGATAGAGGGGGGAGTTTTATTAGTAAAATCATGAGCCATTTGTGCCGAATATTTGGGGTAAAACAATTAACGACCTCTGGCTATCGCCCTCAAACCAACGGGTCGTTAGAACGAAGTCACACCGTACTAATGGAATTTATCAAACATTATGCAAAACGGTTTGACGATTGGGATCGTCTCATCCCATTCGCGATGTTTTCTTATAACACCTCCGTTCACGAAGCTACAAATTGCACCCCTTATGAAGTTGTATTCGGAAAACTCGCTAGGGCCCCGACCGCTTTTCCGCAAGATGAAAAATTAGTTACCTATGGGACCTACCTACGAGAATTAATAACAAGGCTCAATGAAATAAAAATACTAGCAGCCCAAAACCTAATCCAAGCTAAAATGCGTTCCAAATCAAAATATGATAAACAATGCAAACAGTTTCAAGGAAAAATAGGAGGACTAGCTTATATTCTAAAAGAACCCAGGACCAATAAGTTTGAAAAGCGTTACCATGGACCTTACAAAATTATCGACATAACCGAGAAACACAACGTAATATTAGAAGGAGAGGAAGGTCAAAGATTTCAAAAGCACATGGATAAACTCAAACTAGTTTATGAATAATCTCATGCTTTTGAACTGACCTAAGCATTACCAGTAACTAAGAAATGAATCAAATTCTGTCACCGATTAGCGGTTAATCAACCAAAAGTCAGTATCAACCCTAGAGTCTAATCACAGAATCTTTCTTCTAATTCTATTATTCCAACTTCAATACTAGATTGTTAACAAATTAAAACCTATCTATAACTACACTTCTATTATAAAATTAGTTGCATCTTTATTTATAGGGGGATCATGGAAGCAAATATCACCATCATGCAGAACGCAGGTACTGAATCGAAAGACGATTATGGTAATTTGTACGAAAATTTGCAACTCGAAGAGTTGAACTCTGACGAAATGCTATTCATGGACCAATTAATTAAAAATCACCTTTATTTATTTACTGAAACTTGTTTCACACCCCTCACAGAACATAAAATTTCTCTCAGATCAGAATTACCATTTTCTAAACCATACCAAAAAGTGACTGACTTCACAGCCCAACAACAGACCGATATATTTTTCCAAATATCCCAACTTTTAACTTCTGGAACAATAATAGCGTCCGAATCAAAATACAATAATGAAATATCTCTTTTACGACGTAAATCAGAATTAGAAGCACAACCCAAATGGCAAATATCCGTACCTTTCTTAACCTTGAACAAACGTATTTTCACTCCATCTATGGATATGAGGAAGCAAACACAAAATATAAAAAAATTAAAGGAGTGCACCCATTTCTCCATTTTAGGACTAGGAAGTTTGTGTCCCCGTATAGTCCTCAGTAAGGAAGATGGCGAAAAAACGGCATTTACAACACCAGTAGGTAAATACCAATTTACTCACATAACACCTGCTTTAAAAGGATCAGAAAATACATTCTACCGCTTATTACGACAGTTATTTCCCGGGAGAGAAGACGATCATATGATATTTCTCCCATCCGGGATAATAATTGCGACTCCAACATTTAGCGATCACAAAAGAGTGTTAACGAACGTTTTTGCCACACTATTATACAATAATATCCCTATCGACCCTGTCACATGCAAGTTTTTTAGAACAATCGTAGACTGCTATAAATACATAAAAGCTGTAATGCCTTTTCACCGAACCGAAGAAGAACTTTACACATTTTGCGGAAAATTATTACTTCTTATAACTTTGGAACCGACGGGGTTCACCATAGTATTATCAGAACTAAAAGAAAATAACACAATACCAATCGAAACGTCCTCCCGAATGTATCAGGGACGTGAATTCTCGTATAACTATCACGAAAAAACTAGTCTTGCCATCATACATTCCATTCGAAGAAAAAAAAAATTTGTTAACGACAACCGCATCCTATTTTCGGACGGAAGAAGTAATGCCGAATGGATGGAAACCATGACGAAAGGCTTTACACAACCAGGATGGCTTTTAGATCTACAAAGAGTTAATTGGAGTTTTTTTTCCAGTAATGGAGAATGGTTGAGTACGTAAAAATACCTAATATCAGGCAAAAGACCACAAGCTATTTATTTTTCATTTAACATATACTAACCATCGTTTGTATTCTTTATAACTCTATAGCCCCCCCCCCCCCCCCCCCCACGATTATAATTGAAAATATATATATGTATATATTTTATAAATTATAGGGAGTGGGGGCGACCATGGAAAACAACTATGAGATGTTTAACGAAGAGCATTTAAGAATCTTTGAAGAACTCGAAACTGAAAGGATGAACACGGAAGAAACCGAATTCATAACTAATTTGTCAAAAAAATATCTATCAGTTTTTACTGGAGAAAATATTGACCCTATTCCTCACATACAACATTATATTCTTACTACCAATGATCTCATACCTAAGGAAAATATTAAACCACCTCAAAGATTCTCAATTCTCCAAAAACAAGATTTATTATCCCAAATGTCTAACTTACTTGATTCAAGAATAATCGACTATACTAATTCCGCCTATAATAACGAGGTTACAACCAGAATGGAATGGTCATCATCACAAACACTTATGTGGAAGCTATCTGTGAACTTTACTCGTTTAAATTCACTGATATCTGATTCACCTTCTCCTTTTAAAACCATCGAAGAAATCCAGAACCAAATCAACAAAACTCCGAAAATATCAAACCTAGATTTGATGGATTTATATTCTAGAATAGAAATTTACTTAGACGATACAAACAAAACGTCATTTTCCACCCCAGTAGGAAGATATAAATTTTTAAGATTGGCACCCACCATTAAAGGTGCAGAATTGACATTTTTCAAAATTTTAAGTAAACTATTTCCTCGAGCCTCTAAACAAGGAATCATCTTTTATCCACAAGGAATTATCGTTATAAACGAATCTATCAAGAATCATAAAAGGTCTATAAACCAAATTTTTCAAAAATTTCTTAAGAACCACATTAACATAAGCGCTATAAGATGCCAGTTTTTCCTTGACAAAACAGAAGCATATAGACTTTTAAATCAAGTACTAGGTCATCAAAACCCTTTAACAATACAAACCCCAATTTATTCAGGGCAACTAATTCTATACTTTTAAGTACAAAAAAATAAATTAAGAATAGTCTTAGCAGAACACAAGGGATATGAAATTAAATTGGTTGTTAAATCGTCTAGGAAATTCCAACAACCAGAAAAACTATCTAACTACCACGAAAAGGCGTCCCTGGCTATTTTACACGCAAAATTAAGATTTAATGAATTTATAGGGAAAAATTCAGTCTTAATACCAAATGCCCATTATGTATTTGATTGGTTAAGAACCGCTGATATAACAAATACAAGAATAGCCCAATGGTTAGGAGAGTTCAATACCGGAGAATGGATCTTGCCGCAGTATAACTAAAATCTCAATATTACACAGACCCTGATTACTAATCCAACACGTATTTCTACAATCTTTGAAAATTAATTAAAGTTAATAGCAAATAATATTAAATGGAAATTAATTTCATTGAAAACAACAATCTCATAATTTTCCGCGATAACTTTTAATAAAACTGAACTATTACAAATGTTATAAAATTCTAATTCTCGAAGTGTCTTGGTAACTAAAATAATCTTTTGCAAATCTTTTTATATATATATATATATATATATATATATTATTGCGATAATAATTATTGCGATAATCCCTAAACCATCTACTACTAAAGGTTAAGATGGTGTTTTCTAGCAAAGAATCGGCTAGACATCTTTATTCTGTCTAAGGAAGAAGCCCACATATCTGCAATATCAATCCTGGTCCGCTGCAAACAAACAAAACAATATATCAGTAACAATAATTTCCTTCCTAAATACTTTAGTAATACTACATGACAAACTTAATTTTATTTATTTCAAAAAAAAAAAAAAATTAAGAAAAATGATTTCTAAACTTTAAAAAATTACACTTTTTACAATTAAAACTAAAGTCAAGTGACCCAAAATAATTTTTCTTTTATTACTCACCAATTCCCAATAAGAGGCCACCAGCTGAGATTTCCCCCGCCAGATGGCGTACTCCCTGACCTTTATAAGGATTAAACCCCCTCTGATGGGTACCCATTTTAGGCCATCCAATCCTGAGGGGAGATTTTCAGGAAAACACTCTGCCGCGGAGTTATCTCTTTTTCTCAGTTTCGTATCATTTTTCCTCAATCTAATATTTCCCGGATGCACAAAGGCCCACTGTGAAATATAAAATAATAATTACGATTTGCTATCATTACCCATCTATATCCTTATGTTAAAATATGGATGATTCTTTACTGAGTGGACACTTTTACTCCCCCATTTGATAACATTAAAATTATCTTTAAATCTACACGAATTTCAAAACAAGTATTATTCATTATTATTTTTTTTATTTTATACTTTTAACTAATAAAATAAAAATTTAAAAATAAAAATTGTCATAAATTCTGTAAGCTTTAAAACCAAGAAAATATAATACAACAAAAATCAAAATTTGTTTTTTTAAATCGAATTTTGGCAAATTATTAATTTTTCGATCATTGTGTGATTTCCACTCTGTAATGAACGAACCATGCCATATAAACATTATTATATTACAAGTGACAAAACATTCCGCTGATTGTGTATGGGTATGTGTATGTACGCTAAAAGGGAAAGAATTATTTGACTTAATAAATTCAAATTATTTGATAAATATTTACTTCGTTCAAATATTTTTTTTAGTCGGATCAAAAAATAAAGATGTATTTGATTCAAATAACTTGAATTATTTGAGTCACGTTTATTTGAACCAAGTAAATCTTCTTTCGATCAAGTAAATAAATGTAAAATAATCAGTATTTAAATAAATAATAAATAATAAGAATGTTATGAGTGAAAATTACCATACTCATAATAACAATAAATAAGAGTAAACTCAACAACAAAAGAGGGGTTACATTTTATTCATCCAAACTAATATTTATTTGCATTAAACATATATATTAAATTATTTTTACAATTGATTTAAATTATCAGTTATTAGCTCCAAATATTTAATTTATTTGACTCAAATTACTGTTTATTTAATGTGATAAAATAAAATACTTAGGTTGAATAAAATATTATTTGAATGAAATAATTTGCATAATTGATTTAAAACATTATATATTAGCTCCAATTATTCCATTTATTTGACTCAAGTAATTTGTATTTGATACAAATTAGTTTTTACTTAATACAATCAAATAAGATAATTGGGTCTAATGAATGGTTATTTGGTTCAAATACAGGTTTATTGGATAATATACAAGTAAATAATTTAATTGGTTCTATTATTTTTTATTTGATCCAAATGGTTTTTTTTCAGTGTATATATATATATATATATGTATGTATCTCGATCAACATTTAAAGCCAGCTGGAGCAACTTACTCCACGCCAATAGCCTCTGCGAAGAATTTCCGTCCTAGACTCTAAGATAGCGAATTCCTCGCACCAACCGACCTGAATATTAGTATTACTTGGTGGTTTTGTCCACGGCTTCCCTTCCTCCCAAATAGGGCCCGGAATAGGACACCTGGGGTTGAAAACCTCCCACCCACCAACTTCTATAACGAACCTGTTCAAAATAATAAAGATAAAGAAAAGGCAATAACATCCTACTCAAACAAATTTGTAAATTCCTCGATAACTAAGGTCAGCCTTCCTTCTTAACAAAGTAAGGTATTTCAAGAAAATTATTCACTCATTACTCTACACGAACTGATAAACCTATTAAAACATGATGCAACCATAATTGCAAGTAATTCTACAATTATAGAAAAACATCAGTTTCAAAATAAATTAAAAATTTAAATAAAATAAACTATTTTTTTTTGTTTATTTTGTAACTACACTAATTAGAAAACGAGATTTTAATTAAATAAAAATAAAAGTTTATCTCTTTTCATTAGTTTATGGTTTTCTACATACTGTAAATTTTCCAACATTACCAAATTTTTGTTGTAAATTTTATTCCAATTTTATTGTAATTTTTCAATTAATTTTTTATAAATTTCAAATCAATTTCTTTAATTTAAGCAAAATAAAACGCGCGCACGCACGTGATTAGTTTTTCCTACATTTTAGAAATTATAAAAATTATAGAAATTATAAATATAACAAATCGGTAAATAATCTATAATAATCTATAATAATTTTTTTGTTGTTGTCAGTTACGTTCAAAAAAAGAAATGTATCTTTAAATTGAATATATATCAATATATATTATAAATATAATTATATTATAAATATAAATCGATAAAAACCATAAAAACTAATTTAAATAAAATAACAGAAACTACTTATCAAAATATTAGAAAATCACATCAATTTAAACTTAAATTACATATATTGATGACGAAGCTAAGTACATATTTAGATCTATTTATTTATTTATTTATTTCTATTTTTTTTTTTTTGGAAATCAAAGTACGAATACAAAATTGTATTTTTGTCAAATTATTTTATCGTATTCACATTCCTTCCTGATTCCTGTTTTAAACGTCACTACATTTCACTGAAGATAATTATAACACTTATATTAATTATAATTAAGGTTTTAGTAAAAATTTTAATACTTATTATGTGATAAAATAAAAATAAATAACACCTAACCACGAAAATATTTAAATTTGAAATTGTCAAAACATATATTCATCTGCTTTTTCTAACTTTTCATCAAAATCATGTTTCTAGCCATATATTTTGAATATTTCAATTAAAGAATTTCAATAATTTTCTTCTAAAGTGACAAATATATAAATTAATAATACACTTTCTCTAATATAAAAAAATTGAGCAACGATTTTCAATTTCACTAAAACAATGATATTAACAATATCGCTCGTTCGTTTATGGCTAAATTTTTAGCCATTATAGAGAAAAGTTTCACTAATGCAGTTGTACTTTTCTGTGTATATTTAAGTTTTAAATTATTGAAATTTGAATTTATCCAAATTTTTTTTAATTTGTAATAAGGTTTTAAATTTTCTAGATTTTAATCAAAACTTGCGTTTTTATTATTCTGATTATTAAGAACTAAACTTTTAAATTTTTCACAATTTTAATTTTTTTTGTAAATATAAATTTTATTTAATTTCAAATTCCATTAGACCCAATTTTCATTGATTCAAATTATAGTCTAAATTATTATTTTCAAAATTTTGACTGATTAAAGCTTTAATAATATTAATATATAATGATATTTTTTTTTGTAGAATTAGAAGTTTTTTTATATTGATTAATGTTCAAAATGGGTTAAATATGCATTATTTGATTTTGAAAATATGTAAAATTTAAACAGTTTAAATCTGAATTAATTAGAATTTTATTATATAAAATATAAATATAAAATCGGAATCCAATTGTTCAATTTTCATATCTTTTCTACAATTCTATTTATAATTTTCATCAGTTTATTTTTATTACAATTTATTATTCCCCTCCAATATTATATATTTTTTTTTTATTGAAAACAAAACATTTTTTTTTAATCCCGATTATTCTCACTATTCTTTAATTTTTGTCAATATTTCACTAATTTCGTCATATTGTAATTTTTTTTATTATCGATTATTTCCTCGAAATTTCCAATTAATTTCTTCAATTTTTAATTACTTTCTTCGACTCTCAAGTGTTTTCTTTAATTTTCAATTATTTTTATCGACTTTTCATTAATTCCTTAATGTTCAACAATTCTCGGATTTTTTTTATTACCTTTTTTTTAACTCATCAAAGTCTTTTCAATTTCAATTTAATTGTTGTTATTACTATTAATATTATCGCTTATTTCCTATTATTATTTTGATTATTATCATTAAAATCCTTAAATTTTAAAGTTAATTGTTAATTCCATTCCTAAATTTGTATATATTCCACAACTGTGTAATTATGTAGTTATTTTTGAATTTTTTTTACTGTCAAATAATTAACTCTGGGATGATAACGCTGTTCAGTACTGATTGTCGGTATCAGCGCAGTACCGCCTGCCAGGTCTAACGCATTAATGATGAACAGTATCAGCGTATATTGTCAAGAAAAAATTTGGTCGGAACAAATTTCTATAAATTACCGCGAAAATTTACATAAATTGCCGCATAAATTTCCATAAATTACCAAACTAAAATTTTGGAATCGTGGTTTATGTTTTACACATTTTTATAGATTACTGCGAAACTTTCCATAAATTACAGTGTAAATTCCCACAAGTTTCCATAAATTTCTATAAATTACCAAAAAAAAAATACTTTTTTTTTACAGAAAGCGTTTTTAATTTTTGTGAAAATGAATTCATCACTCGGTTTTTAATTTTCATTATAGAATCTATTTGCATAAACAGTTTTTAACGTAAGGTACATATAAGTGCTTACAAGTAATTTGTTTAAGAGGAGTACCGGAATTGTGGATATTTTGTCCGGTCCATCATGGACACTTTATTTCAGACACTTTAACTTGAATAATTTATATTATTATGTACAATTATTTCATTAATCGAATGAAAACTTCGTCCTGCAAATTTTATTTTGAGATTTTATTAGTTAATAAAATTAGTTAATAAATTATTAGTTTAAAATAATCGAAAATAAATACGACTGCTAAAACTGTACATCAATATAGGCGCAGTACACATACAGCGTTACAACCAGTACACCGCGCCGCCTCTGGCAAGCCAATCCTTGACAGAAACAACAACACCTTGTAAGCATCGACAAAACCCAGAAATTTGTTTTTCATTGAGAACTAACTTCAGGAGCTTTACGGAGATTTATTATTATTTAAACTCTTATAAATTTTAAAATCACTTTCTTTAATTTAATTTTTTTTATGCTTTCTAAATTTTTCTTTGATTTCAAGTCAATATTTTCAAATTTTTTACGACTAATAATCCAAACTTTAATAAATTTATAAAATATATTTAAATACCGAAGAATTTACAATTAATCCCAATTACAACACTTACCCTTCTTTTTCTCCTGTTTTCCGAGCATTCTCCACTTGCTGCCAACAACGTAACATAATTTGGATCCCCAACCACAAAAAGTACAGAGAGGATTCACAATTTTTCACCAACTCTTCCGACATACTATCCCACATTACTGGAATACACCCATAAACTTTTCTAAAGTCTTCCGTATCCGACTTTAAACTTGGATAAACTTTCAAAATTTTCCGCCATAACACATTCGTGTTATCCTCAACATCCACGTTGTTTTCCTCTACTAATAGAGGAACACGATCTTTCACACTACACATCTTATTTTCTCAACACTTCCTCTCTTTTAAAAATCAGAACAGAAACTGAAATGAGCATGAATATTATGTCATCTGATTCAAAAACCCAAAAGAAATCAAAGAAGGGGAAGATCTCTCTAAACACCACAAGTACTAATCATATAAACAAAACGTGACACATCTCCATGTGAAAAGAAATGAGACATCTATCCAGTGCACTTAACTCAAACTAAAATCGAAGCTAAAAAACCTCTTGGTTATTTAAAAATTTTTATTCTCACCTTGTATATAAATTACAACATTTGTAACAAATAATCCCCAATTCCACCATCGAGGACAATGGAAATTCTAAGAGGGGAAGGCATCCATTCATTTTTTATATGGGTGATTCCCCACGGAACCGACAATTTGGTTACTGTTATTTAGAAAATATTTTTTTTTTACTAATTAAAATAAAAATCGTAATGTAACTTTTTAAATATAATAGTCAAGAATCAAGTGTCTGTGATGGGCCGGGCGGATTGTTTATGGTTTTTGTATTTTTTTTTATAAACAAATTAGCTGTTGCCGCATCCATGTACCATAATCGATTGCAATATATCAAAATCGATAGTTGGATTTACGGGAAAGTAAAGTAAAAATCATTCGCATTTTACCTTTAAAATTCTCTATTTGTTAAACAATATTTGTTTAAACAAATTATATATAAAAAAAAAAAGTCACATTCAATTGAAAATATGAATGACAATCGATTCCACAAGAAAAATTATAAAGATTTTGTTAAGATCATATTTTATTGAAAGGCATAATTTGTTGATAAAATCGCTATAAACAAATAAAGGAATGTATAATGCTAATTTATGCGGAAATTTATGAAAATATTGAGGTAATTTATAATAACAATACAAACCAAAATTCAAGATTCAAAAAACTAATGCAGGAGATTTATTTCGTTATTTATGGAAGTTTATGTGAAAATATGTGGAAATATATGTTGTAATTTTTGAAATTATGTTAAAATCATTTATTGTAATTTATAAACATATAATTTAAACTTTGTATATCAGTTTTCAACAATTTATACACATTTATACTGTAATTCATAAAAATTTATAAAGTTATTATTGTTAAACTTATTGAAATTATGACAGTTTAAGTAAATTCTATTTTGTTTAATTTTATTTATACACAATTACTAAAATTTTTAATCGTACACTTGTTGAAACCACAAATTCAATAAAAGACAGCCAAAAGGCTTCACCATGATGATTTGACCTATAAAGCATTTAAATAATATATATATATTATATATTAAAGTGGCTACAGGCCTTTGTTTGTGATCACTAAAGTTATTTCTTTACGTTGGATTCATTATCATATGTGCAATTTGTTTCTTAAGTCAAATTTATTTTTTTAAAAAAAAGGTGATCAAAACTACATTTTAGATTAAGTTAATAAATATTGAAAAATATCTTTTAAACTTAAATTAACCTTCGACATAAATAACTAATTAAATAAAAATAAGTGTGAAAAATAAAATTTATGTGATTAGTGTTGTCATGGTAACGTTGTTTTTTTTTGGGGTTAACTTTAAAAATTACGTTCAATTGTTTTGTAGTAATAGTAAACATTAAATGTTTACAAATGTCAAACAAAGAGGCAAAAAGCAAAATTTTTAAAATGAATCCTTTAAGATATAAAGGCCATTTTATAAAAAAGAAATTATCGAATCATAGATTAAAGAAAATTAGAGAATTAATTGTAAAAGAACATTTTAATATTTTAATCAAGGAGTAAATTAAAATGAATAAATATATTTGACAGGTTATAGGTAAAATAGTCACTTTCAAATAATTATATCTCTGAAGACAAGCCATAAACTAATTTTTGTAGAAATACGTATTGAACATTAAACTTTTTGCTGGAAATTTTATTATGTCCTCTATGATTTCCATTTTTAAAATAACTACGTTAAAAACACAAGGAACATGGAATTGTCGGTTTCGTGCCCAATAGGAAATTGACCACTGGCGCGCTGACAGCACGGTACTGGCCGGTACTGATCAGTACTGTTGCTGTGCTGGCGCGGGGTATTGGCACCAGGACTGGCGCAGCCTTGGAATGATAACGTTTTTCCAGTACTGCTTTGCCGGTGCTGGTGCAGTGCTACTTTCCATTACTGGTACAATACTGGTAAAACTCTGTAATTAGGAAACAAATGTAGTTTATTTAACAAATTGCTTGTATAACGTTTAATTCCTTTTTAACATTTGTTTTACTTACATTTATAATTATTAAATAATTTTTGTACGCATATGGGCAAGTCTCTGGAACTTTTAACCTTAGTGTTCCGCATATATTTTACTTTAAAAAACGCTTTTAATCACAACTAAAGTTGACCAAAAATTGATATATTTTAAAATGAGATATACAGATCATTGTCCAATCATTGTTTTTAATTAATATTATTATTTTATATTTATTTTACTGTAATCATTTTGATTATTTTATGTTTTTGAGTGTGTCACTTCCGCTGTTTTTTTGAAATGTTTTAATTTTTCATTCTAATTTCTAAAAGAAAAAAAAAGGGGTTTTATATTATGAACTAATTAAAAATGTAATTAAAAATCGAATAAAGAGAGCAAACATAATACATAATATCAAAATGTGATATATTTTTGTTCTGGAAATTGTTCCTCAGTTTGTATGTCGTTGGTCAAATAAGTGAGCTTTACGAAACAACTTATCAAATCTGCTCCAAATTTGTGGCACATACAAATTTCCATGTACTTTAAATTTTCCATGAAGTGCCATTTATTTTAATTATTAGTTACATATTTTTTTTTTTTTATGTGGATATTCAAATTGTCGCTCGTCAAATAGTCTCTCGGTCAAATTTACTTTTTCAATCAATCTGAAGTTATGCATTTACTTATTTTATATCGATAATTCCGAAATGGCCAAGATTTATAAAATTACATTTAGTCTCTGACAGGTAAACGAAAAAAATGAGAAAAAGCGAGAAAAGAAAATAAAACCCAAAGAAATGAAAAGAAGAATGCATAGAAAATATCATCGTAAAGCCCTCAAGTAAAACTTATTTAGTTACTTTTAATTAATTGAACACAGAATTTTTATGAATTCGTTGTAACTCTTTAAGGTCATATTTAGAATCTGAGATTGTCTCAAAACAATGAAATTTAAAGCAAACGTGTATTTTGCTAATTGTAATGATTATATTCAAAATAATTTTTAACTTTTTTACACAGTGATAATCTTGATAGTGATTCTTTAGTTAATTATTATGATCCTCATCATTTTCTATTATTTCAATGTTATTAAAAAATTATATAATTTAGTTTCAGGCATATTAAAATTTTACATAACCCCTTTTTGTATCTCATAAAATTAATATTTTAGATTAGAGCGCAACAAAAAAAAGGGCTTGTACTGTAGTAGAATTGAAATCTATTTAGGTTCAAAATACTATAGTTTAAATTTTAAAGCTGTGCTGTAGAATAAAATTTAAAAAAAATTTTAATTTAAAATGTTAAAGGTAACAGTTACCTGCCCATATAACTCTTATAAGTATTAACGAAAAATCCACGCTCGCTTGGGAATCGAACCATGAATCTTACGCACGCGAAGTGAAATATATGAAATTGACTCAAAATTAGTGTAATTTACCTCTTGAAAATCATAACATTAATAACTTTTATTTAAAACTGTTTTCAAATAAAATAAATTATATATTTATGTGTTCCAAGGCCTACCTTTATAAGTTTATCTGTATAATAATTATAATTAATAATATAATTCAAAAATAACATTTAAATGTTCAATCTTCAATAATAAATTCGACAATAAAATTTTCACAAGTGCTTCGGCCGGTACTGATGCAGCATTGGCTGAACAAGCCTTGGCAGTTTTACTGGCACGGTACTACGCCATTAGTCATCCTTAGCATAAGTCTGTAGCTTCTGGTTGGGTGGAGAATCACCCATATACATGTTTCATTATTTTATATTTTTTTTTCTCACTACCTATTCTTGTCCTGTTTTTGACTTATTTTTGTCCTAAAATTTCAAAACATTACCACTAACAAACATACATAAATCTTGATCAAATATTGCACTAATAATCAACCCATAAAGGAAAAATAAATTTTTGTTAATGTTTAAATGATGTAACTTTAAAACTTTTCGCAGGGGAGATAAGGATGTTGCATCTTCGAAATTTGGTCGTAATTTTTCTAATTACAATTACCAATGCAAATCCTGAAAACTACCAAATAACAACATTTGAGAAAAATCCGGGCCTATTCTTCGAAAAACTAAATACGGTACGATTCATTCAAACTTATTGGCGACTAACCATTTTTATTGATTTAAAAAAATTACAAGATAATTTCCCAATGAAGAGTCTAATAAACGAGGTTAATAGCGTTTTTCTCAACTGTGCTAAACCATATACGGAACCATGCACCGAGGCGGTAAGACCCCATATCTTAAAAGAAAAGATTTTCCAAGCAAACAACATTTTTCAAGATGCAAAAAGCTTATTAACAAATTTGAACAACGTCCCATTAGACATCGAAAACCTACCAATAACCATAAGGAAACGTAGGTCGCCATTGGATTTTATTGGTGAAGCTTTAAAACCTATTATAGGGATTTTAACAACTGAAAACGGAGAACATTATGACGAAGCGATAGACGATTTATATGAACTGAATAAAAATTTGTCGTACCTAGTGGGACAACAAACTCACATAGTTCGTTTTAACCTACAAAACCTTCAAAAGGAGGCTGAACGGCATTCCGAAATTCTAGACCACATGCGAAACAATTTGAAAGAACTAAATACTATAGCAGAAACTCTAAATCGTAAACAATATTATGTTTATTTGGCGCAATGGACGCAAAGTTTTGAATCAAAATTAGACCATTTTTCCCATGCAATAAAACAAATAATAAACATAATATTATCAGCCAGAGAAGGTAAATTTCACCCCGCATTATCAACTCCAGAACAACTTGAAGATATTAAAACAAAATTACAAGAAATAAACAAAATCACTGACTTTCCAACGCCAGGACCAAAAATTTTAGCCGAAGAAATTTCCCTGTTGGCAAAGACAAAAATTGGTTATTATAAAGAAAAACTTTTGATTGCAGTGGACATTCCTCTACTAAATAAAAATATACATAAACTGTATAAAATTCATTCCTTTCCGATCCCACAAAATTCCAAATTTGAAAACTATTCAGCCTATATTATCCCAGAGACACCCTACATAATTATTTCTGAAGATAGACGCTCATATATATACATGGACCAAGAAACATTAAACGCATGTATAAAAACCGATTGGTATAATATTTGCGACAACTACCACCCCATATTTGAAACGAATGGTTTGAAAACTTGCGAAAGCCAATTATTATTAGATCCAAACGATAAAAATTGGGAATTGTGTGATATTAGAATAAAACCAAATACTAGAACCTTTTGGAACAAAGTCGGAAGCCTAGGAGGTTGGTTGTTTTCCACCCCATATCAAGAGGTTATAACATTTACCTGCCCAAACGAATATGAACGCCAAGCTAAAATCTTAGGATTCAGATTATTACGTTTAGGAACTAATTGTGTCGCTAGGGGCCAATATGTGACACTAATCGGAACATCTGTTCAAAACACTGGAATTGAGTATTTATATCAACCTGACCTACCCTTAAACATCACTACAATAATTTCTAAGACAACTAATATGGAAAACTTGATACTATTCAATGAATTTTTAATGAACGATGAACTATTTCGAACAATTAAACGAGACGACCTTCTGTCAGGCACGCTTTGTACCGAAATAGAAAATAAATTAAATAACCTAAGTACACACCAAAGGAAAACGCACTCCAGTTTTTACCGGGACCTGTTTAGAGGCTTAACACTGATGGGAATATTTGGAAGCGGAATGACATTTTATTTCATCTTTCAAATGGCAAAAGGATACCGCAGGAAATAATCAACCCAAAAGGAAAAAGAAGGATAATATATATACATATATATTCCTTTTTGCTAATTCGGTATGCATATAAAAATTCTAATTAATCACGCTTATAGCTTCGCTCTGCTTTTAAAACCTATTAGCTACTAAATAAGTACTAATTCGCTAAATATTTTTTCTACCTCAACCCCATAAAGCTTAGAATAAAATAGCGAAATGAAGCATCAAGGTTATTATTACTTTTTCTCTTGCTATCTCACTATTATTTTATTATCATTTCTACTATTTCAATTATTTGCAATTTTTATGTTATTATTATTTTTTATTTATTTTTTTTTTTTTACAAAACAAGTTTAGGAGAGGAAAAAATGCCTTTACGCACTTGTTCGTGTGGGACTCAACCACGTGCTGTGGTAATACCGCACTAAAACAACCTCTCCCATGCTTGCCTTACGTACTCTTATCCGCTTCTGCTCCTTCCGTCCTGAAAGGTAAGCAAGAGCGCGATTCTTTTGCTCGAGGTGTTTTCAGTTCACTGTTCTGTAGGTGTCCCTGTCCCTTGCCGCTGTTGTTCTTACGCGGTGGCCAGAAACGCTATTGGATGCTTTTTTAGAGCTACCTTCGTGATGTTATATTATGAAGAACAGTGCTGCCTGACCAGATGAAGAGAGGTCAGCAGAACCGCCTTCTGCATTCGACCTGCCAATGCGTCAGCTTGACGCTCGCAGGTTGGAACTCTTTGAAGCTGGCTAACAAATGAAGCTCTCATCCCCCCTAGACAGCCGAGAATAAGGACAACTAAATGGACTTTATAGCCTCTGTGTATTCTCCTCAATTCGAAAAGCAGGTCTTGATACTTTTGCCGTTTCTCATCCTCCTTCTGAGCGATATTGCCCTCGGCAGGAGCCGAAAACTCAATCACGCAGATGATCTTACCTTTATGATCCTGGAGTACTATATCAGGCTTAGTAGCACTGATACGATGAGTGGTAGAAAACGAAAAATTCCAGTAGATTCTGCAATTCTCATTCTGCACAACAGCCTCCTGATCCTCCTGGGCGTATGGCAAGACAGGTTCCTTATCTACACCACATTGGTGTCGAAGATGGTAATACAATACCTTAAGTCCAGCATTGTGTCTTTCAATATACCTGGAACATGCATACGTCGGACACGCACTTAGAATGTGAGTAAGTGTTTCCGGATATTGTTTACATGCTCGACAGTTGTAATTGTCGACAGGTATCTGCATGACCTTACTGCGATAATATAAGGTATAGATAACACCATCTTGGCAAGCAAATAAAAATCCCTCAGTCTCCGATCTTAAACCAGCAGATTTCAGAAATCTAAAAGACAGATCCTTAGACAACTCCATCTCCCTAAGAATCTTATAGAATTGCCCATGAAGAGGCTTCCTAACATGTTGCTCCAATAGAAGTACATGTTCAGCGTGCTTCACTTGTCTTTTAAGCATCAAAGGTGTTAATGATGCCAATCCCTGTTCTGTATCGCTGGTATCAAACGGAAGACTAAGTTCATCTGCCGCTCTGTTTGCCGCTTTGTATAAAAATGCCCCATTATCTGCAATTTCATGATGGTGGACAAATTGCATAAGAGGATCATTACTGTTCATCACCGAACACGCCGCAGCCAATACAATACGGCGATGAAGACACTCTACACTAAGTAGACCTCTCCCTCCCTGATCGCGTGGAAGGTAAATTCGAGATACAGAAGACCTTGGGTGATGACATCGATGTATTGACATCATCCTACGTGTCTCTCTATCTAGTAACTTCAGGTCATCCACATTCCACTTAACAGCTCCAAATGTATAGAGAAGCAAAGGAATGGCCAATGTATTTGTGGCCTGTATCTTATTCTTCCCAGACAATTCAGACGACCAAATCTTTCTAAGAAGACCTCGATATTTCTTTTGGAGATGATCTTTAAGCTTACAAACATCCTGAGTCTCCGATTGTGGAATCCCAAGATATGTGTAAGCATCCCCTACACCAAGATGTTGTATGGTGTTGCCACCAATGAGCTGAAGGTCCTCAGAGTTACTTTGTAAATCCGATGTTTCTCGTCTTCCTCTATTTAGATGAATCACGGCACATTTGCCCAATCCAAAAGACATACCTATAGCTCTGGAATACACAGCTACTGCAAACACTAAGATATTAAGTGCCTCCTTACTGGAGGCATAGAGCTTAAGATCATCCATATAAAAAAGGTGGTTGATCTTATATACTCTATTTTTTGGTTTGCCACACATGTATCCAGAGTGCTTTTCTCGAAGATCAATAGACAGAGGCAAGAGAGAGATGCAAAAAAGTAGAGGACTGAGTGAGTCTCCTTGAAAAACTCCTCTTTTATAGGTGACGATGTTAGTATTCACCTGTTGTTTGTTCGATGTTATAACAAACCTTGTCCTCCACTTGAGCATTAGATCTTTCAAGCATCTCACAATGTTTGGATGTACCTGTAAGCATTCAAGAAGCTTGATAATCAATTCGTGACTCGTAGAGTCGAATGCTTTACGGTAATCAATCCAAGCCATTGACAGGTTGCGCCGATAAAATATCGAATCTTGGGTCACGCACCTATCTATCAGTAGGTTATCCCTACAACCTGCTAGGCCTCTCTTACACCCTCGCTGTTCACCTATTGCACTCCACACTGGCTCTATGGATGTTAATATCCTCTCTTTGAGGATACCAGTGAATAGCTTGTAACAGGTGTTAAGACAAGCTATTGGTCTATAATTCATTGGATTAGACAAATTTCCTGATTTTGGTAGAAGTACCGTTCTTCCTTCAACCAACCACTGAGGTACGTGATCTTCTCTGTTAAGAAAGCTAGAAAATATACGGGCTAAATGTTGGTGGGTAAAAGTGAACTTCTTCCACCATAGATTATTAATCTTGTCTGGACCGGGTGCTGAATAGTTCTTAGTTTTAGCAACTACATTTCTTACTTCCTCCTCATTGATTCGTGAGCACTCTTCCATAGGGTGTTCAAGCCCCTGCCGATGACAGAAGCTACGAAAGAGTGGTATAGATGCATCTTGATCGTTTAGAGAACATGTGGTTTCGTAGATGTTCTTCCAGAAGTTTTTAACCTCTTCACGACTAGGTGGCTTTTCAACGGTTGGAGAAGGTACTGGGAACAGGCGGGACGGATTGATAGTAAAAGTGTTATTTTGCTCTATCCATTTTACACGCCGTTCTAATTGTTCTCTTATAATTACAAGAGTACGTATCTTCTCAATCCAATGCTGCTTGATATTCTGCAGCTTAGACTTCTTGAGAGTATGATGCAATCTTTTTAGAGATTGGGCTATGCCCAAAACTCTAGGAGTAAATGCTCTATTTGTTGCTAGATATGCAATCACACTCTGCAATTGAGAAGCCATCCGTCTGGCCACCCCAATCTTGAACTGTACCTGTTTAATTCGTTGTTTTGTTCTTGCAATGCGCTCAGAAACAGATTTTCTGTTGCTTTCGCGAAGCAAAGAAACCGCCTTTTCATAAACTGCACAGTTCAATGTCCAGAGGTCTACATCTTCTGAAAGGTCCGAAAGTTCTCTGTTCGCCGCTGCCAATTTGTCCATTTTAATGGAAACCTTGTGATGAATTTTGGTTTCTCTTGCGCCCACATTACTATGCTCGACCATTTGTTGTGTTGTGAGAACTGATCGTCTGTTCTCTACGGGGTCTCGACCTTCTTGAAGGAGAGCTTCATATCCCCTACCCAACAGAGAGGATATCTGATCTCTTAGATTCTGAGATGTTATTTGAGCGTATTGGGGATACATAGTGATCCATCGCTCATAACATCTCTTCATTATTCCTCTACGGTCAGGAGAAGAGTTTCGCCAACATAAGATGGCATCTCTCTTCATCTCCTCAGTCCATCGTAGACGCTCACGAGCTTGTCCACGGGCGTAGCCTGGTCGTCGCCTGGGTTCTATCCTATTGCCACTCCCAACTGAACCCAGGTCTCCATCCGAAAGAGACCTATTGTGGGTGGCACTGCGCGTTACAGTTGTCGTAACCGCAAGTTACCCTGTGGGGGTGGTTAACCCATCACAGGGTTGACAATTATTCCAGGTGTCAAGCCCTATCTGGTTATGGTCCACGTCGGGTATTTCATTTCCCCGATACCACCTATATCTAGGAGGATCCCCCTATCCGCCACCTGGGGACGCGCCCGGTTGAGGTCCAGCAACCCCACCTTAGATGCCCTTTAAACACTCGGCCTAACAAACCAAGTATTTCCACGATGTTTGGCAAAGGGCAACTAAGGACTTGACCAAATCGATCAAGCGTTTCTGTGATATCTGGTAGCGGATAGCACCAAATATCACAGAGATTCCGGGTGGTTCCCATACCGGGAATCGAACCCGAGCCTCCTGGGTGAAAGCCAGGTTTTTTTTTTTTTTTTTTTTTTTTTTTTTTTTTTTTTTTTTTTACAAAACAAGTTTAGGAGAGGAAAAAATGCATTTACGCACTTGTTCGTGTGGGACTCGACCACATGCTGTGGTCATACCTCACTAAAACAACCTCTCCCATTCTTGCTTTACGTATTCTTATCCGCTTTTGCTCCTTCCGTCCTGAAAGGTAAGCAATAGCGCGATTCCTTTGCTCGAGGTGTTTTCAGTTCACTGTTCTGTAGGTGTTCCTGTCCGTTGCCGCTGTTGTTCTTACGCGGTGGCCAGGAACGCTATTGGATGCTTTTTTAGAGCTACCTTCGTGATGTTATATTATGAAGAACAGTGCTGCCTGACCAGATGAAGAGAGCTCAGCAGAACTGCCTTCTGCATTCGACCTGCCAATGCGTCAGCTTGACGCTCGCAGGTTGGAACTCTTTGAAGCTGGCTAACAAATGAAGCTCTCATCCCCCCTAGACAGCCGAGAATAAGGACAACTAAATGGACTTTATAGCCTCTGTGTATTCTCCTCAATTCGAACAGCAGGTCTTGATACTTTTGCCGTTTCTCATCCTCCTTCTGAGCAATATTGCCCTCGGCAGGAGCCGAAAACTCAATCACGCAGATGATCTTACCTTTATGATCCTGGAGTACTATATCAGGCTTAGTAGCACTGATACGATGAGTGGTAGAAAACGAAAAATTCCAGTAGATTCTGCAATTCTCATTCTCCACAACAGCCTCCTGATCCTCTTGGGCGTATGGCAAGACAGGTTCCTTATCTACACCATATTGGTGTCGAAGATGGTAATACAACACCTTAAGTCCAGCATTGTGTCTTTCAATATACCTGGAACATGCATACGTCGGACACGCACTTAGAATGTGAGTAAGTGTTTCCGGATATTGTTTACATGCTCGACAGTTGTAATTGTCGACAGGTATCTGCATGACCTTACTGCGATAATATAAGGTATAGATAACACCATCTTGGCAAGCAAAAAAAAATCCCTCAGTCTCCGATCTTAAACCAGCAGATTTCAGAAATCTAAAAGACAGATCCTTAGACAACTCCATCTCCCTAAGAATCTTATAGAATTGCCCATGAAGAGGCTTCCTAACATGTTGCTCCAATAGAAGTACATGTTCAGCGTGCTTCACTTGTCTTTTAAGCATCAAAGGTGTTAATGATGCCAATCCCTGTTCTGTATCGCTGGTATCAAACGGAAGACTAAGTTCATCTGCCGCTCTGTTTGCCGCTTTGTATAAAAATGCCCCATTATCTGCAATTTCATGATGGTGGACAAATTGCATAAGAGGATCATTACTGTTCATCACCGAACACGCCGCAGCCAATACAATACGGCGATGAAGACACTCTACACTAAGTAGACCTCTCCCTCCCTGATCGCGTGTAACGTAAATTCAAGGTACAGAAGACCTTGGGTGATGACATCGATGTATTGACATCATCCTACGTGTCTCTCTATCTAGTAACTTCAGGTCATCCACATTCCACTTAACAGCTCCAAATGTATAGAGAAGTAAAGGAATGGCTAATGTATTTGTGGCTTGTATCTTATTCTTCCCAGATAATTCAGATGACCAAATTTTTCTAAGAAGACCTCGATATTTCTTTTGGAGATGATCTTTAAGCTTACAAACATCCTGAGTCTCCGATTGTGGAATCCCAAGATATGTGTAAGCATCCCCTACACCAAGATGTTGTATGGTGTTGCCACCAATGAGCTGAAGGTCCTCAGAGTTACTTTGTAAATCCGATGTTTCTCGTCTTCCTCTATTTAGATGAATCACGGCACATTTGTCCAATCCAAAAGACATACCTATAGCTCTGGAATACACAGCTACTGCAAACACTAAGATATTAAGTGCCTCCTTACTGGAGGCATAGAGCTTAAGATCATCCATATAAAAAAGGTGGTTGATCTTATATTAGGGTGGCCGTTAATAATGACATTTTGGAATTTTGTCCATTTCCGGGTCTCATTTTATCACAAATTGAAAAAAAAAAGATACGTATTTTTTCATTTTTTTTAAAATTAATATTTAGTGGTGCCTGTAGGCTATTGAAAATTTGCATGTATTTTGCATGGTAAAAAAACTTTTTTTCGTAGATTTCCTGTAAAATCGTTGAAAATTAATATTTTTTGACCGGACTACTCTGTTTCTCTTCATAAATGTTCAAAGAATAATATGCAATTTTTAACTTATGAAATTTGTTAAGTTTACTATTTTTTACAGGACCCAAAAGTTGACCAAAAAAAAACTAAAATAGGTTATTATTGGCAAAAAATATTAATTCTCAAAAAAACGAGAAATTTAAACTGCTAATTATGGTTTCTATTGTTTTTGAGGTCCCTGATTACAAATCTGAAGTCATATTTCAAAAATTTAAAATGGCGGATTCAATATGGCGGCCATGAAAATTTTAAAATTAATCAATTTCTAGAAAATTTCGTACCAGGGGGTTTTGGGGGTCTCTGATTACAAATTTGAAGTCAGATTTTAAAAATTAAAAATGTCGGATCCAATATGGCGGACATCAAAATTTTTAAATTAATCAATTTTTATGAAACTTGGTATCATAGGGTTTTTGGGGTTTTTTTTTTAAATTGCAAACTCAAGGAAATATCAATTAAAAACTATTGTAAATGTTGAAACTCACGTTGGAAACACGTGAAGTGATCCCTTTCAGGAGAATCACCCATCTATAAAATCGTGTCATCTAATTTGTAAACAAACCTTCTCTTGCTAATAAATACTAACTAATTTAAATTTAGATAGAACATTCACAAAAATTTTGTTGGCTACTGGGATAAGATATTACATAATTAAGTTTAAAAAAAATAATTAATTTTTTAAACATTATGCCCGCCATATTGCATCCGTCAGTTTGGATTTTTCAAATCTGACTTCAGATTTGTAAATAGGGCCCCCAAAAACCCTATGATACCAAGTTTCATAAAAATTGATTAATTTAAGAATTTTGATGTCCGCCATATGGGATCCGACATTCTTAATTTTTAAAATCTGACTTCAAATTTGTAATCAGAGACCCCCAAAACCCCCTGGTACGAAATTTTCTAGAAATTGATTAATTTTAAAATTTTCATGGCCGCCATATTGAATCCGCCATTTTGAATTTTTGAAATATGACTTCAGATTTGTAATCAGGGACCTCAAAAACAATAGAAACCATAATTAGCAGTTTAAATTTCTCGTTTTTTTGAGAATTAATATTTTTTGCCAATAATAACCTATTTTAGTTTTTTTTTGGTCAACTTTTGGGTCCTGTAAAAAATAGTAAACTTAACAAATTTCATAAGTTAAAAATTGCATATTATTCTTTGAACATTTATGAAGAGAAACAGAGTAGTCCGGTCAAAAAATATTAATTTTCAACGATTTTACAGGAAATCTACGAAAAAAAGTTTTTTTACCATGCAAAATACATGCAAATTTTCAATAGCCTACAGGCACCACTAAATATTAATTTAAAAAAAAATGAAAAAATACGTATCTTTTTTTTTTCAATTTGTGATAAAATGAGACCCGGAAATGGACAAAATTCCAAAATGTCATTATTAACGGCCACCCTAATCTTATATACTCTATTTTTTGGTTTGCCACACATGTATCCAGAGTGCTTTTCTCGAAGAACAATAGACAGAGGCAAGAGGGAGATGCAAAAAAGTAGAGGACTGAGTGAGTCTCCTTGAAAAACTCCTCTTTTATAAGTGACGATGTTAGTATTCACCTGTTGTTTGTTCGATGTTATAACAAACCTTGTCCTCCACTTGAGCATTATTATTATTATTATTATTATTATCAAGATTATTATTATTAATTTTCTCTTTTGGTACTTTTACTATTATTTTTATTATTATTTCCATTATTTGTAATTTTATATTATTAGTTTTATTATTTTCCTTGCTATTGTTCATGCTTATAGCTCACATATCTCAAGCGGCCCGCGAGTCGTAAGCTAATCTTACCAGATGGCCCGAGACGATGCAGCATAATAGTGTCCTAGGTCATGGAATGTCGCATTCCTTTACCCGACCAAATTGTAATGACACCAACTACCAATACTAATAACCTCCTTTAATAAAACTATATTAATAACGCTTACTATATGAACATGAATTTAAACATATACACGTATGTTAAGCATGATTAACGCTAGTTTTTTGTTTTCGTTAACATAACACTGCTTGTCAAAAAGAACGAAAAAAAAAATAAAAAATAAATAAAATAAAATAAAAAAAAGCTGATTTAAATAATCTTTTTATTTTTAATTTCATTATTAAAATGTTTCAACAATTATAAAGAGTAAATAGAAAGTAAATTCGAGGATTTAAGCTAAAATAGTGATTATCCCATTATCAATATCTATACGTTTGTATTATCTTATTTTTTTTTATTGTCAAGTTCTTGTTATGCAGATTCCTCAATTTGCATGTGTTTCCCAAACTAAACATTTTGCATTATACCGTCACTAATAAACGTTATAATTTAATTGTTAACGCTTTAACAATACATAAAAAAAAGAGGAAACAAAAGGTGAGAAATAAAGATTTTGATGCTAACAAATAATCAAAATAGCAATCATCTTATAATACGCCTTGTACATAAATATATGTTCACAAGCACGACCACGCATGTGGCACGCACTATAGGAAAAGATTCTCGTCAAGCATCTGCTATGTCACCCAACGTATATGCATGGTTAGAGAAGAGAAAGGTCGTCCGCTTCTCACCTCTCGCCGGAAGAGAAATGAGCGACTGAGGTGATTGAGACTTCCTCTTCGCGGTGGTTGTTGAGCCGGAATAAAAAGCCTCGTATTTCAGAAAATAATGATCAAAATAAATAAATAATAAATAATTTTTTTGTTACATGTTTCTCAGCAACACATAATGAAATAAAAATTCCTACTCCTAACAAATGCTTTTAATATTTACGCATTTAAATATTTATACACCTCTACTATTGAGTACACGGATTTCTCATTGCTCGTTCTGACAACACAACCCGTGCATAGAAAAAGCAACGAGAAACAGAGAAAAGAAAAACAAAACAAATAAATTTTTTTTTATATGTCAATGAGAAAATATACTATCTATGAATTTATTCACATTTCGTTCTATAGAAAATATGCATATATATTATGAAAGCTTAGAAAGACAAAATTTTATCTTTTTAACATACCTTTCGAATTAAAAAGAAAAAAGTCTAACTACATTATCATATTATAATTTTCCTAGTTATTCAAATAATTTCTATGTTAAAAAAAAAAAAAAAAAATATAGAATATTTATAGAATGATGCGATAAAATAAAAAACAGTTAATTTTTCCTAATGAAATATAATTTATAAATGGTAAAGTCTACAAATTATTCATACAATTTTATCGCAATAATCCATATGGATGTATATGTACATGTGTGGGTGTGTTTGGGAATTAAATTTTAATCATAAAAATGATGAAAAGTATAATTTCATCTAAATATTTTATAAAATCGAATACCAACAAAAATACTTGCATTATTGTTATCGATCCTACTCTATTATGAATAAAATTCTTTCGATGAAACTCAATCAGATTCAATAAGAATTCAAATTATAATTAATGTTTTTTTTTACACATTCAATACTCACATCTATCTTACACCACTTCGACGTGAGCATTATTATTGTATACGACTTCCTTGAAATATACGACAATGTCGTAATAGCTAAAAGATGTTACTAAAATCACAATCCACAGCATCACAAACTTAATTGTTAATCACGCATACCACAACACACAGTATTCCTTTCCATCCTAAAATCTTCCCATGCAAATTCCACGAACCGCAAGAACCTCGCGGAACTGCAAGATCATATCCCTATCAGAAAGATTGGTGAACTTCAGGAGAACGCCTCTTCTGGAGCCAACAAGATTGTCGACGATTGTAATTGGTCCTCCCCTTCTAGGGGCTGCAAGACCTTGTCGTGGGTGAAGGGGCTTAAGGGTGACCATTCGCAGGCTACTCCTGTGAGTGGCCACCCGAACTAAGAAGCAGCCCCCCTAATCCGGAAAAGCGTCACCTATCGTGCTGATGGATGTAAGGTACCAGGGTTACCAAACTCGGGCTTCACTGGGAAGTGACTGCGAAGGGTCTCTCGGTGTAGCCGTTCAGGTAGGCCGCTGTAACGCTCAGTTGGAACCGCCTGAATGGGCGCACCGGGTACCTGGAGTCGGGTGTTTCTTGGGGTCGCTAGCGGTGGTACTCGATATAGCTGCGTCGAGGGTATCAACAACGATGGTTTCCGGGAGATGGAGCCCTGTGGGGGCTGATTCTAGAAACTCTCCAAATGTCGTGGGAACAAAAATGAGTAACGAATTTAAAAAACCAAAACCTTTAAGAGACAGATTAGTGACAGGAGATGAAATGGAGACAGAGGGAGAGGAGTTGGAGACAGGAGCTAGTGACACCCACGAAAGTGAGGTCACGGAATCAGGAGAGTGTGGACAGAAAAGAAAGGTGATTAAAGCCAAGAAAAATAGAAAGAGATGAATGGATGTATCACTCTCCCCGTGTGAAACGGAAACGAATGACACAGAAATGCAAGCGGCAAAGGCCATGCAGAAAGAGGCTGCAGAAAAGGTAGGAAGAATAGAGGAAATTTTAAAAGGCGAAGAAGCAAAGGAGATGCCAAAGAGTGTGAAAAAGGAGATCTATAGCGTAGTTAGGTGCCTAAGTGAAATGGTAGAGAAGTTGACAGTGCAGAACGCTTTCTTACTAGGAATTAAAGAAGGAATGAGTAGAGAAAGGAAACAAATAGAGAATGCGATAGAAGCTGTCTTAGATAGAAGAGAAAGTGGAAAAGTAGTGAAGCCAACGTTCGCACAAAAGGCAGCCGCTGACCCAGCGGCCCAAGTAGACAGAGTGTCAATTGCAGCTGGAAAGTCCAAAAAAGTTCCACAACTGGCAAAGGTTGTTATGATCAGAGCACCAGTTGTGAATGGGAAAGCAGAAGATAGCAATGAGGTTAAGAAGAAAGTCCTGGAGATGGTGGATCCAGTGAGAGAAAAGATTAAAGTTAGAGGAGTAAGAAGAATGAAGGAGGGGGGGTGTAATAATAGAAACGGAAACGGAAAATGATCTGAAGAAGATCCTAGAAAACAGTGTACTTAAAGAGAAGGGCTTTAATGTAACAAAAGCTAGTTCGGCAAACCCCAGACTGATAATCTACGATGTGCCTACTAGCCTAAACGAAGAGGAAATTGTTGAAGCTATAGTGGACCAAAACGATAGAATTCGAAGCGAAATAGGAGAAGAGGAATTTAAAGAGGGCTTTAAGCTTAGGTTTAAAGTTGGCAAGAGAAGGGAAGAAGCGGCAAATTGGGTTGGAGAAGTAACACCGAGGATTAGAAAAGTCTTAAAGAATGAGGACAGAAGTAGAATCTTCATGGGCTGGAGCTCTTGCAAGGTGGATGATTTTGTTGCGGTTTCAAAATGCTACAAATGCCAGCTTTATGGTCATGTGCAAAAATTCTGTTTTGAGCAAGAAAGTACCTGCGCATACTGTTCAGGAAAAGGACATAAAGCAGAAGAGTGCCCAATAAGAGTTGCAAAAAGAGCACCTACCTGCCCGGCATGTAGAAGAGGGAAGAAACGAGCGGATCATGAAGGATGGGCACGTAACTGCCCAGCCTATAAAATGGCACTTGACAAGACTCTGAGCAAAACAGACTTCGGAAATGGCTAAAAACTTTTCCCTAAAGGTAATGCAAGTCAACGTGGGAGGAGGAAAGAAGGTAAGTGCCGAGATCCGCTCTTATATCTCAAAAGAAAAAATAGATTTAGCCCTAATACAGGAACCGTACAGTTATAAAGACAAAATTACGGGCTACGGATGTAGAACTACCATCATAACTGGCAATAAAAAGGGAGAAAAACCGGCTGCGGCGATAATCTGCTTCACAAAAGAGTGTACGGTAATGCGACTATCAAGGTTTAGTACAAGTCATTTGGTCTGCGCACAGGTGGTGAAGGCTGGATCTGAATTTTATGTGGTGTCTGGATACTTCCAGCATTCTCACCCGATTGAGAGATACTTGGATCAGCTGAAACCAATACTTGTAAGCCTTAGAGGTAAGAGAGTCTTGATCTGCATAGACGCGAACGCCAAATCTTATACATGGCACTCGAACCAGCTGGACGAAAAAGGTGAGAAACTAGAAGACTTCATGGGATTGATGGGCCTGTACTCCATTAACGAAGAAGGGCAGCCTAAGACATTCTCAACAGCGAATGGAGAGTCTAATATAGACGTCACTCTAGCAAGCCAATCATTAGTCGGAAGTATCATATCTTGGAAAGTAAAGAAAAATTGGGTATCTAGTGACCATAGGGTAATACTTACTGAAATTCGAACAGCTGGTTTGAGACGAACTCGAGAGAGAGGCAGAGAGAAAATGACGATGAGGTACAGTGTTGCAAAAGCTGACTGGAAAAAATTTGATGACCGGATGGTTGAGAATGCCGAAAAAATGACTCACGAGGTAAATTATGACAAGGAGGGAATAGTAACGCTAGCCAGAAACTTGAGAAAAGCCATAATTAAAACATGCGGCGAAACAATGCCTAAGCAAAAACAGATGCAGTATGAGACTTGTTGGTGGACGCCTGAACTCGACAAAATGAAGAAGAATATATATGCCGCGAGAAGGAAATATCAAAGAGAAAAAATAGATGCAAATAAACGAGAACAGTTGAAAACTGAATACAAAGAGAAAAGATCTGAATATAACAGAAGAACAAGGGAAGCTGCTTTGATGAGTTGGAAGAAGTTCGTGGAGAAAGAATCTAAAGATCCATGGGGCTTTTCATACAAGATAAGTTGTGGTAAAATTAGACAAAAACCAGCAATCGAATCAATAAATGTGGGAGACTCAGAGACAACGACGTGGGAAGAAACAGCTGAACTGCTACTGGATAACCTCTTCTGCTACGACACAGAAGAGGGAGAGACGGCACAACAAACCATTTTACGCGAAAAAATAAATGAGGAAATCCCGCTAACCGCGGATCCTGAGGTGCCATTCACGGCGGCGGAAGTCGCAAGAGTGATAAATAAAATGAAGAACGGCAAATCCCCAGGCTGGGACAGAATAGAGGTCATAGTTGTAAAGAGGGCGTGGACGTTGATCCAGGAAAGATTCCTGGAGCTGTTTAACGGGTGTCTAAAGTTCAGAGTCTTCCCTAAAGAGTGGAAGAAGTTCAAAGTAGTTACGCTACTAAAAGATAAAGATAAAGAAACCTCGGACACAGCATCATACAGACCAATTTGCTTACTCCCCATAATGGGGAAAGCATTGGAAGGATTAATTTTAGGCAGAATAGGGAAGAGAATTGATTCACAGCTTTCATCAGACCAATATGGATTCAGAAGCGGAAAATCCACAGAGGATGCAATTAACCAAATGTTGGACACCATAGAAAGAGTGGAAGAAAAACATGCTATGGGAATATTTTTGGATATAACAGGTGCCTTTAATAACCTGTGGTGGCCAAACGTTATTGACAGTCTAAAGAAAATGGAGTATTTGCCGGATATGGTCGGACTAATGCGAGACTATTTCCGTGGCAGATCGGTGGTGTTTGTAACAGAAAGCGGCTCAGTCATGCGGGTTATAAATAAAGGCTGCCCACAGGGTTCCCTGTTGGGTCCGGTTCTCTGGAATCTTGTATTTGATGGACTGATTGACGCACTAAAAAGAGCTGGCTTCAGGATCGTGGTATACGCTGACGATGGAGTAATAATTATAGTTGGAAACACGAGATCAGAGCTGGAAACGCAAGGACAACTTGCAATTGACATTGCAGACGGGTGGTGTGAAGAGCACAAAATGAGTCTGTCCGTCAAGAAAACCGTGCTGATGTTGCTGAAAGGGGACCTAAGCAGAGATCGAGCGCCAATAATAAAACTTCAGAGTCAAAACATGAAGATGGTCAAAGAAATTAAGTACTTGGGGATTCTTCTTAAGAGCGCAGTAAAGGCTCTGAGTGTCGATGGACACATTAAGAACGTAACAAAAAGAGCTCTAACATTGTTCAGCGCAATCAAAAAATTAGCAAAAAAGGAATGGGGGATTGGGTATAGATCGTTGGGAATAATATATAAGGGGTTGTTTGTCGCCATCGTGACCTATGGAATCGGAGCATGGGGCAGAAACGCAAGAGAGAAACATTGGACAGAACTCGCCTCTGCCCAAAGAAAAGCACTAATAATAGTAACCAGGGCATATAAAACGGTGTCAACTGCTGCTTTACCAGTAATAGCGGGAGTGTTACCTATTAAACTGGAGATCGAAAGAAGAATAATAGGATATAAAATCAGATCAAACCAAGGATTTGAAATTCAAGGAATTCGCTTTGACCCAGTGGTGGACGATGGCGAACTAGAAGAAGAACCAGCGGATCTACGTATGATTAGAGCGAGAATGCGACGATTTGTATACCAGAAATTGCTGGACAAGTGGCAGAATGAGTGGCAACAACAAGACAAGGTGACAAAAAGATTTATCCCGGATGTTAAGGAGAGAATATTGATGTCATGGTTGCAGATTGACCACTATGTGTGTCAATTTATAAGTGGACACGGAGATTTTGCCGAAAAGCTGAACAGTATGGGACTCAAAAATAATCCTGCTTGCGAGTGTGGAGAGAACGAGTCGAGCACACATGCCCTGATGGAGTGCCCCAGATGGACACAAAAGAGGGAGGAGCTCTTGTCCTCACTAGAGGACATCGAAGAGGAGGGGACACTGAAAGAGACGGAGCTGATACAAAAGGGAAATTTTAAAAGGTTCAAAAAGTTCGCTGCCGGAGTGTTGAAAGAAAAAGAGGAAGAATGGGAAACGGGCAAATGAAAGGAAAAATGAGGTAAATGGGGGTGGGAGGGTGGGAGGGAGGGAGGTGGGAGGGAGGGAGGAAGGGAGGGGATATATCAAGAGAGAGGAGAAAAAGCGGAGCTTAGCTCAGAGAAGCAGCCTCCACGAGGTTCCCCGCGGGTACTGCCCTTGGGAGCACCGAGCAATAAGTTGCTTGGTGCTAACAAGGGTTGCTAAACGCTTCTCTCCCATTATGGGCGCTCGGGTCTTCCGCTAGGATGTCACAGACTCTGAAGCGGTGATTTTTCCAAACTCCTCCCTCCTGGGATGATGCCGATGCTGAGTCATCGACATCATCGTAGGCAAGGTGGTGGTCTCGCTGAAAGTAAAAGTTTGAGCAAATAAAGGGGAAGTAGATTGAAGAAAGTAGAAGTCAAAAAGTAGCTTAAAGATTATAGTAGTTAATATAAGATCTTAGAAAAATGTTAGTAGAGTCAAAATTTCCAAAACTTTGTTACCTGTAAAATAGTAGTTAATAGTAAAAAGAAATAAAAGAAAATAAAGTAAGAGTAAACTATAAGACCTGTTGGTAAATCTTCGGACCAGGTACAACAGGATTTATAATTTGTTAGTAAATTAAAAATAAAGGTAAAATAAATCTCTTTGTTAAATCTCTTTGTAATTGGTCCTCTCAGATTCATTCTCAAAAGAACTTCAACTACCTCAGTAACCTCAAGGACTGGATCTACCATAGGCAGACCCCACATAGTCAGAAGATGCGCCTGGTGTAAATCTTCCAAAGCTGAAAGTCGATTTCCTAATTGGGCTATCAACCCAAACATTTCAGCCCAATGACCGAGTTCGAGTTGTCTTGGATTTCCGTCCATATTTTCATCTCTGAACGGCGGCGACCTCTGATATTGCCAAAAATCACGAAGGTTAGCTGAACTTGGTGCTCCCCTTAAGAATCCAGGATGTTCAACTTCGTTTGATGCCAAGGATTCGTGGATTATTTCTACGCTATTTGAAGTTAATGGACGCGATTCCTCAATGACACAATCTATAGAAGGTCTAATTCTTAGCGAACCTCCATTCAACAACCTGGGATTGACAACTTCTACCCTTGTGGAAGCTCCTACCACAACACTCTCGGATCCAGCAGCCATCATAAACAATATCCAGAAAATTTACAAAAATTAAAAATGTAGAAACACTCTAATAATACAAAGCTTACGCAATGTTTCAAACGTCCAGAGAATCTCGAATCGTTTAGGATACTGAGCTCAATCAACCAGATCATCTAGTTATCTTAAACGAATAAGGGTTTAGAGAGAAGGATGAGCGGACTCAATGGTTACCAAAAAGTAAACACCGTCGCATATATTAAAACATCAATAAGATCACGCATCACATAATGAAGATCCCATACCAGACGGAAACTTGATATAAACAACGCAGCTGCCCTCATGTCACAGCTTCTTCACTAAGGAATGTGTTTAACAAAACCATGGTTTTACTTACCTTCCAAACTACCTACCTTACATTTCTTCCATTTCTTTGACCCCGTTACAAGTTACAAACAACACAGCCACAAAATACAAACCTAAGGTCGTTATGTCTTATCAAAATTTTGTAAAATAATTGTCGCCTCAGCTGTCGAGTTTCATCGAGGACGATGACAATTTTAAGAGGGGAAGGCTGTTACGTTCGGGTTAAATTAAACATTTTTCTTTTATCTATATTAAGTGAATATAGAATAATTACCTAAAGGTAAACAATTTAGTTTTAATTAAACATAATAATTTAAATATCAAAACCTTAACTTAAGATTTAACACATGCAGATAATTTCCTAGCATGGTTGAACTAGAAGATAAAAATATTATCGCGTTCGGAAACTTGTGCAGCCTTTTCCTTGAGTCACGTATTTGGGATATTTACTTGATGGTTAGGATTGGAAGCGAGACATCATAAGCGCTAAAGCCCCAGCACCAAGGCTAATGTTTATATTCTGCAGTACGAAATGTTAAGAAACTTAGCAATTATTCTGAATGGGCACATACTCTGCCGTTTTGCGATTATCTTATACGTCGACGGAGACGGAACTTCTACTCTTTATCTAAAAATGACCCGAGTTGAGTTCAGACGCACTTTGTTAATATGACACCAATACAGAGTTCATTTCTATAAAGGTTGGAGGAGCTTGCATACTCCTTGATCAGATTTCTTTGCATCTTCAACCCGTGAAGATCGGTCTCTGTTCCCATCAGCGGGAACGCCTAAGTATACAGTGTTTCGAAATTTGGCTACTTGATCGACGTTATTTAAGGTCATACTTTAAACAAAAAAACAAGAGATCATCACAACCATTGCAAAAGAAACCCTTTTACTTTGGCGGTTGATGTAAAATTCTCGTCGGAGTTAAGGTACGACAGTTAAATCAACGAAGTTCGGTCGACGATAAGTGTTGATAAACAATTGTCGCAACACCGACAAATAAAATAAAGTTCTGCTACGCAAAGGTTATTTCACGTCCTTTCTGCGTATAGGGTAAGCGTATAATTTATGTATCTCTTTTCTTTCAATTTGTACCTTTTATTACTATTATTATTATATGTAATAAACTTCATTACTCCTACTTTCCTACTTATTTATTTTCCAATTCTTATCCTGGATTATCTTTATTTATTTAGAAATTAATTGAGAACAGCGCAATAACAGTTCCCATAGAGCTGAATACAGTAACTATCCCACTTAAATAAAATAAAACACAAGTCTTACCAGCTTGTGGAAAAGCACAATAACTCCGAATAAATATTAAATTCGACCACGCACTGTCAATATAACGTGACACTGATTCCGAATCTGAAATCAGTTTTTCAAAATTCAAAATGGCGGCTCCAATATGGTAAACAAATTTTTCAAACTTGTCGGATTCGTTTGAAACTTGTTACTCGGGAGTTTTTGGGGTAGCTGATTACGAATCTGGAATTAGTTTTTCAAAATTCAAAATGGCGGATCCAATATGGCGGACGAATTTATAAACATTTATTGAATTCTCTTAAAACTTGTTACTTAGGAGTTTTTCGGGTCGCTGATTACGAATCTAAAGTTCGATTTTCAAAATTCAAAATGGCGGATCCAATATGGCGGACGAATTTTTAAAAATTTATTGAATTCGCTTGAAACTTGTTACCCGGGGGTTTTGGGGTCGCTGATTCCGAATCTGAAGTTTGATTTTCAAAATTCAAAATGGCGGATCCAATATGGCGGACGAATTTATAAACATTTATTGAATTCTTTTAAAACTTGTTACTCTAAAGATTTCGGGGTCGCTGATTACGAATCTGAAGTTCGATTTTCAAAATTCAAAATGGCGGATACAATATATCGGCGGAATTTTAAAAAATTCCTTGAATTCGCTTGAAACTTGTTACTCAGGGATTTTTCGGGACGCTGATTAAGTATTTGATCTTAGATTTTGAAAATTCAATATGATGGATACAATATCATTTATGATTTTGTCAAAAAATTGTTGCATTTATATAAAACATTGTAGATGCAGTTTTTCTGAATGTTTTGTTTCAAATTTCTCGCTTTAGCGTTATCCAGAGCTAACGACGAGGACGTAGCAAGAATTTAGTTCCACTTTTTTTTTATAATTTTATAATTTTTTTTTGTTTTTATTATTTTATAATTTTTTTTTGTTTTTATAATTTTATTAATTTTTTTTTGTTTTATTAATTAATTTTTTTTAGTTGTATGTTTGTTCGTAATTCTGGTCATTATCTTCAATTTATTTCTAAGATTATTTATTTATGATATTCTGAAAAGCAATTACGTTCAAGCTGAAAACACAGAGGTACATTGCAGGTGCTACATTGCCATTTTGTAACTTTTCTTTCGTATTGTATCCATCATATTGAATTTTCAAAATCTAAAATCAAATACTGAATCAGCGTCCCGAAAAATCCCTGAGTAACAAGATTCAAGCGAATTCAAGGAATTTTTTAAAATTTCGCCGATATATTGGATCCGCCATTTTGAATTTTGAAAATCGAACTTCAGATTTGTAATCAGCGATCCCAAAAACATTAGAGTAACAAGTTTTAAGAGAATTTAATAAATGTTTATAAATTCGTCCGCCATATTGGATCCGCCATTTTGAATTTTTGAAAACTGACTTCGGATTCTTAATCAGCGACCCCAAAAACCCCCGAGTAACAAGTTTCAAGCGATTTCAAGGAATTTTCAAAATTTCGTCCGCCATATTGGATCCGCCATTTGAATTTTTAAAAACCAGTACGATATTCGTAATCAGCAACCCGAAAAACATTTTAGGTGTAATCCCCAGTTTAATATGTATTGTAGTTTACTGAGAATTACATTTATTCTAAAAAAAATGCTTTTTTTCAAGTTCATTTGTTTATAACATTTATTTTGTTAACAATAAACATTTATTTATTGCTTTGTTATGGCAAGGGATCTTCTGTAATACATTTTATTTACTTTCTGTCATTGAAACAAATGAAATAATGTTTGAAAAATGCAAAAAAGTGCAACGGAAAAGGTGACACTCTGGAGTGTCACTATGCCGCAAAGGATTAGGTAAACATTTATCCAAAAAAATTCATAGCATATGTCGTTCACCGCTGCATTTACCGAATGAACCAAATGTTTTTATTTAACAAAAACAAGGAAGTCAAGAAATATCATTTGATTTTAACAAAAATACACAGTTATCTGATTGTTTTAATTTAAATAAACGTAATGCTAATGCTCATAAATTTTTTTATACTGAAATTCCACAATATTACAGATGGGATAAAAAGGAATGTGAGTGGATCAAGAGAAGTAATAAAGAGAAAGTGATAGGAACAATGTATTCTGTTAATACAAGTGATATAGAATTGTTTCATCTTAGATGGTTACTCTTTACAGTAAAAAGTGCAATTTCATATGAATCATTAAGAACTGTTGATGGAGTAATTCATCAGAGTTTTACGTCTGCTTGTTTAGTATTAGGACTTATTGAAAATGATCAGGAATGGAAAGAAACATTAGAGGAAGCTTCTTTGTGGATGATGCCTGATTCACTTTGTGAATTATTTGTAAGGATTTTAATTCACTGTCGTTCAATAAATGCAGGTGAACTTAGGAAACAGTTTAAAGCTCATATGTCAGAAGATTATGTCAGAGATTTTGATAATATAATAGCTGAAAATAAGGCATATATTAATATAAGAGAATTATTGTCTGAAGAAGGATATCACCTTCATGATTTTCCTGGATTAACCGATGTTGAAGATGAATGTGAGAATTTAGAAATTGATTTTTCTGTGAATTTTGACGAAGAAAGAGTCTAAGGCAAAGAAAGATAGAAAGATTGTTGTTGATTCTGTATTAAATGCAGTAAATAATTGTGGCAAAAAAACTTGTCGTAAATTATATGTGGATGGTTCTGGAGGATCTAGCAAGACATTTATGTACATAACTTTGTGAAGGTTTGGTTTTAAAAGTTGTAATGTCTTTATTTGGGATGAAGCTCCAGTGACACCAAGGTATGCTTTAGAAATTATGGATAGAACATTGAGAAACATCATGCAAATCGATACTCCTTTTAGTGGTAAAATAATCATTTTAGGAGGTGATTTTAGACAAGTTTTACCAATAAAAGAAAGAGGTACAAAATATTAAATTATGATCTTGTTTATTAAAAAGAGTAAATTGTGAAAGAAATATTTAATATTTACATTATCTGAAAACATGCGAGCTTTACCAGAAGAAACAGAGTTTATAGATTTTCTGTTAGAAATAGGAAATAGTACAAATAATGATGTTAAAGATTGTGTTCATTTACTACAAAGAATTATTGAAAAAGGAAATGTTGATATTGCAAGAAATACGTATGAACACTTGATTAAAGAGAAAAAAATTTCAAGAATTGTCATTTTATACTATTTTGGCACCTAGAAATATTAATGTTAATGACACTAACAAACAAAATGTATTGTTATTAGATAACGATAAAGAAAAAGTATATAAAAGTATTAAGTGTATAGATAATTCTGATAATGTTAATAATCATAATGTTATGTTACCAGAATATGTAAACACTTTATCGCCAACTGGTTTACCACTACATTTATTCCATTTGAGAATACATTCAGTTGTAATGTTAATTAGAAACCTTAGCATTAATAAATGTTTATGTAACGGAACAAGATTATCGATGTTAGATTTACCAAATCATGTAATTAAAGCTGAAATATTGACTGGAGATAAGTGTGAGAATATTGTATTTATACATCGTATATTATTATATTGTGAGAATTTTTATCCTTTTACATTCAAGAGAAGACAAATTCCAATCAAACTAGCCTTCGCTAATACTATTAATAAATATTAAGGACAGACATTTCATAAAATTGCAATTGATTTAAGAAAATATATAATTAATCAGGGTCAATTGTATGTATCATTGTCAAAGGTTCGCTCTTTTGATTTAGTTAAACTATATCTAGGTAATCAAAGAAGTGAAAAATATATTAAGAATTATGTTTCTAAAGAAATTTTTTAATAGGTTTAATATAATTATGAAATATATTGTTATATTGTCATGAAATTTAAATATAAGTTTCTATATTACAGTTAACATTACTTTTTGTATAGCTCATTTAGAATGTATTTTCGACTTTAATTAAAGATTAAAATTTAATACATTTAAAATTTTAAATTTCAAAAAAAGAAAATAATTTAACATTACGTTTTTAATTATAATTATGAATAATTAAAAACATTCCTGTTTCTAAACAACTTAATTAATTAAAAAATAGTCATAGGGTATGTCGAGGAGGGATAGATCATGAGGAGAGATAGATTACTTCTCGACATTTTGAATCTCTTTCACTTATAGGTCTGGTTATTTGTCAGTTAGCATGTCATGATACATAGACTAAGAGTTCAAAAGGTCTTTTCATTACCAAGTTTATTTAGAAAGCAAAAGGACAAGCACTTTTTTATTTGTTAAAAAAATACTCCAATCTTTTTATCGCGTGTTATTGCAAGGTAAGTATATTATGTAATAAAACATGATTCCAAAACTTATTTTAATTTATCGCGCACCTTACTTTTTGTGGATGTTTGAAGAGAGATGGTTCACTACTCTATAAATATATGACTAAGTAAAACATAACTTTTTTTAATGAATGTACAATTTTTTAATTTATGAATAAGTAAAATTTTCATTTAGCAATAAGTGATATTTTCACTTTTCTTAGATATATATATATATATTGTGTTTTTCCTTTTTATATTTCGTCTTAGTTCACAAACAGTTTTGGTATGTGCTTCCTTGTACCAACGTTCAACGCAAGCTTGCAAGCATGTAATTGGAAGATAAAATCACGGATACGTTAAACTTTGCGTCGCTGGTGTTTACGGTATTTCCCTCAGAAAGTACTTGAAGCTTAGGGGTGGTAAACCATATTTGGAAGAAAAACGTATTCTATTTTTTCTTTGAAATTAATTAATTAATCACATTTTAGTAAAATTTAGTAAATTTTTAGTAATTTTAACAAATTTGTAAATATATGTAGTGAATATTGAGTGTCCAAAATTGATTTTAAGTCAAAGTGTTTACATAACCTAAATTTTAAAAATTTGATGAAATCGATTTAATTGTTTATGGAGTAAAATAAATTGATCCATAACAGATAAAGAATAAGAGGAACCTATTTATGCAAAATAATTGTTTATTTTTACATGTTCTTTGTTTATTTATATTGTTTGAAAAAATTAAATTTTTTTCTATTCCGTCATTAAATAAAACATTCCTGTCAATAGATGTTTATAGCCATAAAGTTTCAAAATTTTCTTTCATAATTAATATAATCAAGGCATCATACATGTTTTTTTTGCTCAATTCGCTTGGTCCTAGGAGACGAAAAACACATTTAGGGCTCAAAGATGGTTAGTTCACACCCCTGTTTTGGTAAAAACATACATACATTAAGCTTACGAAATCTAAAATTCCTTCACAATGTTCGCCTTTCAACCAATAACGGTTTTCAAAACTGTGTTGTAGCTAAAAGTTATTTCAAATAGAGGTTGTCTAATTCCTGAGCTCCAATCGATTTCGCAGCCCTATTTAAAAACCTTAGGTAGTATCTGATGTAGGATCTTAGGTAAGATCTTACCTAGTAACATATGTTAGTTCTTATGTGATTTCTTAGGTAAGAAATTACCTAAGATCTTACGTGTGCATTTGGCAAAAGGTCTTACGTTAGTTCTTATGTAATTTCTTAGGTAAGTTCTTATGTAAGTTCTTATGTTCTGCAATGAAAATAAAAAAATTAAATTTTTATATTTTTAATTTTAAAAAATGTTATTTTTATAAATTAAGTTAATTTTATTTGTCTTTTTTTTAAATTTAATTTTTAGACATTTTTCAAAATGTCTAAAAAAATATATTTAACAACTTATGAATCATAAAGTCATTCATAACCATTCATAATAGTTTAACGCCCTTTTATTTTTTGTTAAAGGAAAGATGACTTGTAATCTTGTCCTTTTAAAATGTTAATTTCTCGATCCTCTTTATAACCGAAGAGTTCAATGTCATTTGTGAGGAAACATGATGGCAGCCCTCCGACGGCGAGCCGAAGAAACAACGTGGCGGGATTATTGTGTTTCAAACCGTTCCACATGTAGGGTGTATACGTCACGATATTTTGTTTACATTGTGCAAAGTTTCAACTAGAAGGTTATAAATTGTTTAAATTAAACATTTTTCAATAAAGTGAGGCACCTTACATAATTTCAAGATGCGAGGAGGACGAAAATTAAGCAAATATTTACATGACAGTTATAACATGGTAAGTTTTTATAAATTAATTGTGTTTAAGCATTTTTATGAAAGTAAGGTTATTGTTTTTAAATATATTATATTTCATTTAAATAATAATACAAATTTGTTTAAATTATTTATAATTAAACTTTAAAAGGATATTTTTTATTAAATTACAGTTTTGAATATGTAAGTGTTTCAATATTATTGTCAGAAATTTTTTTTTAAAAATATATGTTACTAAAGAATTTCATTTATTATTTTTAAAAATGTTTTGTATGATATAAAATTTTCATTATTTAGAGTATATACTTTTGAAATGAAATTAATAAAATATCATCATCATTATTTTAAGCATTAAGCTAAATCGTATAATCTATTGATAAATGCCAATTATTTTTAAATACCTAACCTCCATGATTAGTAATTTTAATACTTTCTTTATTAAACGTATAATTTAATTTTTAAAAATCAAATCTATAATTATAAAACATAATGAACTTAATAGTTCGTTAATTTATTTTTAAATTATAAATTATTTTATTGATTATTACAATAAGTAAAATTATAAATTAATATAATAAACATGATTGCTATTTATCCTACCCTAATATATAAAATATGAGTATAAATAACTAATTAAAAGAAGGATTTCATAGTTTCTTAATTAATAACAGTAATTTTATTCAATAACTACAAATATTCAGGTTTACATTTAGTTTTATAATAGCATAAATTACATTTTGTATTTAACTTTAAACTAGACAGTAGACAATTTAACTATAAATAGTAAAATAAACTACAACTAGTTCTAATTTAACTATAAACTAAACAATGTTTTATTAAAATAGTTTATCACATTATCGTTGTTTCTAAAACTATTCTTATTAAATCCATGAATGCTAAAATAAATTTGAATTGGAAAGAACCGTAATAAATAATAAATAATTTTTATTTTTTACAGAAAATCTTGCAAACAAATTTCCATTCTAAAGAAATTTTTCATCAGATGCTGTAGACTTATTAATATTTTAAAGATAAAGCTTCAAATCATAATGATATTACCTTCGGATTCTTATGTGCACCTTTGTCAACAGTGATAATATTTTGAGGTAATAATTGAAAACTATGAAACATATTTAAAAAAAATAGCATGGGAGATTAATGTAAATAGTGATAATAATTATAAGAATAATAATATTAGGCAATTAATATTGTTTAATTATTCTGCAGGAAGTCAATAAAAAAAGAAAGGTCACAGGACGTAGGATTAATCAGCTGCTTTGATTAACAATTTCTCCATTATCAAGAGCTGAAACCACCACAGCAGCATATCAAAAAGCAACTAAGTAAAACTATTAAAAATTACAATTTTACAAAACTATACTGGAGTGTAATTAAATTTCTTTTATTTTAAATGTAACTTTATTAATCAATGCTGCATATTAAAAGCACATGCTTCAATTTAATACAATATCACATTTTCTTACACTTTCCAATAGTGAAAATTTTTTAAAAATTCCAATTTATGAAGAATAAATTTATTAAAATTAAATTAAATTAATTTTGTCTCACATTCCAAATTCAAAAGAATATCTGTTCAGTAACTAACGTTTTTCGTTTTCCAAAAATCAAATATAATTATTTTTGCTTCTTAACAATAGATTTTTCAATTTTAAACTTTTAAACAAGTTTTTAATCCTTTTCTCAGTAAAAAGTTATTTAATATTACAATAAACAAAACTGCATTTCCCGGGAATGAACTTATTTCGACTTTTAAATCATGAATTTTTTTACTTTGTTTTTTTATGAACACATAATTCAATTTACCACATACAAACAAGTTTATTATATTTTTCTGGGTGAAAATGTTTTCGAAATTTTAAATTACAAAATTTTGTTTTTAGCAATTATTTTTTGGTTGTTCTTAATTCTTAGATAATTATTTTTGCTTTTTTAATACAAGTTTAAAATCTCTGTTAGAAAAAATTTATTTTGTATTAAAATATAAACCACACTATACAGCCCGGTAATTAATTTTTTTCGACTTCTAAACCTCGAAATTGGTGTTTTTTTGACTTATGTATTTAAAATTGCAATTTACATAGGTATGTAATGAGGTATTATAGAAATGGAACCAAGTTTCTTTAAATTTTGCTCTAAAATTAACTTTTTAAAAAATAAGCTGATTTTTGGAGAATTAAAAAAATTAATTTTAAGGCAAAATTTAAACAAACTTGGATCAGAGAGATCTTCTTAGCGATATTTTAAGTAGTTCCACAAAGTTTAATGTAAAAAAATTATTATTTTAAGAGAAAGTTTACGGACAAATTTTGCCTATACTAGTGACGTCATTTTTCATGGTCTACCAGAGCAGAAATAAATATTAAATAAATAAATTACTAATACTAACTCTTCCCTAAGTAGAAGCAAAGTTATCTTCCCTAAGTTTTTAATTGGGGAAGATATAGAAACTCGTTTGTATGTTATAAATTGAAATATGTGCTTTTATGAGTCGGAAAAAACAAATTTTGAGGTATTTAAAATCGAAAAAAATTAATTACCGGTCTGTATAATTTGGTTCGTATTTAAATATAATTTAATTTTTACTAACATAGAGATTATAAACTTGTATGTAAATGTGTTTGTTTGTATGTGATAAATTGAATTATATGATTATAAAGAAAACAAAATAATAAATTTCATGTTGTAAACATGGAAAAAGGTTTATTCCCGGGTAGTGCAGTTTTGTTCATTACAGTATTAAAGAAATTTTTTTAAGAGCATTATTAAAAGCTAGTTTGAAAATAAAAAATTAAATAATTTGTTTTTAAGATGCAAAAATAATTATTTACATAATTTTAAAAACGAATAAAGTAAACTACAGCTCATTTTTTAGTAAATTAGAAAGTCAGCTAAATTTTTACTTATAAAAGGATAAAAAAATTGGTTTGTATGTGGGAAATTAATTTATGTTTTTCTTGAAGCTAAAGATGATTAATTATGAATGTTAATAGATATTATTCAAATTAGAAAAGAATAAGAAGTTGGTTTGTATGTGAGAAAATGAATTACCTTTTTCTAAGAGTCAAAAATTATTAATTAGGTATTTTTGAAAACGACAAAAATAAGATATCGGGCCAAATAATTTTGTAAATTGGAATTTTATTTTATAAATTTATGCTATCGATAAGATAAAGAAAATGTAGGAATGTTTTAAGTAAAAGCATGGGTTTTTAATATCCAAAATGATTAATCACGTTATTTAAAAAAAAAACAAATTATTAACTGTCCAGTATAACTATGCAAAATTGAAATTTTAATTAAATTCTTACTTAAAAACGAATTAGAAACTTTATTGTATATAAGAAGCTAAGCTTTTTTAGAAAGTCAAATAACACTAATTAGGTGTTTTAAAAAAAAAACTGTAATTACTGGACAGTAAAAAACGAAAATTTATTTCCCGGGAAATGCAGTTTTGTTTATTGTAATATTAAATAAGTTTTAACTAAGAGAAGGATTAAAAACGTGTTTAAAAGTTTTAAATTGAAAAATCTGTTGGTAAAAAGCAAAAATACTTATATTTGATTTTTGGAAAACGAAAAAAGTTAGTTCCTGAACAGTTATTGTTTCCAATTTGGAATGTAAGTCATTTTTCATCTTAGAGAAAAACAAAAAGTTTGTTTATATGTAAGAATATAAATAATATATATTTATAAGAGACAAAAATAATTAATTAGCAATTTTTCGAAATAATAAAAATTAGGTTCCAGGACAAAATCTTATTAAATTGGAATTTTTAAAAAATTTTCACTATTGGAAAGAGTAAGAAAATGTGATATTGTATTAAATTGAAGCATGTGCTTTTAATATACAGCATTGATTAATAAAGTTACATTTAAAATAAAAGAAATTTAATTACACTCCAGTATAGTTTTGTAAAATTGTAATTTTTAATAGTTTTACTTAGTTGCTTTTTGATATGCTGCTGTGGTGGTTTCAGCTCTTGATAATGGAGAAATTGTTAATCAAAGCAGCTGATTAATCCTACGTCCTGTGACCTTTCTTTTTTTATTGACTTCCTGCAGAATAATTAAACAATATTAATTGCCTAATATTATTATTCTTATAATTATTATCACTATTTACATTAATCTCCCATGCTATTTTTTTTAAATATGTTTCATAGTTTTCAATTATTACCTCAAAATATTATCACTGTTGACAAAGGTGCACATAAGAATCCGAAGGTAATATCATTATGATTTGAAGCTTTATCTTTAAAATATTAATAAGTCTACAGCATCTGATGAAAAATTTCTTTAGAATGGAAATTTGTTTGCAAGATTTTCTGTAAAAAATAAAAATTATTTATTATTTATTACGGTTCTTTCCAATTCAAATTTATTTTAGCATTCATGGATTTAATAAGAATAGTTTTAGAAACAACGATAATGTGATAAACTATTTTAATAAAACATTGTTTAGTTTATAGTTAAATTAGAACTAGTTGTAGTTTATTTTACTATTTATAGTTAAATTGTCTACTGTCTAGTTTAAAGTTAAATACAAAATGTAATTTATGCTATTATAAAACTAAATGTAAACCTGAATATTTGTAGTTATTGAATAAAATTACTGTTATTAATTAAGAAACTATGAAATCCTTCTTTTAATTAGTTATTTATACTCATATTTTATATATTAGGGTAGGATAAATAGCAATCATGTTTATTATATTAATTTATAATTTTACTTATTGTAATAATCAATAAAATAATTTATAATTTAAAAATAAATTAACGAACTATTAAGTTCATTATGTTTTATAATTATAGATTTGATTTTTAAAAATTAAATTATACGTTTAATAAAGAAAGTATTAAAATTACTAATCATGGAGGTTAGGTATTTAAAAATAATTGGCATTTATCAATAGATTATACGATTTAGCTTAATGCTTAAAATAATGATGATGATATTTTATTAATTTCATTTCAAAAGTATATACTCTAAATAATGAAAATTTTATATCATACAAAACATTTTTAAAAATAATAAATGAAATTCTTTAGTAACATATATTTTTAAAAAAAAATTTCTGACAATAATATTGAAACACTTACATATTCAAAACTGTAATTTAATAAAAAATATCCTTTTAAAGTTTAATTATAAATAATTTAAACAAATTTGTATTATTATTTAAATGAAATATAATATATTTAAAAACAATAACCTTACTTTCATAAAAATGCTTAAATACAATTAATTTATAAAAACTTACCATGTTATAACTGTCATGTAAATATTTGCTTAATTTTCGTCCTCCTCGCATCTTGAAATTATGTAAGGTGCCTCACTTTATTGAAAAATGTTTAATTTAAACAATTTATAACCTTCTAGTTGAAACTTTGCACAATGTAAACAAAATATCGTGACGTATACACCCTACATGTGGAACGGTTTGAAACACAATAATCCCGCCACGTTGTTTCTTCGGCTCGCCGTCGGAGGGCTGCCATCATGTTTCCTCACAAATGACATTGAACTCTTCGGTTATAAAGAGGATCGAGAAATTAACATTTTAAAAGGACAAGATTACAAGTCATCTTTCCTTTAACAAAAAATAAAAGGGCGTTAAACTATTATGAATGGTTATGAATGACTTTATGATTCATAAGTTGTTAAATATATTTTTTTAGACATTTTGAAAAATGTCTAAAAATTAAATTTAAAAAAAAGACAAATAAAATTAACTTAATTTATAAAAATAACATTTTTTAAAATTAAAAATATAAAAATTTAATTTTTTCATTTTCATTGCAGAACATAAGAACTTACATAAGAACTTACCTAAGAAATTACATAAGAACTAACGTAAGACCTTTTGCCAAATGCACACGTAAGATCTTAGGTAATTTCTTACCTAAGAAATCACATAAGAACTAACATATGTTACTAGGTAAGATCTTACCTAAGATCCTACATCAGATCCTACCTAAGGTTTTTAAATAGGGAGCGAAATACCATAAACAAAATATTCTCAAATATTTTATAAAATTACTTTCATTGGATCGCATGTATTACCTCCAAAACCTAATTGACTGAACTTATAATTGACCGAACTTATAATTGCCTGAAATTTAATTATCCGAATTCGTAATTCTCTTAATTTGCATTTGTCAGAATTTGTAATTATCAGAACTTGCATTTGTCCTAACTTTTAACTTCCCGAAATTGTATTTGTCATAAATTTAAAATTACTCAACTCGCATTTGCGATTTGCATTTCTTAAAATTTTCAACTTCTCGAAATCGTATTTTATTTATTTATTGAAGTTCCTAGGGCTAAAGTATTGGTTGGTACTTTTACACTCCAAACTTGTGGTTGCATTTGTCCGAACACTAAAGGACCCCGCACAGGCTTCATGGGAAAAAAATTTTCGGTCAAATTTTTTTAAACTTTGCAGTTTTGTAGCTCATAATCTCCTGAACAAAAGATCCTAATAGCAAAACCTCCAAAACTAAAAAGTTTTTTGGCTACATCATGTCAAGCCATAAAAAATGAGTCATAAATAATTAAGAATTTCAACGATTGCTTCAAGTTCAAAACTCAATTAAGGCTCATGGCTTAAAGCTTAAGGATTATTTTTGGCTCAAGGCCCAATTATGGCTCAAAGATTGATTATGGCTCAGGCTTTATTATGCCCAAGACTCGATTTTGGATCAAGGATCAATTATGGCTTAAGGCTTGAATATGGCTTAAAGATTGATTATAACTTATAAATGGATTAAGGCTTAAGGCTTGATTGGCTTCAGGTTTGATAATGTCCAAAACTCGCTTTTGGCTCAGGGATCAATTATGGCTTAAGGCTTGAATATGGCTTAAAGATTGATTATGGCTTATAAATGGATTAAGGCTTAAGGCTTGATTGGCTTCAGGCTTGATTATGTCCAAAGCTCGCTTTTGGCTCAGGGATCAGTTACGGCTAAAGGCTTGAATATGGCTTAAAGATTGATTATGGCTTATAAATGGATTAAGGCTTGAGGCTTGATTAACTTCAGGCTTGATTATGTCTAAAACTCGCTTTTAGCTCAGGGATCAGTTATGGCTTAAGGCTTGAATATGGCTCAAAGATTAATTATGGCTTATGGATCGATTATGGCTTAAGGCTTGATTGGCTTCAGGCTTAATTATGCCCAAGACTCGATTTTGGCTTAAGGATCAGTGATGGCTCAAGGCTAAACTATGGCTCAAAAATTGATTATGGCTTATGGATGGATTAAGGCCTAAGGCTTGATTGACTTCAGGCTTGAATATGCCTAAAAGTCGCTTTTGGCTCAGGGATCAATTATGCTTTAAGGCTTGAATATGGCTTAAAGATTGATTATGGATTATGAATGGATTAAGGCTTAAGGCTTGTATTCGCTTTAGGCTTGAAAATGTCCAAAACTCGTCTTAGGCTCGAGAATCAATCATATGCTCAATTCTTAATTATGGCTCAACGATTGATTATAATTTGAGGATAAATATGGCTTAGAAATTGTATTGGCTTCAGGCCTCATTATGTTCAATACTCGCTTTTTCTCAAGGGATCAATTATGGCTCAAGGCTTAATTATAGCTCAAAGATTAATTTTGGCTTATGAATCGATTAAGGCTTTAATATTGTATTGGCTTCGGCTTCATTATGCCCAAGACTAGATTTTGGCACAAGGAACAATTATGGCTCAAGGCTCAACTATGGCCCAAAGATTGATTATGGCTTATAGATGGATTAAGGCTTAAGGATTGATTAGCTTTAGGCTTGATTATGCCCAAGACTCCATTTTGTGTCAAGGATCAATTATGGCTCAAGGCTTAACTATCACTTAACGATTGATTATAGCTAATTGATGGATTAAGTCTTAGGCTTGTAATGGCTTCAGGCTTGATTATGTCTATAAGCCATAATCAATCTTTGAGCAATTGTTGAGCCTTGAGCCATAATTGATCCTTGAGTCAAACGGGAGTCTTGAACATAATCAATCATGAAGCCAATCAAGCCTTAAGCCTTAATCGATCCATAAGCCATAATTATTCTTTGAGCCATAATTAAGCCTTAAGCCATAGTTGACCGTTGAGCCAAAAGCGAGTTTTGAACATAATCAAACCTGAAGTCAATCAAGCCTTAAGCCTTAGTCAAGTTATAAGCCATAATTAATCTTTAAGCCATATTCAAGCCTTAGGCATAATTAATCCCTGAGCCAAAAGCGAGTTTTGGACATAATCAAGCCTCAAACCTTAATCCATTTATAAGCCATAATCAATCTTTAAATCATAATTGAGCCTTAAGCCATTGTTGACCGCTGAGCCAAAAGCGAGATTTGGACATAATCAAACTTAAAGCCAATCAAGCCTTAAGCTTTAATCTATTTATAAGCCGTAATCAATCTTTAAAACATAATTTAGCCATAAGCCATTGTTGACCGCTGAGCCAAAAGCGAGTTTTGGACATAATCGATCCTGAAGCCAATCAAGCCTTAAGCCTTAATCTATTTATAAGCCATAATCAATCTTTAAACCATAATTTAGCCTTAAGCCATTGTTGACCGCTGAGCCAATAGCGAGTCTTGGGCATCATCAAGCCTGAAGTCAATCAAGCGTTAAGCGCTAATCCATTTATAAGCCATAATCAATCTTTAAGCCATATTCAAGCCTGAAGCCACAATTGATCTCTATGCCAAAAGCGAGTTTTGCACATAATCGAGCCTAAAGCCAATCAAGCTTTAAGCTTTAATCCATTTATAAGCTATAATTAATCTTTAAGCCATATTCAAGCCTTAATCCATAATAATTGATCCCTGAGCCAAAAGCGAGTTTTGGACATAATCAAGCCTGAAGCCAATCAAGCCTTAAGCCCTAATCCATTTATAAGCCATAATCAAACTTTAAGCCATATTAAAGCCTTAAGCCATAACTGATCCCTGAGCTAAAAGCGAGTTTTGGACTTTATCAAGCCTGAAGCCAATCAAGCCGAAAGCCTTAATCAATCCATAATCTATAAATTATCTTTGAGCCATAGTTGAGCCTTGAGCCATAATTGATCCTTGATCCAAAATCGAGTCTTGGGCATAATAAAGCCTGAGCCATAATCAATCTTTGAGCCATAGTAGGACCTTGAGCCAAAAATAATCCTTGAGCTTTAAGCAATGAGCCTTCAGTGAGTCTTGGTCTTGAAGCAATTGTCGAAATTCTTAATTATTGATGACTTATTTTTTATGGCTCGACATGATGTAGCCAAAAAACTATTGAGTTTTGGAGGTTTTGCTATTAGGATCTTTTGTTCAGAAGATTATGAGCTACAAAACTGCAAAGTTTAAAAAAATTTGACCGAAAATTTTTTTCCCATGAAGCCTGTGCGGGGTCCTTTGCATTTTTTCCAATCTTTCAAATCACCGAACTCGTATTCAGCAAAATATTAAACTACCCACATTTAGATCTGTAAGAACTTCTAAATCCCTGAATTTCCATTTGTCTGAACTTTAAAATAACCAAACTTACATTTGTTAAAATTTTGAAACACCCGAATTTGCATTTGTCCAAACTTTGAAATCACTGAACTCACGTTTGGTTGAATTTTAAAATCTCCGAATTTGCATTTGACTGAACTTTTAAATGACCGAACTTGCATTTATTCGAACTTTCAAATTACCAAACTTGCATTTGTCATATATTACATCGATCTATCTTCAATAAGATAGAGTGGAGCTGTAAATACTTTTGTCAAAAATACATCTCAAAAATCTACACGCGCTCGAGAAACCAGTAATTACTCACGCGAGGTCGCGCTGTTCGAGCGCGCGCGGGTATTGGAGATGTATTTTTGACAAAAGTATTTAGAGTTCTACTCTGATTTTTACATATTTTATAGGAAAAAGTCAAGCTTTCCATTGAGATAGGTTAAAATTTTTTTAAAAAATCCGACTTCAAGATACATTCAAATTAACACTTTAACCTTGAATTTCAAGGTCGAAATTTCTTTAAAAAAAAACATTTATCATAATCGAATAGCCTGTAAAAAAAGCTTTAAAAATTACTATATATATCTTAACTTTTATGCAATCTACTTAGAAATATAATAAATTTAAAAAATTCAAAATTTTAAAACTGTGTAACTCAAAAACAATTTCATGGAATTTAAAAATATTTGATACCGTCAAATGGGGTAACTTCGGACAGTAGGCTAACTTCGGACACTTGTATATTTCTGTAAATATTTTGTATTTCCATTCTATCAAATAGTTATTATAAGGAATGAGCATTTCTTACGTTTTACTGAACATTCAAGGAACATAATATTACAGTTGACATATGAAAATAATCAAAGAATTTCAAGAAAAAAATTAATTTAGTTAGGAGATATTTTTGGAGGTTATTACAGTTTGTGAAAAAAATCTTATTTATAAACGGATATATGTAAGGTTAGTGTTATTTCTTTTTTAAAATTTAATCTACTGTTCATTAACATAAAAGTCACACTAATTTCAATAAATAAAATTAATAAATTATTTCGGAAATGAGTTTTATTTGAGAAAATCTAATTTTGTAGGGTAACTTCGGACATAGGATAAATATATAAATCAGGTGGAAAAATTCGCAAATCCTTCTATTATTTGGATAGCACTATTCAAACAGCTCTTTCCAAGAAATTGAGCTTTCGAAAATCATCTGATAAATAAAATATACCCAGAAATAGAATGAGCGATCACTTGGAAATTTAAACTGTCAAAAAACATGGTAGTCTAACAGTTTTCAGTGTTGAAGATAAAAATTACCTTTTGGAAGCCTTACTTTTATGCTCAAAATGGAGAATAGCTCCTTATTAGAACAAAAATACTTTAATAATATAATTATTTCAAAATATCTTTAAGTTATTCAAAAAATTATAAAGTGTCCGAAGTTACCCCACTTTGGAGGCTAACTCCGGACATTTGTTTTTCCCATCAGAGTAAATAACTAAGTTATATGCTAGGTTATATTTGTCTTTTACTTCAATTTCACATTCGTACACAAAAAAATAATGAAGTCAAAATATTATTATGTGCACAGAACACTAAAATATCATCATGCATCCAGTCTTAAATCCCCTAAAACACACTCTAAATTGTCTTCCACAATCGAAAACTAAATGTGGAAATAAACTTAAGTTCTGACGACGCGACGCGACGCGATACAATTGTTACTGAAACTGATTGCGCATGTGCAAATACGATATAGAGGATATTCCTCTACTTTTGATTGGATGTTTCCTATCGAAAGTAGTGGATTACTCTCAACATAAAATTAAACCGTGATAGTCGTCTTCTAATATTTTTCCTCTTCAAAACAGAGGAAAATACTTTTGGTTATAGTATAATTAGCTCATTTTGAGTAAAAAACTCAAAAGGATTTTATGATAGAAATGTTTCACTCAAATGAAGAGGATTTTTTTTCGGTTTAACTCTTATTCAGTTCTCCAATTCACGCCAATGTAATTATTTATTGTTAACTACACAAAAGTAGTCAAATTTACTACACATAAAAAGATTTTATTAATAAAATGTGTAGTCCTTCTTACTACTTTCTATTTAACTACCAACCCATAATTAATTCACTCATAATTTAACCACTAATTTTTAACGACATACAAATACTCAAATTAAATACATAAAGATGGTAAGACCAACTAAGAAAGTAGTCATACTTTTACTACCTTCCGGTCAACTACCAAGTGGTAGTTGAATTTCATAGCTACATTTTTTTAGTGTAAAAACAACAAGGTTAATAAGTAAATATAACAGAAATGGTCATTTCGTTCGAGGAGTACAGGTTAGTTAATGTAATCATTACAGATAGAATTTTTTAAGTGTAGTTTCAATACAAAATAATCGCTGATAATAGATATAAAAATGTCGTTGAAGCCTATCGAATCACTTTAAGTAGTAAAATCTACTACTTAAGTCTTAGTTGCTACGCTACAACTTTTACAATTCCAGTCAAATTAGCTTAAAAATTTCATTCTATCGACTACATTCTTAGTTCCTTTAACTATTTTTTAATAGTTAAAACAAACAGTTAAATTGAGTTGAGGACCTATTGAATTACAGAGAGTAGTTAAAAAGCAGTCAAATCTACTAGTATTTTTCAGTGTAAGAATTAAAATTTTGCAAGACATTTATTATACTTTGGGGGTGGGGGGCAAGCACCTGTGGCCCTCCCTGGATCCGCCGCTGAAAAACTCTCATAAAAAATATCCAAGTTTTTGGCGCTTGAAAAGAACCTCAATGTTGTTTGTAACTTGAATACATAAATAAAAGCTATTTTTAAAATGTTCATAACTTTATATTATTATTAGAATTTCTTAATTTTGTTTAACTTCTTAATGATTTCTTTTAAAAAGTAAACAATAAAATAGATTAAATATAATAGATATTCTTAAAATAGATATTCTTAAAATTTTTAGGAAAAAATAAATGTATCGTTTTTGCTACAAAAATTGAAAATCTTTCTGAAACACGGTAGTGAAAAATTTATCTTATTTTCTCCTATTCTTAAATTTGCTTGTTAAAGCCATTGTAATACAAAAAAGGAAAACTCAAAATTCATTAATTTTAAAATTGACTTTTGTGTACCTTCTATTGATTTTACCAACGACAACGAAGTTTTTAAAAACCAAAAATTATTTAGCCATGTAATTTATTTAACTTTTTCCAAACCACGTTTGTCATTATTAATTCAGGAAACATTTTCAAGGTCTCATTGAAATATTTGTGTTTGTTTTTGTTTGCATTCTACTTTACTGTTAATCAATGAATACACAATGTATGGATAATTTAAACTTATTTTAAAAACATAAAAAGCACATTCTTTTGACTTCAGAGATAAAAATTTCATTAACTTTCCGCAAAATGCTTATCAGCATTGTTTCGAAAACACACTGGTTGTATATTTTGAAACACCTGATATTGTTTGGAATACATGTATTATCTCTTTTGAATAAAAATGAACTTCGACTGCATAAATAGCGAAAACTCAATTTAAAAATCACATTATACATTATGTCTCATAAAAATATAGCTCTTACTGCTTTGTTTGTTGTCTGCATAATTATTTATGGTAAGGTGAATTTTATTTCTAAAATTTTTTTTTAACATGGAACATTTAAAATTAAGTTTTAACGTTGCTTTAGTAATTTCACGACTTACTTTATTATTAATGTTTCTGTCGTAAGATAAACTTAAAATGTAATGTAATTTGATACATATGAAATATGACTTATGTTAAAAATATATACTATATGAGGAGTACTTTTTCAAAAGTTGATAAATCCACATTTTGTTATTTTGAGAAAATTAAACAAATGCAGTTTTGCACCTAACCCCTAGAGTAAATTATAAAGTGGAAAAAATATACGAAATTATTTATATACGAATGTTTTTTGCACTTAAGGAGATTTATTTTTAATCAAAGTTTATAGTATTTAAGAAATTTAAAGGTTTTTGTAATTTATTCTAGGGAAGAAATAAAATTTTTTAATCATCTTGGTTAAGTCTAAGTTATTTTTAAATTGAAAATTCTTTGATAATAAATTTTTTTCTTGAATTTAACAGTGACAGATCGATTTGTAAGGTTTCTAATATGTTAAATTTGTGATTATCTCAACTTTTTTGGAAAATGGATTTATCAACTTTTTAAAAAATGCTCCTCATATATACTCTTTAAATCTAAATTAGTTAAAAACTACTATTTGAAGGGTGAAAAGTCGTTTACCATGCCAAATAATAATTTAGTAAAAAACTACTAATTTATTTAGTCAAAGTAATTTTAGGTTATGTGAAACTATTAAAAGAATTATTAGATTTCTATTTACTAATTACATTAGTTATTTTTTACTATTTAATAAATTAAATTTACTCTCTAAATTTCTTGGAGTGAGTTCTCACTTCACTAAGAGTGGAAATTGAGCCACTCCAATCAAGAGTGAGAAACCCACTCTAAAATAGAGTGAGATCTCACTCTTATAGAGTGAATTTTTCACTCCAAGCAAAAAGTTAACTCTCACTAATTTTGGAGCGAATTTCCACTCAAATTGGAGTTAAAGTTCACTCTTTAAGAGTAAGATCTCACTCTTTTAGAGTGGGTCTTTCACTCTGATTGGAGTGGCTCAATTTCCACACTTAGTGGAGTGAAAACTCACTCCAAGAAGTTGAGGGGAGGGGAGAATATATATAGGGGTGTGGGACCCAAGATGGACAGGACCTCAAGATGGACATTTTGTACAAAATTTTTGTTAAAGGTGACAGCACCTTATGCTTTTTGTCATTTTTGTTGTTTGTATAGACGAAGTTTTTGATGCACATTCAAAAAAAAAGAAAAAACAGTTTGTTTTTCTTCTACACATACCACGTGATTTTGTGTCTTATAAAGTTTTGTTACAGTTTTTTCTTAAGTTGGTAAAGTTATTTAAATTTGTGATTTAGAATAAGTATTTAACGTTATAATATTATTTATTTATCGTATAATAATATTCTAAAATGATTTTACTAATATTCTGTTTGTATACAAATTTTAACTGGGGATTAAAAAATGGTGTCATGTACCCTAAGATGGACAGGCGCAAAATCTCAATGTATTTATTTTCATATTTTCGATTTTACACTTTTTTCAATAATTTTTTGAGCCAATTAATTACAATTTTTTATTTTCCACCATAAAATATGTTATCGTAAGAGAATTTGATATATCGATATTTTTTTATATCATATTACTTTTTACTGTTAAGCTATTAAATTAAAGTTTTTAGAAATGTTATTTCCTGATAAATACAGTAAAATGATTAATAATTTGTATAAGAATTGTTACACAATGTTTATTTTTGTATTACTACATTTTTCAGAGACTTTTAAGTCTCTTTTTTTAGGTTAAATGGGATTAAGGATGAATGCATTTTAGGTTAAATGTTTTTAGGCTAAATACATTTTTAGTGTCAATGGATTTTAGGTTACATGGGATTTAGGTTAAATTTTGGCTGAATGCATTATAGGTGACAATGGATATAAGTTACATGGGAATTAGGTTAAATGATATTTTGGTTAAATAGGATTTAGGTTGAAAAAAGATATAAGGTAAATGGATTTTAGGCTAAATGCATTGTATGTAAAATAGGATTTACGTTAAATAAGATATAGGGTTAATGGGATTTAGGCTGAATGCATTTTAGGTTAAGTGGGTTTTAGGCTGAATGCATTTTAAGTTAAATGGGATTTAGTCTAAATGAATTTAAGGCTATATGGTTTAAGGCTCAGTGGGATTTATGGTAACTGGGTTTTATTAAATATTCATGCGTCTCCCACAAAGTTCGTAAATCTTTCATTAATATTTTCCAAGGATGCACAGACATTCGTTGGTCTTTATTTGGCGTTCATTATCTGCGCATGTGCACAATAAAAAGTTTGTGGATCCTTAAAAAACGTCAATCAAAGAGTTACGAACTTTTTGTCTATTTAAAAGTAGTAAACGAGTTGAGTCAATTTTAGTGAACTGTTTGGTTCCGTGTATGTTTGTGATTTCTTTACGACCTTTTAATTAGATTTAAGTGATATTTAAAGATTCAATAATAATTTTAAATTGAATTTTTAGGGTATTTTTGGTTATTTTTAAAGATAATTTATCTGATTTCCTAATTTTAAGTATATAAATACACAGATTAAGTAAGGACTACACTGAGAAAAATGGATGTTTACCCTTAATAGTGATGCACGACGATACGAGAAAATTTTTTTTTCGCTCGATGTCGTTCGGATTTACTGATTATGTTCAGGGCGATCATCTCGGACTCTCAATTGTCTTTTCCCGGATCGTTTCGTCTCAATTTTCGATCGATTTCGAGCGATCAGACGATAATTTCAGAATCATCAGCTGTCAAATGAAAATATGAAAACACGATGGATGATTTCACTGACTTTCTGACTTTTTCTGAAGTCTTTTAAGAAGCTCAAACTTGGCACATATTAAGGTTTGTACAAAACAGACATTATATTGAAATTTCAGGAGGCTAATTTGTTTAATTTCTAAAATATTAAAGTTTGAAATTGATTACAAAAGGGTATATTTTTTAAGAATTTAGATTTACTCTGAAGTTGGTTAGTTTAGCAATTATCAACTAAAAGTGATTTCATTTAAATTTAAAATCTTAATTAATATTCATTTCTAAATAATTATAAAAGAAATACATTATTTATTTAAGTAATATTTTTATTTTTTTATAATTTCTTAGAAAGTAATATTAATTAAGATTTTAAATTTAAATAAAATCGCTTTTAGTCGACAATTGCTAAACTAACGAACTTCTGAATATATCTAAATTTAAAAAAATAACCCCTTTTGTAATAAATTTCAAACTTCAATATTTTAGAAATTAAACAAATTACCCTCCTGAAATTTCAATATAATGTCTATTTTGTACAAACTTAAATATATAAAAAACTTTCGGAAAAAAGTAGTTATGTTGAAATATGGCAGTTTTCATGATCAATTTTAAATTCAATTTTCTTGTTCTTGTTCTTGTTCTTATTATTATTATTATTATTTTTAATCAGAAAGAATTAATCTGAATGAATCAATAAAACACATATTAATACTTTGTTTAGAAAAATTTTATTTAAGCCTATATATTTATTAATTTACATTAGTTTGAAATATGTCCCGAAGAAGCCATTATAACCTAATTATCACACCCTTATTTACGTTTTTAAAATAAACAATTTTGTATTTTAGAATAACTATTAATTTACATAAAATTTTTATTTCTTGAACTTAAATTAATTGCGTGTTACTTCAAAGTAAAAAATCAAAAATATATATTTTTTTCATTAAATAGAAGAATAATTTTTAAAATTAAAGAAATGATGTGCAAAATTTTTAAAAACGTCATTCACACACCTAAATTTTTACTGAATTTAAATAGACATTACAGAGAAAGAAATTAAATCATTATATAATAATAAAAAAAGGATGCCTTGGTTCATTCCATTTCAATTCAGACAGGCTATGTATGTTCAAGTCAGGGAATCATTTCCCATTGAAATATGTTATTTTTCAGAAACATTTATGTTATGTATAACAAATTATAAAATAAGAGTTACTCAAAAATTATTTTATAATTTGTTTTGTAGAAAAATAAAACAACGATTAATAAATATGCAAATTAATTGGAATTTAAATTAAAAAATCTAAAGAAACACTGTCTAATTTCAAATTTTTAAGAAATCATTATTTGTTAAATTAATTTTATATAGAATTCGTCAGTTTTTACACATTTAACATTTATTGCATTTCAGTGATATATTGAAACTTTGTTCTACTTGGTCGAGTCCATACCAAGTGATCACACCAATTTCAGTCATATTGAGTAATATTTACGAAATTGATATTTTGGGTTCCTTTAGGAGTAAAAAAAATAAATTTTAATTATTTTTAAAAAATTCAAAATATTTTCGAAAATATTTAAATTCAAAATTTTGAGTACTATTTTTTTTGTTTTATCATAACTTCTGTAATTTTGAAGCAATTGAGATCATTTTTTTTTAAATTACTCGTATTTAAATACTCTTTCAAGAAAAATTATAATAATTAAGAAATTGTTTATAATTCAATTTTTATTAAAAAAATTAAATTATTTATTTAAACAAAATCTAAAGTATATCATCGATCTTTTTCAAAAAATTCATAAAAATAGCCTACAATGTGCTTAAAAATTTAAGCCAAAGAAAAAGATGGTATGTATTATAGTTTTTGAGAAAAAAATTATTAAGTTATGCTAGCGCGGCGCAGACCGGTGTCACCGCTACTCAACGCGTAGTTCCGTAGTAACCGAAATGTATGTATATTATTACATAATATAAATACAGTTAATCGTCATGTTTATTTTTTTATTTTACAAATTGTGCTGTGCACAGAATTTGAAAAACTTTTTGTTTCAATTTTATTCTCAAGGGGTACGAAGGAATGAAATTTTTGTGTACCTTTAATGGTCATAGCTTGATTAAATCTTTCACTTAACAATTGTTTTTCAGCTTCATATTCTGCGTAATTAGATTAGCGGCAAATTTGAAATCTTTAAAATATTAAATATTGAATTTAATTATAGATATCAACACAAATTCATATAATTTTTTCTATTATGTGAACTTATAAGATTGATTTGAAATTTTTTTTTACAAACATTGATTAAAAATAGTTATTTATAATAATCTTCAAATTTCATTCATTAATTCAATCTGTCAACACCTGCGAAGTTTGTCAGTACTTCGCAGTACTGACAAATTTTATGTTTCATACTTTATGTTTCAAATTTTTAATCATTTTTCTCCTTATAAAATTTTGTCATCTTTTAAATTTATTATAGTTTTCATTTCTTTCAACTATTTTCAAACTATTTTTATCATTCTTTAAGGGGAGAGATAGGTGAAATTTTAACTCAACAAAATTTTTGATGCTCAGAGGTGTCATTTTTTTTCTTACATCAATTAAGATGTAGAATTATGGTATTACATAAAAATTAAAAAACAATATTTTTTTGGTCATTTTCGAAATTTTATTTTTCAAAATCCATACGATGGATTGTAGAAAATCATTTAAAAATCCCACAAAAAAATTGTCGATGGAAAAAATGAAAATTGTGAAAGAGGTTTAATTTTTAAAATTTAAGTTTTTCTTAGAATAAATTTCTCAAACTCCGCAAATTATTTGTTTCTCTATTTTTGACATTACCCCATAATTTTAGGTCTAAAATTGCATAACAAAAAAAAATTAACACCCCTGAACATCGCGAATTTTGATGATTTTACCAGTCCATTATTTTTCATTCTTCAGTTTTCAATTATTTTAATTTTTCACTTATTTTCACTTATTTTTACCAGTTTTTAATTATATTAATTGTTTTTCAATTGATTTAACAAATTTTCAATTATTATTCTTAAATTTTAATAATTTTCCCAATTTTTAGTTATTTTTATTATTTTTCTATAAATTACCAATTTTTTAATTACTTTTTTTTACTTTAATTATTTTCTCCCATTTTTTTAATTCTAAAGTTTGATGTCCATGTACTATGAAAAGATCAGTGTGACTTTCTGAAGCTTATAATTTAAATATAATACACTAACTATATTTACATTATGTAAAAATATACATACATTTCGGTTACTACGGAACTACGCGTTGAGTAGCGGTGACACCGGTCCGCGCCGCGCTAGCATAACTTAATAATTTTTTTCTCAAAAACTATAATACATACCATCTTTTTCTTTGGCTTAAAATTTTAAGCACATTATAGGCTATGTTTATGAATTTTTTGAAAAAGAACGATGATATACTTTAGATTTTGTTTAAATAAATAATTTAATTTTTTTAATAAAAATTTAATTATAAACAATTTCTTAATTATTATAATTTTTCTTGAAAGAGTATTTAAATACGAGTAATTTAAAAAAAAATGATCTCAATTGCTTCAAAATTACAGAAGTTATGATAACACAAAAAAAATAGTACATAAAATTTCGAATTTGAATATTTTCGAAAATATTTTGAATTTTTTAAAAATAATTAAAATTTATTTTTTTTACTCCTAAAGGAACCCAAAATATCAATTTCGTAAATATTACTCAATATGACTGAAATTGGTGTGATCACTTGGTATGGACTCGACCACTTGCAAAAATGCAAAATTTATGTATTTATTTCGTGTTATAATTAATAATTCGAAAGATTCGCAAGTTAGAGATAAAAGCTATCAGACTTTTTTACTCCACTTTTTAAGGTATTAGTCGCGTAAATGCTCCCGCAAAACTCCCGCAAAATAAAAAGAACAAAAAATAAACTTTTATATCAACTCACTTGCTTCCTTGTGACCTCTTCTAATGTAATATATGTAATTTTCACGATTTTGAGTCAGGTACTGTAAGTTATAGTGATGTATTGCTTACACGTTTTCGACATTTTTCAATGAAACCACGTGAAAATGAAAAATTATGAATTTTTAAATTATTGTATTTTTTATATGGCGTGGTCAATAAAATTAATTTTTTTTAAAGGATTTATTTTATCTCAATGTGGAACTTAGTAGTTTTATTTGAAAAACTGACGACTTGCTTTTTTATAATTGAATATAAGAGACATTTTTTACATGCATTTTGTGCTATTGCATGTAAAAGGTATAAACTTTGAATTAATATTTTGAAGCTCAGAAGTGGTCAAAATTAATAGGATAGATCTCATTTCATAGATAAATACCTGATGAATACAGATACAAAGTTTTAAAAAAATCTAAAGAAAATCATTTTACGCGACTAATACCTTAAGAGGAACATTTTTTCTATTTGGACTTTTGTTGTAATATCTAAAACAGGGTTTAAAAGAACTTCTTTTCTTAAAAAGAAAATTTATTTTTATTCTTCTCTAAGACACGGGACTCTAATAAATTCTTATAGAAAATAATCGTTTTACTTCCAGAAAGTAGCAAAAAAATCAAGAGAAAAAAAACAGTGGGGGATTTTCAGAAAATTTGATTTTTATTTATTTCGAAAAAATGCCGCAGTTTTCTTAAATTTGAAAATATTTTAAATTTCCTTATGGAATTTAAAAGAACATAAAAGCCCTAATTAGATACAGGAAGGATCATTTTAATATATACAATAGTAAAAAAGATATAAAAACTTTAAACAATTTTAACGTTATTTTCTTGTAATCTCACTTTCAACTTAAAAAATTCAAATCCGCATAACTTCGTTAAAAATTTGTTTTCACCAAAACAGGAAAATAAGTGTCGTCTAAAATTCTCTGAAAAATAACATATATTTCAATGGGGAATGATTCTTTGACTTCAACATACATAGCCTGTCTGAATTGAACCTCTTTCATTTTTGCATTTCGGAAAGTTTTAAAAGTTTCATATAAATCTTGAATTTTTTATTTGAATGTCATTATTTTTTAATTGACTACAACTTCACGCCTAATTTTATGGTAAAAACGAGATGCTCGGAATGATCGTTCGACTATCCGAGATGTTCGCTTTACCGAGACTAAACAAATTGATCGCTCGTCTGTCAATTTTATGAAAAACAAAAAATGTCGCTCGTTTCTCGGATCGTGTCGCTCAAATGCATCACTAACCCTTAACATCTGGATGTTAACGCTTAACATATTTATTACTTAACATAGGGACAGCTATCTATCTTGTTTTAAACATCTAATTCTAAACATCCATTTTTCTCAGTGTATGAGGAAGCAATGTGTTAAAAAAAATTAGCACAAAAATGACTTACCTGCTCAAAATAAATACTTGAGGTACATCTTGACAACGGTTTTTACTATTGTTTACACAATAAATTTTTTCTAAAAAACCAGTCTCGTGTTCCATAAAAATTTTTAATCGTATAAATAATTAATTAATGGTATAGAAATAATTTCTCTTAACTAATTTGACAGAAACTTAACTATAAATAAACAATAATTGTTTAAACAATTTTAAAATTTATTATATAGAAAATTCAAACAAAAACATTAGGTAGTAGGTACATAATAAAAAAATAGTCATTTTTATTATGTTTTAGAAAATATTAATGATTTAAAGAAATTATTTGTATAAATAATAGTCAAATAGTTAAAAATATTAACAAAAAGATAATTAAGGAGTTTAAAATACCTATTATATGTATAATAAAACAATTTTTGTCAATGAACTGTCAAACATGAATTTTACTTAAGGAAAGTACGTATGTACTACACTGTTAAAAAAATGGTATATGCGCTTACAACTTTACACCGGTGTTAAGAAATCGGTGCGATTTTGGCCGTGCACTACACCGGCCGAGTGTAAACTTAAAACAAATTGGCACACGGAAAGACTTTCGATTTTAATACTTAATATTATAGTATTTATTTTTACAAATTTTCGATAGGAAACCAGGATATATCGTTATATTTTCAGAATTTACTATTTCTATTTAATATTTACTATTTTCGATAGGAAATGTTAAAAGAAACTTGAATCGACATTTTGTTGGGAAAATTGCTATTGAGTTTTGGAATTAGTAAAATCGAGATTAATAAGTAATTCCTATAAAAAGGCAAATAAACTGATCTTCATGATTATTATATTATTATAGGTTACCTGTGGTAATTGACATTCCATATATTTTTAACACTTTTATATACATATAAACACAATCACCGTCACAAACGAAATCCTAACATAACCTAAACACTAACGATAATACGTACGCACATATATATGCTTAACGAATCGCACAATACATGTAATGATTGAAGGGAAAAGTTTTCTTATATACTAATCGACATAATACATTACCACTTTTGAGAAAAATCCACAAAAATCACAAGTTTCCATCTGTGAACAATAGTTGAAGTTTGACATCCGCCAAATTCAAACTACACTTAAAAGTTTTTACATGATATAACCGGTTTATATTGAATAAAACTATCACGTAGAAAGTATTTATTGTGTTATTTTTCACCCACTTTACGACAACGTTAATGATTTAATCGTTTCTTTTAAGAGAGAAATTATATAATCCGAATAAGCAAATCAACAGTGACAAGACGCGCACAACGGTTAAACTGTCATGGCCGCCAATTTTCCAATAGTTAATGGAATTTCAACAAAGCATTATTTTGAAATATAATCTTTTTAATAGTAAGATGTTCAAGATGCACTTATTTTATTGTTGCTTCCTATTGAATATAGTAATATTTTTAACCTATTTTTGTAAATATTTTTATAAAAATTATTATTTAATAAAAGTTAAATAATTTTAATTATTTTTTTTAGATTATACTTTTTCCTAGTTTCATTTTCCTTTTAAAAAAAGCAATCTTTCCAGTTTTAAATAGTAAATTTTAATTTCAAAATATATAAATATTAACTGTTAAAAAAGTATATTCTTTTAGTCCTGTAGTATAAAATACCATTTTACAGTTATATCCTGATTTACAATCGAAATTTTGTAAAAATACATATTATAATATTAACTATTAAAACCAAAAGTTCTTCCGTGCATTTACAACCAAGCGGTGTAAACGGACTATAAAATCGCACCAAAAAGTGCGATTGTCAGTTTCTTTGTCTAACTGTCCCTCTCTTCGCCCCCTTTGTCAACATCTGAGAATAGCCATTTTTACGTTTTCTTCTAATTTTCGTTTTCATTAAATCCACTAGCAGACAACTATATATATGACATGACTAGAAGTTTCCGATGCGCAAACGCGCGACATGTTTTTCCCACGTTCAAAATTGAAACAGCCCATTACTAGTAAACTAAATGATTACTAAATATTTAAATATGATAAATCCAGTTTATCAAAAACATAATATACCTAATGTAACTTAATATATAAAGTGAAAAACAATAAAACACAGAAGTAAATAAAAACAAAAAAAGATTACTCGACGACATAACCTAAACAAAGTATTGAAAATAATGTCATATCAATTTATTCAATTCTCTAGTCTATTCTATGTGGCATACAAATTTCCCGAATATTATTTCAGCTTCTTTAAGATATTTTAAATTCAGAATTGTATTTAAAAACAATTGGAATTTATTTTTATAATTTAGAAAAACAGGAACAGGGTTTATAATAGAGAAAAATATCAATTGTTGTAGAATCGAATGTTTTTTACAAAATGTATTCTATGTGGCAAATAAATATCCTAAATATTGTTTTAGTTTTTTTAAGATATTCCAAACTCAAAACTGTATTTAAAAAAAATTGGATGATATTTCTATAATTTATTAAAACAAAAACAGGTTTTAGAATAGAGACAAAATATCAATTTTTGTAAAACCGAATACTTTTTCCAAATTCTATTCTATGTGGTATATAAATTTGCTAAATATGTTTAGCAATTCCTTAGGCTGTGTTAAAATAAGAACGTATTAAAAAAAATTAGATTATATTTTTAAATTTTATCGAAACAAAAACAAGTTTTAGAATAGACACAAAATATCAATTTTTGTAAAACAGAATATTTTTTCCAAATTTTAATCTATGTGTCATAAATTTCCCAATTATTTTTTTAGATTCTTAAAGATATTTTAAATTTAGAATTGTATTAAAAAAAATTAAATGATATTTTTATAATTTATATAATACATTTCTGAATTTAAAATATCTTAATGAATCTAAAATAATATTTAGGAAATTTATGTGCCACATAGAATAAAATTCGAAAAAAATATTCGGTTTGACCAAAATTAATATTTTGTCTCTTTTCTAAAACCTGTTTTTGATTCCATAAATTATAGAAATATCATATAATTATTTTTAAATACAGTATTAAAAATTAAATATCTTAAAAAATAATAATTAAAATTTAGGAAACTTATATGACACATAGAATAGAAATTAGAAAAAATATTCAGTCTTACAAAAATTGATATTTGGCCTCTAGTATACAACCTGATTTTGTTCCCATAAATTATAAAAATATCATATATATTTTTTTTAAATACAAATCTAAATTTGGATTTTCTTACAGATTCTAAAATAATATTTGGTAAATTTATTAGCCATAGAATCGGTAAAAAATATTCGATTCTACAAAAATTGACATTTGCTCTCCAGTCTAAAACCTCATTTTCTTATCGTAAATAATAAAAATATCAGCTATTTTTTTTTCTGAATTCCGATTTTCTTAAAGATTTTAAAATTATATTTGGGAAATTTATTTGCCATAGAATGTGTAAAAAATATTCAATTCAACAAAAATTGATATTTGGTCTCTGGTCTAAAACCTGATTTTGTTCTCATAAATTATAAAAATGTCATCTATTTTTTTTAAATTCAATTCTGAATTTGAATTTTCTTAAAGATTATAAAATAATATTTGGGAAATTTATTTGCCATCGAATGTGTACAAAATATTCGATTCTACAAAAATTGACATTTGGTCTCTGGTCTAGAAACCTGATTTTCTTCTCATAAATAATAAAAATATCAGCTATTTTTTTTAAATATTGTTCTGAATTTGGATTTTCTTAAAGATTACAAAATAATATTTAGGAAATTTATTTTCCATAGAATGTGTAAAAAATATTCGATTCTACAAAAATTGATATTTGGTCTCAGGTCTAAAACCCGATTTCGTTCTCATAAATTATAAAAATATCATCAATTTTTTTTATTGTTCTGAATTTGGATTTTATTAAAGATTCTAAAATAATATTTGGGAAATTTATTTGCCATAGAATGTGTACAAAATATTCGATTCTACAAAAATTGATATTTGGTCTGTGGTCTAAAACCTGATTTTGTTCTCATAAATTATAAAAATGTCATCTATTTTTTTTAAATTCAATTCTGAATTTGAATTTTCTTAAAGATTCTAAAATAATATTTGGGAAATTTATTTGCCATAGAATGTGTACAAAATATTCGATTCTACAAAAATTGACATTTGGTCTCTGGTCTAGGAACCTGATTTTCTTCTCATAAATAATAAAAATATCAGCTATTTTTTTTTAAATTCAATTCTGAATTTGGATTTTCTTAAAGATTATAAAATAATATTTGGGAAATTTATTTGCCATCGAATGTGTAAAAAATGTTCGATTCTACAAAAATTGACATTTGCTCTCTGGTCTAAAACCTGATTTTCTTCTCATAAATAATAATAATATTAGCTATTTTTTTTTTTTAAATTCAATTCTGAATTTGGATTTTCTTACAGATTATAAAATAATATTCCGGAGATTTATTTCCATAGAATGTGTAAAAAATATTTGATTCTACAAAAATTGATATTTGGTCACAGGTCTAAAACCCGATTTCGTTCAAATAAATTGTAAAATATCATCAATTTTTTTTTATTGTTCTGAATTTGGATTTTCTTAAAGATTCTAAAATAATATTTGATAAATTTATTTGCCATCGAATATAAAAAAAATATTCGATTCTATAAAAATTGACATTTGCTCTCCAGTCTAAAACCTGATTTTCTTCTTGTAAAGAATAAAAATATCAGAAATTTTGTTTAAATATTGTTCTGAATTTGGATTTTCTTAAAGATTATAAAATAATATTTAGGAAATTTCTTTTCCATAGAATGTGTAAAAAATATTTCATTCTACAAAAATTGATATTAGGTCTCAGGTCTAAGACCCGATTTCGTTCTCATAAATTATATAAATATCATCAATTTTTTTTATTGTTCTGAATTTGGATTTTCTTAAAGATTCGAAAACAATATTTGGGTAATTTATTTGCCATAGAATTTGTAAAAAAAAATTCGATTCTACAAAAATTGATATTTGGTCTCTAGTCTAAGACCTGATTTTGTTTTCATAAATTATAAAAATATCATCTTTTTTTTTGTTTTGAATTTGGATTTTCTTAAAGATTATAAAATAATATTTGGGAAATTTATTTGCCATCGAATGTGTAAAAAATGTTCGATTGTACAAAAATTGACATTTGGTCTCTGGTCTAAAACCTGATTTTCTTCTCATAAATAATAAAGATATCAGCTATTTTTTTATTGTTCTCAATTTGGATTTTCTTAAAGATTCTAAAATAATATTTAGGAAATTTATTTGCCATAGAACGTGTACAAAATATTCGATTCTACAAAAATTGACATTTGGTCTCTGGTCTAAAACCCTATTTTGTTCTCATAAATTATAAATATATTTTTGTTAATTTCTTCTTAAATTTTGTTTTTATTTGAAAATATGTTCAAGAATTTAAAAAATACTTAGGATCTTTAAGTGCCACATAGAATAGAATTTGAAAAATATATTCTCTTTTACAAAAAATTGGTATGTCATATGGCAGGGATCACAGTGGTTTCTTCGTTCAATTTTAGGTAAAAAAGGGGATTTCGATTTTCAAAAAATGGGATTTTCTTTAATAAAAAGGGGATTTTGGAAATTAAGAAAAAAGGGTTATATTAATAATTCAAGTTTTCTTTTACAAAATTTTAATGTTTCTTTTTTTCAAAACAGTTTTATTAAGTAATTTAGTCTTTTTTTGTTTAATTTGTTAATGAAAATTTCAAAAGAAAGAGCACTTTCGGAAATACAAAAATTTATCTTTTAATAGGTTGTCTGTTCAATGACGAGAAGATGGTTGTTGCAATTAAATATTTTTAAAATCATTTTCAACTTCAAATGGTTTTTTAAATTATTTATTTAATAATTAGATTTTAAACAGGAAACATAAAAATCTGTGATGTAAAATTTTCTGATATAATGTTAAAGAAATTAAATTAAAAATCTTTCAGCGAAATATAACAAAATCAATTCAAATTATTTTTATTAATCTCTTTTATTGTATTTTTATATTTTCTAATTCAAAACAATTAATTTTTGTTTGAAATAAATAAATATATTTCATAAACAATTTTTTTTCATCTAATAAAATAAATTTGATGTATTTCAGCAAGAATACATGGTTTTATTTTCTGATGCAAAACTAGTAATATTTGTTTAAAACGAGTAAAAAATATTTATTAAAAAATTTTTTTATCCAATAAATTAATTTGCTTTAATTAATTAAGAATACATGGTAATAAGAAAATTATATAACTTTTTAAAATAATTTTAATTTATTTATGATTTTTTTATGTTTCCTGTTTAAAATCTAAATAAGTTCAATAAATAATAATAAAAAACCATTTCAAGTTAAAAATTATTTTTAAACATTTAAATTCAATAACTACTTTCTCATCATTCTACAGACACCCTAAAAAAGGATAAATTATTGCATTTCCGAAAGTGAAAAAATAGAAACTTTTTTAAAAAAAGAAGGTCAAAGAAGAGAAAAATGTTGATTTTAGGTGTTTTAGGTGATTTTTCTAAAAAAAGGGGAAAATAAGGGGAAAAGGGGAAAAAAGGGGATTATGTGAAAAAGGGGAGAAACTGTGATCTCTGCATATGGTCATATGTTATGTTTGCGTTGTCAATTCTGTTGAGCATAACCATTAAAACGTTTGTGGCTTTGTTGTTTAGCTGTGTGTAATATCATTTGTGTTCTTGACAATTTTAAATATTAACTTGAGTGTATGACTTTTGAGTAAAAATGTGTATTGATAGTTTAGAATTTGTGTTTTTATGGATGTGATTGTAGGTTATGTGTAATCGCGAGTGGCACTCGCACCAATCAGTGTTGATGTCTCATGTGTCATAACAACTTCGCACCGTAACAATGGCGTTGCAATTTAAAAGTGTAACTTACAAAAAATCCACACTTTTAAGGATGCATTGCATTTTCTTCGCACTTTTTGGTGTAAAGTGCGTTTCTTTTTTTTAACAGTGTATTTGTTAACATTAACTCCTGTTTGAAATAAATCTTTAATCAACGTCGAATTTTGTAAATTTTTCAGTTAATGGAGACCCTCCTGAAAAAATTATTGGAGGATCGTTCACAGCAGATGATGATTTTCCTTATTTAGTTTCATTAATGAACTATGGACAGCATTCCTGCGGTGGAGCCATTATTAGTAATCAACATATTTTAACAGCGGCTCATTGTTTAAAAAATGCGGTTTATCCATACAGTAATTTGGTCATTGTTTCCGGAACAAAAAGTTTAATACAAGGGGGTGAAACGCACATTGTTTCAAAAGTGACTACTCATCCATCTTTTATAATGAGTGGTGCATATTCCTTTCCAAACGATATAGCTATTCTAAAGGTGAATAAGTTTTAAAGTTTTCAAAAAGTAAAAACATTTGCATATAATTTATTAGTATGTAAGCTCAATATGATGTTTCTAAAATTTTCTTCAATTTTATTTCAGTTGAAAAGACCAATGACGTTTAATAGACATCAAAAACAAGTAAATTTACCAAGTTTTAATGTACAGGAGGGTTTACATGGTATAGTTGCTGGTTGGGGTTACAGAACAAATGCATTAAAACGTGCTTCTTCTTTTCTTTCTGAAGTAACTGTTGAAATAATGCATTCTTCCAGTTGCCAAAAATACATGGGAAATCAATTGTATTTAGAACAATTTTGCGGTATTTATTTCAAAGGACAGGGCACTTGTTTTGTAAGTTAAAATTGTAGTAATTTACAGTTGATAGATTTATTAATCAGGGTGGTACTAATAATTTTAAAATTCTAAAGTAAACCTATTTTTTAAAAATATCTAAATCAAACAAAATTATGTTTTTCAGGGTGATAGTGGTGGTCCATTGGTGGTAAATGGAGCTGTTGTTGGTATTGTATCCTGGGGAACTGAATTATGTGGCATGGGAGATCCAGATATATATACTAATGTTTATTCGTATCTAAACTTTATTAGGCAGAACATGACATAATTTGCTGTTACAATTTTTGTTGCTATAATGTTAAATATTTGATAAAATGTTATGAAAATAAATAAAAAAATTTACATCCGAGATGGCACGTTCTTCAATTTTTGAGTGAGATTGCATAATTCTTCATACTAAACTGAATTGGCATTATTCTGCTTTCAATCGATGAATTAAAGTGACAAATAGATTTTATACCATTGATGTAGAATCAAGCTCCTAAAATCTGAATTAGTAGAAATTCCACTAAATAAATTAATATTCAAGTTATCGACTAATGATATACTTATACTTTAACATTTCAATTATAAATTGTCTAGTAATTGTACTGTACAAATTACTGATGTGAATTAGTAAATAATTTTGACTAATAATATTTAGTGGTTTTAGTTACTATTTCATTAGTGACGTTTACCCTGACAAAGGCGCTGGATGCCGCCGGAGCGTTAAAACTTCCAAAAACATCCAAACTCGATGCGGGCAAATAAACGATTAAAAAAACAATAAATGTTATAAAAAATGATTGGGGATGATGAAGTGGGCCTCACTGAACATATAAAAAACAATTTCATGACAAAATTAATTGTTATTAATTATGGAAATATGTAAAAATGTGTGATAGTTTGGTTTTGCATAAAACACTGACAATAAAGTTTGTCTGATTGAAAATAAACATTGGATTCATAGGCAAATTAAAAAAATATATTACCCCTACTGTTTGTTTACAATTTCCAATTGTTTAAACAAATTGTTTAAACAAATTATTTAAAAAAAATATTTTTTAAAACATATTGATAGGAATCAATTGTATGAGAAAATTTGAGAACAGTGTGTAGAAAATCTATTTTTTAAACGCTGTACTTTGTTTGTAAAATTGTTATAAACAAATAACAGTTATTTATTTATAACGAGTTTATGAACAAAATACAACTTATACAAAAAATTGATACATACAAAATCTTTATAATTTTTCTCGCAGAATTGATTGGCAAACAAATTTAAAAAAAAAAAAAGAATTTTTAATTTTATTAATAATTCCCTGGCAAAAATGTGGGCCATAGCGTAGACTCAATTGAGTCCGCCTTAGGTCCACTTTATGGAATTTGCTAGAAAACAAGTGGAAAATCAAAAAAATGATTTACCAAATAAATTATTATGATAAAACTCATCTTTTTAAAGCGATTTAGTAAGATATGGGAAGAAAAATAATTAATTTGCGGCTAAAAACATTAGATAAATCAAAAGTTTAAATAAAAATGATCAATTATTTATTTCTTATCATTATTGAAAGAATAATTATTTCATTTCTTACGAACGAAATGGTACAATTAATTAAATTAAATTTGAAAGTAAACTAATTAAATCAAAAAAAATAAAATAAAATAAAAATATTTAACTACCGCAAAACTAACAATTAAAAAAATAAAACTTCAATTACACAAAAAATAAAATTGAGATATAAGAATAACAAAAATTAAAATGTACGACAGGTAGTAGCAGACAGGGGAACAAAAATAAACTTGCACACAAAATACATATGGGTACTTTCTTGCATAATTATGCCTCGCCAGAAAAATTTGGCAAAATACACAAAAAAAATTTCAGACAAATATTAACTATTTTCCATGTTTCTAGATCTAATTTTAAACTCTTTCATCTACTAACGAACAAAATTGAAAAAAAAATTGACGAACTGCGCGTTACTTTCATCTAGGAAAAAATGAAAATTCAATAATTTTTTTTCATTTTTTGACAAGTTGAAAGTAACGCGCAGTTCGTCAATTTTTGTTCAATTTTGTTTGTTACTAGATAAAATAGTTTGAAATTAGATCTAGAAATATGGAAAATAATTGATATTTGTCTGAAAATTTTTTTGTGCATTATGCCAAATTTTTCTGGGGAGGCAAAAGTTGATTAAATTTTCATTTTTTGACAAGTTGAAAGTAACGCGCAGTTCTTTAATTTTTGTTCAATTTTGTTCGTTAATAGATAAAAAAGTTTGAAATTAGATCTAGAAATATGGAAAATAATTGATATTTGTCTGAAAATTTTTTTGTGTATTTTGCCAAATTTTTCTGGCGAGGCAAAAATTAATTGAATTTTTATTTTTTGTCAAGATAAAAGTAACGCGCAGTCCTTCAATTTTTGTTTTATTTTGTTCGTTAATAGATAAAAAAGTTTGAAATCAGATCTAGAAATATAGAAAATAATTGATATTTGTCTGAAAATTTTGTTGTGCATTTTGCCAAATTTTTCTGGGGAGGCAAAAGTTGATTAAATTTTCATTTTTTGACAAGCTGAAAGTAACGCGCAGTCCTTCAATTTTTGTTCAATTTTGTTCGTTAATAGATGAAAAAGTTTCAAATTAGATCTAGAAATATGGAAAATATATGATATTTGTCTGAAAATTTTTTTGTGCATTTTACAAAATTTTTCTGGCGAGGCAAAAATTGATTGAATTTTCATTTTTTGACAAGTTGAAAGTACCGCGCAGTTCTTTAATTTTTGTTCAATTTTGTTCGTTAATAGATGAAATAGTTTAAAATTATATCTAGAAATATGGAAAATAATTGATATTTGTCTGAAAAGTTTTTTGTGTATTTTGCCAAATTTTTCTGGTTAGGCAAAAATTGATTGAATTTTCATTTTTTGACTAGTTCAAAGTAACGCGCAGTCCTTCAATTTTTGTTCAATTTTGTTCCTTAATAGATGAAAAAGTTTAAAATTAGATCTAGAAATATGGAAAATAATTTATATTTGTCTGAAAATTTTTTTGTGCAATTTGCCAAATTGTTCTGGAAAGTCAAAAATTGATTGTATTTTGATTTTTTGACAAGTTGAAAGTAAAGCGCAGTTCTTTAGTTTTTGTTCAATTTTGTTCGTTACTAGATGAAATAGTTTGAAATTAGATCTACAAATTTGGAAAATATATGATATTTGTCTAAAAATTTTTTTGTGCATTTTGCCAAATTTTTCTGGCTTGGCAAAAATTGATTGAATTTTCATTTTTTGACAAGTTGAAAGTACCGCGCAGTTCTTTAATTTTTGTTTAATTTTGTTCGTTAATAGATGAAATAGTTTAAAATTATATCTAGAAATATGGAAAATAATTGATATTTGTCTGAAATTTTTTTGTGTATTTTGCAAAATTTTTCTGGCGAGGCAAAAATTGATTGAATTTTGATTTTTTGACAAGTTGAAAGTACCGCGCAGTTCTTTAATTTTTGTTTAATTTTGTTCGTTAATAGATGAAATAGTTTAAAATTATATCTAGAAATATGGAAAATAATTGATATTTGTCTGAAATTTTTTTGTGTATTTTGCAAAATTTTTCTGGCGAGGCAAAAATTGATTGAATTTTGATTTTTTGACAAGTTGAAAGTAAAGCGCAGTCCTTTAATTTTTGTTCAATTTTGTTCGTTAATAGATGAAAAAGTTTCAAATTAGATCTAGAAATATGGAAAATATATAATATTTGTCTGAAAATTTCTTTGTGTATTTTGCCAAATTTTTCTGGCGAGGCAAAAATTGATTGAATTTTCATTTTTTGACAAGTTGAAAGTAACGCGCAGTCCTTTAATTTTTTTTCAATTTTGTTCGTTAATAGATGAAAAAGTTTGAAATTAGATCTAGAAATATGGAAAATAATTTATATTTGTCTGAAAATTTTTTTGTGCAATTTGACAAATTTTTCTGGTAAGTCAAAAATTGATTAAATTTTGATTTTTTGACAAGTTGAAAGTAAAGCGCAGTTCTTTAATTTTTGTTCAATTTTGTTCGTTACTAGATGAAATAGTTTGAAATTAGATCTTCAAATTTGGAAAATATATGATATTTGTCTAAAAATTTTTTTGTGCATTTTGCCAAATTTTTCTGGCGAGGCAAAAATTGATTGAATTTCCATTTTTTGACAAGTTGAAAGTACCGCGCAGTTCTTTAATTTTTGTTTAATTTTGTTCGTTAATAGATGAAATAGTTTAAAATTATATCTAGAAATATGGAAAATAATTTATATTTGTCTGAAATTTTTTTGTGTATTTTGCAAAATTTTTCTGGCGAGGCAAAAATTGATTGAATTTTCATTTTTTGACTAGTTGAAAGTAACGCGCAGTCCTTTAATTTTTATTCAATTTTGTTCGTTACTGGATGAAATAGTTTGAAATTAGATCTACAAATTTGGAAAATATATGATATTTGTCTGAAAATTTTTTTGTGCATTTTGCCAAATTTTTCTGGCGAGGCAAAAATTGATTGAATTTTCATTTTTTGACAAGTTGAAAGTACCGCGCAGTTCTTTAATTTTTGTTCAATTTTGTTCGTTAATAGATGAAATAGTTTAAAATTATATCTAGAAATATGGAAAATAATTGATATTTGTCTGAAATTTTTTTTGTGTATTTTGCAAAATTTTTCTGGCGAGGCAAAAATTGATTGAATTTTCATTTTTTGACAAGTTGAAAGTAAGTAATTTTAATTTTTAATTTTTGTTATTCTTATATCTCAATTATATTTTTTGTGTAATTGAAGTTTTATTTTTTTAATTGTTAGTTTTGCGGTAGTTAAATATTTTTATTTTATTTTATTTTTTTGGATTTAATTAGTTTACTTTCAAATTTAATTTAATTAATTGTACCATTTCGTTCTTAAGAAATGAAATAATTATTCTTTCAATAATGATAAGAAATAAATAATTGATCATTTTTATTTAAACTTTTGATTTTTCTAATGTTTTTAGCCGCAAATTAATTATTTTTCTTCCCATATCTTACTAAATCGCTTTAAAAAGATGAGTTTTATCATAATAATTCATTTGGGAAATCATTTTTTTGATTTTCCACTTGTTTTCTAGCAAATTCCATAAAGTGGACCTAAGGCGGACTCAGTTGAGTCCACGCTATGGCCCACATTTTTGCCAGGGAATTATTAATAAAATTAAAATTTCTTTTTTTTTTAAGATTTGTTTGCCAATCAATTCTGCGAGAAAAATTATAAAGATTTTGTATGTATCAATTTTTTGTATAAGTTGTATTTTGTTCATAAAATCGTTATATAAATAACTGTTATTTGTTTATAACAATTTTACAAACAAAGTACAGCGTTTAAAAAATAGATTTTCTACACACTGTTCTCAAATTTTCTCATACAATTGATTCCTATCAATATGTTTTAAAAAATATTTTTTTTAAATAATTTGTTTAAACAATTTGTTTAAACAATTGGAAATTGTAAACAAACAGTAGGGGTAATATATTTTTTTAATTTGCCTATGAATCCAATGTTTATTTTCAATCAGAAAAACTTTATTGTCAGTGTTTTTTGCACAACCAAACTATCACACATTTTTACATATTTCCATAATTAATAACAATTAATTTTGTCATGAAATTGTTTTTTATATGTTCAGTGAGGCCCACTTCATCATCCCCAATCATTTTTTATAACATTTATTTTTTTTTTATCGTTTATTTGCCCGCATCCAGTTTGGATGTTTTTGGACGTTTTTACGCGCCGGCGGCATCCAGCGCCTCTTTCAGGGTTACGAGTCGCGCACCCTTGTTACGAATTTATGGTTGCCCCATTACACTGAAAAAAATATTTCCGTGGAACTGCGATAATTATGGGCAGATTGGCAATATTTTATTGCTGTTTTGGGAACTGCCATACGTATTTGTGTTTTAGCCATACGACTGTGTGATGCAGCACTTGATATTTGTGAAACCGCGAGTGACATTATAAGGGTAGGTAAAATCGACAGTGGCGCACCGATGCATTATGTCAAACTCCTACATAAACCTGTCAACCATAGTCAAATGTCTAATCTGATCACAGTATTTTTTTCAGTGTATTGGTCGAACTGTTTAGATGATCGCAATGGATTAGACATTTGACTATGGTTGACAGGTTATGTAGGAGTTTGACACAATGCATCGGTGCGCCACTGTCGATTTTACCTAACCTTACAATGTCACTCGCGGTTTCACAAATATCAAGTGCTGTATCACACAGTCGTATGGCTAAAACACAAATACGTATGGCAGTTCCCAAAACAGCAATAAAATATTGCTAATCTGCCCATAATTATCGCAGTTCCACGGAAATATTTTTATGGTAAAGTGTGACATGAAAATAATGACACAGATGCGTGTCATTACTTCATAATGTCATTGCTTGTCATCATTTCGCGACCTCACGAAAAAAATAACACGAAAAAAATCACATGGCAAAGAATGCATCATTAAAAAACTTTTTATTATTATTAGTTTTATAATAATTTCGTATAAACATACATTGTGCACCATTTTGGAGAGGAAAAAATTTACTGCGCAGCCGTAGGTGCTGTAGAATATGTCTGCGCATCCTGGCATTTTTATGTATGCTTTGCCGTGTCATTTTTTTCGTGTGGTCGCGAAATGATGACATGCAATGACACGAAAGTAATGACATTTTTATAAAGAAATTTCTATTCAAAATTGAACCTCTTCATATCTCAAAACACCCCTCTTCAAATTTTCTTGAAACACATATGTAAAAAGAAAGTTAAGTTTCTATAGTTTGTAATTCCTTTGTATTTATTATGGTCATTTTAGAGAATTTAGGGGTAAAAATTATATCAAATCTGTGTTTTTGAACAATCCTACATGAAATCTTGTCAGCCAGAGAGACTATTTAAATTTGTAGCTTCTGACTATTTCACAGTCAAAAAATCCGCCCTATTTGATTTAGTCAAAAATGACTTAGAATTGGTCATAATTGACTAATTTGTATTATTTAGAGAGAAAGTAGTAACATCTACTACTTGACGTAGTAGTTTTAGTGAGAAACATTAATAATTGTAATAATTAATGAGGCTGAAAAAGTTAAAAACTGTTGCAAAGGCTTATCAAATCACTACAAGTAGTAAAATCTACTACACAATAAGTAGTCTTAGTGAAATAATAATAGTTCATTCTACTAAAGAAAATTATTGAAACCTATCGAATTAGTTCAAGTATTAAAATCTAATATACTTAATCATGTGTCGAAGTTTAAATGAGAGCGTTATCAGGTCCTGCTCAGGTTGCTTTATTTTTTGTCAGGTCTGAAAAAGAAAATTCTATCAGGGCCTTATGGTTCTTGGTGACGCTCAAACCAAGAAAGCCCTTATACAACGAACTTATAAGGCACTTATCAGGCAACTTTTTTTCGCCATAATATTATTTTATAACATTTTTTATTTCATTTTTACGAATATAACATATATATCTTAATACTAAAGTACAAATTATAAATTTTGAATATTGTAAGTAATTAAAAAAACGATTTTGTATTTTTATTTTGTATCTTATTGTTAGTTATTTTAATAGAAAATAGATAAGGAAAAAATTACCACTAGATCCAAAGGACCCTTGAGATCCTAAAACCACGGTGTCCTTTCCAGCTGACTTTTTTTTTTTTTTTACAAAACAAGTTTAGGAGAGAAAAAAATGTACAGTCAAAACTCTTATGGTTTTTGGGAGTGTTATGCATCCGCGAAAACCGTAATCATTGGGCTGGAGACAATGCGACAGGCGAGGATTTTGAGTCACAAGTTTCCTCCCCTCTTTCTTCCCATAACTCTTCGTCTATCCTCTCTTCCGACTCACTGCAACCATAGTGTCCGCAACCATGAAAGTCCAGACTGTATTCACGCACTTGTTCGTGTGGGACTCGACCACGTGCTGTAGTAATACCTCACTAAAACATCTCCCATTCTTGCTGTACCTACTCCATCTGCTCCTGCTCCATCAGTCCTGGAAGGTAAGCAATAGGGTGTCCCAAAAATAAAAATATATATTTTTTCTTTGGTCTCAGGGTAAAATCCCATGCAAGCAGAAAGCGCAAAGCCGAAAGCAGAAATCATGAGAATGAGAGAGGTAGGTAGATATCACTGTCTCTCTCACTCTCATGATTTTCTGCTTTCGGTTTTGCGCTTTCTGCTCACATGGAATTTTACTCTCACGCCCCACAAAACCTTTTATTTTACGTCAAAATAAGTGTACTGTATGTGAAAAGAATTTATTTTAATTTCGACCCGTGGGCCGAAACGAAATTTCGTTTCGGGCCTCTAAATCATCAAAAGGTTAAAAATTTGTTTTCATGTGTAAACCAAATGTAAGTAAGAATTACTTTTAAAATTATATAAGTTAGTATAAAATGATATAAATTAACTGCTAAAACACATAAACTTGCCTTTTTTTATAGTATCGACTATATTGATAAGTTATTGTTTAAAAAAGATGTGATGACTTTTTAAACAAAAATTTATTAAATAACATTTGATATTTAATGAAAATGAAATTAAATTTGGTACAGCTGTTAATTTATAGTATTTTATCCTAATTTTTATCATTTTTAAGTCTTTGGCACTTACATTTTGTTTACATCTGAGAAAACTGAATTTTTAACGTTTTAATGATACAGAGGCCCAGGTAACAGAGGCTATTCTATAACTTCACTTCAGAACACTTCACTTCACTTTCACTTCACCTTCACTTCACCTTCACTTCACTTTCACTTCGATTTTACTTCCTTTTCACTCTACTTCACTTAACTTCACTATATATTATTAATCATTATATATATTATTATATATATATATGGGAAGTTCCATGTCAACCGGGACAAGGCCGGTGCCAAAAATCTATTGAACCGATTTTAATGGTTAAAATCTTAAAATCTTCGTCTTTAAGTCCTTTATCAAATACGATGTGGTACTTTTCAAAATTCAATATGGCGACCAAAATATGGCGCTTTATATAAATGAAAAACACAACTTTAAATGTTAAAATGTTATAAGAAACATAGGACAAATAGCTTGTAAGTAGATATTATCAACAACTGCATGTCTCTAACTGAAGATATAAAGACATAACGGCAAAATAAAACAAAAATTCAAAAAGGGCGGATCCAATATGGAGGACGAATTTTTGAAAATTACTCGGATTTACTTGAAAATCGTTACTCGGGGGTTTTTGGGGTCGCTGATTAAGAATCCGAAGTCAGTTTTCAAAAATTCAAAATGGCGGATCCAATATGGCGGACGAATTTTTGAAAATTATTCGGATTTACTTGAAAATCGTTACTCGGGGGTTTTTAGGGTCGCTGATTACGAATCCGAAGTCAGTTTTCAAAAATTCAAAATGGCGGATCCAATATGGCGGACGAATTTTTTAAAATTATTCGGATTTAATTGAAAATTGTTACTCGGGGGTTTTTGGGGTCGCTGATTACGAATCCGAAGCCAGTTTTCAAAAATGCTAAATGGGGGATCCAATATGGTGGATGATTTTTTAAAAATTCTTCGTATTAACGTGAAAATCGTTAATCAGGGGTTTTTGGGGTCGCTGATTACGAATCCGAAGTCAGTTTTCAAAAATGCTAAATGGGGGATCCAATATGGTGGATGATTTTTTAAAAATTCTTCGTATTAACGTGAAAATCGTTAATCAGGGGTTTTTGGGGTCGCTGATTACGAATCCGAAGTCAGTTTTTAAAAATTTTAAATGGGGGATCCAATATGGCGGATGATTTTTTTAAAATTCTTCGTATTAACTTGAAAATCATTACTGGGGGGTTTTTGGAGTCGCTGATTACGAATCCGAAGCCAGTTTTCAAAAATTCAAAACGGCAGAACCAATATGGCAGACGATTTCCTTAAAATTCTTCTTATATACTTAAAAATCATTACTTGGAGGTTCTTGGGATCGTTTATTAGGAAACCGACGATATTTTTGTAAAATTTAAAGTGACGTTTTCAATACGACAGATAAAATACAATTTTGGTAATAACATTTTTGAAGACGAGTATTTTGGAAGCTCTCTGCGTTAACAGGGTGGAGACTGTCTTCAAATTTAAATTATAAAGCCCGCATTACTTTTTTTCAATTTTTTAAAATTTTAAATATTTTTTTTTAATTTTTAATTATTATTTATATTTTTTTTTATTTTTTGAATTTTTTATATTTTTTACGTTTTTAAAACTTTTTTTATTTATTACTCTTTAAAATTTTGTTATTGAATACTGCACAGTAGTTAAAATTTGTGTTGCATCTGAGTAACGTTTAACTTCCAATTTTTTCCCATCAATCGGAACAAAGGAATGTCCGCTTTGGATTTTGGAGCTAGCCAGCAAGCTCAAGCATCCAATGTCATCTTTAAATCACATGAAATTTTTAATTCAGCAAAAAATAAATTTGAGAATATAACCATTTTTGAGTATAGTCAAAAACACCACAGTAGCACGCAAAAAAGACTTTCAAAAAGATTCTCTCAAGCTCCTAGTGTAACCAAAATCCAAAGCGGTCATTCCTTTGTTCCGATTGATGAAAAAAAATTGGATGTTAAACGTTACTCAGATGCAACACAAATCTTAACTACTGTGCAGTATTAAATAACAAAATTTTAAAGAGTAAAAAATAAACAAGTTTTAAAAACGTAAAAAATAGAAAAAATTGAAAAATTAAAAAAAAAATAGAAACAATAAATAAAAATTGAAAAAAAAGTAATGCGGGCTTCATAATTTAAATATGAAGACTATTAGAATTAATAATTAGAAGATAAAAACTGAACAATTTTAAAGAAGGAAAAGGTTTCTAACAAATAGAGAAAATGATAGCAGATTTTTACAAGAAAATTTGAATTAAAAAAATAAAATAAATGTATATAAAGATAAGTAAAAGTCCATAAAAGAAATTTGAAAATTCGTTTTAAAAAAAATACAAATTTAGGAAATTTAAACCAAAATATTTATTTTTTAAAAAAGTATTTAGTTTGATCCAAGTCCAACAGTAAGTTTAAAAAATCAAAGAAATCTAGAAATATTATGGAAGAATAGATGACTTTTAAAAATGATTAGACAAGATGTAGAAAGAAACTAAATAAATTTACGAAAATAAGCGTATTTAGATTTATGAATATGGAAATAATTATGAAAATCGATGAAATAAAAGAGTTTGGTAAATGTTATAATATATCTAAAACTGAATTTTCGCTTCTTCTGGATGTTGATTTTGATTCAGTGACTTTAATAACATAAAAATTGGATACATAAAAAATATTTAAAATGTCTGATTCAAAATGGAAGAATCTAAAATGATGGATTTTTTAAAAAATTGTTCGGATTTCCTTGAAACTTGTTAGTCGGGGGTTTTTGGGGTCCCTGATTACGAATTTGATGTTACTTTTTTAAAATACAAAATGGCGGACAGTATTTAAAAAAAACCATTATTTGAAATGTTTGAAACTCGTTACTCGGGGATTTTTGGGGTCGCTGCTTAAGAATCTAAAGTCTGATTTTTAAAATTCAAAATAGCGCATCCAATATGGTGGATGGTATTTAAAAAAAATCATAAAAAAAAATTGAATCTTGGTATTCTTTAAAAGAATAATGTAACGCTTAGTAGGTACTTTAAAGAGACAAGTTACTCGTGGTAGCTTATAGGCCACATCAGAAAACGCTATTTTAAATGCAAAAAATAATATTCAAGGAAATCCGAACAATTTTTTAAAAAATCCACCATTTTAGATCCTTCTATTATGAATCCGACATTTTTAATTTTTTTTTATATGCAATTTTTATGTTATTAAAGTCACTGAATCAAAATCAACATCCAGAAGAAGCGAAAATTCAGTTTTATATATAGAAAAAGTAACTTGCCATAGAAATCAATTTCTCAAACTTCATCTCCCCACAATGCCTATAAAAAGAAAACACCAACTAACTTTTAGGTCGGATTACATTTTTCTCGTTAGATACATCTTAAGGAAGAGAACCTACCACATGGCAGTCCTGGCAATCGAATTTTTTTTGTGTGCCGGTGTAATTTTGCACAATTTTGCATAAAAGAAGAAAATCAAATTAAGGTAGTTCTCCGGCAAATTGATTTTCTTTAGAATTTTCTGAAACTTTGGATAAATGTTCCTTTTTGTATGCTTTATGTGTAGTAAAAACCTCAGGGCCCCTTCAATGCTAAAAGTTGAGATATTTAGCTTCAAAGATTCAACATTTACATGGGAATCAAATGCTGAACTTATAAAAATGGCACACTTTTATTAATATCTGGAAAACTTTTCTCTAAATATTTCTCAAAAAATAGTATGTTATAGGGATAAATAAAAGAAATAATATAAAAAAAATTTTAGTTTGGGTATCAATGCTGATTTTTTAATTATACTAATCTGAAATTCAATACCAAAGTGATTTTCAATTGAATTTACAAACGAAAAGAAATCCAGCGGTCGCAAATTGCCAACAATCTTCCGTTTGAAGCACATGTGAAGTGTGACGAGACTAACATATTGCTTTAAATTAAGTTTTCAGATTTAATTTATTTGTTTTTTATTTATTTGTTTTTATCTATTTTTTTATGGTATTTGTGCGGCCCTGAAGCCGGAGAACTACCTTAAATTCTAAAATAAAAGGACGATTATAAAAATAAATTTCAAAAGTAAAGGAGAGAGAATAAAAATCTTAAAATTTTGGTGCCAGAAATGTCAAAGCAGTTTTCAATGCAATTTTTTTATGCTGATTACAAATCCGTAAATAAAAAGTTTTCATCAACTCTGGTTTTTGAGAAAAACAAGGTCAAAAAGTAAAAAAACGGTGTTTTTGGTAATATTTGGATACCTCTAGCGAGGAAACAAAAGGTGATAGGTCCTTCCACCTTAGCTTAAATTAAAGCTTAAACTTTAGACTATAACTCTTCAAAACTACATAACTGCACCTTGCTCCAAAAGCAATTTCATAAACAAATAATCTGAATTTGTAAAAGCTTAAGAATCTGTAGCGATGAAACAAAAAGAGGTAGAATCATCCACTATGGTGCAAATTAAAGTTTGAACTTTTGACTAGTAGTCCTGGAAATTACACAATTGAACCTTGATTCGAAGGTCATTGAGAGTTATTTTCATAAACAAAAAATCTGAATTCGTCAAAGTTTAAGAACCTGTAGTGATCAAAAGAAAAGAAATAGAATCTTCTACTACGCCGCAAATGAAAGTTTAAAATTTTGACCAGCACTTCTGAAAATTACATAACTGAACCTCACAAGGTCATTAATAGTCACTTTCTTAACCATAAAATCCGAACTGATTAGAGTTTAAGAACTTGCAGCGTTGGAACGAAAGGAGCTAGAACTTTTCACTACGGCTTAAATTACCAATACTATTACTAATACCAATACTAATAATAACATCAATACTAATACTTAATACCAATGACTTTTATTACAAGGTGCAGTAATGTAATTTTTAATTTCTGCATAAATCAGGCACTATCTAGCGTGAGAAAAGTCTGTCTACAAACGACATGGATTCTAGTCTGGCTGAACTATAGCTACTAACCGAAGAATTCTTTTGCATAAATCACGCACTTTCTACTGTAGAAAAAGTCTGGCTAAAGAGAATATGGTATTTATTCTGGCCAAACAATGGCTACTAATCTCACAATTTTTTTCAGAATCAAGGCAGTTCTAGTGTGAGAAAAGTCTGGCTAATGAGGACGTGGTCCTTAGTCTGGCCAAACCATGGCTCCTGACCTCACACTTTTTTTCATTTGCAGAACCAAGGCAGTTTCTAGCGTGGGAAATGTCTGGCTAATGAGGACATGGTCTTTAGTCTGGCCAAACCATGTCTACAGACCTCACAAATTTTTTTGCAGAAACAAGGCAGTTCTAGCATTGGAGAGTCTCGCTAATGAGGACATGGTTACTAGTCTAGACGAATCATGGCTACTGAATTGACATACTTCCCATGGTAGAAAGTTCCTGATTACTGCAAAAAATCTAAGATTAGTAGCCATAGTTCTGCCAGACTAAAGACCTTGAAGTCTTTAGTTAGACTTTTTACACGCAGGAAAGTGACTGAATACTGCAAAAAAAAAATTATGAGGTCGGTAACCATGGTTTATCAAAACTAAAGACAATGTCTTCTTTAGCCAGACTTTTTCGACGCTAAAAGCTGTATGATTTCTGGGGAAAGAATACTAAGTTTGTTAGCCATGGTTTGGAAAGCCTTAGTGTGTTTTTGTCCATTTTCTCAATTTTGCGCAACGTGATAATGTCTGAATTGTAGTTTAGCGATACTATATTCTGGAGGCATGATTTTGCCGCTCTTAAAACAACCCCTAGGGTATTTAGTTTTCCCATTGTTTTTCTCGGGAATAGTTAGATCTTCTACAAATGTTGGGAAAAGGTTTAAGAGTTTTTTTTTCAAACTTGTCCTAGGTTTCTGTCAGAATTTTGTATTTTCTACCTTCCACTAGGGCTCAAATTTAAGTTTAAATTTAAACATTAATTTCAGCCCTAGTTTAAGTCAAAACTTTAAACTATAATTTCAGCCCTAGTGGAAGGGCCTATTTATTTCCGTTTTATTGCTGAAAGTTCTCAAACTTTGACAAATTCAGCTTTTTTGGTTAAGAAAGTCATAACTAATGACCTGGAGCAAGGTGCAGTTATGTTATTTTCGGTAGTATTAGTCAAAAGTTTAAACTTCAATTTGAGCCTTAGTGAAAGGTTCTATCTCTTTTAGCTTCCTCGTTACAGGTTCGCAAACTTTGACAAATTCAGATTTTTTGGTTAAGAAAGTAATTACCTATGACCTTTAAAGCAAGGTTCAGATATGCAATTTCCAGGAGTACTAGTAGAAATTTCAAACTTTAATTTGAACCGTATAGTGGAAGGGTCTATCTGTTTTTGATGTATCGGTATAGGTTCTCAAAATTTGACAAATTCCGATTTTTTGGTTAAGAAAGTGTCAACCATTGACCTTGGAAGCAAGGTGAAGTTATATAATTTTTAGGAATCGTAGTCAATACTTAAACCTTTAATTTGAGTGGTAGTGCAACGTTCTATCTCTTTTCATTTAATCGCTACAGGTTCTCAAACTTTGACAAATTCAGATTACTTGTTTATGAAAGTGACTCCCAATTACCTTTGGAGCAAGGTGCAGTTATGTAATTTTTAGGAGTTGTAGTCGAGAGATTAACCTTTAATTTTAGCTAAAGTAGAAGGACCTATGACCTTCTGTTTCATCGCTAGAGGTATCTAAATATTGCCAAAAACACTATTTTTTGACTTTTAGACCCCGTTTTTCTCAAAAACCAGAGCTGATGGAAATATTTTACCTACGGATTAGTAATCAGCACAAAAAAATGCATTGAAAACAGCTTTGACATTTCCTGCACCAATTTTTTTTTTAATTTTGTTGCCCTGTGTAATCTTTATGAATTGAGAATTATACGTTGTGCTTTTCAATTCGATTGGATAACATTTCCTTAATCATTAAAGAAGTTGGCATACACAGCACCATATTTTATTTATTATGGATATTACACATTTACAAACGAACTTACACATTTAAATCAGCTTGAAGAACTAACAATTTCACACATTTAAGGAGATATTAACACATTACCACGATCTTTAGAAACATTGTGTATTAAAACGGTTACTTTAGTCTACAGTACTGATTCATTGCAGGAGTTTATTAATTTACAGAAATTGATTATAACACCATGTACAATGGCTATAAATATAAAATATCTTGAATGCATAAAAATATTTTAATGTCGACGTCTTCATTCACATATATGATTTTTTAAAAGATTTAATAAATTTAGAAGAGTTGCATATATCAAGGATTGAAGATAAACTTACTGATAATATGATAGATTGCATACCACTTACAGTAAAAAGATTATTTTGCCCAAGAATAAAAAATTTATCTTGTTTAATAAGATACGTTAATCTCGAAGAACTATGTATTTATGAGAGTGAAGATTTACCTGCAAATGTATGACTTTCACCTTTATTGGAAAAAATAAGCATTGAAAAAAAATTATAAATTGGGAAAAATTGTAACATGTTTTACAATTATATTATAACGACGCTCCCTGTTCATATAATTTTTATTGAAAACAAATGCAAGACAATTCTTATTAACTTCACACTGCAAAAAAGTTCTTATTTGTTTTTCAGTACAATATAATTCTTATTCAAAGTTGCGTGCAAAACAATACTTACTGAAGCTAGCGGACAGTAAAATTTCAATTCAAAAAAGGGTACAAAATAATTTTTAATATTACGTACGAGATAAATAATTTTTAAATTTATAAGTTAAAAAATATAATAAAGGTAATTTAAGTAAAAAATTGAATATATAAGTATTTGCAATACTTGCAAATATTTGATCAACTAAATTTATTAACTTTTTCTACCAAGACACTTTTTTATCTTTGCTTTTACATAAATATAAATAATTATAATTTCAAAGTTAAATATATAGGTTAGTAAATATTAAAAATTGCATAAAAATTTCTTAAGTCGCGTCGCTTTACTATTAATAATAAAATATTTTATTACTTACCGTAAAAAATATTCCAATTAGGTTTACTATTACTAATTTTTATTTAAGAGAGTTTATTTTAACTTTATATCAATTGAAATAGATTTTCATTAGTTTCAACAACAATAAATTTACATTTATCGTTATCTTACAAAATATTCATTCTTTAAAAACATGGTATTTACCAAAAATACTTTTAAAATAATTTAGTGTAAATCATAAAAACATGCAAATCAGTTTTAATATTTTAATATTAATATATTAATATTATAATATATCAATATAATATTTTATATTGAATAAAAAACAATATATATTAGATTATAATCATAACACAGTAAGGGAATAGGTTCGGTTGTGGGCACCCTTTTTGTTTTTGACCCATAACTTGAGCTTAATAAATATGACAAGGTCATTGACGTATGTATGGAAAGCTAGAGACCTTAGCTAACTTCTGGTAAGGAAACTAAATTGATTCCGTAGAATAGAAAAATTATTGTTATAAATTTAAGAAAGTGTCTAAAGTTCCGGCTAGTCGGATCTTTAACGTGGCTAAAGTTCCGACTAGCCGGATCTCTAGGGTGGCTAAAGATCCGACTAGTCGGAGTTTTAGCTTCTGCGGCTAGAGCAGGCTAAAGTTCCGACTACTAGTCGGATCTTTAATTTTTAAAGAGAAATATCCGGTTATAATGTTTTCTGCAACAATTTAAACCCATTTCGCCTTAAAACTTAAAAGAACCCCCCCTTAGATTGTCCAATTTAACAAACTTAGCTTTATACATTTTTGCTACAAAATAGAAGAGATTAAAATAATAGCCAAACCTTATTTATTCAATAGAATTAGTCTTCTGACTGACAGTAGCCGGAACTTTAATTTCTACTGCTAAACTTCCGACTAGCCAGAACAATAGACACGTTCTAAATTTAATAAAGTGGTCATTTTTTGCAAAAATGAAATTTTGGTTCGGTTGTGGGCACCCTTAAAAAATTTGCTAAAAATAGGGAAAAATGAACTTCAACCACCTTAAATATGAAAAAATATCAATTTAATTATTAATTATATGAGTATGCATGAAATTATTTAAATTATTTTAAGTTTAATTTCAAAACTAAAACTTATTTATTTTAAAGGCTTTCAGCGGCAAAATTACCGCATAAGATAAAATTTTCCACATCCACTTCAGTCCCCCTTCAATGTAATTCACTTCGACTTTACTTCCACTTCACTTCCATTTCACTTCCACTTCACATCCACTTCAATTCCTCTTTATATCCACATTACTTCTACTTCCTTTTTAAGTTCACTTTCATTACACTTCACTTCCACTTCACTTCCACTTCACTTCCACTACATTTCCATTTCACTTTCATTTCAGTTTCACTTAACTTCCACTTCACTTCCACTTCACAACGATATACCGACTATCCTTGTCTCTATTTGTCTCTATCTTTCACGCATCGAACCTAAAATGCACAACTATTGTCATTACACGACGGACACTTAAGTCTCGTTATAAGAATTTTGTCCCTAGATCACTCCCAGAAACCACTGGAAACCCTTAAAATTTGTGAAACACTATTAATAGTTGTGAGAAACTGCTTTTGATTTCATCCAACACGATATTTCGCGATTTATCTAAAAAAATATTTGTGCCCACAACCGAACCAGTTTGAGTGCCCACAACCGAACTTTGCAATCATGTTAAGGTAGTTCTCCGGCAAATTGATTTTCTTTAGAATTTTCTGAAACTTTGGATAAATATTCCTTTTTGTATGCTTTATGTGTGGTAAAAACCTCAGGGTCCCTTGCAATGCTAAAAGTTGAGATATTTAGCTTCAAAGAAAGAAATAATATAAAAAAAATTTTAGTTGGGGTATCAATGCTCATTTTTTAATTATACTAATCTGAAATTCAATACCACAGTGATTTTCCATTAAATTTACGAACGAAAAGAAATCCAGCGGTCGCAAATTGACAACAATCTTCCGTTTGAAGCACATGTGAAGTGTGACGAGACTAACATATTGCTTTAAATTAAGTTTTCAGATTTAATTTATTTGTTTTTTATTTATTTGTTTTTATCTATTTTTTTATAGTATTTGTGCGGCCCTGAAGCTGGAGAACTACCTTAAAACGTCATGAAAAAAATTTTGGTTATAAACATTGTTGTGATACTCGGTTTTGGATTAAAAAATATATTATATTTACTGTGTAAATATGCATTAGACATACATTTTTAATTGATTCGCTTTGGTTTGTGCCACTTTTAAAAATATTTACAAAAACTTTTATTTTAATTTCAATTTGACAAAAATTAATTTCTTTGCAGCAAAAAGTACAGGTGTCCGTTCAATTTTGTATTCTCGCAAAAAACTACGTGCGGTCATACCACACACTTGACATTTGTCACATTTGACAAATATCTTTTCTGTCAAAAGTTTCGCAGGGGTGCCCACAACCGAACCATGCCCACAACCGAACCTTTTCCCTACTTTAGTTTAATTAAACAAACGTATTTTATTAATTAGAACGAGAAATACATTTTTTAAAACAGTATAAATAATCTTTTAAAATCAATTTGAGTGCTATTCGTTACTTGCATCTTGATTTAAACATTTTGCTTCAAAAGAATTATAATAATTGTGGTACTTCAAAGGGATAATATTACTTGGGCACAATGTTTTTAAATCTTTAATCTTTGCATCAGGCAGACCTTGAGAACCTGCGTAGGCATTTTTAAGAATGTATTTCCTTACGTTGACATTGATCTTTTCTTTTCGAGTTATCAGAGTTTCAAAATCCAATTCAAAGGATGTTTTATACTGAAATGGCTTGCTAAGATCTCTGGAGGCTGACACTTGCCTATATTGTGAAATTGGAATTGTTTCTTTTTTCTCCTGTTTTACAATGATTTTAGTCCAATTTATTTGGTCTGACAAATCGTGGAAATAAAAAATCATGTCATGAGTCACTTTTATAACTTCGTAATGCAGATTTGATAATTTGGCCACTCTAATTATTTCACAGCACTCATCAAGAGTATATATTTTTTTGCATTTGGCATGTCTCTCAACCAGGGACTGACACGAAAACAAAAACAAAAAATATTTCATTTTTTTTTCGTTTTTGATTTACAAAACCGGAACAAAATATTATTTTTATTTTTATTTGTTATGGGCCCGAAACAAAAATCTCCAACCAATTAAATTTTGTTTTACGCCTGAAACGGAAAGGCTCTGAATTCCATTTTCGTCTCATGCCCGAAACGAAAATCCACTCTGAATTTCGTTTCCGTCTCATGCCCGAAATAGAATTCCGTTCGGAATTTCGTTTAGTCTCAGATCTAAAACCAAAATGAATATTGAATTTAATTTTGTAACTAGTCTGCAACGAAAACCAAATAAAATTATACATATAATTTTGATCGAACGATGTCAGTGACTCTCCGCATCATTCTTCTCCTTGACATGTACATGCGCACTAGTTTTTTAATAAACAAATACATGCGCACTAGTGTCCTAGTGCATAAATACATGCGCACTAGTGTTCTAACGCATAAATACATGCACACTACTTTTCTAATACACAAATAAATGCGCACTAGTGTTCTAACGCACAAATACATGCGCACTAGTGTTCTAGCGCACAAATACATGCGCACTAGTGTCCTAGTGCATAAATACATGCGCACTAGTGTTCTAACGCATAAATACATGCACACTACTTTTCTAATACACAAATAAATGCGCACTAGTGTTCTAACGCACAAATACATGCGCACTAGTGTTCTAGCGCACATAAACATGCGCACTAGTTTTTTAATGAACCGATACATGCGCATTAGTGTTCTAAGGCACAAATACATGCGCATTAGTGTTCTAAGGCACAAATACATGCGCATTAGTTTTTTATTGAACAAATACATGCGCAGTAGTGTTCTAGCGCATATATACTTGCGCACTAATTTTCTAATAAATAAATACCTGCGCACTAGTGTTCTAGTACACAAATACATGCGCAATAGTGTTCTAGTGCACAAATATATGCGCACTAGTTTTTTAATGAACCAATACATGCGCACTAGTGTTCTAACCCACAAATACATGGGCATTAGTGTTCTAGTGCACAAATACATGCGCACTAGTGTTCTAGTGCATAAATACATGCGCACTAGTTTTCTAATGAACAAATACATGCGCACTAGTGTTTTAGTGAATAAAGACATGCGCACTAGATTTCTAGCGAACAAATACATGCATATTAGTTTTCTAATGAACAAATACATGCCCACTAATGTTCAAGTAAATAAACACATGCGCACTAATTCTCAGTCATTAAAGACTAATTGAAATAGGGCGGATTCGTTGACTGTGAATTAGTCAGCAAGTAATAATTTAATCACTAACAAATGTGTAACCTAATGAATTTGTAGCTTTAGGTACTAAATTAATTTGTAGACTATAAATATTAATCATCTAAGACATCGTCGTGGAATTGTATCAAGCTAATGGTAAACTATTTCCAAACTGTAATTAAAAAAAAAAAAAAATAAATAAATTTGGAAGCCTACAAACAATATTAGCATTAGACTCCTTAATTAATGTTAACTAATAATCAACTACCTAACAGAAAAATCTCCTGTCGCTGGGGATTGAACGTACGACCCAAACACTAACAGTCCGCAGCCCTAACCAACTATCCACGCAACGCACGCTTTAGGGTTTTATAAGAAATTTGAAGACATTCTTACTACAGACCATATATAAAGTAACACTGTCAATTATAGATAATTAGTTTACAATGTGTTTCACTAATATTATTGAGTTTTATTCTCAGAAAAACATTCTTTCATTACTACATTTTGAGTCACAGTTAAAAAAATGTTATAATAAACTTTAATTCATAACTGAATAATTAAATTTAATTCGTTTATGCTACATGTAATAGATTATTTTACTGTAAATATTAATTATATACTTTTTTATCACATAAAGAAAAGTATTATGTTCCAAAATGACTTGAAAAAAGTAATGTCTATTATGTATTATAATGAAAGGTAAGTAAGCATTTTTCGATGGATGAAAAAAATATTGTATGAAAAGTAAGCATTTACGGACACCCTCCCCCCTCTCTCATATATGTGCACCAGAACACTAGTGCGCATGCATTTGTTTATGAGAAAACTAGTGCGCATGTATTTGTGTACTAGAACACTAGTGCGCAGGTATTAATTTATTAGAAAATTAGTGCGCAAGTATATATGTTACTAACAGGGAATAAATAATTAATATTTTAATAATAATTAAATAAGATATTGTTCGTCGGAGGCTCCAAGCTGCCGAGATTTGGAAGATTCCAAATCACGTTTAAATTGTTGCGGGATCGTTTACCTCGTAGTTTACGTTCTGCCAAGCCGTGTTACCTTTTACAAATTCGGGAAATTCAATTACCCTAACCTTAATCCTACCGCCTGAAGATGGAAGGAGTGAAGAGAATTCACCATTCCGTACATTCGACGGGCTGAACTTGAAAATCTTTGTTGCATTTAATCCTAGTGCCATAGTTGGGTTTGCTTGGCTTGCACCTTTTGCGGTTCCGTTACCCTCCAAGACAGCGCAGGTAAAATCTATACGGACTGCCTGGTCGAAGACAAAATTTGCAAAATGCCTCTTCGTGATGGCATAGCATTTTCCACTTGAAGGATACCGCTGGACTTCATCGAACGTAAGGTTCCGTTTTTATTTTTGTCTGCACGGAATATATTCTATATCACTATAATCGAGGATCGAAAATCCGTGTTCGATGGACAGACGGGCTAGTACCGGAATTTCAATTCTCATTTCAACGTTTCTAGATCATAGTCGAAAGAATTGTTGGTCGCATGAGACTGACCGGGATCTTCCGTCAACAGACGGAACGTTGTCCGGGTTCAACATGTCTCAGTCCAACATTCTAAGACCATAATCACAAGAGGTGTTGACCGGTTGAGACTGATCGACAAACTGCGTTTTAGTTTTTTACTCGTTCTTCCTCTATACGTTCGCTGGACGGCATTGGGTGGGAAAATTTTGATGATTTTAAATTTGTATACATTGAGGAGTGGTCGCATTTTGCTGAGGCAGAAAACTCGGTCCGTTCAACTATCGTGAACGACCTTTTTTTGTTAACTATTTCGAAACGATCGTTTCGAAACAGCATTGGATTGAATTAAATGAAAATATCATTCGTAATTTTAATTGTTGAAATTTACTAATAGTAATTTCTGTAGATTAAGTAATTAGTCACTAAAATCATTAATGACAATATTAATCTGTAATTTTGTTAATCTCCCAGTGGCGAGATTAATGCATTTATTATTATTGCACGAACACGTGCGTTTGTTGTGTTCCTTCATTCTGCCGCTTAGCTATGGACCAAAGAAGGGAATGGGAAGTAGGAGGTGAGAAAACAATGATTGCCGCTGGCCGTGTCGCGTGCCGTGTTGAGGAGCAATACCCGTGTGTTTACGTGTGTGAGTAGTTGAGCGACAGAGCCTTACTATAGTATTGGTGCCTGAATCGTCTCGCGGATGCATGCCTGCAGGTGCGAATTATACATTCGTACAAATTGCTTGTTTAAATTAATTAAATCAATTTCATCAATTATTAATTCATTAAGTAATTATTTTAATGGTATCTTTCACGAATTGGCTCGAGCGTTAAAATTCGCCGAAGAATCTTCTTTTTTTAGTGTCAGGTGTTGCGAGGTACCGTAGTTGCAACACCTCGAATGAATTGTTTCACAATTGAAATTAAAATTAGGTAAATAATAAAATAAATATTTTGTTATATAAACAACAAAATTAACATTTCATTATTTATCGCCACAATTCATTCTGATCACTATATAAGATAAAATTAAATTACGTATGTAACAATATATGCTCTAGAACACTACTGCGCATGTATTTATCAATGAAAAACTAATGCGCATGTATTTATGCACTAGAACACAAGTGCGCATGTATTTGTGCACTAGAACACTGTTTCGCATGTACTTGTGCACCAGAACACTATTGCACATGTATTTGTGCACTAGAACACTAGTGCGCATGTATTGTGCACTAAAACACTAGTGCGCATGTATTTGTGCGTTAGGACACTAATGCGCATGTGTTAATTCATTAAAAAACTAGTGCGCATGTTTATGTGCGCTAGAACACTAGTGCGCATGTATGTGTGTGTTAGAAAAATAGTGCGCATGTATTTATGCACTAGAACACTAGTGCGCATGCATTTGTGTGTTAGAAAAGTAGTGCGCATGTATTTATGCACTAGAACACTAGTGCGCGTGTATTTGTGCACTAGAACACTAGTGAGCATGTATTTGTACACTAGAACGCTAGTGCGCATGTATTCGTGTGTTAGGACACTACTGCGCATGCATTAGTTCATTAAAAAACTAGTGCGCATGTTTATGTGCGCTAGAACACTAGTGCGCATGTATTTGTGCGCTAGAACACTAGTGCGCATGTATTTGTGTGTTACAAAAATAGTGCGCATGTATTTATGCACTAGAACACTAGTGCGCATGTATTTGTGTGTTAGAAAAGTAGTGCGCATGTATTTATGCACTAGAACACTAGTGCGCATGTATTTGTGCACTAGAACACTAATGAGCGTGTATTTGTGCACTAGAACACTAGTGCGCATGTATTTATGCACTAGGACACTAGTGCGTATGTATTTGTGCGTTAAAACACTGGTGCGCATCTATTGGTTTGAATATAACATTAGTGCGCATGTATTTGTTCAATATAATACTTGTGTGCATGTATTTATTTTTATTCAAAATTCTGTTCCCCTTTTCACGGCTTCTTGTATAGAACCCCTAAGATAATCAAGGAGAAGAATGATGCGGAGAGTCACTGACATCGTGCGATTAAAATTATATGTATTATTTTATTTGGTTTTCGTTTCAGAATAGTTACAAAATTAAATTCAATATTCATTTTGGTTTTAGATCTGAGACGAAACGAAATTCCGAACGGAATTCTATTTCGGGCATGAGACGGAATCGAAATTCGGAATGGATTTTCGTTTCGGGCATGAGACGAAAACGGAATTTAGAGCCTTTTCGTTTCAGGTTCAATACAAAACAAAATTAGTGGCGTACTTTTGTTTTGTCACGACGATTCGATACAGAAAGGAAATACGATTTTCGTATCAGTCCCTGCTCTCAACCGTAGCATGAACAGAATCTCCCTCATTTTGCGTATGACCTTCTTCAAGAAAAAAATGTCTAATATTGATATTAAATTTATGAGAGGCATAAATATATATAAAAATACGTGTTTGTTTCTATTCTGACCACCGCAATTGTCTGACCAAAGAAAAAAGTCAGTTATTCCTTTAGATGTTCTTTTCTTAATATAATGGAGTAAGCAGCTTGCCACGTCATTTGATCCCTTTTTAGCATCGTTCTCGCTCCATACATAAGAATACGCTTCGTGTCGCGCACTAATATAGTAAAGTTATATATAAATAGTTTGCATTTATATTACAATGAAATAGCTTCTGTTCTTGGAGTTGCTAACACTTTTCCACAATCGAGTAGGATCATGCATTATTTTTTATTTCCCTTAACTAGTAGTGCTTCCGAAGCAGTTTTGTATCCTTCACATAGATCACACAGATCTTTCTTTGGCTTGAAGAATCCGATACTAAATTGTGTTTTAAACACATCACAATAATAATGTTTCTTAGCCATTGGCGCATTCTTTTCCTTCATCCATTTATCGTACAGGTCATACATTCTTCCGAAGTTTAGAGTTTCCTCCAAATATTCACGACTCGAATCTTTTCTGGTGTAATAAGATTTAACTCTTGCAAACATATTTATGTGTTTCATTACACTTTTAGTTACATCTTCATCAATGGCTCTTGGTTTTGATTTCGATTCACCGCTTTTGTCAACTAAACTGGAATCGCAATTTCTGAACTTTTTGAAAGATGTATTGACAACTTGTTTGCTTATATTCAATGTGTTAAAAAACATTGATTCACAAACAACAATTCTTTTATCCCTTTCGTTGATGGTGTAGGTTTTGCGGTATGTTACGTTCCGACAAAAGGCGAGGATATTTAAATCAATTGAATATTTAGAATGGGTGATCTGTGACACACTGATAAGTTAGCTTAAGGCTAACTTTTATATTTTTGTTTGGATCCACGCCACTTATCAAATCTAAGGGACCTGCGCTAAATAATTAAGTGAACACTTCTATACTTGAACGGTATTCTAAGTTAGAATATGCTAATATAAAAAGGATTATAAATTGAACAAGATTAGCAAAAGAACACACGTAATATCAATATAATTTCTTCGGTAATATCTGATATAACTTATTATTTATTAGGAAAATTTAGATTCTATTATTGTTTAAAAGAATGAATTTACTGGGCCGATACTGATTAACCATTAGTTGGCTTAATTAATAAACGACTGTGAGTTTTGATGCCTGTCCAGTAATGAGCCAGTAATTCAAAGGATGTTTGAATAAAATCGCACAGTTTAAGCACTTTAATGAATTTATTAGTAATGTAGTCAAATAGTAAAATAAACATAAATTACATAAGTTTGTTCTAAAACAATAATCTTTATGCCGTTTTCATGCCAGTCATAATAAATTTCGGTTTCATTCGATAGTGATACAAGTTATGATTCATTTTGATTAGTGTAAAATGAGTACTTACAGTTATTATTTTCAGAAAGTTCATACAGTCTATTTGTTTTATGTGCTAGGCCTGCCCATAAGGACATTCTAACACAGTGTGCTCTCTAACACGCATAAGGGACGAGATACGCTCATCCAACGCGCATGTGGTGCAAACGAGCAAGCTCGCTTGACAGTCTGTGACCTTCACGTGATTTACTCACCTTAAGCTCCCGAAGTTTGACGGTCGGTCGTTTCACCCTCGGCGTCCCGGAGCTACTCTGGTGAGCGAAAGGTTTTCGTCAGGTTCGGGCCTACAGCACTCTACACACTACCAATTCTCACACCGAGGTTGGCTGCCCTCAATGCAAATCCCTTGGTTTGGGACAGGTGCTTTCCTCACCCTACGGTTTCTGCTCAACCGCAACCGAGTTGTGACATGCAACTCACACATCGACACATCAGGCGCTGATTCCTTAACGGATATCTAACGTCAGACTCAAGCCTCCTTCAGCATCTGACCTAAAAGCTCAGGCCAACCACTGCCACCACGAGTCCGACCTCAAATGACCGGGGGAAGACTCACGTCTTCCGGGCCACCCGGTCTCCCATGGTACCGTTTAGACCCAGGTACGGGTACCCAGGGTGAAAGCCATACCCACTTTCAGATTCCAGGATTTACCACACACTTTGCAGTACATACCCTCTTGGGCCCATCATCAAAGTGACCAACGTTCGAGAACCGTTTGAGGGCCAAATCTAAGAACTTATTAGAGCAAGGTATATATCGCGACATCCGTTAACCATTATGTCAGGTGATCTCCTCGCACTTTAGGGATCGGTTGACTTTTGGAATGTCAGTTCATTGTTCAAGACTGCTCTCGCAGCGTACCTAGGACAAGCCATGGTGCCCCTCAGCGTCAACCGCTGAAGGCAGGCGCCGTTGCACGAACTCAATGCCAGGTGCTCATCACAGAGACGCAAAAGCGTACTTAGGCTAATCTCTTCACAGATGTCACCACCGACTTGGCTCAGGCGACCCTGGGCCTGCCACACCCGTCGGGAAGATACCGAAGTACGTCCCCTCCCTGAGGTCACATCCAAGTGTCCACGGGGTTCATCACCCTACCTTCATTGAAGGCGTTCCCTCATCCGCTACCCAGAGACGCGCTCTGTAGCCTTGTGTGAGCAGGCATCTCACGCGACCGTCCCCCAAGGTCGTGCACCGCTATGCGGGAAGCCAAGGGTCTATCGCTTTTCGTCGAGATCACCACTTCCGTGGATCCTCCGTCGATTGAGAATCGGCACAGTTCAGGAAGTTCAGAATGAATTAAGGGTGATTAGCGCAGCAATCCGACGATCGATCAATCGAAGTGAGTAATCCGTTGACAACGTCCGCTTAGTATTCTCTCACAAAAATATACACCACTTTATTGTTGTTGTTTTATCGACAGTTTAACAATCAATATCCACGACACTCGTTATTTTTCACTCGACTCTCCGATACAATTACAATGCGAATCGGAAACTGTTGTCAAAACTGACAGGTCACTCGCGACGTTAGTCGTACAATAATTTCGGAAAATTAGACCCCTCCATTATATGCGTCGCTTTATTTTATAGTAGTCAAACTAAGAGTTGCGGGGTAGAAAATGTAAAATAAATACAAATAGAGAAGTGGGGTCCATCATAGATAGACACGATAAAGCGCAAGAAAACACGAAGATCTAGGAGCTACGACAAAGCGCAAAAACTCACGTTTCGATATACAACTCATACTTTACATTGACCGATACATTTTCTAATCAATTTCACATAAGAAATTTGGTTAATTAATGAATATGCCTTGTATAAAGTATGTTCATCGATTCGCTCAACCTAGTGCTTTCGCAGAGTCGAATTTCATTATTGGTACTTGGCCCGATACTCAGCCAATGCTATGTTCTATTGATTCGTTAGAATCCTTAGAACTTATGTTTTCAAGTTTATTACTGATATACTCTAGTATTAATTAAGTTATTTTATTCTAAAATTTTTATTCTGTTCTAGCATTGGTCCAATATCAAACCGGTTTACTATTAGCAATAAGCTACATAAAGTTTCATATGCGAATGCCTATTTTTAACTTTCTTGTATGGTTCAGATTCCACTTTTTGGTTGAAGTTATTATTACAAGAATGGGTGCCTTAATGTAAACATATTACATATTATTATGCATAATAAGAAAAATTTTACACGTATTTTAGAGTGCGTATACTGGTTTCGCTGCGCGCCAGTATTGTCAAGTCGGACTAAAAAGTTAATTTACGCGAAAACATGCGTTAATTGAGCGATTATATAGATGTTAACATTGGCATTCCAGTGCGTTCTCTTGACTGTTGGTTTGCCAATACTGGCATGCCACATTAAGACAGATTTTCAATAATTAAAATCGGCTGAACGTAGGCTTACTTAGTTTTAATTGTTATTGAGTTTAGACGTGACTTGATGCTTTTTTTTTGTGTTTATCTGTATTGTTTATATTGAATTCTACAACATAATGTGAAAATTATGATTGGCCAAACTCAAATCATTAACATCCTTTTATGACAGGATTACAATCACAAGACCGACAGCCCGTGTCCGCGAGAAAACAACGATCGCACTGCACGACTCAAAGCTTAGAAATGCCCTTTTCATTTCTAATTTAAATAATAATTTTATTCAATGTCACACAGTCTGAAATTTTATAAGCTGAAACCTGATCCTTGCTCCCCTCTTTTGATAAACAAACAAGAAGCGAGAACTTTAGGCATAAAATTTAAAATCTTGAGAATACGAGATGTAACACGGTACATTCTTCTTGTTTCATCTGTGTTTTCAAGATTAGAGCTTTCAGAAACGTGTCTTAAAGTAAAGTCGTATTTTCTGGAGTGTCCCAAAATGCTCCAATATTTTTTAAAGGAAAGAGTTCTTGCTTCTTCCGTAATTTTAGTTTCACATGCAAATCTACAACCTGGTCCACAGGTTTTTTGCTTAGAGTGTGCTTCAACTTTTTTTCCTTTCGAAGATGAAGTATATTTAGGTCATTGATTCACAGCATTTTCATGACGTTCCTTTTCCAATTTTTTGGATAACGTAATCTCTTTCTTGTTTGTAATTTCTGTGGTTGTTCATTTCTTCTCTTTGCTCCTTTTAGCAAATATGCTGATTCATTTCAATTGTTGCGTGCATCCAAATCAACTTGATCTTTTTCTGAAGAGTCTTGAGGAAACAGTACTTCTTCAAAATCCTGTTATTTTCCAAAGCGTTTGTTTCATTTGATATCACTTCTTCCGATAAATCTAAATAGAAAATGACAATACTAAATACATTCTGAATATATGTAAAAATATAAGATTATTTGTGGTAATTAGAGAGAGTTGATCTTTGGTGTCTAATTTACAATTATTTAAACAAGTTTATCATCAAAATATTTCTTAAGTTAAGCATAAGAAAATTTTAATGGTGTACTCGTTTAAAAAACTGTAAATCAGTTTTTAATTAACATATGTTTTTAATTACCCTCATTGATCCTTCATATATTTGTCTTTCGTTAAAATAATTTATTTAAGTTCTTATTAATTTACATAATGAAATTAAAATATTTTCTTTTTGAATGAAAAACTATTAAACTAATGTCAAATAAGAGCATGTAATTAGAAATAACGTCGCAGATATTCAATTAAATTATTATTCTTAATAGTATCTTCTGAAACATTAATCAATCAATGATGTCTTATTTTCTTTGGATTTTTAAACAAGTATACTGTTTTGCAAATTTGGTTATTCCCTTAGAAAAAATTAAATAATTTTTTACAAACAACCAGGGACCGTCACGAAATTAATTTGGTTTTTAGAGTTTTTTCAAAATATCTAGTAATTGCCAGTAGATTTTATTTAAAGATTGAAATCAATTCATCAAATTTAAGGCAAATAATAGTTGTACGGTGTTAAAATTTAAAAATTGATTTTTATTTTTTTGTTATTTCGCTTGAACCGAAATTCGAACCAAGACAAACAAATTACGTTTCGAATTACGGTTTAAGCGAAGTAGAAAAAAATTAGAAAATTAAATTTTAACAACGTACGACTATTTTTAGCTTTTAATGTAATGAATTGATTTCAATATTTAAGTAAAAGGTATTGACTATTAAAAGATATTTTGAAAAACTCCAAAAACCAAATTCATTTCGTGGCGGTCCCAGCAAACAACCAAACGGTATATTTGATAAAAAAAATCCGAACGGTAAAACTATAGAGAATAATTTTCTGAAAAAGCCATAATTGATTAAAATTAAATATTTGAAAACAAAATTTGAGCCATCAATATGAAAAAAAGTTTTATCATATCGACGCCCCCCGTTGATAACATGTTTATTAAAAAGCCAATGAAATAAAATGTTAATTTGAAAAACAGTAGAAAACCATTTTTATTAATAATTTTGTAAGATATGATTTGTATTCAATTGTTTGTTTAATTAAATGTCTGTTGAAGTTGTGTGCCATAGAATATTAATTGGGCCGAACGTACACTATAATGTTTATTTAATCAAATATATGCAATAACATTCTATTTCAATCTTCAATACAATATTATAAATTTAATACAAGGCTATATGGGTGATTTTCCACGAAACCGACAATTCCATGTCCCTTGTGTTTTTTAAGAAACAAATTGCACATATGGTAATGAATCAAACGTAAAAAAGTAACTCTAGTGATCACAAACAGAAGCCTGTAGCCACTTTAATTTATAAGATTAAATATTTTTTTTTAATACAAATTTATAGGCCAAATCGTCATGGTGAAGCCTGTCCCCAGGGTCAGTTACGACACAAAAATAAATATTTTTAGTAAACTTTAATAATAAAACTAATTAATGGTTATATTTTTTTATTGTCCAAGTGTGTAGAATTCAGAAAAAAAATGGTTGTAAAAAAAATTATTATTTTTATTTTTTTCTAGATGTTATTTCTTGTCCCCAGTTTTGTGCATCATGGTGAAGCCTTTTAGAAAAAAAAAAAATATTTCGAAAAAATCAAATCAGAATTTAGTTATAGTTTAGTATTTAAACAACAATTGACTTCCTTCAAGAGATTCACTACGATAGAAACAAATTTTATAATTGATTTTTTGTTTTTTTACGTCTAAAGCGCCAAATTTGTGTAGGGACTACAGAATCGTCATGGTGAAGCCTTTACATATTTCGCAATAAATAAAAAAAAAAAAATTTTTAATAAATGATGTATAGAAGTATTACTTCCGTGAATATAGATGACAGGAATGCGAAACCGATTGAAAATTTATTTATTTATTTGTATATAAACGGGATACACCCTTTCGTACAGAGTACTCTTAAAAATAGTGTGTTGCACCATGCAACCAGTTTTAATCGTACATACAATAAGCGCTAGATGAAGCTATTAATTATTGTTATAAAAAATAATCCAATACAAAAGTAGCTTAAATCTGTCAAAGTTAGGTTCGAAGAAATCGATGTTATCAGCAACACTGTTTGCCTCTCTGTTTAATCTATTAATTAAAGAATAAGTTCCATAGTTTGTTTTAAGAAATGAAATTGAAAACAAAGGAGAATATCTGGTTGCTCTAGGCGATTGATATAATTTGATCAGTGATTGCAAAGGTTTACAAGATAAATGCCCATTGAGTAATTTATAAAGAAAAAGTATATCAGTATACACAAATCTTGAGGTTAATTTGGGTATATTAAGCAGAGAGCGGAGATGACCATAATCATGGGTACGCGTATCATATTGTAAGTTAAGTTGACGTGCAGCGAACCGAAGGAATCTATTCTGAACTCGCTCAAGTCTTAGTAAATAAAATGTATAATGTGGTACCCAGATAATGGATGAATATTCGAGAATTGAGCGAACCAATGTAAAATACAGTATTCTAAAATTTGTCATGTTATGAAAAGCACATGCATTTCTCATCAAAAATCCCAAAGTTTTAAGAGCTTTAGATATTACTCCAGAAATACGGTCATTAAAAGAGAGATCACTACACAACAACACCCCTAAGTCTTTTACTCTGCTAACTCTCATCAACTCCTCAGTATTAACACTGTAACAGTATATATATGTCATTCGTTTAGTAAATGATATTATTGAACTTTTCTCTAAGTTTATTGACATTTGATTACTGCCACACCATTCAACAAGACGGTCAAGGTCAGATTGGAGCTGTTGAGAGTCACGACAAGGGTCATCCGAGTAGATGACTTTATAAAATTTTAAATCATCTGCAAATAGTAAAAAAGTAGAATAGATAAAAACAGATTTTATGTCGTTAATATATAAAATAAATAAAAGTGGACCCAAATGTGAACCCTGAGGTACTCCGGAAGTAGATTGAAACGGCTCAGAATAGTCCTGTTCGATTCTAACTAAATTAAATCTATCCGAGAGATAACTTCTGAAAAACGAGACCAGAGCCACAGACATGCCCATGGCCACAAGTTTACTTAAAAGTATAGCGTGATCAATCTTGTCAAAAGCTTTAGAAAAATCTACATGGATTGCATCAACTTGTTCCCCTGAACCAAGATTCAACATTAGTGAATTCGTATATAGCCCAAGATTAGTAGTCGTTGACCGGCCCTGAACAAAGTCATGCTGTTCCTCGATTATATAATTTGAGATATCAGAATAAATTGAATCGTATAGTATGCTTTCAAAAATTTTCGGTATTACACTAAGAATAGTAATAGGTCGATAGTTCGCAACATTACTCTTATCTCCGCTTTTATATATAGGTACTATTATGCCTTTTTTCCATTCAAACGGAAATACACTAGTTCTTAATGACAAGTCAAATAAAATATGTAAAGGCTTAACAAAAAAATAACAATAAGTACGAAGAAAGGAAGGGGGAATTTTATCCGGACCCGGACCTTTGTTATTGTCAATATTTAATAGTTTTGTAAATATTTTGCTCTCAGTCATTACAATTTCTTTGAAGTCGATTTTATTCGTATCAGATTGTGCAGATATGTACTCTCTTTGTGTGGGAGTTGTATAAATGGAACTAAAATTTCTAGCGAACAGGTTAGCAATTTTTACTGTACTATCGCCAATATCGTTGCCGAGGTACATCATATTCGGTATACGTTGATTCCTACGATTAGAGTTTACATAACTCCAAAATACTTTCGGACTATTAATAATTGAGCTTTCAGTTCTCCTAATATAATTATTATAACGTTGGGTTGAGAGTAATTTACATCTGGATCGCAAATCAGAAAACAATGAGTAACTGACGTCACTACCAACTCTAACATAATTAACATGAGCAGTCTTTTTCTCGATAACAAGTTTCTTAAGCTCAGAGGTAAACCATGGAGGATATTTTGACTTATAAATATTTTCATTGGAACAAATATGTCAAATGCAGAATACAAAATATTATAAAATATATCTACAGCTTCATTTACATCCTCCACATTCAGTTTACTTTCCCAATCAATTGTGTTCAAATACAATGATAATTCAGAAGAATTACAGTTATCAAAATCATATTTTAAATCGAAGTTATCCACAGTGTACACACATTTACAGTCATAAAATATATTAATCGAAAGTGGAGGATGATAATTATCTAACGGCAAAAGCTCGTCATTTGACAAGGTAACAGTAACATTAAGTGGATCAACAAAAATAAAATCAACTATCGAACTATGTACATTGGGAAATGAATTAATTTGGGATATACCCATAAAACTGAGTGTATCTGAAATCAAACTTGCTATAGATTTCAGCTGTGGTGACACATCTGGTTTTACTGTACATGAAATATTGTTAATATCATTATATTTCCACTCAAGAAAAGGCAAGTTAAAATCACCAACTATACATAATTGTGTAAGTGGAAATGACATCGTAATATCCTCAATTACTTGGCACATATCCGCATAAGTTTTTAGTGAGGAATTGGGGGGTACATAAATGCAACCTAAAATATGTAATACATTATTAATATAATATTTTATGAAAACATGTTCGATAGTTAAACAGTTACTATTGATTAATGACCCTTTTAATTCTTTTTTAACAGCTATCAAAACCCCACCACCCCTCAATTTATTACTAGTTTTATTATTTCTATCAAATCGAAAAATATCAAAATCAAAAAATCCCAATTCCTCTGAACTTAAATCTGAACCTAGTCACGTTTCAGTTAAAGCAATAATCTTATATGAAAAAACAGTAATACTCTGCCGGAGATCGTGAATTTTTGTGCGTACGCCCCTGACATTCTGGTAATAGATTTGGAAAAAATTCTGACGACAAGTAGAGGGGACAGTACCTTGAGATGTAGTGGTGTCATTACTCATGCATCGGCCTTGGTCGAGAGAGAGACTCTTCTTGGAAAAGGACGGCCCTTGATGAGAGTGGGGATCCCACGACGGTAGACCAGCTTCAAGTCCGTTTCTCCTTCCTCCAAACGTTTTGCGAGTTGATTTTTCAATGACTTTAATTCCTCCAGCTGTAGTTTTGTTTGGTCTCTTGAAAGCCACATGTTCTTCAGATCCTCGGTATGAGATTGGTTTTTTTTTGCAACAACAAACATTTTTAGGATCGCTTGTGCCTTTTCCTCCGTCGCACATATGATTTTGACAGGTCGCGGTTTCGTCTGCTGTACCTGTGCAACATTGCCCAGTCTGAACACTTTGATATTTTCAAGATCTTTAGACATCACATATTTCCCCAGTTTGTTAGTAACATTGAGGCACAGATCATCATGCTTGTTATTATCTGAGACAGAGTCAAGATTTTCCAGCTCCGGGAGTCCAAACAGTACCAGATTTTTTTTCCGTGCTGTTCGACTATTAATTTCACCAACACATTTACGTGCATTTACTGAATCGACTTGAAATAATTCATTAGAACGTGCTTCGAATTCTTTCAGTTTAATTTCAACAGTAACAAGCCGGTTAGTTAAATCAGAATTTTTTTCTTCTGCATTACCTAATCTAACCAGTGAGCCATCCAGTTTTGTATCCATAGCATTCAACTTAGAGAACACAGCGGTGTTAAGGTTTTCAATGGCCTTCATAATAGACTCCAAGTCAACAGGCGTCGAAGATGATGGAGACAAGGACCTCTGTTTGCAACATTTACTTAACGGTCCGTTAGAAAGAGTAGACACTTGCTGTGCACAGCTCGGGTGATACGGCGCTTTGCAGCCCGGGCACAACTTTGGAGTGACTCGTGTAATTTTGACACCGCACTTTGTACATTTATTATTGTCGGACATCTTCCGCAAAAAACAGTTGAGACCGGTTATCAAAATTCACAAAATTCAACGTGTGCGAAATTAATCTTTTAGGTTATACTTTTAGGTTAGAAACCAAAATTGAACTATATCCTGGCGAAAAACAATACACAGGATAAGTTTAGCAGTTTTCAAGTACAAGAAAAAACCAGGACTTTTCACTGATATAACGAAAAATTGCAAAAAACTGCATTAATATACAATTAAATAAGAAAATAGACTGGACCAATATATAGCACGTGTGTTTGGTAGCCATCTAGCGGATGCTTATAATTGCTTATAATTTGTTTAAAAAAACAGTATTCATTAAGCGTCATGGTGAAGCCTCAGCGTCATGGTGAAGCCTTTTGCATCATGGTGAAGCCTTTTGGCTGTCTTTCATTGAATTTGTGGTTTAAACAAGTGTACAATTTAAAATTTTTTAGTGATTGTGTTCAAATAAAATTACACAAATAGAAATTACTTAAACTCTCATAATTTTAATATAAGTTTAACAATAATTACTTTATAAATTTTTATAAATTACCGTATAAACTACAAATTTCTGGCAACTGATTTGCAAATTTTATATTATTTGTTAATTAGTTTTTTTAATTTTCTTTTATTAACTATAACTTACATCAAAATCTTCATAAATCATTGCATAAATTACCATTAATTTCCATAAATTACTTCATAAATTTCCTGCATCAGTTTTTTAAATCCTGAATTTCGTTTGCATTATTATTACAAATTACCTCAATATTTTCATAAATTACAGCATAAATTACCACCATAGATTTATTTATTTGTTTAAAGCGATTTTATAAACAAATTATGCCTTAAAATAAAATATGATCATAACAAAATCTTTCTAATTTTTTTTGTAGAATCGATTGTGATCCATAATTTTAATCAAATGTGACTTTTTTTATTATTTGTTTAAACAAATATTGTTTAATAAATAGAAAATATAAAAGTTAGAATGCGAATGATTTTTATTTAACTTTCCTATAAATTCAACTATCAATTTTGTTATACTGCAACCGATTATGGTACATGGATGTGGTAACAGCTAATTTGTTTAAAAAATACAAAAATTATAAACAATTTGTCCGGCCCATCACATATATTTCATTTTTGACTATCATACTTGAAAGTTATATTACGATTTTTATTTTAATTAGCAATTTTTTTTTCTAACATCACAGTAACCAAATAGTTCGTTTTGTGAAGAATCACCCACATACGTAAAAGAGGTATACTTTTTTTAATCTTGTATTTAAAAACTACAATTCCGCTCAAATTTTTTATATTGTTTTAATTAATAATATTTTTTTAGTTAAAAATATTAAAACCTGAATTAATAATTAAATAATATAATTTGAAATGGTTAATTAAACTTATTAAAATTAAAAAGTTTAGTTTATCCACTGAAATTTTTTTTTTTTTAAACTTTGTCATTTCGTTAAAAATTAATATTATTTTTAAAAGTTAAACATATTCTTTTTTAAGAAATTTATTATTTTTTCCATTAAAAAATTGTTTTTAAAATGAAATTTGTCTAAATTGTAATATATTTTAATAAATTTAAAATAAAAAATCATTATGTGTCGTATAACAATAACAATAATAATAATAATAATAAACATCTTTAAAGGTAGCTCTAAAAAACATCCCACAATTTCATGTCGGCCACATAAGAACATCGGCGGCAATGGACATAAAGACCCAAAGAACAGAATGCTGAATCTGTACAGAGTAAAGAAAAATGATGCTTTTGCTCACCTTCTAGGACGGAAGGAGCAAAAGTTGATAAGAGTATGTAAAGCAAGAATTGGGAGAGATTGTTTTAGTGCGGTATTGCCACAGGATGTGGTCGAGTCCCACACGAACAAGTGCGTAAAAGCATTTTTTCCTCTCCTAAACTTGTTTTGTAAAATAAAAAAATAATAATAAAAATGACATTAGCCCTTCCTTTACTTCTCTATACCTTTGGAGCTGTTAAGTGGAATGTGAATGAGTTGTAAATACTAGATAGAGAAACCCGCAAGATGATGTCAATCCATCGTAGTCATCATTCAAGGTCTTCCGTACAACGAATTTACCTTCCACGAGACCGGGGAGGAAGAGGTCTATTAAATTTAGAGTGTCTTCATCGAAGAATTGTACTGGCTGCAGTATGCTCAATGTTGTACAGTAGATATCCCCTTATGCAATTTGTCCACTATCATGAAATTGCAAATGTTGGGACGTTTTTATATCGTGCGGCAGAAAGAGCTGCAAATAAACTTAGTCTCCCATTTGAAACCAGTGATATGGAGCACGGGTTAGCGTCGTTAACACCATTAATGCTTGAAAAGTGTGTCAAGGAGGCAGAACAAGCGCTTTTGTTACAGGAACATAAAAGCAAAATTGTTCACGGGCAGTTCTATAATCTCATAAGTAAAATAGGATTGTCTTAAGGCTTGACTTTTGCTTTCCTTAAATCTGCTGGTTTGAGATTGGAGACTGAGGGATTTTTGTTCGCTTGTCAGGATGGTGTTATTAATACTATGGTGTACCGCAGTCGCGTGATGCATATACCTGTCGACAATAACAACTGTCGAGCATGTAAGCAATACTTGGAAACACTTGGTCACATTCTAAGTGCGTGTCCGAAGTATACATGTTACAGGTATGTAGAAGGTCACAATGCTGCTCTTAAGGTTCTGTATTATCACCTTCGACACCAGTATGCTATTGATAAAGAACCCATCTTGCCGTATGCCCAAGGGGATCAGGAATCCGTTGTGGAAAATTAACAGTTTAAGATCTACTGGAATTTTTCTTTTCCTACAATTCATCGTATTAGAGCTACTAAGCCTGATATTGTACTCCAGGATCATCAAAGTAAGATCATTTGTGTGATAGAGTTTTCAGCTCCTGCTGAGGGCAACATCATTCAAAAGGAGGATGAGAAACGGACGAAATATCAAGATCTTATGTTTGAACTGAGCCGAATGTATCCAGGGACCTACACAGAGAAGATGCGGTTACGACGACTGTAACGCGCAGTGTCACCCACAATAGATCTCTCTCGGATGAAGATCTGGGTTCAGTTGGGTGTGGCAATAGGACAGAACCGAGGGGACGAACAGGCAATGATCCGGGACAAACTCGAGAGCGTTTCAAATGGACGGACTAACTTCGGAAGGACATCATGTTGTGTTGGCAAGCTAGTAGTCCCAGCAGAAGATGATACATGCTAAGGCTGCATACGCGATGGGTCGATATGAACCCCCAGTACGCAGAAATGACGCCTCAGTATTTAAGAGATCAAGTATCGTCTCTGAGTGAAGAGGGGAACATGAGAATCGTACGAATTGTGGGGCATTCTTATATCATGCGGCAGAAAGAGCTGCGAATGAACTTCGTCTCCCATTTGAGACTAGTAAGGTGCAACATGGATTAGCATCGTTACCACCTTTGATGCTTAAGGGCCGTGTCACGGAAGCAGAACATGCGCTTCTATTACACGAACATAAGAGCAAATCTGTTCACGGACAATTCTACAATCTCATAAATGAAGTAGGATTGTCAGTTGGTTTTACCTTTTCGTTCCTTAAATCTGCTGGTTTAAGATCGGAGACTACGGAAGTGTAAATCTCCGATTTTTTTGTAACTTGGTATATTAGTAGAACTTAAAAAAATAATAAGCACGTATTTTTTTTAGCGGCCATGATTCACTTTAAAGGGTAGAAACTACTCCTTGAAGCTATGAGTGTGTAATCACTTAATCAAGGCATAGCCTTACTTATGAAAGCAAGTAAATAAATAATGGTATAATAATATGAAACAACAATAATTTAATAAACAGTTTAAACAATAACAACTTTTATTGTCTTTAAACATAATCAGCTTCTTATTTTTTCATATTATCAATCTATTATTTATTTACTAGTTTTCGCATTAGTATATTGCCTATAAGCCTTAATTAAGCTATTGCACCTTCATAACTGTAAAGTCTTGTTTCTACCCTTTAAAGTGGATCATGGCCACTAAAAAAAATACGTGTTTACTATTTTTTTAAGTTCTACTAATATACAAACTTACAAAAAAATCGGATATTTACACTTCCGTAACTTTACTTGTTAGTCATATTCTAAGTGCGTGTTCGAAGTACGCGTGTTACAGGTATGTGGAAAGACACAATGCTGCGCTTAAGGTGTTGTATTATCACCTTCGACATTAATATGGTATAGATAAAGAACCCATCGTGCCGTATGCCCAAGGTGATCAGGAGTCCGTAGTGGAAAATGACCAGTGTAAGATCTACTGGAACTTCTCTTTTTCCACCACTCATCGTAGCAGTGCCAATAAGCCTGATATAGTTCTCTAGGATCATAAAAGTAAGGTAATTTGGGTAATTGAGTTCTAGGCCCCAGCTGAGAACAACATCAATCGTAAGGAGGATGAGAAGCGGACCAAGTATTAAGAGCTCATGTTCGAATTGAGTCGAATGCACCCAGGTTATAGGGTCCGATTGAAAGTTTTTTTAATCGGCTGTTTGGGAGGGATTAGAGCTTCATTTGTGAGACAATTAAAGAAGATTCCTGGCTGCGAGCGCCAGGCAGATACATTGGCGGTTCGCATGCAGAAGGAAGTCCTTCTGAACTCTCTCAATCTGGTTTGGCAGCACTGTTCACTTTAACATCTTATTCGGCAGCTCTAAAAAAGCATCTAACAACGTTCTCGAATACCGCTTAAGAGCATCGGCGGCTATGGGCGAGGACAACAGTGCAAGAAACATGAAAAACGTCTCGAGTAAGTGGATCACGCTCTTGCTAACGTTCCAGGATGGAGAGAGCAGGAACGGATGGAGTAAGTAAGGCAAGAATGGGAGAGGTTGTTTTAGTGCGGTATTGACACAGCACGTGGTTGAGTTCCACATGCACGAGTGCATAAAGGCATTGTTTCCTCTCCTAAACTTGTTGTGAAAAAAAAAAATGTAAGTTGATACTTTTTGCTTACATGTATATTTTAAAGTTCATGAGTTAAATATTAAAAATTATCATAATAGCTACTAATTGTTTAATTTGTACTATTTCTAAACTTATGTTCTAAATAAGAAGTCTAGAGTTCTATTTGATAATTTTATTTTGATTTGAAAAAGAATCAAACACTGATTGTATGATAAAATTTATGTGTTTTTTGTGTTTTTAAATAAATAATATGTATTTTTTACAGTTTATACAGTTTGTATATTAATTTATTTAAAAACACAAAAGAACATAAATTTTATCATACCATCAGTGTTTAATTCTTTTTCAAATCAAAATAAATTTATCAAATAGAACTCTAAACTTCTTATTCAGAACATAATTTTAGAAACATTATAAATTGTACAATTAGTAGCTATTATGATAATTTTTAATATTTAACTCATGAACTTTAAAAAATACAGGTAAGCAAAAACTATCAACTTACATTTTTATTTTTATTTATTTTTTTTTACAAAACAAGTTTAGGAGAGAAAAAATGCATTTACGCACTTGTTCGTGTGGGACTCGACCACGTGCTGTGGTAATACCTCACTAAAACAACCTCTCCCATTCTTGCTGTACTTATTCCATCTGCTCCTGCTCCGTCCATCCTGGAAGGTAAGCAAGAGTGTGGTTCATTTACTCGAGACGATCTTTATATCAGGGACTGACACGAAAACCGAAACAAAATATATTTTATTTTTGTTTCGTTTCGGTTTTGAAAAACTGAAACAAAATATCAATTTAATTTTGTTTTGTGTTGTACCTGAAACGAAAAGGCTCTGAATTACGTTTTCGTCTCATGCCCGAAACGAAAAGGCTTCGAATTTTGTTTTCGTTTCATGCCTGAAACGAAAATCCGCTCCGAATTCCGTTTTCGTTTCTCATAAAAAAGGCTTAAAATTCCACAAAAACAATTTTAAACACAATTCTTTTCTTGCAGGAGACGAAATCGAAATTCAGAATCTTTTCGTTTCGGGCATGAGACTGAAACGAAATTCGGAGCTGACTTTCGTTTCGGGCATGAGACGAAAACGTAATTCAGAGCCTTTTCGTTTCAGGTTCAATACAAAACAATATTGATTGTACATTTTTGTTTCGTCACAACAATTCAAAACAGAAACAGAATTCGGTTTTCGTGTCAGTCCCTGCTTTATATTTCTTGCACTGCTGTTCTCATCCATAGCCGCCGATGTTCTTAAGCGGTGGTCGAGAATGTTGTTGGATGCTTTTTTAGAGCTACCGAATAAGATCTTACAATGAACAGTGCTGCCGAACCAAATTGAGAGAGTTTAGAAGAACAGCCTTTTGCATGCATACATTCTACTCAATGCAAACAGAAGGTCTTGATATTTCGTCCGTTTCTCATCCTCCTTTTGAATGATGTTGCTCTCAGCAGGAGCAGAAAACTCTATCACACAGATGAACTGACTTTTATGATCCTGGATTACAATAGCAGGCTTTGTAGCACTGATACGGTGAGTGGTGGAAAAAGAAAAATTCCAGTAGATCTTACACTGATCATTTTCCACAACGGACTCCTGATCCCCTTGGGCATACGGCAAGATGGGTTCCTTATCTATACCATATTGGTGTCGAAGGTGATAATACAACACCTTAACCGCAGCATTGTGTCTTTCTATATATCTGCAACATGCATATTTCGGGCACCCACTTAGAATATGACTAAGTGTTTCTGGATATTATTTGCACGCACGACAGTTGGTATTGTCGGCAGATATATGCATCACTCGACTGCGGTACACCAAAGTATTTATTACTTCATCCTGACAAGCAAACAAAAATCATTCAGTCTCCGATTTCAAACCAGCAGATTTGAGGAATGCAAATGACAAACCCACAGACAATCCCATTTGTTTTATGAGACTGAAGAATTGTCCATGCACAGGTTTGACAATATGTTCCTGTAAAAGAGGCGAATGTTCTGCTTCCTTGACACGCTTTTTAATCATCAGATGTGTTAGTGATGCTATGCCATGTTCTATATAACTGGTTTCAAATAGAAGACTAAGTTTATTTGCAGCTCTTTCTGCCGCTCGATATAAAAACGCCCCAACATTTGCAATTTCATGCTGGTGTACAAATTGCATAAGCGGATCTCTACTGTTCATGACTGAGCAAGCCACATAAAAATTAATTCTACGATGAAGACACTCTCAATTTAATAGGCCTTTTCCTTCTCGATCTTGTGGAAGGTAAATTCTTTGTACAGAAGACCTTGGATGATGACTTCGATGTACTGTCATCATACTGCGAGTTTCTCTATCGAGATCCTTCAACTTATTTACATTCCACTTAACTGCTCCAAATGTATAGAGTTGTAAAGGAATGGCTAATGTATTTGTGGCCTGAATCTTATTCTTCCCAGATAATTCGGATGACCAAATTTTTCTGAGAAGACCACGGTATTTTATATGGAGCTGATCTTTAATCCCACACACATCTTGACTTTCTGATTGTGGAATTCCAAGATATGTGTAAGTCTCCCCAACAATTATTATTTTATATTATTATTATATTATTATACATTATTATATTATTATATTATTTTTTTTATTTTTTTTTACAAAACAAGTTTAGGAGAGGAAAAAATGCATTTACGCACTTGCTCGTATGGAACTCGACCACGTGCTGTGGTAATACCTCACTAAAACAACCTCTCCCATTCTTGCTTTACTTACTCTAATCCGCTATTGCTCCATCCGTCCTGGAGGATAAGCAAAAGCGTGATTCATTTGCTAGAGTTTTTATTCTCGTTTCTTACACTGTTGTTCTCACCCATTGCCGCTGATGTTTTTAAGCGGTGGTCAAGAACGTTGTTGGATGCTTTTTTAGAGCTACCGAATAGGATCTTATAATGAACAGTGCTGCCGAACTAGATTAAGAGAGTTCAGAAGAACAGCCTTCTGCATGCTAACCGCCAACGCATCAGCCTTGTGCTCACAGCTAGGAATCTTTTGTAATTGGCTCACAAATGAAGCTCGCATCCCTCCTAAACAACCGAGTATAAGAACAACTAATCTGACCCTGTAGCCTGGATATATTTTACTCAATTCAAACAGAAGGTCTTGATACTTTGTCCATTTCTCATCCTCCTTTTGAGTGATATTGCTTTCAGCAGGTGCCGAAAACTCTATCACACAAATGAGCTTACTTTTATGATCCTGGAGCACTATATCAGGCTTATTGGCACTGATACGATGAGTGGTGGAAAAAGAAAAATTCCAGTAATATTATTATTATTATTTTTTTTTTTCAAAACAAGTTTAGGAGAGGAAAAAATGCTTTTACGCACTTGTTCGTGTGGGACTCAACCACGTACTGAGAGAGTTCAGAAGGACTTCCTTCTGCATGCGAACCGCCAATGCATCAGCCTGGCGCTCGCAGCCAGCAATCTTTTTTAATTGGCTCACAAATGATGCCTTAATCTCTCCCAAACAACCGATTACAAGAACATTCAATCGGACTTTATAACCTGGGCGCATTCGACTCAATTCGACCATGAGCTCTTGATACTTGGTCCGCTTCTCATCCTCCTTACGATTAATGTTATTCTCAGCTGGAGCCGAGAACTCAATTACACAAATGATCTTACTTTTATGATCCTGGAGTACTATATCAGGCTTATTGGCACTGATACGATAAGTTGTGGAAAAAGAGAAGTTCCAGTAGATCTTACACTGGTCATTTTCCACTACGGACTCCTGACCCCCTTGGGTATACGGCAAGATGGGTTCTTGATCTATACCATACTGGTGTCGAAGGTGATAATACAACACCTTAAGCGCCGCATTGTGTCTTTCAATATACCTGTAACACGCGTACTTCGGACACGCACTTATAATGTGACTTAGAGTCTCCGCATATTGTTTACATGCACGACAGATGTCACTGTCGACAGGTATATGCATTACACGACTGCGGTAATTATTATTATTATTATTATTATTATCATTATTATTGTTATTGTTATTGTTATTGTTATTGTTATACGACACATAATGATTTTTTATTTCAAATTTATTAATATATATTACAATTTATATAAAATTCACTTTGAATACAATTTTTTAATGGAAAAAATTATAAATATCTCAAAAAAGAATATGTTTAACTTTTGAAAATAATATTAAATTTTAATGAAATGACAAAGTTTAAAAAAAAAAAAATATCAGTGAATAAATTCAACTTTTTAATTTTAATATTTTTAATTAATCATTTCAAATTATATTATTTAATTATTAATTAAGGTTTTAATATTTTTTACTAAAAAAATATTATTAATTAAAATAATATAAAAAATTTTAGCGGAATTGTACTTTTTAGGTACAAGATTAAAAAAAGAATACCTTTTTTACGTATATGTATTGTCTTGTATTAAATTTATAATATTGTATTGAAGATTGAAATAGAATGTTATTGCATATATTTGATTAAATAAACATTATAGTGTACGTTCGGCCCAATTAACATTCTATGGCACACAACTTCAACAGACATTTTACTCATACCCTTAAGAAAAAATTTATGGACACATTTTGACCAAAGTCGTAACGGTAATCTTTATCACATGCCCTCAAGTTAAAAATAACATTACTTTTTCGTAAAAAGTAATATGCTCTTTTAATCTGGATCAGTAAATTAAATTAAATTCGGATCAGTCCGAATGTGTCGTTTTATTAAATCAACAAAATTTCATTGATTTTCAATTACTTCTTTCTGGCGATTTAAAGAAATGAAATTTAACTGGAAATCAGTAGAAAATAACTAAACTGTAAACAATTACTTACAATTCAGTTATTTTTAAATACTGTTTAGTGGAATTTTACTGATTTAAATAGCGAAAAAGTAATCACTGAAAATCAGTGAAATTTTACTGAAGTTTCACTGATTCAAATTTAGAAAGATGATTGTAATACAAATTCTTATTTTAAATGCATACCCGTTGAAGTTGATGATCTAGAATCCATTTGGAATCATATATCTTTTATGGTTAATCAATAGATCGTCGCTTGGGAGAAGAACTCTGCTATTTCGATAAAGCTCTGAAAACAAAACCAACTCGCAAGAGCTCTGAAAATTGCGCCATTCTGATTAACATTTAAAGAACGTGCCATTTCGGAATTGACAGATTTTGTTTTTAAATTTAGGTTAGCAACGCGAAAGATTTTTATTAGGTTAATAATGTCAGTATAAAAAAACAAGCTCAGGTGATCAATACTAGAACATAATTGCAAATTTATTTTAATTCTTAAATTTTTTAAATCACCTGAGCTTGTTTTTTTATACTGACATTATTAAACTAATAAAAATCTTTCGCGTTGCCAACCTAAATTTAAAAACAAAATCTGTCAATTTCAAAATAGCACATTCTTCAAATGTTAATTAGAATGGCGCAGTTTTCAGAGCTCTTGCGAGTTGGTTTTGTTTTCAGAGCTTTATCGAAATGTCAAAGTTCTTTTCCTAAACGGCAAGATTAGAAATTATCCTAACAAATCTACCCGAAAAAATAATAATAGTGGATATTTATTTATTATTTATTTATTTATCTTAAAGTTCAAAGACCCTAGGGCAAATTTATAGTTTTATTTTGTTTTTGATATTAATAGTTAACTTTTAAAACAATTTATTATTCCCACATAACACGTAATATTCCAGGGACATTCCTGGAATATTTTTTTGTGACATTCGGAACATTCCAATGGAATATTGCAGTTACGTTACTGGAATGTTGCTATGTCCGACTCAGGGAATATTTCAGTGGAACATTCCATAAATATTAAATTATAATGTCTCTGGAACATTACAATATAACATTGCAGGAATATTCCAATAAGTTTTTTAAACAAAAAAAAAAAATTTAGTCTTAAATTTATTAATTCTTATTAGAATTATTTATCATTTTATTGTTACATCTTAAAACAAATTAAAAATTCTAAACGCGACGGGAGGATTCGATCCCTAAACCTAAGACCTATTTAACGATTAACGCTCGCGGCTATTATCGGTATGAAAATAAGAATCTAAACCGAGTAGATATACTTTTAATACATCTCTAAAATAGTTGAAGTTCATCCAGCTTTATTGTAGAATTTTCATACCGATAAAATAGCCGCGAGCGTTAATCGTTAGATAGGTCTTAGGTTTAGGGATCGAATCCTCCCGTCGCGTTTAGAATTTTTAATTTGTTTTAAGATGTAACAATAAAATGATAAATAATTCTAATAAGAATTAATAAATTTAAAGACTAAATTTTTTTTTGCTTTAAAAAACTTATGAATATTCCAATGGAATATTCCTGCAATGTTATATTGTAATGTTCCAGAGACATTACAATTTAATATTGATGGAATGTTCCACTGAAATATGCCCTGAGTCGGACATAGAAACGTTCCAGTAACGTCACTGCAATATTCCATTGGAATGTTCCGAATGTCACAACAAAATATTCCAGGAATGTTCCTGGAATATTACGTGTTATGTGGGTTATTTTTTTATCGTATCTTTATTAATTTTATTTAAACAACTTAATTTTTTAAGCAATATAAGAGAAAGTTAAACAACTTGCACTTTTATAATAAAAAAATGTTCTAAATATTTATTTTTAAAATAATTTCAAAATGTTTATTTTTTCACAATAGACTTTTGTTTTAAAACACGTACGAATTTAACTTGAAAGCTACAGGTTTCTGAAAAATATCATTGTACAATTCATTAATACATATTTTTGAAATCCAAACCAAATTATTAGAAGGAATTACAAAGTAATCAAAATTGTTACTTTTTATCTGGCAAAACACTTGTCTGAACTATGAAACAACAAATCAGTTAATTGCAATGTTTTGCTTCATGATTCAGACAATTTGCATTTTGAATAGGAATGATATTGACCGCTAGCTACAGTAACAATTGTTTTGAACGCATTTTTAAATAAGAATTATATTGTACTGAAGAAGAAATAAGATTTTTTTTGCACTGTGAAGTCAATAAGAATTGTCTTGCATTTGTTATTCAATAAAAATTATATGAACATGGAGCGTCGATAAGTTAAGAAGATTTAATTATTATGTAACATTATATGCTTTTATCTATTTAAATAAACAAAATATTATGTGAAACTAAATTATAATTTTTAGTATAACCCTTTGCCATGAAAAAGTAATGCTCATAAATTATTATCATTTAATTAAATTTAAATTAAGATCTAATCCTAAGAGTACTTAGGGAAATTTAGGAGAGAAAAAGCACCAAGAAGGTCGGCTGCTGTCTTTTCTTCGAGAGGAATGCGTGCCCAAGAAAATACAAGGCAAATTCAGTAGTAAAAGTCGTGGGTGATCAGCTGTCCCACAGCTAGTGCATTAGATTTCACCAGTCAAAACTTTGGGAGGAATGAGCTCCGTAACACGCGTTCAGTCGCATAGAGTCCCCCCTCGTTTTCTACCCTCTTTTCTCTCTACTCTCTTCATCTCTACCCTCTCTTTTTATCTTAGAGACTCTCTGTACCATTTCTTTTATATCATAGACTCTCTCATTTTAACATAAAATTTAAATCCTATAGACTCATGTACTCTTTTTCAATATATGAATCATATTCAAACAAGATGAATTACATGGAAAAAAATTCTATGGAAGTTTATATGTTTATTAGAACGATATTTAACTTTTGATACATGAAGATGTATAAAATTAAGATTTATTATTTCCAGCTAAAATTAAAAGTAAACAATTTTTAAATAATAAAAGAATGTAACATGATACTGTTTAGGATTATTATGAAAACCTAAGTTATTAATATAGTTATAAGGTTACTAACACCTCTGTTCTTCTGAAATATGGATGGGGAGATTCAAGGGTGTTAAAAATTCTTTTCAGTTAAAGATATCATTATAAATTAGATCATTGAGCAGTGAACTTTACAAATTATAAACAACTCTGTAAAGCAACGTGAAGTACATGTTTGTTGAAATAAATTATTAGAAGATATTCAAGAAGTGAAACCTTTAATTGCACAAAGAGAAACATTTAACTATATTATAAAAAATTTACAAAATTTTAATTTAAATTAGGAAGAAAGTGAAAATAGTAGATAACAACCCACACAGCACAATTCCTTGCCTGAAGTTTGAGCGAAGTTGGCACTGCAAACTTCGCAAGTTTGCATTTGACATTTATGAAAACTTGACCTAACCAACAAAATGTCCGCTTGTGCAGAAAGCTTGACTGGACAACTTGCGGCAAGTATAACCTGGTTGGTAATTGAAAACTTTCATCGCAAGTTTCAGGAAAGGTTCTAGAAAAGTTGGAATTAAAGGTAAAAAATTTTTTTTTGCGGATTGAATGGATTTGTAACACATTATTGTGACCCCTGTGGGAGGTTTAAAAAAATCTATTGCGCAGCCCTAGCCATCATAGAAATCAACTGCGCAAGGCCTAAAGTTGAAATTTGCAGTAAAAGTTTCTAGCAAGTTTCAAACGTCAAACTTTCTGCACAAGCGGACATTTTGTTGTTTAGGTCAAGTTTTCATAAATGTCAAATGCAAACTTGCGAAGTTTTCAGTGCCAACTTCGCTCAAACTTCAGACAAGGAATTGTGCTGTGTGGGAATAAATTGAATACATTTTTTTTACTATTAAAGGATACCGTTTTACAAGAATTAAATATTTTTTTTAAACATTTTTGAAGAGGTAAGAAATATTTTAACTTATCATATTTTATAAGTAACTTTTTTTCACTACTAAACAATTTTTACATACTTAGTATTTTAAGTTTATATATAATGGATCTAGAATATTTATTTTCGCTGTATCCAATAAGAAAAAACATTTTAAAGTATCTATGGGATACAAGAAAATTGAGCTGCATAAATCGTTTTTTCCGAGATTTATTAAATGAAACAAAAATAATGAATATAAATTATTATTATTTTTTTTTTTTTGCGTAGGATGTGAAAACCTGCCTTCAGGTACCCTGTAGCCCGTACTACAGCGTTATGCGAGGGTGGCGATGTTCTGCCGACCCGCTAAAAACACACCCTTATTTGGGACCTTAAGACCACTCCCAGGTAGAGCCAGTTTACTTAAAATAGGCATATACAATAATTTCGAGCATTTAAGCGTGTTAACCAAATTAACAAATTTAACATTGCATCTTGAAAATGGTAACATAAATTATTCTACCTTGCAGAGTTTTGAAAAATTGAAAAGTTTAAAAATAAAGGACAAATTATTTTTATCCGCGCGCACTAAATTAGATTTTACTATTTTACCTCATTCTTTGGAAATAATCGATTGTAAATATTCTAATCATATGAATTCAAATTATTTGCAAAATTTTACTAATCTACGTGAATTATACATTTATCGCTATAATAGTAGATTAGATGATATACAATTTACGACTTCTCTAAGAAAATTACAGTATATGTCACGTGAATCTACTGTCTCAAGATATTATAACTCATTAGAAAAATATGAGGATTTAAACCAGCTTGAAGAATTAATAATTTCACATATTTAAGGAAATATTCGCAGATTACCACGCTCATTAAAAGTAATGTCCATTATGCATAAATCTAACATCTTCGTAGCTAATGTACTAAGAGAATTTTTAAATTTAGAAACATTACATATGCAGCCTTTTATGTTAGCTATGGCTATAGAATGTCCAAGATCTCTAAGGTTTTTGAATGCAGGAATATTCTTTGCATTCATTTTAATTTTTGAAGAGATTTAAATAATTTAGAAAATCTTCTTTTACCAATAAACCAAATTGTTGATAACAGCGTATTACTATGTATACCGATTTCTGTAAAAATATGACATTGCTACTTAATTCATGATTTTATTGGTTTGCACAGATTAATAAACCTTAAAGAATCATGCATTTATAGTAGAAATGTTATTCCAGAAAATGTAGGTTTCCCAGTTACATTACAAAAACTTGATATTGGAAACTGTCATCTTCAAAATTTAAATTTTTTAACTGAGTTGCCAAATCTTAAAGAATTAACTTTAAGTTATTATTATGTATCCGTCACTTTACCTTTACCCAAATCAGTAAAAATTACATATATATATAATTGTTTCTATGAAATTATTCATTATTTTGAATAATGTATGTATAATAGTTTTTTTATAATAAAAATATGAAAATAAACTATATTCTCTATTCATTTTTTTATTTTTTTATGTATTTGAACTCTTTAAAAATTTTTTTTTAGTATAGGTCAGTATTATCTGGAACTATCTTGAATTATCTCTATCCTTTTTCTAACTTACAGTCTATCCTCTTTTTAACTTGTAGACTTTTTTTAAGTCTCAACATTCCTTTAATAAACCTTTTCTCCCTTTTTAAATGCATCACGTTTCAATGAATGATGCGGAATTGCATGTTCCAAGAAATCTAAGATTTAATGGCTTTACGGGAATAGGTGATGAAAAACTTGTGCATGGATCGTTGAAAATTAGTTAGTTTAAAACATTGTTTTTTTTAAACCATAAAGCTTTAGATGAATAGATAGTATATAAAAATTATTTTATTTTAAAAAATATTTTTTATTGAATACAAAAAATTATTTAAATGTATAGTAATAAGAATAAGTTCGAAGATGCTAATATATCGAACATAGACGAATTATTTAAACTTTATCTTTTTTCTTAACTTCCCCCTACTGCCCCCTCGTGGTGTCACCTTGTCATCACTCGGTGGCATCGAATGATGCAAATATGGATGGTCAAAGACCTGGGCCATCATTTTTGACAGTGGATGAACGTTTAAGTTCAAGGCGAGGTAGTGCTGTGAGTTTAAGCAGCTGCAGCAGCGCATTTAGCAATGCCACAGCTATAGACGTCGCAGATATCGAGGAAGAAAGATTAAAGGGCGTTAAGTTGTGAGAGGAAGAAGTGGAAATTTTTATTAAAATGCAGCAGGAACTTAAGTTCCTGGTCCAAACTAGTTTGAAAAAATTCAGCCAGTGGATCCCTGATGTACTAAAAAAGCACCAGGAAGCAGACAGCTCGGATATCAGGCTCCATATTGAGCTAAAGTCGAGCGAAACTGTACGAGCTGAAAGGCAGCAGGTAAGGGAGCACATCCAGGCCAAGACAATAAAAAGTCTGGTCCTGGAGTACAAGAGGAAGAGAGAGATGGAGGATCGCTTACCTCCAAAAAGTGAGCCTAAGAAAAAGAAACCTGAGCTTCTTGCCGATAAGGCAAAGGCAAAAGGAAGCAAAAAAAGAACTGTGGCGAATCATTAGTTGCCCAGGATCGTTGTGGTGCCAAACAGCCCCAAACAAAAGACCATTTTAGTGCGAGTTTGTCAAGGACAGACCTTTGCATCTGTTCTTTGCAAGCTCAAGAAAGAGGTAGATCGTGGCTCCTGCCAGGCGACTGTTGTGAGCGCAAGGCCCACAAAGGAAGGAAACCTCCTCTTAAAACTAGGAGGAGGTTCGGACGAAAAGAAGTTCACTGCTATGGTCTCCGAGGCAGTGAGCGGAATCGGTACCGTCAGGCGACCGGAGGACCAGAGGGTGACCCTGGAAATCCGCGACCTTGACGGCCTTACTAAAAAGGACGATGTGGTCTCTGCTCTCGAGGGAGTTCTTAACACTCCTCGAGAGAGGAGGCAAGTCACGGTCCTCGGACCGAACAAGAGAGGTGACAAAATCGCCATTTTTGTCACAGACAGAGAGGAAGCAGAACGGTTAAAAAAGATAGGAAGATTAAAATTAGGTTTTTTAAGCTGCCCAATTAGAAGGAGGCTAATGGTCACAAGGTGCCATCGGTGCCTTAGTTTTGGCCATAAAAAAGCTAACTGCAAGGGGGTTGATTGATCCTTCGCTTGCTTCAAGTGCGGGGATGCGGGACACTTTCTTGCAGATTGTGGAAAGGAAGCGTTCTGCTTTCTCTGCGCGGCCGGGCCAGATAATGAGGCAAAAACGTCTCATTTTGCAGTCTCTGGAAAGTGTGCCTGTTTCAGAAAGGTTCTGGAGCAGGCAAAACCAGAAGAGGCTCTAAAGCGTAGCCGCTTAAGGGCCACTTAAGGTGCAGAAAAACGCAGATAGAGAAAGTTTTCTTCCTCTTGAAGCGTTTTTCGAGCGGAGTGACGGTTCATCGAGTCCCTGGACCCAACTTCTGTGTGTTAAGGGTCTCCATGACCGTCAATAATATTAGGTCCCGCGGACCGGCGAAAGTCGCTTCGGCGACAGTAGAGGATATAAGATCACTCCTGATGGCAATACGCGCGGAAAGTGCTAGCCGGGAGTGGTCTTAAGGTCCCTAAAAAAGGATGTGTTAATTCAGATTAGTTAACATAAGGTTCTGTCGACAGTGATAAAATTTTAAGGAGAATAACAAGTGAGTTAAAGTAATTTATTAATAATTTCTAAAATGATTTTTATTCTTATAATTTTTCTTTCTTTCATTTTTCACTATTAAACTTTTTATTTATATATTTTTATGTTGTTTCAAGTTATAAAATTTTTTTTTTTTATGTTTTTATATTCATTTGATTCATTTTAACTTATTTTTAGTTTTAATTCCTCTAAACTAATAATTTTATTAAGACTGTTCTTATTAATTGTTCTCATTATTTAATTATCGAATTTTTATTTGACTATTATTTTTTAATATGATAATCATTTCTCAAAATAGTTTTAATTTTTCATAATTTTTCTTTTTCTTTGAGAAAAAACATACTGTTTAATGTTTTTTATAATTACTTTTAAATTAATTGTTTTCAATTTGCAGTTTTAAAATGAGTGAATACACCTGGATTTACATATCAATTTACATTGATATCACAATACTATCATCTTGGCGTTTGATATATGATTTTGTTACTTTTGAGAAATTTGTTATATATGGTATTGCAACTAGAGAGTACAGTCTAATGACAGGACAAATGCATCCTGATTCCAACTTTCTTATCGATGCTGGAGGAGCTTTTGATGAATTAAACTTTACAAACGGAGGATTTTTGTTCAAAGAAGTATTCTCTAAAAATAGACCTGTAAATATCAGTTGTTGAAAAATTTCTCTATGATTTTCTTTAGTTTTAATTATTTGAATTTTCAATTTTAAAAAAAGATTGTTTCAAGTTTTTTAGTTTTAATTAATTTAATTTTCTATTTTTAAAAGATTCTTTCAATTTCTTTAATTTTAAATAATTGAATTTTATATTTTAAAGATTCTTTCAAGTTCTTTTATTTAATTAATCGGATTTTCAGATTTAAAGAATTTTTAATGTGTTTTAAGTTTTAAATACTTGGATTTATTAAAAAAAAATACCATGAAACAATAAATATTAAAAACATTTTTAGAATTAACTATTGTTTTATAATTAAAAATAATCATTTCTGTAATTTGTTTAAAACAAAATCTAAAACCCATTTGAATGGATTCAGCATTTAACATTTTTAAGACCAATCATTTTAACTGTTATTGACATAGAGGTATAAGAATAGAGGACGCGATTCAGTACGAACTCTATAGGTGGGACCGTCAGGTTGATAGAAACAGTCAGCTAGTGCTTAACGTCCCCTCTTTTTACTCTCTCTAGAGGAGGCGCATGAATATTTCCTAAAACCCATTTAGCCTAAATCCCATTTAACCTAAAACCATTTAACCTAAAATGCATTTGGCCTAAAAAGCATTAAGCCTAAACTGCATTCAACCTAAATACCATTTCACCTTAATTCTATTTTACGTCAAATGTATTTAACCTAAATCTCATTTAATCTAAAATGCATTTAATCTAAAATGCATTCAGCCTAAAATTAATTTAAACTAAATCTCATTTAACCTAAAATGCATTTAGTCTAAATTTTATTTAATCTAAATGACAATAAATCAAAATGCATTTAGCCTAAAACCCACTTAACCTAAATTTCATATTATCTAAATCCCATTTATCCTAAAATGCATTCATCCTAAAATCCACTTAACTTAAATACCATTTAACCTAATCCCGTTTAACCTAAAATGTATTTAACTTAAATCTTATTTAATCTAAATCCCATTTAACCTAAATTTCATTGTATAAAATGCAATCAGCCTAAATTTCATTTAACCTAAATTGCATTTAGCTTAAAACCCATTTAACCTAAATTCCATTAAACCTAACTCCCATTTTACCTAAAATGCATTCAGCCTAAAGCCATTCTTATCTAAAATGCATTTAGCACAAAATTTCATTTAACCCAAATCTCATTTTACCTAAAATGCATTAAGATTAAATTTTATACAGCCTAAATTTTATTTAACCTAAATCTTATTTAATGTAAAATGTATTTAATCTAAATCTCATTTAACCTAAAATACATTTAATCTAAAATGCATTCAGCCTAAACTTTATTTAATCTAAATCTCAATAAATCTAAAATGCATTTAGCCTAAAACCCACATAACCTAAATTTCATATTATCTAAATCCCATTTATCCTAAAATGCATTCAACCTAAAATCCACTTCACCTAAATTCCATTTAACCTAAATCCCGTTTAACCTAAAATGCATTAAGCCTGAATTTCATTTAACCTAAATTTCATTTTATATAAAATGCAATCAGCCTAAATTTCATTTAACCTAAATTGCATTAAGCTTAAAACCCATTTAACCTAAAATCTATTAAACCTAACTCCCATTTTACCTTAAAATGCATTCAGCCTTAAGCTCATTTAACCAAAAATGCATTCAACTTACAATCCACTTTAACTAAAATGCATTCAACTTACAATCCACTTTACCTAAATTGCATTTAGCTTAAAACCACTTATTCTAAATCCCATTTTACCTTAAATATAATATGTAAATTTTTGGGAAAAGGGGATTAAGGATAAGTGGTTTTAGGCTAACTGCAATTTTGGACTCGTGTAGCTTTACTAGATCTATGGGACCTATTTTGAATGAACAATACAAAATATCCCTTCATAAATTTATTATTACATTATAATTTGCAGATATACAGTGATACAGTTTATGTTTAACTGTTTTACAACAAAACGTGAACTTAGAATCGAACAATTTAGATATAACCATGAATAAACAACTCAAAGCGTGAACAAATTTAAGTTCTTACATTTGTTACTCGTATTGTGGGAACAATACTAATAATGACTTCATCAATATTCTTAGCCAATACTGGGCCAGATCGTACCCTTCACATGTTAAAATATGTTTTAAATAATTAATTTTTGGTTATGACTTGTTAACCTGTTATTAATAGTAATTTTCAAGTGAATCAAAACTATTCTGTGTGGAGCCGATACTGGGCCAGTAATCGCCAGCATTGACTACGTGTTATGAGCTTAAGAGATTGAATTACGGCATTATCGGATTAATTTTCAATACATTTGTGATAAAACGGATGGTATTGATTATTATCGATACAACAATCTGCATTCTATGGTTTAAGGTTTTTAAACAAATTCAAATCATAATTAATATTTAAGTTTAACACAATAAAGATTGTAACTTACATATATACCTCCTGTTTAGAGGGCAAAATTCGTTGTTGATTTACAAGAGTCCAAATGACACTTGTAATTGATAATAAGATGATGCCACAAACTTATAATTTTACAAGTTGTTAACACGCACTTATTAAGTTTCTATTTCCCGAATGCGCTTTTATCACTTTGCACCCGTTTACAGAAATAAACTTAATACGACGGTGAAATTATACAATTAATATACGACTCTTAAAACCGGCGATAAGTTATACTGTTTGACCTAATAGATCAGGCGATCAACTTATACTGTTCAGTTCTAACAGGATTACGAATATAATTATTATAATCCACCGAAGGGCCGCTCAATGTAACAATACGCGCTTCTCGCTCGATGCGTAAAAATGGAAACTGGATTACACTATTCATAGTGCACGGTCACTATTCCGAATTTTAGACCGACACGATTGGGAATACCGCACAGAGCAATAGGCCTTACGACAGCTAACAATCGATTACACGCCATAATCTATAGATTGATATCGATTATTCGATTTAATCAAGACACATGACGTGAATCGCTGTTAACTGAAGGGTCACTCAGCGACGTTAACGCGGCGGCGATATCAGAGTGTTCGACCCCTTCCATTATGCGTCGCTTGATTTTATAGTAGTCAAACTAAGAGTAGCGGGGTGGAAATTGCGACAAGATTGCCATTACGAGACGGGGCGCATCATAGACAACGTGAAAAAGGGCAAAAGAGCACGCGCCTAGTCATGGCGGGGTGCGGATCTAGAATATCGTGAAAAAGTGCAATAGAGCACGCGCCTAGTCATGGCGGGGTGCGGATCTAGAATATCGTGAAAAAGTGCGAAAGAGCACGCGTCTAGTCATTGCGGGGTGCGGATCTAGAATATCGTGAAAAAGCGCAAAAGAGCACGCGCCTAGTCGCGTCAGGTTGAACGATAGAGGAACGTGAAGGAACTCAGAAAATCATGTTTTTTTTATTTATTTAATAGTTATAATCTCGCTAATGCGCGAGATGTCACGTATTTCAAGAAGTAATTCTACAGCGCGGACAGTCACGTTCCACTATCTCACCTATTTATTCGCTTATTGAACGAAATTGAACATTATATCCACAGACACATTAATATGCATTATTTCTTAAAGAGAATGTATAATTCTATTATACAATAACATTATAGTGGTAATATATCTGTCGATAGAATGCCAAGAATTGCGAAGCACTGGTAAGGACTGGTCTTATACTGGGCCAATAGTGTTTTTAATAGAAACTCCCTTTTTAGAGTTGTTTTTCTTATCAACTAGGTAATTTCTGATATCATGAACTTTTAGATTTATTTTCCATGCATTATTGGTCTAATATCACGCCAATATCAAAGGCAACATTCGCCTTATACCTTATACACATACATACACACACGTATATATATATCTTTATATGTATATGTATACACACATATATATACTTACAATAAATGCAAAAATTGGTGGTAGTGTCGATGCTTGGCTAAATACTGGCCAGTACATATGCTATGACTATGAGAGCTAAATGGGAATCATAAAATACCTATACCCCATTTTAAAAACAAAAATATTTTTATTTTGTGGTTACGGGATGTAACAAATGCATTTTAGGTTAAATGAGATTTAGGTTAAATGAAATTTAGGCTGATTGAATTTAGGCTAATTGAATTTTAGATTTAATGGGATTTAGGTTAAATGGGATTTAGGTTAATTTTTCGGCTGTGAGATAACTTCAGTGGAAGGTAAAGACGTCGAGGTATAATGATATGCACTGTCGGTAATCGACCTGTGCAGATCACTAGAACTCGACTGTCGATAAACCGGTTGTATTCAGGTGCGGTTTTTCTACAGTTTTCCCTCTCCACTGGCAAGCAAACCCAATATACCGGGTGGTCCAGGCAAATGCGAGTACTCCTAATTTCAAGCCGTTCTGTAGACGCAAAAACACTTAAAGAATATATAGGGGAGAGGGCTCCAAGTTGTACACCCTATCGATTTATTGCTGTAGAATCCAAACCGAATAAAATATATTAAAATGTTTCATACCGGATGAAAGTACAATTTATAAGGTAACTTATGGCCACAGAGATAAAATTTTATTTTGAACATAAACATTTTTTAAAGCATTTTTTCTATTTGTTAAAATTTTTGGTCTAAAAAAAAGTGGCCCCAAGATGGACATCTTCTTAAAAGTCTCTGAAAATGGTAGTAAATAAAAAATTAACATCGTGTAACAATTCTTGAACTAAGTTTTAATCATTTTACGGAATTTATCAAGAAATAGAATTTCTAAAAACTTCAATTTAATAGCTTAACAATAAAAAGTAATAAAATATGGAAAAATATCAATATAATAAATTCTCTAACGATAAAATCACATTTTATGGTGGAAAATAAAAAATTTTAATTAATTGGCTCAAAAAATTATTGAAAAAAGTATAAAATCGAAAATATGCAAAAAAAATACATTGAGATTTTAGGCCTGTCCATCTTAGGGTACATGACACCATTTTTTAATCCCCAGTAAAAATATATATATGAATACTGAATTTGTAAAATCATTTTAGAATATTATTATACGATAAATAAAGAATATTATAAGGTTCAGTACTCATTCTAAATCATAAATTTAAATAACTTTACCAACTTGAGAAAAACCTGTTACAAAACTTTTTTTAGATAAGCATAAGGCGCTGTCACCTTAAACAAAAATTTTATACGAAATGTCCATCTTAGGGCCCTGTCCATCTTGGGTCCCACTCCCCTACAAAGTACAATTCTAGGAACTCCCTACGGGGGACACTCATTGGGCCAGTAAGGTCGTTAAAATGAGTGTATAATAACTTTAAAAAAAACAAAAAACAAAGACAACCCAGGGGACTTTATACACTAGCTGACTCGTTCTATCGACTTGATGCGTTTTTAGGTCTCTTGCGTCCTCTATTCTTAACCCTCTGTGGTTATTGCTATTAAACAATATACCTTTCTTGAAGAACTTGATGGGGATATTATCAAAATCATCTTGGCAAATATAACAGCTGAATTTTATAATACAGCATCGCACTATGCTTTTATAAAAGAAACCCTAAATCCAGAAAATTTAGAAAGAGAAGAAGAGGAAAAAGCAGAAGAAGAAGAAGAGGAGGAAGAAATACTTGAGTAAAATCATCAAAATGAAGTTAATATGGACATGGATGAAGAGGATGTAGTTGACTTTGAAGCTGTTAAAGAAAAAATAGACGAAGTTAGTGTTGGTGAAGTACAAAAGAAAAATAAATCAACACTTCAAATAACATTTAATTGATAAATTAATTTTTTAATTCTAATGTTAAAAATAAATGTAACAATAAATGTTATTAAAAATGTATATTTTAAACTGTAATAAAAATATTTTAAAAAAAAGTCATCTCTTTATTTATTGTGTTTCATTATAGATTATATAAATTTTTAAAACATTTTAAAACATTTTAAATTCTTTACAATATTCCCATTATATTTTAAAAAGTTTATACAATTTTGAGATTTACAATTTTATGAATTAAAAAAAATGATAATTAACGTAGAGAAATAATATTAATAAATACTACAAAGTAATATAAAAAAGGTGACTTAATTTTTTTTTAAATAATAAATTTATTTTTATTTATCTAATTTATTTCCTCGCTCTGTTGTTCAATATTACCCCCTTTCTGCTTCCATTTCACTCTCCCAATGCTAAAATTAAACACATGATACCTCTCTTTCAATTTTCCAGTTTTTAAATTCTCTATTTTCTTAAGTCTTTCTTGCACGCTTACACCACCCCTCTCTCCTCCACATACTTGTCAAACTATTCATCCATACCAGTCACTTACTGATCAGCATGCTTACTCACTACCCCTTTCCGCTCTTTTCTCTCTCCACCTCATAGGTTTAGCACACGCCAGCTCTTTTTCAATCCCTTATCTACTCTCTTTTTCTCTCTCTTTTCTAACCTTCCTCTTATCATAACTGTCATTCTATTTATTCATTGCATACACACTCTCAAGCACTCTTTATAAGGGAATTAAAATGTACAATATATACAATATAAATTTTAATTTTATTAAAAAATGTTCAAAGAACATTAATAGTGTGCGTGTGTCAGTATGTGTGTATAATAGTGTATTTGTTTGTGTATGTGTTATTATATATTTTGAAATCATATTAAAATATTATCAATTTTAAGAAATCATATAAAAAATTATAATCTTTCGAAGATTTTACATAAGAAACCGTCATCAACATAGGTCTGGAGCTCACAAATAATTCCAGACCGATTCACAGAAGGTCTAATGAAGTTTTCACCCACCATTTCCGTCTGCTGCAATTTTTCATTGATCTCCTTGCACATCTCAACGACCCCTTCGACATGTGATTTTAAGTCCGTAGTTTGATTATTTAAGGGGTCAGTATGGGTTTATTGGACATATTTTCAAGAATTTATTGTTCAAATTAAAATATATTTTAATAAGCCAGGATTTTTACACATAAAAATTGATATTTAATAGTGCCAAAAAATACTTTTTATTTTTATTCTTGATTGTTTATTTCTGAGAAACAGCTGCTCGAAGTTAACCTTAAATTTTACTGGCCGACACGATATCTGGAGTTTGGATTGTCTAAAATAAAAAAATCAAGTATTTTCTTAAAATTTGGATCTGTAGTTACCGTATGAAGTAGAATATTGTAATTCTGATAAAAAAAACAAAATGGCGAATGGTTAAATTTTTAAACCCCTTTTTTACAACTTAATTTGTTTAAAAAAAGGGTTAAATATTAATGGATTTTTATAATCCTAGTTCATGCCAAAGCGGCACGTACATAGAAGAATCCCTGAAAATTTGAGATCAATCGGTTCAATAGTTTTTTTTTAAATCGTGTCGGCAGGTCGAAAAATGTTGTTTTGAGAAAAACGCGTTTAACATTGGCGCAACCAAAGGCTGCTCGGGCCGGTCACGCAATATAAATATTCTATTGTGCTTTTCATTTATGTGGTTAAAACGACTGAAAGACATAAATACTTTTCTCTAATATTACAGTGTATGATCAAATAATAAATTTTACTCATAATATTACAATGACATTTGTTTAAACAATTTTTCATTGCCATGCCACTCGATTGGCACATAAATTTTATTCCCTTGAAATTTATAATAGATTTCACCCTCAATGCCAAACGAAGTTTTCCTGGAAGTTATGTTTTTTTGGGTATTAGCGTTCTAGAACAGAAAAGAAATTTATGAAAGTTAGTAACATTAAAAAGTCTAATTACATTAAAAATATTATTAATAAAAAATATTTTGAATGAGAAAATTTTTAAAAAATATTAAATAATAAAAAATTAGAAACACCATTTAAATTAATCACTGATGAAAAGAAGTGAAAAGAATTGAAAAGACTTAAAAATTAAAAAATTGAAACACTTGAAAACAATGGAAAATATAATTAAACACTAATTAAACATTAATTTAAAGATTACTTTAAAAATTTAAAAACAATTTAATTAGAACAGTATGATTAACCATTAATTTAAAAAATACTCTAAAAATTGAAAAACAAGTTAATTAATATATTATGAATAAACACTTATTAAAAACATATTAAAATGAAATAAATTAAAAATTAGGAAACTTTTTTAAAAGAAACATCTGCAGTGAGACTTTACCTCTTAAATCTTCAAAAGTTTAAAGTTAAATGAAGAGGTCAGTTTTTCTCTAAATATGACACATGTAGATTTTCTGTGTTTCTATGATGTTTATCCCCTCCTCTTAGGTTTCAAGTGCATAATTTCATTTAGGATGTAGCGTAAATATAAAGTTTTAGCGTTTCTTTTGATAAAAAAAAACACTGTGCTCTTGCCAATAGTATTTTAAAAAAATTCTTTTTTTAGTAATATTACATTTTATATTAAAATTATTACATCTTAATCAACATTTTTCTTTTTTTAATAAAAAAATCTTTTAAAAAATAATTAGAAATATTTAAAATACTATTAAAATTTATACTGAATCATTGAAAAAGTTTGTTTAAAAGTTATCAAATATAGATGAATTTAAACACATACTTTTGAGACAAACAAAGAGACAATACATTTAAGTAAATTATAATTTTATTAAAAACATTTCTCTCTGTTTTACATAGTATAATACAAATTTACTTCTTACAACCATAATACAAATTTCTTTTCCTTTTACAAAGTATAATAATAATAATCTCTGCTTCCACTCGACATCTCTGTGGTACATGGTGGCATCCTTTACCATATATCACGAAATTGCCTGACCGGCTGGGTCAGGTTAGATGTCCTCTTCCGAACACCAGGGAAATACTTGGTCTACTTAGCCAAGTGTTTGAGCGGCATCTAAGGTGGGGTTTCTGACATCCCAATCGAGCGCCTCCCCAGGTGGCGGATAGGGGAAATCCTCCCAGATATGGGAGAAACCGGGCAATTCAAATACCCGGGGCGGACCAAGGTCAGATAGGGGTGGGCACTCGAAACAATTGTCCACTCTGAGCTGGGTTAACCACTTACACAGAGAAGATGCGGTTACGACGACTGTAACGCGCAGTGCCACCCACAATAGATCTCTCTCGGATGGAGATCTGGTTCCAGTTGGGAGTGGCAATAGGACAAACCCAGGCGACGAACAGGCAATGACTCGGGACAAACTCGAGAGCGTTTCAAATGGACGGACCAACTTCGGAAGGACATCATGTTGTGTTGGCAAGCTAGTAGTCCCAACAGAAGAGAATACATGCTAAGGCTGAATATGCGATGGGTCAATATGTACCCCCAGTACGCAGCAATGACGCCTCAGTATTTAAGAGATCAGGTATCCTTTCTGAGAAAAAAGGGATATGAAGGTCCCAGTTGGGAGTGGCAATAGGACAAACCCAGGCGACGAACAGGCAATGACTCGGGACAAACTCGAGAGCGTTTCAAATGGACGGACCAACTTCGGAAGGACATCATGTTGTGTTGGCAAGCTAGTAGTCCCAACAGAAGAGAATACATGCTAAGGCTGAATATGCGATGGGTCAATATGTACCCCCAGTACGCAGCAATGACGCCTCAGTATTTAAGAGATCAGGTATCCTTTCTGAGAAAAAAGGGATATGAAGGTTTACTTCAGGAAGAAGAAGAACCCTTAGAGAACCTTCAGGTTCCAACAGTAACATCTACTCTAATGACCGAAGAGGGGAACATGAGATCTAGGAAACCAAAGTCCATCTAAATGTTTCCATAAAAATGGACAAAATGGCTGAGGAAAATCAAGAACTCTCATTACTCTCAGAAAATGTAGATCTCTAGACATTGAACTGTGCGGTGTATAATAAAGCAGTGTCCTTGCTTCGTGAAAGTAACAGGAAGTCTGTTTCAGAACCAGTAGCTAAGACCTGCATGCGAATTAAACAGGTACAGTTCAACAAGATAGGGGTGGCTCGACGATATGTTTCTCAATTACAAAGTGTGATAGCGTATCTAGAATCAAATAAAGCTGTTACACCAAGAGTATTGGGAATTGAGAAAACTCTAAAAAGATTGCATAACACTTTGAAGAAATCGAAATTGCAGACCATCAAGCAACATTGGATTGAGAAGATACGTTCTCTTGTAGTTATAAGAGAACGTTTAGAACGGCGGATTGACTGGATTAAGCAAATCTTTGCTATTAATCCCTCCCGCCTGTTTAGTCCACCAACATCAGTCGTTACTAACCCCCCATGTCGTGAAGAGGTTGAAACTTTCAGGAGAAACATCTATGGGACGTCCCATGCAGTTAACGATGAGGATGCATCTTTACCACTCTTCAGAAGCTTTTGTCTTTAACAGGGGCTTGACCATCCTAGTGAGGCATGTCACCCAATTACTGAGGAAGAGGTTAGAATTACAGTTGCGAAAACTAAAAAATTTTCAGCACCCGGGCCAGATAAGATTAATAATCTATGGTGGAAGAGGTTTACTTCAACTCACCGGCATTTTGCCCGCATTTTCTAAACCTTTCATTGCGGAGAACATTCCGTACCACAGTGGTTGGTGGAAGGTCGAACGGTACTCTCACCAGTAGGGGGAACCTATTAATAGATAGATGTGTGACCCAAGACTGGATATTTTATCGACGCAACCTGTCAATGGCTTGGATTGATTACCGTAAAGCATTCGACTCTACGTGTCATGAGCTGATCATCAAGCTCCTTGATTGCTTACAGGTACATCCAAACATTGTGAGATGCTTGAAAGAGCTGATGGTCATGTGGAGGACAAGGTTTGTTATAACATTCAACAAACAGCAGATGATAACTAACATCATCTCTTTTAGGAGAGGAGTTTTCCAAGGTGACTCACTCACTCCTCTACTTTTCTATATCTCTCTTTTGCCTCTGACTATTGTGCTTCGAAAAAATCGCTCTGGATACATGTGTGGCAAACCAAGAAATAGAATTCATAAGACCAACCATCTTTTCTATATGGACGATCTTAAGCTCTAGGCATCTAGCAAAGGTAACTTTAGATTCTAGTGTTTGCAGTAGCCAAGTATTCTAGAGCGATTGGAATGGAATTTAGATTAAATAAATGTGCCATTTTTCACTTAAGTAAGGGAAGATGTTAAATAACTGAAACATCAAGCGAATCTGGGGACTTTTAGCTCATTGGTGTCAACAGCATTCATCATTTTGGTCTAGGCAAAACATACGCATATCTTAGAATTCCACAAGCGGAGACTCAAAACGTGCGTCTGCTTAAAGATCATCTCCAAATAAAATATCGGGTTCTTCTCAGAAAAATTTGGTCTTCCGAATTATCTGAGAAGAATAAGATACAAGCCACAAATACATTAGCCATTCCTTTGATTCTCTATACCTTTAGAGTAGTTAAGTGGAATGTGAATGAGGTGAAGATGCTAGATAGACAAAATAGCAAGAAAATGAAAATCCATCGAAGTCATCATCCAAAGTTTTCCATGCCTCGAATTTATCTTCCACGAGATTGGGGAGGAAGAGGTCTACTGATCTTAGAGTGTTTTCATCGTAGAATCATTTTGGCTGATACATGCTCAATTATGAACAGTAGAGATCCTTTTCTACAATTTCTTTACCATCATGAAAATGTGAATTGTGAAGCATTTTTATATCATGCGGCAGAAAGAGCTGCGAATGAACTTTGTCTCCCATTTGACACTAGTTATATGCAACATGGATTTGCATCGTTACTACCGTTGATGCTTAAAGGCTGTGTCAAGAAAGTAGAACATGCGCTTCTATTGGAGGAACATAAGAGCAAATCTGTTCACGGGCAGTTTTACAGTCTCATAAATGAAATGTGATTGTCCGTTAGTTTGACCTTTTCGTTCCTTAAATCTGCTGGTTTAAGATCAAAGACTGAAGGATTTCTATTCGCCTGTCAGGATGGTGTAATTAATAGTCTGGTGTATCGCAGTCGTGTGATGCATATACCTGTCGACAATGACATCTGTCGTGCATGTAAAAAATATGCGGAGACACTTAGCCATATTCTAAGTGCGTGTCCGAAGTACGCGTGTTACAGGTATGTGGAAAGACACAATGCTGCGCTTAAGGTGTTGTATTATCACCTTCAACACCAATATGGTATAGATAAAGAACCCATCTTGCCGTATGCCCAAGGGGATCAGGAGTCCGTAGTGAAAAATGACCAGTGTAAGATCTACTGGAACTTCTCTTTTTCCACCACTCATCGTATCAGTGCCAATAAGCCTGATATAGTTCTCTAGGATCATAAAAGTAAGATCATTTAAGTAATTGAGTTCCCGGCCCCAGCTGAGAACAACATCAATTGTAAGGAGGATGAGAAGCGGGCCAAGTATCAAGAGCTTATGTTCGAATTGTGTCGAATGCACCCAGGTTATAAAGTCCGATTGAATGTTCTTTTAATCGGTTGTTTGGAAGGGAATAAAGCTTCATTTGTAAGACAATTAAAGAATATTCCAGGTTGCGAGCGCCAGGCTGATGCGTTTGCGGTTAGCATGCAAAAGGCTTTTCTTCTGAACTCTCTTAATGTGGTTCGGCGTCACTGTTCACTATAAGATCTTGTTTGGTAGCTCTAAAAAATCATCAAAAAACGTTCTTGACTACCGCTTCAGAGCATCAGCTGCTATGGATGAGAATAGCAGTGCAAGAAACATGAAGATCGTCTCAAGTAAATGGATCACGCTCTTGCTTACCTTCCAGGACGGATGGAATTGGAGCAGATGGAGTAAGTACAGCAAGAATGGGAGAGGTTGTTTTACTGAGGTATTACCACAGCACGTGGTCGAGTCTCACACGAACAATTGCGGAAATGCATTTTTTCCTCTTCTAAACTTGTTTTGTATAAAAAAAACTTTTTTCTCACAAAGTATAACACACTTGACTCTCGCATCTTTTGCATTCGATTCTTTTACACTCTCCAGTCTTTTACATGTGTTCTCTCTGACCTTTTTCATTTAGCCAGCCTCAGTTTACCCCCTCTTTTTTATTATTTGGCTAATTATGTTAAAGTATTAACTGTATCAATTTCAAATGAATGCCTATCCAACTGTCAAAATTTCTTTTTTCAAGTGATATTATTATTAATTAAAATTAATATTATTATAATTAATAATAATAATAATATTAATTTTTCTTACAAGTGTAATATGAAATTTATTTTTTATAACGTAGAATACAATTTTAAATTTTTACATTATCAATTTCCATGGGTTTATTTCTTTATATCCATATGGAAGTGTAACTGTTCACGAGGTATAAGAAATCTCTTTTCATCCTCCCAGCTGAGTACGTTTTTTATTTGTTAAAAAATTTGAACTTCATGTTTTTGACTTCGTATGAGATTTTGAGATTTAATAAGGTTTTTATAAGAAAAAAGAGACACTTTATAGTCATCAAGTGATATGGACTTTAATGTTGAACCCTTAACACCTTTTGCTTTACATTTTTCATCATCTTGATTAAAAATTTTATAAGAATACATTTTTGATCTTAACCCAACAAATTCTGATATAATTTTTCCATTACACTCATCTTTCATTAAACCTAAAATTTTTTTACTTGCAAGTGGATGTAGTAGTGAAAATAATTAAACCAATTTCAGCTTAATAACAATTGTTAATCGTTATTATTAAAAATAGTAACAGTTGTAAATTGTTATTATTAAAAATTTAAAGATAATAAATATTGTTCTTTACAACCATGTCAATTAGTGTGCCATTGTTTCCATTGTATTTTATCTTAAATTTAATATTATTATTAAAAATAATAAGAAATGTTAATTGCTATTATTGAAAAAAGTAAAGACAATAAATTTTGTTCTCTAAAACAATGTCAATTAGCGTGCCATTGTTCATATCGTATTTTATTTTAAATTTATTATTATTATTATTGAAAATAATAATAATTGTTAATTGTTATAATTGAAAAAATTAAGGACAATAAATTTTGTTCTTTACAACAATAGCAATTAGCGTGCCATTGTTCTTGTGGTATCTATCTAGGTTTGTTATTGTTATTAAAAATAATAACAGTTGTTGATTGTTATTATTAAGAAATTACAATAATGGTGTTGTTTTTTTACGACAATGGCAATTCGCGCGCCATTGTCTCCATTCTACTAGTTGGTAATTGTTGTTCCATTATCATAATATATGATTACGGATATGATAGTATCGACTAGTAATATTGACAGTGGGGTTGATACAGTATAATGTATTAATATTGTTACTAGTAATAACATCGATGATGAATATTGGTAGATTATTTTCTATATGTATTTTATAATAATGTCCCTATGTTGGAAGGTAAATTGCATTGGCAAAAGTAGATGTGTGTGGTTTTTTTTTGCTGGCATGTGTGTGGGTGCAATTGCATTGATACTGTCAGGGCGCTGGTACACCCACGTCGGGACTCCGTTCGCTTAATTGGCTTCGCGACGCTTTACGGGGGGATATCTAAGGACCGTGACTCTTCCCGTATGAACCTAATATCCTCTCACCACGTTATAGATCTGGGGTACACCTTCTCCCCCTCCTCAGGTACAAACAGGCTTGACTGAATAATTTCAAGGGTTGATTGTATTTTCCAATCATTTCAATTATTGAATTGTCATCGATTCTAGAGCCACCCCGTGGGATTTTAGTTGTTGTCAATGATTGTTAATATCATTGATGCTGTCAGCAATGTGAAGTCACTGATAGTAGTATTAACACTAATAGCTACAAATGTTGTTGCTGTCGATCGTCGGAATCGCTGGTTCGGTCTAACCGATTATGGGGTGAGTGTGATTGATGCCAGGGTGATCAATTAAACATAAACGATTTGTTAAAATGTCTTATGGAACTTTTACCTTCGTTTTTAGGCTTAAGCGGATGTTGGAAATCTGCCTCAGCAGATTCAAGCTTCGCAACGCCACTAGCGCAATCCTAACCCGGTATATATTTCTACGATCCAACGAAAAATTCCCACTCGGGGTTCATACCGGAGGAGTAATGGCAAAAACTAAGAAATCGAAAATTATTACTATTACTATTAACAAGATTAGAGAAGACGCGACTATGCCCGTCCGCGAGTCGAGACCCACCTTCCGCTCTTGCGATAGTGACAAGGGAAGATTGGGCAGACGATAAGATAAAAATCAAACCTTAACCCAACGGAGTACCAGGGGAAGCTGAACTGGAGAATTTTGGAAATTTTTTAAATTCCCAACGTTGTCCCAGGACCGGCCAGTCTGTACGAGGGAATACCTGCGCTGCACCAGATCAGTGGCTCGCCCCCTTATTGTGAGAAAAACTATTAAAGCCCACAAGTGCTTGTTTGTGAATTCGCCGCCCTTCCGAAGGTGCAGTGTGCATAATTGTTTCCGACGGTAAGTATAAGTGTAGTAACCCTCTAACAAGGATTGCATAATATTGTAAAAGTAGAGTGAGTAAATTAAAAAATGTTTTATAACTCCGTTTTCTTTTTCCCCTATAGTTGTAACAAGTCAGTTTAATGCGGAATAAAGTTATGATAGTTGTTCTCAAAGAAATTTAACGTATTTTTATTTAGCGTGTCAATCCCATGAATTTAATTCCTTCAATTCTAAATTAAAATATCACTTGGCTGACATCTCGTGGAAGAATAAAAGATCCCGCAGAAATATAAACAGGTTTGAAATTTTGTTTTCAAACCTGGCAGCTTGATGCCTCAAAATGTTGGAACATTACAACAAGATCCTTTCGAGGTTCGGATTCCTAAAAGACCGTTCTTCTCGAATGGAGCGTGGCCGATTTACCGCCTTAAAATTAAATCGTGATAATTCTGAAAATTGAAACGTTCCGGTTCGTAACAAGCTGATGGTGGTAGTGGTGGGATCTATCTCACGTTGCTGCCAGCCACGTTACCGGTGGCAATTGACGATTGCCAATTGAAACTTGTGGCACAATTGTTTGAACTTCAAAATTTAATTTTTCTCACATCGGTCGTTTTTTTCTAAACTATCCGGTAAAGGACTCTTCACTAACCTTGCAATTTTTCTTCTTAATTTAATAATAATTTCTGGTAGACAAGGCTCCGCGATTTTATCGATGGAGACAAGTCTCCGAATTATTATTACCAAATTTAGTAAATTAGAATTTTCGGTCCTTGAGAAAGAACCTTCAATTTTCTTTTGAAATTTAATAATAATTTCCGGTAGACAAGACTCCAAAATTTTAATGCAGGTGACAATTCTCCGAATTATTATTACCAAATTTAAGTAAATTAGAATTAGAATTTCTTGCCTCCGTTTCAAAAGAAATTATTTACCGAACGCAATCTTCCGACGCAAATCGGCCGTCGGTAAAAGTTACGAACGGCTAGAAATATATATATATTCTCTTAAGTGTTTTTGCGTCTACAGAAAGAGAAGTCGAATACGATCTACTATAAAATGTGGCAATGACCATCCCGACCTCTGAATTTTTTTAAAGCTCCTAATTTCCCTTCCAAGATAACAATATTTTCGAAAAATCTTTCGAAAGCTGTTCTGGAAGTCGAAGTTAACTAGTGCCTGAAACACAATTATATATCCAAAGCGGAATTGTCCAATCACTGCGTCATTCTCGGTTTTTTCGATTTAGATTGTGTTTGCGGCGAGCTAATTGAAATTTTAAGCGTGGTCTATTTGGGCGTTAACGGGAAGAAAGTTTGTTTCAACGTGATAAAATCTGCCAAATGTGAAGCAGGGCTTATCGATTCGGGTATTTTGTCATTTAGGGGACTCCGGAAAAGAGGTCTAATTTAAATTCTTCAGATTTATTACCTCCCGATGGACACGGGAGTTAACATAATTGTATCAAATCGAAGGCAGAAACAGTAAGGAATCTCAAATCAGAAGCATTGCAAGCATAAAGCAGTCGGGAATAGAAGGGTTGCCTTTGTATTTTCGACAGCTGTGACTCTCGCTCGCTGTTACAAGTACAGTGCGGGGAGACGGAAAATTCCTTGCAATTTCGAGTAAGAGACAGAGAGAAAATTCTTGGGAACTTTCCTCTCGGCCCCTGAGAACTCGAAAGAACTGGATAAACACGTCTCCTGGTATAAGAAGTGTACGCGCCAGCTTGTGATTATTGTGGTGCTATTGACCTTGGGGGCCTAGCGGAAATATTTTTTTTTGCAAGAAGCTGTGACTCTTACTCGCTGTTATGAGTATAGTCCGGGGAGACGGGAAAATTTCTTGCGATTTCGGGTAAGAGACCAAGAGAAAATTCTTCGGAACTTTTTCCTCGGTCACTGAGAACTCGAAAGAGCTGGATCAGCACGTCTCCTGGTATGGGAAGTGTACGCGCCGAGTTCATGAAAATTGGGAAAAGTTCTTTACCTATCTCTTAAGAAAGAGAAGACAAAGCAACGGTCACGTTTGGGAAGAAAGCACGCGCGGAAAACGATAGACTCCAATTCCCGAGACAGTTTGGAATTTCCTGAAACCGAACTAGAAATTCTCGAGCCCTTAGAGAGCGCAGAAGCTTTAGTATCAAAACCAGATCCAGAATTCCTTGATTTCTTAGAAGACGTAGAGAACTCAGAACGTGCGCCCTTACCTGAATCGTTTACAGAGTACTCGAGGATCTACTCCAACATCTTCTTTCCGTCTCCTAGAATTTTCCCTCCTATCAACAGAGTCGCCACTGTGCCGAAGAATTCCCAAGCTGTAATTCGACCCGCTTCCCAAGTTCCAAAACAAGTACCCCATTCCTCGTACCAACGAGTCCTAGAGCAGGCTCCAGAACAGGCTCAGGTCGATTTGCACAACGAGCTCACGAATGCAATTTATAAGTTGATATCAGACGCTGAAGACCCTACCGAAATTTCAGTCGACGATAGCTCCTCCGATTCAGAAGACACGATTGCCTACGACAGCGACGTGAGATCTCTCAGGAATTGCACAGCCAGTCTCAGATCTTGAAGAATTGATAAAGAATCTCAGCTTATATTGAGGACCCTAATCTGTCTCTTCCCAAACCCGAGAGGAGCTGCTTAGGAAATCTTTCCCTCGGGCGAGTAGCAGGTATTTCTGCGGTGGCGTCAGCCATTGATAGCTTTACTGACCACGTGTACAAGCCTGAGAACGAGTGTCAGTCAGTCAAGTGACGACAGTTGTGGCATTTATGGTACAGTAGGTTATACACCTATGTGTTAAGTAATTGCATTTTGTTCTTTAATGTATGATAATAATTACTCTAGTGACTGTGGTAAGTTGGTACGTACATATATGCATATTAGGGTGGTCCAAAAAAACCGATTTTTTGAAATTTCAAGTTATCTCTTCAGTTTTATATTGTCGATAGTGAGTTACATTACCTCCTTTTTTTTCAATTTTTTAAATTAAAATTTAGAGGTGGCGCATCGCTGTCAAAGTTTTCGACGATTTTCTGGAATTTTTTTTTGAACTTCGTTTCACGCTCATAAATGTAATCCTACCATACAAAAAGCATGTGGTTAGTACTGACCGACACATCATGTGCTCATAAATTCTTTTATTCGCCTTGACAATTGAACTTTAAAAAAAGTCCCTTTACCTGAAAACGGGTTGAGAGTCATAAATCTTTGCATTTTAGACCCTTTTTAAAAATACTTTTTCTATAATTTAATGCAAATTAGAATTAGCTCTTTCCTGAAAATTCTAAACAATAAATTCTTTTTATACTTTTTTTTTTAATTTTTTATAATTTTGTAATAATGTTATTCAACAATTTATTAACATTGATTAATTGGGTATTAATGTTGAAATTAACAATTCATTAAATAGAAAAATTAAATTAAAATTAAATAATATTAAAATTAAATAAAAATTTAAATTTAAATTAAATAAAAGCAATAATTAAAATTTAGATTTTTTAACAAAATAAATTGTTAGAATAATTGTAAATATTTCACACTCTTAAAATACTACTTATTTTACTAATTATTTACTAATTTAATTTTACTAATTTCTACTAATTTTTAGTAGACAACTTCTAATGAAAATAATAAAACACTAATTTTTAATCGTTTTCTGGTACTGAATAGAAGAATAAATCACTCATTTTTAATAGTTTTTTATTAAATCAAATAGTAACTAAAGTAATATAGTATTTTTAGTAGGAATTGAAATAATAAAGCTCAAGGTTTTAGTAGTTTCTTACTAAATTAAACTTACTAAATAACTAAAATAGTATACTGCTTGAAAAAGTTAAATTTCAGTTAATATTTTTTCTTTGTAGAAAACTACTAAAAATTAGTCAATACTGGCACAACACTTCACCAGTTCACCCTGAAATTTTTTTTTAAATTGTCTAACTGACGTAAGAAACAATTTATTATTCAGACAATTTTAATCAATAATAAAGCAAAAAAAAATTGAATGTAAATAGAAAACTAATTATAATTAGGGTTTTTAGGAACTTATTACATATAATTATGGATGTTAAGAAACTCATTCACGGAATTCTCTTATCTTAATGTCATTTACCTAAAGAATACCCTAATGAATGCATTTATTTTAAAATTTAAAACAAATTAGAGAGTAGATTTAGAAGGTTGTAAAATTTCTGTCTACATTTTGAAAGATGAGCAGTGTTTTGCGAACTCTTTAGGCAGGCAGTTGTCTTTTTATCCAAAGTAAAACGGACAGTTTTGATATAAAAATTTTAAAATGTCAGTTACTCGAAGTGCTAATACCATATACCTAATAGGACAAGTGGAAAATAAGATTCCTGAAAACAAAGTACCTAGCAAAAGGCAATTGTTGCAATATTTTTTTATAATCATAAAACTTTAAATAAACGTGTGCGCGAAAGTTCTCGTATTACCATCAGCAAATGCATTGAAGTTTGGCATAATCTAAATAAAGCAACGATGCCAGAAATAAATTCCATATTAAAACTAGAGCGGTTGTTTTATGAATATAAGAATCTGGTAAAATCAAAAAAGCGCAAGTCTCATGTGAAAAAAGGTCGGGAATTTAAGTATAAAAAAAAACTGGATTTAGAATTTGATATGTCTGTAAAACGTGTTAAGAAGCAGCAAATAGTTTCTGAGTGTTCAATAAAACAAACTACAAGTGACCTTTCTGTTGATTTACATAATTTTAATTGGGTTAATTCTGAAGAGGAAGATATAGAATTAGTTAAGTATATGGAAACAGAAGATGAAGAAGAGGATGAATTTCAATACAATATAAAACGTGATCAATGTACAAAAGTTGAAGTTCTAAATTCCGAAGTATGTTCCGAAGTCGGCAAACAATCAGAAGAAAGTACGAAAGTACCGAAGTCGGCAGAAAGTACGAAAAGAACTTGCTGCTGAAATTAAAAAAAAATTACGTGTAACATCAAAGTTAGTGGTTCAGTGGGATGGAAATATTTTACCCGATTTATTAAACAATAATGAAACTGTAGATCGACTTCCAGTACTTGTAGTAGGAAAAGATGTTAAGCAACTTCTTGGAGTGCCAAAATTATTACATGGTACAGGTGAAGCCCAGGCTAATGCTATTATATCTTTGTTAAATGATTGGAAATTATCTGACAAAGTAATTGGAATGTGTTTTGATACGACAGCTACAAATACTGGCAATAAAGTTGGAGCATGTTTAATTTTAGAAAAAAAGCTAAATAAAACTCTATTACATTTAGCTTGTCGACGACACGTAGCAGAAATCTTATTAAGATCTAGTTTTGAGGAATGTTTCGGTAAAACTTCTGGCCCCCAAGTCAAAATATTTAAATTGTTCCAAAAACAATGGAATTCACTAAATCTTGAAAAGTTTGACACTGACACATCTGATTCTGACATTCCAGATGATGTGATCCAAAATAAGGACTCCCTTACAAAATTTTACATGGAAATATTACAGGTAATTAATTCATTTTGCAATTTTACACTGTGTTACAAAATTTAAACAATTGTTTTAGAGCCAATACCTCGAAACATCGTCATTTTTTACCCGAATCAAAAATCTAATAAATACATGTATCATTATTTAATAAAATTGTCATAACGAACTTGAAACTGATTCTTAAACTCTAAAACTTGTTTCTTACACTGAAAAAAAAAAATTTTGGAATAAGAGTATTCTATCATTTTAATGCGGATTCCTCTCAATAAATAATCGGAATCCTCTCATTCTAAAACTATTTTTTTTTTTTGTAACATTGTAAAAATACATAAAAATTAAAAAACAGTTCAAATAAACCATGAAAGGAAGAAAATAAAGAAAAACTCTTTATCAAATAAAAATTTAATGATGTGACTAGAAAGTTTAAAGTGTCATAGTTTGAACAGTTTTCATCAAATTTTATTCAATCTGTGGTCATTTGAAGCCAAATTGATTACGTTTTCGATGTACGTTGAGAAAAAACATAATTTTAATGAGATAAGAGATATAAATTTGTCTCAAAGTTGAAAAGTTATTGAAAAAATTTATTTTTTGGATTGTTTTTGGTTCATAGCTGAATAAATTTAAATGATAATGAATAAAATCTTCTACAGTTTTAAAGGGCAGATTATAAGGTTTCAATTAAAAAAAGAACTTTTTGATTTAGATAAAAAATGACGATGTTTCGAGGAATTACGTACGAGAATCTTCCTGAAAATGGTTGTCTGTCTCTAAAACAAGATTTTGAGGGTTTATAAAAGATTTAATACATACCATTTTTTTCGTTTTTTATTATCTATAACTTCCACTACTCTCTAAATTTGAATTAGTAGTTTTCTACTAATGAATTAGCGAAAAGTGAGCTACTATTAAATAGTAAGAATTTTACTATTTTTTAGTAGGAAACTACTAATTTTTAGTAGAAAATTACTAATTTTTAGTAGAAAACTGCTAATTAAATTAGTAAAAGAATCTACTTATTTTTAAGTAAAGTTTCACTATATCAATTAGTAGTTTTCTACTAAAAATTAGTAGTTTTCTACTAAAAAATAGTACTTTTCTACTAACAATTAGTAGTTTCCTACTAAAAAGTAAGTAGTTTTCTACTAAAAAAGTAGTAAAATTCTTGGCTCACTTTTCGCTAATTCATAGTAGAAAGCTACTAATTTATAAAAGGAAACTACTAATTCAGATTTAGAGAGTATGTCCGATAAGAAGTTTGTTTTACTGGTTTAAATTTTGTAACACAGTGTTATTAATGACTTTAAAATTGTATTACTTTAATATTATGCTAAATTGGTCATCAATTTTAAAATGTATTACTGGTGCAGTACTGGGCCGATAACTAAAAGAAATTAGTTAACGATTAGAACGAAACGTCGTTCTGACTATTAAAAAATAACATTGTTTATGTTATTTATTTGCCTTCCTTCGATCGAATTTACTTTCTCACATAATAAACATTTCGGAAGGGAATCTGTCTTTTAATTAAGATATTCGACTACTGGATCTATTATGTACTCTCCATTAATGGCTACATCAAGTTTTTTCAAATTTATTGCTGAACACCATGGTCCTAATCTCTCCAAGCTTTTAAAGGACTACAGCTCTACACGTCGACAGTTAGCTGAATCTTTGTCAAGACGCCAATTTTTACTAAGTTGCAGGAGTCATAACATATTGCCACAGTTCATAATCAATATGGGTATGCGTTTCAATCATCTTAATTTTTATAGTAGAACATGTAATAATTATTTTAACCATCTTAAACAACAACTTTTATATAAAATTTTTAATACACAAATCAGGGATACTCATTTTAATATCAATTTTTTAAAAGGAAAGTCGAACTATAAAGAAATGCAAATTGAACAATCGCCTTTGAAAAAAAATGTAAAACTCAAATTTTTTGAACTTACTAATCAAAAGTTCAATTCCATTCGCAACAATTTGAAGAATAAATATTTTAATAAGTTCAACTCACTCATTTCTAACTTAGAAACTAAACAGCAAACTTCTGATAAGAAAGAATGGGTGGTGAATTTAACTAACGTCAATTTACCAAAAAATGTCATCGATGTTGTGGCCTTAGGTCCCAATCACAGTTCTGCAAATTCGTTTTCTAATCCATAGATTGTTAATATTTTAAAAAATACAGAATCGTCGATTTGCAGATTAGATATTGATAATAATTCGAAAAATAAAATTAGAGTAAATATTACACACAATTTAAACGTTAATTTAAAAAAAGTTGTGAAAACGTCACATGACGACAAACAATTTTCTAAAAAAATAAAATCAACAAACGATTTTTTAAAAGAAAATCCGGATATAATGTTTACGAATTCTGACAAGGGAAACACTAGCGTTTGCCTAGATAAATCTGTTTATTATAAAAAAATGTCTAACCTGCTATGTGACTCTTCTACTTATAAGCTTTTAAGATTAAATCCGTTAAATAAAGTTCGAACTAATACTAGCAAAATTCTACAAGACTTAAATGACAATGACTTTTTAGATCGTAAATATCATCACAACGAATTAACTTTAACTGACACAGTTTTAGCTAAGTGTTATGGACTTCCAAAAGTTCACAAAAAAGACACTCCGTTTCGACCTATTATCTCATTAGTCAATAGCCCAACATATTTGCTAGCAAAAATTTTGTATAATGATCTAAAACAAAATATTCAGTTACCAAAATCTCATGTTAATAATAGCTTTGAGCTTATTAAAAAAATGGATAATCTTACTATTCCGGACGATTATATATTGATGTCTCTTGACGTCACTTCGCTTTTTACGAATGTTCCTTTATATTTAGTCATACAAAGTTTAGAACGACGAGTAAATTGTATTATAAATTGCAAAATTCCGTTCGCTGACATTGTGAAATGCTCGACCTTTCTTTATGAAAATACGTGTTTTGTTTTTAATGACAAATACTACCAACAGATTGATGGTACTCCTATGGGTTCACCCATATCACCTTTGTTTGCCAATATTGTCATGGATGATTTGGAAAGTGATTGCTTAAAAATGTTAAAAACTAAGTATAATTGCACTCCTCTTTTTTACCACAGATATGTTGACGACATAATTTTGAGTTTACATAAAGATCATGTTGATTTGATTATTAACATATTTAACTCATTTGATCAACATTTACAATTTACTTATGAACTTGAGAAGGACAAACAAATTAATTTTCTGGACATCACACTGAAAATAAAAGATAATAAAATAATTAATAATTGGTACCAGAAACCCATTTCTTCAGGCAGACTTATCAATCACTTTTCAAATCATCCTGTACAACAAAAGATCAACATTGTTTATAATTTAGTTGATAGAGCTATCTTACTATCTGATAAATCTTTTCATAAAAATAATCTAGTGAAAGTAAAACAAATTTTAATGAATAATGACTATCCTTTGGATTTTATTAATAAACATATAACTAAACGTCTTAAAAATATTAAATTTAAAAACATTAATGCAAATAATTCTAACAATCCACGTGTACTTTTGTATAAACAAATGCCGAAAGTTAGTATACCTTTTAATTATGTTGATTTCACTAGATTATCAAAAATTTTTAAATCTGCCAACATTCAACCAATTCCAATTGTAAAAAAAAAAATTTTTTTAAAATATCGTAAAACTGGGCAAAGATACTACAGATAAATGGAATACCACGAATATTGTATACAAAATTGATTGTAAAGATTGCCCTGCAAGCTATATTGGCGAAACAAAACGTACATTAAAAAAACGTACTAATGAACACAAGTCAAATTGCAATAACAATGATCCTATTTTCAGTACACATCAATCTAAGTACAATCATGAATTCGATTGGAATAACTCTCATATTATAGATCGTGAATCAAATTATAAAAAACGTGTTTTTTCTGAAATGTTGCATATTAAAAATCACGGTTTTACTATTAACAAAAAAGAAGATATTTTATACCTGAACAAAATCTATTTTCCATTAATCAATCGATTGAAATTGTGATTGTACTTTTTCTTTCTATATCCGTCTCTGTTTTTTTTACCTTTAAGTTCACTGACTCCGAATTTCTACTGCTCTTTAAATTTTTAAAAATATTTTTAACTCAGTCTTGACAAAATGCTTGTAGCATTTGGATTATATTTTAACTGTTCGACAAATTACAATATGTAATAATTTCATTTTAATTTCGGTAAATTTTATTTATTTATTATTTAGTGTTTTTTGTTTGTTTTTTCTTTTTATAATTGTGACAATTCATTATTTTTTGTTAATAAAATTTTAGAACCTGATGATGACGACGAACCATGTCGTCGAAACGTCGTTCTGACTATTAAAAAATAACATTGTTTATGTTGTTTATTTGCCTTCCTTCGATCGAATTTACTTTCTCACATGATAAACATGTCGGAAGGGAATCTGTCTTTTAATTAAAAAAGAAATAATAATCAATGCTGGCCAGTGGTCAATTTTTAAATAGATGGAAGATTCATTTTGTAAAATATTTTGTAGTAAAACATTTTCAATTTTTAAAATATAGACTGGAACAACTCCTCGTGATGATTACAAAGAATTCTTGGAGCTGATAATCGTTTTCCTTGGTGGCATGCCTTCAAGAGGGATAACATTTAAAAAACCAGGTGCAATTCATCATGCTAGGTGGATGGCAAAAGCTATTTATTGCTTAAAAATGTACCTGCTTAGAAAACAGACTAAGGGAATGGAAGAATCTGAAGACGCGTTGAGAGATATTTGCGTTTTCATAACGCTGTTGTATGGTAAACTTTGGTTCACATCTAATAATCCAGCTCAAGCAGCCTCTAATGACTTAAAATTCCTACAAGGACTTTTAAATTGCACTGCTGTCAAACAGAATATCCGTGATGAGGTTTTAAACAAATTTAAAAGTCATTTGTGGTATTTTAGTGAACAGCTGATTGGATTGGCTTTTTTTGATGAAAACATTTCATTTGAATGTAAAAGAAAAATGGTAGAATCTTTGAAAAATAATGAGGTATGCATTATGCTTAACAATAGAAGTTATCAAAAGTTTGATATTGAACAAATTAAAATTTTATCTATCGATAAATATGTAACTTTAAAAACAATTAATTTTTTAAAACATTAGACATATCGACTGATTTTTTACATTGTGATCCATCAACATGGGTAAACCGTTCAGATTACTGTAAGGGATCTGAGATTGTCCGTAATTTGCCAGTAGTTAATGATAATGCAGAACGAGCAGTATCGTTAATAACTGAATATAATAACATTTTAACTAAAGATGAAGATGAGAAACAATTTTTACTACAGGTTGTAAGTCTGGAGCATCGTACCAGGCCAGATTGTTTAAAAAAGAATTTAGAAAAAGTATTTTTATAAATTTAGAAATTGTTTCTGCCTATGTTCATTAATATTTTTACTTCAGATGACAGTTTGAGACATGTCAGTACTGCATCGATACTGCAATCCTTTAATGTTACCACTTTGTATACAATGCCTTATTATTATAATTATCTAATAATCCGTATATATGCGAAATTGTTTATAAGAACATAAAAAATCAAATTTTTAAACAACTTCTCTAATCTAAATTAGCTAAATTCATTTTTAGGTTATGTAACAATAACTAAAATGTTAGAAAATTTGATTTAATAATAATTCAACTATTGAAATTTTATATATTTTAAAATTATTTTTAACTAATAGCTGAAAAAATAATTCCATTCTGTAAAGATGTCATTTTTTACAACAATTAAATTAGCATATATAATTAATTTTTACAACCAATTCAATTTTTTCAAATCGTAAATTAAAAAAAATTAATTGATTTAATAATAAATTGTTTGAAAAATTCTATTGTACAGAAGTGCAATTGTTTAAAAAAATATTCAATTAAACTAATTAGAATTATACGTCAATAATCTAATGTATAAGATATTTATTTGCCGTCAATCTTAAATGCCTCTATGTACAAAAAATAAATTTTCTATCTCTCTTAACAGAAGGAAAAAATTACAATAGAAAAATGTGTTTTTCTTTTCAAAACCTTTTAAAAATTCCAAACCCCGTTACATCCGAGCGACGGCAAGGATATTCAAATAGAATTCAAATATGACAAGACAATAACAGAATTGATCAACTAGCAATGCTAGTTTTTATATTTAATTTTTATTTGGGATTGGAGTACACTTTCAGATCTATGGGATCTGTGTTGAATAAAGAAACCAGAATGCACCTTTAATACATTTATTTTATCAACTCAGAGAATTTATATGAATGGTTTACAAGTTTATGCATTACAATTAGTCTATTTTCATAGACAACTCAAGTATAATTTTTATTTCTGATGGTTCTTCGATTAATTCTTTTGAGTTTGCCCCTTTTTATCTACTCTACTCATATGAACTTTAGGTTTTCTCGATTTTGGGGTTTGACCAGTATTGCCCCAGTATTGAATTATTGAGCATGTATCGGTAGGCTGTGCGTATGATTCTCCATATGTTATAATCAATGTTTATAAATTTAATCTATAGAAAAACAACAATTATCTCTCTATTTAAAACCAAATTTCATCACGTTTTCACAGACTACCAATACTGGGCTCTTGTAGGACCAGTACACGATAATTACATTGACTCGTGAGAGGTACTGTGCTATCCAATATTCATTAACCATTTATTATCCAGTCGTATAATGTTTTCCTACCAACAATATTTTAGTTCATTTCGCTAACAATAATCATATTAAATAAACAATCAAGTTACTTACATTAAATTTGTGAATTTCGAGGACAAGGCAGAGAGTTGATCGGCTCGATCAGCGCAGCTATCGGCGATACAACGTTGTCAATATAAAGTATATTGATGCCTTGTTTTGTAGAAAGATGCACTTCACTACACAATTGTTTTAGTTTAATTTTAACGACGATTTACACAATATTTTTAGCGATACTCTAATTTATTACACTCAAACACTTTGGTGAAACTGACAAGATATAAAGCTTAAAATTTGACAACCGACGGGCCGCTCGACGATATTCACTCGACGGAGGTATCAGCGTATTCGACCCCCTCCATTTGGCGTCGAATGTATTTAAAGACGATTTCTGACATTTGCGGGGATTATTGTTGAATTGTTTGATCACGTTTCCGTGCAAAAGTGTACCGTAGCATGTAAAGATGTGCATTTGCACGTAAAGATGTGCATCTGCACAATATTATTGAAAAACAACACCCATTCGCGCCTGACGAAATCCGATATCACTCTTAGAATGATGTTTTAATTGTTACAGTTTTAATTATTACACAGGCACACAAAAAAAAAAAAAGGTCAAATACCAGAGGGCAGACCAACATATTCCTAGGTTTTTGGGGTCGCTGAAACCGAATATGGCCATGAAAATATTATCTGCTTGCCCATTTTCCCCCTAGCCCCCCCCTTACACCCCTCGGGGGGTGACATTTCAGTTTTTCCAAAAACGTCAAAAAGGCAGTCTATTCCTATGTTTTTTGGGGCGCTGAATCCGAAAAAGACCACCAAAAGCCAATCCCCCCCTCCTGCACCCCCTAACACCCCCTGGGAGGGGGTTGGAATTTCGAATTTCACGAAAAGTCGAGTTCGGTGGCTATTTCTATGTTTTTTGGGGCGCTGAATCCGAAAAAGACCACGAAAAGAAAATTCCCCCTCTCCTTCACCCCCTATCACCCCCTGGGAGGGGGTTGGAATTTCGAATTTCACGAAAAGTCGAGTTCGGTATCTATTTCTACGTTTTTTGGGGCGCTGAATCCGAAAAAGTCCACCAAAAGCCAATTGGCCCTCCCCTTCACCCCCTATCACCCCCTGGTAGGGGGTTGGAATTTCGAATTTCACGAAAAGTCGAGTTCGGTGTCCATTTCTATGTTTTTGGGGGCGGTGAAATTGGAAAAGGACACCAAAGGTAAATTCGTTCCGTTATTCACCTCTTAGCATCTAGTTACTAACACTGGGAGGGGGGTTGATATGTTCTCTTTTATGTGTAATTAAGAAGAATAAGCAATGTTTTTTTTACGCATTTGAATAAATAATAACTAGGTAGGCACCGATGATTACACAAGTATGTACCAGCACAATTTGATGGATCTTGATTTTACTACACTTAGCGCGACCCAGGAACAACGGCGTGGACGTGGTAGTTTTTGTTCCCTTTGGGGTGCTTTTTTAACGTGAGACCCCTTGCCTCTCACGATTGGTGGCGCTGCTTTAATGTGTTTTTCCTTAGAACGAATTTCGCTCATTTAGTTTTTTTATAGTGATGCATTTGAGCGAGATCTCTTCTCAAAAAGTCTGGAAAAAATGAGAATCTCGTGAAAATTACATTGGAAACAAATGAATGTACTGTTTTCGTCTCTTTTATCTTTTATGAAAGGACAGATTCTCGAAATGCATCACTATTTTTTTGGCATTCATTTCTGCCTATGGTACCGTACTCGCTTGGATTCGAATGACCTTCTGAGAGGTTTTCTTTTCTGAGCCCTTTTTGTTTCTGGTGAATCCCTTTTTAGTGTCCAACAGTAATCGGCCAGCATATTCACATCCCACTTCCCTTGGTAACGACGTTCCATTTCTTTTAGATCCTAGTGAAACCTTTCACCTTGCTCTTCGCTATAGTCCCCTAAATTCGACGGAAAATAGTCTACATGGGACTCCAGGAAATGCAGTTTCAGATTCATCAAGCATCCAAGTTTTTTGTAGTTCTGCAGCAGCTTTTTTATTTCCTTTTTGTAATTTGGACTTTTCTTATTGCCAAAAAAATTTTCTGCTACATTTACAAAGCTAACCCAAGCATTTCTTTCCACAACTGTCATTGATTTTTTAAACTCAGCGTCGCGCAACAACTTCCGAATCTCTGGCCCATCAAAAATCCCTTCTTTGAGTTTCTGTTCCGACTTTTTCGGAAATTTCTCCTGGAGGTATAAAAAAGCTTTTCCCTCTTTGTTTAAGGCTTTTACAAATTGCTTCATCAACCCAAGCTTTATATGCAATGGAGGAAGAAGAACCTTTTCCGGTGATACAAGAGGATTTTTGAGGACATTTGCCAAGCCAGGAACAAAAGAGGTTCTAGCAGGCCATTGGAAGTTATTATAATGGTTCTTTCGATCTCGACTATTCCAAAGGCATAAGAAGCACGGATGACTTGTGAACCCACTTTGTTGACCCAAAAGAATTGTTATTATTTTCAGATCCCCGCAAATTTGCCAGTTATGTTCCGTGTACTTTATTTTTTCGAGTACCAGCTTCAAAGAATTATAGTCTTCTGACATATTAACGGAATGCGCTATTGGGATCGAGGCTAATTCATTGGTGTTGTGCAAGAGTACTGCTTTTAGACTGCGGGTGGAAGAGTCGATGAAAAGCCTCCATTCTTCACTCTTGTAAATGTTTGGTTTCAAAGAATTTATAAGCTCCCGAATATTTGTGCAGTAGACAAGACTTTCTTCTTTTTTGAAAAAGAGAAGAAATTCTTTTTCCCGATTTCGGAAAGAAGAAACCTTAGTACCTTTAGCCAAATGACCGTCCTCCTTGAGACTCGACGCAAGGTACTCAGCTGCATCTTTGGCTAAACCCAAATTTCTTAACACATCATTGAGCTTTTTTTGATCCCATAGTTTTATAGGTCGATCTCGTTTGAAGCGAACATCTCCTTCATCACTGTCAGAATTCGAGTCAACTTCACTTCCGGAATAAGTACTGTTGGAATCCACAGTTGGCTCATTAAGGTCCATTTGACTTTCAACTTCCACTGTATCAGCAGTGACATCCATCTTGACATCATCATCTGAAACATCATCATCGTCATTATAAATTGGAGGGGTGAAAGATGGAATACTTGGATATATAGCGTGATTAGGAGACATCATACCTTTAAATTTGATGGAGCAAATGTAACATTCCACTTGAGTTTTGGGCTCTTTCCACATAGCAGGAAACTTCAAAAAATTCTTGCCGCTTGAATTGGATGACCCGCGCTGTAATGTACCCCTGCATTTGTTACAGATACTGCTCGGTACCCATGAATTTCCCCGACCATTTTCAATCTGCAATGAAAAAAGAGAATTGTATTTATCCTCATATTTAGAAAAGTCTCTCCGATATTTTTCTATTTCAAACTTACCACATACTTAACAAAACATGGATCTGTCTTTGTTACAGGTGTGAATGGTATTATCTTGAATATCCATACCATTGTCCGTAGGACCATCAGAAGCGCCTTGAAGATTTTCACGATTTGAACGCAAAGCTCTATTTCCATTAATTTTTCTTCTTGAAGCATTTAACTCAAAAGTAGCCAAGTTGCCCACCACCCTAGAGCTGCGGTTGCATGATGACGACGCCTGCGGGCCCGCTTGCTCACCCTGACTAGCCGCCGATACTGGGGTCTCCCTCCCCTGCATCGTAATCTTCTTCCCTACTTTTGCCATGAAGGCATCTTTTTTACCTAGGAACTTAGCCGGTTAACCGTTATCCGCCTTCACCGCGTGGAGGTGTCCTAGTTGCAAAAGTAGATGTGGAAGTAATTCATGAAAATTGAAATTGTAAACCCATCCCATGGGAGGGGGTAAGAGGGTGCTAGGGGGTGAATGAGGGGACGAATTTATTTTTGATCCCTTTTTTCAGTTTCATGGCCCTAAAAAATATTGGAATAGACTCTAAACTCGATTTTTCATAAAATTCGAAATTCCAACCCACTCAAGGGGATATTAGGGGCTTAAGCGGGCGGGAATTAGCTTTTGGTGGTCTTTTTCGGATTCAGCGCCCCAAAAAACGTAGAAATAGACACCGAACTCGATTTTTTGTGAAATTCGAAATTCCAACCCCCCTCCTAGGGGGTTATAGGGGGTGAAGGAGAGGGGGAATTGGCTTTTGGTGGTCTTTTTCGGATTCAGCGCCCCAAAAAACATAGAAATAGACACCGAACTCGACTTTTCGTGAAATTCGAAATTCCAACCCCCTCCCAGGGGGTGATAGGGGGTGAAGGAGAGGGGGAATTTTCTTTTCGTGGTCTTTTTCGGATTCAGCGCCCCAAAAAACATAGAAATAGCCACCGAACTCGACTTTTCGTGAAATTCGAAATTCCAACCCTCTCCCAGGGGGTGTTAGGGGGTGCAGGAGGGGGGGGATTGGCTTTTGGTGGTCTTTTTCGGATTCAGCGCCCCAAAAAACATAGGAATAGACTGCCTTTTCGACGTTTTTTAAAAAACTGAAATGTTACCCCCCCGAGAGGTGTAAGGGGGGGGGGCTAGGGGGAAAATGGGCAAGCAGATAATATTTTCATGGTCATATTCGGTTTCAGCGACCCCAAAAACCTAGGAATATGTTGGTCTGCCCTCTGGTATTTGACCTTTTTTTTTTTTGTGTGCCTGTGTTATTAACTACTGTTGCAAACCATGATTGTTAACATTGTTATTATTTATCAGTCAAAGAGTGATTATACTACTTAAACTCAGTTTCGAATTTGGGTGATTAACCAAGTTTTGGCTTTAAACGCAGGCACACATACTGGGACAGTATTGGAAAACTTTACATGTCATTAAATACTTTTAATGACCTTCTAAATACTTGGACTTTTGCAATTATTTATTTTTACTTAATTTGTGATTAATTGAATTTGTATCTTTTATGATAATGTTTTCTGCACTTATGGTAAATCTTCCTGTGTCAACAATTTCTTTACCTAATTCGCATATGATAATACTTTTTAGTCTACTTATGATAATTTATTTAGTCCTTATGGTAATTAGTCCTTCATTGATTATACGGTAATTAATTAATCATGATAAGTGTAGTCACTACCACCATGAGGTAAGCTGTATATTACCACAAGGCGGCGAACTACACTGTTTTATCTTACTTTGATTTCTAATCCTATTGTCTCTCGAGCTTTAGAACTAATTGCCATCAAGTATGGTTGCCTACGTTCGGGCGCTCTTACAATTGATTTTATATTGATTTTGCATTCATCTTATCTATATACAATATCAAAACCTACGTCAATTTCATTATTCTATTATAATAATTTGTATTACTCTTCTACAGAAATCACATGATCTTTTGTTATATTGTAATTATTTAAACAAATTTCCAAAACAAACATCAACTTCAATATAATCAAATGGTATTGACGAAATTTTCAAATACCAGGGTGAATGTGTGAATAAACGAACGGTGTGTCAAACCTCCCGTATTCAAACCCGAATAGCAATTCCTTTAATATCCTTAAAATTTGATATGTATTTTAGTTAAATTCATGAAACATTTACGTGATTTGCCTACATTCAGGCGCTTATTACTGTTACATTATCCTTCCAAATCTCCTTTTAAAGAAAGAATAAATAAAAAGTAAATCTAAAATTTTTTGGACATAACAGTCCTCCCTCCTTAGAAGTGTTCATAGTCCCTTATGAACTAGTGATTTAAATAAAGTCGACTTTTGCGTAAAATTGCATTTGTCGCTGAACTTAGTTGATTCAACTTTGTATCTCGCGAGTTCCTTATCACTCCCAGCATCCCTTTCTGCTGTGGTCATCATTTTGAGTGGCTACTAGAGGTGCTGGGGATGGGTTTCTTCGAGAAATTTCTCAGTTTTCTTGAGACAATGGCTAGTGACGAGTATGTGCTAAGTGACACCACCACCATGTTGCTGGAGGAAGATCTAAACGAAATATACCCCCTCCCGCTATTGAACAAAAATGCATCAACTCGAGGTAAGTGCTGATTTGGCTGTTTTCTTAAATATGATGATCTGAGTGTTATTTGACGATTAGTGTTAGAAAGTGTATCCTTCGTGTCGGTTGTAAACTTACTTTTGAGTCGCTTAGGAGTTTCTTTTCTTTTCTCCCCCCCCCTTTTTTTTTGTTTTTGGTTTTGTTATGGATAATGCTGAAATTTCTGCCCTTTTGAATGATGAGCCGGCTAATTTTTGTGATAGCGTCAGTGGATTTGACTTAACTTTATTATCCAAGCCTAGTACTTCTTCGTCTCAAGGGGCAATAGGTGTCAGTGGGTCACCTCAAACCATCGTGCTAGCGGGTCCAGTTTTCAAATCGGACGCGGCGAACCTTAGACTTAATAAAATCGAAGAGAAATTAGACATTTTTAAATTGGCATTTTGGAATGTGGAGCCCAAAAACGCTCTTGACATTTTTTATGCATTGTGCGTTGAGTTAAGTGGTGTAGCTTTAAATCGGAGTGAGTTTTTGGTACTTCATAAACTTGAGCGCCGACGCCGGGGGGTATTGCTTCGTGTTCCTACACTACGCCTAAAACGTTTAGTTTTGAACAATAGGTCCTTTTTTGCACACAGAGGATATGAAGTGGGCACCGCGTAACTTATTCGGTGCGAGGGCATTTCATATTTTGTTTTGTTTCTAATCTATGGTCATTTATACTCTTTTATTTTCAGATGCTGAGAGTATGGATCGAAGAACTCAGATTCTGAAATGCATACTCCCTAAACGACTGCGGAGGCGATTACCCTCAGTGGAGTTCTTGGCCAAGGTCTTTCTTCACATTACCACCTGGGCCATACACGACAAATTCGTGGAGTGCATCCAAGAGGAGTTGGTCAAGAATGCTGCCAAACACGCAGTTCCTAAATGCGGGCGAGGGCGCCCTAGGAACCAAATTCAGCCGTTGCGCGTCTGTCGTGTCCCGAACACGTCCACCTGGGTGCCTATTGGTGTAGTGTCGGAGTCGGTTCTACGTCAAGACTTGGAGGTCCATCGTCCTCGAGCTGCTGCCATTCGAGACGAGCTATATGCTATGGTGCGCAGCTTTCTGGTAGACTCCGTTGTCAATGTTCCAGAAAACAATCCAGAGTGAGTATATTTATAATGTCTTTTCCTTTGTTTGTGGATACATTCTAGTGAAATTACAAGGACAATTATTAATTTTTCTTATTTCTTTTCCAGTGAGATTCAATCCGGTCTATTTTGCTTATGCGGCAAATTCTTGGGTGGAAATGTGACTCGCTGCAGCTGTGGGACAAGGCGATCCCTGTCTCAACCGATGTATCCCAATGTCATCGTGCTCAGCGATTAGTGTTGGAGGAGTGATATATATATCCATATTTCGCATTTATATTTGGTTGAATCATCTTTTAGCTTCACACCTCACCCACACTTACATGTGTGCGCATACGTGTGTCTCACGTACACGCATATGCGCACCCACAAATGTATAATTTCATTACACACCCTGGAAAATAAAATCCAAAATTTCTCTTTTAACTTTTATGCTCTTTTGTTTTTCTTTTCTTGTCAACAATCACATTTTAGTAATTTTCTTAATATTATTAATGTTTATTTATTTATTTTTTACTTTTTATTTTATTTTATTTATTTTTTTTTCTCCCTCAACTAGAGGAGGTTTGAAAGGATTTTATAAATTTGTAAAAATAGCAAGCTCTTAACGTTAGTCTTAGGTATTTTATTTAGAATGAATTGCTATTTGATCCTGGGATCATGTTTTTGTTCATAATACAGTAAGTATCATTTAAATTATATTCATATATATATGTACTGGCAATTATGAATTCGTGAAATTATTACTTACGCTTATGGTCACATTTCTTTTATGTCAACGATACGCCAATGTATGAGCAATATTTTGATTTAGTTTTACTATCGATACATTGTTGAAGAAACATCAACTAGTCAAATATCGATATCGACCGTTATCGATGTTTCATCCCTAATTTATTGGACTAACGCGGAAACGAGCGAGACGCACATAGACGTGCGCATAAGTGCGTCTCTCTCACTCTCGCGGATTAAAAGTATATGCACACAATGAGATATCGTACTCCTGAAAGAAAACTCGATCGATCGACATTCGAGAGATTTTATAAATTTTACCACTTAGTGATAATCTTTCGTTATTATTATCTTTTTAATACTATGTAACAACACTCATCTCACGTTCTACTTAACAATAGTAATTCATATTACGTGTCATGAATGTTCATTCACACAATCAACTTAAGGGTCGTCGCAAAGATCGCGCGAAAGCGAGCGAGACGCATATAGCTGTAGCCATAAGTGCGTCTCTCTCATTCTCGCGTACTGAAGTCGCACCGGCCATGGATGCAAAATCACGCGTAAGGGCGCAGTCCCATGATATGGAATAGTGGAATAGTGGAATAGATTTCAGCCAATCAAAATTTAGTCTCTAGCAGAAAACATTACTTTACCGCTAGAGAATAAATTTTGATTGGCTGAAATCTATTCCACTACTCTACTATTCCACATCATGGGACTGCGCCCTTATTCGCAATCTCTTACGTAAATTACAATTAGATTTTTACAATAAGTAGAGTATTTTACGTATGTTACCTCTTCCTTCTAAAATACATAGTGTAAGAGATTTTGAATTAAAATTCATCTATGTGATAAATATAATAACTCCAAACAACTAGTTGAGAATAAAATAATTACTTAATTATTCAAACAAAATTTAAACTCACAAATAATAACAATAATAATAATAATCCTTTGTTATTATTATCATTTTCAACAATATTCATTGTAAATCCCATTTAACAATGGTAATTTGTATTCAAAACTTCTGAATGTTCAATTGACATGATCAACTTAAGGCAATCGCAAGGATAACGCGAAAGCGAGTGAGACACATATAGCTGTACACATAAGTGCGTCTCTCTCGTCTCGCGCTTGACCAGGGATGCAAAGGCATTCACAACTCAAATTTCCTCACGTGAATTACGTTAGTTTTTACCATAATTAAAATAAGTATTATACGTACAATACACTGCATAGAAACTTTCGAATGTAAACCATATATGTGGTAGATATAATAATTCCAGACAACTTGTCTAGAACAAACTAATTAGTTAAATACTCATGTTTTAAGCTCCTAAATAATAACAATAACAATAGTAACAACCTTTTGTTACCATCATCATTCATGACATTATTAATTTCAAATTCTATTTAACAACGGTTATCCACACAATCAGCCTAAAGGCAATCGCATAGGGCAGCGCGAAAGCGAGTGAGACGCATATAGCTGTAGCCATAAGTGCGTCTCTCTCGTTCTCGCGGTCCGACCAGAAATGCGAAATCGTGCGTAATTCGAAATTTCTCACGTAAATGATGTATATATTTCTGCAATAAGCAAAGTATTTCACGTATATTACTCCCAAAAACATCAAAATTTACTCTCATAATAATAATAATAATAATCTTTTGCCATTATTATTATTTTTAACATAATTCATGGCAAACTCTATTTAAACACGGTAATTTCCATTCAGAAATCTTTATCTGTTTAGTTAACACAATCAGCCTAAAGGCAATTAGGCAGCCCAGCGCGAAAGCGAGCGAGACGCACATAGTCGTACCCATAAGTGCGTCTCTCTCACCTCACGGTCTGACCAGGCATCGGTCGGCCACAATGCACCCATATGCCTACGCTTAGTTACGTTCAAGGTGAAATCCAACCGCATATTACGATCAATTGCATGTAAATTGATTAATTTGTTTAGTGATTGCTTAAAATATGTTAGATTTAAATATTTATTTATTATATTAAGAACCTTTATTATCAAGTATTCTGCACTTGATCATCAATAATGCGATTAGATTCCTTCCTGGACAATAAAACGAATAGAACTCATTTTTTCAGGCTGATTATCAACATTTATAGGATTCGTTAAACAAACTTATTTAAATTTTTAACAGTTTTAAACTATTTATTTAAATAAATTTATTCATTTATAAATAGTTATTAATTTTACTTGACAGTGTTTGATAGGTGGTGATTTCAACTTTCTTACGTGATGGTAGTCGATGGAGCCAATTTCTCGGAGTTTTGGGTGTTTTTGTTAATTTCTGGATGTTGTTATTAACATTTGGCCTTTCCTTTATTGGTAATCGTTCGTAGATTAGTTGATAAAGCAATACAATATAGTCCTTAGCCGAGAAGACCCATCCAATTAGTGATTTTCCCATGTTGTATCTTTTTACATGTAGTTTTTGTCCTGCTTTATTACTTTGGGTCGTTGTAGATATCCATAAATTTGAAATTTGATATTTGAAAAAATTTTAGTTTTTGGTGTCTCTCCTCCCTCCTTAAACTTTCGTTGTCCTCAATGAAAACTTGGAACGGTAGCTGTTCGTCAATTAGTTGAGAAAGCAATACTATGTAGTCCTTAGCTGAGAAAATCCATGCTATTATTGATTTTCTCATGATGTTCCTTCTTCTAAAAGTTTGGTTATTGGTAAATTGATTAAATTTTTGTTTTGTGTTGTTGTGGGGTTATTGCTGGTTCGTTTACGTCTTCCTTTTAATAGCGTGAGGAAGCTATACATATATTTGGCCAAAACGAGTACTAATAAAATCATAGCAAGTTCGATGAATGTCCATGCATAGTCAACTGCGTCGAGAATTCAACCGATTATTGGTATGTTCATTGTTTTCTTTAACTGCCAATCTGTAAACATTGTGTTACTTTAGTATATTTTCGATGGAATTTAGAAACAAAATGCTATTTTGTTCCTTGGGTTTGTTGTTAGTTTGATGTGATCGAGTTATTTGCATAATGTTTTCTCTGGTAGGTCTTTCTCTTTAGATTCTATTTTCCGTTATTTATTATAGTTCCTAATATGTCTTAACCCATGCGCTTTTTAATTCATTATTGAATTTAAATGTACACGATTTTATTTGACTGTTATGTCCTGTTCTAGTGCTAATAACAAAGCGATAATGGCCATTTTAAAGATAATAGCAATGTTAACAATAAAATAATATCATGGGTATTATTAGTGATAATATTATTTACTAATAGAATAACTTGATTATCGATAAAAATAATAAAAACACTTGTAAAATAATAGTAATTATTTGAATAATTATAATGTTTATAATAATAATGATGCTTTATTAATTATTAATTTTATTTGAACATATACTAAAATAGTTATATCCCTCAAAACAAAAAGATATCCATGGGATATCCACGCGATATCGTAGATAGATATTCGATATCCTAGAAACGTCCCAGACATATCCAGGGATATCTATTGAACGTCTTAGGGATATCCAAACCGCCGCTCCCTGGGACGTCTTTAAAATCTACCGCCAATGTCCCTGGGATATTTTCGGGACATCTCTTTGATGTATTTAGATATCCCTGGGATGTTTTTGGATATCCCTGGGATGTTTTTGGATATCCCTGGGATGTTTTTGGATATTTCCGGAACGTCCATGGAACATACCCGGAATAGTTATAAGTCATCCCTGTGACATCCGCAGGTCGTTTGTGAGATATTTCTGGGATATTCAAAAAACACTTAAATCGAATCAATCCACGTAATTTGCAACAAAATAGTTAGAAATAGATTCAGAAATAATCCGATAGAATTTAATATAACAAAAATTCTTATTCGAAATAGGCTTGCGTCAATGTTGAATTTGATCGTCTAAACATTAGTTTAAATTCAAGAAGCATCTCATTCAATTAGAAACTTGTCGAGTATCTGATCCTGAAAATAATTTTTCAAAATGAGTACATTCTAAGATTCTTGTGAATTTCTAAAGATGGGTAGGAAACATTGTACTGTGTGTGTCGAATTTCACAATTTTTTTTAAACAAATACCATTTTGTATATTATACATTATTTTTAATTTCTACATATTGAATAAACATTTTATAATCCGATTTAAATCTTGTTCTTGTTCTTCATGATTCTTACGAAGGCAAAAACGAAAAATAACTATTTTAAAATCTTTCAGGTTAAGTCTGAAATAACACAATTAATATTCTTAAAAAACAAATAATACCCAAAAGATCAAATTAAAATTTTCAAAGTGAATACTAACACCAGGAGTATCATTCAAAACTCAATGTCCTTCAATTTTAAAAATTATTGCTTTGTCTATACGCGGAAAGAATTATCTTATTTTTGTAGCATATAGAAGATTCCAGAATGGGATTCTTTGATGAACCTATGTGTACAATAGTATACATACGTGCTTCTAGGTTCATTAGAGAAATCTATTTTAGGCTCTCATTAAGGCTTTATATTGAATAAATAGATATTAAATTAGAATAAAAGTTTTGCAAGATTTTTTAAACAATTAAATCTTTTATTTATCCAATGTAATTAATTAACATTAATGCTTACAAGCAAAATTCTTGTGCATTATAACTAAAACGTAGAAAATTCAAAACGCAAAATTCACAGAACGCAGAATGCTTAAAATTAAATTTAATTCCAGTGCGACTGATTCGACATTAAGAATCAGCAAAGGCTGATAAATCAAAAAATAAATAAACCATATTTAAACTATGTTAACATTTTCAACAAGAATGAATAATATTGTATCACAAGATTGAGTCTTAATAAATTAGTCAAACGCCTAAAAATTTGGGATACATTAACAATTCTCAATGTTTTTGATCAAGATAAGGGACAACGATGAATATTAGATCGCAAAAAGTCATTCAAATACAACTGATTCGCGATTTACAATTAGCAAAAGATTAATTAATTATTCGTTAAATTAATCAATATGCAACAATGAAGAAACGACGTATTCGTCTTTTTTTGACGGTACAATGAAATACTTTTTCTCTAAGCACTTTAGCGGCCATAACTGTAAATCTGACAAGTCTTTTACAACAAATTCATTGACTATAGATGAGCAACATGGTTTTGTATATAAATTATTTACATCTTCAAACCTTCTCCCGATAATGACTATTTCATTCGAGTCTGAAGAATGAGCGATATTAAAAATTAAAACAATCTGTTGTGTAGTTAGGCCAAAACAACTATCACTTGTTCGTGAAACGTTTAATGCTAAACCAGCAATTGATAATTTGCGATATTGAGGATTGCAACATCCTTCTGGCAAAGGACCATTGTAATGCTCTGAACGACAATTAATTTTAATATCCATTTCTGGTGACTTTGCAAGTTTGTAACTCTTTTCTTTAAACTCTAAATATCTTCGTACTAACTGCTGTAGTGGTTTGTCACCTTTTCTCATCCACTTCTTAAGTTGTTGCATGTAACTTTCGAATTTAAATGCGCTGAAATTATCAAGAGTCCCAAAAAGTCTAACGTCGTCAACCAAATGCAACAATCCATGCATATTATAAGACACACTAAAACTACCGTACAAGGTTGTAAGGCACCATACAAAATGAGATAACAGTTCTTCCGCAAAATTCAGATAATTTTCGTTCTTTACAAAAGTTTCGTTACATAATATTCTTATAGCAACGTGAAGGGTATTGAAATGTTGGTACAATTTTTTGGGTAAAATTCCACACAAAACCATGGTCCCTGTATACAAAAGAAACTGCCTATATTCTGTTGCTTTCCAGAACTTTAAAACCTTTAGGGATCTCGGTTTCCTAGCAAATTCTTTCGGAGTGTATTTTTTTACTGTTAATAAACGCTTAGATATTTTGTTTATTTGCCATTTTGGTAAGCGATGTTTTGAACGTACAACTAACCAAAAAGAAAGTAATCTTTTCATACAACCGAGGCATACGAGATGCATGTAATCTAGTGGAATATTCCTAATAAGATCAAAATTAGGAATTCGACTTAAGCAACAGAATCCCAGTTGGTGTCTATTATATATTCGATTTTGAATACCAGCATCAGAACGTTTTGTATAAAATTTACCTTTGTGCGGAAAACACACTCTTCTGCTACTCCATTTTCCTTTAATAACGCATTTCGTGCAGCAACAATATGCAGTGTGTCCTTTAACATTTAAAATAAACGATTTGGCTGGTGCATCGCAAATAACGCAATAAATTTCGCAGGGGAGATTTGTTTCACCGAACTGAATACCGTTATTGCATAAATTCTCCGTTTCTGCAAGAAATTCTTCGAGAAATTCTTCTTCAAATGTGGGTTTTTCATAGCCAAAATATACGCCAACAAGGAAAATATCTGAGAATGGTTCTACTGAAGCTAAAATAGGCCAGAATTGTGATGTTGATGACTTTGTTAATTGAACACCATCAATGCCTATTTTTACTCTAACACTTGTCAATGAATGGTTCTTGTGTTTACTAAGTACTTCTTCTATTCCACTTTTTAAACCAAAATGGTAATACTCTCCGGGTCGAACTGTTTGAACAATTGTTTTTCCTCTGGGGGTCTTCAGCAATGTTCTTGGATCCTTCGGTATTTTTTCTTCAAAACACTCGTGTTCTCGCAATTTGACTAACAGCGGTTTTAGTTGTGAATGTGTTAGTCCATAATCACTAGCCCAGGTTGCCAAAAAAGATTTTAAATCTTCAGGGTCTTGTTCTTCTTTACATATTTCAGGTTCAACTATTTCCATATCTATTACGCCAATTTGATTAACATCTAAAGATTTTTCAGAAACAGATGAATCTTCAGCACATGGTTGATTATCAACGTTCATGTGATTCTCATCATTCACAATGTTATCGATCAATAATGAATTATCTGCATGAGATTGGTTTGTATTTAAAAATTCATATTGAAGTAAATCTTGGGAAATTACATGTCGACATTGACGATCTGACAAGTCTTTAAATCGTTTCCTCATCGTTGTTATTTAACCTAAAAATAAAATTATTTAAATTATGACAAATAAAAAGAGTTTTTGATATTTAGTCAGAAAAAATGTAATTATATTCCCTGTAAGGGGCCATGCTTAAATTACGTAACTGTCTATAGGGGGGAGGAGGGGTTTCGAATGTTCATTATACTTTGTTAAAAGGGGAGGGGGTGCATAATGGTTGTACGTACATTTTTTAATTTCGAAAAACGAAACATAAAATACGATATAAATTTTTGATATTATACGCCATGTAATACGAATTCAATTTAAAGAAATAAAGAATAAAAAATAAATAAATAAACATTGCATGCGTACATAAGAATTCTTCAATTTATTTAATAAAATAATACAACATTACGGACAATAATTGCGTACAATGACGTAATCAAGTATAGCCCCTAAGCAGATTATGCAATTGGAAAAAGTAATTTTTTTTTTAATTTGGCTGACTATAACGGATGTAACAAAAGAAAAAAAAATATATGTATAAATATTAAATATACAAAAACGTAAATAAAAATAAATACACGACCAATCTTTCGGCACATCAAAACAATTGTAAGAGAATAATGTTAACGTAGTTAAATTTCTTTCTAAAAGTCAAACTTTCTTTGAAAAAAAAGAAAAAAAACATAGCTTATATACAGTGGCGTAACTGTTAAGGGGCAAAGTGGGTCAGTGCCCCGAGGCCTTTAAGCTCAGGGGGCCCTTGGTCAACCCTAATAAACTTTTTTTTTTTTGTTAAATTAGAAATTCCAAAAACCTTACTAACTATAGTAATTTAAAGTTTGACTAAATTAAACAACGCGCGCTGGCGCGCGATTACTTTCTACGCTTTGTTTTATCAATGATTACAAATATTTTAAATATAATATTTAAAATTAAATTTATGTAAATAAATAAATAAAATAAATATTTATTCAGGACAAAATTTATAAAATTTTAAAATTAAAAAGAATTGAAAAAAATAATTAAAATGAAACAAAATAATTGCAAATTTTGCAAATTAATTGAAAAAAATGAAATCAATTAAAAATTGGCGAAAGTAATTTAAAAAATCGTAGAAATGTTTTTAAAATAAAGGAAATAATTAAAATTTGAGAAAAATACATAAATATCTTAAAAGTAAATTGAAAAAAATTGAATAATGAAAAATTAGAGAAAATAATTGAAATCGAGTTTTCAATTAAAGAGAAATAATTAAAAACTTTTTGGAAATTATAAAAAAGAACGAAAGTAATTGGAAATTGAAAAAAATAATATAAAAAATAATGTAAATACACCGGAACCTCCGAACTTTAGACTTCTGAACTTTAGACAAAACTAAATTGTCCAAATAAATACCTTAATGTAAATTGAAGGAAATAAATTTTGGAAAGTAATTGAAAAATTATTTTTAAATTTAAAACTTAAAAAAAATAATTGAAATATGATACAAACAATGATAAGTTGTAAAAAATAAACGACATTTGAGTGATATAATTGAAAAAATTACATAATTTTTTTTAAATAATAAAAAAATGATTGACATTTTAAGTAAAATACATTAAGATCTTAGTAATCAATTAAAAAAATTTAATTTAAGAAAATAATTGAAATTTTAGAAAAATACTTAAAAATCTTAAAAAATAGTTTTAGAAAATGAGAATAATAATTAACAATTGAGGAGAATAATTAAAAAATAATAAAATTAATTCAAAATTGAAAAAAATAAAATAATATGCTGAAAGTAATTGAAAAATGAGTAAAACAATTGAAATATGATGAAAATAATTTAAATATGAAAAATTGGAAACAGTAAATAAAATTTAAGAGAAATAATTGAAAAAATCATAGAATACATATTTAAAAAAAGAAAATAATCACAAAATTACTTAAAAATTTTAATTAAGGAGAATAAAAAAACGTAGAAATAATCGAAAGTAGATGAAAATAATTGAAATTTAAGTTAAATGATTAAAATGTTTGAAAATTATGCCAAAATAATGAAAATAATTAGAAATTGAAGAAAAGAAGGGAAAAATCGCAGGATTTATTGTTAAGCAAAAAAGAAAAATAATTGGAAAATCGTTTAAAACACGTAAAATTGGTGACAATAATCTAAATTTGAGATAACTGAAAATTTAGGAAATTAATTTTTAAAAAAATGAAAATATTAAAAGATGGAGAAAATAATTGCAAAATAATAAAAAGAAATGAAAATTGAAGAAAATAATTGAAAATTGGGATATATATTTAAAATTAGAACCCTGCGCCGCCGCGCCGATAGACTATCGGCGTGTCGGCGTTCATCGGCGTTGTTTTGTAACAGCTAAATTTGAGATTTTTATTATTTTTATACGTCATAATTGATTTTTTTTCTTAGAATTTGAAACTCAAAAGTTAACTTAACCATTTTTTCGACATTATGTGAATTTTTTCTGGAAGACTGAAATTTTTACTTTAATTTTCTATATTAGCTTCATATAGTACGCACTGCGAGATTTAAAACCATTTTATAAAAATTTATTTACAATGACTTTAAAAGAAGTTATGAATTTTTAAATTTATGACATTTATAACCACATTAACGTCTGAAATCACAAAAATCGTAGCCTTACTGTGAAATATTACTACAAGTAGAAACATTTTTTTTAAATATGGGAATAGGGTTTCTTTACGTTTTTTATGCAAAACCAATATGGTGTTACATCCCGAGCGAAGGCTAGATATAAAATTTAGTTATTTCTAATATTTTGGAGGAAGGTAGGCTGATTTAATATTTATTTTTGTTGTGGGGACGTTGATTTCTATCGATCCTATGGGGGTCGTCTATCTTTAAATATTTAATTGATATATTTATATAATTGCCCTTTTATTCAAATAAATAGGAAATATGGATGTTATATGTGTGAATATAATTTATTGAACATTAGAATGAATGTGACAAGATTTTCATGGTTTTACAATATTTAAAATTACTTACATTTACTGTAGTACGATGTACAAAATTTGGTTGAGTTGACGTAGTGAGATTTTCTCTTCTTCGAAAAGAACGTGTGATACTTCTCACTTATGAGTTCTTAAACCCGAAAAACACACTCGTCACGTTTGCAATTCTTTATGGGTTCGGACTCAGTTACGACGATTAACTGGATTTTTAATTAACAGATAGACTCACAAGTCTGGCGATGAGAATACTGAGCCCAAAATTGGAACCACGAGTAAACTATTCTGTTCGAACGTGCAAGAATTATAATTCTTAAAAATTTACAGTAACCGAAGGGCCAAGCTTGAGACGGTGTACAATCATGCCACGTAACTACGTACACTACGTTAGATTGTCGAGTCAATAATTGAAACGATATATAATCATGCCACGGAGCGATGTAAACTACGTTAGATTACCGAAAACAAATGACAATTAAAAATGAAAACGCGCTTGCTTTTATAGGCAAAAATCTACCCTAGTGGGAGAAAATCAGATCATAGTTCACGTATATTCTAAGCTTGATCCTTGGGTCATCCTAGGAATCGAGAGATTCTGAGAGTTTTGGTTATCAAGGTATCATATTATGTGACTACAACTTTTCCTACGAGCACACGAGGCTAGATATCGGTGCTGGCGCCTCAGAATATTCTCAAGTCTACTCGTAGTTCAAGGATTACTTTTATTTTAATTTTATTTCAATTTATTGGCTCTTGCTAATATCGAGTTTCATAGATGGACTTGACGAGTTTTATAAACTTCGTCAATCTATGAAACTCGACAATATGCGTATTATCTAAAATAAGTTTATACTTTTGCAGCTGCTAAGAAATTAATCATAGAAACAAGAGCCGTTTCTCAGCCGATCTATTTTTTAAGAGAAGATGTGCGTGAGAAAGAATGTAAAAGATTCTGCATGGACTGAATCATTTGCTAGCTTTAATATTTTATTATTTTATGATTTAAGTTCAAATAACGCACATATTCTCTAATTCAAGAAAAGATTTTTGTTACCCGGATGTAACAGTCCTCCCTCCTTAAATTGTTCATCGTCCCGATTGAACCTTACCATATCGCAAAATTTTGAATTGCAAACGTGAGAAATCGGTAACAATTTTTTTTTTTGTCCACTTATTCCATTCAATTTTACAAAAATGATAATTGATGTTTACGGAATTAAAACTTCGCATTGATAGGAAGCCTTTATGTATTGAAAGTGTGATGTATGATGTTTAGTGTAAGGTGTGTGTCGTGTTATCAGTGATTCCTCCGGAGCAATGATCTCTATTCTAGTAAGTATGATTTCATCTTCTTCTTGCATTTGTTGTTTTATAAAATAGGCATCAAATTTCCTTTTGTATGGTAGGGATAATTATGGGATTCAATTATCCTTTAGTCTTCAATTTGTCATCATGGAGAGTGTTTCGTCGACGGCAACGACAGTGGACCGAATTGAGTTTCTTCTAGGTTTGTAATTTCTATTTAAAATCCCTTTTTGAATATCTTCTTTTCCTTTTTTATTATATCCTTTTCTGTTTGTTCTCTTTAGGACGAATCCCGACGAGATGTCCTAGTAAGAAGGAGGAGTTTTTGGATAGAGTGATGGCTTTATCCGCACTTCTCCGTGAAAACATCCAAAATTAGAGACGACTAGAAGACTTCACACAAGCAGAGGCCAACATCCAGATTGTTGGTCTGGACGAACTAACTGTGGCTAAAAAGGGATCCTTTGAATTATCAGCGGAGCTCAATGATTTAGTGAGCGCAGTAAGGTTGGTATTCCTCAGTTGTTTTAATTTTGTGTGAATTGTAATTACATTATACTTAATATACTTTTATTTTAATTGTCCCTTTATTGATTCTTTAGAAAACCATGTCGTCCTCGTTCGTGCTGGTGTGGAAAATGCCGGTACGATTGGTCAAATTTCCGTGAAGGTGAGATAATTTCGTATATCATTATTTATATTTGAATTTAATTTTCTCTGTGCCTTTGAAAGAATGGATAAAAAGCTTTTCTTTGTTTGTTTGTTTTTACAGATGCAGAAAGAAGCCGTCCACCACTGTCATGGATCTTCAGCACTTCAGGATCCTCGTGCTCCTCTTCATCTTCGGGTTCGTCAGATGAGGTGGGATCCTTGAACTCGTCTAATTCGTCCGAGTTTATAGATGTTGGCGTAGAAGTCGAGAATAAAGTTCCAATGGACCTGTCAGTGGGGAGTTCCTCTTCTGCATCCTCAATCTCAACCACCTCCATGGAAGACATGTTAGGGCTTGGACTTTCTTCGTCGGAGTCAGTGGAGGTTGATGTGGAAGGCGTTTCCATGGACTCAATCTCCACTGGATACCCAGAATCGGAATCCTCATTGACGACATCAGGGATGGATTTCAAGGATGAGGTCTTCGACGTTCATCTACCGGAATTCGAGTGTGTGTGGATAGACGAATCCTTAGAGTGTAGTGACATGTTGGACGATCCCCTCGCATGAAACTGTGTCTGTGTAGTGTGGACTTGTTTTGACTTTTCTTCGTGTAGTGTAGTGCATTATGTGGATAGAATAATTTTGTGAGTAATTTTGTTCATTTTAATATTTAATTCCAAATAATATCTTCCTACTCAATACTCTATTTCTACAATTTTCCAAATTAGAAATGTAATACTTAGCAACATAATTTTGTCAACATTCCATAGTTATTTAAAACGTACAATTATTTTCTTTATTTTAATAATGTGAATAGAATTATTTAATGAAATAATGTAATTAATTTTCTGAAACACTATTTTCTAATAGCAATTCAGATTTATCGTTTAAAATATAATTTTGAATTAAAAATAATTTTTTAATTAACAATATTGGTATTATTTTTATTGATCAATTTGTCAGATACCAAAGTGAAAATTCTACTCTGTTTCCTGAATTATTTATTTTTCTTGTTTTCTTAAAATTTTAGGTTGTAGATGATATTGAACTTTTTATTTATTTATTTTTTTTTTTTATTTTTTTATTTTTATTATAATTAACCTTAGGATGTGACAAGATGATCATGAATACCTTTTATCCGGAAGTAATAGTAAATAGTTTCGCTTTAAGATACATAACTCTTATCGCTTTAATTGTTGCGTTGGGTCAGTTTCATGATGGCGCCGATCTTCTGTTCTTCCTCTAATTTATTTTCTATCGCATGACATACTTGATGGTGATTCATGCAACTGCGGATGGCTTTATTACGTCGAAACACGTGGCTAAGCGATTTGTTTATACTTCGCTGCATTGATGGTGATATGCATTAAGGTTATTATCCAAGCGATTCAACCCATTTGAATGTTCGTATTTCTTTGTTGACGGCGTTGAGCAGTCTTATAACATGCATATATGTATCGAAGGATGATGAGGAAGACAACCACCAACATGATGCGGAATCCAGTTACAATATTGTTTTTAGTTGTAACTACCCAATCCGGAAGCATACTATCCATCTGTGAAATTAATGACATTTTAGTTTTTCTTGAATAGTACTTATTGTAATTATTTATTTATTTTCTTTCTTTTGACATTATTCTTATTTAGACAGACGAGAAGGTAAGTATAAAATTTGTTAATATTGTTGTTATTATATTAACATGTGTTTGTTTATTTTTGTTTATTTAATTCTCTTCTCGTCCTTCCAAATGAAAGAATTCAGATATTATATATTCGCGCGCACACATCACACTCTTACGTGCACACATGTATACATGTGTAGACCTATTTATATTTATTTAATTTTGTAATTTGATTCTTTTCTTTGAAACAGTGAAATTGTGTGAGCAGTGTGCGTACCAATATATAATTTCGTAAAACCATAATCTATTTTGAAATAAAATTTGTTATTAATTATGATAGAGACAAATCTGCAAAAGACTCTTTGTAAAACTTTTATCTGTTTATAGATTATGATTTCATTCTCATTATTTAAAGATTATTAGTTGAAATGATAAGTAGATATATATTTTTATTTTTTATTTTGCTTTAATATATTTACTCATATATTGTGATCATTGTTAGAATAAATTTAAGCATCTCATATTGCATATCTGATAAGATGTATGCACATATACACGTACGTGTATGCGCACACACCACCAGATTTTCTGCTGCTATATTATGCTTTCAATAAAATTAAAACATGCAATTAATATATGTTTTAGTAAGGTAAAATAAGTATAATGTTGATATAAGATTCATAATAATAATAATATAATATAATAATCTTCTTGAAGAAATATAATTCTAAGTAATAAAATTTAAAATGGTAAATAATAATGAAAAATTACTTGCAATTACAAATAGTTAATTAACTCTAGGCATGCAATTACTTTCAAAAGCGTAAATAACTAATATTAATATGATAATATGATATTACCACATGACTCATTGTATGTATGATAATTTTTTGTTTAAGTATATATGTTGAAGTATGTAATAAACTCGATAAAATAAATCTTATTAATTTAAAGAATAGCACGGTGTAACAGATATAGTAATGCAAAAAAAAAACTAAGTTCACTTATTTAAATGATTAAAATATTGCTATTAGCTTTTACTGTAATAATATGGATAATAACGATAACTAATATTAAAATGTCATAATTATAAAGATTAGTGATACATAATAAAATGGTAATAATAGCGAATTATTGATTTGAACATTAATAACTAATATTACCCAGTGATAATATTTGTTACTAATATTTAAGATTAATTAAGAAATAAAATCAAGATAGTCAATAAAATTGTATGTGAATAACGTTGATGTTATTAATTAATATAGTAATGTTTTAAAATATGAATAATAAAGAAAACCGACAATTAGAAATGTATGCAAATAATAAATCAAAATTAAAATAATAATGATAATAGTAATAATAATGAAATGTAAAATACGCATGCAAGATTATATAATAATGCTATGAAATAATCTGTAAAAGTACACAAACGAAGTTCCTGTAACGTTACAAGAACATTACAAGAATCTGACTGAATATAATGTATTATTAATCGAATCATAGTAAATATATAGTTTATAATATGAAATAAAATAGATGGCAACACGCATTGTATTAAACCGAGTCTAGTCAATTATTATCTGGAACTTACAAATTAGAATGCGAACATGACACTAGTAATTGGATTCATTAAAATATTATATCATAATGTATATATTTAGTAAATAGCAAAATTGATTATAGTTAAAGCATTTTTTTTTTGTTTTCATTTTTTTTTTGTTTTTATTATTTTTCTTGATTATATTAAGTATTGTAGTATTTTATAATATAAGATAATGTAAAGCGATGTTTTCCTTTCCTTTTGATTGGAATCATAGGTCTTTATTTATTTAATTGTCAGAAATAGTAATTATAACAATAACATCATATTTTGTATTAAAATGTGATGCCATTATTTCTTTCATACTTTCATTCTTACGACATGATGCAAATGTCATTTTATTAATCTGGTTATATTTTTAGGTTATCATAGATCTGGTTATAAATGAATTAGGATATTTAAGCGGTTAAAACAAATCATATTATTCTATTTCTAGACTAAAGTTCAATAATAATATTCGTTTTCAAATATTTCTTCTACATCAATAATTTAGAAGTTGAAACAATCGATTCTAAATTTTATTTATTTTAAAGAAAAATTTTTTTATTTGAAGTTAAAAGAATAAAATTTTATATGAGTTATCTTATTATAACAGGATACTACAATGAATTTTAATTCAAATAGAAAATTGTTATATTAAAATATAATATTTCAATCTTTAAAATGATTCTTACAATTACAATACAATTTTTTAATATAAAGTTGATAAAATTTTGTTTTAATAAAAGAAAATTTTATTTTGATGTAGAAAAAATTAATATAAATTTTTCTAATTATAGATCAGAAAAAATTATATTTTTTCGTTTATTAGTTTGGGAGATAAAGCGAATTCAATTTTTCACTCTTCTTCAGCGGCCACAGAAGAGGAGGACTCGCTTGATTAACCGTAGGTTCCTCTCGGTCGCAGGTGACGCACCGCGCTCCCTCCTTTCTCACCATCCGCATGTGTCAGGCGTCGTAGACACTGCCACAAGAGAACTTTTTCTCTTCAAGGCGTGCGCGATATACTATATTAAGCGGCACTGGGATACGATATATGTGGATGATTTTGATACTATAGCTTGATTATTTCAAGTTGTTCAATATTAGGAATAGATTGTCCTATTATTCAGGGTATTGTTTATAAAATTATGTTAATTTTAATCATTTTATTTCTTGAAAGAAAATATACTTTAAGATTTAGTGAAATTGAGAATTTAATTGATATTGAAGTAAGATAAAATTTTTTAAAAGATAAAATTTTGTATTCTTATTGAGATTTTCGTATCTTAATGCATTAACACTATAAGCTATATAAAAATTCTATTGAACTATAATGATCAAAGTTGTAACAATCGAATCACTACAAAATGGAATTATTCAAATTATTGTAACTGTACCTAGTATTATATTCATGCATTTACACATACTTTACGCATATATTCATGCAGGGATACAACCAAATACAATAATGTTTAGACAGTAAATAAATGATTGATTATAATTTTGTTAATTAATTTCAGTTTTCTTATTTTCTCGAAACTGATTCGATTTTTACACCCTTGATATCAGTTTCTAAAGTTTCTATTGTAAATTTTTTGTTCCTTACCGTACCAAAACAGTTATACTTAACGTGTCCTCTCGAGTAGCATAGTTGACATGCATTGTCCCATTTATATAATTTCAGCCTTAAGATCTAACGAGGGCAGTCCAGGCAGAATACGTATGTTTTTTCTGGTTGATTTTTTGTTTTTTCTTGCTCGCTGAAATAGTAGTTGTCCTGCAACTTTGTTAGAATTTTGCGAGCTGCAGAATGCATCGACAATTTTTTTGTAGTTGCTCCATCTCCAATTTCTACAAACCTGGTTCCATTTATCTTATCCTCTAATACACATCTCATGAAGAATAGTTTGAATTTGTTTTTTGTTTGCTCCTCTCGTTCCAGGGTGAATTCCGGTGTTGAAAAATTATACTCCACTGCCAATTCAGTAATTTGGGCCTTGGCAAATTCTAGGCCCTCTATTTTTCCTTTTGGAAAAATATAAGACGGTTGAATTTCCCCATTCAGAAGTGGCAATTCAATGGTTTCGGCCATTGCTTTCCTAAATAAAGAAATGATATTAATTTCATTTTACAAATATGCAAGCTTAAGTTTGTCCATGTGTTTTTGAAAAAGTTTTCCTTCTGTGTTTTCTAAAATAACGTTGTGTTTATCTAATATTTTATTAATTTTATAAGGTCCGTGATAGTGGCAATCTAGTTTTTTATGCAATTTAACCTCTTTTTGAACATAAACCATATCCCCAACTTTACCTAGGAAAGGTTTTACTTTTTTGTCATAATTTAACTTAGAAAGATATTTTTGCGAAATTAAATTTTCAGCTGCTAAATTTTTTAGTTCGTTTAACCTAATCATTAATTCTTGCAAATAAGACCCATATGTTTCTAAATTTTCATTTATTGGATAGGAATTTGGAGTACGTGCAGGTTTTCCGTAAATTAATTCAAAAGGGGTGAATTTAGTTGCTTGATGTAAAGAAGTATTGTAACTAAACATAGCAAAAGGCAATAGTTTATCCCAATCGTCAAAAGTATCAGCGTAAGATCTAATATAATCCATAAGAACTGCATGGCTCCTTTCTAGAGATCCATTTGATTGCGGTCTATAACCTGATGTCATTACTTGTTTAATTCCAAATATTTTTGTTAATTTTTTTATTAATAGACTTGTAAATGCTGTACCTCGATCTGATAAAATAATTTTTGGAGATCCGAATTGACAAAACAAATTTGTAGCCAATGCATGGGCTATTGTCGTTGCTGTAATATCTGGTATGGGAACAGCAATACAATATTTGGATAAATTATCTTGTATTGTTAAAATGTGTTTATTTCCGTCCGGGGTAGTTGGCAATTTACCGACGGTGTCTATCGATACTTTTTCGAACACATCTAAAGGCGTATCTGTAATTAACATTGGTTCATGCGTTTTTGCTCTTACTAATTTTTGTTCCTGACATATAATGCATTTTCTGACAAATTCTGTAATTTGATTTTTCATTCCTGACCAAAAATATTTTTCTCTTATTCTTATTCTCTTATTCTCTTATTCTTCTATATGTTTTGTTTATACCTTTATGACCTCCAAACTTACTATCATGATTTTCAGTTATAATTTGATGCTGCTCTTCTGTTTTTGGAGTAACAATACTGCCATAGCAAACAATTACTTCAATATTATAAGGTGGGAAAATTTCAGATAAAAGGTTTAAAAATTTTCCACTCGGTAATGTATCAGTTAAATCACCTTGATTTGAAATTCTAAAAGAATTTATTTTGTCATGCCGTAATATTGCTAATAAATTTTTAAGGGCAATTTCTAAATTTTCTTTTCTTAATTCGTCATAATAATTTTGTTGTATTATCAATGTATAATTTTTATAGCTTCCTCTAGGAGTTACAATTATTTGACCAATTTTTGGCTTTACATCTTTAATTTCTTGAGGGTCTAATACTCCAATATCTATTAATAATCTACTGATCGGAGTGTTAAACTGACAATCAGCTGAGAGAAAATGGACATAATTATTTTTTATATATGTCAAATTTTCTCTAGTAATTTTTAGTTTATGTCGCTGTTCAGTGATATAATATGGTAAAGTTGAAACTTCTATTGTAGATTGATTAGAAGAGGTCGAAATTGGTACATTTTTTGGTGCTGATGAACTTAGTTGTTTAGACAAAGATGAACTGCTACATGGTGTCGCATTTAACTGCTTTTGGCGCATTTTAAGTTGTTTATCTTTTTCTAAATATGGAGTTGAAACCGCTTTTGGTTCATCATAGATAAAAGGGTCAGTTTCGGATAGAAATGTTTGCATTTCGATGTTAGGATTAAAAACTACGCTTTTTCGAGGTCGTAATGTTTTTGTTAATTGGTCGTTTTCTCTTTCTTCTTGTTCTTCCCGTTCTTCTTCGTCTTCTTTTTAGAAGTTGAAGGTTTCTCCATTTGATTTTTGGTTGTTTTTAATGGTGATTTTCTGGAGCTCGTTACTGTAGGTTTTGTTTTGGAAGTTGATGGTTTTGGATTTGAGCTTAATTTTGAAGGGTTTTTCAAGGGTTTATCTTTAGATTCTGTTAACTTAGAACTTTGTCTAGTTTGCATTAATACTTTAGCTGTTGGAAATTCTTTCTCGTGATAATCTTCATCATTCGTACTTCTTGTTACAGGATTTCTTGATAAGGCATCGGCATTTGTATTTAATTTTCCGGGTTTGTACACAAAAGTATAGTCGTAGTCTCTTAATTTTAACCTCCATCTTATTAAGCGCTGTCCTGGCTCTTTTACAGAGTTAATCCATCTTAAGGGTTCATGGTCACTTACTAAAATGAATTTTTGTCCATAAAGGAACGGCCGAAAATGTTTAACTGCATATAGAACAGCTAAACATTCCTTTTCCGTTGTGGTGTAATTTTCTTCTGCAGGTGTCATAACTTGAGAAAAATATGCGACTGGAAGATCCATGCCTTCCTTTTCCTGACTTAAAACAGCACCTATGGCGTAATCAGAAGCATCTGTGGTGACTGTAAAAGTTTTTTCAAATTCTGCATACTGTAAAATAGGACTAGTGCATAATGCTTGTCTTAAATCTTTAAAACTTTGTTCTTGTTTTTCTCCCCATATATCATCAAGGTATACGAATATTTCGCTTCCTTGAAGTCCTAATAATGTTTGATTCATTAATCGCTGAAAAGTTGCGGGAGAATTTTTTAATCCCATTGGCATTCTTACATATTCATAATGCCCATTTAAAGTTGAGAAGGCTGTTTTTGCACAATCATGTGGTGCCAATTCAATTTGATGAAATCCGCTGGCCAAATCAAATATTGAAAAATAAGTTGCTCCACCTAATTGTTGAAGAATCTCTGAAATGCAAGGGAGAGGGTAAGCGTCTCCCACAGTTTTCTCATTCAGTAGTCTAAAATCTATGACTATTCTCCATTTTCTTTTTCCTGTTGCATCTAGTTTTTTGGGAATTATTAATAGTGGGGAATTATATGGCGAATTTGAATTTCTTATAACTCCTTCAGATTCCATTTTGTTTATTACTCTTTCCATTTCTTCGTTTTGTGATGGTGAAAATCTATAAGGGCGAGTGTTTATTGGTATATCATCACTTGTATAAATGTGATGTTTTACCAAAGGTGTTACTGTCAATGATTCACCTGGTAAATGAAAGATATCTGAATAATCTTCTATAATTTTTAAAACATGTTCTCGCTCTTCTTGATTTAAATGGGAAAGACGCAAATAATTCACCACCTTTTCATATCTATCATAGAAAGAAGGCAAATTAATAGATTCTGCTTCTTCACTGGAACTTTCTCCTGGTAAATTATAATATTCGAAAGGAATAAGTTCTTGGGGAGGTATAGTAATTTCTACTTCCTTGTTGGTAGTATTTATTGCATTTACATGACAATAACCATTGGAGTTTGTCACTACTGCTTCTCCGATAAATACTCCATCTTGTGTTTTTATAAATGGTAATTAACCGTCTCTGACGTTGTCATTTAAAACTTTAACTGGTATCACTTGTGTTGTTCTTGACTTAATTTTTAATGTCTTAAAGATTCTTTTCTTATCAGGTTCTATTTCTTTATTACAGTGTAATGATTCCTTATCAATAAATGCTATTGGATTTATTGGATTCGAGTGTGTAACTATTATATTATGCCAGAACGAAATTTGAACCTTTTCTTGGCGTAAATAATCTCTACCTAAAATGCCATCTATTTCCAAATTTAAAAGAGGTGAAACAACATGAAATAATACTTCTGCATTTCCTAATTTCAGCGTTACTGTGCCTAAAGTACAAATTTTTGTTTGGGTTATTCCAGTTATCTCTATGGCTTCATTTTCTGTCACCATTACGTCATCATTTAAAGAACTTAATTTGACAATATTAATATCTGCACCAGTATCTATAAGAAAATAACCCTGTTCATTTTTTAAAAGAGGAGAGGAAAATTTTATTACTGGGGATTCACTATGGTTTCCTGATTGGCAGATTCGCGTTTCAGCAGGATTCGAACACTCGTTTGACGCTCTGTTTTCTCTTCGCTCGTCGCTGCGTCTAGACGGCGAGCACCGTCGTAGTTTAAATTACTCGATGACCTTGCAAGTATTGGTGATTGACTCCTAGGTGGTGTTTCGTGTCCGTTTTTGTTAGGATTAAAACGACTATTATGAGGAAATTGTCCTTGATTTTGATAATTATTAGTCCTTTCTGACGAATCGCTAAACCTTATTATTCCTGGTGAATATTGTTTTGGAGAAACATTCCTATTCGGCATTGTTGCAAATCTTACTTGTGGACTAGGACTTCGATCGCGATAATTTGATTGAGAATATCTATAATCATTATAACCTTGAGAATGAATTTGATGCCTGGTTTCATATTTTATTGCAAACTTAAAAGCTGTATCTAAATTTTCGGGGTTTTGAGCTTCTACCATGCCAGATACGTTATCAGGTAAACCACGAATAAAAGCTTCTAATGCACAATCATTTAACGGCGATAACATCTGCGCTGCATTTTGGTATTTATCTTCTAAAGCGGTCTGAGCACCTGTCACCAAAAGAGTAATTCTATCATAGAATTCACTTACACTTTCCGTTCGGTACATCCTAATTGTTGAAATTTCATGCAGCTACCATGAATAAGTTTTTCTAGGGGCGAAACGTTGTTTCAAGTGTTTAGTTAATGCGTTTATAGTATCAAATTCCTTACCATAAATGCTATCTCTAGCTGCGCCTTTTAACCGTGATAAAATTGCTTTAATATACTGTTTTTCACAATTTGGGGGTACACTAGCTTCTCCGTTAGTTATGTCTTGTACGAAATCTCGTACAGGCATATTTCTACCATCAAATATTGGGACGTTTATGGTTGCTTGTTGAAGGGCAAAACATTCTGCCATTGAAGTTATCATAGCATCGCTAAGTGTACGATTAATCGTTCCACTGCAATTATTAGAACCTTCTCCGTTGTCAGACATTTTGTTTGACCTTCTTTTCTTTCTCTTCGGTATGATGTTAAAATAATAGGACCTCTTAAATGCAAATCTTTTGCTTTACATGTAATAGTATAATAGATGATTTCTATTATTTATCTCGAAATTGAATATAAACTCTATTTAAAATTTTACTGAATAGGTAATCTTAGTTCTTTTAATAACGAGTTTCCAATAAAACCAGTAAAATCAGAATTTGGAATATTTTCTACAATATTGAATTTAATGTTTTTATTTAATATAGGGATTACTACTACTCCTATTGTCGATATTGAATACCGTTTTATTATGACAATCTTTGAATAGTCGATTTGTGCAAGTGATGTTAATTTATCTTTACTAATTAAATTTATGTTAAGAGATGAATCATGCATAAAATCTCCTTTCTTATTTAGTAAACACTCTGCAGTAATAGAGAGTATAGTTTTTCTAGCATGCTTTAATATATCTTGTGACCAATGTTTGGGCATAATCCCATATACGAATATAAAAATGGAAGAATCTATTGTGGAAACTGTATTTTTAATAAAATTTGCATTCACATTATTTATTGATCACTAATTATTGTTATTTCTAAAATATGAGCAATATAGTAGTAATAATATCAATTTATTTTATTTAATCAATAATTAATATTAATAATTAATAATAATAATCAATAGTTATTATAATATTTTGTTTTATAATTTTTTTTTTTCATAAAATTTTTTCTTTTAATTATTATTAATTTTAAATTGAACTTGACTCGAATTGAGATTCTAAATGAGATTCTAAACAGAAATTTGATCCTAATACTCCTGATAATTCAGAGTTACTATCATGCGAAATCACTTGGAATTTTACTAGCTTATCTCCTATTTGGATATTGACTTCACCACAAGTGACAATAGTTGCATTTCTGAGAATGTACACTTCAGATTGGTTTATGTTCACAGAGGAAGCTAATTCACTTTCCCTTATCAAATTAATTGGTAAACTAGGATCTAGAATAAAACTTCCTTCTAGATGTTTCAATTGCTGTGACACAACGTAAATAAATGAATACGCATATCTTCGTCTTTCCAAGAATGAAAAATATGAAGACATGTGTTTTGTTATATGTTTTGTAAAATTTTTAAAATAATTAAAGGCAATTATTTAAATAATCATAAACTTTGGAAAGGTGATTGGTTATTACAAGTTTAATAAAACCATCAATTTTGTTAAAATATCAATATATATATTTTTTCAAGAAAATAATGGCAATACATAAGTTTACAAAATATTTTTAATTATTCTTATTTTTTATTCTTTTCATCTAACACATTTTGGGCTTTATTCAATAAAATTTCGAAAAAATTTGAAAATTCTTCATTTGAATTAAAAGTTTTAAAATCTGATCGATCGAAAGCAGCTACGTTTTTTGAACTAATTGGTTTTTTAAATTGGTCTATGATTTGATCAGCACTCGAGTTTTGAAGCGTTTCGAATCTTCTTAGTGCCTTTACTCCTCCACGTTTTTTAACTTTCAAAATTTTGACTTCCGAGGGGTCTATCATGTTTTGGTATAACTGTAAAGAAAAACATGGTGGACTTTAGAATTTATTTTAATTTAAAATAAAAGTTTTTATTCAATAATATTTAATTCCCAGATTTTATAATTTACTCAAATTTCGAAAATACGTAATAATAAATTTAAAATATTTAACTTTCTTTGCGTTTACTATTCAATAAACCCGTTACTATTTTCTACTATTATTTAGTTGATTGTTTAGAATAATTTCGAGAAAATAGAAAACAATAGGTACAATTTAAAACACTAACTTGCAAAAGTGCCGAGCGGCATCTAATGTCAATGACGAAATACAAATGTGCCGAGCGGCATCAAATTTATTTCGATAGGGTTTAAAATTGCTAATATTGTTCTCACTATTATTAACAATAAAAAGGGTGAAGCATGACAAGAGTGCCGAACGGCATCTGATGTCAATTGTCGAATTATAATTTGCCGGACGGCATAAGAACAATTCCAGCTTCACAATTAATTATGTTAATAAAATACTTTTTAAGAAATTATACAAACTAACATCAATTAAATTTCAAAGCAGAAAGAAATACAATCCCACCGCTGCCACCAAAATCAGCTGTTACATCCCGAGCGAAGGCTAGATATAAAATTTAGTTATTTCTAATATTTTGGAGGAAGGTAGGCTGATTTAATATTTATTTTTGTTGTGGGGACGTTGATTTCTATCGATCCTATGGGGGTCGTCTATCTTTAAATATTTAATTGATATATTTATATAATTGCCCTTTTATTCAAATAAATAGGAAATATGGATGTTATATGTGTGAATATAATTTATTGAACATTAGAATGAATGTGACAAGATTTTCATGGTTTTACAATATTTAAAATTACTTACATTTACTGTAGTACGATGTACAAAATTTGGTTGAGTTGACGTAGTGAGATTTTCTCTTCTTCGAAAAGAACGTGTGATACTTCTCACTTATGAGTTCTTAAACCCGAAAAACACACTCGTCACGTTTGCAATTCTTTATGGGTTCGGACTCAGTTACGACGATTAACTGGATTTTTAATTAACAGATAGACTCACAAGTCTGGCGATGAGAATACTGAGCCCAAAATTGGAACCACGAGTAAACTATTCTGTTCGAACGTGCAAGAATTATAATCCTTAAAAATTTACAGTAACCGAAGGGCCAAGCTTGAGACGGTGTACAATCATGCCACGTAACTACGTACACTACGTTAGATTGTCGAGTCAATAATTGAAACGATATATAATCATGCCACGGAGCGATGTAAACTACGTTAGATTACCGAAAACAAATGACAATTAAAAATGAAAACGCGCTTGCTTTTATAGGCAAAAATCTACCCTAGTGGGAGAAAATCAGATCATAGTTCACGTATATTCTAAGCTTGATCCTTGGGTCATCCTAGGAATCGAGAGATTCTGAGAGTTTTGGTTATCAAGGTATCATATTATGTGACTACAACTTTTCCTACGAGCACACGAGGCTAGATATCGGTGCTGGCGCCTCAGAATATTCTCAAGTCTACTCGTAGTTCAAGGATTACTTTTATTTTAATTTTATTTCAATTTATTGGCTCTTGCTAATATCGAGTTTCATAGATGGACTTGACGAGTTTTATAAACTTCGTCAATCTATGAAACTCGACAATATGCGTATTATCTAAAATAAGTTTATACTTTTGCAGCTGCTAAGAAATTAATCATAGAAACAAGAGCCGTTTCTCAGCCGATCTATTTTTTAAGAGAAGATGTGCGTGAGAAAGAATGTAAAAGATTCTGCATGGACTGAATCATTTGCTAGCTTTAATATTTTATTATTTTATGATTTAAGTTCAAATAACGCACAAATTCTCTAATTCAAGAAAAGATTTTTGTTACCCAGATGTAACAATGGCGTCTTTTTTGAAAAAATGTACAGATAAATCGACAAGTTTTTGTTTTATAATCATTATTTCTTCCCGAAAACATTCTTTTAATGTGTACTAAGGTGGCATAAACTGTTGGCATATTAAAAATATGTTTTAGTTAATTCATCAAATTCAATATGGCGGCGACAAAATGGCGGATATTGTAAAAAAAGTAAAAAATTAATATCTGTTGGACCAATCTTTAAGTTTTATATTAAAATTAATGAAACTTGGTACATAGGGTTTTTTGGGTCACAGATTATGAAGTTGTTAATAACTTTTTAAAATTCAAAATGGCGGATCCAATATGGCGGACGATATTTCGAAATTTTCGTCCAAATTTATGAAACTTGGTATATAGGGGTGTTTGTCGGCGCTGATTACGAATCAGTTAATATCGAGTATCAAGCGAATCCAATTATCTTTTCAAAAATCTTCCGCCATATTGGGGCCGCCATTTTGAATTTTGAAAAAGTATTAATCGGCGCGCCGCCGTTAAAATTTTCCACGGCGCAGGGTTCTAATTTAAAATACATTTTTTTTATTTTAAAAAGGTGAAATATGATTTAAAATTTTAAAAGAAAAATCGTCTAGTGAGAAATGTCAGATGTGGAGAGAATGAATGAATGAATTAAACTTGTAAATTATTATAAGTAATTGGGGCCCCCTGTTTCTTTTTGCCCCAGGGCCCTTGCAAGGGCCCTCACAGTTACACCACTGCTTATATTTAATGTTTTGTAACAGACCTAACCATAAGAAAAGCACAAATGTTTACAAAAGAATAAAGAACAGACTTTTTCAAAAACTATAGACAGCATTAAAATTAATTTTATTTTTCAGCATTTTCAAAGACTTAAAATGTGAACAAGAAGTTTACAGAATAAATACATAATTCAGTAATGGTTACTGAAATTTAAATTCAGTACTTAAGAATCACAAACAAGTTTGAACAATTTTTGAAATAAATTTGATGAAAAGGTCTGATTTTATGCTATTTAATCTAAGTGATTAAGATATTACAATTTATGTAGAATACTGTAGTATTGTATAGACAAAATGAATTTAAGATGAAACTAAATTAAATTAAAGTAAATGAAATTTTCAGGCAATGTTCAGGAAGTGCTTTACATACACGATATGAGAATTGATAATCGAATAATGTTAATATAAATCGATTGTTTTAATAAGAGAAACAGGATAGGAAAGTGATCATTAGGTTAGGGATCATTATAGTATGTACGTAAACATGTTTCAGGGAGTGGAGGTACCCGGTTTTTTTTTTATTTTAGTTAGGTACGTATTTTTAGAATGTGTTTTCTAAAAATCTTTTTATAAGAACAAATGCTACTAACAATAGGATAGCGCAAAGAGAATTTCTTGGGAATTAAAATAAAATATAACTTGTTTTTATATTTTGCATTTAAAGTCTGTAATGTTACATTACAACAAACAATATTTTTAAAAATAATGCATTAAAGCTTATAATTTAAAATTAATATGTATGATAACACAGATCAACATTTAATATGTGTCAAGCATCGAACTAAGTTTTTTTGACAAAATTTTTTTCGCTGAATACGAATCGGTCCCAAAAAATTGTTTAATCTTTAGTTAAAGATTAAAGCCTCAATTTAACCCTAGCAATAGAATAAGCACCTCAAGGTTTATCTACTTTTTTCTGAAAATTTGGACGTGTTGGACAGCTTTTTGGAACAGATTCGTGTTCAACGATGAAAAATGTACAAGAAAAGTCTAGTCTCATGTTTGAATCAAAAACGAAATTATAAATAATTCCTATTTTCAGTTATGTTTTTTCAATTAAACGTTTTTTTGTAATTTAGAACAAAGGGTGAAAGGGGGTCTTATAAAAAAGCTAAAATTATTATTTAGGGGAAAGGGGTGTTAGAAACCTTGAAAGTATGCTGGCGTAATACTTAAATGAACCCAATATGAGGTATGGAAAGAACTTTTGAAGAATATATTGGAAAATGGATAGTTGACCAAACCTTAACCCTGATTCTGTATTGATAGCACGAGATAATCAATCAATGTTCCTTATTCTATTCTCATTGAAAATATTGCAATACGTGGTCTTGTCTGATAGTAATTAAATAATTGATTTATTTATACAAGTTATTGGCAGATTATTAAAGATATTTTGTTGAATGCCCAGTAACTAAAAACATCAATAAGTGTCTCAACTTTTTGGGATCAGTCAGACACTAACTGAAAATTGAAATAAGTAAACAAGACTTCGGTATAAATAGTCATTTTGACTTAAATATTAACAAACAAATTTATCTGCCTCAAATATTCATTATTTGCATCAAACGTTTAAACAAATAATTTTTATAATTAAGACACATTCTTATTAATTAATTGATGCAAACAATAATTATTTGATAGAAATAAATATTTATTCAATAATTGACAAGTAATTGGTTATTTGAAATATATTTTTTAGTTTATAGAAAATTAAGGTTGCTTTCTGATTTATCGACAAATATTTCAGGATTATATTGATACCGTTTCTTCGATCGTTTCTTAAAATCGATTTAAGAAACGGTATCATTATACAACGTTATGATCTCCTCGTGTTTTGTGTGAAACAATAAAGAAAACCTCAATCGTCTGTTACTTTGACTCTATGTAAAATTTGTTAAAAATGTATACTCGTTAGTCATGTATTTGTTTAAGTTTTCCCTCTTTTCAAAAAATAAAATGCCAAAACTTGGATAAATTAATCATGATCTTCCTCCATGTGATTCTCATCCTCGTCATTATATGGATCATGCTCAACTTCACTTTCACTTGAATCATCTTCTGACACATTATCCATTTCGTTATTGATCGCGCCATTAGTTTCATTGTTATCGTTAGGAATTTTAGATTCCTTATCACTTTCATAGAGATGATCATCTCGTGCATTGTTGGCTAATTCTTGAATCCTTTTAGTTTCTGCATCAAAACGCTGTGGTGCATGTCGTAACCAGTCCTTCACTTTTTAACTGATGGAGCTTTCCGTAAAATTTGCATTTCTTAATAAAGATTCTATAAAAGATTTATATATTGTAATTTATGAAATTTTACTTTTACGACATAGTAATATTCTCTACAGCTGTCGAAGATTTCAATACAAGTAAAGTAGATTCTGGAGCAAAAGTTATATTTTACTTTACCAAGCTAAATCTATTTTACAAGGCATTGATGGTAAAATAGGTTAATTAGAATTTTTGTAAACTGTAAAAAAATTTGAATTTTATCTGCATTGAATTTGGATATCAAGTTAATGTATCTGATAAAAGATCATTTGAAAAATTCCCCTATTTCACGGATCACGCAGGGTATCTGCTTTAGATATCGTCAGGAATACTGTCCGGTATTTATTATCCGAAATTAAACTGGTTTTGTCCGAATACAGTCCAAATTTTGTCCGAAATTTGACCAACAGAAACGAAAATTTATCCGTTGAGGAAATATTCAAATAATTTTGCTTGACATTATTGTTGTTCGAGCAAATAAAAAAAAATTGGAATTCTCTTAATTAAACACTTATTTTTTTACTGGCAAAAGAATATTCTATATTAATTATTATTTACACATCATTGTTGCTCAATTTTATTAATTTTTTATAACAATTCTTATTTTATTCTCGATTTGTACGATTATATTAACCTAAGACACGCTATACCTATACAATTATAACAACTTAACGAATTAAAAATCGCAAGGCAATGGGATTCGATCCTGGGTCCCTTTGGACACAAGTTAGACGCTCTAAATCTGCAAAAACAAATATTTAAGCAGAAAGGAAATTCGTCCGGTGCAATCCGAAAATAGTCCGGCAGTAAGTAAGAACCCAGAATTTATTCGGAATAATACTAAATCAGTCTAAAATAAAAATCATATCTAAAAAAGGGGAAATTTGTCCGCTGGAATCCAAAAATAGTCCGGTAGTAAATAGAAATCCAGAATTTGTCCGAAATTATCCGAAAGCTGTCCAAAAATAAAAATAATATCTAAGAATAAACCGGAAATTTGTCTGGTGGAATCCGAAAATAGTCCGGCAGTAAATAAAAATCCGGAATTCGTCTAAAATAATCAAAAATTAATCCGACGTAAAAACCATATGCATCAAAAAACGGAAATTTGACCGGTGGAATCCAAAAATAGTCCGGCAGTAAACATTAATTTTTAATTTGTCCGAAATTTACTGCCGGACAATTTTTGGATTTCTTACCAGGGTTGCAACAAGAATTTCACTTTCATTTAACCTGACATTTCTCTGACTTGCAGACTATATTTTGTGTTTTTCCTTGACAATTTAGTAGCTTGTTTTATTTTATCAAATAATCAGGTTCGGATCCAGGGAGGGGGCACTGCTGGATCGCCCCACTCCAAGAATCCAATATTTATATGAGAGTGAGAGAGATAACACTATAGTGTTATCTCTTTCCCTCCCAGAACCCCCTCCAAGAACCTCGCACTGAATCCGCCACTGCAAATAACAATTCTTCGAAAGAAACCCTGTAATAAGAGGGTTATTGAGCAAGCGTTTTGGCTAGTTGAGCAAGCCCTCTGCTCAATTGTCCTAACGAAATATGGACAATTGGGCTGGTTGCTCATTCACCCAATGCATTGAGTCCAATAATCCACAAGGTATTTCGAGCTTAAAACTGGAGAAAAAGTGACTTAATATTGATAAAACACTAAGAAACGTTAAATTAAGCATAAATACACAAAATAAGATAATAAAAATACGTATATTAAGAATAAATAACATTTTCGAAAAGACGTGATTTATTGACACACAGGGAGCAGAACACCTGACTAGCAAAATAGACGTAGCCAATCACAATTTAGTCTCTCGCGGTAGAAAGATTTTGATTGGCTACGTCTATTCTGCTAGTCAGGTGTTCTGCTCTCTGAGTGTCAATAAATCACGTCTTTTCGAAAATGTTATTTATTCTTAATATACGTATTTTTATTATCTAATTTTGTGTATTTATGCTTAATTTAACGTTTCTTAGTGTTTTATCAATATTAAGTCGCTTTTTCTCCAGTTTTAAGCTCGAAATACCTTGTGGATTATTGGACTCAATGCATTGGGTGAATGAGCAACCAGCCCAATTGTCCATATTTCGTTAGGACAATTGAGCAGAGGGCTTGCTCAACTAGCCAAAACGCTTGCTCAATAACCCTCTTATTACAGGGAATAGCGTTAAATGAAAGTTCGGTCAAATAAAATTAAATTAAACAGAAGTGTTACAGAATAGTCTATTAAATGGTTATTTTTTTACATAAAATTATGTATCATAAACAAGTTTCTGAAAAATATGTGCAAAATAAATAATGTGAAACATAATATTTATTAATTACTTAAAAATACACAAACTATGTCAGGGTGACGATAATTTTTATGATTGTAAATTTCCGGGTTGTTTTTTTGTAATTCACGGTCACATTTATTTGAATTTTTAAATTTTTTAAAAAAGCAAAGTAATTAGGACGCAAAAAATAAGTTCTATATGGCGAATCCAATATGGCAGCCATGAAAATTTAAAAATTAATTAATTTCAAGGAAACTTCTTATCATTTCAAAATTTTTATTTTAAATATTTTTTGTGCCTCAAAACGGTTTAACTTTTTTTTCGAAAAATGTTCGTCATTTTGTTAATTTTGCAAAAATCAAAAATAGCTTGATATGCGCTATAGCTATGAACATGCTGAGTCTAATAGAGTTTAGACTTTTGATTTCAGACCATCTGTGCCAGAAATTTCATGAACAGCACGGACCCCTTTTTTATTGATTTTTATTCAACAATTATTTATAAATAAAAAACCTTCTTAAAAAAATAAAAAAGCTTTTTTTTTTGTACTTCGGAAGTGTATTTATTATGTTTAGTACCTCACATCTCAATAGTCATAATTTAAATCTAAAAAAACTTATGCAAATAGCCTTTTTTAGCGCTTCTTAATTGGGTAAACGCCTTAACTTCGGATTATTCATTTTATAAGTCATTTTAAGCACCTAAAATCCTGTAGGGAACCTGAACTATTCCTATTCTCTACCATTAGAACAGTAAAATTTTGTCTCTCTTGTGAGAATACAAATATAGAAAAAAGTTTGTAATAATTTTGTTATTTCTTTAAATCTATGAACTAAGTCTTTTGTTTAATCAATTGTGTCCTTGTAAAAAAACTGATTATAATTCTTTAGAATTCAAAATCGTTCGCCTTTGACTATTAGAAAATAAATCTTACAAAGTACCAAAATCTATAAAATTTAATTTCGGGATCATAGGTCCCGAATTGCATAAGGTTATAACCGATTCTTTGTTCGTAACTTCTAATTATTAATCATTGGTAATTTACTTTTAAGGATGCGGTTTTTATAATTAAAATAATGTGTAATTGAATGGAGCATTTAAATTTTTAAATATTTTTTGGAGTACAACAATAAATAAATTCTCTTTACAGAAATTTTCATAGAATAAATAATTGAATAATAGCATCTGTCTGTTTTTTTTGTTTTTTTTAAGACACTGTTTTCAAGATGAATAAAATGTTTTCTTTTAATAAAAAAGCGCGACAGTACTATACCATTCTAATTGCTAATCTATTAGATAAAAAATTTTAATAAAAATTTTACATGTTCTATAAATCTTATTTGGTCAACTTCAACTGGAATTAAAGCTTTGGATCAGGAGGATTGTAAGGATTTTATTTAAATTATATAATTTGCCTTAAAAGTTACAGATGTTAATTCTTTAATCGTTAAAGCAACATATTAAAATTTCAAGCTTACCCATTATCAAGTTGCACAATTTCAGGTTACAAAAAGGGATTTTTCCTTTGTTTCCCAACCAGCTAAATTGAGAGCCTACTTCATTACTGAGGACTCTATTCATCATTGAAAAAACCGCATCCTTTAAATTTTTTCCTCCTATTTTATTAAGAAATATGACCTGGAAAAAATTAATATTTATAATTAATTAGTTAATCTTTGCGTATATTAAAATACAATAGTCCCAAACACGCACATGATTAGATGAAAAAGATGAAGATTGAAATCCTTGAAATGATCTTTTGATCTAATTATGAAAATCATGAGATATACTTACGACATCCCGTCGGTAATCCTCTACATCAAGATTTTGTTCAAAATCAAATAGTATATCCAAACTTTTAATTGGTAACACTGCTCTTACATTATTATTTACTTGAGTTGGATTCGATTTCAATGTCCCAGAATTATTTATTTCTTGCATATTAGTTTTAATATCCTTTAGATCATTTTCAATATCATCCAGACGTTCAGTTATAGCTCTCAGCATTGCTTTTATCTGAATTAATCCTCTCATTGCAGCCTTAGGAAAAGTATCATCTAAAATAAACAATAAATTTAATAAATGGAATGAACCTAGCCGTTAAAATTTTAGGAAATCACAAGACATGTTTTTAAACAAATATCGAAAGTCGAGAGACCTAAAAAATGTTCTTTTTCAAAATTCTCTGACGTTTTATTTGACTATAATAAATTTTAGAATTTTAATCAGTACAAATCAGTAATTTCAAACTTTGTAGAATTGCTTGAAATATGATTAGAAACTTGTTTAAAAAAATTATTGTAAGGTAAAATTTAAACAAATTTGGGTTATGCAGACCTTTCTGATTCTTGGATACTAGTTGATAATTTGTAATTAAAAATATGATGAATTTATTAAAATTGATTAAACTATATGTCGATTGTTAAAATATTGATGATTTAAATTTAAGGTTAAATATCATTTTTTTCGATAAATATTTTGATTATTTTAAACTATCATTTGTTAAAATTTGGTTGAATTAAATTTAAGGTTAATTAAAACAAGGGAGATGATTGAAAACAAACCATTTTGAAGAGAGAATTGAAGTTTAAATTGTTTAAAATTGGGATGAACTGAATTGGAGTCGATTAAAATATTTATCAAAGCTTTTTTGACAGTAGAAATTTATTTATTTATTTTTAATTTAAGTTACCTAATAAGTTTTTGCAAATTAAGGCCTTTATTAATGAAAATCCCAAAATTCAATGCAATTGAATTCTGACATGTCAAATAAAAATTAGTTTTAATTAGTAAAAAAAGACGAAATTAAATTTTGTAAAAAAAATTTAATATTTTGTATCTTTTTGAGCATTAACCATTAAACATGTTTCGTTTATATTTAAAATATTTCTGGTTATTCAATGAAGGATATTGTATATAAAATGAGATCGAGGTCGAGCATGCTTTTAAACTAGTGTAATAATTATATAAGTCGAAAATTGATTACCTGATTTAAAGTTTTGTCCATCTAAGAAATTTTGTGCACTTTCATTTTGCAACTGTGAACTAATATTTGCACTTTGATTTTTAGGATTTGAAAACTTCGATGATTGCGTATAATTTAAACTTTTCTTCACGAATAAAGATAGTGGAATTCGATTGAGTTTAGCAGAATTTCTATTTATTTGGAAAGTAGTTTTTACAGATGACGAATTAGTGCATTTATTTTCCTTATCATGTTGACAGTCATTGGAGATAATTTTCGAAAAATTGTTGTTAGAATTTGTTTTCCCAAAAGTAGATGGTTTACAATTAGACAAATCTTCAACTTTGGGATTTGCATTTACATGGAATTTCTCTTTAGTCGGTAACGACCTAGGCAATGTTGAATCCTGTGACATCGAACAATTAGTTTTTTCATTAATTACTTTCGATTTTAAAGATGATAAAGGAATTGAAACCCGCTCTGATTTTACTATTTTCGGGGTAGATGAACCTTGCGGCCCTTTTAGTGTAGGATATGGTGGCGCAATGTCTTGTGAACTTATTTTACTACCAGATTTTTTGAAGGATTTATGCTTATCTTCTTTTTTTACAATAGGATTGTATTGGTAATCACTATCAGAGTGCGTTTTCAGCTTTTTAAACTTTCTATTTCTCTTAGCATCAGGATCTGTGCTGATATTAGAGTCTTCTTCAAACGCTTTGAGTTTTTCCATAGCTCTCTCAAAAGAATCTAAGAATTTAAAAATATTGTGAATTTACATAAATAATTGAATATTGAAAAAATTAAGAAAAAAATATTTTTATTAACACTAAGATATTTTAAAATGTATCGAATATTCTGTTCTCTTAGATTTCGGGATTAGAAAGAAACGTTGTGAAGTTTTTATAAGAACTCTTAAGCCTATACAAATTTTGTCAGAAGACATGGAACTCAATGTTTTAAAAAAGTAGAAAATTTTTGAAATTTAAAAGTCCTGTAATTTATTTTATTTTGAGGTTAGATTCGAATAAAAATATATTAATTATTAAAAAATTATAATTAAATTATTAAAATGTCGACAAATAAATAAATATCTTTAGCTTCCGCAAAATCAAAACGATTAGGATTTTTCGTAATATCTAAATTTAGAAAGAAAAATATTTATTTAAGAAAGAAAAAGAACTACCTCCTTTTATCGTTTCAAGCCAACAAATAATGGTTTTTCTGAGTAAAAAGTATTAATATGATTAAAAATATGCTAAATATAGTGTTATCAAAGCCGTGAGTTATTTTTGACATTTTTTATTATTTGTACATTTCTCTTGACTGCAGTGACTATGGCTATATGCCCGGAATGTTCGATCTTAATCAAGAGGGGTGATACTAACGTTGTGACATGTTCAAAGTGTAGTGTTTTGTCGCATCTGGAATGCGTCAAAGTTATCATTGCTAAAAACAAAACGGCTAACCTAAAAAAGGACATCAGTAATTATGTTTGCAAAAATTGCAATAAAGTGAAGGGTGGAGACACCTGTAGTGATCATGGCTCGACTGGTGATGGATCGCAATCAAGTGATAAAGTTGACTCTCGATCTGTTTCTCCCCTGGTTTCTAACGAGCTGTCGCCGGCAGTCACTGAGGCAATCCGTGTTGCAGTCGAACAGGGGCAAGCTACAGTTTTGGATTCTTTTCGGACACTCTTCAAGGACATGTCTTCGGAGTTTGCTAAGAAGCAGAGTAAGTTCAATGATAAACTAAATGCTACAGTTGCTACTCTTAGGACGGCTATTGATGATAATTCAAACAGAATTAAATCATTGGAATCCTTGGTTGAAACGCAGAAAGAGGCACTTAATATGGCGAAGCTTGATAATGAAGTGCTTGAGAATAAACTTTCCTTGTTTGAGCGTAATTTTAATAATTTAGAGCAAACGAGTCTTCAAACGTCATTGGAGATTCATGGCCTTCCTTTGAAGGATAATGAGAATCTTCCTGAACTCTTTTGTGACATAGCTGAAGCTCTAAATGTCAAAACTGGTCCAGATGACATATCTAATATTTATCGGTTAGGAAAAAAGGACGGCAATCCCATACACCCACCGATAATTATGGTTAAGCTCTTCAGGCAGAAATTAAGGGATGACATCATTGACAAACGGAAACATACACCCAACTTTTCCACTAACACCCTCGGATGGCCGGATAGCAGTAAACGCTTCATTTTTATTCGTGAGCCTCTTTCCTTGCTTAACCGTCGCATCTACTCAGCGGCTCTTAATCTTAGAAGGAATAATAAGTTGAAATATCTATGGATATCGGGAGGGAAGATCTTCTGCCGTCGGGAGGACGGCTCCTTAAGACTTCAGCTGACCTGTCTTCAAGATCTTGACAAATTCAAGTAGCAACTATTGTTCCTGCATCTCGTCGCTGTTGAAGATCAACTCAACTGGTTTTTTTTTTCTTTTTCTATTTTTTCCTTTTGATTTTTTATTTCATACTATTCTTTTTCTATCTTCTAAATTTTGTTTTTTTTATTCACGATTTTATTATCTATTTAATGCTCACTTATGTATATTTTGTTAATATTTATGTATATTTTTTGGGATATTACAGTGGAAATGTATTTTCGTTCTTGAGTCAATACTGCCCGAGCTACGGTTTTTTGAAACTTTGTTCTGGAGATTTTTTAGCATTTAAATACCTTTGAAATGGAAATCCTAAAAGTTTGCCACGTTAACGCCCAGTCACTTCTTGCACATTTTTCTGAATTTAAAAATTATTTTGATTCTTGGTTCTACCATATAATTGCAGTTTCTGATACGTGGCTTTCTCATGATCTTCCATCTAGTATGGTTGAGCTTGCAGATTATATGCTTTTACGTAACGACAGAGCTGGACGCAGGGGTGGGGGTGTGTGTCTTTATGTTCATCAGAGTTTAAAATGTAAAATAATTTCTTCTAGCTCACTGTCTTATGTACCAAATGCTGAATATCTTTTTATTGAAATTAAATCCCAATATGATCAGGCTCTCATTGGCGTAGTCTATAAGCCTCCGAATGCTTCATTCGGTGATGATTTCGAAACCCAGATTACTTCACTTGTAGCCAATTACACTAATGTAATTATTACCGGAGATTTTAATACCAATCTTAATATCACAAATAGTCGTTCTAGCTACTTAACTTCACTGTTTTTTTCAACTGGGTTATCTATTGTTCCTCATACTTCTTCACATCATACAAAGACTTGTAGTTCAAGAATAGATTTATTTATAGTTGATGATCTTGAAAAAATTACCCAGTTTTCACAGCGTGCAGTTTCCTTCTTATCTACACACGATCTTATTGATATAAATTTTAAATTTTCTGTGAATCTTGATTATGCTTCTCCTGGCACTTTTATACGTAACTTAAAAAATATTGATCAGCCCCAATTTCTAGAATACTTGTCGGGAAAAGATTGGGCTAGTGTTTACGCTGCTACAGACATCAATGTTAAAGTCACTAAACTAACTGATTACCTTTGCTCCAGTTTTGATATTTTTGCTCCTTTACACATTATCTATCCTCGGAAAAGGACTCCTGCTTGTATGACGGAAGAAATTGGAATTCTTATTAGGGAGCGTAATAGGTTATATCGTTTATTCAAGCGAACGAAACGTTTAAATATACAACTCGAGTATCGGAAAATAAGGAATTTGGTACAAACTAAAATCAGAGATGCCATCCATGGGTTTAACTATCATACAATTGAAAATAATAAAAATAATATCTGGCATACACTTAAAAAACTTAGATTAATTTCTCCGGGGCTTAAGCCTATGGATCAGAATTTTTCTTTGAATCAGTTTCTGAATAAATTTACCCTTGACCCTGTACTACCTTCCTCTAATACAATTTATGATCATGCCTCACCTCAATTTGATGACACCAAGTTCTTTTTTTCCGATATCTCGCCTGATATTTTGCTGAAAACTCTCTCCAGTTTTAATAGCAATGCAACTGGGACGGATGGAATCAGCTTAGCTATGATTCGTCTAGCGCTCCCTGTAATCTTTCCAGTTTTGCTCCATATCTATAACTACTCTCTCCAGACAGGGGTTTTTCCCTGTGCTTGGAGGAGGGCAATTATTCGACCCATTCCTAAAAAGTCAAATCCCTTATCAGTCGCTGATTTTAGACCTATTTCTATTTTAAGTGCTCTATCTAAACCACTTGAAAAAATTGTTAACACTCAACTCTCAAAATTTATTTCGAATAGAAACCTGAATGATCCTTTTCAATCTGGTTTCTTGTCTAAACACAGCACAACTACTGCATCGCTTAAGTTTACTACTGACATTAAATTAGCAATGGACGCAAGTGAAATTACACTAGCTGTCTTTCTCGATTTTTCGAGCGCATTTGATTTGGTTGATCACAATTTGCTCTTATCTAAACTTAAAAATTTTGAGTTATCCAGTTCAGTACTTAATTGGTTTGAATCATATCTGAGTTCTCGTGAGCATAGAGTGGCCAACAGTAAAGGTGGGTTGTCTGATTGGGCCGAGGTGAGCTGTGGTGTTCCACAGGGCTCCTCTCTCGCCCCCCTGCTATTTAGCCTCTTTGTCACTGATCTTGGAAAACAACTTGTTTATAGTAAATATCATAAATTTGCGGATGATCTCAAGCTCTATCGCTCTGGATCTCTTGCATCTCTTCCAAGATTACTTTGCGAAATACAGTACGACCTTAACCTTATTGTTCTCTGGTGTAGAGAAAATGGTCTATTGCTCAATCCCAATAAATCTCGAGCCGTTGCATTTGGTACTAACAAAAACGCTGTAGCAAGGGCCCTTAGCCTTTTGCCTCCTCTACATATAGGAGGATTGATAATTGGTTTCTATGATTCAGTGAGCGATCTCGGTTTAACCCTGGATAGCTCATTATCCTGGAAGAATCATGTTTTCGATGTGACTAGAAGGATTTACACCACACTGCGCCAGCTCTATAAATGCAGGGATTCATTGCCTCCTCACACTAGACTTTTGCTAATTAAATGTTTAATACTACCGTTTTTAGATTACGGATGTGTTGTCTATGATGAAATAACTAATGAGTTGAATGATAGGTTGGAGAGGGCACTGAATGCTTGCATCCGGTTTGCTTTTAACTTGACACGGGACACTCATGTTAGTCCATTTAGAGAAAGGGCTGGGTTGTTGAACGTGGCTAAAAGAAGGCAACTGTTTATGGGTAACCTTCTTTATTCTGTTTTCCAGAGCGGAGTCCCGAATTACTTGTTTGACTTATTTATCTTTAAAAACAATAATGAAAATAATGATTCTGACTCACGTAATCTTCGTGGAAGAAATTCAGTACTTAAAGTACCTCCGCACCGTACATGTAAATTGCAGCGTTCCTTTATTGTAAGAGGTACACGTTTGTGGAATAAAATCCCGGATAGTCTTAGGAATGTATCGTCGCAATTTATATTTAAAAAATTATTATTTAGATTCTTATTTAACTCAGGTGGTACTGTGTATGATATTACTTATTGGTAATTGAGATTACATCTACTAGTTTAGAGAGGGATAGTAGTATATTAATGAAAATGTGTTAAAAAAAAAAATTGTGTTAAATTTAAAGAAAATACTTTGTTTGTTATATTACTCTTCAGGTTTAAGGCCATGTGCATTATATTTTTGTTATTGTAAATTTTGTTCTATTAAGGGCTAATTAGCCCTAGGAACTTTTGATGAATAAATAAATAAATAAATAAATAAATAAATATCAAGTTATTTAATGAAACATTAATTTTTCATTTTAAAACTATTGTTTTTAATTAAAATTCCAATGTTTCTCTGAGTTAAAATAAAAGACATCAAAAAACTTCAGAATGTAAAAATTTGTTATTTTTTGAAAAAAAATGTATCTAAAATAATTAAACGATGAATAATATTTTTATCTTCAAATCCCTAAAATTAAAAGTTTCAGCTTAAAATATTAAGATTGTAAGAAAAAAAAATTTTGAACTTAACTTACCAGATGATCCAATATTCGATTTAATTGTCACTTTTTGCCAATTTTCTTCGGGTTCTTTTTCTCCCTGCACTGCCTTATAATACGACGCCATGTTTGTCATCGTTGGCCAATAAATAAAACTTCCAGATTTAGAAATCCAATTTTTTGGCACAACTTGCGCTCCATCTTCGAATTCAACGATTAAAAACTTATGATTTTTATTATTTCCTGACATCCTTTGCCAAGCAATAATTCACGATAAAACGTCGCGTCGGATCTCCACACTTCAAAACGCCTGCTCTTCACACTTAATTAAATTCTTTTGTTTAATGCCTGACGATCATCTTCATTATATATATGTCTTTTTGATATTTTCACGTGGTCGCGGATTTAAAATTGTTTGTTGTTATTGGATACCACGGTTGGGTAATGAAAAGTTAATCGCAGTGCTGGGTTACTGTCATTCCAAGTGTCATTCGTTAATAGAGAAATACGAACAGGGTTGACACCAAGGCAGGGATGTAAAGTTACACGTAACTCGAGGTTTTCCACTTATAGCCCAAAGCACAACGAATGCGGTTACGGGAGCAGGGCATAAGATAATAAAGGACAGAGACTGTTTCTGTTCTTTACTGTCTCATGCATTGGACCCGTACGCGTATTCAATCTGCTTAGGGCTTATAATACCATAGACATATAAGAATGGACCACGCAAGACGGATGAAATAAAGCTTGTACTATAAAAAGAGACAGAATGTGTCAGAGGTTCCCACTATCTGTCTTTCTCTGGCTCGACGCGTGCGCGTTAATGTACTGAGTCAGCTCTGACTGAGTAAACAGCTGTATATAAATGCGCAGGCGCGGCTGAATACGCAAGAGCATTTTGACGAGAGAGAAAAAAAAAGAGGGAACCTACGGCTCTACCTATCTCTTTTTATAGCACAAGCTTCTCCTCTCATGGGAATCGTGGAACTCGCGCGGTCTATTCTTATATGTCTATGTATAATACATTGTTTTCTACATGATGTAAAATACATATTATACGTAGAATACCCCCACTCCCTCTTAAATGTGTAATACATGCACTCTCTGCACCAAGGTTGTAAAGTTACGTGTAACTTCAAGTTTTTTACGTAAATTACATATAAGTTACATTTATGTAAATTACGATTATTAACTCCTAAGATAATTTACATCGATCCGGCAAGGGTTCTGATCAAGGATGTAAAGTTACGCGTAACTTGGAGTTTCTTACGTAAATTATGTAAAAATTGTAATTTACGTAAAAAACTTGTAATAAATGTAAAAAAATATGGCGAACAACTGTTTCTTAGGCTGACGTCCCATAACTCCGTGCGCGTTGCGTTGTAATGAGAAAGAATAGGACACACATTCTTTGTCCTTTTCTATCTCATTACAACGCAACGCACAACGGACGCATGGGACTTCGACCTTAACCTTTATTGCTATTGATAGTCCTGTTTCCTTTTTTTGGTACAAAGGAGAGTTTTTATCACTAAAAGTTCCTTGGTATTTTTTTTCTTGGTACTTTTAGAATAGTTTTCAAAAACCGGAAGTTATAAAATAAGGTACGTTAGTCTACTGAAATACACATTGCCATCTTGAAAACGTAAATTACTTGTAAAAAACTAAGCATGAGGATTACCTACGTAATTTACATGTAAAAAACTATGTAATTTACATGAGGTAAATTACCTTTACATCCCTGGTCCTGGTGGCATGTGGACTAACTAAAAATTTTCATTAGTAAGAAAAGTTACTAATGCTTAGTTAGTCCACCTAGTAAATAAAGAATTTTTGAGAACTCAGTTTGGCTAGTTGAGCAAGCCGTCTGCTCAATTGTTCTAACGTAATATGGACAATTGGGCTGGTTGCTCAATCATCCAATGCATAGTGCCCAATAATCCAGAAGATATTTCGAGCTTAAAACTAGAGAAAAGCGACTTAATTGTTGATGAAACGCTAAGAAACGTTAAATTATGGATAAATGCAGAAAAATAGATAATAAAAATACGTATATTAAGAATAAATAACATTTTAGAAAAGACGTGATTTATTGACACTCAGGGAGCAGAACACCTGACTAGCAGAATAGACGTAGCCAATCAAAATCTTTCTACCGCGAGAGATTAAATTGTGATTGGCTACGTCTATTCTGCTAGTCAGGTGCTCTGCTCCCTGAGTGTCAATAAATCACGTTTTTTCTAAAATGTTATTTATTCTTAATATACGTATTTTTATTATCTATTTTTCTGCATTTATCCATAATTTAACGTTTCTTAGTGTTTCATCAACAATTAAGTCGCTTTTCTCTAGTTTTAAGCTTGAAATATCTTCTGGATTATTGGGCACTATGCATTGGATGATTGAGCAACCAGCCCAATTGTCCATATTACGTTAGGACAATTGAGCAGACGGCTTCCTCAAATAGGCAAACTACGTTCTCAAAAATTTCCTTTTTACTGAGCACATGCCACCAGGACCCTTGCCGGATCTATGTAAATTATCTTAGTTAACTTCCACTCCGAAAAAAAAATATGTTGCATTGTTTGAGAATCAGAACGTAAATTAAGTACGTAATTTACATGTAAAAAACTATGTAATTTACGTGAGGTAAATTACCTTTACTTCCATGGTTGCCACAAAAAAATCACAAATAAACTCTTTCATCTCGAATAGGAAGCAAGAAGTAATGAATTAGGTCATTCAAGTTCAGAGGGAAAAATTCAACAATAAGGATACAGTCAAACCTCCCATGAATGAATTCTGGTGGGGGGTTCATTTATGGGAGGTTTTTTCAGTTTTGTGTACATTTGCTGCCATCTTAGCGCGACTACGCAGACGCATGACTGAATTATCTGGTGGAAGGGGGCCAAGATAGGGGAAAATTTATTTATGTGAGGTTCATTTATGGGAGATTCGACTGTATTCAAATTGGGTGGGAGAAATTCAAAATGGTGGCTACGTGGATGACAGGTTTGCATTGTAGCCAATGAGACGAAATCAGTATTTTTAAAATATCTTTTAAAAAACAAATTTTCGAACCTATGTTTATCAACAAATTATTTTTCATTTATCGAAAGCTATTTTTTTAATTAATAGAAATGCAAAACATTTTTATATGAGTTCTAATTATTTTAAAAAATAGCTTTCGATAAATGAAAAATAATTTATTAATAAATAGGTTCAAAAATTTGTTTTTTAAAAGATATCGTAAAAAAACTGATTTCGCCCCATTGACTATAATGCAAACCTGTCCTCCACGTAGCCGCCATTTTGAATTTCTCCCCACCCAACTTAAATATCCTTATGGGACGAAATGAGTTTTTTTAAAATAACTTTTTAAAAACAAATTATTGAACCCATGTTTATTAATAAATTATTTTTTATTAATAAAAAGCTATTTGTTACAATAATAAAAACTGTCATAAAAATTTTATGCAATTTTGTTATTTTAAAAAATATCTTTTTATTAATGAAAAATAATTTGTTAATAAACATGGGTTTAGAAATATGTTTTTAAAAAGTAAAAACTGATTACATCTTTACGGTTACGGGAGTAGAGCATGAAATAAAAAATGACATTGACTGTTTCTGTCCTTTTCTGTCTCATGCTTTGGTCCCGTATCCGTATATCTCATCTAGTCCAAGCGAGCAAGCTAAATATCCCATTAGAGGAAAGGAGAAATCTATATCGACTATATTTCCAATAGAATTTTTAGCTTGCTTATAAGGCACCTTTAGGTGTGAATCGTGAGTAATATTAGTATTATCAGCGTATATTATTCAAGTTGAATAGGGGCACAAATTAACGAACTATATTTTTTATTTATGAGAAAAGCTATTTTTTTAAATAATATATGCTAATGATTTACTTTCATGCGGATATTTTTGGCATTAAACCAATTTTGTGTAAATATTTATTTAAATATTCTGAAACTTGAAGTATTGATGTGAGTCAAGTTTCAGGAAATAGAAATATCTATCTTGTGCGCATATGGAAAAGGTATCCACATATCTATAAAATATTTACGGATATCCCTGGTATATCCCAGAGATATTTATGGGATATTCTTGGGATATCTCAGGGATATTTATGGATATCCCTGGGATATTTATAAGCTTTTTATAAGATATCTCTAAGATATCCCAGGGAGATCTAAGAGATATCCTAAAATATCCATAAGATGTCTCAGAGATATCCAAACCGCCGCCCTTTAAGATATCCCGAAAACGTCAGATAGATATCCATAGAACATCGTATGGATATTGCAGGATATTTTCGGGATATCCAGCAATATCCTGTGTTGTTAGGGATGTTGTTTCGTTAAATTATCATTTTAAAATATTTAAATATTTGGTGAAAATCATAGATTTGTAATTAGAATTCTAATATTATGCACATTATAACTAGGATCCGGACTGTAACCACTATTTGGTTTTCACTATTAGCTAGGTGTCATGATTATTTAATTCTTAAGTTTAATTAATTTTATTATATCATCTTGAAGAAATTTTTATAGTTATTTCTAGCAATATTAATACTAGTCTGATTATTGTGTAAGTTGTTTATAATAATATGTATTAATTGTTAAAATAGATTGATTAAAATAGTAATAGTGATTATTTAGTATATATATATTGAATAATAATATTTTGCCATTCGTGTGTGTTTAATAAGATACTTATGTTTTAGAGAAAACAATTTATGACATGACTCCTTGTACTTGGTATTCTTAGAATATTTATTTTTATATTATATTTTCTTAAAGAAATTTTAGGATTATTTATAGAATAACATTAATTAAGTAATAATTTGATGGATTATACTGAGAAGATTGACTTAAATTATAATTATTTTATTTATTATTATATTATTATTATTTCGAACATCATTATTACTTTGGTGCCCAATTTTATGTTTTTAATGATTATTATTTTAGCATATGACTCATTATAGGAGTACTTTGTAATTATTTGTTTATTTTCTACCTTAAATTCTTATAGAAAGAGGAGAGATGAAGGCAACCCCCATTTCCTCACCCTTCATTCTCTCGTCTTTCTATTATTCTGTTTTTATTTATTCGTGTATTTATTTTATTTATCATTAAAAGGTAATAGATACTAGATTAATTATATAATAGAGTTCACTACATTAGTGATTAATAACAAATTTTTTTTTTATCTCATCAGTTTTGTGCCTAAATATTTGGTTATTATTATTTTTACAATTTTTAATTTAATTAATTATAACTTTAATTAAATAAGAACAATAAACTAGAACATTGATGTGCCAAAGTTTTTATTATAACACAGGATTTTAAATCATTATCCATTAATAAAATATCTGAAAATTAATTGATGTTTAAGTCAAGAAACGTTCCTGGAAGTTCCCAAGTATCATCTATATTGATTTCATTTAATTTTTCCTGTTTTATAAAATTTTTATTTTTTATTTTGTTTTTACATTTATCGGCAACGTGCCCTCGTCGAAAACAAAGCTCGCAACAGTTTTCCCACTTATATAATTTAATTTTTAGCGTGTGTGGATCATCTAACGCAAGGACGTATGTTAATTCGCTAGTTTTTGTAAAATTCTTTTCTTCGCAAAAAAAAGTAAGTATCATGCAACATAATTAATATTTTCTTTGCTGCTGAATGTTCTGCTTGCTTTTTTGTTTTCTTTTCATCCCCTATCACAGAGAAAACATTATCATTTTTCCAATCAACAATATTGCATTTCATGGAATATGTTTTGTCATGAGAGGAACCCGTTTCACTATATATTTGGTATTTTGGTTTATCCAAATCGTACTCGGCTGCTAGTTCTTCTAGCGTCCCTTTAGGAAAATTAATTTTTTGTAAGTCTCCTTTTGGAAAAATAGTTTTTGTAACTATTTCTGCCTTGAGTGCTGGGGTGTTGATCATCGATGTAGTCATCCTAAAAAAGAAAATTCATGTTACTACTTATGAATAGGCAAGTTTTAACTTGTCTACGTGCTTTTGAAACCTGTGACCTTCATTGGTTATCAAAATAGCAGTGTGCTTATCTAAAAGATTTACTACTTCATAAGGGCCGTGATAACGCGGATCACATTTACTTGACTTGGTTTCTTTTATTACGTACGCCTTGTCTCCCACTTTTCCGGGAAAAGTTTTTACATGTCGGTCATAATTTATTTTCGATTTTTCTTTCGCAAGTATTAAATTCTTAGCTGCTAAATCCCTACTTTCTATAAGTCGGTTTATTAACTCGGACAAATATGAATTGTAAGTTTCGAGTTTTCTTTCTGGGGGAAAAGAACTAGGCGTTCTGGCTGTTCTTCCGAATACTAGTTCGAAAGGGGTGAAGTTAGTTGCTTCATGCACCGATGTGTTGTAGGAAAACATAGCAAAGGGGAGTAATTTATCCCAATCATCGTAATTTTCCGCGTAACTCTTTATATATTCTACTAATACGGCATGACTTCGTTCGAGCGCGCCGTTGGTTTGAGCCCGGTATCCGGAAATTGTCACTTGCTGAATGCCGAAAATTTTGGACAATTTTCTCATCAGTTTGCTTACAAAACATCCACCTTTGTCGGTTAAAATCGCTCTAGGGGCTCCATATCTAGAATATAATTCTGTTGCTACGGCATGAGCAATAGTTGTTGTTGAGACATCCGGTACAGCTACAGCTATACAATATTTAGACAAATGGTCCTGCATAGTCAATATGTGGCAATTTCCATCGGAAGTGGTAGGTAATTTTCCAACAGTATCTAATGATACTTTATCAAAAACGTCAAGGGGTGTGTTTGTTATTAACATTGGTTCTCGAGTTTTCACTCCAACTAACTTTTGTTCTTGACATATAGGACATTACCTAATAAATTCGGTCACTTGATCTTTTATTCTTGGCCAATAAAATTTTTCGCGGATTCGCCTATACGGTTTTACGACTCCTTTATGACCTCCAAACTTGCTGCAGTGAAATTCTTTAATAATGTCTGCCTTAAGATTTTCCTTAGGGACTGAGACTTGCCCATAGCATACACAAATATTAATACTGCTATTTTGGAAGACCGAATGTATTAAGTCTAGTAATTCTTCTTTTCCCAACGAATCAGTGAAATCACCCCAGCGTGATAATCTTGCCTCTTTAACATTTTCACGTTGGAATGTAGCCTTAAGGTTAAAAAGTCCAAATCTCAAATCCTCTTTTCTTAATTCATCAAAATGATTGTGCTTCACAATCAATGTATAAATGTTGTATTTTCCTCTTGGAGTAATTAGTAATTGACGCTTTTTTGGATTTTTATTCCTCATCTCTTGAGGTTCTATTGCTCCTATGTCGCCCAATAACCTGCTTATAGGAGATGTAAATTCACAATCAGCAGATAGGAAATGAATATAATTATTTCTGAGATAAGTTAAATTTTCTCTATTTTCTAACACGCTAGAATTTAAGTTCGATTTTGTTTCTTCTTTCTCTTGATCGTAAGTTAAACCTGGTTGAATACTACTTATTGAAGTGTGTACTTCGGCATGCCAGGCCTCATTCGTGTCGTCACAAAACTCTTCTCTATCCTTATTCTCTTCTGCTGAAACTTCCACTGATTGCGCTTCATTTTCCTCTTCTGAAGCGTTATCTTTCTCCATCATTGCTGATTTAATTGTCCTTGGAGCTACGTATGGAGTGGATATTGCAGTAGGCCGATGGAAGCTAGAAGGGGTTTCCAATTGCTTTGTTGAAAGGTCGAAAGTCACACTTTTTCTTCCTTTTGCTGTGAGCAATGGGGTCAAAGGAGGCAAAAGTATTGAAGAGGGTGAAGTATTCTTCTTCCTCTTCAGATCCTAACTCGCCTTTTTCTTCTTCTTCATATACTGGTAATCGAGCTTCTTCTTCCAACTCCGTTAAACCAATACTGGCCCAGTCCAATAAATCATCAAGTTTCTTTGCAAACTCTTTATTGGTTCCTGTAACGATGGAATTTGCTGCTTCATGAACTTCAGGATCATCATCTCCATCAGAATGTACCGGACAATCTCTGGGCTCTAATTCTGGATCCTGCATCCAATCTTGATGCTGAGATATGGATTGATTTAACTTGGCAATTGCCTCTTCCAGTTCGGTGGCAAGTTCTTTCCTTGGCTTTGGTTCTGGACTCTTCAGGTGTTGTAAGACATTTTCTTCTTCTTCTTCTTCTTCTTCTGAGTTTTCATCACTCTCACTCATGGGTGGACTTATCATTACTTCTTGTTGATTTGTTCCTAAATTGAGCCCCTCTTCTTGTGGCTCAAATAACTCTGCTTGAGTTATTGATACATCTGGAGGCGCGCTTTTGGGTCCCCTTAAGTGTGATGAAGATAGTGGAGGCAGATTTAGACTGGGCAGTACGCTTCTGCGTTTTCTCAATAGTGGAGGATTGAAATCTGCATCTCTCTCGTGATCCGAACCATATTCTTCATCGTCCTCTTCTATTATTGCTGGTTTAGGCTTGTTTTCTAATTTTCTTCTTTGAAGCAATCTTCCTCCTATTGAACTTTCTTCTAGTTTTTCTTTCGAGGTTGAAGCCTTTACAACAGGTTTTAATGTTGTTGGTTTCGATGTTGCAGATTGCGCAGATTTGCTGGTCGATGGAGGGCCTTTTCCAGAAGGTCCAGACAGTGATTTGCTTCTAGTTAGACGACTAACTGCAGGTTTATTCACGGGTACTTTAGATTTTGTAGATTGTCTACTATGCATCAGGATGTTGACTATTTTTTCTTCTGAGTCTTGATTTACAAGGTCTAGAGTTGCAGGTTCGAAATCTTCTGTTGCTTCAATAGGATTTCTGGATAATGCATCCGCATTCGAGTTCAATTTACCCGGTTTATATTTGAATTCGTACTCATAGTCTCTTAACTTTAAACGCCATCTTATTAGACTCTGTCCTGGATCCTTAATCCAGGTTGCAATCCATCGAAGAGGCTCATGATCACTCACTAGAGTGAATTTCTTTCCATATATATATGGTCGAAAATGTTGTACTGCTTGTAATACAGCTAAACACTCTTTTTCAGTGGTCGAATAGTTTGTTTCTGCAGGATTGAGTACTCTGGAGAGATAAGCAATGGGCAAATCTATTCTATCCTTTTCTTGGCTCAATACTGCGCCTAATGCATAATTTGAAGCATCCGTTGTTAGCGTGAACGGTTTATCATAATCAGGACGTTGAAGAATCGGACTTTTGCACAAGGCAGATCGAAGGTCCTTGAAGCTGTCTTCTTCTTTAGAACCCCATGAAGATTTAACTTCCTTTTTCAGCAAGTTAGTTAAAGGCTTTGCCCTGGCAGGAAAATCTTTGATGAATCGCCTGTAATATCCAACCAGTCCTAAGAATTGTTTCACATTTCTGGGTGTTTTAGGGGTGGGAAAATTTTCTACCGCCTCTATTTTCTTTGGATCAGGCTTACTACCTTCGTTATTAATTATGTGTCCAAGGTACATCACTTCTCTACGAAAAAATTCGCATTTTTCCGCCTGTAGAGTAAGGTTGGCTTCTTTTAACCTTTCAAATAGTCGTCTTACATTTTTATCATGTTCTTCAAGGTCGTTTGCATAAACAACTATGTCATCTAGATACACAAATGCTCTATTCCTTGTAATCCTAATAGGACCAAATCCATGAGTCTTTGAAAAGTTGCCGGTGAATTTTTTATCCCCATAGACATTCTTATATATTCATAATGCCCATTAATCGTGGAAAATGCCGTTTTTATTCTATCTGACGGATCTAGTTCTATTTGGTGAAATCCACTTGCTAAATCAAATATCGAAAAATACTGTGCTTTTCCGAGGCAATCTAATATACTGGCAATGCAAGGGATGGGATAAGCATCCCCTATTGTTTTCTCATTAAGAGCTCTAAAGTCGATCACGATACGCCATTTTCTTTTTCCACTAGCGTCAATCTTTTTGGGAATAATTAATAAAGGAGAGTTGTAAGGTGAAGATGAAGGTGCTATTGCTCCTTCCGATCTCATTCTTTCTATCACTTTATCAATTTCTTCTTTCTGAGAGGGTGAAAATCTATATTGTTTTGTATGTATAGGTACCTCATTTATTGTTGGTATTGTGTGCTTCACTAAAGGGGTAGAAGTGAGAGCTTCTCTAGGAAGATGAAAATTTTCCGGAAAATCCTTTACTAGTTGTATGACATGATCTTTTTCTTCCGGTAATAAATGCTCTAGTTGTAATTTTTCAATAATAGCCGATGTTCTATCAACAGGAGGAGTTGCAGGATCTTCGGAATATTCTTCATCTGAATCTTCACCTGAAAGGTTGTAATACTCAAAAGGTATTAATTCTTGGGGTGGTACATCCAAACTGACGTCATCTGAAGTCGTATTTATGGCTAAAACATGGCAAACACCATTTTGATTTGTGACTGCCCCTTCTCCAACAAAAACTCCTTTTACTGTTCTTATTAAAGGTAAATATCCCTCGTTGATTTCTTTGTTGAGAACTTCTATCGGAACGACCTGTCTTGTCCTGGCCTTAATAAGTAATTTGTTCTTATGGTTAGCTTTATTTTCAACCAAGACATCCCTTGCCCTTACTGACTCGCTATCTGCGAAAAATATTGGTTTAATAGGGTCGGAATAAGTGACTATGGAATTGTGCCAGAATGAAATTTCAACTCTGTCTTGTCTGAGATAGTCTCTACCTAATATTCCATCCGAATTAATCGGAAAATTCGATGAAACTACTTGAAAGGTAATCAATGAATTTCCTAGGGTTATTTGTACAGTCCCTAGGGTTGAAATGGTAAACGGGGATAATCCAGCGATTTGAATGACTTCATCTTCTGATACCAGTAATTCCAGATCCAGCATACATAGTTTGATAATATTTACGTCAGCTCCTGTATCAATAAGAAAATTCGCTTTAGAATTTACGAAGCAAGGGGAGGATAACTCTATTAATGGTGATTCTTGATTAGTTCTTGCGACGAGAATTTTTCTTGTCTCTTGAGTATTCTCACATTTGCTTGACGCTGGTCTGTTTTGTCTGAACTCGTCGTCGCGTTAACACGAGGAGCAGAATTTAAGTTTAAATTCTTATCATTATTTGGAGTTGGTGATTGAGAACGGGGAGGTGTCCTATTTCCTGGGTAGGAATATCCTTGATAAGGTTGTTGAGGTTGAGGTGGTTGGTGGTAAGGATATGGATTATAAGGTGGATGATATGGGTAATATTGATGAGGTTGGTAATACCCTGAAGTGGAAGGGGGTGGTCCATAAGGATGTTTTAAAATACCCGAAGGGGTTGGTGATTGAGAATGATCTCTAGGAGCTGGAGCAGGGGGTGAAAATCTCACATGAGGACTAGGACTTCTGTCTCGAGATCCATTTTCATTAGTTTGTTGATAACGCGAAAAATGATAAGCATTATTGTAGTTTACTGGTTGGTAATGGTGTCTGTATTCAAACTCTAGTGCGTGTTTCAGCGCTCCTTCAAGCGTTTTAGCTCCTCTTGCTTCTACTACACTGGAAACTCCATCTGGAAGACCTCTAATGAACGCCTCCAATGCACAATCCGTTAAAGGTTCCATCATCCCTTTCGCCTTTTCCATTCCATATTTATCTTCTAAGGCCGCTTGTGCTCCTGACATCAATAAAGTTAGTTTATCATAAAACTCGCTGGCACTCTCATTACGACCTATTCGAATTGTTGACATCTCGTGCAAATACCAAGAATAGGATTTACGTGGTGCAAATCGTTGTTTTAAATGTTGAATGATTTGTTCAGTATTGTTGAAAATTTTGCCATGAGTACTATCTCTGGCTGCACCTTTTAATTTAGATAATACTGCTTTGGTGAATTGAGCTTCACAATTTGCGGGTACACTGGACTCTCCGTTTATGATGTCCTGAATGAAATCTCTCACGGGTATATTTTTTCCGTCATAAAAAGGGATATTCATTACGCCTTGTTGTAAGGCAAAACATTCGGCCATAGACGTGACCATCGCATCATTTAATGTTCGGTCTATGGTTCCTGAAAAGGAACCATCCTTGTTCAGTTTGTGCTGGTTAGTCCCGTCTCCAGGCATTTTTATTTGTAATTTATTTAAATCTTAGTTGAATGTTAATTCAATTACAATAAGACTTGTGAAATTTTATGTTATAGTATTCCACTTAAATTGAAAAGTTAAAATTTTAATTATTTATTCATGCGTAATTAAATTTATAATTGCGAGATATTATTTTAATTGAATTAATACACTCCGTTGAAAAGATGTATTTGCTTCCTTATTTGCAGTAGATTTAGAAAGAGCTATTATCCCTACTACTTTGCACTCTCTTGACCACGCATTGAAGTCTCTGGCGCGTGACCTTCTCGCTCACCGGGGAAGTCCCGTGGCTCTTCCGCGGTCGCTGTGGCCGTTCTCCTTAAGAAGATGACTCGCTCGCTCGCACTGTAGCTTATATATGCAGTTCGAGCAACTGATAAGAAGCCTCAATGGCACAGTGGTCAACCCGCTGTACTCGCAATCCGACCGTCCTGGGATCGAATCCTAAGGGGCTTGGATAATTTTTTCTTTTTATATACCAGATTGTTGGTTAATAACAATAATTATTTATTAAAATTTTTTCCAATTTATCAATTTTTTGAAATTTTTATAATCAAAATTATTTATTTGTTATAATTTTCTGATGAATCAATAATTAGACTTTTAAATAGGAGTATTTTAAAATTCACTTTACCTTTATTATCTCTTATTTGTTAATAATTATTGTGTGTCCGTCGAAGATTAAAATAATGTTAATTAAAAAAAACAATTGCTGTCTATTCGTCGCAAAATAAATTAATAAAAATCAATCAGGCCTTAAACTTAAGTTAAGCAGGGCTCTATGTAAATACAATAAGGAAAAAGCTCCTAGAATTATGTAAATCCAAACTATTAGGAACCAAATCAATAAATATTGATCACGCAATAATTGAGTAGGATGAATCATGTAAATAAAATTTTTTTTTTATTATTTAGATAATTTCTAAACGAATTTCAATGAATTTTATTTTCAGTTTACAATGTAAAATTGCCTGGATTCGTTCCCAAAAACGGTATTTCCAATATTCCAGTTATTTCAGACGGTTCTGATTTAACTGTATGAAAGATAACGTAATGATTAGCAATCAAAATCCGCACTGTTCCTGTCGTGGAAAAGGTATCTTGATCTAAAAAGAGAGACTCGGATTTATTGATTTTCACGTGTTTCGCTAATTTCTTCTCGTCGATTAGATTTATGGTGGCAACTGGGCTTGCTATGAATAAATTTCTTGATTCTTTAAAATCGTGTGAACTCAAGCGTATTGGGATGTAGGTCTTTTTTAAATGTCAGGTTCGCAAAAACATACATTCCTTGAACAAGCTGTCTTACTAAATTTTAGTTTTCTAGTGCGTTAAGCAACCGCATTAGCACAATTGTTCCAAATATTAAATAGGTCCAAAATGTGATACATTAAAGTGCAGCACAAAAGTACTCGTTTTCCAGCAAATTAATAAACGAGTTCATTACTATGAACAAACAAATTGTTAACAAAACACCTTATTGTCGTCGCTTGGATTTATCAGGCTAGATTTTTTATAGGTTAAACCCGCTCATTAAAGGGTGCCCTACGACCCCAGCTACCCTTAATTCTTGTCGTGTACTAACAACGTTAAAAGGCACGGTTTTGTCTAATATTGGAATTAGAACAACACCACTTGTTGTCAGCTGTTTTTGCTGTATTATACACAATTTTGAATAATTTATTTTCATAAAACTTTCGACACAGTCCTTTTCTACTAAATTTATGGTTAAAGTAGGGTCATAAACAAAATCACCCAATTTATTCTTCAAATAATCTGAGTATATAGTGACTATAACTTTCTTTTGATGTTTGATAGACAAATTAGATGACATCAGTACAACAACTTTTTAATTTTATTACTGGATTGTGTTTTACACAAAATTGTCAAATTTTTTTCATTCAATTATTAAAAGTGATATTATTTTTATTAATTAAAACATTAAGGAAATTAGTTCAATTAAAATTTAAAACAAAGACTTCCACAAATAAACAATTTACTTTCTAATCGATTAAGTGGGGCATAGAAAGGTTTTAATTGTTGGAATCACAACTCTTCGGGTTTGTGTAATATTTTAACCCTGGAGGATCAGGATACAATATATATGTAATACTTAGGATTTTGAAATATTTTTAACTCACTCAAACCTCCAAATGGTGTGACTTAATACTGATTTGTTATAATATAATTCCACTGAATCTTTTGATCCCACAAGTTTTCAAATTAATGGAAAGTACACATTTCGAATATCATATTTTTATCCTCTAGAACAGGGGCCAATAAAATTCAAAATTATCACGGATTTTGAGAATTCTAAAGCTTCTTAGATTTAAAAAGAAAGTCATCCGAAGACATTTCACATATTAATAATTATAAGAATTTGTTTGAAATAAAATCTATGGTTACTAAAAACTGCATTAACTTTTAGTTTGATTGTACTCGAGTTTTCCAGTGAACTAGATAATTGATTTAGTTGAGTCCTTCAAATAATAGAAAACACAACTTACAAATAACAAATCTTAACTCTAGGATCAAATGACGCCTATTATTATTAAAGGATAATGAAATATGTAAATTATTTTTATAAGTTGGATTAATTATTCAACAAGATATCAATCAATAAGTTTTTCAATATTTTCTAAATGAATAAGAAGTTAAGTTGAATTAATAACTGTCCTTTACTTCAATTTTAAGATAAATTTTGAAAATTTAAAGCAATAATGTCTTTATTCAAGAAGACTGAAGAATAAAGTCAATCCCACTTCTGACACCAAATCAAGCTGTTACATCCGAGCGACGGCAAGGATATTTAAATAGAATTCAAATATGACAAGACAATAACAGAATTGATCAACTAGCAATGCTAGTTTTTATATTTAATTTTTATTTGGGATTGGAGTACACTTTCAGATCTATGGGATCTGTGTTGAATAAAGAAACCAGAATGCACCTTTAATACATTTATTTTGTCAACTCAGAGAATTTATATGAATGGTTTACAAGTTTATGCATTACAATTAGTCTATTTTCATAGACAACTCAAGTATAATTTTTATTTCTGATCGTTCTTCGATTAATTCTTTTAAGTTTGCCCCTTTTTATCTACTCTACTCATATGAACTTTAGGTTTTCTCGATTTTGGGGTTTGACCAGTATTGATCCAGTATTGAATTATTGAGCATGTATCGGTAGGCTGTGCGTATGATTTTCCATATGTTATAATCAATGTTTATAAATTTAATCTATAGAAAAACAACAATTATCTCTCTATTTAAAACCAAATTTCATCACGTTTTCACAGACTACCAATACTGGGCTCTTGTAGGACCAGTACACGATAATTACATTGACTCGTGAGAGGTACTGTGCTATCCAATATTCATTAACCATTTATTATCCAGTCGTATAAAGTTTTCCTACCAACAATATTTTAGTTCATTTCGAAAACAACAATCATATTCAATAAACAATCAAGTTACTTACATTAAATTTGTGAATTTCGAGGACAAGGCAGAGAGTTGATCGGCTCGATCAGCGCAGCTATCGGCGATACAACGTTGTCAATATAAAGTATATTGATGCCTTGTTTTGTAGGAAGATGCACTTCACCACACAATTGTTTTAGTTTAATTTTAACGACGATTTACACAATATTTTTAGCGATACTCTAATTTATTACACTCAAACACTTTGGTGAAACTGACAAGATATAAAGCTTAAAATTTGACAACCGACGGGCCGCTCGACGATATTCACTCGACGGAGGTATCAGCGTATTCGACCCCCTCCATTTGGCGTCGAATGTATTTAAAGACGATTTCTGCCATTTGCGGGGATTATTGTTGAATTGTTTGATCACGTTTCCGTGCAAAAGTGTACCGTAGCATGTAAAGATGTGCATTTGCACGTAAAGATGTGCATCTGCACAATATTATTGAAAAACAACACCCATTCGCGCCTGACGAAATCCGATATCACTCTTAGAATGATGTTTTAATTGTTACAGTTTTAATTATTATTAACTACTGTTGCAAACCATGATTGTTAACATTGTTTTAATTTATCAGTCGAAGAGTGATTATACTACTTAAACTCAGTTTCGAATTTGGGTGATTAACCAAGTTTTGGCTTTAAACGCAGGCACTACTGGGACAGTATTGGGAAACTTTACATGTCATTAAATACTTTTAATGACCTTCTAAATACTTGGACTTTTGCAATTATTTATTTTTACTTAATTTGTGATTAATTGAATTTGTATCTTTTATGATAATGTTTTCTGCACTTATGGTAAGTCTTCCTGTGTCAACAATTTCTTTACCTAATTCGCATATGATAATACTTTTTAGTCTACTTATGATAATTTATTTAGTCCTTATGGTAATTAGTCCTTCATTGATTATACGGTAATTAATTAATCATGATAAGTGTAGTCACTACCATCATGAGGTAAGCTGTATATTACCACAAGGCGGCGAACTACACTGTTTTATCTTACTTTGATTTCTAATCCTATTGTCTCTCGAGCTTTAGAACTAATTGCCATCAAGTATGGTTGCCTACGTTCGGGCGCTCTTACAATTGATTTTATATTGATTTTGCATTCATCTCATCTATCTATAATATCTAAACCTACGTCAATTTCATTATTCTATTATAATAATTTGTATTACTCTTTTACAGAAATCACATGATCTTTTGTTATATTGTAATTATTTAAACAAATTTCCAAAACAAACATCAACTTCAATATAATCAAATGGTATTGACGAAATTTTCAAATACCAGGGTGAATGTGTGAATAAACGAACGGTGTGTCAAACCTCCCGTATTCAAACCCGAATAGCAATTCCTTTAATATCTATAAAATTTGATATGTATTTTAGTTAAATTCATGAAACATTTACGTGATTTGCCTACTTTCAGGCGCTTATTACTGTTACATTATCCTTCTAAATCTCCTTTTAAAGAAAGAATAAATAAAAAGTAAATCTAAAATTTTTTGGACATAACAAACCCTTCTCAATTACACCAGTAGTAAAACGGAGGCAAGGATCACTTTCATTTTTATGATGGCCATAAATCCAAACATTTTTTTCCGAACCTAGAAATCACGCGAAAACTAGAGTTTTCTTTTTGATTTCTCTACTATTTAATATTTTTTAATCGCTTTCCTCTTTCTTCTATTCGTCTTTGAAAAGTTGAAGTTTCTTTTTATACAAGTTAAACATAAAAAATGCATATTTAGTAGCAGAAAAATGCCTTAGAAGTATACCAAAACCGTGGTTTTCAACATTAAATTATAATTAACTGTTAACAAATTTTTAAGTTTTTTTGATTGTAAATTACTTTTATCAGGTTCCTTAATTCCTCTTTAGATGGATGTTGCAACTGGATGTTAATAAGTATGCAAAACCAAGAGATGAAAATTCAGCACCCATTTTCAATGTTAAATCCCATAAGAGAGAAAATCGCAATGCGCCACCTCTAAATATTAATTTAAAAATTTGAAAAAAAAGGAGGTAATATAACTCACTATCGACAATATAAAACTGAAGAGATAACTTGAAATTTCAAAAAATCGGTTTTTTTGGACCACCCTAATGCATATACTTATAATCTTGTAGGGTATAATATTCAGTAAGCCTGACCGCCTGTTTTCCAAAGTGCCGGACGGAGCAGGAAATGGAAATGGCGATGCCAACGTGGAGGGGCGAGGACAGAAATAACGTGATACCCCCTGGAGAAAATTCCAACATTTCTATAGCCCAAAGGGCAATCAATCAAGATACCAGCGCGGCCATGACCTCGGTCTTAGAATGCTTGACCCTTCAGCAAAGCACGTTCCACATTTCCACCTACGATGGAAAAAATCCTCCTCTAAAAGAGTTCCTTTAGGACGTCGTAAACGGGTCCGTGTTCATTACTGAGACCACGGAACCCGCATACGTAAAAGCTGTTGTCAGTAAAATGAAAGAAGCCGCTCGCGAAAGCTGCAGGGGCAAGCGTTTCAATACGGTCGCCGAATTAGTGGACCACCTGAAAAAGGGTTTTGCTCCTTCCAAGAAGTGTGAATGGCACTTTGAAATCATCGTGATCCTAAGATTGAAACAAACGGAGACAGTGAGCGAATACTACGGTCGCCTACAAGGTTTGATCAGCGGCGCTAAGCACGCCCAAGAAGCCAAATACGACAAAAATACTCAGAAGTAAACGCTAGGGGTCTGGCACGAACGCGGTCAGAAAGTGAAATTATCATGTAGCTGATAGTTGACTGTGCCCTTGAATCATTTATCAGGGGTTTACCGGAGGAGATGTCGAACTTTATGGACACTAGAAATCCAGTCGATTTCGACGAAGCACTCGCGCATGCCATTCGCGCAGAGGAACGCCAGAAGTTCTCAGAGAAGTCCTGAGGATCCTCATACCACATCGTAAGAGCCGAAGAACGCCCACAATCGCCAAGCCCTTATTCGCGTCAATTAGTAAAATTAAGTAACTCATAAAGGCGTAAGTCCGACAATAATCACGATCCCACGATTCCTTTCAAGGTCAATGCACCGGCATTCAACGTTTCCCAGCTGACCCCGGAGCAATTGGCCCAGCTATACCGGTCCATGATGACCCAGCTCTCACCCCCAATGGCCTACCAAACCCCTCCCCTACCTACAATTGCACCTGTCCCACAATATCAACATCCACCATATCAACCCCCTTGCTCGTATCAACAACCTGCACATATTTATAGGCCAAGCACCACACCGCCCATATATCACTCTCCCGTGCCGAGGGAGAATTCAAACTATCCTCCCGCTCGTCGCCCCGTAGAACAAGAGGATTCCCCGGTAGTACAATTAAATGCACCGAAATTCAGAGGACCAGACATTAAATTTCTCTTGGACCCGGGTTCGGGATCGAACCTCATCAAACTCTGTGCCTTGAACCCAGAGGTCACTCTTGCTAGAAGCAAGAGCATTGAGATTGTAAGGATCACGCAGTCAAAACACTGGGTACATCGGGCTAACCATTTTTAACAAACCAGTGGAATTCCAAGTCGTGCGGAACAACTTCCCAATTTCCACGCACGGCATTATTAGGAGTCCCTATCTCCGAAAGGAGCAGACGGAAGTCGCCTTTGGGCACAATACCTTGATCACAGTAACAAATCCAATCACCCCGATCCCGTTCGTGGATGAGGAATCGTTAACCCTTTAAGGACGGGACGGACACTTTCAATATTTGGAAAAATGTTTCAACTTAAAATATCGCGTCCGTAATTTAATTTTAAGATGGCGGATCCAAAATGGCGTCCAACGAATTTTTTTTCAATGTATGAGCACATAGTGTACCCTTCATTACAAAAAAAATTTATTTTCATGACACTAAGTGTCTAAATCTTTTTTTTGACTCTCCAATCACGAATCTGAACTCAGATTTCAAAAATTCAAAATGGCGCATCCAATATGGCGGACGATATTTTGAAATTTAATCGGATTTGTTTAAAAATTGTTACTCGGGGGTTTTTAGGGTCGCTGATCACGAATCTGATGTTAAAATTTCAAAATTCAAAATGGCGGATCCAATATGGCGGACGATATTTTGAAAATCGATCGGATTCGTTTGAAATTAGTTACTTGGGGTTTTTTGGGGTCGCTGATTACGAATCTGATGTTAAATTTTAACAAAATTATAATGACAGATCCAATGTGGCTGATGGTGTTTTGAAAATCGATGAGATTTTTTTAAAAACATCTGATTGAATATTTCACGTCATTTAGCCATTGAAAGTATTTTAATGTTGCTGACTAAAACCACGAGGAGATAAACGTAAAGTGAAGAGTCATTTTTTTTAATATTTTGTATTTTTTTGTAATTGTATTTATTTTATGTTTTTTTTTTTGTATTTTTAAAATTTTTTATATAAACGGAACAAAGATAGTCATTTTATATTCATGGAATTTTTTTAAACAATATTTACAGAAATAAGCAGTACATCTTTCACAAAAGTTTTGTGTTCGTATTGAACACTTGTCGACAATGCATTTTCTTTTTTTTCATTCAGTGTTTGATACGGAAAACGTTTAAATACTTTTATTAGCTAAAGGACGTGATATATTTAATCAGATGGTTTCAAACAAATCTGATCGATTTTCAAAATATCGTCTGCCATATTGGATCCGCCATTTTGAATTTTTAAATTTTGACATCAGATTCGTGATCAGCGACCCCAAAAAACCCCGAGTAACAAATTTCAAACAAATCCGATCGATTTTCAAAATATCGTCTGCCATATTGGATCCGCCATTTTGAATTTTTAAATTTTGACATCAGATTCGATATCTATATCGACCGGAAGGAATTCCTTCCGGTCGATAATACCTATGCGATAATAGTCAAGGGAAAAGACTTCGATAGGGTCGACTGAAGAGATGCAGAACAAGGATTAAAGGGATTACGATCTGCCCTAGAACATGATAACCAAAACACGTGTCGAATAGCAACCACCAGAAAATTACCAGGCACCACCTCTAGTACTTTATTTACAGAACTAGTGGCGGAAATTTTCAAGGACAGCAACGCTGCTATTTTCTTATGCCAAGGAAAAATAGAAGTTCCCCCTCCCGAGCTCAGGCCCGGTATTATCAAAGCATATCATAGGAGCCTTATCGGAGGTCACAAGGGCATAAGTAAAACTTATCCAAAGATAAGAGAACATTACGTGTGGCCCGGCCTGAGAGATGAGGTAACTCATTTCCTGCGCACGCATAACAGTTGCTTGAAAAATAAGGTTACTAGGGCAAGAACTAGGGAGCCTATGCTCATTACCGACACCCCAGCGGTACCTTTTGATAAGGTTTCCTTAGACACAATGGGAAAATTGCCCACCACTCATAACGGAAATAGGTATATCTTGACTATGCAGGATAACTTTAGCAAATACTGCATAGCGGTACCTATTCCCGACATAAAAACAACTATCGCGCATGCAGTGACCGTACATTTGTTCTGCCAACACGGTGCCCCGCGAAACATCCTCACCGATAGAGGGGGAAGTTTCATTAGCCACCTTATACGGAAACTCGAAAAGCTTTTCCGGGTTAAGCAAATAACAATTTCCGGGTATCGACCACAGACTAACGGCGCCTTGGAGAGAAGCTACGTGGTGTTGACAGATTACATCAAACATTACGCAAAAGATGATGACAATTGGGATCGTCTGCTGCCTTGTGCGATGCACGCCTATAACACTTCAGTGCATGAAGACACCAATTTAACCCCGTTCGAGATGTCAACCAGAAGGTTGGCTCGCACTCCGAGTTCTTTCCCTAAAGATCCCGAGTGAGAAACCTACGGATCCTACCTTCGAGATCTGATTACTTGCATGAAGGAAATGCAGGCCATAGCTGCGAAAAACTTGGTTTCTGCAAGGCATTGGTCAAACGATCAATATGACTGACACGCCCACCCGTTAACCTCAAGGGAAGGGGACATAGTCTACACTTTAAAAGAGGCAAGAACTGGGAAATTCGATAAGCGAACGGACGGCCCATTTTGTATCGTGTCTTTTACTCCGAACAGTAACGTTGTGCTAGAGGATGAATTCGGCCACCGCATAGCGAAACACAAGGACAAGGTCCTTCCAACTTATAGTTAAAACTATAATATTCTAATCATAATTAAAATTCTTGTTTCCGTCTTTTCTAGAAACTATCCAACTCGAATCATTGATGAAAGATAGGATGTTGGCAAAAATAATAATAATCCTCACCTTGCTGACATACGCTTCAGACATTGTGGATGACAGCCATGAAGAATATCGGGTTACAATTTTCGCAAAGAACAACGGCATCTACTACGAGTATACGTCAGATTTAAGTAATTCCACGGCCAACTGGAGAGTAGTTATTTTCTTAAACACCCAAAAGCAGTTGGAAAGTCTGATCTACTTGAAGAATCGCCTGCAAGATGTGAAAAACAGCTGTTCTCCAGTGCAAGATTGGTATCGCGAATATGTAGCTGAGTTCGAATGGAATAATCAGTGGACAGGGGCCGAACAACTAAGTTCCGAAATAATTGTCAAAGTAAACGAGCTAAGGAACATGCAAGAAACTACGACGACGGAGAGAGAATTGATCCGCTATCCAGGATTTGATTGCGGTTCAGAGCAATCTATCCCAACTAGTCGGAAAACAGACGCACGTAGTGAGAGCACAGTTGGACCACCTTTATCAGCAGCAACAGCATCATGAAGGTGAAATTCAGAAATTATACCAACAATTTTCACAGCTCAAGGAAAATGAACCTTCACTTCATAGCGGCGCTCGAACTTCGGTATTGAAAGCCATAAAATCTAGGTAGGTTCAGTATTGTGACATCGGAAAGAGGATGCTGGAAGTCCTGCATTTTAACAGAATGGGACGACTCCATCGCTCGTTAATTTCTGTAAAGCAACTCCAGCCTATCTTAGCCGATATTCAAGGACATCGACTTAACTTGGATTTTCCTTTGAAAGGGGCAAACCCTAGCATTGAGGAACTGATTCAGATATCCCACACCACTATGATTCTAGAAGGCGACCATCTCATAATCATGGTTGGCATCCAACTAGTAGAGAAATCTATCTATTCTCTATACCACCTTCTCCGGGCCCAAGGTTCCAGAAAGTTCTAGAAAACAAAACCGGGAAGGCATACAAAGACCCTGACTCGGATTACATAGCTGTCGACAAAATCCAACAAAACTACATGTTGTTTCGACAATCTCCCCTGGACTCGTGTAAAAGGACTAGGAGATTCCTGTTATGTCGAAAGGTTCCTACCGTTCGAGAAGTATGGAAAAAGGCTGCCTGCGAAGCACAGCTGCTGCTGGAGCCCACGGAAGCCATCTTGAGAACTAGTAATATAAAAATTGATTTCAATGAGAAACCTTATTGGTTATTGGTGATTGGTTATTGGAGAGGCAGCCAGTGAAGATAAACATCACGGGAGCTGAAATATTGCAGGTCGCAGCTGGGTGCAATGCCAGGGCCGCGGATACCCTTCTGAGTTCTGTGCCAGTCTCTACAGGAACCACGGAATTGCTATATGAGGCGAATGTCGACCTAGACCTGAAACCCTTATCACCTATTCTAGGAAATGTGAACAAAAACATTGCCGATTTCCACCATCCGGATCTGAAGATTTCAGAATTCGACGCCTTTCAGCAAAACTCTAAGATTCTAGATGAACTGAAACAACAGTTAGAGGACCTCGCAACACAACGAAAAAAAATTAAGCGGTCAAAGATATTCTAATCTCGCTACATATGTAGGAATCGGAACCATCCTGGTTGGAATATTTCTATTTTTAGCAATTTGGAAGTTTCATCCTAAATGCTACTTTTTAATGTTAAACCCAATGTTAATGAAGAATATATCGAGAACAGTGCTCCAACTCCGCAGAAGAGGCAACTATCCCTATCTCTGAAAACGAATGTTGACAGAAACGAAACCCCAGCAACAATGGAAGATTCATGATGCTAAGAGACTGAGACGTCAGCTGTAACGAAAATAGAAAAACCAAATCCGAACTCGGAAGTACTTGATTTGGTTTTGGAACCTTTGAAAAGGAAAATCCTGGTACAACAATTAGAGCCTGTTTAACTTTTCTAAAATAAGGTACGAGAAATTACATTTAAAGATATAAAAAAATAAAATTAAGTAGAGTATCTCTTCTGTAATTAGTCGTTAATGTAAAGAGTAATAAGTGCTCAAGAGCTCAATGAGTTTTTCTCGACAGTGAGTTTTTCTCGACACTGATAAAAAAATGAAGCCTAAGTTGAATTTAAATAAATTATTAAAATAATCACAATCTTACTCAAATCATTGTTAATTATAATTAATAGTTGTAGCAGAAGCTGATTAATCATAATCAATTGTAATCTGTTGACATAGCTAATTTCACAATAAGAAAATTATGAAATGTGAATCGAACCGTACTGACTCTTATTCTATGAATTAAAATTTTCTGCTCATTGATTCCCTTTTTACGTCAATTCTGAGTAATAATCATTAAAAGAAAAATAAGAGTTGGCAAGGGTTCGATTTATAGAAAAATAGCTTTCTGCAATAGCTTGAAGATACTGTACGACATCGATTTTTTTTTGGGCAATACTGAAGTTGAAAATGTACTCGTTCTTCTCAAGGTCGAGCTTATGGACAAGCACAGAAAGTCCGTGGTGGGTTGTTACGAATCTAAGTAAAATTTTTATTTATGAATTTAACGAAAGTTAATGAAAATTTCTCCAGCTAGATCGCCTGATGAGAGAACTAAAAAAAATTCTTTTGATGTCGACCTTAGAAATAGAGCACGTATCTCCAAGGTCGATGACGCAAGCAATCCTGTGTCGTGCTCATGCCTAAAGAAGAACGAGTGACTTTTAAACCGAAGTTTTTTTTTATTATTTTAATTCTAATAGTTTTGATTAAGTAATCTTATATGCGGAGGAAAAAAATGAAGATGAATATTTTTTTTAGAAGGATTTTCTAGAATCTAGACAATCCTTAAATAGGAGACTTCCGAAAAACATCATTTTTTTATGATGGGAAATGCTGGAAGTTTAACTCTAGTCTGAAAGAACCAAACATTTAATTATTCTTTTTCTTCTTCTTCGCACTATTCGTAATAAGAGTGCAGGCTGGACGCTTCCTGTCTGCATTCACACCATGTCGGGTGGCTGCTGGCCTTGCGAGATTGAGAAATAGAATCTTGTGTCAAACTCTCGACACACATTCTCTATAAATTATCGAGAATTAATCAATCACTAAATATGATTGATTACTTGCTCGAACCTCAATTATTATTAATTGACGATTAAAAAAAGAAAAGGGAAATATAACTTGCTGATTGATGGAAAAATTAATCGGTTGAGTTATTGAAAATATAAATAATTCGATTGACTGAAAATTAATCAAAACAAAATTCATTATGTTGGGCTGGAGACTTGGATGTGTTGCCGATTTAGCATTTTGGGATGCGCTTGGCAACACAAATAGCCAGATTGCAATTCTTATGAAATCCTCTTTCCCCGTTCTAAGGTCTTCCGATTTTTCCATAACCAATTAAAATTGTCACACCTCCTGTCCCTTCTCTACAACCAGTTTTGTGGTTTGGGTAAGATGATAAAATTAATTTCGCGTACGAAAATTATGCAGTTTCTGAATCGACGCGAACTTAGCTCGATCAATTACTCTCGCCCGTCTAGCGAAAATTCGACTTAGATTAAAAACTCTTAGTTAAAATTTCAAGTGCAACAAATAATATTCGTGCGTAAGGTGAATTTGTGCATGGACTTTAAACTTCCGCATGGAAAATTTCCAACATTATTCTTTTAATTGAGCCCGCCAAAGGCCCAAAGGCATCTGTTATTCTTTCCTTTGGTGGTAGGATTGAGTTACGACGATAAGTAGTACAAAAATAAGTAAGTACACAGAAACACAAGTATCGTTTCAATAATAATGTCTTAATAATCATACTAGAATTATGTAAAGGGAAAACAGGGGGTTTCTAGAATATATTGTGGAATTTTTTAAGGTTAAAAGGTTTAATTCATTCTTGATTCCTAAAAATCTAGAAAATCTCTCAGCTACCAAAGATATAATTTTATATTCATCTCTTGAGCAACTAATACCTACAGGTTAGAGTAACGCGAGCACCACTAAAAAATAAATTTAAACACAGTATAATTTACTGTGGCTACGTAACTCCGAATAGCAGAGGAAAACTTTATTAGGATGTTCCTAGAGCGCTGAATTTTTTTTAGAGCAACTTTATTGTCGTTGAGGATGGAAAATTTCCGAACATAACATTAGGTAAATGGGTTTCTTGCTAAATGCATTTTAGGTTAAAGGGGATTTAGGCTTAATTAAATTTATGTTAGATGGAATTTAGGTTGAATGCATTTGAGGTAAGATGGTTTTTGAATTAATGGGTTTTAGGCTAATTTAATTCTAGGTTTTTCTCGAAAAATATTTAATTTGATGGAAAAAATTTTACAACATGAAATGCGTATTTTTATCAAATCAACAACTTAGCAATGTTGAGACAAGGTAAAAATGCCTTGCCTCAACCTTGTCAATATTGCTGGAACATCCGGTGTTGTTCGGTTATGTGCTAATGGAAAGAATATCTAATAAAATATATTAGAATTTAATAATTTTTGGAAGAGAATTATGTTGCTTAGAAAATTCTTTTTTAAATAACTTCTGTTAGAATATACTTATTGGCAAAAAATACTTTCTGTCAGAAAATCATTTTTGTCAAAAAATACTATCTGTAAGAAAATACTTATTAACAAAAAATTATTTCTGTTAGAAAATACTTTTTGTAAAAAAATATTTTGTGTCAAAAAATACTGTTGATATGTATACGTTACGTACAAAGCCCGAAATTGTACGAAGAGCGAAGTGTACAGCCATTTTTGTACAGACCGCGGATTGCACAATCGATTTTGTACAGAGCTGGAGTTTCCGGGCTTGCTACACTTTTTTCTGAATTGAGCTGACTCTGTACCATGCCTTTTGTACAGAGCCTTGGATATCGGTTGTAGTATACAAAGTCGCTTGGAATTTTATTTACTGTTTATATTTGACTTAGGATTATATCAAGATATTGAAAATTAATTTTATTTTTGAATTGAGAACTAAGTTAGATACCTTTATTTGTACAGCTAAGAGAATTGTGACACCTAGAATTACACAAAGCATTCTTTCTCCTGCATGCACATTTCTTAGTGTTGCATTTAGTCAAATTAATAAGATAAGTCAACTATTTCATTGTTATGCACATAATATTTTATATTTTTACTTTTAATTTTCTTTAATGGAAGTATTTACGTTTTTTGGCACCAACAGCTAACACATTAAATCTTTTTAATCGTCGATAATCACTCAAAGTTTTGTTAATGTTGTTTTTTGATTCTAACACTTTTTTTATTATTTGATTATAATCATTTTTTTTTGTCATTCATAAATGTTAGTCTCTTTTTGGGTCGTAAGGCCACCATTGCACCAAGGGTGAGAGCTGAATTTGAATGATAAGGACGGTAGCTATACTCCACGTGTTCGTGAGCACTGGCTTCCGTAATAAAGAAATTAATTTTCCCCGATTAACCTTATCGAAAGCGTGTAGCCGCTTGGACAAGTGACGGGAATTAAAAACACAACAATTAATTTTTTTTCTCGCGTAAAACTCAACTACACTCGACAAAAAAAAACTTTCGCGAAACACAAAACACTTTCGGTGGTAGTTGATTTATTGCTTCAAGTAAATTTTCGTGTATTAATTAATAAATTGAATTTGACGTAAATAAGATTCTTCATGTTAGGTAAGCTTGCGCCTATTTGGCACCTGACTTTCCTAGTGGAAATTGTTCTGATTTTGCCCTACGTTTACGCAGTTTTTGGCGGAGTAACTACGCACTATAAATCTTATCCACGAAAAATTCTAGAACAAAAGTTTTATTAAAATGAAGAAATCAGCTTTAGTTAAAATTACATAAAATTTATTGTTATCACTAACTTGCCTAGATGCCAGTCATGAGCCTACCTGGGCCCTTGACTGTCTGAGTCTAGCCAACTACAATTGTTTGGCCTGCACATTTTGCAATTTGGCGGAGTAATTGTAGATTGCGAGTTTGAGATTTCAAGGGTTTAATTATCCTAATTATTTCTTATCAATGGAGTTTTACGATGTCTCAACTAACTAGTTTTACACTATTTTCAAAACGAACTAAACATAGAGCTGGTAGACGTGTTCGGAATCGTACAAAGAAAGCAATTGAGCGAACTACCACAATTACGACACAAACACCTTATACGATCAGACGATCCTAACGCAGCCTAGAGAATCAGATGTGACATCCCCAGATGAGACCTTATCAGATTCGTGATCAGCGACCCCAAAAAACCCCGAGTAACAAATTTCAAACAAATCTGATCGATTTTCAAAATATCGTCTGCCATTTTGGATCCGCCATCTTGAAATTTTTAAAAGTAAGGATCGTCACTTTCAAGCTTGAATATTACGGACGCGATATTTTAAGTTGAAACATTTTTCCGACTATTGGAAATATGAAAAAAAAATTATTTTTTAAACAAAATTGTCAAAATTTCACATTTTTTTTCAAAGAAGAGTCCATAACTTTTTGAAATTTTTTTTTTGGAAATTTTGATAACAGATTCTGAAAGAGCGATAAAAAATACGTCAGAAAAGGTGATTTCTATAATTTTTTATACCTCCAAAATTAGAAAAAATTTACGTTGAAAATGAGTACAAAAAAGTGTCCGTCCCGTCCTTAAAGGGTTAAGAGCCAAGGACGATCAGAGGGCCGAAATCAGGCTCTTTCGAATAATTCTTCGAAAATGTCCCAGGACCAAACTGCCCGTGGCCATCGACGTCACTAACCCGGAGCTTAAGGAGGGATACCTTCCCCAGATAAGCACACCAAAAGGACTGTATTTGGGTAAAGCCTTCGTCTGAAGTGTAAATGGCGTCTGCCACGCCATGGCCATTAACACCACGGTAGATGACCTTGAAATAGAACTGACTCCGCAGGAGCTGGTTCCATTCGACTTCTGCAGATTCCCGGGAGAGGAGTTTACAGACTCAAAAGTCGAGGCTTCTCTGGCTCCCACTAGGTTGACGTATGCTAAGCGAATAATAAAAGTGAAAAACGCTCTGCATACTTCGCACCTGACCCCGGAGGAGTGGAATATTGTGAGTGGATGGGCGGAGGACTACACTGACATTTGCCATCTGAACGGAGAAAAGCTTACATGCTCCTACCTGATCCAGCATAACATCCCTACCGCTGATGACAAGGTCATCCACCGAAAGCAATATCGAGCCCCGAACGGAGCCTTGGAGCAAATCGATATGCAGTTGCAAAAGCAGCTCGATAGTGGGATAATAAAGCATTTTAAGTCCCCTTACAATGCACCCCTACTGGTCGTGTCGAAGAAGCTAGATGCTTCAGGTGAGAAAAAATGGAGAGTAGTTGTGGACTATTCGGCTCTAAAGTCTAAAGTCGGAATAGAGGTAAAAACGAAAGTAAATCAATATGTAAAACAATTGAGAATCATTTGTTTATCTAACGTCAAAATTTCGAAATTATAGTATTGAACACGCAGTAATTTGTATTCTAAATTCCCAGTTTTTATAAAGTGTACTTTCATTGAAAATGGATTCAAATACGTCTCGGCCGCAAATTGTAGGGAGAAAATTATTATTAGAAGGTTATATTTATGTAAAATCCAAACCAGGAAAAAACAATTTTCAATATTGGGATTGCAAATACGTACGACGAAGAGAGTGCAGAGCGCGTGCTATCACGCAAGAGAGTGCTAGGGGATTACCGTGATTGGTTTTTCATTCGTATTTGCTCTCCTTTCATCAAAGGAAACTGATCAGTATGAGGCTGTTTTCAGATCAATTGCTTCTATGGCTGCGACGTATGATATTCATCACTGTCGACCCCAGAGAATTGTTAGTGACTTTGAATTAGCCATTATTAACGCTTGCCAGTCTGTGTATCCTAATATTCCGTTAGGTTGCTGCTTCTTTCATCTGGGACAGACATTATACAGAAGAATACAAGCAGAAGGTTTACAAGTCGCTTATAATGATCCTGTAGATAATACCATAAAAAAGCAGACGCATATGATTCTAAGCCTGGCATTTGTTCCTGTATCTGATGTCATTGACGCCTTCAAGGAACTTTCGGATGTGGTTTCTGTGGACTTACTGGATATAATGGACTATTTTGATAACACGTATATTCTCTAGCAACGGTCATTTCGAGTATCGGCGCATGGGTATTAAAAATGCCTCACCCACTTTTCAACGACTATTGAACGGGGTATTACATGGTCTGCTCGAAGAAGTAGCCTTCGTGTAATTATATGACATGGTAAGACACTCTGAAACCCTCGAGGAACACGACCGAAGGGCGAGACGGCTCTTCAATCGACTAAGAGCCGCTAACCTTAAACTCCAACCCGACAAATGTGACTTTCTAAGAACGGAGGTAGCCTACCTCGGTCACATCGTAACTAAGGACGGAGTAAAGCCGAACCCAGACAAAATAGTCGCAATTAAAAATTTTCCCAGACCTGCCACGCTCAAGGACATTAAGAAGTTCCTTGGACTGTCAGCATATTATCGACGTTTCATACGCGACTATGCCAAGTGGGCCTAATCTTTGACGGAATTGTTGAAGAAAGACACCCCTTCGAAATGGGAAAATGCACAAAAGAAAAGATTCTCCCGCCTCAGAAAATATCTTTGTCGGGAACCTGTACTCCAATACCCGGATTATAGTGTCATGTTTATACTGGCCTGTGATTTCGAACCAGGGGTCCTAGCACGTAATTTAAAAACGCAAGTTCGATTTTCAAATTTTTTTGTGAAATGTCTGTGTGCCTTTGTAATTATTATGATCATTGTTTGTATTATAAAATCGTCACTATTTTGGGGTTAATAAAATTTCAAAAGTTTAAAAAATTAACCACTTCGGCGGTATGATGCCACAATTGGAGTCATGCTTGAAGTGGCCCGGAGCGTTAAAATGATTTAAAATGGCGTCATGACTATTTCTCTATTAATAAAATCTGTTGTGATTTTTTATGTATGTCAACATAGTATTCTTATATTTTAGGATTCGGTGATCACGAATATAATACTGAAAATCCAATTTTTTGAGGGTTTCATTGTTTTTAAGCAAGTTAAATATTGACGATTTTCAATAATTTTCGCGAATGGCGTCATACGTTTATTCAGTTATTATCTTTCATTTTTGGTTTTTTTTCTTTAAAAATTTTTGTAACAAATATATCGTCTCAAGAGGACCCAGCGAAGGTCTTTTGTATGTGGGGGGGGCCACTTGCACCCACGTAAAAATTAAAATCAAAAAATTGAAAACTTATTTTTGTCAACAAATGTTCCGTTTCAAGATGATCCGCTGGGGGTCATTTTTATGCGGAGGGTGACTTGCACCCACGTGAAAATTAAAAACAAAAAATTGAAAACTTATTTTTGTCAACAAATGTTCCGTTTCAAGATGATCCGCTGGGGGTCATATTTATGCGGAGGGTGACTTGCACCCACGTGAAAATTAAAATCAAAAAAATTAAAAACTTACTTTTAACAACAAATATGTCGTCTCAGGATGACCCACCGGGAATCATTTTTATGTGGGTAGGGGGACTTGCACCCACGTAAAAATTATTATTAAAATTAAATGACCCCCAGCGAATCATCCTAAAACAGGATATTTGTTGAGAAAAATAAGTTTTAAATTTTTTGATTTGAATTTTTACATGGGTGTAAGTAGCCCCCCCCCACATACAAATGACCCCCACTGGGTCATCCTGAGACAACATATTTGTTGCCTAAAATAAGTTTTTTTAAAAAAATGAACTGAAATATATATAATATAATATATAATATACAATTTACAAACATAAAAAATCACAACAGACATTAATAATTGAGAAATAGTCATGACGCCATTTTGCTTATTTTTTACAGCTCTGGGACACTTCACGCATGACGCCAAATTTGGCGTCATACCGCCGAAGTGTTTTTAATTTTATAATCTTTTAAAATTCTTTTAACCTTAAAATAGTGACGATTTCAAATTATCAACAATGATCATAATGTTTACAAAGGCAAACTGACATTTCACAAAAAATTTGAAAATCGATCTTGCGTTTTCGTTTTCGGTTTCGTTTTCAAAATTACGTGATAAGGGCCCAGTCCACTGGATGACGTATATTGATATTCCTGGCGCCCGCATTCAAATATGGCGGTTACACTTCGAAAATTGTCAATAACAGTTGAAACATAAGCCAGGAAAAATTAACAGGATTGTAGAGGCGCTATCCCACAATCCTGCCGATGTAGTGAAATGCTCCGATTCCAAATAGAATGACACCCAGGATAATCCCGACGGGCAGGAGATCAACTCAGAAGAAGCACCGCCTTGCTGCCGAGCACTGCCCATTATGACGCGCGCCTTCACGAAACGAGAAGAAGGTGCAACGGCGAGTACAAGGAATGCATCAGTCCCCGTCGTCCATCCACCAAAGAGGAAAGGAAGCCTAAGAGAAGGACTTAAGCCAAAAGCAGCTACCAAGGAACTCGCGAAGGCAACGAGTCGTGCCCCCCCACCCCCAAATAAGGCAGATGCAAAGGCAATAAGGCAACCCAAAGTGTGACGGGGTTAGTGCCTTCGCCGTCAGCAACAGCCCCAGGTCCAAAAAGGACTATTTTAAAGAAACCAATACCAAAAGCGAGCCACGGTCCTGGTTGCGCTCTAGGAGGGTGTGTGACTGGGCATGCGTCGGAGCAGTACGGGGTTTGTTGACTCCACCTCTCGGAATCGCATGCCATAGAACAGTGACGGGTGGGTTTCGGATGTGTCACCGGGGATCCCCTAGGTCGCATGATCTCATCATATGTGACATTGACTCGCTCCGGGGGCACCTCCAGAAGCATTGATCCCCTGTGATGATGTGGCCTTCTGGTCCACCTCAAGAGCACCAGGAAGGAAGGCCTTTATTTGCATTGTCCCTGATATGCCTCAGGATCTCGCCCGAGTGTCATGATTTTGTTATATGTCACCCTGGCGTGTCCAGGGGTACCAATGGAAGGGTACGACCAGAAAGGCCCTGAAGTGTTGGAATGATGCCGTTATGTCCTGCCTGCTTTTTGGGTGTCGTCTGTCAACTGAAAAGAAAGAAAAACAAAACATACATAAAGCAAACAGAAGAAACCAAAATACATATTCAGAGAAAACATCTGATTCCCTTTTCTCCGGTATCGCGGAACGTCGCATGGTGATGATGTGCATGCTCCGGATGTGTCACCGGCATCACTCAGGAAGTTGGATTCTCTTACATGTTCCCTGGGTTCCTCCGTGGATACCTCCGAAGAAAGGGACCTGGTGCATTCCTGAGAAGCATCGAGGTCCGGGAATGGCAATTTTAATCTTCCAGACTTAAATCTTCTTGTGTCGTGGGTCTAGGGGTTGCCTGGCGAGCATTGGAATCCGATGTCTCAAGTAGCATCGGATCCTGAGATTCGCTTGGATGCCTCCAGGGATGTCTGTGATTACCTGTTTCAGAGATAACCGCGGGACGCGGAGTCGAATGCATTGTGAGCTCCTGGTTCTTTTATTTGTATCCGAGGGGGCGCCTATGGAGTTGGATTGGGGCGTCCAATAAAAACACTAGGTGCACCCCACCCCCTTCATGGTCCCCCGGGTCTGTACTAAGGAAAAGTAAAACCAGCAAATTTACGGATACTAGAGAAACCTTAAAACTAGACGGAAACGTAAAAAGGTGAGGACAGAAGGGTCGCGTCGTCTCCGGGCTTTAGGACCACCAATCCTCCGGAACCAAAACCACCGACGAGGTATTACCCAGATCTAGGCCGGTCGTCCTCTATACCCACCACCTCCCAGCGAAGCTGCGTCCAATGAATGGTGCCAGAGCCACATTCCCCCTCCTGGCGCCACGGGAACTCCATGTCATCCAGCGATGGGCTGAAACAGAACAGGCTGTGAGACCTAATGGACCCGACTAATTAATTGACCCAAATGAAAGCAATACCACACTTGTGCCTTAACACCAAACCCAAACAAGAGCGAGTTTCTCTTTACATGAATAGCGATTGCCGGTTGCTTGGCAATTCCATAAAATAATTAATGCTATAGTGTCCATTGATATCTGACTCATGTCGTTATTCTATCGGCATTCTTTTATAAATAAGTATTCAATCTTTAAGATTCTATAAAGCTCTTACACCAGTATCTTAAATTTATAAATTATTGTTCTAAATTAACTGTAACTGATATCCAGTTTAAAAAAAATAAACTATTTTAAAACTAGTAAAATACGCGCGGTTTTTGTTTTCGCAAAATACATTTAAACGTCTATATAAACTTATTAATTTGTTTCAAACTACGACTGATAAGAATTCGTTATTCATAAAATTTCTTTAAACAAAATGAAATTCAATAAATAACAAACTATTCTTTAAAATTTCCATCAATGAAAAAAAAATCCTTAACTTCTGTTGATTAAAATTTAAAATTATTTCAAATGATAATTAATACAACTTAGGCAAACGTCATATAACCAAAGTTTAAGATTCTTGTTTCATGTTTATTTTTGATTCCTAATGAAGTCGAAAAAAAAATTTAACTTTTTATGTTAAATTTAATTTCACCAACATTATTAGAAGCTCTAAGTATTTTCGAATTCTAATAACGGTTGTATCGGATACTTCAATTATTATCAACCAATAATATTAAAAACTTTAAATTGTACCAAATTTGCATTGCATAAAAATTTCAATCAGTACAAATTTTATGATTAAAAAAAAATTTTCATCTACTAAAATGTTGCCTAAAGTTGTCTCAATAAGAAATATGGAATTAAGGAAATTTAAAATTACTTGAAATGTGGAAAAATACTATTTTTAATTTAAAGAAATTTGGAATTTTCGAATCGATTTAAACTTAAATTCATCTCAAACTTTAATCAATTATAATATTTGATTTCACTTTTTCTAAATTCCTTAGTGATTCAGACTTCTATTAATCATTTGAAGAAATATAATCTCTTAAGTATTTTATTTAAATACTGTAGGAAAGCTTTAAATTTTTAGAAAAACAAATTTGTTCAATTAGGAACAAATTATAAGGAGAGCAATTAATTTACCAAACATGTTCAAATAGAAATATCTGAAATAATAGTTATATTTTGATTGATTTAAATTTGATTATTGTTGTTATCTCATTTCTCTATTTTGAATAAATAAATAAATAAATAATGAAGCGTGGAAATTTGTTAATATTATAATTTTTTATAGGTACTTAATTGCAATTTTTTAATTTTTTATGAGCTCTAAATTTTCATAAGTATCTTGTATTAATGTCTTATTAAAAAAATTTAATAATAAATCAAACCGGGAAGAAACTATTCATGTGTTGACAATGGCACACACTCCGGATAAAAACCCCTTGTAACCGGGGTCATTTTTCATGTACAACCAGAATTGAACCAGATAGAAGTTATACTTGCTTTGACTGTCATATGAAGTCCGGATGGAGGTCACCTTAAAAGCTAACTTATGCACTATTAATTATAGGGGATAGCCTACCAATGGTTCTACCGAGCATTTGAGAGGGGTCGCTGTATGCATTTTTAAAAAATGAATTTTATCATTGGACTCATAATAACAAAACAAACTTATCTGTGCAATGCACGATTAAAAATATTAACTGCAAGGATAATTAAACCATAATTGGTCTAACTATGGCAAGTTTGGTGAAATACATTTTGGGAAAGTCACTATCTACAGGACGGCGGACTTATCTAACAGAAAAATGTAAAGTGGGTGTCGGACTGCATACAGAATATTAATCTTCGTAATAAAGAATATTTAATAAATTAATTTGTATAAACCTATTATATCGACGGAAGTACTTTATTGGATTTAGTTATTATTTCAAATAAATTTTTTAAAAAGTATTTGCTAAAAGTCAATTAATTTTAATTTATCATTTTGGTTATTATTTTAAACTCTATATTAAATTACCTTAAAACTAGTCGATTATAAGTAATAAAAGTATTTAATAAATTGCGAAATGGAGACAATTTCTAATATATAAAATATTATCTTATTTAATAAAATCAAATTATTTTCGTTTAATTAACACCTAATTTAATTATTTAATTAAATCCTTATTTAATTGGGATATAAGGAAAATTGAAAATCATTATCATTATAATTATTATCATTCTGGTAAAAGGCGTTGAATGGGGGAGAATTTAAGTTTTGGGTTTTAACTTAAAAGTGCAGAGTATTGGATTCTTTTGGGTGAGCGAAATTTCCAATTTTGATAAACACTAACTGAGAATGAAATCAGTGCCGGCTTTAGGGTTGTGCGCGCCTGTGCAGACGAACAACGGCGCTTAAGTTTTAGGGGGCGCTATGGTTTTCAAAGGGGCGGTTCACAAAAATTCGAAAACTAAAAAAAAAAAGGTAAAAACTGATAACAAGAAGGAAAAAACCACTAAAAAGGGCGCCGCGCCATACTAATCCTCGCACAGGGGCGCGAAGGTAGCTAAGGCCGGCACTGAATGAAATATTCAGAAGCAAGCATATTTTTAGTCCAACCAATTACCTCAAATTCGTGCATAGAATTTCCTAATTTATTTCAAATATTTAATATAATCAACGAATTATTTTACAACCTTAAAGCTATAAAATTAGAATTGTTTGAATATTATCTTAATTCTACTTAATTATAACTAAACTAGCAAATTAAAGTTTTTCGGTGATGTTACCTTTACAGCTGACATGCTTTTAATTTTATGAAATAAGAATGAATAATTACTTTTGATTTTAATATTGATCCTAAATCCATAAAAGTACAAAATGCATATTTTTATGTTCTTAGCAGGATATTAGGGTAACGGGTATAGTAATGGAGACCCTGGGCAAACCTTTGATTTTGAGTGAAGTTTTAATCTTACTCATTATAGTTTTAATTGTTTTTATTTATTTATTTAAGAAAAGAAAAAGTTCCTAGGGCTAAATAGCTCTCGATGGAATAAAGTATACATAAAATATATGAATGTTGTAATGTACATGGCCGATAACAGAGAAAATAAAGATAGTATTTTAATATAAAATTAATGGAAGAGAAAAAAAATTACATATGAGAGAGGAAGGAAAAAAATTCATTATGAAATGAATTGTAAATGACAGATTTAGGTTTTGACTTTATATTTATGTGTGTAAAGTTATTGAAAGCTTTATAAAATTAATAACACTAATTTTAAATGTCTTGTACAAGAACAATGAATGACACATTTGTTTTTGTTAAATATCTTTATATCCAAATGTGAAATAGGTTAAAGTATTCCATACTTCAACAATACTGAACATAAATTGCAAATAAAATCATAAGCGAACATATTTTATTCATTAAAGAAAAATATATATATAATTAATTTTGAAAATGCTCATATACCAACATTTAGAAGTTAGGTTTTCAAACAGGATCTTTTATACAAATGATATTATTTTTAATATTCCTTTTTGTCAAAATTTACTTAAAATTAAACTTGCGTTTTAATTATTATTGAAAAAGCGGATAAATTTTGAAGTAATAAATTTATAAATTTTGTAGTTAAAGGCATGTCTAACGTAGTTATGAGCTAACGTTGCTAGTCAAGTTTATTTCTGGATGAAAAGATAATCAGAACTAGGATAAATGTACCGTTTTGGCCAACTTTATAATTTATAAACAATCTAACACATTTATTTTAGAATAAATACATGTAATGAATAACTTATGCATTTCAATAGATTAATTGAAGTTCCTAGTTTTTGACTATGTTGTCTGTGAAAGACAGAAAAATACCGATTATAAAATAAATTAATAAATATTTCTAAATTTGAATTTCACTAGTTTGGCCATCTGTGCACCAGTTTTGGTTCCCTATTTACACCGCTTTTGGCCAGTTTTAAAAATTAATATAAAATCATCAAATCTTGATAAAAATCAGTAATTTGTACTTACATACAAAATACTATTTATCTATAATTCTATTTAAAGAAGAATTACAAAAAACACATAATAAGTTATAAAAAAAAAACATTTCAATGCGTTCAAATTTGTAAACATTAAAATTTGTCTAGATGGAAATTTATAATTTGAATTACCTAATTTCAATTTCAAAAAAAAATTAAATTACCTTCAAGTGGGGCTATTTTGTGCGCCCTGGGGCTATTTTGTGCACGCGAGGTTTTTAATGAATAAAATCTTTATATTTAGTTGCTTAGATTTGCTACTTGGTATTAATATTTTCTGATAACTAGACTACACTGCCCTACAACGGAAAAACACACGTAAGTGACATTTTGGTGAAAAATGAGTTTTTGGTATCAATGGATTCATGAGAGAAAACTGCATCTAACTGTACTAATTAAAATTAAAAATATTAATTATTTATAATGAATAATTAACATTGAATATTTTGCAATTTGCGAAAAATGAGAAATTACAACGGAAAAAGACACATGAAGTTCTTTGCGGAGTCCAAAATCTGTAGGAGGTATCAAATACGTCACAAAATACATAGTAAAAACACACGCGAGGAACTTTGCGGGATTCTTACGTTGTACATCCGTCGAGCTCGGCATCTTCTGTCTTTGTTCCGCTCGAAGACTTTACATCAGAAAAATACGCAAGTGATTTTGTGTTGGATTTCAACTAAAAAAACTACGCATGTGCTTTTTTTAATAGAGATTGTTTAAATAATAAATTTTTAATAGCAAAATTGGAAAGAGCGGATATGATTTACTCATATAGACTGACTTTTATTACTGAAAAGTGACTATAAACATAAGTTCTAGAAAGTATTTTAGCAGTATTTTAATCCAAAAGTGGAAAAAAGTCACAATCAGATGTTTAGTGCATCAAAAAAGAAAATTAGATTACAAGACGATGATTTGAAGCAAATCAAAAAGTTTTTATAATTTTGTCCGCCATATTAGATCCTGCATTTTGAATTCTGAAAAATTGACTATAGATTTGTAATCAGTGACCCCGAAAAACCCCGAGTAACAAGTTTCAATCGAATTAAATAGATTTTAAAAATTTTGTCCGCCATATTAGATCAGCCATTTTGAATTTTAGAAAATTGACTTTAGATCTGTAATCAGGGACCCCAAAAATCTCCGAGTAACAAGTTTCAAGCAAATCAAAAACTTTTTTAAAATTTTGTCCGCCATATTGGATCCGCCATTTTGAATGTAGAAAAACTGACTTCAGATTCGTAATCAGCGACCCCAAAAACCCCCGAATATCAAGTTTCAAGCAAATCAAAATTTTTTTTTAAATTTTGTCCGCCATATTGGATCCGCCATTTTGAATTTTGAAAAACTGACTTTAGATTCGTAATCAGCGACCCCAAAAACCCCAGAGTAACAAGTTTCAAGCAAATCAAAAACTTTTTTAAAATTTTGTCCGCCATATTGGATCCGCCATTTTGAATTTTGAAAAACTGACTTCAGATTCGTAATCAGCGACCTCAAAAACCCTCGAATAACAAGTTTCAAGCGAATCTGATTAATTTTTTATAAAAATTTTGGTCACTCCATTCTAAAATCTTTAAATGCGTTTTTCTCGAAAGTACATTTTTCAAGAAATACCAATGCGGTGGACAAGATTTCTCAAAAACTACTGAACCGATCGGCTTCAAATTTATAGGGATTGTTTGACACATAAATAGCTAGTTCGTGAACAAAGGGTTTTTTATTTGAATAAAAACTTTCATTTTTATTAATGAAAATCCAAAATTTTTTGCTGAAAAAATCGTTTTTTTGACAAAAATGGCTGCCATTTTGTTAAAAATTAAAATTTTTTAAAACCCTTCGTTCACGAACTGCATATGGCATCGTAGTAACAGAAAATTTTTGGATTTTTGTTTTCAGACTAGCTGTTTCCGAAAAAAGCAGTCCACCGCAAAACCATTTTTAAAAAATGCATTTTTATGAACCTATTGCAAATTAAATATTTTTAAATATTTTTTGGTTGTTAAATTATTTTTAAGTGTTAAAATATATGCACTTTTAAATAAATTATTACTTTTTTTAAAAAAGTTTTATGAAAAAGAAAAAAAAATTGTCTAATATTACTGTTTTTTTGCCTATGACAACTAGGCGTAACCCCTTAATTCTTTATGAGAAATCAGAAAAAAAATCGTAAAGTTGTAAAAATCAAGCTGAAAATTTTCAAATTTCTCAAAATTCTGTTCCGATCTCCGGAAGTTTAAAAGTGTTTCTAAAGGTATTAATATTACTTGTTGACAATTTAGTTGTGATGATGTATACGTGATGCGCTAACTTTTTATTGCATATTTTAAGAAAAAAGGGTAAAAAACTGAAAAACTAGGATATGGTGGGTTATTTTGTGCATTCTTTAAAATCAACTTTTTTTCAATAATTTGTTTTGCAGTTAGTAAAAATTACTTTAGAATTTCGTTTTGAAACATTTTTGTCTTAGTTTTGTTATAAAAGACAAGAAATAAGCATAAAATCTCAGTTTTACACATGGTCCCTTAAGGTATTTCTCTTCTGAATGACAGGGTCAAATCGATACTCTTATGAAAACACGTTTTACGTAATAAATATGCAATATTTATTTCTTATGCATATTATTTAGTGTTCTTTAGTGTTTTATCTAAACAATAAGCTTACTTTTGATTATTATTGTCTGATGTAGGGGGTAAATATAGTAACATTTCACTTTCCTCATTTTTTCAAGGCGATTTTTTAAAAATATTTTAATTTTAATTATTAATGGCTTATTTTATTAAAAACAAGGCTCTCTACAAATTTATCGTTTAAAATTTTTAAAAAAGTTTAAACTTTTTTAGATATAAATATTTTTTTACAAAAAAATATGTAAAAAAAAGTTATTTTTTTATAAACAATTATTTATATTCAAAAAACTATAAACTCTTCTGAAAATTTTAAACAGTGAATTTGTAGGGAACTTTTTTTTAATAAAATAAGCCATTAGTAATTAAAATTGAAACATTTTTAAAAAATCGCCTAGAAAAAGAGTTTTTGAAAAAATAAGGAAAGTGAAATGTTACTACATTTACCCCCTAAATCAGACAATAATAATCAAAAGTAAGCTTATTGTTTAGAGAAAAAACTAAAGAACACTAAATAATACGCATAAGAAATAAATATTGCATATTTATTACGTAAAACGTGTTTTCATAATAGAATCGATTTGACCCTGTCATCCAGAAGAGAAATACTTTAAAAACCTCAAAAAAGTAACATTAATAATTACATGCTTTTCAAGTTAGTATTGAAACTTTTTCTCTTAAAATAACTCAAAAAGTGTAATAGAAGTTATTTTAAGTAAAATTTTCTTAAAGAAATAACTTTTTTTGTAAATCTACATTTTTGTGAAATTCTAGTGTTTTACATTCAAATTAGTTAAACAATTTCTAGAAAAAAAATATTTCTTGCTTTGTTTTCCTTTATTGTACTCTAGAATATCTAGAAATAATACTTAATGCAGCAAAAGCGTTCAAAAAATTTTTTTACACAACTTTATAAGTAAGCAAACTTTGATGCACAAAATAGCCCCATCATGGGGTTTATTTTGTGCACAACTTTAAGTTTCTATAACTCAGACTAAAATTTTTTTCTTGTCAGCTAACTCATAGGACACCTTTAGAAAGATGTCTACAACATAACTGAATAGATAAATTCTTTATTCTTTCAAATTCTGAATTTTAATAAAGCATAGAGTGAGAAAAGAGCTGTTTTGTGCACAAAATAGCCCCACTTGACGGTACATTAATTAAGATTAGATCACAATTTTGAAAATTGAAGTTTGATTCGATTTAAAGTTGGATTAAGTAAGATTTTAATCAATAAAAATTGTGACATAATAAAATTTTAAAATTGGGTTTGATGAAGCTTGGAAAAATTAAAAAACTGGTTTACATTAATTTAAAATTACATTAACCAAAATTTTTATTTATAGTAAGTATTCTTGTTGTATTAAATTTTAATTTTATTGTTACCAGAAATAAATTTTTAAATCTTATACTGTAACGAGTCTTCACCCGTAAATAAATAAATTTTTTTTATTATTATGAATTTTAAAGTTATTGTATTAGTTTTCAATTATTTTCTTTAAATTCCAATCATTTTTCTTTATTATTTTTAGTATTATCCTAAGTTTATTAATTTTGTACATTTTTTCAATTGTTTTCAACAAATTTTAATTATTTTGTCAATATTTCAATTATTTCGTTTAAATCTTCGTCTTCCTTTTTTTTATTCTTAATTAATTTTTTTTATTTATTATTATAATTTATGTCCGAAAATCTCTAGAAAACTAATCATGCGCTTGCGCGCGTTATATTTTGCTGCTTTCTTTTTAATTTTGAAGTAACTTGAAATATTTTGAAGAAAGAACTGGAAAGTATTTACTATAATGGAATAAAGATATACGATATTGTTAGAATATTTTGTTTTATTAATGAATTAATTAAAAAAACAAATTAATGAAACTGAATTACTTTAATGAGTTAGTTAAAGTTAAGTATAATTATAAATGTTAAAGTTAAGTATAATTATAAATCTGTGCACAAATTATTACCGTACATTAATTCATAAAAAACACAATAAATTACTATATTTTGTCAATAGAACTTGCTAACCGTTCTCTCTGTATTTTTCAAGGATTCTATTGATTACGACATTTAAGAACATTTTTTTCCTAAATATGAATAAAATCTGCTTTATGGCTTCTTCCTTAAATAAACACAAACACTTACTTTTGACCCCTCGTGACCTGGGATGGACGGGGTCGATTGTCCTCAGGTGCGCCTCTCTGCAGAACAGGAAGCTTTTGAGTTACCTGGCTGCTAGAGGACGCCCTCGGGAGGAACGTCCGGAAGCGGAGATCTTCCTCCTCTTCGTCCTGACTCACCGGTTCCTGATTTTCTTCATCGGACCACTGGAAGTCTGGCCGAAAGTTTATCGAAATTTCTCAGGGGTTCTCTTTATCATCTTCAGAAGAATAGAGGACCCAGATACTGAGGATGGCACCCTCACACTTAGTGTCTTTCGCTTTTTCACTTCCACCTACGCCCGCCCTGAAACCACCCGTGTAGTTCATAATTATTTTAAGTAAATCGAGATACGGTTGACGAGTCACTGAAGGTCCAACGTCTCTGTTGGTCACGTCATCGACATCCCTCCCTCATTAGCATACAAGAGGTGGGCAATGCAATGACATGAAGCTGAAGATGCAAGGGGTTACTCGGGCCCACCTACCGTACAATAAATCAACCAATTAAATCTTAAGGATTTCAATGATTAAAATAACTGAAAAATACTATTAAATATTAAATTTTGATTAAACTAAACGTCAAATGAATGTAAGAATATTTTATTACCAAATTTAGGAAGTAATATTAGAATGTGTTCAACTTAGAATCAAATAAAAGTTTCGTCATCATGAATTTGCAAATGTAAAAATTAGAATTGATTAAAATTCGGAAAAAAGTGATTTAAAATTCTGTTAGATGGAAATTTGTAGTTTGAATTACCTAAGTGTCAATTTAGAAAGAAAAATTTAAATTAATTAAGATTAGATTAAGATTTTAAAAATTGAAACTTGAATAGATTCAAGATTTGGATTAAGTAAAATTTTAATCAATGAAAATCGTGACAAAATAAGATGTCAGAAAAATTCCCGGTGGGAGGCATTGAATAGGTAAAAACTGGAGTTTACATTAACCAATTTTACTTCGTAGTACTTAGTAGCAGTTTAATTCGAACTGATTAAATTTTGAATAAATATCCGTTCTGATAATTCCATTTATTAAATTTCAAAATTCGGATAGTTTAAATTTCATTGGAAGAAAGATTGGAACGAATATGTAAATTTAAGTCGTGTAAAGGTTGAATAAAAGGAGTTTAAGTTTGTTTGCAACTTTCTTTTATAATAAATGTAATTTTTAAAGTTTAGTTAATTTAAAATTCAATCATAATTATATTCTTACGAATTAATTTCCAACTCTGTCTCATAATAGGTGAAAATTTCGTCAATTATTCCAAGATTGGGACTGTCACCTTAACTGTAGTCTAAAGAAATTATTTTCAATTAATAAAAATAATTGATAAATGAAAAAGGGACTCAAGGATCCCCCCATTTTACTCGTGATGACGACCCTTCCAGCACTGGCCTGGATCGCGGATCGCTACTTTAGGGGACCGGAAGTGGGTTTTCGCGGTGGTTTGTAGTAGTCGAAATAATTAAACCAGTTTCAGATCAATAGAATAATTTTTTTTGTAGAGCTGAAGCTGGCCAAGGCTAGCCAAGAAATACTTTTTTGGCGATCGGAATCTGACACCCTGATAAGCAGGCAGTGTCAGCTTCCGGTGGTGGGACCCGCGACCCGGCCTCGGCTGAAAAAGAGTAAAATATAATTCTAGCCGAGAATAATTATTCTCGGCTTAAATTAAAAAAAAGTTTGAATTGCCAATAGGTGAATTGCGCGAGAGTTGTCTGCGGTAGCGAAATCAATCGTCGTGATGGCGAATGTCTCGCCGCCGCGGCCAATCCCCTTTAATAGTCTGGCGGTTGTTCCGGGGTTGTTGTTTCTATTGTTGTTGCTCCTAAACTTCAGCAATTGACATTAAAAATAGTAACAATTGTTAATTGTTATTATTGGAAAAATTGAGGACAATAAATCTTGTTCTTTACAACAATGGCAATGAGCGTGCCATTGTTCCTATCGCATGTTATTTTAAATGTATTATTATTATTAAACATAATAACAATTGTCAATTGTTATTATTAAAAATAATAACAATTGTTATTTGTTATTATTGAAAAAATTAAGGACAATAAATCTTGTTCTTTAAAACAATGGCAATTAGCGTGCCATTGTTCCTATTGCATTTTATTTTAGATTTATTATTATTATTATTAAAAATAGTAACAATTGTTAATTGTTATTATTGAAAATTTGAGGACAATAAATCTTGTTCTTTACAACAATGTCAATTAGCGTGACATTGTTCTTGTCGTATCTATCTAGGTTTGTTATTGTTATTAAAAATTGCTGTTCCATTATCATAATATATGATTACTGATATGATAGTGTCGACTAGTAATATTGACAGTGAGGTTGATAAAATGTAATGTATTAATATTGTTACTAGTAATAACATCGATGATGAATATTGGTAGATTATTATCTATATGTGTTTTATTATAATGTCCCTATGTTGGAAGGCAAATAATATCCTAATATCGTCTCACCACCTTATAGATCTGGGGTACACTCCCCTCCCTCAGGTACAAACAGGCTTGACTGAATTTTTTCAAGGGTTGACTGTATTTTCCAATCATTTTAATTATTGCATTGTCATCGATTCTAGAGCCACCCCGTGGGATTTTAGTTGTTTTTAATGATTGGTAATATCATTGATGCTGTCAGCAATGTAAAGTCAGTGATAGGAGTATTAACACTAATAGCTATAAATTTTGTTGCTGTCGATCGTCGGATTCGCTGGTTCGGTCTGACCGATTATGGAGCAAGGCTGATCTACCGCCGCAAAATTAAATCGTGAAAATTCTGAAAATTGAAACGTTCCGATTCGTAACAGTGGAATCCCATAAATATTATATTCAGGATAATGGGAAGTGTCAAATTTATGTAAATTACGTTTAAAATAATTATAAAAGTTTGGAGTATTAACATGATAAATAAGGCTGTCTGTGTCGATGTTAACTTTGCATTTTCACCAAAATTCTTTTTAATGTAATTGTGATGAAAATCATAAATGATAATTTTAGATATATCTAAAATAGTAAAACCGATCTAAATAGGTTTATTAAAATATACTTGTAATTTGTACATTTCAATAATAACCAAATTTTCCTCATATATGGTGCAGCTAATAAACTTTTAACTAATTTTTTTACATTTTGAATTTGATGGTGTGAAATGATGTGGACAGAGGGGTAGATCTTTATGTAAATTATGAATCTCAGTCGGATATTCTAAATCTACTTCGAGAATATAACCTTCTGAAGATTCGTCTGGAATATTTAAGAAATCAATTTCAGAAAAATTTTCAATGCATTCAAAATCTTTATATGGTAAATGTTCGCTCATATCTTTACCTTACTGATTGTTAATATTCAGATACATGATATAAGATTCTGGTTCGAAAAGGTTGAAATCATTTCCAATAAATCGATTACTCGCTTTCGCGTAACGATTGGAATATTGTGAAACCCCTCCCCTTATCCCCTTTTCAATGAAAAGTAACATTTAAGCATCAGTAAACAAATCAAGTTCTATTCCTGTATATTTAAGCATGGCATCGAATGCCAGTCCTGGCGCAGTAGAGTAATGTAATGGATCTAAGTTATAAGTTTCATACAAGTTTTTCTAAAATTTTAGAAAACATCAGTTGAGAGCAAAACATCCGTTTTTAAATACAAATCGGAATATTCACCTAAAGTTTTTTATTTAAATGTGTTCCAAACATTTTGAGCATGATTGTAATCAATATCAGATACATGCTCACCATTTAATTTCGAATAAAAAGATTTGTGCACGGGTAAGTAGTTCACTTTTAATTTACCCCAATTATCAATATATTCATAGAGAAAGACCCCTTTTCTAGTTCATAAATTGAATGTTATTCTTTTTCACTTTTACAAGATTGTTTAGTAATAATTTTTTTATCATTATTGAGGTAAGAAGCTAATTTCTCAAGGCTACTTGACATAAATCTGAATGAGTCAATGAATCTAAATTTTACAGCTGTATCTTTAACCTCTTTTTTAAAAGAAATATATTTTTCTTTGTTTATTGTCAACAATGAAACCCCACCCTCAAAAGATGTTGCAAGTTCTTTAATGAAAAAAATGTGAGTCATACCCTGATAAATTGTGAAAAACTATTGGAACTATATGGGAATCTTTATAATTTACATTACAACTTTGGTGAGATGGACCTCCATATTTTTCCTTGAACTGTCAATGTTTAATATCTTCTTCATTAAAAGTTTTTTTTACAAATATGACAGGTTTTTGCAGTATAAAATTCTAACTGCTGTTGAGAAGTTAATGTTTCCATTGGAATAATACTTTTGAAATAAGAATTTACTTTGAATGCTAACTCTTTGAGTTGTTTGATAAACCACTCTATACAATCATTATTTCTATTAATTTTTATGTTAGAAAGACTATTATCAAAATTTCATTTTACATAAAAAGCAACGCTTGTGGGGACATGTTTTTGTTCTATACCTAATTCTAAGAGACACTCAATATCTACATGTACAAGAAATGGGACTTTCTCTTAAAATCTATAATTTTTAAATGAGAAAATACTATTTTCTTCTTCAGGAATGATTATCCTACATTTATTTAAATTTTCACAGTCTACTCTATGATTATTGTATGATTTTTGATGTCTGAAATGGCAAAGACACCTATCACACAATAAACTTTTATGTTGATCTTTTGATATTTATGAACTTACTAATCATGACATATTTTTTATCCAAGCAAAATGATAAATTTCATTAACAACTTGAGTATTTTGAATTATTAATAAATTAATTGTTGGTTTATCCGACTGATTGTTACCTAAATAAACAGAGAAAATTTCCTCTATTTTTACTCCGTATACATTTTTTGTTAAATGATTTAATTTTTTAAATTTAGGAATATCGTGTAATTTAATTGGAAAATCTATGATTTCATATTTTAGTTTCTCACTAAAATCAGAATAAACAGTGGTACGTTCTGCATTCTTTTCAATCGGGTGTAGAGCAGCCATTATTGACCATAAAAAGCAAAACTCATTATCATTTTTTATATTCACTTCAGCTCTTCTATCTATTATAAATTTAGGCATTTTAACATATATACCAGCTGATAATGGAGCATATCTATTTATATTTACTGTTAAATTAAATATTTCTTTTAATAACCAACCGGATTTTTCATGTTCGAAATACTCAATTATTGTTAACAATTTTTCTACTCTCTTATTAAACTAAACATTCAAATTTGTAGCTTTAGTAATGACATCATTTTTTGTTTCCAAATTTTTAACTTTTTTTCTTTTAATGTTTTAAAAATTCCATTAAAAACAAAATTTACTTTTAAATTTCTTTGATATTGAAAGTGACTTTTTATTCATTCTCAAATTCTATTTTAATAATCGAATATGTTTCTGTCCATATTTACATAATTGTTCACATTCATCAAAGTTTGGATTTTCTTGCTTATTTTTACAAATTTCATAGATTTTTCTTAAATCTTTTACAATCTTTTCATTTGAAATCAATGGTTTAGTATTACTGGAACCAACTCTACCACCATATTTGAATCCTTTTTTTTTACTTTTAAAGACAATACCCATTTTTATAATCAGCCTCACAAGATGGAAGCTTGATGAGCAATGATTACACAGCCCTGCATCGGTTTTGTCGAATGAATGTGACCAAGTGTTTCCGAAGGGAATTTTTGTGCTGAACACGAATCTGGAGTCCAAAATGTTGCATTACATCAAGTTTTCAAAAAAGGGGGGTTGAAACCCCCAAAAATAGCGTTTTTGGCAGTTTTTGAAAAATCGTAGTATCAAAATTATACGTGTCAAAAACATCGCTCTTATCAGAAATTAAAGCTTGAAATATGCCCTTTTAAATGAACTATGGGCGAAATTAATTGCATCAACCCTTAAAAAAGGGGGTGTGTTTTTTATAGGGTGTTTTGAAAAAATTATTAACCAAAACTACCCAAGTGAAAAACACCGATATTCTTGCAACTTAATAAACTACAAACATAACGAAAAATATTTAACATGTGTTTTTACCCTTAAAACTCAAAAAACACTGTTTTAATTAAAAAGTGTTTTTTTTATTCTTAAAACGCAAAAAACATTCTTATTGTCACAAAGAATGTTTTTTACCCTTAAAACGCAAAGCAGCTTTGAAAAAAACACTTGTTAAATATTTTTCTTTATGTTTATAGTGTAAGTTGCAAGAATATCCATGTTTTTCACTTGAGTAGTTTTGTTTAATAATTTTTTCAAAATACCCTTTAAAAAACACACCCCCTTCTTTAAGGGTTGATGCAATTAATTTCGCCCATAGTTCATTTAAAAGAGCATATTTTAAGCTTTAATTTCTGATAAGAGCGATATTTTTGACACGTATAATTTTGGTACTACGATTTTTCAAAAACTGCCTTAAACGCTATTTTTGAGGGTTTCAACCCCCTTTTTTCGAAAACTTGACGTGATGCAACATTTTGGACTCCAGATTCGTGTTCAGCGCAAAAATTCCCTTCGGAAACACTTGGTCACATTCCTTCGACAGAGAAAAAATTAAGATTTGCAGGGCTCTTTTATTTTTAACAATGATCTTATTTTTATACTAAAACAATGTTGCCAAAACATTAATAAAAAATTATTTAAGGGGTTATATACACTTAACATTTTTAAAAAATCGATTTTTTTATTTAATTTTCGTAAAATACATGTATTTAAGAGTAGACATAGAAAATTGGAAGCTAATCCAGTGAATATTCTGCAAGTTGGACTAATATTTGAAAATAGTGCCAGGTAGCTACATAGAACGCAGTCCTTTTTATTTATTGGCCTTTTGCAAATGAAACCCTTCTAATGTACTTAAATGCATAATGAGAAAGTGTGGTTGTGTTACTTCCATGTCTACTAGAAAAAAAAAACCGATTAAGCTCTAATTTTCACACAAGCTCAACAACTACTTTTTGCTGTCCTTGATCTAAGGTTTCTTAAACAAAATTAAAATTATAATTTTAATGAACATATGAAGACGATTTTTTTTCATAAAAATGAACTTTTTTTTATAGAAGCTGCCATTTTGTCAAAAAGTAATATTTTTTAAATTCCTTCGATCAAAGACTACATTTTTTCATACGCTAACAGAATCTATTTAACTTTTTGATTTCAGATGATTCTATCAATTGTGATCTTGTTCACCGCGGGACACTTTTTTTTCGAGCACCTTTGGGAGATAAGCTACAGAGGCCAAAATAAAAAATATTTTTGCAAATAAAATATTTTTTTTTAAACTTTAAAAGATGTAAAACATTATACAAAACTTTCGCTTAAATAAATAAATATTTCTTTTTTAAAAAAAATCCCGAAAAACTGCATTTTTCCAAACGCCTGACTGTATATAACCCCTTGAAACAGTGTTGTCAAAATCTATCTTCACGGCACAACAATTAAATTTAGAATAAATTTACAATGAATATTAGATCCTCCCTTTTATACCCTTAAAACCCTTAACCCTTAAAACCCTTTTATACCCTGAAAATTAAAGAATTGAATTAAGATGTCAAGAAAATAATTGATGATAAAAATGTAGAAATGATTAAATTAATTGAATATTAAGGACAATAATTTTAGAGATGAGGAAAATAATTTAAGATCGAGGGAAAATTTAAATCTATCGGGAATGATCGACAACAGAATAAAATATAAAATTAAAAATAGGGTATATGTACCTATTACTAATTGTATACTAGTAAAAACTGCACCCTTCGTATTCGAAGGTTTTTGGAGTCTCTGAAAACAAATCCGATGTCATTTTTTAAAAATTCAAAATATCGGATCCAATGAGGCGGACGACTTATCTTGACCCACCTTGAATTTTTGGTTTTTTCTGTATAACTTGAGTACGCTTAATTTATCAAAACATAAAATTTTTTCTATTTTCTCCAGTAAATTTCAAATCTCAAACGAATATTATGAAGGAAATTAACATTGTTAGTTTACGAAATAAAAATTAAAATATGTCAAAAGTTTAGATTTTGCTAAATTTTGTATGTTTTACTCTTTTGATTTATAAAGTTAATGTTTATGCCAGAGAGTCCGTTCCGTCCGTGTATTCCGGGAACGGCTTAGCGTGTTGATTGGGCCTGAGGGAACTGGGGTAGGATCGCAGTGTCCGAGGGTACACCCGCTCCCAATCAAGGCGGCCCGCCACTTTACGCACCAGGGGGTCGATTGCGTAAATAGTTTTTGATTTTGTTTTTGTCATTGGCTTTCACGTTCATTGTAGTCTTCAATTTTTTTCCCTAGACACGTGGAAATATAATTTTGACAGCTCTTACGTTCATTTGCAAAACATGTATATTTAAAGTTAGGTTTGTTTTGAAATTGTGAGTATTTGATAAAACCTAGAACGGGTTGTTTTCGACGATCTCTTGATGCTGAACGGAAAATTACTATGCCGAATATTATGGGTAAGAATTAATAGTTTTTCTGTGTATAATATAAAATAATTAATTTAAATAATATATAATTTTTGTATAAAGATTCAAAAATATTATTAATATTATTACTCAGTAGGAATATACAATTAAAGAAAATAAATCATTTCTTTATAGAAATGTAAAATGTTCAATCTTTATAAATAATGTTTTTAGCTAGATTTAATGTTTTAATTTGACTATTTTGTAATTACTTAATTAAATTTGTAAATAACTAACAACAAATTCACTGAAATGCAATTCAAAGTAAAAAGAAAATTTGATTTTAAATTTATGTATATATTCTTTAATATCTTTGAATATAATGCAATTAAAATTAAAAAAAATTACAAGCAATTTAAAAACTTCAAAATAATTCTTCGAGTTTCCATAATTATAAGAATTTTTTACTTGATAAAATAATGTAGACTTTGATGTAAAGTAACGTTGATTCGGAAGATTGATATTGATTTTACTTCTTTTATAAATTCTTACTAATAATTCATAATACAAATGATATCACTTACTTTGATAGGTCCGAATAGTCTAATAATATATAACTACTAATTTATCCATAAGATATTTACTGATCTCTGGCTATTTTAATAATAATAATTTTATATATTTTTTATTTTCATGGTTTAATTAACATTATAATAATTACTATGTACATGATAAAAATAAAGTTAAATTGCATAATTATGTCACACTTAAGTAACACACAAGTAAAAATCAATTTATTTTTTACAAACATATGACATTTTTTTTAATTTTACAAATTTATTTTTACAATTTCTATTTTTGTTGGCGATTCTTCTTTTTTTCTTAATCCTCTAACTTTTTGCAGGAGAGGATTTAAAAGACCATCATGGATCCAAGAAATTCCAAAACCTCATGAGTTTACTGACTCAGATTTGGATGAATTTTTAAAAATGTATTTTGTCCTGTCCGTTATGCTCGCTATACAGCAAAACAAATTTTATTAAATTCAACTGCAGTTTTAGACTACAAAAACGAGCATTGGTAAGATCGATGGAATAATAGAAATTAAAATTTTATTGAATTTCATTTAATAAATTTTAAATAATATTCCTGTTCTTGTAATCTAAGGTTAAAACTTCTTCATTTTTTTAACTAGGAAAGCTTTTTGCATTTAGAGGACATTAATATTGCTTAGAAAAAAGTATAATCTAGCAAGAGACCATTTGGAGAAAAATATCACTTGGTAAAATTTATTTTCAAGAATTTGATGGAATTTTATAGAAATTACTTTCGTTTTTCTAAATAGTAGGTACCTTTTTTGGGTTAAAAACTCTCTGACCAATTTCATTTTGATTCAGGAAGGCTGGGCATCAGTCGGAACTGAAAATTAGCTTTATCTTCAAAAAGTTGTTGTTTAATGAATTTTACTGCGTGAAAGAGTTGTTAGTTCTCTTGAAAAATACATTGAAAAATTATAAAAATATTAAAAAAGTTTTTCTTGACATTTTTCTCTATTTCTCGTTTTTTCAACTAATTTCGTCAAAATTCAGTAAAGAGCTAATTTTTAGAAAACTTTAGAGTGTTTTTGAATGTAATAAGCAAATAATTGTTAGAAAACGTGTAATTTATCAGAATCGTTTATATCTGAAACATATCTCTTTTTAGTTTTAATGCATTTTGTATGTATTTTATAACTTTTTTTATTAGAAAATTTAAATTAAGAAGTGGTTTTTTTGCTGAATAAGAATATTGTTAAAGTTAATTTCCCCAAATTTTGAAATATTAAGTTTCCCATTTCTCAGAGAAAACTATGTTAAGTCAAACTTTGTTGTTAAATAATAATTATTTAACATTTTATGTTTTTTCTTTGTATCTATTGAAAATATGTAATTTTTATCCAATCTTGACAAATAATAGCTAATTTTTCTCATTAAAACATTATTTACAATTTTAATTGTTGGATTTTGTTAAATAACATGTTGTTTAAGAATATGTATTATTAAATTTTATTTATTCAATTAATTTAAATAAAATATTCTAAAAAATCTAACCAATAAAAGTATAGAAAGTGTTTCAACAAGTAAAAAGATCTATTATTTGTCAAAATAGAATGAGATTTTAACTATAGACTTAGGGGAAAGTCGCGTAAGACGGGGCTCTATCCATATTTGGCAAAAAATTGTTTAGTTATTGAATTAAAAATGAAATCATAATGCACCTATATTTATATTTAACATTTCCTCTAAGTGATTGATAAAATGAAAACCTTTATACTTGCTTTGTTTAATTATATAAAGTAAATATTAATTCAATATTTGTAAGATTTTAAAATATTAGAGAATATTCTTTTAGATAAAATCAATACTTTCATTCCAAATGACATTTAATTTAGAAAATTTCCAGTTTGGAAACTAGTATGTATTTCATCTTTTGAAGTGCTAAAAATATTTTTTGCTCTTATTATTTATATTTTTTTAAAATGTACAAAAAAATGCTTCTAAATTAATTAGATACCTACATCTCGACTACATATCTATATACACAATTGTTTAATAAATGTCTTTATTTCAAAGATCAATAATTTAATATTTAATTGTTAAATAATTGTTATTTGACAACTAGCTCAACCTAATATTTTATAAAAAATGTACACTTGTATCTTCCAAAATTTGTTTAAATTAACTATAATAACATTTTTATTCGATGTGAAAAGAAAAGCCATTTTTTTAGTTTGAGGTTGTGTCAATGGAGAGACTTAAGCTAAAAATGTGATACGTTTGAGATATAAACGCTTCTGATAAATTACACGTTTTCTAACAATTATTTGCCTATTTGCATCCAAAAACACTGCAAAGTTTTCTGAAAATTAGCTTCTTCCCGAATTTTGACGAAATTTGTTGAAAAAACGTGAAATAGGGAAAAATATCGAGAAAAACTTTTTTTATATTTTTTGAAGAGGAACAACTGTTATTTAGGAAATTTTTTGATATCTAGTGTATTTTTTAAGAAAAATGAAATTCTCCTTAAAAAAAATAATAAATAATTTTTTTTTCTTTTATGAAAATCGGTAAAAAACTTCCGATCAGGGAAAAAAAACTCTCTTTGCCCAGGCGCATGCGAACGAAAACACGAAGTTTTCGTACATGTGTGGTAGAAAATAATTTTTATTATCACGACAATTTAAAAAAAAAATGTAAACCAAAAAATCTATGGGGTTTTTGAGTAACTGCAATTTAAATTTTTTTTAGTAAAACGGCCGCCATTTTGTTATTTTAGAACAATTTTATAATTTCTTAATGGATTTTTAAACAGGTCTAACAATTCTTTCAGGCCGTAAAAAGAGAATAACAAATCCCAATTATTTAAAAAGTTATTACACTTATAAGTGCTTTTTTCAAATTTTAAATAAAAAACGAGGGTCCCGACTTTAAAAATTAAAATCTTCATAACTCCATGAAAAAATTTTTTTAGCCAAACAAAAAAATACTTATCATCTTAAATTATTTGAAAAACAACTTTTTGGAGATAAAATTGATTTTGAGTTCCGACCATGCCCAACCTGCCGGAATTTAAATGAATTTGGTCTACTTACTTTCAAGTTAGGAAAAAATTGTTAATAGCTTTTATTAAATTTTTTAGAAAATAGTTCTGTTCTTTTAGCTTATAGGTATTTTCCGTGAGTTAAAAAGACTTTTTATTATACCTGAAATCAGTGAACATCTATTTATTTTCAAAGTTGTGAAAAAATGTTTCAGAATTCGTATCACATTTTTTAAAAATTTCTAGATAATGAGTACATTTTATGGGTCGATGTATTACATAAAAATATCACGTGGCATTTATCTAAATAAATCTATTCATTTGTAACGGTAGAACCTCACACTATGTTTTGTGCCTTCAAATAATTTTGCGAATTTCAGAAATAATTGATTGAATTTTTTAAAGATCAAGATTGGAAATAATTGAGCCCGTATCATTTTGACACAAAATTTTTTGTAGTACATGTTACATTGTTCAACCTATGAAAATGTTATATTGTACTCCTACTAAAATCAAAGATTTTTCAGTTTTAGTTATTCAATAATTGAATTTTCTGGGTTAATTGAGTCTTTTAATATTAATTTAATGTATTGAAATATATTATTTAATAAATAAGACTTAAAAATCTTTGATCTCAGTAGGAGTATAATATAACACTTTCGTAGGATGAAGAATATAAAATTTACTATAAAAAATATTGTGTCAAAATCCCGTGTGGAAAAATCCCAAGTTGGCCCTAATACAACAAGGTTTCTGGCGGGGTACTGGTAGGGCCAATTTGTGTATTGTTAGCCCAACCAGGATAATGTCGGATTCTGGTTGGGCCATTTTTTTATTCAAGAGCCTAAGCAATAAATGATAAGACCCTTTACAGAATTAAACAGATTATCTAAAACTTTTCTAAATCCAAATTACCCAGGCGAACAGGGACGATGATTTGAGGCTTTATAAAGCTTGACTGAGGACTGGTCAATATTGACTGAGGATTGGTGAGTCGGAGGAAGCAAGACTCGCCCAAGCTAGAATGTAACAGCGATTCAAGCCTGACGCTCCAAGCTTGGTTGAGGATTGGAGTCCAAGACTGAATCAATGTTCGGAAGTCCGATTATAGCTTCGTCAAGCCTGATTCCACTGTCACTTACAGAATACAGAACGTTAAATAATTATTAATATAATAATATTGTTGCTGTATTATGTTGTTAATAATGATAATTCATATAATTATAATAATAATATTATATTATTATATTATTTATAATTATAAATACAATAATAATATTATTATTATCATTATTTTTAATTACTGTACTGCTGCAGATTATCATAAAATTAATAAAACAAAAAAAATTTTAAACATTTTTGAATGTTCATCTATAATTATTTAAATTGATATTTTTCAGATTGTTTTTTTTTTTTTATAATTTAAGATTAATTGCACATTTGAACACTTAATTATTATCGACCTAAGACTAATTAACAATTTTAATACAAATAAACACTTAACCTATGAAATAAAATTTCGCACGCTCAAGGGGGGATCGAACCCACGGCCCTATAGACGAATTCGCTCGCGGTAAGCGCACACTAGTACCACTCGGCTACGACGGGTACTCTAGAGTCAATAGAAATAACTTTGTGAGGTTCAGACCTGAATTATATGCTATTTACATTTTAATACTTCTGGAACATATTAATTATCAAAAATAAATGAATACAATTTATTTATTCTTTGTATATACTGATATACAGTTTATACAATCCAATCTCCTAACTTATTAATATTTTATAAATAAATATTCTTATACAATATTAGCAAAATATGTAAACAAAATTAACTGATAATGATTAATTATTATTTAATTATTTATAACTTTAATTTAATATTATTAGTTAAAAATTAAATATTATTTAAATAAATAGAATTTATTGGGACGGTATTTATTGGCCACAATTAAACGGCATACAGGTAAACTGTATACACTAAACTGGCCACCGTAAAACTGTATACGAACTAATATTAGAAATTTTAAATTATTAAACTGCATACGGTGAAAGTGAATACCATTAAACTGCATACGGGAGAACTGTATACAAGAGATTTTTAATTTAATGTTTATAATTTTAATTTAAAAACTGCATACAAGGATTCTTGAAATTAAATTAATAAAATATTATTACGAAAAACTGAATACGGTTAAGGATGATTGACCCATATCAAAAAAAAAAAAGTTAGTGACATCGAGTGTTTTAGAACATTAATAAAGAGTAATCTTAAAAGGTTAGGTATTCGTTTTTCTTAAAGAAGGAACAATTTTTACTATTACCCAAAAAAATTTATAATTATAAAATATATATATTATATATTTTAAACAATTAGTAAAATAAATTAGCTTATGGCTGTTACTATACACCAACTTAACAAAATAAAATAATGATATTTTAACCGCAGTATTTCTTGCTCCACACGGAAAAAAATTTAATTGTAATGATTACTATAGTCTATAGTACAGCTCGGATATGTGACCACTTTTTGCGATGAATACAAAAAATGTGTTAATGATTAAAAAGTTGAGCAGGAGCAATTACTATAGTAGTTTGTAAGGAGTACATGCACTGCAGTATTCGAGATAAAATTGAGTTTTTGGAATCATTACATTTCTAAATGTATAGATTAAAAGAAAAACTGTACTTGTTCACATATAAAATAGTTATGATTACAGTAGTCTATAGTAAAAACGAATTGTGCTACAGGGCGACGGAAATTAAAGTTTTGTTAATACTGATTCCTATTTACTTTGTTATGATTACTGTAGTCGTTTGTAAAGGCTCCTGAAATATATATATCACACTCCGCTCAACGCCGATGGTTACCGATGACTAACGAAGATAACCGAATCTTTAATTCGTCAGTCTTCAACACATTATTTACTTTGCAAAGCTTTTCATTATTTTCGTATAATAGATTTAAAGTTTTAAATTGAAAGAAACAATTAACAAAAAGTAAAAAAAAATTATAAATAAAAATAAAAATTTTAATATTTTTATAGAATATTATCTATAATACATATTCGACGTTATTCTGTTCGTCTATGTTCGCATTATTGAAGTTATTTTTTTTTATAATTTTGTTTTTTTTCAGTCCATCTGTTCGGACTTGCAAAGTTTGACTTTTTCCTTGAATTTCATTCTTTATATCGATGATTTAAAAATTATTTTGCAATTTAAATTTTTAGTAAAAAGAGTTTTTTTAAAAAAAATAAATATGTTTGTTATTTGATTAAGATATTAATTATATTAGAATAATATACATTTAGAAGGGATTAAAAATTAAATTAATGATTATTTTGACCAATAAAACGTAGAATTGATTAAAAATTGGATTGTTTGAAACTTAAATTGAATAAAATTTAAATAAATTGAAAAAATAAATTCGAATTGTAATATATTGAAATTTGTAAAATTTAAAAGTAAAAACAAATCGAATTTGGAAAAATTAAATTTTAAATTGATTAAAATTTAAATAAATTAACAAATTAAAAGAATTAAGTTTAGAAGCGATTAAAAATTTAATTCATGATTGTTTTGCATTTGCCCAATAAAAAATTAGGATTGATTAAAAGTAGGGTCATTTAAAATTTAAGTCTAATTAATTTTGGATAAATTTCCATTTTAAAAGATTGAAATTTGCATAATTTAAAATTCGAATAAAAATAAATTTGGATAAATTCAATTTTGAATCAATTAAAATTTACATCGATTAAAATTTGAACAAATTTACTATTTAAACGAATGAAATTTGCATAAGCGATTAAAAATTTAATTAATTAATGTGAATAATTAGTAAAAATTAGGATTAATTGAAAGTTTGATTGTTTTAAACTTAAACCGAATGCCATTTGGGCACATTATAAATTCAATATATTAAAAAAAGAAATTAAAATTTTAATAGATATTTTTTTTAAATTTAATTTGGATGGATTGACAATTTAACTTACGATTGTTTTGACCAATATAATTTTTAATTGATTAAATATAAGATCGCTTGAAAAGTATATCGAATGAAATTTGGACAAACTGAAATATGCATAGAAAAGAATTCGAATAATTGAATTTTTGATTGTATGTATTGAAAGTTAAGCAGTTAAAGATTTAAGATACTTACAAACAACAATTAATAAAAGTTTTACTTTAACTGATAATATAAGAGATAAGTTATAAATATATTATAGAATAAATTTCCATGAATAGGAAAAAAGAATAGTTTTAATTTTTAAAGTTTCGAAAAACAGCTTTCCTAAAGTCTTAAATCCAGAAAAGTGAAATTAAAAAATTTAAATTAAATTTTTATAAATAAAGTTAATTGTTCTGTCTCTCAAAATATTTATTTCTTTTTAATTAAAAAAGAATAAGCATTAAACGTGTTTTATTCATATTTTAGTAATATATTTAAAATATTTTTAAACGTTTAATAATTTTTTCAAACATAATATCTAAAAATTTGAAGAAAATTTTCGGTTTTTACTGTTAGAAAATATGCTTTATGTCAAATTATATTTTAAAAAGTGTTTAATATACTTATTTCAGTAAGTAAATTTAATTAAAGAAATTTTTTTTTACTTTTTCATAGTTAGAATAGTGTATAAAATAGACCTTAAAATATTTAAGGATAAAAATAAATTATTACTATTATAGCTTAAAAAAATATGGTAATAATTTTTTAATATTTCAAAATTTAGTGTTTCTCGAAAGTGGAAAACTTTTATACTAGTTAGTATATAAGAAGACTAAAATTCATGGTAAACATGTTAAAAGCGATAGATAATGCGTGATGTGTCGTTTAGGTTTTAAATCGTATTTAAGTTAGGTATAGATATATAAGCGAAATTATGTATAATTAGGGTATAATACAGTTGTCTAGAGTAACAATGTAATTAAGTTTGAAGTTGGGAGTCTTGTAAAGAGTGAATTAATTTGTGTATAGTAGTCGAACTAAATAAAAAAGTTTTTATTATTTTTATTAGATAAAAATGTGCTTTTTCCGTTTACAACAGTCTTTGAGAATCAAAACTATATCGCTACCTTAGCCAGTACAAAGTACTATAGTAAAATAAGAAGGCCGCTTTAGGTCATCTTATTTTACTTTAGTGCTACTGTACTGACTACGGTTGTATGCAGTAAATGTGAAATAGAACTTTTTGACTTCCTTTTAACGTAGACTATAGTAATCACTAACATTTGTTTTGTATTCATTTCAAATAAATTCGTAATAAGTACATTTACCTTGTGGAATGATAACAAAAAAAGCTTTTTAATCATTACAAAAAGTGGTCACATATCCGAGCAGTACTATTCAACTATTGTAATCATTACAATTAAATTTTTTTCCGTGCAGAATAGATTTTTTTATGAACAGTAAATATAAAATTGCAAGAAATATTGTTCTACGAAAAAAAAGAAACTTAAATATTTTTAAATAATTTCTTTTCTAATATAAATAATCAAAAAAAGGTACTACAACGCAGCATTTTTTGTTTCTTGAGTGGCAAACCTGACTGCTAACAACAGAAATTACAGGCATAAGTGCGATTGGTCGAAATACGCGCGTTGATTTGAAATGTTTTTAAATATTCATTTTAAACGTATCTAAAGATGTATTTATGCATTATTTGTATAAAATATATTTCATGAAGTTTATTTTTTTCTTAAAATATATTTATTTAAGCATAATATGTTGATAAAAAATAATTTATTTCTAAAAAAAATTCAAATAACGCGCGCATTTTGAAAGCATGCGTACTTGATAGCTTTAGTGACGTATGTAAACAAATATGATGACTTGCACTGTAAGGTTATGCCTGAAACATCAGCTTTGTACGCTTTATAATATCGATAATATCATTATATCAAGGTTGTCAAATCTCTACATTAAGATTTGCAAATTCATCAAGTTAATTATTATTTTTCAACTTCAATGACATTTTTCTCAAAAACTAGGCTCAGAATTGCATTGAAATTTACCACAGTTCAACTTTCAATATTAAACAATGACATACTAAAATTGCACAAAAATCTGCTCATTTTTCTCGTTAAAATTAAGAAAATTGCACAACGGGATGTGACAAATCTTCCAACTACCATTGAACGCCGTGTATATATTAATATTAATATCTTTTAAACCAGGCTCAGAATCTCTATGAAACTTTACAGGCATATTTCTGTAATTATTATTAGTTAATTCTCAAAGTTTGAACAAATTCTGCTCATTTTGAAAATGAGGTCAATCATCCTTAAAGTGTATAATATTAAACTGCGTACGGGAGAACTGTATACAAAAGATTTTTGAATTAAAATTTATTAAATTTTAATTTAAAAACTGTATACAGTTAAAATGTATTCCATTAAACTGCATACCGGAGAACTGTATACAAGAGATTTTTAAATTAAAGTTTTTAATTTTAATTTAAAAACTGCATACGATTAAAATGCATACCGTTAAACTGTATACAGAAAAACTGCATACAAGCATTTTTAAAATTAAATTAATAAAATATTATTAAGAAAAACTGTATACGGTTAAAGTGTATACTATTAAACTGCACACGGAAGAACTGTATACAAGAGATTTTTAAATTAAAATTTATAATTTTAATTTAAAAACTGCATACGATTAAAATGTATACCGTTAAACTGTACACAGAAAAACTGCATAGAAGCTTTTTTAAATTAAATTAATAAAATATTATTACGAAAAACTGAATACGATTAAAATGTATACTTTAAAACTGTATACGAGAGAACTGTATATGGTTAAAATGAATGTCGTTAAACTTCATACGGGAGAACTGTAAACAAGATATTTTATAATATGACATTTTAATTAAAAAACTGCGTATGATAATAATATATACGGCAAATAAAAAAATTTTAATGTCAAAAAACTAAAAAACCATGAATTTTTGTGCTAATTTTAGGTTAATTATATACTTTCAACCGATTTGCTTTGAAATAAGGAATATGAGTTTTTTATTCTTCTAGCTGCATTTTCAACGTGAAAAATCTTTTTTTTTTGCAAAAAGCGATACTTTTCGATGAAAAAAGGTGATTATATATATTTATTTTATTCACTGGCAAAGGTATTGGATTGAATTTCAATCGGTTTAAATAAGTTTTAATCAGTATTCTTCCTGGGCATTCCGAAATTTGTTTCCGAGCCAATCAGTTTCTATACGAATCTAAAAATAGATATAATAAAATAAATATATATAATCACCTTTTTTCATCGAAAAGTATCGCTTTTTGCAAAAAAAAAAAAAAGATTTTTCAAGTTGAAAATGCAGCTAGAAGAATAAAAAACTCATATTCCTTATCTCAAAGCAAATCGGTTGAAAGTATATAATTAACCTAAAATTAGCACAAAAATTCATGGTTTTTTAGTTTTTTGACATTAAAATTTTTTTAATTGCCGTATATATTATTATCATACGCAGTTTTTTAATTCAAATGTCATATTATAAAATATCTTGTTTACAGTTCTCCCGTATGAAGTTTAACGACATTCATTTTAACCGTATACAGTTCTCTCGTATACAGTTTTAAAGTATACATTTTAATCGTATTCAGTTTTTCGTAATAATATTTTATTAATTTAATTTAAAAAAGCTGGTATGCAGTTTTTCTGTGTACAGTTTAACGGTATACATTTTAATCGTATGCAGTTTTTAAATTAATATTATAAATTTTAATTTATAAATCTCTTGTATACAGTTCTCCCATGTGCAGTTTATTGGAATACAATTCAACCGTATACAGTTTTTAAATTTTAATTTAAAAATCTTTTGTATACAGTTCTCCCGTATGCAGTTTAATAGTATACACTTTAACCGTATACAGTTTTTCTTAATAATATTTTATTAGTTTAATTTTAAAAATGCTTGTATGCAGTTTTTCTGTATACAGTTTAACGGTATGCATTTTAATCGTATGCAGTTTTTTAATTAAAATTGAAAACATTAATTTAAAAATCTCTTGTATACAGTTCTCCCGTATGCAGTTTAATGGAATACATTTTAACTGTATACAGTTTTTAAATTAAAATTTAATAAATTTTAATTAAAAAATCTTTTGTATACAGTTCTCCCGTATGCAGTTTAATATTATACACTTTAACCGTATACAGTTTTTCGTAATAATATTTTATTAATTTAATTTTAAGAATGCTTGTATGCAGTTTTTCTGTATACAGTTTAACGGTGTGCATTTTAATCGTATGCAGTTTTTAAATTAAAATTATAAACATTAAATTAAAAATCTCTTGTATACAGTTCTCCCGTATGCAGTTTAATGGTATTCACTTTTACCGTATGCAGTTTAATAATTTAAAATTTCTAATATTAGTTCGTATACAGTTTTACGGTGGCCAGTTTAGTGTATACAGTTTACCTGTATGCAGTTTAATTGTGGCCAATAAATACCTCCCCAATTTATTTATCCTTTGTATTTACTGACATACAGTTTATACAATCCAATCTTGATCCTAACTTATTAATATTTTATAAATTAATATTTTTATACAATATTTGCAAAATATGTAAACAAAATTAACTAATAATAATTTATTATTATTATTTATAACTTTAATTTAATAATATTATTTAAATAATTAATTTCAATAATATATAATTCAAAAGTAAATTATAAAAATTATTTATATATAATGTATTGAAGGGCACTTTTATTTAAATAAAGAAATTTATTCAATTTGTGTAATTAAAGTTTTTTAGAAATGAATGATTCTACAAAATTACGCAATCGAGCACGTAGTCATATCTTCAATATTTTTCAAATTTGAAATTTGTCTTTAAATTGTTTCGTTTGGTTATATAATTCTTTAAAATTTTTTTTTTAAAAGAAGAAAATAATTTTTTACAAATTTAAGTTACTTGTAATATATCTTACAATTGAGTAAAATTACATAATTTTGGTTTGTTTATTTATAGTTTATTTATACAAAATTAATATTAAATATTAATAAAACTGCAGCAGTTGTAATATTTATATTTATTATTTAATTAACATCACTTTTTATATGTATATACTTTAATATATAAAAAAATATATAATATGATAAGTTGAGCAATTGTGTCTTAGTTGATTCAAGCTTGAATCTAGATTGGATGTTCAAGCTTCGCGCATGAGGATTCAAGCAGTCTTGAATCAAGCATGGAACGAGCATTGGTGTCCAATCTTGAACCAATATTGAACGACAGTGATTTAAAGACTGTTCCCAGTCTCGGTTACCCACTCTGGGTGTCAAAGCTAGAATCAAGCCTCCACCCAGCGTCAGCATTGGTTTCTCGCGCCTGCACTGAAAAAAATATTTCCGTGGAACTGCAATAATTATGGGCAGATTGGCAATATTTTATTGCTGTTTTGGGAACTGCCATACGTATTTGTGTTTTAGCCATACGACTGTGTGAAACCACGTGTGACATTGTAAGGTTAGGTAAAATTGACAGTGGCGCACCGATGCATTATGTCAAACCCCTACATAACCTGTCAACCATAGTCATATGTCTAATCTGATCAGAGTATTTTTTTCAGTGTGGGTAGTGAAAAGCCTGTCCCTAATTTAATTTATTAAAAATTTCTAAAAATTTAGTCGAATGTTAAGGAGGATAGTTGAAAATCACTAATCGTCGGTACAAGTTTGAAATTTGCAGTAAAAATAAATACAATGTTAATGCACATTATTGTGAAAGCTGAGATAATTTTATCGTACAGTTTCTGAGATCTTCTCTTACAAAATTCCCTATTTTTCTTAATATATTGCATTTTTCTAATTGCCGACGTGAAAAAAAATTGTCAACTTGAAATATATGACTTACTATAACTTTTGATGTACAATTAGGTTTTAATTCGAAATCAAAGCAAAAATAATTTAATCTGTAAGGATTATATTTCACTTGAATGACTATAGAATGTACCGTTTAGATACTGAGTATTATTTATTAAAAAATTAAAATGTTAAAAAAAATTTTTTCTGAAAAAAAAAACATAAAATAAGCGACTAAAAAAGTTCAATACCGCGAAGATTCAAATAAAACAACAAATTTTAAAACTGATTTTTTGTCGTAAAAATTATATAATAATTATAAATTACTTATTAATTTGAGAAAATAGTGTTATAATTTTATTCAATAATAAATAATATTGAATATTAGAAATAATCACTAGTTTATAATAATATTTCTTGTTGAATATATCACATGTTTCTTAAAAACAAATTTCATAAGCCTCCCTTGGTCGTCCGCGTTTAAGCGCAGCTCTAAGGTTGAAGGCACCATACACGAACACAATATACTTTATGGCTAAGGGTTCGAGTCTTCGACCAGGTAGAATTGAAAGGACATAACTTTGCAGACAAATTATAGTTTTTTTTTAAATTTTCAAAAGTTACTTCAAATTGGTATAAATTATAATAATTTTTACAATTATAAGAACAATTTTAGCTGAATTAATTATTATTATATCAGTGAAGGACAATTGTAGATAAGTCAGGCTTCGTCAGGGCTTCTTGGTCATAAACTGGTTGACCGAGCGTGATGCGCCCAGCTAAATCCAGACTAGGTAGCCCGATCAGTTCCCAGCTTAAAATCGGGTTTTCCAGCCAGGGACTGACCAAAACCAGAATTCAGTTTCTGCACGGGATGATACGGGCCCAAATAATTGTTAGAGATATGATAAACCTTATTAAACTGCAAAAACTGCTGTCTTCTAAGTGTCTTATTTTAAGGCATTTTGGTGTTAAGACGCAATTAATGTCTTAAAATGAGACATTTTTTGCGTCTTAAATACAAAAAATACATCAAAATGTTTTATAATAAGACACTTAGAAGATAACAGTTTTTGCAGTGTAGGGTTTCTGGAGGTACCTAACATTAGGAATTTTTCAAAAGACAAAGTTTAAAAAATTTGTCTACGTGGAGTTCTAAGCTTAAAATTTAAAAAAAAAAAAATTTTTTTTTTCCTAACTTTGTTTTAATTTTAAAAAAGAATAGATTTATTCAAGAGAATGACCCACAATATTTTCAGGGGATAAAAAAGTTTTCGGCTCGGAAAAAGTACTAATTGTTTAGAAAAAGGAAAAGAAATTTTAAAAACCTCAATATATAAATCCTCTAACTATTTTTACCACTTTGAAAATCCGTAAATTCATTCAGAGGCATTACAAAAATACAAAATAATTTCTGGTTTAATTTCTGAAATTTGATATAAGTACCAAAAAAAGCGTTTTTACAATTTTGAAAATAGGAAAATTTATTAAGGAAGATGACCGACAATATTTTCAAAAAAAGAAAGTTTTCTAAGCTCACAAAAGTTACTCATTAGTTGAAAGAACGAAACTAAATTTTAAAAAATTTGATTTAACACTTCAAAATTTTTTTGTATAATTTTGAAAATGAATGATGACCTGCGATATTTTCATGTTATAAAAAATATTTTCGACACACAAAAGATGTCGATTATTTAAAAAAAGCTAACAAAATTTATAAAACTATAGGTCCAAAAATTTTCTAAATTAATATTACATTTATTCAGGAAGATGCCCTGTTATATTTTCAGGTGATGAAAGATTTTTCAACTAACAAACTTTACCTATTACTTGAAAAAACGAAAATAATTTTTAAAAAATGCGATAAAAACCGCATTTTAGAGTAGTTTTAGTCCATAAAAAGGCCGTAAAATTCATTAAACAACAACTTTTTGAAGATAAAGCTAATTTTCAGTTCCGCCTGATGCCCAGCCTTCCTGAATTGAAATGAAATTGGTCAGAGAGTTTTTAACCCAAAAAAGGTACCTACTATTTAGAAAAACGAAAGTAATTTCTATAAAATTCCATCAAATTCTTGAAAATAAATTTTACCAAGTGATATTTTTCTCCAAATGGTCTCTTGCTGGATTAAACTTTTTCCTAAGCAATATTAATGTCCTCTAAGTGCAAAAAGCTTTCCTAGTTAAAAAAATGAAGAAGTTTTAACCTTAGATTATAAGAACAGGAATATTATTTAAAATTTATTAAATGAAATTCAATAAAATTTAAATTTCTATTATTCCATCGATCTTACCAATGCTTGTTTTTGTAGTCTAAAACTGCAGTTGAATTTAATAAAATTTGTTTTGCTTTATAGCGAGCATAACGGACAGGACAAAATACTTTTTTAAAAATTCATCCAAATCTGAATCAGTAAATTCATGAGTTTTTGGAATTTCTTGGATCCATGATGGTCTTTTAAATCCTCTCCTGCAAAAAGTTAGAGGATTAAGAAAAAAAGAAGAATCGCCAACAAAAATAGAAATTGTAAAAATAAATTTGTAAAATTAAAAAAAATGTCATATGTTTGTAAAAAATAAATTGATTTTTACTTGTGTGTTACTTAAGTGTGATATAATTATGCAATTTAACTTTATTTTTATCATGTACATAGTAATTATTATAATGTAAATTAAACCATGAAAATAAAATATATATAAAATTATTATTATTAAAATAGCCAGTGATCAGTAAATATCTTATGGATAAATTAGTAGTTATATATTATTAGACTATTAGGACCTATCAAAGTAAGTGATATCATTTGTATTATAAATTATTAGTAAGAATTTATAAGAGAAGTAAAATCAATATCAATCTTCCAAATCAACGTTACTTTACATCAAAGTCTACATTATTTTATCAAGTAAAAAATTCTTCAGTGAATTTGTTGTTAGTTATTTACAAATTTAATTAAGTAATTACAAAATAGTCAAATTAAAACATTAAATCTAGCTAAAAACATTATTTATAAAGATTGAACATTTTACATTTCTATAAAGAAATGATTTATTTTCTTTAATTGTATATTCCTACTGAGTAATAATATTAATAATATTTTTTAACCTTTATACAAAAATTATATATTATTTAAATTAATTATTTTATATTATACACAGAAAAACTATTAATTCTTACCCATAATATTCGGCATAGTAATTTTCCGTTCAGCATCAAGAGATCGTCGAAAACAACCCGTTCTAGGTTTTATCAAATACTCACAATTTCAAAACAAACCTAACTTTAAATATACATGTTTTGCAAATGAACGTAAGAGCTGTCAAAATTATATTTCCACGTGTCTAGGGAAAAAAATTGAAGACTACAATGAACGTGAAAGCCAATGACAAAAACAAAATGAAAAACTATTTACGCAATCGACCCCCAGGCGCTGGTAAACTAACTAGGCATGGAGAATCAAATGGAAATACCTACTGAGAAAATGGACGTAAGCGAAGACCAAGTAGAGACTTTGTCAACTACGTCTGGCCAAGCTAATCTTCTGCCGAGTGTCCGGATTGGGAAACAAGAACGGTTTGGAGCAAACGTCGTCCAACAGTTGGGCGAAATCCCTGAGTTCTTCGAAACCATTAGGAAGGGCATAGGAAATAAGAAAAATATTAAGAAGGAAGTCCAAGAGGCAATCACAGCGCTCGAGGCAGCCTTTGAAGTAATCCGCAAAAATTTGCGGTTAATTGAAGCTCAGACCCTAACGTCTGCAAAGGTAACCTCGAGAAATGCGAGCTTGGAAAAGCCAGGCGACGATAAAAAGCGTCGCCGTTCGGAGGGCGGTAGCCCACCTTTGTCCCACGCAAGGGAAATTAAGCGAAGAGTACCGCAAACCAGGAGTGGGCTCCCCTCGGCGAAGACGAAAACGCCTGCAAAAACCGTCGGAGCAGCCAAAAATGCCGAGGGCGTTTAGACTGAGAGGACCTGTGCTCAGGTTCTTTCAGGCATAGAATCTGCTCCGGGCCCCTCTGGCATTCAGCCCCCACGACCTCCTGTTGGCAAAGATGAGGAAGGCTTCGAACTCTATAAAGACAAAAAAAAAGAGGCTCGCAAGCGTTATAGAGAAAATAAAAAGAAGCAAGCCGCGAAGGCTCGGAAAGAAAAACCTCCTCTTCCAAGGCTTAGGCAAACCGAGGCCGTCAGGATTTCGGCAAGGGATCCTAATTCCTATGCTGAAATCCTGAAGGACTTAAAGAAAACTTTAAAGCCAGAGGACTCAGGGGCAGAAGTTTTGAGGACACGGAGAACACTCAACAATGAGTTTCTCCTTGTCCTCAAAAAGGGAGGAAATACGTCCCAGTTTGCGGGAGCGTTGACTGAGGCACTTCAGGAGAAGGCCATTGCCTCACGATTCCGCGGATCAATGTTGGCATTGGTACGCCTACCTGAGTCAGAGTATAATACTCTGCTAAAGATGGAAAAAATCCGGGTTGGGAGGATTAACGACCCAATCCGTGAACACCTGGAAGCCGTCAGATGCCAAAGGTGTATGGCATACGGCCACCCGACCCACACCTGCAAAGGCCCCGACAGAATCAAAAACTGTCGGAGATGCGGCGGCGCGGGTCACCAGACCAAAACCTGCGAGGTTCAGGAGCCCAAGTGCATCACTTGCGGAGACTTGGGCAAAACTGAACTGAAGCACTGGGCCGGCAGCATATCCTGTCCGGTATATAACGCAGAAATGCAGAAACTTAAACAGGCAAAAGCCTAAAGTTTCTGCAGATCAATCTGCATAAGTGCAAGGAGGCCCAAGACCTCCTGATGCAGTCAGCCAGGGAGAAGAAGATCGATGTCTTGTTCTGCACTGAACAGAACAGAAAGAACGATCTCGCTTCCTGGTTTCAGGAAAAATCTGGAAGGGCAGCCATTCAGATCTGCAATTCTGAGTTACGGGCAGATAAGTTCCTGGAGACGAGCAGTGGATTTGTGTGGGTGGAAATGGCAGAAATACGTATGTATAGCTGTTATTTCTCACCCAACGATAAACTGACGGTCTTCGAAGATCAGATTATATGACCTCGAAATGAGCCTTAGAGAATCCAGGTTGGATACCCTCATTGCATGTGACTTTAATGCTAAGTCACCAGAATGGGGTGAGACAAGGCTCGATAAAAGAGGAATCTTGGTCGGAGAAATGATCTCCAGGAACAACCTGATGGTTGCAAACCAGGGGAGGTCTTGGACTTTCAGGAGAAACGGGCAGGGATCGATAACACAGCCCCACAAAAAAAAAGTTTCGTGTACAGCAGACCAGACTAGTCATTCCCTATGTATTTTGACGCGCTGAACACGAATCCGAAGTCAGTTTTTCTCCATCACGTCAGGATTTTTTCCTAACCTCAAAATCAATAAAATGACACTTTTTGTTCATTAGCATGTGAACCCGACTTAACATTAATACATGCCTAGGGCGAATAGAAAGCTTGGATTGTGACCTTTAAAACGCTTTTTTAAAAATTGTTCTACGATGATTTTTAACGAAGTTATGATGTTTTATTTAAAATCATTTTTTTCCATTACACCATACCACATCAATGATTGAAGTGTTATTTACATTTGGAAAAAATTTAAATTTTAATAAAACATCATAACTTCGTTAAAAATCATCGTACAACAGTTTTTAGTAAAGTGTTTTAAAGGTCACAATCTAAGCTTTCTATTCGCCCTAGGCATGTATTAATGTTAAGTCGGGTTCACATGCTAATGAACAAAAAGTGTCATTTTATTGATTTTGAGGTTAGGAAAAAATCCTGACGTGATGGAGCAAAACTGACTTCGGATTCGTGTTCAGCGCGTCAAAATACATAGGGAATGACTAGTCTGGTCTGCTGTACACGAAACTTTTTTTTTGTGGGCCTGTGTAATTGATCTAACGATCACATCGACCCTTCTGATTAAAAGTATTAAAGGTTGGCGCGTCCTGGACGATTGTACTCACAGTGACCACCAGTATATTGAGTTTTTAGTCTCAAAGAGAGACACACTGAGGGCCAGGAACCACGGAGTTCTCCGTGAGAAAGGCCCAAAGTGGAACATTAAAAAACTCGATAAGCTGAAGTTTGGCCGGTCCCTAGAAGAATCCCGCCTCATTGAAGAGCTAAGATGGGTGCAGAGGCCAAACACTCTGGACGGGGAGGTGCGGACGGCGAAAAATATTATTGTCACCGCATGCGATGCGTCTATGCCGCGTCGTAGAAGCGCAACCCAAAGAAGAAGAAACGTATACTGGTGGTCAGAGGAATTGGCCTCTTTGCGAAAGGCATGCCTCAAAGCAAGAAGGAGATTTGACCGTTCTAACGGAGATCCTTTGCTTAAAGAGGTATATACAGAGGCCAAGAGAATCCTCAGGAAGGAGATACGCGCTGCCAAAAGGAACAGCTGGAAAGACCTAATCGGAACAGTCGAAAATGATCCATGGGGTCTGGCTTATAAAATCGTTAACAAGAATTTGTTAACGAGGCAAAAGACCTCCGGTCTAGACAATCCCGATTGGGTCCGGCAAATCATAAAGGCTTTGTTTCCTCCAGCAGAACCATGGCCTAGGATGGACTGGAGTAACTGTCATGTCGGTGAGGAAGAACTCTTCACTCTTACAGAATTACAAAAAGCAGGCAGTAGGTTAAAGCCAGGCAAAGCGCCGGGATTAGATGGGATAAGCAAAGAGATCCTTAAAGAAGTGATCGTTGCTTCACCCCAGATTCTCCTAGACTGCCATAACAACTGCTTAAAAAGAGGAGAGTTCTTCCGCGACTAGAAAAGACAGAGGCTAGTCCTCCTAAGGAAAGAAGACAAACCTTTAGATAAAGTCTCATCCTACAGGCCTATTTGCCTGTTAGATACGATGGGCAAACTTCTAGAGGACATGGTTCTGCAGAGAATGCAGTCTCACTTGACCGGAGAGAACAGTCTATCTGATAACCAATTTGGTTTCCGTAAAGGCCTGTCCACAGTAGACGCCATTCAGAAGGCGGTGGACTTAGCCAGAGAAGGAAAAATCAAATTGGGACCAGGGAAGAAAAAGGGTTTCTGCGCGTTGGTAACTATTGACATACGCAACGCGTTTAATACGGCGCGATGGAAAGATCTCATCGGGTCGATGAGAAACAAAGGAATACCGCCCTACCTGTTGCGGATAATGAACAATTATCTTAGCGACAGGTGGGTAATATACGAGGGTGACACCTGCACTTTGAAGGAAGAGATGCAAAGAGGTGCCCCTCAAGACTCGAGGATAGGGCCATTCGTATGGAACGTCTTTTATGATGACTTCTTGCGAATGGGTCTACCTGAAGGCGCGGTGATCATCGGCTTCGCGGACGACGCGTTGATCGTGTGCACTGCCGAATCAGCAGAAGCGCTGGGCATATTAGTGAACGAATGTCTGAGACGGGCAAAGCGCTGGCTGGAGGACAGAGGCCTTCAAATGGCTCTGGAAAAAACCGAAGCGCTGCTAGTCACAGACAGACCTGGTTATATAGCCCCTGGTATTCAGATAGACAGATTCGAGGTCCCGTGGAGGAGAGATATTAAGTACCTTGGTGTGGAGCTGGACAAGTTCCTGAACTTTAAACACCATATTGCAGTAGCATGTCAGAAGGCCGAACAATGTGCGGCAAAATTAGCATGTTTAATGCCAAACATTAGAGGGCCTTCTGAACCAAAGAGAAGACTTGTGGCGAGTGTTGCCCTTTCAAAGCTGCTTTACGCAGCACTAGTGTGGGCTCCTATCCTGCGAGACGATAGAAGTAAAACCATCTGCAAAAGGATACTGTCCGCGCAAAGAAATGTTACGAAACGTATCATTTCGGCCTAATGATAAAATTCGCCGAGATGCGAGAAGCAGACTCGTCGACAGATGGCAAGAAAGATGGAGCGGGGAGGAGACAGGCCGATGGACGTATCGGCTGATACCAACACTCGCCACATGGTTAAATAGGAAGCACGGAGTAGTTTCGTACTATTTGACCCAAGCTCTCACTGGGCATGGGTGTTTTGGCTCCTATCTGGAGCGGTTCAAGAAAGCAGACAGCTCGGAGTGTGTGTACTGCAAGTTCCCAGTGGACGACTCAGAGCACACAATCTTCAGTTGTACGCGTTGGGACGCGCAGAGGCAGGTCATGTTCGCCGGTGTAAACCATCGAGTTACACCGGAGAACATGATCCTGCTTATGACTCGTTCGGTTGAGGATTGGCGGACCATCGAGACCTTCATACATTACCTTATGAGGGTCAAAGATCTCGATGGTCGCCGAAGAAGGTAGGTCCCTGTAGTGCGGGCTACAGGGTACCTGATCGCAGGTTTTCACATCCTTCGCAAAAAAAAAAAAATGTTTATGCCAGGAAAAATATTTTTCTCATTTCAAAAATTCGTGCCGCAAAGGTAATTATTCAAGGTTAATTATTTAAGTTTATATTACGACCTATGTATTGCAGTCATCGAAATCTTAATCCTAATTGTAAAATTTAAGGAAAATAATTGCATGTTAGAAAATGTTAAAATAATGGCAACATAAACATTGAAAAATTAATCGTTTCTAGTCATTTATAACAAATAATTGAAAAATTTGATGAAGTTTGCAATTCAACCAAACTTAATATTCTAGATACATCCCTGAGGTACTAAAAAAGCACCAGGAAGCAGACAGCTCGGATATCAGGCTCCATATTGAGCTAAAGTCGAGCGAAACTGCATGAACTGAAAGACAGCAGGTAAGGGAGCGCATCCAGGCCAAGACAATGAGAAGTCTGGTCCTGGAGTGCAAGAGGAAGAGAGAGATGGAGGATCGCTCACCTCCAAAAAGTGAGCCTAAGAAAAAGAAAGCTGAGCTTTTTGACGATAAGGCAAAGGCAAAAGGAAGCAAAGAAAGAACTGTGGCGAATCAACAGTTGCCCAGGATCGTTGTTCTCAAGAAAGAGGTAGATCCTGGCTCCTGCCAGGCGACTGTTGTGAGCGCAAGGCCCACAAAGGAAGGAAACCTCCTCTTAAAACTAGGAGTTCACTGCCAAGGTCTCCGAGGCAGTGAGCGGAATCGGTACCGTCAGGCGAACGGGAGTAGCCTTAAGGTCCCTAAAAAAGGGTGTGTTTTTAGCGGGTCGGCAGAACATCGCCACCCACGCATAACCCTGTAGTACGGGCTACAGGGTAGCTGGCAGCAGGTTTTCACATCCTACGCAAAAAAAAAATTGTAAAATTTAAAGAAAATAATTGCATGTTAGAAAATGTTAAAATAATGGCAACATAAACATTGAAAAATTAATCGTTTCTAGTCATTTATAACAATTAATTGAATAATTTGATGAAGTTTGCAATTCAACCAAACTTAATATCGTAGATAATTATAACTTTAATTTTATGCGATTAAAATTGCTGCTGACTTTAAGAAATAAACAAATAACTAAAGTGAATGAAATGCTTCAAAAGAGCACAAATTGTTTAATTTTATATTTAGCAAAGAAAAATAATAACGAACATAAGTAAGGAATTATTGAAAATTATTTCTATTATTTAAAATTTCTAACAATTCAAGTTTTTAACTTTCCAATTTAAGATAGTTCCAAACCTTAACAATTTCAACGAAATGTTGACACAAATTTAAGCAATTCAACCAAAATAGAAATTTAGTGAATTATATAATAACAAACTTGTGTACAAATATCAATAATTTGCATAATAAGTAGGAAATTATTTGAAATAACAACATTTTGAAGTTTTGAGAAATTATAAAATAAATTAATCCCTTCCGAAGAGTAAGGCCTCTTAAAATTATTGTAAGAACTAACAAGAGACTAGTTAATACTGTTCAATCATAAATCAAATACTTTCAAAATATCACTTCAACTATCGCGCTTATTATAGGTACAATAAAAATAATGCGTATTTATCACTAGTTTATTATAAAAACTGAGTGAGAAGATAGAATAGCATAAAAGAGAATAATATTAAAACTATATTAGAATGCATGTGCAGAGAGAGAGAAAGAGAGAGAGAGAGAGAGAGAGAGAGACTATGAGATAGAAGAAGAGTCTATGAGTTAGAAAGAGAGTAGAGACAGAATGTGAGTTAGAAAGAGAGGGTGGAGTGTCTGTTAGAAAGAGAGGATGGAGCTAGTTAGAAAGAGTAAGAGGGTACATCCTGTTATACTGATAATGTAAATTAAATTAAAATTAATTTAATTTTTTATTCTGTTTTAAAGTTTTTTATACTGTTTTAAAGTATTTCATGTTTAATGTTTTAATGTTAATAAATAACACAGCCCCACAAAAAAAAAAAAGTGTCATGTACTTTCGACCGGAATACCCTAGCCCTATGTATTTTGACGCGCTGAACACGAATCCGAAGTCAGTTTTGCTTCATCACGTCAGGATTTTTTCCTAACCTTAAAATCAATAAAATGACACTTTTTGTTCATTAGCATGTGAACCCGGCTTAACATTAATACATGCCTTGGGCGAATAGAAAGCTTGGATTGTGACCTTTAAATCGCTTTTTTAAAAATTGTTCTACGATGATTTTTAACGAAGTTATGATGTTTTATTTAAAATATAAATTTTTTCCAAATGTAAATAACACTTCAATTATTGATGTGGTATGGCGTAATGGAAAAAAATGATTTTAAATAAAACATCATAACTTCGTTAAAAATAATCGTAGAACAATTTTTAAAAAAGCGTTTTAAAGGTCACAATCCAAGCTTTCTATTCGCCCTAGGCATGTATTAATGTTAAGTCGGGTTCACATGCTAATGAACAAAAAGTGTCATTTTATTGATTTTGAGGTTAGAAAAAAATCCTGACGTGATGGAGCAAAATGGACTTCGGATTCGTGTTCAGCGCGTCAAAATACATAGGGCTAAGGTATTCCGGTCAAAAGTACATGACACTTTTTTTTTTTTGTGGGGCTGTGTAATAAATAATATTAAAGTAATTTATATATTTATTTATTTATATACCAGATTACGGGCAAGGCCCTTTGATTACAACTAAAAGTTACAAACAAAAACTATACCTTAAAATCAGATAACAAATATTACACTAGGAAGTCGGCTTAATCAGAGTTTAACAAAAGTCTACGCAATAATGTAGTGAATTTCGAAACATTACTTTCAAAAAATTCAATGTCATCAGTTAATTTGTTAGCTTCTTCACTTAGTCTAACAATTAAGGAGTGAGAACCGTAATTAGTCTTGTATGAATCCACTATCAAAACTTGTGGAGCACGTAATTTCATCAAAGGCAATAGCGCAGGACACGGTATTAAACCATGAATCATCTTTTAAAAAAAGAGCATATCAGTGTAAAAAATTCTTGAAGTGACCAATGGTACACCCAGTGCAACTCTTAATGTGCTGTAATCATAGGTATATATATCAAAAGTAAATTTAACTGTCTCGCGGCAAAACAAAAAAATCTGTTCTGTACTCTTTCGATCTTAATTATGTTAAAAGTATAATAAGGCAATAAGGTATAATAAGGTGATGGTTAATAAAGTTAAAAGTAATTTATAATATTTTATTAATTATAATTATTTTATTATAATTAATAAAATATTATTAGAATCAATTTTGTTTAATAATAAAAATGTTTCATAGTAATGATTAATTTAAAAAATTTTGTTTTCTGTTACAGAATTCAAGTAGTGGAAGGTGAATTTTACGTCAAATTGACTGACAAAATGAAAGTACCAATTGCATGGGCCCACAGTGGTCTGAAACCCGATTCTAGCTGGACAAAACTATTCACTCAAGAACGCTTTGATACAATTTTACGCCACTTTGTTTCTAGCAGTTTTTGAGGCCACTGATTACAAATATGAAGTCAGATTTCAAAAATTCAAAATGGCGGATCTAATATGGCGGACCAAAAAATTACGAAATCATTGTATTTTACTAAAACATGGTATTTTAAGGTGTTTGAGGTCGCTGATTAAGAATCTGTAGTTAGATTTTACAAATTCAAAATGGCGGATTCAATATGGCTGACCTAAAAATAAAAAAATTGGTTTATTTTAGTATAACGAGAAATTTAAGGGTATTTGAGGTCGCTGATTACGAATCTCAAGTCAGATTTCAAAAATTCAAAATGACGGATCCAATATGGCGGACAAAAAAATTACGAAATCATCACGCAGAAAAATCGAGAATTCAAGAATTATATTCAAGCCTAAATTAATTGCAGTAAATAGTTGGTTAACTATACTCAGTACTGTTATACTAGAATGATTCCTGTTATACTGGACTGAGTCCTAGTAGTGGAGCAATTCATTTCCATCACAACGTTCCCGAAATCATACATGTGCGGACTAGGAGTAAGTCCCAAACTTTTCACCTTTAAGCGCAAGTGGTATATAATTCAGTGCTTTTTAACTGTAATGAGTTCCAAATATACAGCACTGTTTTGCTGTAATTCGTGATGGAAATGAATTGCTACGCTAATAGGACTCAGTACCGTTTTTTTAAACTCGATTGTTCTCCGTGATTGTATTTTAGTTAAACATGGTATTTTAAGGTTTTTGGGGTCTCTGATTACGAATCTGCTGTTAGATTTTAAAAATTCAAAATGACGGATGCAATATGGATGACCCAAATATTACAAAATTATTGTAATATAACATGGTATTTAAATGTTTTTAAGGTTGCTGATTACGAATCTGAAGTCACATTTCAAAAATTAAAATGCTGGATCCAATTTGGTGGACTGACAAATAAAAAAATTAGTGTATTTTAATGAAACTTGGTATCTTTAGATTCGTAATCAGCGACCTCAAAAACCTTTATATACAATGTTGTACTAAAATAAACCAATTTTGTAATATTTGAATCATCCATATTGAATTCGTCATTTTGAATTTTTAAAATCTAATAACAGATGATCGTAATCAGCGACCCCAAAAATCTTAAAATACCATGTTTTATTTAAAAACAATGATTTTTTCATTTTTTCGTCCGCCATATTGGATCCACCATTTTGAATTTTTGAAATCTGACTTAAGATTCGTAATCAGCGACCTCGAATACCCTTAAATTTCACGTTATATTAAAAAAAAACAATTTTTTTATTTTTGGTCAGCCATATTGAATCCGCCATTTTGAATTTGTAAAATCTAACTACAGATTCTTAATCAGCGACCTCAAAAACCTTAAAATACCATGTTTTAGTAAAATACATGGATTTCGTAATTTTTTGGTCCGCCATATTGGATCCGCCATTTTGAATTTTTGAAATCTGACTTGAGATTCGTAATCAGCGGCCTCAAAACTGCTAGAAATAAAATAGCATCAAAGCCTCTTTATTCAAATATTTTTGTCCTTTTAGAATCGGGTTTTATGGCCCGCTTTAAACACAAAAATATCGAAAAGTGGCAAAAAGTGGCAAAAAGTGTTAATGGTTACGGAAACTTTAGGTCATAATTCACATTCTCCCATGAATAACTTTTTAAAAAAATTTGAATAATTTTACTTTTTCTATTTTGAAATTTGTATTATACAAGTAGCAGACAAACTTACTTTTGTCGTCGGTTTTTAAATATAAACATTAAAAATAAAATAATTTATCTAACACTATCTTGTAGTGTGTAAATCAAACTATAGAATTCATATAGGATTGTTTAAAATTTGATGATTTAATAGGTCACGAGCTGCGTTTAAATAAAGCTATGATTTTTAGAGCAAAATCAATTGTGCGTGAGTTTACGCAAGTACACTGAGAAAATGAGACATGACTGAGTACTGTCCGGACAGGAGTGGTTCCTGTCCAAATAAAAAATTTTAATTAGACAGCACTCATTGCTTTCTGGACATGAACCATTCCTGTCTGGAAAGGACTCAGTAATGTCTTGGACATTAATGAAATAGACAGTAGTGAACCCTGTCTAGACAGGAATGGTTAATGTCCAGACCTGAATGATAACTTTCCGGTGGTGAATTTAAAAGAAGGTTATAAAATGTAATAGACGTCATTCAAAAAAATGTACATTTGGACAAAACTACACTGAGAGACTGAAGATTTGAATATTTATAAAACTTGTTGAAATTTTATTATGTTAGGTTAGAGGTTAGGGAAAAACGTACTTTTTCTTAATATTTCAAATGGGTCAATCCACTGACTTTTGTCTGTAAGCTGTTGCGGCAATATTTTTAATAATTCTAATTTTAAAATATGTGAAACGCCAACATTTTCTGAATTCAGTAAGCATATTAAAATGGTATAAATTTTCTTTCTTTTCGTGTTATTATTAATCAAAAAATGAAGGTTCACAAGCATATTTGTAACCTCAAATCTGGTTTTTTTTTTAAAGATGTTATAATTCTTAGAGTAATTAATATAATATTTAACAGGCGAACGCTCCGTTTGTATACTAATTTAATTTAAATGGAACAATGTGAAATTGCTGTGTTTACTTAAAATATAAAAATTAACCTTTTTGAGTAAGAAATTAAAAATTTTTAATATTTCCTAAACGAGGCAAAACACGTTCGTCAAACTTTATAGGCAAGTAGATTATATTAATATTAAATTATATTCAGAACCTCAAATTTGTAGGAGGTTCCATAAAAAAGTAATAAGCTTCGAAAAATAGTGAAACTTTATACATGTATAAATATTTTAAATCAGAGTATCACTTTAAAATAATAAAATGTTATAATAAACCCATCTTTTCTGTGTTCAGAATTAAATAATTTATATTTCTAATAAGTTCTGATAAATATTATATTAATTACTCTAAGAATTAGAACATTTTTAAAAAAAGCATCAGTTTTAAGGTTACAAATATGCTTGTGAACCTTCATTTTTTGATTAATAATAACACGAAAAGAAAGAAAATTTATACCATTTTAATATGCTTACTGAATTCAGAAAATGTTGGCGTTTCACATATTTTAAAATTAGAATTATTAAAAATATTGCCGCAACAGCTTACAGACAAAAGTCAGTGGATTGACCCATTTGAAATATTAAGAAAAAGTACGTTTTTCCCTAACCTCTAACCTAACATAATAAAATTTCAACAAGTTTTATAAATATTCAAATCTTCAGTCTCTCAGTGTAGTTTTGTCCAAATGTACATTTTTTGTATGACGTCTATTATAACCTTCTTTTAAATTCACCACCGGAGAGTTATCATTCAGGTCTAGACATTAACCATTCCTGTCTAGACAGGGTTCACTACTGTCTATTTCATTAATGTCCAAGACATTACTGAGTCCTTTCCAGACAGGAATGGTTCATGTCCAGAAAGCAATGAGTGCTGTCTAATTAAAATTTTTTATTTGGACAGGAACCACTCCTGTCCGGACAGTACTCAGTCATGTCTCATTTTCTCAGTGTACAAGCATTAATACAGCAATATAAATTTTTTTTTAGTGATTGAATCATACAAAAACGGATGCTCTAGATATTATAAAACATAAAAATACTAAAAAAAATTTTTTTAAAGACATCGATTTTCCGACTTTTGTCCACCTAGAATCAGGTTTCAGACCACTGTGGGGCCTTAAAAAACGACAATGTTGCTGTAAAAAATTATTTGGAAGATGCTGGGACGATGTACCAGCTGACCAAAGTGGAGTTTGATAAATCTTCTCTTTCCACTAAAAATTCATTTAAACCATTCGTAAACATAAATGGAATTATATGTGAAGTAATGGAATACAATGATGGACATCTGTTTAAAATCACTAAAAGATTATAGTATTTTATCTTATTCTTTAAAAATTATGATTTTTTAATGTTTTAATGCAATTATTTTTTAAATATGATTACACATACACAAACATATACACCCACATTCACACATAATGATAAACACACACATGTAATTTTGATAAAAGTTTTTTAATAAAATTAAAATTATATTGTATGTTGTGCATTTTTATTATCCCTTCTATTTGCTTGAAAGTGTGAATGAAAAAGGAATGACAACAAAGAGAGGTTAAAAAGAGAGGTTAAATGTTTAAAAAAGAAATAAGACATAGAAAGAAAGAAAGATTTGAGACTATATGCTAGAGAGTGTGTATGCAACTGAGTGAGAGGATAGAATAGCATAAAAGAGTATAAAATTGAAACTATATTGGAATGCATGTGCAGAGAGAGAGAGAGAGAGAGAGAGAGAGAGAGACTATGAGATAGAAGAAGGGTCTATGTGTTAGAAAGAGAGTACAGAGCCTGTGAGTTAGAAAGAGAAAATGGAGTGTCTATTAAAAAGAGAGGATGGAGCGAATTAAACTGATAATGTAAATTGAATTGAAAATCAGTTTTCAATTAATTAATTTTAATATCAATTAATTTTAATGGTAATTAATTTTAATAGCAATTAATTTTAATGGTAATTAATTTTAATAGTAATTTAATTCATTTAATTGCACAGCCACACAAAAAAAATAATGTTCCCTGACCTAGGTAAGTGACACACATTTTTCTATGTATTTTGATGCTCTGAATCCGAATCCGTCATCAGAATTGGTCCATCAGATCAAGTTTTGACCCTAACCTCAAAATTAATAAAATGACACTTTTTGAACATTAGAATTTGAACTCGACTTAACTTTTATACATGCCTAGGACCAATAGAAAGCTTGAATTATTACCTTTAAAATGCCTTTTTAGAAATTGTTCTGCGATGATTTTTAACGAAGTTATGTTGTTTTACTTAAAATATGACTTTTTTCCATATGTTAAAAACACATCAATTATTGATGTGTTATTGTCTAATGGAAAAAAATGATTTTAAGTAAAACATCATAACTTCGTTAAAAATCATCGTAGAACAATTTCTAAAAAGGCATTTTAAAGGTAATAATTCAAGCTTTCTATTGGTCCTAGGCATGTATTAAAGTTAAGTCGAGTTCAAATTCTAATGTTCAAAAAGTGTCATTTTATTAATTTTGAGGTTAGGGTCAAAACTTGATCTGATGGACCAATTCTGATGACGGATTCGGATTCAGCGCATCAAAATACATAGAAAAATGTGTGTCTGTTACCCAGGTCAGGGAACTTTATTTTTTTGTGTGTGGCTGTGTTATTGAGTAATATTTCCAAATATAAATTTTAAAAAGTTTTTTCAAAATCATTTTTTAATATCATTTTTTCTAAAAGATAATAAATAAAATTTTAAAGAGTTTAATTATAAATCATCTTATTCTAAATAAGAATAGGATAATAATGAGATGAATTTTTTTTTAATTATGTTTATTTTTAAATTGTGAGTAAAACTGTAATTACAATAATTATAAATTTGCAATAATTATAAAACAATAATAAAGTAGAAAATCTATAAAATTGTAAAAATATATGAAATTGTAAAATCAATAAAATTCTAAAATCAATAAAAATTCTAAAATTAATAAAATTCTAAAAATGATAATATTTTTAACATAGTCTTGTTCAATCTTTACTTTTATCGCTTCAAAATCTATTATCACATCATCATCATCATCATCATCATCAACAATATCACCATTTTTTAAATTTGTTCGTTCATATTTTTTCTTTTTTACACTTAGATCCAGTGGAATTTCTTCTTTTTTAACACCTTTCTTTAATATTTTTTCAATATTTGAGTCCATTTGTTTTTGTAATGTTGGTTCCAAAAGAATTCTTCCTTCGCAGTGTGGTACATTAATGAATAAATAAGAATCCCAATTCTTGATTACCCTCACTAATTGTTCTAAATATATAATGTACAGTTCCTCTGAAGTGTAATCATAAAAAAATTTGTAATCGTTGATTGCAATTGTTACAATCATTATGGATCTTAAATGTTGAAAGGTTAAGGGGTTCTGTACCCATTCAGTATGAAGACAAGCAGAAAGTGTAAAATTAAAGTTCTCATGTCGACTCTAGAAAAGAAATATCATTTTTAAGCAACATATTTTTTTTTAAAAAATTATGCTTTAATAAAGAATCAAAAATTTAAACATTTTAAGGAATCATTTATTTTGTTACTTTTTAAAAATTAGAGAAACATGTATTTATTCTCACCATTATATTATGCACTGTAAAGCCAGATCTTTTTATTTTTAATCCATTAGGTGTATATTGAATTTCACACTTTATTTCACCAAAATTCATATGGAAATTTGAAGCTGGATGTACAGATTTCCTCAATCTTGCGTATTTCATAGAACCTATTGCATGGATGCATGCTTTCCTCACCACTTGGTATTCACATTTTTAACTACATGAAAGGCGCTTCAATATCCAAATTTATTCTAGTGTATTCTGTCATTATAGCAAACTGAAAAAAATTTAATAATTAATATATTAAAAGTAGTAAATAAAAAACTTTAGGAGAATCTACTTCAAATTTAAAAAATAATAAAAATGAAACAAATATTTTTAAAATTAAGTAATAATGAAAATAATAATAAATAATAAATAAATAAAATAATAAACAAATAAAAAATACTAATATTAATAATAAATCAAAATAATAAATAAATAGTAAATAAATAAAATGATATATAAATTAATAATAAAATGATAATAAATAAATAATAAATAAATAAAATAATAAATAAATAAAAAATACTAATATTAATAATAAATAATAAATAATAAATAAAAATAATAAATAAATGATAAATAAATAAAATGATATATAAATTGATAATAAAATGATAATAAATAACTAAAAATACTAATATTAATAATAAATAATGATAAATAATAAATTAATTTAATAGTAATAAATAAATAAGAAAATACTAATAAATAATAAATAATAAAATATTAAAGAATAAAAATTGTTTTAATATTGTTCTTTTACTCACTTTTAATTTTCAAAAATCCTTAATTAATTGTAACTGAACTTGCTGCTAACTTGTCAGAATGAAGACTGATTTTTTCTTACACCCTTTTTGCATATGATAGCTATAGTTTGGCAAAAATATTGAGACAAAGACAAGAGATAATGAGTTAGAAGGAGAAGCTAAATGCAGAACATCATTCATGATGTGAGATGATAAAAATCATGATTATGAGAAGAGGAAAAAAGATTTAGTTTTCATTAATATTTTTATTAAATTTTTGTTAATAAACTTATTTTTTAAATAAAATTATTTTTTTGTTCATTTGAAAAAGATTTTATATAATAATTACCATTTAATTTTTAAATTATAGATCGATTTTATTACAACGTACAAATGATAATCATAATAATAGAGATCAACACAAAAATCTTTATATTTAACTTGTACAGTTTTCGATATAGGTAAACTGGCAAACTTGTATAAGTGATTATGGCAATATGGCCGTCGTGTAGAGTTGAGTTTTCGGTCTCGTGCCTTTTTCTGAGTTCTTGAGTGGTGTTGACTCGTTCGAGGATTTTTGAGTGTGCTCATTTATTCTTTGGTGAACGGTATATAAGGGTAACACTTAATTTTTTCTGTTTGACCGTTTTAAGGTGCTTTTTATCCTTTCAATTGTATTGACTGGATTTCTGACTACGTAAGTTATCATTTTAAGTAAACTTTTGACTGAGTTGTGGTGCTATTTTCGGCTTTCATATAATTATTTAAGGATAAATAATCCTGTGCTTTATTTCGTGCATTTTTCAACATGAACTATCGGAGACCGTTCTTGTAATTTATGTTTTAAATTATTATGATCATTTCCACGTGGCAAAGTGTAGTTGAACTTTTTAAAGTGATTGTACAGTATTCGAAAAGTTAAAGGGTTACATCTAGTTAGAAACCCTAAAAAATGAGGTTTTTTCAAAAAAACTTCGAACTTACAAACCGAGTTCCAGACTATTGCAGTAATGCCGGATCGGACCAAATACCAGCAGACAGTTTTTCGACGTGTTAAAAAAGGAATTGAAGAGAGGAAAAACTAAGAGAAAGTGTCTTCAGCCAACAGTGCAATAAACTGCGGTCCAGTTTATCTTCATTTAGTCTTTTTTATCAGAATGCAAGAGGAATAAATTCGAAATTAGATTTATTCAAGTTTTTCCCCTATATTATGTTATATAGTTTCATTGCTGTGACCGAGACCTGGATGAAACCTCAAGTCTTTTCTAACGAAATTTTTGATTCGAATAATTTTAGTGTGCACAGAAGGGATAGTTTGGATAGGAGAGGTGGAGGGGTAATGATTGCCGTCAGTAATATTTTTCAGGTATTGTCTATTGATTTTAATTTTATTTTTGAGTTAAAATTAGGAATTGATATCGTTGGAGTTATGGTCATGAAACATACTATTAAGTTTATTATTGTGACAGTGTATATTTCCCCCGACATTAGTCGTGACAATTTTAGATCCTTCTTTGATTCACTTCAGAATTTCACGCTATTAAATGAACATCCTGTAGCATTAATTGGCGATTTCAATTGCCCTCAATATCTGAATTTTACTAACTTCTTTATTTATGACTTAAAATCTTCTTGTCTTGACATTTTTATAAAATTTTTAAATTTGAAACAATATAACAATGTTCTTAACAACCTTATAGACTACTTGATTTAGGGTTTTCCAATCTTAAGGTTTCAACGAATAGAGCAATCCACCCTATCGTCCCTGAGGATTCCTACCATCCAGCTCTTGATATTTTAATTTATTATGTTTCACCACATAAATATGCTCTATCAGGTTTCGGCCACATTTTAAACAATAACTCGAGAGCGAATGTTAACGATTACTATTTATCTTTTGACTTTAATTTCAATAAGGCTAACTTTCAGGGTTTATATGTGTATTTAACTACGATTGATTGGTCCTTTTTGGATGATTATACGAATTCTAATTTGGCATGTAATGAATTTTATCGAATCCTTTACAACATCTTTTCACAATTTGTTCCACGACGATCGATATGCACACTTAAGCGGCGATATCCACCATAGTTTATAGCTGATATAATTAATGATATAAATTTTAAAAAAAACCCTTTTAAAAAGAAAAAAAGAAAATCCACAACCTTATGATGATCAGATTAAAGTGATTTCTACTAACATTAAAAAAAGTGTTAAGAAGTGATACCGAGATTATTCAAGATCGGTTGAAGCTAATTTACATGCCGATCCAAGATCATTTTGGAGATATATAAATAGTAATAAGTCAAATTATTCTTTGCCTAATGTGATGTCATTTGAGGGTAGGATTTTGGATGAACCTCAGTTAATAGTTGACGCGTTTAAAAAGTTATTTGCTGAGTGCTTCAATAAATTTTCAAATTCAATTAGTCAACCATCGTGCGACTTTTCCGAATTTTTATGCAATAAAGAATTTTTATTATCTGAAGATTTGGTTTTTAAGAGTGCAAGGTCGTTGAAAGCTGCTTCCACGGCTGGTCCCGATCGCATTCCAAAATTTATAATCAGGGATTGTGCATCTGCTTTTGCCCTTCCTTTAACATCTATATTTAACTTATCTCTCAAAACTGGCGAGTTTCCTGTTATGTGGAAATCTGCCAAGATTTTGCCTGTTTTTAAAAAGGGTGATAAGAATGACATATCAAATTACAGACCTGTTGCTTTAATTCAGAATTTTCCAAAAGTTTTTGAGAAGGCGATATCTAACACTATTAATTCAGTTTTAAGTAAACTTGTAGTAAACGAACAACATGGATGTATAAAAAGTAGATCCATCCTAACTAATTTAGTTTTTTTTACGCAAACCATAAACGAAGCATTACAAAAAGGGTTGTAAGTTGACGTTGCCTTCTTCGATTTTTCTAAGACTTTTGATTCGATCGACCATGCAATCTTGAGGCAAAAATTGTCAAGGGTTGATTTACCATCTAATCTTTGCATTTTAATTTTGAATTACTTGCATGATAGGTCGCACAGGGTTTTATATTGGATCATTTTCGTCCAAAAGTTTTAATCCAAATAGGGGAGTTCCTCAGGGATCTTCACTAGGATCACCTCTTTTTTCTATTTTTATAAATGACATCACTGAGGGTATTAAATCTTTTGTTTTGATCTTTGCGGACGACGTAAAGGTTTTTAGAATTATTCAGACTATCAGTGACATGACAGTACTCCAGAATGATCTAGATCTGATCTACTCGTGGTCAGACTTGAATAATTTGCCGTTAAATTGATCAAAATGTCATATTTTAACGTTTATGAGAAGTAGAACGCCTTTCATATGTAATTATGTTCTGAACGGCTTAGTGTTAGAAAGAGTATATTCTACCTGCAACCTAGGAATCATTTTCGATGATAGGTTAAACTTCAACGAGCAAATCTCAAAAATAGTCGTATCAGCGTCGAGAACTTTGGGTTTTCTCTTCAGAACTTCAAAAAATTTTTCACAGCCAAATACTCTAAAACTTTTATATTTTGCTCTTATTCGATCTAAATTGGAATTTGCTTCCATCATATGGAATGCAAATTTTACTTGTCAAAGTAACATGTTAGAACAAGTCCAGAAGAGGTTCTTGAAGTTCCTCGATTTCAAAACGAATGGTATTTACTCACCCCGTGGCTGTGATTACGTCGAGCTTTGTAAAAAATTTAATCTCAGATTATTACCGCAAAGAAGGATTTTCTCGGCTTGCCTTTTTTAATTTAAAATTTTATCTTCGCAAATCTCGGCACCTGATATTTGGTATAAGGTTGAATTTCGAATTCCTAGAGCTTCCTCTCGTCATGCTGAACCATTTTTGTCACCCATAATTAAAAGGGATTTTGGGAAGGTTGCACCATTATTTTTTGCGTGTTACAATATTAATTTAATGTTTGCCGAAATGAACCCTGATCTAAATTTATTTTTTTCTTCAAATACCGAATTCATAAAATGTTTGAACGCGTATCTGAATTCACAAATGTAATTAATTACTATTAAGGTTTATGTATATGAAGTTGCCCATTTATGGCCATTTTAGGCCGCGGGCACTGGTGTTATAAATAAATAAATAAATAAATAAATAAGTGACCTATGTGCAATCCTTCAAGATTTTTCAATTTTTTTAAAAACTCAAAGTTTTTGATTTCACATCTCCCAATATTTAATTTCTTTAAATTGGGAGGAAAAGTTACATCTTGAGGAATAGTATTACAGCTATGAATATGTAATTCTTGAAGATTAATTAATCTGTTTATATTAGAAAAATTTTTAACTTTATAACAATGCAATCGTTTTAGGCATAGTGTTAGACACGATAACATATGTATAGAAAGACTATCAACTAGCGGTACATTAAATTCTTCAAGATTATTTAATTCTTTTAAAAAACTATAATTTAATATAAGAAGACGTCTACAATCAAAAATCTGCATAGATTTTGGGCATCTAAGACCCATACCATATATGTATATGAGGTATTATTTGTAAGCTTTGTAAATTCGCAAACTCGCATAGTTGACAGTTTCCCAAAATGTTACTTTTTTTCACAATAGATAATTTTTTTAAAGAGCGTGGTAATCTATTAATGTTTCCTTCAATATAAGAAATTTGTAATTCTTCAAGTTGAGTTAAATGTTCAAATTTTTGCGTTGGATTATAAAAACTTGATGTAACTGCATATCTTGCCACATAAGATAAATTTTTTAATGAATCTGGGAATTCTATATTATCATATCGCTGCACTACTCGATGTATATGCAATTTTTGAAGATTAATAAACTGTGAGAGATAATGTGAATTAATATGCTCACAATGTTTGCAATTAATAACCTCCAACGAACGAGGTATTAACAATTTTTTCCAAAAGTCAGTTATTCTCAAGTTACCAACAATTGAAAAAAGAGGTTATTTTTATAAACAAATGATCATATCTTCCTTAAAAATTATCGTAGAGCAATTTCTAAAAAATCGTTTTAATGGTGACAAAAAATGCTTTCAAATGACATTTGTAGAATTACAATGTGATGATTTCTTCAAAAATTGTATCAATTTAAAATTTTTTAAAAAAAGTGAAAATTTTTTTTTTAATTTAAGCAATTAAACAATAAAATTTCTTTTTTTTTAACTTGGTTAGGTGTCGTTTCAAGTCAAATACTTAAACTTTAAAATAAATATTTGATGAAGGATTTATCTTTATTATTAATGAAGATACAAAACTTTTTGTAAAGCCCTTGCATGCCGTAGGGTTGGCAAATCCTTTTGAGCGGCACTGTATACTTTGCATTGATAAAAGAAATCGATCGATTATTTCCAAATACTTTAAATTTGTTAAGTTCTTTAAAAACGAATAATCAATTAGTCTACATTCAAAAATAATTTTTAAATTAGTTAAATTAGTCATGGTGCCTAAAAATCCATATTCTACACAATAATCTATTTCAACTTCCAAATTTCTTAAATTTTTAAAATTGTAGAAAAAATCATAATTAAGATTTGTTTTTTCTTCACTTAAAATTTTAGTCTCATGGAGTAGGCTTCTAAAAAAACGATTTGTAGCGCTTAATTTTGTTGTATTCCACACATACCTCAAAATATTCTTCCGAATCGGATATTCAGAAAATAAATATTCTAAATTCATCTTGGAATCTAAACAAAAATATATTTTTTAATTTCCAATTAAAGGTAATAGAATTCCGCTTAAAATTATAAAATGTACTTAACCTATTTTTAAAGAATTAAGAAAATCTTTACACTTTGAAAAATGTTGTAAAATTAACTTCAATCTTTAATCAATCTCCATTTTTTTAGTATAAATTTTTTCAGTCTCTGTTTTTTCACATACACTTAAATTTTTTAAATAATATCTTTAGTTAATTTTTTTAAACGATCGCGTATTTCACGTTGCTTTTTCCACAGCTTTTCAACTTTAGTCATTCTCCTCGAACTTCACAAGGTACTGATCAAATTCGCAATGACACTTTTTGCAGAACGAATTTTTAACACCCTACAATCTTTCTTAGCTGATCGGAGGAATTTTTAAACATATTTAGGTTCTCATGAGCATTAGATTGCATTCTTTCATTATCTAAATTATATTAAGAATAATTTCAGCTGGAAGTCATAAATCTTATTTAATATAAACATGTACCGGGATTTCATTCAAAACTTTTAATAACAGTTCAAACGATTTCTTTTCGGCTTTGATTTGTTTTATAGATATAAGATTAGGGTGTAATCAAATAGGATTGAGTTTGAAAGCAAGAGAGAGAGAGAGAGAGAGAGAGAGAGAGAGAGAGAGAGAGAGAGGATGAACACGTGCCTCGGAGAGCGATGTATGAGAGCCTATGAGAGAGAGCTTATGAGAGTGTTAGAGAGAGAGAGAGAGACCATGAGCACGTGCTGCGGAGAGCGATGTATGAGGGCCTATAAAAGAGCTTATGAGAGAGGTAGAAAGAGAGACTGAACGTATGGTGCAGAGAGTGGAGTACGAGTCTATGAGAAAGAAAGAGTCTATAGGATAGAAGGAGAAAGAGAGTCAACAATACTGACCTACACTAAAAAGCTTCGAAAACGTTTAAAATAGTCTTAGAATTAAAAAATGAATGAAAATTTATTTAATAATTTAATCATTTTAATAGAATCCTCATTTCAATTAATATTTTATCTTTTATAAAATATGGTAGGATAGTAATCAGAATTATACTTTTACATAACACTTGTTTATTTAAATATACCATGTACATTATTACAGTTTTTCTTTTACAACTAATTATTTTAAACCTTCCTGTTTATAATTCTAGTTCCAATAGTTATTTTTTTTTAGTGAAGGTGGAAGTTTTACATTTTGAGGTAAATCTTGATTCTTATGGATGTACAACTCCTTAAGATTAACTAACTTCAACAAACTTGATAAATTTTTAATTTTTGCACAATATAATCTTTTTGATGAAAGTGGTATACAATTTAATACACTATCTGGAAGATACATTTGAATTCTAAGCATGTGTAGTTCTTCTAAATTATTTAAATCTTTTAAAAAAGCATATGAATTGGTATAAAGTTGTTGAAAATTAAAATTTTTTAAGGAATCTGGACACTTCATATCTATAGTTATTATTTGTGGTAATGTTACTAAATTTTGTAAATTGATGAGTCTATATAATGATTGAGTACCATAAAGTGCGTGTGACTCTTTGATACATAATGTTTTTAAAGAGGGTGGGATTTGTAAGATCTCTCCTTTAATATGAGAAACTGTTAATTCTTCAAGTTGCTTCAAATGTCCAAAATGAAAAGTAGAATTATAATAATTTTCAGTATTATAATATGGTGTTGTATATTCCAATTTCTTTAAAGATTGTGGAAAAGTTGTCATGTCAAAGCCAGCATAGGAACGTTTAATTCTCAATTCAAGAAGGTTTTTGAGAGTACGCTGGCAAACTGTATTCATATTATCACAATTTTGACAATCAACTACTTCTAATGAATGAGGTAATCTAGCAAAATTTAACTTTGTGGTTGTAGATAAAAGAGTTACATCAGTTATTTTTAATTATTTTAGTCCTTTTGAATTTCTTAAAAATGTATAATTTATATTCAGAACTTCGAAATTAACATGTAAAATTGTAAGATTATTTAACCTACCTAAATACTGATAATTTATCATATCATCAATTATAAGTATTTCAAGTTCCTTTAAACATTCAAAATTTCTTATATAACTATATGACGAACATTTATTTACAATTGACAATGCTTTCGATTTATATAATAAATCTCTAAAAAAACGACTAGTACAACTTAATTTTGTGGTATCCCACACATACTTTAAAATATTCTTACGAATCGGATGTTGGGAATATAAATATTCTAAATCCATCATGTAATCAATGATACAACTTTAATATGTGAAACAGTTTATCAAGACTTTCAAGAAATATTTATACATTAAAATTAATATTTTGTATCCATTTTATCATATAAACTCATTTTTTTAAAATCTTTTACAACTTCTTTTACTTGTTCTTTATAGAGAATAGAACGTTTACTTCTTTAATATCATTAGATAGTCTATTCAAACGATCACGGATTTCATTTTGTTTGCTGGAACTAATACCCATTAAAAGAGGCGCGTGTCTTGCGAAATATAAGCTATAAATTTGTCAGTCATAAATTCCTTAGATACCTGGGTCGAAATAGGCGCGTGTCGAACCTTGCAAAAAAATTCTGCGCAGCTCTCTGTCCTCTGCCTAAATCCCTGATACCTGCGCAGAAATTCAAATCTCCCGCGCTCGCGCATGCGCAGATCGATTTTAGTGAGCCAGAACCCGCGTGCTTATCTACTCAGGGTGGAAATTTCCCGAACATAACACGTAGTTGGTGGCAGCGGTGGGATAAGCTACTTGCAGTTGCTACCACCCTTAAAATTTCCATGAGTTTTCTTGGCTAGTTTTTAAAAAAATTAAATTTTTAAAAGGGTGGAAAAATCCGAGCTTTAACTAGCTCAATTTTTCGCTTAAAGATGTTAGTCAATCGAATTAGCAAAATTTTGTCTTGTTCTTAGAGCTTGAATTATCTTTAAGTCAAATTTAGTTTGGAAAATACAGAGCTTTAACTAGCTCGATTTTCTTTTTTTTTAAGGAAAGTTGTTTGAGCTTTAATTAGCTCGACTTCAAATTTTTTTTTGGAAAGTTCCGACCATTGAGTAGCTCGACATGTCCCTTAAAGGAAAATTTGTTAGAGCTTTTGTTAGCTCAGCAAAATAGAGTTTTAATGGATTAGTAGAGAGGTCTCTTGGCAATTTAATCTGTCCAGTTCCTAGAGTAACATCAATCACTGAACATTTTTATAGGCTTACATTTGACAATAAAAATAGTAGTGATAACTGTACTGTATAGTTCCAACAATAGGGGCGTGGAAACATTAAATTAGACTCCACGAAAAGAAATTAACAGAAATTGCAAGGTAAGACGCGCGGGTAGGAAAATTCAATTGTTGCGAAATAAAATTAATCCTACTGAAAATCCAAAGCAACAAACTGCAGTAGTTCTTCAACCTAAACCGTTTTCACAACCGATTTTAAAAGGCAAGGAGTTAACAAACTTCGACGAATTCAAACAATTCTTTGACACTCTTTTAGATCAGGCCCAAAACCTTATCGATAACAAAAAAAAATAATCATATTCGTAATGTTCATTAGGAAAATTTATTTTTCCTTACGATTATAAAATTCTGCAAGTTACAAGTCCCAACAGTAATTAAGGGTACCTGCAGTAGGATATCTCTCTAAGCTCTTTAAGCTTGAATGGAATTTAAGTGGTCGAGTTCAGTGACACGACGCTGCTAACTCAGCAATAGTATTCTTGTCAGTATATTGCGACAGTTACTTATTCATCTTCCATGAATAATCTTTTTTTTATTACTCTTAAAAATCCTTTTAATAATTTGTGAGTGAATTTTAAAAATAAACTTTTGATTGCCTCTATTTAATTATCAATGAATATTTTTCTGTACTCTAACGAATAGACTTGTTGTTGTTTCAGGGTGAAAATTTCCTATAGTCTATTCTACACATACTTTTAGGGTTGGAAGAACCAAAGTGTAAAAACGCTGTTACGCCGTCCGGCAGCTGGTACCTCGCATTTGGTTTACCAACCGATGGGAGTTTTTCCAAAGAATTGACGATTGATAAGCCTAAGCGTCTACCGAGTACTGTTACGCCGACCGGCGGATGGTTCTCCACGTGGCGGCTTGTTAAAAGTATAATTCAACGCGATACGAATTCTTGAGACAATAACAGTGGTAAAATCGAATTTTTCCATTTCTTTGAAGCATTTTTTTTAATTGTTAATTATTTACTAGAATTTTCCTTAGCAGAAACAATAAGTTTTTATTTGTTAATTTTTTTTTCAAGAAAATGCATTGCCATGGCAAAGAAAAAGAACTCTAAAAATCGGGCTGGAAGATTAGCGTCAAGGCGGTATGAAAAGGGTGCAATTGATAGGAAAATTTTGGGAAACTTTAAGTGTAACGAGTTTTCTTCCGTTTTCCTAGATTAAAGATAAAAAGAGTCAAAATGTAAAATTCAGGCGTGTTTACCGAACCACCTCTCAAGTACAGTTTGCTTTCCGACGGCCGACGGAACATCGGCTCAAGAGAATACACAATTAGAATTTTACGTAGTTTTGAAATCTACTGCACTGTTACCAGGTGCAGTTAAGGGGTAAGGCCACTGTTGATGCTTCAAAAAATTAATTTTTATTATTGGCTAAAAAAATTCTTTGAACCTTCTAGAACACAGGGAAAAAAGTTTGGAACCTGATTTTGTTTCAGGATTAAACTTTTCGACAACTACTTTGGGTGCACGAAGCGCTTCGTGCAAAACATGCTTTGAGAGAATGTCTCCATTGCCGCCACCTTAAAATATTTTTCAATCTAAATTATTGATTTTGTTCACTTTAAGATATACCTAATAATATTCTATAATATTATTATTCTCTTACTTTTCTTTACACAAAAAAAATCGAAAAATGTACTAACAATTTTATCCGTCTTTGGTGGTGTAACACCAACGCGTTTTTCTCAAAACAAGGCTTTTGAAATTGGCAAGCAGTACAACTCAAACAATTTTTAATATTTTTAATCGGGTTTTTTCCTACACCTTAATAATAACACTTTAAAGAGAATGACGTACGAGATTTTCGATAACTTAATTTAAACAATTGTTATAAACAATTAAGTGCGGTTTTTTTGGTCCAAAAATGAGTTTTTTTTTTAAATGCTTCCAAATTTCACAAAAATCAATATTTTTTAAAATCCGTACGTCATTCTCTAGCTATTCTCATGTAGATTAAGAAAAAAAAATTTATTTTGTTCTGGATTAAATTTTGCACTCTGTGTGCTGCTTGCCGCGGAGCTCGTCCAAGAAAACAAGTATTACAAAAATGGCTCCAGTGCCGCCATTTTGAAATATTTTTTATTAAAAATTTGTAATTTTTTACTTCAATATGTAGATAATAACTTTTCAAATCATTATAATTGTATTCCCTTTCCTTCCATTGAAAAAAAAATCTTGAAAAAAACGTGTTTTTTCGCGTTTACAGTGGCCTTACCCCTTAAGAAAGTAACCTTTGAACGGTTAAGGGATATTCAGTTGAACTTAATTCAAGAAGCAATTTTGAGTTTAAGTATTTTAAAAGGCAAATCTTTGTTGAAAAGAATAGAAACAGTCTAAATTTCTTATAAAAATTAATTAAAAGATTAATTACAAATGGTTTAAATTGACATTTGACTTAATAAGAAAGTCGAGTGGTGGCGAAAAATCTGTTACTTTGTTTAACCCCTGTTTTCTCTTGATTTTAGTTAATAGTTTTAGTATTAAGAAATATCATATAAAATCAATTGTAAAAATGTCGACCACCGGTGAACAAACTCCCGGGAGCGATAACAGCGGAAATGAGAACCGTAGTAATATCGAGGGTATGCCGCCGCTTAACATCCCTAATTACCAGCAGTATTACTTAAATCAGAGCGCTGCCATGACCTCTATGGTCGACTGTATGGTGCTACAACAAGGCGCGCATCATATACCAACTTTCGACGGAAACCCCCCCCCCCCCCTTACGGGAGTTCCAACAAGACATTTCCAACGGTTCGGTTTATATGACGGACTCCACTGAACCTGAGTTTATAAAAATCGTACTTAGTAAACTAAAGGGCTCTACGCGTGAGAGTATTAGGGATAGGGTAATTCCGGGAGAGTTGGAACACCGCGAAAGAGTGTTGTTTGTAAAACCGAGGTTCGCGATAATATTTAAATATGAATGATTAAAGATTGTAAAGATTCGAAGATTTTTGCAAAAAAAAATGTTCTAAAATGACATAATGAAAGTGTATTTTTCATAACGCAGTCTTAAAAATGGCGTGATTCGGTTCTCTGTAGATAACCAGAAAGTTGCAGATTTAAAAACGATTCACTATGTGACGTCAGAGTGCAAACAAGTACAGTCCAAATTGCATGCCTCCCACTTTTCTACTTTTCTTGCACGCACTGTTTGACCAACAGAACAGAGTCGATGTCTTTAGCGTGAGAAGTACAGCTTCAAAATCTAACCTGACCGTATCACTAGCGCGGCGTGTTGACAAGTAAAAAAGTTTGAGAGATTCAATTTGGATTGTATTTCTGTACACTCTGACGTGACATAGTAAATCGTTCTTCATTCTGCAACTTTCTGGTTATCTATACAGAGAACCGAATCACGCCTTTTATGACTTTGTTATGAAAAGTATCGTTCGTAACTGCGTGAACAAAGCAGTCGTTTTGAAACTCGCGCAATTTTTGCAACTCGTTTCACTCGTTGCAAAAACATTGCTCTCGTTTCAGAAACGACTGCTTGTCACGCATGTTACGAAATATACTATTATTTATTATTTGGCTTCTACTAAAAAAGGTGTTCCATCTCTCCCCGACTTACCCTAAGTCTTTTGAACAGTTGAGCGAATTGGTAGCTCACCTAAGAAAACGTTTTTCTTCTCAGCGTAATTATTAATGGTATTTAGATGCCATTGCAACACGGCGTATGAAGCAAACGGAATCGGTCAGCGATTATAAGAAACGTCTTCAAGGGGTTATCAGCGGCGCTCGACACGCCTTTGAAGAAAAGTATCCAGGCAAGGTTACAGGGTCTAATGTCATGCTAAGCTATATCATGATGTTGCCTGTCAAGGACTTTGCCCTTGATGCTCTTATAAAAGGACTCCCTAACGAAATGTCCACTCACGTGGATACGCGATGCCCTCGAGATTTAAGCGAAGCCATGGAGTTTGCGCTTTACGCAGAGGATCGAGAATGTTATACGGATAATAATAGGCCCGCTTCTTATCGAATTTCCAAGAAGGTTGATGAAGAACCTTCACAAGGCAAGGCAAATAACTCTCCTGGGAAACAGGTTGACAATACGGAAAGAAGGAGGTCAGTGGAATACTCGGGTGGGGGAAATCAACTTCCGCTTCCTGGTCACCCTTCTTTTCCACCCACTCCATGTCTACCATATTACTATCCTTTTCCACCTTATCTCGGCTACCCTTATTAACCCCTTCACTCGTTCTTGCCACCCCCTAAAAAGGAACATACCCCTAGGGACCAAGGCAAACCATGGGGAAGCAATCGAGCGGATAATGCGGGTACAAAAACCCCTCCCCGGTCTATGTCACTGGGACCTAACCACCCTTTAAACTATCAACCGATTCGTCGTACGGACGCACCGACGGATCCGACCAATCTGGAGCGTCCAAAGACTGTACACTTTGCGCAAACGACAGTAGAGGCTTAAGGGCAGGAACCATGGCCTAGGACTCCCCAGTAGTGGAATTGAATTTGGAAATATTCCTAAACCCTAAGCCACAGTGGGGCCAAATGCCAAAAAGCTGGCCAAAATATCAAATCTATTTCCTATTTTCGGGTGGACAGGTATAAAGGGGTTTTTGAGGTCGCTGATTACGAATCTGAAGTCTGTTTCACAAAATTCAAAATGGCAGATCCAATGTGGCGGACGAAATACTAAAATTTTATGTTAATGTTCATGAAATTGCGTTTCAGGAGGTTTTTGAGGTCGCTGATTACGAATCTGAAGTCGGTTTCACCAAATTCAAAATGGCGGACGAAATACAAAAATTTTATTTTAATATCTATGAAATGGGGTTTCAGGAGGTTTTTGAGGTCGCTGATTACGAATCTGAAGTCTGTTTCACAAAATTCAAAATGTCGGATCCAATCTTGCTAAAATATTTAAAAAAATCCCTTTTCATAATCATGAATTTGTGTGTCAAGGGAGTTTTGAGGTCGTTTATCATGAATCTAATGTCTGTTTCACTTAATTAAAAAGGGTTATACGATATGGCGGTCAACCTACTAAAGTATGATTTACAAAATCTAAAATGGCTGGTATTAATATAAAAGTAAAGTTTAATTTTTTTGAAAGTCTAAATCTAATGTATTCTAATGATGCTTATTTCTAAACTAAAACATATTTGAAACTCTAAAATAGCAACTTTATTTCTTGTCAAAAACAAATATTTTAAAAAAAGACAAATTATTTGTTTACAAAATGTAAAAATTGTTAATCCCATTAAGGGGTTGCTGATAATGAATCTAAGGTCATATTGACAATATGGTAATTTACAGTTTTCGATTGTCAAAATGTAAATTTGACAATATATTCGTAGTCATCGACACTAAAAACCTTCTTGCTGCTATATGCATAAAAACAGTTGACTTGCCAGCTGTCAACTGTCAATTATAATATTTGAAATTATATTGGTACTCAGCAACCCCGAAAATGCTTGCACTGAAATTTTTATAAAGATTAATTGCTTTTCTGCAAAGTTGACAGTTGATTTGACAGCTGTCAACTATAAAATTATCAATTTGACAATAAATTCGTAATTAGCGACCTCGAAAATCCTTAGAATCGTTAGGCATTAGTTTATATTTACACCCAATTTTGCTCAGATGTGAAAAAATTAAGTGAAATTCGTAAATGTTTTCATAAATTTTGTCTAAAATACGCAAAAGCAGATTGAGGCAACTTTTTTTTACGAATTCTGTTAAAGAAATGTCTAATCTCTAATTTAAAAAAAAAAACTTTATCGGGCAACATCGGGCAATTAACTTTTTCCTTTAATTTATATTATTATTAAAAGTTATTTTTCTTTCTTTTTATTAAAAAATTTAGTTAATAATGATGGAATAAAATTTTTTTTTGGACTTACAATATCAAAATATAATGTACTTACTTCCACCTAAAGAATCTATTTTACTGATATTAATTTTAACTTTATGTTCTTTTTTAAATACACAATTACTAAAACACTTATTTTTTTAACAAAAGGAAGCGGATAGTATGCTTAAAAATGACAGTCTTCAACTTCTTAGTACGGGTCGAAAAAATACATTAGGGTTTTTTGACCAACAGCATTATAATCTTTGATCCTTCTTCAATCAAACTAGTTGGATACAATATCTGAAAATAAAACTTTATTTTTTGACTTTTGGCCAGCTTTTTGGAATTTGGTCCCACTGTGGGCTGGTAGGTTTGGCAGAAAATTAGATCTAGAGCATTCCAGGTCGTACTTTACCCCATCCTTGGGAGAAAGGTGGGCAGATCTCGAAACCTCTTACGGGAAGGAAGGAGAAACGAAGGTATATCATAATCATAAAATGCCATTTCCAGAAAGAAAATTTTTTTTTTGGGTGTTTGAAAATCACCTTGGTGTGGAATATCGCCGTAAGACCCCTAAAGGCGTCTCCACGGATTCGTTTTTGACGTTACGGCATGCTGTCGGATGCACAAAACCGGGCGGCGCCCAGTACCCCCTAACCTCGTGATCGTCCTTCTACCAGTCATAGCGATATTCTTGTACATAATTATTATTCTTTTAAGTAATAATAGAACATTCAAAAATTTTAATCATTTAATTAATAGCTACCTATAAAAAAAATACATACATATTAAAAATTAAGAATTGTTTTTGCCTTATGAAATGTTTGGAAAAAAACTAAAGTCTGAAAGTTTATTAAAGATCTTTAAAAATTGAAAACACTTGAAATAATTAATTCTATAGTACTTTTCTTATTTACAAAAGGTATGCGTGAGGGATAAGAAACCAATTTGCATAGGAATTTTTTTATTGGTTTACCAAAAATAAGTATTTTTAAACCTAGGAAGTCGACCTTAATTTTTAATATTTTGAGAGACATTAATTTTTTTTATTTACTAATTTGTATGATATTGATTTATCGAAAACGTTGTGTTACAAATAAACAAAATTAATTACTTAATTCAGAAAGATGCTGATAGATATATAAAAATTGCAAAATTATATTTAAAAAAAAATTTTTGTGAAAAGGGAAAGATGTCATACTGATTTTGAGTCATTCGTCTTGTTGAGAAGAGGTGTTTTTATATTTTAAAATTAAAGCAATGAGTACCGATACTAATAAAAAAAAACTTATGACTTAGGGGCCGTTCATATACCACGTGGACAACTTTTCTCCGATTTTTGACCCCCCCTCCCCCCATCGTGGACAATCGTGGACATTTGTCAAACCCCCCTCCCCCTACTAAATGTCCACGTGGACAATTTTAGTGGAAAATAGTTTTTGGATGTTAAAATCAAAGAATTATTGAAAGAAAATATGAATATTCGAGTAAACTTCACAATTTTTTATGACAAATTCTTTGAAACAGGATGCTCTTTTACGTGAAATTAGGTAAATTAATAGATCTTTAATTGTTCTTAAAAAATTTAATCACAGCTTTTTATTAATACGAAAATACTTTATAAGTTCTACTAGTAAATAATAAAAAGTTTAAGAAGTTCTACAACTAATAGGTAAATTGCCATCTTTGGTAGAATACTTTGGAAGGAACATTTTCAATTAGGGTCAAACCATTTTATTTCGCCTAATGTATTTTTCACCTTTTTAAAAAACCTTAATACTTTGCGAAAATATTATTGCATGTTTTGAGATGACGAAATGAATGATGATTTAAAAAAAAGAATTAATTTTCATATAAAAAAAGATTTTTTAAATTGGGAAAACACGAAAAAATGACACATTGACAGACAATAGAAAATAATTTAAAATACCGGTAATTACTTCTAAAAAGATAAAATTCCAACTGCTATTTATTTTTAAATGCTTAATTTATGTTTAGCACTTAATTAAAGTATTTAATAATATAAAATAACATGTTAAATATGGTATTTAAGTTTGCATGTGACGTGTCAAAAATCAATCATATTTAACAATTATTTTCTGCAAAGTAATTTAATTTTAGCAAATCGAAATTATTCAAATAATAAGTACTTTTATTACACTTTAATATTATCTGAATACTTTTTTGATAATTAGCTTAGAAGTATAAAAATTTTTACCTTAAAAGTTGAGAATTCTTTATTTTATCGGGATTTTGAAAGTTCCTAACTTGCTTGCATGAAAACCGATCAAACCCAAATTTTGGGAATATGCAGATTAAAGCAATATCTTCTTGCTATTAAAGTTGCAGGTTGGTTTTTGCACTTCTTTATGAAATAAATTGATTCAAAATAAGTGTTTATTTTGAAGGTTAATGGCAAGTTTTAAATATCAACTTGAAGTTGGTTTGCGACTTGCGATAAAAATCAAAGTCAAAACGAATCAATTTTTTTAACTGCCAGTTCAAAATCGGTTTTATCTGAGTTTTAAATATATTTATTTGAATTAAATTTTTTAAATTTTTTATACAGTTTAATAAAGCAAAATTTTTATTTAAATTTAGATTACGACATTAATAGTAATTTAGACTTCGATTTGTTGATATATTTATACAAAATGTAATCTAAACATAAAAAATTAAAAAAAAGAAGATCAAATTCATATATCATTTTTTAATAAATATCAAAAATAAATAAGTTCTGTGGCCCTTTACAATTTTACGTAAGCCAAAGAATTATTTTGAAAATGATATTTAATTTATCAAACTCTATAAAAAATTTAAAAAATTTAATTCAAATAAATATATTTAAAACTTATTTAAAACCGATTTTGAACTGACATTTGAAAAAAAATCAATTCCTTTTGACTTTGAATTTTATCGCAAGTCGCAAACAACTTCAAGTTGATATTTAAAACTTGTCATTAACCTTCAAAATAAACACTTATTTTGAAGCAATTTATTTCAAAAAGTAGTGCAAAAACCAACGTGCAACTTTAATAGCAAGAAGATATTGCTTTAATCTGCATATTCCCAAAATTTGGGTTTGATCGGTTTTCATGCAAGCAAGTTAGGAACTTCCAAATTCACGATAAAATAAAGAATTCTTAACTTTTAAGGTAAAAGTTTTTATGTTTCTAAGCTAATTATCAAAAAAGTATTCAGATAATATTAAAGTTTTATAAAAGTACTTACTATTTGAATAATTTCGATATGCTAAAATCAAATTACTTTGCAGAAAAAAATTGTTAAATATGATCGATTTTTGACATGTCACATACAAACTTAAATACCATATTTAACATGTTATTTTATAAAATTAAATACTTTAATTAAGTGCAAAACATAAATTAAGCCTTCAAAAAATAATTATTTTTAGAAATAATTATTGGTATTTTAAATTATTTTTTATTGTCTGTTAATATGTCATTTTTTCGTGTTCTCCCAATTTAAAAAATCTTTTTTTATATGGAAATTAATTTTTTTTTAAAAATCTTCATTCATTTCGTCATCTCAGAACATGCAATAATATTTTTGCAAAGTATTAAAGTTTTTTAAAAAGGTGAAAAATACATTATGCGAAATAAAATGGTTTGACTGTTACGACCCGAAATAAAAATAGCAATAATAACAATAATAAATTAACCGTTACTAAACAAATTAATCATTTATTATTAATTAATTTAGATATTAAGTTATCAACAATTAAGATTTATTTACCTTTCGAGAGTCGTCGGAGGCTCCAAGCTGCCAAGATTCACACAGAACTAACTCTATGAATCAAGTTTTATTTTTATGTGGGCGATCGTGTTTTCTTTTAAAAGTGCTGTCTGAATTGCGCGCCTACTTTTTCTATTTGCAAATCTAAAGTTAATAACAATCTTGAACAAAATCAAATAGGCAGGACATCCTTAATGAATAACTGAGAAAGGTGATTTAAAGAAAATAATATTAGAGTAAATTCAAATTTAGGATATTTATTTTCATTACCAAAAATGAAACCGGAGCAAAATCACTACAACCAATTTCTTCTCTTAATCATATACAAAATCATAGTCAAATTGTATCATTGGAACGATACATGTTGCTTTTTCTTACTTACGCATTAGGTCCTTACACAATACCACATTAGACAGAGTGATAAACGCTCTTACAAATGACGTTGTCCTTCCATACAATGTGGGCCTGGGTTAATTGTTTGAAATCTTCAACTTGGTGAATAATTTCTAGATTGTTTTTATAGGTTCATAGTTCGACTAGTTTTTATATTGTGCGTAATTTAATGCTGTAATGATTTCCAATAAGTTCACAAGCGAAGTTTTCATGTTAACACAAAGCACAAACACTTGTCCGTTATGTCCGTATCGGGTTTTGTGATATAAGTGTAGGATTTACCGATTAATCGCACCCCTTAGTTAACTTACGCCTCACCGACTTTTTGCTTCTTTCTAAAGACCACGTCACCGGTCTTAAAACAAGATAATAATCTTTTGTTTTAAGAGAAAACTTTATTGTTAGTCAACAGGAGACAACATGAAACACGAACACACTATAAATGAAACCCGAATTTCATGGAGAATTCAGAATGTCAACCTTTTCACTTTTCCATGAATGGCGAACACCGTCAAGTATATATCGGACTACTTCGCCTTCGTTTAGAACTAGAACTTAATTTAACGTCCACCCGGAACTAGTTGGCTTCCGCGAACATTTTCGAATCGGTTATGACGCGGACGGACAACCCCGCGACCAAATCGACGGATAGTAGCACCGTCAAGTATAGAACGGACTCCCTCACTATCCGTGCTCGAGTTGTTGTCACGAAGAAGCGATTTTCGTTGCAAGTGCATCGATTTTATCAAAACTGATCAAGTTTGGTAAGTGGGGAGTCAATTGGTTGGAGATTTTTGATTGGCTTGGATTAATGAGGTGATGTGTTTCAAAATGCAAATTTTGCAAAACTCTACTCGGCGTTGCGAAAGTATTGAGAAAAGGATTAAGAAATAACGCAAGAATTTGGAACCATCGTTCACTGAACCTCACTTTTGTAAAGAGAGCTTCTTACTCAGCGTTCTTGTTGCTAAAGACAGTTTGTCTTTCAACTATAGGTTCTTGCGAAAACATTCTTAAATGTTTCACAACTTGTTGCTTTTTAAGCACTTATTAATTGTAAAAATGTAATGGAAACCAAGTCCAACATGAACCTTTAATTTATTCTGCTTTGTATTATCACAACTCCTATTCTCAATGTACTATTTTGAAAAGCTTTACTTTTGATTCAACAGCTGAATTTTGGAAATACGGAAAGCAAGGAATTTAGGAAATGGCTTGCATGACAAAATGTACTCGCGCAACGAAAGCAACTCCTTGGGTTGAACGCGCGCTAAACCCTTTCCTTTTATAGTTTAAAAGAAAAAACGGAAAAGCTAAGTTTCTGAATTTTCCATTTAAATAATAATTTAATAAAACAATCAATTTAGTGAACTTAAACTCATTTCTGATAAAATTCTTTCGCCGAATTTGGAAGTTGGTCTTGCGTATTGTGTTTCTCACTCTAGCCTCAATTGCAAATCGGCAAAATCGCGGAGTGTCAAATACCGGCTTGTGAAACCTTTCGGGCAGCTTGGTCTCAGGTTAATGACTTATAACGTAGTTTATTAGTTTTGAAAATTAAGAAAAATGTGAGGTGCGCAACAGACCCATTATAAAAAATAAAAATAATTTTTTGTCGCAAATCTAATATTCGTTATTAGATATTTCAGGATTATCTTCGGCAATCCACGGGGGCACTAACCACTCTGAATCTCTGAAATATTGTCAATGTTAGCAAAACAATCGCCATTTTGCACCGTTGTGGAATCTATTAAATTGTTTTCCACTGTGTCTACCTCTAAGCAGGACATCTCAAGAAGTTCCACTTCCTCAGTTTCAACCAAAATATTGTTTCGTTTACGTTCCCGTTTATGTAACGCTCGGTGGGTAACCAGATGTGATTTAATGGAGACATTTTACAAATCACGCATAATTGTCCAAGTGAACATTTGACGAAACCCCCCCTCCCCCCCATCGTGGACAATCGTGGACATTTGGCGAACCCCCCCTCCCCCCCTAAGCTGTCCACGTGGTATATGAACGGCCCCTTATTATGCTTAACATCACACAAAATTTTAATAAAAAAGTTTAAAAAGTCAAATTTTCAAAAATGAATATTCTTGTAAAATATTGAAACTTAGAGTTAACTTTTGAGTACAAAGTTATTTATTTTTTTTTTTTAATATTTTTAAAGGAAAAGGTTTCATCCATATATCGGTTGTCTGATCTTAAAGCTCTACCCTTGTTGATCAATAATTAAAAAATTACATAAAAAAATTATTATTTTCAATTTTAAAAGAGGTTATAAAAATTAAAGAATTTAAGATTTTGCTCAACTTTTTTTTTAAATACATATTTGATAAGTTGAAAGTTTTAAGAGCATATTAACAAATTTTTCAAAATTAAAGTAACTTTTAAAATTAATTAGTAGTTTAATAATATTGACGCCAAATATTACTTTGAATATTTCAATCTTTAATTTTATCAATGCAATAAAACTGATAAATAATTTTATCCAATTAAATTATCACTGATCAACTATAGGTTCTGATCGATTTTTGGCTTCGTTGCTTTAGATACAAAATATTTAAATTAGTTCATCTAAAAATTTTGCATTAACAGTAATTAATCCTAATCATATTTAAAGAATATTGCCAAATTCGTTTTGTTAATGACAGCGCAAGATTCAATATTATCGCTTGTCTTGAAAGAATAAATGAGACAAGAATGTATTTTGATAAATAAATGAAACTTCAATATATTGTTTGCAAGATAACTTCAATATCAATCGAGAATTGTCGATAATCATGAAATTATTGTCTTGATGTGCATCACTACTTAAATCTTTAAATAGAAAAATTTAGTTTATGGATGATGGTAAATTTCAAGACTTACCCTCTTCTCCCCGAAATCTCTCTTAAGGATTGTCCCTCTCCGCATTTGTTCTGGACATGGAACAGTAGGGCCCCATCCTCTAAAGGGTCCACTTTCACTAAAGCTAAGGCATCCCGAACTGCCTCAAGGTCGGACAATTTAATTAAAGCCACCATCATCGCGTTTTCACTATTCTTAATTTTCACCACACTAACAGTATAATAAATGGTCGTGAACGAGGTAAAAATTGTACTGAGGATGAAGCTCCGAATGGAAAAAGGAGTCTTAAGGTGACATCGTAGATACCGTGTGAATAGGCGTGGGAAATATCAAGTTAAAAAAAATAAAAAAAAGGGCTAACACTGCTGTTTTACACAAATTGTCTCTTCGCAAAAATTTTATTACCGGACTGTTATAATTATTAAATATTTGATATTTAGCACCGGATGTAAGAGGTATGTGATCCGACGTTATGTTTATAATATAATTATAATGTCCAAGGAAAATTCATTATTATGGCAAGGCAATGGTACGAAAAACACGTGTGACGCATCCAAACGTATCAATGCCTGCATAATGCGCGCACTAGGTACGCATTTTGTTTTCTGGGTACATTCATGAACGAAATTACCCAACAAACATGAAATATTTTTGTGGTTTTTTTCATCTATTCAAATCTTCGGTAATTTCATTCTCTAATTCATGTCAGGGATATAGGAAATAAGATTATTACATGATTTTGACAAAATATTTTAAATATAAAATTTACAAACAATTTAATTAAAATTTTATTCTATAAAAATCCCTCCTCAGCAAATGACTAAAATTATAAGTTAGAACAGAGTGAATAGCTGCCGTCGCGTCGGAACTCGCCTCTACCGCTACGAAACACCATACAATGTCGCCTGAGATTGTAGCTAATAAGCAGTGTCCGTAAAAACAGTAGAATAATACTTATGACAAATTGCCGAGGTTTAATGTTATAAATATTTAATTTCAACTTCGATATGGTCGATTCTTGCGTAACTGCCCGATGTCAAGATAAGTTTTGGTAAAAAAAAAAAAATTTTATTCAATGTTTCTCTGCACTTATTTTTCTTATTAGGGTGTAATATAAGTATATTTTAAACGAGTTTATTACAACTATATTTATACGAAAATAATAGCAAATTTTTGAAAATTGGCTGCCATGTGGAGCTGAACCGCATCCTTTTATTGCGAATATATTGTACAAAATAAAAATTTCTTTTTGATATTTTGCAAAAACGAAAACAAATAATTTTATAAATTATTTAATATTCTAACAGTATTTTAGATATTAGTTAACATATATAAAATTTTATACAAGAACAGCAAATACAATATTTAATAATGAATATTTTGTTTTATTTTTTGGATAATTTGAAATCGAGATCGAGCAGTGTAATCCGGAATTGCTAAACTACTTTATAGAATAATATTTTAAAATAACCACCACAGATAAAAAATTTTCTCTGCATGAAGCACACTGAACACTTCATATAGGCCATGGAGCTGAAATTTTACGTGATACCATGGAGCTGAAATTTGACATTTACTCTAACCTCACTTCTACAATATTGCAAAATAAATCTATTCCTTCTGCAGATCGCTTTTTTCACATAAAAACTTAAAGAAAATGGTAACAATACTATCATATAGTTGTTACAGTAATATAATAGTAATGACAAGGAACTGAACGCTTTCTTTGTACACATGCGATTTTCACAAAAAGAATTTTTTTTAAGCAAAAATTTTTCTTTTTTAAAAATTTTTTTACATGTGATTTAGTGCTAATGGATCAAAATTGAGATTTAACTTATTAGAAGGCGTAATAACTTAACACATGACACCTTAATTAGAAGTCTACAGATTGCGTTCAAAAATTGGAAAAATTGAGGGACAAAATATTTTTACAGATTCTAAGTATGAAAAAGGTATTATAAAGTGGAATATAAACCTTAATTGTTCATAAATATCGACACTTTATGCTTGAAAAAGGCTGAGTTATAATAATGATATTTTCACCGAAAATTATTAAATTAAAGTTAACATTTTGCAGAAGGGACACGCCACGGAGCTGAAATTTCAGCAGTTATAGTGCAATATAATAGAAGTTATAATATATATTTTTATGTATATTTGGTTTTCAGTTACTCTCATATATATCTTTAAAATTCACTAATACACTTCAGAATATATTTTTAATTTAGGTGTATTTTTTCAACGCCGCTAAGTAGGGCAGTTACGTAAGAATCGCCCAAATAAGAGTAAATTCCTTTTGTGTCAAAATAATGTTTGTTGTGTCAAAAGGACCTTTCTCTGAGTGCGTGTCTGGACACTAAATATTTGTATATTTATTATAAATTATGTAGTATTTAATTAAAAGACTTACTTCGTTAAGTTACTAAAAGTAATAAACTTATTACTCAATAAAATTCGTAACTAACCACAGATTATTATTTGCTATCACAATGAAGAAATTTTGCCCGTCATAAATAAATTCTTGTAAAAGATAAAATAAATTATAGGTTAAATCTAATGACATGGTATTTATTGTTTCTGAATTTTAAATTCTCAATGTACGAACTAAATAAGAATTGTTTTTATTAGCATTGTTCTTTAAATTTCAACTATTTAAATTGAAATTCCTACACTGAGAAAAATCTGTTGCAATTATCGCATGAGCAAATGATATGAATATAGCATAGACACTAACTATACAAAAATTGCAAGAATCCACCTAATTATTAGGCCGCTCCGCCTAGTTTTCAGGCCAAGTCCGAGCAATAACTATACGTGCTGTTAGAAATATAGCATCAATAGAATTATGGAAAAAATGCAAAAATGATTTCAAGCAATAATAGCAACAGATTTTTCTCAGTGTAGAACTCAATTATTGTTGAATTTTGAATTTTATAGCATTTATTTTGTTAGATTCAATTAATGTTTGATGTAAATATCAATAACGGACCTGAAAATGACTTAGAAAATAAAACTGTATACCTTTGATAAAAATTTAAAAATCGCGATTTTTTAAACGAAATGTTGACAATAATATATAGGGGGCAAATTTTCACAAGTGTCCAGCGTCAAAAATAAAATTTGTTGAATCGGACTAATATTTGCACAAACTTTAGTGCTTTGGATAAGTACTTTAAACACAAAATATTATGCAATTTAATTTTAAATTGTAGAGGGGGGAGGGGTTGAAGATTTAGGTAAAGTAAGAACATTGAGTTTTTCAAAAAATCGTCGCCGCTAAATAACGAAATGAAAAAAATTTTCACCTATATGTTTTCGAAAGGTTTTTTCCTGCTCTTTCACATGGTGAAAAATTATTTTTTTAAAAATCAAAATTTAACCCTTTTTTTAAAAATTAAAAATTTTTTTGACTTTTTTTTCAAAATGGACCTTTTTTTTTGTCTTAAAACAAAGCTCAACTTGTGTACTTTAAACATACCAAAAGATCACAAAAAACCCATTGTTCACCATTAAAACCGGAATATTCAAATTTACCAAAATATTGGGACATAAGACTTTAAAAATCAAGGGCGCCAGTTAAATAAAGTTTAATTTATAAAGAGCATAGCCGGTTAAGTATGTAAAATCTGCCCTCGCACCTATTGTGCTTACATTGCTGTCATAATTTGGCATTGCTGTGAAAAAAATTTTCACCAAATATTAACCCTTAAATCCAATTTTTGGGGGAGATATGGAGGGGGTAAGTGAAATTGAAAAATACGTTTTTCTCCAAAACGGCTGATTCAATTTCATTAAATAAAATATATGTTAAGGTAGTCAATGAGACTATTAAGAAAAAAAAAGTTTTTATTTTTGCACAAAAATGACAATAAAAAAAAATTCTTCAAATTTTCAAATTTTTTTTGGTTATAATTAAGAGTGACACCCACATATTTCAGCTGATTTATTCCCCAAAGTATCCCCAACAATAAAAAATTTTTACCATATTTATTTTCGAGGTGCGTCATAGTAAAAAATTAAAATATGACGTGCTTATGAAACATTACAGAGTAATAGCCATTGGCGGATCCACGAGGGGGGTCATGGTGGTCATAACCCTTCCCCCTGGAGCCTAATATACATGTGTGTGACATAGAGATAACATTATAGTGTCTAAATAATTATATTTTATTATATTTATAAAATCGTGTCTGGAACCGACCCTGGCAATAGCTACTTCCACGTGACACAATTTTTTATTTATTTACTTTTGTCATATTTTGCTTCCTCGTAGAGAAAGCTTTGTGATCGTTAAGATTTTCGATTTTCCAAAAATAGTCTAAATCTACTCATTTTCATCTAAAAAGCGTAAATTTTCATTCCTAAGCAAATGTCCAGATGTATGTATGTGTGTGTGTGTAGCGTTTTTTGTGTACAGGACATCTTGAGAACGCTCAAACGGATTTCAATAAAATTTGGATGACTTATTAAGCTCATGAATATCTAAATTTGGATGCAGGGATTTTTGAAAAAACCCAATCAAATTTTTTTGAGCACCTTTTCTCATCAAAAAAATCGTTTTTTGACAAAAAATTTTTTTATGCTAAAAATACAATTTAATGAATACAAAAATCACATTTCTTAACTCAAAACGAATTGATTGACCAATATAAAGTTTATAAATGATCAAGAATTCGTAAAATAATTCATGTTTTTACATTTTTTCGCATTTAAAATTCTTCATTTTTTAATAACTTCCCCAATTAACTTGTATATTTTTAATTTTTTGCTTTCTCTATGAGGAAGTAAATTAGTTTGCTTACTTGGAATCTAAATGTCCATGAAATGGACATAATTCTCACCTAGTTGAATCTTCGTTAGTCTCGCGTTTTATATACTCAGAGGATCATAAACAATGAACATGGGTTTTAAAAATAAAACATATTATTACCTACATGTGACGCCGCACGAGAAAAGAGATACCAATCGCCTAAACCGTAAAACTTACCGACCGTTTAAATAATATAATATAATTATTTAGACACTATAATGTTATCTCTCTTTTACACAAATATATATTAGCCTCCAGGGGGGTCATGACCACCATGACCCCCATGGCCCCCCTCTTGGATCCCCCAATGGCTATTACTCTATAGCGTTCCATAAGCAAGTCATATTTTAATTTTTTTTACTATGACGCACCTCAAAAATAAATTAGGTAAACAATTTTTATTATTGGGAATACTTTGGGGAATAAATCAGCTGAAATCTGTTGGTGTCACTCTTAAATATAAGAAAAAAAAATAAAAGTTTGAAAATTTGGAGAATATTTTTTTATTGCAATTTTTGTGCAAAAATAAAATTTTTCTTAATAGTCTCATTGACTACCTTAAAATATATTTTATTTACTGAAATCGAATCAGCCGTTTTAGAGTAAAACACATTTTCCAATTTTACCTACCCCCTCCATATCTCCCCCAAAAATTGGATTTAAGGGTTAATACTTAGTGAAAATTTTTTTTACAGCAATGCCAAATTATAACCGCAATGTGAGCACAATAGGTGCGAGGGCAGATTTTACATACTTAACCGGCTCTGCTCTTTTTATTATTTATTTTATTTTTATTTGTTTAACAAATTTTATCTTTATTTTCACTTATCACTTTGATTAAAACAAGAGCATGAAGGACTGTTATCGGAAATCAGGTAGCGGGTTTGAAGTTACTAATGCCATTTTAAAATCAGATTAATTTGCATAAATTGCCCCAAATACGGTAATTAAAAATTTATTTACAACAACAAATAAAGTAATGCTACATTAATTGGGATTAGTCAATTTCAAGGCTTTGGCTCGATACAAAACGAAATTTTTCTATCCGGAAAGACTGAGCACGTTTTCCGGAAGTTCATAAGAATTATCAATTTTTTCAAGAGTTGACAATAAAACATGCGAGAGATCTTGGTTAATTGAAAGAGAGAAATTTAATCTACTTAATCTAACATCTAGAACTAAGAAAAAGCACTTATTTAAACAAAGAACCAAACTTTAAGTAATCCCCAGGAGCCTAATCTTGAAAATTAAAAAGTCGTGAAACTAACAATATTCAGTCACTAATCACGAGAAAAGAAATGGCTACTTTAAAAAATTATTATTAATTTAACATTGCTTTTAAAAATATTTAAGTTGATTCATTAATATTTGCTTTTTTGTATTATTTAATAAAACTAACCTTCAAAAAATTATAATTTTAACATTGCTTTTAAAAATATCAATGTTGATTCATTCTTAAAATACACTTTAACCTAAGAACATTCACAGGTAAAGTAACCTTACTTTTATAAATTCATATGGATATTAGCATTTTGTGAGTGCCATTTTCCACAAGGGACTAAAATAAAAAATATTTATTCATTTTAATTTGAATCTTATCATTTTATTTTTAAATTCTCCATTCAAACAAAAGAATAACAGTAACAAAACAGATGAGATGTAAATCCAACAGTATACTCGTTTATGTTAGTTCTCATTTTCAAGGCACTATCTCCAACCACTTAAACCTAGATGCAACGGATTTACAAGTTCCACGTGTTTCTACAGTATAGTGTGATCCTGTTTCTTCGCAAAGTGCCTATAAAGGACACTGGATTATAGTTTATTGTCCAATCCACTTTCTCATAAACTTTTTATTTAAAAATTCTTTAGATCTTCATATCAAGTAAACATAAAAGCAGAATATGAATTTTAAAAAAATAGAAGGTTTTTCAACCTTTAACAATTTTATCCTTTTAATTTTCTTTAAAGCTAACCATATTCAATTTATATATATATTTTATAGATTCTGTGTTCATTTTCCGGTTGTTGGGGATGTTTTTGCATTATATCAGAAGTAAAAATCTATTTAGATCAAAATTCTAGCTGATTTTTTCGAGACATCAGTACTCTCATTTATTAAATTTTACGAATCTTTACAAAGCATTTAATTTAAAACATTGTAACTACATGTAGGCAAACTAATCTCACAGAAAGTATAATAAATATATTTTTATATGTAAGTATATTAGGGTAGCCCAAAAAAATTCGATTTTAATAAACCTTACACCCCAATTTTGTTCTTTGGCGGAAAATATAAGATACGTATTTTTTTCTTTAATATTAACCCGTGCCGCAAAGCTCTTAAAAATTACCATTGAATTTCCTTAGACAAATGCAGTTTTCCGTAAATTTGGTATAAAATCGTGAAAAATTGACCTCTTTTTTTTGTAAACGATATTTCTGTTCATGCATGAATGTCTAAATAATGAAAATCTGTCGTATATTTATTAAATAAATTATTTTAACTTTTTTTTATATGGCTGTAAAAAAACCTCATAAACGTAAAAAACCTGAAATGTATTTAAAAAAATATTAATTATTATTCTTAATGCTTTTTTCTTTATTGACTGATTTTTTTGCAATTTTTTTTAACGTTCTAAATTTTAACGCTCATTATAAACATTAACAGATATTTATTATCAAATTAAGACTTTATCAATTGTTTTAACAAACTATTCTTATTATTTATTAACTTTTTCAAAAATGCATTAAAAGAGTTGTAGTTATTTCTTAATTTTGCAACTTTCTTTTCTTGAAATAACCACATTAATAAAATTATTATTCTCACAATTATTTAAGGGGTTACGTGGGTTTCACAGCTTTAAAAAATCGAATTTTTTTTTATTGTCTTATTAATTTCTACAACATCTCGAGAATATTATCCTAAATTTTTAAGTCGATCTGAATAAAAGCTTCAGAGATACAGCCTTGGGAAGGTGCGCGCTCAAAGTCAGGTATTATGTGTGCGCAGCTGAAAATATCTGCACCGAAAAAAATGAATAGGGGATTTGACTATGCTCCTAGTTACGAGAGGAGCCGACTAGGAATCAGAGTAACTTTATCTAGGAATTCTGATTGAGATATCCAGGATCCTAGGTAATGTAACTCTGGATTCCTAGTGGGCTCCTCTCGTAACTAGGAGCATAGTCAAATCGCCTATTCATTTTTTTCGGTGTGCGAACGAGATTCGCGAAGCTAGGAGTCATCATAGACAGGAGCAAAAGGATGGCCTAAATACTGCAGCTGCTGCAGGTTCTTTTCTTTATGGCCCAGGTGTCGACGATTCAATATAAGTTAACAAAAATGTTTTATTTACAGTTTTATTGTTTCTCAAAACTTGTGCGTTTTTCTCGAAACTGTGTTTTCAAAGTCGGTTGTCAAAATTTCTCGGAAACTACCCAACCGATCTCGATGAAATTTTGCACAGGCCTTCGAGATACAATTCTCCAGTACTTGGAAGAAGAACTTTTTTTCTTCAATCACAACAATTTAAAAAAAATGTTGATCAAATTTGACCAAAATTTGCATTTTTTTGTAAAAAGGTCTGCCAAAAACCCAATTTTCACTTTTTTCTTTTTCCCTTTGTCCACTTTCTAGTTGCAGGTTTATACTGAAAGAAAATATTTAGTTTTTTCATTTCAGATGATTCTGTCAGGAATTGTGCTGTCAACGCGGATGCACCTTTTTTTCGAGGGGTAACCGGTAATGACGTCTCAATGGCAGACTTCTGAATATTTTTTTTCGCAAATTTCAAAAATTCTTCTGAAAAAATATATATTTAAAAAACTAAAAAGTTACAGTAAAATATTTCCTTCTTTATATAAAAAAAAAAGTTAAAAATAGGCCTTTTTTGCCAAGTAAACCCACGTAACCTCCTAAATAAATGATTATTATTGTTAGTTATTAACTTTTTCAAAAATGCATTAAAAAAGTTGTATTTTTTTCGTAATTTTGCAACTTCCTTTTCATAAATCAACCACATATTAATAAAGTTATTATTCTAACAATTATTAAACAGATTATTCTTGTTATTTATTAACTTTTTCTTAAATGCATCAAATGAGTTGTAATTTATTCCTCAATTTTACATCTTTTTATTCTAAGATATAAATAAGTGATAAATTCATTTGCGTGTATGCGTGTATCATATACACGCATACACGCAAATGTAGGTTTTATGCCCGGGAAAAAAGGTTTAGATATAATCAGATATAATGGATTATATATAATCATATCTCGATTTTGTCTCTGTCTGACCAGATATAATTAGATCTAACCAGATTAAAAAATTTTAAATAAATAAATAAATTTATTGAAAATTATAAATATTATTAAAAAAATATGTAGTTGGGTGATATAATTAATAAACATTTGTAATAAATAATAATAAACAAAAAAAAATCGACTGACCCGAGACTCGATCCCGCACTCCCACGACTTCTAGTCAAGAGCTCTAACCACTGCTCCACACTGGTACTTAGAAATAGTTCTTGTTAGAATGTATATGAATCAGTATGAGCGAGATTAAATATAAATAAAACTACATCTAATCATATCTAAACTTTCTTCTGTGCTTTAAAGTTATTAGATTTCAACACATATTTTACTTTATATACACATCTTATATATATATATATGTATATTTTAGGTATATTATTGTTCAATTTTAAATTATAAATTAATTTGATAATTTATTTATAAAATGAAATTATGTAAGCGGCAATGTCAATTTAATGCAAATTTGAAAAAGTCCAAACTATATTATTTATATATATTATAAATAAATTATTTTTTTATTAGATATAGTTTGATCTGATATTATGTATGATTAAATCTGTTAACAAAATGATTATATCTGACTTCATATCTGACAATATCTAATTAGATATAGAAAGGTATAATATCAGATTTGACTATGTTAAAATATATCTAGTTAGATATGACCTCACATCAGGCGATATCTATCTAGATATAAACAGATATAATATCAGATCTGATTATATCTAAATATATCTAGTTAGATCTGACATCATATCAGGCGATATCTACCTAGATATAAACAGATATAATATCAGATCTGATTATATCTAAATATATATAAGCAGATATATGTTTAAATAACTGATTATATCTGATTATATCTGAATAGATTAAATCATATATCATTAGATCTGAAATATATCTGATTATATCTACAATATATCTGATGATATCTGAAATATATCTGATTATATCTAAACCCTTTTTCCCGGGTGGTCACATAAATTTCAATAAACAACATTAATTCTTAGAAATGAAAAGATGCAAAATTAAGAAAAAACTACAACTCTTTTGATGAATTTGAGCCCCTGGATTCAATAAGGGCACATACATTTTCAAAAGCGATGGCCACATTTCCCCCACCACCTTGAAATTGGTTTTCATGAAACAAAATTGCGTAATTACTATCTTGAAGGAAATTCTCTGGCGCATCTTTTTTATTTAGATAATTTTTTTTATCTCTTACCGTTTTTGAAATAAACCCAAAAACTGAATTTTTCTGGAAATCATATTTTATTAGAATTTTCACTTCAACTCGCTCTAAACTGAAAATTTCTTAATATTTTTACATAAAATTTATAGAAGTTACAGTTTGAAGTATTCTTTGGATCATAGGCTTCTAATAACCCTTAATTATTTAACTAAAAAAAGTTATTGATTTCCTTATTGCTCATTTATTGTTTGATAATTTTCAACTGCTTCGTTTAAAGGAAATTTTCAATAAACAGATAGTGTCATATGTTAAAATGTTTATGGATATCCAATAAAGTTTTCTGGAAAGTTTTATTTGAATTAAAATAATCGTTAACAAAATATAAGCAGAATAAACCAAAAACAGGAATCTAGAAAGAAAAATAATCTGGAAGAATTATTTATGCAGATCATTGAATATTTAATCATAACGTTTTGACAATAACGTTGGTGTCCTCTTCAGGTTAAATTAAATCTATAAAAATTAAAAATTACGTCATTAATGAATTTCATTGAATAAAACCTAACCTAATCTGTCACATATTTTTTCACTCACAAAAGCATTCAAATTTAAAATTTAAACATTAAAATTTCTTATTATCTAAATTTAAAAACATGTTTTCTTATAAAGGGAAACATGTTTTTTTGTTTGAACTTATTACATTTTGTCGGAGAAAACACACTACCAAGCGTCGAAAGAATTTCAAGAAATTTTTAAAACGCACACTAGACCTTTGTCAGTATTGTCGACAGAGATAAAGGTCATTCTACACTATTATATTTTCCAAATAATTCATGTACCATAACATAAATCAATTACAGAAATTTTTTATTAATTTTTTTTATTCAGTTTCTTTTAGTACTACCCTTACGGTTTTATACCCTTCTTTGTCTACTAGCCTTTTTGTCATGTTTTCTACCCCCCCCCCCCTTGCGTTCCGTAGACGTCTTTCATTAGAAGTACTTGCATTTGTCTAACCCTCTCTGATTAGAGTAGAGGAGACTACGGAAAACTCTCTACTGAGTACTGCCGATTAATTGAAATCGAGTCGGGATTTATACCTTCGAAGTCTCGAAAGGTACACAACCAGTTCTCGACGGCTAATCTCCTGCTTATTATATCTAAACCGCAGAGAAAAACACCAGGCTCGCGGATCACATAAGCCGGTCACCCATCTAAGGACTAACCGTACCCGAGGTCGCTCAACTTCCATGACCGCAAAGCCAGGTGCTTCGCCACCCGTGCCATATCAGCGGGTATTTTTTTAATATGTTTAATTCTTTTTAGTATTTAGAAAAGTCCCATTACATATTCTAGAGATTTATATAATTTTAAAATATATGTTTTTAAATTAATAGAACTTTTTTCCTTTTTTTTGTTCTTTTTTAGGGTTCCGTTCACCACAAGTGTACGCACGGAACCCTATTGGCAAGACTTTGTCGAAAATCGTATCCCCCCCCCCCCCCCTAGCTGCCAAACTATTTGACTTAGAAAGTTCAAATTTGGCCCATATATGTATTTTCACGTGTAGATGAAAGGAAAATTATAGAGAACATGATTCTAGGGGTTGATCATAGCGTTGTCAAGAAAATAACAAGATTTTTGAGAAATTTTGATATTTTTTGGCTGATAACTTTTGCCATTTCTTTGACAGCGCGATCACCACAACAATCTCTATAATTTTTCTGTAATCTACATGTGATACTACATTTTTGTACCAAATTTGAACTCTCTAAGTCAAATATTTTGGCAGATAAGAGGGGAATACGTTCATTTTTTCGAAAAAATGCGTTTAATTTGTACTATTCCTGCCCTTTACCTGCCAAATTATTGTACTTAGAGTGCTGAAATTTGGTACACATATGTAGTTTGACGTGTAGATTACAGAAAAACTATAGAAAACCTTGTTGCAGGCTGTTATCATAGCGTTTTTTAGCAAAAAAAATGATTTTTTTTAAAAAATGCTAAAAAATGGTCGTATCCCCCCCCCCTGAACTTCCAAACTATTAGAGTTAAAGAACTCAAATTTGGTACACAAATGTATTTTCACGTATAGATTACAGGAAAATTATAGAGAACATAATTGTAGGTGTTGAACATAGCGTTGTCAAGGAAATAACAATATTTTTGAGCATTTTTTTAACATATGGGCCATAGTTTAGTGTTATAACTTTGACAGCGCTATAATCATCACTTTCTCTATAATTTTCCTGTAATCTACACGTAAATCTACATACGTGTACCAAATTTCAGCATCCTAAGTCAAATAGTTTGGAAGATAAGGGGGGGGGGGGGGGGTACGGTCATTTTTTTAGCAAAAATGCACTAAAAGTGTACAATGCCACTTCCATATCTGCCAAACTAATGTACTTAGAGTGCTGAAATTTGGTATACATATGTAGTTTGTCATATAGATTACAGAAAAACTGTAGAGAACTTTGTTGCAGATCGTTATCATAGTGTTTTTAAGCAAAAACCAACGATTTAAAAAAAATGCTAAAAAATGACCGTATCCCCCCTCCCATAACTTCTAAACAATTTGACTTAGAGAGTTCAAATTTGGTACACAAATGTATTTTCACGTGTAGATTACAGAAAAATGGTAGATAACATGATTGTAGAAGTTGATCATAGCGTTGTTAAGGAAATAAAATGATTTTTGAGTATTTTTTATGGATATTTGCTAAAATCTCTGGATTTTTCGTTAAAAATGCAATCACGGTCACGTTCTCTATAATTTTTGTTATTTACACCTGACAATACATTCCTGTACAAAATTTGAACTCTCTAAGTAAAACATTTTGGAAGATAAGGGGGGGGGGGTGATCCATTTTGTGTATATTAAATAATATCAAATATATTAAAAATTATTTTGTTTTGTGTACGGAACCCTCGATTTTAGTGCGAGTGTAACTCGAACTTGCCCGATTTTTTATTGTGTTTCGTTATTACATTGTGATAATATTATTCATTTCTGTTAAAGCTATCTTCATACTCTTTTACTCTAGTTTTGACGAAGCGACTAGTTTCTCCAATATATGTAGCTTCACAATTTTTGCATTTTAATTTATATAGGGGAGAGAGGGTCAATCCGAACCGGCGGGTAATTCGACTCATTAGCGATTTCACGCTTTAATTAGAATCTAGGAGAGGAAGGTCGCTATAGAATATAGTTCTCAACATTTTAGTTAGGCAAACAAAATTAAGTGTAATTCTATTGATTCAGCATCGTGTCAAGTAGAGTTTTATGTTTTTATGCGTCCCTCGTACAGTTTTTTTCTTACCAACTTTTACATTTTTAGTACACTAATTTACGATTCTAATTTTTTTGGGTACGTTTTTTATGCTCTCAGGTGTGCTCTTTCGATACGTGTATGCTATTTGATTTATATGCATCAAATATTCTTTGTTTTTGCTTTAAAGTGACAAAAGTCAGGGTGGGGTAAATGGGGTCTTGCGACGGTAGGGTTATTTGGTTAATCATCTTAGCAGGCTTAATGATTAATTACGATAAGAATATGACTACTTTTAATAATTACCAACAATGAATGTACTAACTTTTTTATTTTTTATAGAAAATTAAAAAGGTAAGGTCTAATGATTTCTCTTTAATTTTAGGGGGGCCCCAGTCCCCCCAAAAATTTTGATCTTGATCCACCACTGCATAATTATAATAAGAATATAGGTACTTTTCATATTTACAAAATTAACGTCATTAAACTTCTTTATTTTTCGTAAAACCCCCTCCCCCCCTGACATTTTTTTCTGGCTACGCCTCTGTTTCCAGCTTTATCACTGTTATAATTCAGAAATTTAATAAATTATTTCCCAGTTCTAAATTTTGTAATCGTGTTCCATTACACAATCCTTCATGAACACTTAGATTGCGAATTAACATGACTATACAATTTAATAGTTATTTTAATTCGTATGGTGAGAAGCTTGTAGGATTTAAAGTATTTAAGTATTCTGGTAAAATAACGTTATCAATATCACCATTATCGCAATTGTCTGTACTGTGAATGCTTGTATAAATTTGCTCTGTTGTTTTATCAAGCAATTCAACAACTTTTCTGTTCATTTCTTTAACATCAACATTTCTAGCAGATAATATAGCAATATCTGTAACATCATTGTGTTACGTTATTGGATTTTAAAAATATTAGAAGAAAAACGAATTCTCTCAGAATATCACTCGCGAACAAAATTTTAATTACGTATATTGACTGTGTATGCGTGTGTGTGTTGCATGTAGGTATATTTACCTTAATAAGATGAACGACGATTAAAGATTTTTCTCTGTTGAAAATATCGATTCTTAACTATTAATTTACACTGTCATTAATAAATAATAATTAATTCTAAATTTTAAAGACTTCAGTTTTCAATGGTTTCGATATCGATTGATTCAAACCTCTACATAAAAATATTTGAGGTTATTTTATTATTGATAAAATTGAATTTGGATTCACAAAATCCATTTACATTAAATTTTAGTCCAATATTTTAGAGTAAACTACCCTGCTTGAAAGAAACATAATTAAAAATTTGAAATCTAGTAGTTTATCTCTTAGAAAACTGTTAGAAACTAGTAGAAAAATTGTTTTTACTATTCCAATGACAGCGTTCAAGACATTTGAGAATTCCTAATAGAGAAAAAATTACATCTTCAGAAAACACTTAAACCTCTTAAAATATTATTGTGCTTCTATAAGTTTTATATTGCTTTCTCTTGATTTTTACTGTCTATTTTTACAACGGTATATTTGGATAAATCTTATTTTTGTTAATGCAGTTGGATCGGCTCTCGTCAGAATGGACTCTAATTAAATTAATCCCTTTATTTAAACTGATAACAATTTGCTTACAAAAAAAGGAGAAGCAATTTAAGGTATAAAATACAACATTCATCTAATAAAGGAGACTAATAAGAAGTTTTGTAGAAAAAACATTTCTATCACTAAGAAATGAAATTTTTTTTATTAATTACTTTTATTAATTTTATTTGGTTAAAATACTTACAAAATGTTTAAAACTAATGATTCTTTTTGCTACAATGATAATTAATTGTTTATTATTCCATTAAATAAGGAATAAAGGTCAATTAGAACTGTTTAAAAAAATTAGAAAAGAAAGAAAAACACGTTATGTTGCACTTCATCTTCAGTAACTCACAAATCAGAGTCACTGCTCTCGTGCTCCCCAGTGTCGATGCTGCAACCAGCACCCGGGCTCGAAGAAACCTCCGAACCAAGAGCCGACACTTCGTCTTTCTCTGTCTCGTAGGAACACTCTCCGTCAGACTCAGCCAAGCTCATAGCTCTGTTCTCGGATGTGAAAGAAAATTTTAAAGAATTTTTTTTCTCCTCCTTAACGTTCGTGGCTAAAAAGAATGCAATCAAAAGGGAGTTCACGCGCCTGTGGTTATTACAATTCGCCTCATCCTGCTACAGTCTACGTCAAACAGCCGGATTGTTGTCATGTTGTCCTCCCTGTTGTCATCCCAATTGTTTAAACTACAACTTTACACTATTTTAACCATTTTTGAATTTTCTTTTGATTATTTTGTCAAAATTTCATTTTTAATATCTTTCAATTAATTTCCTGACTATTTAGTTAAGGGTTATCCATAAACCATGTAGCTCTTTAGGGGGAGGGGGGCGTCAAGCTAGAAGCTACTCAAGAGGAAAAAATGGCGCTAATGGATGCAGTAGTGTGCTACATAGGCGGGGGGAGGGGGGGGGGTAAAATTTCCTAAAAAGTGGGCTACGTGGTTTATGAAAGACCCCTTATTGTCCCAAATTTGGATTATTGCCATCGGTGTCCCATGTCTTAAACAAGTTTACGACTATTTTCATCACTTTTCGACTAATTTCTTTATTTTGGGAGACTTCTACGATTTTAGAGTTACTTCCCGTCATTATTAATTGATTGCATTATTCTTTACAACTAGTTTGCGAAATTCCAAATTATTTTTACCTGATTTGTTTTTGATTTTTTTTTTCTAAAATGTTATAAATTGGCCTAAAAATGCTGATAGTACGGGGAGTGAAAGCCGATCGCGAGTTGACTCACGCTATATGTTTAAAATGTTTTCAGTTATAAAGAAAATTCCTTGCATTTGAAACGGGTGGTTTATGGCTTTTGGTAAGCATTGTGAAACAATGCTTAATCTGTTATAAAATCTTTAATAGAGCCTAAATACTTATAAGGTGGGTTTACCCCTGGTCTACGACCGTGTCTTTTCCCTTTCTTTCTTTTTTTCTCTCTTTCTATAGTACGAAGATGGAGTCCTGGTTAAAAGGGGTTTCGGTTTTGCTGCGTAAGCAAGGGCCTTGTGTCGTTGCGGTTAGTACACCTGACGGATTCCTACCAATCGGAATCGTGCACTGGCAGCCTAGTGCCTTCGTGCAGCCTACGGCGTTCGAGCTAGTTCGCTCTTGAATCCCCACTGATTGACATCGTAGGCGGCTGGCTTGGTGACGCTCAGGCCATACTTGGCAGTACTTATTTGGCTATCATCGAGTCAACATTGTGCCGAACGGTGCGATAGTGGAATCGGTGCTGACTCGTTCGTGCTTTGGGGTGTACCTGTGGCCTTCTTACAGTCCAGTTCCACTTTGTCCTTTATACAGTTGACATCAGGGCGTTTACAGGGCAGTTCCCGACGGTTTCTAGAACGGATTCTATAATTTGTGTTTATACCGGATGTACAAATGTGACGTATTATCAAGTTAAAATAAGAATAAACTTTATTTTTGCAAACTACAAAAGTGTTGTTAGTTTCAGGGAAATACCATCTATACATTCCTAACTCTATATAAAACGCTCATACATTGCATAAGTAAAGAATTCGAGTTTTTCTACAAATCCAAACCGGAACTAATGACTTAACAAAAATATAGCATTTTAAATTACAATACCGTTAAAATGTGAAAGAAAGGGATTTAGCCAAACATTATTGGTTCTTACCAATAACAAAGGAGTTCTCCATTTTTCTTGATCCTCACTTTCACGTCGAAAACAAAAGGTTTCTTTAACAACACAACTGCTTATCAACTAAGTGCACGTTACGACTGGACAGTATTCTTCAGCACAATATTATCATCCTTACGGTGATTTAAAACCGCAATATCCAGCTGAAGAAGAAACGTCCCGCGGGAACACAAGACGGCATCAAGATTTCGGAAATCTTTTGCACTAGCGATTTTGTCGTCGGTGGGTGTCGAAATATTCTAAATAATTAATTTTAGAACTTAATCATACGCAACGAATATACAACGAAATTACACTATTCACACACTTCACAAATATTTGAATTAAACAATGCACTTATTAATTCATTACTATAAAATTATCCTATATAAGAAAAAAGTACTGAAGGTAAGCGTTAAAAGTTAACGGAAAAGCGTTATCAGTTAACGAAAAAGGATACTTTTATACCAGGTTCCTTGGTTAGAGAGAAAAGGTATTTGTTAAAAGTTTACAAAAAAAGAAACTCTTATCTCACCATACAAATTACCTTAAAATTTAAATTTTATTTCTTAATGCAAACAATAGACTACCTGCAGGGTGTCATTATCCTTCGATCAAACCCTTATTATTGAAATATTCTTTAAATTTAAATTTTTCTTTCTAAATACGAGCAATAGACTAAATAAGCCCATCGTTTTTCGAGCCAATTCTTGCATAATGAGTGTTATGTTTTAAAAAAAAAATTCGAGCTTCAACGAAAAGAGAGATAAATACATTAGTGTGTGGTATAGAAGTGCATGGTAGTGAAAGTTATTAATGAATAGAACTTGAGTGTGTATAATGTGGACGTGAATAATGCTAATTATTGTGAATTTTTTATTAAGTGTTTATAAAAGAAAAGTGTTTAATGTGAAAGTGTAGTGTTAATATGCTTATTGTTTATTAAGAGTTTGTGTTGAATAATTTTTAATACGGTGAACAAAAAGTGTTTATTGAAGAAATAAACTGTAAGTGATAAATAATAAATAATAAAGTGACTCTTATAGTAAATATACAGTAAAAATTAAATGTGAAAAGTGACAGTGATTAAAATGAAAGTGTGAAAAATGTGTTGACTAAAGTAACAATATTTAGAAAGTGTTTAAATTTTTTATTCTCTTCTTATTTTTAATAAAGTTAGTGTTATGAAGTACTAAAAGTGTCCATAAAATAGGATTGTGGATTCATTAAACAAGTGATTCATAACTGTTTAGTAAATAAATTAATTGTGAATGTTTAATAAATAATAGTGATTATTGTGTTTCTAAAAAGTCGTTACAGTGTAAAAGAAGTGTTAAAAATATAATTATATAAAAGAAGTGTGATAAAGATATAAGACAATAACATGAGACAATAAGATGAGACAATGATATGAAATAAACAGACGAGACAATGAGAGAAATGATGTAAAAATATGAGATAATAGCATAAGACAATGTGATAAGATACACATGGTGCAAAATTCCTAAACTGTCCAGGTCAAAAAATAAAATATATTTAAACTTTGCTAAAGTGTTTCCACTGTTATTATCCTTGAATTTCAAGGTCAAATTTTCTTTTTACAAAAAAACGTTTATCATAATAGAATACCCTGTAAAAAAGCTTTAAAAATCACTATATACATGTTAACTTTTACGCAATCTACTTAGAAATATAATAAATATAAAAACCTACATTTTAAAAAAATTCAAAATTTTAAAACTGTGTAACTCAAAAACTATTGCATGGAATTTGAAAATATTTGGTATTTACACTTCCACTAACAATGGAAACACTTTAGCAAAGTTTAAATAAATTTTATTTTTTGACCTGGACAATTCAGGAATTTTGCACCATGTGTATCTTATCACAATGTCTTATGCTATTATCTCATATTTTTACCTCATTTCTCTCATTGTCTCGTCTGTTTATTTCATATCATTGTCTCATATTATTGTCTCATGTTATTGTCTTATATCTTTATCACACCTCTTTTATATAATTATATTATTAACACTTCTTTTACACTGTAACGACTCTTTAGAAACATGATAATCACTATTATTTATTAAACATTCACAATAAATTTATTTATTAAACAGTTATGAATCACTTGTTTAATGAATCCACAATCCCATTTTATGGACACTTTTAGTATTTCATAACACTAACTTTATTAAAAATAAGAAGAGAATAAACACTTTCTAAATATTGTTACTTTGGTCAACACATTTTGCACACTTTTATTTTAATCACTGTCACTTTTCACATTTAATTTTTACTGTATATTTACTATTAGAGTCACTTTATTATTTATTATTTATCACTTACAGTTCATTTCTTCAATAAACACTTTTTTTTCACCGTATTAAAAATTATTCAACACAAACTCTTAATAAACAATAAGCATATTAATACTATACACTCTCACATTAAACACTTTTCTATTATAAACACTTAATAAAAAATACACAATAATTAGCATTATTCACTTCCACATTATACACACTCAAGTTCTATTCATTAATAACTTTCACTACCATGCACTTCTCTACCACGCACTAATGTATTTATCTCTCTTTTCGTTGAAGCTCGAAAATTTTTTCTCTTTTTCAAAACCAATTATAACACTCATTGTGCAAGAATTGGCTCGAAAAAGGATGGGCTTATTTAGTCTATTGTTCGTATTTAGATAGAAAAATTTAAATTTAAAGAATATTTAAATAATGAGTTAAAATTTCAGAATTTAATTTAATTTTTCTCTTTTTATTAAATCTCGAAAATTGTTCTCTTTTCCTAAAGCCATTAACCCTGATTATACAAGGGTTTGATCGAACGATAATGACACCCTGCAGGTAGTCTATTGTTTGTATTAAGAAATAAAATTTAAATTTCAAGGTTATTTGTATAATGAGCTGAGAGTTTCCTTTTCCCTAATCTTTTAACAAATACCTTCTCTCTCTCTTACTAAGGAACCAGGTATAAAAGTATCCTTTTTCGTTAACTGTTAACGCTTTTCCGTTAACTTTTAACGCTTACCTTCAGTACTCGTTTCTTAGATAGGATTAAAGATTACCTTCAGTACTCGCTTCTTATATAGGATTTGTTAAAATTTTTGATTTAAAAAAAAGTGTCGCCTAAATGGACACGTTCTTAAAACTCTCTAAAAAACATAGTAAATAAAAAATAAGCATAGTGTAACAATTCTTAAAGTAATTTTTTATTTATTTATTTCAGGGCAAAAAATTACCAAACAAGACGGTAACCCAAAATTGTCACCCCCTCGCCCTCAGTAAATATTAATCGAAATGTAAAAAAAATTTTACCAATAATTACCAGCCAATAGGACTTTAAAATACCTGAATTGGAAAGTCACTAATGACATTTTTTTCACCTTGATCAGTTGATATGAAATCTCCCATGTATGTCAACAGTTTCATTTACGAGTTACAGTACCGGCCGAATTGGTCGATTCACCCATTTTTTAATAATTGAAAAACTTCTTTAAGCGTACAAAAAATAATTATTAAAATTTTTTTATTTTTAATTCTTAAAAGTGGATCAAATGCTAGTGAAAATATGACCTGAGTTTCTATCACGTAATTTTGAAAACAAAACCGAAAACGAAAACGCAAGTTCGATTTTTAATTTTTTTTGTAAAATGTCAGTTTGCCTTTGTGATTATTATGATCATTGTTTGTATTATGAAATACAGTAATCCCTCGATAGTCGTGACAACCTATGAAATTTTCCCACCCTTCAACCTCGATAGTCGTACGCCGCAGAAGTCACGCCTCTTTGGCGATTTCAGGAACGTATGCTTCATAAATGTCCCCCGGAGGCTTATTATTTGTTTGGCTTATAAAATTTGTATGATTTAAAATTTTGATGTAACTTTTAGTTTAAATTTTTTCAGTGATGGGTCCGTAAACAGTTTACTTTACTTTAAAAGTAAATTCTATTTATTTTTTAAAAACTTTTAAATTTATGTTAAAAATTTATTTTAATTATATTTTTTATTTTTTAACAAAGATAAAATTAAGTTGAGAACAGGCTTCCGATCGACTTTAAGGCTTAAAAAAAAGTCGAAAAGTCGCATAAAATAATAATTTTAAAGAGTTTAAATTTAGAATTAATAAAAACTGTAGATCAATTTAAATTCGAATAGTTTGAAATCTGAATCAATTAAATCAAATTTGTTCTTAAAATTCAAACATGTTATCAAATATCTATACTCTTCATTTTTAGAAATTAATTTTTCGAACGACTATATTAAGGATTGTCACCGGCAATTAAAGGAAATGAGCTAGAAGTCTGAAATTTTGACATATTGTTCCTCAAATCAATTTAGGAAACCTTGATTTTTTTCAAAATTTTTCACCACGTAGTTTTTGTTTAAAAATTAAAATAAATGTGCAATTTAACACAGGTTCTTATGGAAACTCACCTAAATCTTCGAAAAAAATGTGATGGAAATGGGCTTAAATTCTGAAGTTTAGATATTAGGAAGAAAATATCGTTAAATTTCAATTAGAAAAGTTTAGAAAAAACTGATCATGGATTTACTGAATAAATAATTATCAAAGTTGTTTTTTACCAAAAGTGAATGATGACCTTGAAACTAGTACTTGCGCGGTAACATTACTCTTAATTCAAATGTAGTAATATAAAAGCCATAAATTTTTCTTCTACACTAAAAAATGTTAATTGTTTTTGTTAATAAAACAAGTTATACATCTTTACCTTTATAATATTAAAGTCACTTTTATATTTCAAAACTTCTAGACTCTCTGATTTCAAGAAATACACAAAATTTGAGGTTAGGATTACATAAACACTACGTCTGCGCACAACAAATCTAAAGTGGATATTGCCAACATAATTTCTACTAATTTTTGCAGGAAGCTTATTTAGCAAAATTTGTAACATTTAAATAAAAAAAAATATGCATTATGTATTTTTTCAACTTTTTCAAATAAATCAGTCAATAAATATTATATATTAATATTTTTCACAAAGTTTGAGAAACAAATATTTTACTTTCTTTAAGTTGAAACCCTGCGTGATAATGGAGCTAATACACGGAAATTGGAAAACAATCCCCTTACCGCGCATCTCGCCATTGACAATCCTTAAGTTTATGAATATTATAGTAATTATGTTTCTTACTTGACGTTTGAGGATATTGAATTTGTAAATCCTAAAGTTTTTTTGAATTTCACTTAAACTTATTTAATTACATTTTCAGAGTTCTTTAAACAGATAATTAATTATTTGTAAAACAGAAATTTCTATTGCACCCAATTTTCACAAATGTATATAATTCTCCTGCACTGACTAGTGACGCGCGCCCGTTGGAAAGCGTACGACTATCGCGGTTGGGGCCCGCCTACATTGGTTACGACTATCGAGGGTCACGACTATCGAGTGTTACGACTATCGAGGGATTACTGTAGTCACTATTTTGAAGTTAATAGAATTTCAAAAGTTTACAAAATTAACCACTTCGCCGGTATGACGCCATAATTGGCGTCATACGTGAAGTGGCCCAGAGCGGTAAAAATGATTAAAAATGGCGTCATGACTATTTCTCGATTAATAATATCTGTTTTGATTTTTTATGTATGTAAACATAGTATTCTTATATTTTAGGATTCGGTGATCACGAATATAATACTAAAAATTTAATTTTTTGAGGTTTTCATTGTTTTTTAACAAGTTAAATATTTACGATTTTCAATAATTTTCGTCAATGGCGTGATGCGTTTATTTAGTTATTATCTTTCATTTTTGGTTTATTTTCTTTAAAAATTTCTGTAACAAATATATTGTCTCAGGAGGACCCAGCTAGGGTCATTTTTATGCAGGGGGTGACTTGCACCCACGTGAAAATTAAAATCAAAAAATTGAAAACTTATTTTTGTCAACAAATGTCCCGTTTCAGGATGATCCGCTGGGGGTCATTTTTATGTGGGTAGGGAGACTTGCACCCACGTGAAAATTAAAATAAAAAAATTAAAAAATTATTTTTGTCAACAATTATCCCGTTTTAGGAAGATCCGTCGGGGGTCATTTCAATGTAAGGGGTGACTTGCACCCACGTGAAAATTAAAATCAATAAATTAAAAACCTATTTTGTCAGCAAATATAGCGTCCAGCATTACCTACCTCCACATAGAAATGCTCCCGCTGCCCCATTGACAAAAATAAGTTTTCAAGTTTTTGATTTTAATTTTCATGGGGGTGTAAGTCACCCCCCGCATAAAAATGACCTTCAGCGGATCATCCTAAAACCGGATATTTGTTGACAAAAATAAATTTAAAATGTTTTGATTTGAATTTTCACATGGGTGCAAGTAGCCCCTCCACATACAAATGACCCTCACTGGGTCATCCTGAGACAACCTATTTGTTGCCAAAAATAAGTTTTTTAAAAAAAAATAAACTGAAAATCAAGGACAATAAATGAATAAACATATGACGCCATTCGCGAAAATGATTGAAAATCGTCTACATTCAACTTGCTAAAAAACAATAAAGACCTTAAAAAATTGAATTTTTAGTATTTTATTCCTAATCACCAATCTTAAAATATAAGAATGCTATGTTTACAAACATAAAAAATCACAACAGACATTAATAATCCAGAAATATTCATGACGCCATTTTGCTCATTTTCTACAGCTCTGGGACACTTCACGCATGACGCCAATTTTGGCGTCATACCGCCGAAGTGGTTAATTTTATAATCTTTTAAAATTTTTTTAACCCCAAAATAGTGACGATTTCAAATTATAAACAATGATCATAATGATCATAAAGGCAAGCTGACATTTCACAAAAAATTTGAAAATCGAACTTGCGTTTTTGTTTTCGGTTTCGTTTTCAAAATTACGTGATAAGGGCCCTGAGTGAAGTAATTTTGTCCATTTTTCCTTGAAATATATTTAAAAAAGTGAAATTTTTACTGTTTCACAAAACTTCAAATTTCTGACGATATAACGATGGTTTTTTTAAGTTCCTGTGCTTGTTTTCAGAGTAATTTTCTAAGAAATAAAACTACTATATAAGCATTAACGTGAATGTTTGAGCTTAGAATAGGCAGGGCTTGAAATTTGGACCAAAAAAGATAGAAAAATAATAATTTACTCAGGTTTTGTTTTCTTCAGAATTCCATCTACTTTTAGGAAATGAAAATAAAAATATTTTAATATTTATACTTTGTACGCTAAAGAAGTTTTTCAATTCTTAAAAAATGGTTTTTATTTTTTTTAGGCGAACTTACTCGACGCTCGCCTACCTTCAACCGAAATGTAAAGAAAGATTATTTTGCATTAAAAATTTCATTTCATTAAGTCTAGTAACAAAAGCAAGCGTATAATTTCAAAATTATATACTACATTTTTTTAATAAGTATGAAATAGTAATTGTACTTTTAAAATTCATGCTGAAATGATAAAAGTTTATTCCGATTTCTCCCTAGGGTTTGATAAAAGGCATTGCTTAGAATTTGTGCTCCAATAACACGAGTATAGATATTTTTATCTTGCGCGTTTCACATATCTCTGACTTCTCTCGAAATCTCGGCACGCTTAAACGAAAACGTGCCTGCAAGCTATGACACCTAGAATGGCAGTTCGCAGAAATAGAAATAAAAATAACGAAGGGAAGATGTGTCCACGAAGCGTTCATCAACACACTTTGAAACACTTTGGAGGGTTAAGCAGAATGAAGCTTCTAAGTTGCCCTCTAGGGTTTTACCTAAGTTCGAATTATCTCCGCTTACCTCTCCCCTTATACATCCAACATCGGCTACGAAAATCAATTCCCAAGTGATTCACATATTCAAAAACTTTTTTTCGCCGTCAAAATGCTCCCAACTTTTGCAGATATGTGATATTGTCCTTGTTTAAATCAATTACATTATATTTTCATTTAAAACAGAGATTTTTATTACAATAGTAAGTACTACAAAGAAAGCTGGGATTTATTTTTAATAGATTTAAAGAATTACTCTCTCTGTATAACTGAATCGTCATAAAAATTAGTATTTCAGATTTGCTTAAGATAATTTAAATAAAAAGGAAATTTGAATGTAAAACAATAATTAGAAAATGGATAGGGTCAGGTGGGGTAAGGGGAAATAAGTGGTAGGGTCAGCCAGCAGGGTATCTACGACTCTCTTAGAACAAAATTCCATGACTTTTTCAGGATTTTCAGACCTTCACAATGCTTATAGTATATGATAGTTTTAAGTATAATATTTTAAAAATTACGAATATAGGATATGAGGTCATTATAACATGTACGTTGTACATTAGGGTGTTTTAAGAAATGAAAATTTTCGAAAATCGTTTAAAGTCACACGGAAATCAACTACAAAGAAAAAAAATTACCCCTATTTTTTTTATCTGACCATATTAAGGGGTGCTGCTCAGGGCCGGATTGGGAATTAAAAGCGGCCCGGGAAAGATATTCAAAGCGGCCCCTTTCTATATAATTGGAATTTTTTATTAACATTTAAAACTAAAATATAAAAATATTAAATTATTAAATTATTTTATTTAAACTTATCAATAATTTAATTATTTGGAATTTCTTGAACAGTAGCATTCTCTACTGCCATTTGTACGAAAGCAGCAGTAATTTCTTAGTTTAATGAACACCTCAATCTGGTTTTAACCAATTTTAAAGGACAAAAAATGGACAACTTCTATTAAACAAATATAATAAAAAAATTTTGAGAGAATTTCCTGGCTTTAAAAATTGCTCTGAATGTATTCCTATCTACCTTAACCCCTTCAGCATCAAAAACAACCCTTTAAAATCATTCCCTGATCTTCAATCAAGAAATGGACAATTTTTATTAAATAAATATAAAAAAAAGTTTTTTAGCGAATTCCCCGGCTTTAAAAATCGCTCAGAATGAATTTCTATCTACTTTGCCCCCTTTAGCATAAAAAAAGTCGGCTTTCATTCACCTGAAAATCATTTTTTCAATATTTGAATACCCAATTACTTTCTTTAATTTACAATTATTTTCTTCAAATCTCAATTATTATCTTCTATTCACAATTATTTTAATTAATTTTTAATCATGTTTTTTAATTTTCAAATATTCTCTTTAATATTCAATAATTTTCGGCTTCTTTCAATATTTTTATCAATTTTCAATTGTTTTCTTCAATATTCAATAATTCTCATTTTTTCAATTGTTTTTCCAGTTTTCAACTATTTTCTTCAATTTTCAAATATTTTCGGTTTTTTTCAATTATTCTTTTCAGTTTTCAAATATTCTCGTTTTTTCAATTATTTTTTCAGTTTTCAATTATTTTCGTCGATTTTCAAATATTGTCGGTTTTTCAATTTTTTTTTTTCAGTTTTCAAATACTTTTTCAGTTTTCAAATATTCTCATTTTTTCAATTATTTTTCAGTTTTCAATTATTTACTTGAATTTTTAATTATTTCAGTCAATATTCAATAATTCTCGATTTTTTTTCAATTATTTTTTCAATTTTCACTTGTTTCCTTCAATAGGCAATTATTTTCCAAGAACTTCAATCCAGTTCAATTTTTTATAATCCAATTAAATTTACAATTATTTTCTACAATTACTACAGTAATTTTCTTTCAATTTTTATTCTTAGTTATTTCTGTTCTAAATTTTAATTTACATTCTTAACTTTTAAGATAATTCTGTTGAAATGTAAACTTTTTAATGTTGCAATTTTTCGAATTTTTTGCAATTGTCCTTTATTTTCGTCTTTTTTCAATTATTTTCTTTCATATTATTCAATTATTAATCATTTTCTTGAAATTTCAATTCAGTTCTTTAATTCTTTAATTATTTGTATCCAATCACAATTCTTGTCTTTTATTGATACTTTTTTTTTATTTTCAATTATTCTCTCAATTTGAAAGTATTTTCTTCAAATTTTAATAAAGTTTAATTTTTCAAAAAGCAATTAAACTTTCAATTGTTTCTAGAACTATTCCTATCATTTTCTTTCTTTTTTAGTTTTTTTTAATTTCATGTTTATCTTTTTCTGTTTAAAATTATTTCTGTCAGTTTTTAATTTAATAATCTTGCCATGTTTAGAATTTTTTCCAATTGGCAATTATTTTATTCAATATTTAATAATTCTCGGCTTTTTTCGATGATTTTTTCAATTAACAATATTTTTCTTGAACTTTCAATTCAATTTTTCAACTATCCTCTTAAATTCACAATTATTATTTTCTTTAATTTTGAATTTTTTTCTTCATTTTTCAACTATTTCTTCTAATTTGAAATTATTTTCTTCGATTTTCAACCAACTTTAACTTTTTGAAATCCCATTCAATTTCCAATTATTTGTTATAATTATTCCTACAGTTTTCTTCAGTTTTTAATTGTCAATTATTTTCTTAAATATTCACCAATCCTGGGCTTTTTCACTCTTTTATACTATTTATTTATTTATTGATATAGTAATTTGTAAATTATTTATTATCAATAATTTTTTTGAAATCTCAATTTAACTCCTTAATTCCTCAATTTTTCTATCTAATTCACAATTATTTTCTTCATTTTTTAATTATTTTGGCAATTTTTAATATTATTTTCTTCTTATCAATTTGTGATTATTTCTTCAAATTTCAATCCCGGTCAATTTTTTAAAATTAAAATTTTTTTCAATTATTATTATTTCTGTAATTTTTTTCCTTTTTTAATTTCCAATTGTTTTTTTAAAATATTATATTTGTTCTTTAATTTTTTAAATTATTTTTGTCAATTGTCGATTTATTAATCTTGTCATTATTCCAATTTTTTTCATTTGTCAATTATTTTCGTCATTTTTTAGTTATTTTAGGTCGATATTATCAACTCGAGAACATTTTTGGATGGTCAAGAGATTTTGAGATCAATATCAATATTGCTCAAATATGATATCGTCTTGATATCGTAAAGCACTAAGAAATAATGGTCAAGAGAACAAAATAATTTAAAAAGTTAAAGATTAGTTATAAAATTTTTTGAGAATTATTGAGGATTGAAAAAATTGAAGGAGATAATTGAAAATTGAGGAATGTAATGGAAATTTAAAAAATGTAATTAAAAATTGAAAGAAGTAATTGAAAAAGTCTAGAATTCTTGAATACAGAAAAAAATAATAATTGAAAACTGAAGAATGAAATTCAAAATTGAAGAATGGAATTGAAAGTTGAAGATAATAATAAATAAGAATTGTAAAAAATAGTTGTAGAATTGAACAATTTAATTGAAATTCTACAATTTCTGTGATTGAAAAGAACATAGAAAGAAGCCGAAAATGATTGAATGTTGTAAAATTAATTGAAAATAGAAAAGAGTAATTGAAAGTTAAATGAAATTTAATTACATAAATTAAATTATTAATTAGACCTACAAAAATACCGGCCCGCCTAGCGGCGGCCCACCGGGATTTTTCCCGGTATCCTGAATGGCCAATCCGGGCCTGGTGCTGCTTGCACCCTCTATTTTCCTATTAGAAAAACATGAAAATTTTTAACGAAAAAGGCTCAGAAGTTTATGAGACTTCAATAAATGTCCAAAATTGAACAAAATACAAGGCTCACTGCATTATGAAATTAATTTTTTTATGTTTAAACAATTTTTTTCATATTTTTTGTGTTAATTTTGTGTTAATCTAAAAAGCTTACAAAATTTTAAATAACGAAGGGCAAAGCAATTTAATTGATTTAATTTAATTGATTTAATTTAATAGATTGTTTAAACAATTAAAATTGTTTAAAATCAACTTTTCATTAAATCTATCTAGAATCATGTGATTTTTTGACATGTTCATAAGGTAAAAGTCCCGGTTATGGAACGAATTACGGATAGGGTTGGTTATTTTTAGGGAATTCTAATCCTGAAAAGTATATTACTACTCAAAATCTTTTCATAGTTCATTGTCCATACTTTCTCATGATAATAAAATTTTTAAAACTGCATGTTGTTTATAATATTTAAATAAAACTGTAAAAAATCATAGAGATCAGAATGTACGTATTGTGGAACAGTTTCTACACCTTGTGTACAGGATGTTCCGTCCTTATTGTGGAGCACTAAATTACCCTTCGGTTATTCAGAGTTAAAGAAATAATATTTATTTAATTCATTATACATTTTGATGTCTTTCACAAAGGCAACATTGATTATTTTAAGAGAAGGATAAATTTTTCTAAATAATCTGATAATTAAAAGTCTCATTTATACACCCTCCCGTTTCATGATAAGCACATACGTGTAAAAAACTGTACCAATTTTGAAACAGTTGATGTCGCTGTTTCATAATACGGATAAAGGGATACATAACCCAATGTACCGAATATGAAACATCAATTTGAGTTAAAAAACTTGTTTAATGTTGACTAAATATATGAAAATAAATTAAGCAACTGTCTTTAAATTCTTCAATGTTGATAATTTATCATTTTATTTTATTTATTTACAAAAAATTATCTACTGTCTGGACTTTTACCTTAGAAGAACTATGAAGAAGTTATTTATTCATAATTCGCAATATACATTCCTTGTTCAAACCATTTTAATGTGTTTCAACAATTTATTTTTTTTATATTTTCGAATTTAAATAATTTTTTTAATAGCTGTCGATTCTTTAGTAAAAATTGACAGAAAATTTTTACATTAAATATTTTCATTTTTTGTTTAAACACTTTTAATTGTTTAAATCAATTCTTCAATCAATCCTTTTAGAAGTATTTCGTTTTTTGTTTTCTTCGTTAAAGAAAGATCACAAATTTTTTCGTCGGCAATTTTCAGAACTTTTTAAATATTTAAAAAATTTATGTTTGTGTAAACAATTTATTTTTCGCAATTTTAAGGATTTACTAATTTTTTTTATAATACTTCATAAAGGAAACTTTTTCAATCACTTTTATTTTACACTTACCCAGAACCAACCAGTTTCGTTTATGAAATCCTTAATGACAGAACGTCCAACGTCTTTCCGACATGACAGGATAAAAAATCCTTCCGCGATTACGTACTAAATCGCGTTATAAAATGAATATGAATTAAGATAAAAAAAAAGTTAATCACGTGGTTAAAAAGTCAAAGAAGTAAGCTATTAGTACATGCAAAGTTCAAATTTCTAAATTCAAATGACGTGGGTCTTTCAATGGAAGTCGATCGGTAAGCATAGTAATGAAGTACATAACGTAAAAAATTACGTTTTTTTTTTTTCTATATTATCATAGATTTTAACTTAGTACGGATAAAAAAATGTTCCAAACCCATATTTATATAATTGTTGCATAATATAAGGCTATAAAATCGATAAACACATTCGAAATCTTAAAACAAAAAAAATTTCGATTATAACGATAGCCTTCAGCGCTCGATATTGCCAACTTTATCAATAATTATAGGGCCATTTTTTACCCTCCTTCGAGTGCCCTAGATTAGAAGAGTTAGGTTTTTTATTTTCTCTGGGTAATTATCAAAAAACCGATAAAAATGACAGTTTTTGCCAATAACGACAGCCTTCCGCCCTCGATATTGCCAACTTTATCAATAATTATAGGGCCATTTTTTACCCTCCTTCGAGTGCCCTAGATTAGAAGAGTTAGGTTTTTTATTTTCTCTGGGTAATTATCAAAAAACCGATAAAAATGACAGTTTTTGCCAATAACGACAGCCTTCCGCCCTCGATATTGCCAACTTTATCAATGATTATAGGGCCATTTTTTACCCTCCTTCGAGTGCCCTAGATTAGAAGTGTTAGGTTTTTTATTATCTCTGGGAAATTATCAAAAAACAGATAAAAATGACAAATTTTGCCAATAACGACAGCCTTGCGACCTCGATATTGCCAACTTTATCAATAATTATAGGGCCATTTTTTACCCTCCTTCGAGTGCCCTAGATTAGAAGAGTTAGGTTTTTTATTTTCTCTGGGTAATTTTAAAAAAACCGATAAAAATGACAGTTTTTGCCAATAACGACAGCCTTCCGCCCTCGATATTGCCAACTTTATTAATAATTATAGGGCCATTTTTTACCCTCATTCGAGTGCCCTAGATTAGAAGTGTTAGGTTTTTTATTTTCTCTGGGTAATTATCAAAAAACCGATAAAAATGACAGTTTTGCCAATAACGACAGCCTTCCGCCCTCGATATTTCCAACTTTATCAATAATTATAGGGCCATTTTTTACCATCCTTCGAGTGCCCTAGATTAGAAGAGTTAGGTTTTTTATTTTCTCTGGGTAATTATCAAAAAACCGATAAAAATGACAGTTTTTGCCAATAACGACAGCCTTCCGCCCTCGATATTGCTAACTTTATCAATAATTATAGGGCCATTTTTTACCCTACTTCGAGTGCCCTAGATTAGAAGAGATAGGTTTTTTATTTTCTCTGCGTAATTTTAAAAAAACCGATAAAAATGACAGTTTTTGCCAATAACGACAGCCTTCCGCCCTCGATATTGCCAACTTTATTAATAATTATAGGGCCATTTTTTACCCCCATTCGAGTGCCCTAGATTAGAAGTGTTAGGTTTTTTATTTTCTCTGGGTAATTATTAAAAAACCGATAAAAATGACAGTTTTGCCAATAACGACAGCCTTCCGCCTTCGATATTTCCAACTTTATCAATAATTATAGGGCCATTTTTTACCCTCCTTCGAGTGCCCTAGATTAGAAGAGTTAGGTTTTTTTTTTCTCTGGGTAATTATCAAAAAACCGATAAAAATGCCATTTTTTGCCAATAACGACAGCCTTCCTCCCTCGATATTGCCAACTTTATCAAAAATTATAGGGCCATTTTTTACCCTCCTTCGAGTGCCCTAGATTAGAAGAGTTAGGTTTTTTATTTTCTCTGGGTAATTTTAAAAAAACCGATAAAAATGACAGTTTTTGCCAATAACGACAGCCTTCCGCCCTCGATATTGCCAACTTTATTAATAATTATAGGGCCATTTTTTACCCTTATTCGAGTGCCCTAGATTAGAAGTGTTAGGTTTTTTATTTTCTCTGGGTAATTATCAAAAAACCGATAAAAATGACAGTTTTGCCAATAACGACAGCCTTCCGCCCTCGATATTTCCAACTTTATCAATAATTATAGGGCCATTTTTTACCATCCTTCGAGTGCCCTAGATTAGAAGAGTTAGCTTTTTTATTTTCTCTGGGTAATTATCAAAAAACCGATAAAAATGACAGTTTTTGCCAATAACGACAGCCTTCCGCCCTCGATATTGCTAACTTTATCAATAATTATAGGGCCATTTTTTACCCTACTTCGAGTGCCCTAGATTAGAAGAGATAGGTTTTTTATTTTCTCTGCGTAATTTTAAAAAAACCGATAAAAATGACAGTTTTTGCCAATAACGACAGCCTTCCGCCCTCGATATTGCCAACTTTATTAATAATTATAGGGCCATTTTTTACCCCCATTCGAGTGCCCTAGATTAGAAGTGTTAGGTTTTTTATTTTCTCTGGGTAATTATCAAAAAACCGATAAAAATGACAGTTTTGCCAATAACGACAGCCTTCCGCCTTCGATATTTCCAACTTTATCAATAATTATAGGGCCATTTTTTACCCTCCTTCGAGTGCCCTAGATTAGAAGAGTTAGGTTTTTTTTTTCTCTGGGTAATTATCAAAAAACCGATAAAAATGACAAATTTTGCCAATAACGACAGCCTTCCGCCTTCGATATTTCCAACTTTATCAATAATTATAGGGCCATTTTTTACCCTCCTTCGAGTGCCCTAGATTAGAAGAGTTAGGTTTTTTATTTTCTCTGGGTAATTTTAAAAAAACCGATAAAAATGACAGTTTTTGCCAATAACGACAGCCTTCCACCCTCGATATTGCCAACTTTATTAATAATTATAGGGCCATTTTTTACCCTCCTTCGAGTGCCCTAGATTAGAAGTGTTAGGTTTTTTATTTTCTCTGGGTAATTATCAAAAAACCGATAAAAATGACAGTTTTGCCAATAACGACAGCCTTCCGCCCTCGATATTTCCAACTTTATCAATAATTATAGGGCCATTTTTTACCCTCCTTCGAGTGCCCTAGATTAGAAGAGTTAGGTTTTTTATTTTCTCTGGGTAATTATCAAAAAACCGATAAAAATGACAGTTTTTGCCAATAACGACAGCCTTCCGCCCTCGATATTTCCAACTTTATCAATAATTATAGGGCCATTTTTTACCCTCCTTCGAGTGCCCTAGATTAGAAGAGTTAGGTTTTTTATTATCTCTGGGAAATTATCAAAAAACAGATAAAAATGACAAATTTTGCCAATAACGACAGCCTTCCGCCTTCGATATTTCCAACTTTATCAATAATTATAGGGCCATTTTTTACCCTCCTTCGAGTGCCCTAGATTAGAAGTGTTAGGTTTTTTATTTTCTCTGGGTAATTATCAAAAAACCGATAAAAATGACAGTTTTGCCAATAACGACAGCCTTCCGCCCTCGATATTGCTAACTTTATCAATAATTATAGGGCCATTTTTTACCCTCCTTCGAGTGCCCTAGATTAGAAGAGTTAGGTTTTTTATTTTCTCTGGGTAATTTTAAAAAAACCGATAAAAATGACAGTTTTTGCCAATAACGACAGCCTTCCGCCCTCGATATTGCCAACTTTATTAATAATTATAGGGCCATTTTTTACCCTCATTCGAGTGCCCTAGATTAGAAGTGTTAGGTTTTTTATTTTCTCTGGGTAATTATCAAAAAACCGATAAAAATGACAGTTTTGCCAATAACGACAGCCTTCCGCCCTCGATATTTCCAACTTTATCAATAATTATAGGGCCATTTTTTACCCTCCTTCGAGTGCCCTAGATTAGAAGAGTTAGGTTTTTTATTTTCTCTGGGTAATTTTAAAAAAACCGATAAAAATGCCATTTTTTGCCAATAACGACAGCCTTCCGCCCTCGATATTGCCAACTTTATCAATAATTATAGGGCCATTTTTTACCCTCCTTCGAGTGCCCTAGATGAGAAGAGTTAGGTTTTTTATTTTCTCTGGGTAATTTTAAAAAAACCGATAAAAATGACAGTTTTTGCCAATAACGACAGCCTTCCACCCTCGATATTGCCAACTTTATTAATAATTATAGGGCCATTTTTTACCCTCCTTCGAGTGCCCTAGATTAGAAGTGTTAGGTTTTTTTATTTTCTCTGGGTAATTATCAAAAAACCGATAAAAATGACAGTTTTTCCCAATAACGACAGCCTTCCACCCTCGATATTGCCAACTTTATTAATAATTATAGAGCCATTTTTTACCCTCATTCGATTGCCCTAGATTAGAAGTGTTAGGTTTTTTATTTTCTCTGGGTAATTATCAAAAAACCGATAAAAATGACAGTTTTTCCCAATAACGACAGCCTTCCACCCTCGATATTGCCAACTTTATTAATAATTAAAGGGCCATTTTTTACCCTCCTTCGAGTGCCCTAGATTAGAAGAGTTAGGTTTTTTATTTTCTCTGGGTAATTATCAAAAAACCGATAAAAATGACAGTTTTTGCCAATAACGACAGCCTTCCGCCCTCGATATTGCCAACTTTATCAATGATTATAGGGCCATTTTTTACCCTCCTTCGAGTGCCCTAGATTAGAAGTGTTAGGTTTTTTATTATCTCTGGGAAATTATCAAAAAACAGATAAAAATGACAAATTTTGCCAATAACGACAGCCTTCCGACCTCGATATTGCCAACTTTATCAATAATTATAGGGCCATTTTTTACCCTCCTTCGAGTGCCCTGAATTAGAAGAGTTAGGTTTTTTATTTTCTCTGGGTAATTTTAAAAAAACCGATAAAAATGACAGTTTTTGCCAATAACGACAGCCTTCCGCCCTCGATATTGCCAACTTTATTAATAATTATAGGGCCATTTTTTACCCTCATTCGAGTGCCCTAGATTAGAAGTGTTAGGTTTTTTCTTTTCTCTGGGTAATTATCAAAAAACCGATAAAAATGCCATTTTTTGCCAATAACGACAGCCTTCCGCCCTCGATATTGCCAACTTTATCAATAATTATAGGGCCATTTTTTACCCTCCTTCGAGTGCCCTAGATGAGAAGAGTTAGGTTTTTTGTTTTCTCTGGGTAATTTTAAAAAAACCGATAAAAATGACAGTTTTTGCCAATAACGACAGCCTTCCACCCTCGATATTGCCAACTTTATTAATAATTATAGGGCCATTTTTTACCCTCCTTCGAGTGCCCTAGATTAGAAGTGTTAGATTTTTTATTTTCTCTGGGTAATTATCCAAAAACAGATAAAAATGACAAATTTTGCCAATAACGACAGCCTTCCGCCCTCGATATTGCCAACTTTATCAATAATTATAGGGCCATTTTTTACCCTCCTTCGAGTGCCCTAGATTAGAAGTGTTAGGTTTTTTATTTTCTCTGGGTAATTATCAAAAAACCGATAAAAATGACAGTTTTGCCAATAACGACAGCCTTCCGCCCTCGATATTTCCAACTTTATCAATAATTATAGGGCCATTTTCTACCCTCCTTCGAGTGCCCTAGATTAGAAGTGTTAGGTTTTTTATTATCTCTGGGAAATTATCAAAAAACAGATAAAAATGACAAATTTTGCCAATAACGACAGCCTTCCGACCTCGATATTGCCAACTTTATCAATAATTATAGGGCCATTTTTTACCCTCCTTCGAGTGCCCTGAATTAGAAGAGTTAGGTTTTTTATTTTCTCTGGGTAATTTTAAAAAAACCGATAAAAATGACAGTTTTTGCCAATAACGACAGCCTTCCACCCTCGATATTGCCAACTTTATCAATAATTATAGGGCCATTTTCTACCCTCCTTCGAGTGCCCTAGATTAGAAGAGTTAGGTTTTTTCTTTTCTCTGGGTAATTATCAAAAAACCGATAAAAATGCCATTTTTTGCCAATAACGACAGCCTTCCGCCCTCGATATTGCCAACTTTATCAATAATTATAGGGCCATTTTTTACCCTCCTTCGAGTGCCCTAGATGAGAAGAGTTAGGTTTTTTGTTTTCTCTGGGTAATTTTAAAAAAACCGATAAAAATGACAGTTTTTGCCAATAACGACAGCCTTCCACCCTCGATATTGCCAACTTTATTAATAATTATAGGGCCATTTTTTACCCTCCTTCGAGTGCCCTAGATTAGAAGTGTTAGATTTTTTATTTTCTCTGGGTAATTATCCAAAAACAGATAAAAATGACAAATTTTGCCAATAACGACAGCCTTCCGCCCTCGATATTGCCAACTTTATCAATAATTATAGGGCCATTTTTTACCCTCCTTCGAGTGCCCTAGATTAGAAGTGTTAGGTTTTTTATTTTCTCTGGGTAATTATCAAAAAACCGAAAAAAATGACAGTTTTGCCAATAACGACAGCCTTCCGCCCTCGATATTTCCAACTTTATTAATAATTATAGGGCCATTTTCTACCCTCCTTCGAGTGCCCTAGATTAGAAGTGTTAGGTTTTTTATTATCTCTGGGAAATTATCAAAAAACAGATAAAAATGACAAATTTTGCCAATAACGACAGCCTTCCGACCTCGATATTGCCAACTTTATCAATAATTATAAGGCCATTTTTTACCCTCCTTCGAGTGCCCTAGATTAGAAGAGTTAGGTTTTTTATTTTCTCTGGGTAATTTTAAAAAAACCGATAAAAATGACAGTTTTTGCCAATAACGACAGCCTTCCACCCTCGATATTGCCAACTTTATTAATAATTATAGGGCCATTTTTTACCCTCCTTCGAGTGCCCTAGATTAGAAGTGTTAGATTTTTTATTTTCTCTGGGTAATTATCAAAAAACCGATAAAAATGACAGTTTTGCCAATAACGACAGCCTTCCGCCCTCGATATTTCCAACTTTATCAATAATTATAGGGCCATTTTTTACCCTGCTTCGAGTGCCCTAGATTAGAAGTGTTAGGTTTTTTATTATCTCTGGGAAATTATCCAAAAACAGATAAAAATGACAAATTTTGCCAATAACGACAGCCTTCCGCCCTCGATATTGCCAACTTTATCAATAATTATAGGGCCATTTTTTACCCTCCTTTAAATGCCCTAGATTAGAAGAGTTAGGTTTTTTATTTTGTCTGGGTAATTATCAAAAAACCGATAAAAATGACAGTTTTTGCCAATAACGACAGCCTTCCGCCCTCGATATTGCCAACTTATATCAATAATTATAGGGCCATTTTTACCCTCCTTCGAGTGCCCTAGATTAGAAGAGTTAGGTTTTTTATTTTCTCTGGGTAATTTTAAAAAAACCGATAAAAATGACAGTTTTTGCCAATAACGACAGCCTTCCGCCCTCGATATTGCCAACTTTATTAATAATTATAGGGCCATTTTTTACCCTCCTTCGAGTGCCCTAGATTAGAAGTGTTAGGTTTTTTATTTTCTCTGGGTAATTATCAAAAAACCGATAAAAATGACAGTTTTGCCAATAACGACAGCCTTCCGCCCTCGATATTTCCAACTTTATCAATAAATATAGGGCCATTTTTTACCCTCCTTCGAGTGCCCTAGATTAGAAGTGTTAGGTTTTTTATTATCTCTGGGAAATTATCCAAAAACAGATAAAAATGACAAATTTTGCCAATAACGACAGCCTGCCGCCCTCGATATTGCCAACTTTATCAATAATTATAGGGCCATTTTTTACCCTTCTTTAAATGCCCTAGATTAGAAGAGTTAGGTTTTTTATTTTCTCTGGGTAATTATCAAAAAACCGATAAAAATGACAGTTTTTGCCAATAACGACAGCCTTCCGCCCTCGATATTGCCAACTTATATCAATAATTATAGGGCCATTTTTACCCTCCTTCGAGTGCCCTAGATTAGAAGTGTTAGGTTTTTTATTATCTCTGGGAAATTATCCAAAAACAGATAAAAATGACAAATTTTGCCAATAACGACAGCCTTCCGCCCTCGATATTGCCAACTTTATCAATAATTATATGGCCATTTTTTACCCTCCTTTAAATGCCCTAGATTAGAAGAGTTAGGTTTTTTATTTTCTCTGGGTAATTATCAAAAAACCGATAAAAATGACAGTTTTTGCCAATAACGACAGCCTTCCGCCCTCGATATTGCCAACTTATATCAATAATTTTAGGGCCATTTTTTACCCTCCTTCGAGTGCCCTAGATTAGAAGTGTTAGGTTTTTTATTATCTCTGGGAAATTATCAAAAAATAGATAAAAATTACAAATTTTGCCAATAACGACAGCCTTCCGCCCTCGATATTGCCAACTTTATCAATAATTATAGGGCCATTTTTTACCCTCCTTTGAGTGCCCTAGATTAGAAGAGTTAGGTTTTTTATTTTCTCTGGGTAATTATCAAAAAACCGATAAAAATGACAGTTTTTGCCAATAACGACAGCCTTCCGCCCTCGATATTGCCAACTTTATTAATAATTATAGGGCCATTTTTTACCCTCATTCGAGTGCCCTAGATTAGAAGTGTAAGGTTTTTTATTTTCTCTGGGTAATTATCAAAAAACCGATAAAAATGACAGTTTTTGCCAATAACGACAGCCTTCCGCCCTCGATATTTCCAACTTTATCAATAATTATAGGGCCATTTTTTACCATCCTTCGAGTGCCCTAGATTAGAAGAGTTAGGTTTTTTATTTTCTCTGGGTAATTATCAAAAAACCGATAAAAATGCCATTTTTTGCCAATAACGACAGCCTTCCGCCCTCGATATTGTTAACTTTATGAATGATTATAAGGCTATTTTTTCATTTATGAAGTTGGCAATATCGAGGGCGGAAGGCTGTCGTTATTGGCAAAAACTGTCATTTTTATCGGATTTTTGATAATTACCCAGAGAAAATAAAAAACCTAACTCTTCTTATCTAGGGCACTCAAAGAAGGGTAAAAAATGGCCCTATAATCATTTATGAAGTTGGCAATATCGAAGGCGGAAGGCTGTCGTTATTGGCAAAAACTGTCATTTTTATCTGTTTTTTGATAATTACCCAGAGAAAATAAAAAACCTAACTCTTCTAATCTAGGGCACTCGAAGGAGGGTAAAAAATGGCTCTATAATCATTGATAAAGTTGGCAATATCGAGGGCGGAAGGCTGTCGTTATTGGCAAAAACTGTCATTTTTATCGGTTTTTTTAAAATTACCCAGAGAAAATAAAAAACCTAACTCTTCTTATCTAGGGCACTGGAAAGAGGGTAAAAAATGGCCCTATAATCGTTTATGATGTTGGCAATATCGAGGGCGGAAGGCTATCCTTATAATCGAAATTTTTTTTTTTATTGCTATTATAGCCTTATATTATGCAACAATTATATAAATATGGGTGTGGAACATTTTTTTTATCCGTACTGAGTTAAATCTATGATAATATAGAAAAAAAAAAAACGTAATTTTTTACGTTATGTACTTCATTACCTTACGGTAAGCTATCCTGCCGAAAGATTAGCGCTTAGACGTTCTATCATTATAATATGCGAAAAATAAATTGTTTACGCAAATATAAATTATTTAAACAATTGAATCTATATTGCGAATTACGACTAAATAACTTGTTTATAGTTCTTCTATGAACATAGCAAAAAATCACATCATTGAAACTGGATTTAATGTAAAGTTGATTTTAAGCAATCTTAGTTTTTCAAACAATCAAATAAATTAAATGAATTAAATTTAATCAAATTAATTCGTTCTCTCTTCGTTATTTAAAAAGTTGTAAGCTTCTAAAATATTTTACAAAAAGTATTAAATAAATTGTTTAAACAATTAAAAATTAATTTAATAATGCAGCGATCCTGGTATTTCGTTCAGTAAAAAAATTTATAAAAAAGCGACGTAAAAAATTATATTTTAGACCTATTTACTTATAAATGCTTAAAACATTTTTTGTGGTGGTTTTCTGAAGCACTCCTAGAGAGAGTGAGTTTGCAAATAAAAAATAATATTTCACAGTTTTTTCAACTTTGGACGTTTTTTGAGGTCTCATAAACTTCTGAGCCTGTTTTGATAAAATTGAGAACAATTTTTCGCAATATTTTAAAAAAATACTCTTTTTCCATGCATTTCAGATGCATGGAATATAATTGTGTTATGTTATATTGAAGTCAAAGTAAGTAAAATGAGCCACTTGCGAAATTTTTGGTTCCGACTTTCAAGTTATCTACCCGTGTGCACAGGGAAAACGTTTGAGGTAATCTTTCCCATATTATATGCAGGACCTCAGATCAAAGTTACAATTGATATATTGTGTTCAAAATTCTGATAGTTATTTTCAAAAAATAAGAAAAATTTTCCCATATACGTGGTACTTGAGAGTCAAAAGTAGACTGAAAAAGATTACTCCCTTAAATCTGTAAAATGTGCATTAAAGTTGAAAAGAGTTTGCCGAGAAATGTGCAGAAGTTTACCATGCTGCGGGTAATCGGAGTTCGGGCTCAGCGTCAAGTCCAATGACTCTCCAGCATGGTAAACTCTCCACAAAACTTAGAATTTATTCCTATCGCATGATAAATCAAACTTTTCCCCTCTTTTACCATTTTTAATTTGCAGATACGATCACATATCATTTGTCTGTTAATTCCACAAGAACTCTTTCTATTAAAACGAAGAAGAATGATTTTTAAATTATTAATTTTAATACTTATATTAGAGGCTAGCCTAACTTACGTTGAATTATAACATGAAACTATGACAAAAAAACTTTAAACGAAAACTTGTTAGATATTTCATATTTTACTGACTACTCTTTCAATTAGTTTATTTTTAAAATTTTTATAATAGTTTGATTCTTTAATTGTCTATTTCTATAAATAGTTTAATTCTTAATATTTACATTTGATACTAAAATGATAAATTTTATAATAAATTAAACAATATTTGAATTTTACGTTAATTAAAAAGTAAATTACCTAAATATATTTCAGATCTGATGCTCTACTTGATTTTTTTATCATAGTAAAATTAAAATATCAAACATATATTTTACAACTTCTAAACTTCTATGTTTGTAAATTTTGTTTAAATAAAAATTTCTTGTAATTTAAGGCAGATTTTTTATATTTTAAAGTTTCTTTCTTGCTTAGAAAATTCTCAATTATGGTAATTTTTACTCTTTACTATTTTTAAATAGCTAAATGTCATTTTTTAAAATTATTTTTTTCTTACTTTTTATTTAATATACCATTATAAGATCTACTTAATTCATTACTTTAAATTTTTAGTTGTAATAACTTTTATTTATTCAAATTCTTATTCAAAATAATATTTATCAAAATAATATTTATTTTCATAAATAATGTTTAACAAATTCTTTAAATCTGAGTTAGTTAAAAATAACTAGCTTGAAATCAAAAAGTTAGTCATTAATTCAAATAGCTATATTTCTACTAATCATTTAGTAAAAAATAAATAATTATTAGTTAAGTTTATTTTTAGGTTATATCAAAATAGATAATATTTTAGTAAAATTCTGATTATTAGTACAACTAGTCAAAATTTAATATTTTTACATTCTCATCCTAAATGAGAAGGTCTTAAATTTGTGCGATTTTAAACTTTTGCTAAAACCCACATTTCTCGACGTTTTGAGACCTCCTGATTCCGAAAAAATGGGTTTTACGGAAATGTCTGTCTGTCTGTCGTAGAAAAATTTTTGTCGTCGGATAACTTGAGTAAAAATTGTCGGATCAACTTCATCTTTGGTACACTTTTTCTTGGTACAAAAATACAGGTCAAGTTCGTTAGCTTGACCTGAACGGAAATAGCTGGCTATTTCCGTTCAAAATTATCAAAAATAAAACATTTTCAAAATTAAAAAAAAAAAAATTTTCAAAAAAAAATTTTTCTCTAATTTTTTTCTGAAAGTACACGTAAAATCAAACAAATTTCGTTAATAAACGTTTCCGATAAAATGCAAACCCATAGAGATATGAATTTTTTAAGTTTCATAGTTGTATCAAAGTCTTGCTTGGGGGAGGCAAGGGGGGGGGGTAAGAACTAAAAATCGGTCAGCAAACTGTTGAAGCATTCTCATCTTACTCAACTCAAGTAGAAATTAACAAGAAACTAATTATTTAACTGCTAAAAACCTTGAAAATCCTCAAAATACACGTTATACATGCAAAAAATTGAACTTAAAGTGGGTAAATCATATACAGAAACACTATTATTTTTTAAAAAAATGAATAAACTCCCGGTTTTTTCTTCCTATTTACTTTCATTGATCACACCTAATAAAACTGCATCAAAAATAATTGACTTTTTTAAAAAATTTTTGGAAATTTTGAAAAATTGGTTTTTACATTCTCATCCTAAATGAGAAGGTCTTGAATTTGTGCGATTTTAAACTTTTCTAAAACCCACATATCTCGACGTTTTAAGACCTCTTGATTCCGAAAAAATGGGTGCTTTTTTTTTTTTTTTTTAAGTGCCACATGCGTCTTTGTTTAACGGAAAATTTTAACTTTGCCTTTCAGCCTTCAGAAACATTATTAATATTTTGACATTTAAATCTTCGAGAAAATTGAAGTTCTTTTAAATTTAAAACATTTGTGAATAAATATTATTATGTCGTTATTAGTAATATAATAAGAAAAAATTTTATATAATGAATATGTGATATTAACAATTTTGGCATAAAAGAAATAATGATACAGGCACACAATAGAAATACACACTAGTGTATTTCGATGTGATTTTTTGTGCTGAATCCGAATCTGAAGTCAGAAGTTTTAGATTGTCTAAAGTTTCCGAGTTAAACTTAAAAACTGGTGAAAAACACGAATTAGAGGCAAATTTCAAAAAAAAATTTGCTTAGACACTACAATAGTGTATGTCTTTTTGATTTTGGGTACTGAATTCGAATTTAAAGTCAGAAGTTTCAGATTGGGTAAAATTTTTGAAAATACCTCAAAAATCTGCTCCAAAACACGAATTGGATTAAATTAAATGGATATAAAAAAATTGAATCATTCCAATGTATTTTTTCCTTCTGCATCTTAATCTAAAGTGAGAATTGTCAGATTGTCTCCATTTTGGTATCAATAGTTTTTGGTATCAATAGATTCGTTGAAAAAAACTGCATCTGATAGTTATAGTTTACATCATTTTTTTTAATTTTTCACAAAAAAAAATCTTAATAGTAACGGATTTCTCTCATTTTGATGCAATTTGACCTCTTCTATATGGTCACTAAAGTATTCCTTTCTATTTGAGAGGATTTTCCTCTTCTATCCTCTTCTGTCAAATTTCACATATTATTGTAAAATTCATAATTTGTCACAAACTTGATATTTTTTTACATAAAAAATTTACCTGTTTTAAAATTAGACTATATAATTTTCCAAATATATCTTAAGTATTAGAATTTTTTATTATTTTCCAATTCTTTATATTATTAAATTAGGTTGAATTTAAACAAAAGAGTGGCTATGTGTCAAAAATTCTTTTCCTCTCGCAAAATCTTCTTACAAATAGAGTAATAATAGAAGAGGAATATTCCTCTACTTACGAGATAATTTTTTTTCGGTGTTTGTTGTAAAAAAGTATTATTAAAAATCTTAGAAACTCCAGAAAATGAAAGAATACTTGATAGTAACTTAATTAAAGGTCTTTGCGTAGTCCAAAAATCGTAGCTGTGTACGAAATAAAAACCACGCAAACGCCATGCTTGTAAACCCATGGCGTTGGCCTATGTTCTTCCATCAAAAAGTGAGTCGAGCGGACTAAGCAATTGCAATTTGTCAATTCACAGAATGTGACGTCACTCACGTCATTGTCGTTTGCCTAAGTTCTTCCAGCTTGCTCTACATGTGAACCTAACGCTGGTCTGTGCGCACGTCTTGCATGAGATAGAAAAGGACAGAGACTCTCTCTACCCTTTTCTATCTCAAGCAAGACGTGCGTACGGACCAGCGTTAGGTTCACATGTAGAGCCAGCTTCCATCTGATTAAGGGTCCGCGCTCGCCTACCTGTTTGGCAAAAACTACGCAAACGACTTTGCCTAACTTATTCTTTCGTATTTGCATTTAGAACACACAAAACCTGAAAAGCTCAAAACGTTGCATAAAAATGTCATTTTTTAGCTCAATTTGTGAAATAAATCGAAAAATCGGTATTATTATGCAACGTTTTGAGCTTCTTAGGTTTTGTGTGAAAAACTCGCATTTCCAGTTTTTTCATATAATTTGTTTAAACAATGAACTTTTGATTTTATAATTAAATAGATCATTATCATTTTATACAGTATGTGAAGTTGAATTTAAGAATTTGTTAGTTTTTATCAGGGTTCCTAATGCTAACAGTTTTTTTTTTATTTTCTCAGTTCGACCAAAATGTCGTTTGCCTAAGTTTTTTCTTAGTACGGCAGTGCAGTATCTCGTCGATTACATTTTCCTATTTTTGCTGATATTCGTGTTCTTGAGCACTAGTTGGATCTAAACTCAACAAATCAAGCCAATCTGACAATTCTAACTCCAGATTCGGTATCAGCGCGAAAAATTACATAAGAATACACTAGTGTAGTGTCTTGGTCATGACAGTATATCGCAAATATTCCGGAAAGTATTAGTATCGAGCGCGAAGCGCGAGTGTCGTGATGAGAATGTATATTCCTTAAAGGCGTAGAACTTTAAGACAAAAAAAGTTTTATATTTTAAGTGAAAACCCAATTAAGAATGGCGGTAAACAGTGCCAAAGATTAAACTGGCTCATGTCGTAGGGAAAGTATACAATTTCGATAACGAAGAGCATGTATAACATTGTCGAAGCGTGCAGCCTGACGGGAAGATTGATAATGATCGGAGTGCGAAGCACGACGATCATTTCAAATACGGAGCGCGTAGCGCCTTGTCATCCAGCATGGTAAAGTTTTTCCAACGTGCCACAGTGGTCCAGGAGAACGTAAAAAGTGGCGAAAATGTAACAAATTCAAGTTGCGAATTTGGTCTAAAGGACAAAACTATCTTTCTATATAATAATGGAAGTAGGCAGAGCTCAACTTTCAAGGGAATTGATAAAGTATTTCTTAAATGGTAAACACTCAAACTTTGAAAATTGTTTAGAATCACGTTCACTTATATTTTGCAAATTGAGCATATATTTTGAATTGTAAATAGAATAATAAGCTATCCCTCCATTTTTTTTCTTCCAAAGGATATTACTTTTTAAAAGTCAAAATGTTTATGTCCTTTGATTTTTTTTGAAAATTTTTCAAAAAAACTACTTCCTTTTACATAAATTTTGAGCTAGGTCCCGTCGTAGGGAAACGATTTTTAATATATTTTCTAAATTTTTTTAATTTGACAAAATTTAGCACGAGCTTTTTTGACACTGTATGGCGCTCCGTTGGATGTACTGATGGACTACTAAATAAAATATCAGTAAAAAGTTACATATAGGAGTGATAATGAAAATACTGAATCTATATTTGGAAAAATATTTTTGAGTCCCTGATATACCTTTAGTTTTTAGGTGTCGAACATTAAGATCTCCGGATGCTTCCTGATAATCTTTGGTTGTTGAGATCCTCACTTTAATGTTTGGTAAATTAGTTGGATTTCTAGCCTAAACGTACAACTCTTCAGCAGTTGAAATTTGTTTATTAACCTTCGCGCTACCGGTTGCTACCCCGGGTAGACACGAAAATATTTGAATTGAGATAACTTTTAAAGATTTGCTTCAATCTAATTGCAATTTTAAGTCACTGAACAAATTTTTATTTAATTTCGAAAAATTAAAACAAAAATTTTTTTTTTACATTTATTTTTGATTCACCTTAGGGTGAAATCACATGAATGCGTTAAACATTGCGTCGCAATGAGAGAGAGAGGGAGACCAAGATATATTTACGTCTTTCTTTTTCTCATTACGACGCAACGCAGAACGGAGGCATGGGACGCCGGCCACTAGCCACCCCCTTTGGTTCAATAGCGAATTAAAAAATCTGGTCTCATTAAAAAAGGCAGCTCACATTACTTACGAAAACTCTAAACTTTTATCTGATTATTTAATTTTTTCCAGTCTGCTAGCGGAGTGAAAATTAAAGTCTAAAATTTGTTATAAAAACTATATTGCAGGGGTTGAAAATTCGATTATCTCCAACGCCAAATACTTCTGGAAGTTTGTTAATAATTTACGTCAGAGCGCTAGAATACCAAATGAAGTGTTCTTTGGTGAGAAATCGGCCTCAAATAATATAGATTCTGCAAACTGCTTCAGAGATTATTTTTGTTAAGTTTATGCCATTTCTGACCTCGATATTCCGATTGTAACTCTGAACCGTTGTAACAATAATTCCATTACCATATCACATGTCTCAAGAGAATCTATTTCGTCCAAGTTGAGGTCGCTGGATATAAAGAAAGGGGATGGTCCAGATGTAATTCCCCCTTCCCTTCTGAAGACGTGCAGTTCATCGCTAATTGAACCTTTGTTTATATTATTTAACCTATCATTATCATGTGGAACGTTCCCGTTCGTTTGGAAAAGAGGCATTGTAATTCCCATTCATAAAGATGGAAATAAGAGTGACGTCACTAATTACCGCCCAATAGTCATACTAAGTGCTATTTCTAAAATATTTGAGAGTATAGTCCACGACACACTTTACAACCAAATGAGTCACTCAATTGTTGATGAGCAGCACGGCTTCACGAGGGGAAGATCTATTGTAACAATCCTTAGTATTTTTTCTGACTTTGTTTTGAACAATCTGGACTCTGGAAAAGTGGTGGATGCCATCTATACCGACTTCGCTAAGGCTTTTGATAAGGTCAACCACGGCATTCTTTTGACTAAGCTCAGAATCATGGGTTTTTCCGAGGATTTAATTTCATGGATTAAAAGTTATCTTGTTGATCGAGTATTGTCAATTCGTATTAATCATGATTTCTCGGAGATTTTTTCTGCTACATCTGGTGTTCCCCAAGGTTCATATTTAGGTCAATTATTTTTCATACTTTTTATTAATGATATTAAATACGTTTTTATCAATTCTTTCTTTCTTCTTTTAGCCGACGATTTAAAAATATACAAATTATCACTTGCTTTCAGGATCGCTTGGACCTGCAATCTGATCTTGCTCGTCTACATGATTGGTCACTCCTAAACGATTTATTATTTAACGTCAGTAAATGTAAAGCGATATCGTATTCCAGGTCTAACAGCGATTCTGTCTGTATTTATTACATTGGAAATGATATAATATCTAGAGTATCTATCGTCCGTGACCTTGGGGTAATGCTCAACTCTTCGTTTAGTTTCACTGGTCCCATTAATTATACCGTCAATAAAGCAACCAGGGTATTGGGCTTTGTCATGAGAAGTGCCTCCAATTTTACTAACGAATTAGCAATAAAGGTGTTATACTTCACCTTAGTGAGACCACAAATCGAGTTTGTTTCAGTTTTGTGGTGTCCTTACCAGGATTACCTCACGACTGTCATCGAAAGGGTCCAGAACAGGTTTCTAAGTTTTTTGGCTAGACGGACCGGTGTGCCTCACGACCTTTATGATCACGATTACACCAATCTTAGTACACGATTTAAAATTCCGCTCGTACGTCAGAGATTTCTATTTAGTGATCTTCCCTTTTTATTTAAAATCATTAACGGTTTTATTATTTGCTCGGATCTATCGCATTCATTTGAGTCTCTTAAACAGCAACGCTCTTCCAGGAATGCTACATTATTTAAGTTACCTTTTTCTAGAACTAATTACTTGAATAATTCCGTCGTGATCAGGTTATGTCGAGAGGCAAATCAGTTCCACAATAAAATCGACTTCTTTGATGATTCATGGAATGCGTTTATAAGAAAACTACGCGCCCTAATACTAGTCACCAGTAAAAATGGCAATGCGGTCATTTACTAATTACATACCATATTAATACCTCCATAGTACTCTGTACGAATAGGCAATTATCTTGCCCGTGTATGTATAAATAAATAAATAAATAAATATATTATTTAAAAATCAATTAATATAAATAAAATAAATATTTATTTCAGACAAGATTTATGATATTTTAGAATTAAGAACAATTGCAAAAATAATTGAAATTAAACAAAACAATTGCAAATTTTTGCAAATTAATTAAGAAAAATAATGAAATCAATTTAAATTTTTGGGGAAAGTAATTTAAACAATCATAAAATGTTTTAATCCTGAACAAAATAATTTAAATTTCAAAAAATATACTCAAAAATATTAGGAAAAATTTTAAAGGATGAGAATAATAATACACAATCAAAAAAAAAAAATTGAAATATGCTGAAAATAATTTAAGATTGAGGAAGAAAATTAAATTATGATGAAAATAATTTAAGATTGAGGAAGAAAATTAAATTATGATGAAAATAATTTAAATATAAAAAACTGAAAACATTCAATAAAATTGAGAGAAATAGTTTTAAAAAAATCATAAAGTATATGTTTAAAAAAATAAATAACCACAAAATCACTTAGAAATTTTAATTTATGTGAATAATAATAAAACCCGCAGAAATAACGAAGATTGATGAAAATAATTAGTTACCCTCCACAAAAGTATAAAATTGAAATGAATAAAGAATTTTTTTTAACAGACAGCAGTGTGCCCTGACCTCAAAAGTGTAATTGTTCAGAAACATTAGCCGATGCTATAAGATGTGTAGCACCTTCTGTTCGAATGACTTTAAATTTCAATACTTTGTGGGTACATTTCGCTAGATTTGGAAATAAAATAAATAACTATATAAAAAAATTATTTTTAAATTTATAATATTTAAACACCAACAAATTTATATATAAAATCGAAGAATGTAACGAAAAATTTAATTAATATTCAAAGTAAAATAAATGAATACAATAAAACTAATTGGGGAATCCTTAATTTAACGTGAATTTGCAAAAATTAAAATTTAAGAATTAAAACATAAGTAAATTAAAATGAAATTTATTTCTTTAAAACCCAAATACAATAATTTTAGTAGGAATATAGTAACAATTTAAAGTGATTTCGTTTCATTATCAATTTAACACTAATAGTCCTTATAAAGTCATTTCTTAAGATAATAAAATAAAAATATAAAAATTAAAATTGATATTTAATTTGTTTAGAATCTAATTTCTTTTTGAAAATCAAATTTGAAATAGTTGTGTTAAAACTTAAATACAAATATCCATAGGCACTGCTATTGAGTAAAATTTTGATTACCTGGAATCAAGTTCGAAATTCGATTTAGATAATTCACAAATATTGCATTTTAAATACCGAGTAGTAAATTTATTTTATTATTATTTTTTATAAATGATTTTTATATTTAAACCTGACCTTGTTTATGGTTTTGTTAATTAAGGACTTAATTTAATTTTCCTAGAGGCGATAAATTAATTTTTCAAGAGATTTTCTATTTTCACAATAAAAAAAATTGTCAGTTTAAGAAAATATAAATGTTAAAAAAAATGGTTTCCTTCATGGTTTTCTTTTAATATAATAAGAATTTAATGTATATGAACGTATATATAAAAAAAATCTGTTAATACGATATGAATAAAAGGAAGTGATAGGTTGGTGGGTATAATGAATGTGGGTTGGAAATATAAATAGCATGTGCTAAAGTTTCCATAATCTGATTTTATTTAGTTAACCACACAAGTTTACCACATATGCTATGGATTTAATAGTTTCCTTGTTTCTATAAGATAATTTTCCTTATTACTTTGGAAGAATATTTTGTTGGGACAATTGATATTTGTTTGGTTTAAAAGTAATTTATTTCAGATCAATAGTATTAAAATGAAAGTATGTACTATTAAAAGCAACGCATATTTGTTTGAACGGTAATAATTACGCGGTTTGGTGTAACAATTCAATGTGGAATTGATTCTGTAGCATTTTTTTTAGTGTGGAAAAGATTAAAGTTGTCGAAAGTAATTTAAGTAGTAAAGATGTTTTAGTTAAAAAGAAATTATTTAAAGTTAGGAACATTGCTTTGAAATAAGAATAGGTTGGGAGAAAAGAAAAATTAAAATTATGGGAAATTTTTGGGGAAAATGATTAATTTAACAATAACGATTAATCGAAATTAAAATAAGTAATTAGAATTAAGAGAATTTATTCAGAAGTAATATCAATGATTGAAGTTTAGCGAAATAATGGAAAAAGTTTAGAAGTTACTTGTAAGACAAGAATACTTAAAAATGATAAAAGTAATTCTAATTTTTACAGAAAATTATTAAAATTTTGATGGTGATTTAAGATTGAGACACAAAAAAAATTTGAAATATGATTCAAATAATTGAAATTTTAGATAAATAGTGCAATTTTGAAATTATGTAAGATAACGAAAATAATTGAAAATCTTTTGAGGATGGAAAATTTAGGACAATAATCCGAATTTGAAATAACTGAAAAATTTGGACATTAGTTGAAACACTAATAAATACTAAGGAATGGAGGGAGCAATTTCCAAATAAAATATGCAAATTAAATGAGATAGTTGGAAATGGATATGGGAATAAATTTCGAAATTATTACATAATCAAAATTTTAAAGTATTGATTACAAAATGGCAAATTAATTGTAACTTTAGAAGCATAACGTTAAATTTGCGATTAGTAATGCAAAATTTAGGAATAAGAAATTCAATTGATTTAATTACAAAGTAACTATTTTTATAATTGAAAACTGAGAAAGCAAGCCTCCATTATATTGCTTTGTTAAAATACTAGGAATGGAACAAACCATATACCGGCGGTCACACTGAGCTTTAAAGTTAACGGTATTCAAAAATTCATTATATTGAGTCAACTTGTTTTTCAGTGAAATTGGCTGAAAAAAGGATGGATTGACTGAAATTTACGTAGGGTAAATGAATTGAGATTTTTGAAAGATAGGTTTAGGTTTTAAAGAGAAAAATGAGAAACAATAAATTTACAGAGAGTAATATAAAAATGATAAAGTAGTTAAAGTTTGTGTTTACATTGTAATTGGAATCATTACTAGTTAGAATGATACTAAAATTTTTATTTTTTTGCTTTACACGATATTGAAAAATTTTGGTTTAGTTCGAGACAACGTTTTGTTAATCATTCTACAACCGGCGACTCATGTGATTTAGAAAAAAAACGTTAATAATAAAAAAATTTCCTTTTTAGCTTAAGGCTTGTTACGTTTGAATTTATGGATATATTTAATATCAGGCTTGTGTCCGTAAATAGTCTGATTCACTATAAAAGTAAATTCTATAGTGAAGTAGACTATTTACGGACCCAAGCCTGTTTAATATAGGGTCAAATACATACAATATTTTATTATTATTATTTTTTTTTTTTAGTTTCGAGGTGTCGATTCCAGATTGGGAACGATGGCCTGCACCCCACATGGGGTTACTACGTTCGCCGAGCCAGGACATCAGATTGATGTCCCCGAATTTTTCACACCATCATTTGGTTTGGTGTCAGGAGTACGTGTACTGTCTGGGCCATAAATGTTTTTTCCATCGCGGCTATCTGAGGCCGGTAAGTAGTACCCGTATAAATTTTAATATGCGCTTTTTGCTGTTACACCGTCCGACAAAATTTAACTTTTTTTCTCACACACAAAAAAATCAAATATTTTCGGAAACTAGGACTAAAAAAAAAATACCCGTGTCTGGCCTTTTTGCTAGATCAAGTCGTTTGTGGCTTCTAGGGGTGAAAACAACCCTTAAATTAAAAATGACAAGAGATCTTTTAAAAAATATTAATTTTTCATACAACTTGATATCTAGGGGTTTTCGGGGTCGCTGATTACGAATCTGATGTCAGATTTTTAAAATTCAAAATGGCGGATCCAATATGGCGGACGAAAATTTGAGGAATTATTTAGATTCGCTTAAAACTTGTTACTCGGGGATTTTTGGGGTCGCTGATTACCAATCTGACGTTAATTTTTACAAATTCAAAATGGCGGATCCAAAATGGCGCCCGAAAAATTTAAAAATTATTTAGATTTACTTAAAACTGGTTACTCGAGGGTTTTTGGGGTCGCTGATTACGAATCTAATGTCAGATTTTCAAAATTCAAAATATCGGATCCAATATGGCGGACAACAATTAAAAATTTATTTGTATTTGCCTGAAACTCGTTACTCGGGGGTTTCTGGGATCGCTGATTATGAATCTAATGTCATATTTTCAAAATTCTAATGACGGAGCCAATATGGCGGACAACTTTTTTAAAAATAGATCCAATTTGCCTGAAATTTGTTGCTCTGGGGTTTTTGAAGTCGCTGATTACGAATCTGATGGCAGATTTTCAGAATTTAAAATAGTTGATCAAAATAAAGAATACAAATTTAAAATTAAATTGCAAACTTTAGTTGTGAGATTTTGATTTTCAGTTGCGTTGCTACAGAAAATAGTATTTATATAAAACAAATGCGAATCGTTGATATTTCCACTTTGAAAAGCAGTGTTAAAAAATCACTTTATATTTATGAATTCATCTTATTTAAGCTTCCTATTATTGAATATACTTACCTACTACAAAAACTTGCTTTGTCATTTTAAAAATGGCCAATATGCAAAGACACATTAGTGAAAATGTTTAAATATTTTGTAATCTTCATCTTTATGAGATCCGCCTTTAGAACTTTAATATCCTGACATCAGATTCGTAATCAGCGACCTCAGAAACCCCCGAGTAACGAGTTTCAGGCAATTCGAATCTATTTTTAAAAAAGTTGTCCGCCATATTGGATCCGCCATTTTGAATTTTAAAAATCTGACATCAGATTCGTAATCAGCGACTCCAAAAACCCCCGAGTAACGAGTTTCAGACAATTTGAATCTATTTTTAAAAAAGTTGTCCGCCATATTGGATCCACCATTTTGAATTTTAAAAATCTGACATCATATTCGTGATCAGCGATCCCGAAAACCCCTAGATATCAAGTTTTATGAAAAATGAATATTTTTTAAAAGATCTCTTGTCATTTTTAGTTTAAGGGTTGTTTTCACCCCTAGAAGCCACAAACGACTTGATCTAGCAAAACGGCCAGAAACGGTTATTTTTTTTTTGGTCCTAGTTTCCGAAAATGCTTGATTTTTTTGTGTGTGAAAAATCGTGTCGGACGGTGATTATGGGTGCTTTTGATGACAATTTTCCGATTATTTCTTAGTGAAAATAAAATATAAAAAAAATTTATTAAATTTTTTAATGGTCTACTTTATTATATAAATTTTTGTATTATTATGCTTCTATATCCGATAAAAGAAATTTTAAAAATATATAAATTTTTTTTTTGATGAGTATTTATTTATTTGTGGGGGTGTTTTTTTATTTTTTTTATTATTAGTACGTCACATTGATAACCTATGTTGAAATTAGAAAAGTATTATTTATTTTGATTTATTTATTTATTTAAATTTTTCATTTAGTAGCGGTTAGTAGTGATATTTGGATAACTATTGACAGTTAGGGAGAATTTATTTCTTGGTCATTGTCATAGACGATTTTAAGAGTTATTTAGTTTTTGAGTTGCGGTTTTCTACAGGACGTTTTTTTCTTTTAGGAGTCATTCCGTCATCCAATGACTTACTTCATAAATGGGTCATCGGTGGAGCTTCTGGTGAGCACGGGAAGTGATGCTCGCCAGATGGCATTTGGGCAGCTGCCCAGAAATTTTTTCGAATTCATGTCGGTTCCTGTAAAACCGGTGATGATACTTGTGCATGTGGTAAAGTTTTTGGCTAAAGGAGTTAAGTCCCGTACTTCAAAATTGTATTTCTTTATATTTGGACGAAGAATATAAAAATGTTTAATATTTATAATTTTTTTAATATAAACTAAAATGTTAAGCAAAAATTATATTTAAAAGTCAGTTGAGCAAAAGCACCATTTGTCGATGGTCCTGTACCAATTTTTCGAAGATCTGTTCCAATTTGTCCAGGGGTGCTATTCAGTAACTTCACTTCACATCACTTCACTTCGCTTTTACGTCACTTCAATTCACTTTCACTTCACTTCACTTTCACTTCACTTCATGTTCACTTCATTTTCACTTCACTTCACTTTACTTTCACTTCACTTTTACTTTCACTTCACTTCACTTTCACTTTCAATTCACTTCACTTTCACTACACTTCACTTTCACTTTACTTCACTTCACTTCATGTTCACTTCATGTTCACTTCATTTTCATTTCACTTTCACATCACTTTCACTTCACTTCACATCACTATATATTATTCATCATAGGTATATATTATTATATATATATTCCACGTCAACAAGGACAGGTCTAAGTCCAAAAATGTTCTTAACCCATTTTAAAGTTTTATAGTTCAAAATAATTCAAAATAATCAACTTGCCCTTAAACTCTTTAATTAACAGCTTTGCGGTCGATGAATGCAAATCTAATGTTGGTTTTTCAAAATTCAAAATGGCAGATCCAAAATATATATTATATAATATATAAATGGGACGTTCCACGTCAACAAGGACAAGCCTGAGCCAAAAATGGTCATGACCGATTTTAAAGTTATATAGCTCAAAAAATTCGTACGTTTGTCTACTTTTTAATACCGCATGGCGGTTTTTGATAATTCTCCATAAGCCACGTTATAAAGGTTTAAAATATGTTTTTGAAAAATAGTTTTTTGTAAATAAAATATCTTATTTATACAATTATTACAATCTTCTAAATAAATTTCTTTTATTAAAACTTCTATTGATATCAACCATTTATTTTTAGGTTTTCTTTAGACAATACGATACTCGATTAGTAACAAACTATTCTTAAAATTTTCTATTAATATAAATTTTAATTTTTCCAATAGAAAAAAATACAACATTATTTAGAGAAATTTCAATATAGATTCAGGAAATAATACAGAGGCTTAAATCCACATTAATTCTGAGACCGTGACCAATCCAAAAATTTAAATAATTACAATAGGAACTATAAACCTAAACCTATTATTGTCAAGTGTAGAAAAGGGAGTCATAGGGAAACTGTAAATAAAACGGCGATGACAGATAAAAGTACCCGATCGACATTATATATTTTTCCGAGGCAACTAGTGAGTTTGAACGAGCCGTCGGATCGAGCCACACGGAAGAAGGGAACTCGAACACTAAGATTTAAAATAAGTCAAATTCTTAAGGGGTTACACCACTGTAGCATTTTCAAAAAATTAAAATTCTTTTATTGTCTAAAAATTCCTCTAAACCTTCTAGAATAAGAGACAAAAGGTTTTATACATGTCTGAAATCAATTTGATAGAAATTTCAATTTTTTTATCGAGCGTTTCGAGCTTTTAGGCTGTGTTCATGACATATTGCAAAACTTCAAATGCGTTTTTCTCAAAACTACTTTTTTTTAGCTGGCCAGAAACATAACTTTCACAAATCTCAATCGATTTACTCAAAAATTTAACTGTTTCTTAACAACATTATCTAGAGAAAGACGTAGGGATTTTGTTTTATGTTGCATATTTTTTTAGTTATAAACAGTTTAATGCCTATTTTTAAAGGAAAAAACTCATTTCTTTCTTAAAATGTTCACCATTTTTGCAAAAACCGCTTTAAAAAAATCCCATACGTCTTTCTCTAGCTTTTGAGATGTAAAAATAGAAAAAAATTTGTATTTTGTTTTAGGATAAAAATTGTAGCAAAAACCTTTCCGGCCGCGAGGTCATTCCCCTTAAAAAAGGTCTACATCATGTACATGTATATGTGATCTTAGAAAAAGAATTTTAAGTGTAGTTTTTTTCTCTTTACAGTGTACCCAATCAAGATATGTAAACATATATTTTAATTGGAGGGTTCCATTTCAAATCAGACAAGATGTCCACTTGTGATCACAGAATGTGATGAGGATAAAATATGTTAATTTTGAATGGAAATTAAGTGAAACGTATTTTTGCAAATTGCGAAAAAAAATTTTCCTTGAAGTTATGAACATTTGAATTTTGAAGACTTTTCAGTAAAAAAAACTCAATTTTTTTCTTTAAATGTTCATATTTATTGATCTAATTAGGATATTTAGGTTTTCTTTCCAGATTCTGATAGGGTTTTTCAATCTCTTTCATTATCCACAAGAAAATTTTAAAAAGATTAAAAGTTGACAAACTGACAATGGTTTTTCAAAAATATTAAAAAGCCAATTATCTCGGAAAACCCACACTTATATTTTTTACTAATTTTTTTTAACTTTGTCTTATTATAAGGAATACATACTGGGAAAATTACATTGGCTAAACAATTTTTATAATAACTAAAAATTAAAAAAAAATTTATTTTAAACGATTGTAAAATCTGTTTTAAAGAAAAGTAGAATTATATTTACCTAAGATATTTTATATTTTGCTTACTTTTTCAACTGTGATGTAAAGAATTAAGTTTTTTTTCGCAAGTCTATAGGAATTCAGTCGTGTTTAACAGTTCTGACCATATAACAAGTAGTTCCTGTCGGGATCTTATACCTTCATTGTCATTTTTTATTTTTTACATGACATTTTTAAAAACGAGCGAAAACAAACTCAATTCTTTCATCGCAGTTAAAAAAGTAATCGAAATATGAAATATATTAATTAAGATCATGTGATGAAGAATGACATCTCTAGTATAGGTCAAATTTGTCAGCAAATTTACGCCTATAATAAACTTCGTCAAATTACTAAAAATACCATTAAGAACATCTGCTTGACCTAAACATGTTCAAATTTAAATCAGTTTAAATTAATTTTTAAAAATTTCCAAAAATCAAAGAATTTTTTAAAAAACTAATTTTAAAGCAAAATTAAATTAAATTTGGGCCAGACAGACCATTTTAATGATATTTTATATTTCACATGCCTTTAAATACAATTTTACTTTTGCTTCAATCAAATTTTACATTTATTTAAAAAAAAATAAAAATTTTTTTTTATAATTTCTAGTTAATTCAAAAATTAATATCCAATTCAATTTCCACAGTGCAAGAGGTTCAGCCAATCGCTCGATTTTAAATATGTCAGGTAAAAAAAAATGACAATGAAGGTAAAAGATCCCCGACAAGAACTACTTGTTATATGGCCAAAACTGTTAATCACGGCTGGATTTCTATAGACTTGTGACAAAAATTTAATTCTTTACATCACAGTTGAAAAAGTAAGCGAAATATAAAATGTTTTATGGAAATATAATTCTACTTTTCTTTCAAACAGTGTTACATACGTAATTCAATTTTATTTTATATGGTGACCAGAATGAATTGTGGCGATAAATAATGAAATGTTAATTTTGTTATTTATCTAACAAAATATTAATTTTATTATTTACCTAATTTTAATTTCAATTGTGAAACAATTCATTCGAGGTGTTGCAACTATGGTACCTCGCAACACCTGACACTAAAAAAATAAAAAAAAGAAGATTCGTCGGCAAATTCCAACGCTCGAACCAATTCGTGAGAATTACCATTAAAATAGTTACTTAATGAATTAATAATTAATGAAATTGATTTAATTAATTAAGTAAATAATTCAATTGGTGCGTATAAAAATTTATTCCTTTTGAAGGTTCACTAAATATAGGACTAAATGGAAATTTGGATAAGGGTCGCGTTAAAGTGGCATTATTCGTTACATTTCAGTGTAAATGTGAATAAAGGGATAAAGCTTGAAAGAAATTTTTATTGCTTGACTGAGACGATTTGCGAGTTGTGAATCTATTCATTCGTGCAATATTTAAACAAGCAATTTATACGAATGTATAATTCGCACCTGCAAGCATGCATCCGCGAGACGATTCAGGCATCAATACTATAGTAAGGCTCTGTCGCTCAACTACTCACACACGTAAACGCACGGGTATTGCTCCTCAACACGGCACGCGACACGGCCAGCGGCCATCATTGTTTTCTCACCTCCTACTCCCCATTCCCTTCTTTGGTCCATAGCTAAGCGGCAGAATAAAAGAACACAACAAACGCACGTGTTCGTGCAATAATAATAAATGCATTAATCTCGCCACTGGGAGATTAACAAAATTAAAGATTAATATTGTCATTAATGATTTTAGTGACTAATTACTTAATCTACAGAAATTACTATTAGTAAATTTCAACAATTAAAATTACGAATGATATTTTCATTTAATTCAATCCAATGCTGTTTCGAAACAATCGTTTCGAAATAGTTAACAAAAAAGGTCGTTCACGATAGTTGAACGGACCGAGTTTTCTGCCTCAGCAAAATGCGACCACTCCTCAATGTACACAAACTTCAAATCATCAAAATTTTCCCACCCAATGCCGTCCAGCGAACGTGTAGAGGAAGAACAAGTAAAAAACTAAATTACAGTACGACGATCGATCTCAACCGATCAATACGCTCTTTTGGCTACGGTCTTAGAGATATTAAATTGAGAGTCAATTTCGCGACTTGTCCGTCTGTGAGATTGGACCCGGGTTTTCGGTCTCCGATTGTGACAAGAAAGTAGCCCGCGACAGACGAGAAAAAAAACCACGTCCGATCATAGGAGTTAAGTAGCCACTCTATGGAAAACAGATAGTCGAGTCTCTACCTGAATCGTCTTACGAGTTGGCAGATTTGCAGTGTGCAATTCCGGGCACATCAAACTACGGAAATCGACTCAGTCTCAGCAACAGTTCTGCCCGTCGAAACACCTGTATGTTTCTACGGTATTGTACGGTAGGGTAAGTGAAAGATAAAATTCTCTATTATATGCATCACTATAAAATATTTTGGAAATTTTCTCACGAAACCCATTGATTGCATTTCAGAGCATATTCAGAGAATATGTCAATTTCTATTTAAAAATTCAAAAATCAACCAATTGGTTATAATTCTATTAATTAATTTTTATTTAATTTTCCATTTTACTCAAATTAAAAATGTTGTAATTTTATTTCATTTCAGAAAGGATTTGATTTTATTCAAATGTAGCGACATTTAAATTTGAATTATTCGAATATTTCAGTTTTGCATTTACAATAAAACATTCGAAACAAACAATTTTCAATCTTTCGAATTTTATTCAATAGTTCGAAACAATTGAACCAGTTAAATTGCGATTATTTAATTTTCTATTTTACTCAAATTAAGAATGTTGTAATTTTATTTCATTTCAGAAAGGTTTTGATTTTATTCAAATGTAGCGACATTTAAATTTGAATTATTCGAATATTTCAGTTTTGCATTTACAATAAAACATTCGAAACAAACAATTTTCAATCTTTCGAATTTTATTCAATAGTTCGAAATAATTGAACCAGTTAAATTGCGATTAGTTAATTTTCTATTTTACTCAAATTAAGAATGTTGTAATTTTATTTCATTTCAGAAAGGTTTTGATTTTATTCAAATGTAGCGACATTTAAATTTGAATTATTCGAATATTTCAGTTTTGCATTTACAATAAAACATTCGAAAGAAACAATTTTCAATCTTTCAAATTTATTTCAATAATTCGAAATAATTGAACCAGTTAAATTGCGATTATTTAATTTTCTATTTTACTCAAATTAAAAATGTCATGATTTTATTTCATTTCAGAAAGGTTTTTATGTTTATTCAACTTTAGCGACAGTCAAATTTGAATTATTTGAATATTTCCGTTTTGCATTTATAATGAAATATTCGAAATAAACAATCCTCAATCTTTCGAGTTTTAGTCATGGAATCGAAATGATTGGACAAGTTGACATTCAACCATTCAAGTTTATTAAATTCAAGTTTAATGACATTTTTGAAATTGAGTTGTTCAAGTAATTCAGGTTTACTTTTACAACGAAATATTTGTAATAACGAGTTGTTCAATTATAGAAATTTATTCCATATTCAAACGTTTGTATACCGCTATCCGACAATATTTTGATTTTATTCAAATATGGAATACTAATGATTAATAAACTACAATAGAGGTTAGAATTTTCTCAAGCTCTTTATTTGTGTGCTTTGCTATACAAAAGGATAATGTATTGATAAAATTTTATGGGCAATTATAATAAATTGATAAAGAATTACATGTAGAATTGTGTGTTTTGAAATTTACCTAGAAATTCCTTTAAGAGATAGAAAATTATTAGGCAACGCATTGGTAACACAGTTTGGCAGATCACGAAACGAGGTAAACGACCCCATAACAATTAAACGAGATTTAGGTCTTCTCAATCTCGGCAGCTTGGACCCTCCGGCGAACCAGATTTAACAATTAATAATTGACAGATTTTATTTAATTATTTTCGAGTTCGTAACAAGCTGATGGTGGCAGCGGTGGGATCTTCCTCACTTAGCTGCCAGCTACGTTACCTGGAGGCACGGTAACGTGCCCTCGTTCCTCTTTGCAGTCTCATTGTTAGTTTTATTAGCATTCCGTACCTTTTATATTTTTCAAAATTGAGTTTTGTAATTAAAACTCGACACATCAAAGTCTCTTGTTACTTCTTCTGTTACCTTATATTACCTGGTGACACGGTAACTTGTCCTTTTTCATGTTTTAACATCACGTTACTCTTGTAACGTTGTTACTAATTTTACAAGGCAATTTAAACCTTTTAAATCTTTTCGAATTTCGATTTCTGAATTCTAAATTTAACAGGTCGAAGACTTTACGCTACCAACGGCAATTGACAATTCTCAATTAAGATATTATGTTACTTTTGTGCATTATTCTTTTACTAATCTTTTATTGCCTTAGGTAACAATTTTGTTACTACTGCTGTTTGGTAATGATCTCGTTACTTAATTTTATAAGTAACATATTAGTAATTCCACGGTGGTTTCCTGCCGTCTCCAAATTAATTGTTAGTTTCGAAATTTTAGAAAATTCCTGGCAGACATGGCTCCGCAATAAATTGCTGGCAGACAAGGCTCCGGAAAATTACTAAAATTTCAATCCTTAGAAGACTTTCCCGTTGGTAGCTTACGTTACCTCCAGCTTCTATTTTTTATATTTATGTAATTCCTGGCAGACACGGCTCCGCAATTATTGCTGGCAGACGAGGCTCCGGAAGACTATTTAAAATTTCAATCTCCAAAAATTAAAAATTCTAATTTGCTTGGGTAACAAGATTTTCTTCCCTTGCTTCTCCTTGTTACCCCTGTCGTTTTGTAAATTTCACGTTAATACGTTTTCTTGTTCTGTTACTACTTAGTAACAATTTGTTTTATCATACGGTAACCATGTTACCGTATTTACTTTGAATTACTAGTTCGAAATTTTAGAAAATTCCTGGTAGACATGGCTCCGCAATAAATTGTTGGCAGACAAGGCTCCGGAAAATTACTAAAAATTTCGATCCTTAGAAAAATTTTCTCGTTTGGTAACTTGCGTTACCACCAGCTTCTAATTCTTCGAAATTTATGAAGTTGTCTTGGCAGACACAGCACATGACAGCCATCTGAAATTTAAAAATCAAAATTTAATTTCGAACTTGATTAAAGTTTCTTTTCTTAACGTATTTTGTCAATCATTCTAAATGGACTACTTACGTTAATTCCATCGTACTATGATTATGGTGATCATAGTTTTGAAAGAAAAAAATTAGCAAGAATTGTTTAATTTTTTTACATTCTGAAAGGAAAGGAATGTTTTTCTTTTGTTAATTGGAAATTTGACCATTCTTTAGGAAAGTTTTGGATAACAAAAAAAAAAAAAAAAAAATTACTACCGACAAATGCGCTGACATGTCTAATGTTAGTCGGAAACGAGGAAAGAGATCACGAGGTACAAACCAGTCAAAAATTCCGAAGCTATTAGAAGTTCATGTTTCTAACAACGAAACTAAATCCAAAACAGAGAGTTGTCCCATTTTAAATGCACCCCTCCCTGCTCAGACTTCTTCGAACGATTTTCCAAACTCGGAAAAGGTGCTAGCTGATTGGAAAGAGTTTTCCACATTCTTCGAAACACTCCTAAACAGAGCAGAAGCAGAAATCAGTCGTTCACAGAAAAGTAGACCCAAGTAATGACCGCATTTTTATAATTGTCTATTTGTTATAATTTCGTCCATAGATTCCGTCTCATAGTGAAACTAGCCGTTCATACAACTCGAACTGAACAGACGAACCCCGACCAATCCTGTGGAAAGATGATTAAGAAAAATGACCATTTCGACTACGAGGTTAGGCTCTGAATCTCTTTTCGTTTCCATTAGCACCATAACCGCCATTTCGTTTGAGAATCTTTTAGCGAATTTTGTAGAACTCACGGTTGATCCAACCATTAAAAACAATTACATTTGTAAGACAGAGCTCACGAACAATTGTTCAATTTCGGGCGGTTCTGACCAAGATTCAGTCTACGACGAGCTCGTAGAAATTTCGGGCATAGTTTGCCTACTAGTCAATGGGAAAGAAATTCCTTTCCAAATTGTAAACTCTCCCCATCACATCATCGGTTTAACGAGTGTAGGAATTTTAGGATTCAGAAGCATCAGAGATGCAAGTTTAATTCAAATTGATTAAAATTGTAAATTTAGAATAATAAATGATCCAAGGTTGGATTCTTGTCTTTGTTTGTTGTTCTGAATCTCAATTAAATCCTGAATGAATCTTCGCCTTTAGCGCCACCAACATAGAGTTGTAATTACAAGAACCTTTGTAATTTCAACAGTCATGACTCTTAGCAGCTGTTGTTAGCACTGTGCAGGATAAGTGGAAGGTTCCGTGCGATTTCAAGTCAGGATCGATAGCAAAATTTGTACAAAATTTTCTTTCTATCCCTAGACACTTGAAAAGCTGGATTAGTATACTCTCCGGTGTGGGAAAAACGTACGCGCTGAGTTTGTAACAATAGTGGTATTCTCGACGCGCAAGATCAAACAGAGAAATTTTGGTTTATGGCTACAGAGGGTAATGTAGACACTGATTTCACGAAAACAAACATTGTTTCCAAAAAGTTGTGACTCTCCCAGCTGTTGTGATTATCGTGCAAGTAGAGTGGAAAATTCCGTGCGATTTCAAGTCAGGATCGATAGTAAAATTTATACAAATTTTCTTTCTATCCCTTAACACTTGAAAAGCTGGATCAGTATACTCTCTAGTACGAGAAAAACGTACGCGCTGGGTTTGCAAAACTACAGTAGTCTCTGGTCAATAACCGGAAGAATTAAAATTGAGGCAAGGATTCTCAAATTTTATTCATTATGATTATTCAAAATGTCAACCTTAATGATGAATATTCATCCTGAGGGTAAACGAAAGAAAAAAGAGAAAATACGATCGGGAAGAAAACACGCTCGAAAAATCCAGAAATCAAGCAAGTCCCTTTTGTCAAAAATTTCACAAGTCGTTTTTGGTTTAGAACCTCCTCCGGAATATACGCAAATTTATAATAAACTTGTCTATCCAATTAAAAAACGAATACCGGTTAAAAGCGTAGCCCCATTCGATCCGACACCTACCGAAGACACCCCTCCGGTCCCAGAGATCGCCCCTCCGGCACAAGAACGAAATTTTGCTAGACAAGATGGAGATCTTGATGCTGAAGTCGCAGCAGCAATTCGCCTAATGCTTATGGAAGGAGCAATTCCGACTCAGACAGCGAATTAAGCATCTAGGAAACAGATTCAAGTTCCAGACCCGCTAAGGAAATTGGTTATGTGACAATCTAGTTTAGCACACCATAAAATTCAATGTTTCCTCGAGTGGAGAACTTAAACCCTGTCGTTTTTCCGGAAGACCAGTGGGAAGAGATAATCAGCAGAGTAATAGATCTTGAAGAATATTGTGAAAAGGTCGAATTTTCCAATATTGTACTTACCTGTCAGGTAAAAGGTTTAGAAAATCGTATCCAATGTCTGTCCTCACAATTAGCTAGTCAATTAGAATCAAACGATAAGGTACTTCAAACCACTGGGGAATTGAACGAAAGGGTTACCAATCAACAGAAAAAAATCGATGAATTGACGGGCAAATTTCAAAACCTTAATTTAAGTTAGATCATGTCCCCAGAATGGAAAAAGGTAACTTTTAATAACACTGAAGAACAAGTTGGCCTATTGAATAATCGCCTAAACACTCTAGCTAGAAATTCTAGTCGAATTTGCAATCATAATCGGGAATTATTAAAAAGAGTGAAATCGTTGAGTCAAAAGGTTAAATTCAATTTTCATATGTTGACATGCGCTAAAGAAAGAACAAAACAAATTTATGAATCAATTTCCGATCTTGAGCAGAGCATGCGAAAATTAAGATTGAACTGATTTAAGAAGAATTAAGTCAATTTAACAACCTAGAGAAAATCGTTCGAAATTTTTGAATAGTTAACCTCTTAGGTCCCAGGTATTTTCCGCGGTGGCGTCAAACTACTCGGGATTGTACTAAGTCGCACGGAATTAAGAGGAAATTTCCAGAATATTGACTAACTACTATTTTCTTAAGTTTCAGCTTATATTTTAATACCCAAAGTCCAAACTTTCGACATAAAAGAAAAATGGAGGACGGCGACGCGGGTAATTCAAATGAAAATCGCAATAGCGGTGATCAAGGTCATAGGAACCATGTACCGGTACCGGGGGAAAACCCTAATGTCTCAATATCTCAGCAAGCCATAAATCACGATACGAGCGCGGCCATGGCGTCCGTTCTTGAGTGTTTAACGCTGCAACAAAGCACGTACCACATACCCGTGTTTGATGGTAGAAACCCCCCCCCTTCGAGAATTTATTCAAGACGTGGTTAATGGGTCAGTGTTCATAACTCCGGCAACGGAGCCAGCATTTATCAAGGCCGTGTATAGCAAACTAAAAGGACCGGCCCGCGAAAGTTGCAGAGACAAATGTTTCAACAAAGTCTCGGAATTTTTGAACCATTTAAAGAAACGATTCGCACCGGCAAAGAAATATCAATGGTACTTCGAAAGTATCATGACCCTTCGCTTTAAACAACCCGAATCCGTGAACGACTATTATGATCGCCTGCAAGGTTTGATTAGCGGAGCTAAACATGCCCTTGAGTCGAAATATCACCGGAGATTCCTCGACACCGATTCGAATGGACGGGCAATACCCGTGCAGGAAAGCGATGTTATAATACAACCGGTTATAGAATGTGCATTAGGGGCATTCATAAGGGGGCTACCAGAGGAAATGTCCACTTTTGTCGAAACTCGAAATCCTATTGACCTGGAAGAAGCCCTTGAACACGTGATACAAGCGGAAGAGAGGCAGAGATTCTCGGAAAAGGCTAGGGTATCCTCCTATCATATTACGCGAACGGACTAGCGCCCACGGCCTACGAGTCCATTTTCTCGACAAATGGAAAGATCGGGAGGTTTAGAGCGAAGGAAGTCGGATCCAGACCGGGAATTACATCCCCATCTAAAACCAGCAAATTCCAATTCGAATCTGCTTCAATTTACCCCAGAACAACTGGCCCAATTCTATCGGTCTATGATGCCACAGGTTCCCATGCATTTTTTTCCGCATCATCGACCAGAATCGGTCAACCAAGCTCCGAAGCCCACGTATCCCTCCCGACCTCAGTTCCAACCACCAGGTCAATATAATAGACTCCCCAAGGAGTATAAACCCAGCACAACCCCCCCTAGGGCTGCATCTCCAGCACCTCACGATAATTTAAACTTTCCCCAGGCTCGGCGCTCAGACGCGGCAGCGAGTCCGACTTCCCAGCGTCAACGAAATGTACACTTCGGAGAGAATTCGGTAAGGTCTTTCGAGCAAGAGCCGAGACCAAAGACCCCACCACCGTTCAACTAGACTCTCCTGTTGTTCGGTTGCAAGCTCCTGAATTTAGGTACGAAAGGATGAGCTTTTTGGTAGATCCGGGTTCAGACACTAATCTTGTTAAATTGTGTGCTTTGAGGCCTGACCTCACACTTGATACAGATAAGTGTGCCGGGATCACAGGAATCACGCGTCACGCAGTTCACACGTTGGGCACCATTGACCTAACAATTTTTGGAAAACTTGTAGAATTCTACGTGGTGCGAAACGAGTTCCCAAATTCAACCCATGGAATTTTGGGTAGGCTATACCTCAGAAAGGAACAAGCGCAGATTTCTTTCCGACACAACTCACTAGTGACTGTCTCTAACCCAGTGACACCTATTCCATTTGTGGATGAGGAATCCCTTAAGGCCAGAGAATCACTGCGAGGAGAAGTAAAGTTCTTCGCGAGAGTATTCCGGATAAGTTCGCGATCCAGAATCCCCGTGGCAATTGATGTTCTTAATCCGGAAATAAAAGAAGGATATCTCCCACGAATCAGGACCCCGCAAGGAGGTTTCTTGGGAGAAGCAGTGGTATCTAGTAAAGATGGCGTTTGTCATGCAATGGCCATCAATACCACTGAAGAGGACATCGATTTTAAAATGCCAGCCCAAGAGCTAATTCCTTTCGATAATTGTAAATTCCCAGGAGAAGAGGTTACCGACTCTGATCCTGAACAGTTTGAAAATAACATGATGCAATCCTATGCAGACAGAGTGAGAAAGGTGAAAAATGCTCTACACACCTCCCATTTGAGTCCGGAAGAGCGAAAAATCGTAATGGGATGGGCGGAGGATTATGCCGACATTTTTCACTTGAGCGGTGAACAGCTAACGTGCACCCACCTTGTTCAGCATAGGATCCCAACCATTGACGACAAGGTCATTCATAGAAAGCAGTATCGTTCACTGAATGAAGCTCTAGGTCAGATTGACACCCAGTTGCAAAAACAACTTGATAGTGGGATAATCGGACATTCCAACTCGCCTTACAATGCACCACTTCTGATCGTGCCAAAGAAACTCGATGCTTCGGGTGAAAGAAAGTGGAGAGTTGTGGTCGATTACCGAGCCTTAAATGAGAAAATCATTGGGGACGCTTATCCCCTCCCCAATATCACTTCAGTTCTCGAAAAGCTCGGGAAAGCTCGGTATTTTACAGTCTTTGACCTCGCCAGTGGATTTCACCAAATTGAAACGCATCCTGACGATAGACCAAAAACCGCGTTTTCCTCTAGAAACGGACATTTCGAATATAAACGGATGCCAATGGGAATCAAGAATGCTCCGCCCACATTCCAACGGCTGTTGAATGGTGTTTTGCACACCATGCTAGATGAGGAAGCAGTGGTATATCTCGATGATATTATCATTCCCTCTGAAACCCTCGAAGAACACGATAAGCGGGCGCGTCGACTTTTTAACAGATTGCGAAATGCAAATTTAAAACTCCAACCAGATAAGTGTGACTTCCTGAAAACGGAAGTGGATTATCTTGGACACGTAATTAGCGAAAAAGGCATAAAGCCCAATCCGGATAAAATAGTTGCAATAAAGCATTTTCCCCAACCCAAGAATCCCACGGAAATCAAACAATTTTTAGGCCTCTCGGGATACTACCGTCGGTTCATTAAGGACTACGCAAGGTTAGCAAGACCCTTAACCGATTTGTTGAAAAAGATCACTACTTGGAAATGGGATCAGCCTCAACAGGAGAGTTTCGTGTGTCTCAGAAAATATCTCTGTAACAAACCACTACTTGGAAAAAAAAAGACTACTTGGAAAAAAAAAAGACCACTACTTGGAAATGGGATCAGCCTCAACAGGAGAGTTTCGTGTGTCTCAGAAAATATCTCTGTAACAAACCCATTTTGTACTATCCGGATTTTACTAAGGAATTCAAACTGACCTGCGACGCGTCCGAGGAAGCTGTGGGAGCAATGCTAACACAGGAAAGCGATGGAGTTGACTTACCCGTGGCCTATTTCTCGAAGACACTGAATGATTGCGAACGGAAATATGCAAAAGCGGAGAAAGAATGCCTTGGAATTTTATACGCAACGGAACACTTTAGACTTTATTTGTACGGCCGTGAATTTACTCTAGCATGTGATTTCGAGCCCGTCCACTGGATGACTTATATTGATGATCCCGGACCCCTCATACATAGGTGGCGTATCCGGCTCCAGAACTACCAGTATAAGTTTGAAAATAAATCCGGTAAAATCAATAGAATCGTCGAAGCATTGTCCAATAATCCTGCCGATAAAAACCATGATTCGGTTTCGGATTGGTCAGAGCCCCTCCCTTCAGCAGAACAACTCGAAGTTGTCGAAAAGAAACCCCAGAAAGACCACGCGACCCATGATTTGAACCAATTGGCCCCTTCTCGTGTTTTAGTCGTCACACGCGCTACTGCTGGAAAAAGCAAACAAGATGGACCTCAAGAGGGCATCCAGGACTCTGCCAAACTCCCAAAGGTTAGTCACCAATCTAATTCTGCAAATTGCCCTTTAAAGCGAACAGGAAGCCTCAAGGAAGGTCTCCGGCCTAAAAATCTCACCGAGCGGGAACTTAAGGCAAAGCCTTAAGCCTTTAAACAAGGGCATGGCTTCTTCCCAATGGGCGTCAAGATTAGGAGGTTCATCGAGACTACCAGGAACGAACAAGGCGTCAGAACTGAGAATGACTCTTTTCAAGAAGCCCATCTTGACCAAAGTTACTAAAGAATCAATGCCTAGCACTGCTCCAAAACGTCTCACCGAAACAGGTGCAATACCCAAAGCTCGAGGAAGACCGAAGGGCAGTACTAAGTCCAAGGTCCTAAGGTACGAAGAATCTACCACGTCTCGAGAAACATCACCCGTCCCCAATGCAGACGAAAGCTGTATTGCAAAGCGGTTAAGAACAAGAAAGAAACGTAAAGTCGGGGATTTCAGCGCCCCCTATGATTCGGCCTCCCCATCTGACGAACCTTCCAGTGACGAGGACAAGGATGAAGAAGAATCAGATCCCCCAGTTTTCCGAAAAAGCTACAGTGCGTTTCCAAACTTCGCTACAAACTCTCCCTCGATTAAGAAAACCTTTCCTAACACCCCAATTAATAAAAATCAAAAATCAAATCCTAGCATCCCTTCTACCACAGATTCGTACATAGATGTGTATGTAGATGGCGCATGCTGCGAAAATGGAGGACTTAGGCCGAAAGCAGGAATCGGAATTTGGTTTGGACCAGAGCATCCGCTCAATGTCTCCAGACGTTACACTTGATGTTGTTTGGGAACATGTTCCCGCCCATGAAGGGATCACTGGGAATGAGAATGCTGATCAACTGGCCCGAGCAGGTGCCCAAATGGAACCCCAAAAGAACTCCTCATCGTCCGAGTCAGAGACCGGATTGATTCCGCCTGATCAGGTGATAATTAAAGGACAATCCTACTTAAACAGTGACGAGGAAGATTTTGACATTTCCAATCCAGAAAAGTCCGTAGAAGAAAGGATATTGATCGGAGAAGTTCATAAGTCTATTAAAAAATTTAATGACGCAATTGCAACCGCAGGAATAGATTTTACTGCACCTACTAGTAATACCCTATTATGGGATTACGAAGGGTTACAAAGTAGCCCACAGAAACAGTATCTTTCCGATGGTGAACAAGATCACGAATACCTAGAAAACCCCGATCCAATATTAGAAATCGACGACACTTTCTCCGAACGAATTAAAAATTTCATAGAAAATTTTAATGAGAATCGAAGAGCATCCCAGCTAAAGGAAAAGGAAATATACCCATTCGAGAGCAAGAGAGAAGCCGGTCCTTCAAAAGCCCTAAAGGAAACACCAACGACCAGTCGTCCATCTTCATTGAGGCGACCAAGTGTGGTTCGATTCCGAGAAGTTCCGGAAGTGATGGAACAATCCGAAAACGAGGACGATCAGTCCCTACAGAACCAATTATCTATGCCAGGTCTTTTAATGGCACCCAGTGCCCAATCAACCCCTTTTTCGAGCAAACGAGACGATTATCGAAGTTCTGGAAAGCAAGAAGGAGCTAAGATAATCCCTGAACCACTACCGTCAAAAAGTGATGCAACTAAGAATAACTATGCGCCTCACACGAGTTCGATCATTGATGTGCGAGATCCGTATTGCGACCCCCCGTCACCTCTATCTTCTCACGAATTGTCAGACCATGACGAGGAGGTTAACGAATCACTGGCTCCATCGAAATTCGAGACACCGCGACTAGTAAATAATCAATGGACAGAACCTCTGACTTACCGACGAGACAATTACGCCCATTTCATTTCCGCAGATTGTGAACCTGTGGATGCAATATGCAAACTTCTTATTGCCACCGAAAAAATCGACCTACAGGACATCAAGGATAGTAAGCCAGTAAAAGGGCAAATATATACTACCCCTTTTGGTCGACACAAGGTTTACTCTATTCTAAAAAAAGGAAGGCATTTCGATGACATTTGCTGGGAAGATGTAGCCAATGGACTAAAAAATTTAAAAAGAGCCCTGGAAGCGGACGGACAAAAGTCATGTCGCATGGCCAATTCCGGCCATCTATTGGGCACACTTCCCCAAGATCAAATGTCGAGACTCGTAACAGGTATTTTCCGCGGTGGCGATATAATCATTACCCTTTGCCACGGAAAAATTAAAGTGCCCCCTGTCGAGCTAAGACCTCAGATAATCTCAGAATATCACTCGAGCTTAATGGGAGGTCACAAGGGAATAACGAAAACTTACCTTAGAATTCGAGAACGGTACCTTTGGCCAAGAATGCGTGATGAAGTAACTCAGTATATTCGAGGATGCAAAAGTTGTTTTGAGAATAAACTGGCTAGGGCACGCACTAGAGAACCCATGGTAATTACCGACACTCCAGCTCCGCCTTTTGATAAGGTGTCGCTGGACACGGTAGGGAAATTACGAACAACCCCGAACGGAAATAGACATATACTTACGATGCAGGATAACTTTTCTAAATACTGCATTGCGGTCCCTATTCCCAATATCGAGACAAAAACTATTGCCCATGCTGTTGCCACACATCTTTCCCTAGTTCACGGAGCACCAAGATGTGTGTTGACAGATAGAGGGCCCAGTTTTATTAGTTCTCTAATGCGGAAACTAGAAAAATTATTTGGAGTTAAGCAATTAACTACATCCGGATATAAACCCCAGACCAATGGATCCTTGGAACGAAGCCCCATAGAACTGACGGATTATATTAAACACTATGCGAGGGACTTTGACGATTGGGACCGTCTATTACCTTTCGCTATGTTTAACTATAATACTTCGGTGCATGAGGCCACAAATTTTACCCCATTCGAACTAGTGTATGCTCACGTGGCTCGCGCTCCTAGTTCTCTGCCCCAAGAACCTACGGTGGAAACGTATGGATCGTACCTAAAAGATCTTATTACGCGTATGAATGAGCTACAAAACCTTGCGGCTCGACACCTAATCGGATCAAAAGAAAAATCAAAAGAACAATATGACAAAAAGCGCGGCCGTTACTTGCGAAATTAGGCGATCAAGTTTATGTTTTTAAAGAGGTCAGAACAAATAAATTCGACAAACGAGCAGAGGGCCCGTACACCATTGTAGGATTTACAGAAAATCACAAGGTTATCTTAGAAAATGAATACGGCGATCGTTTTTCTAAACATCGGGATAAGGTTACGGTTATTCAATTGTAGATAACTACATTCTTTCATTTCTTTGTCACTAATAATTTTATTGTTTTAGGTTACCTATGACGTATTGTATGATGGCAACTGTAAAAATGATGATGTCACTTCTTTTGCTCCTGTTCAATGTAATTCTTGCCACCCATAAGGATCAACTGGATGAAACCATCACCACCAATCATTATGAGCTCACCCCTTTCAATACCAGCAGTGGGCTGTATTATGAGCACGTAGGAGAGATGAGACGATCCAACAGCAATTGGCGGATAACTATTTTCTTGGACATCGGAAGACAACGGCGGCAGTTTGATGACCTACTCGCCCGAAGAGAAAAATTGAAAATCTTGTGTGCACCTGAAAATGGAAACTGCAGTCAATGGATCGGTCTTTTTGAATGGGGAGATAAATGGGAAGAGGCATCGGAACTGCAAAAGCGTTTCCGTAATCAAATTGAAGAGTTGGAAAATACTAAAGTAATTTCACCAAAAAAATTTAACTCACAGTTCAGAGTCCGTAGAACAGCTCCTTGATTTGGCTTCCTAGGAAAGATCGCCGGCCCTGTAGCTGGTGTGTTAACTTACGATGACGGAGAAAGGTACAGCGCCGCAATCCAGGACCTTAATGCAGCCCAGACTAACCTCTCACATCTAGTAGGAAGTCAAACACATGTAGTTAGGTCGCAATTGGATACCTTGCATTCCAGGATTCAGCTGCATAGTAACCAGTTAGAAAAATTACACACAGAGTTCCAGTCTCTAATCAAGAAATTCAAAGCTGGAATCGCTGCCGAGACCACTCGTGGAAATGCATCGTGGGCACTGACTCAAGCAGTAAGGTTGGGACTTGACCACAACATCCAGGCTACTACAACCATGCTGGCAGCTGTGCATGAGGCCAGGAAGGGACTACTCCATCCTGATATCCTTACAGCGGAACAACTGGAACCCATCCTGAACGACATACGCAAAAACGCAAAAGATGCCACTGTCCCAGTCGTCGGACCAAAAGCCAGTATTTACGATCTCGTTCAAGTTTCCACCGTGACCATCCTCTGTATGGACCATCCACTCAAGGTTGTGATAGATGTGCCACTCCTGGAAAATTGCATATATCAGGCATTTAAAATACATTCATTACCGACTATACAAAAGTCAATTGGAAACGGTACAGGAAGAGCATACATTAAATCTAAATATGATTACCTGGTAATAGATGACGGCAAGCACATTTACTCGTTGTTGAAGGAACAGGATTGGCGCTCCTGTAAGATGACTGCCACTTACCATGTATGTTTAAATGAAGTACCAACCTATGAAGTTAAAGAGCGACCCTCCTGTGAAATGTCAATCTTAATACATCCAACAAAAGAAGCATTGAAGCTCTGCGATATCAGGATAACGACCAGCCCAGAATCGTACTGGGAACCTTTATCGATTCTGTCGGGATGGTTGTACTCTGTCGTCACGCCAATAAATGTGACCATCGTCTGTCCCACGCTTGAACCCAAATTAACCATGATAAAGGAAGTGGGCATCTTGAAGTTGGCCCCTGGTTGTGTCATGAAAACTGCAGATGTTACAATCCCCGCAGAGACAACAAGAGCAGGAGGCTCGGAACTCATTTATGAGTCGGAGTTGCATTTGGACCTAATGTCCCTTTCTCCCACCATAAGCAAATACAGAAATCTAGCAACCAACGTTGAAACTGAATTAATGAGCACCAGAAAAGAATCCGATGAATACACCACCTTCGAGGCCAATTCTAAAACTCTAGACCTATTGGAACAGCAATTACAAAACTTCGCTTTTCAACGACAGATGCATTATGGGCAGACCGTGACGATGTATGGATCCTGCGGAGTCCTGGTAGTAATGGTCGTGATAACTACACTTTATCTCTGCCGAAAACCCATTACATCGGCAACGAATGTGCTGTACAAGGTTTCCTCAAGAAGGCCCAGTCGAAGAAGCACGATTTCCTCGGTAAACTCAGCTGGACAGCCTAGACGGAAAAGAAGTAGGTTCCATCTGAAAAGAAAAACTACTGCCACATCTAAAAGGTCACAGACAATCGAAGAGATGCATCCGACTGACGAAACATCCAGAACCCCAACAGATGAAACCCTTCAGGACATCGAGATCCCCAACGCCGAAAGAAGACTAGAACCTGGTCCCTCATCTCAGCCATTCAATAAAACTGAAGCTTCACAAACTCCTTGCGTAGAGATTCCTTTACCAAGGACCACATCGAAGATTGGTGTGACGCATCCCACCCAGAAACTTCTGCCAGTGTAATTGTGAACAAGTGCGTGAAGTGAATGTTTTATAGCAAATCGACCAATAATATAAGTTTGATTAGAAATTTTGGTGGTTAGTTAAGACTGTTTTAAAATTGTACTTTAATTAAAAGAAAACCTCCTTTTGGTAAATTCTAACTAGGAACTATTGAAGTCAATTCGCCAAAATAAGATAAGATTGAAGAGAAAATACATATTTTCACGTAGGTAATAATAGAAAAGAAATGTTGAACTCTGGCTAATATTTGTTTCAAGTGCGTTTATTTGACAAAGCAAATGGCAAGAGCGATGCAGAAAATCGGGTTATTTTAATATTAGTAGAAACAAAGAGAGATAAAATTATATCGATCCGTGTATTGGTGAATCCAGTCATGTTATCTTCTTGGTCCGCTGAAAAGAAGGAGAAGAGGTTAGATTCGCGAAATTCTAGTTAGACTAAAAGGTCAAAAATTTAAAAAAAAAAAGAAAAAAGAGGTAATAATAATAATAATAACTATGATAATAATAACAAATATTTTACTAACGAATTCCCAAAAGCATTTCCGTAATGGTTCCCGCGGAATTCCCCAACTGTAATCTTGAACGAAAATCAACTCAAGAGATCCACTGAAGGTATAAATTCCACTTGGGGGAGGGAATCTTGGCAGATGTTCATATTTTCTAAGAAAAAGAAATAAGGGGGTGTAATTTCTTTCATTATTCGAAATCAAGAGCGATTTAATAAAACTTCCTGATTATTTACATTAGGCGGGGACGGTTATCCACAACCACGTAGTTCATAGGTTTACGCGTCCGTCTCGGGTTTACGAAGCTTGGCTGAAAGAAAAGAAAAGTTCAAATGAAACGATCAATAGAAAGGAAAATTCTTGTATGAACATTTGGTAGACCGTACCATTCTCCAAAAGAAGCGCCCGGTCAACTTTTGAAGTCGCGGATCGAAACGAAACTCAAGTCGCCATTGACTAACTGGAGAGGGTTTGGGAGGGGGGCTGTGAGGCGTTAACACCTTAAAATCCCACAAGCCTAAGCCCCCGGCGGGTCTAACTAGACTCCAACCGTCATTACCGGAAGGATCCCTATTGTAAAGCAACCAAATTTTAGTGTAATGAAAGAATCAAATAGTAAACAATTGATTATTAAATATACAATTATTAAATAATTTAATTATCAATTAATTTAATTGAACAAATAAATAATTATTAATAAATAATTAAATAGTTATTTATAATTAATAATTAATATATAAATAATCTAATTATTGACTAAATGAACAGTTAGAATAATTGGATAACTATTGGTAATAAGTAATTAATTGATAAATATACAATTATTAAATAGTTTAATTATTAAGTGATTTGATTGAGTAAACAAATAATTGTTAATAAGTCGTTAAATAATTATTTATAATTAACAATTAATAAATGAGTAATCTAATTATTGACTAAATTAATATTTTGAATAATTAGGTAACAATTGATAATGACCAATTAATTAACAAATATACAATTATTAAATAGTTTAATTCTGAATTAATTTAATTAAATAAATAAATAATTGTTAATAGTCGTTAAATAATTATTTATAATTAACAATTAATAAATGAGTAATCTAATTATTGACTAAATGAATATTTTGAATAATTAGATAACAATTGATAATAAACAATTGAATATTAAATATACAATTATTAAATAATTTAATTATTAATTGATTTAATTAAATAAATAAATAATTGTTAATAAATAGTTAAATAGTTATCTATAATTAACAATTAATAAATGAGTAATCTAATTATTGACTAAATGAATATTTTGAATAATTAGGTAACAATTGATAATGACCAATTAATTAACAAATATACAATTATTAAATAGTTTAATTCTGAATTAATTTAATTAAATAAATAAATAAATATTAATAAATATTGATAAATAGTTAAATAGTTATCTATAATTAACAATTAATAAATGAGTAATCTAATTATTGGCTAAATGAATATTTTGAATATTTAGATAACAAAAAGAACGGTCGATACTTCTCACTGTTATTAGTTCATAATCTCGAAAAAGCACTTACGTCACGTTTTTAATTTTCTCTTTGAGATTTGACTAAATACGACGGTAAATTACAATTTTGCTTTCTTGACCAGCTCACAAGTCTGGCGATGAGATTACCAGCCCGAATTTGGACAACGAGTAAACTATACTGTTCGATCAAGCAAGAGTTACGGTCACAAAATTTATAACAACCGAAGGGCCAAGCTCACGATAACAATTTCGATTCACGCGTCGAAGCACTTGCGAACTATGATTTTGTACCGGAGTAAATGACAATTGAAAATGAAAACGCGCTTGCTTTTATAGGCAAAAATCTACCCTAGTTGGAGAAAATCAGATCATAGTTCACGTATATTCCTAGCTTGATCCTTAGGTCATCCTAGGAATCGAGAAATTTCAAGAGTTTGGCTATCATGGGTATCATATTGTGCGACTGTAAATTTCCTATGAGCACACGAGGCTAGATATCGGTGCTGACGCCTTAGAATATTCTCAAGTTTACTCGTAGTTCAAAGATTTTTTTATTTTAATTTTTATTTTAATTTCTTGTCTCTCGCTAATATCGAGTTCCATAGATGGACTCGATGAGAACAAAAGATCTTCAATTTCCCTTATGATTTTTATAAACTCCATCCATCTATGAGACGCGATAATAGAAATATTATCTAAACGTTTTATAAGTTTGCAGCTGCAATAAAATTCATGAGAAATTATAGAAACAAGATCTGTTTTGCAGCCGATCTATTTTTTAAGAGAAGATGTGCGCGAGAAAGAATGTAAAAGATTCTGCATGTACTGAATCACTTGCTAACTTTAATATTTTATTGTTCTAAGATTTAAGTTCAAATAACGCACATATTCTCTAATTTAAGAAAAGATTTTTGTTACCCGGATGTAACAGTCCTCCCTCCTTAAATTGTTCATCGTCCCGATTGAACCTGACTAAATCGCAAAATTTTTGAATTGCAAACGTGAGAAATCGGTAACAAAATTTGTCCACTCATTCAATCCAATTTTTACAAAAATGATAATTGATGTTTATGGAAATAAAACGTCGCATTGATAGGAAGCCTTTATATAATAAAAGTGTTTAATATGGTGTCTAGTGTAATATGTGTGTATGTGTGTTATCAGCGATTCCTCCGGAGCAATGATCTCTATCTTAGTAAGTATGATTTCATCTTCTTCTTGCATTTGTTGTCTTCACAAAATAGGCATCAAATTTCCTTTTGTATGGTAGGGGTAATTATGGAATTCAATTATCCTTTAGTCTGCAATTTGTCACCATGGAAAGCGTTTCATCGACGGCAACCACTGTTGACACGGATGACTTCTTCTTGGGTAAGTAATTTCATTGTTTAAATTTTATATAAATGTATTGTTTTCTTTTATTGTTGTGGTATGAGTTTATCCATTATGCTTCATTTTTCAGAAAGAAACCCTCCACGATGTCCAGTGCGGCAAGAGGACTTCCTTGACAGGGTCCTGGCGCTCTCTGTTATTTTACAACAGAATATTCGGGAATGCCAACGACTAAACACCTTTTCTAGGGCTGAAACTGAATTCATGTTTGTAGCTGAAGATGAGCTGGTCAAAATTCAATCTGATACCAGAAGTGTATCGGATGAACTCGCTGCATTAATGACTTCAGTGAGGTTGGTATTCTTGTTAAGAATGTAATTTGTGTCTGCAAATAATGGCTTATAATAGTATTTTGATTTTAGACGTCCGTGTCGTCCCCGATTGTGCTGGTGTGGGAGGTGTAAATATGAGAGGCCAAATTTCCATGAAGGTAAGAATTTTTATTACCAGTCTTCTTCCCTTTTTTTTTTGTACTTCCAGAAGAATGGATATTCAATTTCTTTTATGTTGTAGTTGCAGTGAGAAGCTTTCCTGAGCTATCCATGATCTTTAGCTCATCAACTTCTTCTTCTTCTGATTCCGTAGAATTCGAAATTGGAAATACTTCGGCGGAATCAAACTCCATTGGGTCTCCTGAATTTGAAAGTTCATCCCTGGAGTTGGAGTCAACTTCCACTGAGGATGACGTAGAAGCCGAGGACGAAGGTAAGAAGATTTATGAAACTATATTTGCTTAAATTAATTTAATGTTAGAGATATAAGAGTTAAAATACTAAAATATATCATGTCTTCGTTTTTTTTTTTTCAGATATCAAAGACGTTCCAATGGGTCAGATGATAAGTGGTATTTCTTCTTGGTCCTCAATTTCAACGACTTCCATGGAAAATCTCCTGGGGCTATCTTCATCGGAGTCAATCGAGGTTGACGTGGAAAATGTTTCCATGGACTCAATCTCGACGGTATACCCAGAATCGGAACATTCATCAAGATTTTCTGCGATGAATTTGAAGGACGAGCCTCTGGATGTTTATCTGCCAGAATTTGAAGTAGTGTGGTTTCAAGAATCCTCTGAACTGCTAAATAGTGACAGTGAAACCCCAGACGATCCACTGATGTGACACTTGTGTAGATGTGTGTGAGACTTCTCTTCGTGAAATAGTATTGTGTGTGTGTGTATTCGTCCTTCAAGACATGTGAGTAATAGTGTTAAGTTAAAAATTTTTTAAATGTTACTTCCTAGTAATGGTCTATTTCTACAATTTTCCAAATTATAAATGTAATACTTAGCAACATAATTTTGTCAACATTCCATAGTTATTTAAAACGTACAATTATTTTCTTTATTTTAATAATGTGAATAGAATTATTTAATGAAATAATGTAATTAATTTTCTGAAACAATATTTTCTAATAGCAAATCAGATTTATCGTTTAAAATATAATTTTGAATTAAAAATAATTTTTTTAATTAACATATTGGTATTAATTTTATTGATCAATTTGTCAGATACCAAAGTGAAAATTCTACTTTGTTTCCTGAATTATATATTTTCCTTGTTTTCTTATTCAAAATTTTAGGTTGTAGATGATATTGAACTTTTTTAATTTTATTATAATTAACCTTGGGACGTGACAAGATGATCATGAATACCTTTTATCCGGAAGTAATAGTAAATAGTTTCGCTTCAAGATACATAACTCTTATCGCTTTAATTGTTGCGTTGGGTCAGTTTCATGATGGCCACGATCTTCTGTTCTTCCTCTAATTTATTTTCTATCGCATGACATACTTGATGGTGATTCATGCAACTGCGGATGGCTTTATTACGTCGAAACACGTGGCTAGGCGTTTGTTTATATTTCGCTGCATTGATGGTGATATGCATTAAGGTTATTATCCAAGCGATTCAACCCATTTGAATGTTCGTAGTTCTTTGTTGACGGCGTTGAGCAGTCTTATAACATGCATATATATATCGAAGGATGATGAGGAAGACAACCACCAACATGTATACATGTGTAGACCTATTTTTTTTTATTTAATTATGTAATTTGATTCTTTTCTTTGAAACAGTGAAATTGTGTGAGCAGTGTGCGTACCAATACATAATCTCGTAAAACCATAATCTATTTTGAAATAAAATTTGTTATTAATTATGATAGAGACAAATCTGCAAAAGACTCTTTGTAAAACTTTTATCTGTTTATAGATTATGATTTCATTCTTATTATTTAAAGATTATTAGTTGAAATGATAAGTAGATATATATTTTTATTTTTTATTTTGCTTCAATATATTTACTCATAGATTGTGATTATTGTTAGAATAAATTTAAGCATCTCATATTGCATATCTGATAAGATGTATGCACATATACACGTATGTGTATGTGCACACACCACCAGATTTCTGCTACTATATTATGCTTTCATTAAAATTAAAACATGCGATTAATATGTGTTTTAGTAAGGTAAAATAAGTATAATATTGATATAAGATTCATAATAATAATAATATAATATAATAATCTCCTTGAAGAAATATAATTCTAAGTAATAAAATTTAAAATGGTAAATATTAATGTAAAATTACTTGCAATTACAAATAGTTAATTAACTCTAGGCATGCAATTACTTTCAAAAGCGTAAATAACTAATATTAATATGATATTACCACATGACTCATTGTATGAATGATAGTTTTTGTTTAAGTATATATGTGAAGTAATTATTTTGATAAAATAAATCTTATTTGTATAAAGAATAAGCACGGTGTAAAAGATATAGTTATGCAAAAAAAAAACTAAGTTCACTTATTTAAATGATTAAAATATTGCTATTAGCTTTTACTGTAATAATATGAATAATAACGATAACTAATATTAAAATGTCAAAATTATAAAGATTAGTGATACATAATAAAATGGTAATAATAGCGAATTATTGATTTGAACATTAATAACTAATATTACCCAGTGATAATATTCGTTACTAATATTTGAGATTAATAATAACTAAAGCTAAGATAGTCAATGAATAAATTTGTATGTGAATAACGTTGATGTTATTAATTAATAAAGTAATGTTTTAAAATATGAATAATAAAGAAAACCGACAATTAGAAATGTATGCAAATAATAAATCAAAATTAAAATAATAATGATAATAGTAATAATAATGAAATGTAAAATACGCATGCAAGATTATATAATAATGCTATAAAATAATCTGTAAAAGTATACAAGCGAAATTCCTGTAATGTTACAAGAACATTACAAGAATTTGCCTGAATATAATGTATTATTAATCGAATCATAGTAAAATCATAAACTTATAGGTTAAGATAGGATCATGTAAATGTAACTGTAATTGATTATATATAATTTTATACATCCACACATACAAGTAAGTATATGTTTATGTATTTACCTATATTAATGCAATAATGTTTAATATTGTAAATATTTGATGTGATTATATTTTCTTAGTTTAAGTGAATACATGATTCCGTTTATATTTATTGTATAATAAGTGCTTTATTTACTTTTTCAAACGCATGCTATAGTTAGAATATTTAAGCAGAGAAAATAAATGTTTATTTCACGTGGAATAGAATGTTATAGATTATTAATTAAGTAATTTCTGTCATCTGATATAGTGATTATCATATGTTAGTTGATTATATTTGTATAATAATTGTAATAAAAGTTTAAAGAATTAATTACTACTATCGGATTATAATGATAGTATTTTACTTTAAGAAAAACTGGATTATTTTTTTATATAGTTTATAATATAAAATAAAATAGATGGCAACACGCATTGTATTAAACCGAGTCTAATCAATCATTATCTGGAACTTACAAATTAGAATGCGAACAGGACACTAGTAATTGGATTCATTAAAATATTATATCATAATGTATATATTTAGTAAATAGCAAAATTGATTATAGTGAAAGCATTTTTTTTGTTGTTTTTATTATTTTTCTTAATTATATTAAGTATTGTAGTATTTTATAATATAAGATAATGTAAAGCGATCTTTTCCTTTCCTTTTGATTGGAATCATAGGTCTTTATTTATTTAATTGTCAGAAATAGTAATCATAACAATAACATCATATTTTTTATTAAAATGTGATGCTAAAATGGTATCAGAAGATAGGGCCTAGGTGCTGAGTATCTTTGAATAACTTTACACCAGAAAAGTTAATGAAAAACCGTGAAAAATGGGTAAAAAAATGAGTTTTTGCAAAATTACTCTCTCCCAGTAGATACAAACCTTAAATGACCTACAGAAGAATTAAAGAGTATAAAATTTTAAAGAAAACAAAAAAAATAGAGTGCTTTATCTTTAAAACTTTCGGATTTATGAGCTTCTAAAGTCAGATTTCAGCAAAAAATTTCGTGAAAAAAAAATTATATTTTAGTTTTTGTAAAATAAAAAGTTTTCTGTGCATCTAACGTATATATATCTCCCAATATAAATTCAAGTAGATTAAATTTTGAGTAAATCTATCGTTAGGCCAATATTCTATCTCTAATAGTATCGGAGTTATGATTTTCTTAAAATGACCCTTTTTTATGAACTTTTTTTGAAAATCAATTTTTTTTAAATTTCTTTGTTTTGCATGGTGCAATTTTAAAAATGCTCTCATCGAATATTTTTATCTTATAATTTAAAGAAATAAAAGCCCAGTTAAATATTTAGGAACAAAAAATTTTTAATAAACATTATACAAACAAATACTTTCAAAATGAATGGAGGCTGTTGTATTCACACATGGCACGTTTTAGCCTTGTTGCATACTCTGGATGATTTTTATTAACCTTGTATGAGGTTAATAACTAAACAAATAATTTAGAAAAACTAATCGAAAATTTCCAAAAATTTTATTTAGATGATCTAGGTATCTCAGTAACACCTAAAGTACACGCAGTTTTTTACCATGTACTAGAGTTCTGCGAAGAAACAAAATCTGTTTTGTTATTAACCTCATACAAGGTTAATAAAAATCATCCAGTGTATGCAACAAGGCTAAAACGTGCCATGTGTGAATACAACAGCCTCCATTCATTTTAAAAGTATTTGTTTGTATAATGTTGATTAAAAATTTTTTGTTCCTAAATATTTAATTGGGCTTTTGTTTCTTTAAAATATAAGATAAAACTATTCGATGAGAGCATTTTTAAAATTACACCATGCATAACAAAGAAATTTCAAAAAATTGATTTTCAAAAAAAGTTCATAACCCATAAAATTTTTACCCATTTTTCACGGTTTTTCATTAATTTTTCTGGTGTAAAGTTACTCAAAGATACTCAGCACCTAGGACCTATCTTCTGATACCATTTTAAATGACTCAAGTCAATATAGCTATTATTTGCACTCATTTTGGTAAAAATATGTTAATTAACCTCTTTAAAAAATTTAAAAAATGAGTTTTTTCAAAAACGGCCCAACCGATTTTTTTAATTTTTTGCTTAAAATCATCAGGAGACATCCCAGAAACTAAATCAAGAAAGAACTGAGCTGGGCAAGCACTTTTGGGTTGAAGTCAATTAAGACCCGCTGTGGCATATATTCATGCATGGATACAACCAAATACAATAATGTTAGACAGTAAATAAATGTTTGATTATAAATTTTTTTTTTTTTTTAATTAAATTCAGTTTTCTTATTTTCTTAATACTGATTCAATCTTTATACCCTTGATATCAGTTTCTAATGTTTCTATTGTAAATTTTTTGTTTCTTACCGTACCAAAACAGTTATACTTAACGTGTCCTCTCGAGTAGCATAGTTGACATGCATTGTCCCATTTGTATAATTTTAGCCTTAAGATCTTACGAGGGCAGTCCAGGCAGAATACGTATATTTTCTCTGGGTTTTCTTTGGTCTGTTCCTGCTCACTGAAGTAATAGTTGTTTTGCAACTTGGCTAAAACTTTGCGGGCTGCAGAATGCATGGACAATTTTTTTGTAGTGGTTCCATCACCAATTTCTACAAACCTGGTGCCATTTATTTTATCTTCTAACACCCATTTCATATAGAATAATCTGAATTTGTTTTTTGTTTGTTCTTCTCGATCCAAGGTGAACTCTGGCGTGGAAAAATTATACTCCACTGCCAATTCCGTAAGTTGGGCCTTGGCATATTCTAGGCCTTCTATTCTTCCTTTTGGAAGAATACAAGACGGTTGAATTTCCCCATGCAGAGGTGTTGGCTTAATGGTTTCGGCCATTGCTATCCTAAATAAAGAAATAATATTAATTTCATTTTACAAATATGCAAGTTTAAGTTTATCCATGTGTTTTTGAAACAGTTTTCCCTCTGTGTTCTCTAAAATAACGTTGTGTTTGTCTAATATTTTATTAATTTTATAAGGTCCGTGATAGTGACAATCTAGTTTTTTATGCAATTTAACCTCTTTTTGAACATAAACCATATCCCCAACTTTACCTAGGAAAGGTTTTACTTTTTTGTCATAATTTAACTTAGAAAGATATTTTTGCAAAATTAAATTTTCAGCTGCTAAAATCTTTAGTTCATTTAATCTAATTATTAATTCTTGCAAATAAGACCCATATGTTTCTAAATTTTCATTTATTGGGTAGGAATTTGGAGTACGTGCAGGTTTTCCGTAAATTAATTCAAAAGGGGTGAATTTAGTTGCTTGATGTAAATAAGTATTGTAACTAAACATAGCAAAAGGCAATAGTTTATCCCAATCGTCAAAAGTATCAGCGTAAGATCTAATATAATCCATAAGAACTGCATGGCTCCTTTCAAGAGATCCATTTGATTGCGGTCTATAACCTGATGTCATTACTTGTTTAATTCCAAATATTTTTGTTAATTTTTTTATTAATAGACTTGTAAATGCTGTACCTCGATCTGATAAAATAATTTTTGGAGATCCGAATTGACAAAACAAATTTGTAGCCAATGCATGGGCTATTGTCGTTGCTGTAATATCTGGTATGGGAACAGCAATACAATATTTGGATAAATTATCTTGTATTGTTAAAATGTGGTTATTTCCGTCCGGGGTAGTTGGCAATTTACCGACGGTGTCTATCGATATTTTTTCGAACACATCTAAAGGCGTATCTGTAATTAACATTGGTTCATGCGTTTTTGCTCTTACTAATTTTTGTTCCTGACATATAATGCATTTTCTGACAAATTCTGTAATTTGATTTTTCATTCCTGACCAAAAATATTTTTCTCTTATTCTTCTATATGTTTTGTTTATACCTTTATGACCTCCAAACTTACTATCATGATTTTCAGTTATAATTTGATGCTGCTCTTCTGTTTTTGGAGTAACAATACTGCCATAGCAAACAATAACTTCAATATTATAAGGTGGGAAAATTTCAGATAAAAGGTTTAAAAAATTTCCACTCGGTAATGTATCAGTTAAATCACCTTGATTTGAAATTCTAAAAGAATTTATTTTGTCATGCCGTAATTTTGCTAATAAATTTTAAAGGGCAATTTCTAAATTCTCTTTTCTTAATTCGTCATAATAATTTTGTTGTATTATCAATGTATAATTTTTATAGCTTCCTCTAAGAGTTACAATTATTTGACCAATTTTTGGCTTTACATCTTTAATTTCTTGAGGGTCTAATACTCCAATATCTATTAATAATCTACTGATTGAAGTATTAAACTGACAATCAGCTGAGAGAAAATGGACATAAATATTTTTTATATATGTCAAATTTTCTCTAGTAATTTTTAGTTTATGTCGCTGTTCAGTGATATAATATGGTAAAGTTGAAACTTCTATTGTAGATTGATTAGAAGAGGTCGAAATTGGTACATTTTTTGGTGCTGATGAACTTAGTTGTTTAGACAAAGATAAACCGCTACATGATGTCGCATTTAACTGCTTTTGGCGCAATTTAAGCTGTTTATCTTTTTCTAAATATGGAGTTGAAACCGCTTTTGGTTCATCATAGATAAAAGGGTCAGTTTCGGATAGAAATGTTTGCATTTCGATGTTAGGATTAAAAACTACACTTTTTCGAGGTCGTAATGTTTTTGTTAATTGGTCGTTTTCTCTTTCTTCTTGTTCTTCCTGTTCTGCTTCTTCGTCTTCTTTATTTTCTTTCTCCTTTTCTTCTTCTTCTTCTTCTTCTTCTTCTTCTTCTTCTTCTTCTTCTTCCTCTAAATCTTGCTTCTTGCTTAGTTCCTGTCGATTCCATTTAATAAATTCTCTTACTCGACGATCAAATTCCGTTTCACTGTCGGGTTCCATTTCTTCTATGTTTTTCAATAATTCTTGATCATCTTCACCTTCAGATATGGCCGTGACTATTCTAGGGATCACCTCCTGATCTTCTGATATTTCATTATCCCACCAATAATCATGTGATTTTAAAGACTGATCGAATTTAAAAAATGAATCTTGTAAGTCTCCTTGCGTCAATAGAATTTTGGAACTCAGTTGATTAAACAATATCAAGATTTTCGGACAACTTTTGATTATTAAGTTTCATAGTTTCCAGAAGTTGTTGATTGGTGTTAAAATTTTCTAGAGATATTTCTTCAAGGGTTTCAACATTTTGTTCATCTGAAGAACTATCTTCGCTATCTGTATGAGGTGGGCTTAGTCTTATAGCATGTTCTATTTCTTTTGGAGGTTTTGACATTTCCTGAAAAAATATATCTTTATTTGGATTTGTAGGAACTTGAGGAGGGGCACTTTTGGGTAAACAAGAATCAAATTGGGCTTTTAAGGGGATTTCTAAACACGGTAAAACGCTTCTTCGTTTTCTAAGAATAGGAGGAGGCTTCCGCTCCCCTTTTTCTGATTCTTCAGAGCTGCTACTTTCTTTACAATAATTTGGAAGTGGTCGTTTTAGTTGAGATTCCGTTCTTCTTTGTAGCAAACGTTTTCCTATTGTGCTATCATCTACAATTTTTCTCGGATCAGAAATTTGGAATTTTTTCTTTTTAGAAGTTGAAGGTTTCTCCATTTGATTTTTGGTTGTTTTTCATGGTGATTTTCTGGAGCTCGTTACTGTAGGTTTTGTTTTGGAAGTTGATGGTTTTGGATTTGAGCTTAATTTTAAAGAGTTTTTCAAGGGTTTATCTTTAGATTCTGTTAACTTAGAACTTTGTCTAGTTTGCATTAATACTTTAGCTGTTGGAAATTCTTTTTCGTGATAATCTTCATCATCCGTACCTCTTGTTACAGGATTTCTTGATAAGGCATCGGCATTTGTATTTAATTTTCCGGGTTTGTACAAAAAAGTATAGTCATAGTCTCTTAATTTTAACCTCCATCTTATTAGGCGCTGTCCTGGCTCTTTTACAGAGTTAATCCATCTTAAGGGTTCATGGTCACTGACTAAAATGAATTTTTGTCCATAAAGGAACGGCCGAAAATGTTTAACTGCATATAAAACAGCTAGACATTCCTTTTCCGTTGTGGTGTAATTTTCTTCTGCAGGTGTCATAACTTGAGAAAAATAAGCGACTGGAAGATCCATGCCTTCCTTTTCCTGACTTAAAACAGCACCTATGGCGTAATCAGAAGCATCTGTGTTGACTGTAAAAGTTTTTTCAAATTCTGGATACTGTAAAATAGGACTAGTGCATAATGCTTGTCTTAAATCTTTAAAACTTTGTTCTTGTTTGTCTCCCCATATAAAAGGAGCTTCCTTTTTTAAAAGATTGGTTAAGGGCTTACCACGATCGGAAAAATCTTTTATAAATCTACGATAGTATCCTGCTAATCCCAAAAACTGTTTTATATTTCTAGGTGTTTTTGGTCTAGGAAAACATCTAACAGCTTCTATCTTTTTTGGATCTGGTTTCACTCCTTCGCTGCTAATTACGTGACCCAAGTATTGTATCTCCTTAAAAAGAAACTCACATTTATCTGGCTGTAAGGAAAGATTTGCATCTCTTAATTTTGAAAATAATCTTCTTAATTTTGTATTATGTTCTTCTAAATCAACTGCAAAAACAACAATATCATCAAGGTATACAAATATCTCGCTTCCTTGAAGTCCTAATAATGTTTGATTCATTAAACGCTGAAAGGTGGCAGGAGAATTTTTTAATCCCATAGGCATTCTTATATATTCATAATGCCCATTTAGAGTTGAAAAAGCCGTTTTTGCACGATCTTCTGGTGCCAATTTAATCAGATGAAATCCACTGGCCAAATCAAATATTGAAAAATAAGTTGCTCCACCTAAATTTTGAAGAATTTCTGAGATACAAGGAAGAGGGTAAGCGTCTCCTACAGTTTTTTCGTTTAACAGTCTAAAATCTATGACAACTCTCCATTTTCTTTTCCCTGTTGAATCTAGTTTTTTGGGAATTATTAATAATGGAGAATTATATGGTGACTGGCAATGCCTTATTACTCCTTCGGATTCCATTTTATTTACCACCTTTTCTACTTCTTTATTTTGGGATGGCGAAAATCTATAAGGGCGTGTATTAATTGGTATATTATCACTTGTATAAATATGGTGTTGTACTAAGGGTGTTACCGTTAATGGTTCACCTGGTAAATGAAAGATGTCTGGATAATCTTTTATTATTTCCAAAATGTGATTTTGTTCTTCTTTATTTAAATGAGAAAGGCGCAAATAATTTATAACTTCTTGATATCTATCGGAAATAGGATAATCACTACCAGAATCTGTTTCTTCACTAGAACCTTCCCCTGGTAAATTAAAATATTCAAAAGGGATAAGTTCTTGAGGAGGTACAGTAATTTCTACATCATTGTTGGTAGTATTTATCACATTTATGTGACAATAACCTTTGGCGTTCGTCACAACTGCTTCTCCCATATATACTCCAGCTTGTGTTTTTATAAAGGGCAAATATCCTTCTTTGATCTTGTCATTTAACACCTTGACCGATATCACTTGTCTTGTTCTGGATTTAATTTTTAATGTGGTGAGAATTTTCTTCTTTTCAGGTTCTATTTCGATATTAAATTTTAATGATTCATTATCAATAAATCTACAGGATTTACAGGATTCGAGTGAGTAACCATGGTATTGTGCCAGAACGATATTTGAACCTTTTCTTGGCGTAAATATTCTCGACCCAAAATCCCATCTACTTCCAAATTTAAATGAGGTAAAACAACATGGAATAATACATCTGCATCTCCAAGTTTTAGTGTTACTGTGCCTAAAGTACGAATTTTTGTTTGTGTTATTCCAGTTATCTCAATGGCATCGTTTTCTGTTACCATTACGTCATCATTTAAAGAACTTAATTTAACAATATTAATATCTGCACCCGTATCTATAAGAAAATAACCCTGTTTATTTTTTATAAAAGGAGAGAAAAATTTCACTACTGGGGATTCACTGTGGTCTCTTGTTTGGCAGATTTTCGTTTCAACAAGAGTCGAACACTCGTTTGACGCTCCGTTTTCTCTTCGCTCGTCGCTGCGTCTAAACGGCGAGCACCGTCGTAGTTTAAATTACTCGATGACCTTGCAGGTATTAGTGATTGACTCCTAGGTGGTGGTTCATGTCCGTTTTTATTAAAATTAAATCGACTAGTATGCGGAAATTGACCATGATTTTGATATTTACTAGTCCTTTCTGACGAATCGCTAAATCTTATTATTCATGGTGAATATTGTTTTGGAGAAATACTCCTATTTGGCATTGTTGCAAATCTTACTTACGGACTAGGACTTCGGTCGCGATAATTTGCTTGAGAATATCTATAATCATTATAACCTTGAGAATGAATTTGATGTCTAGTTTCATATTTTATTGCAAATTTAAAAGCTGCATCTAGATTTTCAGGATTTTGAGCTTCTACCATACCGGACACGCTATCAGGTAAACCACGAATAAAAGCTTCTAATGCGCAATCATTTAACGGCGATAACATCTGCTCAGTATTTTGATATTTATGTTCTAAGGCGGCCTGAGCACCTGTCACCAAAAGGGTAATTCTATCGTAAAATTCACTAACACTTTCCATTCGATACATCCTAATTGTTGATATTTCATGCAAATACCATGAATAAGTTTTTCTAGGGGCGCAACGTTGTTTTAAGTGTTTAGTTAACGCGTTTATAGTATCAAATTCCTTACCATAAATACTATCTCTAGCTGCACCTTTTAACCTTGATAAAATTGCTTTAATATACTGTTTTTCACAATTTGGGGGTACACTAGCTTCTCCGTTAGTTATGTCTTGTACGAAATCTCGTACAGGCATATTTCTACCATCAAATATTGGAACGTTTATGGTTACTTGTTGTAGGGCAAAACATTCTGCCATTGAAGTTATCATAGCATCGCTAAGTGTACGATTAATCGTTCCACTGCAATTATTAGAACCTTCTCCGTTGTCAGGCATCTTGTTTGACCGTCTTTTCTTTCTCTTCGGTATGATGTTAAAATAATAGGACCTCTTAAATGCAAATCTTTTGCCTTACATGTAATAGTATAATAGATGATTTCTATTATCTATCTCGAAATTGAATATAAATTCTATTTAAAATTTTACTGAATAGGTAATCTTAGTTCTTTTAATAACGAGTTTCCAATAAAACCAGTAAAATCAGAATTTGGAATATTTTCTACAATATTGAATTTAATGTTTTTATTTAATATAGGGATTACTACTACTCCTATTGTTGATATTGAATACCGTTTTATTATGACAATCTTTGAATAGTCGATTTGTGCAAGTGATGATAATTTATCTTTACTGATTAAATTTATGTTAAGAGATGAATCATGCATAAAATCTCCTTTCTTATTTAGTAAACACTCTGCAGTAATAGAGAGTATAGTTTTTCTAGCACGCTTTAATATATCTTGTGACCAATGTTTGGGCATAATCCCATATACGAATATAAAAATGGAAGAATCTATTGTGGAAACTGTATTTTTATTAAAATTTGCATTCACATTATTTATTGATCACTAATTATTGTTATTTCTAAAATATGAGCAATATAGTAGTAATAATATCAATTTATTTTGTTTAATCAATAATTAATATTAACAATTAATAATAATAACAATTAATAGTTATTATTATATTCTGTTTTATAATTTTTTTTCATAAAATTTTTTCTTTTAATTATTAATAATTTTAAATTGAACTTGACTCGAATTGAGATTCTAAATGAGATTCTAAACACAAATTTGATCCTAATACTCCTGATAATTCAGAGTTACTATCATGCGAAATCACTTGGCATTTTACTAGCTTATCGCCTAATTGGATATTGACTTCACCACAAGTGACAATAGTTGCATTTCTAAGAATGTACACTTTAGATTGGTTTATGTTCACAGAGGAAGCTAATTCACTTTTCCTTGTCAAATTAATTGGTAAACTAGGATCTAGAATAAAACTTCCTTCTAGATGTATCAATTGCTGTGACACAACGTAAATACATGAATACGCATATCTTCGTCTTTCCAAGAATGAAAAATATGAAGACATGTGTTTTGTTATATATTTTGTAAAAATTTTAATCGAATTAAAGGCAATTATTTAAATAATCATAAACTTTGGAAAGGTGATTGGTTATTACAAGTTTAATAAAACCATCAATTTTGTTAAAATATCAATTTATATATATTTTCAAGAAAATAATGGCAATACATAAATTTACAAAATCTTTTTAATTATTCTTATTTTTTATTCTGTTTATCTAACACATTTTGGGCTTTATTTAATAAAATTTCGAAAAAATTTGAAAATTCTTCATTTGAATTAAGAGTTTTAAAATCTAATCGATCAAAAGCAGCTATGTTTCTAGAACTAATTGGTTTTTTAAATTGGTCTATGAATTGATCAGCACTTGAGTTTTGAATTGTTTCGAAACTTCTTAGTGCCTTTGCTCCTCCACGTTTTTTAACTTTCAAAATTTTGACTTCCGAGGGGTCTATCATGTTTTGGTATAACTGTAAAGAAAAACATGGTGGACTTTAGAATTTAATTTAATTTGAAATAAAAGTTATGATTTTTATTCAATAGTATTTAATTCCCAGATTTTATATTTACTCAAATTTCGAAAATATGTAATAATAAATTTAAAATATTTAACTTTCTTCGCGTTTACTATTCAATAAACCCGTTACTATTTTCTACTATTATTTAGTTGATTGTTTAGAATAATTTCGAGAAAATAGAAAACAATAGGTACAATTTAAAACTCTAACTTGCAAAAGTGCTGAACGGCATCTAATGTCAATGACGAAATACAAATGTGCCGAGCGGCATCAAATTTATTTCGATAGGGTTTAAAATTGCTTATATTGTTCTTACTATTATTAACAATAAAAAGGGTAAAGCATGACAAGAGTGCCGAGCGGCATCTGATGTCAATTGTCGAATTATAATTTGCCGAACGGCATAAGAACAATTCCAGCTTCACAATTAATTATGTTAATAAAATACTTTTTAAGAAATTATACAAACTAAAAACAATTAAATTTCAAAGCAGAAAGAAATACTATCCCACCGCTGCCACCAAAATCAGCTGTTACATCCCGAGCGAAAGGCTAGATAAAATATTTAACTATTTCTAGTAATTTTGTAGGAAGGTAGGCTGATTTAATATTTATTTTTGTTGTGGGTACGTTGATTTCTATCGATCCTACGGGGGTCGTCTATCTTTGAATCTTATAATTGATTTATCTATATAATTGCCCTTTAATTGAAATGAAATAAAAGGATGATTGTTGTATGAATATAATTTATTGAACGAATGTTTATTGAATGAAAGTGACAAGATTTTTATTAACAGTTGAAGTACTTACATTTACCTCAGGTTTGAGGGCAGAAACAAATAAATAGTTGTTGACGCACAGTGATTTTTTCTTCTCTTGAAAAAGAACGGTCGATACTTCTCACTGTTATTAGTTCATAATCTCGAAAAAGCACTCACGTCACGTTTGCAATTTTCTCTTTGAGATTTGACTAAATACGACGGTAAATTACAATTTTGCTTTCTTGACCAGCTCACAAGTCTGGCGATGAGATTACCAGCCCGAATTTGGACAACGAGTAAACTATACTGTTCGATCAAGCAAGAGTTACGGTCACAAAATTTATAACAACCGAAGGGCCAAGCTCACGATAACAATTTCGATTCACGCGTCGAAGCACTTGCGAACTATGATTTTGTACCGGAGTAAATGACAATTGAAAATGAAAATGCGCTTGCTTTTATAGGCAAAAATCTACCCTAGTGGGAGAAAATCAGATCATAGTTCACGTATATTCCTAGCTTGATCCTTAGGTCATCCTAGGAATCGAGAAATTTCAAGAGTTTGGCTATCATGGGTATCATATTGTGCGACTGTAAATTTCCTATGAGCACACGAGGCTAGATATCGGTGCTGACGCCTTAGAATATTCTCAAGTCTACTCGTAGTTCAAAGATTTTTTTATTTTAATTTTTATTTTAATTTCTTGTCTCTCGCTAATATCGAGTTCCATAGATGGACTCGATGAGAACAAAAGATCTTCAATTTCCCTTATGATTTTTATAAACTCCATCCATCTATGAGACGCGATAATAGAAATATTATCTAAACGTTTTATAAGTTTGCAGCTGCAATAAAATTCATGAGAAATTATAGAAACAAGATCTGTTTTGCAGCCGATCTATTTTTTAAGAGAAGATGTGCGCGAGAAAGAATGTAAAAGATTCTGCATGTACTGAATCACTTGCTAACTTTAATATTTTATTGTTCTAAGATTTAAGTTCAAATAACGCACATATTCTCTAATTTAAGAAAAGATTTTTGTTACCCGGATGTAACAGTCCTCCCTCCTTAAATTGTTCATCGTCCCGATTGAACCTGACTAAATCGCAAAATTTTTGAATTGCAAACGTGAGAAATCGGTAACAAAATTTGTCCACTCATTCAATCCAATTTTTACAAAAATGATAATTGATGTTTATGGAAATAAAACGTCGCATTGATAGGAAGCCTTTATATAATGAAAGTGTTTAATATGGTGTCTAGTGTAATATGTGTGTATGTGTGTTATCAGCGATTCCTCCGGAGCAATGATCTCTATCTTAGTAAGTATGATTTCATCTTCTTCTTGCATTTGTTGTCTTCACAAAATAGGCATCAAATTTCCTTTTGTATGGTAGGGGTAATTATGGAATTCAATTATCCTTTAGTCTGCAATTTGTCACCATGGAAAGCGTTTCATCGACGGCAACCACTGTTGACAGGGATGACTTCTTCTTGGGTAAGTAATTTCATTGTTTAAATTTTATATAAATATATTGTTTTCTTTTATTGTTGTGGTATGAGTTTATCCATTATGCTTCATTTTTCAGAAAGAAACCCTCCACGATGTCCAGTGCGGCAAGAGGACTTCCTTGACAGGGTCCTGGCGCTCTCTGTTATTTTACAACAGAATATTCGGGAATGTCAACGACTAAACACCTTTTCTAGGGCTGAAACTGAATTCATGTTTGTAGCTGAAGATGAGCTGGTCAAAATTCAATCTGATACCAGAAGTGTATCGGATGAACTCGCTGCATTAATGACTTCAGTGAGGTTGGTATTCTTGTTAAGAATGTAATTTGTGTCTGCAAATAATGGCTTATAATAGTATTTTGATTTTAGACGTCCGTGTCGTCCCCGATTGTGCTGGTGTGGGAGGTGTAAATATGAGAGGCCAAATTTCCATGAAGGTAAGAATTTTTATTACCAGTCTTCTTCCCTTTTTTTTTTGTACTTCCAGAAGAATGGATATTCAATTTCTTTTATGTTGTAGTTGCAGTGAGAAGCTTTCCTGAGCTATCCATGATCTTTAGCTCATCAACTTCTTCTTCTTCTGATTCCGTAGAATTCGAAATTGGAAATACTTCGGCGGAATCAAACTCCATTGGGTCTCCTGAATTTGAAAGTTCATCCCTGGAGTTGGAGTCAACTTCCACTGAGGTTGACGTAGAAGCCGAGGACGAAGGTAAGAAGATTTATGAAACTATATTTGCTTAAATTAATTTAATGTTAGAGATATAAGAGTTAAAATACTAAAATATTTCACGTCTTCGTTTTTTTTTCAGATATCAAAGACGTTCCAATGGGTCAGATGATAAGTGGTATTTCTTCTTGGTCCTCAATTTCAACGACTTCCATGGAAAATCTCCTGGGGCTATCTTCATCGGAGTCAATCGAGGTTGACGTGGAAAATGTTTCCATGGACTCAATCTCGACGGTATACCCAGAATCGGAACATTCATCAAGATTTTCTGCGATGGATTTTAAGGACGAGCCTCTGGATGTTTATCTGCCAGAATTTGAAGTAGTGTGGTTTCAAGAATCCTCTGAACTGCTAAATAGTGACAGTGAAACCCCAGACGATCCACTGATGTGACACTTGTGTAGATGTGTGTGAGACTTCTCTTCGTGAAATAGTATTGTGTGTGTGTGTATTCGTCCTTCAAGACATGTGAGTAATAGTGTTAAGTTAAAAATTTTTTAAATGTTACTTCCTAGTAATGGTCTATTTCTACAATTTTCCAAATTATAAATGTAATACTTAGCAACATAATTTTGTCAACATTCCATAGTTATTTAAAACGTACAATTATTTTCTTTATTTTAATAATGTGAATAGAATTATTTAATGAAATAATGTAATTAATTTTCTGAAACAATATTTTCTAATAGCAAATCAGATTTATCGTTTAAAATATAATTTTGAATTAAAAATAATTTTTTTAATTAACATATTGGTATTAATTTTATTGATCAATTTGTCAGATACCAAAGTGAAAATTCTACTTTGTTTCCTGAATTATATATTTTCCTTGTTTTCTTATTCAAAATTTTAGGTTGTAGATGATATTGAACTTTTTTAATTTTATTATAATTAACCTTGGGATGTGACAAGATGATCATGAATACCTTTTATCCGGAAGTAATAGTAAATAGTTTCGCTTCAAGATACATAACTCTTATCGCTTTAATTGTTGCGTTGGGTCAGTTTCATGATGGCCACGATCTTCTGTTCTTCCTCTAATTTATTTTCTATCGCATGACATACTTGATGGTGATTCATGCAACTGCGGATGGCTTTATTACGTCGAAACACGTGGCTAGGCGTTTGTTTATATTTCGCTGCATTGATGGTGATATGCATTAAGGTTATTATCCAAGCGATTCAACCCATTTGAATGTTCGTAGTTCTTTGTTGACGGCGTTGAGCAGTCTTATAACATGCATATATGTATCGAAGGATGATGAGGAAGACAACCACCAACATGATGCGGAAACCAGTTACAATATTGTTTTTAGTTGTAACTACCCAATCCGGAAGCATACTATCCATCTGTGAAATTAATGACATTTTAGTTTTTCTTGAATAGTACTTATGTAATTATTTATTTATTTTCTTTCTTTTGACATTATTCTTATTTAGACAGATGCGAAAGTAAGTATATAATTTGTTAATATTGTTGTTATTATATTAACATGTGTTTATTTTTTGTTTATTTAATTCTCTTCTCGTCCTTCCAAATGAAAGAATTCAGATATTATATATTCGCGCGCACACATCACACTCTTACGTGCACACATGTATACATGTGTAGACCTATTTTTTTTTATTTAATTATGTAATTTGATTCTTTTCTTTGAAACAGTGAAATTGTGTGAGCAGTGTGCGTACCAATACATAATCTCGTAAAACCATAATCTATTTTGAAATAAAATTTGTTATTAATTATGATAGAGACAAATCTGCAAAAGACTCTTTGTAAAACTTTTATCTGTTTATAGATTATGATTTCATTCTTATTATTTAAAGATTATTAGTTGAAATGATGAGTAGATATATATTTTTATTTTTTATTTAGCTTCAATATATTTACTCATATATTGTGATTATTGTTAGAATAAATTTAAGCATCTCATATTGCATATCTGATAAGATGTATGCACATATACACGTATGTGTATGTGCACACACCACCAGATTTCTGCTACTATATTATGCTTTCATTAAAATTAAAACATGCGATTAATATGTGTTTTAGTAAGGTAAAATAAGTATAATATTGATATAAGATTCATAATAATAATAATATAATATAATAATCTCCTTGAAGAAATATAATTCTAAGTAATAAAATTTAAAATGGTAAATATTAATGTAAAATTACTTGCAATTACAAATAGTTAATTAACTCTAGGCATGCAATTACTTTTAAAAGCGTAAATAACTAATATTAATATGATATTACCACATGACTCATTGTATGAATGATAGTTTTTGTTTAAGTATATATGTGAAGTAATTATTTTGATAAAATAAATCTTATTTGTATAAAGAATAAGCACGGTGTAAAAGATATAGTTATGCAAAAAAAAAAACTAAGTTCACTTATTTAAATGATTAAAATATTGCTATTAGCTTTTACTGTAATAATATGGATAATAACGATAACTAATATTAAAATGTCAAAATTATAAAGATTAGTGATACATAATAAAATGGTAATAATAGCGAATTATTGATTTGAACATTAATAACTAATATTACCCAGTGATAATATTCGTTACTAATATTTGAGATTAATAATAACTAAAGCTAAGATAGTCAATGAATAAATTTGTATGTGAATAACGTTGATGTTATTAATTAATAAAGTAATGTTTTAAAATATGAATAATAAAGAAAACCGACAATTAGAAATGTATGCAAATAATAAATCAAAATTAAAATAATAATGATAATAGTAATAATAATGAAATGTAAAATACGCATGCAAGATTATATAATAATGCTATAAAATAATCTGTAAAAGTATACAAGCGAAATTCCTGTAATGTTACAAGAACATTACAAGAATTTGCCTGAATATAATGTATTATTAATCGAATCATAGTAAAATCATAAACTTATAGGTTAAGATAGGATCATGTAAATGTAACTGTAATTGATTATATATAATTTTATACATCCACACATACAAGTAAGTATATGTTTATGTATTTACCTATATTAATGCAATAATGTTTAATATTGTAAATATTTGATGTGATTATATTTTCTTAGTTTAAGTGAATACATGATTCCGTTTATATTTATTGTATAATAAGTGCTTTATTTACTTTTTCAAACGCATGCTATAGTTAGAATATTTAAGCAGAGAAAATAAATGTTTATTTCACGTGGAATAGAATGTTATAGATTATTAATTAAGTAATTTCTGTCATCTGATATAGTGATTATCATATGTTAGTTGATTATATTTGTATAATAATTGTAATAAAAGTTTAAAGAATTAATTACTACTATCGGATTATAATGATAGTATTTTACTTTAAGAAAAACTGGATTATTTTTTTATATAGTTTATAATATAAAATAAAATAGATGGCAACACGCATTGTATTAAACCGAGTCTAATCAATCATTATCTGGAACTTACAAATTAGAATGCGAACAGGACACTAGTAATTGGATTCATTAAAATATTATATCATAATGTATATATTTAGTAAATAGCAAAATTGATTATAGTGAAAGCATTTTTTCTGTTGTTTTTATTATTTTTCTTGATTATATTAAGTATTGTAGTATTTTATAATATAAGATAATGTAAAGCGATCTTTTCCTTTCCTTTTGATTGGAATCATAGGTCTTTATTTATTTAATTGTCAGAAATAGTAATCATAACAATAACATCATATTTTTTATTAAAAAGTGATGCTATTATTTCTTTCGTACTTTCATTCACGCAACATGATGCAAATGTTATTTAATAGTCTGATTATATTTTTTGGTTATTTTAGATGTGATTATAATTATTATAAATGAAATAGGATATTTACCGTTAATAAAAGCTCGAACCGAACATATTTGTTGCAAAAAGAATATGAAAATTAAGCGGTTACGGCAAATCATATTATTCTATTTCTAAACTAAAGTTCAATAATAATTTTCGTTTTCAAATGTTTCTTCTACATCAATAATCTAGAAGTTCGAACAATCGATTCTAAATTTTATTTATTTTAAATATTAAATTTTTTTATTTGAAGTTAAAAGAAGAAAATTTTATATGAGTTATCTTATTATAACAGAATACTACAATGAATTTTAATTCAAATAGAAAATTGTTATATTAAAATATAATATTTCAATCTTTAAAATTGATTCAAACAATTACAATACAATTTTTTAAAATAAAGTTGATAAAATTTTGTTTTAATAAAAGAAAAAATTATTTTGATGTAGAAAAAATTAATATAAAATTTTCTAATTATAGATCAGAAAAAATTATATTTTTTCGTTTATTAATTTAGGAGATAGAGGGAATTCAATTTTTCACTCATCTTCAGCGGCCACAGAAGAGGAGGACTCGCTTGATTAACCGTAGGTTCCTCTCGGTCGCAGGTGACGCACCGCGCTCCCTCCTTTCTCACCATTCGCATGTGTCAGGCGTCGTAGAGACTGCCACAAGAGAACTTATTCTCTTCAAGGCGTGCGCGATATACTATATTAAGCGGCACTTGGAGTCGATATATATGAATGATTTTGATACTATAGCTTGATTATTTCAAGTTGTTTAATATTAGGGATGGATTGTTCTATTGTTTCGGGTATTGTTTATATAATTATGTTAATTTTAATCATTTTATTTTGAAGGAAAATATAATTTAAAATTTAGTAAAATTGAGAATTTAATTGGAAATTGAAATAAGATAAAATTTTAAAAGATAAAATTTTGTATTCTTATTAAGATTTTCGTATCTTGATGCATTAACACTATAAGCAATATAAATTTTCTATTGAACTATAATAATCAAAGTTATAACAATCGAATCACTACTAAATGGATTTATTTAAATTATTGTAACTGTAGCTAGTATTATATTCATGCATTTACACATACTTTACGCATCACAGCGGGTCTTAATTGACTTCAACCCAAAAGTGCTTGCCCAGCTCAGTTCTTTCTTGATTTAGTTTCTGGGATGTCTGCTGATGATTTTAAGCAAAAAATGAAAAAAATCGGTTGGGTTGTTTTTGAAAAAACTGATTTTTTGAATTTTTTAAAGAGGTCAATTAACATATTTTTACCAAAATGAGTGCAAATAATAGCTATATTGACTTGAGTCATCTAAAATGGTATCAGAAGATAGGTCCTAGGTGCTGAGTATCTTTCAGTAACTTTACACCAGAAAAGTTAATGAAAAACCGTGAAAAATGGGTAAAAATTTTATGGGTTATGAACTTTTTTTGAAAATCAATTTTTTGAAATTTCTTTGTTATGCATGGTGTAATTTTAAAAATGCTCTCATCGAATAGTTTTATCTTATATTTTAAAGAAACAAAAGCCCAATTAAATATTTAGGAACAAAAAATTTTTAATCAACATTATACAAACAAATACTTTTAAAATGAATGGAGGCTGTTGTATTCACACATGGCACGATTTAGCCTTGTTGCATACTCTGGATGATTTTTATTACCCTTGTATGAGGTTAATAACAAAACAAATAATTTTGAAAAACTTATCGAAAATTTCCAAAAATTTTATTTAGATGATCTAGGTATCTCAGTAACACCCAAAGTACACGCAGTTTTTTACCATGTACTAGAGTTCTGCGAAGAAACAAAATCTGTTTTGTTATTAACCTCATACAAGGTTAATAAAAATCATCCAGTGTATGCAACAAGGCTAAAACGTGCCATGTGTGAATACAACAGCCTCCATTCATTTTGAAAGTATTTGTTTGTATAATGTTTATTAAAAATTTTTTGTTCCTAAATATTTAATTGGGCTTTTATTTCTTTAAAATATAAGATAAAACTATTCGATGAGAGCATTTTTAAAATTACACCATGCAAAACAAAGAAATTTCAAAAAATTGATTTTCAAAAAAAGTTCATAAAAAGGGGTCATTTTAAGAAAATCATAACTCCGATACTTTTAGAGATAGAATATTTGCCTAACGATAGATTTACTTAAAATTTAATCTACTTTAATTTATATTCGGAGGTATATATACGTTAGATGCACAGAAAACTTTTTATTTTACAAAAACTAAAATATAATTTTTTTTTCACGAAATTTTTTGCTGAAATCTGACTTTAGAAGCTCATAAATCCGAAAGTTTTAAAGATAAAGCACTCTATTTTTTCTTGTTTTCTTTAAAATTTTATACTCTTTAATTCTTCTATAGGTCATTTAAGGTTTGTATCTACTGGGAGAGAGTAATATTGCAAAAACTCATTTTTTTACCCATTTTTCACGGTTTTTCATTAACTTTTCTGGTATAAAGTTACTCAAAGATACTCAGCACCTAGGACCTATCTTCTGATACCATTTTAAATGACTTAAGTCAATATAGCTATTATTTGCACTCATTTTGGTAAAAATATGTTAATTAACCTCTTTAAAAAATTCAAAAAATCAGTTTTTTCAAAAACGGCCCAACCGATTTTTTTCATTTTTTGCTTAAAATCATCAGGAGACATCCTAGAAACTAAATCAAGAAAGAACTGAGCTGGGCAAGCACTTTTGGGTTGAAGTCAATTAAGACCCGCTGTGGCATATATTCATGCATGGATACAACCAAATATAATAATGTTAGACAGTAAATAAATGTTTAATTATAAATTTTTTTTTTTTTAATTAAATTCAGTTTTCTTATTTTCTTAATACTGATTCAATCTTTATACCCTTGATATCAGTTTCTAATGTTTCTATTGTAAATTTTTTGTTTCTTTCCGTACCAAAACAGTTATACTTAACGTGTCCTCTCGAGTAGCATAGTTGACATGCATTGTCCCATTTGTATAATTTTAGCCTTAAGATCTTACGAGGGCAGTCCAGGCAGAATACGTATATTTTCTCTGGGTTTTCTTTGGTCTGTTCCTGCTCACTGAAGTAATAGTTGTTTTGCAACTTGGCTAAAACTTTGCGGGCTGCAGAATGCATGGACAATTTTTTTGTAGTGGTTCCATCACCAATTTCTACAAACCTGGTGCCATTTATTTTATCTTCTAACACCCATTTCATATAGAATAATCTGAATTTGTTTTTTGTTTGTTCTTCTCGATCCAAGGTGAACTCTGGCGTGGAAAAATTATACTCCACTGCCAATTCCGTAAGTTGGGCCTTGGCATATTCTAGGCCTTCTATTCTTCCTTTTGGAAGAATACAAGACGGTTGAATTTCCCCATGCAGAGGTGTTGGCTTAATGGTTTCGGCCATTGCTATCCTAAATAAAGAAATAATATTAATTTCATTTTACAAATATGCAAGTTTAAGTTTATCCATGTGTTTTTGAAACAGTTTTCCCTCTGTGTTCTCTAAAATAACGTTGTGTTTGTCTAATATTTTATTAATTTTATAAGGTCCGTGATAGTGACAATCTAGTTTTTTATGCAATTTAACCTCTTTTTGAACATAAACCATATCCCCAACTTTACCTAGGACAGGTTTTACTTTTTTGTCATAATTTAACTTAGAAAGATATTTTTGCGAAATTAAATTTTCAGCTGCTAAAATCTTTAGTTCATTTAATCTAATTATTAATTCTTGCAAATAAGACCCATATGTTTCTAAATTTTCATTTATTGGGTAGGAATTTGGAGTACGTGCAGGTTTTCCGTAAATTAATTCAAAAGGGGTGAATTTAGTTGCTTGATGTAAAGAAGTATTGTAACTAAACATAGCAAAAGGCAATAGTTTATCCCAATCGTCAAAAGTATCAGCGTAAGATCTAATATAATCCATAAGAACTGCATGGCTCCTTTCAAGAGATCCATTTGATTGCGGTCTATAACCTGATGTCATTACTTGTTTAATTCCAAATATTTTTGTTAATTTTTTTATCAATAGACTTGTAAATGCTGTACCTCGATCTGATAAAATAATTTTTGGAGATCCGAATTGACAAAACAAATTTGTAGCCAATGCATGGGCTATTGTCGTTGCTGTAATATCTGGTATGGAAACAGCAATACAATATTTGGATAAATTATCTTGTATTGTTAGAATGTGGTTATTTCCGTCCGGGGTAGTTGGCAATTTACCGACGGTGTCTATCGATATTTTTTCGAACACATCTAAAGGCGTATCTGTAATTAACATTGGTTCATGCGTTTTTGCTCTTACTAATTTTTGTTCCTGACATATAATGCATTTTCTGACAAATTCTGTAATTTGATTTTTCATTCCTGACCAAAAATATTTTTCTCTTATTCTTCTATATGTTTTGTTTATACCTTTATGACCTCCAAACTTACTATCATGATTTACAGTTATAATTTGATGCTGCTCTTCTGTTTTTGGAGTAACAATACTGCCATAGCAAACAATTACTTCAATATTATAAGGTGGGAAAATTTCAGATAAAAGGTTTAAAAAATTTCCACTCGGTAATGTATCAGTTAAATCACCTTGATTTGAAATTCTAAAAGAATTTATTTTGTCATGCCGTAGTATTGCTAATAAATTTTTAAGGGCAATTTCTAAATTTTCTTTTCTTAATTCGTCATAATAATTTTGTTGTATTATCAATGTATAATTTTTATAGCTTCCTCTAGAAGTTACAATTATTTGACCAATTTTTGGCTTTACATCTATAATTTCTTGAGGGTCTAATACTCCAATATCTATTAATAATCTACTGATTGGAGTATTAAACTGACAATCAGCTGAGAGAAAATGGACATAATTATTTTTTATATATGTCAAATTTTCTCTAGTAATTTTTAGTTTATGTCGCTGTTCAGTGATATAATATGGTAAAGTTGAAACTTCTATTGTAGATTGATTAGAAGAGGTCGAAATTGGTACATTTTTTGGTGCTGATGAACTTAGTTGTTTAGACAAAGATGAACCGCTACATGATGTCGCATTTAACTGCTTTTGGCGCAATTTAAGCTGTTTATCTTTTTCTAAATATGAAGTTGAAACCGCTTTTGGTTCATCATAGATAAAAGGGTCAGTTTCGGATAGAAATGTTTGCATTTCGATGTTAGGATTAAAAACTACACTTTTTCGAGGTCGTAATGTTTTTGTTAATTGGTCGTTTTCTCTTTCTTCTTGTTCTTCCTGTTCTGCTTCTTCGTCTTCTTTATTTTCTTTCTCCTTTTCTTCTTCTTCTTCTTCTTCTTCTTCTTCTTCTTCCTCTAAATCTTGCTTCTTGCTTAGTTCCTGTCGATTCCATTTAATAAATTCTCTTACTCGACGATCAAATTCCGTTTCACTGTCGGGTTCCATTTCTTCTATGTTTTTCAATAATTCTTGATCATCTTCACCTTCAGATATGGCCGTGACTATTCTAGGGATCACCTCCTGATCTTCTGATATTTCATTATCACACCAATAATCATGTGATTTTAAAGACTGATCGAATTTAAAAAATGAATCTTGTAAGTCTCCTTGCGTCATGCTCTTTTTGGTAATAGAATCTTGGAACTCAGTTGATTGAACAATATCAAGATTTTCGGACAACTTTGGATTATTAAGTTTCATAGATTCCAGAAGTTGTTGATTGGTGTTAAAATTTTCTTGAGATATTTCTTCAAGGGTTTCAACATTTTGTTCATCTGAAGAACTATCTTCGCTATCTGTTTGAGGTGGGCTTAGTCTTATAGCATGTTCTATTTCTTTTGGAGGTTTTGACATTTCCTGAAAAAATATATCTTCATTTGGATTTGTAGGAACTTGAGGAGGGGCACTTTTGGGTAAACAAGAATCAAATTGGGCTTTTAAGGGGATTTCTAAACTTGGTAAAACGCTTCTTCGTTTTCTAAGAATAGGAGGAGGCTTCCGCTCCCCTTTTTCTGATTCTTCAGAGCTGCTACTTTCTTCACAATAATTTGGAAGTGGTCGTTTTAGTTGAGATTCTGTTCTTCTTTGTAGCAATCGTTTTCCTATTGTGCTATCATCTACAATTTTTCTCGGATCAGAAATTTGGAATTTTTTCTTTTTAGAAGTTGAAGGTTTCTCCATTTGATTTTTGGTTGTTTTTAATGGTGATTTTCTGGAGCTCTTTACTGTAGGTTTTGTTTTGGAAGTTGATGGTTTTGGATTTGAGCTTAATTTTGAAGGGTTTTTCAAGGGTTTATCTTTAGATTCTGTTAACTTAGAACTTTGTCTAGTTTGCAATAATACTTTAGCTGTTGGAAATTCTTTTTCGTGATAATCTTCATCATCCGTACCTCTTGTTACAGGATTTCTTGATAAGGCATCGGCATTTGTATTTAATTTTCCGGGTTTGTACACAAAAGTATAGTCATAGTCTCTTAATTTTAACCTCCATCTTATTAAGCGCTGTCCTGGCTCTTTTACAGAGTTAATCCATCTTAAGGGTTCATGGTCACTGACTAAAATGAATTTTTGTCCATAAAGGAACGGCCGAAAATGTTTAACTGCATATAAAACAGCTAGACATTTCTTTTCCGTTGTGGTGTAATTTTCTTCTGCAGGTGTCATAACTTGAAAAAAATAAGCGACTGGAAGATCCATGCCTTCCTTTTCCTGACTTAAAACAGCACCTATGGCGTAATCAGAAGCATCTGTGGTGACTGTAAAAGTTTTTTCAAATTCTGGATACTGTAAAATAGGACTAGTGCATAATGCTTGTCTTAAATCTTTAATACTTTGTTCTTGTTTGTCTCCCCATATAAAAGGAGCTTCCTTTTTTAAAAGATTGGTTAAGGGCTTAGCACGATCGGAAAAATCTTTTATAAATCTACGATAGTATCCTGCTAATCCCAAAAACTGTTTTATATTTCTAGGTGTTTTTGGTCTAGGAAAACAGCTAACAGCTTCTATCTTTTTTGGATCTGGTTTCACTCCTTCGCTGCTAATTACGTGACCCAAGTATTGTATCTCCTTAAAAAGAAACTCACATTTATCTGGCTGTAAGGAAAGATTTGCATCTCTTAATTTTGAAAATAATCTTCTTAATTTTGTATTATGTTCTTCTAAATCAACTGCAAAAACAACAATATCATCAAGGTATACAAATATCTCGCTGGCTTAAACGCATCTGAGGGTTCCCCTTACCTGAGATTGGAGCACTGACCGTCATTAAGGGGGCTCTATTGTTTGCCCGGTATCACTGGAGTTGATGCTCGCTCGCGTTAATGAGCTTCACACCGGGTGGTTTATGTGACTTAATTGCTTATCTTACAAAAAACGTCAATTTCTTTATTTGGTGCAAATTTTTTTGATAAATAAATGAAAATTAAAAAATATTATTATTTTTGGATTCTCCGTTTCTCAACGAATCCAACCATACCAAACTTGATATTAAAATTAGTATTTTTCAGTTTTTTGCGGTGAAAATTTTTTAAATACACAACTTTTAATACAAATATATATTGTGTCCAATTAATAAAATATAAATATAAATAAATATAAATAATAATATTACTATAGTCAATAATAATAATAAAATAATAGAATCTTATAGTCAATAATAAAATAATAAAATACTATAGTCAATAATAAAAATTAATCTGTAGGATAAAAATACGCAATAGCATTAAAAAAGTCTCTATATAAATTGTCTATCGAGTAATGAGCACTTCGCCAAACATACTCAACCAAGTAATCGTCCATTCGAGCCACACTCATTTTGCCAATCCGTCTTCTCATGTCTCTCTTTACTTTGGACCAATTTGACTCGATGTTCTGAGTATGTATATTTCTATTCAACGGATCGACAAAATTTCTGGAATGATTGACCATACTATGAGTATAGTTCAATGATGTGAGACTCCTGTAGCCCCTCCTCATATCAGTGATGATGTGAGTATCCGGTTTGACATATTCTTGAATAACATCATTCAATGTTTCTGCACTCCGATTATTGACCAACACGAGGAACGTTTTTTTTGTTGTTCTGTCTATGCCGCCTACAACCCAACGAGTTTTTTTAAGACGTCCGCGATTGTATTTTCTTTTTCCAAATGCGCTCTCGTCAATTTCCACTACTGAACCTTGTCCACCAATTTTGTTGTCATTTTCCAAAAGCCATGTTCTTAATAAGTAACGAAACTCGTTTAAAATTATCCTGAGTGTATTTTGGCAAACTCCTGTTTCGCGACTTATTATAGTCGATGGATATCGCAGCAACCAACACACTAAAATTTGCATGAGAGTTATACACTTAAATTCGGAAATAGAAAAAAAACTATTCGTACGGGCACTTTGTTTTTTTCTACAGATTTTTCTTCCACACTGATATATGACATTCCTGTTTAACCCATTTAATTTTAAATGCATATTCCCAATTATGCAGGTTGGACACTTTTTGACGGCGGGTAAAATGTTCTCCTGAATTAAAAACGAAACTACTCCGATATTGTTAATGTAATTATTAAAACTCCTTAAACTGGTGAGAAATTCCATTTTTCGGTCTTTAAACGGCACACTATGAATTAAAAAAAAAAAATTAACTTTCATTTAAATCACTTAAATAACTTTAGTTAAATAATTTTAATAAATAAATCTAAATTTACCGTTAAATTTATATTTAGGTACTTCCTTTCAAAAACTTTAAATAACGTTAGTTATTCGACTTGATCGGGCGAGTAATAACAAGGAAATAACTGATGTTCCTACTATTACAAATTCTATTATTATTATTGATTTGTACTTATTGACAGAAGGAAAATTTTGTAATTATATATTACTAATTTGGACACGATATACGCAAAGGTAATATTAGATTTATTTTTAAAATTCTACTTTCGTGAACATACAAATGAAAATTAATATTATAATATTTTAATTCATAGAGTGCGTGTATTTTTGTAACTCTTATGCTCTCATGCAAATTCCATAGTGTTGGTTTTTACGATGCAACTATAAAAAACTGAAAAATACTAATTTTAATATCAAGTTTGGTATGGTTGGATTCGTTGAGAAACGGAGAATCCAAAAATAATAATATTTTTTAATTTTCATTTATTTATCAAAAAAATTTGCACCAAATAAAGAAATTGACGTTTTTTGTAACATAAGCAATTAAGTCACATTAACCACCCGGTGTGAAGCTCATTAACGCGAGCGAGCATCAACTCCAGTGATACCGGGCGAACAATAGAGCCCCCTTAATGACGGTCAGTGCTCCAATCTCAGGTAAGGGGAACCATCAGATGCGTTTAAGCCATCTCGCTTCCTTGAAGTCCTAATAATGTTTGATTCATTAAACGCTGAAAGGTGGCAGGAGAATTTTTTAATCCCATAGGCATTCTTATATAATCATAATGCCCATTTAGAGTTGATAAAGCCGTTTTTGCACGATCTTCTGGTGCCAATTTAATCTGATGAAATCCACTGGCCAAATCAAATATTGAAAAATAAGTTGCTCCACCTAAATTTTGAAGAATTTCTGAGATACAAAGAAGAGGGTAAGCGTCTCCTACAGTTTTTTCGTTTAACAGTCCAAAATCTATGACAACTCTCCATTTTCTTTTCCCTGTTGAATCTAGTTTTTTGGGAATTATTAATAATGGAGAATTATATGGTGACTGGGAATGCCTTATTACTCCTTCGAATTCCATTTTATTTACCACCTTTTCTACTTCTTCATTTTGGGATGGCGAAAATCTATAAGGGCGTGTATTAATTGGTATATTATCACTTGTATAAATATGGTGTTGTACTAAGGGTGTTACCGTTAATGGTTCACCTGGTAAATGAAAGATGTCTGGATAATCTTTTATTATTTCTAAAATGTGATTCTGTTCTTCTTTATTTAAATGAGAAAGGCGCAAATAATTTATAACTTCTTGATATCTATCGGAAATAGGATAATCACTACCAGAATCTGTTTCTTCACTAGAACCTTCCCCTGGTAAATTAAAATATTCAAAAGGGATAAGTTCTTCAGGAGGTACAGTAATTTCTACATCATTGTTGGTAGTATTTATCACATTTATGTGACAATAACCTTTGGAGTTCGTCACAACTGCTTCTCCCATATATACTCCAGCTTGTGTTTTTATAAAGGGCAAATATCCTTCTTTGATCTTGTCATTTAACACTTTGACCGATATCACTTGTCTTGTTCTGGATTTAATTTTTAATGTGGTGAGAATTTTCTTCTTTTCAGGTTCTATTTCGATATTAAATTTTAATGATTTATTATCAATAAATGCTACAGGATTTACAGGATTTGAGTGAGTAACCATGGTATTGTGCCAGAACGATATTTGAACCTTTTCTTGGCGTAAATATTCTCGACCCAAAATCCCATCTACTTCAAAATTTAAATAAGGTGAAACAACATGGAATAATACTCCTGCATCTCCAAGTTTTAGTGTTACTGTGCCTAAAGTACGAATTTTTGTTTGTGTTATTCCAGTTATCTCAATGGCATCGTTTTCTGTTACCATTACGTCATCATTTAAAGAACTTAATTTGACAATATTAATATCTGCACCCGTATCTATAAGAAAATAACCCTGTTTATTTTTTATAAAAGGAGAGAAAAATTTCACTACTGGGGATTCACTGTAGTCTCTTGTTTGGCAGATTCTCGTTTCAACAAGAGTCGAACACTCGTTTGACGCTCCGTTTTCTCTTCGCTCGTCGCTGCGTCTAAACGGCGAGCACCGTCGTAGTTTAAATTACTCGATGACCTTGCAGGTATTAGTGATTGACTCCTAGGTGGTGTTTCATGTCCGTTTTTATTAAAATTAAATCGACTAGTATGCGAAAATTGACCATGATTTTGATATTTACTAGTCCTTTCTGACGAATCGCTAAATCTTATTATTCCTGGTGAATATTGTTTTGGAGAAATACTCCTATTTGGCATTGTTGCAAATCTTACTTGCGGACTAGGACTTCGGTCGCGATAATTTGCTTGAGAATATCTATAATCATTATAACCTTGAGAATGAATTTGATGTCTAGTTTCATATTTTATTGCAAATTTAAAAGCTGCATCTAGATTTTCAGGATTTTGAGCTTCTACCATACCGGACACGCTATCAGGTTAACCACGAATAAAAGCTTCTAATGCGCAATCATTTAACGGCAATAACATCTGCTCAGCATTTTGATATTTATCTTCTAAGGCGGCCTGAGCACCTGTCACCAAAAGGGTAATTCTATCGTAAAATTCACTAACACTTTCCATTCGATACATCCTAATTGTTGATATTTCATGCAAATACCATGAATAAGTGTTTCTAGGGGCGAAACGTTGTTTTAAGTGTTTAGTTAACGCGTTTATAGTATCAAATTCCTTACCATAAATACTATCTCTAGCTGCACCTTTTAACCTTGATAAAATTGCTTTAATATACTGTTTTTCACAATTTGGGGGTACACTAGCTTCTCCGTTAGTTATGTCTTGTACGAAATCTCGTATAGGCATATTTCTACCATCAAATATTGGAACGTTTATGGTTGCTTGTTGTAGGGCAAAACATTCTGCCATTGAAGTTATCATAGCATCACTAAGTGTACGATTAATCGTTCCACTGCAATTATTAGAACCTTCTCCGTTGTCAGGCATCTTGTTTGACCGTCTTTTCTTTCTCTTCGGTATGATGTTAAAATAATAGGACCTCTTAAATGCAAATCTTTTGCCTTACATGTAATAGTATAATAGATGATTTCTATTATCTCTCTCGAAATTGAATATAAATTCTATTTAAAATTTTACTGAATAGGTAATCTTAGTTCTTTTAATAACGAGTTTCCAATAAAACCAGTAAAATCAGAATTTGGAATATTTCTACAATATTGAATTTAATGTTTTTATTTTATATAGGGATTACTACTACTCCTATTGTTGATATTGAATACCGTTTTATTATGACAATCTTTGAATAGTCGATTTGTGCAAGTGATGATAATTTATCTTTACTGATTAAATTTATGTTAAGAGATGAATCATGCATAAAATCTCCTTTCTTATTTAGTAAACACTCTGCAGTAATAGAGAGTATAGTTTTTCTAGCACGCTTTAATATATCTTGTGACCAATGTTTGGGCATAATCCCATATACGAATATAAAAATGGAAGAATCTATTGTGGAAACTGTATTTTTATTAAAATTTGCATTCACATTATTTATTGATCACTAATTATTGTTATTTCTAAAATATGAGCAATATAGTAGTAATAATATCAATTTATTTTGTTTAATCAATAATTAATATTAACAATTAATAATAATAACAATTAATAGTTATTATTATATTCTGTTTTATAATTTTTTTTTCATAAAATTTTTTCTTTTAATTATTAATAATTTTAAATTGAACTTGACTCGAATTGAGATTCTAAATGAGATTCTAAACACAAATTTGATCCTAATACTCCTGATAATTCAGAGTTACTATCATGCGAAATCACTTGGCATTTTACTAGCTTATCGCCTAATTGGATATTGACTTCACCACAAGTGACAATAGTTGCATTTCTAAGAATGTACACTTTAGATTGGTTTATGTTCACAGAGGAAGCTAATTCACTTTTCCTTGTCAAATTAATTGGTAAACTAGGATCTAGAATAAAACTTCCTTCTAGATGTATCAATTGCTGTGACACAACGTAAATACATGAATACGCATATCTTCGTCTTTCCAAGAATGAAAAATATGAAGACATGTGTTTTGTTATATATTTTGTAAAAATTTTAATCGAATTAAAGGCAATTATTTAAATAATCATAAACTTTGGAAAGGTGATTGGTTATTACAAGTTTAATAAAACCATCAATTTTGTTAAAATATCAATTTATATATATTTTCAAGAAAATAATGGCAATACATAAATTTACAAAATCTTTTTAATTATTCTTATTTTTTATTCTGTTTATCTAACACATTTTGGGCTTTATTTAATAAAATTTCGAAAAAATTTGAAAATTCTTCATTTGAATTAAGAGTTTTAAAATCTAATCGATCAAAAGCAGCTATGTTTCTAGAACTAATTGGTTTTTTAAATTGGTCTATGAATTGATCAGCACTTGAGTTTTGAATTGTTTCGAAACTTCTTAGTGCCTTTGCTCCTCCACGTTTTTTAACTTTCAAAATTTTGACTTCCGAGGGGTCTATCATGTTTTGGTATAACTGTAAAGAAAAACATGGTGGACTTTAGAATTTAATTTAATTTGAAATAAAATTTATGATTTTTATTCAATAGTATTTAATTCCCAGATTTTATATTTACTCAAATTTCGAAAATATGTAATAATAAATTTAAAATATTTAACTTTCTTCGCGTTTACTATTCAATAAACCCGTTACTATTTTCTACTATTATTTAGTTGATTGTTTAGAATAATTTCGAGAAAATAGAAAACAATAGGTACAATTTAAAACTCTAACTTGCAAAAGTGCTGAACGGCATCTAATGTCAATGACGAAATACAAATGTGCCGAGCGGCATCAAATTTATTTCGATAGGGTTTAAAATTGCTTATATTGTTCTTACTATTATTAACAATAAAAAGGGTGAAGCATGACAAGAGTGCCGAGCGGCATCTGATGTCAATTGTCGAATTATAATTTGCCGAACGGCATAAGAACAATTCCAGCTTCACAATTAATTATGTTAATAAAATACTTTTTAAGAAATTATACAAACTAAAAACAATTAAATTTCAAAGCAGAAAGAAATACTATCCCACCGCTGCCACCAAAATCAGCTGTTACATCCCGAGCGAAAGGCTAGATAAAATATTTAACTATTTCTAGTAATTTTGTAGGAAGGTAGGCTGATTTAATATTTATTTTTGTTGTGGGTACGTTGATTTCTATCGATCCTACGGGGGTCGTCTATCTTTGAATCTTATAATTGATTTATCTATATAATTGCCCTTTAATTGAAATGAAATAAAAGGATGATTGTTGTATGAATATTATTTATTGAACGAATGTTTATTGAATGAAAGTGACAAGATTTTTATTAACAGTTGAAGTACTTACATTTACCTCAGGTTTGAGGGCAGAAACAAATAAATAGTTGTTGACGCACAGTGATTTTTTCTTCTCTTGAAAAAGAACGGTCGATACTTCTCACTGTTATTAGTTCATAATCTCGAAAAAGCACTCACGTCACGTTTGCAATTTTCTCTTTGAGATTTGACTAAATACGACGGTAAATTACAATTTTGCTTTCTTGACCAGCTCACAAGTCTGGCGATGAGATTACCAGCCCGAATTTGGACAACGAGTAAACTATACTGTTCGATCAAGCAAGAGTTACGGTCACAAAATTTATAACAACCGAAGGGCCAAGCTCACGATAACAATTTCGATTCACGCGTCGAAGCACTTGCGAACTATGATTTTGTACCGGAGTCAATGACAATTGAAAATGAAAACGCGCTTGCTTTTATAGGCAAAAATCTACCCTAGTGGGAGAAAATCAGATCACAGTTCACGTATATTCCTAGCTTGATCCTTAGGTCATCCTAGGAATCGAGAAATTTCAAGAGTTTGGCTATCATGGGTATCATATTGTGCGACTGTAAATTTCCTATGAGCACACGAGGCTAGATATCGGTGCTGACTCCTTAGAATATTCTCAAGTCTACTCGTAGTTCAAAGATTTTTTTATTTTAATTTTTATTTTAATTTCTTGTCTCTCGCTAATATCGAGTTCCATAGATGGACTCGATGAGAACAAAAGATCTTCAATTTCCCTTATGATTTTTATAAACTCCATCCATCTATGAGACGCGATAATAGAAATATTATCTAAACGTTTTATAAGTTTGCAGCTGCAATAAAATTCATGAGAAATTATAGAAACAAGATCTGTTTTGCAGCCGATCTATTTTTTAAGAGAAGATGTGCGCGAGAAAGAATGTAAAAGATTCTGCATGTACTGAATCACTTGCTAACTTTAATATTTTATTGTTCTAAGATTTAAGTTCAAATAACGCACATATTCTCTAATTCAAGAAAAGATTTTTGTTACCCGGATATAACACAGTTGTGATAATCTTCTCCGGTTGTTCGTTTCCCACATTCCCAACAGAAGTCGGGCCGAAATTTAATGTCCATTGGTGCAGCAATTTTTCTTTCTTCCTCTTCATCTGAGGAGTACAGAACCCCAATTATCAACTCCTTGTTTTCTGAAGGGCACTGGGGCAAATTCATTTCCTCCTCCCCCTCACTACACTGGTCCGAGTTCCCAGGCACCTCAAATAACACTTTTGAACAACACCCGCGACCACTACATGCTGCAGACTGGAAATCACCTCCTAATAACATTCGGGCAAGGGCACGTCCTCGACCACGAACCATGTTCGCCGTGTTTTTCTTTAATTGACAAAGGGCCGCTTCCCCTGGAAGCCCGGATGTAACATTTAATAAACCGCGTCCTCGACCAACGCCCACACTTGTACTAACTGCCTGCATTTTTGCTTTGATATTATCGACGGTCTAGAGGATACTAAATCGCGAGTCAGACGCTGTACCACTGTCGCGTAGCAATACCTGCTATCACAACTTGCTTCTCGAGGATGTGTCGCGTGGAACTAGAAAAGCTACGCCGGCCACATGCGGTAAAATTCTGTTCTGCGGCCAGACTTGCCTATCAAGTGCAAACCAAGAAACTCCAATGAAACAAAACATATGACTACCATTTTCGTCACTGTTGTTGTTGATACTGTCAACAGTTACTGTTATCGCTATTGCCATTTCTTAGCAATTCTATCGAATTATTGTAAGAAAACATTGCTAATGTTAGAACAAAATAATTCCATGTAAACGATTTATTAAAGTATTCAAAGACCTTATAAAAAGATTGACACTGAAACATCAATCGAAGGTCAAATAAGCACTACTCTTTCATAGGATCTAGTTGACGTATGCTGTGGTATGTGGTGCAACACGCACATGAGATCGATATTTTGAATGGCACATTGCATGGTATATACAATGTGATATAGTATGTGTGATCGTCTGTGTACAATAGGATAATATGTGACGTAATCTATGCATAACAATAGAAAATTTAAAAGAAAAAAAAGAGAAACACTGAAATGATTTCCATGGGAACATTCACGTTGTTTTGGCATCGAGTGTTGGCGTTTGTTGAGGACAACAAATGGAATTTCCACGGTGGATTGTTACATACGTAATTCAATTTTATTTTATATGGTGACCAGAATGAATTGTGGCGATAAATAATGAAATGTTAATTTTGTTATTTATCTAACAAAATTTTAATTTTATTATTTACCTAATATTTATTTTAATTGTGAAACAATTCATTCGAGGTGTTGCAACTACGGTACCTCGCAACACCTGACACTAAAAAAATAAAAAAAAGAAGATTCGTCGGCGAATTCCAACGCTCGAACCAATTCGTGAGAATTATCATTAAAATAGTTACTTAATGAATTAATAATTGATGAAATTGATTTAATTAATTAAGTAAATAATTCAATTGGTGCGTATAAAAATTTATTCCTTTTGAAGGTTTACTAAATATAGGACTAAAAGGAAATTTGGATAAGGGTCGCGTTAAAGTGGCATTATTCGTTACATTTCAGTGTAAATGTGAATAAAGGGATTAAGCTTAAAAGAAATTTTTATTCCTTGACTGAGACGATTTGCGAGTTGTAAATCTATTCATTCGTGCAATATTTAAACAAGCAATTTATACGAATGTATAATTCGCACCTGCAAGCATGCATCCGCGAGACGATTCAGGCACCAATGCTATAGTAAGGCTCTGTCGCTCAACTACTCACACACGTAAACGCACGGGTATTGCTCCTCAACACGGCACGCGACACGGCCAGCGGCCATCATTGTTTTCTCACCTACTATTAATAAATTTCAACAATTAAAATTACGAATGATATTTTCATTTAATTCAATCCAATGCTGTTTCGAAACAATCGTTTCGAAATAGTTAACAAAAAAGGTCGTTCACGATATTTGAACGGACCGAGTTTTCTGCCTCAGCAAAATGCGACCACTCCTCAATGTACACAAACTTCAAATCATCAAAATTTTCCCACCCAATGCCGTCCAGCGAACGTGTAGAGGAAGAACAAGTAAAAAACTAAATTACAGTACGACGATCGATCTCAACCGATCAATACGCTCTTTTGGCTACGGTCTTAGAGATATTGATTTGAGAGTCAATTTCGCGACTTGTCCGTCTGTGAGATTGGACCCGGGTTTTCGGTCTCTGATTGTGACAAGAAAGTAGCCCGCGACAGACGAGAAAAAAAACCACGTCCGATCATAGGAGTTAAGTAGCCACTCTATGGAAAACAGATAGTAGAGTCTCTACCTGAATCGTCTTAAGAGTTGGCAGATTTGCAGTGTGCAATTCCGGGCACATCAAACTACGGACATCGACTCAGTCTCAGCAACAGTTCTGCCCGTCGAAACACCTGTATGTTTCTACGGTATTGTACGGTAGGGTAAGTGAAAGATAAAATTCTCTATTATATGCATCACTATAAAATATTTTGGAAATTTTCTCACGAAACCCATTGATTGCATTTCAGAGCATATTCAGAGAATATGTCAATTTCTATTTAAAAATTCAAAAATCAACCAATTGGTTATAATTCTATTAATTAATTTTTATTTAATTTTCCTTTTTACTCAAATTAAAAATGTTGTAATTTTATTTCATTTCAGAAAGGATTTGATTTTATTTAAATGTAGCGACATTTAAATTTGAATTTTTCGAATATTTCAGTTCTGCATTTACAATAAAATATTCGAAACAAACAATTTTCAATCTTTCGAATTTTATTCAATAGTTCGAAATAATTGAACCAGTTAAATTGCGATTAGTTAATTTTCTATTTTACTCAAATTAAGAATGTTGTAATTTTATTTCATTTCAGAAAGGTTTTGATTTTATTCAAATGTAGCGACATTTAAAATTGAATTATTCGAATATTTCAGTTTTGCATTTACAATAAAATATTCGAAACAAACAATTTTCAATCTTTCGAATTTTATTCAATAGTTCGAAATAATTGAACCAGTTAAATTGCGATTAGTTAATTTTCTATTTTACTCAAATTATGAATGTTGTAATTTTATTTCATTTCAGAAAGGTTTTGATTTTATTCAAATGTAGCGACATTTAAATTTGAATTATTCGAATATTTCAGTTTTGCATTTACAATAAAACATTCGAAAGAAACAATTTTCAATCTTTCGAATTTATTTCAATAATTCGAAATAATTGAACCAGTTAAATTGCGATTATTTAATTTTCTATTTTACTCAAATTAAAAATGTCATGATTTTATTTCATTTCAGAAAGGTTTTTATGTTTATTCAACTTTAGCGACAGTCAAATTTGAATTATTTGAATATTTCCGTTTTGCATTTATAATGAAATATTCGAAATAAACAATCCTCAATCTTTCGAGTTTTAGTCATGGAATCGAAATGATTGGACAAGTTGACATTCAACCATTCAAGTTTATTAAATTCAAGTTTAATGACATTTGTGAAATTGAGTTGTTCAAGTAATTCAGGTTTACTTTTACAACGAAATATTTGTAATAACGAGTTGTTCAATTATAGAAATTTATTCCATATTCAAACGTTTGTATACCGCTATCCGACAATATTTTAATTTTATTCAAATATGGAATACTAATGATTAATAAACTACAATAGAGGTTAGAATTTTCTCAAGCTCTTGATTTGTGTGCTTTGCTATACAAAAGGATAATGTATTGATAAAATTTTATGGGCAATTATAATAAATTGATAAAGAATTACATGTAGAATTGTGTGTTTTGAAATTTACCTAGAAATTCCTTTAAGAGATAGAAAATTATTAGGCAACGCATTGGTAACACAGTTTGGCAGATCACGAAACGAGGTAAACGACTCCATAACAATTAAACGAGATTTAGGTCTTCTCAATCTCGAAAGCTTGGACCCTCCGGCGAACCAGATTTAACAATTAATAATTGACAGATTTTATATAATTATTTTCGAGTACGTAACAAACAAATTTTACAATCGTTTAAAAACAATTTTTTTTTAATTTTTAGTTATTATAAAAATTGTTTAGCCAATGTAATTTTCAGAGTATACATTCCTTATAAGACAAAGTTTAAAAAATCAGAAAAAAATATAAGTGTTACGACCCTAAGTAAAATTGTTTTAATCCGTTACTTAAAAGTAATACAGTAAGGTCGCGGTAAGTGTCCACTCGTCGGGACCAGCGATTTCAGTAACTGTCCATTCCTTTAGCCACGCCCCAGAATCTTTTCGGGGGTTAAAGCAGGAGCGCCTCGTGCCGCAGCGAAATAGACAGCACTGACGGTATTAGTAGAGGGAAGGACACTTTCTGAAACATGCTCGGGGACACTTGCTGAAATGGACAGTTACTGAAACGGACACTTACCGCGACCTTACTGTAATTAATTTGAACAAAATAAAATACGTTTATTTTCTGGCTTAGCCGCCTGAGAAAAGATAAAAATTTGATGCCTAGTCGAGAGATAAGGCACGTATTTACAAGGTCGCTGATGTAAGCACCATGCGTCGTGCTAAGACCCAAGCAAGAGCGAGTAATTTCTAAGCTAATCTTTCATATTAGTCTAATGCATGTAATTAAGTAATATTAATCCATAGAATTTAAGGATAGAATTGTATGAATAGTAGTGGTAAATTATGCCATTACTGTATTAATTATTAATTTTCATAAATTGTCAATTGCATTAAAATAATGAATCATTATAGATAGTTAAACAATTTAATTTAAATAAGAAAAGGAAAGAAATGGAAATCATTTTCTAAAAGAAAGTCCTCTAAAATCTGGGAAGGTTTTTTTTTAATACATGGGACGTCTGAAAATCATTATTTTCTCAAAATGGGAAACATTAAAAGGAAAAGAAGTCCAACTAATTATTTCCGAGCTGAAAGAAACATAGTATATAATTCCTTCTGATTCTTCTTCTTCTTCGCGCTGTTCGTATTGTCGCGTGGCTGCTGGCCGTGAGAGAGTTTACATATGGACACACTACTATATGCATGACCCATGACTAGCCTCATCGGCCATCATGGATTTTTTTCTCCTTCTCCGTTTTACCTATGGTTGATAGCCTGTGCTGGAACACGTGCTTTTTGTTGACATCGAGCACGTAACCTACCCCAACAAATCTGTGCCTACAGAGTGAAAAGTTAAAACTTGTGTCGAACTCTCGACACATATTCTCAATGAATAATCGAGAGTTGATCAATCACGAAATTTGATTGATTAATTATTTGAATCTCAATTGTCATTAATAAATGATTAAATATAAATGGCTGACTGATTGAAAAATTAATCAGTTGAGTTATTGAAAATATAAAAGATTCAATTGACTGAAAAGTTAATTGAAATAAAATCCACTATGTTAGGTTGAGGATTCCTCGCATTTGGTTTACCAATCATCAAAAGTTTTTCAAAAGAATTGATGACTAATAAGCCTAAGCGTCGACCGAGTGCTGTTACGCCGACAGGCGGATGGTTCTCCACGTGGCGGCTTATTACGGGTGCAAATTTAACGCGATATGATTTCCTGAGACAATAACAGTTGTAAATCTACTTTTCACATTTTCGTAAAGCACCTCTTTTAACTATTAACTACTAGAATTTTCTTTTGCTAAAATAACAGTTTTTTTTTATTAGTAAAATTTCCTAATCAAGAAAAATGCATTGTTTTGTTAAAGAAAAATAATTCTAAAAATCGGGCTGGAAGACTAGCATCAAGACGGTACCAAAAGGGTGCAATTGATTACCAGGCTCTGTTAAGGTAGTAACTTTGAAAAGGCTAAGGGACATTCAGTTAACTTTAATTCAAGGATCAATTTTGAGCTCGGGCACTTTGAGAAACAAACCTTTGTTAAGAAAAATCGAAACAGTTCGAGTCAATTTCAAAAATTGAAAGGCTAATTATCAGTAGCATAAATTGTCATTTGACTTTATAAGAAAGTCCTGTGGTGGCGAAAATCTGTTACTTTTTCAACCCTTGTTTTGCTCTTTGAATTAGTTAATAATTATAGTATTAAGAAAAATCGTATAAATTTAATTGCAAAAATGTCAAACGACGGTAAACACCCTCCCGGTAGTGGGAGCTGCGGAGAACAGAATCAGAGTAATGTTGAAGGGCTGCCGAACCCTAACATTCCTAATTATCAGCAATACTATCTAAATCAGAGTGCGGCCATGACCTCTATGGTTGATTGTATGGCGTTGCAGCAAGGTACGCACCATATACCAACATTTGACGGTAAAACTCTCCCCTTACGAGAGTTTTTACAGGATATTTTGAATGGTTCAGTGTGTATGACAGATTCTACTGAACCTGGGTTCATTAAAATTGTGTTAAGTAAATTAAAAGGGCCTGCTCGTGAGAGCATCAGAGACAAGTCATTTGACAAATTGAGCGAAGTAATTGCTCACCTTAGGAAACCCTTTTCTTCCCAGCGTAATTATCAGTGGTATCTAGACGCCATTGCAAAATTGTGCATGAAGCAAACAGAATCAGTTAGCGATTATGGGGGTCGCCTTCAAGGGCTTATCAGCGGCGCTCGACACGCCCTTGAAGAAAAATATCCCGGCAAGGTAACGGGATCCGATGTCTTGCTGAGTCACGTTATGATGATGCCTGTAAAGAATTTTTCTCTCGATGCTTTATACGATGACTTTCCTGCGAGATATATACTCACGTAGACACGCGATGCCCACGGGATTTGAGCGAAGCTATTTAGTTTGCGCTTCACGCAGAAGAACGGGAATTATATACAGATCATAATAGGCCTGCCTCTTACCGAATTTCGAGGAAAATTAATGACGGCCCTTCACAGGACAAGGCAAACGATCATCACGGAAAGCAGGTCGACAATAAGGAGAGGTGAAGGTCAGTGGAATATTCGAGTGGGAGAAATCAACTTCCGCTTCCTGGTTATCCCCCTTTTCCGCCCTCTCCTTGTCCACCATACTACTATCCTTTTCCACCTTACTCTGCCTATCCTTATCAACCCTTTCCTCCGTTCTTACCACCCTCTGGATCGGGATTCATCCTTAAAGAACAGGGCAAACCATGGGGAAATAATCGAATTGATAACTCCGGGACGAAAACACCTCCTAGGTCTACGTCTCCAGGGCCGAACCACCCTTTAAAATACCAACCGATCCGTCACACGGACGCACCGACGGATCCAGTGAATCAGGAGCGTCCAAAGACAGTACAGTTTGCGCATGCAACAGTAGGGTTTTTAGGGCAGGAACCCAGGCCGAGGACTCCCCAGTAATAGAATTAAAGTCGAAAAAATTTCTAAACTCTACGGCGACGTTTCTCGTGGATCCTGGCTCGGATACTAACCTTATAAAATTAAAAGCGTTATTACCACATCTTCAAGTTGATCTGACTAACCGATCAAAAATAACCTGTATAACGAAACACAACGTAGTAACTCTCGGTACCATTAACATCTCCTTTGCTAATAGTACTACGGAATTTCACGTGATTAAAAATACCTTTCCAATTTCTGCGGACGGAATTTTGGGCAGGCCGTTCCTTAGGCAGGAACAGGCTGAAATGTCATTCCACCACAATACGCTGGTTACGGTTTCAGACCCTATTACTCCCTTCTTTTTTATTGATCAGGAGTCAAAGGAAGCGAATGAAAAAATGAAATCACAAATTAAGCCCTTTAAAAGGATTTTGAGAATAAAAGCGCGCTTGCGACAACCAATTGCATTCGATACCATTACCACAGAACTTAAGCAAGGATTTCTTCTAAAAGTAAACATGCCGGAGGGCGTGTATTTGGGGGAAGCCGCCGTGACAAATTATAATGGCACCTGTTACGCCATGGCCATTAACACTACAGAAAACGATGTTCAAGTAGAAATCCCTCCCCAGGAACTGATTCCTTTCGACTACGTGCAATTTCCTGGAGAAGACTGTTCAGATGAACATCACGGGTCCTTTATGGAAAATTTATAAGGTACCATAGTTGACAGAGTAGATCGAATTAAAAGGGCACTTCGTGTTTCTCACCTATCATCGGAAGAGAGAAGGTATGTCCTACGCTGGGTGGAGGAATATTCCGATATTTTTCATCTCAGTGGAGAAAGATTGTCTTGCACTCTCCTAATTCAGCACAGGATTCCTCCAACCGACTAGAAGGTTATTCATAAGAAACAGTATTAGGTCCCTAACGAAGCAAGCGAACAAATTAAGACTCAAATAAAAAACAATTGGATGCTGGACTTATAAAAGAATCGAATTCCCCTTATAACTCTCCCCTTTTGATTGTGACAAAGAAAATGGACAGCTCGGGAGAAAAGAAGTGGCGGGTCGTGATCGACTATCGCGCCCTTAATGAAAAGGTTATTGGGGATACATTCCCTTTGCCCAACATTTCACAAATTTTTGATTGGCTCGGAAGTGCTACTATCTTTTCCGTGTTTGACCTCTCTAGTGGTTTTCATCAGATAGAAACGGACCCTGCTGACAGACATAAGACCGCATTTTCCACAGGAAATTGTCATTAAGAAAATGCGAGAATGCCGATTGGCATTAAAAATGCACCCCCGACCTTTCAAAGACTTTTGAATAATGTCCTTAAGGAAATGTTAGACTTAGAGGCGTTTGTTTATTTAGACGATTTAATTATCTATTCTGACACCCTTAAGGAGCATGACAAAAGGGCAAGAAGGTTATTTAATAGGTTGAGAGAAGCTAATCTCAAACTACAGCCTGATAAATGTGACTTCTTAAAAAAAAAGTCGCTTATTTAGGTCATTTAATATCGCAAGACGGAATTAGACCAAATCCTGATAAAATAGCAGCGATTTTGAATTTTCCTCAGCCCACTACTCCCACTAATATCAGGCAATTTCTAGGAGTTTTAGGTTACTACCGAAAATTCTATCATAATTATGCGCAAGTGGCAAGACCGCTTGTGGACCTAACTAGAAAAGATGCAAAGTGGGAATGGGGCCCTGCGCAAGAGGAAAGTTTCAGAAAACTTAGAGAATATTCAACGAGTGAACTAATACTTCAATACCCTGACTTTTCAAAAGAATTTAAGCTAACCACAGATGCGTTCGAGGTCGCAGCCGGCGCCATCTTAATCCAGAAAAAAGATGGAATGGATATGCAGGTGGCTTACTTCTCAAAAGCTCTGAGTGATTGCGAACAACGTTATCCTAAAGCTAAAAGAGAATGCTTAGCAATACTCCATGCCGTGGAGAACTTTCGCCCGTTTTTATACTGCCGAGAGTTTATCCTGGCTTGCGACTTTCAGCCGGTACATTGGATTTTATCGGTAGAGAATCCAGGCACCCGTCTTTTAAGATGGCGGTTGAACAGGAAAGGATCAGTGATGCAAAAGAGTCTCTTCCGGAAATTGATATCGAAAACCTTCCAACCCTTCGTGCTCTACCGTTAATGAGATCTGCCAGCTTGAAGGAAAGAGGATCCGCTGGATCGCGGAGAACAATTGCGGCGGCTGGCTTAGTAGAAAAACCCAAAACTGCGTCCCAGCCCACAGGAAGCACTTCTGGGATAGCAAAGAAGCCAATTTCAATACTAAATAAAGGGTTTGGGAATAAACTAAAACCTCCATCTGTTGCTGCGAATCCCCCTGAAGTTAAGATGCCCTTAAGACCTCCTAACCCCCCCCCCCCCAAAGCCTCCATCAATAGAAAGAAAAAGGGGAAGACCACCGGGGGGATGTAATTCGAAAAAGCAGGCGGAAGAGACACCACCCACCGCCCCTAGACGGATATCATCCGTCTAGAGGATATATATATCCTCTAGACTTAGAAAAAAATCTAGTCCGCCAAAACTGCCCTCTTCTTCTGATCCTCTAACTTCCACTTATGAATATTCAGACGAGGAAAATGAGGACTCACACTGAGAAAATGAGAAATGACTGAGTACTGTCCGGACAGGAATGGTTCCTGTCCAAATAAAAAATTTTAATTAGACAGCACTCATTGCTTTCTAGACATGAACCATTCCTGTCTGGAAAGGACTCGGTAATGTCTTGGACATTAATGAAATGGACAGTAGTGAACCCTGTCCAGACAGGAGTGGTTCATGTCCAGACCTGAATGATAACGCTCCGATGGTGAAATTAAAAGAAGGTTAATTTGTAAAATGTGATAGACGTCATTCAAAATAATTGTATATAAGTAGCATAATAAAAGGTTGTCAATAGATGTCAATAGAAAGTACAGTGAAATTAATAGAATGTTAGTAATCTTACCATCAAAATGATTTAAGATGAAATCCGAATGGAGTAATGAAACAATTCACATAGAAATTCAAATGTGATTTCTTTCATCCTTTTTAATCTTTAAAGATATTTGAGAATACACACAAAAAGATAAAGAACACACGTATAACTTTTTTTTTATATTTGGGCAAAACTGCAATGAGGGATTGAAGATTTGAATCTTTATAAAAACAAAGTTGAAATTTTATTAATTACAGGTTAGGAAAAAACGTACTTTTCTAAATATTTCAAATGTTTTATTCTAAATTTACAAAAATAATAAACCTTCAAATACTATTTTTTGTGAGCAATCTCTTTTATTATCTTTCCTAAGAAACATACTAAAAATAGTAAACAACATTTCAGACATCAATATAACCTTTCGAGCGTTCAATGTGATATTTAGAAAATTAATATGAAGCATATGAAATATTAGGAAAAACTGCGTTTTCCCCTAACCTGTAACATTACGCATTAAAATTTCAAAGATTTTTATAAACATTAAAATCTTTAGTCCCTTAGTGTGTCCAAAGAAATGTTGTAAACTTTTATTTTAAAAATGAATTTTTTTTAAAAAAAACCTTACTTTGTAATATAAATAAAAGAACATGTCACGATCGGACTACGTGACTTATTTTTTTTTTTTAATTTTCTAAATAAATAAATATGTTTAGTTAAAATCAAACTATAAGAATATGCAATTTTGGAAACACAAATAACTTTATATATTGCAAAAGAAATTTGTAATCATTTAAACAGAAAACACAGCTTGGCGAAATCAATTGTAAAATGGCGAAATAGCTCTCATTTAAAATGCCAAAAAAGTATAATTTAAATACACCGAAAAATAAATCTAAAAGTACTTATATTAATCATAGAAAAAGCTGAACTACAAGGAGCTCAATAAATTACTAATTTCCTTTAAATATTCAAAGTTCAATAAATTATAAAAGATTAAAACAAAGATAAATACTTATTTCACTTTACAGATAAAAAAATATTATTTCAAAACACAACGCAAGGTAAGTTGCTCCCGATACAAACTAATTTCATCAATGTTGTCGAGGAATGCAACCATACCAAAAATTGCAAAACTACATACAAACTAATTTCATCAATGTTGATGAAATGTAAATCAGCAAAAATCGATGACCCAAAAGAACAGTCAATAAAACTAAATAAAAGGGGAAATCGCGGCTTTTTTGCGGGAGCCGTCGCCCGATTAAGACGAGCATAGTAGTTTTTTTGGTAGCCGTCGCCCAGTAAAGACGAGCGTATTTTTGTCTTGAAAACCACACCCATTAGGTGTCAATTATTACTTTTCGATTATTTTAAAGTGAAATAAGATTATTAATAAAATATTTGTCAATATAAAAAAAAAGATCCAATAAAAAAAACAATCTAAAATATTCAGAACATTTTAAGAAAAAAATTAGTAAAAAGAATCAAAGTGAATATTAAAAGAAATTAGTAAATATATATATTATTCAAGAGATTATTTATTGTCGAAGTCAACAAGATTTATTTTTCTGGTGAGTAGAAATCCACGACATTACACATTTACACTATTCATTACACATTATATTAAATTCATTGTAAACTCTTATGTATGCTTATTTTTGTTTTGTATTTAATAAACTAAATGTTAACATATTATAAGAATAATTATCAAGTTTTCTAATTTGTTATTTTCCTTTACCCAAATCAAATCAAAATACAGCCCTCTGCTGATGTACTGAATAATAGTATAATTTTAGGGACGATCCCCTACCTTTCTTTCTTGATTAATTAATTTTTTCATTATATTAATATTATCATTTTTTTGTAAACAGGGTAATTTTGTATAAGATAAACTCTTATCAATTAAATTACATTGATTTAGGTTTTTATAATCAATTTGTTGAAAGAGTTATTATTTTTTTCAAAAACCACCCTCTACCCTTACAAAATGGTGGCAGCGGTGGGATATTCTTTAAATATTTTGTAAAAATTTTGGGTATTGGAAAATCGCACCATATTTTATTAAGAACAAAAGTTTTTTTATACACTCATATACATGAATAATTTTCACAAAGAATTTTAAGGAGAGAACTATTTTTACTTAAGAATAAAAAAATTAAAGAAAATTTTTGACATTCTGAATAAAACACAATATTAAAAACAAAGTGAAGTGCGGTATGAACAAAAATTTTTAAATTAGATTTTTTTTTGGCTGTCTCTGAACGTTAGTCGTTTTTTAGTTCGGTGAAAGAAAATCGATCACCTTTGCACTTTTGGGTAAACGCAAAATAGAGACAGTCAGGACAGTGACTATACTCCGCGTGCTCGCGAGCTCTGGTCTCTTCAATAATATAAAAAACTTCCTCCGAATAACCTTGTCGAAAGTGTATTTGTATTTAAAGTTTTGAGGTATTATAATTTGAAAATATCCAATAAAATATAGCAATAAAATTTTTTAAAAATTATTAGAATACATTTTGTTTAAATGTCAATTGAAATATTAAAGATCTCATATCTACGATCTTCGTCTACAGCAGCATAAAAGAAAGGTCAAAAATCAAATTTTTGCAAATCCGCTTCCTTCTTAAAAGGGTTTTAATAACGGTCATATGTAAGGGAATAAAATGCAAAATCAATAAGTGTTAAGTAATGTGAAGTTCGAAAAGTAGTTAGTTATTATACACTCGTTTTAACGACCTTACTGGCTCAATGAGTGTCCCCCGTAGGGAGTTGCTAGAATTGTACTTTCGCATATATTCTTTTTTAAGTGTTTTTGCGTCTACAGAACGGCTTGAAATTAGGAGTACTCGCATTTGCCTGGACCACCCGGTATATTGGGTTTGCTCGCCAGTGGAAAGGGAAAACTGTAGAAAAACCTTTCCATAGTACAACCGGTTTATCGACAGTCGAGTTCTAGTGATCTGCACAAGTCGATTACCGACAGTGGATATCATTATTCCTCGACGTCAAACCTTCCACTGAAGTTATCTCACGAGTTAGAAAAATTCCACACTCATCGGGGCGCGAACCCAGCAAGCTGGACTTGGCGCGACCGCAGAGTCTAGTATTTAACCAACTGAGCTAACTCCGTGGTAAGTTCGAAAAGTATTTAGGGTATATTATTCGAAAGTGAAAAGAAATTCAAGATCATAAGGAAAGTGTTACGAACAAAAGAGAACAATAAAGTGTATTGCGACCGTAAATCGGGAATGTAGGTAATAAGAAACGGTGTCACATTCGGCGTTTCATTGAGTAAGAGAGAAATAAGTAGGTCAGTGTATTTAATGAATGAGTATCATTATACTATGTCAAACGTTATGTGAGGTAGTAAGGTCAAGTTTATATGATAATATACGTGCTTAATGAAGAGTTAGAAACACGTTGAATAATAATACATTCTATAGTAATCTATTATTAGGGTGTAAGGGTAATATCGAAGTTTTTTTTTTTTAGTTAGGAATAAATGAACAGTTGATAATTCAATATAAGAAAATAATACAAGGATAATACAATAAAAAGAAATATAAAGAAAAGTTTTAAAAGTAGATATATTGAATTTAAGGTAAAATTATTGCTCAATGTCCTTTTTAGTTTATAGCGAAATTATTCCACAAAATATTCCAACGTTAGTAAAAACCAAGTTGAACTCGTCAAATATAGTGAATGGACAATCCGATTTCTTTATAACTACCTTAGAGAAACATAACTACATTTCTTCTAGTTTATTGAGTGTAGAGTATTGGCCCTGTGAAACAGAGGTTAAAGAAATCCTAGGACATTTGTTTTTCGTAGTAGGGGGAATAGAAATAGAATTGGAAGGTAGAGAAACTTATTTTCAGGTGATCGACGCCAATAGTACGAGTCCAGAGTGTTCTAGATTGGCCATAGTAGGGTGGAAATCAGCAGGAAGTTACGGTTGGTTGGCACACCCATTTAATCAGTTCTTATTTTTAAACATTAGGAGTACCCACATTTAACAACAGCTCAAATTGAATATAGAGTTTCTAAGAAATAGGTGTGAATCTAAAAAAAATTCAAAATGACAGAAACTCAAAATAATCAAGCAGAAGGAGGGGGTAATGGCTTGAACAATGGAACGGGAAACCTGAGAAATAACCTACATAATAATACCAACCCCTTTGAAGAAGAGGTTGAAGAAAATCCGAACGCATCAACCTTGGCGGAAGTGTACAGTAATCGTACGGATTTAGGTTTTATTCCGAGTGTAAAGAACACTAGAAACATTACAGAAATAAATCCAGAAAATGCAGCAATTGTAGAAGCACAGTCAATCGCTGATAGTGATGCATGTCGAGCAAACGATCTGATCGACTTTACATTTGATTGTCTGCTGTTTGCTCGATTATGATTGAATTGAACAAATTACTTTTTATTTACCTTTTAATAATTAGCATAACTTTTAAGAATATCGTTAAGTAAGAATCCTTTCTGTTTGTTGACATATACTGACATACCAAAATTTTAAAAAAGTAACCTCTTTTATGATTAATTGCAAACTTAAACATTTTACAAATTAAGCAAAATAACCTCGTAAAATTTAAATATAGAGTTTATTTTGTACAAACTTAAATATGTGTTAAGTTTGAATCTTTTAAAAGCTTACAGAAGAAAGATACGATGTGTTGAAAGATGTCATTTTTCATGAATTCGAAATTTAATTTTAAAATAAACAAATTTTTTTTTTAAGTTATTGTTCTGAATAAGAAAAGTTAATGTATTAATTTCAAACCTCGTAAGTATACAAATTTTTTATTAAATAATTTTATAAAAAATATGCTTCTAAATATCACAGAAATTGACAGTCTTTATAGATCAATCTTAAATCCATTTTTCTTATTATAATTATGCTTTATATAAAAAATAAATTAGCACACACAAATCTTTAAAATATATATTGACATTCTTTTTTATCGAAATTTTATTTAAACCTATATTTAGTAATTTAAAAAAGTTTGAAATATGAACTGAAAACGCTATACTTTCACGTCTTTAATTAACATTTTTTAAATGCCACAGCGCCGGATGTTTCAGCAACATCCGTTGCTGTTTGGGTGAAAAAGAAAATATTATCAAAATCTTTATTAGAAATGAATTCTATGGAGTTTAATAATGACTTATAAAACAAATTTAATTTTGAAACACTTATGGCAGCAACATCCCTTAGACAAAAGTCAATGAAATTACCCACGTGACAGATAAAAAATGTCAACATGATTCTTACTTAAAGATATTTCAAAAAAGTATGCTAATTAATAAAAGATAAATAAAAAGTAATTTGTTCAATTCAATCATAATCGAGCAAACAGCAGACGATCAGATGTGAAGTCGATCAGATCGTTTGCTCGACATGCATCACTAATCGCTGATGCATTAGCTATACAACAGGCGGTTGGCCACATTCCTCAATTCGACGGAAAAAATATGTCAGTGCGCGACTTCATCCAAGACATCGTCAACGCAGCATCATATGTCACTCCTGCTAACGAAATGCCATTGATGACCGCAGTGCTAAGTAGGTTATCTGGAAATGCAAAAGAATGTACGCGGCACAAACAATTTCGGAAGATAACAGATCTCATTAATCTCTTGAAAGAACGATTCGCACCAGGACTACCGTATGAAAGACACTTTAAGGATATAATGGAATTAAGACTATTTAGGGACGAAAATGTGAATGATATGTTCGACCGATTACAGGGTTATATAAGCGGTGCTAGGGCCGCATTGTATGCTAAATACGGAAGTGAAACGGTTAAACATGTATTGATAACTGTCGAAGATATTGCCTTACGGTCATTTATCAGGGCATTACCGGATGAAGTTGCATCTGCGGTAGATAGTAAAGACCTTAGTAGTCTGGAACAATCAGTAGGATTTGCTAAGCATGCGCAAGAAGTTAAAGGACACGCAGAAGTAAGGGGGTATTCTTCTCACCCAAATCGGCATAGAAACGATGGAAATAACATATATGTAAACAGAAGAACATATGAACCACAAAGAGAATATTCAAGAGGCAATTTCACGCCGTTAGAACAAAGGGTAGAACCAGGGGAATTTTCTAGGAATCATTTTGGAAATTACCCACATAGAAATGAAAGATATAGAGGTAGAGGATACAGAGAAGGAGCTAGAAACTACGGTAACATGCAACAAGACGATTGGAGAAATCACGCGCAAGGAAATAGGAGTAACATTTACAGTAACCCACAGCCAGCAAATCAACAAGAGAGAAGAGAAAATGTTAACCGAATCGGTTTTTTAAACGGGGAACAAGTTCGAAAAGAGGGCATGCTTTTGGACTCCAACAACCAGACATGTCCAGGAATATTGAGATTCAAAGAACCTTATCCGTCTACTTAATCAACGAAATCGTAAACGAGTCACCAGTAGTAAAACTAGACGGAGAACAGTTAATTAATGGGAAGGCAAATTTCTTCATAGACACCGGGGCAGACATTAATGTGATAAAAATCACTGCGTTAAGAAAAGATGTAATTATTGACACTACAAATATGACTTACATCACAGGAATCGCGAAAACAAGAGTGTATACGTTAGGCACAGTACAAATAAGGATTTTTGAAAAAGATAACCTTTTCCACGTAGTAGACTCAACATTTCCTATTTTGTCAGAAGGAATATTAGGAAGACCTTTTCTAAGAGAGGAGAGATCTAGTATATCGTTCTTTTATAATGCTCTCATAACACATTCAAAGCCAGTGGAACCAATTCCATTTGTTGATTAAGAGTCTATATTAGCCGGAAAAGCTCTAGGAAAAGAAGTAAAACCGGTACCTAGAATTTTAAAAATAAAAGCAAGAGCTAGACAAGTAGTGGAAATCCCAATTCAAGACTCGGAATTAATAGAAGGGTATGTGCCCAAGATAGAAACGGAAAAGGGATTATTCCTAGGTGAAGCAATAGTGAAACCAGATCAAGGAATGTGTAAAATCAGGGCTATCAGTACTACTGGAAAAGATATCAAGGTATCGATAGCACCACAAGAAAGAACCATTAGAAAGGTTGAAAATGAATCACCTGAACTCAGAAGAAAAACATTATGTGGAGAAATGGGTCAAAACAGGACAGGATAGATTTTATTTACCGGGAGATAAATTGCCAGTTACACCTTTAGTAGAACATCGTATACCCACTTCAGACGAAACCCCGGTGAAGTGTAAACAATATAGACAGACACCAGAATATGAGGAAGCCGGACGAAAATTGATAGATAAAATGTATAATGAAGATTTAATAGTAGATTCCAAGTCAAATTATAATTCACCAGTTTTGATAGTACCAAAAAAGAGAGACGATCAAAGAAATAAAAAATGGAGATTGGTAATTGATTTCAGAGCCCTTAACGAGAAAATGGTGGGAGAAGCATACCCTATGCCTCAAGTGAATTCGATTTTAGAACGTCTAGGAGGAGCAAAATCCGGTAGAGGGCATTATCAGTATAAGAGGATGCCAATGGGAATTAAAAATGCAGCAGCTACATTTCAAAGATTAATGGATGATATAATGTTAGGTTTACAGGGTGCAGAATTATTTGTCTACCTAGACGACATTATAGTTTTTTCCGAGACCCTTGAAGAACATGATATCACCATTTATAGGCTGTTTGAGTGACTAGGACAAGCTAAATTCGCCTTGCAACCAGAAAAATGTGCCTTTCTTTGCAAAGAAGTATCCTACTTAGGACATATTATTACTTCAGAAGGGATACAAGCCGATCCGAAAAAACTAACAGTTATAATTATGATTTCCATTGCAAACCAGGCAAGATTAATCGGTGGATAGTTGGATTATCGGAAAATCCGTGCGACACGGACAAGAGTTTCGAAGATCTACAGAAAAGTGGTGTAAAAGAACCGAAACTGGAAGAAATAAAAGAAATTAAGAATGTCGGTTTAGAAGAAAAAGTTATAGAGAATAAGAAAGTATTTCTAATCAGCAGTGGAGCACGTAAAAGTAAAATAAAAGCAAATGAAACTTTAGCACAGTTAATGGAAGCAAATAAGAACAAAAGAAAAACACAAGGTGTGCAAAACTTAGGAGAACAGAGCAAACCGCCAGACAAAAATATCTAGAAGAGAAGCAAATCAGAATCGACGATAAAAGTTCCAAAGCCCCCCGAATCTACTAAGGAAAGCAACAAAGAGAAGCCTAAGAAGAAGATTAAAACTGCACCAACAGAAACAGAAGAATTAGAACAGCCAATTTCCTCAAGGTTGAGGAAGAGGAACAAATCTCCAAACTACACTAAAGATGATGAGACACCAATACCAAAGACGTACTTTACTAAAAATAATAAAGAACTAGAAGAAAAAGAAGAGGAAGAAGAAGAAGAAGAAGAAGAAGAGGGACTAACGGAAGAACCAAGGACACCCATTCTTCGGAAAAGCCATAGCGTGTTGCCTTCATTAGATTGTAGACAAGAAGCATTGGAGCAGGATGAGATGGAGGAAGAAAATTTCCCTTTTAACAGAAATACAAAAAATCCATTAGAAGAAGAAGAAATTGCAGTGTTCGTAGATGCCCCAGTAGAATCTTCTGAAGATGAAAATACTGAAAATGAAAATTATCCTGAGGAAGAAGAGGAACAGAAAAGAACCATGAATCGAGAATTATTAAAAGAACTCAATTCAAGAATTCAGACTCAAGACTCAATTCGTAGATATGACGCCTCCATAGAAGGTCAGCAATCTTACTTTTGGGATAACCAAATGTTTGAAGAGGAAACAGAAGACATTTAAAGGGAAGAAGAGGAACTAGAAAACTCAGAATATATTAAAGAAAAAGAAAATAAAAACGAAGAAAGATTGAACAATAAAAGTTTTGAAGATGTGAGATCTATTGATGAGATAATAGAAGAATTAAAGGAAATACAGAGACAATTGCCGGAAAATCTAGAAAATTCAGTATTAGAAGAAACCTCGGATCAAGTTATACAAAATCTCACAAAGGCCGACGAAAGAGTAAAAAAATCAGTCACTTTTGACACTCCACTAACGCAAGTCAAACCTAGAGCTGGGTCCACACCATTCCATGGAGAAATTATCCCAGAAGAAAGTGAAACAGAAATTGAAAATGAGCCAAGGAAAAGAAAAGTCACACCTAGAAAACTTCTAGAAAAACAACAATTGGATATACCAACGGAAAGTACTATACGAATTAAAGGAAAATCAAGACTGAACATATCGATGCCTTATGTAGAGGAAAATCTTGTTAGACCAGAAGGAGGAGAAAAAGACAAGAAAAAAATCGAAGAAATTAGCAGAAAGGAAGTGATGGAATATGACCGAGAGTCCATTACAGGCGCAAAGGATAACTACATACATTTCATGTCAGCTGATTTAGAACCGATTACACCTGTCAGCCAATTAATGTTAGCTATAGGAGCAATTGATCTATTGGAGATGAAAAGTAAAAAACCCAAATTGGGACAAGTGTTAATCACCACTAGAGGTAAATATAACGTATATACTGTAATTGTAAAAAATAATTATTACGACGATATAGAAAGGGAAAAGGTTGAAGAATGTTTGAGAAATCTCAAGAAAATTTTATTGGAACATGAAGTAATATCTGGAAGAATTTCAAGGTATGAAGACTTGTTGGAGGAAATTGGTACCGAATGGCTCGATATTCTGACCAGAATATTTTTTGGTAGTCACGTCAAATTTTGAATGTGCTATGGACGTGTTACAGTACCTGATAAAGAGCTTAGACCCGGAATAATATCACAATACCATGATAGTTTAGTAGCTGAACATAAAGGGGTAAATAAAACTTACAGGAGAATCAGAGAAAAATACACATGGCCCGGATTGAGACAAGAAATAACTAAGTACATAAGAAAATGCAAAAGTTGCGCACAACGAAAGATAGTGAGAACAAAAAATAAAGAACCTATGATAATAACAGATACACCATTGGACATATTCGATAGAGTCTCACTGGACACAGTGGGTAAACTCCCCACTACCTCTAATGGCAATTGTCACGTGTTAACAATGCAGGATCAATTAAGCAAGTATACCGATCGCGGCACAACATTTACTAGTAATATGTTGGGACATTTGGCAAAGCTTTTCAAAGTGGCACAAGTGGCCACAGCGGCATATCGACCACAAACGAATGGTGGGCTAGAAAGAAGCCATGCTGTTTTAGCGGAATTCATAAGACACTATGCAAAAACTATGGATGAATGGGACCGCTTATTACCGTTTGCTGCATTCGCATATAATACTTCAGTACATGAAGCAACAAAATGCTTAAATACATATGAAAATTATCTGAGAGAACTTATTACACGCATGATTAAAATCAAGGAAATCGTAACGAAAAATATCAACAAAGCGAAATACAATCAGAAAGAACGTTATGATGATAAAGCTAGACCACTAGATATAAAAGTAGGGGACTTAGTGAACGTGAAAGAAGAAGTTACAGCAGGAAAGTTTGCCCCCTATTACCACGGACCATATGAAGTAGTAGGGATTACTGAGAAGAGTAACTTAATTTTGGAGGATGCAGAAGCGAAAAGATTCCGAAAACACAAAGATCAAGTGAAAAAGGCATATTTATGACAAAGGGACAAAAAGGGATTAAGAGTTGATGAAGAAGAAAACTTACATATCTTCACAGATGGAGCTTGCAAAGCTAATGGGAAGTCACAGGCAAAAGCAGGAATAGGAGTTTGGCATAACCACGAACACCAACTTAATGTGAGTGAAAGGGACAAAAACAGACAAACTAATAACAACGCCGAAGCGGAAGCTATATCAAGAGCAATTGACATTACCCGCGAACTAGGTTACCAAAAAGTAAGAATACATTCTGATTCGAAATATGCCATAGAAGGTGTAGAAAAATGGTTGCCAAAGTGGCAAATAAATGGGTGGAAAACTAGTAGAAATCAAGAAGTGATTAGCAAAGACACTTTTCAAACGATAAAGAAAAATATGTCGTGGTTAGAAGTCGAATTAATATATGAACCCGGACATAGTGGGATAGTAGGAAATGAGGAAGCAGATAAATTAGCAAAAAGAAGCATAGAGTAAATCACTTAACATCATAAAAATCAGAAAATCTAATAATAGTTGTTTTTCCATTGCAGGCAAACACAATGAAATTAAAAGTAAATTTCGTCACGATCTTAGGAGTTTTGGTACTAGTTAGGGCCAATCTAGAAGGCGAAAACATAAGAATAACTAACTTTGAGAAAAGTTCCGGACTATATTATGAATTAATATCAAATCTTCAGCAAATATCCACAGTATGGATAACAGTAATAGGACTGGACTTAGATAACTTTACAGAACATCTTGACGAAATCAAAGAGGACTACGAAAAAATGGATAAACCTTGTAGGGCCCTTTTGGAAATAAATTGTGAAGGAATATTAAACAATCACAACATGGCACGACGTATACATATAATTGAATTACAACTGAAACAACTAAAATAAACTATAAAAGAATTATATGAATCAAGTAAACCACCAGTAGTAAAACCTAAGAATAAAAAAATTAAGAAAAGAAGTACCCCACTTTTTGGCTTCGTAGTCAAATTTATAGGACCTCTCATAGGAGTACTCACACACGACGAAGGAGAAAATTATTGGGAGGCCTTAAACAGCTTAAATAATGCACAGCAAAATATCTCTCACTTAGTGGGGGAACAAACACACGTTGTTCGAGCGGAAATTCAGAACCTATACGACATCGCCAAAGGACAGAGAAAAGTCTCCAAAGAACAGGCAGTACTAGTAGATAAGATACAGAATAAACTCCTCCAAATCCAAATACGAACAGATAACATTAACTATACTTCCTGGTTAAAATCAACAGTTCGAAAATGGAGACTCCAACTAGACACATACGAACATACCATTGAACAGACCCTACAAGTCTTATACCAGACCAAAGAAGGAAAAATACATCCTAGGATGTTAAGTAATAGACAACTCAAAGAAATAGCCAACGAAGCTCAACAACATTTAGGCAATTTGGAGTTTCCGATACCCTTAGAACAGATTGATGTCGCACTACTCTAATGTACCCTGTATTCAAGAAAAGTACAGGTCATTCTCGATCAACTTCTTCAGGGAAGTTAACCCCAAAATGTGATAATCGACTTCTCTGACGTACCCAAGTACTCAACCAATGTCCAAGTCATTTTCGATCAACTTCTTCAGGGGAGTTAACCTCAAAATGTGAAAATTGACTTCTCTAATGTACTCTGTACTCAAGAAAAGTCCAGGTCATTTTTTATCAACATCTTCAGGGAAGTTAACCTCAAAATGTGATAATCGACTTCTCTGACGTACCTAAGTACTCAACCGATGTCCAGGTCATTTTCGATCAACTTCTTTAGGGAAGTTAACCTCAAAATGTGATAATCGACTTCTCTGACGTACCCAAGTACTCAACCAATGTCCAGGTCATTTTCTATCAACTTCTTCAGGGAAGTTAACCTCAAAATGTGATAATCGACTTCTCTGACGTACCTAAGTAGTCAACCGATGTCCAGGTCATTTTCGATCAACTTCTTCAGGGAAGTTAACCTCAAAATGTGATAATCGACTTCTCTGACGTACCCAAGTACTCATCCAATGTCCAAGTCATTTTCGATCAACTTCTTCAGGGAAGTTAACCTCAAAATGTGGTAATCGACTTCTCTGACGTACCCAAGTACTCAACCAATGTCCAAGTCATTTTCGATCAACTTCTTCAGGGAAGTTAACCTCAAAATGTGGTAATCGACTTCTCTGACGTACCCAAGTACTCAACCAATGTCCAAGTCATTTTCGATCAACTTCTTCAGGGAAGTTAACCTCAAAATGTAAAAATTGACTTCTCTGACGTACCCAAGTACTCAACCAATGTCCAGGTCATTTTCGATCAACTTCTTCAGGGAAGTTAACCTCAAAATGTGATAATCGACTTCTCTGACGTACCCAAGTACTCATCCAATGTCCAAGTCATTTTCGATCAACTTCTTCAGGGAAGTTAACCTCAAAATGTGGTAATCGACTTCTCTGACGTACCCAAGTACTCAACCAATGTCCAAGTCATTTTCGATTAACTTCTTCAGGGAAGTTAACCTCAAAATGTGGTAATCGACTTCTCTGACGTACCCAAGTACTCAACCAATGTCCAAGTCATTTTCGATCAACTTCTTCAGGGAAGTTAACCTCAAAATGTGGTAATCGACTTCTCTGACGTACCCAAGTACTCAACCAATGTCCAAGTCATTTTCGATCAACTTCTTCAGGGAAGTTAACCTCAAAATGTAAAAATTGACTTCTCTGACGTACCCAAGTACTCAACCAATGTCCAGGTCATTTTCGATCAACTTCTTCAGGGAAGTTAACCTCAAAATGTAAAAATCGACTTCTCTGACGTACCCAAGTACTCAAACAATGTCCAAGTCATTTTCGATCAACTTCTTCAGGGAAGTTAACCTCAAAATGTGAAAATTGACTTCTCTAATGTACTCTGTACTCAAGAAAAGTCCAGGTCATTTTTTATCAACATCTTCAGGGAAGTTAACCTCAAAATGTGATAATCGACTTCTCTGACGTACCTAAATACTCAACCGATGTCCAGGTCATTTTCGATCAACTTCTTTAGGGAAGTTAACCTCAAAATGTGATAATCGACTTCTCTGACGTACCCAAGTACTTAACCAATGTCCAGGTCATTTTCTATCAACTTCTTCAGGGAAGTTAACCTCAAAATGTGATAATCGACTTCTCTGACGTACCTAAGTAGTCAACCGATGTCCAGGTCATTTTCGATCAACTTCTTCAGGGAAGTTAACCTCAAAATGTGATAATAGACTTCTCTGACGTACCCAAGTACTCATCCAATGTCCAAGTCATTTTCGATCAACTTCTTCAGGGAAGTTAACCTCAAAATGTGATAATCGACTTCTCTGACGTACCCAAGTACTCAACCAATGTCCAAGACATTTTTGATCAACTTCTTCAGGGAAGTTAACCTCAAAATGTGAAAATTGACTTCTCTAAGATACCCTGTACTCAAGAAAAGCCCAGGTCATTTTCTATCAACTTCTTCAGGGAAGTTAACCTCAAAATGCGATAATCGAATTCTCTGACGTACCCAAGTACTCAACCAATGTCCAGGTCATTTTCGATCAACTTCTTCAGGGAAGTTAACCTCAAAATGTAAAAATCGACTTCTCTAATGTACCCTGTACTCAAGAAAAGTACAGGTCATTTTCGGGGTACTTCCGAGAAATCGATTTTCACATTTTTAGGTTAACTTCCCTGAAGAAGTTGACCGGAAATTACCTGGACATTGGTTGAGTACTTGGGTACGTCGGAGAAGTCGATTATCACATTTTAAAGTTAACTTTCCTGAAGAAGTTTATCGGAAATGACCTGGACATCGGTTGAGTACTTAGGTACGTCAGAGAAGTCGATTATCACATTTTAAGGTTAACTTCTTTGAAGAAGGTGATCGAAAATAACCTGGACATTGGTTGAGTACTTGGGTACGTCAGAGAAGTCGATTATCACATTTTGAGGTTAACTTTCCTGTAGAAGTTGATCGAAAATGACTTGGACATTGGTTGAGTACTTGGGTACGTCAGAGAAGTTGATTATCACATTTTGAGGTCAACTTCCCTGAAGAAGTTGATCGAAAATGACCTGGACATTGGTTGAGTACTTGGGTACGTCAGAGAAGTCGATTATCACATTTTGAGGTTAACTTCTCTGAAGAAGTTGATCGAAAATGACTTGGACTTTTCTTGAGTACAGGGTACATTAGAGAAGTCGATTTTTACATTTTGAGGTTAACTTCCCTGAAGAAGTTGATCGAAAATGACCTGAACATTGGTTGAGTACTTGGGTACGTCAGAGAAGTCGATTATCACATTTTGAGGTTAACTTCCCTGAAGAAGTTGATCAAAAATGACCTGGACATCGGTTGAGTACTTAGGTACGTCAAAGAAGTCGATTTTCACATTTTGAGGTTAACTTCCCTGAAGAAGTTGATCGAAAATGACCTGGACATTGGTTGACTACTTGGGTACGTCGAAGAAGTCGATTATCACATTTTGAGTTTAACTTCCCTGAAGAAGTTGATCGAAAATGACCTGGACATTGGTTGAGTACTTGGGTACGTCAGGGAAGTCGATTATTACATTTTGAGGTTAACTTCCCTGAAAAAGTTGATCGAAAATGACCTAGATATTGGTTGAGTACTTGGTTACGTCAGAGAACTTGATTATCACATTTTAAGGTTAACTTGCCGTGAAGAAGTTGATTGGAAATGACTAGGGCATCGGTTGAGTACTTCGGTAGTTTAGAGAAGTCGATTGTCACATTTTGAGGTTAACTTCTCTAAGAAAGTTGACCGAAAATGACCTAGATATCATATAAATACCTTATTATTTCAGAGATGTCAATTTTCACATTTTGAGGTTAACTTCCCTGAAGAAGTTTACCGAAAATGACCTGGACATCTGTTGGGTGCTTACGTATTTTGGAGAAGTCAATATTTTCACAATTTGAGGTTAAGTTTCATGTATTATATGTCCACCCTTATCTCATATTTATGCACTGTTGGTTTTAGAAGCTTTTTCTAATCTTAACATCTGTGGTCGGGCTATAGCCGGTATACCTCGATATTTCGCAAAGATACTTCCTGAATATTACGGGGGGACACTTCTGGTCAGGAGCCAGCTAGAAGCCCGAACAGTGACCAGCTTACACCTGGGCTCCCCTACCAGTGCCCGATCAGATCCCAAGTTCAATCTGGGCTCCCTGGCCATGGCATGGCTGTCGCCCCGATTCAATTTCTACACGGAATGTTGAATTCGTGATTTTCCCATTACAGAGAAGAAGTCGATGCGCGACCTCTAAATATTATTTAAAATTTTTTTTAAAAATTGGTTATGCCTTAGAAAATTGTGAAGATTATGAAACTGATTTAGGATTTTGAATTATCTTAATTTGCGTTTTTTTGGACCACTCTAAAGTACACACTTCGTACTTAGAAATGTCCCACAACCACCAATGGTGCCATTGGCCAGATGTAATCGGACTAGGTTGGAATTCGGATTGCCTAAACTCCAAAGGCCAACGGGTATTAATATTTAGCCGAGCAATAGGCTCGTACCAATCGGAGAATAAAATCATAGCCCTAAAAGAGAAAACTTGTATAAATATAAAAATAAATCAACTAATCATGATGAGAAATCGCACTAACAGTTCGCTTTATTTTTTCATATATAAAAAGGGTAGATATATATATATATATAATATGTGGTCGTTATAACATATAGAGTAAATTAACATTGTATAAAATATTAAAAATTAACAAAAAATAAAGTTAATATAAAAGTAACTTCTAATATAATTTTTCAAGGAAAAAATATATTAATTAAATTTAAAACATTGAATTTTATACTAACATGAAAATATAGTACAAAACAAAAAGTTTTGTTCTAAATACAATTCAAAAAAATAAGGAGTATTTAAAAGTTTTACTTTTATATCATAAAAACAAAATATAATACGAGTAAAAAATAATAAACTCAACTGTGAGATTAACAATGTATCATTATTATCATTATTTATATTATGATTACTATAATATTATTATTTGTTGGCATTATAATGAAGTAATTCTAGAATTAAGATACTACAAAGTAGAGACTATGAGGTACCCGAAACACTATATTAACAATTATTAACATTATTGAAAATGATTTAAAATATTTTCAATTTCAAATAAAAATTATTTCCTTACTAAATTAAATATTAATAATCAAAACATAAAAAATAACAATATATAAAAAGGGATCATATTAACGAACACAAATAACATAACATTATAACACGAGTCTAATAACATTAAAACTGTCTTATTAAAATTATTATTATTAAATTTATTAGTATTAATATCCAAATGACCAATAAGAAAGGCAAATTAAACTAGAACAACCAATCATAGCGCCATTTAAAAAAAAAATATACTAAAATTGCTTTTTCCAATTTTTTAGAATGACGTTCAAATTAAAAAATACTAACTATGGAAGACTAAAAAAAAATATGAACAATTAAATAAAAACAGGATGATTATAACCTCAGAGAAAGAGCAACATTAAATAAATAACATGGTTTTATTTTTTCTTTCATAACACTAACATTCCATGTTTTTTTCTAAAATTTTTTTTTCGTTCGCTTACATGTACAGAAATATGTGGATTGATTTATACGTCAGCATGATTTTGTTTTGGAACCATTGAAAACAAGAGACATTAGAATAAAATTTTTTTTTACATAATTGTAGAATTGGGAATTTTTTTTTTATTATACTCTTAATGATGTAAAAAAAATTAAATCGAAGCAAACAGTTTTTATAAACGGCGAATTGACAAAAGAAAAGAAATCGGTAAACATATTCAAATAAAATGACTTTAAAAAAAATAAATGAACTTGAATAAAAGGTGACAAATTTCGCAAGTAAATAACTTGAAATAGGATCGGATTACGCGACTCGACACAAGACTTGTGAAATTAGTAGTATTTTTAACAAATATATATATAAATGCACTTTCTTAAAATAATAATCGAGAAATATACAACCGTTACGGGAAGCTTAAAAAAAGGTAAATCTAACGAATAGAAACGTCGCGGAATCAAGCTAATTATTAAACTCGCCAAAAACACATTATAAAGGAACAAGAGTTTTAAAATAAAAAAATAAATAATAAATTAGTATGCAATAAAACTTGGAAATCACCATGAAGCTTACGAAAGTACAACATGACACGGTGTCGCCTGACACTCTAAGTCACGAGAACATCAAGAAAGACGTGATTAAAAAAAACTGAGAATAGAAAAACAAAATGTATGTTGACGAATTACGATTAAATTTAGGATCACGAACTGGAATTTAAAAAATATAAAAATACAAAAATGTAGCATAGTATCAAATAACACCCCAGATGAAATATCAATCTATTTAAAAAGGTTTCCTGAAAACAGAAGTATTAATTATACAAATTATTAAAACATTCCTATTATAATTTTATCCAAAATCGCTCTTTCGTTACGATTAACTTTTTTTATACAATAAATAAAAAAATTGGAAATTGCTATGCTCACCAATCTCGTAAACAATCATTCCGTTTATCTCAACAAATAATTTCTTTATAAAAACTCAATTAATAAATAATGAGACAATTTAGGTTAAATAATGCTTCTTACAAAAAGTTAAATCTCAGAATATCTAATGGGGCATTCTTTGTCAACGGGAGACCCCCTGCTCTCCAAAATTGGTTTAGGCGTAGAGGGTTGCATAATAGCTTAAAATTTCCGGAATTTTATCTACTTTTAAAAGCAGAGTGGCATATTAATGACATCAAGATGGCGGATTTAATATGGCGGAAAACGTTAACAAAATTGTTAAAATTAATTCTTATTTCCTGTGCCAACAAAATTCATTTTGACATAAAAAGTTGCACAAGATCTTAAAATACAGCTGCTTATGTCTACTTTTAAAGATAAACCAGAGATATTAAACAATTCAAGATAGCGGCTTCAATATGGCGAATGGTTTTTCCAAATTGCTTCAATTCGATTAAAATTTGTTACTCGGGGGTTTTCGGGGTGGCTGATTACGAATCTAAAGTCAGATTTGCAAAATTCAAAATGGCGGATCCAATATGGCGGATGTAATTTTTAAAAAGCGATTAAATTCGCTTGTGAATTGAAAATTTTGACACAAGGAGATGCACAAGTTCTTAAAATTCAGCTATTCATGTCTACTTTTAAAAACAGACATACAAAAAAATTAAAAATTCAAGATGACGCCACAAATATGGCGAATGATTTTTCAAATTGCTTAAATTCAATTGAAAGTTGTTACTCGGGGGTTTTCGGGATCGCTGATTACGAATCTAAAGTCAGATTTTGAAAATTCAAAAAATGTTTTTCTAATACAATTGACCCAAAATTAATAAATCTTAAGACAAGTTTGAAGTCCAGATTATAAGAGAATCAGGAGATTGTATAGTCCAGTCAGTGAAGGTAGGACAAGTAATGGTTCAACTAGCAAATGTACGACCAGATGAAAAACAAGACTTGCTATTGGTGTAATCAAGGAGGGTAATGCAATAGCAGAATGTAAGTATAACTTAGTCAATTAAAGTACTTATTTAAAAAACTAAATTAAGACAAGTAGGGGAGAGTAGTTAGAGTTGGATATTGTTTTGACTTTTCTCTATAACTTCTCCTGTAGGCCGAATTTTGCAATGTCTCTTATATTATTGGAAAGTTCTACTAAAATGCAATGTTTTTGCTAAACATTGCAAAAAATTTGTACCAAAAGTTTCAGAGTTATAGGCAATTAAAAAAAAAAAAAAGGTAGTCAGAGTTGAACATGGTAGTCAGAGTTAGGTCACTGTAGAAAATCAATGAAATATGAAGAATTGCAAAATTTTGGGTGTACCAACCTTGACTCAAGCGTTGTTTAGCTTCATATCACACACACACCATGAACGCTTTATACAAACACCAAATTACGTTCCACATTTTCGTATAACATCTTAATGAATAATTTTAGTCAACTTAATTTGTCTTTGGCATATTTCTTCTGTATTTAATTATCTAATTTTGAAACTACAATAACGTTTTTTGTTGAGCGTATAACACGGACTCGCTTAATACGTCTATATAGTTCGCACACTTCACTGCAATCCATGTAAAAAGTTTGCTGGCATTGCTAACAAGTATTTACACACAACGACATATAGATCTACTATGATTAAACAAAATAAACGCGATGATTCAACTCTGAACACTGTCCAACACTGACTACTCTCCCCTAACTAAATCTAATAGTTCAGTACGTTGCCAGAAGGAGCATTCGAATACCTTTTTATAAATAATTGCTTATTCTCGCAGACAAAAAACATAAAATCTACAAAAAAATTATAATTAAGTTCTAAAATAAAGGAACATACTCATAAATATGTCCCCTAATTTACAGAATCAAAAAAAGTAATTTTGAACCTCAAGAAACCACCCCTAAGGAAAATTGCCAAAAAGATCGGTACAAAAAACATAAAATCTACAAAAAAATTATAATCAAGTTCTAAAATAAAGGAACATACTCAGAAATATGTCCCCTAATTTACATAATCGAAAAAAGTAATTTTGAACATCAAGTGTTACGATCGAAATTCGTAGTACTTAATTTTTATTTTTAATTGCATCTTTATTTATTGTTGAAAAATCATATTTTATATAATTTAAGTACACATTTCAACAAACCTTTATGCAAGCGTGTCATAAGATTTTAATGATAAATGTCGTCAATAATTGCATTTTCTTTCAATTCTGATTTTGTTAAGGAATCAAAACTCTGGGCCATTTTTCGCAAAGTTCTTCTTGAAACTACATTTGTGCGGTCCGTCGAGGCGGGGTTTTGAAACTGATATAGTGCCCGTGGCCCGCGACGTTAATCAACGCCACAAAAATCGGATAGAATATTTTTGATATTTTTATTGAAATGAAGAAAGAGAATATATAAAGTTGAAAATGAATAAAACAACGAAGTAAAAGAATAAGTTAAAGAAAGTAAATAAAAAGATAAATCAGTTTTAAGAAATAACCTCGACGAATCGCGAGTGTAAGAAATATAAAGAAACAAGGCAAAGCCAGAATTGAAAGAAAGAGAAAAAATACTACAAGAGAGAAATAAATAGAAAAGGAATTTGCTAACGTTTGCAAATTGGTAAGAGCTTTGAAATCTTCACTACAACAACACTCTCACACACACACATACATTATTATATACTTTTCAAACATCAATTGTTATTTAATACACAAACTCTATTTTTGAAGAAAATTATTTAAATTGTAGTAAACAATGACTTTTATTAACATGTGTTAAATATACCTAAATAACTGATGTATTAAGTCAAATTTATTTAATCAGTACCTATAGTCCAAAGTTTCCTCAAAATACAATTAATTTTGAATTATTGAAATAATAATAATTTAGGGAATAGCCCATTACCTTTATTTAGCGCCAAGAGCGTAAATCGTTTATCGTTAGAATGTTCTTTTAGAGATCTAGTATCTGAATATACTATAAATATTTCTTATTAGAAACATTATATAATAAATTAATTTCTTTGTTTATTAAATTCATTTATTATATCTAACAAAACTGGTGGCAGCGGTGGGATATAGTTCCATATTTTGAGAAAATTTTAATACGGTAAACTAAATACGGTACATTTACACAAAACACATATTTTACACGAAAACAAAGGTTAAAATACCTCTAAAAAGTTTGAATTATTATTGTATTTAACATGTACTTAGAAATGTTTTAAATTGATCTATATTTTGCAATATATTATTAATATTTCAGAATTCTATTAATTAATAAATAAATTTTGAGTGCGCGTTTTATTAAAAACTGTTCTAAAAATTCGCAAACGTCGAATTTTGAAAACAGGGTAACTACCCTTACATCGGTGAGCTCTGGTTTCCTCAACAAGCGGTAAATTTCCTCGAGTTAAATAATCTTGCCGAAAGTGAATTAGCCACTTGGGCAAGTGAGAGGACTAAATAAAAATTTAATTAAGAAATACAGATTTTCAAATCTACGAGATTACAAAATATTACGGAGAATTTTTGAGTTGATGACAAGAATAGTACAAGAGAAGTAATGCTGACGAAGTAAAGCTGGTCAGATATTAAACAAGGAATATGAATTGAATAAAGAAAAAAAAATAAACTAGGTCAGGAACTTGAACTTCAAGTAACGCGACACGAGATCAGGTTACAACACAGATGTTGTAAGCCTACGAAATAAAAGCCTACGTATTTGTAAAGAATTCATTGAAAGAAATAGTTGATAAATTATTGTTCAATTTCGGATTAAAGAATAAAAAGAATTTTTCTTAAATAAAAAAATATGGAAGCATAATTTATAATAAGTTGACAATTTGAATAAAATAACATTCTTATCAAGAATTGAGATTAAAAGTAATGTCAGTGCTTCGCGAAGGTCGTAAGTGAGTAATAAGACACGGTGTCAGTTTCGGTGCAGTTAATGACCCAATGTAAACAAAGAGACAATTAAGGAAGTGAACGTAATTTAAAGATTAGCATTCTATTTTCTAAGAAATAAAAATGTTATTTATTTTTGGAAAATAAATAATATTCACATATTTTTGCTTACACTTCAATTTTTAAATAACGATTTTGAAAGAAGTAATTGAAATTAATTTTTTTAAAAAAAAAAATGTGTTATGAATTTTATATCTTCTCAAGGTGAGATATTTAAAAAAAAGTTATTACGCTGATTAATCAACATTTTTATGCCAAGATTTTCTTTGTTTACATAAATGTCCTTTGTTTTATTTAATGAATCAATACCTAATGAAATACCGGAAACAATAAAAGTCACGTTAAATTCTTCAAAAGTCAATCTAGGAAATGCTGAATTTTATGTTACTACTGTTGTAAAACATAATTACATCACAGCATCAATTTTAAACATAGAATTTTGGCCGTGTGAACGAGAAATAATCGATTTGCTAGGACAGTCATTCTACGTTATCGGCGGAATAGAAATAGATTTAGAAGGACGTGAAACTTATTTTCAAGTGATAGAACCTATAATTCATAATCAAGAAAACGTAAAGTTTGCAGTGGTAGGTTGGAAATCTGCCGGATGTTACGGATGGGTTTCACATCCTTTGTTTGACGCGTATTTTGCAACTTTAGGAGTTTCTGTTTGAAGCAAATGATGAAATTATAAAGTTTTTTTTATTTGTTTGCGGAAATTTTAATTAAAAAAAAATATATTAAGGGATATTAGTATAAAATTTTTTATCCAAAATGACTAATGAAGGCGATGGAGCACCTCCGCCAGGAAGTTCAGGAAATAACAGAGGAGACTCAAACAATTCAAATGAAAATAGCGAACAAGAAAATTTAAATGCATCAACTTTAGCAGAAAGATATAGCAACAGAACTGACCTAGGGTTTCAACCGGGAAATTCTATACAAAGACCGTTACAAGGTTTGAACCAAGATAACATAGCATTAATGGCTGCTCAATCAATCGCAGACACTCTAGCTATCCAACAGGCTGTAAATCATTTGCCAAATTTTGATGGAAAAAATATGTTAGTTCGCGATTTTATTCAAGATATTGTTAACGCGGCATCTTATGTAACACCGACATGCGAAGCCTCTTTAATTACTGCTATAATAAGTAAGTTAGTCGGAAACGCGCGTGATTGTATTCGAAATAAACCGTTTAAAAAAATTACTGAATTGATAGACATATTAAAAGAGCGTTTTGCACCGGGTCTTCCTTATGAAAGTTATTTAAAACAAATAATAGATTTACGAATGTATAGGAATAAATACGTCAATGAATTAGGAGATCGGTTACAATCGTATATTAGTGGGACCAAAGCAGCGGTACTAACAACTTATAAAAAAGAGTTTGTAGAAGGTATAATGACCTCTGTGCAAGATGTGGCGTTGCGTGCATTTATGAAAGCTCTACCCGATGACCTATCGAACTCGGTGGACACTAGGGATCCTATAACACTAGAACAGGCGGTAGGACATACCAAACGTATTCAAAATAGGAAGGGTAGTGTAGAACAACCTAGATTCAACACTTATAGAGCTAATTATGTCAATGAAGGACGAAGATATAATGAACCAGGAAATCGTGGTTTACAAGGAATTCAAGAACATTCTAATTACGGAAATAGACAAAACTATCACGGAGAAGAGAATAGAAATTTTTCTCAAAATAGACAAAATGGTTATAGATGGAGTCAAGAACAAAATAGAGGGAGAAATTTTATGGGAAATCGATGTCATAATCAAAATAGAGAATATAATAGAGACAGGTTATACGATCCTCATAATGTGAACCCAGGGCCTACAACGAATTTTATAAATAACACTAATGCAACAACAGAATTATCTAAACAACAAGATACTTTAAACTGGGAAAGAATTCGTCAAACGGGTGCGCCGACGAATTTGAGCAATCAGTCGCACCAGTCAGTTCAATTCCGAGAATCAAATCAATCTACCAGGTAAATAAGGAAACTTCAGAATCACCTACTGTTAGATTAGATGGGGATTTTTTAATGAAAGGAAGGGCAGATTTTTTTGTAGATACAGGAGCGGATATAAACATAATAAAAAGTACAGCTATACGTGCAGATTCACCTGTCGATACTACGGATATTAATGCAGTAACAGGAGTTTCATTAACAAAAGTGTATACTCTAGGGACTTTAGAATTAGCTATCTTTGGGAAAAAACATACATTTCACGTGGTGAAACCTACTTTCCCTATTACTTCCGATGGAATCATAGGTAGACCATTTTTAAGGAAAGAACGCTCTAGCATCTCTTTTTTTTACAATGCTTTAATAACTCAATCTAGACCCGTTGAACCTATACCATTCATAGACCAAGAATCTTTAGACGCAAGAAAGAAAATGGGCAAGGAAGTCAAACCGGTACCAAGAATTTTATTTATAAAAGCTAGAACCAGACAAGTAGTAGAGATTTCAGTTAACGAACAATTAGAAGAAGGATATTTACCGAAAATTCAAGTACAAAAAGGGTTGATGTTAGGAGAAGCAATTGTAAAACCGAAAGAAGGTAAATGTAAAATAATGGCAATCAATACCACCGAAGAAGATATTTCTATAACAATACCACCTCAAAATTTATACCAATTTAACTATGTAGAGGCGGATCAAATTGAAGCAAGAGAAAAAAAGAAGATTAATGAAGAAAGAGAAAGCAAGAGAGTAAAAGAAATTTTAGAAAAATTGAAATTAGATGGATTAAACCCAGAGGAGAAAAAGTATGTTGAAAAATGGGTAAAAATAGGACATGAAAGGTTCTTTTTAACAGGGGACAAATTGCCAGTCACTCCGCTAGTTAAACACTATATCCCTACCAATGATAATGAACCAGTTAAAAGTAAACAATACAGACAACCACCAGAATACGAAGAAGCAGGAAAACAATTGATAAAGAAAATGTATGAAGACGATTTAATAAAGGATTCTTTTTCTAATTATAATTCACCGGTTCTAATCGTGCCAAAAAAAGTGGATGCTCAAGGCAACAAAAAATGGAGATTGGTAATAGATTTTCGAGCTTTAAATGACAAAATGGTAGGGGAAAGCTATCCCATGCCTTTAATAAATTCTATTTTGGAGCGTTTAGGTGGAGCTCAATATTTTTCTGTTTTTGATCTCGCCATGGGTTATCATCAAATAGGTACTGCTGAGGAAGATTAACATAAGACGGCCTTTTCATCCGGAAGAGGGCATTTTCAATATAAACGTATGCCTATGGGTATAAAAAATGCAGCAGCCACGTTTCAGAGATTAATGGACAATATATTATCAGGATTGCAAGGAGCTGAATTATTTGTATATCTAGACGATATCATAGTTTTCTCGAATACATTAGACGAGCATGAAACAACCATAATGAGATTATTTGAAAAATTAGAAAAAGCTCAATTAGTTTTACAAACAGAAAAATGTGAATTTTTACGTAAAGAGGTGTCATATTTAGGTCATATTGTAGGACAAAATGGAATAAGACCTGACCCAAAAAAATTATTAGCAATTAAAAACTTTCCTACCCCTCGAAATGCTAAAGGAGTAAGAGAATTTCTGGGAATAGCAGGATATTACAGACGTTTTATTGCAGAATACGCTAATATAGCTAAACCATTGCATAATCTATTAAAAAAAGACAAAACTTTTAAATGGGAACAAGCAGAAAAGAAAGGTTTTAGGAAGCTAAAAAGAGCATTATGTAGAGACCCTATTTTACAACATCCAGATTTCAAAGAAGAATTTAAATTAACCACTGATGCTTCCGAACATGCAGTCAGTGCAGTCATTACTCAAAAACAAAACGAAATGGATCTACCAATAGCTTATTTTTCAAAAACTCTGATAGGAGCTGAAATAAATTATGAGAAAACCGAAAAGGAGATACTAGCAGTCCTTTATGCATTAGAAAATTTTAGACCTTTTTTATATGGAAGGAAATTTACACTAGCAAGTGATCATGAACCTTTAAAAGTGATTAATGATGCTTCTAAACCTACTTTACGAATGACAAAATGGTTGGAGCGATTAAAAGACTATGAATATGTATTTGAATGCAAATTAGGAAAAATTAATAGGTGGTTAAGAGGTTTATCAGAAAACCCCACACCAAGTGTTGATAGGAATAACGAAGACCTTGATTCAGAAAAGGAAAGTGACTCCAACAGTGAAAGCCTTATAAAAGACATAACGGAAGAAGATCAAGAGGACAAAGAAAAGATAAGAGTTTGAGCATTCCCTATAAGCAGTGGCGCTAGAAAGAGTAAAATAAAGGCCAATCAAGCTCTAAAAAAAATGTTCAAAAAGGATCAAAACCATTTAACAAATAAGGATAAGAATACAACAGAGATTACTAAAATGGATAAAGGACACACTAAAAGGGATAGGGCAAAATCAGATTCTACCATAGAATCATTACAAAAGGAAAATCAAACTGAAGTCAGAAGAAGAGGAAGACCACCAAGGAAATTAAAAGAAAAACTTACAAAAGAAAATACTGAAGAAGATCCTATTCCTTCAAGACTTAGGCAAAGGACAAAAACATATTCTATAAATCCACCAGAACAGTCTAGAAGAAATGAAGAAACAAAGTACTGTACACAAGACTATAGTGGAGATGAGTCAGATATAGAAGAAGAAATTTTAACGAACCAAGCAGTTCCAATTCTCAGAAAAAGTCATAGCGCGTTTCCTTCCTTATATAATCAAGAAGAAAAAGTGTGGTTAGATGTCGGAAATGATTTTAACACACCAGATTCTAATACAACAGATGATATAGCTGTATATGTAAGTCCCCCACCAGACTCTTCATCAGAAGAAGAAACGACGAATGAAGAATTAAAAGAACAACCAAAAAAATTAGTACAAGACTCAGCATTAATAGAAAGTATAAGACAATCAATTAGAAAATTTGATGACACCTTGGCAGAACACCAAACATATTTCTGGGACAACGAAATGTTCGAAGACAATGTGGAAATTGAAGAAAGACAAGATGAACAGGAACAAGAAATTTCAAAAGTAGAGGAAAATGGGGAACTGCTCGGGGCAGAAGAAGATAGATCTATAGGAAAAATAATAGATGAATTAAAAGAGATCGCTGAAAACATTCCAGATCCTAGTTTATTATCTAATGAAAAACAAATAGAGGAAGACAAGGGTTTAGAAGAAACTAAGATAAGTCGTAAGAAAACAGTGACATTTGAAACGCCAAATGATCAAAGAGTTCCAGTAGCCAGATCCACTCCCTACATACCTGTCAATTTTTCAGAAGGAATAGATGAAGAAATAGAATTAGAAGGAAGAAAAGAAAAGATTAAACCCAGAAAGTTAATCACCAATGACAATTTAGATAAAAACAAAGAAGCGAAATTTGATATAACAGATCAGATAGGTTTAGGTTTACATATGCCTTATATAGAAGATAAGAGAAATGATATAGATCTTACTAAAGAAGAAAAAGAAAAGAAAATATTGGACAGATTAGAGAAACTAACTTATGATAGAGATGCATTAACAGGAGTCAGGGATAATTATGTACATTGTATGCCAGCTGATCTCGAACCAACCTCAGGAATAAGTAAATCAATAATTGCAATAGGTGCCATAGATATTTTAGAAATGAAGAGTAGAAAACCAAAGGTAGGGATAATTATGTACATTGTATGCCAGCTGATCTCGAACCAACCTCAGGAATAAGTAAATCAATAATTGCAATAGGTGCCATAGATATTTTAGAAATGAAGAGTAGAAAACCAAAGGTAGGACAAATATTGATAACCGAAAGAGGAAAACATAAAATTTATACAGTTATAGTCAAACAAAAACATGAAAACGAAATAATAATTGAGAATTTGGAAAACGCTTTGAACAATCTAAAGCAGTTATTAAAAAAAAATGAAGTTAAACAATTTCGTGTCTCCAGATATGGCGATTTAGTAGAAGAATTAGGCACTATATGGTTGTCAAAGTTAGTTAAAGTTTTTTTTGAAGAAGACATTAAAATCAAACTATGTTATGGAAAAATAGTAATACCCCCAGAAGGAACTAGAATGCAAATAATTTCCCAATACCACGATAGCAAAATAGCAGGACATAAGGGAGTAAATAAAACATATAGAAGAATAAAAGAAAAATACTCTTGGCTAGGCTTAAGACAAGATATTACAGAATATATACGTAAATGTAGAAGTTGTGCTCAGAAAAAAATTGTAAGAACTAAAAATAAAGAACCCATGGTTATCACAGATACACCTTTAGAAACATTTGATAAGGTGTCATTGGACACCGTTGGGAAGTTACCCACAACTGCAAACGGAAATTGTCATGTTTTAACAATGCAAGATCAGTTGAGTAAATTTTGCATTTTTGTGGCAGTCCCAGATATAAGTGCACCTACTATAGCTCATGCAGTGGCAACTAATTTATTTTTTTTTCAAGGTGCTCCAAGATGCATTTTAACAGATAGAGGGAAGACATTCACAAGCAATTTATTAAGACATTTGGCAAAACTTTTTCAAGTGTCACAAGTAGCCACAACAGCTTATCATCCTCAAACAAATGGGTCGCTCGAAAGGAGTCATGCAGTTTTAGCTGAGTTTTTAAGACATTTTGCAAAGTCTTGTGATGATTGGGATCAATTACTTCCGTATGCAATGTTTGCTTACAACACCTCCGTACATGAGGCTACTAAATTCACACCATTTGAAGTAGTATTCGGAAGAAAGGCCAGGACTCCCATAAGTTTCCCTGAAGAAAAAAAACTAGAAACATACGAAACCTATCTACAAGAACTGGTATTTAGAATGATAGAAATAAGAAAAATAGTCGCTGAAAATACTATCAACGCTAAAAAAATCTCTAAACAATATTATGATAAGAAATCTAGACCTTTGGACGTAGAAATAGGAGACGTAGTCGACGTGAAAGAAGAAGTGCGTGATGGTAAACTTTCTTCGTATTATCATGGATCATACGAAATAGTAGGGATAACGGAAAATAATAATGTAATACTAGTAGATGCAGATGGAAAAAATTTCCGCAAGCATAAAGACCAAGTAAAAAAGGCTTGGTTATGACTAGAAAATACTGACAATTTTTTATTAGATAAAGAGGGATTTATACATGTGTACACTGATGGAGCTTGCAAAGGCAATGGAAAAAAACAAGCACAAGCAGGAATCGGTGTATGGTTTAACCACGAATATCCTTTAAATGTCAGTGAAAGAGTAAAAAATCGACAATCTAATAATAATGCAGAAATAGAAGCTATATCAATAGCTATTGAAATCGCGAAAAATAAAGGTCAGATTAAAGTTAGAATTCATTCTGACTCTAGATTTGCCATTGAAGGAATAGATGAATGGATAGTGAAATGGGAAAATAATGGGTGGAAGACAAGCAGAAAAAGTGAGGTGGTCAGTAAAGAGGCTTTTGAAAACTTGAAAAGGGCTATGACTAGTATGAACATAGAATTGATATATGAACCAGGGCATAAAGGAATTTTGGGAAACGAAGAAGCAGATAAATTGGCTAGACTAAGCATAGAATTATTATAGAAATAAGATTTTTAATTTAATTTACTTAATAATAAACAAAAAAAAATCAATTTAATTTGTTTACAGATACAATTATTAAGGATGGAGAGAAAATCAGAGTTGCTTTTGTTTTTATTTATCGGAGTTACATTGAGCTCCACAGAACAGCAAGGAAATTTAACAAGGATCACTACTTTTAAAAATAGCACAGGACTCTATTATGAGCTGAAATCCAGCGTGCAACAAATAGAAAGTATGTGGAGAACAGCTATTATCTTAGATTTGAACTCTTTTACTAACCACTTACCGGAAATCGAAAAAGATTTCAAAAATCTAGACAAACCTTGTAGAATGATTCTCAAACAAAATTGTGAAGAAATAATTGAAACTGATGAAATTAATAGAAGAATAACTATAGTAAACTTACAGTTGCAACAACTCAAAGAAATTATTAAAGAACTACAAGATTCTAGTTTAGTAGACAATTTTAAGCTTACAAGCAAATCTATAAAAAAAAGAGATACACCATTACTCGGATTTATAGGAAAAATAATTGGCCCAACAATAGGAGTAATTACATATGACGACAGTGAAAAATACTGGAATGCCTTAAGCGACTTAGAAGATGAACAAAAAAATATATCACACTTGGTTGGAGAACAAACTCATGTGGTACGAGCTGAACTGCAAAATCTTTATCAGATAGCTGAGGAACAACAGAAATCATCTAAAATACATTTAAATCAACTTAACAATATACAGGAAAAGATCATGCGAATTGAGAACAGAATTGACAATATCAACTATACTGCATGGCTGACATACACAGTCAGGAAATGGAAACATAAAATAGATACTTATGAGCATACCATAGAACAAACTCTACAAATTTTATACCAGGCAAAAGAAGGCAAATTACATCCCAGAATGTTGACAATTAAACAATTAAAAGAAATAGCCACGGAAGCTCAAGGCCATCTGAATGGGCTAGATTTTCCATTCCCTTTAACAAAAGTTATTCTAGAAACTCTAAGAAAAATATCAATAGTAAATTATGAAATGAGGGACAATAGATTGGTTATGATCATAGATATTCCACTAATACAAAAGAAAAAATATTTACTCTATCAAATGCATGAATTACCAGTTATCCAAAAAGATACTGCCATAGGAAATAGAGCCTATGTTATTCCAAGAGCAAAGTATCTTATAATCAGTAATGACGAAAAAAATTATTTTTATATGAACGACGAACAGTTAAAGGACTGTTTTTTTTTGAAAATAGATACCTTGGCCAACCAACCCAAGTAATTTTTGATTCCAAGTTAGTACCCAGTTGTGAAACACAATTATTGAAAGGTGCAACCAACAATAGTCTTCGAAATTGCGATATAAGAATTACAAACGATTTACAACCGTACTGGCAACCAATCCAGACTACCGGAGCCTGGCTATATTCGCTGACAGAAGAAGAAACGGCTCATATTACCTGTGCAGACGAATCTACTGAAAAACAACTAATAAAGGGTATAGGAATTTTGCAAATAGTAAAAGGCTGCTTTCTAACAACAGATATCGCGATTCTGCCCGCGCTTAATATTAAAGAAAATGCCCATAAGCATTTCTATGAGCCAAAACTAGATTTAAAATTGAATGTTATAGCACCAACTTTGAAACAACGAAATACAGAGAAAATATTAGTGGAAGAACAACAAGTATCTCAACTCTGGAGAAGAAAAGAAAGTGATCTAAAACTATCACACCTAGAAGAGGAATTTTTTCAACAAAGTCGACTAAAAATGAAACAAAATAGGAAAGACTATTTCACACACTCAGCGATAGGAGTCTCGACTACTATACTAATTTTAGTTGTATTATATTTGTTCTTCAATTGTATAAAAAAAAAGGAATGAAATGGAATCTTAGTTTTAAAAGAAGAGAAGTACCTGCAGAAAATTTTCAAAGTAATGACTCCGAATATGACATCCCGTTAGAAGAAACAACTAGGCGGAATATAAGTCAACCAAGAAATGAAGAACACAATAATAATACAACAGAACTAACTACAGAAATTCCAAATCCATTGTCCAGTTTTCGCAGTCCCAAGACACTACCTATACAAGGTGTTAACGTGGCATAAAAGGATACGTATAAAAATTTTTTTTTCGTTTTTTCTTTCTGTCTTATTTTTCACTTGTTGTTTCATTTTTTTTTTTTTTATATATATATATATATTAATAACAATATTAGTTAGTAATTAAAATATACTAATAACAATAGAATGGGTATTCAAATGTTAAATTTAAAAAAAAAAACACTACCTTTCAGAATAAAGAGAATTTACTAATCGACTAAGAAAAAAACTATTTATTGGACACTTAACATTACAAAATAATTATCTTTAAAATTTAACCACGTTTATTTTTTTTTCCCTCTCTATTTTTCTATTTCTTTTTTTAAACAGAATATCAAAACGCTTCCATTTTTTTTTGTCATTTTCTGTCCCTTCTTGAAAGTATGCTACATAACAGCATATGAGTACTAATGTTGTAGTTTAGATCGGAGTCCAAATCACGTGTAAAGGAAAATTCCATCTCTAAAACAACCAATTGATTTTTTTTTTAGAATATCTAAAACTAATATAATTTTTTTTATTCTAAAAAAAAAATAATATTATTGTAGAAAATTATTTTTTTAAAAAAAAAAAAAGAATGTCTAATTTCAAAAATATATATATATTTTTTTTTAATCACCATTTCCCAAAAAGGACTACGGGCAACATATTCATCCCACTCTTTGACGAATCTTTGTACATAAATTAGTTGTAAAGCATCATCCACAGCCCTATAACCTTTAAGCTCTGGGACATAAGGCAGATTTCCAAATTCGCTAAAAAAAAAAAAAAAAAGAAATCAAATCAAAAGACATCAAATAAATACCGATATCAAATCCAGTACAACAAAATTAACATAAACATAGAATTAAAATAAGAGTAAAAAAAAAAACGCACCAGATATCAAAATTCACGTTCATGCACCCTATGGGTACACGGGTCATTTCCGATTCCGATACTGTGCAGAAGCTCGGGTTGCGGAAGTTCTCAGCTGCCCAAAAACTTCGAGCTAAGTAAGAAAATTCCTGCTCTTCCCACAAGTACTCCTGGTACCAACACGCAGCATCAAAAGGTTTCGATTGAAGGGCCATAGCCTCCGAGTCTAATGGCCAATGGAAACCAGGGAATTCTCGAATCGATGCATGAGTCCAAGCCGGCATTTTAGACATACAACTAATGGAAAATAATACTAATAAATCACACATAAAAGAATTAAATTATAAAATTACTTTAAAGGAAATTTTTTTTTAGTTGTTCTTTTATACGTCTTATTTATTTATATACTAGGTAACAAGCATAAACACTAGTAAATATAGACATAGATATATACGTTATAATAAAATCATCTGATTCTCTAATACCATTAATTATATAGAAACTAACTTACATAATGGTCTCACATATTATTATTTAAAAAAAGAGGGAACAAAAATTAATCTACATGTCCTTATAGAAAATAACCTTTTTAAAATCATACTAATAACCAACACTATGTAATACAGATACACAATTATTACAACTTACCCCGGTTTTCCCTTCCAGAGATTTTCCATCTGCTCTTTTACTATTCGCATCCTATTTTCCTCTAAAAAAATTTATCGGTTAGTTGTACCAGTCTCCAACAATGCAAATGCTTCTCTCAAAACTTCAACACTACACGACACTGACATTCTTGTTTAAGTTTTTTTTTTTTGGATAATTAACGGAAACACTGAAATCACTAGCTCGCACTTGTAAGACACGAAAACGACTAACGAACAGTTAATATTCACAGTAAAATGAAATTTCCTTTTGCAACCACAGCAGTATCAAACAATTACATTTCTCATTTTTTTATATATATATTTTTTCTTTCTAAAAAAAAAAAAGACCTAAGAAAGGAATTCGCTTACAGAAAGAAAAGAAACAAAGAGCATTGACTAAAGTTTCAATACATCAATGACTGAATTCTCACATTACAGTAAGGGGCAGAATATTACCCTTCTTTATTTTCAAAATTTTTTTTAATTAAGGGGCAGAATATTACCTTTCTTTATTTTAAAAAATTTTTCTTTTAAGGGGCAGAATATTACCCTTCTTTATTTTAAAATTTTTTTTCTTTTAAGGGGCAGAATATTACCTTTCTTTATTTTCAAAATTTTTTTTTCTTTTAAGGGGCAGAATATTACCTTTCTTTCTTTTCAAAATTTTTTTTAATTAAGGGGCAGAATATTACCTTTCTTTATTTTCAAAAATTTTTTTTTAAGGGGCAGAATATTACCTTTCTTTATTTTCAAAATTTTTTTTTTAAGGGGCAGAATATTACCTTTCTTTATTTTCAAAATTTTTTTTTCTTTTAAGGGGCAGAATATTACCTTTCTTTATTTTCAAATTTTTTTTTTCTTTTAAGGGGCAGAATATTACCTTTCTTTATTTTCAAAAATTTTTTTTCTTTTAAGGGGCAGAATATTACCCTTCTTTATTTTAAAAAAATTTTTTTCTTTTAAGGGGCAGAATATTACCTTTCTTTATTCTCAAAAATTTTTTTTCTTTTAAGGGGCAGAATATTACCTTTCTTTATTTTCAAAATTTTTTTTTCTTTCTTTTCTCTCAACAGCATATTGATTATGTACTTTTCTACTAAATAATGTAAAGTCCTAATGACTATTTCCAAAAACAGAAGAGGAGGAACAACGTTGCAAAACATCAAGTATAACAACCTACGAAGTTATGTACCGGGAATAAAAATTTTTCTAATCTCTGTAATCAACAATAAAAAAAGATGCGCTGTCAGGGGACGACAGCAAAAGAAAAGGGGGGCATTTGTTACGACCGAAATTCGTAATACTTAATTTTTATTTTTAATTGCATCTTTATTTATTGTTGAAAAATTATATTTATTTAATTTAAGTACACAATTCAAGAAACCTTTATGCAAGCGTTTCATAAGATTTTAATGATAAATGTCGACAATAATTGCATTTCTTTCAATTCTGATTTTGTTAAGAAGTCAAAACCTGTCTTTAAAAGGAAACTTAAACAACTTAAACTTACTAAGTAAAAGAATTACTTTCAAGCTCAAGTAATTATGAAATACTCGAATTGAATCCAGAGACAAAGGGAAGATATACAAATTAAACGCTTTTGATTTAAATCTCTTTCAAAAGTGCAAAATAAGATATCAATGTGGTAATATACCACGTTTGATTTGCGGAAAATAAGAAAAGAAACTCATTTAGTTGCATCAGGTGCTCTAAATAATTTCTGCAGCATATACAGAATTCGGTCAATGATGACCGAGATGCCCGCGTTAATCAACGCCACAAAAATCTGATAGGTTTAATTTTGATATTTTTATTGAATTGAAATAAAAGAAATAATAAAGAGAATATATAATATTGAAAATGATTAAAACAAAGAAGTAATGAATGAGTGAAAAGAATAATAAAAATATAAATCGGTTTTAAGAAATAACCTCGACGAATCGCAAGTGTAAGAAATATAAAGAAATAAGGCAAAGCCAGAATTGAAAGAAAGAGAAAAAATACTACAAGAGAGAAATAAATAAAAAAGGAATTTGCTAACGTTTGCAAATTGGTAAGAGCTTTGAAATCTTCACTACAACAACACTCTCACACACACACATACATTATTATATACTTTTTAAACATCAATTGTTATTTAATACACAAACTCTATTTTTGAAGAAAATTATTTAAATTGTAGTAAACAATGACTTTTATTAACATGTGTTAAATATACCTAAATAACTGATGTATTAAGTCAAATTTATTTAATCAGTACCTATAGTCCAAAGTTTCCTCAAAATACAATTAATTTTGAATTATTAAAATAATAATAATTTAGGGAATAGCCCATTACCTTTATTTAGCGCGAAGAGCGTAAATCGTTTATCGTTAGAATGTTCTTTTAGAGATCTAGTATCTGAATATACTATAAATATTTCTTATTAGAAACATTATATAATAAATCAATTTCTTTGTTTATTAAATTCATTTGTTATATCTAACATCAAAAAACCACCCCTAAGGAAAATTGCCAAAAAAGATCGGTACAAAAAACATAAAATCTACAAAAAAATGATAATCAAGTTTAAAATAAAGGAACATACTCAGGAATAGGTCCCCTAATTTTCCAAATTGAGAGAAATAATTTTGAACCCCAAAAAACCACCCCTATGGAAAAGTGCCAAAAAAGATCGGTACAAAAAACATAAAATCTACAAAAAAATTATAATCAAGTTCTAAAATAAAGGAACATACTCATAAATATGTCCCCTAATTTACAGAATCAAAAAAAGTAATTTTGAACCTCAAGAAACCACCCCTAAGAAAAATTGCCAAAAAGATCGGTACAAAAAACATAAAATCTACAAAAAAATTATAATCAAGTTCTAAAATAAAGGAACATACTCATAAATATGTCCCCTAATTTACATAATCGAAAAAAGTAATTTTGAACCTCAAGAAACTACCCCTAAGGAAAATTGCCAAAAAAGATCGGTACAAAAAACATAAAATCTACAAAAAAATGATAATCAAGTTTAAAATAAAGGAACATACTCAGGAATAGGTCCCCTAATTTTCCAAATTGAGAGAAATAATTTTGAACCCCAAAAAAATACCCCTAAGGAAAATTGCCGAAAAAGATCCGTAGATAAAACATAAATTCTACAAAAAAATTATAATCAAGTTCCAAAATAGAGGAACATACCGTAAGATGGGGTAAAGTCGGCCAGTTTTTCACGATTTTTTTTAAAAAATACGTTAAATTAAGAGAAGAATATATTGATACTTAGTATATATAATCTCTGACTCCTGTTTTTGAAGTTCATCATATAGGAAAAGTGAAATCCTTTTTAGAGAATTCACAATAATCCTCTTTGTCATGGCCAACTGTTCCCCTAAATGTGGGGTAAAGTCGGCCACCACTATAAACAGGTAGAATGTGTAAGTTTAACATAAAATAATCATAGGAAATAAGGTTAATTAGAAATTCAATATCTATAATCTATGAAGTATATATATTTATTTAAACTTTATATTATGATTTGACAAAATTTCTATGTCAGATTTTTAACATAACCTGAACAAAAAGAAAGTAACCTATCTGAATTATTTAAAGTTTTAAATTAGAGAAATAATATCTTTCATGCACCCTTCTCATTTTTAAATTGTAGTTTAGAAATAACAGTTTCTATTCTTACATTTTGGACATTGGGAACAAGTGGAAAAAAAATTATTTACAATATTTTTGTAAATTCGAAACATGACCGACTTTTCCCTACAAAAGTAAAACTTTTAGAAAAACTGATTTTTCATAAAATTTAATAAACCAATAAAGGTTATTTTTGTTTGTAAATTATGTCAGAGACACAAGCAACGCTATGTACAGTTTGATTTGTCAAAAAAAAATTTCAATAATAATTTACAACTACCTTTTTCACACTACTTATTTTTTTAGATAAAATAGGCTTGCACACAAAAATATTATTTTTATTAGAACTAACCCATGAATTTGCGTCAAGTATTTTTTAAATTCAAGTTTGACATTTCTATTAACAAAAACAAAACAATATTTTTAATTTTTCTTTCTAAAAAAAGGATAATTAAATAGTTTAAAAATAGGTTACCGGCTGGCCCACTTTTCATGACTGGCCAACTTTACCCCATTTTACGGTACTCAGAAATATGTGCCCTAATTTTCCCAATTAAAAAAAAATATTTATGAACCTCCAGAAACTACCCCTAAGTATGTTTCATCATTTTAGATCTTGATTATAATTATTTATGTAGATTTTATGTTTTTTGTTTGCGAGAATAAGCAATTATTTATAAAAAGGTATTCGATTGCTCATTCTGGCAATGTACTTAACTATTAGATTTAGTTACTTGTCTTAATTTAGTTTTTTGAATAAGTACTTTAATTGACTAAGTTATACTTACATTCTGCTTTTGCATTACCTTCCTTGATTACACCAATAGCAAGTCTTGTTTTTCATCTGGTCGTACATTTGCTAGTTGAACCATTACTTGTCCTACCTTCACTGACTGGACTATACAATCTCCTGATTCTCTTATAATCTGGACTTCAAACTTGTCTTAAGATTTATTAATTTTGGGTCAATTGTATTAGAAAAACATTTTTTGAATTTTCAAAATCTGACTTTAGATTCGTAATCAGCGATCCCGAAAACCCCCGAGTAACAACTTTCAATTGAATTTAAGCAATTTGAAAAATCATTCGCCATATTTGTGGCGTCATCTTGAATTTTTAATTTTTTTGCATGTCTGTCTTTAAAAGTAGACATGAATAGCTGATCTTTAAGAACTTGTGCATCTCCTTGTGTTAAAATTTTCAATTCACAAGCGAATTCAATCGCTTTTTAAAAATGACATCCGCCATATTGGATCCGCCATTTTGAATTTTGCAAATCTGACTTTAGATTTGTAATCAGCGACTCCGAAAACCCCCGAGTAAAAACTTTTAATTGAATTTAAGCAATTTGAAGAATCATCCGCCATGTTGGTGTCGCCATCTTGGATTTTTAATTTTTTTGCATGTCTGTCTTTAAAAGTAGACATGAATAGCTGAATTGTAAGAACTTGTGCATCTTCTTGTGTCAAAATTTTCAATTCACAAGCGAATTCAATCGCTTTTTAAAAATGACATCCGCCATATTGGATCCGCCATTTTGAATTTTGCAAATCTGACTTTAGATTCGTAATCAGCGACCTCGAAAACCCCCGAGTAACAAGTTTGAATCGAATTGAAGCAATTTGGAAAAACCATCTGCCATATTGAAGCCGCCATCTTGAATTGTTTAATATCTCTGGTTCGTCTTTCAAAGTGAACATAAGCAGCTGTATTTTAAGACCTTGTGCAACTTTTTATGTCAAAATGAATTTTGTTGGCACAGGAAATAAGAATTAATTTTAACAATTTTGTTAACGTTTTCCGACATATTAAATCCGCCAGCTTGAAGTCATTAATATGCCACTCTTCTTTTAAAAGTAGATAAAATTCCGGAAATTTTAGGCTATTATACAACCCTCTACGCCTAAACCAATTTTGGAGAGCAGGGGGTCTCCCGTTGAGAAAGAATGCCCCCTATATATAAAAATATACAACGTTCAACAAAAAAACCAACTAAATTATAATAGCATATTAACATTTAAAGAACTTCCGGAAATAATTAAATTTGTGCAAACGATACATAAAAAAAAAAGAAAAACTGATACAATTAAACAAATACCCATAGTGTGGTATGTAACGATGGAATTAAAAAATATATTGAATCTCGGTTATCAATAAAAAAATTTTAAAATATGCATTTAAAAAAAAGAGAATTCATTACTTGTATATAAAAATTTTTTTACAAAAAATTAACAAATAAACAAAAGAATACCAACAAGCTGGAAATCACACTATTTTTTTTTAACTCTTGAACTACGAGAAATTTGAATAAAAACGAACACTTACCCTCTAACACCACTATGAAATAAATGATGCTGTTGTTGACGCAAGGTGCTCCCTTTCTTTATTAAATAACTTCCAATGTCGAAAACACCTTCCTCAATCAACGAAAGAGCTTGACGAATGGTAGTTAACTCAAACGCACCACTGTCAGACATTTTTTTGTTTTTTTTTTAAAAAGAAACAAAACTTCACAAAATCACTGGCAACTTATGTCACAGATTCTATGTAACTGAATCACATTTACACGGCATACAGGAAAACAGAAGGACAGAATTATATTTCCGCAAACACAGCAAAAATATGGCACTAACTGTTTCACATAAAGGCAAAATTCAACAAAAGTAAAATATTTAAACTCAGAAGGAGCATTAAATAATAACCATGTATTTTTCTTTCTTAATTTTTTGTGATTTTTATTATTCCCCATAATTTTATTATTTCTTTTTCAAAATTTTGTCCATAAAGGGGGCAGTATATAGAAATTTTAATTTTTATTATTTACTTTCTTTCAAAAAATTTTTTTTCAAAAAAGGGGCAGTATATAGAAATTTTCATTTTTATTATTTACTTTCTTTCAAAAAATTTTTTTTTTTCAAAAAAAGGGCAGTATATAGAAATTTTCATTTTTATTATTTACTTTCTTTCAAAAAATTTTTTTTTTCAAAAAAAGGGGCAGTATATAGAAATTTTTTTTTATTATTTACTTTCTTTCAAAAAATTTTTTTTTCAAAAAGGGGGCAGTATATAGAAATTTTATTTTTTATTATTTACTTTCTTTCAAAAAATTGTTTAATAAAGGGGGCAGTATATAGAAATTTTTATTTTTATTATTTTTTTTTTTAAAAAAAAACTTTTTTTCAAAAAGGGAGTTTAATGAAACCTGGTAAGTTTCAAAGACTGTCAAGGGACGACAGTCTACAAAGGAAGGGGGTAATAAAACGGGCCGATTAGCCCTAATTTTTTTGTCTTCTTTTTACTTTTTTCTTCAAGAAGAATGCAAGAACATACATTTACTTTTCCTTTTTCTAATTTTCATTGGTAGTCAAATTGGAAAGACGCCTGAATCGGCTGCTGAATCTGACATTTTCACAAATGGAAATATGCATTTGAAAATTTATAGAAATAAATTAATAGCTAAAAAGAAAATGATAACGTAGTAATTACACAATCTGTTCTATCTAAATAAGAACAGGAAAACGAAAACAAAGCGATCAATATCGTCCAAAAAAAAACCTTGTATATTCTTGTATCTCTTAAAAATGTGTTAAATTGGTTTCAGTTACAGCCAAAGCGCCTTTAAATTCAAAAATACCCTAATCAAAGGAGATTGCAATTAATCCAAACAGATGAATTAACTGAAGCCAATTTCAAAATAACCACGTTTTTAGTTTGTTTTCTTGAAAACCCTTTTTAACAACCAACAAAGACGAACTAGCTAATGTAAAAAAAAACACTAATTCCAAGAAAGAAGGATATAAACAAAACATATCAGGGACAAAGGAAAATTTTTATATCTACGAAATTTAGATAACTACTACACTCCCAACAACCAACGGCTGACAATGGACGTCAGCCCAAAAAAGGGGAGCATTTGTCACGATCGGACTACGTGACTTATTTATTTTTTTTTAATTTTCTAAATAAATAAATATGTTTAGTTAAAATCAAACTATAAGAATATGTAATTTTGGAAACACAAATAACTTTATATATTGCAAACGAAATTTGTAATCATTTAAACAGAAAACACAGCTTGGCGAAATCAATTGTAAAATGGCGAAATCGCTCTCATTTAAAATGCCAACAAAGTATAATTTAAATATACCGAAAAATAAATCTAAAAGTACTTATTTTAATCATAGAAAAAGCTGAATAACAAGGAGCTCAATAAATTACTAATTTCCTTTAAATATTCAAAGTTCAATAAATTATAAAAGATTAAAACAAAGATAAATACTTATTTCACTTTACAGATAAAAAAATATTATTTCAAAACAAAACGCAAGGTAAGTTGCTCCCGATACAAACTAATTTCATCAATGTTGATGAAATGTAAATCAGCAAAAATCGATGACCCAAAATAACAGTCAATAAAACTGAATTAAAGGAGAAATCGTGGCTTTTTTGCGGGAGCCGTCGCCCGATTAAGACGAGCACAGTAGTTTTTTGGTAGCCGTCGCCCAGTAAAGACGAGCGTATTTTTGTCTTGAAAACCTCACCCATTAGGTGTCAATTATTACTTTTCGATTATTTTAAAGTGAAATAAGATTATTAATAAAATATTTGTCAATATAAAAAAAAGATCCAATAGAAAAAAAACAATCTAAAATATTCAGAACATTTTAAGAAAAAAATTAGTAAAAAGAATCAAAGTGAATATTAAAAGAAATTAGTAAATATATATACTATTAAAGAGATTATTTATTGTCGAAGTCAACAAGATTTATTTTTCTGGTGAGTAGAAATCCACGACATTACACATTTACACTGTTCATTACACATTTTATTAAATTCATTGTAAACTCTTATGTATGCTTATTTTTGTTTTGTATTCAATAAACTAAATGTTAACATATTATAAGAATAATTATCAAGTTTTCTAATTTGTTATTTTCCTTTACCCAAATCAAATCAAAATACGGCCCTCTGCCGATGTACTGAATAATAGTATAATTTTAGGGACGATCCCCCACCTTTCTTTCTTGATTAATTAATTTTTTCATTATATTAATATAATCATTTTTTTGTAAACAGGGTAATTTTGTGTAAGCCTTATACCCTGTTGTTTCCCCCACTGCAGGACCCGTATGTAGATGTGTATATAGACGGATCCATCCAAAAGCAGGGATGGGTGTTTGGTTTGGGCCAAATAACCCCCTAAATGTATCTAAGCCAGCAAGTGGTCGACAGACCAATAATGTGGCTGAGATCGAAGCTGGTATTGTTGCTGCTCATAAGGCCAAAGAGGCTGGGATAAAAAAATTGAGGTTTAATACAGATTCTCAATTTATTATCAAGAGTATGACAGAATGTATGCCTAGGTGGGAAGCCAATAATTGGATGACCACAGCTAATAAACCAGTACGGAACAGAAATGAATTTGAAGAACTGAAAAAGGCGCTAGAGTCCCTAGATGTAATTTGGGAACATGTTCCCAGTCATCAAGGATATTTCGGAAACGAGATGGCGGATCGATTAGCCCGAGATTCCGTGGGAGACGTCTCTGCTCTAGAATCAGGAGCTGCACCTTATGAACCCAAGATCATAGACCTTCTCCCTTTCTGTTACGATAGCGAGCTGAGTTCAGAGGAAGAAGAACAAAGATCGGTCAAGGGAACTGGAGAGCACCGAAGAGAACTACAGAAGTCCTTTAGTAGGTTCGAGGAATCCTTACGAGATCGAGGCATTAACCCCTTAGACATGACCAACCACACCTTGGCGTGGGATCATGAAGGGATGGATCAAGATAGTATTGTTTTGACCAGGGCCTTTGGTTCAGAGGGTGAATCAAATGAAGAATTGCTTCAAGACCTGGAAGCTCTTGACCCTTGCAAGGGCTACAGCGATGATGAATTCTCCGCTCGAGTGGAGAATTTCTTAAAAATTTATCACGAAAATTCTCAGCCTAGTGAGAAAATTTCCCCTTTCCCAGAGGTTGTAGAAGTTGAAAAGAGGAAGGAGCCTGTAGTTCAAAATGCGCTGGACCAAAGTTTTGCCCCAAGGCCACCTACACCACCATTTAATAGTGCCCTTTACGACCATAGCCTTCCTTATGTAGAGGGTGTCGAGTTTTGCCCTCCAAAGGTAAACGAACCAACATTGGAAAGGGTCCATCAGACACGAGAACCACTGACCTTTAAGCGCGACAATTACGCTTTGTTTATGTTAGCTGATTGCGAGCCAGTGAATTTAATTAGTAAACTTTTAGTGGCTACCATGTATCTTGACCTTCAAGACCTTCGGGAATCTCACCCACAAAAGAGCCAAGTCCTAGTAACTCCTTCCGGTCGATAAAAAACATATGCAATAATAGCCAAGGGAAGACACTTCGAGAGGGTCGACTGGAGGGATGTCGAATAAGGACTAAAGGGCTTGCGATCTGCCCCAGCACGCGATAACCAAAGTACCTGTCGATTAGCAACTACCAGATAATTGCTGGGAGCCGTGTCCAGCACTACTTTTGCAGAATTAGTGTCAGAAGTCTTCAAGGGCAGTAATGCGATTATCTCCTTGTGTCAAGGAAAAATCGAGGTTCCCCCTCCTGAGATCAGGCCCGAGATTATTAAAGAATATCATCGGAGCCTTGATGGAGGTCATAAGGGCATAAGTAAAACTTATCGAAAGGTAAAAGAACGTTATGTATGGCCTGGTATGAGAGACGAAGTAACAAATCTTCTGCGCACATGCAAAAGTTGCTTGAAAAATAAGGTTGCTAGGGTCAGGACTAGGGAGCCTATGCTTATCACAGGTACTCCTTCGGAACCTCTCGATAGGGTCTCCTTAGACACCGTGGGAAAACTGCCCACCACTCCTAACGGTAATAGGTACATATTGACGATGCAGGATAACTTGAGCAAGTACTGTCTGGCTGTACCTGTTCCAGACATGAAAACCACAACCATTGCGCATGCAGTGGCCGCCCATTTGTTCTGTGTACACAGTCCTCCACGAAGCATCCTCACCGATAGAGGAGGAAGTTTTATTAGTGACCTTATGAGGAAACTTGTACTCTTACCAGAGTATAAAAGGTACCATGGGAGACCAGGTTGGCCCGAGGATTCGTCCTCGCCTGGTCAATTGGGTTGGATTTGTGGTAGCAGTGGTTGCGAGCCCATATCGCTTAGGGCAAGCATAGCCGTCAGGGATAGGAAAGGTCCCGACCCTCACCAAGGGTCTGCAAGGTTCTTGCCAAACCTTGCAGAAATTGGTAGAGCTTGGCGGGCCGTGTGGTATAGACCCGTACGGGTGGGCACCGCACGTAAAATCACGGACGCGCCTTATGAGGAAACTTGGAAAGATTTTCCGGGTTAAACAAATAACAACTTACGGGTATCGTCCACAAACAAATGGCGCGCTTGAGAGAAGCCACATAGTGTTGACAGATTATATCAAGCACTATGCAAAGGATTATGACGATTGGGATCGTCTACTCCCTTTTGCAATGCATGCGTCTAATAGCTCGAAGCATGAAGCCACCAATTTCACTCCGTTCGAGTTAATTAGCGAAAGGTTGGTTCGTACTCCAGGTTCCTTCCCTCGAGGTCCCGAGTTGGAAACTTACGGATCCTACCTTCGAGATCTGATCATTCGTATGAACGAAATACAGGCCATATCCGCGAAAAATTTGGTTTGCACGAAGTATCGGTCAAAGAAACAGTATGACCGACATGCGCACCCGTTGACCGAAAAGGAAGGGGATATAGTTTACACTATAAAAGAAGTAAGAACTGGAAAATTCGACAAGCGAACAAACGGCCCATTTCGTATCGTGTCCTTCACCCCAAACAATAATATTGTACTGGAAGACGAATTCGGTCGCAGAATAACCAAGCACAAGGACAAGGTCCTTCCGATGTATTGTTAAGACCATAATGTCAAGTCTAATCACATCCTTGTTTCCGTCTTTTTCAGAAAAGAAATCTTTCGACTCGAAATATAAAAAGGAGGTAGGATGTTGGAAATTCTAATAACCCTTACGTTGCTGACAGACTCTTTAGGCGCTGTTGACATCAACCAGGAAGAATATCGAGTCACCACCTTCACGAAGAATAATGGCCTCTACTACGAGTATACGGCAGACCTAAGGATCTCTACAGCCAACTGGAGAGAAGTTGTTTTTCTAAACACCCAAAAACAATCAGACCGATTGATCTACTTGAAGACCCACCTGCAAGATGTAAAAAACAACTGTTCTTCAACGGAAGATTGGTGCTTCCGACATATAGCCGAGGTTGGGGGGGAGAATGAATGGACAAAAGCCGAACAATTAAACTCCGAAATAATCATCGAGGTGGAGGAGTTAAGAAATATGCAAGAAAACGTCCCAGTTTCCGTTGCTAAACATATTAGGCGACGAAGGGCAGTACCTTGGCTAGGTTTTATAGGAAAAATCGCTGGTCCAGTTGCTGGAATGCTAACATATGACGATGGGGAAAGAATTGAAACAGACATCCAGGAATTGAATGCGGCGCAGAGTATCTATCCTATCTAGTCGGGAAACAAACGCATGTGATGAGAGCACAGATGGACCACCTTCATCAACAGCAACAATATCAAGAAAGTCAAATCCAAGAATTATACCATAATTTTGCCCAATTCAAGGAAAAGGAATCTCCACTTCACCATAGCGCCCGAAGTTCAGTCTTGAATGCCATAAAATCCGGTTTGGCCCAGTATTGCGACATCGGAAAAAGAATGCTGGAAGTTCTGCATCTGGCTCGGATAGGACAACTTCATCGCGCACTGATTTCATTGAAACAACTCCAGCCCATTCTAGCCGATATTCAAAGACATCGGCTCAACCTAGACTTTCCCTCAAAAGGTCCGATTTTTAGCATTGAGGAACTAATCCAGATATCTCACACCAAGAAGGCGATCATCTTAAAATCGCGATTGACATCCCATTGGTGGAAAAATCTATCTACTCTCTATATCATCTTCACCTAGTCCTCAGGTTTCAGCCATTTCTAAAAAACAAGACTGGAAATGCCTATATTAGCCCTGACTCTGATTACCTAGCAGTCGACAAACAACAACAAAATTATATGTTGATTCAACAATCCCACCTAGAATCCTGCAGAAAGACCAACAAGTGCTTCTTGTACCAAAAAGTTCCTGCCGTTCGAGAAGTATGGAGAAAAGCCACATGTGAAGCTCGGCTACTGTTGGAGCCCACAGAAGCTATTTTGAAAACTTGTAATATCAAAATCGATTTCAACGAGGACCCATATTGGCAAAGGCTAGAAACGTTATGTGGATGGATTTACTCGATCGAAGGTGAAAGTACCGTGAAGATAGAATGCGCAGAAAACCCGCCGGTGAAAATAAACATTACTGGAGCCGGAATATCACAAGTAGCAGTTGGATGCTACGCCAAGGCTGCAGACATTCTTCTCTATCCTGTCCCAGTCTCTAGAGGAACCACCAAATTATTATATGAGGCAGATGTCGACTTAGATTTGAAATCTCTTTCACCTATTTTGGAAAGCATGAGTCAAGGCATTAACGATTACCATCGATCAGATCCGAAAATTTCAGAGTTCGATGCCCTCCAACAAAACTCTAAGACCCTAGATGAACTGGAACAACAATTGGAAGGCCTTGCGCTGCAGCGAAGAGAGCTGAGTGGTTGGAGATTCTCCAATCTGGCTACATATGTGGGAAACGAAACCATCCTGGTGGGAATAATTATAATACTAACACTCTGGAAGCTTCATCCTAGGTGCTATTTCTTCAATGTCAAATCTGAGAACAATGATTTGGAATTAATCAAAAACAGCGGTCCAACTCCACTGAAGAGGCGACTATTCCTATCTCCAAAAAAGATCATCGTCCAGAAGAAGACTTCGTCAACCATGGAAGATTCAGCATACCAAGAGCCAGAGACGTCAGTCGTAACAAAAACACAAAAATCAAGCCCGAACCCAGAAACATTTGATTTGGTTTCGGAACCCTTGAAAAGGAAAATCCCGGTACGACAGTTACAGCCTGTTTAATTCTTCTAGAACAAGGTACGAGAAGTTATATTTAAGGAAGTTCTACCGTAAATCGAATAATAAAACAGATTTTGATAAAGCATGGTGTGCTGCTCGATATAGTTTCTGAAATTTTGTAGTAAATTTTTGAGACCTGTAATTCCGAGAAAAGGTTATGATTGATTTATTATTAATTTTTTTGTGTAATATTGATTCTTATGAGAATTCATTACTCTGTCACATATATTTTCGTACTAAAAATTAAATTTAACTTAACCTCAAAATGATGACCTCTGTTTCGACTAGCACCGTTATACGTAGAACCTACTTTAAGAAAGTAAGAAAAATAAAAAGTAATTTTCTTATGGACGAAATAATCTCTTCTGTAAATCTATTTTTGCTTAAACATCATATACATGTTTGTAAGATTATTTTTTTTATTATGAATATTTTATATAATATCTTGCATAATTTTAGAATTTAAATGGATTTATATATATATATATTGTATAAATCCATTACCTCTAGATCCATCGTAGGAATAGTGATATGCTGACGATGTTCGTGTTGTCAATACCGGTATCCATCAAGTAGGCCGAAAATAGTCCTAATTCGTTCCGTGATTGTCAAAATAAGGTTACTTTCAAGCAAATGTGAAATTGAAACATTACTGACTCTTATTCTTGAATTAAAAGTTTTGCTAGTTAATAAAAAAAAATTTGCTTAACTTAACAGTCAAGGGCAATAGAAAACTAACTTTTACATGAAGGAAATTACTCAATAAGAAGGAAAATTAGTAGTTAGTGATACTAACGTTTATTTTTATAGATCTAAGCAGTTACAATTACCTATTACAATTGTAAAAAAAAGGAAAAGTTTTCTTAAACATTTAAGTATAATACAGGGGGGGGGGGGTTACAATATTGGCAAACCACCCTAATCAGATAGGACGTAGCCACCTTGGATTACGACCCATTGCTCTCGAATAAGTTTTCCGTGGTCTTCCCCAGGAGTAGGCAGCGAACCAAGGAAATAATAGCTGCATTCTCCAATCTTAACTCGCCACCTTAAATTAAGTTTTCTTTATTGACCAATCATATAAAAAAAGAGGAATCTATATAAGGTTCAGATCCCAATTAATCGAAAATTTTTTTTTGATTTCTTTTATTTTCAGTAAAGAGTCGCGTATATTGAATTTAAGAACAGAAAAATGATCCGATATAGACGGGAATCCAATACGCCTGGAAAAACGTTTTAACCGTAATTGCCTGTTGTTGAAGTTATTTCTTTTATTATATCATTACTTAATTAGGATAAAGAAAAAATTCTCCACACAAACTTAACTATTCCAAATTTCTTTGAATAATAATAATTTAAGATCTATAATCAATGTCGCTTACGCCTGTCATTAGGCAACTATCCTTGTAACAATTAGTCGTTGTCTTATGATGATAATAGAAGGAAGCCCTAGGCATGATAAGGCAGAGTGACATCGGTGTTTTGCCACTGCGTGATATGTAGAGCACTTATCATAGTGCAGTCATTACCATGGTCTGTATTGTTACCAGGCGTAGAGATTGAAATTAGTGGAGAAGTGAAAGAATAGTTCAAATTCAAAATGATGTGATTACATGAGAAGTACACGTCAAATTAAAGTAATAATGAGCATTCTGTACTTTGCACTAATTCGCATTATACATTAGATAATAGAGGGAAGTTAAGTAACGCGCCGACTATGTTAGTATTTCACTCTGTATTGGCCAAACACTGGTCCCCGAGTCAATTTTGGCATTTGCGTGATTTAACATCTGAAACTACCAATAATCAAATAAATGAGTATAGATTTACTTTTTTACTCATAGTCATCAACGATTAGCAACAATTAATCGTTCAAATAAGCTGTCAATGAAAGTAATCGATCCTTGAGTAAAAGAGTGTATCATGCGTGAATCATAGTACGTGACCAAACCAAGTTAGCATGGATAGTTTATAAAATGACTGTTATGAGATTGCCATTTTGTCGCGGCGCGTGCTATTGTACCTTTTGACATGACCTTACCCTTATATTGTACCGATCTTGCCCTCACAATAGGAAGATTGTCTTTAAATACCAGCGACGAGCAAGCTCTGATTGTCAAAAGTTCTATAAGCAGAATATAGTGCGGATCGTGAGTAGATCCGTCGTTCGTCGTCAAGTTTTTAACTACGGTATAGCCAGTACTGGCTAAAAGGTTCTGAGCGCGTCTGTCGATATTTAGGCTACTATATATCCTACTGGATATATATGATTGATTGCTTGGCCGATCGTGGAGAACAGTTTTGGTTTAGAATCGAGAACATCCGATCATGGTTCAACGTATTATTCGTCGGCCTGGTTTGTTGTCGTGGGCTCCGTCTAAGAGGGGAGGTGTTGTGACGTTACAAAATTCATAGAAAATTTTGTAACTCACAAATTTTACAGTAATCGATTGATCAACTAAATAGATCGTTGTAAGCTAAATTTTTTTTTATCAAGCAACCACTCCACGAACGGCAAGCACAAATTCTTAAGACTTGTTAGTTTTAATTTATGATAATTCTTCCATGTTTGAACTGAGGGACAATTTCCTGAAGAAGAGTAGCCGAGACTTCCATTCTCGTCGTCAGCGATTGGTGAGACGCAATTTTCAGAATCTAGGGATCGTGTAGAATATATCACATATACAAATTCTGGTTAATGCCAAAACTGCTTTGGAAGGACTCAGGTGTATTGGTCGCTTTGTCAACATTAGAACCTCCAAGTTGTTGATAAGCTAAGTAAATAATCATCAATTTTAATCATTTCGACAATATTATTGAGGTCAAGAGGACCCTACCATAGGGAGAACAAGTTAAGGCTAGAAATCTTGAGTCTAGTTCCTTACTTTTATTAACTTCGTTGTTCTTGTGTTTTAAAAGAAGAAAAGTCCTATTTAATTAAGGGTGAGTTCGATTTGTTGTCAAGTCGCACACAAGGTCTATTTTGTTAAGGTGGACCAGTTGACGTCAAACGACAAGATTGTAGTAAGGAATTCCCAAGGAAGGAGGTTCAATTTCCATGAGGACTATTTTGAATTTAAAATAGTTACGAGCCAAAATCAGAGTCCAAAACGGTCAGCCAGTCAAGATTCTAGAGAAGCCAAGCAAGGAGCCAATCAGTGACGAGGAACAAGGGAGAGGCGTCGGCGAGAAAGAGAGAAATAGCTCTTCACTTCGTTCTAGCTGAGTGTATGGAAAAGATATCTGAGAACAATATTGTTAAAAATTATTGATAAAATACGCAAAAGTTATAGTCGAAATTACATGAGAAAGATTATAAACCATAACAATAGAGAGAAAGTTGATTAAATAGATATATAAAAAAAGTTTTATAATTTGAAAGACAAAATATTCTGCAAAATAAAAAGGTATGTTGAACTATTATCGGGATACGACGCTTAACCTCTTGGTCGAACTTGAATCCAAACTAAAAGTATTTAATTAACTAAATTATTAATATTAATCCATTAAGAATTGGTTGATTCAATTTCGATCAAACTCTAATCGGCTAGCAATCAGTTAATTGTTAGTCTGAAAAGAAAATTAAGGATCGTTAACATTGAGATATTTTATGTGTTCCGATTTTAAACGAATATTTTGTTGAATATTATTGAGATTATAAACCCCCTTTTGTTATTGACTAAAAATTCTTAAATGGAAACGTTCACGACGGTTAACTAGATCATTAAAATAAAAATGTTTGGCTAAATTTACGTAGAATGGAGTGGTTGCGAATCTTAGGTTAGGTCTACCGCGTGTGAGATATCAATACTTAGAGTTTTATACAACGAAAATAATTGAAATTCAGTTGAAATTAAAATAGAAACACCAGGAGAAAATTGTTAAAGTTAACGTATATTGAATAGAATTGTCGATGTGGTTTGAAATATCAGATAAATCATCAGAGAATGAATTCGCCGAATTGTAGGTTATGTTTACCACGTGTCATGAGATTATTCTGATTAATAAATATAACATTCGTTCATAATTAAAGTTCAAAACTTGAAATTCATTTATATGAGTCTAATTAATGAAACCTTTTAATTTTTGTTGTTGTTGTCAAGATAAAAGTTATAATTTTAAATTAGCAAATATTCATTCAGGCTCGAATATTAAATCGAATAATATACTTTGTTCCACATCGATATTTAAAATAAGAAAGTGGTTATTCAGGATTGATTATATGATCGGTAAAGATTTTCAGAAAATTATTGGTAATCAGTTGTGATCCAACGTCGACACTTGAAATTTTAAAATAATTATTTAAGTATAACTGCGGAGTCAATGGTTTAACTATTATCATCCGATTAAGTTATTAGGAGTTTAACGTTACTAATCAAGTTAGTTGGTAAATCGATTAATTATAAATTCTTCTGATTTCACCCTAAACAAATAAGAAATCACTGGTTTTGAAAAATAAAATTATTAAATAACGGATGAAATAAGGGGAACAAATTAATTGAGCTTTATATATAGAAAATAATTAAATAAGATTGTTAGAAGCATCCATGACCTCTTTAATTTGTCCCCGATTTCATTTACATCAGAAGTAATCTGTCAATTAATTGTTAGGAATCCTTGTTAAATAAACGACATTGTCGATATGTCAAACATCAAATTTCACGTGTTGTCCGAATTACAATAAAACTTTGGTTTATATTTTTTTTTGTATTAGGAATCTATCATAGACAGTATAAAATTTAAAGTGACGTATAAGATGTTTTGTTTCGATCGAGTATCAAGCTCAAAATTAATTTTTTTTTATAATTCAATTAAAAATTACTATTGAATTGTTTTGTTAAACTAACATTAATTGTTCTTATTTGACCAAAAAATTGAGATTTATTTCCCAAACACCCATCCCTGAATTGTTCCTCGCTAGCCAGGCTAAGTTCGATAATTATGGTTTGACGACTCGGACATAAATAAAATAAAACTCTGATTAGATTGTTAGGATAAGGTTGTCGTTAAGTTTATTGATGTATTCAGGTCGTTTTGTTGGTGAAGTCGGACAATTTTTTTTTGGTGAAGTCGTTAAGCGATTTCGAAAGAAGTCTGGCGCTCAATCCTTTGGTTAATTCGTTAAGCTTTGGTTTTGTTAAATTTAAAGTTTTAAATTTATTTATGAGATTTACTTATTGAATTGCGAGTCAAACAGTTGATAAATCCTCAATGTGGCTGGGGTAAACGATGTGTCAAAGCTTTACGTTTAGGAAAATTCAGTAAATTATTGCGATCGACTAGTTAGAGAATCTACTTTTAGTTAACATTAACTTTGTTATATTTTTTATAATTCCAAATATCACCAATAGATAAATATGAGACATCACAATCTGAATGTGCGATGTGTCCCACATTTAATAAGATATTTAGTGTTATAGTTCATATCAGTGATATGAATATAATTTATCTTATTTATTTGATCATATTAACTTTCCTGATGCTATATTATAATTCTCGCGTTGTTCTATCATATTACCATTAGAACTCTACTCTACCCGTAAAAGATAAAGTAGGACTCCAATGTATATTCACCAATAGATGTTTGTTATCGGAAGAAGGTCAGAATGCATAGTAGCCTTTGAAGCCATAAAGGAACACACTTAAGAAAAAATTTATGTTATTGGGATGTAACAGTCCTCCCTCCCCGAAAGTGTTCAACGTCACGATTGAACTTGAATTGAAATTATACACTTGTATACTCTTGTCGTTGTATGGTATGAATTTGAATATTAAATCTCGAATAATTAAATATGCTGTCATTCATTTTGTTTAGTAATACAATAGAATATTATTATCAGAGATATTGATATGTCTTAGAAAGTAAGAACGTTGCATAAGGCTAAACAGTCATATGGATATTTAATTTCAAGTGTTTAAGAGGTGTTGTGTATGCAAGTGATACGATATGGTATCAATCTTTCTGGAACGTTGATCTCTATCCTGCTGGAGTAAGTATGATTTCATCTTCTTTGGCACTTCCTTTGATTTGTAGCACATGCATTGGATTCCTTTTTGATTACGTCCCCTTCATTGTCTTTGCATCCCTATTTCATTATCAAGCTCATTAGTATACTATTATTTACCATGGATGAAAGTCGCGCCTCTTGTGGATCGTCCGAAGAGACGATTTCTTACGAAGTTTTTCGTCAACGTAAGTATGAACGTATTTTTAATATTATAAAATTTCATGTTGTTTTTAAATTTGTCTCTTCTATTTTAAGATGGAATTCCTCCTTGATGTCCTGTGTCCTTGCAGGACTTTATCTATAGGCTATCAATATCCATCATAATGTTCAAGTCGTGGATTTTTCCAAGAAAGTTCAGCAGGGCCAATTCGACGGCCTGGTCGTAAAAGTCTTCAGCAAGAAAAGGAGACTTTTCTGAGAAAACAGCGGAATTTGGAGTTGATGACTTTGCGAGAGGAGATCAGAAGTTCATCTGAAGAAATGGTGTCTCTTCTTGGGGGAGATAAGTATGTGTTTAGCTTTTCTGAGTTTAAGAAACCATTATTATACCGAATCATCAGTTTTAAAACAAATTTCCTCTTTGTATGTTTCAGTCATCCTGTGTCTTCACGGCGATGTCTGTGTGGTTCTTGCCCAAAAAGGGGACGGTCGGATGGTCAACAAGAGAGGGAGTCCTTTCAAAGTGGAGACTCTTTTTCGTCTTGCACGGAAGACATGTTGGATGTGTTGACATCAGGTAAAATTTTGACATCTTTTAAAGTTTATTGGCGTTTAATTGATTATAGTTTGTTATGATCTTATTTTCTTTTTAGTTGAATGCAAAAAAGAAATAGAAGGAGAGACTTCACAATTTCATCAGGTGTGGTTGGAGGAGACAATGGATGATGCCGCTCCAGGGTCTTCAAATTCTCCGGAAGATCCTTTGGCTGGAGTTTGAGAGTGTGTGTGAATGAGTGTGATTAAAATGTGAGAGCATGTGTGCAACGCTATTTAAGATTGTCATATGTTTGTGTGTATGTGTGGTAAGATCTTTGCCTTACGTGCCATTTTTACTTTTAAAATATAACATAAATATTTTTTACGACATTTTTCCTTTATGTCTTTTGTAAAAAAAAAATAGAAAAGAATAAAATAAAATAAATTTTTATAAAATTTTAATTTATCGTGTTGTTGATTTACTTGTATAAGAGAAATTATATTTAAAAAAATAAAATAAAATAAAAAATAAAAATGAAATATATAAATATTTAATATTTAAATTTTGGACGCTCACATGTACACGTATACATGGGTGTGTGCGAGCAAAATTTTTAGGGTTGTGAGCAACCTGTCGACCAGATAATTTAGCAGAAGTTAAAAAAAAATTTTTTAACAAAGGTAAAATTTTAAGTACCTAACTTTTTTTTTTGAATTTTTCCGTTATTTTTGATATCTTCTAAATTTGGTTGGTGGGACAACTTGACGGTCGACAAATTGATCAGAACACCGCTACTGTATTCGAAAAACATAACATAGTAAGAGTTTACTCGCATGAGTAGATAAGATGCGTCTTTATTCTTGACTGTGTTGTGTGGAAGTTGATGTGATGAGTAATATTCTTCTTAAAGAATATATATATAATATAAGAATGATCTAATATTTTTAAGCCATATTTGAATATATAGAATAATCCGTGATTAAATGCAATGTTTATAATAGTTTAAAATAAAATTTTGAAATTTGCTTGGCGTTGTCCTCCCTCCTTAAAATTTGTCGTCGTCCTCGATGACAGTTAGAATATTTGGTAGAAGAGGTATATCCATCATTACTAGGTATCTGTAAACATTTAAGATACCGTATACTTTGTTACATATTTTTAAAGTGAGAAAAAGGGACTAATGTAAGAATAAACGTAAAAGACAATAAATCATTAAATACTAATTAAATTGAAATAATGAGTGTGTTTTTGTTTAATTTGAAAAGAATTTGTAGAATTGATTGAACAAAATGCAAAAAAAAAAATAATAAAGAAATGTTTTGTTTAAATTTTTTTTTTATAATTTCTATGCATAATTGCAAAAAAAATTTTGAATGGAATTTTTAGTTCTAAAGATAAAATTTGAAAATAGGAATCATTTAAAACAAGCAAAATTACAAATTTTGAAATTTTTCATTCATAATTTTGTCAAACTAGGTCCACTTGTCTCAGCGCGAGTACCAGGAGATCAGAATCATAAGTAAGCAGGCCGGTTGGTCACTAGACGCGTGATACGGTTTCATTAGTATGCGTATGCACACAACTAATTAGGTTGCTTCTTTAATTAGATGCCCGTATTTGTGGTCGGCGGCATCCGTCCACGCCCTGTCTTGCCTTGATCGATGGGTCCAGCCAGTGCTGCCTTCGATCAATGAAGATGGTTTGCATTGACGGATGATATCACGCGATCTACTCTCCATTATAAGCTCCTGATACTCGGACTAAAGAAATTTGAATTCACATGGTCCCACACGGTGTGCCTGAACCAACTTTAAATAACAACTTTTTTTACTTCAAATTTTTTTCTTGCATTCAACTCAGGAGTGTAACAATAGTATGTAAAATAATTTTTAGCAAATTTTGTCTAGCCGTTTTTAAAAAAAATTATTTTTTGTGTTAAAAAAACAATTTTTGAAAAATTAAATGTTATAAATAAATGGTTTTTCGATAATTTGATTAATTTAATATTTTGTGTGGGTAAAATTATTTATAATATTCTTAATCAAAGGCAAAATAAAATTTAAATCCTTTTATATTTCTATTTTGTACATCATGTGATAAGAAAATTAACATTTTTGAAGCAAAAAGCTTCTAAAAAGAATTTTTTTGAAATTTACATATGTTGATTTAATTTAAGTTTAAATGAGGGAAAAAAGAGAAAAAATTTTGTATTCTTACATTTTTACGTCAGTTAAGGTCATGAGTTTTCTCAGAAAAAGAATAAAAACTGTTATTTTAAATTAATTTGCAATACTTCATTTTTTCATAAAATTATATCATTTTTAAGACAAATTATTTTAACCCTAGACAGTACAACTGGGGTAAAAAACTACCCCAGAAAAATTCAAATTACGTCAACGGTCCCCGCACAGGCTTCATGGGAAAAAAATTTTCTGCCAAATTTTTTTAAACTTTGCAGTTTTGTAGCTCATAATCTCCTGAACAAAAGATCCTAATAGCAAAACCTCCAAAACTAAATAGTTTTTTGGCTACACCATGTCAAGCCATAAAAAATGAGTCATAAATAATTAAGAATTTCGACGATTGCTTCAAGATCAAGACTCACTTAAGGCTCATGGCTTAAAGCTCAAGGATTATTTTTAGCTTAAGGCCCAATTATGGCTCAAAGATTGATTATGGCTCTGGCTTTATTATGCCCAAGACTCGATTTTCGATCAAGGATCAATTATGGCTCAAGGCTCAACTATGGCTCAAAGATTGATTATGGATTATGTATGGATTGAGGCTTACTGCTTGATTGGCTTCAGGCTTCATTAAGTCCAAAACTCGCTTTGGCTCAGGGATCAATTATGACTAAAGGCTTGAATATGGCTTAAAGATTGATTATGGCTTATAAATGGATTAAGGCTTAAGGCTTGATTGCCTTCAGGCCTGATTATGTCCAAAACTCGCTTTTTGGCTCAGGGATCAGTTACGGCTAAAGGCTTGAAAATGGATTAAAGATTGATCATGGCTTATTAATAGATTAGGGCTTAAGGCTTAATTGGCTTTAGGCTTGATAATGTCCAAAACTCGCTTTTTGCTCAGGGATCAATTATGGCTTAAGGCTTGAATATGTCTTAAAGATTGATTATGGCTTATAAATGGATTAAGGCTTAAGGTTTGAATAACTTCAGGCTTGATTATGTCCAAAACTCGCTTTTGGCTCAGGGGGTCAATTGCGTAAATTGTTTTTGATTTTGTTTTTGTCATTGTCTTTCACGTTCATTGTAGTCTTCAATTTTTTTCTCTAGACACATGAAAATATAATTTTGACAGCTCTTACGTTCACTTGCAAAAAACGTATTTTTGAAGTGAGGTTTGTCTTGAAATTGTGAGTGTTCGATAGAACCTGGAACGGGTTGCTTACGAAGATATCTCGATGCTGAACGGAAAATTACTTTGCCGAATATTATGGGTAAGAGTTATAGTTTTTCAGTGTATAATATAAAATTAATATAAATAATAAATAATTTTTGTATGAAGGTTAAAAAATATTATTAATATTATTACTCAGTAGAAATATACAGTTAAAGTAAACAAATCATTTCTCTGTAGAAATATAAAATGTTCAATCTTTTTAAATAATATTTCTAGCTAGATTTAATGTTTTAATTTGATTATCTTATAATTAATTAAATTCTCATTGTTGTTAATAAGTAATTAGACTTTCTATATTAATGGACTTCGGTAGGTCCTAATAGTCTAATAATATATGTAAATAAAAATTTATCCATAAGATATTTACTGATATCTGGCCAATTGAACAATAATAATTTTATATATTTTTTATTTTCATGGTTTAATTTACATTATAATAATAATTACTATATTATACATGATGAAAATGATGTTAAATTATATAATAAAGTCACGCTTAAGTTACAAATTTTTACACAAGTAGAAATCAGTTTACTTCTTACAAACATACGACAGTTTTTTTAATTTTGCAAATTTCTTTTTACAATTTCTATTCTTGTTGATGATTCTTCTTTTTTTCTTTTAACTTAAAAGTTTTTTCTCTTTTTCTTAATCTTCTAACATTTCTCAGGAAAGGATTTAAAAGACCATCATGGATCCAAAAAATTCCAAAACCTCATATATTCACTGGCTCAGATATGGATGATTTTTTAAATAAGTATTTTGCCCTGGCCGTTGTGCTCGCTGTTTAGCAATACAAAATTTATTACATTCAACGGCAGTTGTCGACTACAAAAACTGGCATTGGTAAGATCGATTTAATAAAAAAAAATTTCAGTTTTATTGCATTTCATTCCATGAAATTTTAATAATATTCCTGTTCTTATAATTAAAGGTTAAAACTTCTTCATTTCTTGTAAAAAGAAAAGCTATTTGCACATGAAGAACATTAATCGCTGGATAAAAATATAATCCATCAAGAGATTGATTTTGAGATGATTTTGTTAAATAACATTTTGTTTAAAAATAGATTATATGATCAAATTTTATTTATTTAATAAATTTGAATAAAATATTTTAAAAAAATTAACCGATAAATTTGCAGAAAGTGTTTCAACAAGTAAGAAGAGCTATTATTTGTCAAAATACAGTACCGACGGGAATTGTCAGTCCACCTATTTTTTAAGGTTTGAAAAACGTCTTTAAACGTACAAAGTATAATTATTAAAATTTTTCTGTGTTTATTTCCTTAAAGTAGATAAATTTTTGAGGAAAATAAGGCCTGAGTGAAGGTGATTTAGTCAATTTTTCATTAAAATATGTTAAAAAATGTGGAATTTTTAATGTTTTACAAAAATTGAAATTACTCTTGAAATAATAAAGGTTTTTTAAAGTTTCTATGCTTGTTTTAAAGGGAATTTACTGGAGAATAACATTGTTGTTTAAGCGTTAATGTGTAATTTTTTTTCTAGCATATGCAAGGCTCGGAAGTTGAACCAAAAAATTTATAAAATTTTGAAGACATTATTTTGACATAAAAATAATTTTTAAAATTCCAATATATATATTATATTGATTCCTTCCGAAAATTATTGACAATTATGGCCTTGGTATATTTTATATAGCTGTATTTGATATCAAGCTATAAACAATAATTTTTTTATATTTTTTGGTCCAACTTCCGAGCCTTGCATATCCTAGGAAAAAAATTGCACATTAATGCTTAAACAACAATGTTATTCTCCAGTAAATTCCCTTTAAAACAAGCATAGGAACTTCAAAAAAAATTAACAAAAAAAAACAACATCAATTGTTAAATAATTATTATTTGACAACAAATTTCACCTCAACCTAATATTTTATAAAAAGTGTACACTTGTATCATTCAAAATTTGTTTAAATTAATTAAAATAACATTTATATTCGATCTGAAAAGAAAAGCCATTTTTTTAGTTTAAGGTTGTGTCAATGGAGAGACTTAAACTAAAAATATGATTTGTTTGAGATATAAACGCTTCTGAAAAATTACAATTTTCTAACAATTATTTGCCTATTTGCATCCAAAAACACTGCAAAGTTTTCGAAAAATTAGCTTTTTACCGAATTTTGACGAAATTTGTTGAAAAAATGAGAAACAAAGAAAACTATAGAGACAATTTTTTTTTTATAGTTTTTGAAGAGGAACAACTTTTTTTTTAGAAATTTTTTTATATCTAGTGTATTTTTTGAAAAAAATGAAATTCTCGTTTAAAAAAATAAAAAATAATTTTTTTCTCTTTTATGAAAATCGGGCACAAGTTAAATTCTTATGGAAAATAATCTTTTCTATCACTACAATTTTCAAAAAAATGTTAACCAAAAAAACTTTGAGGTTTTTGAGTAACGCCATGAAAAAATTTTTTTAGCCAAACAAGAAAGTACCTGTCGTCTAAAATTATTTGAAAAACCACTTTTTGGAGATAAAATTGATTTTTAGTTCCGTCCTTGTTTAGCCTGCCTGAATTGATATAAATTTGGTCCACTTACTTTCAAGATTAGAAAAAAATTGTTAATGATTTTTATCAAATTTTTTAGAAAATACTTTAGTTCTTTTAGCTAATAGGTATTTTCCGTGAGTTAAAAAAACTTTTTATTACTTGAAATCACGGAACATCTATTTATTTTCAAAGTTGTAAAAAAATGTTTTAAGAATTCGTATCAAATTTTTCAAATATTTCTAGATAATGGGTACATTGTATGGGTCGAAAACTTTTTATTAAATAAAAATATCATGGGGCATTTCTCTGAATAAATCTATTTATTTGTAACGCTAGAACCTCACTATATGTTTTGTGCCTTCAGAAAATTTTGCGAATTTCAGACATTATTATTTGAATTTTTTAAAGATCAAGATTGGAAATAATTTTAAGAGATATAACCTTAGGAGTTTTCCAAAAGACAAAATTTAAAACATATGTCCGTGTGGGGTTCTAAGGTTTAAATTTAAAAAAATAAAAATTTTTTTCCTGGAAAATTTGTTTACAATTTTAAAAATAAAGAGATTTATTCAAGAGTATTCCCCATATTATTTTCATGGGATAAAAGAGTTTTCGTCTCGGTAAAAGAACTTATTGTTTAAAAAAAGAAGAGTAAATTTTGAAAACCTCGATATAAATTCTCAAACTTTTTTTAACCACTTTGAAAATAAGTAAATTCATTCAGAGGCATTACAAAATAATTTCAGGTACTTATTATAAATATTATAAATAATTTCAGGTAATTTCATGTTTCAGGTCGACCTGAACATGTATCTATTAATTGAATAAGCGGCACTGATTTCTAAAAAATTTGATCTAAGTACCCAAAAAAAAACGTTTTTACAATTTTTGGAAAGTTTTCTTAACTCAGAAACTCAGAACTCAGTTGTTCTTAACTAACAAGAGATACTTGTTAGTTGAAAGAACGAAACTAAGTTTTGAAAAATTTGAAAAAACACCTCAAGAATTTTTTTATCATTTTGAAAATTATTTGAATAAATAAAATAAATAAATAAATAAATGATGACCTGCGATATTTTCATGTTATAAAAAGTATTTTTGACGCACAAAAGATGTCGATTATTTAAAAAAAGCTAACCAAATTTATCAAAATTTAGGTCTGAAAATTTGTTTACAACTTTTTCTAAATTAATATTAAATTTATTGAGGAAGATGCCCTGTTATATTTTCAGGCGATGAAAAGTTTTTCAACTCTTAAACTTTACCTATGAGTTGAAAAAAAGAAAATAATTTTTAAAAAATGTGATTAAAATCGTAATTTTTAGTAGTTTCAGTCCATAAAAAAAATTTTTAACCCGAGAGAGGTAACCATTAATTGTATTGATGGCATCAACTTTTGAAAAATTTGACCAAATTCCTAAAAATAATTTTTACCATGTAATATTTTTTGCTAAATAATCTCTTGCTGGATTATATCTTCTTTCAAGCGATTGATGTCGTCTAAGGTCAAATAGCTTTCCAAAATAGAAAAATATCGGGCAAGTACGTGTTACACTCATACTAAGTCGAAGGGTTCCGTACCGCTCTAATTTTTTTCAATTATATGAGTCAGAGATTATTTGAATAATAATTTAAATAATGATAAATAAAAATAATTTTTTTTATTTTTAAAGAAATTTAAGTATAAACTTAATGATTTTTATAAGATTAAAAATTTCCAGTTAAATAGACTAAGCTTTTTTATATAATTTTAAATTTTAAAGCCAAAAAAATTTTTTTTATTTTTTAACTTTTAAAGTAATTTAAACATAAACATAAACATTTTTTACAAAAAAATAATCTGAAACTATAAAATATTGTAGCTGTTTAGAAGAAAAAAATTTTTTTTTGGTAAAATTTCAGTTTTTTGGAAAAAATGTTATGATAATAAATTTAAACCACAATTTTTATGGTTTTATAAAAAATTCTGCATAAAATTACACATTTTTAACCAATTCCCAACATTTCAGGATAAATACGATGAGCTCTAGCATAGGGGTTTTTTGTCATTTTTCAACTTTTCCTTAATAACTTTTGAAAATTAAGTCCAGCAACGTTCGCTATATTTTTCCTGTAATCTACACGTAAAAATACCTAGATATACCAAATTTCAAACCTCTAGGTCAAATGGTTTGGAAGATAAGGGGGGGGGACACGTTTTTTTTTTAAAAAAAAAGTTTTTCCTTGACAACGCTATGACCATCACCTCCAATCATGTTCTCTATATTTTTTCTGAACTCTACTCGCGAAAATACATATATGTACCAAATTTCAATACTCTAGGTCAAATAGTTTAGGAGATAAGGGGGGGGGGGGTAAATAGGCATTTTAATGCATTTTTTGAAAAAAATCTTGTTATTTCCTTGACAACGCTATGAACATCACGTTCAATCATGTTCGCTATATTTTTCCTGTAATCTACACGTGAAACTACATAAGTGTACCAAATTTGAACTCTCTCTCTCAACTAGTTTGGCCGCTAGGGGGGGGGGGGGGGGGGTAATGGTTTTGGGCGACGGACAAACGAGTGAAAATATAAGGGTTCCGTTTGGACACTTTGTGTACGGAACCCTAAAAATGAAGAGGAATCAGCAATTGTCATAATTTTAATTTACTATAATTAATATTTCGTATAATTTTCATTCTACTGTTTATCCATTAGCTCTAATTTTCCTAATTAAATGATAAAAATTAATAAATAAATCCTAATTAACCCAAAGGTGCTGGCATCTGAATATTTCTTGTCGATTTTAGTTATACAATATGAATATATGATTGGATGAAAGGAAATTTTTTCAACAATCTGTAAGAATAAATTTGAATTACTTATTAAAACAATTTGCTCAAATTTATTCTTATAGTTTGTTAAAAAAAAATATTGGATATTCATTCAATTCATTAATGGATAAAAGGAAATTTTTTCAACAATCTGAAATATTCAGATGCCAGCACCTTTGGGTTAAATTCATTTAAAATCATGTAAAAAAACATTCTTTTTCGAGGTTAAATTAGCTTCAAGCCGACCACCGTGTCTCTTTTTTAAACGAAAGTTTCTTAATAACAATTGATACTTAAAAAAAAATGCAAGCTAATTTGTTTTAGCTTCTAATTTATATCATGTTATCCTAATTATTATAATTCTAAAATAATTCTCGATTACATTTGGTTTACGTATGTAAAAAACTGAATTTTGCCTTTTTTGATGGTTCAGAGGCCCTGAACCACGGGTTAAAATTAAAATTAATTATTTTTACTCGCAGTATTTTTATTTGACGTAAAATTAAACGATCAAACGAACTTACCTGTTTGTAAAGTTCGATCGTAATTATACGAGGGGCTCGCCCGAAAAGATTACATATGTAGTACCATAATTTCAACCTATTGTCACGATTTTAGAGCTTTTAAATTTTTTGAATTTGGTGGATGAGTGCCAGTGGTGCCATGTCTCGGTCAATCCTTCATATCGTTTAAAGTGTATTATACAAATTTGTTGTCATGGCTTGGGGGAAAAAGGTGATTGGAAAATTTTAATTCACCTTTGGGTTATTTTGTTAAAATAAATTCAATTTTTGTTTTGACTAATTCCTTGAGTGGGTCTGTAATCTTTTCGGGCGAGCCCCTCGTATAATTACGATCGAACTTCACAAACAGGTAAGTTCTTTTGATCGTTTAATTATACTTCGAGTCTCGCCCTCAAGATTACATATGTAGATTTTTAGAGTTTAATGACAAACAAATTGTTGATTCCGCTTTGTTAAAAAAAAAAACTTTTATCTGAAAGTTTTTTATTATTTTAAACACTTTTTATCAAACATACAAAGCAATTATTTCTTTTTATATAACTTTTATTTATGAATCAAGTAGAACTGAAGCTGCAAAACTTTCTTGAGTCTGATTTGAAATTGGCCTCTTATAAAATTTTGCGAAGACCTGTGATCCCTGTGACTATCCTGCTGTCTTTTTTATGACCTCTATACTTATGCCTTTACTTTTAGCCTTTGAAACTGAAGCGTGTCTTGTGCTATAAGCTGTGTAAGCTTTATCTATTCCACAATCTAATAGCACCGATTTAATCCATTTACTCAACGTTTGGGAGGACACTGCCTTGTGAGGTTTTTGAAAAGATATGAATAACTTCTTTTCCTGACCTCTAATTGCTTTTGTTTCATTGATATATTTTAACAGAGTTTGAGCTACGCACAATTCCGGTTTTTTTAAAGAAAGGTAGATCCAGTAGAGGTTGGAATGCACCAGGTCTTGACGTTTTAATATTATCAGGTATTTCAATTTTAATACCAGATTTTGAAACGGAGATATTATTCAGCAAAATTAACGAAAATGTCTAAACTCTGTGGGCCGTAGCAAGTGCTAATAGTATAATTGTTTTCTTTGTTAACTCGTGTAATGTTAGTGAATTTAATGGAAAATATTCACCCATCTTTTTTAATACCGACTCCACATCCCAAGTTGTATCATACTTTGGTTTACTCGGTCTCAATTTAAATACTCCCTTCAAGAATCTCGATAAATAGATATTATGAGTTGAATCTTCTGAAGATATTAACGAAATTGCTGCTCTAGCTGACTTAATTGTACCATAGGCGGCACCGTGATTGAATTTGTAAGTTAGAAAATCTAAGACCATTTAACAGTTGGTCACAAACGGATCGTGGTTTCTGGCTTGTGTAAAGTTACACCATTCCTTTGAAGCACAATTATATTGATTAATAGTTGCTTGGGCCAATGAAGCAGTTAAAACATTTATGGATGAGTCTGGAAGTCTTCTTTTTGAAAACGCGAGCCTTATAACCTGGCTGCAGCCAGGGTAAGTTTCATGGCTAGAGGATGATGATAATCCCTGAAAGGTGAAATGAGCAACTTTTTATTTGGCTTAAAAAAGAGAGGTTTTCCAACCAAAATATTTTGAAATAGAGGAAACCACGTTTGAGCAGTCGACCATGGTACCACCACAATTCCAGATGCTTTGTCCCTAATTATTTTTTGAATGACTCTAGAAATCACCGCAAATGGTGGAAAGGCATAAAAATTTTTATTTCGCTAATTAATAGTAAATGCATCGATAGTTAAAGCATCAGGGTCCCGCTCCCAAGCACAATATGTCTCGCATTTTGTATTTGCTCTTGAGGCAAACAGATCTATATTTGGAATACCGAAATGAGATGAGATTTTTTGGAACGCATAATCTGCGAGTGCCCACTCTGTGTCTATGTTCTGTAATCTTGACTGTGCATCAGCTTCTTTATTCTCTCTGAATGGTATATATTCAGCGTGAATCCAAAGTCTGCGTTCTTCGCACCAATTCCAAATATTACATGCGAGATCGTGTAGGTGCGGAAATTGTGTGCCGCCCATCTTATTAATATATGCTTTGGCCGTCGAGTTATCAACTCTGAGAAGTATTTCACAATTTCGTAAATTTGAAGCAAAGCACTTGAGTCCAATAAATGCCGCCATAAGTTCAAGAGAATTTATATGTAATGATTGCTCATCTTGTTTCTACAAGCCATAAGCTCTTTTGCCGTTGCAAAAAATTCCCCATCCAGTCAGTGAGGCATCGGAAAATATTTCTATTTGATACTTAGAAGTTCTGATTTGTCGAAAAGATTTTGGTAATTGGGCTTGCCACCACTGTAAATCTGCCAATATATACTCAGGGAGATAAATAATTGTATCAAAATTATCGTTACCTTGAAGCAAAGCTTCTGACTTGGTTCTTTCTAATGTTTTACAATGAAGAGGTCCATATTCGACTGCAGGACATGCAGCTACTAAAGAACCTATCAATTGAGCAAAATCTCGAACTGAGCAAGTCCGTTTATTGATAAGTGAAATTATTCGATTTAAGATCATCCCTCTTTTTGAAGGAGTTAATTCTAAAGAAAACTGGTTTTAATCAATTATGAATCCTAGATATTTACATCCCGAGTTTGGAATCAAGTTACTTTTTTCTACGTTAATGATAAACCCTAAAAAAGAAAGAAGTTTTCTTGTAACCTGCAAATTCCTCAGACATGATTCAAATTATTCCCAAAACAAAGAATATCGTCTAGATAAATTGTTGAAAGGTACTTTTTTGATCTTAAATAATTCACTGCTGGTTTCGTGATTTTTGTGAAAACATATGGACTTGTACAAAGACCAAATGGGAGGCAAGTAAATTCAAATAACTGTTCATTAAAAATAAAACGTAAGTATTTTCTATGATCGTTATGAATAGGGATTAAAATATACGCGTCTTTTAAATCAATTGAGCCCAATTGTGCATTTTCGCAAAGTAATTTACATACCGAACGAATATCCTCCATCTTGAAATGTACTGGCTCTAGAAATTTATTTAAATCCTTCAAATTGAAGATAAATCTATTAGAACCGTCAGGTTTTGGTATCAAAAAGAAAGAGGAAATGAATTGATCTCTCACTGGTTGACAAGGTTCAATAGCACTTATGTCAAGAAGTCTATTTATCTCCTTATGAATTAATATTGATTCCGATTCAGAATAATTGTGCTTAGAAGGGAAAACTTCCTGATGAATTTCTGATACGAAAGGTAATTTATAACCTGATATACACTGGAGAACAAAGCTATCTGATGTTATAGTGGCCCACTGTGCCCTGAAATATTTAAGACGCCCTGCAATTGGAATTACCTCTGTCGGATCCGCTACTTCTGAAATTGAGATCTCTGACGAAATTGTTGATAGCCTTGCTTCTGGGATTGTCTCTGATGTTGATAAATCGGAGCTGATGTTTGAGTTGCGAACTTCCTCTGATTGTAATAGCGGTTGTTGTTGTTGTTGTTGCCCGCCTGAGATGACCTTGGGGGTACAGACAGGCTCTTCGAGTTTAAATTATTATTGCCTGCCACAGATTTCTTGATAAACGGTTGAGTTTTGAGTTCTTGACCAACTTTATTAACAGTCTTAGCTTCTTTAATTTTTTCTCCAAGCTTCTCACCAAATAAATATTTATCGGTCTCAATTTTTTCCAATACGGATGCCACCGATTTATCAATACTTGGAATAATATAAGCTTTTCTTGATACGGTTTGGCTTCTATGTATCTCAGTTAAAAGTTGAGACGTTTCCCACAAATGTTCTAACAATTTCTTAGAGTCCACCTCCTTTTTTCCAACAATAGTGGTTCAATAACTAAACTTAACGCTGATAATGCAGAGCCTGCTAGATTTTGTGTGATAGCAAAATACTTATCGCGTTTTAGTGCACTATCTTTTAAGGAAGCTGCTATTTCCGGATTGAGCACAGGAGCCACTAAAAGACAATTTCCTCCACGAGGATATTTTTTCAATAGAGCATCTTTAGTCTCTTTTCGTTGGCCCGTGTTTAACCAGTTCATCCACGAGATGAGATTTATAACCTCTTCTTCTAAAACAACTGTGCTTGGTTCCGTCAAATTATTTTCTGCATTTGATATTAACGCCACAGGTGGAATCTCTGACACTTGCTGAGTGGTCTCTGTTAAAATAAATATGTAACAATTTATTTCAATTGTTTATTTACATTTAAGAGTATAGTAATTACTTGATTTTTCAACCCTGTCTCACCTCTTGTGTAAGCACAGCCGTTTAAATAGATCAGTACTCTTAGAAGGAAGTTTTAACCTGAATTTTTAACTCACCTTTTATTCCTGACAAATCTAATGGTTGTGGAATGTTTGCCATCTTCTGTATCCTGTAATTTATTGGACTGACGCTTTAACTGTTTTTCCAACTTTCTCATTTTCTTCCATATCTTTTCATTCTCTCTATCGTGAGAGGCTGATTTTCTCTTATGTTTAGACATAATATTACAAGAGATTTTTTATTTTATTGATAAATAAATCAAATTAATCACTCGAAAATAAGCTCTTACATGTGACGCATTTGGCACGAAAAAACGTTATGAAGGATTGACCGAGAGATGGCACCACTGGCACTCATCCACCAAATTCAAAAAATTTAAAAGCTCTTAAATCGTGACAGTAGGTTGAAATTATGGTACTACATATGTAATCTTGAGGGCGAGACTCTAAGTATAATGAAAGGTTTGAGGGGATGAGACTACACAAAAAAATTTTTTTTTGGGACACTATAATAAATAGACATCTCTATTATTTTTTGTATATCTAATTTATTAGTTGAATTAATTTTCGTTTTAATCTAATCTAATTTCTATTATCACAATTCCTAATTAAAAGAATTTGTAAGTCACTGAATTCCTATTGATCAGAATTCTTCTTTTTACAGAATTTCTTTTCAACCGACCTCTAAGATAAAAGAAAAAAAAATTAACCGAATTTTAAATTAGCAAAATTTTCTTTTGACATAATTCTATGCAAGTCAAATTGTCAAAAGACAGAATGTCCAGTTTATCAAATCTTCATTTGTCCGAATATGTAGTTATACGAATTAGCATTTGACAGAATTCTTAAAACATAGAATTTCCATTTCTCCAAAATTGCACAAACAGCCGGCAAACATATTTGTCGCTAATTTTAAAATTGACCAATCACAATTTTCTTGATCATTTCTGATTGATCAATTTTAAAATTCGCGCCAAATCTTTCGGACAGATGTTTGTGCATTTCGGACAAATGGGAATTCTGTATTTTACAAATTCTATCATGAATCAATTAGTGCAATTAAAAATTCGGACAAACGAAGATTTTATAAACTGGACATTCAATCATTTGAAAATTTCACTTACTGTCAAATAAGAATTCTGCTAAATTAAAATTCGATTATTTTCTTTTTCTTTTACCTAAAAAATCGGTTAAAAAGAAATTCTGTAAAATAAGATTTCTGTTCAATATGAATTCAGTGACATACAAATTCTGGTAATTAATAAATTGTGAAAATTAAAATTAGATTAGAATTAATCTTAGTAAATAAAAAATTATTTCAACCAATAAATTAGAAAAATAAAGAAGATGTCTATTTATGCTAAAAAAATTTCTGTAAAATAACATTTCTTAAAAAAAAACAAAGAGTTTTTAACCCAAAAAAGGTACCTACTATTAACAGCTTTGAAAATAAATAGATGTTCCGTAATTTCAAATAATAAAAAGTTTTTTTAACTCACGGAAAATACCTATTAGCTAAAAGAACAAAAGTATTTTCTAAAAAATTTGATAAAAATCATTAACAATTTTTTTCCAATCTTGAAAGTAAGTGGACCAAATTTATTTCAATTCAGGCAGGCTAGACAAGGACGGAACTAAAAATCAATTTTATCTCCAAAAAGTGGTTTTTCAAATAATTTTAGACGACAGCACAGTGGTCTGAAACTGGAATTTACTGTTCAAAATCGACTACAGGTCACAAATCTTAACCGATTTCAAAAGTTTTTTTTTTGAAATGATTAGCGATAAATTCTTAAAAAAATGGTCTTTTCCGATTTTTAAATTAATTATTTATAACATTTATAAATAAAAAATATGAGAAGAAATCATAATTTTTGTAAAAATAGTTGCGTTTAAAAATTAAAAATAATAATAGCACAGACACATATTAACCATCAAAATCATATTTAGCAATCGATTAAGGTATAAACAATTGTAAAAATGGATAAAATAATTGTTATAAGCAATTTACTTAACTATTTAACTTCCGAGTAAAATTGTCAACTTTTTTATAAAGTAAGTTTCTTCGACAAAAATGACAGTAAAAGGGTCTTCTGGTATCGCTGAATAAGAATTTTATGTCAATTTGACAGTCGACAGCTGGCAAAAAAACTGCGAACATTTTAAAGAAAAAAATATTAATTTTTATAGTTAGATAAATTTTAATTTGCAATTATAGTAATAATTAAGAAAATTGTTACATTTATAAGTGTTATTAATAATTAATTTAAAAATCGAGAAAGACCATTTTTTTAAGAATTTATCGCTGATCATTTTAAAAAAAAACTTTTATAATCAGTTAACATTTGTGACCTGTAGTCGATTTTGAACAGTAAATTCCAGTTTCAGACCACTGGACAGTTACTTTCTTGTTTGGGTAAAAAAATTTTTTCATGGAGTTATTAAGATTTTAATTTTTAAAGTCGAAACTCTTGTTTTTTATTTCAAATTTGAAAAAAAACCTTATAAGTGTAATAACTTTTTAAATAATAGGGATATTTTCTTAAAAAATTTTAAATTGCAGTTGGGCCTTTTCACGTCAGAAATATCAGAGTTGTCAAAGGGTTCATCAATTTTTTTTGAAACTTCGTGGTATTATACTGCTATATGAGAAACTTTTTCCCTCCAAATGATTTTTAAAAAAATTCAAAATTTTAGAAGATACGCTATTTTGAATATCAACATTAATTTAACAAAATTGTTAATATCTCAAAATATTATAAAGATATTTTGATGAAACTTACACATGTTTTAGTTAAAAATATGTACTTTTAAATGAAAATAAAGTCAATGAAAAAAAAAAATCTTCATGTAAAAAAATTAAAAAACCAGTTTTAATTCAATTTTTTATTTACTTACTCCTCTCTGACAGAAATTTTATTAATATTTTTAAATTCCTTATGAATTTACCTTGAATTTAAAAAAAAAATTGATAGAGACTTTATTAGCTCCCGAGATATTAGACTTATTGTACAATTTTTTCATGTAAAAAAAATTAAAAAACAATTTTTAACTGAATTTTTTATTTACTTACTCCTCTCTGGCCGAAATTTTATTAATATTTTTAAATTCCTTATGAATTTACCTTTAATTTAAAAAAAAACTGATGGAGACTTTATTAGGTCCCGAGATATTAGACTTTATGTACAATTTTCTCATGTAATAAAATTAAAAAACAATTTTTAATTCAATTTTTTATTCACTTCCTCTTCTCTGACAGAAATTTTATTAATATTTTTAAATTCCTTATGAATTTACCTTTAATTTAAAAAAAAAAGTTGATGGAGACTTTATTAGGTCCCGAGATATTAGACTTTTTGTACTACCGCGCGTGGTTGCGACAGCAAAACGCGGCGTGGCGTACTGCATTGCTAAGCTTCCACGCTGTCGCGTCGCATTGCCACGGCCGCTGCAACTACGCGCGGTTGTACAAAAAGTCTAATATCTCGGGACCTAAGGAATTTAAAAATATTAATAAAATTTCTGTCAGAGAAGAGGAAGTGAATAAAAAATTGAATTAAAAATTTTTTTTAAAATTTTTTTACATGAGAAAATTGTACAAAAAGTCTAATATCTCGGGACCTAATAAAGTCTCCATCAATTTTTTTTTTTAATTAAAGATAAATTCATAAGGAATTTAAAAATATTAATAAAATTTCTGTCAGAGAGGAGTAAGTAAATAAAAAATTGAATTAAAAATGTTTTTTTAATTTTTTTACATGAAAATTTTTTTTTTTTCATTGACTTTATTTTCATTTAAAAGTACATATTTTTATCTAAAACATGTGTAAGTTTCATCAAAATATCTTTATAATATTTTGAGATATTAACAATTTTGTTAAATTAATGTTGATATTCAAAATAGCGTATCTTCTAAAATTTTGAATTTTTTTAAAAATCATTTGGAGGGAAAAAGTTTCTCATATAGCAGTATAACACCACGGTGTTTCAAGAAAATCGATGAACCCTTTGACAACTCTGATATTTCTGACGTGAAACGGCCCAGTTACTCAAAAACCCCAAAGTTTTTTTGGTTAACATTTTTTTGAAAATTGTAGTGATAGTAAAGATTATTTTTCATAAGAATTTAACTTGTGTCCGATTTTCATAAAAAAGAAAAAAATTATTTTTTTTTTTTTTAAAGGAGGATTTCATTTTTTTCAAAAAATACACAAGATATAAAAAAATTTCCAAAATGAAACTTGTTCCTCTTCAAAAACTATAAAAAAAATTGTTCTCGATAGTTTTCTCTACTTCTCATTTTTTCAACAAATTTCGTCAAAATTCGGTAAAAAGCTAATTTTTAGAAAACTTTGCAGTGTTTTTGGATGCAAATAGGCAAATAATTGTTAGAAAATTGTAATTTTTCAGAAGCATTTATATCTCAAACATATCATATTTTTAGTTTAAGTCTCTCCATTGACACAACCTTAAACTAAAAAAATGGCTTTTCTTTTCAGATCGAATATAAATGTTATTTTAATTAATTTAAACAAATTTTGAAAGATACAAGTGTACACTTTTTATAAGATATTAGGTTGAGCTAAAATTTGTTGTCAAATAACAATTATTTAACAATTGATGTTGTTTTTTTTTTGTTAAGTCTAGATAAAATCTCATCCTATTTTGACAAATAATAGCTCTTCTTACTTGTTGAAACACTTTCTGCAAATTTATCGGTTAATTTTTTTAAAATATTTTATTCAAATTTATTAAATAAATAAAATTTGATCATATAATCTATTTTTAAACAAAATGTTATTTAACAAAATCCACCAAATAAAATTATAAATAATGTTTTAAAGAAAAAAATTAGCTATTATTTGTCAAGATTGGGTCAAAATGACATATTTTCAATATATTCAAAGAAAACACATAAAATGTTAAATAATAATTATTATTTGACATCAAATTTTGACCCAACATAGTCTTTTCTAAGAAATGTGAAACTTGATATTTCAAAATTTGGTGAAATTAACTTTAATAATATTTTTATTCAGCTAAAAAACTACTTCTTAATTTGAATTTTCTAATGAAAAAAGTTTAAAAATACATAAAAACTTCATTTAAACTAAAAAGTTATATGTTTGAGGTATAAATGATTCTGATAAATTATACGTTTTCTAACAATTATTTGCTTATTTGCATCCAAAAACACTGCAAAGTTTTCTAAAAATTTTTTTTTTTACCAAATTTTGACGAAATTTGTTGAAAAAACGAGAAAAAGAGAAAAATACCCAGAAAAACTTTTTTAATTTTTGTGAAGAGGAACAACTTTTATTTGGGAAATTTTTTGATATCTAGTGCATTCTTTTGAGAAAAATGAAAATTTCCTTTAAAAAATCAAAATATAATTTTTATCTCTTTTATAAAAATCGGGCACAAGTTAAATTATTATGAAAATTAATTTTCACAATTACGACGATTTCAAAAAAAAATTTCAACTTTAAAAAACAATTTTGTAAAGATAAAACTAATTTTCAGTTCCGACCATGCCTAGCTTGTCTGAATTAAAATGAATTTGGTCAGTAGATTTATTAAGGAGAATCCCTTGTATTATCTTTCTGTAATAAGAAGAGTTTTTAACCCAAAATGGTACCTACTATTTGGAAATACAAAAGTAATTTCTGTAAAATGTCATCAAATTCCTGAAAATAAATTTTAGCAAGTAACATTTTTCTCAACAATCTCTTGATGGATTATATTTTTATCCAGCGATTAATGTTCTTCAAGTGCAAATAGCTTTTCTAGTTACAAGAAATGAAGAAGTTTTAACCTTTAATTATAAGAACAGGAATATTATTAAAATTTTATGGAATGAAATGCAATAAAACTAAAATTTTTTTTTATTAAATCGATCTTACCAATGCCAGTTTTTGTAGTTGACAACTGCCGTTGAATGTAATAAATTTTGTATTGCTAAACAGCGAGCACAACGGCCAGGGCAAAATACTTATTTAAAAAACCATCCATATCTGAGCCAGTGAATATATGAGGTTTTGGAATTTTTTGGATCCATGATGGTCTTTTAAATCCTTTCCTGAGAAATGTTAGAAGATTAAGAAAAAGAGAAAAAACTTTCAAGTTAAAAGAAAAAAAAGAAGAATCATCAACAAGAATAGAAATTGTAAAAAGAAATTTGCAAAATTAAAAAAACTGTCGTATGTTTGTAAGAAGTAAACTGATTTTTACTTGTGTAAAAATTTGTAACTTAAGCGTGACTTTATTATATAATTTAACATCATTTTCATCATGTATAATATAGTAATTATTATTATAATGTAAATTAAACCATGAAAATAAAAAATATATAAAATTATTATTGTTCAATTGGCCAGATATCAGTAAATATCTTATGGATAAATTTTTATTTACATATATTATTAGACTATTAGGACCTATCAAAGTAAGTGATGTTACATCCCGAGCGAAAGGCGTGGTTAGATATTAATTAAAAACAAGTTACCTTAATTTAAAACTAATAACTGGAGGAATGGTAGGCTGATTAAGTCAAGTTGGTAAAGCTTGACCATTTATTTTTATGTGAGTCCGTTGTTCTCTATCGCTCCTATGGGGGGCGTCTTTGTCAATTGTTAAATGAATTAAATGTTCATAAAAGATAATTAAGGAATACTAAACTTTAAAAGGGTTTGAATAAATAACAAAGATTTTATTGAAAGATTCGGTTTAATGTAAGTTTCTTTTGAATAAAATAGTAATTGAATGAATTGAGAGCATTACAATAAGGTTTGATAATTTTTGTCTTTTGTGACTTGAACTGTTTCTAGATTGTAAAACTGAAAATTACTTACATACTACCTTTTCTTGAAAAGAAAAGGGCGAATTTCAATGGTTGAGATGAGACGGATGAATGTCGTTGACAAAACCCGCTTATCGGTAGTTGACACAGTGTTGCTTTTTGCAACTCGGAGTTCCAAACGGTTGTGACTTCGCACACACTGATTTAGTTTATGTTTCCCGAATGTAAAACCGTCACGCTCACAATCGTTTTACAGAAACGCACTAATACGACGGTAAACAGTCAAGCTTCTAATATCAACTCACGACAAGCGACGAGTATTACGATGATCGAAGGAGGCCGAAGACCGAAGGGTCACTCGATGTGAACAAGGAACTTCTTGCACCGAACGTTGACAAGAAGAAAACTGAATTACAACAACTGGGGTTGCACGGTTACTGTTCCGAGATGTCGTTCGATATGAGCCGAGAAGACTTGCACAGAGTATTTGACGACCCCCTGCTGGAAGATTTTTGCTTTTATAGTGGCAAATCCTCTCGGGTCGTGTGCAAAAGCCACCTCCGGTCCCCGCACGACCCTAGGTTGGTACAAGGAAAAAGCTAGATTCCATGGAATAATGAACACCTGCATCTGTCGTGAGTCTACTTGGTCGGCAGACCATCAAGCTGGATAGAATGATATTATTTGATTGGTGCCTGATGCCAGACCTCCAGGAATCACACTTAGTCCCAACCAATGATAATACAGCTATGCATGATAGATTGATGTAGGCGTGAACTGTATCATGTGGAATAGCTCTAGTTACTAAGAGAACAAGGAGTCAACCCTTGATTTCTTAGAACATCATCGAGTAACTCTATACCACTCAATAACAGATTTATTGAAATCATATCCATCATGCAGCTGCAAGATCTTTCGTAGAATTCAGAATTCTTACTATCAATTCGAGCTTCGCCTCTGCAAACGCATGAAACAAGACACCTTCAGAGGAAACCAGTCCTTATATGGTTATGTAAAAATTATAGTGTGAAAGAATGACGTAGCTCTTTTAACATGACAATTTTATAACTGAAATTACTATTTCCTCTAAAAGTGTTTGTTTAAAATACAATATAAGTTTAGGCAGTCGCCATTCGATAAAGCACGTAGACGAACTACAATAGATGCACAATTAAGTCCTCCATCGTATTATGAAGCTTTAAGAGTATCGTTTCATTCTATTGTAAATATAGTTTGTGTGAATGATTTATCATTAGTTGAGAAGGCATACGAGCTTGCAATCCTACTTGGTGCTAAGCGCAGCGATGAGCATACTAGTGACTCATCAGCTTGTGAATGCAAGTCCGTATCTCTACTCTTATTCTTAATATTGTTCATTTTATAATTTACGGATACATAATACTTGATGCAGTTCGGAACGATGGAAAAAATAATCGTAACAAAACATCCCGGCTTCATAGGAAAGGCATGAGAGCTTGTAAAAAGAGAGTTAATTTAAGATTTTTTTAATTCAACACGGGCAGTGATGAGTATTTATATGACTCATCAGTGCACTTTGGGAAGCTCGCATCTTTTTCCATTTAATCAATAATAACTGCATAAATTTATATATCAGTCCTATTAATATGGTTTTCAGACAGTTCGTATATCATCAATACTAATTCATCAATGAAAATGGAACCTCATAGTACACACCTTTGATTAAAGATTGTAAAACAATATACTTTGAACTTCCATACTCATTGTATCTTAGAATATAATAAAAGATGTCATATGGTTTTAATTCTGATACGCCAAGAGCGTTGCAACCTTCTTTCAGTCGAGTTGGTTAAAGAGAATTGATAATTTCTAAGAGTCGATGGATTTATTCATAAAATACTTTAAGAGAGAAAACTACCATGGTAATAATCCCAGGAATCTCAATGTGCGATGTGTCCCACATTTAATAAGATATTCAGTGTTATAGTTCATACCAGTGATAGGAAATGCAGATGCACGCGCATGTAACCCGAGACGCTCGCTCGCCTATCTCGCGTAAGGCATCATGAGCTCGAGTGACTCATAGACCCGATCCCGCAACCACTGATATTATTTAAACACACTACTTCAGATTTACTAATAATCCTATTAAATGTTATCATTCGACTGCAATTAAATTCCAAGACTAAAATCCATGAAATTACACTTGAAAACAATGCAAGACTGAAGTCAATAAGACTTCTTCGAATTTTTAATTATAACTCTTCTCTTAATTTATCTTACTTATTGCAATATTGTAATTCTCGCGTCGCTTTACCCAACTGTTTCGCAATTTTAAATTTATGATATAGTATTACCATTGGAATTCTACTTTGCCTGTAAAAGATAAGGAAGGACTTCAATGCATTTTCAATTATAGATGGCTGTTATCTGAAGAAGGTAACAATGCTTAGTAGCTATTGTAACTATAATGAGAACACCCTTAAGAAAAAATTTGTGTTACTGGGATGTAACAGTGATATCATTTGTAATATAAATTATTAGTAAGAATTTAAAAGAGAAATCAAATCATTATCAATTTTTCAAATCAACGTTACATTACATCTAAGTCTACGTTATTTTATCAAGTAAAAAATTCTTATAATTATGAAAATTCAAAGTATTATTTTAATGTTTTTTAATTGCTTGTAATTTTTTTTAATTTTAAATACAGTATATTTAAAGATACTTAAGAACCTATATCTAAATTAAAAATAAAATTTTCAATTTACTTTGAATTGCATTTCAGTGAATTAGTTGTTAATTATTTAAAAATTTTATTATCATTTTTCGAAATCAATTAAGATTAATATAGAAAATCTAATTATTTATTAACAACAATGAGAATTTAATTAATTATAAGATAATCAAATTAAAACATTAAATCTAGCAAGAAATATTATTTAAAAAGATTGAACATTTTATATTTCTACAGAGAAACTATTTGTTTACTTTAACTGTATAATCCTACTAAGTAATAATATTAATAATATTTTTTAACCTTCATACAAAAATTATTTATTATTTATATTAATTTTATATTATACACAGAAAAACTATAACTCTTACCCATAATATTCGGCAAAGTAATTTTCCGTTCAGCATCGAGAGATCTTCGTAAGCAACCCGTTCTAGGTTTTATCGAACACTCACAATTTCAAAACAAACCTCACTTCCAAAATACGTTTTTTGCAAGTGAACGTAAGAGCTGTCAAAATTATATTTTCATGTGTCTAAGGAAAAAAATTGAAGACTACAATGAACGTGAAAGACAATGACAAAAACAAAATCAAAAACAATTTACGCAATTGACCTCCAGGGATCAATTATGGCTTAAGGCTTGAATATGGCTTAAAGATTAATTATAGCTTATAAATGGATTAAGGCTTAAGGCTTGAATATGTCCAAAACTCGCTTTTAGATCAGGGATCAATTATGGCTTGAGGCTCAAATATAGCTTAAAGATTGATTATGGCTTATAAATGGATTAAGGCTTAAGGCTTGATTGGCTTCAGGCTTGATAATGTCCAAAACTCGCTTATGGCTCAGAGATCAATTATGGCTTGAGGCTTGAATATGTCTTAAAGATTGATTATGGCCTATAAAAGGCTCGATTGGCTTCAGGCTTGATAATGTCCAATACTCGCTTTTGGCTCAGAGATTAATTATAGCTTGAGGCTTGAATATGGCCTGAAGATTGATTATGGCCTATAAATGGATTAAGGCTTAAGGCTTGATTGACTTCAATCTTGATTATGTCCAAAACTCCCTTTTGGCTCAGGGATCAATTATGGCTTAAGGCTTGAATATGGCTTAAAGATTGATTATAGCTTATAAATGGATTAAGGCTTAAGGCTTGATTGGCTTCAGGCTTGATTATGTCCAAGACTCGCTTTCGGATCACTGATCAATTATGGCTTAAGGCTGGAATATAGCTTGAAGATTAAATATGGCTTTTGGATGGATTAAGGCTTAAGGCTTGTATTCGCTTTAGGCTGGATAATGTCCAAAACTCGATTTAGGCTCGAGGATGAATCATATGCTCAATTCTTAATTATGGCTCAACGATTGATTATAATTTGAGGATAAATATAGCTTAGAATTTGTATTGGCTTCAGGTCTTATTACGTTCAATACTTGCTTTTCCTTAAGGGATCAATTATGGCTCAAGGCTTAATTATAGCTCAAAGATTGATTTTAGCATATGAATCGATTAAGGCTTAAATATTGTATTAGCTTCAGCTTGATTATGCCCAAGACTAGATTTTAGCACAAGGATCAATTATGGTTCAAGGCCTAACTATGGCTCAAAGATTGGTTATAACTTATAGATCGTTTATAGTTTAAGGCTTGTATAAGCTTCAGACTTGATTATGTCCAAAACTCGCTTTTAGCTCAGGAATCAATTATGGCTCAAAGCTTAATTATGGCTTAAAGATTGATTATAGCTTATTAATTAATTAAGGCTTTAGGCTTGTAATAGTTTCAGGCTTGTTTATGTCTATAAGCCATAATCAATCTTTAAGCCATTGTTGAACCTTGAGCCATAATTGATCCATTGAGAAAAAATCGAGTCTTAGGCATAATCAAGCCTGAAACCAATACAATAGCTAAGCCACATTTATCCTCGAATTATAATCAATCGTTGAGCCATAATTAAGACTGGAGCCAATGATTGATCCTCGAGCCAAAATCGAGTCTTGGACATAATCAAGCTTAAAGCTAATACAAGCCTTAAGCCTAAATCCATCCATAAGCTATAATTATTCTTTGAGCCATAATAATTAAGCCTTTAGCAATAATTGATCCTTGAGCTAAAATCTAGTTTTGGGCATAATCAATCCTGAAGCCAAGAAAGCTTAAGCCTTAATCCATCCATAAGCTATAATGAATCTTTGAGCCATAATTAAGCCTTAAGCCATAGTTGATCCCTGAGCCAAAAGCGAGTTTTGGACGTAATCAAGCCTAAAGTCAATGAAGCCTTAAGCCTTAATCCATTTATAAGCTATAATCAATCTTTAAGCCATATTCAAGCCTTTAGACATAATTATTCCCTGAGCCAAAAGCGAGTTTTGAACATAATCAAGCCCAGAGCTAATCAAGCCATAAGCCATAATTAAGCGTTAATCTATAGTTGATCCTCGAGCCAAAAGCGAGTTTTAGATATAATCAAGCCTAAAGCCTATCAATCCTTAAGCCTTAATCCATTCATAATCTATAAACACTGTTTAACCTATTTTAAAGCTTTAGGCCATAATTGATCCCTTAGCCAAAAGCCAGTTTTGGACATAATCAAGCCTGAAACCAATCAAGCCGTAAGCCTTATTCCATCCATAATCCAAAATCAATTTTTATGCCATAGTTTAGCCTTGAGCCATAATTGATCCTTGAGGAAAATCGAGTCTTGAACATAATTAATCTTTAAACCATAATTGAGCCTTAAGCCATAGTTGACCGCTGAGCCAAAAGCGAGTTTTGGACATAATCAAACCTGAAACCAATCAAGCCTTAAGCCTTAATCCATTTATAAGCCATAATCCATCTTTAAGCCATATTCAAGCCTTTAGACATAATTGATCCCTCAGCCAAAAGCGAGTTTTAGACATAAACACGCCTGAATCCAATCAAGCCTTAAGCCTTAATCAATCCATAAGCCATAATCAATCTTTGAGCCATAGTTGACCTTGAGCCATATTTGATCCTTGAGCTATAAGCGGGTCTTGGCATCATCAGGCCTGAAGTCATTCAAGCCTTAAGCGCTAATCCATTTATAAGCCATAATCAATCTTTAAGTCATAGTTGAGCCTTAAGCCATAATTGATCCCTGAGCTAAAAGCGAGTTTTGGACATAATCAAGCCTGAAGCTAATCAAGCCTTTAGCCCTAATCTATCCATAATCCATTATCAATCTTTGAGCCATAGTTGAGTCTTAAGCCATAATTGATCCCTAAGCCAAAAGCGATTTTTGGACATAATCAAGCCTGAAGCCAATCAAGCTTTAAGCCTTAATTCATTTATAAGCCATAATCAATCTTTAAGCCATATTCAATCCTTAAGCCATAATTAATCCCTCAGCCAAAAGCGAGTTTTAGACATAAACAAGCCTTAAGCCAATCAAGCCTTAAGCCTTAATCCATTTAAACCATAATCAATCTTTGAGCCATAGTTGACCCTTGAGCCATATTTGATCCTTGAGCTAAAAGCGAGTCTTGGGCATCATCAAGCCTGTAGTCAATCAAGCTTTAAGCGCTAATCCATTTATAAGCCATATTCAAGCCTTAAGGCATAACTGATCCCTGAGCCAAAAGCGAGTTTTGTACTTTATTAAGCTTGAAGCCTATCAAGCTGTAAGCCTTAATCCATCCATAATCCAGAATCAATCTTTGAGCCATAGTTGAGTGTTGAGCCATAATTGATCCCTGAGCTAAAAGCGAGTTTTGGACATAATCAAACCTGAAGCCAATCAAGCCTTAAGCCTTAATCCATTTATAAGTCATAATCAATCTTTAAGCCATATTCAAGCCTTAAGCCATAACTGATCTCTGAGCTAAAAGCGAGTTTTGGACTTTATCAAGCCTGAAGCTAATCAAGCCGAAAGCCTTAATCCATCCATAATCTGTAATCAATCTTTGAGCCATAGTAGAGTATTGAGCCATAATTGATCCCTGAGCTAAAAGCGAGTTTTGGACATAATCAAGCCTGAAGCCAATCAAGCATTAAGCCCTAATCCATTTATAAGCTATAATCAATCTTTAAGCCGTATTCAAGCCTTAAGCCATAATTGATCCCTGAGCCAAAAGCGAGTTTTGGACATAATCAAGCCTGAAGCCAATCAAGCCTTAAGTCTTAATCCATTTATAACCCATAATCAATCTTTAAGCCATATTCAAGCCTTAAGCCATTACTGATCCCTGAGCCCAAAGCGAGTTTTGGACTTTATCAAGCTTGAAGCCAATCAAGCCGTAAGCCTTAATCCATCGATAATCCATAATCAATCTTTGAGCCATAGTTGGGCAACTAGCTAAAAATAATCCTGGAGCTTTAAGCCATGAGCCTTAAGTGAGTCTTGATCTTGAAGCAATCGTCTAAATTCTTAATTATTTATGACTCATTTTTCATGGCTCGACATGATGTAGCCAAAAAACTATTGAGTTTTGGAGGTTTTGCTATTAGGATCTTTTGTTCAGAAGATTATGAGCTACAAAACTGCAAAGTTTAAAAAAATTTGACCGAAAATTTTTTTCCCATGAAGCCTGTGCGGGGTCCTTTCCATTTAATTATTTGTCAATTATAGTTGAAAACATGTATGAATTTAAAGAAAGTGGAAAATAAGCAATTGGAAAATATACTATTAAAGCTTCATACGGTTTTGACTGTTCACGTGACCTTCCGCCAATGACCTCGCCTATTCAGTGGATTACAGTACATTTGAGTCCACTGAATCGACGCTTTAGTGTATATATATTCATGTATAGGTATGCATGCCCTACCCTCTAAAATAGCATAAAACCATTAAAAATTGAGAAAATAGGTTTTTACGGAAAAAAAGGTGATGTTACGGTGAAAGTAAAAAATGTTTGTTACGGTAAGTGTATAAAGATTGCTGAATGTAAAAAATTTTTAAATTAAGGAAAAAATTATGTACATTTACCAACTGAATTGGTGAATGTGGACAGTAACCATCGTTGGTTGGTAAATGTTGATATTATTTTATAAACATTTCAATGAAATACAACTCAATTTTTTTTATATTTATTACAATAACAGCTGCATCTTTTTTAAATTATCCTAAAAAAACAAAAGACTATTATTTATTCAAACAAGGATCACCCCAAAGACATTAAGAATTGAGTAGCCGGATGCAATAACTCGCTAGGCGCTCGAACACGCGTAAAAGTATTGTCCAAGCCAAATTTTTGGAGTAAATTTTCAAATTGATTGAAAAAGGTTTTTAAAAATATGAGGTTATAGAGAAGAAAAAAACGCATCTTTTTTTTCTCTTCAATTTTTTTGTAGAATGCATACTTTTAATAAAAAAAATTAAAAACACGAAAAAAAATGTTTGTAAAATAATTATCTTTTTATAAATATCACATCATTTCGCAGCTATTTATTATTGAAACTGATTAAAATTTGGTACACGTATGCAGTATATACTGGTAAAGCCTGCAAGCACAGTAAAACCTTTAGAAAATGATATTGTTTAATAATATTTAATACAAAAGTACTAAGTTCAATAATATTAGTTTTCTAACTTTGAAGTCAAAAATTTCTGTTAATGATTTAAAATACCGATAACTTGCAGAGAGAAAGTTTTTCATTTAGTATTAAGGAAGTTTTTCTCGCAAAGTTTGAAAATCATAATCGTAGAAATAAGGAATCATAAGAAGAATTGTGGAACGTTATTTATTTCTATCGTTGCGTCCGCCATATTATCATGTACTACGGTCGTCAGCTGTTCTCCCTGTTCTCTAACCCTCTAGCGTAGACACATGACAATATGGCGGACGCGACGATAGAAATAAATAACGTTCCACAATTCTTCTTATGATTCCTTATTTCTACGATTATGAGTTTCAAACTTTGCGAGAAAAACTTTCTCGCTACAAGTTACCGGTATTTTAAATCATTAATAGAAATTTTTGACTTCAAAGTTAGAAAACTAATATTATTGAACTTATTACTTTTGTATTAAATATTATTAAACAATATCCTATTGCTACGTGCGTAGCTCTGTAGTACTGTCATGTATTAACTTCTCGGCCCCTATGAGGTCTTTGAGATTTAACCAACCATTTTATATTTCCTACAATAGAACAAACTACGGCAAGCACTCTGTTTTCAACAGAATTAATAAAGAGGCTAATACTCGGTCTGACGAATTGAACTTTTTTGGTCCTTTTTTTAAAGGTTTTACTGTCCTTGCAGGCTTTACCAGTATATACTGCATACGTGTACCAAATTTTAATCAATTTCAATAATAAATAGCTGAGAAATGATGTGATATTTATAAAATGGTAATTGATTTCACAAAAATTTTTTTTCGTGTTTTCAATTTTTATTATTAAAAGTATGCATTCTACAAAAAAATTGAAGAAAAAAAATATGCGTTTTTTTCTTCTTTATAACCTCATATTTTTAAAAACCTTTTTTAAACAATTTGAAAATCTACTCCAAAAATTTGGCTTAGACAATACTTTTACGCGTGTTCGAGCGCCTAGCGAGTTATTGCATCCGGCTACTCAAATGCACAACAGGTTTTGAGCTTTACAGATACATCTTTTTGTGTTGCATTTCCTCTTACAAAAGCATTATGAATAACATAAAAAATATCATGATTCGTCACAAAATATTTTAGTTTACTATTTTTGGAAAATGATGGAATTTATTTTTTTCTTTTCCAATTAAAATTACGTCGTACAACTTGAGACGTCGATAATCCACACATGTTTCGTTTTTCAATTTTTATTTTAGCATCACACTTTTCTTGCATAATTTCAATATATTCTTTCTTGGATAAATAGAAAGAATTATTATCATTTTCATTTATAATATTTTCTGCAAATTCATTAAGTTTTTTTCATTTCAATTCATTCACTCATTTTTATTTCACGAAATTAAAGTACCTACCTAAATTGACATTTTAGCTATGAAAAGCATGTATCAGAAGTTTTGGAAGCCCAAACGGACCAAATTAATAGAAAAATCTTTAAATTATTTTTCCGGGGGTGCTTTTATCCCCTAGAAATACAAAATTAATAATATTTTATACTTAAAACACATTTTTCAAGTATTTTAAAAGGAATTGCGTAGTAGGCAAAAGGGGCCGTATTATTTTGACACCAAATTTTTCGTAGTACATATTAGCATATTACAATGTTCAACCTATAAATATTTTATATTGTACTTCTACTAAAATGAAAGATTTTAAAGTTTTAATTACTCAATAATTAAACTTATTGGATTAATTGAGTCTTTTAATATTAATTTAATGTATTGAAATAAATTATTTAATAAATGAGAAATAAAAATCTTTGATTTTAGGAGGAGTAAAATATAACATTTCCATAGGTTAAACAATATAACATGTACTATAAAAAAATTTGTGTCAAAATGATACGGGACAGGCAAAAGTTGAAAAACATTTCTTTCAAATTTCCTGAAAAATTTTAAGTCCGGAACTTCAGGTACATATCCAAATCAAACTGATAGAATAATAACTGAGCTTGCCAAATTAAACATTCTACTTTTATAAATCTGTCCTCTTTGTATAAGTTTATTTTGTATCTCATTGAAGTGTTTACAAAATAAAATACAGTCGACCATCCCAGTAAACCCCATCCCAGTAACGCCGCTTCCCCAACTTGACGCGGGACTCGTACCCCCACTTTTCCCTAAACATGTGCTGAAAAACTCAAGCAAAGTTGAACTATAAGCTCGACAGCGAGCGAGCGTGCCTGTAGTGGAGGAACCTGAGTTCCGCGAAAAGCTCTTCTCCTTTCCGCGCTTAGCGGGTTTACTAGGATGGTCAACTGTATCAACATTTACCAAAACCAACGATTGTCGCTGTACACATCTACTCATTCAGCTGGTAAATGTACACAATTTTTTCCTTAATTGACAAATTTCTTACAATCGCCAGTCTTTGCATATATACGGTAACACACAGACATATATATATACATATATATATATATGCATATTAAAACCCATTTCTGTTAACACTTGTTATTTGTATAGCCTATCCTATTTTAAGTGAATTAAAAATAAAAATAAAATTACCTCATATTGTGTTTTATTTATTTTCCCTTTGTTAGTACGATAAAAATATAAAAGATAGACAAAAATGTTAGTGTTAAGAAAAAAAATTTAGTATTTAAAGAAAAAAATTTCCAAGTATTTCAATAAAATATTTTTAATCTGAAACTTAATTTAGTTAGTAAATTTCCTTTGTATAAAATAAATAATTAGAATTCTGGATATGATATGAATATTTAAATGTATATATAAAAATTTGTTAGTTAGCTATATATTATTTGAAGTTAGATTTTTAATAAGTTCATATTTACAGGTATTATTTACATACTCGTTTTCTCTTTCATTTCGAAAGAAAAATCGTTCCTTCTTAGGCCACTTCTATGTTTTGAAGAGGTATTGAAGATGGAGTTCTAGTTCTCGTGAAGGGATTCTTAGTCCTGTTGTTATTTACTGCTTTCGTTCGTTGGGCTATTGGAGGAGGCCCTGTACTGGCAGGAGTTTGTTCGTGAGTATTGACGCAAGGAAGGTCGTATATAGCTCCGTTTCGAACTTCTATTGGACGTAATCTTGTTTCTGGTAGTCCTATTTGTAATGTTGTTTTTGTTCTTTTTGTACATTTAATAATAACATAAATTATGAATACTATTAGTAGTATAGTAGAAACTCCTAATGCAGAAGGACTAAAATAATCTATTTTGTTATGTCCTAATTTATGTTTCCTTTGTTGTTTGAACTCTGCTTCCAATTGAGCTAGTTTTAAATCACTATCTCTACTTTCCCATAAATGTGGAAGAATATTTTCTTCATCTTTTAAGTTTTCGATTTTGTAACCTACTAAAGTTGGGGCTACAATTTCTAACTTTAAATCTATTTCTGGTTTGTAGGAGTATTGCTGTGGATTTTGAATATAATTAAGAGTAGGTAACCATGATTCGTCTGTTTCCAATTTGCAACCTTGGGCTATTTGTATAATACCTATTCCCTTTATTACGTGTTTAGAGGTTGATTTATTTGGACAAAGTATATGTGCAGTTTCTACCTTTATTATCGAAAATAACCAACCTCCAATGGCTCTTAAAGGTTGCCAATAAGGTTATAAATTATTAGTTATTCTAATATCGCAATTTTTAAGTGTGTTATTGTTTGCGCCTTTTAATAGCTGTGTTTCGCAGCTTGGGATTAGTACTGAATCTAATATTACTTCTGATGGAGAACATAGATATTTATTATTTACAACATAACAGTCTCTAATTTGTTCATGGTTCATGTAGAAATATTTTCTTTCTGCTCCTCCTATTATTAAAAATGGCGCTCTTGGAGATACATATGCAGTATGCACGCTTTCCTATTGAATTTTCGCTTTGCAATACTGGGAGTTCGTGCATTCGATATATCAAAATATTCTTCTTTGGAAATTAGAGGAATATCCAAAGCCATTACTAGTCTATCTTTATCCATTAAAAAACTTACAGTAGATATTTTGCTTGAAGCTGCTACATTGATCTTACTTATGTGTATAGGAAATTCCAATTCTCCAACATGACTTTGAGCTTCTTTTACTATTTCTCTGAGTTGCTGGTTCGTTAACATTCTTGCGTGTAATTTCCCTTCTCTAACTTGATATAGCACTTGTAAGGTTTGCTCTATTGTATGTTCGTAATTGTCTAATTGATGTTTCCATTTGGTTACAGTATCTAATAACCATGCTGTATAATTGATGTTTACTATTTTATCTTCTGCTTGCATTAGATGATTTTGAATAGCATTTAGTCGTCCTAAATGAATTACAGAGTTGTTGTGTTGTTCTTCCGCAATATGGTATAAATTCTTTATTTCTGCTCTTACTACATGAGTTTGTTCTCCAACTAGATAAAAAATATTTCTTTGTGCTTCATTTAATTCGTAAAGAGCATCCCCGTATGTATCTCCAACATCATATGTTAAAATACCTGTAACAGGTCCTAATATTTTCCCTATAAAACCAAACCAAAGGGTGTCTCGTTTTTTAATTGATTTACTAAGAGGTTTTTGGTTTCTGTAAGGCTGGATTCTCGTAACTCCTTTAGGACGTCTTGTAATTGTGCCAACTGGTCTTCCACTAGACGTCTCCTTCCTTTCATAGTATGGATATCCAGAACATTTTCACAATCTGCTCTGTTAATAGTTTTGCACGGTATAATCAAATTCCGATAATTGTCCACTATGCGTGGCAATTGCTCAGTGAATTTTTCCAAATTTAATATAACAGCAGTTCTCCACATGCTTTCTATTTGGTGTAGATTGGATTTTAATTCATAGTATAAACCTGTGCTTTTTTAAAAGGTAATATGTAGAGCTGTGCAGAAACTCGAATTTTGCATGGGATCGAAATTCGAACCGAACCGAGCCCATGTAAATTCTCATGGAGAGGATCGAATTTTACAATTTTGCACAGCTCTAGTAATATCCTTATACTGTCTTTTTCTTGTTGTATAGTAACTCCAATAATGCTTAGGATTAGCATATCCAAAGTCAATATGCCTATTTCCATTTTGTTGTCTTCTGTAACATACATAAATTCTCTTGTAAGCTATTTTGCTTGTTTTGAGAAATAAAACAAGAACAACAACAAAAATAACAACAATATTATTTTATGCTACTTTTAGCAAGCTTGTCTGCTTCTTCATTGCCTACAATGCCACTATGTCCTGGTTCATAGATTAGTTCTAGAGTTAAACCTATTGCACCACTTTTTATTTTTTCAAAGGCTTGTTTGTTAGTCACTTCGCGTTTCCTACTGGTTTTCCATCCATTAATTTCCCATCTTGGTAGCCATTTCTCTATGCCTTCGATCGCAAATTTTGAGTCTGAATGAATTCTAATTTTTCTGTATCCTAAATTTTTTACGATTTCAATAGCCCGTTCAATAGCTTCAATTTCGGCGCTATTATTTGATTGTTTATTTCTAGCTTTTTCACTGACATTACATGGATGTTTGTGGTTAAACCATATTCCTATACCAGCTTGTGCTCCTACTACTTTATAGGGACCATGATAATATGGTGAAAATTTCCCTGTTCTAACCTCTTCTTTAATGTCCACTAAATCTCCATTTTCTATGTCCAGTGGTCAGGAAGATTTATCGTACTTCTCTTTTTGGGTTTCCTTAGCTTTGATGAGATTTTTCGCAACTATGATCCTTATTTCGATGAGTCTTGTAATTAATTCTTTTTAATAAGTTTCATAAGTTTGTAGTTTTTGTTCTGTTGGAAAAGAGGTGGGAGTTCTGGCAATTCTTCCAAAAGCTACTTCAAAGGGAGTAAATTTCGTAGCTTCATGCACAGAAGTATTATATGCGAACATTGCATATGGTAAAAGCTCATCCCAATCATCCGAAGATTTTGCATATTGTCTAATAAAATCTGCTAGTACAGCATGACTACGTTCCAATCCTCCGTTCGTCTGAGGCCGATACGCTGTAGTTGCGACTTGGTTGACCTTGAATATTCTTGCTAAGTGTCTAAGCATATTACTAGTAAAAGTTCTGCCTTGAACCGTTAATATACATCTTGGTGGTCCATGAACCAAAAATAGTTTGGTGGCCATTGCATGTGCTATAGTAGTAGCACTAATATCCGGTACAGCTACAAAAATGCAATATTTGTTTAACTGATCTTCCATAGTGAGTATATGACAATTGCCATTTGAAGTTGTGGGTAGTTTCCCAACTGTATCTAAGGATACTTTGTCAAATACATCTAAGGGTGTGTCAGTTATTATCATTGGTTCTTTATTTTTAGTTCTGACTATTTTCTTTTGAGCACAATTTCGACATTTTCTTATATATTCAATTATTTCCTGTCTTAATCCTGGCCAGTTGAATCTTTATCTAATTCTATGATAAGTTTTATTTACACCTTTGTGTCCAGCTATTATACTATCATGATACTCAGCTATTATTTTAGCTCTTTCTTCTTCAGGAGGAATAGTATTTTCGCCGTAACATACCTTGAATTTAATTTCATTGTTTTTGAAGATTGCAGCAATTTAATTTATCCAATTAGGATTCATTTCATTCAAAAAAACATCGTTTCTTGGAATGCGCACCCTTTTTATCCCTGAATCTAGCAATGTCTTCATTACGTTGCATAATATTTTCCTAAAATTATCTACTTTTAGTTCTTCATAAAAGGTTTTCTTGACTATAACTGTGTAAATAAAATATTTTCCCCTGCCGGTGATTAGTATTTGTCCTACTTGGGGTTTCTTACTTTTCATTTCTAAAAGGTCTATTGCACCTATTGCTACCATTTGCTTGCTTGTTGTAGAGCTTAGTTCCAAATCAGCTGACATAAAATGTACATAGTTGTCTCTAGTACTAGTAATTGATTCTCGATCATATTCTAATATTTTTCTATCCTATTCAGAGAGTTTTCAACTTCTAACACCTTATCATTCTTATCTATAATGTCTCCATATTCCATATGTGGCATTTCAATTCCTAATCCTATACTCGGTCTATTAATTGCTGTTTTGTTTTCTGCTCGTACTACTTTTTGTTCTCTTATCAAGTTTCTAGGTATCATTCGTTTTCTCTTGTCTTCCAATTCTGATTCTTGTTCGGTTTCTTCTAATATTATTCCTCTGTCAAATGGTGTAGATCTAGCTTGTGGTCTTCCTTGTAAAAGCGGTTTGTAAATGTTACCGATTTTTTATTTCTTCCTGTCTCAGCTATAGTTTCTTGTTTAATTTCTTCATCTCCTCCTTTTTCTTCTTCCATTTGATTGACTTCGGGTAAATTCTTTTGTATATCTTGTAATTCTTAAATTATTTCGTCAATCCATTTAAGTTTCCCTTCGGTGTGCCTTGATGGACCGTCATTTTCTTCATTTTCATATTGATCATCCTGTTCCTCTTCATTTTCTTCAAACATTTGATTATCCCAAAAATATGATTTGTGATTCCCTATTGAGTCATCGTACCTTCTAATTGAGTCATGAATCTCCTTCAAAAATTTAGGACCTATTGCTCTACTAGGTCTCCTTGTATCAATTGATTGTAAATTTCTTTCATCTTCTTCTTCATCTTTAGATGATTCTACAGAAGGTTCTATAAACACTGCTATTTCTTCCTCCTCTAATTCTTTTTCAATAGCATTTTCGGATTCTAAGTGTTCTTCTTGACTCATTTCTTCATCATTTTTAGCTTCACTTAATGATGGGAGTACACTGTGACTTTTCCTAAAAATAGGAATTGGTTGTACCTCTTGTATTTCTTCTTCTTCAAGGTTTTCTTCTTCGTCATTTTGCTCTATTTCCTCATCGTACTCATCTGGTATGTTTTATAATCTTTCTCTATCTTTGGGTTTTCGTGGTCTTAATCTCGAAGCAATTGGCTGATTAATTTCTTCAGTTAGCAATGATTGTGTTTTAACACTTCCTTTTGGGCGTCCTCTTGGTTTCCTATTAGTAACTTCTTCAGGATTCGGTATTTCTATAGTAGAGTCGGATTTTGCCCTTACTCTGTCTTGAATTTTGGGATTTTTATTTTGCACTTCCTTGGTATCTAGTTCTGTTCTGCTTTTCTTTTTATTTCCCGTCATTAATTTTGATAGCGCTTCGTTAGCTTTTAATTTGCTTTTTCTTGCTCCACTACTTATGGGAAATGCCTTCTTTACATCTAATTTTTCTTTTGGTTCAACAGTGGTTCCTAATTCTTCTTTGAATGTATTTTCTTCGATGCTTTCTTCTTCATTTTTCTTCGGTTTTTCAGATAATCCTGGTAACCATCGATTTATTTTTCCCGGTTTACATATGAATTCGTATTGGTAATCTTCTAAACTAAGTAGCCATTTTGTCATTCGTATAGTAGGCTTATTCCCATGGTCCACTATTTTGAGAGGTTCGTGATCACAAGAAATAAAAATTTTGTTCCGTAAATAAAGGGTCTAAAATGTTCCAAGGCTTGAACGAATGCTAAACATTCTTTTTCCGTATGATCGTAATTTTCTTCAGCGCCTACTAATGTTTTTGAAAAATATGCTACCGGGAGGTCAATACCGTCTTTTTCTTGTGTTAACACAGCACTTACTGCGTGATCGGAAGCATCTGTTGTTACTCGAAACATTTTGTTAAAGTCAGGATGCTGTAAGATAGGGTCTTGACATAACGCCATTTTTAATTTATTAAAACTTTTCTTTTCTTCTGTTCCCCAAATAAATTTTTGTTCTTTCTTTAGTAAATTGTATAGCGGTTTTGCTATTTTAGCATATCCCTCTATGAATCGTCGATAGTATCCTGTTATACCTAAAAATTCTTTAATAGACTTTGCTCTGGTAGGCTGTGGGAAATCTTTTATGGCTTCTAACTTCTTGGGGTCTGCACGTATTCCTTCTGGTCCTATTACATGTCCCAAATATGATACTTCTTTACATAGGTAATCACATTTTTCTGGTTGTAACGCTAATCTAGCTTTACTTAACCTTTCTAACAATCTGATTATAGTTTTATCATGCTCTTCCAAGGTTTCTGAAAAAACTATAATATCATCTAAATAAACAAATAGTTCCGCTCATTGTAACCCAGCCACCACATTATCCATAAGACGTTGAAAAGTAGCTGCAGCATTTTTAATTCCCATTGGCACACGTTTATATCGGTAATGTCCTCTACCTGAGGAAAAGGCAGTTTTATGTTGGTCCTCTTCTGCAGTTCCAATTTGGTGATATCCCATGGCTAAATCAAATACTGAAAAATATCTTGCCCCTCCCAGACGCTCTAATATAGAATTTATTAGAGGCATAGGGTAACTTTCCCCTACCATTTTATTATTTATCGCTCTAAAGTCTATTACCAAACGCCATTTTTTATTTCCTTGAGCATCAGCTTTTTTCGGAACTATCAATACTGGAGAATTATAATTTGATTTTGAATCTGTCTTTAAATCTTCATTGTACATTTTTTCTATTAATTGTTTCCCAGCTTCTTCATATTTAGCTGTCTGCCTATATTGTTTACATTTTACTGGGATTTCATCTGTGGTGGGGATTTGATGAGTAACTAGAGGTGTTACGGGTAATTTATCCTCTGGCAAATAAAACCTTTCCTGTCCCATCTCTACCCATTTCTTTACATAATTTTTCTCTTCTTGATTTAAATGTTCTTATTTTAATTTTTCCCAGATAAGTTTCACTCTTTTTTTTGCGATTTCGGTATTTTCATTATCATAACATTTTCCTAATGCTAAGTAATCATATGGTAAAATTTTCTGTGGTTGTATAGTGACATTTATATCTTCTTCTGTGCTATTTATTGCTCTAATCCTGCAATGTCATTGTTCTTGTTTTATCAACGCTTCTCCCAAAAATAATCCCTTTTTTAACTCCAATCTCAGTAAATAACCCTCCTTTAAATTTTTATTTTGTACTGGGATCTCTATTATTTGCCTTGATCGAGCTTTGATTCTTAATATTCTTGGTACTGGTTTTACCTCTTTTTCTAAAGATTTACTCGCTCGTAGAGATTCAGCATCCATAAAAGGTATAGGATTTACTGGCCTAGATTGTACAATTAATGCACTATAAAAAAAAAATGTTAGATCTTTCTTCTTTTAAAAAGGGTCTTCCTAATATTCCCACAGAAGTAATAGGAAAATTTGAGTCTACCACATGAAAGAGGTTTTTCTTTTCCAAAATAGTAATTTCCACCGTTCCAAGAGTATAAACTTTCGTTGCTGCTATACCCGTAATATATGCTATATCCCTTCTATCAATAACAACTTCCTTATTTAATGCTATATCCTTTATGACATTTATATCAGCTCCAGTATCTATAAAAAAATTGGCCTTCCCTCCGACTAACTCCTCACCATCTAATCGCACTACTGGCGATTCATTTACTATTTCGTTGATTAAGTAGACTGCTGGGGTTCTCTGAATCTCAACACTCCTGGACGCGCCTGGCTGCTCAAGTCCGAGAGCGCGTCTGTCGTTCGAACTTGATTCCCGTTTAAAAAACCGATTTTCTTATTTTCTCTTTCTACATTGTTTTGTTCATTATTTAAGTGATGATGCATACCCATATTGTCTCTACTATTGTTGTACAGGTTTCTCCAGTTACTATTTATCTGTACCCTTTGGTCCCCCCTATATCAATTTCCTTGGAATCTATCATCTATCCTCTGATATCTGCCATGATAATTGCGATAACTCCCCGGCATGTATTCCTTTCTTTCTAAGGGTTGAAAATTTCCTGCTCTTTGAGAATTTTCTCTTTCATATCGTCTTCCATCATTAAATGGTCTTCTCTCTTCAATTCTATGTTGAGTGTGGTATGTGAAATAACCTCTTTGTTCCAAATGGCCCTTCACTTCTTGCGCATGTTTAGCATAAATTACTGCCTGTTCTAAAGTTGTAGGATCTTTAGTATCTACTATACACAAAATTTTTCCGGGTAAAGCACGAACAAATGATCGTAGAGCAATATCATTTACTGTCAACATTACCGTTTTGACAGTTTCATTCTCATATTTGGCATGTAAAGCGACTCTAGCGCCACTGATGTAACCTTGTAGTCGGTCATTTAAATCATTGACATTTTCTCCTCTGAACATCCGCAAATCCATTATTTCCCTTAAATATTTTTCATACGGCAAACCTGGCGCGAATCTTTCCTTTAATAAATCTATTAAATCTGTTAGCTTAAGAAATGACTTATTTCTAGTACAATCACGCGCATTTTCTGATAACTATTTCAAGACTGCAGTTGTCAAAGACATTTCGCAGAAAGGAGTGACATAAGACGATGCGTTCACTATGTCTTGTATAAAATCTCGTACTGGCATATTTTTGCCATCAAAAACGGGTATGTGATTCACTGCTTGTTGATTAGCAAGTGAATCTGCTATTGATTGTGCTGCCATTATGGCTGCATTTTCAGAATTTATTTCAGTCATATTCCTAGCAGTTCTAATACTTGGTAAAAATCCTAAATCCGTACGATTACTATAAACTTCGGCCAAGGTGGATGCATTTAAATTATCTTGCCTTTCTTGTTCAAAAGGGTTAGAACGATCAAGTAGATTTCTATTTTCATTCCCATTTCCACCCCCATATTTCCTTCTTGATTAAGTGTTTCGGGCATAGTGGTTTAAATTAAATATCGATTTCTATTTATTTAGTGGTAGCTGTAAATTCACGGACGGAATTCCTAAATTCCCAAAATAAGAACTAATTAACGGGTGTGAGATCCAACCGTAGCACCCTGCGGATTTCCACCCCACGATCACTAATTTTTTGCTTTCTTGATTTCTTAAAATTGGTTCAATTACTTGGAAATAAGTTTCACGACCTTCTAATTTTATCTCTATTCCTCCCACTACGTGAAATGATTTTCCCAATAATTCAACTCTTTCCGGATTACACGGCCAAAATTCTACTTTTAAAAGCGAAGCTTCGATGTAGTTGTGTTTTTCTAAGGTAGTAATGTAAAACTTAGCGTTACTTAATTCGATAATTTTCGATCTCAAATTAACTCTCGTTATTCCTGGTATTTGCTCAGGTATTACTTCATTAAATAGAAAGAAAGACATCTAATAGATATACACAAAGAAAACAATACTATTTAAAGTAAATAAAATAACGAAAAACTCTTAAGTCAAAAAAAAATTTTAAATCTGAGAATAATAAATACTTCTTTTTATTTCAATGAATTACGACAAGTTATTTTTATTCATTCTTTTCCCCATTCCGTTTTGCAACCCGATCCAATTTACACAATTTTTCGAAGTTCAAGTTCTTTTACTGAGTTCGTTTCTCACTTCCTTTTTATTGATTTCACTACTTTATTAAACTATTGCGATTTCATTTAATATGTAATTGTCCATTTGTTCGTGTCTTTAAATGATTCAGCTACTTCCGCGATCACTTCTGATTTCGCAAAGGCCTGTCTCGTAACGCGTAACTCGACACCGTTTCACGTTACACACTCCCAGAGTTCATTGTCTTTTAAAATTCAAGTTCAAATATTATTTCACTTATTTGTCTTCAAAATATTTCACTACTTTATTTCCAACGTTTACAACTGTTTTATTCCTTTTGCTCGATTCTTTATTATTGTCTGTTCTTGAAACATATACCAGATTTTATTTTCACGATCAATTCAAAAATTAATTATTTTGTCTTCTCACTTACCCAAGTGGCTAATTCACTTCCGGTAAGATTATTTAACTAGAGGAAAATCACGTTTTGTTGAGGTAACCAGAGTTTGCCGTTGCAAGGCTAGTACCATACTACATTCGACTTTAGTAAACACAAAAATCCTGCCTATCTACCCGCACTTTTTCTGATCTATTCCTGAAATATTTATTTATAAAACACAACAATTATCATCAATAAACACAAATAACCTTAATTCAGAATTCATTCAGTTGCAATATATTATCAGTGTTCTCATTTGATAGTGTATAGTGTACCTACAACCGTTTCTCATAAAATTGAAAATTTTAGCAAACCCAAATTTTAGACAAAATAAACAAAGAAAATCACACCGCTGCTACCATTTGATAGATATAAGATGAATAATTTGTATAATATTATCAAATTTAATAATTAGCCTTTAAAATCAAAATATGTCTTGTATTTATTGCTCAAAAAATAAAGTAATGTCCTATGGACATTTATACTCTTTAACAAAGAATATATAAGGTAGTTGGATTCTCTTTTATTCTAAATTATTATTTCAATTTATTGGCAGAGAGCCATATTTCATCCTAAAATCGATTTAAATAAAATAGTTCAATTCAACAAATCAGTTTTAAAAATGGTTTATTTACCCAATATAATCTTTAACTGTTTCGATTACACAATTCTAAACATTGATTTAGAAACCTTTTATTCAATTTGACATGCTTTTCATATTTCAATACAATATCTATTCTTTAATGTTCAGCAAATTAATGTGTGTCAAGTGTAATGAGCTTCGTATTACTCACCTGAGAGATTTCGATTCATGTAATAATATTTCACAATCGTTGTCCAATATATTCCCGTCTACTTTGAATATCAAAATCAAAAATATGCAACCTAGAATAAATGTCTCACTTTCAACTCGAATATAACTTCTAACTTTATCTTCCTATGAATCTCAACACAGAGATTCAACTTGTTAGCTCTTGCTCAGAGCTTGAATCAAAATCTTAATTCTACAGCTGTCCTTATGGAAATCAGCTGGCGACTCTCGCCTTCATCACTTTTCGTGATCTTTTATATCTTACAGAATCGTTAAGAAATCATAATTGTTAGTTTGTTTCTCATTCGATTGCTGTAATTTCAACAAATTCGGAAGATTATTTGTGTTATATTTCACAAATCATAATCACAAGTTTCGAAATTAGTTTATTCAGCATGAAAGTGTAACCGGCTAAATATTAAGATCATGTTTTATTTCTTAATCAATTTACCTAAGTTGCATTTTTCGGTATTGATTAATTCTTTCTTTAATAATAAGATTTCGCATATGTTTGTTTTTTAAATCTCTCAGAGAAGTTTTGACGAAGCATTTCTTAATGATTATTTTATCTGAAAATGCAATATAATTTCATAATGTTGCGAAGACAATTTCTTTATGATGTAAAATGACCTAATTAATGTTTGTTTTTATGTATGAAGTATGTGAAACTCGTAATAATTAAAATTGAATTTAATTTGATGAATAACAATTAAATTCCCAAAAAAACAATAAAAATGACCAATAGTTATACATTATTATGCTACTTATATACAATTATTTTGAGAAAACACACAAAAAGATAAAGAACACACGTATAACTTTTTTTTTATATTTGGACAAAACTGCACTGAGGGATTGAACATTTGAATCTTTATAAAAACAAAGTTGAAATTTTATTAATTACAGGTTAGGGAAAAACGTACTTTTCTAAATATTTCAAATGTTTTATTCAAAATTTACAAAAATAATAAACCGTCAAAGACTATTTTTTGTGAGCAATCTCTTTTATTAACTTTTCTAAGAAACATACTAAAAATCGTAAACAACATTTCAGACATCAATATAACCTTTCGAGCGTTCAGTGTGATATTTAGAAAATTCATATGAAGCATATGAAATATTAGGAAAAACTGCGTTTTCCCCTAACCTGTAACATTACGCATTAAAATTTCAAAGATTTTTATAAACATTAAAATCTTCAGTCCCTTAGTGTGTCCAAAGAAATGTTGTAAACTTTTATTTTAAAAATGAATGTTTTTTTTAAAAAAACCTTACTTTGTAATATAAATAAAATAACATGTAAACAGTCTTTCCGGATATAAAATAAGATTTACACGACTGTTCTTTACTTTTTTGTATCCATTCTTGAATATCTCTTTCTATTGACACTATTAAAACCTTCTATTATGCTACTTATAAAAAATTATTTTGAATGACGTCTATTACATTTTACAAATTAACCTTCTGTAAATTTCACCATCGGAGCGTTATCATTCAGGTCTGGACATGAACCACTCCTGTCTGGACAGGGTTCACTACTGTCCATTTCATTAATGTCCAAGACATTACTGAGTCCTTTCCAGACAGGAATGGTTCATGTCTAGAAAGCAATGAGTGCTGTCTAATTAAAATTTTTTATCTGTACAGGAACCATTCCTGTCCGGACAGTACTCAGTTATTTCTCACTTTCTTAGTGTACTTTGAAAATTGTCTTTACCAATCACTTTTCGATTCCTACTAGTTCTCTACCCATTTAACTGCTATTTTGGCAACCATTTTTCTAGACATTCTATTGCGTATTTCGAGTCACAATGAATTCTTACTTTTTGGTAACCTAATTCCCGTGCTATGTCAATTGCTTTTGATATAGCTTCGGCTTCAGCGTTGTTGTTAGTTTGTCTATTTCTAGCCCTTTCACTTACATTGTGTTGGTGTCCATGGTTGAACCAAACTCGTATTCCTCGTTTTGCTTGTATCTTCCCATTAGCTTTACATGCTCCGTCGGTGAAGATAAGCAATAATCCTTCTTCATCTATTCGTAATTCTTCTTTAATCCTTTGTCGTAAATATGACCTTTTTACTTGATCTTTGTGTTTTCGAAATCTCTTTGCTTCTGCGTCTTTTAAAATCAAATTACTTTTATCAGTTATCCCTACTATTTCGTATGGTCAATGATAGTAAGGGGCAAATTTTCCTGCTCTAACTTCTTCTTTTACGTCCACTAAGTCCCCTATTTCTATACCTAGTGGTCTAGCTTTGTTGTCATAGCGTTTTTTCTGATTGAATTTCGCTTTGTTGATATTTTTCGCTACGATATCCTTGATTTCGATCATACGTGTAACTAGTAGCATTAAAAGACAATAGAAGTTGTTAGTGTTTAGATTATCTGACTCTTTACATTAATAATAAGATGTACTTGAATTGATTTTGTAAGTATATAAATTAGGTTGATTCATATTTTGCATTGTTGACGGTTTTAACTAATTTCAATCTTGCGATATAGATTACATTTTACAATGAAAAATGAAGACAGTTTGTTTGACCTATAAAGGTCTTTAATTTGACAAATAAACGTTTGCTACTTTTTTTTACATTAATAATGTTTAAACAATTAAACATTTAAAAAAAAATGTTATTACTCTTTAATAACAAAAAAATAAAGACACGGGGTCGATCGTGACATACTGTAATATTCGTAATATTACGGGGTGATATTACAGTGATATTGACGTGATATTGAAATATCCGCCTCAAGGTAATATTACAAGTAATATTCCAATGATATTGATGTAATATTACAAGTAACATTACAGTAATATTGATGTAATATTACAGTCATATTGAGGTAATATTACGATGATATTGAGGTAATGTTACAAATATTTATTTAGTTATTTCAATATTTATTTTACATTAAATAAAATATTTAAAGAAAGTGGGCTCACACGGGGTTTGAACACGCAAGATTCGACACTACGTGAATACGTCTTGTACCTCTAGGCCATCTAACTCTAGGAATGTATTTTAAAAAGTTTTCTTCATGTATTACCTTAAACTCTCTTTGGTAAAATATGAAGAACACTTTGTGATATACATTCCAAAAGCTAGATGGCCGAGAGAAACAAGACGTATTCACGTCGTGTCGAACCTTGCGTGTTCTAACCCTGCGCGAGCTCAAGTTTTTTTTTAATATTTTATTTAATGTAAAATAAATATTCAAATATTCAAATAAATAAATATTTGTAATATTTCCTTAATATCATCGTTATATTACCTCAATATCACTGTAATATTACTTGTAATATTACATCAATATCATTGTCATATTACTTTTAATATAACCTTGAGGTGGACATTTCAATATCACGTCAATATCACTGTAATATCACCTCGTAATATTACGAATGTTACAATATGATGTCATTGTGATATTCATGTAATATTACGTGCTGCTTGGGTAATATTTTATATTTTTAAAAATAGAAAATGAATAGTATAATTAGAATAACTATGTTACTTTGCAAGACAAAACATTGAAATTTCATGTAAAATAATTGAAAACCATTTTTATCTATTCAATAATTTAGTAAATTGTTTTAAAAAAGAAAAGTCATTTGTACTGATGGTTGCACACAAAATTTTTCATTGCCCTAGTCGTGCAGTCCCAATCGCTGCACAAGGCTTAGGTTATAAATCACTTAGGGGAGAGTGGCCATCAAAGTACCAGTTTTTTCAATGAACCATTTCAATTTTCTCAGAAACAATTAAATAAAAATTCTCCTAATTTTAAATATAAATAAAGTTTGCTTAAACACACTACGTCCATAAATTTGAGACGTGTGGATTTATTCTTTACAGAGAAAACTGAAAAAAACTGTTTTTGATGTACTGAAGAAAAAATTTACCTAAAATATAAACACGTTTTTTAATTGAAATAAGGCCATTTAAACATAAATGTACTTACGATTTATTTTGTTTTGGGCCTTAACTACAATATTCTAATGAGATAAAGATTTTAAAATATTGGATTAAGTTATAAAAAACCATTTTTGTTGCAAATGTCATGTTGATTCAATGTACCGGGGAACAATGAACCACCTGGAATTTCAGTGTATTTTCGATTTCCAGAGTGGTGTGCCTGATTATAAAACTAGGCATGCGTACAGCATGTTACAGCGATTGTTATCAGTACTTTTCGCAACATAGCAAAACTAAAATGCCATTTTAGCTAGTTAACTTAAATTTGAGGTATATTTATGTTATACATTATCAATAAAAAAGTGTTAAGTAACAATTTTTTATAGTATTTCATAGAAAATAAGCTTTTTTACAAAGTGAAAATTGCAATATTATTATTGTTGAACATTTTTAGTGTTTTTATAGAGGTGGTTCATTGTGTACCCAGGTTGTTGAAAATGAAAATAGCTTGTTAGTTTAGAAAAATCTTAAATTTTATTATTTAATTAAAATAAATCGTGTATAATATGTGTGCATTATCTAGAGAAGTGTTGTAGTTTTTATATTGATGCAACGAAGTGCTAGAAATTGGTGAAATTTAATAAGTACTATGACCTTGAAAAAAACCCAGTACATTGATGGCCACTCACCCCTATTTCTAAATGAAATAAATGACAATTTTGTTTAAAATTTTTTATTTTCTTATAATAAATAATAATTATATGAGTATTCAATTAGGTTTTTTTATGTTTAGTGAACATAGTATAATTTTTTAAATATTGTTCATAATTTTTTAACTAAAAATTTGTTTATTTTTATGCTATGAAACACACTATGGATCTAATTCTGTGAATAAATCTTCATTTACAATAATCTACTTGTTTTTTTCATAGTTAAAATTGTTGTGTTGCATTAGAAACCAAAAATTCTAATTCGCAAAACAATAAAAAAAATCAACACTTTTTTGGGTTATATTATGTTTATTACAAATTTTAAAACGAAAATTACCATATATATTATTACAGTTATCCCTCGATAGTCGTGACACTTGATAGTCGTGACCCTCGATAGTTGCACGCTTTGTAAGCGGGCACCTACCGCGATAGTCGTACGCTTTCCAGCGTGCGCGCATCACTAGTCAGTGCAGGAGAATAATCTACATTTGTGAAAATTAAATCCAATAAATATTTGTTTTCAAAAAAGTTAATTATCTGTTTACACAAATTAAAAGGTACATTAAGGTATTTATAACTTAGAAAATAAAATTAAATAAATGTGAGTGAACTTCAAAGAAACTTTACGATTTACAAATTTAATATCCTCAAACGTCAAATAAGTAACATAATTACAATAATATTCAGGAACTTAATATATTCGTTAGCAAAATTAATTTCTAAAAATGAAGAGTTTAAATTATATTTTTTGAAAGAGCGACAGTTAACCAAAACACAATATTTAAGATATTTACTCTGAACAACCAGAAAGTATTATTTATTGAATTCAGATATTTAGTAAAATGTTTAAATTTTCAGAACAAATTTTATTTAATTGAATCAGACTTCAAACTATTCGAATTTAAATTGATTTACAGTTTTTAATAAATCTAAATTTTTAAACTCTTTAAAATTTTCTTAATTTTAATTGCATTCAAATTTTATACACAGAAGCTCTAATTTACTCAAATGTTTATATCTATTTAATAATTATATTAATTATTATTAATACTATAATATCAATTCTTAAAAAATAATTCTATAATTGTCGTCTGTCTCTCGGAGAAATTTATGAAGCATACGTTCCTGAAATCGTCAAAGAGGCGTGACTTCTGCGGCGTACGACTATTGAGGTTGAAGGGTAGGAAAATTTCATAGGTTGTCACGACTATCGAGGGATTACTGTATTACTCATTTTACAAAATTTTTAGGAGTGAAGAATAAATTTAATTTCAAATAAAATAAAAACTTACGTTTTTTATAATCTATATATATATATATTATATCTATTATATTATTTTATATTAAAACACAAAATAAAATCCACTTATCATTTTTAATATGTATTTTATACATAGTCCTCGTAAATATAAAGTTAAAAAAACACGAATTTTAGTAAGGTACTAAATATTTCATTACTTAAAACTTCAGCAATGTCTTACGAAAAACATAAGAAGTTGCCACTTGAAGAGTGATTTCATAAAAGTGTGTAAGTAAATAATTTTTTGTATCAAAACTAAATCTTGTTACTCAAAATATTTATAATCATTTTAATCTTTAAACTTCCACGTTTCAATAAAAAATAATTCTCTAATAGAAAATTCATTAGGTCACTTATTTTTGTTTAATTTATTAAGTAACGTGTGCAGCGCCTGGGTCTTTTACTTTATTAAGTGAAGTGAATTTTAATAAAACAAAAACAAGTGAACAAACGTTATATTAAACATAATATAACCAAAAAAAATTTCGTTATAATGCACTAATTGTGCAAAAAAAAATCATTAAAAAATTGTGACGTCTCGACTAAGAATATTATTTTATTTGCCAAATGTCAGATGGAAATTGCGCGTCACTGCAAAATTGACTAAAAGATAACTAAATAACAATTTAATCGGCTCTTCGGAGTACAGTTGACACAAACGTTGTCTGTGCTTATTTTATTGCGGGATTCGTCCTCTTCCTGGTCTTTTGAACTGGTTGCCGGAGATAAAAAAAATATATTAATAAGGTAGCTTGATTGAAACACTTGTACTGGGTAAAATCTATAATATATTCTTTCAACCCCCGTTTTCTCCCTTTACAAAATTTATTTCATTTAAGTCTTAAGGGTTCCAAATAATAAATCTCTCTTATTCTAGTTACTCACACATACAGTTACTTAATTCCTGATCCTTAAAGTTACCACCACAGTGATAAGACTGGATTAATCCTTGCTGTTACTGGATGGGCAGAAGTTAATTTTTAATTCGAAATTTTTTTTGAATTAGGCAATTGGTTGCTTAATTCGCTGCTAATTTCCCTTTCTAGTTATAAGGACCCTTTTTCCAATTTCTACAAGTTGGTGCACTTTATGCTACTGGGGAACCACCGTTGTCGGCTTCAATATCCTGTTGGCGACCTTTCCTTGTTTTAATTGCAAAAATAGAGTCACTACAATTCTTCCGGATTTTCCCCGTTATCTCGTTAAATGTTCCTTCGAAACTTTCCCGAATGCGGAGCACTTTATGCTACTTAGAACAACCAATTTCTTTAGTTAATATTCCGTTGGCGACCTTCCTTCGGTTGAATTTTAGAAAGAAAAATTTAACAAAATCTTTAGAAAATTGTCTTTTAAAACACAAAAATTGTCTTTTACGTCCGCACCATTCGTTAAGGGATGGAGCGCTTTATGCTACTTAGAAACCGCTATTTCTAGCTTCAATATTCCTTTCGTGACCACACCCAAAACTAAGCGTCGTTGGTCGGGCCAGAGATACACGCGTCGATCAAAATTCACGACAGTAGAAGACTGCACTTTAATTAATCGTTGCGATTCCTTTTATGATCGATGGAAGCTCAAAAGTAGGGATATGAAGTGTGGAAATGTCGGGTGATTTATGGGCGGGGTAAAAATTAGGAAGGAATTTTAGCAACCTGTGAGTTCTTGTCGTCAAGCGAACCTCGATCTTTTTGCACAGCCAGCACTTCAACAATTTCATGCAACATATTCTGCAGAATTGTACTTATTGCTCCATCGTTCGATGATGTTACGTCTCGGAATGGAATTCCGAAACTTTCGAAAAGGCCGGTTTTAGTGATCCGAAAGGCGTATGGGGTTACCACGAAATTTTCTTAGATTTAGTTTAAAAATTTTTAATTTCAAGGAATTTGAAGAAAAGTTGAAATTTATAAGGTTCAAAAAAAAATTATTAAATTTATAGGGCAGCGCGTGTCACCACTTTCCTTACGTTTTGAGTCGAAGGAAAGTTCGACTTTTACTAACTATCTATAGTTTTCTTTTGTAAATTTAAAGTTTTGGGTGGATCCCGGAAAATATATAAAACCTTCACTTACCTTTGATAGTTGGCCTTGGTAAGTTTCAAGTAGCAATCGGGTTCAGCGATACTGCAGATTCCTCGATGGATCGTTCTCTCCTTTAGTTCATTGACTTCGATGATTTCGATCGGCAGCCGAATTCAGCGAACAGTTGATTTTGTCTTAGTGTTTTTATTCTAATATTTCCTTTTTTTTTGATTCTTTTGAGTAAATTTCTTGATAGCTTAATGTTCTTAAAGTTTCAATAAATTTAAACCAAAATTTAAATGTTCTTTCTTTTCTATTTGATTTTTTGTTTCCCTTTCTCCTTTTTTTTTTACTTGAATTTTTATAAATTAAATTTAAGTTTCTCTTGGTTCTTGAAAGTCACAATTTTATCAACAATAAAAGTCTTTAAAATTCCATAAATTCTTAATTCTAAAGATCCTTTGGTCCGAATAATTCCATTGGATCGGAAGGATTGGAGGCACTTAGGAATTTTTTCGAGTCACAACACACAATTTCACTATACTGATATCCAGTTTATTTATCGTTTCGAGAATTAGAAAATTTTATAATTACACAAAATGTTCCACAAATTATTACACATTCTTTAACATAGTCAATATAAAGTTTATTTTTGTTACAACACAGTAATTTTAACTTTTCGTAACAAGATCAAAAATCAAGATTTTGATTTAAAATTAAGACCGATGATTACAACTAATTATTAGGACCGATTGAATCTAACTTAACTAAAAGACCGACTATCTCTAATTAAATTGTTTTCTATCAAAATCATACAAGGAAGCTCCTAAACTTCCCCTTCTTTCACATTCATTCGGGCGGGGCTAATTCCCTCTCCGTTGTTTTTTCTCACGCGTTTCACATAATTAATTCTTTTTGTATATCAATACTTATAAATGTTATCCTAATATTTACTGATGAAATAATAATAGTAATAATAATAACAAATTATATGTTTAATCGTTATTTAATTATAATCAGTATAATAAAATAAACGTTATTTCACTATCATCAATGTAATAATATGGTATCATAAATTTATTAAAGTAAGAAGAAAGATTTTCAAGAGTGGATTTGAAGGTTTTTAATATTTATTATTAAACAATATTTTTTTTTTCAAAAGAAACTTTCAAGCACAACAGCCTGTTGCTACGTGAATATCGCTGAATCGACAGTAAGTCCACTGTCGGAGTGTCTCGCGCAACAAGTTCGAAAGATCTTATAATATTATTATAAGATATAATGTTATCATATTATTATTATTTAATGTTTTTATCAGAGTTCGATTCAGATTGGATTTATAAGTTTGATAGTGCTTCTATGTTTAAAGTTTTCAACAAAGTGTTGTGTAAAATTTTATTATTAAACACTTGGAAAATAAATAAAGTGTAAATAGTAAAACAGTGGATGGCTTTTTTAAAAGAGAAAATAAATATATATTGAAAGTGAAGTGAAGTGAAGTGAGTTTTTATTCAGTTGTCGATCTTGGATTATCGTCAGATATCGAGTTGGAATACTTCGACTTCGAATTGCTTTGAAGGTAGTGGAATCATTAATATTTTCTTTTAGAAGGTTTTCTTTTTGATCGGGGTTTATATTTTATTTGTTTAAAATTTATTTCTAAATTAAATTTGGAATTTCGAGTTTTCTCGAATTGTTATTAATAATTAATTTTATTATTGTTAATTATTTAATTGATTTGATTATTTAAAGAAAAGATTTTTATTTATTGATTGGACTAAATTTGTTCTAAAATAATTCCGGGTTATTTTATTTGCGAGGCGGTTGGTCACTTATTTTATCAAGTGTAATCAAACACCATATCCGGTCGAGATGCAGGTGTACTGGCCTTGATGGCGATTAGGTCTTTTATTTTAGATTCAAATAAAATTCGAGAATAAATTTTATACTAATTGTAAAATAAATGTTTGGGTTATTAAATTTTGTAATTAATTGTTATTAATTTATTTAAATATTTATTATGTTAAATAATAAACTAAATTTTGTTGTTAACTAATTATTGGAATTGTTGTAAGAATTGTTACTTAAATTGTTGTTCTGATTATTATTTAAATTTATTATAATTGTTATTAAATTTATTATTTAAAGTTCACCAAAATTTATTGTTAAAACTCATTATTTAAACTGTTATTCAATTGTTGTTAAAAATTATTATTTATATTTATTATTAAAATTGTTATTAAATATATTGTTTAAATTTATTGTTGAACTTTGTTATTAAAATTAATTATTTAAATAATTATTAAAATTGCTATTAAAATTATTATTGAATTTATTATTAAAGTTATTGTTATATTTTTATTGTTTATATTGTAATACAATTTGTTATTAAAATGTTGATAATATTTATTATAGAATTTATATTTAAATAAATTTTAATTTGTTTATTAAATTGAATATATAATTTTGGGTTTATTGTTTAAACAAATTTCGTTTTAAACATGGGATAATAAATTGTTCGAAATTAGAATATTATTTGAAGAAGCTACGATACATTCATTTATTCAGTGGTCACCTGCAGACTATCTCGAGAATGCGACGTGTTGATGTCAGCATTTCCTGTCTGAGGTTGACTTTGCACTGAATTATGACTTGATTTTATGTTCGTTTAAAAATCGAAAATAAATTCTATGTTAATTGTAAAATAAATGTTTTTTAAATTATTAGATTATTTATAATTAATTATTATTAATTTATTTAAATATTTATTGGGTTAGATAATAAATTAGTTTTGTTATTAGAATAACTATTGAAGTTGATATTAGAATTATTGTTTAGGTTGTTGTTAGAATTATTATCAAATTTTGTTATTAAAATTGATTGTTTAAATAATTATTAAAGTTACTATTAAAATTATTATTGAATTTATTATTAAAGTTATCGTTATATTTTTATTGTTTATATTGTAATACAATTTGTTATTAGAATGTTAATAATATTTATTATAGAGTTTATATTTAAATAAATTTTAATTTGTTTGTAAAATTGAATATATAATTTTAAGTTTATTATTTAAACAAATTTCGTTTTAAACATGGGATAATAAATTGTTCGAAATTAGAATATTATTTGAAGAAGCTACGATACATTTATTTATTCAGTGGTCACCTGCAGACTATCTCGAGAATGCGACGTGTTGATGTCAGCATTTCCTGTCTGAGGTTGACTTTGCACTGAATTATGACTTGATTTTATGTTCGTTTAAAACTCGAAAATAAATTCTATGTTAATTGTAAAATAAATGTTTTTTAAATTATTAGATTATTTATAATTAATTATTATTAATTTATTTAAATATTTATTGGGTTAGATAATAAATTAGTTTTGTTATTAGAATAACTATTGAAGTTGATATTAGAATTATTGTTTAGGTTGTTGTTAGAATTATTATCAAATTTTGTTATTAAAATTGATTGTTTAAATAATTATTAAAGTTACTATTAAAATTATTATTGAATTTATTATTAAAGTTATCGTTATATTTTTATTGTTTATATTGTAATACAATTTGTTATTAGAATGTTAATAATATTTATTATAGAGTTTATATTTAAATAAATTTTAATTTGTTTGTAAAATTGAATATATAATTTTGAGTTTATTATTTAAACAAATTTCGTTTTAAACATGGGATAATAAATTGTTCGAAATTAGAATATTATTTGAAGAAGCTACGATACATTCATTTATTCAGTGGTCACCTGCAGACTATCTCGAGAATGCGACGTGTTGATGTCAGCATTTCCTGTCTGAGGTTGACTTTGCACTGAATTATGACTTGATTTTATGTTCGTTTAAAACTCGAAAATAAATTCTATGTTAATTGTAAAATAAATGTTTTTTAAATTATTAGATTATTTATAATTAATTATTATTAATTTATTTAAATATTTATTGGGTTAGATAATAAATTAGTTTTGTTATTAGAATAACTATTGAAGTTGATATTAGAATTATTGTTTAGGTTGTTGTTAGAATTATTATCAAATTTTGTTATTAAAATTGATTGTTTAAATAATTATTAAAGTTACTATTAAAATTATTATTGAATTTATTATTAAAGTTATCGTTATATTTTTATTGTTTATATTGTAATACAATTTGTTATTAGAATGTTAATAATATTTATTATAGAGTTTATATTTAAATAAATTTTAATTTGTTTGTAAAATTGAATATATAATTTTGAGTTTATTATTTAAACAAATTTCGTTTTAAACATGGGATAATAAATTGTTCGAAATTAGAATATTATTTGAAGAAGCTACGATACATTCATTTATTCAGTGGTCACCTGCAGACTATCTCGAGAATGCGACGTGTTGATATCAGCATTTCCTGTCTGAGGTTGACCTTGCACTGAATTATGACTTGATTTTATGTTCGTTTAAGACTCGAAAATAAATTCTATGTTAATTGTAAAATAAATGTTTTTAAATTATTAGATTATTTATAATTAATTATTATTAATTTATTTAAATATTTATTGGGTTAGATAATAAATTAATTTTGTTATTAGAATAACTATTGAAATTGATATTGGAATTATTGTTTAGGTTGTTGTTAGAATTATTATTGAAATTTGTTATAATTTTGTTGTAAGATTTATTTTTAAAATTATTATTAAATTTTTTATTGTTAGAGTTGTTATTAAATTTATTATTTAGAATGTTATAAAAATCTATCGTCAGAATCCGTTATTTAAACAATTATTAGAATCGTTATTGCAATCTGTTATTATATTTATTATTAAAATTGTTATTGGATAATTACCAAAATTTATTATTGAGATCAATTTTAAATGTTGTAAGAAAGTTGTTATTAGATTTATTTATAATATTTATTATTGACTCTAGTATTTAGATAGTTTTTAATTTATATTAAAATTTAAATACATATTTTGAATTTATTGTTTAAACAATTATTAAAACAATTATTGAGGTTTATTTATAGAATTCATTGTTTAATTTATTTTATATGTGGTTTTGAGAACTTTTGTAATGTTGAGTGTTTTGGAAGTTACTCTGATTTAAAACTCTGACAAAATTTTCTTCTATATATATAATATTTCGTTTTAGGGTTGAAAGTTTATTTTGAAACTATTTTGTTATATATTGGTGACAATGTTTCGTGAAACAATATTTATTATTTATTCGGCGTTTTAATATGTGTGAACATAAAAACAAATGGCACGCGTCTCTTATCTTAAGGAAATGTCGAGGTAAATTTATCAAGTGTTTATACATATCTATCTCGTGATTATCGTGAGTACAGTGGTACGAGACTCGGAACTGTGATAACAATTCTTAGGTTCTTGGTCGCGTGGCGACAACCTTGAGTGACACATGTCCGGTGTCTCACGTTGCCGTTGTTATCAATATAGTGGCACGCGACTGGAGTTCGAGATAACAAGTTTATTTACTTCGATGTGCGCCTGCTAAGAATATTTCTATTTCTCTTGTTTTGATATTAAAGGGGACATTCATTCATTCAATTCAGTCATACATATTTCGGTCTTTATTAGCATGTATGATTAGTTATACATATAATTTTTTGTTATATAATAATAATTTTTAAATAATTTTCCTAACAATGGACAATAATATTACATTGTTCGAGTAGTATTCATACTTAGTTCGAGCGATTTAATTTATTTCATTAATTCGAGGTAATTATTTTAATATGGTTCTTTTTGTTATAGCTTACCAAAGTTTATTTGTAAGATCAAAACTAATTATTTATTGACTTGAGACTTGAATGTAAAATTTATTAATGTTTGGTAATAAATTTTAGGCAAAAATTTTTACCAGACATAACACCCCCCCGCATAAGAACAAAACCGATTATTTTACGTAATAAAATAAAGGTTTTGTTTAGTCGTAAATAATTTTAACGTATTCGTCGTGGTAATGTATTTATAGCTAAGTTCCTTGGTGGGACTTCAGGAGGATCTGTAAGTGGATTGTTTGGATTTATATTTTGTTGTGTTGTTTGAGTCGAAGTTTGTGGTCTGTCGCTCGTTTCGTCTGCGTTTACTATGACTTCAGTTAAATCTACGTTATCATTCATGATCCTTTCATTTTCGTTTCTGTTTACCTCATTTCGCCTGATTCTTATTTCTCTTGGGTTTAATACCCCCTGTTCGAAATGAAGTAGCAGGTTTGCCAGGGTGCTCCATAAGGCTCCTAATAATTTCACACTCCATCCGTAGATCGCATAGAGTGCGTATCCGTGAAGCAATACATTTACGACATATTTAATTATACCGAAAATGATTGCCACGCCGATCATACCTGCACTTATTGACCCGAATGTAATGAAATATGACCATATTTTAGTCATAGCGTTTTCCGCAAATTTCTCCAAAGCTTTCTCGTCCATCAAATTCATTATATCCAGTTGACTACCGGAAATATCCTCTCCCATGGCGCCTCTTGCCATCTGATTCAGTACAGCGGGTTTCAATAATGGGAACATAACCGTCTGCATGTATGTTTCCATATCTTCTTCCGCGTAAATTCCGTTAGCAAGATCACCAGGGTCGTTATACCTCCAGGTAGGTTTGGTTAAAGGTTGGAGAATCTGCGGAGTTTCAACCTTTGTTGGTTTCGGTGAAAACTCGTACCATTTGGAGTCAATTTCAAAAATTATTGGCAAAATTTTATTGCATTCTACCTGATTTCCTTTCGAGGTTAAAATTAAAGATTTTGAAGTCAAGAATAATGATTTATTGTTATAAGTAACTGGAATTTCGGAAAAACAGGTAATGTTAGTGTTCCGAATTTTCACCGGAACAGCTTGGCATTGGATTATGTGAGCTACGTGGCCTGAGAAAACTGCCAAATAACCAGGTTCTTTCATGATTGTAAATGCGAATTCGTCGGGATTTAAAGAGGATTGTGATAGAGAATTTAATATTACTTTTCGTTCCAATAAGCATCGTTGTGTAATAATGTCTTTATAGAGTGTATTTATTTCTCCTTTTAAATGATGTGCGATATAAATAATTTTAGTATTAAAATATGCAGATAATGAAAGGTCTTTTATATTGATTTTGTAAACGTTTGTTGGAAAGGGATTGTTTAAGGAGGTTTCAAAGATATAAATTTTGGTAAGTTCTGTCTTTCTCAGCGTAAGACCGCATACTTGTACGGAACCATGATCTGTGTAAGCGAATTTAATATTTTCTGTCGAATTAGTAAAATAAATTGTTGGAAGACTGGTTCCGTTTTCTTGTGTTTTGGTCGCGAAGCCCTGGTACAAAATTGCATATGAATTGAAATTACAGATTGCAGTTTCTGGTTTATTCCAAAATGTAAAGAAATTATCCCTATCAACGCATTTAGTGAGTGAAAGGTCACATTTTGTATTAGATGGTAAAATTATTGAATTTTCTTCGATTTTTATAGGTGCTTCTGAAGAGAACAGAGAAATTTCTAAATCAGCTTGAATTATTTGGTTTTGTTTTGATTTATAACTTCCGCCCACACAATTGGATTTATCGTCGACCGTTCCGGCAATCATTTGTGACCTAAAGTTCGTAGTGTTAACTTCGAGGAATTTTATAATCTCATCGTGAAACTTAAACTGTCCGTAGCGATGCATATCGTCACACGCGTCTCTCGAGATTTTTATCATAAAAATTGAGTTATTGTTTGAAGAAAGAGCTATATGTGAATGCATGCCACAGTAAAATGATCTCGTATATATTTTGATTTTACATTGTTTAATAAACACGGAACCAAATTCGACCTTTTGTAATAGGTTTACATAAACTGTGTCCGTTTTAATTTCGGCGGAATCGAAGTTACAATCACCGACGTGTCGTAGGGAAATCGTTGTGATGTTGGGCGGAGTTTTGGTGCCACAATCATACCCAGTTAGAGCGTTTACGTTTACCAAATTAGCAAGAAATAGGAATGCCAACATTTTTCTGAAAATAAAATAAATTTTGCCACATAAATAAAATTTACGAAATAAGTATAAGAGATTTTGGAGAGGAGAATATTTTTTTAAACAGTAATATTTAGTTTGTAATAAAAAGAAAATTTTTTTTTTTGATTCGTAAAAAAAATTTTTTTTTTTTTAGTCTTCGCATTCGCTCGGAGATTTTAATCTTGTTAACCTTAACTTATTTGTATGCACAATTCTCGTTTTGTTCTTATATGTAATTTCCACGTTATTATTGTCCATTGTACGCAAGATTTTGTAAGGACCTGTGTATTGTAAATCAAATACATTTTTTCGTGGTTCTTTTAACATTAAAACGCGATCACCGACCTCAAATAAACAAGGATTGTTTTTCTTATCATAATAACTTTTGGATTTCATTTTTGCCTTATTTAAATTTTTGTGTGCAAGTTCTTCTATCAAGATTTTCCTACCTTTTAAATTATTTAAATATTCTAAGTAAGTTTCATCTAAATTTTCTTCCAAAGTAATTTTGTCTGATGGTACTCTCGCAAGTTTAGCGAATACACATTCGAAAGGAGTGAGTTTCGTTCCTTCGTGAACACTGGTGTTATAGGCGAAGGTTGCGCACTGTATCCACTGGTCCCAATTGTAGTCCGAATTAACATAACATTTAAAATATTCTTTCAGAACATGGTGCATCCTCTCGATTGAGCCATTGCTCTGCGGGCGGTAAGCAGTAGTTGTGCATTGGTTAATTCTGCAGATTTTGGATACATTTTTCATTAGGGCGCTTGTGAAATTTGACCCTTGATCGGTTAATACGATTTTCGGACATCCATAGGTGAAAACTAAATTATTTAAAAAAGCGGTTGCGATGTTAATACTTGTAGCTTGTATTAAAGGAACAGCTATTACGTATTTGGTGAGAAGGCACTGCATCGTCAAAATATATTTATTTTTATTTGAGGTTTCTGGAAGTTCGACGATATCCATAGATACTTTGTCGAAGGAGGAGCCAGGTGTATCCGTGAGGATCATCGGTTGATGTACTTTCCTTCGAACTAATTTTTTGAGTTGGCAAGTTTTACATTTAGCTATAAAAGTTTGGACATCTTTTTTCAAAGAGGGCCAATAAAAATCTTGTTTGATTCTGAGGTATGTTTTATTTACTCCTTTATGTCCGTTGATTATCGATTCATGGGTGGAGGCAATTATACCCAATCTGTCTTCTTCGTTCGGGGATTGAATTAAACCTTTGCAAATAATAAATTTCGTATTTAGAAAATTGTGAGCAATTCCTTCGATATGTTTTAGTATTGAACTCCATGGTATATCATCGATGTAATTTGTAATAGCTATCCTTAAAGTTTTTAAGTTTTGATTTGTCAGAAAAGTGTTAAGGTTTTCGAAAATTAAATTAAGGGTATCTGGATCTGCCCTAATATTATCATCTTTTTTTAAACAAGCTGAAATATGGATTTTTCTTGAAATATTTTTTGAAGTTATTTCACCCACATCTAAATAAGTGTCGGGTAAAAGGTGTCCTGCGGTTGATAATTCTTTTGCACCTTTACAAAGTGGTTCGTTTTGTGAATTTACGAAACACAAAGTATTGTCATCAAAAGTTAGCAATTTATCTCTAACTTCAATGACATTTTCCATTGGTTGATTTCGTCGGTTTACATCGTATTCGACATCATTTAAATCGAAGATATCCGAGGAAGTTGAATCTAAATCAGATGAATTTGTAAAATTTGTTCTTCTTTCAGGACTTTGTTCCATTGATACATCAAAATTTTCCATATTGTTTCCGAAGTCAAAAGCGTCGTAATTTCTGATTAGATCGTCATCGGTTATCGTTCTACGGGGATTATCAATTGGTGCAGGAGTGATTTCTTCGTAGTTTAATCCATTGTTTCTCTCGTCGTCAACAATTTCTATTCGATTATCTGAGTGGTTCGATGAATTGTTGTCACTTAAAATTCTTTGATTTCTTCGTCTGGGTACGATAATATCAGAATCCTGAGATGAACGATTATTAGTTTCTCTGTTATTGTTGTCATTATTATTATTTATTGTTGGGATTTCTTCGGTTTCTTCCATTTCTTCGACACCACCATTATTATCGATATTAACCGCTCGACTATCAGAAGAGTTCGATGTACTATCGTTTTCAGCATGGACATCTACCCTCACGTTTTGTTGATTTCTAGTTCCGGGAATGGAAAAATCGGAATCGGAAGAGGAAGAGTTGGTAAGGACAAAAAGGTTATTTATTTCATTTTCTGGAGGATTTCGGGATAAGGCGTCGGCAACGTAATTAGTTTTGCCTTCTTTATAGACAACTGTGAATTCGAAGTCTCTTAATTTCAGATAGAATCTTTTCAATCTGGATGTCGGGTCTTTCAATCTATCTACCCAAACTAATGGCTGATGGTCAGTTATAAAGGTGAATTTCCGCCCGAAGAGGCAATATCTAAATTGGAAGGCTGCTTTGACCATGGCTAAAAGTTCTTTTTCTATTGTTGAGTACCTCTGTTCCGTGTCATTTAAACTGCGAGAGTAAAAAGCTATCGGCAGGTCATTGCCCTCGTAATCTTGACTTAAGACCGCCCCTATTGCGAATTGCGACGCGTCGGTTGTGACCACAAAATCCTTTTCGAAGTCGGGGTATTTCAGGAGGGATTCTGACGTTAAATAATTTTTTAAATAATTTAGAGCTCTTTCTTGAGCTTCGGTCCAAATAAAATTTACGTCCTTTTTTAAAAGATAGGTCAATGGTTTCGCTTCTTTGGCGAAATTAGGGATAAACTTCCTGTAATACCCCGCTAAACCTAAGAGCTGTTTAATATTCTTTTGGTTCTTAGGCCTAGGAAAATTTGAGATAGAAATAATCTTTTCTTTGTCGGGACGAACTCCGTCTGAGCTAATTTCATGGCCTAAATAGACAACTTTGTTCTGGTAAAATTTACATTTATCCGGTTGCAATTTCATATTTGCTTTCCGGAGTCTCTCTACAACTTTAGCCAGTTTCCGGTCATGCTCTTCTATTGTTTCACCATGAATAATACAATCGTCGATATATACACAAATTTCTTTGTTTTGCATGTCATAGAAAAGCACGTCCATCTGTCTTTGAAAAGTTGCAGGAGAATTTTTTAACCCAAACGGCATTCGTGTAAAATGGTAATGTCCAAAAGGTGTTGAAAAGGCAGTTTTTGTTTTATCACACTCGCGCATCGGAATTTGGTGAAAACCTGAGGCTAAGTCGAGTACGCTAAAATATTTCGAGCCGGCCAACTGGTCGATGACCTCGCTTATATTCGGTATCGGATACGCGTCGCTAATAGTTTTTTTGTTAAGTTCGCGATAATCTATCACGAGTCTCCATTTTTTATTTCCCAAACTATCCGATTTTTTTGGGACAATCCACAAGGGACTGTTGTAAGGAGAATTTGAAGGTTCGATTATTCCATCCTTAATCATTTTTGATACTTGTTTTTCAATTTCTCCTTTCAACATTTGTGGGTACCGGTATTGTTTAACGTTTACCGGTATGCTATCATTTAACTCGATTATATGCGATGTCATGTTCGTTTTGGCCAACTTTTCGTTAGGTAATTGGAAAACGTCAGCGTACTCATCGCAAATCTTAGCCGTCCTAATTCTATTTTCCAAATCGTATTTTTCCAAATTTATTAAATTTTTTACTATATCGGAGCGCATATTTTCATTTTGAATATTTGAGGTAGGTGAATTCATTCCATTATTTTCAGTTTCGGATTCGTATGCATAAACAATTTCTCGATTGAAATTTAAATTTTCGTTCATGTTGAAAATCGTTTGTCCAATGTCATTATAAAAATTTTCATTTTCTAAAATTGTTTTGTCTGAATCTTTATCAGAATCGTCGTTTGAATAGGTTGTTTCGTCAATTGTGTCATTTTTTGAAAGTGAGTCAAATAGTTCTAAATATTCTGATAGTTCATTTTCTTTGGTTTTTATTTCGTTTCTTTGATCAACTTTGATTTTAGGTTTTGCGTCTAAATTAATTTTATCATTTTCGGTTTCAGTTTTGTGTTTGTCAATTTTTATTTCGTTTGTCGTTTCTGTTTCATTCATGTCGGTTTTGGTAGTATTTTTTGTTTTCGCGGTAAAGATTTGGTTTCGGTTTGTGGCAGTCTGTTCAATTTCTAAGTTAAATTTTCCTTTTTCGTTATTAGTTGTTCTTTTTGTAACAAATTCTCTAATTTCATCGCTATTTTCGTGTTCTTTTTCGATCTCGATTTTATCTATAGCATTCAACCCGTTTTCGTAACCAAGTTCGTTTTTAATTTTTGCTTTAGTATTATCGAATTCTGATTCAAAAACACTAATCTCGGATTTTCCCACGTTTTCCGCCTTTATATTCTCTAATTCAATTTCGTTATCGATTGCTAATTTAATTTTATTAATTTTATTTTCATTAGAAATATCGCGTTTAGTTTTTTCGTTTTCTATTTCTTTTTCTTTATTTAATTTAACTTCATTATTCTCATTTTTTTGTAAGTGTATTGAAACAATCGCATCAAGTGGAGTTTCGTTTTTAGTATCTAACCTAATTTTACTAAATTCATCGTCATTCGAGGTCCCGAATTTAAGATCTTTAACATTATTTTCATCTATATCATCTAAGCTTAAATCGTTATTCGCATTCTTATCGAAAATTTTAAAATCAGTTTCTTTTAACCCGGATTCATTTCTCTTTTCAATCTTAGAATTATTTATTTCATCATTGTTGATAATCGCATCTATTTTAAAATTAAATTCGACAGTTTTATTTTCATCACTTAAACTAAGTTTATCGATCCCGCTTTCATTGTCAGTTTTTATTTCAGTTATCTCGGTTTCAATTCTATTTTCATTACCCGTCTTAAAATTAATACTTTTATCTTCTTTCGTAATTATTGAGACGATTTCGTTTGGTTCAAATTCTTTCTTAATCGCTATCTTTAAATTACTAATTTCTTTTTCAATCAAATCTTCAATTTTACGGTTATCAATATTAGGGTTATTCGTTTCATTATCGTAATCTAAGATCGTTTTTCGTTCTAAAATATTTGTTTCGGTTTCGTATTTTTCTGTTCGTGGTCTATTATCGATTTTATCTAAAGGGCTATCATTTTCGATTTCGTTTTCGTCTTCATTACTTAATGTTTCTAGTTCGGAATTTTTTGTAAGTTGTAAAAGATCGGAGCTTACGGTCTCGATAAACGGCGCGACAGGGATTCTAATTTTCGCTTCGAAAGGTGTAGTATTATTGATAGGAATATGTACTATCCCGTTACTGGTATTCGCACTTTGGGATCCACCCACATATATTCCGGGTATTACTTCCAAAATGGGCACATAACCATTAGAATGACAAATGCGAGTTTGGGCTATTACCCATTTGCATTCATTAGGTAGTAATTTGCAAATTTTTTCCTTTTCAAACGGTACCTGATTGTTTTGATGCGTGAAAACTTCGTGTTTATAGTCTATAATCGATTCATTCTTGTTACAAAATTCGGAACCTAGAAGAGTTCCGGTTCTAATAGGGAAATCGTTAGTGACGACAACGAAATTAGCAGATACATTTAAATTAGAAATTCGTATTCTGGTAATACCGATTGTAGGTGTAAGTCCCTGGCCCACACCAGCAATTCTCGGAGCATGTGAAAAATCAATTTTTGAAAAAGGTGTTAAGTTTCCTATTTTTATTATATTGGGTTGGGCTCCTGTGTCGAGCATACAGTCAGTTATTTCACCGAGAATGTTGTTAGAGACTAATTTAATAACAGGGATTCTTCTGAGGGAATAATCCAGGGAGCAAAGATTTATTACATAAATCACTCCGTCGCCGCAAAGAATATCGGACGGTTGTTCATTTGATTCTCCAGGATCCCGTCCGGTCTTTCCTGGAGAGGGTTCGAGTTTCCCTGCATCTTTCGTGCTTCTCTGTTTTCGTGGTTTATACGGGTGTAACACTTTTCTAAAGTGTGGCCTAATTTTTTACAATAAGCACATTCTATAGGATTTCTTCTAATCGAATTTTCATTATTTTGCGTATTTTGTGGTGGGTAATGTTCGTATTGTTGGGGCGGCAGAGGATTTACGTGATTGTTTTGATTAGAGTGTGATTCATTATTTCCAGAATTTTGTTGATGGGGTGGATTTTCGGAATTCCTATACTGTTGGAAATTTGAGTTTGGTTGTTGGTACCTTGAGTTTTGAGGATTAGGGTTTTCAGGATTTCTATATTGTTGAAAATTTGGATTTGGTTGTTGGTACCTTGGGTTTTGAAAGTTGGGATTTTGTTGTCTAGGATGTTGATTGTTGGAATTTTCAAAGAATCTTGGATGTTGTGAATTTTGATTAGGATGTCTAGGATTAAAGGTCGAGGGTTGTTCGAAAGGATTTGTATTTAGGTGATATGTGTGCTGAAAATCTCTATTATTTTGATAATTATTACCCCTGTTTGTTTGCCTGGGGTTTTGGTAGTAAGGATTTTCAAAGCGTCTAGGATTTTGAGAATTTTCGTAATTTTGATTTATTCGAGAATCGTTAGGGTTAAAATTTCTCCTGGGATATTTTTCTCTGTCAATCTCGATACGTTTTTCCGCTTTGATTGCCTCGTTAAAGGCGTCGGTCAAAGTGATTACATTTTGATTAACGTAATTTCGGAAGGGAGGGGGAAGAGCGAAAAAGAATTCTTGTACGAATTCCTTTTCTAAATTATCAATTTCCAATCTTGATAAGAATTCTCTACCTTGTTCTAAGCAAGTACAATCGATAATCGCTGTTTGGATGTTATCGAACCTTTCAATAAATTCGAGGATTGGTTCGTTAAATCCTTTTGCAAGATTTGCTAACTGTCCTCTGTAATGATTAGAGGATCTGTGGGTCGCGAAGGTTGTTTTGAGTTTAGTCAGGAATTCTTCTATCGTGTTGAATTCCTGATTTCCTATCGCTATATATGCCCTATCAGTCAATTTAAATTTTAATAATCGTACGATTTCGTTTTCTAAATTTCGAGGGAATTGATTTTTTATTCTACGAACAGTGCGTATAAATTTAAAAACGTCGGTCCCATCGAATTCTGGGACAATAGACAAGCTTTCTTTTAGCAATGCCGACGATGGTATCAGCGGTTGGTTTTTTAGAAAAGGGTTCAAATTTTCATTGGGTTCGGATTCTTGGTTTAACGGATTTCTTATTTCGTCCGAGAAACTTAGGTGTAAATTTGGGTTTCTGGACGGATGCATTTTTATTTTTGGTGTGGAAGCTGCCAATTCGTGTAAGTTTTCATAAATGTTATCGTGATTTTTAATTTTTTGTTCTAATTGGTGTTGCATTAAACTAACGTGAGATTTATTTAATTCGTGGATTTCTTCTTGTAGTTTAAAATCTTCTACCCTTTTTCTTAATTCGCGTTCAGATTGTAACAGTTGTTCCTCTCTAGATTTAATTTCCGCGAGTTTACTTTCGATATCTGATTCAGCCATTTTGGAAAGATTTTGTTTATTTGTTGAAAACTAAAACTTAAAAGAATTTTGTGATATTACACTTTGTAGATAGTCAGATGTTTAAAATTGCGTGAAAATATTTTTTAAAGTTCTCATTAAAATTTCGGTTTTTTACACAAATGTATTGGTAGGATAGGCGAGATCCCACTGAGCTGTCACCAAAAATTGTTACGTCTCGGAATGGAATTCCGAAACTTTCGAAAAGGCCGGTTTTAGTGATCCGAAAGGCGTATGGGGTTACCACGAAATTTTCTTAGATTTAGTTTAAAAATTTTTAATTTCAAGGAATTTGAAGAAAAGTTGAAATTTATAAGGTTCAAAAAAAAATTATTAAATTTATAGGGCAGCGCGTGTCACCACTTTCCTTACGTTTTGAGTCGAAGGAAAGTTCGACTTTTACTAACTATCTATAGTTTTCTTTTGTAAATTTAAAGTTTTGGGTGGATCCCGGAAAATATATAAAACCTTCACTTACCTTTGATAGTTGGCCTTGGTAAGTTTCAAGTAGCAATCGGGTTCAGCGATACTGCAGATTCCTCGATGGATCGTTCTCTCCTTTAGTTCATTGACTTCGATGATTTCGATCGGCAGCCGAATTCAGCGAACAGTTGATTTTGTCTTAGTGTTTTTATTCTAATATTTCCTTTTTTTTTGATTCTTTTGAGTAAATTTCTTGATAGCTTAATGTTCTTAAAGTTTCAATAAATTTAAACCAAAATTTAAATGTTCTTTCTTTTCTATTTGATTTTTTGTTTCCCTTTCTCCTTTTTTTTTTACTTGAATTTTTATAAATTAAATTTAAGTTTCTCTTGGTTCTTGAAAGTCACAATTTTATCAACAATAAAAGTCTTTAAAATTCCATAAATTCTTAATTCTAAAGATCCTTTGGTCCGAATAATTCCATTGGATCGGAAGGATTGGAGGCACTTAGGAATTTTTTCGAGTCACAACACACAATTTCACTATACTGATATCCAGTTTATTTATCGTTTCGAGAATTAGAAAATTTTATAATTACACAAAATGTTCCACAAATTATTACACATTCTTTAACATAGTCAATATAAAGTTTATTTTTGTTACAACACAGTAATTTTAACTTTTCGTAACAAGATCAAAAATCAAGATTTTGATTTAAAATTAAGACCGATGATTACAACTAATTATTAGGACCGATTGAATCTAACTTAACTAAAAGACCGACTATCTCTAATTAAATTGTTTTCTATCAAAATCATACAAGGAAGCTCCTAAACTTCCCCTTCTTTCACATTCATTCGGGCGGGGCTAATTCCCTCTCCGTTGTTTTTTCTCACGCGTTTCACATAATTAATTCTTTTTGTATATCAATACTTATAAATGTTATCCTAATATTTACTGATGAAATAATAATAGTAATAATAATAACAAATTATATGTTTAATCGTTATTTAATTATAATCAGTATAATAAAATAAACGTTATTTCACTATCATCAATGTAATAATATGGTATCATAAATTTATTAAAGTAAGAAGAAAGATTTTCAAGAGTGGATTTGAAGGTTTTTAATATTTATTATTAAACAATATTTTTTTTTTCAAAAGAAACTTTCAAGCACAACAGCCTGTTGCTACGTGAATATCGCTGAATCGACAGTAAGTCCACTGTCGGAGTGTCTCGCGCAACAAGTTCGAAAGATCTTATAATATTATTATAAGATATAATGTTATCATATTATTATTATTTAATGTTTTTATCAGAGTTCGATTCAGATTGGATTTATAAGTTTGATAGTGCTTCTATGTTTAAAGTTTTCAACAAAGTGTTGTGTAAAATTTTATTATTAAACACTTGGAAAATAAATAAAGTGTAAATAGTAAAACAGTGGATGGCTTTTTTAAAAGAGAAAATAAATATATATTGAAAGTGAAGTGAAGTGAAGTGAGTTTTTATTCAGTTGTCGATCTTGGATTATCGTCAGATATCGAGTTGGAATACTTCGACTTCGAATTGCTTTGAAGGTAGTGGAATCATTAATATTTTCTTTTAGAAGGTTTTCTTTTTGATCGGGGTTTATATTTTATTTGTTTAAAATTTATTTCTAAATTAAATTTGGAATTTCGAGTTTTCTCGAATTGTTATTAATAATTAATTTTATTATTGTTAATTATTTAATTGATTTGATTATTTAAAGAAAAGATTTTTATTTATTGATTGGACTAAATTTGTTCTAAAATAATTCCGGGTTATTTTATTTGCGAGGCGGTTGGTCACTTATTTTATCAAGTGTAATCAAACACCATATCCGGTCGAGATGCAGGTGTACTGGCCTTGATGGCGATTAGGTCTTTTATTTTAGATTCAAATAAAATTAGAGAATAAATTTTATACTAATTGTAAAATAAATGTTTGGGTTATTAAATTTTGTAATTAATTGTTATTAATTTATTTAAATATTTATTATGTTAAATAATAAACTAAATTTTGTTGTTAACTAATTATTGGAATTGTTGTAAGAATTGTTACTTAAATTGTTGTTCTGATTATTATTTAAATTTATTATAATTGTTATTAAATTTATTATTTAAAGTTCACCAAAATTTATTGTTAAAACTCATTATTTAAACTGTTATTCAATTGTTGTTAAAAATTATTATTTATATTTATTATTAAAATTGTTATTAAATATATTGTTTAAATTTATTGTTGAACTTTGTTATTAAAATTAATTATTTAAATAATTATTAAAATTGCTATTAAAATTATTATTGAATTTATTATTAAAGTTATTGTTATATTTTTATTGTTTATATTGTAATACAATTTGTTATTAAAATGTTGATAATATTTATTATAGAATTTATATTTAAATAAATTTTAATTTGTTTATTAAATTGAATATATAATTTTGGGTTTATTGTTTAAACAAATTTCGTTTTAAACATGGGATAATAAATTGTTCGAAATTAGAATATTATTTGAAGAAGCTACGATACATTCATTTATTCAGTGGTCACCTGCAGACTATCTCGAGAATGCGACGTGTTGATGTCAGCATTTCCTGTCTGAGGTTGACTTTGCACTGAATTATGACTTGATTTTATGTTCGTTTAAAAATCGAAAATAAATTCTATGTTAATTGTAAAATAAATGTTTTTTAAATTATTAGATTATTTATAATTAATTATTATTAATTTATTTAAATATTTATTGGGTTAGATAATAAATTAGTTTTGTTATTAGAATAACTATTGAAGTTGATATTAGAATTATTGTTTAGGTTGTTGTTAGAATTATTATCAAATTTTGTTATTAAAATTGATTGTTTAAATAATTATTAAAGTTACTATTAAAATTATTATTGAATTTATTATTAAAGTTATCGTTATATTTTTATTGTTTATATTGTAATACAATTTGTTATTAGAATGTTAATAATATTTATTATAGAGTTTATATTTAAATAAATTTTAATTTGTTTGTAAAATTGAATATATAATTTTAAGTTTATTATTTAAACAAATTTCGTTTTAAACATGGGATAATAAATTGTTCGAAATTAGAATATTATTTGAAGAAGCTACGATACATTTATTTATTCAGTGGTCACCTGCAGACTATCTCGAGAATGCGACGTGTTGATGTCAGCATTTCCTGTCTGAGGTTGACTTTGCACTGAATTATGACTTGATTTTATGTTCGTTTAAAACTCGAAAATAAATTCTATGTTAATTGTAAAATAAATGTTTTTTAAATTATTAGATTATTTATAATTAATTATTATTAATTTATTTAAATATTTATTGGGTTAGATAATAAATTAGTTTTGTTATTAGAATAACTATTGAAGTTGATATTAGAATTATTGTTTAGGTTGTTGTTAGAATTATTATCAAATTTTGTTATTAAAATTGATTGTTTAAATAATTATTAAAGTTACTATTAAAATTATTATTGAATTTATTATTAAAGTTATCGTTATATTTTTATTGTTTATATTGTAATACAATTTGTTATTAGAATGTTAATAATATTTATTATAGAGTTTATATTTAAATAAATTTTAATTTGTTTGTAAAATTGAATATATAATTTTGAGTTTATTATTTAAACAAATTTCGTTTTAAACATGGGATAATAAATTGTTCGAAATTAGAATATTATTTGAAGAAGCTACGATACATTCATTTATTCAGTGGTCACCTGCAGACTATCTCGAGAATGCGACGTGTTGATGTCAGCATTTCCTGTCTGAGGTTGACTTTGCACTGAATTATGACTTGATTTTATGTTCGTTTAAAACTCGAAAATAAATTCTATGTTAATTGTAAAATAAATGTTTTTTAAATTATTAGATTATTTATAATTAATTATTATTAATTTATTTAAATATTTATTGGGTTAGATAATAAATTAGTTTTGTTATTAGAATAACTATTGAAGTTGATATTAGAATTATTGTTTAGGTTGTTGTTAGAATTATTATCAAATTTTGTTATTAAAATTGATTGTTTAAATAATTATTAAAGTTACTATTAAAATTATTATTGAATTTATTATTAAAGTTATCGTTATATTTTTATTGTTTATATTGTAATACAATTTGTTATTAGAATGTTAATAATATTTATTATAGAGTTTATATTTAAATAAATTTTAATTTGTTTGTAAAATTGAATATATAATTTTGAGTTTATTATTTAAACAAATTTCGTTTTAAACATGGGATAATAAATTGTTCGAAATTAGAATATTATTTGAAGAAGCTACGATACATTCATTTATTCAGTGGTCACCTGCAGACTATCTCGAGAATGCGACGTGTTGATATCAGCATTTCCTGTCTGAGGTTGACCTTGCACTGAATTATGACTTGATTTTATGTTCGTTTAAGACTCGAAAATAAATTCTATGTTAATTGTAAAATAAATGTTTTTAAATTATTAGATTATTTATAATTAATTATTATTAATTTATTTAAATATTTATTGGGTTAGATAATAAATTAATTTTGTTATTAGAATAACTATTGAAATTGATATTGGAATTATTGTTTAGGTTGTTGTTAGAATTATTATTGAAATTTGTTATAATTTTGTTGTAAGATTTATTTTTAAAATTATTATTAAATTTTTTATTGTTAGAGTTGTTATTAAATTTATTATTTAGAATGTTATAAAAATCTATCGTCAGAATCCGTTATTTAAACAATTATTAGAATCGTTATTGCAATCTGTTATTATATTTATTATTAAAATTGTTATTGGATAATTACCAAAATTTATTATTGAGATCAATTTTAAATGTTGTAAGAAAGTTGTTATTAGATTTATTTATAATATTTATTATTGACTCTAGTATTTAGATAGTTTTTAATTTATATTAAAATTTAAATACATATTTTGAATTTATTGTTTAAACAATTATTAAAACAATTATTGAGGTTTATTTATAGAATTCATTGTTTAATTTATTTTATATGTGGTTTTGAGAACTTTTGTAATGTTGAGTGTTTTGGAAGTTACTCTGATTTAAAACTCTGACAAAATTTTCTTCTATATATATAATATTTCGTTTTAGGGTTGAAAGTTTATTTTGAAACTATTTTGTTATATATTGGTGACAATGTTTCGTGAAACAATATTTATTATTTATTCGGCGTTTTAATATGTGTGAACATAAAAACAAATGGCACGCGTCTCTTATCTTAAGGAAATGTCGAGGTAAATTTATCAAGTGTTTATACATATCTATCTCGTGATTATCGTGAGTACAGTGGTACGAGACTCGGAACTGTGATAACAATTCTTAGGTTCTTGGTCGCGTGGCGACAACCTTGAGTGACACATGTCCGGTGTCTCACGTTGCCGTTGTTATCAATATAGTGGCACGCGACTGGAGTTCGAGATAACAAGTTTATTTACTTCGATGTGCGCCTGCTAAGAATATTTCTATTTCTCTTGTTTTGATATTAAAGGGGACATTCATTCATTCAATTCAGTCATACATATTTCGGTCTTTATTAGCATGTATGATTAGTTATACATATAATTTTTTGTTATATAATAATAATTTTTAAATAATTTTCCTAACAATGGACAATAATATTACATTGTTCGAGTAGTATTCATACTTAGTTCGAGCGATTTAATTTATTTCATTAATTCGAGGTAATTATTTTAATATGGTTCTTTTTGTTATAGCTTACCAAAGTTTATTTGTAAGATCAAAACTAATTATTTATTGACTTGAGACTTGAATGTAAAATTTATTAATGTTTGGTAATAAATTTTAGGCAAAAATTTTTACCAGACATAACAATGAGCCTTATATAAAATCATCTATCGATATGAATCAATAGTTTTTTCTAATCAATCACACGAATTCTATTGAATGCGAGATGCCTTGATTTGTTGTGCTAGGCCATGTGCTCGGCGATGTCAGAAAACACGTGTTTTCTTTCTTCGTCACTCTCAGGAGTTTTAGAGAAGGAAAGGTGGGAGTGGAAAGCATAATGGCTGGTGCAGCGTGTTTTAAGGTGTGTGTGCGTTGTCTCCGGCACGGCGAACGACGCCCGGTCAGTGTGTGCGTACACACGTACACGCGGCTCCTATCACGAATGATGCGAACGAAAGGAAAAGAATTACAATTAAATGCTAAGAACGAGTGTCTTTTCTTTCGTTTCGGCAAGGATTCTTCCAGTCATCTCTTTGCTGGTATTGTGACAATCATGTCGATACCCATATTGTTCCCCTCATATATTCATTCTAGTCGGCTAAACTTAATTAATATTTTAAATAATGAATTTGGAAACAAGCGTTCCGCCTTCCCTTGGATCTTGCTTACAATTGCAATTTTCAGATGTCACCGACCTCGAACATTGAGCAACAGTGATTATCACGAGCTTTGTTTCAGCAATAGAGAACAGGGCTCGTGGTATGTCATTATGCTGGATAAATAAATAATCTTATTTATACAAAAGGCAAAGCCGTTACAAAATCATTAAAAAATTATGAAAAACCGTCAGGAGGATCGGATACAATTTTGTACCTGTAAATTTTTTTTTGTTTAAATCAAAAGTATTCAGAATATGTAAATGCTTTCTTGCGGCATCGGGGTAAAACTTTTTTTTTATTGAAGACAGGTGTGAAAACTGAGTCACGCTACGGAAATCGAAAAAATACAGAGATTCTTTTACAAAAAAAAGCGCCTTCTTTTTTTTCAGTGTAGGTCTCTCAGGAAGACAAGTTATGACATACGTTTGAAAATAAAAAATTTTTAAAATCTTGTTCTTTAATAATTTTATTTCTATATTGTGTTGTTTTTTATATATATTTTTTATAAAATTGCAGGTAATTAAAAAACACAACAAATGAGTAATTTGCGAACCTTCTAGTATAGGGGAGTATAGGAGAAACTTGGCGCATTTTCTAATCACATTTCTTAAACAGATATAACAAAAAACTGAAGATATTTAAAATTTACTTTTGAATACCAAAATCAGTTTTTTTTCCTACAATCTGCAATAATTAATCAATAACAATGAAATTACGCACAAAGTGACAGTTTATCAAGAATATTAACTTAAGAAATAAGCGAAATTAATTCGACTTTTCAGCTTTGAATAAACTCAAGTGTGTCAACCAGCCCCTGCGCCAAACAGACCCTGTCTCCCATAATCATGTTTAAAGTTATAAAGGTTTTAATTAAATTCTCACTTAGAAGGTTACAATTTAAGTGAACAATTTGTCGTATTCTTATATTGTTAAAGTGTTAAACAAAATAAGATTTTTTAAATTCTACAAAATAGGTTATGTTAATCCGACATTTAGTTGACACTGTAAAGTCTGGTAAGAATAACATTTTTTTAAAAGATCAGAACAGAAATTTACATTTTTATTTTATTTTCAATTTCTTCACCATTTAATGTTTTAAAGTGAAAATAAATCAAAAAAGCTTTTATTGTGTGGTCATTTTTGACGTTTATGCACAATTTTAATTCGTGTATATGTAAAATTAATAAAGGAGATGTAAGAGTGAAGTGAAAATGCATTATCTTGGTTTAATCTCTGTGAGAACGAGCAAACGGTGTGTTATCGGCGAATGTTTGAAGGATCATCACGTATTCATGTTAACACGTGATATATTGACACTACGTGTTATCATGGAATGAAAAAAGTATTCAATAAACAGTTTATTGTTCATAAACCTGATAATTTTAATAAATTTAAAAACTAAATGGTACAAAATGTCAATAAGAATTTATTTTTGTTTTCTGTTAAACACTAGTCATAATATTTTCTACAATTCTCACGGTTCGCAGGAAGGCTGTTTTTAAAAATTGTCTGCCACCTCAGATTTTTTGTTTTGAATGATAGTTTGGCATGCCAGGAAGTCAGATCAATAGTATTTAAAATCGCAAACATCTGCCCCACCCTTCAAAACTGCATACACCGTCAAAAATTGGAAAAATCAGTATTCATGCCCAATGGGAAACTGCCATTACTGACCAATGGTACATTAATGACCCAATATTGGCAGCCAATGATTTTTTGCTGGTCAATGACTGGCAACCATTAATGGTCCATTATTGGTTAAATCATGGGATGTCCACGTCCCTGCCAATAATTGGCAAGTTATCATTGGCACATTATTGGCTGCCATTAATAAGCCAATAATAAAAAAAATTTAAATAAATTCTAAAAATAAATTATCAAATATAAAATTGTTTTAAAATTAAAATATTTTATTTTATTTAATTTCATTTTTAATAAAAAGTATTTCTGAATAACGAAGGGAACTTGCAAAACAATTTCCATTTTGCCGTCTATCCCAATATAGGAGAGGCAGGAGGTAGTGAGTAAATGTTTTTTATTAGAAACTTTTTATTTTGTGAAAAAATATTTCGTAATTTAATAGAAAATTCCAAAAGATATAGAACAAAATTTTCTTCTATTAACCCTTTAACGCCAGGACGGACGCTTTTTCAGTCTTTTTCAACGTTAATATTTTTTGTTATTAGGCACGTAGAAAATTTTCGGAATAACATTTCCTTACGTAATTTTTATCGCTCTTTCAGAATCTGTCATCCAAATTTAAAAAAAAAAAATTCCAAAAGCTATGGCCACTTTTTTGGAAAAAAATGCAAATTTTTGACATTTTTGATTCAAAAATGATTTTTTTTTCATGTAAGCAGTAATGACAAAAATTCTTCACCTTAAAATATCGCGTCCGCAATATCCAAGCTTCAAAGTTATGGACCATACATTTAAAACGTTGAAAATGGCGGATCCAAAATGGCGATGACAGAGTTTTTTTTCAAAAATTTGACACCCAGTGGACCCGTCTTTTAATTCTCATGTTATCTGTATGACAATGAGTGCTTGAACGTTTTTGGGGTCGCTGATTGTGAATCTAAAGACAGATTTCGAAAATTCAAAATGGCGGATCCAATATGGCGGTCAAGATTTTTGAAATTGATTGGATTTATTTGAAACTTGTTACTCGGGGGTTTTTGGGATCGCTGATTGTGAATCTAAAGTCAGATTTAAAAAAATTTCAAAATTCAAAATGGCGGAACCAATATGGTGGTCGATATTTTTAAAATTGATCGGATTCATTTGAAACTTGTTACTCGGGGGTTTTTGGGTTCGTTGATTGCGAATCTGAAGTCAGATTTCAAAAATTCAAAATGGCGGATCCATTATGGCGGTCAATATTTTTGAAATTGATTGGATTTATTTAAACTTGTTACTCGGGGGTTTTTGGGACCGCTGATTGTGAATCTAAAGTCAGATTTAAAAAATTTTCAAAATTCAAAATGGCAGAACCAATATGGTGGTCGATATTTTTAAAATTAATCGGATTCATTTAAAACTTGTTACTCGGGGGTTTTTGGGGTCGCTGATTGCGAATCTGAAATCAGATTTCAAAAATTCAAAATGGCGGATCCATTATGGCGGTCAATATTTGTGAAATTGATTGGATTTATTTAAACTTGTTACTCGGGGGTTTTTGGGGTCGCTGATTGTGAATCTGAAGTCAGATTTCAAAAATTTGCAGCGACCCCAAAAACCCCCGAGTAACAAGTTTCAAATAAATCCAATCAATTTCAAAAATATTTACCGCCATAATGGATCCGCCATATTAAAATTTTGAAATCTGACTTCAGATTCGCAATCAGTGACCCCAAAAACCCCCGAGTAACAAGTTTCAAATAAATCCGATCAGTTTAAAAAATATCGACCACCATATTGGTTCCGCCATTTTGAATTTTGAAAATTTTTGAAATCTGACTTTAGATTCACAATCAGCGATCCCAAAAACCCCCGAGTAACAAGTTTCAAATAAATCCAATCAATTTCAAAAATATTGACCGCCATATTGGATCCGCCATTTTGAATTTTCGAAATCTGTCTTTAGATTCACAATCAGCGACCCCAAAAACGTTCAAGCACTCATTGTCATACAGATAACATGAGAATTAAAAGACGGGTCCACTGGGTGTCAAATTTTTGAAAAAAAAACTCTGTCATCGCCATTTTGGATCCGCCATTTTCAAATTTTTAAATGTATGGTCCATAACTTTGAAGCTTGGATATTGCGGACGCGATATTTTAAGGTGAAGAATTTTTGTCATTACTGCTTACATGAAAAAAAAATCATTTTTGAATTAAAAATGTCAAAAATTTGCATTTTTTTCCAAAAAAGTGGCCATAGCTTTTGGAATTTTTTTTCTTTTTGGAAATTTGGATGACAGATTCTGAAAGAGCGATAAAAATTGAGTAAGGAAATGTTATTTCGAAAATTTTCTACGTGCCTAATAACAAAAAATATTAACGTTGAAAAAGACTGAAAAAAAGCGTCCGTCCCGGCGTTAAAGTGTTAAGATAAATATCACTCTCGTCGCTTGAAAATTTAAGAATATCTAAATCAAAATTAATAAACGATATAGAAAATTAAGCAAAATAAAGCAGTTAAAGAGATAAAAAAAAACAAAACAATTTAAATTTAATAATAAGATGTACCTTATTATCACCTATGATAGTTATTTTAATAAAAATTTTGATAATTGATGCTAGTTTCGCAATTTTAAATTTATTTAATATAGAAGAATTATAGCAATTTATTAAAAATATTCTTACCACCTTTTTTATATGTAATAGAAACATTTACTTTGATAAAATGTAATAAAAATTATTATAATTAATTAATTTCTAACTAAAGGTTCCATTGAAAGGGCCAAATATAAAATTGCAGAAAGTTATTTTAATGAAATAATCAAGATCTAATAAATTAATAGACAAGTTAATTGATTAATTAATTAGTAATTTTTTAAATATGAGTATTATGTAACTGAGTATTTTATTTATATTAATTTAATAAATTAAAATAATAATTACTAAGCATTTACAAAGAAATATTTTTTGAAAAATTGTTTAAATGCCTACTTTTAATTAAATTATTTTTATTTACAACTTTTAAAATTATTAAATTGAATTATCGTTTTTATTTTGAAATTTTTTTTCAAATTATGAGAGATGGGTACTTACATATATTTAAAAATAAACAGTACATTTTATTTTACTTTATTTTTTCTTTCTTTTACTAAAATAGCACTAAATTTTAATTTAAAAAGGAAATAAACATAATATTAACTATTTTAAAAAAGTTTACAAAATTAATTATTGTTAGGAATTTTTATAAATTAAGCATTTAATTTAAGAATTAAAATTACTACTAAAATTAATTAAATACTAATTTATTGATAGAAATTTTTTAAGACCAAAATTAAAGTCAAAAAGTTTAAGAACATAATTAAATCTAAGAAATAAACAAATAATTGATAAATAATGAAGGTATATTTTATGTAATATATGAGTTATATTGTAGTTGAATAAATTAATAATCAAATATATATAAGTATAATTAATAAATATATAATTTTTAATCAAACTAATTTAATTAGAATTAGTTAATTATTATTGATGGGGGTTTGCAAAATTTTCAAGGAAAGTATTTTCTTTAGTAAAAAATAATTTAATAAAAAATAGAATTGTCTACTATTTTAACAAAAAAAAATAATAATATTAATAAAACAAGTATAATCTTACAATTCCAAAAAAAAAAAAAAATAAAATAAATAAAGTCGATAATTTAACTTGATAACTTCGAAAGCTCTAATAATAATAAAATAAATAAAATTAATAAAGGTTTTTTCATCAATGCTTAGTAATGTATAATTTATCAAATTACTATAAACATATCACACAAATGTAATTCTTATATTATTAATAAATTATTAATTGACTTATTAAATTGTTTACTTAATAATTAGATATTAGTTATTTCATTAAAATAACTTTTTAGAATTTAATCTTTAGTCCCTTTAATTGAACGTTCTATTAAGATTTAATTAAGAATTAATTAATCATATATTAATTTAATTGTAATTTAACGTGGAAGATAAATACATCTTATTAATAATTTTAAAATGCTTTGTTCTATTTTTATCTCTTTAACTGCTTTATTTTGCTTAATTTTCTATATCGTTTATTAATTTTGATTTAGATATTCCTAAATTTTCAAGTGACTAGAGTGATATTTATCTTAATAGAAGAACATTTTGTTCTATATCTTTTGGAGTTTTCTATTAAATTATGAAATAAATTTTCACAAAATAAAAATTTTCTAATAAAAAACATTTACTAATTATTATTATTTATTATTAACAGTTATTAAAAGTTTATTTTTGTCAAAATCATATTTATTTGCAGTTAAAAGATTTAAATGACTGTAAGCCGGTTTTTGTTTTCCGGAAATATCCGGTTTGAAGCGGCGCGGCGCGTGATTTTAGTTTTACTCAACGCCGTGTAGGGAGGGCGACCATGCTATGCTTTTCGCAACTGAAGTGCAGCATTAATTTTATGTAAGGAGTCAGCTTTATTTAATTCTTCGTAGAAATCTTCGATATTTTCGAAGACTCACTACCTCCTGCCTCTCCTATACTGGGATAGACGGCAAAATGGAAATTGTTTTGCAAGTTCCCTTCGTTACTGAGAAATACTTTTTATTAAAAATGAAATTAAATAAAATAAAATATTTTAATTTTAAAACAATTTTATATTTAATAATTTATTTTTAGAATTTATTTAAATTTCTTTTATAATTGGCTTATTAATGGCAGCCAATAATGGGCCAATGATGGCTTGCCAATTATTGGCAGGGACGTGGACATCCCATGATTTAACCAATAGTGGACCATTAATGGTTGCCAATAATGGTTCAATGATGGTCTGTTGGCTCCCAATATTGGGCCATTAACGCACCAATGGTTTTTTCCCCATTGGGTGTGAAAGAAAAAAAAGATTGTAATTATAAATACCTGGAAATTATTATATAGATGTATACATATAAATATTCATATGTATATATTTATATATAAGTATGCATGTATGCATGCCCCACCCTCCAAAATAGCATAAAACCGACAATCGGTTTTTATGCCAAGAAAAATAGGTGATAGGTATATACACGTGTAAATTATTTATATGTATATATACACACACACACACATATATATATATATATATATATATACATTTTTTTTATTGTTTTATTCTTATTCATGTGGTTTGTTTTTCTTTTTGGTTACGCAAATTGATAGAAGCAATGCTACAGTGGAGTCCAAACTGCCTCTAAAGGCACATTCCACCTCGTCTCCCATCTTGGATGATATACGATGAACTCATCCCAATCTTCATTGAATTTTTGTACATAAATTAGCTGTAGTTTCTTATCTTTTGCAGCGTACCCTCTTGTTAGGGGCACATACGGCAGGTCTCCAAATTCACTAGAAACAAAACAAAATACATTCTATTAATCAAACAATCATGTAAAATATTATATAAAGGTACAATTAAAAGTAAAAGGGACTATACTAATAAAATAATTAATATTTCAAGACAATCTTAAGGAACATTCAAAAAAGTTTTATTCAAATCAGCACAAGACAATGAAAAACTAATAATAACTCTAGAATTTTACGCTTTTTGAAATTTTTTTTTTTAAACTTTATCTACAGTCTAATATTTTAATTTATTTTCTATTTTCATACTTACACTACCACAGTGTTCCTATCCAAACATCCTACAAGTGTAGACATTTTTTCTTCTGGTGCTACTAACACCCTGCTCGGATTTTAATAATGCTCATTGGCCCAATAACTCCGGACGAGGTTAATCAAATTCGCTGCATCCCACATATAATCCTGAAACCAATAGGCAGAAAGGAATGGTTTAGTTTTTTTATTTTTGGCCTCTACATCTAAAGGCCAGTGGTGTCCCGGAAATTTCCTAATCGGATCCGGGGTCCAATCTTCGAGTAATGTCATACACCTATATTAACAAAATCATAGAATATGTAAATTAATTTTTTTTTCTCTTTCTCTTTTTAAATATCTGTCATATTTTTACTAATAACCATCAACTTAACAATTCTAATTATATTCAATACTTTAAAAACTAAATACCACTTACCCAGGCTGTCCCAAACATAACTGCTCCATTTGAGCATTAACAATTTTTAATTGTTTCTCTCTAAAAAACAAATCTTCATCAGGAGTACTTATATCCATCATTGAGAAGTCCTTCTGGAGAAGATCAAACTCACTAACCACAGACATTATTCCCGAATTTGATTTAACGACAAGACGTTTTAATACGAAAAAGACACAAGTCGATCTCAGTAAATTTTACAATAATTACCCTGCTTATATAGCTAACAGCTCGTACAAATTTTTTTTTGCAATCACAAGAATTATGAAATTATAAAAAATGAGTTCACGAAAAGAAGAGCATCAGTTATGTCTTAATAATTATGTCCTCATTTATTTTCATCAGGACCTGAAAGATTTTTTTCCACAATTTTATATTTTCTCAAAATTTTTTTTTTTAAAAAAAGGGGGGCATTCATGGAAATCTTCTTTTCCAATATTTTAGTTTTTTTCAAAATTTTTTTAAAAAAGAGAGACTATTCATGGAAAATTTCTTTTCAGTATTTTATTTTTCTCAACAAATTTTTCCAAAAAGGGGGGCATTTATGGAAATTTTCTTTTCCAATATTTTAGTTTTTTGTTCAAAATTTTTTTCAAAAAAGAGGGACAATTCATGGAAATTTTCATTTCAATATTATATTTTTTTCAAAAAATTATTCACAAAAGGGGAGCATTCATGGAAATTTTCTTCTCCAATATTTTAGTTTTTTTCAAAATTTTTTAAAAAAAGAAAGACATTACATGCAAATTTTTTTCAGTATTTTATTTTTCTCAAAAAATTTTTTTCAAAAAAGGGGGGCATTCATTGAAATTTTCTTTTCCAATATTTTAGTTTTTTTTCAAAATTTTTTCAAAAAAGAGAGACAATTCATGAAAATTTTATTTTCAGTATTTTAGTTTTCTCAAAAAAAATTTTTCAAAAAAGGGGGGATTTCATGGAAATTAAACTTTTTCAAAAAGAGAGACAATTCATGGAAATTTTCTTTTCAGTATTTTATTTTTTTCAAAAATTTTTTCAAAAAAAGGGGGGCAGCAATAAGGACATTATTCTGATTAATACGTCCTTATTCTATTTTATTTTCTATTTTCAATATTGCTACTTCAGCTTCAAATATTTTAATTTTTCTTTTCATTACTCTGTTTCTAGAAACGCTAAAAGATATAAACCTTTTTATCTAAAATTAGTGATGCTAAAAGAGCATTCAGAAATTCTCTAAAATTTAAAGAAATCAGGAGTTTGTTTAAAAAACAAAAAAACAAAAAACAAAAAAAAAGCAAACATACAGACAAACGAAACTTAAAGGTTTACATCATTTAGCCAATTACAATTAAATTTAAGTTATTCCAGTTAAATTCTTTTAGCTTATTTTTTTTTCTTTATGAAGACAAGTAACAATTTTTTTCTACTTTTTGTTATTGCAAAATTGAAATGAGATTTTCAAACTATAGAATTGATTTCAATTACAGTTTAAATTTTGGAGTTATAAGAAAGATTGCAGTTTCAGACAAAGTTATAGTAACGAATAATTGAAATCAATTTCCATATATAATCAATATGTTTATTATTTTCCAGCATTTTTCCATGTAACATTGTATTAATTCCATTAAATCATGTAAAGTCCTATGGACTAATTTAAAAAACGAAGAATTCGGACCACATCCAAGACGCAACTACCTCACACCTGCATGCTGCCAAGGGACGCCAGCATATAAAAGTGGGGCATTTGTCATGTATGACTATTGGTCATTTTTATTGTTTTTTGGGAATTTGATTGTTATTGACCAAATTAAATTCAATTTTAATTATTACGAGTTTCACATACTTCATACATAAAAACAAACATTAATTAGGTCATTTTACATCATAAAGAAATTGTCTTCGCAACATTATGAAATTATATTGCATTTTCAGATAAAATAATCATTAAGAAATGCTTCGTCAAAACTTCCCTGAGAGATTTAAAAAACAAACATATGCGAAATCTTATTATTAAAGAAAGAATTAATCAATACCAAAAAATGCAACTTAGGTAAATTGATTAAGAAATAAAACATGATCTTAATATTTAGCCGGTTTTACTTTCATGCTGAATAAACTAATTTCAAAATTTGTGATTATGATTTGTGAAATATAACACAAATAATCTTCCGAATTTGTTGAAATTACAGCAATCGAATGAGAAACAAACTAACAATTATGATTTCTTCACGATTCTGTAAGATATAAAAGATCACGAAAAGTGATGAAGGCGAGAGTCGCCAGCTGATTTCCATAAGGACAGCTGTAGAATTAAGATTTTGATTCAAGCTCTGAGCAAGAGCTAACAAGTTGAATCTCTGTGTTGAGATTCATAGGAAGATAAAGTTAGAAGTTATATTCGAGTTGACAGTGAGACATTTATTCTAGGTTGCATATTTTTGATTTTGATATTCAAAGTAGACGGGAATATATTGGACAACGATTGTGAAATATTATTACATGAACCGAAATCTCTTAGGTGAGTAATACGAAGCTCATTACACTTGACACACATTAATTTGCTGAATATTAAAGAATAGATATTGTATTGAAATATGAAAAGCATGTCAAATTGAATAAAAGGTTTCTAAATCAATGTTTAGAATTGTGTAAGCGAAACAGTTGAAGATTATATTGGGTAAATAAACCATTTTTAAAACTGATTTGTTGAATTGAACTATTTTATTTAAATCGATTTCTGGATCAAATATGGCTCTCTGCCAATAAATTGAAATAATAATTTACAATAAAAGAGAATCCAACTACCTTATATATTCTTTGTTAAAGAGTATAAATGTCCATAGGACATTACTTAATTTTTGAGCAATAAATACAAGACATATATTGATTTTAAAGGCTAATTATTAAATTTGATAATATTATACAAAATATTTATCTTGTATCTATCAATCATAAACAACATTTCAGACATCAATATAACCTTTCGAGCGTTCACTGTTATATTTCGTAAATTCATATGAAGCATATGTAATGTTATGATACTACTTATCGTATTTAAAATAAAATTAAAAATAAAGAAAATTTAATAATTAAAAAGAGAAATAATTCGAGCTAATCAAATTATTTCCTTTTTTATAAACACCTGAAATCATGCGCCGAATCGTCAGCGTTTCAAAATGCAAGGGAAATGAACTCGGTTCGAATAGACATTCCTTGACATGCTGAAATTGACAAATAGCAATTCAGCATGATGTAATTGTGTTGTGATTTTTGGAGCAATAAATATTTTCTTGTTAATCTAAGCAATAAAATATCGGATGATTACAATATCTACACGATAGCTAGAAATCAATAATTTTCAAATCTTCTTTGAAACCCATTAAAATAACTATCATTGGTTGTACCTTCGCATTCGCTTCTATTGGACTTGCGGATAACAGGTGCAAATACGAATTTGAGACTCCTCACGTCAAAGTATAAATGACCGCAATCATTAAAGATAGCATTAGCACTAAAAATAATTTAATGTATAGCAATGATTCCACTGCCATCATTTTTCCTTTTTCCTAAAGATTTTCTTTCCTCCTTTTGGCCGTTATCACCTTTTAATCTGTCAATAAGCTACACCTGTAATTTAAACAATAAAGTTGCAAGTTTTGATTTTCATGAGTTTGACTCGATAAATCAATACCTGGAAAATACTACTTCCAGATATAGGAAAAGAAAATCAAAATTTTCTTGGAAATTTCCACATTAGTGAAAATTTGATCCCATTGGAGAAATGAATAAATTGACCAAGGAGAAATTAGACTCTTTGTCAATTTTTCTTACCAAATGTAATTTTATTTTATTGCAACATTCTGTTTGCAAAAGAAGTTTTAAATTTAGTCATTGAACTTGCTGAATCAAATTCCTTTCTTGCAACATAACGAAGAATTATTGTAGCAATCGGCCCAGAATTGGTAAGTCAAAAAGAAATATGTATTGTTCTGATTTTTCCTCTTTTAAATTGTAAGTTCTCTAAACATTTAAATAATGTAAAACAACTGCTATTTGTGAATCCTTGTGTTGTGACTAAAAACGATGTTTGATTTGATAAACCATATAATGAGAGAATCCGTTTTATTATTGCAAAATTCCTATTCCTTTCAGAGTACAGAATCCAAAATTTTACCTTATTGTTGGCTGATAGCTCGAATCCTTTTATATGGAGAGGATAAACGATCCCATAAAACTTAAACATGGTCTTTCTGACCTTGATAGCTTGAATCCTCCGAGACCAAATTAAGTAGGACCATCTCAAAAGTCACTTAACATTTTAATAATAAATTTTCTATTTATTCTAAATTCTAAATGTTATAAAATATTTAATTCGGTTTGTAACATGAAATATTAGGAAAAACTGCGTTTTCCCCTAACCTGTAACATTACGCATTAAAATTTCAAAGATTTTTATAAACATTAAAATCTTCAGTCCCTTAGTGTGTCCAAAGAAATGTTGTAAACTTTTATTTTAAAAATGAATGTTTTTTTTTAAAAAAACCTTACTTTGTAATATAAATAAAAGAACATGTAAACAGTTTTTCCGGATATAAAATAAGATTTACACGACTACTGTTCTTTACTTTTTTTAAATCTATTCTTGAATATCTCTTTCTATTGACACTATTAAAACCTTCTATTATGCTACTTATAAACAATTATTTTGAATGACGTCTATTACATTTTACAAATTAACCTTCTGTAAATTTCACCATCGGAGCGTTATCATTCAGGTCTGGACATGAACCACTCCTGTCTGGACAGGGTTCACTACTGTCCATTTCATTAATGTCCAAGACATTACTGAGTCCTTTCCAGACAGGAATGGTTCATGTCTAGAAAGCAATGAGTGCTGTCTAATTAAAATTTTTGATTTGGACAGGAACCATTCCTGTCCGGACAGTACTCAGTCATTTCTGATTTTCTCAGTGTATAAAAGAAAATATGATGGGATTAGAAATCGAGCTAATATATGAACCCGGACATAGCGGCATGACAGGAAATTAGAAAGCGGATACACTAGCTAAAAAATCATAGAATAAGCCATTAGTTCCACTAATACGTAGAATTTTTCTAATGGAGGTTGTTTCATTGCAGGTAAACAAAATGAAACTAAAAACAAACATAATAATAATCATAGGAAATGTAATCTTAGTAAACACCAATTTGGAAGGCGAAAACATAAAGATAACCAATTTCGAAAAAAGCTCAGGATTATATCATGAACTAAAATCAAAACTTCAGCAGATAACTACGGTACGGAGAACAGTAGTGGAATTAAATATTGATACTTTACAGAACACATGAAGGAGCTTAAAGAAGACTACGGAAAAATAGACAAACCTTGTAGGGCTATTTTAAAAATAGATTTCGAAGGAGTGCTAGACAATTACAACATGTTTCGAAGAATACACACAGTTGAATTGCAACTAAACCAGCTGCAACATACAATTGTAGAACTATGTGCATCAAGCTCAGCACCACCATTGAAACCTCTAAAAAAATATCAAAAAGAGAAGTGCACCACTATTTGGCTTCGTGGGAAAATTTGGAGGACCATTTATAGGAGTACTCACATATGACGAGGGAGAAAACTATTGGAAAGCCATTAATAACTTAAACGACGCAAACATAATATCTCATATCTAGTAGGAGAACAGACGCTTGTGGTACGAGCTGAAATACAAAATCTTTATGACATCGCAGAAGGACAAAGAAAGACAACAAGAGAACAAGCTGTACAATTGGGTGAAATACAAAATAAACTACTACAAATACAAGAAAGAACGGACAATATTAATTACACATCATGGCTAGAATCAACTATCAGGAAATGGAGACACCAACTAGACACATACGAACATACTATCGAACAAACATTGCAAGTATTATACCAAGCAAAGGAAGGCAAACTACACCCCAGAATGTTAAATAATAAACAACTCAGTGAAATAGCCAATGAAGCCCAACAGCGCTTAGGTAATCTAGAACTTCCGATACCATTGGAACAAGTTGATGTAACAATACTGAGTAAAATTTCTACTACAAGCTTTCAATTGAAGGACAAAAAATAATCATGGCCATAGATATACCAATGGTACAGAAAATAAATCTAATCTATCAAATGCACGAAATACCAGTATAACAAACAAATAGCTCAATAAAGAGTAAAGCATATGTGATACCAAAAGAAAAATATTTAATCATTAGTTCAGATAAAAGATACTACTTCTATATGAAAGAGGAACAATTGAAGGAATGTCACGTAATTAAAAATATACACCTCTGCCAAACAGATCAACCTATAGTCGTCTCCGTAATATTTAATAGTTGTGAAGTAAAACTTTTAAAAAAAGTAGACAATATCACTTCAAATGACTGCGAAGTAAGAATTTCTAATCGAGAACAACCTTATTGGTAGACAGTAAAACCTACAGGAGGATGGCTATTTTCACTAGTGACGAACGAAATCGCGTATTTGGATTGTTTAGGTCAACCAACAACTAAATAGTTAGGAGTTAGGAGATGGGAGTTAGGAGGTATGGGAATGGTCCAATTGTCCAAAGGATGTACAATGAGAACAGACGTGGTATCTCTACTAGCACTCCAAGTACTGGAAAACCCGCAACAATACATATACGAACCGAAATTCAATCTACAACAGAAAGAGAAGACAACATAAGGACTTGGGAAAGTAAGAAAAACGACTTGAAATTAGCCAAAATAGAACAGAAATTACAAGAACAAAGTCAACGAAGTATAATGCGGAGTAAACAGGATCTCTACAGTTATTCTGTACTACGACTATCTGGAGTTTTAATAATAATCATGACTGCATATACCTTATATAGATGATTCAAACGAAAAAAATGAACCTCACTACAATTAACATATCTGATTGGCATAATAAAAGAAAAAGTCAGATAATCGAAAAGATAAGCTACGAAATACCTTATAGGGAAACTCAAGAACAAAGGACTAGAGATATAGAGTTAACAGAGAGAAACGAGGAACCAAGGGCAACGACATCAGTAGCAAAAGAACCTCTACCATGAATACGAATGCAAGGTATCATACTAACGCAAGGTATCATACCAACGCAAGGTATCATACCAACGCAAGGTATCGACATAGCTTAAGGTAACTTGTAAATAGAATAAGCAAAAATCTAGGTTAACCATAATTAATCATTAGATCCTTAATATATGAATCTATGTTTATACTAAGTTAAGTCACTATATTAACGTAATTATTAAATAGTAAAAGGAGAAAAATATACAAAATATAACCAATCTACTAACACAATGTACATAAATAGTTAAAAAAAAACTAACTAATATAGTATAATAAGGATTAAGAAAAATAAAAAAAAATAAAAAAAAGGTTTACTAGAAAATATACAAACGTAATAAGCTAAATAAATTTAATTGGGAAACTAATACTCTAACAATAATAAACCATACAACCAAAAAATCATAACTACTAGGAAAAATAGTTTTTTTTTAAGATTCCAAGGAAATTTATTCGTTTAAAAAAAAGAATGAAAACATCTATAACACGAAAACATTAGTAAACAAAAAACAAAAAATACCGAATCACAACATCTCAATTAAAAAAAACAACATAACACAAGTCAACACTGTGGAAACACAAAATCCAAATCCACGCGCCAACTCTGAAATGTATTGAAACAACTAGGTTAATAAATTTTTTTTCTTTTTTAAATTATATATATATATATATTAATAACGAAAGAATACCTACCAGCTCCCACCTACAATGAACGAATTTCATCTCATCCCATTCCTCATTGTAAATCTGACAAAAATACAGCTCTAAAGATGATTATGTTAAGAAACTAGATACAATTAGTATAAAATAAGTTAAACAAAAAGTAACGGTATATTCTAATTTTAATTATTATTATTATTAAAAAAACAATAAATTAGGAAAATTATTAATAAATTATTACTAACAATAACAAGTATTTAAAAAAGGGGGATTCTTTTTATCAAACCAAATTCAGCAATCATAGTTTGATCCAAAGTCCAAATTTATAGTAAAATTCATTTTCTGAAAATGAGATTTATGTATTTATTCGGTGAAAATAGTTGCGAATTCGATAAAATGTAATATAAAAAAAATCGAAAAGCAATATCGCAACGTTTTTTCTCATACTTTAAATTTATATGAAAAATCTTAACTAAAAAGGAACTTTCCACTTTTATAAGATTTTTTTTGAATATTTATAAATGTCCGTTTCTATTGAGTCAATTTGATAAATTTAATCGCTCATCCATTCGTTTATTTAAATTTAGTAACGTCTCTATTATATGAAAATGTTTATTCTCCCTTTTACGGGTTCAAAGGGCTCCCGTTCCCTTTACATAACCTTAACCTATTATTTATACAATCTTACTTGCTAACTTATTCTACTTATTTACTAACTACTTATCTTAACGCAATCTACCTAAGCGCCTTCAGTGCAAGGGCTTCCGTTTCACAACCATTGCTCTCAATTTTTTAATGGTTTTTATTAAACTATAAACCATTAATCTAACAAAAACTATAATTTTAAAAGTACAACCAAACCACGTTATTTACAATCACTTAATTCAAAAGTAAAAATTTTAACATTAAAGTTTTAATTTTTTTTCTCACTAAAAGAACTCACAGGTGTAAAGGAAATACAAAAACTAGTAACTTATTCTTTTAAATTATCTACTGACATAAAAACAAAAATAAAAATCAAAGACTAAGTAAACATTTTCTATAATATGTAACTTAGCTGTAACCATTAAACTTTCAATACTTACAATTAATTATTCCCCTGGAACTAAAAAAAAGGACACAGATATATGATCTTATGAAATTAAAATTTTAAATAATTAAAGAAAACGAATCAATAGTTGTATTTAAGAGTAAATTCTAAATCTATAAAATATAACATTCACAAGATTAGACAATATTTCAAAACTACACTGAGAAAATGAGAAATGACTGAGTACTGTCCAGACAGGAATGGTTCCTGTCCAAATAAAAAAATTTTAATTAGACAGCACTCATTGCTTTTTAGACATGTACCATTCCTGTCTGGAAAGGACTCAGTAATGTCTTGGACATTAATGAAATGGACAGTAGTGAACCCTGTCCAGACAGGAGTGGTTCATGTCCAGACCTGAATGATAACTCTCCGATGGTGAAATTAAAAGAAGGTTAATTTGTAAAATGTGATAGACGTTATTCAAAATAATTGTATATAAGCAGCATAATAAAAGGTTGTCAATAGAAGTCAATAGAAAGTACAGTGAAATTAATAGAATGTTAGTAATCTTACCATCAAAATGATTTGAGATGAAATCCGAATGAAGTAATGAAACAATTCACATAGAAATTCAAATGGGATTTCTTTCATACTTTTTAATCTTTACAGATATTTGAGAATACACACAAAAAGATAAAGAACACACGTATAATTTTTTTTTATATTTGGACAAAACTGCACTGAGGGATTGAAGATTTGAATCTTTATAAAAACAAAGTTGAAATTTTATTAATTACAGGTTAGAAAAAAACGTACTTTTCTAAATATTTCAAATGTTTTATTCAAAATTTACAAAAATAATAAACCTTCAAAGACTATTTTTTGCAAGCAATCTCTTTTAACTTTTCTAAGAAACATACTAAAAATCGTAAACAAAATTTCAGACATCAATATAACCTTTCGAGCGTTCAGTGTGATATTTAGAATATTCATATGAAATATTAGGAAAAACTGCGTTTTCCCCTAACCTGTAACATTACGCATTAAACTTTACTTTGTTGTATCTATTCTTGAATATCTCTTTCTATTAACACTATTAAAACCTTCTATTATGCTACTTATAAACAATTATTTTGAATGACGTCTATTACATTTTACAAATTAACCTTCTTTTAATTTCACCATCGGAGAGTTATCATTCAGGTCTGGACATGAACCACTCCTGTCTGGACAGGGTTCGCTACTGTCCATTTCATTAATGTCCAAGATATTACTGAGTCCTTTCCAGACAGGAATGGTTCATGTCTAGAAAGCAATGAGTGCTGTCTAATTAAAATTTTTTATCTGTACAGGAACCATTCCTGTCCGGACAGTACTCAGTCATTTCTCATTTTCTCAGTGTAGAAACATTTCCGTAATGCACATTCAATAAACATATTAGAGGATAATAACATTAAGATTTTTGAACACTAAATTAAAATCATAAAATTGCATTTTAAATGGAATCACGACTTCAAGAAAAATAACAAAAAAGTAATACTAGAAAAAAACCATGAGCTCTTCTAAAACAATATACTCATTTAAAAAAAAACATTAAAATAGTCAAATATAGAAAATAATAAAAGGCAAACTAGTTCCGAAAATATGCTTTTTTCTTTTCTTTTCCTTTTCTCTTAAGGCGTTACACCACTGTAACTGTCTAGAATAAGAGACAATAGTATTATGCACCAAGGGTGGAAAACCCGAGTTTTTTGACGAGCATAATGTTCGATGAACGAGTCGAAGCACGAATGAAACGAGTGCGAAGACGTGTTTGGAGAATATTGTGTGAGTCAATAAACGAGGTCCACCCCTAGAAGCTCGAAACGCTCGATAAAAAAATTTGATATTTCTATCAAATCGATTTCAGGCATGTATAAAACCTTTTCTTTCATTCATGCACAAAAACGTGAGTTTTTCTATCGAGCGTTTCGAGCTTCTAGGCTGTGTTCATGACATATTGCAAAACTTCAAAAGCATTTTTCACAAAACTACTTTTTTTGAGCTGGCCGGAAACATAACTTTCACAAATCTCAACCGATTTACTCAAAAATTTAACTGTTGTTTCTTAACAACATTATCTAGAGAAAGACGTAGAGATTTTGTTTTATGTTGCATATTTTTTAGTTATAAACAGTTCAATGCCTATTTTTGAAGGAAAAAATTCATTTCTTTCTTAAAATGTTCACCATTTTTGCAAAAATCGCTTTAAAAAATCCCCTACGTCTTTCTCTAGCTTTTGAGATGTAAAAATAGAAAAAAAATTGTATTTTGTTTTAGGATGAAAATTGTAACAAAAACTTTTCCGGTCGCGATGTCATTGCACTTAAAAAGGGTCTACATCATGTACCTGTATGTCTGATATTAAAAAAAAAAATTTCAAGTATAGTTTTTTTCTTTTAAAGTGTACCCAATCATGATATATAAACATATTTTTTATTACTTTTAAACTTTTCTTTAAAAAAAAATAATAATATTAGGCCTTTTTTTGATGTTCTTGAGTGGTTTAACCCCTTAACACAAGCGTATATCACTTTCATATTAAAATATCACACCAAAGCAAAATAAGATTATTTTTGATAAATTATGAAAATAGACAATTTAATTAAATCAAATTTATCTTTATATAGTTCTTTTCATTAAAATAAAAGATTTGTTTTAGCATAAGAAACAAACGTCGTTTTAAACTTATCAAAGTCATTCTTGAATTCTACTTATTTAAAATAAATAATGACAATTAAATAGTTCATTCATACAATAAAAACAATAAATAGACACCACCTGATTATTAAGACATTCAAAATCTACAAAAATTTTAATTAAATATTTACCAAAAATCTGTTTTTTTTTTATTTTAAAGAAATTGAATATAAAAGAATAATTCTGAGGTTCTATCACGTAATTTTGAAAACGAAACCAAAAACGAAAACGCAAGTTCGATTTTCAAATTTTTTTGTGAAATGTCAGTTTGTCTTTGTGATTATTATGATCATTGTTTGTATTATGAAATCGTCACTATTTTGGGGTTAATAGAATTTCAAAAGTTTAAAAAATTAACCACTTCGGCGGTATGACGCCAAAAGTGGCGTCATGCGTGAAGTGGACCGGAACGGTAAAAATGATTCAAAATGGCATCATGACTATTTCTCGATTAATAATATCTGTTGTGATTTTTTATGTATGTAAACATAGTATTCTTATATTTTAGGATTCGGTGATCACGAATATAATACTAAAAATTTAATTTTTTGAGGTTTTCATTGTTTTTTAGAATGGCGTCATACGTTTATTCAGTTATTATCTTTCATTTTTGGTTTATTTTCTTTAATAATTTTTGTAACAAATATATCGTCTCAGGAGGACCCAGCAGGGGTGATTTGTATGTGGGGGGGGGCTACTTGCACCCACGTGAAATTTAAAATCAAAAAATTGAAAACTTATTTTTGTCAACGAATATCCCGTTTTAGGATGATCCGCTAGAGGTAATTTTGATGCAGGAGGTGACTGGCACCCACGTGAAAATTAAAATTAAAAAATTAAAAAATTATTTTTTACAACAAATATGTCGTCTCAGGATGACCTACCAGGAGTGATGTTCATGTTGGTAGGGGACTTGCACCCACGTGAAAATTAAAATAAAAAAATTAAAAACTTATTTTTGACAACAAACATGACGTCTCAGGATGATCCGCTGGGGTCATTTTTATGCGGGGGGTGACTTGCACCCACTTGAAAATTAAAATCGAAAAATTAAAAACCTATTTTGTCAGCAAATATAGCGTCCAGCATTACCTACCCCCACATAGAAATGCTCCCGTTGCCCCTTCCCCCGATTGACAAAAATCAGTTTTCAATTTTTTGATTTTAATTTTCACGTGTGTGCAAGTCACCCCTTGCATAAAAATGACCCCTAGCGGATCATCCTAAAACTGGATATTTGTTGACAAAAATTAGTTTTAAATTTTTTGATTTGAATTTTCACATGGGTGCAAGTAGCCCCGTCCCACATACAAATGACCCCCGCTGGGTCATTCTGAGACAACATGTTTGTTGTCATAAATAAGTTTTTAAAAAAAAATAAACTGAAAATCAAGGACAATAACTGAATAAACATATTACGCCATTCGCGAAAATGATTTAAAATCGTCTGTATTCAACTTGCTAAAAAACAATGAAAACCTCAAAAAATTGAATTTTTAGAATTTTATTCCTAAATACCGAATCTTAAAATATATGAATACTATGTTTAGAAATATAAAAAATTACAACAGACATTAATAATCGAGAAATAGTCATGACGCACAGTGGTTCAAATCGCCAAAAACGTGGTCAAAAGTCTAAAAAGTGCTTAAATCTATCTAAAAATCGTTACTCGGGGGTTTTTGGGGTCACTGATTTCGAATTTGGTATTATTTTTGAAAAAAACAAAAAGGCGGATCCAATATGGCGGACATAAAATGCAAAAAGTGCTTTAATCTATCTAAAAATTGTTACTCGGGGGTTTTTGGGGTCACTGATTTCGAATTTGATATTATTTTTGAAAAAAACAAGATGGCGGATTCAATATGGTGGACATAAAATGCAAAAAGTGCTTAAATCTTTCTGAAAATCGTTACTCGGGGGTTTTTGGTGTCACTGATTTTGAATTTAATATTATTTTTGGAAAAACAAAATGGCGGATCCAACATGGCGGACATACAATGCAAAAAGTGCTTAAATCTTTCTAAAAATCGTTACCCGGGGGGTAAATTGTGAGAATCTCGTTAAGACTTTTTCATAGCAGATGCGTTTTGACAACATCGAATATTTCTCTATGGATGATCTTCAACTCATCATTACTCGATGTACTTTCTGAAATCATAAAAAAATAATAAACAATAACAATTTATGTGCCCAGGTCTATAATAACAAAATCTTTTTTTAGAGACGCTGATTACAAATCCCGCCAGAAATTAGTAAATTCCAAAAAACCCCGAGTATCGAGTTTCAATGTTATCCGATCAGTTTTTTAAAACTCTCCTGCCATATTGGGTCCGCCATTTTGAATTTTAAAAAACAACATCATATTTGTAATCACCAATCCTGAAAACCACCGTGTATGCAGTTTCAATTGAATCCGATCAATTTTTTACAAATTTCCCGCCATTTTGAATCCGCCATTTTGGATTTTGAAAAACGAAAATAAGATTCGTAGTCAGGACCCCAGAAAACCCCTGAGTATCCAATTTCAATCGAATCCGATCAATTTTTTACAATTATCCCGCCATTTTGAATCCGCCATTTTGAATCCGCTATTTTGAATTTTGAAAAACGAACATAAGATTCGTAATCAGGACCCCAGAAAACCCCTAAGTATCCAATTTCAATCGAATCCGATCAATTTTTTACAAATTTCCCGCCATTTCAAATCCGCCATTTTGAATAAGCCATTTTGAATTTTAAGAAACGAACATAAGATTTGTAATCAGGAATCCCGAAAAGCTCTAAATATCCAGTTACAATCGAGTCTGATAAATTTTTTTAAAATCTCCCGCCATATTGAATCCGCCATTTTGAATTTTGAAAAACGAGAACTATTTTACTTACCTTTACAAAACTCTTTCATTTAACAAAATTAAAATCACAAACAACTGCACTTTTAAAAAAAAAGAATTTAATATATTTCTTTTTTTGGACTGATGATCTTCCAAATCATCACTATGCGCCTTTTACACCGAAGAACAATTAATGTAAAACTTAAAGTAGCAAGAGGTAGCAGTCAATTTTTTTATATGTTTCATGAAATGTTTCCATGAACTCAGAAAAAAAATACTAGGGTGGTAATAGGTAGTAAAAATTAGGTATGCATTTTTTTCTGAATAAATGTTATCTGATTTAGTAAATTAATTACATTCTTAGTTTATAACAATAATAAAAAAAATTTTTAATTTTTTGTAAATTAATCTGTCACTGTTACGTCCTGGGGTTCATCCCAAGACATCTAAAGGCAGCGGTTTTAGCTAGTCCACGGGGCGTGTAGGGTCACCAAGTATTTCTAATTTTTACTAATGTTAAAGAAATCTTATCGATTTAACAAAATTTTCGACTTTTATAAAAGTCATTGATTCCGCAATTCAATGATAGAGGGCAGCGCGTCACCACTTTCCAAATGTTTAAAGTCGTTGGAAAGTTCGACTTTACTTAATATTAAATATTCAATATTTCAATAATATTATATGTAAAATTAGAGATGTGTCAAATTTATTCCTTTTTATCGCAATTAAAATAGAATTTTCATATTGATTTGTCAAAATTAATAATTTATCATTTAAATACTTATTCTTTACTGTTTAAGTTTTAATCTTTGTTCTTTATTCTTAAAATGAGTTTAAATTTTTTTTACAAATTTAGAAGAAAAATTTTGTATAAGTTTCACTTACTATTGATAGTTGGCCTTGGTATATTCGTTGGTATTCACAGCTTTCTGTATTTCCTTGATTTTTCTCGTTCTCTCTCGTTCTTTCGCTCCAATTCTTTCGTAAAATTCCCTTTTTTAAAAAGTCTTAGATATATTTTTTTTTATTAATATTTAACATGAGATTTTAAAATGTCTCCCCTTTTTTTTTAGAGTTTTGTTTCTTCTTGATTTTTGTAAATTAAACTTTGAAAATTTTGAGTTGAAAAATAAAGAAAAGTCACTAATAAATCACTAATAAAGTTTCTAAATTTGTATTTTCTTAAGTCTATAGATCCTTCGGTTCGAATAATTCCGTCGGATCGGAAGGATTAGTGGCACTAGGATTTCTTTTAATTCACTACACCACACTTTACATTAAAGCAATATCCAGTTTATTCTTCACTTCAAATTAGAAAATCTTTGGAATTACACAAAAGGTGTTACACACAAGTTCTACGCTATTTTGATACAGTCAATAAGTTTTAAATTAGTGACAACATAACGATTTTGAATTTGTTTAACAAGGTTAAGATTACAAATTAGACTTAAGATTAAGACCGGCGACTAATTACTTAGAGATAAGACCGGTGATTAGTGACTTATTTACCTTTTTCAGGTGTTAACTGGGGAAACTCCCAGACTTCCCTCTCTTTTTGTTCTCGTTCGGGCGGGGCTAATTCCCCTTTCAGTTTCTCTTATTATCACGCTTCTTTATATTTTCTTTTCCTTAATCATGACATTATTTGATCTAATATTTATTAATAAAATAATAATAATTATAATAATTGAATTGTATACTTAATTATTATTTAACTATAATTCGTGTAATAAAGTAAATATTATCTTGCTAATATTAATACAATAATATAAAATTATATTAATATAATTATTAATTATAAATATAAAATTAATTATATTTATAATAATATAAATTATCAAAAATACTCGACTTGAACGGATAATAATTTCGCAATTTATATTCATTCAAAACTTTCAAAATTATTTTTATTTGTTTCGAAATTATTAATTTATTTATTTATAAAATAATAATTCTAATTATTTGTTATTACTAAATATATTATTTATATTATTATTTAATTTTTTATTATTCGAATTGATTTTTACATTGTTATTATAAGAAGCTTTGTTTTGTTTGTATTGTTATTTAATTTGTTAATAAATTTATTATTTAGATTGTTTTTTTTTTTTATTGTTTATAAAATTTGTTACTAATTCTTCATTGTTAAATTGTTGCTAAGGTTTGTTATATAATTTATTATTATATTGTTATTAATATTTAATATAAAGGTTATTGTTAAAATATTTGTTAATATTCAAGTTTAGTTTTATTGTAAAATTACTAATTTTTGGAATGAATATTCTATAATTCCGAATGAGATTCATATTTTTTTTTGTTTGTCGTCAAGTCAAGCATTCCTTATTTATGATAGGCAGGAAGTGTCGAGAATCACATTATGTCATCAAAAATACTCGACTTGAACGGATAATAATTTCGCAATTTATATTCATTCAAAACTTTCAAAATTATTTTTATTTGTTTCGAAATTATTAATTTATTTATTTATAAAATAATAATTCTAATTATTTGTTATTACTAAATATATTATTTATATTATTATTTAATTTTTTATTATTCGAATTGATTTTTACATTGTTATTATAAGAAGCTTTGTTTTGTTTGTATTGTTATTTAATTTTGTTTTTAAAATTGTTTAATAATTTTGTTATTTAATTTGTTAGTAAATTTATTATTTAGATTGTTTTTTTTTTATTGTTTATAAAATTTGTTACTAATTCTTCATTGTTAAATTGTTGCTAAGGTTTATTATATAATTTATTATTATATTGTTATTAATATTTAATATAAAGGTTATTGTTAAAATATTTGTTAATATTCAAGTTTAGTTTTATTGCAAAATTACTAATTTTTGGAATGAATATTCTATAATTCCGAATGAGATTCATATTTTTTTTTGTTTGTCGTCAAGTCAAGCATTCCTTATTTATGATAGGCAGGAAGTGTCGAAAATCACATTGTGTCATCAAAAATACTCGACTTGGGCGGATAATAATTTCGCAATTTATATTCATTCAAAACTTTCAAAATTATTTTTATTTGTTCCGAAATTATTAATTTATTTATTTATAAAATAATAATTCTAATTATTTGTTATTACTAAATATGTTGTTTATATCACTATTTAATTTTTCTTACTATTCGAATTGATTTTTACATTGTTATTACAAAAACTTTGTTTTGTTTGCATTGTTATTTAATTTTGTTTATTTAAAATTGTTTAATAATTTTATTATTTAATTTGTTAATAAATTTATTATTTAGATTGTTTTTTTTTTTATTGTTTATAAAATTTGTTGCTAATTGTTCATTGTTAAATTGTTGCTAAGGTTTGTTATATATTTTATTATTATATTGTTATTAATATTTAATATAACGCTTTTGTTAAAATATTTATTAATATTCAAATTTAGTTTTATTGCAAAATTATTAATTTTTGGAATGAATATTCTATAATTCCGAATGAGATTGTGTTTGTAAGTCTCGCTAAGATAACATTATCTAACAGGTGATGAACATAATATTTCGTCGTTGTTATCAATCTTATGGCACGCGGTTCGGGTTAAGATAAAAGGTTACATATTTTATCATTCACCTGTTAGTACGCTTCATATTTCTTTTCCTTGTTTATTTCCTTTTACAGACTCACACAAATTCCATTCATTCTTTCTATCATGAGATAAATTTTATTTATATTATAGTATAAGAAAAATTTATTGGTTTTTAATGGACAATAATATGGTCAATTCTAATTGGTATTTTCGTACATACTAAACGATTTCCATTTTAGTTTTAAACGTGATTTTAGTATTTTAGTACAATTAGTATTAAACAAATCGTTTTCGTTAAACTTACCAAAACTTACAATTGATTATATATATTACATGATTTTCTGCAAATACATAGATATTTTCTCCTTCTGTTTTTGTTGAAGTTAAAAAATTTTATATGGAAAGAAAAAAAATGTTTGACAAAATTTTAGGTCAAAATTTTGTCAGACATAACACCCCCCCGCATAAGACCAAAACCGATTATTTTACATGGTAAAATAGAGGTTTTGTTTGATTTCAAATTCGATTCGTGTATTTCTTAGCGTAGGCGTCGTGGCAAAGTCGCAACAACTAAATTCCTAGGTGGAATTTCAGGGGGTTGCATAGGGGAATTATTAAGATTTCTATTGGTTTCTGTTGTGGTTGTCGTTATGGGTTGTAGTGTGTCATTTGCACTTGTATTATTTATTACAACTTCGGTTAATTCTGTTTCGTCATTTAAAGGTCTATTATTGTCATTCCTATTCTGGGCGTTCTGTCTATTTTCTCTTTCCATTTGATTTATAGCGCCTTGCCCAAAATGAAGCAACAGATTGGCTAGTGTGCTCCACAGTGCTCCGAGTAATCTCACACTCCATCCGTAGATCGAATACAAGGCGTATCCATGAAGCAATACATTCACGGCATATTTTATTATTCCGAAAATGATTGCTACACCGATCATACCAGCACTTACCGATCCGAACGTAATGAAGTATGACCATATTTTGGTCATAGCACTTTCAGCGAATTTTTCTAAAGCTTTTTCGTCCATCAAATTCATTATATCCAAATGACTTCCAGAGACATCTTCTCCCATAGCGCCCCTTGCCATTTGGTTTAATACTGCCGGTTTCAACAATGGAAACATAACGGTTTGCATGTATGTTTCCATGTCTTCTTCCGCATAAATTCCACTAGCAAGGTCGCCTAGTTCGTTATATCTCCAAGTAGGTCTACTTAAAGGTTGGAGAATTTGTGGAGTTTCAGCTCTCACTGGTTTTGGTGAAAATTCGTACCATTTTTGGTCAATTTCAAAGGTTATCGGTAGAAATTTATTACATTCTACTTGGTTACCTCTAGTAGTTAAAATTAAGGATTTTGAGGTTAAAAATAGGGATTTATTATTGTGAGTAACCGGGATTTCAGAAAAACAAGTAGTATTCGTATTACGAATTTTCACTGAAACAGCTTGACATTGAATTATCTGGGCAACGTGGCCCGAAAAAACCGCTAGGTAACCTGGTTCCTTCATTATGGTGAAAGCAAATTCATCGGGGTTTAAAGAAGATTGTGACAGAGAATTTTGAATTACTTTTCGTTCTAACAAACAACGTTGTGTAATTATATCTTTATATAAAGAGTTTACTTCATTTTTTAAATGATGAGCGACATAAATAATTTTCGTATTAAAATAAGCAGAAAGAAAAAGATCTTTTATATTGATTTTATAAACGTTAGTTGGAAAAGGATTATTTAAAGAAGTTTCAAAAATGTAAATTTTGGCAAGTTCTGTTTTTCTTAATGTTAACCCACATATTTGTTGAGGACCATTGTCTGTATATGCGAATTTAATATTTTCCGTTGAATTTGTAAAATAAATTGTTGGGAGGTTGGTTTTGTTTTCTTGAGTTTTGGACGCATAACCTTGGTACAGAATAGCGAAGGAATTAAAATTACAAAGTGAAGTTTCGGGTTTATTCCAAAAAGTAAAGAAATTTTCTCTATCTACGCATTTTGTATTCGAGAGTTCACATTTTGTGTTTGAAGGTAGTATTATTGAATTTTCATCAATTTTTACCGGTGCTTCAGAGGAGAACAATGAAATTTCCAAATCAGCTTCGATAATTTGGTTTTGTTTAGATTCAAAAGTTCCGCCTACGCAATTTGATTTATCGTCGACGGATCCAACTATCATTTGAGATCTAAAATTAGTGACATTTACTTCAAGGAATTTTATAATTTGATCGTAGAATTTGAATTGACCATAACGATGCATATCGTCGCATGCATCTCTCGAAATTTTCAACATATAAACAGAGTTATTATTTGACGAGAGAGATATATGCGAATGCATACCACAGTAAAATTTTCTAGTGTTTATCTTAACTCTGCATTGTTTTATGAAAACAGAACCAAATTCGACTTTTTGTAACAGGTTTACGTAGACTAATTCTGTTCGGATATCCGTGGAATCGAAGTTGCAATCACCAATGTGTCGGAGGGAGATCGTGGTGATATTGGGTGGCGTTTTGGTACTACAGTCGTACCCCGTTAAAGAGTTTACGCCCACCAAATTCATGATAAACAAGAGTACCAACATTTTCTGAAAAGAACAAATTTAGGTTGATTGTAAATTATGGTTTTAATTACATAGACATTTATAATTATTGACAGATATCAGTACTCAAATTTCTTATTAATTAATCCTCACACTCGCTCGGGGATCTTAATCTAGTAAGTCTTAGTTTATTAGTATGTACGATTCTAGTTTTATTGCCATAGGTGATTTCGACATTATTATTGTCCATTTTACGTAAAATTTTGTAGGGCCCAGTGTATTGTAAGTCGAATACACCTTTTCTGGGCTCTTTTAATAAAAGAACGCGATCACCGACCTCAAATAAGCAAGGGTTGTTTTTTTTGTCATAATAATTTTTTGATTTTTCTTTAGCGCTTATCAAATTTTTTTGTGCAAGGTTATCTAAAAACGCTTTTCTATTCTTCAAATCGTTTAAATATTCTAAGTAAGTTTCATCTAAGGTTTCTTCTAGGGTAACCTTATCGGAAGGTACTCTCGCAAGTTTCGCAAAGACACATTCGAAAGGTGTGAGTCTTGTCCCCTCGTGGACACTGGTGTTGTAGGCGAAGGTAGCACATTGAATCCATTGGTCCCAGTTGTTGCTTGAACTAACGTAGCATTTGAAATATTCTTTCAGGACATGGTGCATCCTCTCGATCGAGCCATTGCTCTGCGGGCGATAAGCTGTAGTTGTGCATTGATTGATTTTACACATTTTAGATATATTCCTCATTAAGGTAGATGTGAAATTTGAACCTTGATCAGTCAATATGATTTTTGGACTTCCATAAGTGTAGACTAAATTATTTAGAAAGGCTGTTGCAATATTAATAGATGTAGCTTGTATTAGAGGGGTGGCGATTACATATTTTGTAAGAAGACATTGCATTGTTAAAATATATTTATTTTTATTTAGAGTTTCAGGGAGTTCAACGATATCCATGGATACTTTGTCAAAAGATGAACCAGGTGTATCCGTGAGGATCATAGGTTGATGTACTTTTCTCCGGACAAGTTTTCTTAATTGACAAGTTTTACATTTGCTTATAAAGGATTGAACGTCGTTTTTTAAAGATGGCCAGTAAAAATCTTGTCTAATTCGTAGATAAGTTTTAGTAACTCCCTTATGTCCATTTATCGGTGATTCGTGAGTTGATGCTATTATTTTTATTCTATCTTCTTCGTTTGGAGTTTGAATTAAACCTTTACAGATAATAAATTTAGTATCTGGGAAATTATTGGCAACTTCTTCGACAAACTTCATTATTAGACTCCATGGCAAGTCATCAATGTGTTTCGTAACGGCTAGTCTTAAAGTTTTTAATTTTAAGTTTCTCAAAAGTGTGTCCAAATTTTCAAAAATTAATTTAAGTGTATCTCGGTCTGCTTTAACATTACTATCCTTTTTTAAACAGGCTACGATGACGAATTTTTTTGATATATTGTTTGAGGCTATTTTACCCACATCTAAGTGAATATCACTTGGAAAGTGTCCGGCTAATGACAGTTCCCTAGCGCCTTCGCAAAGTGGTTCATTTTTTGAATTTATAAAACAAAAGGTATTGTCGTTAAAGGTTAATAATTTATCTCTAACTTCAATAACATTTTTCGTTGGTTGATGTCTACGATTTAAATCGTATTCTACATCGTTTAAGTCAAAAATATTAGATGAATTTGAATTTGAAGTGGATGAATTGTAAGGAATAACGTTTCTTTCAGAACTTCTTTCAATTTCCATATCGTCATTTTCAAATTCGTTTTCAAAGTCGAAAGCATCATAATTCCTGATTATGTTTTCGTCGGTTATTCGCCTGTCGCAGTCGTTGGGCGATGTAGAGTTCATTTCTTCTTCTATGTTTTGGTCGTTAATTGTTTCATTTTCATCATTGTCATTATGATTATTTAGCGATCGGCTTTCTTCGTATTCTTCAATCCTTTCTATATTATTACTATTATCAACGTCGTTATCCCTTCTGATTGTATCGTTTCTTCTTTCATTATTTTCTCCATCATTTCTTCTGTTATCATTACCATTATTGTTTTGGTTATTGGAGTGTTCTGGGGTATCGTTGTTTTGATTACTCGAGCGTTCTGATGTGTCGTCATTTTCTGCATGTACGTCTACTCTTACGCTTCTTTGGTTTCTTGATCCAGGAAGAGAAATATCGGAATCTGAAGATGGGGAGTAATCGAGTCTTACGGTTCTTTGGTTTCTTGATCCAGGGAGGAGGATGTCAGAGTCTGAGGACGAAGAGTTAGAAAGGACAAAAAGAGGATTTGTTTCGATATCAGGAGGGTTTCTAGAAAGGGCGTCAGCGACGTAATTTATCTTTCCTTCCTTGTAGATAACTGTAAATTCGAAGTCTCTTAATTTTAAATAAAATTTCTTTAACCTTGACGTTGGGTCCTTTAAATTATCTACCCAAATCAGTGGTTGGTGATCTGTTACAAATGTGAACTTTCGCCCGAAGAGACAATATCTAAATTGAAAGGCTGCTTTTACCATGGCTAAAAGCTCTTTTTCAATAGTCGAGTATCTCTGTTCGGTGTCATTTAAACTTCGAGAGTAAAATGCTATAGGCAGATCATTGCCCTCGTAATTTTGACTTAACACTGCGTCGACCGCAAATTGCGATGCATCGGTTGTGACAGTAAAATCTTTTTCGAAATCAGGGTATTTCAAGAGGGGTTCCCTAGTTAGATAAGTTTTTAAATAATTAAATGCTGTTTCTTGGGCATCAGTCCATTTAAAATTTATGTCTTTCTTTAATAAATATGTAAGCGGTTTTGCTTCTTTAGAAAAGTTTGGGATGAATTTCCTGTAATACCCTGCTAAACCGAGTAGTTGTTTAATATTTTTTTGATTTTTAGGTTTTGGAAATTTTGAAATCGCTATTATTTTTTCTTTATCGGGTCGAATGCCATCTGCACTAATTTCGTGTCCTAAATAAATAACTTTGTTTTGATAAAATTTGCACTTGTCCGGCTGTAATTTCATATTAGCTTTCCTTAATCTATCAATTACTTTCGCTAGTTTTAGGTCGTGTTCTTCGATAGTTTTACCAGGTATGATACAGTCGTCTATGTACACACAAATTTCGTTGTTTTGCAAACCAACGAACAACACGTCCATCTGTCTTTGGAAGGTTGCCGGCGAATTCTTTAGTCCGAATGGCATTCTAGTAAAATGATAGTGGCCGAATGGGGTCGAAAATGCTGTTTTTACTTTGTCACAATCGCGCATCGGAATCTGATGAAAACCCGATGCCAAATCGAGTACGCTAAAATATCTAGATCCAGCTAATTGGTCAATGACCTCACTTATGTTCGGTATGGGGTACGCGTCACTAATAGTTTTTTTGTTTAGTTCGCGATAATCAATGACAAGCCTCCATTTTTTATTTCCCAAACTATCGGATTTCTTTGGGACTACCCACAGAGGACTGTTATAAGGGGAGTTTGAGGGTTCTATTATGCCATCCTTTATCATTTTGGTAATTTGCTTTTCAATCTCCCCTTTTAACATTTGTGGATATCGATATTGTTTAACGTTCACCGGTATACTGTCATTTAACTCGATCATATGTGATGTCATATTCGTTTTAGCAAGTTTTTCGTTAGGCATCTGAAATATGTCAGCGTACTCGTCACAAATTTTTGCTGTTCTAACTCGATTTTCTAAATTATAATTTTGTAAATTTATTAATTCTTTAATTCTGTCGGAACGTGATTTTTCATCTTGAATATTTGAGGTAGGTGGATTCACTTTAGTGTTTTCGTTTCCCCGTTCATATGAATAGATATTTTCGCGGTTAAAATCGAGATTTTCATTTAAATAAAAAATAATTTTTTCGACATTGTTAGAGAGTTCGTCTTCGTCTTCTGTATTGTCGTTTTTTAGTGTCATTTCGTCTGAATTGTAATTTATTGTGTTTATTGCGTCAGGTTCGAATTTATTTGCAAGTGACTCAAACAAATCTAAATATTTTAATAATTCGGATTCTTCATTTTCACTTTTATTTTCTAAATTTAATTCATTTTCTGTTTTCGCGTTAATGTTGATTTTGTCGTTCTGTATAATGGTTTTGGTGTTCGGTACTTGTTCGTTAACTTCAATTTCCTCTTTAATTCTTGAATTAATTTCTTTAATTTTAGTATTATTTTCAATTTCTAAAGTAGGAATATTTTTGTTTTGGTTCGTAAATATTTGATTAGCATTTTTAGTTTCGTTATAATTTTCGCTTCCTTTTTCATGTATATTTTCGCTTCTAATATCTAATGCGTTCTCTTTACCTATAAATTCTATTCCTATTTTTGATCTAAAATTATCGATTTCATTTTCATTAAAAGTTTCCATTTCTGATTTCTTTGTTTCGCTTTTATTACTATTTTCTAACATAGACTCATTATTTTTACTTTTGTTTACATTTTCCGATCCTATTCTTTCTAATTCTGTTTCGTTTTGAAATATTAACTTAGAATTTTCAGTTTCATTTTCGTTAACAACTTTCAATTTAAATTCTTTTAATTCGATTTTACTATTTTCGCTTCTAATATCTAATGCGTTTTCTTTACCTATAAATTCTATTCCTATTTTTGATCTAAAATTATCGATTTCATTTTCATTAAAAGTTTCCATTTCTGATTTCTTTGTTTCGCTTTTATTACTATTTTCTAACATAGACTCATTATTTTTACTTTTGTTTACATTTTCCGATCCTATTCTTTCTAATTCTGTTTCGTTTTGAAATATTAACTTAGAATTTTCAGTTTCATTTTCGTTAACAACTTTCAATTTAAATTCTTTTAATTCGATTTTACTATTTTCGCTTCTAATATCTAATGCGTTTTCTTTACCTATAAATTCTATTCCTATTTTTGATCTAAAATTATTGATTTCATTTCCATTAAAAGTTTCCATTTCTGATTTCTTTATTTCGCTTTTATTACTATTTTCTAACATAAACTCATTATTCTTATTTTTGTTTACATTTTCCGATCCTATTCTTTCTAATTCTGTTTCGTTTTGAAATATTAACGTAGAATTATCAGTTTCATTTTCGTTAAAAACCTTAGATTTAATTTCTTTTATCTCGATTTTACTATTTATTAATTCGTTTTCTTTAAGTTCGATTTCATTCTTAATTGATAATTTAAACTTATCGATTTCTATTTCGTTCAAAATTTCAGATTTAAGATCTTTAAGTTCGATTTTGTTTACGTTTTTTAATTCAAGGTTTTTCAATTCAATTTCTTTAAATTCAGTTTCGCTCTTACTTTTATTATTATTTATGATTTCTATCCCGAAGAATGTTTCATTTTCGTCGATTCGATTTCGTGGTTGTTCGAAGTGTTTATTATCAGGATTCGTTCGCGATTTTCCGATTTCGATTTCGCATTTCGTTTTATCATTTATTGTTTGTAAATTTAAGGTTTCGGATTGAAAATTTGCTTCGCTAACAGTATCTGGTTTTGATAGAATTTTTATGAAAGATGGAACCTCCAAATTTGTCATTTCAACATACGGTACAGTTGGAATTCGAATCTTTGCTAGAAAGGGAGATGTGTTGTTTATTGGAATTTGTACCATACCGTTGTTGCTGTTTAATTTAGATATTCCTCCCACATAAACACCTGGTATTATCTCTAATCTTGGTATAAATCCTGGAGATTGGCAAATACGGGTTTTTGCTTCTACCCATTTACATTCTTGTGAATAAACTTGACAGATTTTTTCTATTTCAAATGGAATTTTAATATCTTTGTATATAAAAACATCATTTTTATAATCTATTATAGATTCTTTTTGTTTACAGAATCCAGATCCTAGTAATGATCCGGTTCTAATCGGGAAATTATCGGCAACAACGATAAAATTTGCCGATGTTCCTAGATTAGAAATATGTATTTTCGTGATTCCGATACTGTTAACTATTCCTTCTCCTATACCCGAAATACCTGGAGTAAAAGAATGGTCAATTTTTACAAAAGTATTTAATCTCCCAATTTTTATTATATTGGGTTGTGCGCCCGAATCTAACATGCAATCAACGATTTCGCCAGATAGGTCTTCTGAAAATAGATTAATTACGGGAATTTCATTTAATAGGTAATTTAATGTGGACAGGTTGATATGGTAGATTAATTTATTGCTGCGAAAAATACTGGACGGCTGTTCGCTTGGTTCTCCAGGGTACCGTCCGAGCTTTCCTGGGGAACTTCCGGGTTTCCCTGGTTCTTTTGAATTTCTCGTTGTTCATAATTTCTTCTTGTATAACAGTTTTCTATTGTGTGACCTATCTTTCTACAGTATGCACATTGTATTACGTTTTTGCGAATTTGGTTTTCGTAGTTTTGCGAGTTTTGAGTTATTGTGTTCTCGTGTTGTCGTTGTTCGTGACTTATTCTTGTGTAGCATTTTTCTAAAGTGTGTCCTAACTTTCTACAATATGCGCATTCTACAACGTTTTTTTGAATTGGATTTTCGTAATTTTGTGAGTTTTGGAGTGTTGCGTTTTCGAAATGTCGTTGTGGGGGAGGATTTCCGTAATTTCTTTGCATGGGGCGTGGTTCTAAATTTCCAGAGTTTTGTTGTTGATAGAAAGGGTTTTCTTGATTCTTATAATTTTGAAAGTTAGGATTTTGAGGATATCTCGGCGTTTGGGAATTTGATCTGTGTTGTCCAGAATTTGGGTTATTAGGAGTTTCATAAGGTCTCTGATAATGTGGATTAAAATTAGGAAGTCCAGGATTAAATGTCGTAGAGTATTCAAAAGGGTTTGTGTTGACGTGATAAGTGTGTTGGAAATTTCGGTTCGATTGTCTAGGGTTTTGGTATTGTGAATTTTCGAAACGCCTTGTATCTTGGGGATTCTCATAATTTCGGTTTGTTCGTGGGTCATTCGAGTTGTAATTTCTCTTAGGATATTTTTCTTTGTCAATTTCAATTCGTTTTTCTGCTTTAATTGCTTCGTTAAAAGCGGCGGTTAAAGTATTTACGTTTTGATTGACATAGCTTCGGAAATGGGGGGGAAGAGCGAAGAAAAATTCTTGGACAAATTCTTTTTCTAAATTTTCGATTTCGAATTTCGATAAAAATTCCCTATTTTGTTCTAGACAGGTACAATCAATGATAGCATTTTGAATGTTGTCGAACCTTTCAATGAATTCGAGGATGGGTTCATTAAACCCTTTTGCTAAATTTGCTAGTTGACCTCTGTAGTGATTTGATGATCTATGGGTCGCGAAAGTGGTCTTTAAGTTCGTTAAAAATTCTTCGATAGTTCCGTATTCTTGATTGCCGATAGCTATATAGGCCCTATCTGTTAATTTGAATTTTAACAATCGAACGATCTCATATTCTAAACTGGAAGGGAATTGGTTTTTAATTCTACGAACAGTGCGGATGAATTTGAAAACATCAGTGCCGTCGAATTCCGGAACGATGGAAAGACTTTCTTTTAATATTGCCGACGATGGTATTATTGGTGTAGTTCTGACAAAAGGGTTTAAACTTTCGTTAAATTCATTTTCTTGATTTAAAGGACTCTTTGCTTCGTCAAGAAAACTTAAGTGAAGATTTGGTTTGTTTGAAAAATTGGTTTTTATTTTTGGTGTTGAATGTGCCATTTCATTTAAGTTTTCGTAATGGTTCTCTTGGTTTCTAAATTGCAGCTCTAGTTGCTGTTGCATTAAGGTGACGTGAGTTTTGTTTAATTCATTGAGATTTTCTTGCAACTTTAAATCTTCTATTTTTTTTTGCATTTCGCGTTCCGATTGTATTAATTTTTCTTCTCTGAGTCTAATTTCCGCGAGTTTACTTTCAACGTTGGTATCTGTCATTTTGAGTGTTATTTTTTTTTGTTCGTTCGAAATTAAAATTTGCAAAAAGTAAGATTTTTAATATTTTAAATGGTGAAACATTTGAAAATTGCAGAAAGTTTAGGATTTCAAAATTTGATTGTTGTTAATAAAATTTTATGAACAGGATAAATGAAATCCCACCGACGCTGTCACCAAAAATTTTGTTACGTCCTGGGGTTCATCCCAAGACATCTAAAGGCAGCGGTTTTAGCTAGTCCACGGGGCGTGTAGGGTCACCAAGTATTTCTAATTTTTACTAATGTTAAAGAAATCTTATCGATTTAACAAAATTTTCGACTTTTATAAAAGTCATTGATTCCGCAATTCAATGATAGAGGGCAGCGCGTCACCACTTTCCAAATGTTTAAAGTCGTTGGAAAGTTCGACTTTACTTAATATTAAATATTCAATATTTCAATAATATTATATGTAAAATTAGAGATGTGTCAAATTTATTCCTTTTTATCGCAATTAAAATAGAATTTTCATATTGATTTGTCAAAATTAATAATTTATCATTTAAATACTTATTCTTTACTGTTTAAGTTTTAATCTTTGTTCTTTATTCTTAAAATGAGTTTAAATTTTTTTTACAAATTTAGAAGAAAAATTTTGTATAAGTTTCACTTACTATTGATAGTTGGCCTTGGTATATTCGTTGGTATTCACAGCTTTCTGTATTTCCTTGATTTTTCTCGTTCTCTCTCGTTCTTTCGCTCCAATTCTTTCGTAAAATTCCCTTTTTTAAAAAGTCTTAGATATATTTTTTTTTATTAATATTTAACATGAGATTTTAAAATGTCTCCCCTTTTTTTTTAGAGTTTTGTTTCTTCTTGATTTTTGTAAATTAAACTTTGAAAATTTTGAGTTGAAAAATAAAGAAAAGTCACTAATAAATCACTAATAAAGTTTCTAAATTTGTATTTTCTTAAGTCTATAGATCCTTCGGTTCGAATAATTCCGTCGGATCGGAAGGATTAGTGGCACTAGGATTTCTTTTAATTCACTACACCACACTTTACATTAAAGCAATATCCAGTTTATTCTTCACTTCAAATTAGAAAATCTTTGGAATTACACAAAAGGTGTTACACACAAGTTCTACGCTATTTTGATACAGTCAATAAGTTTTAAATTAGTGACAACATAACGATTTTGAATTTGTTTAACAAGGTTAAGATTACAAATTAGACTTAAGATTAAGACCGGCGACTAATTACTTAGAGATAAGACCGGTGATTAGTGACTTATTTACCTTTTTCAGGTGTTAACTGGGGAAACTCCCAGACTTCCCTCTCTTTTTGTTCTCGTTCGGGCGGGGCTAATTCCCCTTTCAGTTTCTCTTATTATCACGCTTCTTTATATTTTCTTTTCCTTAATCATGACATTATTTGATCTAATATTTATTAATAAAATAATAATAATTATAATAATTGAATTGTATACTTAATTATTATTTAACTATAATTCGTGTAATAAAGTAAATATTATCTTGCTAATATTAATACAATAATATAAAATTATATTAATATAATTATTAATTATAAATATAAAATTAATTATATTTATAATAATATAAATTATCATAAATACTCGACTTGAACGGATAATAATTTCGCAATTTATATTCATTCAAAACTTTCAAAATTATTTTTATTTGTTTCGAAATTATTAATTTATTTATTTATAAAATAATAATTCTAATTATTTGTTATTACTAAATATATTATTTATATTATTATTTAATTTTTTATTATTCGAATTGATTTTTACATTGTTATTATAAGAAGCTTTGTTTTGTTTGTATTGTTATTTAATTTGTTAATAAATTTATTATTTAGATTGTTTTTTTTTTTTATTGTTTATAAAATTTGTTACTAATTCTTCATTGTTAAATTGTTGCTAAGGTTTGTTATATAATTTATTATTATATTGTTATTAATATTTAATATAAAGGTTATTGTTAAAATATTTGTTAATATTCAAGTTTAGTTTTATTGTAAAATTACTAATTTTTGGAATGAATATTCTATAATTCCGAATGAGATTCATATTTTTTTTTGTTTGTCGTCAAGTCAAGCATTCCTTATTTATGATAGGCAGGAAGTGTCGAGAATCACATTATGTCATCAAAAATACTCGACTTGAACGGATAATAATTTCGCAATTTATATTCATTCAAAACTTTCAAAATTATTTTTATTTGTTTCGAAATTATTAATTTATTTATTTATAAAATAATAATTCTAATTATTTGTTACTACTAAATATATTATTTATATTATTATTTAATTTTTTATTATTCGAATTGATTTTTACATTGTTATTATAAGAAGCTTTGTTTCGTTTGTATTGTTATTTAATTTTGTTTTTAAAATTGTTTAATAATTTTGTTATTTAATTTGTTAGTAAATTTATTATTTAGATTGTTTTTTTTTTTATTGTTTATAAAATTTGTTACTAATTCTTCATTGTTAAATTGTTGCTAAGGTTTGTTATATAATTTATTATTATATTGTTATTAATATTTAATATAAAGGTTATTGTTAAAATATTTGTTAATATTCAAGTTTAGTTTTATTGCAAAATTACTAATTTTTGGAATGAATATTCTATAATTCCGAATGAGATTCATATTTTTTTTTGTTTGTCGTCAAGTCAAGCATTCCTTATTTATGATAGGCAGGAAGTGTCGAAAATCACATTGTGTCATCAAAAATACTCGACTTGGGCGGATAATAATTTCGCAATTTATATTCATTCAAAACTTTCAAAATTATTTTTATTTGTTCCGAAATTATTAATTTATTTATTTATAAAATAATAATTCTAATTATTTGTTATTACTAAATATGTTGTTTATATCACTATTTAATTTTTCTTATTATTCGAATTAATTTTTACATTGTTATTACAAAAACTTTGTTTTGTTTGCATTGTTATTTAATTTTGTTTATTTAAAATTGTTTAATAATTTTATTATTTAATTTGTTAATAAATTTATTATTTAGATTGTTTTTTTTTTTTATTGTTTATAAAATTTGTTGCTAATTGTTCATTGTTAAATTGTTGCTAAGGTTTGTTATATATTTTATTATTATATTGTTATTAATATTTAATATAACGCTTTTGTTAAAATATTTATTAATATTCAAATTTAGTTTTATTGCAAAATTATTAATTTTTGGAATGAATATTCTATAATTCCGAATGAGATTGTGTTTGTAAGTCTCGCTAAGATAACATTATCTAACAGGTGATGAACATAATATTTCGTCGTTGTTATCAATCTTATGGCACGCGGTTCGGGTTAAGATAAAAGGTTACATATTTTATCATTCACCTGTTAGTACGCTTCATATTTCTTTTCCTTGTTTATTTCCTTTTACAGACTCACACAAATTCCATTCATTCTTTCTATCATGAGATAAATTTTATTTATATTATAGTATAAGAAAAATTTATTGGTTTTTAATGGACAATAATATGGTCAATTCTAATTGGTATTTTCGTACATACTAAACGATTTCCATTTTAGTTTTAAACGTGATTTTAGTATTTTAGTACAATTAGTATTAAACAAATCGTTTTCGTTAAACTTACCAAAACTTACAATTGATTATATATATTACATGATTTTCTGCAAATACATAGATATTTTCTCCTTCTGTTTTTGTTGAAGTTAAAAAATTTTATATGGAAAGAAAAAAAATGTTTGACAAAATTTTAGGTCAAAATTTTGTCAGACATAACATCACTATGTTTTACACACCTTCCAAAAAATTCTTCATTTTACAAAATTAACATAGCTCACTTTTGTCGTAATTTATAACATTTTAAAGTAGCTGCACTAGTTCATGAAAAAACGTGTATCGATTAATTACCTAATATTTGTCTGTTTGAGCCGCTGCTGTCGAGAAATAAATAAAACTTTGATTTAACTTTTTTCGTTTAAATGTGGGAAACATATTCAGCTTTATGTAGGTTAAATTTTTCAACATTCCAACGACTTTCATTTTTTGACTTTTGGACACCTTTTTGGCATTTTGAACCACTGTGTGACGCCATTTTGCTAATTTTTACAGCTCTGGGACACTTAACGCATGACGCTGATTTTGGCGTCTTACCGCTGAAGTAATTTTATAATCTTGTAAAATTCTTTTAACCCCAAAGTAGAGACGATTTTAAATGGTAAACAATTATCATAATGATCACAAAGGCAAACTGACATTTCACAAAAAATTTGAAAATCGAACTTGCGTTGTCGTTTTCGGTTCCGTTTTCAAAATTATGTAATAAGGACGCTGATAATAATAATCACATGTATATAAATGACACAGAAAATACTCTATTATTAAATAAAATTTCCGAAATTGTTATCTTGTTACATTCAAATCTAAAGATGAGAAATCTTGAATTTCTTGTATTCCAAAAACTATACACACCTACATAAACTATAAATAATCACTTACCCTTTAGCACCGCTACGAAACAATCGGGTTTTTTCTGCCCGAAGAATACTCTCCTTCCTTACTAGATATACACCAACATCGAAGATTCTCTCTTCGATTACGGAAAGCGTCTGACGAAGACCAGACAATTCAAAAACACCACTTTCAGCCATACTTTTTCAAACAACACCGCACAATAAATAAAACTTCCATCCAAATTCAAGAACAGCAAAGTACTGATTCGCGTTCATCACTGCAGACAACAAAACGGAAAACAGAGTAATATTTCCGCATATACAGCAAAAGTGACATTGACCTTCCCGACCACAAATAAAATAAATCAAACATATTGACTTAAATAAATACTCTCTCAGAAAAGTTTTTTTTTCTCTAAATTTTCTTTTATTAATTTTTTCATAAAAATTTTTTTCAAAAAGAGGGGTAATTTATACAAATTTTATTTTATTTATTTTTTCATACAAATTTTTTTCTAAAAAGAGGGCAGTACATGGTAAGTGATAAAGACTGTCAATGGACGACCATAGGGGTATAAGAATAGAGGACGCGAGTCAGTACGACCTCTATAGGTGGGAGCGTCAGGTTGATAGAAAGAGTCAGCTAGTGCTTAACGTCCCCTCTTTTTACTCTGCTGACTCTTTCTATCGACTTGATGCGTTTTTAGGTCTCTTGCGTTCTCTGTTCTTATACCTCTATGTGGACGACAGTCAACAAAAATGGGGGCAATAAAGCAGGGCGATTAGCCCCAGTTTTTTTTCTTCTCTCTCCATTTCTTTTCTTACTTCGACATTTTATTTTTTTCGAAAAATGCATTAATATACAATTTATCTTTTTCTTTTCCAATTTCTTTACACCGAAGGCAAAACAATTCATTTGTGAGCAAAGTTGAAAAGACGCCTAAACTGGCCGCTAGATTCAACATGTTCACAAATGGACGTACACGTGTTAATATACACTAGAAAAAAAGCGCGCGCTAAAGTGCACGCCAAATTTTTTTATTTCTTAAAATAATGTTTCATTTATGTATAATTATGTGAAATAAAAAAAATACATAATATAATAAAAAAAGAAAATTAATGATAAGAAGACATTGCAATAAATTTAAATTGATGTGATCTTTCATTCATCGTGTATATCAATTTGCTAATTTTGATTAATTAAAAATAAATTAAATTAACTTTTAACCCGTTGTGGTCACCCGGGGTGTAGGACACCCCAGGACTACTTTGCGTTCAATGTCTTTGAAACCACACATAAAAACCTTTAATCTTCAAAATAAATATACTTTTTGCATAATACATGGCATATATGGATATATCATAAAGAAGTAGAATGACCGCGTTTTTGCGGCCTGGGGTGCGGAAAACCCAATGTGACCATTTATAGGTGTGACCACTGCGGGTTAAATGAAAGACTCTTGCAACCGTGTCAGGTTTATTAGAAGCTGACTGATTAGGTAATAAATTTTCTTAAATTTCTTTCCATTTTGAACTACATGTCATTGTAGTAAATAAATCTGGTCTACCATGAAAAGCTACATAATGGTCATTGCATATTGATATCGTTTTAACATGTTACGAGGTGATCCTATAAATGTCGCAGGCCGTATCAACATCTTGCCAACACGTACATTATTTTCAATTTCTTGATTATCAAAATGATCAATTATTCGTTTGTAAGTTTTACTTCTTAATTTTGTTTCATTATTTTTACAAAAATGTAACCTAACTTTTTCAACTTTGACATAATTATCAACTAACCATTGCTGAAACATTCTTCCACAATATAAAAACTGATTAAAGGTATGATCACTTACTCCCATTTTATATTTTATATAAGCAGATCTGGACGCAGGCATCGACCGATTGACCGTTCGACAATCGATTGATCAATCGATGGATCGATTGATTATTAGATGAGTAAAATCAATAAAATCAATGATCGATCGATAAATAAATCAAGGCTCGAGTGATCGATGGATCGATCGGCGGTCATTTAAAAATAAATTCAAGTCGCGAAATTGGGAGAAATTGCAAAAGTGTAGAAATTACATTTTTGCATGAGAACGTGACAAAAACGTTTTTGCATGAGAACGTGACAAATGCGTTTTTGCAGGAACACGTGTTCGAGAAAGACAGTTTCACCCCCGCAAATGGCTGAAATTGTCTTTAAAAAGAAACGACGCTAAATGGAGGGGGTCGAATACGCTGATACCTCCGTCGAGTGAATATCGTCGAGCGGCCCGTCGGTTGTCAAATTTTAAGCTTTACATCTTGTCAATTTCATCAAAGTGTTTGAGTGTAATAAAAAAGAGTATCGCTAAAAATATTGTGTAAATCGTCGTAAATTGTGTGGTCAAGTGCATCTTCCTACAAAACAAGGCATCAACATAACATTATATTGACAACGTTGTATCACCGATAGCTGCGCTGATCGAGCCGATCAACTCTCTAACAATAGAGAGATGTTTGTTGTTTTTCTATAGATTAAATTAATATACATTGATTATAACATATTAAGAATCATACGCACAGCCTACCGGTACATGCTCAATAATTCAATACTGGGACAATACTGGTCAGATCCCAAAATCGAGAAAACCTAAAATTCCCATGTGTAGAGTAGATAAACAGGGACAAACTCAAAAGAATATCTAGAAGAACGAACAGAAACAAAATTATACCTAAATTGTCTATAAAAATAGACAAACTGTTAATGCATAAACTTGTAAACTATTCGTATAAATTCTCTGAGTTGATAAAATAAATGTATTAAAAGTACATTCTAGTTTCTTTATTTAACACAGATCCCATAGAGCTGAAAAAGTACTCCAATCCCAAACAAAAATTAAATATAAAAACTAGCCCTGCTAGTTGATCAATTCTGTTATTGTCTTGTCATATTTGAATTCTATTTAAATATCCTTGCCGTCGCTCAGATGTAACAGCCTTCAGAAAAATACCCTCATGAATTAAAAAAAAATTGCTAGATGGATCTCAGAAGATATCTGGTCATTTTAGGAATGATATAAGACTTTACAATAATTCATTTGCTTTTGCATCTTAAAATGCTAATGTAGTTAACTTCAATAATAGAAGGCGGGGATCCAAATGTTGAACCTTGGATATATCCTATACTTTATCCTCTAGGAAGTAAGGGTTATAGTCTCGATTTAATTCGTACTGATAGTGACAACCAACCAGAAATCTAACTGCGCACACTGGGCCAGGAAACCCGATTTTTGTCCAAAAGTCGAAAAAGTGCAAAGATTTGCTTGAAACTTTTCACTCGGGGGTTTTTGGGGTCGCTGATTACGAATCTGATGTCGAATTTTCAAAATTCAAAATGGCGGACATGAAATCTAAAAAGACTATAGATTCGCTTCAAACATTTTCCTTGTGGGTTTTTGGGGTCGCTGATTACGAATCTGATGTCGAATTTTCAAAATTCAAAACGGCTCATCCAATATGGCGGACATGAAATCTAAAAAGACTATAGATTTGCTTAAAACTTTTTAGTCGGGGGTTTTTGAGGTCGCTGATTACCAATCTGATGTCGGATGTTCATTAAAAAAATGTATGGTCCAATATGGCGGACAAAAATTCAATAAAATTTTTGGATTTTTTTGAAACTTTATGGGTTTTTTCGATGTTTCTGAATCCAAATTTCACATCAAAACCTCAAAAAAAATGGTGAATCAAATATAATAATCTCACATTCGGGAAGATTTCTGTGTGAGTTACCCTATCCTCTCACATTCAGAGAGTTTTCTGTGAGTCCCCATATCCTCTCACATTCGGGGAGGTTTTTGTGTGAGTTTCCCTATCCTCTTACATTCGGGAGTTTTCTGTGTGAGTCCCCCTATCCTCTGTATAGGATAGGGGTAATATTGTTGTGTATTAACAGATTTTGTATTTTAATAATTTTACGTTGAATTTTTCATTTGTTTAAGCAACTTATTATTGACAAATTATAACTTTTTCAAATGAACAGAGAGAGTAGCAGCTATTTTAAAATTTCTCTCTATCAATAATTAAAATAACATAAACTACTTTAAAAAAAGATAAAGTTAAAAAAGTCGACTTTTGGCCATAAAACCGGGTCTCCTGGCCCAGTGTGCGATGGGTCGATCTGGAAAATTTCATAAAGGCATGATCAGAATATTTCCAATTCTTATATCGATTCTAAACCTGAGGACAGGCGTCAATACTGGCGCAGCGTTGGCATTGCTCGGTAGTCACGACTTATTCGTTATTATATGACATATTTGAGTGTATTTACAATTATTATGTAATATAATAATTCTCATAGTTTTAATGATCTTAAGAATAATTTTGATATTTATTTTTATTCTACACCCAACCATGTCATATTATAGTTTTGTAGTTTAAATACGTCATGATAAATATTTATTTTATTCATTCGAAGGTATGAATTTATTCTCATGTTAACCACCTGTGCATTTATAGTAAACAAATGGTACATTATTTAATCAATGATAATTGCTTTTTATTGTATAACTTATGGTAACTACCGCATTATGATAAGTGCATATCACAAGGCGCAAGGTACCATAGCAACTCTGTTTTATCTTAACTCGGACTTTTATGCGGTTATCATAGATGATAACAGTCGCCCGATGCCAGTACAGACCTCTATAGTCAAACACTCATATAATCGATTGCTATTGACTTATCCTGGTTAATCATCGATACTTTGTGTGAGAATATTGATACTTTCGCTCGTTCGTTTGAATTCGAGCTTTATTAATGGAAATTTTTAGTTAAAGTGTACTCTGATTAATCATAGTTCTTTTTTTTTTGTTCTTTAAAATATTGTTGTACATATTAATTGATTGTAATTAATCTTTTAATACATTGAAAATGCAATAGTAGATAATACCTTTAAACATATGATTCATAATAATGTATTAAATCCATGCATAATTCAATTGTATTTCAAATAAGCTAAAGCAATCTTTCCTGTATGGCGCGGTAGCCTACGCTCGGGCGCTAAACCTAATGTCTGTTCGTGTTACATATATGTCAACTTCCAACTCGAATTTTAATGCTAGTTGTCATTTAAACATTTGTGCCATTATACCTAATAATTACGCACACATGTTTAACTATAATAACATAATTTAAATTTAACATTATGTGTAACAAACACCTTATTAGACAAATATCCTTTGCAAACCTTTCCCTTACCAATGACAGTCTTGTTTTATTTTTGGTCCAATTTATCACTACGTGAAACGGTAGGGAGACACTTTTCCCAATCCGTTTTTCCCAATGAGTTTTTTCCCAATGGACATTTTTCCCAATGATCACTTTTCCCAAAGGTCACATTTTCCAAAATTTTATTTTTTCCCAATGGACATATTTCCCAAAATCTTTTTTTCCTTAGTGAACATATAAGATGTATTGTTTTCAAGAAGTAATCTTCTAACTTCACTGTTCTGTAATAAATAAATCATTTTTTATTCATAACCATTCGAGTTGTGTCAAAATTTTTAGTACCTAAATAAATAATCAAAATCATGTCTACAACAAATTTAGAATTCCACCTCCATTATGGAACCAATACAATTCAGTTTTAGAAGGTTTAGCTCGTACTAATAATTTGTGAGAGGGATGGTACAACCGTTTTCAAGTAGTTGTCGGTAAGCATCGCCCGAGTCTGTTTGTTTTTTTCGACGAGTTGAGGAAAGAACAAGCAGATACGGAAATAATGCTTCGACAACTACAAATTGGCCAACGAATACGAAAAGGATTAGAGAAAAGAAGAAGAGAACTTGAAGACAAAATTTTAAACATTGTTCAGCAATATGTTCAATATGTTCAAAATGTAAAAATATTTTAACAAAATTAATATATATGCGGATGTAAAAAAATCTTATAATAAAACCTTATTTTTTATTTTTTGGAATTTTTGGAATTGGGAAAAAACCCATTGGGAAAAACGACTCGTTATTGGGAAAAGTGATCATTGAGAAAAACGTCCATTGGGAAAAAAACTCATTGGGAAAATTACAAAATTCTTTGTAATTTTTTCTTATCTTATCATCTCCTTCTACTTCTTTAAGATACTTTAACTGACTTTCAACATTTTTTGATATTCTGCACGACTTTTTTTACTTGTCTCATTACAATCGCTAGAAATTATTAATTTGTCAGAATTATTATCTCTCTTTTCTTCTTTACCAGCACTATCTATGTGTTTTTTTTAGAAAAATTTAAATCTGTTACACTACTTAAACATACATCTTCCATAACTGACATTTCTGTTTCTTTGTTATCAATTATTTTCGTTTTAATTTCATCATTTCACTATATTCTTTCTGATATTCTGCTCTAGTTTTTCTACTTTTCTCATTAGAATTGCTAAAAAATATCTTCTTACTACTATTGTTTCGAATATTTTATAATTTTTATAATTTTATAATATAATTTTTTATAATTCTTTTAACTTAGGTATTTTACAATACATTTTTTCATATTTGGTACTGCTTTATTTAGTTTCTTATTCAGGAATATTAACAACTTTTTTCTATCTTTTTTTTTTTTGTATATAATGAAGGAATACTATTATCTCCTTTCATTTCTGTAAAGCCGTCATTAGTTTGATAATCTAATTTTCTCATTAAAGTATGATTATATACAACATTTTCAGGTTTAATATTAAAATATAAAAAATAGCAAACGCAATGGCTTATACACTACAATCAACAAAATTTGGTTGTTGTTGTCCTCTTAAAAAAACTACATTAGGTTTAAATGGATATAACCTACATAAATATTCTCTTTAATGTTCATTGAAACAACCTTCATTAAGACTATTTAGCCAATAAACAAAAAGTTCATTTCCATCATAGTAATAATTGTTTCACATGTTTATCTTATCTCATTGTCTCATCTCATATTTCCACCTCATTTCTCTCATTGTGTCATCTGTTTATTTTATATCATTGTCTCATGTTATTTTCTCATGTTATTGTCTTATATCTTCATCTCACCTCTTTTATATCATTATATTATTAACACTTTTTTTTTACATTGTAACGAATCTTTAGAAACATTATAATCACTTTATTATTTAATAAACATTCACAATTAATTTATTTATTAAACAGTTATCAATCACTTGTTTAATGAATCCACAATCGCATTTTATGGACACTTTTAGCATTTCATGACATAACTTTATTGACAATAAGAAGCAAATAAAAAATTTAAACACTTTCTAAATATTGTTACTTTAGTCAAAACATTTTGCACACTTTCATTTTAATCACTGTCACTTTTCACATTTAATTTTTACTGTATATTTACTATTAAAGTCACTTTGTTATTTATTATTTATCACTTACACTTACCCTCTAAAGATTTTCTACTTGTATATTAAAAAAAGCTTAAAATCTTGGAAACTTTTCACCATATTTGTTTTATGTTATCTGTTAATGCAATTTATTAATGTTATGATAAATTTTCATTTGTTTAAACAATTTATTATTGCAAAATTGTAACAATTCCAAAACCAATATAAAAAAAGTGTATTTCTATAAACTGGTAAGCTTTTATTGGAGTTACTTATTATTAAATAATTAAAATAAATAAGAGATTAAGTTAAATTTGTTACAACAGTTATTTAACATTGTTTAAACAAATAATTGTTGTTATTTATTAAATTTTATCTCATTGCACCTAGAAAGGTGCAGTTTTTTTTTAATTTTTGAAGCTGATTATAATAGACGACAATTATTAATGTTTAATCCTTATTTTATCAAATGTTTAAACAAATAGTTGTTGTTCTTTATTAACTTTTTTTCTATTGAACTAAGATAGATGCAGTTTTTTTCTATTTTTACAATTTATGAAGCTAAGTATATAAAAAACGACAAATATTAAGCATCATAAATTGTTAAATTAGAAAAAAAACTGCATCTTTCCAGGTGCACTGGGAAAAAAGTAAAAAATAACAACAATTATTTGTTTAAACATTTGATAAAATAGCCATTTAAAATTGATATTTGTCATTTATTATAATTAGCTTTATAAATTGTAAAGTTAAAAAAAAAATGCATCTTTCTAGGTGCAATGGGAAAAAAGTTAATAAATAACAATTATTTGTTTAAACAATTAATAAAATGTCGACTCAACATTAATATTTATCGTTTATTATAATTAGCTTCAAGAATTGTAAAATTAGAAAAAAACTGCATCTTTTTAGGTACAATGAGAAAAAAGTTAATAGATAACAACAATTATTTGTTTAAACAATCTTAAATAATTGTTGTAACAAATTAAGCTTAATTTTTTTTGTTTTATTGATTGAATACTAAGTAATGTCAATAAAAGCTGACAAATTTTGTAGGAATTTGCTTTTCTCCATATTGTCTTTAGAATTGTTATAGATTTACAATAATGAATTGTTAAAACAAATGAAGAATTATTCATAACAATAGTAAAATACATAATTTACCTTTAGTTAACAATTATAATTAATTACCCTAATGATTTTAACTTTTTTCTACAATATGCGAAAAACAAAACTCTTGGTGTATTTTATAGTCAGCGTACATGTGTTCACAATTGTTATAAATAAACAATAAGAAATGTAAAGAAAATATTTTTTTTATCGTTATTGCTTTGTTATTATGCCCCGTGCAGCTATTAAAATTTACATAGAAGTTCATCAAGTTAAATATAAATTTTTGAGGAATAAATATTTCACAGGGTAAATTTTACCCTACCTTACGCTCGCCGGGTTAGGAACTGTTCAACACAAACTCTTAATAAACAATAAGCATATTAATACTATACACTTTTACATTAAACACATTCCTATTATAAACACTTAATAAAAAATACACAATAATTAGCATTATTTACTTCGACATTATACAGACTCAAGTTCTATTCATTAATAACTTTCACTACCATGCACTTCTATACCACACACTAATGTATTTACCTCTCTTTTCGTGGAAGCTCGAAAATTTGTTCTCTTTTCCAAAAAGAGAAGAAAGAAAAATTTAAATTTAAAGAATATTTGAATAATCGTCAATAATGAGGTAAAATTTCAGAATTCAATTTTATTTCTCTCTTTTCCTTAAAACTTGAAAATTGTTTTCTTTTTTCCTCAAGCCATTAAGGATTATATACATATATAAGGGTTTGATCGATGGATAATGACACCCTGCAGGTAGTCTATTGTTCGTGTTAAGAAACAAAATTTAAATATCAAGGTAATCTGTATAATGACCCAGGAGTTTCCTTTTTTGAAAACTTTTAACAAATGGGTCAAACCATGCCTAAAATATCAAAGTTGTCCCCTAGGTCTTCGATTTTTATGAAACTTGGTAAAAGTGTATAGAAATACATGCAAACGAAAATTTTGAAAACAATTTTCAAAATTTTTGAACATTTTTGGAATTACATGTGTTTAAAATTTTTTTTGGAAATTTTCGAAACGTCATAACTCTCACAATATTTATTCGATTTAATTAATTTTTTTAGGGATTATTTATTATTTGGTAACATTTGAAAAAAAATTATGCCCAAAAATTTTTCTTCAATCAACATAAAAAAAATGAAAAAAAAAATTTAAATAAATTTTTCGTTGAAAAGCGTATTTTTTTTTCTTTCTAATATCGATTTTTGAATTTCTTATGATTTCACGAGTATTTAAAAAAAAATTGAGGGAGGGTCTGAAACTTTCGGAGATATTGCATTTATTGTCTGTGCGGACCGCTGCGCTGAGTGCGGCTCAGCGCGTAGACCCACGCGCGCTAAACGTGCAAACTATTCAGAAGCACTTGCAGCTCGTAACTTTTAATTGAATTAAAATCTTCTTTTTGTCAAATATTCAGTGATAACCTAAAATATAGTCTATTATCTTGATTTTATAATTGTTAATTAATTAATTAAACTTTTATAAATAAACAAATAGCCTGCAACACAGAGGTTTTTCTAATAAACGGGACGTTCTTTTTCAAGCGGACTCTTCCACCTCCCTATTTTTGGTTTGATATAACAAAATGTAATCTTATTGGAAAAATTAGCTTAGATAGTCTACTTTTTGATCCCGTTAGGCGTTTTATAAAATTCAAAATGGCGACTTAAATATGGCGTCTAAAGCACGTGAAAAACTAGAAAAATGCGTTAATATGATCTAAAAGTGCTCTAAAGCTTCACATATTACTTTAAAAACAACTATAAAATGGATAACGTACGATCTGATAACAAATCTAAACACGAAATATATAAATTCAAAATGGCGGATCTAATATGGCGGAAAATACTAAAAAATTAGGCTATCCTCGTGAAAATGGCTACTCGGGTGTTTTCGAGGCCGCTAATTACGAATTTGATGTCAGTTTTTAAATATCCAAAATAGCGGAGTCAAAATGTCGGATCAAAAATTTAAAAAATTGATCTCAACTTAAGAAAAAGTCTACTTTGATGTTTTTGGGGTCTCTGATCACGAACTGAATTTTATTTTTTAAACATTCAAAATGGCGGACTCAAAATAGCGAATTAAAAATTTAAAAAATTGATCCCAACTTAAGAAAATGTCTACTTGGATGGTTTTGGAGTCTCTGTTTACGAACTAAATTTCATTTTTTAAGCATCCAAAATGATGGACATTGTCAAGAGCTTACCTTACTACTTTGATTTTTTTATTCGCCATTTTGGGTCCCTTTGGGTTAAAATTTTTAATACTAACATCGGACTTGTAATGATTCAAGAAAGTAAGGTAAGCTCTTGAGAACGTCCACCATTTGGGATGTTTAAAAAATGAAATTCAGTTCGTAATCAGAGACCTCAAAAACATCCAAGTAGACATTTTCTTAAGTTGAGATCAATTTTTAAAATTTTTGATCTTACATTTTGACTCCGCCATTTTGGATATTTAAAAACTGACATCAAATTCGTAATTAGCGGCCTCGAAAACCCCCGAGTAGCCATTTTCACGAGGATAGCCTAATTTTTTAGTATTGTCCGCCATATTAGATCCGCCATTTTGAATTTTTATATTTCGGGTTTAGATTTATTATCGGATTGTACGTTATCCATTTTATAGTTGTTTTTAAAGTAATATGTGAAGCTTTAGAGCACTTTTAGATCATATTAACGCATTTTTCTAGTTTTTTACGTGCTTTAGACGCCATATTTAAGTCGCCATTTTGAATTTTATAAAACGCCTAACGGGATCAAAAAGTAGACTATCTAAGCTAATTTTTCCAATAAGATTACATTTTGTTATATCAAACCAAAAATAGGGAGGTGGAAGAGTCCGCTTGAAAAAGAACGTCCCGTTTATTAGAAAAACCTCTGTGTTGCAGGCTATTTTTTTATTTATAAAAGTTTAATTAATTAAGGGGTTACACCACCCTGAACGCCTGAAAATTGGAGGGTATTTCAAGAATTAATTTTAACAAAACTATTATAAATACCACTTTTTAATAATTGGAATATCAAAGTAGGGGAAAGTGGGGCAAAGCCGCTAAGCGGGGCAAAGACGTTTTTCAAAATATCTCCCTTATTTCTAGACCGTTTCAACTTATGTTTAAAGTTTATCATAATTGTAACTGGAGCCATTGTTTTATTAAAAAAAATCTTGAAAATATAAAATGCTTTAGCAAATATACCAAAAAAATCGTTTTTACAAGTATGAGATGAAAATTTTATTGATCAAAACTAGTAAATTTTGAATCTAAATGTGAATTTTAAAAATTTTTAAATGACACGTTCTAATAGAGTAATCATTTATCTACACAATCTCTGTGGAATTCAGGTTTAATTTTCAATCTAAATATATAAAATTTTAAATTAAAAAAGGTTTGTCGTTTGGGGCAAAGACGCTTGGAAAATATTTCATAAAAAACAATTGAATATTAAAAACTGCATTAGCATGTAATTTTAAATGATGCGAACTTCATGCTAATCAACTGTTAACCTGCATTTTTTCATCAAAACAAATAAGTATTTTTGTCTGTTAAATTTATTGTTATTATTATTATTATTTAATCATTAAATTATTTATTAGCGTTTACTACTAATTTGAAAAAAAAATTATGAATTTTGAATATTAAATAAGCATTATTATTTAATCATATTTTCGCATGGTTATTTAAAAAACATTCTATTTTTGAAAAATCGATAAAGTAGATTTTGAAACAAAATAAAAAACAATTAAATTACAAATATGAGGTTAAAAATACAAGTCGTCATTATTTACAATAAAATAGATTAAATCTCTTTAAAAATCTGTAAAATATTTATGTTTTATAATTATTGCACCAATAAATGTTATTTAGAGTATATTTTAGATCATTTATTATATTTGCAATAATAATATTAGCAAAAACGTCTTTGGCCCTACAGTTGGGGCAAAGCCGCTAATTTGAATCTTTTTAAATTTAATTAAATAATGTTATTATGATTATGATAAATGTAATAACGACTATTAAAATCTGTTACTGGTTAGTTTTAGTCGTGTAACAAACAAAAATGACACCAATTGAATGTATAGTTAAAAATTTGTGCATCAGTAAATTTAAACCTAGCGGTTTTGCCCCACCTTCCCCTACATATATTTCACTAAAAAAAAATTCTTGGGAGAAGAAAAAATATTCCAAAATGGCGGAGATATAGCGAGTCTCGTAAGTCACTTTTCTTAGCGCACGGCCGTGCGGTGTATATGCTGGACAGCACAATTTTTATCAGAAATCCAAAAACAAAATTTTTGTTTAAACTATATTAAATTACTTACAGCATGACGTAGCCGTTTAAAAAAAAGAAATTTTGAGCAAATGGAAGCACTTCGAAAAAAAAATTTTTTTTGAGTAACGAAATTTCTGTTTTAAAAATGTAAAACTTTCCCAAAAAAAATTATATAGAGAAAATCCAACGTCATGCCATAGAGAATGTTATAGAGAAGCTGTGTACAAATTTTGAAGAGAATCGGTCAAGTAGTTTTTGAGAAATCATGTACACCACTCCAAAAAATGTATTTTTGAAAAAAACGCAAAAGAAGATAAAAAGGACTTTAAGGTATTAAAATTCGGAAAAAGGTATTAAGACCGACGTCTTTAAATGACCGTTAGAATATAGGCATCAAAATTATGTAAGAAAAAAAGAAACGATTTTTTTAAATTTTCAGGGTGGTGTAACAACCCCTTAATTAACAATTATAAAATCAAGATAAAAAACTATATTTTAGTTTATCACTGAATATTTGACAAAAAGAAGATTTTAATTTAATTGAAATTTACGTGCTGTAAGTGCTTCTGAATAGTTTGCACGTATAGCGCGCTTGGGTCCACGCGCTGAGCCGCACTCAGCGCAGCGGTCCGCACAGACAATAAATGCAATATCTCCAAAAGTTTCAGACCCTTTATCAATTTTTTTTTTTTTAATACTCGTGAAATCATAAGAAATTCAAAAATCGATATTAGAAAGAAAAAAAAATACGCTTTTCAACGAAAAATTTATTCAAATTTTTTTTTCATTTTTTTATGTTAAATAAAAAAAAATATTAGGCATAATTTTTTTTTCAAATGTTACCAAATAATAAATAATCCCTGAAAAAATTAATTAAATCGAATAATTATTGTGAGAGTTATGACGTTTCGAAAATTTCTAAAAAAATTTTTAAACACATGTAATTCCAAAAATTTTCAAAAATTTTGAAAATCGTTTTCAAAATTTTCGTTTCCATGTATTTCTATACACTTTTACCAAGTTTCATCAAAATCGAAGACCTAGGGGACAACTTTGATATTTTAGGCATGGTTTGACCCAAATACCTTCTCTCTCTAACCAAGGAACCAGGTATAAAAATATTATTTTTCGTTAACTGTTAACGCTTTTCCGTTAACTTTAAACGCTTACCTTCAGTACTCGTTTCTTATATAGGATGAAATATAAAATAATACTTAGCACAGTCTGATCTATCCAAATACATTCCAGAGACAAATATAAAACACTAGGTAACATATTCCCAAACATTGTGTATTCTTGCAACCCTCATAAATATGTCAAATTGGTTATTCCCAAACATTGTGAATCCTTGCAACCCTCATAAATATGTCAAATTGGTTTTAGTTACAGTTAAGGCCGTTGGAGACAGAGAATCTCCACAGTGAATCTCAGTGATTCTCTAACACGGTCTCCATGCGTTTGAGGGTTTGAAACGTTTAGGAATTATTTGCGACAAAACCCAATAATTTTTTCAAAAAAGGAAATCGTACTGCAAGTTCTATTGAAATAAAGATTCTGAAAAATACTTACTTTTGATAAATCAAGTGTTTCCCGAGCGAGCGTCAGTTTCTCGACGAAATTCATGTGTCGAAAACTATCCTCAACGATGTTTCAAGTTTTGCAATTTTTTCCGGCCAAACCCGACACTTTTTCCGAAAATGGGCACCGTACTGCAAATTTGAATTTCATAAAAAATTTAAATCTCACTTAGTTTTTGAGATTTAACTTTTTATGTGACGTCAGTTTCTCGAGTAAAGCCGAAACTTTTTCCGAAAATGAACACCGTACTGTACATTTAAATTTAATAACAAATTTTACTCTCACTTAGTTTTTGCGATTTAACTTTTCATTTCGCGTAATTTTCTCGAGAAAAGATAAATTTTTTTCAGTTTCATCAAAGAAAGTGTCAAACAACATAGCAGAATATAATTTGTTGTGCGCTGTTATGGTACGGCATTTTCAGGTACTAATTCAATCGTCGCTGAGTTTGAAATTATACACAGGCGTACATTAATTTATTATATCCATTATATTATTCAACCTATTTTTAAAATTCAATATTAAAATTTGTTGGTTATTTCAAGAAAAATTAGCTTGTTGAAAAAATTATTTAAAGACTTTACATGATACAAATTAAAAAAGTAAATAATTTATTGCAAATTATGCAATAATATTTTCTAAATAATTAAATTATTTCATAAAATCTAACAGTTTGTGAACAAATCTGTAAAGTTAATTTCGTTTATAACAAGAATGCAACCCGATTTACAAAGGTGACAGGAAATAGAGATTATACAAAAAGAAACGGTAATTATCCAGATAAGCGGCTTTTCCGAATTTTTAGGTTTTTTAATCGGGACTAAGTCTAAGTGGTGTATTTTAGCACCAAAATGAATAATCTGGTGGGGGAGATTGAAAAAGTTTACCTGGTTTTTTTATTCTTACAAAAAACATCAATTTTTTAACCAATGTAAATAAAGCATTTTTAATTACTTTTTTGCGCCAAAAGTACTTCAAACAGTTAAATATTAACTGTAATCGCAGAATTATAATAAAACTTATAATAATAACTGTCATTTTGACAGCTGTTAATTATGTCAGAGTTGTGTACTCAAGCGCAAGGATGGGTAGGAACGTACAATTTATGTGCAAGTGTGTTAACTGTAGTTCACACATAAATACTGTGCTACTGGTTAATTTTCCAAATAATTACCAGTTATTTTACATGATTTTACTTAATTGAATGCTAAAATATTAAATTAGATGTGAATCACCTTTTAAAAGTGATCACTTACGTAAGGGGGTCACTTACGAAGGACTTGAGTATCGGGGTAATAGAATAGACCAATATCCTTCGTATCGGACTTCACCCTAAAGCCAGAGTTGTGTAGTGACGCGGCACAGAGGGTTCAGGCATATGTGGAAGAATAGGAGAATAGAGGAATAGAATAGACAAATCAGATACTTGGTTACATTGGAAATCATTTCCTGATTGGTCTATTCTATTCCTCTATTCTCCTAATCTCATGCATGTGCCTGTACCCTGAATGCAACTCACCGGTGACCGTCATAGAACCAAAATAATATAATAATAATTATTGTTAAAGAAACAACAATAACAATAATTTCCTACCAACCAGCATGAAAAAAAAGAGAGAGTGTGGGGACAATCTACCGGTAGGTTGGGGTGCCTCTAAAACGTGGGGTCAGGGTATTTTATATCAGTCTGCTTAGTGGCACCTCAAGCCCCCGGTAGCTTGTCCCCCTAAGCAGACTGATATAAAATACCCCGACCCCACGTTTTAGTGGCACCCCAAACCCCCTGTAGCTTGACCCCCTCACTCTGTCTTTTTATTCATGCTGGTTGGTAGGAAATCATTCCGCACAGCCGAAGGCCGTGCGGTAATTGATGTTTCTTTGACAATAATTATTATTATATTATTTTGGTTCTATGACGGTCATAGGCCACTTGCCGTCAGTGCCCCGTCACTACACAACTCTGGCCTTACGTAAGTGATCACTTTTAAAAAGGATGCGTAACTGCTTATCTCTGTGCAGTATTCACATCTAATTTAATATTTTACCATTCAATTAAGACAAATCATGTAAAATAACTGGTAATTAATTGAAAAATTAACCGGTAGAACAGTATTTATGTGTGTACTACAGTGTAACACACTTGCACATAAATTGTACGTTACTACCCATCCTTGCGCTTGACAACTCTGACATTATTTATAGCTGACAAAATGACAGTTGTTACTATAAGTTTTATTATAATTGTGCGATTGCAGTTAATAATTAACTGTTTGAAGTACTTTTGGCGCAAAAAAGTAATTAAAAATGCTTTATTTACATTGGTTAAAAAATTGAAGTTTTTTGTAAAAATAAAAAAATCAGGTAAATATTAAAATAGTCAATTTTGTTTTAACTTGCCACGGAGTGGTAAATGAGCCAAGTCTCTATTCTATTAATTCAGAATATTTCAGTTTTCAATGAGAAAGGAAAGAAGAATTTTTTCTGGATTTTTAAAAAATAATTACAACAATTTTTATATTTTAACCCTTTTAGAAATTTATTGAACAAACTTGCATATGTGAAACCTACAAAGATCTTAAATTCTCTGAATACGCCAAAACAAATTTTATCGTTTAGAAAAAAATTGAATGTGTGTTAGTAATAAAAACGATACTTAACGATACCAAATTTTTTTGTGCTGAAGGTCCTTCTTCAATGGTGACGATGAAAATCAAATAAAGGAGTGGAAAGAAAAATATAGGAAAACACGTTAGAAATATATTTTTCTTTCTTACAGAATATACCCGGAAAATCAGCAAAAATGAAAACCGTTGGGTTTCATTCTAAAAGTCAAGTTTCTTTATTTTTTATGGTTTTGAAAATGTGATTTCGGAAAATTATAAAACTTGAAAAATAAACTTTTACACATTCCGAATTGATTTTTTTTTAAAAATTTAAAATTCAAACATACCCGGCAAATCAATTCGAAAATTTCGTGAAAATTATTACGAATTTTCAACCATGGTGAATTGCATAAGTTTAGCCGGCGAACCTCAGTTGCCGGGTTGATTCATTCTGATTGACTTGTCAATTCAGCGATTCTTCGGTCTTTGGAACCGGGTGCAGTGCCATTACCCTTCTTTGTTTTGCAATTTTTATAAAATTGCGAAACAAAGGTTTCGGTAATTTAGTTTGCGAAATTAGGTAGACTTTATTTGTTCTAATTTTCGTTTGGCTTTGAAAGTAATATTCGTTGATTGCTAATTTTGGTCATTTTCCGGGCCTAAGAACATTATTTTAATCTATTTGAATTTCATTCTCGTCTAGTCGTATTTAATTTGATGTTTAGTGAGTTTTCCTCTAAAAAACACATAATTTGAATTATCGTTATAATTTATTTAGAATTTTGAATTGTCAGCTCAACTCCCACGGAATGCTGCCACATAGGCGCTTACATGTGTGTGAGTTGGGTCTTCTTTCGTGGTGACATTTCTTATGTATGCTTTTCCTTTGACTTATTTAAAATTATTTTGACTGAATTTTATATAGTATAATACAATTATTATACTTTAGCCTTATTAGTTTAGTATAATTTATAATTTTCTATAGGTGACGTCCTATGGTTTTAATTTGTTAATTGTTAATAACGTTAACGATAATTTATTAGTATATAACACGTAATATTCCAGGGATATTTCTGGAATATTTTTTTGTGACATTCGGAATATTCCAAAGGAATATTGCAGTGACGTTACTGGAACGTTGCTATGTCCGACTCAGGAAATATTTCAGTGGAACATTCCATGAATATTAAATTGTAATGTCTCTGGAACATTACAATATAACATTGCAGGAATATTCCATTGGAATATTCATAAGTTTTTTAAAGCAAAAAAAAATTTAGTCTTTAAATTTATTAGTTCTTATTAGAATTTTTTATCATTTTATTTTTACATCTTAAAACAAATTAAAAATTCTAAACGCGACAGGAGGATTCGATCCCTAAACCTAAGACCTATCTAACGATTAACGCTCGCGGCTATTTTATCGGTATGAAAATTCTACAATAAAGCTGGATGAACTTCAACTATTTTAGATATGTATTAAAACTATATCTACTCGGTTTAGATTCTTATTTTCATACCGATAATAGCTGCGAGCGTTAATCGTTAGATAGGTCTTAGGTTTAGGGTTCGAATCCTCTCGTCGCGTTTGGAATTTTTAATTTGTTTTAAGACGAAAAAATAAAATGATAAATAATTCTAATAATAATTAATAAATTTAAAAACTAAAATTTTTTTGCTTCAGAAAACTTATGAATATTCCAATGGAATATTCCTGCAATGTTATATTGTAATGTTTCAGAGACATTACAATTTAATATTCATGGAATGTTCCACTGAAATATTCCCTGATGCGGACATAGCAACGTTCCAGTAACGTCACTGCAATATTCCATTGGAATGTTACGAATGTCACAAAAAAATATTCCAGGAATGTCCCTGGAATATTACGTGTTATGTGGGTAACTATAATTGCTTGGCTAGATATTTCGGCCTTATATATTTTGTTTATGAGAATTTGTTGCGAATAGCAAATTATAATATTTTATCACAGTTATAACGCTATTTTAAGGCCGCGCATAATGTATTAGGTGGCGAAATTTTATGCAGTACTGGAAATTTAAAATTTCGAGTAAAACTTGCACAAATGCATTCATTTGAATTTAAACTATCTATTAAAATAGATTTTTCGATCTATGTAGGATGGTTTATTTGATTTTACCTATATCTATAGAAATACATATATACGCATATGTATATAAACATATACGTACACATATACATATATACCTGTATACATGCGCCTTTTTGTTATGTTTTTGTATTACTTATATTTAATTTATGTGTGCTAGTGCATAAAATAGAATAGGAATTTTATCAACAGGTTGGTTCTAACATTACTATCGTTAAAATAATATAATTATAACGGTAATATTACTTAGCTAGTGTGCAAATTTTTAATAATTTGTTATTTTTGATTATTAAATTATCATAGCCCAATAATTTAATAGATATTATTTTTAAGATGATTTTTATAATTATATTATTTTATTGAGCAAAAAAAAGAAGTAAAGGGTTTACCCCTTACAAATCACCCCATTTTTATGATCACCGTCCCCTTGTGATCTGTAACAAAATTTTCCATCTAAGGAATGAAATTTATTTGGCCCTTGAAAATAATAGGTTTGTTCGTGCTTTTAATGCCTAGTCGTTTCCGGTGTTATCTCGGTTTTGGGTTACCGTGCTTATGATTTCTACTATGTCTTGGGTTTAGATGGCATGCAAAAAGCTCCTTACTTTCAGTCTTGTACGTTATTCATTTGCGGTCAGTTCATTAATTTCTCCTTTTTTTAAACTGTTCCAAAAAAAATTTAGAGTTCTCTATTTTTAATTTTTTTTTATTTTTATGTCGAGTTCAATCTTTTTTAAAAAAATTTGTATGGCTTCCGCGGATAAAGATGTCGGATTATCCTTGTTTTCCCGATTGAGGGAGTCAAATGAGGACGAACCAGTTGTTTTAAGTTTGTTGGAGAAGCTCGACAGTGGAAGTTTCCGATGCAAGTTAACGATATTCCCAGTTTCGAGTTATTTTTCGAATTGGGAGTAGTCCAAAAATAAGGTCTGGTCCTGTGTCCAGGACCTTAGGAGATTGCGGGCGCTCGGAAGTGCAAACGTGCCTTTTTCTTATGAGTAAGTAATACAGTTTATTATTATTTTAAATGAATTTATCACTCGATGAAGATATTAATTCTTAGGAACTTATCAATCACTCCGAGTCAATAAAACACACATATGTTTTTTAACGTTTCGACAGTTTATTATTATTTATTTAGTACGTGAATTGGTACAAATATGTTTTAAAGTTTATCTCGATATAAATTAATTCTAAATTTTATAATTTCAGGTTTAAATTATTTCAAACTTTCATTAGTCAATATTGCAATATAACTAAAGTTTTAAGATTCACAATTCATTTTTATTTTATTTATTAGCGGCAATAACGCAAATTATTTTAATCTTATTACTTTTGTAAACTGAATTATTTAAAACAAAATTTTAAAACTTGATTTCATTAATACAATTATTAATCAATATTAATCAATATTATTTATTTCAGTCTCCTCTCCCGTTATAAAATAATATAACCAAGAATTTATTATTGTCATTTATTGTATTTTACTTTGCTTTTATTTAAAATGTAAATTAAATAAGAAACAGATGGTTAAAGAAATATACTTTGTAAAATTTTAATATGTAACTAAAAGGGCATTGATGATATAAATTTTTGATAATAAATATAAAGTTAGAATATATATATGGTCAGATTCTAAGGAATTTCGGCAGCAATAAATATATTAAATAATGAATAATATTGATATTTATTAAAATTTCATGTTGAATGATTTATGTTTATGGGTTAATTCTCATTATTAAAAATTATTGGTTATCTTTCTTTATATTTTTAGGGATAATATAATTATCACGCTATACAAGTCGGGGATATTTAAATAATTTGTCTGATATTAAAATACGAGCCATCCTAGGTTGGGTAATTGATATATTCTTCTTTTGTATATAATTTTCATAATAACAAATATAAATTTGATTATTTTTAGGGTTCCGGACACACAGTGTCAAATCCGGAACCCTTATGTTTTTACTCGTTTGTTCTTCGCCTAAAAGCATAACCCCCCCCCCCCCCCCGCCCCCTAGCGGACAAACTATTTGATAAAGAGAGTTGAAATTTAGTACACTTATGTATTTTCACGTGTAGATTACAGGAAAAATATAGCGAACATGATTAAACGTGATGTTCATAGCGTTGTCAAGGAAATAACAATATTTTTTTTTAAAAAATACATTAAAATGCCTATTTACCTCCCGCCCCTTATCTCCCAAACTATTTGACCTAGAGTATTAAAATTTAGTACACATATGTATTTTCGCGAGTAAAGTACAGGAAAAATATAGCAAAAATTGTTGGACTTAGTTTTTAAAAGTTATTGACGAAAAGTTGAAAAATGATACCCCGACGCTAGAGCTTAGCGTATTCATCCTAAAAGGTTGTGAATTGGCAAAAATGTGTAATTTTATGCAAATTTTTTATAAAACAATAAAAATTGTGGTTTAAATTTAGTATCATAGCATTTTCTTCGAAAAATTGAAATTTTCCAGAAAAAATTTTTTCTGTATAAACAGCTACAATATTTCACAGTTACAGATTATTTTTTTGCACAAAATGTTTATTTTTATGTTTAATAGTATATTATGCATCAAGGGAGGCAAGTCCGTGTTTTTTTGTCAAGCACAAATGTTCGAAGAACGAGTGTAGCACGAGCGTAGCGAGTGTGAAACGAGTTCGGAGTTCGGATTATTATGCATCAAGGGAGGGAAGTCCGTGTTTTTTTGTCAAGCACAAATGTTCGGAGAACATTGTGCGAGACAAAAAATCGGCCTCCCGAGGTGCATATGCTATTTTCTATTACATATGTACGAAAATCTCGTGTTTCGTACGCGTTAGCGGGTCAGCACTCGCAGTTTTCAGGTTAGTGACGTTAGAGGTAAAAAAACTTCAGAACAGTGAAAAAAAACTCTCATGCATAGCCGCAATGCGCCTACGCGATGAGACTTTTTTTCACTGTTCGGAAGTTTTTTTACCTGTAACGTTCACTGACCTAAAAACTGTGAGTTCTGCCTAGCTGAAGGCGAACCAAAACACGAGGTTTTCGTGCATGTGTGGTAGAAATTACTTTAAAAGTTAAAAAAAAAAAAAAAAATTTGTCTCTAAAATTTAAAATTATATAAAAAAGCTCAGTTCATTTGATTGGAAAGTAATGTTATAAAAATGGTTAAGTTCACACTTAAATTTTAATAAAAGTAAAAACATTATGATTTTTATTTATTATTATTTTAATAATCCAAATAATAAGTATCTAATAAATAATTGAAATGAATCGTTAAAAATAAATAATTAAAAAAAATTTAATCTATTTTAAGTTTGTGTACGGAACCCTCTGTGCGCGAGTCCGACTCGCACTTGCCGGGAAATTTATTATTTGCATTAAGTTTTTTTCAATATAATTTTAATAAAGCCTAAGTTTAGTAGGTCTGGATTTTTAATTACAACAAATGATCTTTATGTGAATTAATTCTAACTCACTATAGTAACCTTTTATACTTTCCTTGAAAATGGAATATCGAAATAATTGAAATGCCATTAGTCGACACAATTAATACACACAATGCTCCCCAATATACACTATAGAGACACGTCTCTTAAGAGTGTGTTTTTTTAAAACATAAGATATTTAGAAAGCGTCTTAACATTAATTTCAAATTATTTCATTGCTTAATAATTTTGAAGACGCACCCTTATTGGTTAAAATTAATACACCCAAAAATGTCTTAGAAATGAACATATAAATGTCTTAAAATAAGACACCTGCTTTGCAGTGTAAGACTATCAGCAGGGTCCTTCAAAATGAAAGCAGTTTTAATCTTCATATTTTCATTTGTTTTATTGTTTTAATCATAATTTTTTTTAAATGATCTTTTGGTCAAAAATTAAAGATATCAAAATTTTTGTTTATAAATAGTATAATATATGACGTGTACTCCAACTTGCCTGACATGCATTTTTTAATAACATTAGTTTTTAAGATTATATTGCGCGAGCAACATAATTGTAACTACAAAGAAAAATGAAATTGATAATCCTAAAATCTAAAATAAATGTTGTTGAGGTCTGGAGAAACTAACGCAATCAAGCAGTCACGCATTTAAATTAGTGGCAATTAAGATTCAATCATAAAAAAGCTAATTTTTTTATTATTCTAGTGAGGATTCTTTTATACGAATCATTTCTAGTGTACATTAAAGTAGATGGAAGAAACCTGCAAAATAGCATTGACAAGGTTCTTTACAAAAACTATATTTTCAAAATGTTTGTAATAGGATTTATAATTTCAATAAGGGGCCGTCCATAAATTAATAAGAATTTTTTTAGGTAATTTGAACCCCCCCCTCTCACCATGTAAGATTTATTACATTCATTAGCGCAATTTTTTCTATTGGTCGTAAAATTTGCTGGACCCTCCTCCCCTAATGTCTAATATAATTTATGGATGGAACCTAAGTATATTATTTGAATGATTTTATTTTTTTGAAATAAAAATGTACGAGACAATGTAAATATAACACATGAAAGATAGCAGGGAAATTACATAAATTAGTTTCTACATAACATGTGGAAATAAAAAGGTGCAGAGAAATGATTTCTACTCTCTAAATCTGAATTAGTCAAAAACTACTATTTAGGGGTTAAAATCGTGAACGAGTTTACTCTTTTTCAATCAGTAAAGAATAACTAACTAATAGAAAGAAACTGCTAATTTAGCTGTTAAATTTAACTAATTAAATAATAGTAAGAAATAACTAATGTAATTAGTAAATATACTGTGACGAGGTAAAATGTTACCTCGCACAATGTTTTCAATTAACGTTTAAAAACATTTAATGACACTAGTCAGGAATCTATTTTGTTTCGATTGTTGTACAGTCGGGTGTAAGCTTGGCGGTTGGTGCCTTATTATTTTATGCTTGCACTCTGAAATCAAAGAAAGTTTATTTAATTTATGTTTCAATGTAATTATATAATGTAACTTTAATTTAATTTAAAAATTTTTTTATTTTATTCCAATTATTTGATCTTATTAAGTTTACCTGGCAGCTTGCCAATCCGGAATCGTTGTACTGTTGTTAACAACATTTTGTTTACAAAAATCTGTTTGTTTTACTTTCTATGAACACCGACTCGCTATCATATTATTGAGTGGAGAATTCTCCACTTTTAAGATCCTGAGAAGTTACACTTAGCAAGTCCTTCGTCGTGGGATCGTCATGGCACCAGGTACGGACGTGAGTCCCGTCCTGGCAAGAGTGCCAGGAGCAGAAGACGATGTCGATGGAGTTTGTTTACTAAGCTGTCAAAATAACAGCAGACTATTGAGATACAGGGGTGGGGGTACAATGCCGCCACCTTGCCGCGCGACAAATTTCGGTCGCTCGCAGTTGCTACGTAACAGCGACGGATGTTGGCGTAACTTACGAACTTTCAGTGATTGTGCCCCCGGCTTGTTGCGCCGAGCAGTGATTGTAGGTAAACATTTTGGCTTGACGACGGCACGTTCAGCCTGTCATCATTCTTGACTGGTGTGTCTCTTGAACAACTTGGTGTGTGTATAAATTATATAATAGAAAGACAAAATTTTGATTATTATAAAAATAAATTTTTGCTTATGTCTGGACGAGGTTCCCAGGTGAGCTCTTTTATTAAGAAACAATTGATATTTTGTAAATGTTGGAGTCGGTTCTCCGACCAAATTGAAAAGTCGAATCAGTGTTCAGTGCGCGTCTTTTTGTAAATGTCCGTGCCATGTGGCCGGTTTTCTTTCGGTTTCTTGTAACCTTTAAAATGGTTTCCATTTAATAAATTTGTTATATTGTGTCTTAAGATAAATTCTTGGTTTGTTGCTGCTCCTTACTCCCCACCCTCCGGATTATGAGTTAGTCGTGGCTATTATTTCGATTTAAGATTAAAAGCATTTGAGTAATTTAATTAGTCTTTTATTTTATTATTATTTTGTTTAGTTATTTTTCATTAAAATAACTTGGCGTCCGGGTTTTGTTTTTATATTATTTACTTGATTAAATATTAATTAAAAACTTAATTTAATAAATTATCAAACATCAAACATAATCTGGAAAAATGCGACATACTACTAATTCTTTTAATTAGTTTAACATAGCCTCAAATTACTTTGAGTAATTAAATTAGTAGTTTTTTACTAAAGTATTAATAACAAAATTACTATTTAAAATGGTAAACGAGTTTTACTGTTAAAATAGTAGTTTTTAACTATTTCAGATTTAGAGAGTATGTCTGCGAATTACAAGACACACATTTGTTTCAAATATTTATAAAACACTAAGAAAAAAATTTTCTTGCGCCAATGCAAAAATGCATTGGATCAAATATGAATAAAGCTTATAATCAGTCCTCCAATGGAAAAAATACTTTGGTCGCATTAACCATATTATTATTCTTGACAGTTTTTCTAGAACTTCAAATACTATATGAATGAATATCCCATAATGCATGGCATCGGTGCGCCACAGACAGTTCTACCTAACCTAAAAATATACATCGCAGGTTCACCAGTCGTATGGCTAAAAGACAAATATCGTATAGCAGTATCTATATTATCAATATATTATGAGTGATTTATCCATAATTATGGCGGTACCGTGGATTTGTTTTTTTCAGTGTAGTATAAAATATTGTAGACTCAAGAATTTGAGGTTATTTTAAACTCTTTTGCACATGACAGAAGCAGACGAAAGTTTACCCCAAATATCTTATTCTTGGAACAAGCATAAGTAGGATTTCTTTCAAGACATTCAATGTAAACATATTTTTATTCTTGTCAAAAGAAATATTTTTTCTTAGTGTGCCATCCGCAATTTTCACTGACTGTGTAGTATGTTTTAATCGAATTTCGTTAAAGTTTTCACCAACTGTGATATGTTTTATTCGACTCCCCTCTGAACCTCAAAATGTCTATGTTATTTCTTCCTGAATTATGTCTCAAAGATTTCCATACAATCTATCTTTAATAATAATCCGCAAGATTCATTCATTCTTTTATTCATTCTTATAGTCTATCCGCACCTGCAGTTTTGCACTTAGATATTTTTTTGTTTTAATCAGTTGCGTTAAAAAAAAACTACAGTTGAATCCGGTTATAACGACATTCAAGGGACCGACGATTTCCGTCGTTATAACCGGACGTCGTTATAAGCGTCAAGAAGAAAAATACACAGATATGCATACATATAAACGTAAATTTATTTGATCATTATTATTATTATTATTATTATTAAAGAGACTATCAAATATATAGAACAATGAACGTATGAAATCGGCAATTTTTGTTTGTTTTTCTTTAAATTTTGTCTGATAGTAAGAACTACGTATCACATTATAATAATACATTTCTTTTGTTACTTCACAATCCTAAGAATGTATACCCCTTCTATAAAAATTTCCGACGTCATCCAGACTCTTCGATTGTTTTTATAATCCACTGGTTAGGACCGTACATTCTTATATTCTCCTTTAAATTTTAAAGTTTTATCTGGTGTTAATCTATAAAACAAACTGGTCTAACCTGCGTTAAAAATTTGCTCGTCAGTATATTGTGTAAGCAAATTTGGCCACACTTTTTCCAACCAATCAGTTACATCACTTCTATTAACTGATAGTGACTCCCCACTCATTTGAACGGCAACAATATTCTATCTCACTTTGAATCTATTAATTCAACTCGTTAAGCAATTAAAAACCAAAATATTGAACTTCTTCAATTGAAAAACCTTTTCTACTCTTAGGCGATGTCATGTTTGTGCGTGTTAATAGCAAAGCTTCTTAATAAACTTTCAATATAATACTGTTTTCTTAAATGAAATGAGTATATTTGGAAAGACAAGACAAAAGAAGATATGGCTCAGACCAAGTTATTGTTTGTATACATAAGCAGGATTCGTCATTATAACCGGACCTCGGACCTAATAAATCTGAAAAAGTCGTCGCTATATACGAATGGTCGTTATAAGCAAACGCGTCTCAATAGTAATTTCAATGTAAACCAAACTAAAGGGCTCGATTGGGTCGTTGTAAGCGGTCGGTCGTTATAAGCGGTGTCGTTATAACCGGATTTTACTGTGTATCTTTAAATTAAAATTAGAGTCTACTTACTTTGATAAAAATCAATTTAACTGCATTGACAGAGAATGAATTACTTAAAATGTAGTTTACCCTAAAATATTGAACTGGAATTCTCATACACTAAAATTTTTAGTAAATTAAAATTTAATTCTATTAATATAAAAGTAAACGAAGTTTTATTGTCATTTAATTAATTGATATTTAGATAATTAAAAATGAGATCATTAAAATTTTGAAATAATTATTTTTAATGAAAAACCAAATTAGTAATTAAGAATAAATGAGGCAGTTGGTGCAGAAACCGCACCAGTCCATAAATCGTAATTTTTCAGGAATCAATAAAAACTGTTTTTCTTGTAAATGTGAAAATTTTTTTTAATTCTGCGTTTTGTATTATTTTCTACTAACCTATAAGTTTAAAAATTCAATATGATTGATTTATATTTTAATTTATATAGGGTATAAAAAAAATAAATTAAATTTTGACTTGTGCGGTTTCTGCATTATCACATAATTCACTATTATTGTTTTCTGCCTCGCTTTCAGTGCATTTTATTTATAATACATAGGATGTTTAAAATACTATTAATTAGACAGGGCAACAAATTCAAACCTCTTTGATTAATATCAGATCTCCCCCATAGTGTGTGGTGCGAATTAAGATCACACCCTAACACCAGGGGAAGCCCCCTTACCGTACAGTACTCAACCAGTTTTGCAACCTCTACTGGTAGATTGGTCCGGCCTTCGTAGGGGAAGTAAGCTGATCCAATAAAGGTCCTTCCAATTCCATCAAAGTAAGTGATCACCGCCATTAACTCTCCAGTGCACATGTTCAACAAAGGAGTAACTAATACACCTTTCACCAGGATGCACGCTCTTGGTCTCTTAGCCTTGGGGTCCCTGTAACAAATGAAACTTTTTCCCCGAAGACCTCTAATGGTATCTCGTACAACCCAAGGTTTTTGGATAAACGAGATACCTGTGTGCATCCTTGCCATACCCCTCATCAGTACTGCTGAGGCGTCTTTGCAATGATGCAAGTTAATTTAAGTAAATTTAAGTGCATCAGTTGCTATTAAGGTAGCTGATCACTTCTTTCACTCGTTCACGTGTTCATTCTCCACTCGGTCAGTGACTTTAAAAGTCACTCTGCACAGGTGGTAGAATGGCCTGTAGTCGAGGACTGCTAGATACCTTGTCTAACTCTCAGGGACCTGCACAACTAAGAGGAATTTATTCCCTCCAGCTGCTCCAGCCACCCGAGGGTCTTCCGTCCTGACTATTCGACAACACGAAGTTTTCAGTGAAGGGTTGTACTCCTCCAGTGCCTTTAGTACCTCCTTCACTTTTTCCGGCTCGCCCAGAATCCATGAGGTAACCTTCAGCATCCTTTGGATAAGCTCCACCCCACTAACACGAAGCGTCGCCCCTTCCCAAGGCTTCAGACCTTTCACCGCTCTGGTGAGCCAGTCCTTAGCCTCTAGGTTGGAAGCGACGAAAATACAGACTCTTTCCGTGCAGAAGGAAGCCTCAAACCTCGGCAATCTTTCAGCCGTTTGTCTTACAAGGACCAGCATTACGGCCCTTCTAAAGAGCCCGAATTGCTCCCCAGTAAGAGCCACGTCGGGATAGCCGACGTCAGAGACCACCATCGTCAGGGGATTTGCCCTGATGAACGCACTAATACCTCCCTGAGTCTCCTGAGAGACAGCAGTTTGGTTTTGTTTTGGTGTTTTAGAGACCGCTGGTTCCCCCGGGGGGGACGAGTTAGGTCCCTTTTTCCTCTTGGTAGACTCAGATCCGCATGGTTTACTCAAACCCGGATCGCCATCCACCCCAGAAGCGGAACCGCCCGAATCACCGGAGGGTCCAGCTGTCTCCACTTTTTTGGCCTGTGCCAGCTTCAATCCCCTCCACTTTCCTTTCGAGAGACCTTCCAGCCAAGTCGGTAGGATTAGTTGCGTTTTCACCTGGCTCAGCAGACCCCGAAGAGCCCGAAGTTCCAGGTGATGGGTCTGTACCAGCTGCCAGGATAGGGACCTTTGAACTTTCAGCCCCAGATGGGACCTTAGCCTCAGCCGCCATATCCTTTTGGCTGGTCTCAAAGTTTAAATTTTTAAGATTTAAATTATTTGGGTCCGTTATTTTGTTCCCACAAGAAGATATGGAAATGAATTCGGCCCCTGCAGAGCCCCGCTTACAGGGGTAGGACTAGATACTACTGAGAGTTCGCCTGGTGCAAATTGCGAAAAAAAATTTTTCTTGAAGTTATGAGCATTTGAATTTTGAAGACTTTTCAGTAAACAAACTCAATTTTTTTTAAATGCTCATATTTCTTGATCTAATTAAGATATTTAGGTTTTTTTCCAGATTCTGTTAGGGTTTTTCAATCTCTTTCAACGTCCATAACAAAATTTTGAAAACATTAAAAATTGACAAACTGAGAATGGTTTTTTAAAAATATTAAAAACTCGATTGTCTCGGAAAACCCACACTTATGTTACGATAGGAAATTTAATTGTAACAAACCAAAGTAATTTATTTAATGTCTAAAAGAAAAATAGCTGTTCGAAAATTAAAAGCTTTTAAATCAAATAACGACTTTTGAGATGGTCCTTTATTTTTGATTTGCGGAGGCACCAAGCTTAGAAGATCAATAGACCTTGTTTAAATTTTTGAGGGATCGTTTATCCTCTTTTAAATAAATAATCGAACTGTGAAAACCATCTAGATAATTTAATTTACTTTAAAAACATTATGAATTCGGGGATAATAGAAAAAGAAGGGTAAAAATTACAAACTTTCCCTTTTTATTGAATTAAATTTATTCTTGAACATATTCTAAATATCTAATACAAACAACAATTGAATTTAAAATAAAAATTAGAAACAATTGCAAAATTATTAAAATAAACGCATGGAACGATACATTCAGAAATGTTTACTTACTTACTCTACGACTTAATTTTACCGTCGGAAGTCAGCGAAGTGTTGTTACAATTGCTTGGTTTCCGACGGACAGAGAATTCTTGATGTGTGTGTCACCTCTGTGGCACTATTGTCTTTATTTTAAACGCTCACAATTACGCACTTGCGGTTCCTAATAAACTTCGACAGACAGGCACTACGCGTGCGGACTGACCGGCCAAATGTTTGACAAAAATTCAAATAATTGAATCTAGTCAATATTTGAATTTCCACCAAAATTTGTTTGTCGCTGGAATTTAATTCAGCGACAGTTTTCGAATTTTAGTTATCGACCGCTCGAAATTTAGTCACTCTCTGGTAGTGGACCTTCAAATCCGAACTTAATTCGCTGTCGGGCGTGGTCCCGATATTTCGACTCGAGTGTGGTTCTGTGGAGAACAGAACTTCCGTACGAACGAAACGTTTACTGCGAAATTATTTTGTTCGTGCTTAACTTTTATAGAAACGTTGGGACTCTTTGGGTGGGACATTGACCATGTGTAAGTTCATTGTCAATAAAATTTAGAACATTGAACCATTGCTCAATGTGAATTTTGCAGTTTTGCACTTTCGGCGTATTGCAGGTATATCGACGGAAATGGCACAGCCATTTCACAACTTATTAACTGTTTATTGGAGTATCTTGACTCTGTTTTTTTTTTTTTGGAAAACACCTTTTGTTTGGCGTTGCATTTTTGCGATTTCCAAACTGAGGTTTCGTTATCCGTACCCCAGCAGTTATTTACATTTGAAAAGAGTTCGATGACACCATACGCAACAGCCTTAAATTGCAAATTCATGATTTCCTGAACTGAATATTCATTCTCTTTTTCTTCCTTATTCTTTTCTTTAAGGGCTTTAAGGGAGGTTTTTAAGAAAGATCTTGTAAAAGGTTAAAACGGTTAAACTTTGAAAACGTTCACATAAATTTAGCATGAACAATATCGTTTCAAAATTTTCTATTTCCGCGTTACTTTCGCCTAACAAGTCCAAATTGCGATTATGCCTGCCATCCAAGGTTGGCGGAAGGTTGCAACTGTTCAATATCTAATTAACAATAATTTGTTTTATTAGGCTTGTAAAAATTGTTGCATGCCGTTAATTTTAAGCCTAGCATAATCTAGAGTAGTCACTCCGAAAATCACGAGTATACTTAAAATTTCCTTACATCTTTTGCGCGTGCATTATATTTCACGCATTCTTTTTTTTGTCATTAATAAAATAAATGTTTTTTTTATTTGCTGTTCTTTGATTTTAGCAATTTATAAGTATTTTCACCAAAGTGAGTTTATTTCCTCCCCATTTCAGAAAATGGCGAATGGGTGTAAAATCGAATTTTCTCCAAGTGAGGAAATTCGAAATAAAGTTCAATGAATTTATTTTAACATTAATTATGTTATGAATTATCATAAAAAACCGCTGTGAATATTCCCGTTTTCGTATCCGAAAACTCGTTGCGGTGGTAATATACTATATGTAAGGATATATGACACTCGTGTTTTTCGGATTGATATAAATCTTTTAATCCTAAATACCCTTTATTTCTTCTTTTTTCCGGTGAATTTTCTACCAATTGATTTTACAAATGTATTCGCTATCTTCCAGATCTGTACTACCCTTGAGAATACCCAACTATTATTAACATTGTAGCTTCTGATTAGTTACGCAGCCCTGCAAATCTTAACTTTTTCTCTGTCGAATGAATGTGACCAATTGTTTCGGAAGGGAATTTTTGCGCTAAACACGAATCTGAAATCCAAAATGTTGCATCACGTCAAGTTTTCGAAAAAAGGGGGGTTGAAACCCTAAAAAATAGCGTTTTAGGCAGTTTTTGAAAAATCGTAGTACCAAAATTATACTTGTCAAAAATATAGCTCTTATCAGAAATTAAAGCTTGAAATACGCCCTTTCAAATGAACTATGGGCGAAATTAATGGCATCAACCCTTAAAAAAGGGGGTGTGTTTTTTAAAGGGTATTTTGAACAAATTATTAAACAAAACCACCCAAGTGAAAAACACGGATATTCTTGCAACTTACACTATAAACATAAAGAAAAATATTTAACAAGTGTTTTTTTCAAAGCTGCTTTGCGTTTTAAGGATAAAAAACATCCTTTTTGACAATAAGGATGTTTTTTGCGTTTTAAGAATAAAAAAACACTTTTTAATCAAAACAGTGTTTTTTGAGTTTTAAGGGTAAAAACACGTGTTAAATATTTTTCGTTATGTTTGCAGTTTATTAAGTTGCAAGAATATCGGTGTTTTTTACTTGGGTAGTTTTGTTTAATAATTTTTTCAAAATACCCTTCAAAAAAAAACACATGAGGCATTTTACGTGTAATGTCCCAAGCTCAAAATTAATTTCTTTCAAAAAAATTGAAACTTAGGAAATTTATTGTCCTATCTAGTAGTAATAAAACCCAAAAAAAATTTTTTACTTTTTTGAAAAATTGAAGGGGGTAGAGAGGGGTCAATTTTGTCAAGTTTACTTAATACCGTCTCCTTACTTAATTTTCTCTGTCTTGGCGGGTATTAAAAAAAATTTCTTCAAGTATGATTTTTAAAGGTTTTTTAATGCTCTTTTCATTGGTAAATTTTATTTTTTAATATTTCAAAAATTTGACCCTAATTTTGTATAATTAATATTTAATTTGCTATTTTCACCAAAATCGATCCGTTTAATTTTAAAATAAAGTATTGCAAACGAAAGCTGAGGTTTTTTCCTATCGATATAGAAATTTTTGGAATGCCCTTTTTTTTTGTTTTTAAGATATTAATCCTCAAAGAGCGGATTGTGGCGCGCGGCGCCCAGCGACGCGGTCGCCTCGCATCAGGCAGCGTCAGCTACTCACTCTTACCAAAAGCACTATTTTTGGACAAAAATCTGCTGACAACTCAAAAATGATCCGATTTCAACTTTCTTTTTTTTAAAATACTCGAGAATGTTTGTCCTACAACTCTCAACTGCTAAAAAAATAAGATTTTTTTTATTAAATGAAATAAATGTTAATAACATTTAAAAATTGAAAAAAATTATTTTTAAAAAAGTGACTTCAAGGTATCCTTTGATGTCAGAAACTTTATATACTTATATAAATACACACAAAACTTATCAAAAGTATTTTTAAATTGTTCCTAGTTAATAATGCCCTAATCAACAATTTTCAAATTGATTAAACAATCTTAGTTAACAATTTAATAACTTTAAAAATATTCATTTTTTAGATTCCGTTTCTTTTGTGAAATTATTAAATTACTATTTACTTTACTTACGTTTCGTGTCTTTTGTAAAATTAATAACTATTGGCCTAGAATAATGAAAGAGTTAAAGAACGTTCACAAACATTTTTTGAATTGTTTAAACAATCTTAGTTAACAAATTAATAACTTTGAAAGTTTTCCTTCCTTAGATTCCATTTCTTTTGTGAAATTAATTAATTACTATTGGCCGAGTATTGTATAGCAGTTTAGGATGTTTACTAACAACTATTAAATTGTTTAAACAATCTTAGTTAACAATTTAATATCTTCGCCATTTTTTATCACTTATATTTCGTTTCTTTTGTGAAATTAATTAATTACTGTTTATATCTAAATTTATAAAGTAATTTAAATATTTTCCAACTGTTTTAAATTGGTCCAAAAATTTTAGTTAATAAATAATAACTTCGAAAGTTATTTTTATTTAGATTTCACTTCTTTGAGTAATTAAAATAATTGTTTTTGGTTCAGATTTTAAAAATACTTATGGTCCTTATAATTTTTTTAAAATTTGTTAAAAATATTAGTTAACAAATAAATAATCTCGGAATTTTTATTTGCTTCGATTTCGTACCTATTCTGAGATAAATTTTTCAGCATTTCCTGAGAGTTTTTCAAGCAATCTAAACGCAAAGAATTTTATTTCATCTTTAAGATCATCAAAAAAACAAAAGAAACAAAATATAAGTTATAAAAAATGGCGAAGATATTAAATTGTTAACTGTTATGGGAGAATTATTAATTTAGTCTCAGCTCAATAAAATAATTATTTTGTTGAGCTGAGACTGGCCAAGGCTAGGCAAGAAATACCTGATGGCGACGGGAATCTGACACCCTGATAAGCAGGCTGTGTCAGCTTCCGGTGGCGAGACCCACGACTTGGCCTTGGTCGAAATAAGAAAATATAATTCTAGCCGAGAATAATTATTCTCGGTTTGAATTTAGAAAATTTGATGCATCCTTAGGTGAATTGCGCGAGGGTTGTCTGCGGTAGCGAAACCATTCGCTGTGATTGCGAATATTTCGCTGTCGCGGCCAACCCTCCTTTTATGGCTTGGTGACTGCTCTGGGGTTGCCGTTGGGCCACTTTTATTATGAACAATTGCTATTGGACTAAAATAGCAATTGGATATATTGTTTTCTTTTCCTTTTAGGATGGTTACATTGTGGGAATTAACGGGTAATGTGTTATTGCCGTAAAATTTGTAACTAGCGTTGCTATTGAAATCAATAGCAACCAATGGTTATTTTTATTTTTGAGTTATAATTACTAAGTTGCTTTATTTACAACAATGGCAATAAGCGTGCCATTGCTTTTCCTACTGTCATTATTATTACCAACTGCTATTGAAATCAATAGCAACAGATAATTAATTTTTTTAAACCATACTAATTAAATTACGTTGTTGCTACAATGGCAATAGATGCGCCATTGTCTTAAGTTTCGTGCCATTAGTGATTGCTATTGAAATCAATAGCAACTATGTAAATCGCTTCTCAAAATTATTTTAATGAAGAACAATAGCAGCTGATGTGCTATTGCCCTAATTTTCTACAATTCGCGACTGCTATTGAGATCAATAGCAACCAATGGTTATTTTTATTTTTAGGTTATAATTACTAAGTTGCTTTATTTACAACAATGGCAATAAGCGTGCTATTGCTTTTCCTACTGTCATTATTATTACCAACTGCTATTAAAATCAATAGCAACAGATAATTAATTTTTCTTAAACCATATTAATTAAATTACGTTGTTGCTACAATGGCAATAGATGCGCCATTGTCTTAAGTTTCGTGCTATTGGTGATTGCTATTGAAATCAATAGCAACTATGTAAATCGCTTCTCAAAATTATTTTAATGAAGAACAATAGCAGCTGATGTGCTATTGCCCTAATTTTCTACAATTGGCAACTGCTATTGAGATCAATAGCAACCAATGGTTATTTTTATTTTTAAGTTATAGTTACTAATTTGCGTTTGAGTTTAAACTTAAGATTTAAATCTAAAAAGAGAATTTTGCTCCTGTGTGACATAAATAGTAAATGTATGGGTTAGGATGTGTGTGTGTGGATTTTTGCTGGCATGTGTGCGGGTGCAAATCCATTTGATGCTGGCTGGACGCAGGTACACCCACGGCAGGACTCCGCCCGCTTGATTGGTTTCTTGACGCCTCGCGGGGGGGACAATTAGCGACCGTAACTCCTCCCGTATGAACTTGATGACTCCTTCAACCACCTTCTCCCACCCCCTTCAAAAATACATGCCCTCGAACGAATTGTTTTAAGAACTAATTCGATTTTAACATTATTGATTGTTCCTGACAATCGATTATTGAACTAGCATCGATCCTTGAGCCACCCCTGTGGGACTTCTGTTGTTACCGATGATTATTGATATAATCGATATCGTTGTTAATGTGAAGTTGCCAATATTATTATTGAACTCTGTCAGGACCGATATTCTCGGTTCAATCATTACACAGGCCTGCAAAATTTCGATCAAGTCTGTTACAAAAAAAACGGGAGGTGATTCTTGTAGATTTTTTCACGCTGAATCCGAATCTGACCTTGAAAATGGCCCACCACGTCAGGATTTCTTGTAATATTAGCTTAAATGGTCAAAAAATGGCCATTTTTGACATTTTCGGGAATTTTTTGTGGGTTACCAAAATTTTTTTTTCCATTTTCCTAAATGGTATCGTATAGCACCACTCTTAAGCTTCAAAACACATTTTTGGAAATTATTTTACGATTTTTTTAAAAAAAGTTATGCAGATTTGAAATTTTTTTATTTAGTCAAATATGCATATATTTAAGGGGCATTCTACGTCACAGGGACACCGCACTGCCCAAAATTTATTTCAACGGAATAAGTTGTAGTTTAGCTTCAAATGTAAGTTATTAGTTGCACTTGTAAGTGCAAAATAACACCTTTTGAAATTGCAAAATGGCGGATCCAATATGGCGGAGAATTAAAAAAAAATTTTTAAAAACTAACCGAATGTGCATGAAAATTTTTACTTTGCGATTTTTTGGGTTATTAATTATAAATTTAACGTCAAATTTTCAAAATCCAAAATGGCGGATTTAATGAAGCAGAGAAATTAAGAAAATTTAAAAAATGGGCTGGTTTGCCTGAAACTTGTTACTCAGGTGTTTTTGTGGGGTCGCTGATTACAAATTTAACTTTATATTTCAAAAATTCAAAATGGCGGATTCAATATTACCAATAAAGGTAAGATGTCGCAGTGGCCCAGCCAATGAAGGCAAGGTCAAATAATTACCCAACTAATGAAGGAAAGATATCGCAGTGGCCCAGCCATATGGCGCCGTTGTTTACAATTCGCTATATGAAAGTCCCATTCCGAAGAGTTGCATATAAATAGAGTGAGGTGTACTTGAATTACAAACAAATTCGTGTAAAAAAAAATTGTTTAAACAATTTTTATTCCCTTCCTTTGTAGAGTCATGCTCTACGATTAGCCATTATTGCATAAGCATTGCAACAGAATACTTCATTGAGCATCTAATAAGGACTGCAACGTTATAGAATACTTTTAGAAGTGTTAATTGCTTTAAACGCAAATTAAACTGCTTCTGTCATCAGTTCAGTCTACAAATGAGTAATCTAGATAAATCGTGGGTCCCTCATTCGGTTTGCGCTAGTTGTGTTTCTGCGTTGTCTTTATGGTCTACACATTCTAGAAATATGCCGATTTCTAGTCCTATGATTTGGCGAGAACCTCTGTCACATGACGATTGTTACTTTTGCGCATGTAAACTTCAAGGTTTTAATGTGAAAAATAAAGATTCCATAAATTATCCTGACGTGTCTTCAGTTACAAAACCTATCCCTAATAAAGACAAAAGAACACTTTCACCTCTCTTACAATTTGATATTGAAGATAATATTGATGAAACGGATGAAGTTTGCGAGGAATTCGATTTCTCTGTCTTAAAATCTAAACCACAGCCAGAATTATTTACACAAACAGATTTAAATGATCTCGTTAGAGATTTAAATCTTTCTAAAGAGAATGCAGAAGTTCTTGGATCTAGGCTGAAAGAAAAACATTTGCTATGTGAAGATACAACTTTTTCTTGGTATAGAAACAGGGAAGTGGAATTTTTAGAATTTTTTTCAACTTATGAATCATTGGTGTTTTGCAACAATGTTCCAGGATTAATGAAATCTCTAGAAAATGAAAACTATACTGATAACGATTGGAGACTCTTCATTGATTCTTCTAAAAGAAGTTTGAAAGCGGTTTTGCTACACAATGGAATCAAATATGCTTCAGTACCTGTAGCTCACTCCGTACAATTAAAAGAAACGTACGATAATCTTCAGACACTACTTAATTGCATCAAATATAAAGAGCATAATTGGGCAATTTGTGGTGATTTTAAAATCATCACAATGATATTAGGTCAACAGTCCGGATACACAAAATATCCTTGTTTTTTGTGTGGGTGGGACAGTAGATGTCGAAGTGAGCACTGGACCAAAAAAAGTGTGACCAATTAGAGAAGAATTAGTACCCGGGACACAAAATGTTGTCCGTCTTCCCTTAGTACCTACTTCTCTAATTCTATTACCACCCTTACATATCAAATTAGGGTTAATAAAACAGTTGGTCAAAGCCTTAGATAAAGAAGGTGCTTGCTTTCAGTATTTATTTAAAAAATTTCCAGGGCTAAGTGAAGCAAAGATAAAAGAAGGCGTTTTGACTGGACCTGACATAAGGAAACTAATGCAAGACCCAAATTTTGAAAAAACCATGACAAAGAAAGAGAAAGATGCATGGGTAGGGTTTAAAAATGTTTTTCATGGATTTCTAGGCAACCAAAAACTACCCAACTACAAAGAATTAGTACAAAACATGTTGGATGCATACAGAAATATAGGGTGCAACATGAGCTTAAAAGTACATTTTTTGAATAGTCATTTGGATTATTTTCCAGAAAATTTAGAAACTGTTAGTGACGAACAAGGCGAGAGATTCCACCAGGATATTAAGGAAATGGAGAGAAGATACCAAGGAAGATGGGATAATCATATGATGGCCGATTACTGTTGGAGCCTTAATCGCGATAATTATGATAAAAGTCACAAACGAAGAAGTAACAAGCGTAAATTTCTTCAAATTGAGTAAACAATGATTTCCATATCTTGATTGTATTTCTAAAATTAACGTTTAATATTAGATTTATTTGTTGGATCATGATCTGAGCTTGCCTTCATTGGCTGGACCACTGCGATATCTTGCCTTCATTGGTTGGGTCATCATTTGACCTTGCCTTCATTGGCCGGGCCACTGCGATATCTTGCCTTCATTGGTTGGGTCATCATTTGACCTTGCCTTCATTGGCTGGGCCACTGCGATATCTTCCCATCATTGGTTGGGTCATCATTTGACCTTGCCTTCATTGGCTGGGCCACTGCGATATCTTGCCTTCATTGGTTGGGTCATCATTTGACCTTGCCTTCATTGGCCGGGCCACTGCGATATCTTGCCTTCATTGGTTGGGTCATCATTTGACCTTGCCTTCATTGGCTGGGCCACTGCGAAATCTTGCCTTCATTGGTTGGGTCATCATTTGACCTTGCCTTCATTGGCTGGGCCACTGCGAAATCTTGCCTTCATTGGTTGAGTCATCATTTGACCTTGCCTTCATTGGCTGGGCCACTGCGATATCTTGTCATCATTGGTTGGGTCATCATTTGACCTTGCCTTCATTGGCTGGGCCACTGCGAAATCTTGCCTTCATTGGTTGAGTCATCATTTGACCTTGCCTTCATTGGCTGGGCCACTGCGTTAACTGAGTAACAAGTTTCTGGCGAACCAGCCCATTTTATAATTTTTTTTAATTTCTCTGCTTTATTAAATCCACCATCTTAGATTTTGAAAATTTGACGTCAAATTTATATTTAATAACCCAAAAAACCGCAAAGTAAAAATTTTCAAGCGCATTCGGTTAGTTTTTTAAAAATTTTTTTTAATTGTCAGCCATATTGGATCCGCCATTTTGCAATTTCAAAAGGTGTTATTTTGCACTTACAAGTACAACTAATAACTTACATTTTAAGCTAAATTACAATTTATTCCGTTGAAATAAATTTTGGGTAATGCGGTGTCCCTGTGACGTAGAATGTCCCTTAAATATATGCATATTTGACTAAATAAAAAAATTTCAAATCTGCATAACTTTTTTTAAAAAAATCGTAAAATAATTTCCAAAAATGTGTTTTGAAGCTTAAGAGTGGTGCTATACGATACCATTTAGGAAAATGGAAAAAAAAATTTTGGTAACCCACAAAAAATTCCCGAAAATGTCAAAAATGGCCATTTTTTGACCATTTAAGCTAATATTACAAGAAATCCTGACGTGATGGGCCATTTTCAAGGTCAGATTCGCATTCAGCGTCAAAAAATCTACAAGAATCACCTCCCGTTTTTTTTGTAACAGACTTGATCGAAATTTTGCAGGCCTGTGATTATTGGACGGTTTCAATCGATGCCAGGAGGATCGATCGTTGTGATTACGATCGATCGAACAGAAGTAAATTCTATAATAATTGCAAATAATTTGGCATTCGTTCCCAGGCTAGAGCGGATGTCAAAAATCCGTCTCAGCAGATTCAACCTTGCAACGCCCCTTGATGAAATGCTAACCCGTTTCCCGTTTCCACGATTCAACAAAATTTTCCCACCCAAGGTTCCTACCGAAGGAGAAGTTATGAGATCGAAGAACATCAAATCTGCAGTACAACTTTTCAGTTCTTCTGATCAACACCTCTCCTGGTCCTTACCTGGCAGAGCTATTGATTTTTAAATTCGGAAACGCCGCGACCAAGCCCGTCCGCGAGTCGGAACCCGGCTTCCATACTTGTAAAAAATACAAGGGAGGTACGGGCGGACGAAAAATTCAATTAAATCTTCAAGCCGACGGAGTACCTGGGGAAGCTGATCTGGGGAATTTTGTCAATTTCAAATTTTGCCAACGTTGTCCCAGGACCGGCTAGTCCGTACGAGAGAGTACCTGCGCCGCACCAGACCAGTGGTTTGCCCCCGCACCCTGTTAAGAACAATTTAAACACACAGGTGTTTAACTACGAAATCTCGCCCGTCGGGAAGTGCATCGAGTGCAATTGTTCCGACGGTAAGTGTAAGTGCGAGTGATTCTTGTCAAAGGATTACGTTTTCGAGGTTCACGGTAGGGTGAGTCCAATTAAATTGTAAAAACCATTTCCATTTTTGTAAATGTTAAATTCAAGAATTTAATTTCAATAAATTCTCATAAATTTAGAATGAAGAAAATTACTGTTGTTTTATTAAAACATTAGAGTCTTGTACTCCTTTTTTTTATTAAAATTTTTAACTTCAAGTAAATCCATTTTTGATTGGCTGACACTCACATCGAGATAACGATCCCGCAAAATTTTAAACAGGTTTGAAATTCTGATTTCAAACCTGGCAGCTTGGTGCCTCCAGGACCGGAAACACAGCAACGAGACATTTCGAGGTTCGGATCCCTAAAAAGACCGTTCTTCTCGAATTGAAATTCTGGGCACACTACCTCCCCTTTTTATTGGATTACATTCAATCCAATTAGAATTTTCTGGTTCGTAACATAACTAAGAACTAATATTACTGATAGGTTTTTCGAAAATTAGTTAATGTTAATAATAATAACAATAATTATCGGTTAATAGCTGATCAAGTTCATTCAATTAGACGTTCTCAATCCGTTCAGATGTAGAAGATAGTGTCGTGATTGTCAATAAATTTTGCAAAATATGGGAACTTTGATGTTTTGAACACTTTAAAATTTTTACAATTATTTGCCTAGACTTACATGCATGCGTATGCACACGCAATTGCGTATATAAGTGTTGAATTTTATCGCTGTTTATGCTTATATGACCCAGTATAGGCGTGGTGCGAGGCAGCGCGACGACAGTACTGGCAGCCACCATGCTTCTTATGTTTTCATTCTAAGTAAATTCTAAACATTTGTACACCATCTGTGCAATTTGGTGTACATTTTGTGCCCACATAATCTTACTTGCGTTCATACGTATTTAAACATTTATTCAGCATACACTTTATCGTTTGCATAAGGCAATATAATTCAATAATAAGTAATAAAACAGTAAAATACAATAATATAATACTGTGGTAAAACGAGTTGACCACTAAACGTTTAACTTAATGAAATAAAATTCTTCTGTTAATTAATGTACTAACAAAATTAAATAACATTAACACGCCATATTGGAATTCTTAATAAGCTTTTTTTATACGGTATTTTTTCTTTATTTTTCATTTGAAATTAGAAAAAAAAGGTAATTTGCTATTAAGAATTATAATGATTTTCGTTTTTTTTTCTATATACGATTATAAGATATATTATGACCAATAATCTGTTTATTCCGTAATCATATATCTTTAAATGGTTTATCACTTTCAATATATATCATATATTTCCAATGTCTCATAGGTGAGGCACTTCTCCTTCGCGGGGGCCTTGGGGGTGTCATCCGAATGTACATCGGCCTGATGTATTCAGTAAATCCGAATACGTGGCGTGAAAATGAATGACCAAACTATAAATCTTCCGCAGGGTCTTGGATTCACGAAAAGAACGTGGATGGAAAGGGCGCGCCGACTTCATGACTTACGGGGGGGGGGGGGTTTCTATGTTCTCTAGTGACTTTTTAAATCGTGGCCCAAAGACGGAGGTGCACAAAATTTTGAAAGGTGCGAGTGAGGCAAGGTGCATTATGTCTGATCCAAGAGTGCGTGATTCAAATTTGGATTGTTTGTGTTTGAATTGCTGTCCCGGCCCGTCTTTTGTAGAGGGTCAATTTTCCGACGACTCATCCTCGTCCGAGGAAGATATTAGGAGCTTTTCAGAAGGGTCTTCTTCGGAAACGGACGGGGAACATAATCCTGAGCCCGATGGTCTTGGAAGAGAAAGGATTTACGAGATCGAATTTAGGTAAGATAAAAAATTTTCATTAAAAGAGTAGGAACGTTACAGAGATACTAATGAATAAAAATAATAATAGTAATAAAGAGTAAGGAAAATAATAATTAATTAAAACAATATTTACTAATAAAATAATTAATTGGAGTTAATAATAAACGATTAAAGCTGTAATAGTAACATTAATGGTAAATAAAATATTAATAATAATGTGTCAATTGAAAAATAGAAATAGTAATTATTAAATTAATAATATTAAGAATAATACAGTAGACTCTTTCCGTGCAGAAGGAAGCCTCAAATCAAACAATGTTTACTAATAATATAAATAATTAAGGTTAATAACAAAATACTAGAATTGTAATCGTAACATTAATAGTGAATAAAATACTAATCATAATGTGTTAACTTAATAGAAATAATAATTATTGAATTAATAATAGTAATAATAATACAGTAGAAAAATAATAATAAATAATAATAAATAATAATAAATAATTAAACTAGTTTAGATAAGAATAACTAAATAAAATAGTAATAATAATAAAATAACTAGAATAATAATAACTAATATTGAGAATAATAATAAAATTTAGATTCATTTAATAAAGTACTTATTCTTGTACTAAGTAATTATCAATTGAAGAAACAATTCGGAATTTCATTGTAGAAATTATAAGATGAATTTAGTGTGGCTCTGTACTGGCACTGTTATTTTGATAAGACCAGCGCGGATCTGGGCCAGCCATGAACAACAAATTGGTCTATAGATCTATTGAATTTATCCCCCTTTCTTTTTCTAGCCTTCGGATTCCGGTGCCACGCTGGCAGAGGGTAGTCCATCCCAGCAGTCGAGGGTGGGCTAGAAATGCAGTCTCCCTAGTTCAAGCACCCTCAGGCTTTCCTCTAACCTGTTACTGGAGGCAAGAATTTATTTATGAGCCTTCGTGGGGCGTGTAGAAGGGTCGCGGGTAGTAGGTTCCGGTACGTGGAAAAACCGTTTCCTTATTTTTATTTTATAAAAAAAATTTTTTTTTATACGAGATTTTACACTTCTTACTTTTCTTATTTCAGGATATTTTCTAGGTGCCACAGAAGGTGGTTGTGAAAAGAATCCACGCCAGGTCCTGGTATTATGATTGGAACATGTGAGTAAGACAAAGCAGAAACTGATCACCAGAAAAGTGTTTTTTTATATCTATTATTTCTGCTTTTGTTTCAGCACCTTTGCTGATTTACCGCCCTTCCCCCCTTCCAAAGGACTGTGGAGTCCTGCCAACGGAATGCAGTTAGCTTTTATCCAGAAATATTTACGGATGGGTCCGCGGGACGATCCAAGCTGCTATTGGGAGCTGGTAAGCATCGGTCCCTTTTCTCACTTAAAAACAGATAATCGAGTAAACACCGTGTAACACTTGTTTTCTATTTTTTTAGCTCAGAAAAAATTAAATCTGGGGCCCAGGACCGAAAACGAGTCTTTTCTTTCTTTCCTCTATTTGACTTTTTTTTTAATTTTATTTTTTTATTGTTAACCCTTATTATATCGTCCGATTTGTATTGCATGTATGATATTATTAGAAGAATCAAAAATAAACGAAATTTTAAGGTAGTTCGGCAGTATTAATAGTTTTCTATTTAAAAGCGTTACCAAGTATGAGGAGAGTAGCTTGGTATAAAAATTTTTGAATGTCATGTGGGTAAGTAGATGTGTAATAATATAAAGGAGAAAACTAAACTTAATCGGTACTCTAGGGTTTTAACTCCTGTTACATATTAAGTTAATTTATTGAAAGTGATAACCCATTCTTCTTGCGTTTTACATTCAGGGAACAAAAACGCGACACATTCGATTATCCCTACATTTTACTTCTTGTTGAGAGTCATGAAGCGGACGGCCGGATGAAAGTCAACATCAACCCAAAAATCTAAGCGGTCATGGGTACTCCTGCGCATGTATTTTCTAGTAACGCCCAGGATCATCAACGACACTTCAGGCACCAAGGAATCCGGGATGTGGGAGACAGGCATGAGCGGCAGTAGCGTTAATGACCATCTGGTTATGCTTCCGTTAGTTTCCGCGGATGTCACCTCCATAGAACGCCGAGACGTCCTAGTGGGTGTATAACTATCACAAGCCATCCACCCCAAGACTCCAACAATAGTAGAAATATTACATTCATTCAATCAAGAACTCGCGGTGGAACACCCGGCAGTGGCCCAGCGTCAACCCAACCCTCTAAGCAGTCACAGATGCTCCCGGACGTGATTCTTGTCACGCCCAGGGTCCTTTTGTGACCTCTTCAGACACCAAAGAATCTGAGGTGTGGAAGACAGGCATGAGCGGCTGTAGCGTTAATGACCATCTCGTTACACTTTCGTTAGTTTCTGCGTATGTCACCTCCCTAGAACGCCGAGACGTCCTATTGGATGCATGGCCACTCCGAGTCCTCCCTCACGATGCCTCAGATTGAATTTTTTCTCTCTTCCTTTTTATTCTTTTTTTTTATAACTAATGTTATAGTTATGTTTTATTATTAAGTGGTGTACCCATTACCACTTATTTTTCCACCAAACATTTATTTATAGATCTCTGTGGAACACACAACATCTATATAATTTGAAATTTTTAAGTATTAACATATTTATCCCAAAGACCAAAACAATTAAATCCCCGCAGTAGTAGGTACATTCAAAAAAATGGCAAGGTTATGTTTTTTGTTTTCAATTACTCACGCAGGTTAAAGGTTTTGAATAGGCGGTGATATGCCTCTCCTTGGGCTCGTAGTTGGCGTAGCATTGTTAATCCTTGAAGTGGAAGGACCTTCGAAGTCCTTTACAACATTGAATTCGCTTGTTGCAATAGACCGTCTTCTTCCCTCGTTCTCTGATTTGATGTCAGTTCTTTCTAGCACCATTTCTATTGAAATGGCGCCTTGTCGACGGCGAGTCTTGCACAACGAGTGGATTCCTCGCTTTAGAGGATTTCGGCAACAGTATATGGCCATGATGGTTCCCATTAGCATAATTCCTCCGTAAGATCTATAGGTCAAAAAACTCTGCTTAACCTTCAGATGTCGTTGAAGGGCAAAGTCCTCCAGTCGTTGCTCAAGATCATCTAACGTCCTGGAGTTAGCTTCGAAAGAGGACATTTTGTAGGCTTCACCTCCGTTGTCGTTTAATCGAGATATAAACTCATCTCCCAAGTGACTATATTTTGCCAAGATGGGCGATAATTCTGTAAGGTTCAAGAGTATCGTTGCTTCGTAGATAATTTCTGTTCGTCCGGCTGGAGCAGTACTGGCAGGAATGGTAATGTCCTTGGTCTTTATAAAGCATCCAGGGGCCAACTTAAAAATTTCTGTTCCATCGAGGAGGACCTCAACAGGGTCCATTGCGTGGCAAATTATTGCCACGGATTCTGGTGTGGCAAAGAAGAAAATCCATCTGGCCATGTCCGTCAGGGGCCTCCAGCAGGATCCTGGGTGGGAAGTGATTCGAATGTCACAAAGCTTAAGTGAATCAGGTGTTGGTCGGATTAATAACTCTGCTTCGCAGGAGGGACGTTCCCGACGATCGTAAATAGGGACGCCCTTGACACAAGCGTGATAGGCAGCTGTGGTCCGGCAGGAGTTTCAGTCCTGTTCCTTCAGATATACGGGTCATCTCCGTCAGGTTCTTTGAGTTTGGTAGTCCCCTTGGGTCTTCCTCTGGGTTTAGGCATGATGTCCTCTAGCTTAGAGGATGGTCCAGGGATCGAAGAGCCATCTGCACGAATGGGTTCTTGAGGACTTTCCAGGGCGTGAAGATAACAAGGTCGACGGTTGTTTCTTTGCAATCTTTGGAACGGGGATCGTGGGAATCGTAAATGCAGGCATTGGCCTCAGGAAGGTTTTCCCTTCCCTAAGGCTCTGTGAACGCGTGACAGGTCTAGTGGGCCCTGGTTTCGTTGGGATATCTTTTTTAGCCTTCGCTGGTTTGGTAGGATCTGTTTCCGTACTATCCTTTTCGTTTTTCTTCCTGGAAGAAGAACTGGTTATGGGGAGAGCCCGTAATTGTTCCAGTTCCACATCTTGTTTGAGAGCAGGGTCTTGTACACTGTGGTCCTCAAGGTCGTCAGAACAGTCGGTCATTTCGTTTCCGGGGAAAGATTCTTATCCCCACTTATTTGATCGTCGTTCACGGGATTGTTAGAAAACGTTTATACAATCCGATTAATTTTACCTGGCTTGTACTAAAATTTATAAAGATAGTCTTGGAGTCTCAGCCGCCATCTTGAAAGCCTCAGCCCTAGATTATCTATGTAGGATATCCAGTGTACGGGCTCGAAATCACATGCCAAGGTAAATTCTTGACCATGGAGATAGGGTCTAAAATTTTCGTCTGCGTATAGGGCGGCGAGGCACTCCTTTTCGGCCTTAGGATATTGATTCTCATTTGCATTGAACACCTTTGAGTAGTATGCAATGGAAAATCTACCCCATTCTTTTCTTGGGTCAGCATTGCCCCAACAGCATACTCAGAGGCGTCGGTTGTCAGTTTAAATCTTTCTTTAAAATTTGGATACTGAAGGATTGGTTTGCGGCAGAGATATTTTCTAAGTTTTGAAAAACTTTATTGTTGTGGTTTACCCTAATTCCATTCGACATCCTTTCTTAGTAAGTCAGACAGGGGTTTTACCAATTCGGCAAAACCATTAATAAATCGGCGATAATAACCGGAAAGGCCAAGAAAACTTCAAATTTCCTTTTGAGTTTTTGGCTGAGGAAAATTCTTGATGGCCTTGATTTTATCCGGATTTGGTTTAACACCATTGCCCCTGATTACGTGGCCGAGATAGGCCACTTCCGTTCTTAGAAAATCACACTTATCAGGTTGCAATTTTAAGTTTGATTCACGGAGTCGATTAAAAAGCCGCCTGGATTGTTTTTCGTGTTCTTCAAGTGTGTCTGAGTAAATGACGATATCGTCAAGATACTCGAATGCTTTGGTATCTAGCATCGCACTCAGCACATTGTTAAGTAATCGTTGAAAGGTGGGAGGGGCATGTTTGATACCCATCGGCATTCTTCGATATTCGAAATAGCCATTGCGAGATAAAAAGGCAGTCTTGTGCCTGTCGTCCGGGTGGGTCTCAACTTGGTGAAATCCACTGGCAAGATCGAAAACGGTAAAGTATTTCGCGTTTCAAAGCCTATCAAAGATGGCACTGATGTTGGGAAGGGGCAAAACATCGCCTATTACCTTTTCGTTTAATGCTCGATAATCGATTACAACTCTCCACTTCTTTTCGCCGGAAGCATCGAGTTTTTTTCGGCACGATTAAAAGTGGTGAATTGTAATCCGAGTTTGAATGACCGATTATTCCACTATTTAATTGCTTAAGTAGTTGAGCATCTATTTGCTCAAGGGCCTCTTTGGGTGATCTATATTGTTTCTTTCTGATCACCTTATCGTCAGTAGTTGGGATTCGATGTTGTATCAGATGAGTACACGTCAGCATTTCTCCGTTTAGGTGAAACATATTAGGGTAGTCCTCTGCCCATCGATCCACCATTTCCTTCTCTTCTGAATTCAGATGAGAAGTGTGCAATGTACTCTTAATCCTTTTCACCCGGTTATGGTAATCACTTTCCGTTGGCGAATTCTCTGATTCAGAGTCAGACAACTCTTCACCAGGGAATTTGCAGAAATCAATATATCGATATATATATATATCCTCGGATATCGTCTTTGGTGGTATTGATTGCCATGGCATGGCAAACACCATCTCTACTAGAGACTACAGACTCTCCTAGATAGATGCCCTTAAGAGTCTGCATTCCAGGAAAATATCCTTCCGCAATTTCTGGGTTAGTTACATTAATCGCGATTGGTCTTCTGCTCCTTGCCTTCATGCGGAGGATCCACGCGGAGGGTTTGATGTCGGACGTCAGCCCTTCCCTTGCTCTTAAGGACTCCGGGTCAATAAAAGGAATGGGTGTGATTGCATCGCTTATTATAATTAGAGCGTTGTGCCTAAAGGATATTTGGGCTTGCTCTTTTCGTAGGTATGGTCGTCCTAGAATACCGTAGGCGTAAATAGGGAAGTTGTTTAGAACTACATGGAACTCGACTGGGGTATTCGAAAGCGCGATGTTGACAGTCCCTATGGTTCTCACGGTATGATTTGTAATCCCGGCAATCTTAGCGAATCTAGTTCTTGTAAGTATGAGCTCGGGTTTCAAGGCGCATAGTTTAATCAAGTTTGTGTCAGATCCCGGGTCTACAAGAAAATTGGTCTTTAGTTCTCGAAATTCGGGTGCAGCCAATCTGACTACTAGGGAGTCCTCGGCCTGGGTTCCTGCTCTAAGGACCCTACCGAATCCTCCGAGAAGTGGACGTTCTTCTGACGCTGGGGAAGAAAACTCGCCACCGCGTCCGAACGTCGAGTCTGTTGGTAGTTTAAACTACCTTGTTGTAAATTTTGATTTGCTTGTGGTCCTGGGGACGCTGAGCGAGGAGGGGTGTGACTTGTCCTAAACCCTGAATTTTGTCTCGGATAGTTGCCCTGGTGATGATAAGGGGTAGACGTTTGTTGTATCGAGGGTGGCTGGTACGGCATCTGCGGAACGGAGGGTGCATACGGTATCGGTGGAGCAAATTGAGGCATCATCGACCGATAGAACGAGGCTAGTTGTTTGGGGGTGAATTGCAATACATCATTAGAAGGGTTTCGCGAAGGACTAATAGGGGTTAGATCTCTGTCACTATCTAATCTTCGTCTTTCGTTAGGGGCAGATTTTTCTGCTTGCCTAGTGAATAGACTGGGAGATCAAGGTCTTTCTTCTGACCTTAAAATATTATATGAAGAGCCCTTTGACCTATCCGTATATTTTTGACGTTCTTCTGCGCGAAGGGCGTCCTCGAATGCTTTCTTAAGATCTACCGGATTTCTAGTATCTACAAAGGTTGACATTTCTTCCGGTAGTCCTCTGATAAAAGATTCGAGGGGACAATCGATAATCGGTTGCATTATGATCTCGCTTTCCGTTACTTCCAGTCGCGATCCTGATCCCGCAGGCACGTACTTCTTATTGTACTTCGCCTCAAGGGCGTGCTTGGCGCCGCTTATTAGTCCTTGTAAACGATCGTTATAGTCACTAACAGTTTCGGTTTGTTTTAATCGTATAGTCATGATACTCTTGAAATACCATTGGTATTTCTTGGTTGATGCAAATCGTTTCTTTAGATGAAAAATTAGGTCATTTACATGATCGAAACGCTTATTTCGAACACTTTCGCGTGCCGCGCCTTTTAACTTACTAAGGACAGCTTTAACAAAACCCGGTTCAGTGGCTTCGGTGATAAAAACGGCACCGTTGGTTACATCTTGTAAAAATTCCTTGAGGGGGGGATTTCGCCCATCAAAAGGAGGTATGTGGTAGGTACTCTGTTGTAGGTTTCTGCATTCAAGGACAGAAGCCATTGCGGCTGTTGTGTCCTGATTCTGGTTAGGGCCAGATAGATTGGCGAATTTCCCTTTCATCTATACCCCAACATTTCGGCTTTGATTGTGGTCGGTTGGCATCTTGTTAACTTAGCAAAAAATTGAACAAAAAACAAAAAAAAACTAAAACCAGTTGTGGTTTGTACCTTGTTCTTTTTATTTCAGTAAGTCAATTTTCGCCACCATGGAATATTTCTGCAAGCTAGCAAAGCGAGAATAGTTCAAAGGTCAGGGAAAATTTTCAAATAGATTTTATTGCGGTTGGTCAGAAAATTAAGTTTAATCTCAAGCTACGCATCATTTCCTCATGATCAGAAACGGACGTTTTTAATCGCGTAGTTTGATCGTGGGTGATTTTAATTAAAGATAAATAAAGCTCGGATTTTTTCTGCAAGAACCGGATTTTTAAATCTAGGTTAGTGTCACGTTGAGTTAGGTCAGTGCTCTTATTGATTGAACTTACAAGCCTTTGTTCGAGTTGTACTAATTGTTCGACCGAATTGTCTAAAGGGACATTTATCCAATCAGGTGTCATTGATCTCAAATCTATTTTAGACTAAACTGTTGAAAATCTTTAACCAATGAATTTATAGATTGTTCTTGTTGCGCGATCTTTTCTCTGAGATCTATAACACTTTTTGACAAATTATCGTTAGAACCTGAGAGAGCAAGTAGCCATTGAAACAAAAAGTTTACACGCTTTTTTATACGTTCTGCGCGACAGTTCAAGGCTAGCTGATGGATATACAGCTGTTTGTTATATTCTTCTACTTGTTCTACTCTTTCCGAGATTTCAACCCAATCGTCCCGCGAGAATCCTATTACCGTTCTATTTACTCAAGGAAACAAGAAATTTGGCATAGTATCACGTAGTTTATGAAAATTCAAATTTCGACCGCTGTGTTCAACTCATCCGTCTACAGTCAGCAAATCATCGTTATCTGAATCGTAATCCGACGAGTTTGACGAGCTTGAGTCTACCAAAATGGGTTCAGAAGTCAACGGTCTAGCGCGATTTTGTTGGCGGAGAGCTATCTGTTGCACTGCCCAGACAACGTCTGCGTCTAGGTCACTTTCTACGTATCCAGCCGGTACTTCCGGTACGCGTTCCGGTACTACTTCCAGTGCACGTTCTGGTATTGCCTCCGGTGCACGTCGAGGAACCTAGGCTTACGTCTAGGTAAAACCGTGCAGACTGGACGAACCTTTATTTGTGGTTTAGTGAGATTATAGTAGATTTGGAAGTAGGATGGGATTTTTCGAATTTCAGGATCTTCGAAAGATTCGAGAATTTCTGGAACCTCTTGATCTGTCGCAACTTCAATATTTTCGTAAAGTTCTGGGAGTTGAAGGTTCTCTAAAAGTTCGGAAGCAGGCACTGCTTCCTTTCGTGTGTGTTTTCTGTCTGATCTTTTCTTTTTCTTATACGGGGGTTCGCCCAGAAGTAGTTCGCAAGACATTTTGACAAGTCATTTTGAGAAACAGGAATTTTAGAAACGGTTTTTGAAAAAGTAGTGTTACTTTCTCAAGTTACGAATTGATACACTGGCAACAAACTTTGCGCGTACGCATACTAAATATTGATAAGTTGTATTATTCCAGCTTTTCCAAGCAGGTAAGATTAAAAGAAAATTAGAATATAATTTTTCTTATAGTTTTAACTCGAAATCGCAGAGGAGTTTTCGAACTTCTCAGTTTTGTGTTAGTAACAGCTAGTGAGTTATAGTTCATAAAGGCCCATTTACACCTTCGGTAAAAAAAAATTTTTTTTTTTTTCATTGGAGTAAAAAGGACAGATACACAGTCTGTCTTCCTTACTCTAATGCAAAGAAATAAATAAAATTTTTTTTCCGAAGGTGTAAATGGACCTTAAGAACAAAAATCTGTTTTCAAGAACATTGTTTTTGTAACAACCTCGTAACTAATAAAGTTGTGAAAGGATTTTTGATTTTAAAACTTTACCATAATATGGCAGACTGCGCGTACGCATTTGCATACAGAGAAGACTGTACTATTGCAGCTCGTTCGAGTGATCCGGATTATAAAGAAATTAATAATTTCCTAATAATCTCTACTCAAAATTGCAGTCTAGCTTCCTAGTACGCACTTGCAACAGCTAGAAAGCCATGGTCATGATCAACTGCCAATGTTGTATGACTTCCTCAAATCATTAATTGCTACACTAGTAACGCACTTTGCGCGTACGCATACCAAATTTCGATAAGTTGTACTAATCCAGCTTTTCCAAGCAAATAATTTCTTGTAGTCTTTACTCGAAATCGCAGAGGAGTTTTCAAACCTTTTTGTTTTGTGTTAGCAACAAAATTGCAGTGAGTTTTCTAGCTTCTTAGTACGCATTTGCAACAGCTATAAAGCCATGGTTAATGAAAACCAAATGTTTTAATTAACCCTGTTTTGTCATAAACTCATGGAGTCAAAATTCAGGTTATGGTCGTGTGTTTCTCTTTTTGCTAAAATGATAATAATAAAAATTGTGTTAGTTGGTTAAGGATTAGGTTCGTCCTTTTTGTCCTCGTTAAACCACGAATTCTTGAATTTAGTCAGCGATACAAAAATAACGAATTGAATAATTTATTATGTAAGAGCAAAATTGATTATTTTTATTTATTTATTTTTTATTTTTAAATCACTAGACCAGAAAGTTGCATTGATTAACTGCACCACTAAAATCACGTCACGGTTTGTCGTTTATTTGAGATAAATAGTTCTCGATTTTCTTACAGGTGGTTGCTAATCGACGATACTTTGACTCGATTTACTTTATCATTACTTGCTGCTCTTTTCTTAATTTAGTCTCCCGTCTTGTTTAATAAATATTCAAAATATTTTGAAAATTTTCCCGAACCGTTTGGCACTTCCCTGATGGCCTTTATTTCTGATGTGCAAGACCTTTTGGAATATTTTTCACTATGGTGGGAATAAATTTCGTTACAAAATTTTTTTAACAATCGGAAAAATTATAAATTCAGATTCAAAAATTACAATTTTCACAATAAGTACCACATTATATAAAAATCATTTAATAGAAAAACATAGAAACTAGAAAAATAAGTAAGGAGAAGATATTAGAATAGTTCATTGAATGAAAGGCATTCAAAATGCCATTGCTGTCACATTAAAAACAATTTTAAACATTTACCATCAATTAGCAAGGCTAGTAAATAGTAAAAGAAAGATGGCCGACAGTCGCGTGAGGAAAGATCCGACCGCTGCCACCAGAAGCTTGTAACAAACCAAAATAATTTATTTAATGTCTAAAAGAAAAATAGCTGTTCAAAATTAAAAGCTTTTAAATGAAATAACGACTTTTAAGATGGTCCTTTATTTTTGATTTGCGGAGGCACCAAGCGTCAAAGATCAATAGACCTTGTTTAAATTTTTGGGGGATCGTTTATCCTCTTTTAAATAAATAATCGGACTGTGAAAACCATCTTGATAACTTAATTTATTTTAGTGACATAATGAATTCGGGGATAATAGAAAAAGAAGGGTAAAAATTACAAACTTTCCCTTTTTATTGAATTAAATTTATCCTTGAACGTATTCTAAATATTTAATGCAAACAACAATTGAATTTAAAATAAAAATTAGAAACAATTGCAAAATTATTAAAATAAACGCAGGCAACAATACATTCAGAAATGTTTACTTACTTACTCTACGACTTACTTTTACCGTCGGAAGTCAGCGAAGTGTTGTTACAATTGATTAATTTCCGACGGGCAGAGAATTCTTGATGTGTGTGTCATCTCTGTGGCACTATTGTCTTTATTTTAAACGCGCACAATTACGCATTTGCGGTTCCTAACAAACTTGGACAGACAGGCACTACGCGTGCGGACTGACCGGTCAAATGTTTGACAAAAATTCAAATAATTGAATCTAGTCAATTTTTGAATTTCTACCAAAATTTGTTTGCCTCTGGACTTTAATTAAGCTATCTCTCTTCTGGATGACAGGGTCAAATCGATGCTATTATAAAAACACGTTTTACGTAAAAAATATGCAACATTTATTTCTTATGCATATTATTTAGTGTTCTTTAGTGTTTTCTTTAAACAATAAGCTTACTGTTGATTATTATTGTCTGGTTTAAGGGGTAAATATAGTAACATTTAACTTTCAATATTTTTTCAAAAACTCTTTTTCTAGGCGATTTTTTAAAAATGTTTCAATTTTGATTATTAATGGCTTATTTTATTAAGAAAAATGCTCTCTACAAATTCACCGTTCAAAATTAAAAAAAAAAAAAAACTTTTTTAAATATAAATATTTGTTTACAAAAAAATATGTAAAAAAAGTTATTTTTTTATAAACAATTATTTATATTTAAAAAACTATAAACTCTTTTGAAAATTTTAAACGGTGAATTTGTAGGGAACCTTTTTCTTCATAAAATAAGCCATTAGTAATTAAAATTGAAACATTTTTAAAAAATCGCCTAGAAAAAGAGTTTTTGAAAAAATAAGGAAAGTGAAATGTTACTATATTTACCCCTTAAATCAGACAATAATAATCAAAAGTAAGCTTATTGTTTAGAGAAAACACTAAAGAACACTAAATAATATACATAAGAAATAAATATTGCATATTTATTACGTAAAACGTGTTTTCATAATAGTATCGATTTGACCCTGTCATTCAGAAGAGAAATACCTTAAGCGAAAGTTTTCAAATTTTAGTTATCGACCGCTCGAAATTTGGTCAATATCTCGTAGTGGACCTTCAAATCCGAACTTAATTCGCGGTCGGGCGTGATTCCGTTATTTCGACTCGAGTGTTGTTCTGTGGGGAACAGAACTTCCGTACGAACGAAACGTGTACTGCGAAATTATTTTGTTCATGCTTAACTTTTATAGAAACGTTGGGACTCTTTGGGTGGGATATTGACCATGTGTAAGTGCATTGGCAATAAAATTTAGAACATCGAATCACTGCTCAATGTGAATTTTGCAGTTTTGCACTTTTGGCGTATTGCAGGTATATCGACGGAAATGGCACAGCCATTTCACAACTTATTAACTGTTTATTGGAGTATCTTGACTCTGTTTTTTTTTGGAAAACACCTTTTGTTTGGCGTTGCATTTTTGCGATTTCCAAACTGAGGTTTCGTTATCCGTACCCCAGCAGTTATTTACATTTGAAAAGAGTTCGATGACACCATACGCAACAGCCTTAAGTTGTAAATTCATGATTTCCTGAACTGAATATTCATTCTTTTTTCTTCCTTATTCTTTTTTTTAAGGGCTTTAAGGGAGGTTTTTAAGAAAGATCTTGTAAAAGGTTAAAACGGTTAAACTTTGGAAACGTTCACATAAATCCAGCAGGAACAAGATCGTTTTAAAATTTCCTATTTCCGCGTTACTTTCGCCTAACAAGTCCAAATTGCGATTATGCCAGCCATCGAAGCTTGGCGGAAGGTTGCAACTGCTCAATATCTAATTAACAATAATTTGTTTTATTAGGTTTGTAAAAATTGTTGCATGTCGTTGATTTTAAGCCTAGCATAATCTAGAGTAGTCACTCCGAAAATCACGAGTAAACTAAAAATTTCCTAACATCTTTTACGTGTGCATTATATTTCATTCATTCTTTTCCTTTGTCATTAATAAAATAAATGTTTTTTTTATTTGCTGTTCTTTGATTTTAGCAATTTTTAAGTATTTTCACTAAAGTGAGTTTATTTCCTCCGCATTACGAAAAATGGCGAATGGGTGTAAAATCGAATTTTCTCCAAGTGAGGAAATTCGAAATAAAGTTTAATTAATTTATTTTAATATTAATTATGTTATGAATTATCATAACATTAATTTATTTAAATTTTTATCCCCACCTTGAATCACCAAGAAAATCCTCAAAAAATTCAACGTGATAATAAACGTCTAAATAAGGTTCATCTGTGCTCTTCGGAGTCACGTAGTCACAGTACACTGTACTGTGTTTATTTTTGTGTGGTATTCGTGTTACTCTAACCTGTAGGTATTAGTGGCTCAAGAGATAAATAAAAGAAACATATTTTGGTATCCTGGATTCTTTGGAATGCTAGGAATAGAAAGAAAAACTAAACCTTATAACTTTATAATCTCATGATATATTCTATAAACCCCCTGTTTTCCCGATCAAAAGAATAAAGTTCAAAATTTCCCAAAAAAGGAAATTTAAAGTCCATGTGCAATTTTCATAACACACGCGAAAATTGTTTATTGCACTTTAAGTTTCAATTAATTTTAGAGTCCTTGATTAATTTCATGGCACCGTGGTTTTTCTTCTTCTTCACTTGACGGTTTTCCGCTCATAAAATTTGTCAATTATTGATTGAAAAATTTTGTAATTTATTTTAACGTCTGCAAAATTGTACAGAATTTTTAAACTTGAATTTAGGCAATTTAACCGAAATTGTTGTCCCAATTTCTGCCCCTTCTTAAGTGACCGCACCCCAAGTCGAATTGCCGCTATACTGGCGAGAGTATCCGTCGAGCTAATTTCGCGTCGATTCCAGAACTGCGAGCGGATGCAAAAATGCTGCATCGGCAACACCTAGAATCCTCAATTTTCGTGATTGATTATCTCTCGATTATTCATAGAGAATATGTGTCGAGAGTTCGACACAAGTTTTAACTTTTCACTCTGTAGGCTTAGATTTGTTGGGGTAGGTCACGTGCTCGATGTCAACAAAAAGCACGTGGTCCAGCACAGCCTTGCAACCATAGGTAAGACGGAGAAGGAGAAAAAAGTCCATGATGGCCGATGAGGCTAGTCATGGGTCATTCATATAGTAGTGTGTGCGTATGTAAACTCTCGCAAGGCCAGCAGCCACTCGACAATACGAACAGCGCGAAAAAGAAGAATCAGAAGGAATTACATATACTATGTTTCTTTCAGCTCGAAAATAATCAGTTGGACTTCTTTTCCTTTTAATGTTTCCCATTTTGAGGAGATAATGATTTTTAGCCGTCCTATGTATTGAAAAAAACCTTCCCAGATTTTAGAGGACTTTCTTTTAGAAAATGATTTCCATTCTTTTCCTTTTCTTATTTAAATTAAATTGTTTAACTATCTATAATGATTCATTATTTTAATGCAATTGACAATTTATGAAAATTAATAATTAATACAGTGATGGCATAATTTACCACTCCTATCCATGCAATTATATCCTCAAATTTTATGGATTAATATTACTTAATTACATGCATTAGACTAATATGAAAAATTAGCTTAGAAATTACTCGCTCTTTCTTGGGTCTTAGCATGACGCATGGTGCTTACATCAGCGACCTTGTAAATACGTGCCTTATTTCTCGATAATGCATCAAATTTTTATCTTTTCTCAGGCAGCTAAGCTAGAAAATAAACTTCATTTATTTTGTTCAAATTAATTATTACTTTTAAGTAACGGATTAAAAAAATTTTACTTAGGGTCGTAACAACCGACCACGGACTTTCTGAGCTTGTCCCCAAGCTCGACCTTAGGAAGAACGAGTACTTTTCTGTTACAGTGATGTCGTACAGCATCCTTAAGACTATTACAGAGAGCTATTTTCTATAATCGACCCTTTACTGACTCTTATTTTTCTTTAATAACTATTACTAAGATATGACTTTAAAATGAACTTTTCCGGTAAATGAAAAATTTTGAAGGACTTATCTTAAATTGGTTCTCAGTCATGAATAAGAGTAATATGAATATAGAATAATAAAGAAAAGAAAAATAGGGGGGGGGGCGGCATCCTGTTGATCCCGTATGTTATCAGGTACCGTGTTCGGTTTCACTGGCGCCTATGGTGACGGTTAGCCTTCCCACCCTGGCTATATTAATTCCTCTGTATTATATCTTTGGCATTTTGATTTGTCAAGAAAGGAAAACAATATTCCGCTCAAAATAAAAAGGAGGGGTAGGGGGCGTTATAGTCAAAACAATCAAGGAAAGGGGAAGAAATTTTGTCAGTCTCCTAATGTCAGTTGTAATTTTCAGTGCAGTGACCAGTGTTAGTGTTAAATTAATAATAAGTGAATTATAAAATTATGTCCGATCGTGTTCCGAGAGTGATAATAGAGGACGACACGGATGAGGAAGAACCTCTACACCTCCGCTTCAACCCTGTGGCCGCGGAAAGAGTGGCTATAGCTAGACGTCGAGCTTCTTCTTCCGGATCGGATGTGGAATCGGGAAGTGACGAGGAGGAGTATGATTCCGATTCTGCCTCAGAATCGGCGGAAATTAACTCGAGGTAAATATAACAATCAACCAGGAACTAATCAAGGTTGCCACAGGCCTGAAGCAAAAATTTCAAGGCCCCCCCAAAAAATTAAAAATTTTTTTTTTTCTTGTCAGGGTATCTAGCGAATAATCATTTAAACAATGGAGAAAATTTTCAAAAGATCTTAGCAAAATTTAAAAAAAATGAAATTTTTACAAAAATTACAAAATTTCATTAAAACCAGTATTATGAATGAACAGATGAGAAAGTGAAGAATAATTTACATTGAATTAAGAAAATTAAAGTAAACATATGTAAAAACTGTAGTAATTGAAAAACCTGCAAAAATAAATAAATTTTTGAAAAATAAAAAAAATTATTAAAGGCAAAAGAAGGAAAATTAAAAAAACATAGTAATAATGTTATAAAATATTAAACAGTTTAAGAATGATCGATTAAACTGCTTCTTTAAAAATCAAAAATACTACGCGATAAATAATAATATGTTTTTTGACAAAAATTGAAACTATAAAAATGGAGGAAAATAATATTCAAAGGGTTTAAATATTTGTGAATATGTTTTTCCAAATTATAAAAATAAGTAAGATAATTAGTTAAAAGAAAAAAAACTTGTTTTGTAAATTATGAAAAACAATAATTTTTGTTAAATAAAAAATAATTAAAAAACTATTTAACAAATTTAAAAAAAAATTTTTTAAGAAATAGAGAAATTATGATTAAAATGAGAATATTTATTATAAGACAAAAGTTTACATGAAATTAAATAAAAGAATAAAATCTTTAAAAGTCGTAAAAATTAATAAGTCATGACAGATGACAAAGAAAACGAATAAATATTTAAGACTAAATGATTAAATAAGTAAATTTTTATTTACCAACTTACAAATTATAATAATAGATAAAATTAATCCCTGAAAAAGTAGATAAAGTTTTCTATAGTGTTTAGGAATAAAATGGCTTAATGGTCAAATTGTTTTTTCAAAAAATTTATTGCCAACGTTTCGAACTGGTACCAGTTCATCTTCAGGGCTGCAAATAAATTAAATTAATTAACTAAATTACACAAATAATTGTTAGATACATAATTCTTTGATTTTAAGATTTACATACCAAATATATTACAAAGGTTTGACTCTCCATGGAGTCAAACTAGAAACAGTAAACACCATTTTTTATTATAATTTAAACTTAAACTAAACTTAACTAAAAAAGAAAATAAGAAGAAAATGAAAGCCAAGACAGCACCATCATGGCATGTCTTGAAACGTTGGCAAAAAATGTTTTGAAAAAACAATTTGACCATTAAGCCATTTTATTCCTAAACATTAAAATTCTGGTCGTTAAAGTATCTAATTGATTGGTTTTCTATAGTATTGTAACAATAAAGCTGTAAAAAAATTAACTGAAGTAATTTCTGTAAATAGATTAAATTTAAAAAAAAAATCTAAAACATAAATAGTATATTATGCATCAAGGGAGGGAAGTCCGTGTTTTTTTGTCAAGCACAAATGTTCGAAGAACGAGTGTAGCACGAGCGTAGCGAGTGCGAAACGAGTTCGGAGAACATTGTGCGAGACAAAAAATCGGCCTCCCGAGGTGCAATATGCTATTTTCTATCACATATGTACGAAAATCACGTGTTTCGTTCGCGTTAGCGGGTCAGCACTCGCAGTCTTTAGGTTAGGGACGTTAGAGATAAAAAAACTGCCGAACAGTGAAAAAAACTCTCATCGCGCAAGCGCTGCAATGAGCCGCAATGCGCCTGCGCGATGAGAGCCGCAATGCGCTTGCGCGATGAGAGTTTTTTTCACTTTTCGGGAGTTTTTTTACCTCTAACGTTCACTGACCTAAAAACTGTGAGTTCTGCCCCGCTTAAGGCGAATGAAAACACGAGGTTTTCGTGCATGTGTGGTAGATAATATTATTAAACACATAAAAAAAGAATTTTTTTTTAAGAAATAAAAAAATAAAAGTTACCTAAGTGATTTTGTAAAAACACAAAAATAACAATATAAAACAAAATACTCACAAAACTTTTTGAAGAAGAAAAAAATTACAAGAAAGAAAAATTAAATATTTCAAGAAAGTGATATAAATAAGTAAATAAGAAAATTTTTTTTTATGACTTCAACATTTCCATAAACTTTATAATTGTTCCTAAATTTTTCAAATTATTTTTTTTTAAGTTTTGAATTAATTTGTCCATTTTTCGAATTTTGCCTTTTAATTGTTAAATATTTTTTTTGTAACTTTTCAGATATTATTTTTATTTTCAATTCTGCTATTATTCTCGACAATTTTCAATAAAAATTTTTTTTATGATTTCCTCCTATTACTTCAGGATGCTCATTGAATTCTCGGCCTGGCGTGTCGTCAGTACCCCTATTCCTGGGTTCAGGTGGAGGCGTACCGTGGTTCCACGGGAACTCGGTGAGCCTAGGTTAATGAAGTCGCCGCGTTGGTTTCTAGAATTCAAATTCGAAGTGTCTACAGGCAATTGGGTCGGACGCGGTTATTGGGCTCCGGTAAGTGCAACAATTTCGGTACACAATTTTTCTCCTAATTTAAGGGCACTCAGACAATAAAAAAATTTTGTTCTTATCCGAATACAGGTGTGTTTCTCCCACCCCCTCAGAGCGCATGTTTTTCGCCTCCGGGTGATCGAACGTGGGATTCGTCGAGTTTGGTTAGATACCTTGACAGAATTGTGCCCTTCCCCCTCGAATTATATTTAGTAGTAATTAATTTCTTTTCCATGGCAGCCTCTTCAGGGAATTACCCAAGGTTCCTCCGGCCGATGGTCTAGCTTCTGGGGATGCTTGGTATACGCTGGTTTATATTCAGCGTTACACCAAACAGCCGGTTGTACTCCTGCCCTCAGGTTACTGTGAGGTTCTTTTCGTGAAGAACCTAAAAAATTTTTTTTTTATTTACTATCCCCTCACCCCTTTTGATTATTTTTGTTTCTGTTTTAGCGCCGTAGGAAACCCAGACGACCAGGGGCGGAACACTGATAAGTGCTTAGGATTAGCAAAAAAAATTACTTCAATTTAATGAGATTACATATAATTAATTACTAACCTTATGTCATGGAATTTTAAATCTGAACTGACGATATAATCAATGCAAATATAATATTACTAACTTATGTGATTGTTTTTATAAAAAAAATTTTTTTTTCTTAGAATCTTTGTTATTTGGTGCTCATTTTAAGGTCAATTAATGAACGTAGGGAATTTAATGCATAAGCCCAATTTAACAGAAAATTATTAATTTTTTTTGCTATGTATTAAATCATTGTTTCAAGATTTGGAAAATAATTACTATTAACATTCGGTTCTCACCGGATGAAAAGTCCTTGTGATGGTTCAACACGACTGGGGTGAAATTTTCAAAGTTTTTCCCCTTTTTAAAAAAATTCTAAGTTGCACCAACTATTATTTTCTCATGGAGACACAGGGCTTAGTCAGTTAATTCCCACATCAACATGCTTAGAAATTCTTGGAAGTCGCTTGCAGTCGCTGCGACTTAGTTTTCTCCTGAAGCTGATTACAGGGTTTAAGTTTCAGGGGATGAATTAAGAAAGGAAAGGAGGGGGTCCATTGGTTCTTGATGCCATCACATCTTTGTTTCAACCGCATTGCATTTAGTACGCGTTATTGCTTTGACGGGCAGTCACGACCCCCTTCGTTCATTTTTTTGAATCTCAGTGTTCCTCCCTTGTGTAAGGGTGTAGTGGAGAATTTCAGTGAGGTGAAGTGCAGAGTTGCGAAAAAAAATAATTTTGGACACCATAGAAATCACAATGGAGCCCTCATGTCCCGAAATGACAGCCCAATGGGTTGATGCGCAAAATTTCCGGATTTTCAAGGATTCCGACCACGAGGCCCCTCTGAGACATACAAACAGTGCCTCTCTGTCACTTCAGGGTAGTCAAAAGGAAGCGCAAATTTTGGCTTTTGAAGAGGCGAGGAATACGGGGATCAAGGCACTTGGAAGAATCGCCGCATTAAAACGATTTCTGGGTTTAAAGGAGGAGAAAAAAAATTTAGAAGATGAGACTCCTTTGAGACCTCCGATTTCGGTTCCCAAAGTTTTTCTGGACCAAAAAAATGTAAGTAAGGAAAAGATTATAACAGTTATTCCTTTATCAAAATATTTTACTGAGAAGATCAAGTATTATTAGCGGGTTGAATACAAAACAACTTTCCATTTTAGTTAACCTATCTGCGTTATGGTTTTAATTTTGCTACTATTAAATTAACACATTTGAATAAATTTTGGTATGAGTAATTTTACTTCTAAAATCGATTATTATACTTATACTTGGTTATTGCAAAAAAAATAAAATAAGTTTGATTACTGATATTAAATTGGAGCTATTAAAAACACAACTAAATTCTTTTGAATTAAAGAAGTTAGCGAAATTATTGAGAAATAAAGTAAAATTAGAAATAGGTAGAATTAAGTAATAAATTAAAAGGAATGAATAAAATTTTGAATATTTTAAACAATTTTATAAAAAAAATTTATGAACAGAAGAATGAAGTTAAAACGAAAATATTTAATACAAGGTTAAATTTAAATAATATAAAATAAAAGAATAAAAAAACATCAAAGTAAAAATTCAGAAATAAAAAATGTAGATAAATGTATTGAATAAATCTTTTCGAAAATTTTATAATTATAAGATAAAACAAAACAACAGAAAGGAGGATAATATTTCTAAGAAATAAAAAAAAATGATGACAAGTTAAGGAATTAATTAAAATGCAAGAAAAGGTCTAAAAGTTGTAAAACGTCAAGCAAGTAATTAAATAGGGAGGAAAATGGAGAATGTTTGTTTCCTTAATCTTACAAACTGTAAAAATGTAAAAGTACAAAAACAATAAAATTTTGTTAGAATCTACTAAAAAATTAGAATAAATAAAATAAAATAAAAAGAATGTTTATATAAAAAAGACAAATATAAAATCCACAAAAATGTTAAAAATCCTTTAATAACACAGCCCCACAAAAAAAAAAGTGTCATGTACTTTTGACCGGAATACCTTAGCCCTATGTATTTTGACGCGCTGAACACGAATCCGAAGTCCATTTTGCTCCATCACGTCAGGATTTTTTTCTAACCTCAAAAAACATGTCGGATTTTGAGAGGTAGGCGATTTTTTAAAAAAATTTATGGATTTACTTCCAACTTGGTATCTGGGGGTTTTTTGAGTCGCTAATTATGAATCTGAAGTTAGATTTTCAAAATTCAAAATGGCGGATCCAATATGGCGGACGAATTTTGAAAAAATTTGAAGATTTACTTCAAACTTGGTATCTGGGGGTTTTTTGGGTCGCTGATTACGAATCTGAAGTTAGATTTTCAAAATTCAAAATAGCGGATCCAATATGGCGGACGAATTTTTAAAAAATTTGAAGATTTACTTCAAACTTGGTATCTGGGGGTTTTTTGGGTCGCTGATTACGAATCTGAAGTTAGATTTTCAAAATTCAAAATGGCGGATCCAATATGGCGGACGAATTTTGAAAAAAATCGAAGATTTACTTCAAACTTGGTATCTGGGGGTTTTTTGGGTCGCTGATTACGAATCCGAAGTTAAACTTTCTAAATTTAAAATGGCGGATTGAATATGGCGGCCGAATTAAAAAACATATTAAGATTTACTTGGCGGCAAGAATATGGCTGATGAATTTTTTAAAATATTAAAATTTACATAAAATTTGGTATCTAGTGGTTTGTGGGGTGACTGATTGCAAATCTGAAAACAGATTGTCAAAATTTAATATGTCAGTTCTGAAGTATATAATTTTCCTTTATTCCTTTTTATGGTAGCGCACTCTTTTGTTTTCGAAAGATCTGTGTAGCGGTTTTCTCTTTAAGTTCACACTACCTGGTACAACATCCCTTTTCAGCATCCAGCAAAAGTCGGCCATCATATTTACGCCCCACCTTCCTTGATAACGACTTTCCATTTCTTTAAGGTCTTGATGAAATCGCTCTCCCTGTTCCTCACTGTAGTCTCCTAAATTTTCGGGGAAGTACTTTAGATGTGATTCTAAGAAATGTAGCTTCAAGCTCATCAAGCATCCTTGCTTTCCGAAGTTTGTTATCATATTATTTGCCATTTCTTCCCAATTCTCGCTTTTGTTATTCCCCAGAAAATTTTCAACAATTAGTTTAAAACTAATCCATGCATTTTTCTCAGTTTTACTCATGTTTCTGACAAATTTCTCATCTTTTAATAATTTTCGAATTTGTGGGCCATCAAAAACTCCCTCATTTAGTTTGGCATCAGAGACCTCAGGGAATTTTTGTTCTAGGTATTTAAAACATTTTCCATTTTTATCAAAACTTTTAACAAACTGTTTTGCTGCTCCTAGTTTAATGTGCAATAGTGGAAGCAATACCTTTGAGGGATGAATCAATGGCTTCTTAATGATATTTTTCGATCCTGGTTTAAAAGATTTTCTTTTTGGCCATTCCTTTTTTTTTGTAATGATTTTTTCTATCTCTACTATCCCACAGACACAAAAAACAGGGCGTTTTTGTGAAACCTGCTTGTTCAAGCATAATACTTAAGATCTTAAAATCCCCACAAATTTGCCAGTTATGTTCTTGATATTTTATTTTATCTAAAACTAGTTTTACAGATTCATAGCTTTCTTTAAGTTCTGTAGAATGAGCCATAGGAATAGAACCATAAATATTAGTATTATGAAGTAATACTGCTTTTAAACTTCTTTTAGAAGAGTCTATGAATAACCTCCAATCTTCATCTTTGTATACGCCAGGTTTTAATTGATCCATTAACCCATTAATGTCAGAACAATATACCAATGACTGCTTTTTGTCTACTGTAAAATATTTTCTGAATTCCTTTTCCCTATCGCGATAAAAGGAAGATGTAGTTCCTTTCGATAGCATTTTTTTCTTCTTAAGAACTGATGCAAGATATTCTGCAACATCTTTTGGTAGTTTTAAATCTCTGATGAGATTGCTGAGTTCTTCTTGTGTGAACTTTTCAGGTATTTCTTCTTCCTGTTCACCAGTTGGAATGTAATAGTCATCTTTGTCATCAATACTCATGTCGTCATCTATATCACTAAATACATCTTCTACTTTTGAACAGTCGATTTCAAAATTTTTTGAAGAAGAAGGTGTATCACAAAAAATTTCTGGTTTTGTTACAGTTGTCACATCAGCGTACAATATTTTTCCTTTATTCTGGTTATTATAACCTTCTACATTGGTCTTGCAAAAGTAACAATCTTCTTGTTTCAATGGTTTTTTCCACAGCATTGGTTTTTTAAATTTAAAGTACTTATCCTCCTTAGTATTATTCCAACGAGTTAACATTATGTGACAGGATAAGCAAATTTTGTGTGGAACCCAATTTTCATTTTGATCGGCTATCTCTAAATCAAAGCAATCTTTGTAAATTTGTCTAATATTGTCATTGATTGGTTTACAATTCTTTGGAACATCGAACTGTCCACATATATAACAAAATGCATCTGCATTGCTATTGCATATGTGTTTTGATCTTAATGCTTTAAAATTAATTTTTGAAGCATTTGAAGTTTTTGTGTTGTTTTGATTTTGAAAAGCCATGATTTATTGAATAACCCGCACGTTAGGGATCCTGGTCCGATCGCAGGCGAGTCCACCGTCCTAGGGGTGATAACTTTCATACCTCCCCAGGCCTAAGTATGAGAGCTTTCCGACTTTGACGAGGACAATGTCAACTCGTCGTCGGACACACTACGGTATCATCCTCACACCCTAACGCCCACCTGCAAGGCAGCGCGCCTACGCTGGCTTCGTTACTTCGATAAACAGGAAGCGAATCATTCTACACATCCCCTTTCGGGGCAGTTGTCATTGCCTACTACATTTATCGAAGCAGCAGGATTTAAATTGTGCCAAAGCTCAATAAGAACGTTAGACATAGAATGACAATGATATGTCCATCAGGAATAAGATGCAGAATGGAACAATGTACTTTCTTATTTGGCTTCTGCACCAAACATATCCAATCTGTTACCAAGGAATATTTTATGATAAAATTGTAATAGAAGTCATATTTGAAAATGTGAGAAACTCGCTTCGAAATCACACTCAGCAACTTAAAAACCTGAAGATACCAAATTTCATAAAAATTTCGAAAATATGACGTCAGATTCGCAATCAGCGACCCAAAAAACCCCCAGATACCAAGTTTGAAGTAAATCTTCAAATTTTTTCAAAATTCGTCCGCCATATTGGATCCGCCATTTTGAATTTTGAAAATCTAACTTCAGATTCGTAATCAGCGACCCAAAAAACCCCCAGATACCAAGTTTGAAGTAAATCCATAAATTTTTTTAAAAAATCGCCTACCTCTCAAAATTCGACATGTTTTTTGAGGTTAGAAAAAAATCCTAAAGTGATGGAGCAAAATGGACTTCGGATTCGTGTTCAGCGCGTCAAATTACATAGGGCTAGGGTATTCCGGTCAAAAGTACATGACACTTTTTTTTTGTGGGGCTGTGTTATCGTTGTTCAATGATACCGAGTGACACCAGACTTCGCTAGGCATACTTTTACATGTTTCAACATATCAACAAGATGATACGGTTTAAAATATTTTAAAAGTAAATTACTAATGAAATTTATTGATCAATTAGTTATTTATTCTGTGTTTTGACAACTACTGGAGCTTGCGCTAATGATTGGATATGGCAAGGGTATTATTTACTGCAATAATTATGATGTCTTATCTGATTCTGAAGCCAAATAGCTTGCAATCGTATGTGCGAGCTTGATATTGATTATATATTGGTTGATTGGCTTATTGATAGCTGTACTTAAAGGAATTTCAAAAATAGTAAATTGATCATAATATTGAGATATTAACATAGTCAAATCACACTCAATTGATTCTCCTCTTGTCCTGTAATATCAGTAATGTACATGTTACTTTCAATTAATATGAAAGTAGAAATGACTGCCTACAAACAGGCGCTTAGAATTAACAAGTGAGCATATAATTCACTTGTGAACAATTAAAGAAATTCAATTGTTGAGTTAGTAAAAGTACAACATTTTATTTGTGGGACATAACGGTCCTCCCCCCTTATTTTAATTTATCGTCCTCGATAAACATTTTTAGTAACTAGGCATTATATTTTTTTTGCTATTTTGAATTTATTGTACCTTTACAAGCCATCGACCTAAAATAAAGACTCCGAAAAATTTTTTTGTTTTCATTTATTTTCTTTCTCCTTTAGCGAGAATTAAGTCGTGTCATTTTGCCAAATATAGTAAGTTATAAGATGTAGATTGGCATGCTGCAGATAGTTTTACTCCATATCAATGCAAGCTATGTGAATCCTTCTGCTGAGCTTGCAAATTCTCAGGTGTGATTGTTTACATCATCCCTTCCTTCGTGTCTAAGTGTGAGATCACCATGAGGGACCATGGTCATATAGTTAGTTGCTCTTCTGTTGCCATAACAAGTTGACGTAGATTTTTGCAATATGGATTTCCAAAACCAAGCATCCACATCTGCGGAAAACTCTGGTAAGTAACATTTGTCTTTCTGCCTCCTCTTTATACACTTCGAATCTGTTTAGTGCGGGTGCGTTTTCTTCGAACGGTCGTGACTATCTTCATAGTGATTAGTGCCTTTTTCTTTAATTTTTGTTTTTATTCCTTTCTTCGTTTGTAAATGTCGGGTCACCACGGAATAGAATTTCAGGACAGTGTTGCGTCCTTTGATTTATCTTTCTTGGAAGATTCTGTCACAAATCGAAGTGCAATTAACGTAGTTGAAGCTTTCGGGAGTGTCGACACTTATCTTGGTACTAGTTCAAACAGTTGTCCAAGAGTGACGAAAAAATCGGACGCGGTGTTTTTACGCTTAAGTGATATCGAAGAGCGGTTAGGGATTTTTAAGGTGGCGTTTTGGAATGTAGACCCAAGAGTTGCAATAGTCGTGTTTACTGCCTTATGCTCTGAATTAATTGAAAACGTGTCGGCGGATAATTTTACTATCGTTCATTTGTTTGATCGCAGACGTCGGGGTGTTTTACTTAATGTACCCACATTGGAGTTAAAAAACCTAATTTTGCAAAATACTTCATTTTTTCTCGCTCGAGGGTACAAAGTTGGATTGTATTAGTTGCTTCGGTACTAATTATTAATTGTGTGTTTTGATTCCAAGTTGTTCGCCCACTTCTTATGATAAACATTTTTGTTTTTCTTTTAGATAATACACCTCTCCGAGTAGTCAGCTCACATCCCATGCTGATGGCCAGAATTTGTTTTCTTATCACTCAATGGGGGTATTACTCCCGGGTAGCAGAAGGATTGCAGCGGTATCTGGATGACCCTATAGCTCAACCACCTTTGCCTAAGAGGAAAAACCACCAAAGAGTGGTGCCCTTAGCATCGCCTTCTTCTTTAGCACTGGACGAGCGCATAATGCGCCGAGACCTGAGCCTTTTTCGTTTAAGGATAACGGAGTTCAGAGAGGAGTTGATGGCGTTGTTTGGCAGTTTCGTCACGATGTCTTTCAACGAGCTTTTGGGTTCATCTGCTTCTTCCGAGAAAAGCTCTTCCTTGGAGTAAGTATACTTTTGTTACCTGTTTGAAAATTGTGTTGTTCCTTTTTGAGAAGGATTTAAGTTAAAATTTTATTTAAAATTTTTTTTTTCTTTAAAGTATGCTGTTCACTAATTTATTGATTCTCTTGTCCGTTTTCAGAATGGCGAATGGTGATATGGATGATCCCAGCATTAATGAGTTGCCTCAGGCTTTAAAGCAAGATTCGCCTCAATCGCCTGATACTGAACCCATTGAGTCGCCTCAAGTGTTGGACCAGGATTCGCCCCAATCCACAGTAGGGCAAAAAAGATGGCGGTGGACAAATTGATTTGTAGACTGCAATTTTGAATATTTTTGGCTCAATTTTTTTTACATTAAAGCTAGATAAATTTGTCATCAAACGTTCGTCTTGGAATTTTGATAAAAAATTTTGTTTATTAAATATTTAATAAACAAATTAAACAAAATTTTTGTTTTCACTTTTAATGAGTACTGTTTCCTTAAATTTAAAAAAAATTGTTCAAAAACGATTTTTATTACTAAAGCAACTATTAAGAAATAGTTTTCAGCAACATTGTTTATTTAAAAAAATTTATTGTTTTTGTTATTAACAAATAAATGAAAAGTTACACTTTAGCCGTTTTCGGCAATATTTTTAAAATTGTTTTGATCCTAATTTGACAAAATTGTAATTATTTAAGGTTTTAAAGTTCATTTTATAAAAATGAATTTATTGTTTATAAAATAATTAACAATTTTTAAAGAATTATGTTATTATGCATATTAGCATCACCAAAAATATTATTGTCTGCTCATAAGAAGGTGCTACTTACTATATAATGAGTCATAGAATACATATTAACTTTTTGAATAATTATTCATAATTGTTTAAACAAATCTTAATTAACAAATGCACTGCTTCGACATTTGTTGTCGTAGAAAGTTAGTTTTTTTAGTACTTTTTACAAATTAAGGTAAATTTTATAATATTATGCAAAAGTGACTCACCAGTATTTATTTATTTAAACAAACTTTAATTAACAAATGTACAGTATGAACATTTTTTAGCGTAAAAACTTCTTTTCATGAGTATTATTTAAATCAAATGCTAAATTTTCATAGTAAGAAATAATATTGTTTATTAGGATCAATTTTATAATTGTTTAAACAAATGTTAATTAACAAATTCACTGTTTTGACATTTTTATAGTAAAAACTTTGTTGCTTGAATTTTTTTTAAATAAAAAATAAGTTTTCAAACATATAAAATAGTTGATTATCAGAAACTATTTTGTAATTGCTTAAACAAGCTTTAATTAAAAAATTTACTTAAAATGTTAGAGTAAAAAAGTATTTTTAAACCAGAATTTCAGAAAAGATTTTTAAATGACTAACTGCTTAATCGATGAGCAGAGCTTTTGCTTCAGGAAGTAAAGGTTTCTCAGATTTTGGTACTGATATTCTTAAAGGAGAAATATAAATATCTGCAGAGAACAAAAGGTAATGCAGTAAATCTGTATTTGTATCGATACGACTCGTTTTTCGTGTATGCATTTCTCTACAATTTTTAAAATCTTTATTTCTAGCTTCTTGTGCCTCCTCGGATAATTTTCCGATGGGGACAACAAAACTCTCTATTATTTCACCACCATGCACCAATGCTTTATGCATGGATACTGGCATGTTATACCAGTAATATATTTGTACATATAATTGAGCAGTTTCGAAAGTATATTCTTTAAATTTCTTTGTTTCAATTGCTTTACCGGATGATAAAGTTTGTAAAACTACATATAATTTTTTTAAAAGTTCTTTATTAAAACCGGTAATTTCACAAATAATTTCGTAGTTTTCAAAAAACTTTCTAGCCGTGTTTCCATCATTTGAGGATCCAGCACCTTGTTTAGGAGTGTCTACTATGAGGCCAAGTCTTTTACGAATTTCTTTTTGAATGTACTTCTTTCGAGCTTTGTAAATTTCTTTGTGTTCATCAGTTCTACATTGCCAAGTTTTAAATGTTAAACGGTAACTAATCTGTAACACGTTTTCCATTTGCCTAATCCATTGATGTAGAACTTGTAGACCAAATTGAAACGCTTCTGTATCTTTTTCTCTTGTCAACAACTCTTGTAAATTATTCATTTGGCTAGGTTTTGCTCCACAAATAATGCAATTTGCTGCAGAAGAAGTTCCAGTTACATACTGACAGACCTTACCATCGACCATTGTTCCAAGTAATTCATGATTTATATGATAAACTGTGCCATTAACCTCAACTTTGCTTGGCTTTAATCTTTTTATTTGATTTTTAACATTACCAAATTCACGCAAGACTGTGGATTTTGATTCTTTCATGTAGTCGAACATTATAGGCAAACAATTTTTTGGAGAACATGGTCGAGGGTTTTCCCAAATAATTGTAGATGAAGACTCATTTAAACTTTCAAGGCGAAAAGGGACCAACGACATTAGAGAAAGACTCTCATCTGAGTTTTCAGGATCTTCAAATTTTTGTTTATAAGCATTAAACCCGGATGTTCTATCTCCACCATATTTCGAAATCAGTTGAAAATGAGTTTCATTTTCGGGAGGTATAGCATCCTTTCTTTGCAGCAATCTTGTTGCCGTGTGATCAAGGAGTTGTTGAAGCTGGATATTAGCACGAGTTTCTGTAATGTCTATTGCAGAGGTTGGCGGATAACATTTTACTTTTGCATCTGTTATGTGTTTATATGGAGGAAAAATATCTACATTCTTCTCTTTCAATTTTTTTCTCAGAAGTTCATATTTACTCTTTGTCAAATCCAAGTCAACAAAAATAGCTAGAGCTTCATCATCTGTAAATGGAACTACTTTTTCATGTACTACTCCAGCTGCTTCCAAATCATTAGAATTGTTAGATATTCCCTTTAGTACAATATCTGCTGCTGTTTTCTGACCTATATGCTGTAAACTTTGGAAAACATCAACTTCTTCTGCTGAAACAGATTTCTTAAAATTTTCAATTCTTCGTTTTTTAGTTTTCTTTGAACAATCATCAAAGCTTTTCGTCTTTCGATCATTCAACGATTGTGTTTTTAACTCTACTGAAAATTCAGATTTCAACCAAGATTGATTTTGCGAGAAAAATTTGTCTAATCGTTTTTTTTTTTAGCATTCAGTGTTTTATGCCATTTCCTTTTAAATTGAGTAATAAAATATCGAGACAGTTGAACACGGATTAAATCTTTCATGCTCTCAGAAAAATTATACTTTTCATGTAAAAGATTTACAAGTTCTTCTTCTGAAAAAGAATTTACGCTTAAGAACAAATTGCTCAATTTCTCATTTTTTATTTTAAAATACGTCATTATTGATGATGATAATAATAAACGATAAAACGTTTAACCTATTAGTCCTGAAAAGGACTGGTTAATTTTGTTTTAATAGAAAAATTCAGTGACAATAATAAACAATAAAATGTTTCTTCTTTTAGTCCTGAAAAGAACAGATTGATTTGCTTTTAATAGAAAACACAAGAAAGACTTACCTTAAGCTTAAGTATTACTCAATACACCTGAAAATTTTCAGAAAAAAATTACTTTACACTAAGTACTTGTAATATAACTGAAAATTGTCGAATATAAAATGACTTACCTGAATTATGCAATGCACGTCCTAAGATTTTACTAAGGAAAAACTGTATATCTACAGTATTGGACTTCAATTTAATATTTCGAGGATCAATGTCGCTTATGATATTGCTTATGATAAGCAGTGAAAACACTCCAATGTGACATCTAGCGGCCAACAACGTAAGCTTGAATATAAGGCGCGCAATTTAAAGCTTTACAATTTTCAATGCAACTATAAAATATTTTGTTACACTAAAATATTAATTATTATAATATTATACAATTAGTAAGAATGAATTATTACTCAATTATTAACTAATAGAGGAAAATAAACTATCGTCAAAATATAATAAAGTTTAACTACTGTTTTAATCTACAAAATAACAGTTTTAACAAATTTACCTTAAAAATGTCAAAGCAGTGAATTTGTTAATTAACATTTGTTTAAACAATTATAAAATTGATCCTAATAAACAATATTATTTCTTACTATGAAAATTTAGCATTTGATTTAAATAATACTCATGAAAAGAAATTTTTACACTAAAAAATGTTCAAACTGTACATTTGTGAATTAAAATTTGTTTAAATAATTATTAAATTAATACTGGTGAGTCACTTTTGCATAATATTATAAAATTTACCTTAATTTGTAAAAAGTACTAAAAAAACTGACTTTCTACGACAACAAATGTCGAAGCAGTGCATTTTTTAATTAAGATTTGTTTAAACAATTATGAATAATTATTCAAAAAGTTAATATGTATTCTATGACTCATTATATAGTAAGTAGCACCTTCTTATGATCAGACAATAATATTTTTGGTGATGCTAATATTCATAATAACATAATTCTTTAAAAATTGTTAATTATTTTATAAACAATAAATTCATTTTTATAAAATGGACTTTAAAACCTTAAATAATTACAATTTTGTCAAATTAGGATCAAAACAATTTTAAAAATATTGCCGAAAACGGCTAAAGTGTAACTTTTCATTTATTTGTTAATAACAAAAACAATAAATTTTTTTAAATAAACAATGTTGCTGAAAACTATTTCTTAATAGTTGCTTTAGTAATAAAAATCGTTTTTGAACAATTTTTTTTAAATTTAAGGAAACAGTACTCATTAAAAGTAAAAACAAAAATTTTGTTTAATTTGTTTATTAAATATTTAATAAACAAAATTTTTTATCAAAATTCCAAGACGAACGTTTGATGACAAATTTATCTACCTTTAATTAAAAAAAAAATTGAGCCAAAAATATTCAAAATTGCAGTCTACAAATCAATTTGTCCACCGCCATGTTTTTTGCCCCACTGTGCAATCTCCGGATCCTGAAGCGCCGATTTCGCCCTATCTTGACTCTCCAACCAGGGCCGTAGAAGAAATATGGCTTAGTGATGATTGAACATAATTCTTTTTCCTTGAGTTTCTATGATCTTTATCATTATTACTATTCTTTCGAAGGTCTAAATTCAGCCGATCACTTGTGTTATGCAAGATTTTGTAACAATAAATTCAAACTTTACAGTTAGTTACTAATAAACTTTAAACGTTGCCTTAATTAATAATTAATCAATTTTTTGTAAAGTAGTAATATCAATAAGACTTAAAATTGGCGCAGAATTGATTAATTTCCATATTTAATACTAGAAATGTTATGAATAAAACATAACATATGTGTTATGCTTTAACTCATAATTTTATTTTTTCATATTTTTTTGTTTTGTATTTTTGCTTTTATTTATTATAATAAATATGTTAAATTTGAACGTGAAGATTTCCAATTTATGTAAAATAGTAATTTTGTCTCAAAATTTTCTATATAATTAGGTTATTATAAAAATTGTTCAAAAATATTGTCAAAATGCAAAATATATAGTCATTTTCACTATAATATCTTTTAGTTATATATTTTAGGCTTAAAATAAGCGTTTTTTTTATTATTATTACGGCTTTAGGTTAAATTTTTAAGGATAAAAATTATAAAGTTGCCATAATTCGATGTCGTTTCTCTCTTTATAACATTTTATTAATACCTTCTAATTTAGACATCCTGTAAAACTTGTGAGTTAGAATCAGTTAATAATTTCAAAGACAAAAATTTTTTTTAATGATATAATTTGTCATAGTCAATTAACTTTGAATACACTAATTGTAATTTGAACCACATAAACTACGAATATTTCTCAGAAGATCTAAACCCACACAAAGGAAGCCTTTTACTTTCTTTTGCATTAACTTTTAAAGTTGGATTTGTGAAGTTTATTTTAATTCGAATGTTTAGTAAGATTTTGTACATTGAAATCGGCAAAATCGTGTAATACCACTATTTATAATAAATGAAAATGTTAGTTCTTGGAAAATATTTGTGTTAACTAATTAAAATGTTTTGTAAGGAATATCCTCAAAATTTTGTTTAAAAATTATATATATATAAGAATGCCTATGGGATTAAAAAATTCACCTGCGACGTTTCAAAGACTCATGGATCTGGTCCTATTAGGTTTACAAGGAATAGAGCTATTTGTAATCTAGATGACATAGTTGTCTATGCAAATAACCTTGAAGAGCATAATAAAATGGTAAGAAGACTATTTGAACAGTTAAAAGAAGCTAACCTCACTCTACAGCCGGAAAAGTGCGAATATTTGCGTAGAGAAGTAATGCACCTTGGTCATATCATTAATAACGAAGGTAGTAAGCCTGATCCGAAGAAAATAGAGGCAGTAGAAAATTTTCCCACCCCTAAAACACCCAGGAATGTGAAACAATTCCTAGGACTGGCTGGATATTACAGGCGATTCATCAAGGATTTTTCTGCCAGGGCTAAGCCTTTAACTAACTTGATGAAAAAGGAAGTTAAATTTTCATGGGGTTCTAAAGAAGAAGACAGCTTCCAGGACCTTCAATCTGCCTTGTGCAAAAGTCCGATTCTCCAACGTCCTGATTATGATAAACCGTTCACGCTAACAACGGATGCTTCAGATTACGCTATAGGCGCAGTATTGAGCCAAGAAAAGTATGGAATAGATTTGCCTATTGCTTATCTATCCAGAGTGCTCAATCCTGCAGAGACAAACTATTCAACTATAGAAAAGGAGTGTTTAACTGTATTACAAGCAGTACAACATTTTCGACCATATATATATATGGAAAGAAATTCACTCTAGTGAGTGATCATGAGCCTCTTCGATGGATTGCAACCATTAAGGATCCAGGACAGAGACTAGTAAGATGGCGTTTAAGTAAGATGGCGTTTAAAGTTAAGAGACTATGAGTACGAATTCAAGTATAAACCGGGTAAATTGAACTCGAATGCGGATGCATTATCCAGAAATCCTATTGAAGCAACAGAGGACTTCGAAACTGCAACACTAGACCTTGGAAATCAAGATTCAGAAGAAAAAATAGTCAACATCCTAATGCACACTAGACAATCTACAAAATCTAAATTACCCGTAAACAAACCTGCAGTTAGTCGTCTAACGAGAAGCAAATCACTGTCTGGACCTTCTGGCAAAGGCCCTCCATCAACCAGCAAATCTGCACAACCTGCAACATCGAAACCAACAATATTAAAATCTGTTGTAATGGCTTCAACCTCAATAGAAAAACTAGAAGAAAGTTCAATAAGAGGAAGATTGCTTCAAAGAAGGAAATTAGAAAACAAGCCTAAACATAGAAGAGGATGATGAAGAATATGGTCCAGATCACGAGACAGATGCAGATTTCAATCCTCCACTACTGAGGAAACGTAGAAGCGTACTTCCTAGTCTAAATCTGCCTCCACTATCTTCATTACATTTTAGGGCACCCAATAGCGCTCCTCTAGATGTATCAGAAACTCAAGCAGAGTTATTTGAGCAACAAGAAGAGGAGCCCAATTTAGGAACAAATCAACGAGAAGTAATGATAAGTCCACCCATGAGTGATAGTGATGAAAGCTCAGAAGAAGAAGAGGAAGAAGAAAAAGAAGAAAAAACTTCCTACAACACCTGAAGAGCCCAGAACCAAAGCCAAGGAAAGAACTTGCCACCGAACTGGAAGAGGCATTTTCCAAGTTAAATCAATCCATATCTCAGCATCAAGATTGGTTGCAGGAGCCAGAATTAGAGCCTAGGGATTGGCTGGTACATTCTGATGGAGATGATGATCCTGACGTGCATGAAGCAGCAAATTCCATGGTTACAGGAACCAATAAAGTGTTTGCAAAGAAACTTGATGAGTTATTGGATTGGGCCAGTACTGGCTTAACGGAGTTAGAAGAAGAAGCACGATTACCAGTATATGAGGCAGAAAAAAAAGACGAATTAGGACATGAGGATGAAGAAGTTCTCTCTTCAATACTCTTGCCTCCTTTGACACCTTCACTCACAGCAAAAGGAAGAAAAACTGTGACTTTCGACCTTTCAACAAAGCAATTGGAAACACCTTTTAGCTTCCATCGTCCTACCGCAGTATCCACTCCATACGTGGCTCCAAGGTCAATTGAATCTGCATTGATGGAGGAAGGTAACGCTTTGGAAGAAGAAAATTAAGCGCAATCAGTGGAAGTAGCCACAGAAGAGAATAAGAATAGAGAAGAGTCCTGTGACGACACGAATCAGGAATGGCATGCCGCAGTAAACACTTCAATAAGTAGTATCCAAATAGGTTTAACCTACGATCAAGATAAAGAAGACACAAAATCGAACTTCAATTCTAGCGTGTTAGGAAATAGAGAAAATTTAACTTATTTTAGAAATAATTATGTTCATTTCTTATCTGCTGATTGTGAGTTTACATCTCTCATAAGCAGGTTATTGGTTGACATAGGAGCAATAGAACCTCATGAAATGAAGAATAAAAATCCAAAAAAGGGGCAATTACTAATTACTCCAAGAGGAAAATACAACATTTATACATTGGTTGTGAAGCACAATCACTTTGATGACTTAAGAAAAGAAGATTTGAGAATTGGACTTCTAAACCTTAATACGACATTGCAACGTGAAAATGTTAAAGAAGCAAGAATATCACGCTGGGATGATTTCACTGATTCATTGAGAAAAGGAGAATTATTAGAATTAATACACTCCGTCTTCCAAAATAGCCGCATTAACATTTGTGTGTGCTATGGGCAAGTTTCAGTCCCTGAAGAAAATCTTAAGGCAAACATAATTAAAGAATTTCACTGCTGCAAGTTTGGAGGTCATAAAGGAGTCGTAAAGACGCACAGACGAATCCGCGAAAAATTCTACTGGCCAGGAATAAAAGATCAAGTGACCGAATTTATTAGAAAAAGTCCTATACGTCAGGAACAAAAATTGGTTCAAGTAAAAACCCGAGAACCAATGTTAATAACAGACACACCCCTTGACGTGTTTGATAAAGTATCACTAGATACTTTTGGAAAATTACCTACCACTTCCAACGGAAATTGCCACATATTGACTATGCAGGACCATTTGTCTAAATATTGTATAGCCGTAGCTGTACCGGATGTCTCAACAACAACTATTGCTCATGCCGTAGCAACAGAACTATATTCCAGATATGGAGCCCCTAGAGCGATTTTAACCGACAAAGGTGGGTGTTTTGTTAATTGGATGGGTCTTCTCGGCTAAGGACTATGTAGTATTGCTTTATCAAATAATCTACGAACAATTACCAATAAAGGAAAGGCCCAATGTTAACAACAACATCCAGAAATTAACAAAAACACCCAAAACTCCGAGAAATTGGCTCCATCGACTACCATCACGTAAGAAAACTGAAATCACCACCTAACAAACACTGTCAAGTAGAATTAATAATTATTTAAAAATAAATAAATTTATTTAAATAAATAGTTTAAAACTGTTAAAAATTTAAATAAATTTATTTAACGAATTCTTTAAATGTTAATAATCGGCCTGAAAATATGATTCCTATTCGCTTTATTGTCCAGGAAGGAATCTGATCGCATTATTAATGATCAAGTGCCAAATACTTGATAATAAAGGTTCTTAATATAATAAATAAATATTTGAATCTGACATATTTTAAGCAATCATCAAACAAACTAATCAATTAACATGCAATTGATCGTAATATGCGGTAGGATTCCACCTCGAACGTAACTAAGTGTAAGCATATGGGTGCATTGTGGCCAACCGATGCCTGGTCAGACCGTGAGGCGAGACAGATGCACTTATGGGTACGACTATATGCGTCTCGCTCGCTTTCGCGCTACTCTTTGCGATTGCCTTTGGGTTGATTGTGTTAATTAAACAATCAGAATTCATAATGTAAATTACCATGTTTAAATAGAATTTGCTATGAATAATGTTAGAAATAGTGATAATAACAAAAGATTATTATTATTTTTATTAAAAAGCTTAATTTTGATTGGTTGTTTAATTAAATATTTTGTTCTGGACAAGTTGCTTTGAGTTGTTATATGTATCGCATATGTAATTTACATTCAAAATTTCCTACACAATGTATTTTAGAAGAAAGGAATAATATAGGTAAAAATACTTTACTTATTATAGAAATCTAACGCTACTTACGTTAGGGATTTCGAATTATGCACGATATTGCATCCCTGGTCGGACCGTGAAACTAGAGAGACGCACTTATGAGCACTACTATATGCGTCTCACCCGTTTTCGTGCGGTTTTTTGCGATTGCCTTTAGATTAATAATGGTTAACGGTAAAATTCATAAAGTCTCTGGAATATCGACCAATCGAGTTTTTATTTTTTGAGCACGATATATCCATACGTGTATATACGGTCAGTCAGTGAGGTGAGAGAGATGCACTTATGCGCACAGCTATGTGCGTCTCACTAGTTTTCGCGCTGCCCCTATGACTTAGTGATGGGATGTTGAAACGATTAATATCGATATTTAAGATTTTGTCGTTTCATAAATAATATCAATAGGGGAGGGTGGTGCCATACCGACCCCTCGTACCATACCGACCCCCCTCTGTTTCTCAGAGATCGTGTTACTAGACAAATCGTGAATATCATCAAAAGCACACTTTCATAACTCTGACATTTTTACCATAGGTAATAATCTCCTGGTAATATTGTATCTCGGAATTTTACGTAAAATTAGTTTTCTGGAATAAATTTTTTTTTTTTACCTATCTTGAATTTAACTTAAAAGTGTTGAATTTAGTTTAAAAAAATTAATGTATAAGTTTTTTTGGTTGCTTGTGGTCTCAACTTTAATACACAATATTCAAATTCAAACCCTTTTATTGACATGAATGATCGGCAAGACATTATGTGAAAATAGTGGGGGTGGTCCGAAACCGACCCCCCCCCCCTTTTCTTGCATTGTTATTGTAACTAAATTATTTTTAATTACCAAATAATACCTACAAATGTATTTTAATAAAATAACAATAATTAAGCTAAGATAATATAGCTTGTAATTAAGATCAGACTAAAAACACTCATTTTTTATTGTAATGATAATTCTTTTACTCTTATTCTGAAAAAGGCCTTAAATAATGTATTTAAATAAAGTAAAAGTAATTTAAGTTTATTCTAGTTTGTTGTTTTTTAATTCAAACTACAATACATGTTCAAAATTTTGTTTGTTTTCGCTATTTCCTGCAATAAAAATAGGGGGTCGGTTTCAGACCACCCTTTTTGAGATTGTCGAAAACGTCAATTTTCGATTTTCTCTCTGATCTCTCACTTCATGATATCCAGAGCCTTGGGAACCAGTGGAAACATGGAAAAATGATTCCTTTACTGAAAAAAAATTTGACCTCAGCAATGAAACAAGTTTTTGGCACCTTTTTGGCTTTTGCTTTTTAGGGGGTCGGTTTGGGAGCACCCTCCCCTACACCATTGAAACGAGACACGGCGCATGCGTAAAACTAATCTATTTTAATTAAAAGTCGTTAGTTAATTTAAAACAAAAAAAATAATAATAAGACACATAAATACTTAATAATTATTGTTATCGACACCCTATCACTATGAAAGAGTAATAGTACTTGTCTATCAATTATTCCATGATTCGATTATCTTTACTTTAGGCATCATAGCTTAATTACATTAGAATAAATTTCTCAAAAACTCAAACGTAATAGACCTCAGTTACTCAAAATATCTGATGTAAACTAAAAGTATAACCAGGCAATCAATTATGAATGTGAATAAATAAGAAATATTAACAACGGATCAGAACTAAGATTTGAAGTGATCATTCATGACGGCATAAATCTGTCCTCCAGGTAGATTTCCATTGTGGAAGGCACTCTTGCGAAAATTAGTCTAAACCACGCGCGCAGTAAAACTTCGTGAATTTTACAAATGGGCTAGCAAAATAAGCACAAAACATTGCAATTAAAGCAAAATAAAAATCACTTGTAAAAATGTATGTGTATATATATATATATATATAATTTGATTGATAATTATTGTTTTGATATTAAAATTCAAAACTCTGCAAGGAGAAAAGAAAGTAAATAGGATCTCCACAAAATTTTATTTTAATTTAATTTCAAAGACTTTAGTGTTAACTTCAATTAGTTCATCTTTATTTTCAAAGGTGTAACCTAAGACTACATATGAACATAGGTGTGTGAATAAGCATGTGAATTATGTATCAGTGACTATGTGTACGTACAGAGATTATATAAAGTGTATATTTCAATACCAAATGAACATTGAAGACATTGCAAAAAGCAACAAAACAAGAAAAAAATATATAATGGAAAAATATGGCATAATAAGATATGCTAATCACTGAGGACTATAACTTCGTAATCGTCCTTAATCGCTTGTATCGGCACTGTACCGCAGCTGCATCTGGACGAGGACTCCCAACGAAATTTGCCGCACACACAGAAATTACCGGCCTGTCTCTCACTGCAAAAGATAATGACCAAGAACAGGCAAATTAGAAAATTTCTGTAAATTATTTTGAAATGCAACATGAATATTAATAAAAAAGAAGGAATTTAAATTTAATGATGAAACTCACCCTTGAACATCATCAGAAAAGCCAACAGGGACATCTCTAAGAAAACTCTGGTCCATGGCGTAAAGATTGTCTCGGAGGGTGAAGGCACGAAGACCATGTATTGCCAAATCCCGGCGTATAACGGACTCCGACAACACATCTGATGGCACCCAGCTCGAACTATCAGGGACTCGTGAAATGCGCAAGGGCTGAATACATTTCCTCGGACGTCCTCGCCCTCGTTTAGGAACAGGGTTGCGCGCCAATGTTGTTGCCAAGTTCTGTTCAAGGCATTCCACGAATTTATCTTGGATTGCCCAGGCAGAAATGTTCATAAACACTTTAGCTAAGAACTCTATCGATGGCAACCGTCTCCTTATTCTTCTCGAGATAAGGCAACTACGCACCTTTTCTCTTCTGAGTAGCATCTCATCATCTGGAAATAGAAAAACAAGAATAAATGATAAAAATTGAGTCCTCCGAAATACAAAAGAACGCACCGAACACGTCACGAAAGGTCGACTTGGTATCCCCGACGAGTAAAAAGGGATTTATTATTTAGGATAATTTGTTTCAATCTTAACGAAGGGACACGAATTAACACTCCTCGGCGCCTACTATCAAGTCTGTGCACTATCGAAAAATCGTTCTTTCTTAAAGTATCCGCAACTAGCTCGGCACACAACGACACTAATACATCAATTGCTTTATCTGGATTAACATTTCAGAAAGCGATTTTGAAGATTTGCAACTTTTCTTCAATTTCATTTATTCTAAGAATCAAAGAGTCGGATTTCGTAATTGCCCCCGACGGCCCGCTGATTGAAGCCACCCCGAGACTATTACTGTTCGCTTCCGGAGTCACAGGTGTCTCTAGATTACTGAGTTGAGATAAATCAAAATCTTGAATGGATTCTCGCAATATTGCACCGCCTGCCGCGTCAGAAATCTCGCTATTACTCATTTGAAATTGACACTTATTCACGATCAACATGGCAAGTTCACCATCAAACTTACATATTTACACTAAGATGGAAATGGGATTCATCACTTACCATCGTCAGTCACAAGAACACTGACCACACTCGAAGCAAAATCAACCAGCCTCACTAGGAACGATACGTCAAAATGATGATTACAGCAAAAGGGATGCTGGGCGCGATAAGCGTTTCGTAGACACAAAAATGAATCATCAGGCGCAAAAATGCTGCCATAAGGAGTACACTTTTGATTAATATTAGATATCATCAAAACAAAACAAACAAACGATCAGAAGTAAAATAAATTTGGTATTATAAAATAGGAATTCAAAATTAATTCTTGTTTTTACAACAATTTTAATTCATTATTCTCTAGACTAATCATTATAAAATATATATATATAACGGATTCAAACCATAATTATTATCAAATTTTAACGAAAAGTAAATGGTAAAGTCGATAAACAAAAAAAACAAGAAAAAAACTTTATTTCTTAACAAAGATACGCGCCCATTGGTAGAATTTGCGAAACAAGCGAAAATTCAGGTTCATAGAGGGCTATGACAATTTTAAGGAGGGAGGACTGTTATGTCCGAAAATGGACATAAATAATTTTTTTTGCAATGGAAATTTTTCCAGGATGTCAGACAAACGCCCCCCTCCATTGCTGAAAACCTTGGTCATAAATTTGGGGTTTTCGTTGTTACTACTTATGAATATTGGTCCAATAAAGTCGACAAATAAGTAACGCAAGGTCTAGCGCCTAAATGTAGGCAACCGTATTATGCATGGAAGATGCACTGGTTTAGTTTAGACTCGATCAAATGTTAAAATAAAATAAATCGATAATACGAGCCAATTTTTTAAAGGTTTTACCCACTTTTGCATTTTCAATGTAATTAGAAGTTAATTGACGATTGTTAGGTGTTGATTAAAATTAAATCCTAGAATCAAAAATATAACTGTTATGAATAAGCCTCGATTAAAAATATGTATTAATACAATTCAAATTAAACAAATTAGTAAAAGCACTGATGTCAAGAGTCAGGTGTCTGGGATACACTCAAAATCAGATCAATGGTAATTGATTTCAAGATTATTGACCACGGGCGCTCGTACTGGCAACGCATAGTTGTCGAAATCAACGGTAACGGCATAATATGCTGAGTTAAGATAAAACAGAATGACACTGGTACTTCGCGCCTCATGATAATCACTTATCATGAATCAGTGGTTATCATAAGTTGATTATAAGAACAATTATCGCAAATTAATTGATGTAGAAGGTGATTATCATAAAGGCAAGGGTGGTTGCCATGACAGCCAATTACCTTCATATGAATCAAAAGGAATAATTATCATGATGCGATTAAGAAAGTGCAGAAGTTTTGTGTGAAGTAGATGAATGTAGAATATAAATAAATATTATAATTGTCATTATCATTATTAAAACTATGGGAATTTATACACACATATAATAATTGTAAATACATTCATCGACATTACATAATAAAGAACGAGTCGTGAAAATAGATCGATGTCAATACTGCGCCAGTATCGACGCCTTTCGTCGGGATCAGAAATCGATGTGGAAATCTGAAAAAAGTCCGATCACCCCATTCAGGAAAGCTGAATGGATCGATCAATCGATCGATCGATTGATTGCTTGATCAATCATTAAATCAATAGAACCAATAAGTTAACTGATTGAATGATTGATCGATCATTCAATCAAATAAAATCAATAAAATTGATAAATTCAATAAATCGATGGATCGATCGATTGATTGAACGATCAGTTATTATCCACGACAAAATAAGACCAAATCACAACTCTGGGGGTGGTTTTGGGCGTGATAAATCACACTTTTGCGACAAAACATGCTAGACCACAATTTTACACAAAATCGTGATAGGCTACATTTTTGCAGCAAAACGTGCTTAAATGCTATAACTAATCCCCGCAATTGGCGGAAATTGTCTTTAAAAGAAAACGACGTCAAATGGAGGGGGTCGTATACGTTGTAACCTCTGTCGAGAGAGCACTAACGTAGCTACCCGTCGGTTATCAAGTCTTTATACTTTATATCTTGTCAAAATTCTGCAAAGTGTATGTTAGAGTAAAGCATAGAATATCGTTGAAAATATTGTGAAACCTTCGTAAAGCAAACTGTTAAATAAGTGTTTTGAAGCGTCACGATTCGAATTTGCGAGGTGTGTTAAATTCAAGTTCTAGTGTATGGACACTAAAAACCGCCACAACTGTACGAAATTGTTAGCCGCTTCAACCCCGTTCAATCGATTGAGCCAATCGACCGCCAAAGCTGTGCGATATTGTCAATCGTAAAATCTCCAAAAATCTTCAGCTACATGCAAGTTATTATTTTATTACTCATGTTGAACATAAGTAAAACCAAAAGCATATACCGACTGGCAATTGATTAATGATTAATGAATAACGACAAATAATTAATGATTAACAAATAACGAATAATCAATGACGAATATAAAATGTAACTTATTTTAATGTTGTAATTTTCATAAACCTTAATCTGTTTTTTTGAATAAATAAGTTAAAGTCCAGAAATCACCGTGAGTTTTCTTACTACTGACAATTACCCGGTACTGGCTACCCATTGTTTCATAAAGATTTGCTTATTTTACTTTCAAATTCTGATATTGAGCATATTGACATCGAGGTTTAAGGCCACGAGATTAATAGTAAGTACACAAAGATTTATTTAACGAAAACCCCATAGGTTTTATAAGGTGAACAACCCCTAAAAAGAAATATAAAGACTAGGTTTAACTTAGTTGATTAATCTGTTACAATTCCTGAATAATTTCGATTCAATCCAAATTATGTTCAGTCCTTTTGCTCGGATGTAACAGGTGACAGTTCCAATCTTGGGATAATTGACGAAATTTTTACCTATTACAGGGATCACAGTGGATTCTTCGTTCAATTTTAGGCAAAAAAGGTGATTTTGATTTTAAAAAAAAGGGTTATATTAATATTTCAAGTTTTTCTTTACAGAATTGTATTGTTTCTTTTTTTCAAAACAGTTTTATTAATTAAAGTAGTCCTTTTTTTCTATTTTATGATTCAAAACAATTAATTCCCGTCCGAAATAAGTAAATACATTTCACAAACAATTTTCTTTTCACCCAATAAAATAAATTTGATGTATTTCAGCAAAAATACATGATTTTTTTATTACAAAAATATAATTAAATACATTAATATAATAATTTTCATAACTTTTATATTTTTTTATTTTAGCAGAATGCAACAGAACTAGTTCAAACCATTTTGATCAACCTTTTTGATATTCTATTCTATGATGCAAAACTAGTAATATTCGTCCAAAACGAGCAAAAACATTAAACAAAACTCTTCTTTTAACAATAAATTTATCTACTGCAAACAATTAAGAATACGTGGTAATAAGAACATTATTTAACTTTTTTAAAATAATTTTATTGTAATTATGTTTTTGCACTAAAATGACTTACTAGATTGGTAATTATTATTACGGCTTATAGACATTTTTTTATTATTAAATTTTTCTATTAAAATTGTTTATTTATTTGTTGTAGGAAAATTAAGTTATTTAATTCAAATTGTTTTTGAATATATATTAAATAATATTATTAGTATCACGCATTTCATTGTAATTGCAGATAATTCATTTTATCAAACAAAAAAATCATTACGCAATATAGTTTACTCGCCTCAGACAAACATCAACAATTCTAAACCACAAAACAAAACAAACCACAAAAAAAAATTAGATAGTTATTATAAAGATAGCAAATTCTCAGCTATAGTAGCTAACAATTAGCTAAGACTGATAGTCTGTTTTCTTTTTCGTGTACAATAAAAATTATCTGAATCAACTCTATCACATTTTGCTGAAAGATTATACATTTCTTTATTAAACAGTCTAACAGAAAATTTTACGTCAAAGATTTTCATGCTTGATGAATAAAACCTAAATAAATTCTATAAACAACAACAACCCAAAACCATTTCAGGTTAAAAATTATTTTTTTTTTATTTAAATTCAATAACTAATTTCTCATTTACTAATACTTTCCGGAATATTTGCGATATACTGGAGCGAAAAGAAAAATCTCAGTTACTTAAAACCTCAAAGTAAAGGATTAAGCAAAGGATGTCATTAAAAAACACTAAAATTTCTGTTTGAACTTATTGATATTAGTTGACTCCTGCTTCGATACAATTCCATGATTGGATAAGACTAGTGTTCAAATCAATACAGTATTAAACTCAAATTTAGAATATAATTAAGAGCAATGTCTGACAAACAGAAATTGCACGTTAACACGACATATCAGTAAGTATTAATACTTCAACACGCTTTTTTTCCTCAAAGTATTACTATGTATTTTTTTTATTTTTAAAATAATATAGACACTTTATTTGCGTGCAGTGTAATAAATTACAAAGGCACCCAAAAAAAGTGTAATGTCCAAGACATAACACTAGTGTATTCCTATGTAATTTTTCGAGCTAATACCGAATCTGGAGTTAAAATTGTCAGATTGGCTTGATTTGTTAAGTTTAGATCCAACAAGTGCTCAAGAACACGAATATCACCAAAAATAGGAAAATGAAATCGCCGAGATACTGCACTGCCGTACTAAGGAAAAACTTACGCAAACGACATTTTGGTCGAACTGAGAAAATCAAGAAAAACTGTTGGCATTAAAAATCCTGATAAAAACTAAAAAATTGTTGAATTTAACTTCACATACTGTATAAAATGATAATGTTCTATTTAGTTATGAAATCAAAAGTTCATTGTTTAAACAAATTATATAAAAAAAATGGAAATGCGAGTTTTGCTAAATGCAAATACGAAGGAATAAGTTAGGCAAAGTCGTTTGCGTAGTTTCTGCCAAACAGGTAGGCGAGCGCGGACCCTTGATCAGATGGAAGAACTTAGTCAAACGCCATGGGTTTACAAGCATGGCGTTTGCGTAGTTTTATTTCGTATACAGCGCTTAGATTCGACCATGTTTTTGATTAAATAACACGCGAGTGACTTTGCCTAAGTTTTTTCTTCTTATTTTATACTCGAGCTCGAAGCCTCGTACGATTTTTGGACTACGCAAAGAACTTTGCTTAAGTTTTTTATCAAGTATTCTTTCATTTTCTGGAGTTTCTAAGATTTTTAATAATAATTTTTTACAACAAACACCGAAAAAAAAATTAACTCGTGAGTAGAGGAATCTTCCTGTTCTATTATTACTCTATTTATGAAAGGATTTTGCGAGAGGAAGATGATTGACGCAAAGCCACTCTTTTGTTTAACTTCAACCTAATTTAATAGTATAAAGAATTGAAAAATAATAAAAAATTCTGATACTTGAGATATATTCACGAAATTATATAGTCTAATTTTCAAACAGGTAAATTTTTTATGTAAAAAAATATCAAGTTTGTGACAAATTATAAATTTTACAATAATATGTGAAATTTGTAAATTTGGCAGAAGAGGATAGAAGAAGAAAATCCTCTCAAATAGAAAAGGATACTTTAGTGACAAAATAGAAGAGGTCAAATTGCATCAAAATGAGAGGAATCCGTTACTATTAAGAATTTTTTTTGGTGAATAATTTTAAAAAATGATTTAAACTACAACTATCAGATGCAGTTTTTTTCAACGAATCTATTGATTCCAAAAACTATTAATACCAAAATGGAGACAATCTGACAATTCTCACTTAAGATTAAGATGCAGAAGGAAAAAATACATTGGAATAATTCAATTCATTTATTTCCATTTAATGGAATCAAATTCGTGTTTTTGAGCAGATTGTTGAGATATTTTCACAAATTTTAGCTAATCTGAAACTTCTGACTTTAAATTCGAATTCAGCACCCAAAATCAAAAAGAAATACACTATTGTAGTGTCTAGGCGATTTTTTTTTTAATTTGCCTCTAATTCGTCTTTTTCAACAGTTTTTAAGTTTAACTCGAAAACTTTAGCCAATCTAAAACTTCTGAATTTAGATTCGGATTCAGCATAAAAAATCACATAGAAATACACCAGTGTGTATTTCTATTGTGTGCCTGTGTCATTATTCCTTTTATGCCAAAATTGTTCATTTTACATATTCATCAGATAAAATTTCTTTTTATTATATTACTAATAACGACATAATAATATTTATATATTAGAAAAGTCAATATTTTTTTATGCATTTTTACTAGGGGTGGTAAATTAAAGTAAACAGGAAGAAAAAACCGGAAGTTTTTTTTTACCTTGCTCCCAAGTAAAACTCTGATACAACTGTGAAATTTAAAAAATTCATATCTCTTTGGGTTTGCACTTTATCGGAAACATTTATTGACAAAATTTGTTTAATTTTACTTGTACTTTAAGAAAAAATTTAGAGAAATTTTTTTTTTAAATTAATTTTTTTTTGAATTTTAAAAATCTTCTATTTTTGACATTTTTGGTCCAAAATAGCTGGCTAACGAACTCGATCTGTATTTTTGGTCACTTAAAACGCATACCAAATTTCAAATTGATAGATGAATTTTTACTCAAGTTAATGGATTTCAAAATTTTTTACACAGACAGACAGACAGACAGACAGACACTTTCGTAAAACCCATTTTTTCGGAATCAGGCGGTCTCAAAAAGTCGAGAATTGTGGGTTTTAGCAAAAGTTCAAAATCGCACTTTAAGACCTTCTCATTTAGGATGAGAATGTAAAAAAGGGGAAAATAAGGGGAAAAAGGGATTAGGTGAAAAAGGGGAGAAACTGTGATCCCTGCTATTATGAGACAAAGTTGGAAAATTACATTGCAACTTGTATGCCGGGAAAGTGAGCTGGAACTTATGTTCCACACATAATAATAATAATAATAATAATAATAATAATAATAATAATGACTTAGATGACCATTACAGAACATCGTATAGGTATTTGATCGGGTTGGTAAGGGACTTGTGGTACCCATTACGGGATATCACAGAGTTTCTGATCCAACTGGGTCGGGTACTTGAATGGCATTTAAGATGGGGTTTCTGACACCCCAATCGGGCGCCTCCCCAGGTGGCGGATAGGGGAATGCCTCTCAGATATGGGAGGTACCGAGGAAATTTAAATACCCGGGGCGGACCAAAAGTCTGATAGGGGTGGGCACCCGATATAATTGTCCACTCTGTGTTGGGATAACCTCCCACACAGAGTATTTGCGGTTACGACGACTGTAACGCGCAGTGCCACCCACAATAGGTCTCTCTCGGATGGAGATCAGGGTTCAGTTGGGCGTGGCAATAGGACAGAACCCAGGCAACAACCAGGCATTGATCCGGGACAAGCTAGAGTACGTTTTAAATAGACGGACCAACTTCGGAAGGACATCATGATATGTTGGCAAAGTAGTAGTCCCAACAGAAGAGGATAAATGCTAAGGTTGCATGAGCGATGGGTCAATATGTACCCCCAATACGCTCAAATGACGCCTCAGTATTTAAGAGATCAGGTATCCTCTCTGAGAAAGAAGGGATATGAAGCTTTTCTTCAGGAAGAAGAACCCTCAGAGGACCTTCCGGTTCCAATAGTAACACCTACACCTATGCCAACGACCGAAGAAGGGAACATGAAATCTAGGGAAACCAAAATCCATCTAAAGGTTTCCATTAAAATGGACAAAATCGCTGAAGGAAATAACGAGCTTTCATTACTTCCAGACGATGTAGATCTCTGGACATTGAACTGTGCTGTGTATGAAAAAGCAAAGCTCCTGCTTCGTGAAAGTAACAGAAAATCTGTTACAGACCGCGTCGTTAGGACTTTTAAACGAATCAGACAAGTGCAGAATAAAATTGGGACGGCTCGACGGCATGCTTCTCAATTGCAGAGTGTGATTGTATATCTAGAATCTAAAAGAAAATTTACACCCAGAGTTCTGGAAATAGCCCAAACTCTAAAAAGATTGCATCACACTCTGAGGAAATCGAAGTTGCAGACTATCAAGCAACATTGGATTGAGAAGATACGTTCTCTGGTTGTTATAAGAGAGCGTTTAGAACGGCGGGTTAAATGGATAAAGCAAAATAATACCTATGCTACTAATCCTTCCCGTCTGTTCAGTTCACCATCGCCAACTGTCGAAAGACCCCCATGTCGTGAAGAGATTGAAAACTTCTGGAGTCACATCTATGGAAAAGCCCACTCAGTGAACGATGAAGAGTCATCATTGACACTCTTTCATAGCTTCTGCCTTAGACAGGGGCTTGACCATCCTATAGAGGTAAGCCCATCAATTACTAAGGGGGAGGTGAGAATTGTGGTTGCTAAAACGAAGAACTTTTCAGCGCCCGGGCCGGATAAGATTAATAATCTTTGGTGGAAGAAGTTCACTTCAACTCACCAACATTTGACTCGTATATTCTCTACCTTTCTCAACGGAGAACATCCAATACCTAGTGATGCATGTCAAGCAAACGATCTGATTGACTTCACATCTGATCGTCTGCTGTTTGCTCGATTATAATTGAATTGAACAAATTACTTTTTATTTATCTTTTAATAATTAGCATACTTTTTTAAAATATCTTTAAGTAAGAATCATGTTGACATTTTTTATCTGTCACGTGGGTAATTTCATTGACTTTTGTCTAAGGGATGTTGCTGCCATAAGTGTTTCAAAATTAAATTTGTTTTATAAGTCATTATTAAATGTTGCTGAAACATCCGGCGCTGTGGCATTTAAAAAATGTTAATTAAATACGTGAAAGTATAGCGTTTTCAGTTCATATTTCAAACTTTTTTAAATTACTAAATATAGGTTTAAATAAAATTTCGATAAAAAAGAATGTCAATATATATTTTAAAGATTTGTGTGTGCTAATTTATTTTTTATATAAAAAATAATTATAATAAGAAAAATGGATTTAAGATTGATCTATAAAGACTGTCAATTTCTGTGATATTTAGAAGCATATTTTTTATAAAATTATTTAATAAAAAATTTGGATACTTACGAGGTTTGAAATTAATACATTAACTTTTCTTATTCAGAACAATAACTTAAAAAAAAATTTTGTTTATTATAAAATTAAATTTCGAATTCATGAAAAATGACATCTTTCAACACATCGTATCTTTCTTCTGTAAGCTTTTAAAAGATTCAAACTTAACACATATTTAAGTTTGTACAAAATAAACTCTATATTCAAATTTTACGAGGTTATTTTGCTTAATTTATAAAATGTTTAAGTTTGCAATTAATCATAAAAGAGGTTACTTTTTTAAAATTTTGGTATGTCAGTATATATCAACAAACAGAAAGGATTCTTACTTAACGATATTCTCAAAAGTTATGCTAATTATTAAAAGGTAAATAAAAAGTAATTTGTTCAATTCAATCATAATCGAGCAAACAGCAGACAATCAAATGTGAAGTCGATCAGATCGTTTGCTCGACATGCATCACTACCAATACCACAGTGGTTGGTGGAAGGACGAACGGTACTCTTACCAAAATCTGGAGATTTGTCTAATCCAAAAAATTATAGACCAATAGCTTGTCTTAACACTTGCTACAAGCTATTCACTGGCATTCTTAAAGAAAGGATTTTGACATCCATAGAGCCAGTATGGAGTGCAATAAGCGAACAGCGAGTGTGCAAGAGAGGCCTGGCAGGTTGTAGGGAGAACCTATTGATTGATAGGTGTGTTACCCAGGACTTGATATTTTATCGACGGAACCTGTCAATGGCTTGGATTGATTACCGAAAGGCATTTGACTCTACAAGTCATGAGCTGATCATCAAGCTCCTTGAATGTTTGGAGGTACATCCGAACATCGTGAGATGCTTAAAGGAGCTAATGCTCATGTGGAGGACAAGGTTTGTTATAACATCCAACAAACAGCAGGTGATGACTAACATCATCTCGTTTAGAAGAGGAGTTTTCCAAGGAGACTCCCTTAGTCCTCTACTTTTTTGCATCTCCCTCTTGCCTCTGTCTGTAGTACTCCGAGAAAAATACTCTGTATACATGTGTGGCAAACCCAGAAATAGAGTCCATAAGATCAACCATCTGTTTTACATGGACGATCTTAAGCTATATGGATCCAGCAAGGACGAATTAAAAATTCTGGTGTTTGCAGTAGCCGTGTACTCCAGAGCTATTGGTATGGATTTTGGATTGGATAAATGTGCTGTTGTCCATTTGATTAAAGGGAGACGAGAAACAGCTGAAACGTCGAGTGACTCTGAGAATATTCGACTCATTGGTGGCAATACCATTCATCACCTTGGTGTTGGAGAAACTTACACATATCTTGGAATTCCGCAATCGGAAAGTCAGGATTTGTGTGGGCTTAAGGATCATCTCCATATGAAATACCATGGTCTTCTTAGAAAAATTTGGGCATCTGAACTATCTGGGAAGAATAAGATACAAGCCACAAACATATTAGCCATTCCTTTACTACTCTATACATTTGGAGCAGTTAAGTGGAATGTAAATGAGTTGAAGGAACTAGATAGAGAAACTCGCAAGATGATGACTATACATCGAAGTCATCATCCTAGGTCTTCCGTACCTCGTATTTACCTTCCACGAGATTCTTCCACAGGGGCTTGACCATCCTATAGAGGTAAGCCCATCAATTACTAAGGGGGAGGTGAGAATTGTGGTTGCTAAAACGAAGAACTTTTCAGCGCCCGGGCCGGATAAGATTAATAATCTTTGGTGGAAGAAGTTCACTTCAACTCACCAACATTTGACTCGTATATTCTCTACCTTTCTCAACGGAGAACATCCAATACCTAGTGATGCATGTCAAGCAAACGATCTGATTGACTTCACATCTGATCGTCTGCTGTTTGCTCGATTATAATTGAATTGAACAAATTACTTTTTATTTATCTTTTAATAATTAGCATACTTTTTTAAAATATCTTTAAGTAAGAATCATGTTGACATTTTTTATCTGTCACGTGGGTAATTTCATTGACTTTTGTCTAAGGGATGTTGCTGCCATAAGTGTTTCAAAATTAAATTTGTTTTATAAGTCATTATTAAATGTTGCTGAAACATCCGGCGCTGTGGCATTTAAAAAATGTTAATTAAATACGTGAAAGTATAGCGTTTTCAGTTCATATTTCAAACTTTTTTAAATTACTAAATATAGGTTTAAATAAAATTTCGATAAAAAAGAATGTCAATATATATTTTAAAGATTTGTGTGTGCTAATTTATTTTTTATATAAAAAATAATTATAATAAGAAAAATGGATTTAAGATTGATCTATAAAGACTGTCAATTTCTGTGATATTTAGAAGCATATTTTTTATAAAATTATTTAATAAAAAATTTGGATACTTACGAGGTTTGAAATTAATACATTAACTTTTCTTATTCAGAACAATAACTTAAAAAAAAATTTTGTTTATTATAAAATTAAATTTCGAATTCATGAAAAATGACATCTTTCAACACATCGTATCTTTCTTCTGTAAGCTTTTAAAAGATTCAAACTTAACACATATTTAAGTTTGTACAAAATAAACTCTATATTCAAATTTTACGAGGTTATTTTGCTTAATTTATAAAATGTTTAAGTTTGCAATTAATCATAAAAGAGGTTACTTTTTTAAAATTTTGGTATGTCAGTATATATCAACAAACAGAAAGGATTCTTACTTAACGATATTCTCAAAAGTTATGCTAATTATTAAAAGGTAAATAAAAAGTAATTTGTTCAATTCAATCATAATCGAGCAAACAGCAGACAATCAAATGTGAAGTCGATCAGATCGTTTGCTCGACATGCATCACTACCAATACCACAGTGGTTGGTGGAAGGACGAACGGTACTCTTACCAAAATCTGGAGATTTGTCTAATCCAAAAAATTATAGACCAATAGCTTGTCTTAACACTTGCTACAAGCTATTCACTGGCATTCTTAAAGAAAGGATTTTGACATCCATAGAGCCAGTATGGAGTGCAATAAGCGAACAGCGAGTGTGCAAGAGAGGCCTGGCAGGTTGTAGGGAGAACCTATTGATTGATAGGTGTGTTACCCAGGACTTGATATTTTATCGACGGAACCTGTCAATGGCTTGGATTGATTACCGAAAGGCATTTGACTCTACAAGTCATGAGCTGATCATCAAGCTCCTTGAATGTTTGGAGGTACATCCGAACATCGTGAGATGCTTAAAGGAGCTAATGCTCATGTGGAGGACAAGGTTTGTTATAACATCCAACAAACAGCAGGTGATGACTAACATCATCTCGTTTAGAAGAGGAGTTTTCCAAGGAGACTCCCTTAGTCCTCTACTTTTTTGCATCTCCCTCTTGCCTCTGTCTGTAGTACTCCGAGAAAAATACTCTGTATACATGTGTGGCAAACCCAGAAATAGAGTCCATAAGATCAACCATCTGTTTTACATGGACGATCTTAAGCTATATGGATCCAGCAAGGACGAATTAAAAATTCTGGTGTTTGCAGTAGCCGTGTACTCCAGAGCTATTGGTATGGATTTTGGATTGGATAAATGTGCTGTTGTCCATTTGATTAAAGGGAGACGAGAAACAGCTGAAACGTCGAGTGACTCTGAGAATATTCGACTCATTGGTGGCAATACCATTCATCACCTTGGTGTTGGAGAAACTTACACATATCTTGGAATTCCGCAATCGGAAAGTCAGGATTTGTGTGGGCTTAAGGATCATCTCCATATGAAATACCATGGTCTTCTTAGAAAAATTTGGGCATCTGAACTATCTGGGAAGAATAAGATACAAGCCACAAACATATTAGCCATTCCTTTACTACTCTATACATTTGGAGCAGTTAAGTGGAATGTAAATGAGTTGAAGGAACTAGATAGAGAAACTCGCAAGATGATGACTATACATCGAAGTCATCATCCTAGGTCTTCCGTACCTCGTATTTACCTTCCACGAGATCAGGGAGAAAGAGGTCTACTGAACTTAGAGTGTCTTCATCGTAGAATTGTTTTATCTGCGGCATGCTCAGTCATAAACAGTACAGATCCTCTTATGCAATTTGTTCACCATCATGAAATTGCAAATTTTGGGGCGTTTTTATATCGAGCGGCAGAAAGAGCTGCAAGTGAACTAAGTCTCCCATTTGGAACCAGGGATATGGAACACGGTTTAGCATCTTTAACACCATTGATGCTTAAAAAACGTGTCAAGGAAGCAGAACATGCGCTTCTGTTACAGGAACATATTGGCAAGCCTGTTCATGGACAATTCTTCAGTCTCATAAAAGAGTTGGGATTGTCTGGGGTTTTGTCATTTGGTTTCCTCAAATCTGCTGGTTTGAAATCGGAGACTGAAGGATTTTTATTTGCTTGCCAGGATGGAGTGATAAATACTTTGGTGTATCGCAGTTGAGTGATGCGTATATCTGTGGACAATACCAACTGTCGAGCGTGCAGGCAATACCCGGAGACACTTAGTCATATTCTAAGTGCGTGCCCGAGGTATGCTTGTTACAGATATGTAGAAAGACACAATGCTGCGCTTAAGGTGTTGTATTATCACCTTCGACACCAGTATGGTATAGATAAAGAACCCATCTTGCCGTATGCCCAAGGGGATCAGGAGTCCGTTGTGGAAAATGGTCAGTGTAAGATCTACTGGAATTTTTCTTTTTCCACCACTCATCGTATCAGTGCCAATAAGCCTGATATAGTGCTCCAGGATCATAAAAGTAAGTTCATTTGTGTGATAGAGTTTTCGGCACCTGCTGAAAGCAATATCACTCAAAAGGAGGATGAGAAACGGACAAAGTATCAAGACCTTCTGTTTGAATTGAGTAGAATATATCCAGGCTACAGGGTCAGATTAATTGTTCTTATACTCGGTTGTTTGGGAGGGATGCGAGCTTCATTTGTGAGCCAATTACAAAAGATTCCTAGCTGCGAGCACAAAGCTGATGCGTTGGCGGTTCGCATGCAGAAGGCTGTTCTTCTGAACTCTCTCAATCTGGTTCGGCAGCACTGTTCATTATAAGATCCTATTCGGTAGCTCTAAAAAAGCATCCAACAACGTTCTTGACCACCGCTTAAGAACATCGGTGGCAATGGGTGAGAACAACAGTGTAAGAAACGAGAATAACAACTCTAGCAAATGAATCATGCTTTTGTTTACCCTCCAGGACGGATGGAGCAATAGTAGATTAGAATATGTAAAGCAAGAATGGGAGAGGTGGTTTTAGTGAGGTATTACCACAGCACGTGGTCGAGTCCCACACGAATAAGTGCGTAAATGCATTTTTTCCTCTCCTAAACTTATTTTGTAAAAAAAAAAAAATAAAAAAATAATAGAATACACATAATAATTCGTAAGAATATAGTTATGATTGAACTTTAAATTAACTAAAGTTTAAAATTACATGTATTATAAGAGAAAGTTTCAAACAAACTTAAACTCCTTTTATTCAACCTTTACGCGACTTAAATTTATATATTTGTTCCAATCTTTATTTGAATGAAATTTAAACTATCCGAATTTTGAAATTTAATAAATGGAATTATCAGAACTGATATTCATTCAAAGTTAATCAGTTCGAATCAAATTTAAGTTTGAATTGATTTAAAATTTCCAAATTTCTATAAGTTTTTAAAATTGTATGTGTTTAAGGTTGAAACACCTAAAATATGCATGGTTAGAATTTGAAAATATTTAAAGTTCATAATAATTTTAGCAAGAATTAAACAAATTCGAACAATTAAAAGTTTTAAATAATTCAAGTTTATTATTATTAAATTTTGTTTAACTCAAGTTTGAAGTAATTTCAACTTGAATAGATAGCCGTTGAGAATTTTTTGTTAATTTTGAAAATGAAAATAATGATAGAAATTTTGAAGAATGGTTTGTCATAATTAAATTGCGTTAAGAAATTTTAAGGATGAGGAATTCTCATTATCAAAATATGTTTGGAACAAATTAAATTTGCATTTAAGTTTAAATGTATTTTGTTCAAAAAGTATTGAAAATGAAATATTCTTGCTTCTTGTAACATATAATAAATTTTCTTATTTTTAACTGGGGAACAAAATCGGAGTTATTCTCTAATATTTCTTTGTATTAATTAGTCATTTTAATCATTGAAATCCTTAAGATTTAATTGGTTGGTTTATTGTACTCTTATATTTTATTGAGGGAGGGGTGTCGATGACGTGACCAACGGAGACGTTGGACCCTCAGTACCTCGTCAACCGTGCCCTAATCGACAATTGAAAAGGAATATGAACTGTGCGGGTGGTTCAAGCGCGAATGCTGAAAGTGGGGAAGGTGTTGCTGGTGGTGAGAACATTACTGAGGGCGAAAACATCACCGAGGGTGAAGGTGTTACCCTCAGCATCTGGGTGCTTTACTCTTCAGATGAGGAGGGTGAGGAGGGGCTCGGTGAATTTTCTATCGACTTTCGCCCGGATTTCCGATCGTCCGATGATGAAAATTGGGAACCGGAAAGTGAGGACGAGCCGGACATTGACCTCAGCATCCGGTCATTCTTCCGACCCAGTAAGCAGCGCGTCAGGCTTGAGGAGGATCAACCCCGTTTATCCCAGGCTCCGAGGGGTTCGAGGTAAGTGCACCCTCAACTAATTTGCGTATTACGCCAATACGCTATATTACCAAAATAATACGATATATTGCGGTATATTACAGGAATATTACACAATATTGCAGGTGTAATACTGAATATTTTAAATGAAATAAATAAATACTAAAAATTCAGTCATTATTTACAATAAATACAAATGTATAAAACGAAAGAGAAAATTGATTTTTAACCCGCAATTTTTAACTGATTTACAAAAATTTTTTTTTAGTAAAGGTATTAAAATTCTGCTTAAATGTACGTTTTCTATATTTAAACAAAAATTGTAGGCTAGTACTGTAGAAATAATAATTAAATTTATTTTTGCAACAGTCTAAGAATGTTTTTAAGCAGTAACTATATTGTTTTAAAAAAAAAATTTTTATTTTTTTTTTATAAACAAATAAGTGAACAAAAACTGATTTATTTAGATTATATACATTTATTAATTTAATTTAACACAATTTACAGCATTTATTATTTAAAAGTAATAAGTACTATTCAAGATTATAAGATTATTAATTTGTAATGTTATAGACAATTTATATAAACAATTTATATCTCGAAGTTATACTTACAAAATGATTGATGACATTTAATTTTCAGTATAAACTTTTGTCTTAACTCTCCTTATTTAACGAATACACAGTCTAAAGGTTTGTTTCCGAATAAACTTAATTTTTTCAACAATTTATCTCAAATGAAAAGTGTTTTTGAAAATTTCACTACCTGACAATTATCTTTCATTAATAATACTTAATGAAATAAAAAAGATAACGCAAATTAAATTGAAAGCTTTTTTCAACATTGTTTATAAAAGGCCGTGACTATTCGTACAGAAAATTGAAAAGCTGTCTTTGGAAGAGTAATACCTTTTGTTTTAGCTGTAAAAAAGCATAATAAAATTTTTGGAAATACTAGGGGGGGGGGGTTCTTGTGTCACATACAGTGTTTTTTTAACCAAAATATACCCGGGTAACATTAATTTTCACAAAAAGAAGACTTTGATAATTTTCTGTACGAATAGATGCTTCATTGAGGTTTGGATATACGTACAGATTTTCTGTACGAATAGCCAGGCCACATAGAATGAGCTATTCGTACTTATTCAAACAATTTTCTGATTGGTCGGGAATTCCATTACGATTTTTTGATTGGTCGAGATTTTCTGTACGAATAGACACTTCGTTTATAAAATTGTTTACAGAATTGTCTATAACAATTTTTTAATTATGAAGCTAGTTTAATTTGACGGAGAATTTTGTCTACAGGCAACTTTTTTCCCACTGTGTGGCACCTAATTCAAATCGCAATACCAGCAATTGAGTAGCCGGATGCAATAACTCGCTAGGCGCTCAAACAGGCGTAAAACTATTGTCCAAGAAAAATTTTTGGAGTAGATTTTCAAATTGTTTAAAAAATGTTTTTAAAAATATGAGGTTATAGAGAAGAAAAAAGCGCACCTTTTTTTTCTCTTCAATTTTTTTGTAGAATGCATACTTTTAATAATAAAAATTAAAAACACGAAAAAAAAATTTTGTAAAATCAATTACCTTTTTATAAATATCACTTGATTTCTCAGCTATTTATGTAATGGGATGCAATTATAAGGGATGATAGAAAATTAAAATAAAAATAATGTCTAATGTTCTATTATCCTTATAGTCAATAAGCATGTTATAAAACAGGAATTATTATATTATAATTATTTATAATTTTAATCGACATATAATATTTAACTAGAGGTCATTATACTCAACAATATTTTATACGAAATAATCTTATTTCAAATTTCGCAATGCAAAATAACTGAATTAAAAAAATTCTTGCAACAAGCACATGAAATAGTACACGTGTGAGCGCCGATGTATGTCGAACACATATACTTGCCGGCATACCATGATAGTGTGTTGTTTCTACACTACTGCATTTTTGCAATGATGAGTTTTCTTTATTTAATAAAATTATTAACAATTATTAAACTAAATTTATATGAATACAAAACCATTAATTAAATCAATAGCCCTGACTGACTTCCGATTTCTTAAGCAAAATAAATTTTATTAAATTAATCAAAACAAAATTTATATGAACAATAATTCGAAGGAATAAATAAATGGGTAATCAAACTAAAATAAATAAAATGGCATCTATCGCTGGTTGTTGTCATTTCATGTGCATTTTAGCAATAAAAATCGAATAAATAATTACAAAGAGTGAAATTTAAAACCCACACTTTTTGGAAATTCTATTATTTGACTTAGAATTATCCAAGCCTACAAGTTCAGACCTAAAGTGGAAAGAACATCATAACAAAGAGAAGTAATTTTGTAGTATAAGAAAAAAATGAAAAATAAATTAAATAAATAAGTCAGGCTGTGTATTGCTGAAATTATTTGCATCGCGTATGGATACAACGACTAGGAAAGATGATGGGTCATCAAAAATATCCAGGTAGCAACATCACCTGTAACGCCTCAGAAATACAAAATTGCAAATACTGCAAATTTGGCATTTCCTAACAAAGGAACAGAGGTGACTTGTTTAATTAAAGAAACTAACTGGGCGCACAACTAGTCGAAGAGTCGAAGAGGTAAAAGCTATCAGATATTTAAGGTTGTCTGCCCGTCGCGAGTTCTAAACGTATTTCTCTGACTTTGATTTTTAATTCGAGAGTGGCCGCGACGTTATTCGTGAACTCGTAAATAAAAATCAAAGTTATTATCGCGTATTCTAATCGTTTTCATTTCGACTTGCAATTTTCATCGAAAGTGGTCGCGATAATTAATCTAACTGTAAAAAAATTGGAAGTCGGGTTAGAATTAAAATCGGTTTTCCAAATTATTTGATTTTCCCGGTTTAATTCGAATAAATAATAAAATTAATAGAAAATTTTCCTTCTGCCCTTTGAGTTTTTTGAAGGTAGAAATTTAGTAATTTATTTTAATGTTAATTTAGAATTTAGAAATAATAAAATAAATATCAAAATCAAATCTCAACAACTCATCAATTTTGGCGGTATACTGGTGAAGTATAATCTCGTTCCATTCACACCACACGACAAACATACACACAAAATTGTTCTCTGCTTAACATTCAAACGTAATTGTAACTTTTAATCATTTTTGATTGTTTAAATAAATTGTTTAACATGGTAACTCAATCTTAACAAGTTAATTTCCTTCCACTATTCCTAGAAATAAACAGAAACAGAAAGGCTGAAATAAATAAGTCAGGAATTCGACTCATTTTACTACTCCGTGATGTGTTAAAACTTTATCTTATTTCCGCAAACAAAAAAATCTAAATAAATAATTTTCTTGTTCGTGACAATATATTATTGAAATTGATTAAAATTTGGTACGCGTATGCAGTATATACTGGTGAAGCCTGCAAGCATGGTAAAACCTTTAAAAAATGATATTGTTTAATAATATTTAATACAAAAGTAATAAGTTCAATAATATTAGTTTTCTAACTTTGAAGTCAAAAATTTGTATTAATGATTTAAAACAGCGGTAACTTGTAATGAGAAAGTTTTTCATTTAGTATTAAGGAAGTTTTTCTCGCACAGTTTGAAAACACATACATTATGTGTCACTGCGTTCGGCGTTCGGTATACGGCGTAGTGATACAATTAGTATTAATCCTTTTCTCTTGAGGTGTACATGCAGCATCTCGTAAAGAATTCGGGGGCGGGGCGCGGTGCTCGCGTTTCAGGTGCAATTAGTGAGCCAAAAATAACACTATCCTTTGCCCATAACCTTTTTCAATCCCGGGGCAGAGGATATTGAAGGATGGTCGGTAGTTTGAAAGAGTTACTAACAATTAGTGATTGCCCGGAAATTAATCTTCTTCGTGCGGGCGAGTGCAGTGTCCTAGTGGAACGTCTGTCAGAGTCCCTCGAAGGATATTCCGACCATCCTTCGGAAGTGGATCGTAAAAGTTTTTCCGACGAGGTGTCAACCAACGTCCAGGTGTCGGCCAATAATTTGCGACCGGGAACGAGCACAGCCCCGCTTCCCGACTCGTCGTCAAGGGTGAAGAGGCAAGGTAAGTGCCATTAAATTGTTTGCGATAATTACTAATTAACAATAATTAATTAATCATACATTACCTAATTAATCAATTGACAACAGATTAATCGATCAACTATCAATTGGCAATCAAATAACTGGCAATCAAAGCAATCAACAGTCAAGTAATCAAATAATCGCATAAATCAAATATTGCAATTCTATTTTATTTTAATTTTGCATGCAGGAGTGCCGGTTTATTTGATTGCGTTTGCAAAATTTTATCTTATTCGACTTTAATTGATTTTTACGTTTTTATGTCTTTAAAATACACGTGTGTGAGTGGTTGTTATTGGCTAGTAAGTATTTTAACACTCCCAATAATTAAACAATCGGCCAGAAAATTAACAATTAATTAATTACAGTTAATTAAACCGTGCAATACATACATGCGATCATATTTGAGATAAGACTTATAGTTTTATTTTATCCTAATTTTAATTATATTTTATTTTATCCTAATTTCAATGTTCACATACATGAATCTCTTCCCCAGGTTCTAGTGTATGTGTGCGTGTCACAGAATGCTCGCCTAACATTTCGAATGCTACTCCATACTAGTCTATCACACTTTATTATATTTGCATTCGTGTCTGAGGTAATTCGCATTCACCTTGTAGTTCTTTGTGGCAATAATAGAATAATTCGATCAATTATTAATTTATCAATTAGTAATTTATCAATTAGTAATTAACAAGGAAACAATTAATAAATAATTAATGAATCGTACAATGTGCACGTGTGAGCGCATTGTCTTTGATTGATAATTGACAATGAATTAATCAATCAATCAACTACCCCTCAATCAATCAAGGAATCAATTGATAATTAACTGATCGATTAGTCAATCAGTTAGCACTTTAGAATTAAATAGTTAATTAATTGACAATCGTATAAGTTACGTGAGTTCACTACCCTTAATAAATGAAATCAAATATTGTAATTTTACTTTACATTAATTCTAGTCGTACACATACTTATCTCTTTAATTTCGTTTGTGAAATTTTTGTTTAGCTTATTCGATTTAATTGATTTTACATTTGTGTGTCATACAATACACATATGTGCATAATTTTGTTTTTAAGTCAACAGCTCGATATTAAAATCATTTAATCAATCGATAGGTCGTCAATGAGTAAATCCATCAGCCGTTGATTATAGTGATGCACTTGGGCGAGAAATTTTAGAAATGAGTGAAAATGAGAAATTATTTCATTCCCCAGTAAATTTCATCTCGTCTAGTCTTACTCAAACGACATTCTCGAAATATCGTTTTTATTCGAGCAACTGTCATATGTAGCACCAACACATGAAATGATTGTGTTGCGATAAGTCAAAGAAAAACCAACACAAACTGACAGCAAATTAAAGGCAACAATGTATTATTTTTTATTATATCGTGTATAAACCCTGTTACTACATACATAATTGTGATACAGAGAAATTTTACAGACGAAGTTATTTTAAGCAAGTAAAACATGAGTGTAGATGTTCACTCATTGTAAGCATCCTACATCGGTTATTTGAAATATCGAATCTATGCTAAACCTAACCATAACGATCCCTATTTTCCACGAAAATATATTTAAAGTCAAGGTATTTAGAGATTTCAGTTATTTTCAATCTTGTTTTAATTTTATATTTTCAATCTTCAATTATTTCCATTAATTTTCAGAACTGTTTTGTAATTTTATTAATTATTTATCATAAATTTTATTTATTTTCTTAAATTTTTAATTATGATTTCTATAGTTTTGAAAAGTATTTTCTCATACACTTTCTACATTTAATTTATGTATCTCGAACTTCGGTTGTATGTATTATTTTGCAATTATTACATTTCCATTAATTTTAAAATGATTTCTTTAATTTTGCAAAAAATTTTTTTATTCAAAGTGCAATTTTTAAAATATATAAATTTTTAATTATTATTTCAACTTTCAATTAATTAAAAAGATTTGTCATTAATTTTAGAAAATTTTTTTTTTAATTATTTTTTCCAAATTTGCAATTACTTTCGTATTTTGTAATTAATTTCTTAAATTTTGAATTATTTTGTTAATTTTCCAATTATTTTAAACAATTTTTCAATTGATGTATTTAATTTTTAATAATCTTTTCCTTGATTTCTTCAATTTTAATTTACCACTACAATAAGTAATACCTTATTAAATTAATTTATAAAGTTTGAATTAACACTACAGTTTAAATAATGTTCATTTAAATACTTCTAAAGAAAATAATCACGGGTTTACTACACAAAAGCTGCAAGGTCAAGTTGACAAGAATCTAATATTTCACTTTTGTTAATACAATATTTGTTGAATGAACATTTACACTTACTTCATGTATTTCTCTGTAACATGACCGGAAATACAATCCTGCAGATTTGTATGATTTTTATAAAAATCATGGCACAGCGCCTCTACTATTCACTTTACTGTCATGTTGTTCTAGTTCCCCTTTTCCTCTCTTTTTTTTGACTTGACAGATCAGAAAATGAGAATTTATACGAGAAGAGACGAGATGAGACGACCAAACAATTGAAAATTTGATATTGTCAGTCTTGGCCACAATTTTCACATAACAAAATGATCGAGATTACTGAGATTCTCGCCTCATAGTGCATCACCAGTTGATCAATCAATCAATCAATCTAGCAAATTGACAGTTAAATGATTGCAATGAATTAAACCGTACAATGCATATGCGTGATCACATTAGTTTTATTTAACGAAACTAATTTATAATTCATTTTATCTTAATTTCAATGTTCACGCACATACATCTATCGACCGTGATCTAATGTCTCACGGAATGCTCACCTAGCTAGTGTCATTAGATATTTAAACAGTAATCATATTGTTGTAATTTTATAATTGATTATTAGATATGTCGAGTTACGCATTATATACATCATGCTCCCATTAAACTATTTATTTACTGCAGGAAGGGCAGATAAATTGGCACATTTATTTAGATTTAATGAAAATAACAATTATCGATACTTAACGTTTGCCAACAATTCTTAACAATTAGAAATTACTGGTTTTTATTTTAAGGTCACATTTCGTTTTCTTTCCTTCAACTATTCAAGGTCAGCCTTATGAATTGTTTATTGTTTAAATAGTTTCGGACGACCGATCCAAGGCGGTGTTTGGGTACGACGAAACTACCTCCACCGAAATTGAAGTAGAATCGGAGGTAGATAGAGATTGGGACTCTGGAGGATCCCGAACGACCGTTCGAAAACAGTGAGCAAATAATTTATTTACTTAATAATAATTATCGGGGCAATGTTTTCCTTTCGTTTGACTATTGCAGTTCATTAGATCAAGCTAGAAAGCTATAATTTCCCTTTCTCTCTGTAGGAAGTCGATTAAAGTCGGTCTGTGGAGGAAAATCCGTTCCCATGAGGAAGGGAAACTGTGGCCTTGGAATATCGTCTCCAACAGCTACCACCCTCCCAAGCCTAGTCCTAATTGGGAGTGGCGTTTGGAGTTTTATTGGAACTGGAGCGCAAGGAGTTGGATGGCGCGTTGCTCATGGGTACCGGTACGTATAAAAGAGAAAACAACAATAAGGGGGGAGGTGATTCCTTCTTTAAGTATTCATAAATACACACACACACACATACACATATGTACCCACATACACACTTATATGGGTAATGGTTTCATGTTTCCTTCAATATATTTCAGAGGACATTCGTGCACTGCAAGAAGGTGGTGGTGGTGGAGTTGGTGGTCCGAATGGGAGAACGCACCCTCAGAGTGTAAATGATCTATTGACTTCCGTTTTAACCCTTACAATAATACGAGAGCTATTACCGTTATTATCCCCTCTTTTCTTTTTTAAGAGATTTTATGAACCTCCCCGTCATTCCCCCCGCGGAGGGAATTTATCCCACGAACAAGCGGCTAAAGTTATTTTTTATCCAGCAATCCCACTGGGAAGGAAAAGATCACGTGACCCAGCTCAGCTTCTGGGAAGTGGTACGTTGGGTTGTTTATATATATATATTTATTTTATATATGATTTAAAATACGTTTATTTAATTTTTTCAAAATCATGTTTTCCAGTTCGAGCCATGTATGAAACTGCTTCCCCGTTTTCATTGTGTTCGATTTTCCAAATGTGGCGTTTTTGAATTCCTGGAGATTTTTAAACAGTTTTCCATTTACAGGTTTTTATTTTTCGAAATTTGGTTAATTCTTTAGAGGAGATCAGAAGTAAATTAACTGAAGAAGTGTACTTTTGTTCTTTTGTTACGAAAGACTCTGCACTGTTAATAGCTTGAAGGTGGGATTTTTGCAAATTGTGGCTACTAGCAAGATGCTTAACAATACCGCCGATATCATCACAGCTTCCTTTACCGTGTCCTGTTGCTGAGAATATTCACTGTTTCTTAACGGTTGATTTTGAAAATTCATGAAATTGAAACCGATTTTTAAAATGTGCAGCGGCTCCATCTGAAATAATCGTGATTTCATCTACGGTTTGAATATCAAATTGCTCTTTACAGCTTTCAAATATAAGATTGAAAGCAAACAGTGCATGAGCAGAATCATGCTTAGTATCATCTGCTATGACAGCAAAACTTTGTGTTTTGTTATTTAAATAACAAACTGCTGTAAAAATGGAAATCTGGTTTGTTTTCCAATACGCGCTTTGGATTTCATTTGAAAAAATCACGCTCCAATTTTCTGCAAAATCACCATGCAAAACTAGTTTTCTTGAATTTAATTTGGCTTCTTCTTTCACCTTTCTTATTTCGTTTCGCTGAATGAAATTTGTAAACATTCACTTTAATAATAACATGCGAAACTAGTTTTCTTGAATTTAATTTGGCTTCTTCTTTCACCTTTCTTATTTCGTTTTGCTGAATAAAATTTGTAAACATTCACTTTAATAGTGCAATCTTTCAATTCCATTAAAAATTTGTTGAAGCTCGTTGTTCTCTTTTCCAAATCGTCCTTAATCCACAAAGCATAAGTTACCTTACTAATAACAATTTTTTCCGAAATTTTTAGCTCGTGAGTTGATATTCCTTCAGGACCAGGACACAGACTACATTCTTGAAAAATACATTTTTCAGTTGAAGGAGAACACATTATAGCTGCGAAAAGTTCTTTTTGAATTTCATTAACATCTGAAAAGCGATCCTTTCTTAAGTTTTTTAAGTCGATAAGAAAAAGTTGAAAATTAGCACAGTATATGCAAACGCACACTTCCCTTTGGGGTTTAATTATAACCCATTTCGGTCTTAACGTGTAAAATTTTGATTTACCAATATTTACCTATATTCGGATTTTTTTCCTTAAAAATTTGATAAATTTCCCTAACACTTCGACTTAAGAGACGCTTAACTTTTTTTTCTTTTTTGACGTCTACACCAACGTTTATCACGTCACTTTTGTTAGGACTTTGCCTCTAACAATCTAAGTCGTCATTTAGGTAATACTCTTGTGCTACCTTTATATGTTATTTGCTCACGGGATGACCATTGTACAAATCGGGCACATTATATGATTTTATTATTATTTAATTTTCTCGCTTCATCAATCATATACGTAGTTACTTCTGGAAATTGTAAAAGTAGCGTTTTTTTCGGGAGATATTCAGGCAAAATTGTCGTTAGCAAGCATACTTATTCCTTTAGTCTTCTGCTAAATTAAAGTTCAATAGCCTAACGCACAATGAAACGTAATCGCTAATCCTTAATCGTAAGAATGAAAGGAAGTAGGACAGACATGTATCTCTGTCCTGCTTTCTCTCATTATTACGATTAAGGATTAGCGATTACGATTCATTGTGATTTAGGCTTATTTTCGCAAAGGTGAAACATTCGAACACAGTTTTGAAGAATTTTCGTTCATCTCTTCAATTTGAGTTTCCAAATCTGGTTCAAATAAATCATCTTGGTCAAGTGATTCAGGTTCACAATTTACAAAATCGTCATCGTTAAAATCATCATCGTTAAAATCATCATTATCACTAATTTCAAAAATATTCCAATCAGAAAAAACCATAAACATTGAATTGAAACGTTTATAACAATTTGTACATACGTAATCTTCAGAATTAATACTTCTACCAGGAAATAAAGGTTTCGTTATTAAATATTCGTTTCTTGTGCACATTTTTGAAATAAGGACAAACCTTACGGTCAGCAGAAAAATAATCTTCTCGACTTCTTCTTATTATAAAATGCAAAAACTAAACAGATAACATAAGAGATCACTGTAAATCCTGAAAAAATTATAAAAATAACTTTTTGCTTTAAAGCACAGAAAAAGAAATTGAATACAATTAGTAATTACCAAAAATTAATTGGCGATTCAAACAGCTAAAGCTGTGCCCCTATCGGACGACTTTGAACTAATATTGGTGTGACTCTCTGCGTGAAATTCCATGTGTTTTGTGTTTTGGCAGTGTTTTTATGTTTATTATTTCGATTTTTAGAGCATGTGTAATATTTTATTATAAATAATTTTACAACTGGGCATTTCCACGTAACTGCGGACATTTCGTCCTTGCATCGCGAAAAATAATTACTCTATAACTTTCTTGAATATCAACATAGAATGAAAATTCCACTTTCTAGTAAGAAATACAAGGATTTATGAACTATGCCAAATGAGTTTTTAATTCTATAACAAATATTATAAAAGATATAATCAATTATTTATTGTGGGATACCAACAAAATGTCCGTGCGTCACAGACTTTTATGCTCTTTCAAGTTCTATCATATATGGTAAAATTTTTTCAATTTATTCGCAACCTCGTATTCTCATTCTACAAATAATATCCAAATATTAAATAGCCTTAGAACATTTTAATTCTCATAATTTGTAAACTATTCATGCATTATATTTAGATATATTAAAATTCGTGTCCAAAAAAAGTCCTTGCGTCACATTAAATTGATTTACGCAAAAAATGCATAAAATAAAGAAAAAAATAACTTTAATACATTCTTCAGATAGTTCTGTTTACTGGATTTAAGATTTTAAAAGTCATTTTGCATTATAAATTCAGAGAAAGCTGGGAGGTGGGGTAAAATAGTAAAAATATCGCGAAAACGTCCTTGCGTCACGCGTGGAAATGCCCAACTACCGAATAAATATCTAAATAAAATTACAAATGAACATAAGTTTTCGTGGAAAAAGGAAAAAAGAGACCGACACAATTGTTGCGTTTCCACAGTGCTCCGTGTTAAAAAATAGAGAAAATGATTTTTACCAAATTCTAATTGATCTTTCAAGACACCAATAATAGGAATAAAAACGATAAAAGCTTAAATGATAATGTATGAGTTTGCAATAATATTTTAAACCCAAGGATTAAAATCACGACACGTAAGTCTGTATTGATATTTTTTGGTTATATTTCTAAGATTGTTCTTTTCGTTTGTTTTTCAATTAATTTATAATTGGAATTCTAAATCTTATTCGCCTTCAACAAATAAGCAGTAAATAAAAAAACATTACTTGAAATGTGTAGTATAAGACATAACCAAAAAATATCACAATATCACATAACTTGCGAGCCTTGCGAGTCGTGATTTTAATCCTTGGGTTTAAAATATTATTGCAAACTCATACATTATCATTTAAGCTTTTATCATTTTATTCCTATTATTGGTGTCTTGAAAGATCAATTAGAATTTGGTAAAAATCATTTTCTCTATTTTTTAACACGGAGCACTGTGGAAACGCAACAATTGTGTCGGTCTCTTTTTTCCTTTTTCCACAAAAATTTATGTTCATTTATAATTTTATTTAGATATTTATTCGGTGGTTGTAAAATTATTTATAATAAAATATTACACATGCTCTAGGATCGAAATAATAAACATAAAAACACCGCCAAAACACAAAACACATGGAATTTTACGCAGAGAATCACACCAATATTAGTTCAAAGTCGGCCGACAGGGGAGCAACTTTAGCTGTTTGAATCGCCAATCCTTAAATGTCGCTTTGAAGAAGCTTAACGAAAATCAAAATGAAAAATACTTTTAAACTCTTATATTTGCCAACTTGCATTTTTATAACCCTATAATTGTTGGTTATAAACAAACTTACTTCAATTTGATTCATAACATTTCATTTGTTTTTGAACTTGCCCGCCAACAATCCAAAACCCAGTAAAAAAAATATTTTTCAAAAAAGAATTCTCCTCGCTGCCAGTATGGTTTAGCAAGCTTGAAACTTATAGGAATTAGTTGTCATATTAGTAGGAATTTATGGTAAAATATTGAGACAAAAAAAGCTTTAGTTTTTGAGAAAATGGACTTTATTTATTTTCAGAAAATCACCCCCCTTTTCGTTAATTTTAAAGCTTTTTAAAAATTTCAAAGAGGATTTTAAAGAATATAAGACCACTCAAAAGACCCAAGAAAAATAATTTGTTTATATAAATTAGCCAAAAAATTACAAGTGAAACAAATTTTTTTACTGTTCTTTTGAGTTTTCTGGTTCAAAATTCAAATGCGCATAACTTCGTTAAAAATAATTTTTTTCAAAAATAAAAAAGTACGAGTGTCTTTATATTTCATAAAGAATAACATATTTCAGTGACAGTTAAATCTACAACTGTTAAAAACTGTTAAAAAAATTCCAGGAATTCTAAAACGTCACATTTGGAAAATCGAACACAATGAAAACGGGGAAGCAGTTTCATACATGGCTCGAACTGCAAAACATGATTTTGAAAAAATTAAATAAACGTATTTTAAATTATATATAAAATATAAATTCAAAGTTCACTTAAAGTAAACGTTTAATGTGCAATAAAAATAATTATTTTATGTTTTGAAAAGTTATTTATAATAAATACAAAAAATATCATTACAAATTTTACTATATAAAAACGCTTCTTATTTTTAAATACTGAAAACTTCGAAACATTAGAATTTGAATTAAAACACTTTTTAATACTTTAAAACGTACTTAAAAAGAAAATTTTAAATCTTTATTTCTTCAAATTGGAAGTTATACAATATTAAGTCTGCTAAATTATATAAATTATCTAATATTATTAATTCACAAAAATTAATTTCATAATATTATCTGTTAGCAAAAACTTTTAAGTAATCTTTTAAATTAAAGTACCTTTAAAATACATTTTGTATGATAACAAATTGATTTTAAGGAAAATCTCGAAAGTACGCTCCCACTAGAATCGTAATATTTAAAAAACCATTTTTCTTCGAAGTTTTCTAAGAATTAAATATTAATTAGTTCTAATGATATTAAAATTAAGATATTTTACAGGGTTTAATATTTTAAACCTATGGTAATATAGTTTGAAATTTTGTAAAAATGCTTTCACTTAAATCTATAATTGTTGGTTATAAACAAACTTACTTCTGTTTCATTCATAACATTTTATTTCTTTTGAACATTGCCCGCCAACAATCCAAAAAAAAGTAAAAAAATATTTTTTAAAAAAAAATTCTCTTGTTTCCAGTATGGTTTAGCAAGCTTGAAACTTATAGGAAATAGTTGTCATATTAGTAGGAATTTATGATAAAATTTTGAGGAAAAAAAAAGCTGGGGTTTTTGAGAAAATTGACCTTATTTATTTAACAAATTATTAATTATTTAACAAATTTGTTTTACTGTTCTTTTGAGTTTTCAGGTTCAAAATTCAAATGCGCATATCTTCGTTAAAAATAATTTTTTTCAAAAATACAAAAATACGAGTGTCTTTATTTTTCATAAAGAATAACATATTTCAGTGTCAGTTCAATCTACAACTTGAAGTTAGTCGGTCTGCATGATTTGAAATGGATTCAAACTAATTTAATGTTGATATTCAAAATGGCGTATCTTCTTTAATTTAAAATTTTTTTAAAAATAATTTGGTGGGAGAAAGTTTCTCATATAAGGTAAAAGCACCAGTACCTGGACAAAGCAAAAATTGGGACCAGTAGTTGGACAATAGCAAAAAAGAGTTAAAATTTCCTCCAAACTAAATGAAAAAATTTATAGATACCCTTCAGATAGTCAGTTTTTAGGTATAATTAAATTTGTTAATCGTAGATGCTAAATGTTTAGCAAAAAAATTATTTAAGACGTTTCTTTTAAAACTACTCTGAGTAGTCTGTCCAAGTTTACCTGACGTTTTCTATACGTACCCCAGTAGATGGACAGACACTTTGCAGACACTAATTAATCAATAAAATAATGAATTAATTAAAAACCTAATTAACTAATTAATTTAGGAGTTGACAATAAAAGTATTAATAATAAATAATAACAAATAATCTATAATAGAATATGTATTTTCCTAAATGTCCAACTATAGGTTCTTATGTCCAACTACTAGGCCCGTCCAAATAGCGTACTGTCCAACTTCTGCTGCAAAGAAGCTATATTTTCATTTCAAGTTTTTAATTTAAGGAAAACATTTATTATAATTAATTTATTATTAATTCGAATCCTTTATATGTAAGTTAAACGAAAATCCAAACATTTCGTAAAATATAATTAATTATCGTAGTACAAAATATCGCTAAACTTGACACCCCTTCAAAAGTGTCCAGGTACTGGTGCTTTTACCTTAGCAGTATGATACTACGAAGTTTCAAGAAAATTGATGAACCCTTTGACAGCTCTGATAGTTCTGACGTGAAAAGACCCTTTAGAAAACAAATTTTTTTTTTAAAAACTGAAAAAATTAAAAATTAAATTTAATATTTATAAACGATCATTCTGCTTAATTTGTTAAATTTTAATTTAGATTTAAACAGAAAAAATTGGGAATATAAAATTTAAATACCTACGTTCATAATTACTTGCAGTTTAAGCTGTGATTTAAATGTAATACCTTTTAATTTTGATAAAATTAAATTCCTCTTTAATTAATTTAATATTTTTTAAATTTTAATTTATATTTTAATTTAAAAATTTTTGTTTGGTTTAATTTACAAGCAAAGAATAATTTTTTTCTGTGCCAATTTTTATTCTTCTGAATTCTTTTTTATTTTAAAAAGTAATATGGTTTTTGAAAAACTCATTTTAAATAAATAAATATTTGATATGATTAAAAATAATTTTTATTTTTATTAAACTAAAATTTTTTAAAATGTAGTTAATAACTCTTTCAATTTCTTAGCTTTATTTTCTCTGCTTAAAAATTTTAGGTTAACAATTTTTTCACACTTTAACATTTTTTTCAGTTTATAAACAAATTTTAATATTTTTTATTTCTATTCATGTTTGTTATTATTTGTATCATAAAAACAGTAACCGTGTTTTGAAAAAAAGAAACTTTAAATACATAATTGTTTGTAATTTTTAATTTTACCATAATATTATTTCTAATTTAATAAAAAAAATTTAAACTTCATGTAACCTGAAAGAGTTTTTAATTTATTTTAAAATTATAAAAACAAAATTTTTATTTTAAAATCCAAATTAAATTTTTTGATATGATTATTTTCATTAGTTTAAATAGTTTTAGGAATGTTGTTTTTTTATAACGTTTAATTTAAGTAATTGCTTATTGAAAGGTGGGATCCGAATTTTATATTATTTTAAAGTTAAACTTTTATTTTTTATTATTTTAAATTCTTTTTGATTTTTTCATATGTGGCTAATTTATTTATAATTCTAAAAAAAATGATAATCAGTTAAAATAAATTCAGAACAATAATTTTTAACTTTAGGACACACCTTTAAGAGATTTTAGAGATCTTCAAGAATTGAATACTTATTATAGAGGATATTGTTTATAAGTATTTCTTCATGATTAAGCACATTATTTTTTAATAATAATCAGAAGGCTATACAAATTAAGGAATTTGTATTTTAGTATTATTATTGATAGATACAGGGTGAATATTTTGAATAATAGATCAAAGTTAACTATTATACTATTAATTAGCTCTTTAAACTCAAAATATATCCTGTTTTTATGTCAAAAATAAAAGTAATGCCTTTCAGACATTTATACTCTTTCAATGAGAATTCAACAAAGAATATATAAAGATAGTGGGTTTTCTCTTATCTAAACAACAACTCAACAAATTGTATGTTCAACTAGTTTATTTATTTAAACACAGTATTCTATTATTTTAAATGAATTTATCACTCGGTGAAGTTATTAATTTTTAGGAAATTATCAATCACTCCGATTATTAATTACTCGTGTGAATTAATGGTAATTTCACTTTTATAAACTAATTTTTTAATGTAAAAAAATTTTCGTATATTTTGTATATTTTTGTTTATGGTTTTTATTTATAAATAATTATTTTAGTTTCTGATGAGGACATCATAGCTGCCAAAACGTAAAAAAACATCTGTGTGTTTTATTGACTCGGAGTGATGGATAATTTCCTAAAAATTAATAACATTATTCTGTTGTTTTGATTACATAAATTATATAATTATTTTGCTGAATTTTACATTATTCAATTCTACATACTTTTGATAACCTCATTAAAAGAATATGTATTTTATGTGTTAACAATTTATATGTGTCAAGTGTAATATGCTTTCGTTTGCTCACCTCAGAATAAATTCTATCCCTTAAAACTCGAATTTGTTTTATTTAACCTGTTCTTCAAAAAATCTTAACACAGAGATTCGATTTAGCAACTCTTGCTCAGCTTTGATCAAAGTAAACTTACAGCTGTGTACACGAGAATCAGCTGGCAGAAAAAGAACTCGTACAAATAATCCCGTCCAGACACGCGGACCAAGAAGACTCTTTTCATATCTCTTTTGAGTTTTTATATCCCACAACATCGTTAAGAAATCATTTTTGTTAGTTTATTTCTTATTTAATTGCTGTAACTTTAACAAATTTAGATGTTTAGTTGTGTTATATTTCACAATTCTTTCGTAATTAGTCTGTTCAGCGGAAGATGAACCTTGTCAATTATCGAAAGCTTTGTTTTATTTTTTAACCACTTCGACGGTAGGACGCCAAAATTGGCGTCATGCGTGAAGTGGCTCATTGTCAGAGCGGTAAAAATTAGCAAAATAGCATCATGGCTATTTCTCGATTAATAACATCTGTTGTGATTTTTTATGTATGTAAACATAGTATTCTTATATTTTAGGATTAGGTGGTAACGAATATAATACAAAAAATTCAATTTTTTTAGGTTTCCATTATTTTTTAGCAAGTTGAATATCGACGATTTTTAATATTTTTCGCGAATGGCATCATACGTTTATTCAGTTATTATCCTTGATTTTCGATTTATTTTCTTTAAAAAACTTATGTTTGTCAACAAATATATAGATTTTCATTATCACGTGGGTGCAAATCACCCCCCGCATAAAAATGACCCCCATTGGATCATCCTAATACGGGATACTTGTTGATAAAAATAAGTTTTCAATTTTTTTATTTTAATTTTCACGTGGGTGCAAGTTTCCCCCCCCCCCAACATAGAAATTAATGACCCCCGGTGGGTCATCCTGAGACAGTATATTTGTTGACACAAATTATCCATCGGGCGCTTTTTGAGAAAAGTGGATTTTAATTTTCAAATTTTACAAATTTTGAATTTATTCATTTTTAACTTCTCTAAAACTAAAAAAAATATTCTAGAAATTAATTTTTCTCAAATATGTATCAAATCTCAATGTTTTTTTTGCATATTTTCGATTTTACATTTTTTTTAATAATTTTGTAAGCCAATTAATTAAAATTGTTTAATTACTACCATAAAATGGGATTTTATCGTTAGAGAATTTGATCTATCGATATTTTTCGATATTTTATTACTTTTTAGTGTTAAGCTATTAAAATGAAGTTTTTGAAATGTTATTTCTTGATAAATTCCGTAAAATGATTAAAAATTAGTTTAAGAATTGTTACACGATGTTCATTTTTTATTTACTACAATTTTCATGATTTTTAAGAAGGTGTCCATCTTGAGGACACATTGTTTTGGACCGAAAATTTTAGTAATTAGAAAAAATGCTTTAAAAAATGTTTATGTTAAAAAAAAAATGTTATTCCTGTGGCCATAAATTGTACTTTTATCCGGTATAGAACATTTCAATATATATTTTTTTTTTATTCTACAGCAATAACTCAAAAGATAGTCCAACTTGGAGCCCTCTGCCCTAAATATATTAAAAAAAAGTCATTATAATTAAAATTTTTTAATTTTTAAACACATTTTTTTATACTTTTTAAAAATTCATTCATTAATCAAAAAGGTGAAGGTTTTATTGACATCACCTGATGTTTTTCGTAAGCGCCGATATTCAACTTATTGTTAGTTAACTTTTAGATACCAATTAACCTATGTCTAACTGTTAACAACATGTTGTTAACAGTTTTTTTAACCGATCTCTAACTGTTACCAATATGTTGTTAACATTAGACATTGGTTAATTGGTAACTGAAGGTTAACTAACAATTGAATTACAATTAACAATTGAATCGACGCTTACGAAAAACATCACGTGATGTCAATAAAACATTTAACTTTTGGATTAATGAATGAATTTTTAAGAAGTATAAAAAAATGTTTATAAAATTTAATAATTTTTAATTGTATTGATTTTTTTCAATATATATATATATATATATTGTGACGTTATTTTTCAAGCAATTACCGTCACAAGGCAAACGCCGAGTAGATTGCTGTATTTTAGAGTTCTTTTGAGTTAGTTGTAGAGAAATTTTAGGCTTTAGTCGCCTTGTAAGCTATTTCTAGTGATTTTTGTTATTTTAAGTTTTGAATTTTTGTTGCTTCAAGGTTTAGTATTTTTTTCTATATTTAGCTACTTTTAAGTGTTTATTAATTTTTGCTTCTCCTGACTTTCAGTTTGAGATTAATTTCGAGTTAAAGTTAGTGCTAATGTTTTTGGGACTTTTCAGTAGATTGGCAGAAGTCCAGTTGACATACTTGCGCTCCACTTAGATGGGGTTTGGGGTGTGACATCGATAGGGTTTAGTTTTGGGTTTTTGGGATGTTTTGTTATTGCAAGCCGTGCTTGGGCGATGTGGCGTCGTCCGTGAGTTAAAGATTAATAAACTTAAATATTCGAAGCAGTGGGCGAAAACGGATTCTAATCGTATAGTAAAACCAATGGCTACCTATCAAAATCTTTCCGTTACTGAAAAATTCGCGTAACTCGTAAGTAAGCCTTGTATCGCCAGTGAGTGCTTCTTCATTTTCATTGTTTGAATAATTACAGAATTCGCGTTTGGATATCGTTTTCTTCATCTAATCGAGTGCCGTCTCTAGCTAACATCGCACATACCGTAACTCACCCCAAAGGAACACCTGCCAACTATGGAGAAGTTACCGTTTCAACTGTGAATATTCCAGACGCCATTAAGGTCGTTACCGCTACAGTCGTGCAAACCCCTGAAGAGTCAAAAACTATAGAGTTTCGCTGCTGCAATTGCGATAAAATAGGAAATCGACACCATTTGTGCTCCAAGCAAAGGCGTCGTTTTTGCTATAAATGTAAAGAACCAGGCGTAACAACTAAGACTTGTAAACGCTGCAATCCGGGAAATGCCAACGATCCAGAAATCGGTCCATTCCAATAAATTGGAAACGCTGGAGTCTCCTGATATTTTTAAAAATTGTAGTAATTGTGTAATTGTGTAAATTGTGTAATTGCGCAGTTACAACTACTCACGTTAATGTCACTCAAGTTGTATTTTACATTCAGTTTACTCTAGCCAGACAGACAAGTAAGGCCCTTATCGATTCAGGTGCTACCAAGTCATTCCTTGGATCAACAGGAATCGAATTAGTTAGGCAAACAACCTTGAAAACGAGATCAGTACCCCCGCGTCGTGTAATAGTTGCCAATGGGGAAAAACAAAAACTCGACAAACTAGTCCGTACTGGTATAAGGTTAGAGAATAAGACGGTTTCCGTAGATTTATATCTAATGCCTATACTTGCGCAATTATGCATTTTAGGTTTAAGTTTTCTAAAGAGTGCAGGGATGGTTGTAGATTTCACCGCTAGTACGTGGTGGTTTAGGGACTGCCCTGACTCTCAGTTCTTGTTTGCTACAGAAAATATCCCTCCCGATTTACTGAATGCCATGGCCTTCAAGTGCTGAATTCAACTCAGAGCTCCCTTCTTAAAACCTTTTTGGACGAAAGAATAGAACCCCTACCGTCGAAATTAAGTGCAACAAATATGACCACACATGACATAGACGTTGGAGATTATCAACCTGTTCGCCAAAAACATTATTATGTGATACCGATAATATTAAAATCAATGTGGGAAGAAGTAGATGCTATGTTGAAAGATGACGTCATAGAACCATCCCAAAGTGACTGGGCAAGCCCACTAGTAATGGTTAGGAAACCAAATAATAAATGGCGCATGTGTGTGGATTATCGCAAAGTAAATGCCTTGACCAAAAAAGGTGCTTACCCGTTGCCTAATATGACGGGCATCTTAGACCAACTCTGACTAGCAAACTTCATTACTACTCTTGATTTAAAGCAGGTCTATCTACAAATACCGCTTAAAGAAAGAGCAAAGCCTGTTACCGCATTTGTCGTTCCAGGTAGAAGATTGTTCTAGTTTAAACGAATGGCTTTTGGTCTCACCAATGCCCCTACTATATTCCAGCGGGTAATGGATAAACTGATAGGTTCAGAAATGTATCCATATGCATTCGCTTATCTCGATGACATAATAATAGTCACTAGAACTTTTGAAGAACACATGTATTGGCTGGATAAAGTCTTATCAAAAATTCGTAAAGCGCAGATGGTAATAAATAAAGAGAAAAGCAATTTCTCCTGTGCCGAGATTCGTTACTTGGGATACTTGGTTAATAGTGAAAGTTTAAAAGTCGACCCGGAGAAAACTTCGCCAGTCTTAAAATATCGATCCCTAAAAACATTAAAACAATTACGGCGTTTCTTGGGAATGGCGCCCTGGTACCGACGTTTTATCCCTGCTTTCGCCACTGTTGCTGCTCCTTTAAATTTGTTAATAAAAAAGGACCAAACTTGGATTTGGAAACCAGCTCAGAACGTAGCCTTCGACGCTCAGACGCCAGCTCTGTAGGACTAGGTGCAGTACTTACTCAGAACATTGATGGAGATGAACGCGTTATAGCCTATGCTAGCACTTCACTATCCAACGCCGAGAAGAATTATACCGTCACCGAGCAAGAATGCCTTGCTGTGATTTGGGGTATAAAGAAGTTCCGCTGTTACCTGGAAAATTATGAGTTCACAGTTATAACTGATCACAGCAGCCTAAGATGGCTTCATAACCTCAAAAATCCATCAGGCAGATTGGCGCGTTGGGCACTAGAAATGCTGGAGTATCTATTTACCATCATTCATCGCAAGGGTGCGTTACATCACGTTCCAGATGCTCTCTCTCGTATTCCCGAAGACCAAGTCCGACTACTGATAGTGATCGGTCAAATCAAAGATGGATGTTATCTTAGACGCTTTAGTGAAGTATAAAGGCAGCCAGATAAGTTCCCGAATTGGCGTATAGAAGAAACACGACTATATTATCACAAGCCGGCTGATTTCGCGGATCCAGAAATACAGGATCTAAACGCATGGAAGCTAGTCGTTGCTAGAGAATCTCGAATGCGTGTGTTAGAAGAGAATCATTCAACACCTCAGGCTGGACACCTTGGGGTTGAAAAAACTCATCTGCGGGTATCTACTAACTAATATTGGCCCAACATGTTTAAGGATGTGGTAAGCTACGTGAAACACTGTGAAACTTGCCAACGCACTAAGGTAGAACAAGCTCGTCCAGTTGGTTTCATGGGCAAAAAGAAAGTTGAAGAACCCTGGTCGGACGTTGCTGCTGACATAATAGGTCCGCTCCCTTGTAATACTCGTGGTCATGCTTTTGTTCTAGTTATTCAAGATTTATATACCAAATGGGTCGAAATTTAGCCACTCAGAAAAGCTACAGGCCGGAACATCCAAACAGCTCTCGATGAATTAGTTTTCTCACGTTGGGGATTTCCAAGGATATTGCTTACAGATAATGGTACAGAATTTGTCAATAAGGACTATGACGCATTTTTCCATATTATGTTTTATGTTTGATAATTTATTAATTCAATTTTTTAATTAATTTTTAATCAACTAAATAATATAAAAACAAAACCCGGACGCCAAGTTATTTTAATGAAAAATAACTAAACAAAATAATAATAGAATAAAAGACTAATTAAATTACTCAAATGCTTTAATCTTAAATCGAAATAACAATACAGCCACGACTAACTCATAATCCGGAGAGTGGGGAGTAAGGAGCAGCAACAAACCAAGAATTTATCTCAAGACACAATATAACAAATTTATTAAATGGGAACCATTTTAAAAGGTTACAAGAAACCGAAAGAAAACCAGACACATGGCACGGCCATTTACAAAAAGACGCGCACTGAACACTGACTCGACTTTTCAATTTGGTCGGAGAACTGACTCCAACATTTACGAAATATCAATAGTTTTTAATAAAGGAGCTCACCTGGGAGAGGTCTCCGACCTCTAATGGAACCTCGTCCAGACATGAGCAATAATTTATTTTTGTTTTGTCTTTCTATTATACTAGCGCCTCAGACGGCCGCCAGCGGCCGTCATCGTTGATTTGGGTGCAAAATCCTATTTCTATTTTTATTAATTTAAAATCTCATTGGATAAATGCTTAAAAATTGTGTTATATTCTTAATATTATGATAGGCAAATTTATAAATTGTCCATTGTCATGAAGTGTTAATAATACTATAGACCTTTTCATTTTAGTTCTTGTCTTTCTCCAGCTTATGCAATGGTACATGCATTAGAAAAAGACAGAAAAGTTAAATGAAAAGGTCTAGCAGGGTTAAAGTCACGTTTGAAGGATTAGCGAATCAAGGGAAAAGAGTAAATCAATCAGAAAATGCTTTTCAATGTGCAACTATCTGATTCGTCTATTCTATTCCACTGATCCTCTAATCCTGTGCATCTGACATCACCTTAAAAAGTTTACCTCCGTAAAGTTAGCACTACACTATAAAGGTACGGTCACAGTTCCCGGCTACCTGCAGGTTACCATGGCAACGTATGAGAGTGAGGAAGAGAGAGAATGTATTCCCTCTTGCTCACTCTCATACGTGTAGCCAGGAGCTGTGACCGTGCCTTAAAAATTACAATCTTTTTTTTTTTTTTGAATCATTTGAAAATTATTTTGAAATAATTGGAACTAAATTTTATTGATTGGAAATCCAAATTTAAAAAAGTATAGTGATTTTAAAAACTACAGTACCAACTTCACATGAGCGCTGGAAATTATTTATTTTTTTAATTTTGTTATTTTAGTCGTTTGGAAATGATTGGAAACAACATTTTATTGTTTGGAAATTGTTAATTTAAAAGATTATTGCAATTTCTAAAAACATTTATTAGTTGCGCACAAGATTCTGGTCACTTAGTTATGGGGCGAAAATTCAAAGTATACTTTTTTAAGTAATGACGGAAAATATGGTTAAGCATTATTTCGAATACAGCGTTCAATTGCTTATAATATTAATCAAAATTAATGCATTGTTTCAGTCTACGAAGTACCGGGAGGTTATCTTAGACTTTAAGAAGTATAAATATATTACAGGGTGGTCGCAGGTCAGGGAAAAGCCAGGAAAAAATCAGGGATTTTCCAAAAACATCTTGAAAAGACAGGGAATTTTTTCTTAAAGGAACCATAATTAAAAGGTCAAGATTTTATTACTTTAAATTCCTGTTTGTTTTTAATTTAAATTCTCTGATTGTTTCTAATAAACAAACAGGGTGGTCACTTGACCGGAAAGTCGGCAAAAACCGGAAAATCACCGGGAAATTTGTTATTAAACCGGAAATTTCTTCGTGGCTCTAAAAGTTATGAGAAATTTTATCGAAAATCAATTTTTTTTCATATTTCACGAATCTATAATAATGATAAAAATAATAATCCTCAAGTTCTGTCATTCCTTTCATTCATTTTCGTCTATTCACATTTGAAGTTTTGAACAAAGATATTTTTTGTTTTAAATCAGATATTTTTTAAAAAATGTATTTAAATTGATTAAAATTAAAAATTTTAAATATCAGTTCAAATAATTTTAATTTCATTAATAAAAAAATCTATATTTTTTCTATAACTTTAAAGAGTTTTCAATATACCTACAACCCCTGGCGAAAACGCTAGACCGAAATCTGACCGACTTTGGTCAGGTTTTGGTCAAGCGTTTTCGCCAGGGATTATTCTCTTTAAATTTTATAATTATTCTTTAATTTTTTTTAAAGTAATTCGTTCTGTTGTCGATTATTTTCGCCAGTTTTCGAATTTTTCTTTCGATTGTCAATTATTTTCCTCATTTATTATTTATTCTCTTTAATCTTCAATTTATTTCTTTACTTTTTAAATTTCTTTAATATTCTCAGTTATTTTCTTACAAATTTAAATTCCACTTTTCAATTTTAAATTATTTGCTTTAATATTACAAAAATATCGCCTTGTTTATATTATTTTTTTCGATTATCATTAAGTTTCTTTAATTTTAAATGTAATTGTTCAACTATTTTCTTTAACTTTAATTATGTTTTGATTTTTAATCCAGTTGTAAAAGGGGCAATTATTTCTAACAATTATTCCTATAATAATAGTAATAGTAAAAATTATAAATATTAAATGTTTCTAGTTCAATTTTTTCAATTATTTTTTTCAGTTGTCTATTAATCTAGTCATTTTTCAAATTTTGTTTTCAACTGACCTTCGTCATTTTCCAATTATTTCCTTCAATTATTAATTATTTACTACAATATAAATTACATTTACATTTATTTAAAGTTTTTAGTTTTTTAACCCTTCACAACACATTTATTTCTCTTTACTTCCTACTCATAAAAGAAACTTTAAGATCTTAAAGATTTTCGGTTGTTCAAAAATAGTCTAAATCGATTTATATTTATTCAAAAAGTTTAAATTTTCATTTTTAAGAAAAAATCCGGATGCATTGTGTGGTCACTTTTTGTCGCTGGGATATCTTGAAAACATCTAAACTGATTTTAAGAAAATATAGTTTACGAATTAAGCTCATAAAAAAATATCTAAATTTGGACACAGGGATTTTTTAAAAAACCTAATCAAATTTTTTGAACACCTTTTTTCTCCGGAAAATATATTTTTTTTACCAAAAATTTCTTTCGCAGTAAAAATACAACTTAACAAATGAAAGAATTATATCCCTTATTTTAGAACGAAACGATTTGACCAATATAAAGTCTATAATTGACCTAAAATTCACATAAATTCAAATTAACATTTGTTTGTAAAAAAACAATTAATAAAGTAACTCTTTAATTTGCTTTTTTAAAATGTAGAAATACATTAAAATAATTACGACATCAAGTTTGTATTTGTAAAAATAAAGTAATTAATTAACTCTTTTATTTCTTTTTAAATTTTACATTATTTAATTTCAAAACTAAATCACTTACGTATTTAAAAGTAATCAATTAACTCTTTAATTGTTTTTTAAAAGTATATTATTTAATTTCAAAACTAAATCGCTTACCAAGTGTTTCTTAAATCTTCCAGAATTATGATATAATTAATTAATTAACTCTAATTTTCTGTTTCAAAGTTAAAAATTAATTTAAAAATTATTATTAACTTTGCATTTGTTTGTAAATAAAAAATAACTAACTAATTAACTGTAATTTTATTTTTTAAAATTTATAAATAATTTAAATTTTATATTACCTACTTTAACTTTGTATTTGTTTGTAAATATAAATTATTAACTTTAAGTAATTAACACCTTGATTTCTTTTAATTTCTTTCTTTTAATTTAATTTTAAAATTAAAACATCTGTAAAAAAATAAATAATTAACTCCAATTTTTCTTTTTAAAATTGATAAATAATTTAAAAATTATTACTTAGCTGTGTATTTTTTTGTAAATATAAAATAATCAATTAACTTTACGTTATTGATATTCCTTTAACTTTAATTAATTTGAAAATTAAATCGCATATTTTTAAATTCTCCCAGAATTATGACGTCATATAATGTGCCAATCATAAGCAGAAACCTTTTATTCGACTACAGCTCCATCTACTTGTTATGATTTATATGCACTCGAAATGCCTTTCTATTACAATTTTCTATTCCCAATGGTTGAACTTTCATTCGAGTTTTTTACGAGTTTTTTCGAGATTTTCGATATTCGACTTAAAATGGATTCCTCCTACTTCCATGCCTTTTTTAGAATAGGATAATTTATACAGACACCAAAGTATACAAGAGACACACCAGTCAAGAATGGCGACAGGCTGAACGTACCATCGTTTACGCACCATCACCGTTTGGCGCAACAAGCCGGGGGCACAATCACTGAAAGTTCGTGAGTTACGCCGACATCCGTCGCCGTTACGTAGCAACCGCGAACGACTTAACTTTGTCGCGCGGCAAGGGTTGCGGCCTTGTACACCTACCCCTGTATCACAATAGTCTGCTGTTATTTTGACAGCTTAGTAAACAAACTCCATCGACATCGTCTTCTGGTCCTGGCACTCTTGTCAGGTTGGGACTCACATCCGTACCTGGTGCCAGGACGATCCCACGACGGAGGACTTGTTCAGTGTAACTTCTCAGGATCTTAAAAGTGAAAAATTCTCCACTCATTAATATGATAGCCAGTCGGTGTTCATGGAAAGTAAAAACAAAAAGATTTTTGTAACAAAATGTTGTTGTTAGCAACAGTAAAACGATTCCGGATTGACAAGCTGGCAGGTAAACTTAATAAGATCAAATAATTGGAATAAAATAAACAAATTTTTAAATTAAATTAAAGTTGAATTATATAATTTAATTGAAACATAAATTAAATAAACTTTCTTTGATTTCAGAGTGCAAGCATAAAATAATAAGGCACAAATCGCCAAGCTTACACCCGACTGTACAACAGTAATAACATAATAGATTCTCAACTGGTGTTATTAAATATTTTTAAACGTTAATTAAAAAATTGTGATAGGTAACATTTTACCTCATCACAGCTCTAGCAATCAAATTCGGGTTCCGTCATATGACAACACCCCCTTATAGGCTACAGGCCGATCCAGTAGAGAGAGTCAATAGGGTCGTAAAAACGATGATGACAGCTTTTATAACAAATAATCATCGTAAGTGGAACAATCACCTCCACGAATTTAGATTTGCTCACAATACAGCCTATCATACATATATTTTAACTACCCCAGCATTTCTTAACTTAGGTCGAGAACCCTTAGCAGCGACATCCTTAAGGCGCAAATTGGAAGGAACTCCCGAGTTAATTAAAAGGGCTCCAGAGGAATGGGTAGCTAGAATTCAACGTTTGAATGAATTGAGGTCTAGTATCGTACATGCTATAGATGCCGCTTTTCAAAGACAGGCGCATTGTTATAACGTTAAACATCGAGATCGTAACTTTAGTGTGGGCGATTTAGTTTGGAAGAAGTATCGCGTTCTGTCAGCGGGAGACCGATACTTTTCATCTAAGTTAGCATACTCTTTTCGTGGCCCCTTTCGCGTTGCAGAACGGATCTCCAAATCTGTTTATGTTCTATGCGATCTGGAAGATAAAATAAAGGGAAAATTCTCCGTTCAAGATATGAAGCCCTACTATGCGCCGATGAATTAACAGAAGCACGCTCCAGAGTATCTTAACCCTAATGTTAAGATTACCTTTATCAGGTATCCCGTGATGGTCAAATAAGCTATTTATAAGACCATTAAATTACAGTTTTTGTTACTGCTAAAATATTAGACGCTCCAGCTTTTCCGTTACCGAGATTTGTCGTCAGTTGACTATAAACTTTCGCTCCCGTTACTCTAAGTTACAGTGGTATAATTGTTACAGTTATTACTTCATATTAAAATGTTGTCAGGTCCAGTCTTGAGGCTATTGTGATTTTCAGGTAGTAGTCCACACCATGTCTCCTCTGGAACGCGATCCATCCAACCACTTTGGAAAGGAACCCGCCCTTGAAACCTTGAAACCTGCCCCGGCCAGAAGAAGAAGGACCAGATGGAATTCCTGGGCTACCAGAAGAATAAGAGGTTCACTTCGATCAAGATCCTTTTTGGGATCCTATTAAACCCTATTTGCCATCCCTGGTATGATTAGAATCATATAAACCAGGCTTGCTAGAAGCTCTAGGTCAGATGAGTGCTCTATTTAGTCACAGTGAGGCTCAGCATTGTTCTCTAAGGCAGCAGATAAAATTTTACACTATCTACGCAGAGAATAAAACCGGTTATAATAATAAATATGTTTAGTGCGCTTATACATGCTATGTGACTGTTTCTTTATAAAGAGTAAAATTCTTGAGTTTTTGATTGGTCCAAGGACGACCCGTGCCCCCTTCTGGATCCGCCAATGGTTTTAGACGTTGTAAAATAATTTATATTTAACAGTTTATATTATAAATAAAATGCACCTAAAACAAGGCAGAAGACAATAATAATAAATTATGTGATATTTGTTAAGAAAATGTTGAAAAGTGATTTTTAAAAAATGTTTATTATTTATAAAATGTTAATATAAATTATCCAAATTAAAATTCTTTATTAAACGTTACTGAACATTTAATAAAACTATGATACTTCACTTGATTCAATACATTTTCTGTGTTTTCTCATTTCGTTTTATGTAAAAACCGCACAAGTCTAAAAGTTAATTTATTTTTTTTATACCTTTTATTAATTAAAATATAAATCAATCATAATAGAAAGTGAAATATTAAATTTTTAAACTTATAAGTTAGTAGAAAATATTGCAAAAGCAGAATTGTAAAAAATTCTCACAATTACAAGAAAATCAGTTTTCATTGATTCCTGAACAATCTCGGTTTATGAACTTGTGCAGTTTCTGCACAAACTGCCTCATTTGTATACTCTACCTTTTGATTAGTCCGTTTTCACCGAAGGACTCCGCTATATTACTCCTGTAAGAAGAAAAAGAATTTGATTTATTTTGCTATCTTGTTATGAATTTTGTTTATACTGTACTTACCAAGCCCCCATTCGGTGGATGTGTTTACACCGAACAAATACTGTTACATTGGAATAAAACATAAATATAAGTTATATATTGTGTGCTGATTTACGTGTTTTTCTGCCTCTCCCTCAGGTCAATATTTTTCTATTAACCACAATAGAGATTGTAAAACGAATTGTTACAAATTATTAGAACTAAATACACTGAGAAAAAAAGTTGACTAAATATAACAAATTTTTTACTACCGTAGCGTAGAGAAGTTGTTGACATAGCACCTGCAAACCACTTTTTCTACTGTAACCGATTAAACGCGTACTGTTAACCTTCAAGTTTACTGTGATCGCCGGTATCTTGTTTGTTTTGTTCCGAGTACGTAAACAAAAAAATATGCCACTGTGGGTCTTAAACTCATTTAGCCCGAAGGTCTTGGTATCTGTGATTTTCTTCTTGATTTCGATTCTGGAGTGTGAACACATGATTTTACAACAAAAATAAAAATAATCGCAGGAGGGTCAAAATTTTTAAAAAAAATTAATGTTGGTCTCGGATCTTTCGATTTTTATGAAACTTTGTAAAAATATAGTATTATATGACAGAAGTTTTGCCCAAAAATATTTTTTGAAAATTTTCATAATTGTGGTTTTTACAGGGTGTCAAAATTTTAAGTACCGTTTTTTTCAAAAACGAATATCTTTGTGGCATTTTATTCAATATTTTTTTTTTTCATTTTTTTGATCAAAAGCACCCCTACGATTTCTTTTTAATAACGATATTTCGTTTCCTTATTTTTTTCTGAGTTGATTAAAAAAAAAAGTTCTGGAGACTTTAAAAACAACCGAGAAATTGGACTTTTTGTGACGCGGCCTACGCTCTCAGAATTCAGGCAAGCTTAACGCCGGGACACGGACGCATGTTTTCAAGCATTTTCAAAGTTAATTATTTTTATTATTCGGCATGTAAATTGGTTTTCGTAATAACATTTTAATACGTATTTTTTATCACTCTTTTATAATCTGTCATCAAAATTGCAAAAAAATAAAATTCCTAAAAGCTATAACCACTTTTTTGGAAAAAAATGCAAATTTTTTAAATGTTTGATTCAAAAATGATTTTTTTTTCACATAACCATTGATCAGAAAATTTCTGCCCCTACAAATATCGTGTCGACAATATTCAAGCTTCAAAACGATGAACCATACATTCAAAAATATTAAGATGGCGGATCCAAAAATGGCGACGACAGTATTTTTGTTTCAAAAAATTGACACCCAGTTGATACTTCTTTTATTTCTCTCTTTATTTTTATGAAAATGAGTACCTGCATGTTTCTGGGGTCGCTGATTGTTAATCTAAAGTCGTATTTCATAAATTCAAAATGGCGGATCCAATATGGCGGTCGATATTTTGGGAATTGATCGGATTTTTTTGAAACATTCTACTCGGGGGTTTTTGGGGTCGCTGATTGTGAATCTGAAGTCGGATTTCAAAAATTTAAAATGGCGGATCCAGTATGGCGGTCCATATTTTTGGAATTGACCCCAAAAAACCACGGGTAGCATGTTTCAAATAAATCCGATTAATTTCAAAAATATCGACCGCAATACTGGATCCGCCATTTTGGATTTTTAAAATATGACTTTAGGTTTACAATCAGCGACCATAAAAACCCTTAAGTAGAATGTTTCAAATAAATCCGATCAATTCCAAAAATACCGAACGCAATATTGGATCCGCCATTTTGAATTTTTGAAATCCGACTTTAGATTAACAATCAGCGACCCAAGAAACATTCAGGTACTCATTTTCATACAAATAAAGAAAGAATTAAAAGAAGTATCAACTGGGTGTCAATTTTTTTGAAAAAAAAAATACTATCTTCGCCATTTTGGATCCGCCATCTTAATATTTTTAAATGTATGGTTATGTGGAAAAAAAATCATTTTTGAATCAAACATTTAAAAAATTTGCATTTTTTTCCAAAAAAGTGGTTATAGCTTTTTGAAAATTTATTTTTTTGCAATTTTGATGACAGATTATGAAAGAGTGATAAAAAATACGTATTAAAATGTTATTACGAAAACCAATTTCCATGCCTAATAATAAAAATAATTAACTTTGAGAATGCTTGAAAAAATGCGTCCGTGTCCCGGCGTTAAGCTTGCCTGATTTCAGAGAGCGTAGTCCGCGTCACAAAAAGTCCAATATTTCAGTTGTTTTTAAAGTCTCCAGAACTTTTTTTTTTAATCAACTTAGAAAAAAATAAGGAAACGAAATATCGTTATTAGAAAGAAATCGTAGGGGTGCTTTTGATCGAAAAAATGAAATCAAAAATTTTTTTGACTTTTTTCGGCGCAAATTTTGAAAAAATTTTTTGGTCTTATATTACGTTCAAAGTGTTGGAATATTATTTATAAACACCATAAATATGAACAATATTGAATAAAATGACACAAAGATATTTGTTTTTGAAAAAACGGTACTTAAAATTTTGACACCCTGTAAAAACCACAATTTTGAAATTTTCAAAAAATATTTTTGGGCAAAACTTCTGTCATATACTACTACATTTTCACCAAGTTTCATAAAAATCGAAAGACCCGAGACCAACATTGATATTTTTGAGAAATTTTGACCCAGGAGCCGTTTTTGAAAACATCGATTTTTATTTAAAAAAAAAAACGAAAATTCAAATTTGATTGCAAAATTTCCATTTTAGAAAAAACTCTTTGTATAAAAGTTACAGATATTAAAAAAAAGGAATATTTTTTATTGGAACCTTTTCCTCATATAACCAATAGTTTCCGAGATAATTAAAAAAATGACATTTTACACATATTTTTTAATCAAATTAGCTCAAAATGCGGGTACCTTCAATTTTTTTGTTGATTTTTAATGTATCATGTAAACGTATGATTTTCCAACAAAATGAAAATATTTTCCTAAACCTTTTTGAGAATTGTCGATTTAGAAGTTTATATATATGTTTATTTGTTTTAGAACTAAATATTCATACAAAGAGGTTGCGGTTAATACAATATACACAATACAGTAGCACAAAATATTTAAGTTTCATATTAATTTATCATCTAACATATTTTCTCTCAATAACTGCCTTAATAAATAAGTATACTCTTTTCATTCGATCATTATTGGGGTCATTAACAAGTCTAACCATGTATTTTTTAACGTTTCTGGATCGTCGTTGGAGCCTATATATTGTTCGCGTGAATCTCTGTACAATGTGCACTCCACAAGTAAGTGATAAAAATTTGCTGTTACATGTGAACCACAATCCCAACAAGGCTCTGTTGAATCTAGTTTTAATATTTTATCTTTAATTCCAAGTTTCATATTATAAAAGTTTGATAGCCGAATTTGTGCAAAAATTCTAGTCTACTCCAAAAAATTTCTAATCAAAAGATACTTTTGAACCCCACCAGACATTGCAAGACTAGGAAGAATTTGCAAGGATTGTGATTTTGACAATTCTTTGAGATCTTCTGTTTGTACATAAGTTTCATATTCATTAATTAGCCTTACTTTATTTTGGTTTTGATATTCTAGTGACATTCTTTCCCATCCATCTCCATTCTCTAAATTTTTAAAAAAACCATTAACTTGTTTACTTCAGTTATATCTGTCATTCAAATGAGGGAGGAAACCAGTGATTTCTAATCTCTTATAGCATATTTTAGGGTATCTATCCTCATCCATATTTAAAATCTTTTCTAACATATTTAATACCATTTTAAATACTCTAACTGCTAATTTTTTCCTTCCTGTTTCCAACCTTATAGCATACCCTGGAGTATTGAATGGAACCCTTAATAATCTTTTGTAAAAGTTAGTTTAAATTTTTTCTAATTTGTCAAGGTATCTCAAACCCCACACTTGTACACTGTAAAAAAATACATTAATAACAAGGCTGTTAAAGATTCTATCGATCGTTGACCATACATTTTCATTCATTCTGTATATTAATAATAACGATGCATTAACAGCTAAATTTGCCTTACTTAAAAAGTCTTGACTCGCTAAGAAAAAAGTAGATTTTCAGATAATGGTACACCCAAATACGTGTAATTTTTTACAACTTCTATTTTTTTTTGACCATACATAAATGTTTCGACTTTATTTTCCTTTCGCCCATTTTTTCGAAAAATTACAATCTTAGTTTTGTCCACATTTACCTCTAATTCGTTTATCTTACAATACTCAAATAAGGCTTTCAATATCTTTTTCATTCCTGCCAGGGAGTCAGACATAATAGCTAAATCGTCGGCATAAGCAATTATTAGTATTTCAATGAGGTGACCCACAGATACTCCCCTTATTCCCCAACTTTTCAGAAAATCCTCTACATCTGCTATAAAAAGCGCAAAAAGAAGAGGACTACAAATCTCTCCTTGCAAGACCCCCTTTGTTACTTTAGTTGTTTTAGAGATACCCTCTCCGCTTTTAACCGAGACATTCGCTTTTTTATATAAATTTATAAGAATCTTTGTTATTTTATCTCCGATACCCAAGCTATAGATTTTTTTTCCATAAAAGTCGGTGACTAATAGATGGAAAAGCACTTTTAAAGTCGACAAACAGGACATACAATTTCCCTCGTGTAGCACTAATTTTTAATTGTATTATAGAACTTAAAGTAAAAATATTATCCAGGCAGCTTCTGTTTTGCCTAAATCCCGATTGGAATTCTGGTATTAATTTTTCCTGTTCTGTCCAATTAATCAATCTTTGATTTATTATCTGTGTAAAAACATTTGTTAAACAATTTACTAATGCAATAGGGCGGTAATTACTTGGATCCTGTTTGTCTCCTTTTTTGTATATCATTTTCAAATAAATATTTGACCAAGAATCAGATACAATCTCTAATTCCATAATTCTATTAAAAAGAACGCTCACAAATTCGACCCAATTATTAGGTAAGTTTTTGATAAATTCATATGTTATTCCATCAGAGCCTGCTGCTTTGTTATTCTTACATTTTTTTAATAATAGAAGAATCTCTTTAGTGGTTATTTTCCTGAAAAACTGGTTTATACATAAATTTATTAATTATCTCCCAGAAGGTTGTAGAGTCTCTGGTTTGAGCCAATTGATTAAGGGTTTGAAGTTTAGAAGCGTTCCCTTTAACAGTCAACAAATTTTTATATTCTTTTTTTTAGTACAATTTTCCTCCACAAGACTTGTTTCAAATTTAAATTCTTTATATATTTTTAGTATTTCTTTTAACTGTTTTTTGGATTTGACGCATTCACTTTCAAACCAAGTTTTTGACGATCCAGACCTACCGCTAATAATCGAGGACATACCAATTTTCTCCCCGTTGAAAGATATAACTTTAATTATTTTATCAGACAATTCATTAATTGTAGCTTCGGTAGAAATGCTGTTAAATGAATAAAACATGCTCTCTTCATACTCCTTATCTAAATTTTTTTTCCACGTGAGTTTTTTTGTTATTGCTCTTTCGATTTTCACTAATTTATTAATTGTTATTATTACTGGGAAATGATCGGAGTTATATTGCAAACTTCTAAATTTTCTATAATTAACGATCCATTTAACGAACTCCAAACCAGATCTATTAGCGATGTCCCCACCCCACTAACAAATGTATAAGTACCATTAAAATCTGACCTCGTTCTACCATTTAAAACAATGCATCCATTATTCTCCATGCAATCTACTAAATTTTCGCCCCTCTTATTTAAAATTTTATCTAAACTTTGTCTTTTTTTAAAAATATTTACATTATTTGGAAGCATATTATTATTTAATTGATTCAGTTCTCCAATTCTAGAATTAAAATCACCTCCTATAATTACAGGTAAGTTATAATATTTAGAATTAATCGTATCAAATATTTCATTTTATTTATTAGTTAGCTGATTTATATCTGAATTAGGAGTACTGTAAACAACACCTAAGATAAAACATAACGTATTCTTTGACAATTTAACAATAATTATGTCTTTAGAGATATGAATAATATTATAAAGGTATTCACTTTTTTTGAAGAAGATAAGCAAACCACCACTTGGTCTACCCACAGTGAAGTTTCTCGTAGCAGGGCTGCTTATGATTTCACACCCAGAGACTACTGGATCAGATGGTGGGGATGTAAGCCATGTTTTCACGACGCACAGGATGTCGATGTTTCTCATTTTAACTTTTAAATCTCCAATGTTGTTCCAACCTTTGACATTCCAGAATAAGATTCGCGGATTCTTTTCTTCCGAGTTTAGCTATTTTGCATCAGCATCAGAAATCCTTTCTGGAGCATCCTTCCGAAGAAATGGTGTGATGGTTGAATTATTAGTTTTAGCACCCTTCTTTTGTTTTTTTTCTATGCTATTCTTGCTACCAGAAGATCTTTCCCTCTTGCGAGTTGTATTTAAAGCTTTAGAAATCAAAGAGTCATCAGTGTCTACATCTGGATCAGGATTCGTGAGATTTCTTTTTTGGGTTTTAAGAATTTCCTTAATTTCTTCCACCTCCAATGTAGTATCATTGACAATGATTTTCATTCCTTTGATGATACTTTCTTTTCCTTGTTGGGATAAATTATCCTTATATTTGTTCAGGATATTGTAATCTGCTTTCTTCTTTTCTCTCTCCTCTCTTGTTAAATCATTACCCAATCCAATCTTCATTTCCCCAAAGGATTTTGCATTTGAGAAAATTAATGACTTTCATTTATAATTCGTAAATGAAATCAGAATTGGTCTTGCACTCTCATATTTACCGAGCCTAATTATATTAGTTATACAATTCTCCGGTATATCAACTTTCGCCTGTGTAAATATTTTTGAAATAGAGGCATATAAATCTTTGTTTACCTCTTAATTGTCTGGCACCTTGAATAGTAATAGGTTCCTGGCTCTTTCCCTGTTTAATACAAAATTCAATTTTTGCTCACAAGCTTCAATCTTTTGTTGTAGTATTTTATTGGTTTCTAGAATATATTCATATTTGTCTTTATAGTTTTTGAACTCATTAGACAGACTCTCATTCGATTTTTTGAGATTGCACAGATCTGTATCCACTTTGTCAAGTTTTTTGCCTGACGCCTGCACTTCACTTTGCACGCTACGAAGCAATTCCATTATTTCACTGTTATCACCCATAATTTTTTTTAAATATGCACTTAGCACAGTATTATAATAAAATCAACTAAAAGAGCGATCTCGAAAAACCTCTTTATTAAAAAAAGGAATATTTTTTATTGGAACCTTTTCCTCATACACTAAAGCGTCGATTCAGTGGACTAAAATGTCCTGTGGTCCACTGAATCGACGAGGTTATTGGCGGAAGGTCACGTAAACAGTCAGGGCCGTATGAAACTTAAAAAGTATATTTCCCAAGTACTTATTTTTTATTTTCTTTAAATTCATACATATTTTGAACTATAATTGGAAAATAAAAGAATGGAAATTTAAAATAAATATTTAAGTATTAAACTATTGAAAAAATAGTAAGCACGACACGGTTTCGTTTGTAGTAGGGCACCACGAGCCCGCGAAAGTTAGAAGTTAGTACGCCTATGAATATGCGTGTTCGCCGAGCTCAGCGCCCCCTTCTCACCGATCACCACTTCATCAACAAACTAGTCCACTCGACCGACGTCCACTGAATCGACGCTTTAGTGTATAACCAATAGTTTCCGAGATAATTGAAAAAATGACATTTTACACATATTTTTTAATCAAATTAGCTCAAAATGCGGGTACCTTCAATTTTCTTGTTGATTTTTAATGTATCATGTAAACGTATGATTTTCCAACAAAATGAAAATATTTTCCTAAACCTTTTTGAGAATTGTCGATTTAGAATAGAGCTGTGCAGAAACTCGAATTTTGCATGGGATCGAAATTCGAACCGAACCGAGCCCATGTAAATTTTAATGGAGAAGATCGAATTTTACAATTTTGCACAGCTCTAATTTAGAAGTTTATTTCAACAAAAAAAATGTTTACGTGAAGCAAATTACATAGGAATACTTAAAACCATAAAAGAGATAATTACTTTTATTTGCATACCAAAAGTCAAGCATGTTTAGGGTAATTACATATTATATTTGTTGATAAACAAATTTTAAAAAATTATTTACTTCTAATATCATCTTTTTCTATAATGCACCGTAAAATCAAGTAAAGTCGGTCTTATAGGGAGAAATCGGCCAGCATTTCTTTAACACTTTAAAGATTGACTGTTACTTTTTCAAAGTGAAAATCTAAGTTTTATCATATTTGCAGTTAAAATAAATATTAAACAATATTTAAAATTTAATCTTAATGTTTTTAAAATGCTGGCCAGATTTTCTCTACAAGGCCGACTTTACCCCACTTTGCGTCAATAAAATTGTATTTTTTTTAAAATGTAGTCAAAAGAATAATAATTAAATCAATTACAAATTTTCTTAGAAACAACAATTTTTCGATTTCTTAAAAATCAATTGAATTTACTGGCAAAGAGACCAACACGACATAACACAATTAAAAAACATAATCGCTTCTTTCAGTTTAAAAGTCAAAACATTACCTATAATAACAATTGAATGCAAAACCAACTAGCTTCAGGGGTGAAAAGAATAAAAGAAAGATTGAATAAATCAATGAGTGAATGAATGAATGAATGAATGAATGAATGAATGAATGAATGAATGAATGAATGAATACTAGCAAAATATATGCATGCTACAGCGCGCGAGAGTGACGTTTTGTATTTCCCGAACAGCACCGGATGTTGCAGTAATATCCCTTGCTTCAACCTTGCCAATATTGCTGCAACATCAGGTGCTATTCGATTTACTAATTTAAATGTAAAAACTATGAACTTCTTTAGATAAGATAATTTGTTATTAGATTAAATAAAAATGTAACTGATTTTTTACTGTTACACAATTATTATTGTTTAAATGTTATTAAATCAGAAAAAGAGTTTTGTTCTTTAAACTTTATTTTTTTCGACAAATGCATTTCTGAAAAATTAATTATTATTAATATACATTCTGAATTTCTAATATATTATTAATTTAAAAAATTATAGAATAATAATAAAAAAAAATTTAAATAACAATAGCAATCCGATTTAGTTTAAATGTGAAAACTAAACTATCATTCATTTAAGGTTAATTAATTTGATAAGATTCAAAACAAATTAAACAAAAGTCTTAATACATATAAGGGAGCGTCGCCAGTTGTGAGACGGCTCCAGTTGTGAGACAGTCGATTTTTTTACACGAAATATAAAAAGGCTGATTGGTTTACATAAAAACATTTCTTTTTATACAAGCCAACTTTTGCGTCAACACCGAAGCGGATACACTAGAACTCCTATCGAGCGGACTCCTATCGAGCGGAAACAGTAGGCAATTCACGGGACGAGGGGAGAAGGAAGAAATTGAGCTCCATTCATTTAACACGTCAAGGTGACCTTCCATATCGAGCGGACACTCACCCATGCTGTCCGCTCGATAGGAGTTCTAGTGTATATGTATTGTTTGTGTTAGATGCCAATACTGTGTGTGAGAATCGACTAAAAGACTTTTTTTTCAATATGTGCAAAGTACTTTTTTTTAAGTTAATTAATTGGAAAAGCTAAATGTTATGCATTTTTATTTAGTATTTTCTTTATATTTTGTGATGCAATATTGCATTGTTCCAATCTACGGTTAGAAATATTATTGTTTTCCTTTTTCAAAATAGCGCCAATTTCCGGTTGTGAGACACAGCAAGTCACCAGTTGTGAGACGGTGGCGCCGCCCATCTAGGATAGCCTATACTTTTCGTTATGCAGCATAAAGTGCTCTGTTCAGTTTAGTTTGTTACGTACATTTGACAGCACAACAATTATTTAAAGTGTACGAACATGCGCACAAGTTATTTCATTTGCCTACATTGCGACAGCAATTTCGATGAAGAAAACTGATAGTCATATTTCAAAAAATAAATATTATTATTTAGTATATAATAATATGTATTATCAATATATTTAGTTGTTTATGCTAAACATAATGTTTCATGCTAAATTTTTTTCAATTTGAGCATTTTTTTGTAAGTGTCTCACAACTGACCACTTTTTTTTTTTTTTTTACTAAAAAGATGTGCTCGGAAAATTGATCATAAAATTTTTCGGGTTCATCTGAACACTATACACTATCTATGAATAACAGTTACGTATTTAAGTTACTTTTTGAACGGTGTATTTCATTTACGATTTCGTTTACCTATTTCCAATTTATAGGTCAAAAATAAAACCCGTCTCACAACTAGCGACTCTCCCCTATATATTTAAGGGACGTTTCACGTCAAACGCACTAAGAGACTTTTCGTTCCACTAAATGATAACATTCGGTCAAAGTTTGGTATAGAACCGTTCGAAAGTAGGGAAATCAAGGGAAAATCTAACTACTGGAATATATTTAAATCGAAATTTGGGGTTTTCTTACCGATATTTGAAATTATAACATTGAAAATTAATATAATGCGTGTGAAAAACTAAAACAAATTGTCTGACACAGGACTGTGACAACTTTTCACGCGGTGTGTGTTAAACGCAAGTCTATGGAACAAAGCGAGCCGAAAACATCCGAGTGTTTCCGAGTGGCAGTGCTTAAAGATCCTCAAGGGAGAGTTGAGACAAGTTTCCCCTTCTATTACCCATGCGGGTTTCCGGAAACGGAAGTGACGATATTGCAAATTGTATCATTGGTCGAAAAGAGCGGGCTAATTTTAAAAATGTTTGTTTTAAAAGCATTTCAAAATGGAACCGCCATTTTGTACCAATGACATTAACTTCTTATGAACATCCGTTTCCGGAAACCCGCGACCAATCAGAATCCAAGTCAACATGTCCCAACTCTCCCTTGAGGATCTCTAGCAGTGCTTAAGTGAGCTCGAGAACCTGGGACAAAAAATGCATGGGGGCCCCTTCGGAAGTGCATTAATTTTAATTCTACTAGTTACGTTATTGATAACAAACAGCTGACATGTCAGGATGTTATAAACTTGTAGATAAATATATTTTAAGTGGTCGAGTGGTTAGCACTTTCGACTTTCGTGCATGCGTTCGTGTTTCGGTATTCGAATCCCCTTGCGTCAAATATTATTTATCTTAAAATTATCTTAAAAATAAAAATTTTCCGGTAAGTGCGTAGAAGTAAGGAAACTATAAAATACTAATATAAGCGTCGATAAATTCGAAAACTGTTTGTTCAATATTTTTATAAATACATAAAAATATTTTGATATATTTCGTTTCTACTTCTGAAACGCACCATATGAATTTGTGAATTTTCCCCGGATTTCCTTACTTTCAAACGCTGTTATAATAAAATGTGATATTCATTCAAACATTTCTTCAAACGAAAAGTCTCTCAGTGCGGCTCAGAGCTCCTTCCAAAATTCTAATCAACGAAAATTAACTCATTACGGCTCAAAATAATCGTCAGCTTATACTCTTTCGAATAAAAAGTGGCGAATTAAAAAAATTCAAAATGGCGTCCTTAATGCACTACTTTTTGCAAATTTTTTTATTAACCCAGCTAGCAAATGTAATTATTAGCTTCAGAAAATAATTGTAACTTGTTGGAAAATGAGTCACTTTTACGTTTTTGGAGTCGCTGATTGTGAGTCTAATGTTAGATTTGAAAAGTTTTAAATATTCAAAATGGCGGATCCAATATGGCAACCAAAATTTTTAAAAAATTATCAGATTTGCTTGAAACTTGTTACTTGGGGGTTTTTAGGGTCGCTGATTACGAATCTGAAGGTAGATTTAAAAAAATTTCAAAATTCAAAATGGCGGATCCAATATGGCGACCAACATTTTTTAAAAAATTATCAGGTTTGCTTGAAACTTGTTACTCAGAGGTTTTTGGGGTCGCTGATTACGAATCTGATGTTAGATTAATAAAATTTCAAAATTCAAAATGGCGGATCCAATATAGCGCCTATAATTTTAAAAAATTATCAGATTTGCTTAAAACTTGTTACTTAAGGGTTTTTAGGGTCGCTGATTACGAATCTGAAGTTAGATTTAAAAAAATTTTAAAATTCAAAATGGCGCATAGTGGGCCAGAAAGGGGCAATTTCTGGCAAACATTCATACCTCTAAAAGTACAAGAAATTTTTTTATTTCAATTACGTTATTTACTGTTTTTTGGGTCACTGATTACGAATCTGATATCAGATTTTTAAAATTCATAATGGCGGATCCAATATGGCGGACGACTTTTTTAATAAAATTATTAAAACTGCGTAAAACTGGTTACTCAGGGGTTTTTGGGGTCACTGATTACGAATCTGACATCAGATTTTTAAAATTCAAAATGGCGGATCCAATATGGCGGAAAAAAATTCAAAAAATGAAGTTAAGGTCATGAAAATTACTATTCGGAAGTTTTGGGGTCGCTGATTACGGATCTGACATTAGATTTTTAAAATTTAGAATGGCGGATTCAATATGGCGAACAACTTTTTAAAAATCAAGCTAAGTTGCTTAGATTTATTTATTCGGGGGTTTTTGGGGTCGCTGAATATGAATCTGAAATCGGATTTTAGAAATTCAAAATGTCGGATCCAATATTGCGGACCACTTTTTAAAAATTAAGCAAATTTGCTAAAACTGTTTTTTAATTTGACAAAATTATAATAGTAGCTCGATTCTTTTTAAATTCACTACTTTTAGCATTACCCAGAAACGACTACGTGAACGTAGTAGTTTTTCATTACCATTGATCCCCAACATTGGATCCGCCATTTTGAATTTTTAAAATCCGGCTTCAAATTAATATTCAGCGACCCCAAAAACCCCCGAGTTACAAGTTTTAAACGAAATAGATTATTTTTAAAAAAAGTCGTCCGCCATATTGAATCAGCCATTTTGAATTTTTTCAAATCCGACTTCATATTCGCAAACAGCGGCCCCAAAAACCCCCGAGTAACAAGTTTCAAGCGAAATAGATTATTTTTAAAAAAAAGTCGTCCAGCATATTGGATCCGCCATTTTGAATTTTTCAAATCCGTCTTCAGATTCGTAATCAGCGACCCCAAAAAGCTCCTTGTACCAAGGGGGTTATAAATAATATAAATGATCCAAAAAAATTCAAGAATGGAAAAAAATAAAAAAAATCGTGTTTTTTATTATAAAACTGCCTGTAATTTGATTATTTATAAATATAATTATTTTTTTATTACAGAATCTGAAAGAGCGATTCTTGAGAAAACAAAAATGCCTATAGCCAACTTTATTTTAAAAGTTTTGAATACGAATAAATGATGTCAAACTTTATTAAAAAATTTTGTACATCCCGGCGTTAATGGGTTAAGCAAACGATGCTAAAAAGAATTTATATGTTTTCAATACTATGTAAATAGTAATACTATATATAATATATATTAATATATATTAATGCTACATAAAAAGTAGACTGAAGACAACGCAACGCAAAGTATATATGTTATAATTTGTCCTTTCACGCACCGCGCTGTGCATCAGTAGTAGACGGCTCGGCGTTCTAGAACGTGCGCTTCGCTATGTAACAAGTGCTGCGCGCACACGTTTTGCTTGATTTCTCACGTAAATAAAAAAAAGCGCAAAAAGGCGCAAATTTTTCTTGTAGAATATATTTCAGAGAATAGATCCACGTAAATTAAAACTCAATATCTGGTGGAGCTTAGGGGAGCCATAATTTGAAAATATGTGCAACATTAAAAATCACGTTCACTTTTGGAAAATATAATAGTAAAAAATATATTTACGACTATTTTAAAAATTATGAACTATTATTTTAGACTTACATAACATTGTTAATTGTAGTAAAAAATAAAACACTTTATATTATAGAGAAACAAAAATTTATTGAAAATAAAAAAAAAAATTTAACTTAACCTGCGCAAAATTTGCAAATACATCTCCTTGTCGACAACGTGTTTTTTAACTGAATGGTTTGAAACTTTAGTAAATACTAGTTTAATATGCCTTTATTAAGGACAACTAATTATGTTTTTGAAATTCCGAACAGTGTTTTTTGCCAAATTTTGGTCCTTCCTGGCCCACTGTGTAGCGGATCTAATATGGCGACCAAAATTTTAAAAAAATTACAAAAAAAATACAAATGCAGTAGTGTTCAAAGGGTTAACGACAAGCGCACTAGTAACAAGTTTCAAACAAATCTGATAATTTTTTTAAAATTTTGGTCGCAATATTGGATCCGCTATTTTGAATTTTGAAAATTTTTCAAATCTAACTTCAGATTCGTAATCAGCGACCCCAAAAACCCCCAAGTAACAAGTTTTAAGCAAATCTAATGATTTTTTTAAAATTATGAACGCCATATTGGATCTGCCATTTTGAATTTTGAAATTTTTTTACTCTAACATTAGACTCACAATCAGCGACCCCAAAAACGTAAAAGTGACCCATTTTCCAACAAGTTACAATTATTTTCTGAAGCTAATTAATACATTTGTTAGCTGGGTTAGTAAAAAAATTTGCAAAAAGTAGTGCATTAAGGACGCCATTTTGAATTTTTTAATTCAACACTTTTTATTCGAAAGAGTATAAGCTGACGAATATTTTGAGCCGTAATAAGTTGATTTTCGTTGATTAGAATTTTGGAAGGAGCTCTGAGCCGATTGACGTAAAACGTCCCTTAATTATTATTTTAGAGATGTTTAATAAGGAAGATAATGTTTGTTTAAAAAATTATGATTCTTTTGAAATGAATGGAATATTTTATAGGATCTTTAAAATCCCCATAAATCCAAGAAAATGATTTATCAAAAAGTAAACAATAAAAGTTTTTAGCAAAATGTATGCGCGCGAGATGAACTTAATGAATTGTTTATTTTAAAAAATACTAACCTTATATTTATTTATAAACAGGACAAGCCCTTTAATTAATTCTAAAGTTACAAATGGCAACTAAACTTAATATAGCAAACAATATATGCTAGGCTTACATTAATGTATTTGATTTCAGTAGAAATCGATGCAATATTAAAGTAAATCTCGTGAGACCGTTATTAAAAAAGTCAATGTCAGTTGACAGTTTATTAGTCTCATCTTTGACTAGTCTACTCATCAAAGTATAAATACCATAATTTGTTCTATGAGATTCAACATAAAAAAAAGAATAATATCTCATATCTCTTATTAGAACATACAATTTTATCATATATAAAAGAGGTGAACATCGAATTATACCATGAAATAATTTATAGAAAAAATCACATCAGCATAATAAACTCTGTACGTAATCGGTGGGATATTAATAATTGCCCGTAAATTATTATAATCATTAGTAATGATTATAATTTGAATAATTAATTAATAATTAATTAATATTTAAACTACTATATTAATTTGACTCCAAACTTTTCTAGCTGTGCAAACCATTCTTCAAAACTTTGATCAACACAAATTTTAATGTTTCCAAATTTAAAATATTTTTCAATTTTTATTGATTCAAAGTTAAATTTTTTTCAACTTCAATTAATCAAAATTTTAATATAACCAAAGTTTTAAGACATGTAGGGGAGAGTGGCCATCAATGTACCAGTTTTCTCAATGAACCATTTCAATTTTCTCAGAAACAATTTAATAAAAATTCTCCTAATTTTAAATATAAATGAAGTTTGCATAAACACACTACGTCCATAAATTTGAGACGTGTGGATTTATTCTTTACAGAGAAAACTGAAAAAAACTGTTTTTGATGTACTGAAGAAAAAATTTACCTAAAATACAAACACGTTCTTTAATTGAAATAAGGACATTTAAAAATAAATGTACTTACGATTTATTTTGTTTTGGGCCTTAACTACAATATTCTAATGAGATAAAGATTTTGAAATATTGGATTAAGTTATAAAAAACCATTTTTGTTGCAAATGTCATGTTGATTCAATGTACCGGGGAACAATGAACCACCTGGAATTTCAGTGTATTTTCGATTTCCAGAGTGGTATGCCTGATTATAAAACTAGGCATGCGTACAGCATGTTACAGCTATAGTTATCAGTACCTTTCTCAACATAGCAAAACTAAAATGCCATTTTAGCTAGTTAACTTAAATTTGAGGTATATTTATGTTATACATTATCAATTAAAAAGAGTTAAGTAATAATTTTTTATAGTATTTGATAGAAAATAAGTTTTTTTACAAAATGAAAATTGCAATATTATTATTGTTGAACATTTTTAGTGTTTTTATAGAGGTGGTTCATTGTGTACCCAGGTTGTTGAAAATGAAAATAGCTTGTTAGTTTAGAAAAATCCTAAATTTTATTATTTAATTAAAATAAATCGTGTATAATATGTGTGCATTACCTAGAGAAGTGTTGTAGTTTTATATTGATGCAAAAAAGTGCTTGAAATTGGTGAAAATCAATAAGTACTATGACCTTGAAAAAAACACGGTACATTGATGGCCACTCTCCCCTAATTCAATTTTACTTTGTTTGTCAAAAGGGAAACAAATTGTATTTTAATCTTTTACAATTATAAATTAAAACTTTTGAACAATGTTTTTAAAGCTTTAACGTCATGTGATGGAGCATGACGTTACTAGTATAGACAAAACTTGTACGTAACTTTTTTCTTAAAATATTCAATATTTTGTCACGAAACTTGGTAGATTTACTTCAAATATCATTAGCAAGGTATCTCTAACCCGAGTTTGTTTGAATTTTGGCTCAAAACTAACTTTTAAAAAATTGAGTGTTATTCAAATATTTTTAAAATTTAATTTTAGTCCAAAATTCAAACAAATTCGGGTCATAAAGACCTTTCTAATGATGTTTTAAGTATAATATTACCAGGTTTCGTTACAAAATATTCAGTATTTTAAAAGAAAAGTTACGGACAAATTATTCCTATATTCCAGTGACGTCAGTCAATAACATGCTCTTAATTAAAAATTAAATATTTTAATAATTTACTCTTGCAATAAAAGATAATAATTTTAAGATAAAAAAACAACATTTATTTAAAGAAATTTAATTCAGTACGTATTTTTTTTTTTAAATTATCACGGAAAAAAATAATTTCTTAAATATATATTCATGAACTTTGTACTTGAGTTTGGGGCAAGGAAGGAAATTTAGTACTAACTCAAACCTAAATATTTTAGGTAAATAATTAACTAGTTCCTAAAAAATTCTTAAAGATTAGATGGAAAATAAAATTTATATTTCGAATCATTTCGGTCTAATTTTAAACATACCATTTACCTGTAGATTGGTGATTTAAATGAAATATTTTAAAATCTGAAACTTTAACGCTACATAGTCTAAAATTTGTAGGAGACAGAGGTTTAAAGTAGAAGCAAATTCAATACAATTTAGCTTCTACTTTGGTGCTATTATGGGAAGAAATTTCCTATTTTACCAATAATAGCGTTAAAGTAGAAGCTAATATGCAACCACATTAACGCCTCTTTTGACGCTCAAGATTCTATATGTAGGATTAGGAGCATTAAAGTAGAAGTAAATATATCTGAATGAAAAGCTTCTACTTAGCGTCTAGTAGAGACGACAGCAAGAACCCCCAAACGCTATTGCGCATGCCCTAGCCTTGCGCCTGATTGGTCAAAGAAGACGCGTTTATTTCAAATATCTAATTTTTTTTAATTTATGATTTATTTCATTCAAATTATATAACACAATTATTCATTTCTTTTTTAACATTAAAAAAGAAATGAATAATTGTGTTATATAATTTAAATGAAATAAATAGTAAATTTAAAAAAAATACGCATATTTGAAATAAGCGCGCCTTATTTGACCAATCAGGCGCAAGGCTAGGGCATGCGCAATTTAGCGTTTGGGGATTCTCGCTGGCATCTCTGAAGCACGATCCTTTTTCTTTATTACTGCAAAAACCAGTTTATTTTAAAATATATTAATTAACTTTTTTTCTTAACGGGAAATCACAGGAACAATTCAAGAAAAAGTTAGTGCAACTCCAGTTTTTCTTATATTTTAAATAAAAAAGTACATAAATTTTAAAAGTATATTTGATGAAAAGGTAAACATTTTTATTTTAAATATTTTATTCAATTCTAAGTTGCATTATTTAAATAAAAATAGAATTTCCTGATTATTGGAAATGATTTGGATAAAATAATCTAACATTTGACAATCGTTGTCTTACAGGAAATTGTAATTTTTATTCAAATGCAACGTTAAATTGGTCAAAAGGTTAAAAATGAGATTGTTTATCTTTTCTCCAAACGACTTTTAAAATTTAAATTGTTGTTTTTATTTAAAATATATAAAAATATTTCATAATAACTCTTTTTCAAATTGTTTTTCTGATTCCTCTTTAAAATGTTAATTTTTTTTTAAACTCAAAAATTGAGCTGTTAAATAGATTCTGTTAGTTTTGAAAAAATATCATAAAAACAGTAAAATTTACAATTCTATTTTTCAAATAATGGCAAAAACCTAATAAATGAGTTCTCTAAATTTCAATTAGTTAAAAACAACTTATTCAATAGCAAGAGATAAGACTCTGATTCAAATAGTAATATTTCAACTGATCATTAAATAAAAAAAACTAATTGCCAGTTTTAATTTTAAATTAATTCAATTTGTCATTTTTAATTGATAATCAGTATTTTTTTTACTAATTATAAACTATTTTTCAGTGATTGTCAAATCAAAAATTCAGTTTAGACTTTACTTATAATCAGTTATTTTTAACTTATTTAAATTAAAAGAGTATTTTGCATCAAAATTAATATTATATATACTTATTCAGAAGTCATTCAAATTTATATGATTTTGCGAAGTTTTATTTAAAAGTGAATACAAATCTTTTTTTTTAGGGATAATTGGTTGCAGAATTTAAAAAATGATTAACATGTTAAAAGAAAATATTGTAATAAATATACGTTAGAATTCAAGCGTTTTCTTGCAGTGATAAAAGAAGGATCGCGCCCAGAATTTCCAACGGTATTGTATCTTCGTATCTTGTGGAAAAACAAAGCAAGACTTTTCATTCATTTTTGATAGTAAAATTACTACTTTAATTTTTAATGAAGTATTCAGAAAAAAAGAGATAATCTATTTTCGTATATTTTCTATTATTTATTTATAGAATTTATTCATTTTGAACAAGAAAAATATAAATTTCATAAGAAAAATGAACATAAAAATAAAAATTAGAATAAAGAACTTTTTTAAAAATAAAGTTACAATTGAGTCAAAGTTTAACTTTAGAGCAAATATAGAAAAATATATATATATTTAAATGAGAACTGAGTTAACAAACGTTTGTAAAATCATAATTGAATTAAAGTTGAGTAGTTTGATCCTCTCCATCTGTCTCTTGAGCTGTATTTGGTTCGATCTCTTCTGCTGTTTCTGCTTCTGTTAACACAAAATATTTTTATAAAAATTCTTGCATAAAATAAATCATATTTATTTAGCATAATTTGCTTCTCAAAATAAATACAATTTACATAAATTTATATAAATAAAATCAGATTTTTGTCAGTACAATGCCTAGGAACTTAAAAATATTAACGTCACTTAAATAACAGGGTTGTTATTGATTTTAATCATTCGGTCATTTGCATTAAATCATTATTTAAATAAAAAAAACTTTATAATTCTCCAGATGTAAAGCTGAATGTAAAGTATCGCAAACTATAAACAAATCTCAAAAATTTGAAGATAAATCCTGAAAATTCTAATTTTAATATTTTAATCTTTATTAAATTTAAAAAATTGTGCTAATATTAATACAGATAATCACAATACCTTCGAGTTACAAGTTTTTTGAAAAGCTTGAATTTTTGTCTTATAATTTTTTTATAAGATTATTACAAAATTATTTTATTAATTATTTTTACAAAATTTTAAGATTTTTTCTCTTTTTACTTTTAATATTTTCTTTTGTATTTGTCTTTTTATTTTAAGTTTTTCTTTAATTTTCTTCTTTTATAATTATTTAATATTATTTTACACAATTTTGATATTATATATTTCACTAAATTTTTTATTTCGTTGATTTTCATAATTATTTCCTTTTTTTTTAAATAGATACTCTCATTTTTTGTAAATTTATTCTATTCGTTTTCACATCTTTTCTTTCTTTTACAATATTTTTGCAAACTTACTTATTCTTTAATACAATTTTAAGATATTCTTTCTTTTTCTAAATTTATTATTAAAGTTCTTTAAAGTGTAATATTATAAAAATGTTGTTGGTTTAATTTGCCTAAATTTTTTTATTTTTAAAGGATTTTTAAATTTCTTAAATTTCTTAATTCTATTTTATTAATTTCTGTTCATCCGCCACCCATCCATCTTTTCTACGCTTAATTTTATTATTTGGTATTTAAGACTTCCCCAGCTTAAATTATAGTCTTAAATTAACAATTTAAATGTACGTTACTTAAAAGAAGATAATTATTTAAAATAGATTAACAGGCAGATTTGAAAAATTATAAAATTAATTCTTACCAAGCAATCCCATAAATAATTTATAACACAGCCCCACAAAAAAAAAAGTGTCATGTACTTTTGACCGGAATACCTTAGCCCTATGTATTTTGACGCGCTGAACACGAATCCAAAGTCCATTTTGCTCCATCACGTCAGGATTTTTTTCTAACCTCAAAAAACATGTCGGATTTTGAGAGGTAGGCGATTTTTTAAAAAAATTTATGGATTTACTTCAAACTTGGTATCTGGGGGTTTTTTGGGTCGCTGATTATGAATCTGAAGTTAGATTTTCAAAATTCAAAATGGCGGATCCAATATGGCGGACGAATGTTGAAAAAATTTGAAGATTTACTTCAAACTTGGTATCTGGGGGTTTTTTGGGTCGCTGATTACGAATCCGAAGTTAAATTTTCTAAATTTAAAATGGCGGATCCAATATGGCGGCCGAATTAAAAAACATATTAAGATTTACTTGGCGGCAAGAATATGGCTGATGAATTTTTTTAAAATATTAAAATTTACATTAAATTTGGTATCTAGTGGTTTGTGGGGTGACTGATTGCAAATCTGAAAACAGATTGTCAAAATTCAATATGTCAGTTCTGAAGTATATAATTTTCCTTTATTCCTTTTTATGGTAGCGCACTCTTTTGTTTTCGAAAGATCTGTGTAGCGGTTTTCTCTTGAAGTTCACACTACCTGGTACAACATCCCTTTTCAGCATCCAGCAAAAGTCGGCCATCATATTTACGCCCCACCTTCCTTGATAACGACGTTCCATTTCTTTAAGGTCTTGATGAAATCGCTCTCCCTGTTCCTCACTGTCGTCTCCTAAATTTTCGGGGAAGTACTTTAGATGTGATTCTAAGAAATGTAGCTTCAAGCTAAAAAGCATCCTTGCTTTCCGAAGTTTGTTATCATATTATTTGCCATTTCTTCCTAATTCTCGCTTTTGTTATTCCCCAGAAAATTTTCAACAATTAGTTTAAAACTAATCCATGCATTTTTCTCAGTTTTACTCATGTTTCTGACAAATTTCTCATCTTTTAATAATTTTCGAATTTGTGGGCCATCAAAAACTCCCTCATTTAGTTTGGCATCAGAGACCTCAGGGAATTTTTGTTTTAGGTATTTAAAACATTTTCCATTTTTATCTAAACTCTTAACAAACTGTTTTGCTGCTCCTAGTTTAATGTGCAATGGTGGAAGCAATACCTTTGAGGGATGAATCAATGGCTTCTTAATGATATTTTTCGATCCTGGTTTAAAAGATTTTCTTTTTGGCCATTCCTTTTTTTTGTAATGATTCTTTCTATCTCTACTATCCCACAGACACAAAAAACAGGGCGTTTTTGTGAAACCTGCTTGTTGTCCAAGCATAATACTTAAGATCTTAAAATCCTCACAAATTTGCCAGTTATGTTCTTGATATTTTATTTTATCTAAAACTAGTTTTACAGATTCATAGCTTTCTTTAAGTTCTGTAGAATGAGCCATAGGAATCGAACCATAAATATTAGTATTATGAAGTAATACTGCTTTTAAACTTCTTTTAGTAGAGTCTATGAATAACCTCCAATCTTCATCTTTGTATACGCCAGGTTTTAATTGATCCATTAACCCATTAATGTCAGAACAATATACCAATGACTGCTTTTTGTCTTCTGTAAAATATTTTCTGAACTCCTTTTCCCTATCGCGATAAAAGAAAGATGTAGTTCCTTTTGATAGCATTTTTTTCTTCTTAAGAACTGATGCAAGATATTCTGCAACATCTTTTGGTAGTTTTAAATCTCTGATGAGATTGCTGAGTTCTTCTTGTGTGAACTTTTCAGATATTTCTTCTTCCGGTTCACCAGTTGGAATGTAATAGTCATCTTTGTCATCAATACTCACGTCGTCATCTATATCACTAAATACATCTTCTACTTTTAAACAGTCGATTTCAAAATTTTTTGAAGAAGAAGGTGTATCACAAAAAATTTCTGGTTTTGTTACAGTTGTCACATCAGCGTACAATATTTTTCCTTTATTCTTGTTATTATAACCTTCTACATTGGTCATGCAAAAGTAACAATCTTCTTGTTTCAATGGTTTTTTCCACAGCATTGGTTTTTTAAATTTAAAGTACTTATCCTCCTTAGTATTATTCCAACGAGTTAACATGATGTGACAGGATAAGCAAATTTTGTGTGGAACCCAATTTTCATTTTGATCGGCTATCTCTAAATCAAAGCAATCTTTGTAAATTTGTCTAATATTGTCATTGATTGGTTTACAATTCTTTGGAACATCGAACTGTCCACATATATAACAAAATGCATCTGCATTGCTATTGCATATGTGTTTTGATCTTAATGCTTTAAAATTAATTTTTGAAGCATTTGAAGTTTTTGTGTTGTTTTGATTTTGAAAAGCCATGATTTATTGAATAACCCGCACGTTAGGGATCCTGGTCCGATCGCAGGCGAGTCCACGGTCCTAGGGGTGATAACTTTCATACCTCCCCAGGCCTAAGTATGAGAGCTTTCCGACTTTGACGAGGACAATGTCAACTCGTCGTCGGACACACTACGGTATCATCCTCACACCCTAACGCCCACCTGCAAGGCAGCGCGCCTACGCTGGCTTCGTTACTTCGATAAACAGGAAGCGAATTATTCTACACATCCCCTTTCGGGTCAGTTGTCATCGCCTACTACATTTATCGAAGCAGCAGGATTTAAATTGTGCCAAAGCTCAATAAGAACGTTAGACATAGAATGACAATGATATGTCCATCAGGAATAAGATGCAGAATGGAACAATGTACTTTCTTATTTGGCTTCTGCACCAAACATATCCAATCTGTTACCAAGGAATATTTTATGATAAAATTGTAATAGAAGTCATATTTGAAAATGTGAGAAACTCGCTTCGAAATCACACTCAGCAACTTAAAAACCTGAAGATAGCAAATTTCATAAAAATTTCGAAAATATGACGTCAGATTCGCAATCAGCGACCCAAAAAAACCCCAGATACCAAGTTTGAAGTAAATCTTCAAATTTTTTCAAAATTCGTCCGCCATATTGGATCCGCCATTTTGAATTTTGAAAATCTAACTTCGGATTCGTAATCAGCGACCCAAAAAACCCCCAGATACCAAGTTTGAAGTAAATCCATAAATTTTTTTAAAAAAGCGCCTACCTCTCAAAATTCGACATGTTTTTTGAGGTTAGAAAAAAATCCTGACGTGATGGAGCAAAATGGACTTCGGATTCGTGTTCAGCGCGTCAAAATACATAGGGCTAGGGTATTCCGGTCAAAAGTACATGACACTTTTTTTTTTTTTGTGGGGCTGTGTAATCGATGGGGGGCGATCGGTTCTTTTTCCAGTCGAAGAATGGTTTGCTATGGTTGAGCAATATACTTCAAGAATTACCTTATGAACCATGATTTTCCAATCGTTTCTTTGATTAGAGAGCATCTCAAGAAAAACTTTTCTCGTCTTGGATAAATAAAAGCCACAATTTGGTGCTAATTCCTCCTTCAAAAAGAGAGATAAATTAATTACCAGTCTTTAAAAAATTAAAATAAAAAAAATGACAATATGAAATATGTAGTCACCATATGTTCTGCTGGTTTAAATAATAATCAGGAATCTGTAAAAATTGCTTATTTTAGATTTTTCATTATTTTGAAATTTTATATTATTTAATGACAAGTTAACTTTTAAAATTATCAGATAGTATGTGAAGTAATAAAATTACTTTAGACCAAGAATGGACGTTTAATTTTTTATCTATTCTTTCTGAACCAAAACAACATGACTTCAATATTATATATTAAGTTATAAAATTCAGAAATTATACTTACTGGAAGTAAAGCCTTAGATGAGGCTTCCATTCTCTGTTGATTTTCGTATGATCTTTTCATTGATAGAAGTATCTGCTTTTGAATGAATATATCTCGTTGCGTAACTATTTGAAATTGTAAAGATAACATATATTATATACATTATGTTTAATTGATATGTAAGTAAGATGATAACAAAATATGATTATGATTAATTGTTTTCTGGAATTGATGTTATATATAAATAAGATGTATTTTACTTTTTTGACGAATTAACTTAAAAACAAATTACTAACTGTTTCATATTGCGATTCCTGATAATAATCCGATACCCTGTTGCGAGGAAGACGTATACGTAGTAGTATTTTCATTAAATGAATGATGACTTTGACTGCTATCATCAACAATTACTTCTTTAGATATTGTTGCATGATAATCGGGAGGAACAAATTGCGATGTTGAAGAAAATTATCGTAAAGCAGTCGCACCCTCAGCGATTTGTTCATGACCGTCAGGCGGAAATTGCGATGACGAAGAACTTGATCGTGAATCAGTTGCTCCTTTGCGATTTTCTTTATGACCGTTGGAAGAAAGAAATTGTGATGCGTAAAATAATCCTGAATCATTTACTCCTTTAGAGGTTATTCCAGGTTTATCAGGAGGAACCAATTGCGATGAAGGTAAAAATCCTGAATGCATAGCTTCTTTAGAAATTCTTTCAGGATTATCAGAAGGATGAAATTTTGATGAAGGAGATCCTAAATTAGCTATGCCATTAGAGATCGTTCCATCATTATAAAAAGTATTGGTCAAAGGCAATCGTGAAGCGAAAGTTAATCCTAAGGTTGGAAGAAATCGTGGTGTCGAATGAAAAGTGCCTTGGTTTGATAACGCTTCAGCTCCTGCATCATTTGTAACCCATTTACATTGCTTATTAATTGATGAATTGGATTCAAATGTAACCCATTTACATTGCTTATTAATTGATGAATTGGATTCGAATGTTCGAAAGATTTAGTCACAGCATAAGCAGGGTTTCCAGCCCAAGGTTCGTTTGTTTGTGGAAAATTCGGACAATTTGATGTGGATGGACGAACAGGAACAGTGTAAGATGTTGCTGGTAGATTTTGTGGTTTGACGAGTGATTTATCCATAATGTGAGGAATAGTTTTGACGTCTTCCTCTACACTTTTCTTGTTCATTTTGGAAGCATTTTTTACCGTTTTTTCGTGGTCTTTTTGTACAGACTGATCTGTCAAGAGCTCCTTTGAAAAGAGTTTCATTGATTTGTCACATATTTGTCCATTATTGTCCACTAGAATATTTTCTAAATCACTTTCATTATCTGAAAACATTAAATAGTAAACATAAATTCTCTGAAAAATAAGTTTTAAAAAACAGGGATCACCGTTAGTCTTATTTTTCTTGTTTATATCTTTAAATCCAAAAAACTCATCTGATATACTTAAAATTTTTATTTTTTCCTATTCTTTTAAATAAAAAATTTATATAATATTAGTAGTCCAACGTATTATCAACCATTTAAATAAACTGCTAACGCCAGTTAATATAAATTTTAATTGTCTAAAATTTTCAAATTTCAGTTAGTCGAAAATTACTTAAAAATTTGGTAAACTAAACCTTGCATTTTTAAATTTTTTAAAATTAATAAAAAAAGTTATGCAAAAAATTTGCGATATAGGCGAAGTAAATAAAAATATCATGGTTGCTACACAAGTTTGGAATAAAAATTCCATGATTTTTCCAGGTTTTCCAGAACAAATTTTAGGAAAATTCCAGAACAATTTTCAAACAAAATACATTGTTTCCGTATAAACCTGAAAATTCTTTAATAATCGCAAATTAATGATTAATTTTAGTAAATTCAATTAACTAATTGAATGATGACATAAATAAATGAAAGCTGGTGTAAAAATAAAAAAATTATAGAGAATAATTGAAAAATTAAACAAAATATTAAAAATTAAAGGAAAATAATTTAAAGTTAAATAAATTAATTAAAGTTTGAAGAAAATAATTGAAATTTGAAGAGAATAATTCGAAAATATTAAAGAAACTTAAATATTTATTTATTTCATAATAAATAATAATAATAATAACAATAATATACTAATAATAATAATAAAAATATAAAGAAATTAATTTAATTTCGAAGAAAAAAATTGAAAAGTTTTAAAAATAATTGAAATTACAAGATAATAATTGAAGAACGAAAAATCAAAATTTGAAAAAATTATTTGAGACTGGTGTAAAAAAATAAAATTTTGAATACAATAATTGAGATATTGACGAAATAATTAAAATGTGAAGAAACTAATTGAATAATGACACAAGTAATTGAAAGCTGGAGTAAAAATTAAAGATGTAACTTTGTAGAAAATAATTAAAAAAGGTAGAAAAAATGATGAAATTCATGACAATAATAAAACGAATGACGAAAGTGATTGAAATTTGAAGATAATAATTTGAAACTGGTATAAAATATTTAAAAATTCATGACAAGAAAAAAAATTGAATAAAATAATTGAAATTTGTAGAAAGCAAATTTAAAATGGCAAAGATAATAGATATTTACTACTACTACTTGATTATGTCTGGAAATTTTAGAAAAAGTACTAAAGTGAATGAAATTCCAGGTTGGATTTGTAAATTCCCTGACATTTCCAGGTTATCCAGACCCTTTTCTAAATTCCCTGACATTTCCAGGTTCTGTAGCAACCATGAATATGAACTGGATAAGGGATAACAAAATTTAAAAAAACGGAGTGTCTATTCGGCCCTTATTTGGCCAGTTTATTTATTTCAACATTGAAGTAACCCCTAGGTATTTCGATAGGTCAGAATAGCCGTTCTTATAGAACTTCTTATCTTCTTCCTATTCTAATAAAATAGTTAAAATCGATTAGAAACTTTGTAAAAGAAATTAAAAACTCGACGTTAAAGAACGTAGATACATAGTACCACGAAAATACGAGCCTGATGGCGCATTTTCGTTTTCAAACTCCTGGACCTGCTCAACGAATAATATTACAAAGGATTTTAAAGCTACTGATACTGAATATTAATTAAAAATAATAAAATAGTTCACTTACTGCTTATTGCTAAGATTTTAGCCTTCAGTTCAACCGTCTTTTTTTGTTTAATGTCATTTTATTTCAGTGTAGCCACAGAGTTGATTTTTCGATAATTTTTGGGGATTAATGATAGTTGAAATATATCTTTTGTTTGGTCTTCAACCCACCATATAAGGGCATGATCTTTACTTTTTTTAGACATTTTATACTGATTATTTTAAAGTTTAGAAAGCCAAAACTATTTTATGAAGATAATTATCACTAAAACACTAACACTGTAAACGCAAAACGTGAAGTACATGCCTCGTCGAGAAAATCATGTTAGTCGCCATATTGAAAATCATAAAGTAGTCTAGTCGTTGAGCACCCATTTGAAACACATTATTTAAAAATTGTATTTAATTATAAGGTTTCATACATGTCAAATATTTAAGAAGCAATAATTATATTTCTTTTTAAGAGAAAAGCACATTTAAAAAGAATACATACTTACAAATTTCTTTAAACACAATGTAATGAAGTTGCTCAAAAATCACAGCAGTATTACCAACAGCTTACTCCATTCCCGTACAGTCTTGCCAGGTACCCTACCCAACGCATCTGCGCATGTCTCTAGAAAGTCGTATTTGGTCAAAATAAGCTATTTCAAACATCCCGCTCATTTTGACTAATGATACGACTTTCAAAAGACATGCGCAAATGCGTGCGTGAGGCCGTGAGGTATCAATCTATTAATCCCGTATTTGTTGTCATGTCATTTTTTGTGATCACCGGTTGCGTAAAAAATTTCATGAATAAAGTGCTTTTTTAGTTAAGACGATAACAAATACGATATTTTATTAACATGTCTTATAAACGTTTAGATGATCTTGGAAATAAACAATTCATTACTCGAATAAGTGCAACTTTAGATCCCAATTTAGAGCATCAAGCACCAGCAAACAATGAGCAAAATATTGTTGCTAACAATGAAAGGTAATAAAACGTTAATTTAACTGCCAATTTTAATTCATAATTTTCCACTTTAATTCATTATTTTCCAATTCTATGAATTTACTTCCGAAATTTTCTATTAAACTTTTCTTTTAGAAATAAAACCTCAAATTTTATATCCTTTATATTTTAAAGAAATATTAAATCAGAATATAAGTATTAATCAGTGGCGGATCAAGACAAGGTTTTTGGAGGGGGTATTGCATGAGAGAGATATAGTGCTATCTCTCTCACTCTCATTGTTAAATATGAGGCTTTTGGGGGGGGCCAAGCACCCGTGCCCCCCCCCCTGGATCCGCCAATGGTATTAATTCTTGTTTCTTTCTATATTTTAGTAATCTCAATTTCAATCTATTTTGAATTTTATATAGTATGCTAATGATTAACGTTTCTTAATACAATTTTTTTCTTTATCATGTATTATCCACTCTAAAAACGTTAGCTGTATCCATCAAAAGTTAAAGAGTTATTAATTTTATAATTTTAATTTATTATATGTATATATAATTAATATAACATTCATTTCTATACATATACATAAATTATTTCAAAAAATTTTTTGCATTTTTTGTTAATAGATATGGATTTTATTGTATTTTTTGCCACCTTGTATCCTTTGATAATTATCTAAAAATAAGTAATAATAATAACTGTTTTTTTTAAAATAAATAATATTTTATTAGATATATAATATAAATTTTTTAACATTAAATAAAATTAAAATTAATATCATTTATATAAATAATTATTTTATTACTCTGTCATTTAATATTAAAATTTACATATTAAGGGCATGTGATGGAGAATGACGTCACTGGTATAGGCAAAATTTGTCCGTAAGCTTTCTCTTAAAATAATAAATATTTTTACACCAAAGTTTGTGGAATTTCTTAAAATGCCATTAAGAAGGTCTCTCAAAACCAATTTTGTTTAAAATTTGCCTTAAAGTTAATTTTTTAAAAACTTATTTGATTTTCGTAAAATAAAAACAATTATGTTAAGGCAAAATTAAAACAAAATTGGGTCAGAGAGACCTTTCCAATGATATTTTGTGTAATTTTACAAAGTTTGGTGTCAAAATATTTATTATATTAAGAGAAAGCATACGGACAAATTTTGCCTATACCAATGACGTCATTCTCCATCACATGCAATTAATAAATAAAATAAAATATTTTTCATTGATTTATTATTTGTTTGCTATATTAATTTTTTTTCTCTTATTTTATATTTTCATTATTTAAACATCATAATTAATTTTTTTCTTTAATTGTAAAAATTATGAGATTCAGAATGGTTATGGGCAATTGCCCCCTTCTTAAAGCCTTATAATCATTTAAGAGATAAAATGATAACACTATAATATCGTATCTTTTTCTCCATCATGTAATGCCTCCAAGAACCTTGACTGTATTCTTCGAAGGTAGAGAATTATTAATTTAAAAATGTTTATTTATTTTCTGTATATATATTTATTATAATATTCATATTTATATACATAAATAATGTTAACAAATTTTAATTATTTTTTGCTGCTTTCAGCATTGCATTAAACATTGCAGTAAACATTGGTTCTAAATTTTTTTGTACTTTTTGTACTCATACAATCAAGTCGAATAACTTTTGCCCACTTTTAAGCTATTAAAGGTTTTAAAAAACGTTTTTTATTTAGTTTATTATTTATGTTACGAAGCTTAAAAATGTCTCAATTTAATATTAGTTCTTGATCATTAATATTATAAAAAACAAAATCTAAAAAAATATACTGTTAATGTTTATAATTAATATTTTGATAAAAGTAATGTTTTTTTCTTTATTTTTTAAATAATATTGTTTTCTAAGAGATTATTATGCTTAAATTATACTTATATCATTTGATAGCTAATTTTATCAAATTTTAAATTCATTTTTTTCAATTTTATATAATATTTTTATTCAAAATTAAAAAATTAGTAGTTATTTTTAAATTTTTGATAACTCAAGAACGATTATCTTATTAAAAAAAATTTTAAATTATAAATAGTTCATTTTTCTATGTAGAAAATAGCGGCAAAATATATTTTATTTTATTTTTTATTTTTTAAATATTATAATATTAAGTAAAAAAAATTAGTTGTTATAAGTGTTTGCTTAAAAAATACGTAACGCTTTTATAAAGCTATTATGATCTCTCCGTCCCTCTACGTAACGCACCGTAATTAATTGCATACCTTTTGCGTACTTCTATAATTTGTTATTTAACTTTCTTATTGTTGCTAATCATTACTCATTATTTATTGTACAGCTATCGCCAGCTATGCTTTAACATTTTAACACCTAGGTCATATGGAAATATGTTAAAGCATATCTGGCGATCAGTGTACAATAAATAAATAAGCAACGGCTAACATTGGAGGGTTAAAAATATATACAATTAATTAATTTCAATAATAATTTTTCTAAAGTTAGTGTTATTTCTTATAATAATTTTCAAAAAATAATGATAAAATAAAAATAAACGTTTCTTAAACAAAACTAAACAATTATAACCAAAATCACTAACAAGATTTTAAAATAAAAATCAAAACTCATGCGTAGAAGGATCCCTGTATAGCTAAATATGCGCAGTAAAAAAAACTTCAAAAAAAAGTTTGTTAAGAAAATTTTTCATGCATGTAAAGCTCAATAAACATGTAAACAGAAATTTCAGACACATTGGGTACGATATGCATTTTTTAAAAGTAAATCGTGTCTAAATTATTTTACATATAACAAGAGATGAATATTTGATTTTTGTTGGACTTAAGAAAAAAAGAAAAAAAAACGGAAAATTAGAAAGAATTGTAGCAATTAATAAGCACCTTTAAAACGAAAGCCAACATCATTTTTATGTATTAATGCACGATTTTGCATATGCAACTGCGTATAAAAATGCTTCACTACATAAAGGACTCACTATTTTTTAATATACCAATAGGAAAAAGTAGGTTAACTTAATAAAATGGACAAACTAACGAAAAAATGAACGGACAACTGGTTACATTTTAATATAGTAAAGGAAAGGACTACCATGTACTATGATACAACTTTTTCGAGAAATTAAAAACTCTTTATTCTATGTAAATAATTGAATTTTCTCAAATAATTTTTTACAGAATAATAAACATAACAATGTCCAGACAGTATGTTGATTAATTTCCCCCCCCCCCTCCCTCTTTATAATAAAAAAACGTTGCGTAAAGTAATAAAAATTTAAAACTTTTGCAAACAATTTTATTAGATTACATAGGTGTTATACGAAAAAAAAACCATTAATATTTAACAAATTTTATTTATTTATTAAGATGAATAATATAAATTTTCAGATATTTAAACAAATTTGACAAAATATATGGGGTTGAGAAGCGATAAAGAATTTCTGAAAATTCGAAAGAATTGTAGCAATTACTAAGCACCTTTAAATCCAACAGTATTCTCCTAGTAAAATACAGCGCATGTGTAGCATTCATGATTTACTACTGCGCATCTGTAGCACTCAATTTTCACTACTGCGCATGTGAAATTGACCTAGTTAACTACTGCGCACGTGCAGAAGTAACGTATGACTACTGCGCACATGTGGCCCTCACGATGAACTATCTCGGACATGTAGCGCTCAATGTGAACTACTGCGCATGTGTTACTGCACATAAAAATGTATTTTAATCAGGAAAAGCGAGTAGACTTAATAGAAGTGGTAAACAAACGAACGAACGAACGAAAGAACGAAAAATTTTTCAAATTTTCGTAATAATATAAAAATTGGTTTAACGTCTGGGAACAATATAATCCAAGAATAAATGCGTAATCCCAGACAAAATGTCAGTCCTGTATTTCCAACGCCTCAACGCATCGTCATAAAATAAAAAACGTCAACGTTTCGCCATACATATATGTAGGCCTCCTCAGGACAATTAAGACTAAAATTACATAAACAATTTAAATATACAAACAATTAAAAAATATTAAAAACGCAATATACAAATTTTGAGGTTATATACACAAACATCAAGTATTAATTATCAATTTACAATAAAATTATAAGACTTACCTAATAGTCAATAGAAATAAACATAAATCCATTGTTAACTAAATGAAATCTAACAACAGAAGTGACAATAAATACGTCACATAATAAATATAGACAAAAACACAACAATTTATCTAAGTCAACATGTTTAAAATTTGGAGGTTAAAAATTAGTACATTCAAATTTCACCTGGTAACGTAGAACACTACTATACTAACATTTTTTTGGAAAATTCTATTCCAAACCAACATCTAATTTATGTTTCATCAAATCATTCAAAAGAAAAAACAAAAACCGATATTATCCTAAAATTTATCTAAAATCACATTATATAAACCATTATAGTTTCTTAAATCGGTAATTAAATTTAAACTATTTTCCTTTTCTTTTATGATAAAAAACATTTTACCTACTAATCTTTTATATTCATTATTTTCTTTATCTACAATTTTAATATTATTAAAATCAAACTCATGAGTGAAACAATCATTAATTTTATGTTCAACTTTATGTTGTGAGATAACATTATGATACTTTAGATTCAAATTAACATTTTTTTGTGTTCATCACAACTTTTATATAAATATCTTTCCGTTTGTCCAATATAAGTTTTTGGACAACTCATACACGGTATCTTATAAATAACATTAGTTTGTTCATTGTAATCAATAGGATCTTTACCAAGTACTATCATATTGTCAAAAGTTGCATAAGATCTAAAAACAGTATTTACATTATATATTTTTAGTAATCTTTTAATCGTCCAAGAATAACTTCCTAAAAAAGGTATAGAAATAATAGGTTTGTCAAATATGTTATTTTTCGAAGTCAAGATGAAATCATTGTTATTAATATTATCCTTTAAAAACTTTAACCTACTACTTATCTGTTTTTTAATAAAATCATTTGGGTAACCGTTTAAGAGTAAATCAAAACTAATTTTTTTAAAATTCTTAGTATGAAAAGATATATCTGACAATTTAAAAATACAATCTACTAAATTTTTAACTATATCAACTTTTTGTTGAATCGGATTGTTAGAATGAAAATTTAAATATCTACCTGAAAAAGTACTTTTTGTAAACCAATCTGTCATTAATTTACCATCAGCAGATCTAATCACTCTCACATTTAAAAATGACAATTCACTATTCTTCTCTAACTCATGTGTAAATTTTAATCTGGGATGAAAAGCATTAAATGACTCTAACAATCTATCTAAATCCACTCTCTTATTAATAATAAAAGTATCATCGACATATCTAAAATAGCATTTTACATTAATATTTAAATTATTTAGTGCAACTGATTCTAAATCTTGCAAAACCAAATCAGCCAAATTTGGAGAAATTGGAGAGCCCATAGGAGTGCCGAAAATTTGTTTGAAATATTTGTTATCAAATTGAAAAAAAGTAGAATCCAATAAAAACCGTATTCCTTCAAAAAATTCACTTTTTAAAAATTTAGTTTTCTGTTTTATCTCATTCCATCTATTTTTTAGAGCTATTTCAACTAATTCTTCTGGAACATTGGTAAATAAAGATACGACATCCAAGGACACCATTATCTCATCATCACAAATGTTCAATTTAGATATCTCTTTTACAAATCCAAAAGCATTTTTTACATTAGATTTTGGTACTTGCCGTGCATTTTTCAGAATGTCATTAAGCACCTTAGACATCACATATGTCGGTGTATTAATAAGAGACACAATTTTCGAAAGTCAACATCATTTTTATGTATTAATGCACGATTTTGCATATGCAACTGCGTATAAAAATGCTTCACTACATAAAGGACTCACTATTTTTTAATATACCAATAGAAAAAAGTAGGTTAACTTAATAAAATGGACAAACTAACGAAAAAATGAACGAACAACTGGTTACATTTTAATATAGTACTAGAAAAAAAAGCGCGCGCTAAAGCGCACGCCAAATTTTGTTACTTCTTAAGGGGGGAACACCAGTTGTAACAAAAAAAAGTGCTTTTTTCAAGAATTTTTTCCTAGAAAACCATGAAACTTTTTGAAGAATACTATTTATTAGATAAAAGCACATGTTAAAAACTGTAATTAAAAAAAAATAAAAGTGTTTTTCAACCAAAACTTTTGAAGATGTGAGTCATTGAAGCGACGCCATCTAAAAAAAGGTGTTTCGCTGTGATCAGGATTCTGCCAGTATGCTTCGTATCAAATGAAAAAATGAAATTGATTTACATTTATAATAAAATTATCCTGTTAGTGATCGAAGGATTTGAAGAAAAAAAAATATTCGACAAAATGGTGACCTGTCAGAGTCAACAGTATGATTTTCGTAATAATAAACCGTCGATTTTCAGCTATATAAAAAAGTTTCGCATAAAAAAAAATCCTTCGATCACTTACTCGACTTAGATGTGTAAATTAAGCATACCAAACTTCAAGTAAATCGGTTTTATGGTTTTCAAGTATTCATGATCACCGACTTTGAAAATGTCATTTTGAGAAAAACAAATTTAAAGTTTCAACGTAATTTTTTGTTAAATACTTGAAATGAACTTTGCTTCTCATATTATTCTTTTTGTCCTCAAAATTATGAAGGAAGGGTACAAAAAAAAACCAACAAAAATATTTTCAGATTTTCGAAAGTCAACATCATTTTTATGTATTAATGGTCGATTTTGCATATGCAACTGCGTATAAAAATGCTTCACTACATAAAGGACTCACTATTTTTTAATATACCAATAGGAAAAAGTAGGTTAACTTAATAAAATGGACAAACTAACGAAAAAATAAACGGATAACTAGTTACATTTTAATATAGTAAAGGATTACCATGTACTATGATACAACTTTTTTGAGAAATTAAAAACTCTTTATTCTACGTAAATAATTAAATTTTCTCAAATAATTTTTTACAGAATAATAAACATAACAATGTCCAGTGATTAATTTCCACCCTCCCTCTTTATAATAAAAAAACTTTGCGTAAAGTAATAAAAATTTAAAACTTTTGCAAACAATTTTATTAGATAATATAGGTGTTATACGAAAAAAAAAACCATTAATATTTAACAAATTTTTATTTATTTATTAAGATAAATAATATAAATTTTCAGATATTTAAATAAATTTGACAAAATATATGGGGTTAAAAAGCAATAAAGAATTTCTAAAAATTCGAAAGAATTGTAGCAATTACTAAGCACCTTCAAATCCAACAGTACTCTCCTAGTGAAATAAAGCGCATGTGTAGCATTCATGATTCACTACTGCGCATCTGTAGCACTCAATTTTCACTACTCTGCATGTGAAATTGACCTAGTTAACTACTGCGCATGTGCAGAAGTAACGTATGACTACTGCGCACATGTGGCCCTCACGATGAACTATCTCGGACATGTAGCGCTCAATGTGAACTACTGCGCATGTGTTACTGCGCATAACAATGTATTTTAATCAAGAAAAGCGAGTAGACTTAATAGAAGTGTTAAACGAACGAACGAACGAAAAATTTTTTAGATTTTTGAAAGTCAACATCATTTCTATGTATTAATGCTCGATTTTGCATATGCAACTGCGTATAAAAATGCTTCAATACATAAAGGACTCACAATTTTTTTAATACCAAGAGGAAAAAGTAGGTTAACTTAATAAAATGGACAAACTAACGAAAAAATGAACGGACAACTGGTTACATTTTAATATAGTAAAGGAAAGGATTACCATGTACTATGATACAACTTTTTCCAGAAATTAAAAACTTTTTATTCTATGTAAATAATTAAATTTTCTCAAATAATTTTTTACAGAATAATTAACATAACAATGTCCAGACAGTATGTTGATTAATTTCCTCCCCCTCCCTCTTTATAATAAAAAAACGTTGCTTAAAGTAATAAAAATTTAAAACTTTTAGAAACAGTTTTATTAGATTATATAGGTGTTATACGAAAAAAAAAACCATTAATATTTAACAAATTTTATTTATTTATTAAGATAACTAATATAAAATTTTCAGATATTTAAACAAATTTGACAAAATATATGGGGTTAAGAAGCGATAAAGTATTTCTGAAAATTCGAAAGAATTGTAGCAATTACTAAGCCCCTTTAAATCCAACAGTACTCTCCTAGTGAAATACAGCGCATGTGTAGCATTCATGATTCACTACTGCGCATCTGTAGCACTCAATTTTCACTACTGCGCATGTGAAATTGACCTAGTTAACTACTGCGCATGTGCAGAAGCAACGTATGACTACTGCACACATGTGGCCCTCACAATGAACTATCTCGGACATGTAGCGCTCAATGTAAACTACTGCGCATGTGTTACTGCACATAAAAATGTATTTTAATTAGGAAAAGCGAGTAGACTTAATAGAAGTGGTAAACGAACGAACGAACAAACAAAAGAACGAACGAAAAAATTTTCAGATTTTCGAAAGTCAACATCATTTTTATGTGTTAATGCACGATTTTGCATATGCAACTGCGTATAAAAATGCTTCACTACATAAAGGACTCACTATTTTTTAATATACCAATAGGAAAAAGTAGGTTAACCTAATAAAATGGACAAACTAACGAAAAAATGAACGGACAACTGGTTACATTTTAATATAGTAAAGAATTACAAAGTACTATTATACAACTTTTTCGAGAAATTAAAAACTCTTTATTCAATGTAAATAATTGAATTTTCTCACATAATTTTTCACAGAATAATTAACATAACAATGTCCAGACGGTATGTTGATTAATTCCCCCCTACCCTCCCTCTTTATAATAAAAAAACGTTGCGTAAAGTAATAAAAATTAAAAACTTTTGCAAACAATTTTATTAGATTATATAGGTGTTATACGAAAAAAAACCATGAATATTTTATAAATTTTATTTATTTATTAAGATGAATAATATAAATTTTCAGATATTTAAACAAATTTGACAAAATATATGGGGTTGAGAAGCGTTAAAGAATTTCTGAAAATTCGAAAGAATTGTAGCAATTCCTAAGCATCTTTAAATCCAACAGTACTCTCCTAGTGAAATACAGCGCATGTGTAGCATTCATGATTCACTACTGCGCATCTGCAGCACTCAATTTTCACTACTGCGCATGTGAAATTGACCTAGTTAACTACTGCGCATGTGCAGAAGTAACGTATGACTACTGCGCACATGTGGCCCTCACGATGAACTATCTTGGACATGTAGCGCTCAATGTGAACTACTGCGCATGTGTTACTGCACATAAAAATGTATTTTAATCATGAAAAGCGAGTAGACTTAATAGAAGTGGTAAACAAACGAACGAAAGAACGAAAAATTTTTCAAATTTTCGAAAGTCAACATCATTTTTATGTATTAATGCACGATTTTGCATATGCAACTGCGTATAAAAATGCTTCACTACCCTCACAACAAAAGGATATTCCTAGGATATCCTCAGGATATCCCCAGGATATCCTTAGGCCATCCTTAGGATATCCCCAGAAATGTTTAAAAGGATATCCCAGGATATCCCTCGGATGTCCCTAGGATATCCCTCGGATGTCCCTAGGATATCCTTAGAATATCCTTAGGATATCCCTCGGATGTCCCTAGGATATCCTTAGGATATCCCTCGGATGTCCCTAGGATATCCTCAGGATATCCCTCGGATGTCCTCAGGATATCCCAAGGATATTTTTGAAAAAAAATTATAATAAAGTAGATATTAATTTACTTATTTATAATTTGTATGTCCTTCGTTATATATAATAATTTAATGATTAAACGCATCGGAAAAGTCTTATGGGATACGGGGATCGAACCTACTTAACTATGATGGATGCCAAGCTTATGCGTAGCCTAAAAACTTTCGGCTACTTAGCACTTGCTTTTCAAAATGCAATGAATCTTTGTTACTCTTTCGTAAAGTTTAGTGGTCTTCCTCAAAACCAAAGGATATCCTCAGGACATCCTGAAATAATGTTAAAATAACCTGAAAACGTCCCTAGGATATCCCTAGGATGTCCTGAGGATATCCCTAGGACATCCTAAGGATATCCCTAGGACGTCCTCAGGATATCCCTAGGACGTCCTCAGGATACATTCATGCTTTTACAAGGATGATGCATATAAATACTTTATGAATATTTATAGGCTAAAAACTATGCTATTCCTTAGGCTCTAAAACATTTTGCATACTTATGGCTATTGGTCACGTGCAGGTATCTCTTAGCCGCCTTGAGGGGAATTGGTATACCTCCACCACTTGCTTAAATTTAGTTTCTACGGAATACCGAGAGGTTCTTCTGGGTTTTAAGTTGTAACGTATTGGGGGCATACCGTTTCTTCTCATCACGTCCATGTGATAAAAGCCCGTTGGTCACAGCAACAAATTACAAACTATACCTGGTATTGGTTATAGTATTCTTTTAATTAGTTTTAGTATAGTTTTTCGATAATTTGTTCAAACAATAATTTTTTTAATTACAACTTTTTATCTGATCATTTTTTAATGTTGTTTTTATTGTGAAGATAGTGATAAATTGAAACATTGCTTTTTCCTCCTGATGTAGCTTATAATGATTGTTCACGAGCGTATAGCATAGTGGTTGGAGCGTTGCATTGGGCTTTAGGCCCAGGAGTTGCAAGTAGTTCGAGATCTCTTAGCGTTAAATAGATTTTGGTAAAAATACACAACCTGTTTGTTAAATTTACGTACAATTACCTGTGTGGGTAGTTGTGAGTTACGAAAAAGCTTGTGTATTTTTATCTAAATATCATTGGGTATTTGTTTAAAAGGCTTTAGGTAAAATTACTGAAAATCTTGTGCACTTTAATCCATAAAATCTTTGGGTTTTTTGGTTCCAAAACATTATAGGTAAAATTACCCAAGTAATTTCTTTAAGTGATAGTGTAGCTCGCCAACACAAAGGTACCCTTGTACAAAAAAGTTATATTTGGTTATTAATTTGAATAAGTATAAGATATTTTAAATTTTCTAACGTGTGGTAATCTAAATTCCATGTGTCAAACTTGTGGAAACATCTGAGTATTTGTGGATCTATAGATTATTGATTTTCATGAACACCATTACAATTATCAAAATATTGTAGATATATAACAATAATGTGAATTGTTATCCCTTGCAAAAAAGTAGTACTGGATTCAGTACTGGGAAGAAGTACTGGGTTAAGTACTGGAAAATCAGTACTTTTTCGCGCAATATAATTTTTTAAGCACAATAACACATTTTTTCTCAAATTTCAGTGGAATTGTGATTTTGCGTTTAATGTATTCCTCTCTATTTAAGGGGATCTTCTACTCTCGGAGTTTCAAAAAAAAAAATTTTTTTTTCTTTTATATTTCAATCTATATGTATCTAAGAATACGCCACAGAAAGCATTTCGTGAGAATCACGTTCTTTTGCATGTTTCTGGGAACCGAAAAAATCCACGAGTTTTTGTTCATTTGTAACATTTATTTATTTATAATGATTCCATTATCAACAAATTACCAATTTATAATTTTTTTATCTTTGCTGATGTCCAAAGATTTCTATAAAAACAAAAAACCTTGTTCGGACCCGATATTAGCAGATTAACTCATAAGTTACTACAATCAAGTTATACACCATGTGTTAACTTTAAACTCGTTTCCCCGAAAGTAGTGTTTTTTAAGCTGCTGAGTCACGCTTTTTATAGTAAAAATTGTCCAATTTTAATTTTTTTTTAAATTACTCAGAAATGATGCAGCTATTTTTCTCCGTGTACGATTTTTGAATTTTTTTTTCGTTTTTTTTATAGCCCCTTAAAGTAAAAAAAAAAGAAAAACATAAAAATTTTTTCGAATTTTCGCATAATTTTGACAAATAAAAAAATAAAAAAAATCTGCCACGGAAAAACATAGTCAACGCAACTATACACATGAAAAAAATTCGTTTTTTGATTTTGGATTGTCCCAGTGCCAAAACCGTGACTCAAGCGGGACCTCTGCATTTCTGAAACGCGTTTACGCAAGGGCTTTACAATTAATTCCCAAAAAAACACTGAATTTCGGGCCTGGAGAGTAGAAGACCCCCTTAATTTACAACGAAAAACTATTGCGCAGCCGTAGCACCCATACAAACTTAGTGCGCAGCATGAACAAATGATTAACAATCCATGGTGAAAAAAGTACTGATTTTCCAGTACTGAACCCAGTACTTCTTCCCAGTCCTTAACCCAGAACTAAATCCAGTACTTCTTTTTGTAAGGGATAAAGACTACCACTTTTGTACAAATCAATTATTGGCATTTTTAATATTTTAATATTTTTAATCAGTGGATATTTTTATTATTATTTTCATAAACAGTGCATTGAAATATGTAATTATACGTAATTTCAATAAAATTTAAATGTTGTGCTTTTCGGAATTTCAAACCAAAAAAGATGTCCTGGTTTAAGAAACAACATTTTTCTTTCTAAATTTGAAGAAATGAATATTTACTTATTCAGAAGTCAAAAGTGTTACACTTTTTAATAAGTGTATACATGTACACTTCCAAATAAGTGACATTTCTCTCTAAATAAGAGGCTGTTCAAGTATTACGTGAGCATATTTTAAGAGGTTTTTGACCCCCTCCTCTCCCTCATGTCAGCATTTTTCAATGGATGAAAAAATAATTTTGTATGGAGAGTCAGCATTTTGGAACCCCCTTCCCCCTCCTTGATGCTTAAATAATACTTAAATGGCCCCTAAGTGATATTTTCACTTATTTTAAGTGCATATACACCAGACCCGTAGTGAGCTTTTCTGGCGCCCGAGTCAAACTTAAATATTTTCGACCCCCTCCCCTACTCATTTATAAAAATTTTTGCAACCTTGGTTTTATTTAATTTAATTTTACATTGCTAATTTTTTTTTTTTTTTTTTTTTTTTGCAAATGTATTTATACTTTATAGAGAAAAATTGATAGACTTTTTCACCCACTTTTTTTATTTTTAAACATTTTGCTTCCTCATTGAAGAAGCTTTAAGATCGTTAAAATTTTTGAGTTTTAAAAATAATCTAAATCGACTTATGTTTATCTGAAAAGCCCAAATTTTTATGTTTAAGAAAAAGATCGGATATTTTTAAGCACCATTTTCACAAAAAAATATCGTTTCTTAACAAAATTTTTTTTTCACACTTAAAATACAACTTGTCAAATAAAAAATTATATTGTCTCAAAACGAATCGATTGACCTATATAAAGTCTATACACTGAGAAAAAAATGCTATTAAATCAATTACATATTGGTTTGATCTAACAAATGGCATATTCAATATCGTTCGAACAAATATGTAATGATTTTAATAGTGCGTACTTTCATTTTTAATATTATTAAAACTATAGCATATACTATTGCTTATATACATGATGCTATAAAATGAATGTTGCTGCATTTTAAGTTTTATTGACTGTTACATTAAAAAGAAATAGTTATTTATTTCATTTAAGAAAATTAATTTATTGAACCAAAAGCAAAAGATAACTGTAAAATAAAAAAAAATATCGGTCTTTTTCTTATTCAGCTTTATTTTACACCGGCTCAACCCCTTCCTCAGTCTTGAACTGTTGTACACTACCTTATTTCGCCGTACATATTTTTTTTATTTCAAAATATTTTTAATTTTAGTGAAAAATATCTAGCTGTAGCAATATCACGGAGACGGTCACCCATATAATCTCTAACCAGTAACCACGCTTGACTTTGCTTAACTTTCGTGATCGCGAGGCCAGAGCCGCTCCGCAACCTGGTATTGAGGATTGAAATAATTCTTTTTTATCTTTAATATAAGCTAACGGTTTCAGAATATTATTTTGCCATGTCCTCAAGATTTTCTTAATAATTATAATAGTTTATGAAAATGCCCCTTCATTCGTCAAGTTATCGTTTTCTCTAAAGACCCTTTTAAAAATTGTATTTTTGAATATATGTGACCGCGTCTTTCGAGTAAAATGAGTTTAAAGTTTTTCATTAAAATATACTCGATTACTGGGAATGTTGCATATTAATAATTACCCAGATAGATGTTTCTTATGTAATTTTTTCCGCCAAATACGATTTTCGTAATAAAACAATTGTTTAAACATCGCTGTTATTGTTATAAACAAATTATGTTGCAAAAATCAAATGCTTAAAATTTCAAATCGAATTTAAACAATTTCTAATTGATCTAGAGATCTGAAAATTTATATGCACATTCAGAACTAACAACAATACCATAATTCACAATTTATTATTGATCTATTTAACTAGGTCGCTAATGACGGGTATACATCTTAACTCGTCTCCGAGAGTTAAGATTTAATTTTTCTCAGATAGTTTTGATATTTATATTTAAGGTTCAATGCAATAATTATTTGTTTAAAGCAGGAATAATTGTATCAAAAATTTCCAAAAAAATAACAATTTTACAATTTTAAAAAATTCATAACCTTTTAATTATTGATTTTAATCAAAAATACCAAGAATCATTTTTCTTTTAAAAAGACCTATATTTTCATAAAAAATTTTTGTCAGAGTTGAGTAGTAAAAGTTAAAAATTTTGTCGGAGTAAACATTTTTTTTTAAATTTGCTTAAAAAAGTAAAAAAAAGTTTGTTTTTGATCAGGACTGATCGCATTACATTTTTAAGACCTTGAAGTACACGAAACCGCCAACAACCAAAAATCGATTTTTTTTGGTCATAAGTACCATTTTCTCAGACGCGGTTACATAATGTACTTTGTTTTATTTTATTTTATTTATTTTTTATTTATTTATTTATAAAGTTTCTAGGTTTTAAATTAAAAAATGCAAAAATGCATTTTATTATTTCTATATTTTATATAATACAATTCAATAAATATTAAAAAGATATTATCGATTTCACTGAGTCAAATAAAACGAAAAAATCTTCACTTTTTTAACGTTTCAACAGCTATGCTGCCCTCATCATAAATTCATAATATTACAATAATTCAATAAATAGTTTTACCGATCTATTAAATGTACTTTCAATTTTATAGCATCTGCATTTGAACGTATGTGAATATGCCGTTTATAATAACAAAAGCAGGTGCTATTGATTCAAAAGCATACTGCATCATCTGAAATATATATTTGTACAAACTGTAAATAATATTTACTGATATAACAAGTTATATTTATTTGAAACCATAACCTCGCTCGCTAACACTCGGTCGCTTGATAATTATTATTTTTTAATTGCTTATTGATGTGAACATATTATGAAAAATTAGTGAACTTATTTGTCATTAAACTTTTATTAATTTTTTAAACAGTTTTTATATTTTAATAATTTATATTGTTATAATTAATCAATTTAAAAATTTTATTAATTTAATGATTATAAAGGACATCTTAATTCTTTTCAATCTATTTTGAATTTTATATAGTATGCTAATGATTAACGTTTTTTAATACAATTTTTTTCTTTATCATGTATTATCCACTCTAAAACGTTAGCTGTATCCATCAAAAGTTAAAAAGTTATTAATTTAATAATGTTAATTTATTATATGTATATATAATTAATATAACATTAATTTTTATATGCATAAATTATTTCAAAAAAATTTTTGCATTTTTTGTTAATAGATATTGATTTTATTGTATTTTTTCCCACCTTGTATCCTTTGATAATTATCTAAAAATAAGTAATAATAATAACTGATTTTTTAAAAATATTATAATATTATAATATAGAACCACAGGAATCTATATTGACTGCTTGGATGTTAACGACCCAAGTTCGTTTAAATTTAAAAAAATGTAGCATCAATGATTACTACGATACTTTTAAATGCTTAAAAAGAGATTTTCGTATCAAACTGGTATGTAAAAAATATATTTTTTTAGTAACATGAAAATATATTTTAATAACATATAGTAAACTTTATTTATCTTTTAATAGCTATTAAATGTGAATTTTGATACTGTTTTAAAAAGGTTTGTAAATTTTATGAAATACAAAACTTTTATATACTTATAAATTTAAGCATTATTATTTACAACCTATGATGTTATAATTAATAATAATATAATTTTATATTAACTATTTCTCTCTATCTTATGACTACTTTAAATAATTCTATTAAAAACATCATGATTTTAATTTAAAAGTATGAATTGTTATATTTTAATATGTATTAGTATAATTGATTACAGATATTATTGATAAAAAAGAATTGAATTCAATAGCATCGGCACTATTGATTCAACAGTTTCTTTTTCTCAGTGTAATGGACAGAAAATTCGCATAATAATAAATCATGAGTTTTCATTTTTTTTTGTCATTTAAAATTCTTTTTCTTTTTACACCTTCTCCAATTTTTATTTTATAATCATAGGTCCTTTGGACAAAATATTCTATATGTAAAAATGGATCGATTTAATTATGTATAAAGTATACATTTTATTCTCAATTTGAAGAAATAATAGGGATTTTTAATTTTTAATAAAATTTTAATTTTGACGTCTTTAATATAACTACTCCAATTGGCATTTTTAAGAAATGATTCCTTTATAAAAATTTTAAAAAATGTTTTACAATGAAAAACGAATTTAGCTTCCTTTTTGAGTAATTTCTTCATATCTTCATAGTTTGCTGCATTTATTTTTTAAAGATTATATCTCCGTTTTTCAAATACTTTTCATTTTGTATTAAATGTTCTTAGTTTCCTACATTTATTCAGTTTTTTTACTTATTGTCTTTAAATTAATATCTTCACATTTTTATCAAGTTATTCGTTCTTTCATCATATTTTTTATTCTTTAAGCTTTTAATAAATTTAAAATTTTTAACTTTTTATTTTATAGCTTAAAATTTGTGCTTGTTCTGTAGATTTTCCAATGTTCATCATAATTTCTTAACCTTTATAATTTTTTACAGAATTTTCATCTATTATTTTTTAAATGTAAATTTGCTACTAAATTTTTATCAATTTGCAAGGAAAATAAAAATGATAATTCGCTAGACACCCTGTAAATTTCTTAAAATTTTACATGTTGAAAAAGGTTAATTTTTTAAGTAATTGGATTCTCAAAATTATTACGTATTTTAAATTAATTATCTTTATAAAAGGGAATACAAATTATATGACCTTTAAGTTCTGAACGTTTAAATCAACGAAATTATTATTTTAATATTTTACAAATTCAAATTTGACCAAAAATAAAGTTTTGCTTACCAAAAAAATGATTTTGATATTTTAAGAATTAAATTCTTCTTTTATATTTTGCGTTGCAAAAGTTATTCTTGAAAATATTTCCATGTAACAAAAATTTCGTTTAAATGAACGTTCAGAACTTCAGGGACATAAATTATTATTTTAAATTCTTATTCAATTCTCTAAAAGAAAAATATAGGTACTAGGTACTTATTTCATTTTTTTATTATTTATTAAATTCTACATTTCAAAAGGAATAAATTTTTTATTTAATATTTTAATTAATTAATATTAAAACAAATTTATAAATTTATAATTCAATTGAATTCTATTTAAATCTTTCTATGGAGCATTATTCCTGAACTACCCCAGTCAAAAATTAGAATATCATATTTAGTAAATTGTTGCCCTACATGACAATATCAAATCTCTGCAATATTAGCTCTTTTGAAAAAAATTTGTATGAAGTAGAGGGGGTTGAAGTTTTGACTTTTTGAATGACACCGTCATTTTCGAGTTCGTATAATTATGGAACAACTTAATAGATTTTAATTTATATATAGTGAATTTTAAAGCTTTTTTCAAGCACTTTTTAAATAAAGAATAATTAAAAAAAAAAACTTTTAACCCTTCTTTTTTCCAAATTAAGTTTTATTTTTCACTTTTGAGGTCTTTCGGCGGTTTTTGGATTTTTTTTTTTTTTCAATCGAAAGCTGAGATTTTTTCCAACGAAATACGTAAAACTGGAAATGGGCTAATAATGGCTTTTCAAGAGAATGTAAAAAAACCTACTTTTTTGCTTATTTTTTACATTTTCTCGAAAACCCATTATTGGCCCATTTCCATTTTTACATATTTCGTTAGAAAAAATCTCAGCTTTCGATTGAAAAAAATAAAAAAAATCCAAAAACCGCCGAAAAACCTCAAAAGTGAAAAATAAGACTTAATTTTGAAAAAAGAAGGGTTACAATCTTTTTTTAAAATTATTTTTTATTTAAAAAGTGCTTGAAAAAAGCTTTTAAATTTACTATATATAAATTAAAATCTATTAAGTTGTTACATAATTATATGAACTCGAAAATGACGGTGTCACTCAAAAAGTCAAAACTTCAACCCCCTCTACTTTATACAAATTTTTTTCAAAAAAGCTAATATTGCAGGGATTTGATATTATCATGTAGGGCAACAATTTACCAAAGTTATAGGACATTCTAATTTTTGACTGGGGCAGTTCAGAAATAATGCCCCCTATATACTTTAATTTCTTTTAAATAATTGATTTGTATTATCGAGCATTTAGCAGGGACTTTTACGAAATGTGACTTTTGTTTTGTTTTAAAATTAATATTATTGCAGTTCCCGTGTGGAAAAGTTCCCAGTATTTCCCAGTTTGTAAGTGGGCGCCAGTTGGGGCCTACCTAGCACAGGTGGGCCCCACCTAGCCCCCAACTGGCGCCCACTTACACTGCGAAATACTCGGAACTTTCCACACGGGTTGAAACGCAAAGTGGGGTAAGTCATAATGTATAAAATTCCTCTTTTGGTGCAAATGATATGTCAATTTTTATGGCTCCCAACTACAAAAACATTTTTTTTTTTGATAATTTAAAAATTATTATTCTGTTTTAATGTCGTTAAATTTTGGCGCCCCCATGCGGTTGCGCCAGTAGCAAGCGCCTCAGTTACCTGACTCTCAATACGGCACTAGCTAGTAATCCTGTTTGTCCTGGGGATATCCTGAGGATGTCCTGAGGATATCCTAAAGATATCCTAAAGATGTCCTGAGGATATCCTGAGGATATCTTAAATTTCATTTTATGAATATCCATTGGATATCCCTAGGATATCCCCAGGATATCGGCGGATATCCTTAAGATGTCCCTAGGATATCCAAACCGCCGCTTTTAGGATATCCTGAAAATATCCTTATATATCCCTGGGATCTCCTAGGGATATCCACGGGACATTTTTGGGATATCCCGGTATATGCGGTGCTGTGAGGGTACATAAAGGACTCACTATTTTTTAATATACCAATAGGAAAAAGTAGGTTATCTTAATAAAATGGACAAACTAACGAAAAAATGAACGGACAACTAGTTACATTTTAATATAGTAAAGAATTACCAAGTACTCTGATACACCTTTTTCGAGAAATTAAAAACTCTTTATTCTATGTAAATAATTGAACTTTCTCACATAATTTTTTACAGAATAATTAACATAACAATGTCCAGACAGTATGTTGATTAATTTCCTCCCCCTCCCTCTTTATAATAAAAAAACGTTGCTTAAAGTAATAAAAATTTAAAACTTTTAGAAACAGTTTTATTAGATTATATAGGTGTTATACGAAAAAAAAAACCATTAATATTTAACAAATTTTATTTATTTATTAAGATAACTAATATAAAATTTTCAGATATTTAAACAAATTTGACAAAATATATGGGGTTAAGAAGCGATAAAGTATTTCTGAAAATTCGAAAGAATTGTAGCAATTACTAAGCCCCTTTAAATCCAACAGTACTCTCCTAGTGAAATACAGCGCATTTTGTAGCATTCATGATTCACTACTGCGCATCTGTAGCACTCAATTTTCACTACTGCGCATGTGAAATTGACCTAGTTAACTACTGCGCATGTGCAGAAGTAACGTATGACTATTGCGCACATGTGGCCCTCACGATGAACTATCTCGGACATGTAGCGCTCAATGTGAACTACTGCGCATGTGTTACTGCGCATAAAAATGTATTTTAATCAGAAAAAGCGAGTAGACTTAATAGAAGTGGTAAACGAACGAACGAACGAAAGAACGAACGAAGAATTTTTCAAATTTTCGAAAGTCAACATCATTTTTATGTATTAATGCACGATTTTGCATATGCAACTGCGTATAAAAATGCTTCACTACATAAAGGACTCACTATTTTTTAATATACCAATAGGAAAAAGTAGGTTAACTTAATAAAATGGACAAACTAACGAAAAAATGAACGGACAACTGGTTACATTTTAATATAGTAAAGAATTACCATGTACTATGATACAAATTTTTCGAGAAATTAAAAACTCTTTATTCTATGTAAATAATTGAATTTTCTCAAATAATTTTTTACAGAATAATTAACATAACAATGACCAGACAGTATGTTGATTAATTTCCCCCCCCCCTCCCTCTTTATAATAAAAAAACGTTGCGTAAAGTAATAAAAATTTAAAACTTTTGCAAACAATTTTATTAGATTATATAGGTGTTATACGAAAAAAAAACCATTAATATTTAACAAATTTTCTTTATTTATTAAGATAAATAATATAAATTTTCAGATATATAAACAAATTTGACAAAATATATGGGGTTGAGAAGCGATAAAGAATTTCTGAAAATTCGAAAGAATTGTAGCAATTCCTAAGCACCTTTAAATCCAACAGTACTCTCCTAGTGAAATACAGTGCATGTGTAGCATTCATGATTCACTACAGCGCATCTGTAGCACTCAATTTTCACTACTGCGCATGTGAAATTGACCTAGTTAACTACTGCGCATGGGCAGAAGTAACGTATGACTATTGCGCACATGTGGCCCTCACGATTAACTATCTCGGACATGTAGCGCTCAATGTGAACTACTGCGCATGTGTTACTGCGCATAAAAATGTATTTTAATCAGGAAAAGCGAGTAGACTTAATAGAAGTGGTAAACGAACGAACGAACGAAAGAACAAACGAAAAATTTTTCAAATTTTCGAAAGTCAACATCATTTTTATGTATTAATGCACGATTTTGCATATGCAACTGCGTATAAAAATGCTTCACTACATAAAGGACTCACTATTTTTTAATATACCAATAGGAAAAAGTAGGTAAACTTAATAAAATGGACAAACTAACGAAAAAATGAACGGACAACTGGTTACATTTTAATATAGTAAAGGATTTAAAATAACTAAATTTTGCAGTTGTTTTGTACTTTTATATTAAAAATCTCTTAGTACCGACTAGTAGTGGCCACCTGTTTGGAGTAATTCAGATTAATCCGTTTTTCTTTTATATAATTCTAAAATAAATTTTTTGTTCTGCAATTAGTTCAAATCCAACTAAATTCTGAAATAAATGAGCCCATGGTGAAGTCTACTTTAAAAAAAATTATTATAGATAATGTGTAAATTACAATGATTAAATTTTAAATAACTTTTGAAATAATAAAGATTTTTGTATGTCTTTGGTGTGATTTTAGATATAATTTTCTATAAAATTTAAAAGTATATCACTATTGTTGTACAATTTTTTTCTCAGATTTTTCCTGAGGCTAAAGTCAATACAAAAAAAAAATTTCAATTTAAATAATAATATAATTAGTTAGAAAAATATGTTTCAAAAGTATAATGAATTAATTTTTTTTAAGTTTTTACAAAAATCTTTTATAAATATTTTTCATTATAATTTTAAAACACTTTTTTCTTACTAATTATATTATTAAAATTTTTTGAATATTTTTGTACTCACTTTAGCCTCATGAAAAATCTGAGAAACTATTATGCAACAACAATGATGAACTTTTTAAATTGTATAGAAAATTAACTTTAACATCACACCAAGGATATAAAAAATTTTTTATTATTTCAAAACTTATTTAATATTTAATAAAACACTGCAATTTACACATTTTTTACAATAAAATTTTTTTAAATTGGACAAAGCGATTTCATCATAGGCTCATTTTATTCAGAATTTAGTTGGTTAAGAACTAATTACAGAAAAAAATGTTATTTTAGAATTAGATAGAAGAAAAATTTATTAATCTGAATCACTCAAAACAAGTGGCCACATACTAGTGTCCGGTACTGTATATATATATATATATATATACCTATATATAAATATATATATATATATATACACGCAAAACAACATTTATACAATATTTAAAATAATAAATTTATTTATTTTTTATTTTTAAAACCGGTAGTTGGTATCGTAAGAACGATTTTTCACTTTTATAATTTTTATCAAGAGTTCCATACTGCAAATGTAATTAATTAGAATTCCAAATTTTTCAATTTATTATAATTTTGAATTACTCATATATTTACATTTTCTTACGAAGTCACAAAGTATATTACTTAAATTTGTTAATTAGTTTTTCTAGTAAAAAAAATGTCTATAGGTACATTTAAAGTGATCGATTTCATTTTTTTGTTTAAACAGGTTCCTTGAAGAAGTTCCAGCTCAGAATCTTCATGACCCAGGTGAAACTGATTCTGATGAACACTTTAATGACGAAAATGATAGTGTTTTGAGCAGTGATGATGAGGAAAATCAACCGAATATTGGTCCAGACTCTGATACTGAAGATGAAGATCATGGTGATGGAATAAACAGATTTTTTGAAAACAGGATCGACGACAATCAACCATTATACAGAGGTGCAGAAATATCAGTTTGCCAAAGCATGATATTAATTCTGGCGCTTCTCTTACATCACAATCTCACAATGGAGTGCATTGCTGACATCATTGTTGTTTTGCAGTTTCACTGTTTGAGTAAAAATCTGGTGAAAAATAGTTTATTTAAATTTCGAAAATTTTTCAACATCTCTGATACTACTTTAAAAAAACATTATTATTGCTCAAAATGTATGCGACTACTGGAATCATCAACTGATAACTCAACTGCTCAACTTGCGTGAATGCAAAGAAATCTTATTTTGTTCAGTTAAACATTAAAGAGCAGTTGCAAGAAATGTTTTCCAGAGAAAGATTCTACAATAAACTAGAATACAAATTTCAAAGACCGACTAAACCACATCATATACACGACATATACGATGGTGAATTATCTCAGGAGTGGATGAAAAATGGTTTCCCTGCCAATCCCTGTAACTTATCATTTACGTAGTACACCGACGGAGTCCCCGTTTTTAAGTCGTCGAAGATCAGTATGTGGCCCGTCTATTTAACAATTAATGAATTGCCATTTGGAGAGCGCAAAAAAAGAGAGAACACTCTTCTTTCGACTGCTTATAATATATCTTTCTATTATAGACTATTAAAAAATAAATTATTGTACGTTTCCGAGCTATACACCCGTGTACAAAAAACTTAATCATCAGCAGCTTTGTATTTTGACAATGGGACAAACCACTTAGGTATAATTCATTGTTTTACGAAACTTTTCCAATGTATTTGTTTACAAGACCGATGTGATTGTCAAAGTAAACATTTTGCAATAATTTGAGAAATCGTATGCACTGATGTGTTTGTCGCCACTGGAAGTAAAAAGACCCAGAATAGTACAAATTTTTTATACAAATATCATGAATCTGGTGAAGTTAAAGCTATACCAATTGAATGACTTCAAACAACGTGTGTCCATACGACCTTTAATAATCAGCCTTATATAGCTATTTCTATAAACAATAAGGAGCTGGAATAAAAAATGGATAAAAATCTGTAAAAAAGATTATAACTTCAAATAAAGCGTTCTCTTATACATTCTGAGCGTCTTTCTTTTAAAAAAATTAACCCCTTTTTCTCCTTATTTCTGAAGATTTTTTATTTTTCCCATTTTTAATTGGTTTTTAAATAGTTTTTAAATTATTCAAAATTATTTTAATTTAAATTTTTTAAATTATGAATTGTTTTTAAATGATTCATTTTCCCTATTTTCATAAGAAAGATGAATAGTACATCTGACTGCTATTCTAAAAACAGTTTTACAAAAACTTTCAATAAATTATGAGCTTTAAAAATATTATATTATAAAGAATAATTAGAGCTGTGCAAATTTGTGAAATTTAATCTCTCCTTGAGAATTAACACTGGCTCGGTTAGATTTGAATTTCGGGTCTATGCAAAAATCGAGTTTCTGCACACCTTTAAAAAATATTAATAATAGAAATATATATTACAAAATAGATTATATAATAAAATTAATAATAAGAATGAAAAATTAAATAATAATTATTGTTATTAATCATTTGTTATTAATTATAATATTATTAATAACGAAATTAATAATTAATTATATTTATTACAAAATTATTAATTAGTTTACAATTAGCAGAATATATTTAAAAAAGAAACTGAACAATCAGAAAATTACTATACCTCATTTCAAAAAGATGAATTAAAATTCTAAGTAATAAAAAATATTTTTGGAATTGTAAGTAAAAAATCTTATTTCCTTAAAGTTTTAATAATTTACATTATTTTTTAATTACAAATTTCTAAATCTTTAATTAATTTCAAGACTTGACTTTAATTACATTTAAATTTTTTATTGTTTCCATAAAATTACAACTATTTTTATCAAATTATAATTGCAATCGTCGATTTTTCTATTAATTTTTTTAATATTCAATTATTTTAATTAATTTTTGTGTATCTTCATCATTAAACAAGTTCTTCAGGCGTATTATTGTAAATGCTGTTTTATTTTTAAATAAAAAGTTTAAAAAATTATTTTAAAAAAACATAACTCTGTTAGTGCATTTGTTCTTTTGAAGATGACATTTTTTTTAATCATAAATTCTATTATAAATACAGTAAAAAAATATAGTGGATATAATTATTATAATATTTTACAACATAAATATTAAACAAGAATAAATTAAGAACAAATTCTTAATTTTTTAATTTCTATGTTGAATTTTCAATGGAAAAATCGACTGAGTTTCACTTGCGGGTTTAAAGTAGAATCAAAATTTTCATTTCTTTATAACTGGGAATGTAGAGCTTTAAAAGAGTTGCTGATTTTAATGATTCGAAAATTAAATTGTGTGTACAGACGAAAAGTAGAAGGAAAATATTATTATCAGAAGTAAAGAAGGGGCTAAAGATTAAGAAGTCGTTAAGTAGAGGCTAAAGTTCCGCATGAGCTTCAAAGTAGCCTCAAAATTTCGACTCGGGTAATGTAGAAAAGTCAGGAACCGGTTTAGTAGTATTTACTGAAATATAAAGTGCTGAAACATATTTTAGATTCTACATTACTGTTTTGGGATTTCTTCTGAATTTTCGTTAATTGTTAATAAAAGCTCATTAAGAATCGTCAAATCTTCTCTATTGCCCCAAACTTATGAATAAATTCCGTACTTATTCATGAATGTTTTTTTTTCGTATAATAGCACAAAAAAGCTTAAAACTAAGAAAAAGCAAATTTTTAAAGGGAAACAAATAATCAAAAAGATATTTGAATGATTTATAAAATGTTTAAAAATCGTGGTTGCTTATTTTTCAATGATATTCATAATATTTCATTCTTTATTATTATTTTTATTGTATTTTTTAGAAATAATATTTAAAGTTTGAAATAGGTGTAAACAGAAAAAAAGAATATGAATTTAATAAAATGAATCAATGCATGAATAATAATGAAGCTGTGTATTATTTTATTGTACAATATATTTTTATATTTAAGGTATTAGTCGCGTAAATGCTCCCGCAAAACTCCCGCAAAATAAAAAGAACAAAAAATAAACTTTTATATCAACTCACTTGCTTCCTTGTGACCTCTTCTAATATAATATATGTAATTTTCAGGATTTTGAGTCAGGTACTATAAATTATCGTGATGTATTGCTTACACGTTTTCGACATTTTTCAATGAAACCACGAGAAAATGAAAAATTATGAATTTTTAAATTATTGTATTTTTTATACGGAGTGGTCAATAAAATTAATTTTTTTTTTAAGGATTTATTTTATCTCAATGTGTAACTTAGTAGTTTTATTTGAAAAACTGACGACTTGTTTTTTTATAATTGAATATAAAAGACATTTTTTACATGCATTTTGTGCTATTGCATGTAAAAGGTATAAACTTTGAATTAATATTTTGAAGCTCAGAAGTGGGCAAAATTAATAGGATAGATCTCATTTCATAGATAAATACCTCATGAATACAGATACAAAGTTTTAAAAAAATTTGACGAAAATCATTTTACGCGACTAATACCTTAATTTAATGAAAAGTAAAATAGTGAAATAGGTTCTAGAATTTTTTGTAAATAAAGATTTTTTTTTAATTCAATGAAAGCAATTTAATTTACTAAAAACATCTAAACAAAAATATATAAAATAATAATTATATACCATTTTTTTAATTAGTTACCATTCTATGCTTCCTTCCATAGAACAAACTTTGGCAAATACCCGATTTTTAACAGAATCAGTATTAAAGCAAAATATAATGTAGCGACACTTTTGATTTTTTGACGGAAGAATTAATATATTTACCTTAATCCTCCTAAATTTTTGTTGTTATGACTAAACATTTTTTTCAGTGTAACCTCAGATCACCTACAAGAGGTTCTAAATATTTGCGAATTTTTCGATTGTCTATTGTCAGCAAGTATAGTTTGTCCCGAATTACCGCAACTGACCCTACTATTATTAATTACCGTCAAGTAGGGCATATTTGTGCGCTTGGTAGATATTTTGTGCACGCGAGGTTTTTAATGAATAAAATCTTTATATTGAATTGTTTAAGTTTGCTACTTGGTATAAATATTCTCTTATATCTAAACTACAGGCAGTATTAAATAAAATTACTTAATTCTGTACCAGAAATCAGAAAAAAATTCGTAAAGTAGTGAAAATCAAGCTGAAAATTTTTAATGTTTTCAAAATTCTGTTCGGATCTCCGGAAGTTTAAAAGTGTTTATGAAAGTATTAGTAATACTTGTTGACAATTTAGTTGTGATGATAAACTTTTTATTACATATTTTAAGATAAAAGTGAAAAAAAACTGTAAAACCAGAATTTGGTGGGTTTTCTTTAAAATCAATTATTTTTCAAAAATTTGTTTTGTAATTAGTAAAAAAGACTCTTGAGTCTCTGATAATAGCTACACTGAGAAAAAAATACTATTGAATCAATGACATCTGTCTTTGATTCATTCAATAGTGTCATTGTGGGCTGCCATTAGCATATGCTATTAAATCTAAAGCACTGCTTTGATGATTCTACAGTGCTGATTCTATTGGATCAAACCATATGATTACTTGTATTATCAGCAAATTGTTTTGAAATAAATGTATATGCTGTAAATTTAAAAAAATAAGTTCTATTGTACCAATAAGTCATTCCTACTGAAGAATAGTATATAATGTTACCCCTAAAGTAGCAGTTTGTTACATTATATACAGATACTTTCAATTTGGTAGCATAATGCTATCAAATTAAAAGTATCTGATTTTCAAGCAATAACACCTTACTTTTAGGAGATAAAAATAATGAATCAAAATAAATATTAATTCTCATTAACTAGCAACATCCTATCAGTTGTACGTAATCTTTGTATTTATTTATTATATTTGATATTTATTATTTATACTATTTTATAACATTTTTACATTATTTTTATACATATAACATATGGTGGATTTCACGTCAACTGTCCAGCCAAAAAAAAAATTTTGTTTAATCCTTTTCCAATTTTCGTTATGAGTTGTCTTATAGGTAAGTAATTTATCAGCCAAATATTTTTGGATTATATAAAAAATTGCCCGAGAGGGAGGGGGTTAAAGTTTTGAACTTTTTGTTAAGACGCTCTCATTTGTTTATTTATTGAGCTTATAAAAAATGATAAAAAAAACTTTTTGGTACATGATTTTTCTAGATTTTTTCATCAGATTTCGATTGGCGTGGTCTATTTTAATTTTTTTTTTTATTTTGACCAAAATTTTTGAAAATTAAAAATAAATTTCACTTTTTTTCATCTTCGGACTTGTTTTATTTTTTTTATTTTATTTTTAAAAGAAAACTGAGAATTTTTCCTACAAAATATGTAGTTTTCAAAAAACCCTTTTTTTTTGTTTTTGAGAAATTTAATGTTGAAGTTAGCGCGCCACGTCAAGGCGAAGTCTCACTCTACCGCCCCGCTTGTTGCTGTGCGCTGTTTGCATCATTACGTGGATATTTAATTATTCTAACCCTTAATTGAACTTTTCTCTGCATTTTACAGTGCTGAGACTGACATGAAAACAATTAAGTGCCTGCACTATAGTTCTTTTGTTTATTTTTTTATGTTTAAATTTTTTTGGTAATTTTTTGATATTGGTTTCTCATAGAGAAAGTATTGTTTTACCTCCACAGGATCGATTGAGATTTTCTGAAATATCTTGACATATTTTGAACTCAGGATGTCAAAAATGATGTTTTTAAAAAATGTCTTGCTTATGTGTGTATGTAGTTATGTATGTTAAGATTATGTTAGGCTCTATATTTCGAAAATAATAATTTAAAACAATGTTTTTTTGAGAGATTATAGGTCTTTAAGAGGGACAAATTATGCCCTACTTTTGAGTCTGATCTATCACTTCTAACTACATTTTTTTGAAATTTAAACATTTTGAAAAAAAAAATTTTCAAAAATGTACATATTTTTTTAAAAAACAGTAAAATCAGATTATTTTATTTTTTTTATATTTTTAAAAATGCATCGATTAAGCTCTTAGTGATCCTTTTAGTGCAAATTGATAAAAAGTTATTAATATTCTATAAACAAAAAATATTGAAAATTATGTTCTTTAACAATTTTATTTTTATATTTTGTTGCTTTTTTAATATATTTCTGACTACTTGTAGGTCACTAAAAATTAATCAAATGAGCTCTTTGCGAACGGTCTAATGTAACGTTATTCAGAGTTATAATTGTTTAAAAAAAATTAAGATTGTAACTTACGGAATCTTAATTACATTTCATAAGAAATTATATATACACCTATTTTGCGGAGAGTTTAAAACCACATCGATTGGTATGCATAACTTGTCCCCCTTAAAGACCTATAATTTCGCAAAAAAAACATTGTTTTAACTATTATTGTTTTCGAAATATAGAGCCTAACATAATCTTAACATACATAACTACTTGCACACATAAGAAAGACATTTTTTAAAAACATCATTTTTGACATCTGAGTTCAAAATATGTCAAGATATTTTAGAAAATCTCAATTGATCCTGTGGAGGTAAAACAATACTTTCTCTATGAGAAACCAATATCAAAAAATTACCAAAAAAATTTAAACATAAAAAAATAAACAAAAGAACTATAGTGCAGGCACTTAATTGTTTTCATGTCAGTCTCAGCACAGTAAAATACAGAGAAAAGTTCAATTAACAGTTAGAATAATTAAATATCCACGTAATGATGCAAATAGCGCACAGCAACAAGCGGGGCGGTAGAGTGAGACTTCGCCTTGACGTGGCGCGCTAACTTCAACATTAAATTTCTCAAAAAAAAAAAAAAATGGTTTTTTGAAAATGACATATTTTGTAGGAAAAAATCTCAGCTTTCTTTTAAAAATAAAATAAAAAAAATAAAACGAGCCCAAAGATGAAAAAAAGTGAAATTTATTTTTAATTTTCAAAAATTTTGGTCATAATAAAAAAAAAATTTAAATAAACCACGCCAATCGAAATCTGATGAAAAAATCTAGAAAAATCATGTACCAAAAAATTTTTTTATCATTTTTTTTAAGCTCAATAAATAAACAAATGAGGGCGTCTTATTCCTTAGAGGATCCTGACCCCACACAGCACAATTCCTTGCCTGAAGTTTGAGCGAAGTTGGACAAGTATAACCTGGTTGGTAATCGAAAACTTTCCTCGCAAGTTTCAGGAAAGGTTCTAGAAAAGTTCGATTTAAAGATAAAAAATTTTTTTTTGTGGATTAAATGAATTTGTAACACATCATTGTGACCCCTGTGGGAGGTTTAAAAAAATCTATTGCGCAGCCCTAGCTATCATAGAAATCAACAGCGCAAGGCCTAAAGTTGTTTGCAGTGAAAGTTTCCAGCAAGTTTCAAACGTCAAACTTTCTGCACAAGCGGACATTTTGTTGGTTAGGTCAAGTTTTCATAAATGTCAAATGCAAACTTGCGAAGTTTGCAGTGCAAACGTCGCTCAAACTTCAGGCAAGGAATTGCGCTGTGTGGGACACAATCCTTGACGGAATTTGGAACAACGATCCTTCACAGGTTCCGGCGAAGGAACGCATAATGTACATGTTCTCATGCAGGTTCCCGCGCAGGATCCTTTAATCAAAATTTTTTGATAATTTTTTTTTATCATGTTATATTTGAAGTAGGATTCTAGAAAATTAAAAAATACTGCGCAGCCGTAAGTATAATAGAAACCAAGTTCGACCAGTGCGCATCATGTATTCAGTTCTTTGAAAAACTACACATGTTCCTACATAGGAATGGTCCCTCGTAGGACCATAATGCATCTTGGGATCCTGTACACGCGGAAACCTGTGAAGGATCGTTGTCCAAAATTCCGTCAAGGGATCGTGTCAGGATCCTCCAAGGAATTATTGCAGGACGTTTGAGGATCCTTAAAGGACCTGTCTGGATCCTTAAAGGAACATTTAATGTTCCTTAAAGGTTCATGACACGATCCTTAGAAGTTCCTGTAAAGGAATTTGTAACTGGGTATGCTCGATTTTAATTGTTTCGTCAAAATTTTAATAACACAGCCCCAAAACAAAAAAATTTTTGTCCGAGACACTAACTACACTAGTGTACTCCTAGGTATTTTTCTTCACTGAATCCGAATCCAAAGTCAGAATTGTTAGATTTGTTTAACTTTTCAAAATAATCTCAAAAAAAATTTCAAAACAAATCAAAGCCAAAAAAGTTTTTTTATTTTTTACCGGGACACTACGTTACTGTATTCTTACGTATTTTTCTCCACTGAATCTGAATCCAGAGTCAGAATAACCAGAGTGGCTAAATTTTTTTTAGATAATCTTAAAAAGCTGCTCAAAAACGTGAAAAAAATTTTTTTTGTTCGAGACACTACAGTAGTGTTTTTCTACGTATTTTTCTCAGCTGAATCCGATTTAGCAGTTAGAATTGACAGATTAGTTTAACTTTTTGAGATAATTAAAAAAAAACTATTTAACAACACGAAAAAAAATCACTTTTTTGAGATTCTGTCAATTTTAACTTCGGATTCGGATTCAGCGGAGAAAAATACAAAGAAAAATACTAGTGTTGGGTCTCGGACAAAAAAAATTTTTTTCTCGTGTTTTCAAGCAGTTTTTTAACAATTGTTTAAAAAAAAAAAAATTTAATTTTTAAGATTATTTCAAAAAATTTAGCCAATCTGATTATTTTGACTTTGGGTTCAGATTCAGCGAAGAAATTAAAATTACGTAAAAATACAATAGTGTAGCGTCTCGGACAAAAAAAAATTATTTTTTTGTGGGGCTGTGTATTTTAATAAAGTGTTCTCGTTCGTTTTATACATTTTGATTCTTGTAAATTAATAAAAATTGTTTATATCGTTCTATATGTAAGTTATTTATGTAGTTGAAGTAAATAATATGTTCTTATGAGAGATTTCTAGTATTTATTTATTTATTTCATTCAAAACATTCAGTATTACACCTGAAATACTGTGTAACACTCCTGCATTAGTATTAATCACGTATTAGTCGTAAAGTACGTAATAGGAATTACTATGTACGTCTTTTCTTTTAGAAAATACCGCCTTGAGAAATAAGCATAAAATTTCAATTTTACACGTGGTGCCATAAAAACCTCAAAAAAATAACCTTAATAATTACCTACTTGGGGGATTCTTATGAAAGTACCTCGTTTGACCAGTTTTTTGTTTTTTATTAATTCTGCAATATCTACACAATATTATTTATTGTCACCTTCCCTAGTCAAAATTTAGCCTATTCTTAGTATTATTAAAAATCCATAACCAATTTCATTAGGCGGTTTCTGCGTACGAGCTAAATTGCATTCATCTCCGAAGCTTTTTTGACTTGACACAGCTCCGATATAAATTCGGATGAACAAAAACGCTTAAAGCTTTTCTTAAAGTACTGACCCTCATAACAAAAGAATATCACTGGGATATCCCGCTGAAATTTGGGATATCCTAAAGACATTACCACCATCAGAACAAAAGGATATCCCTGGGATATCCCGCTGAAATTTGAGATATCCTAGGGACATCCCCAGTCTATCCAAATTTCCGCCTCATGAGATATACTCTAATGATTTAGGAAAAAAATTTGGAGGTATGAGGATTCGAACCCGCACCCTTACGCATAGCAAGCGCGGCCGTAACCAACTGAGCCACTGAAGTTTGTTATATGCAGTAGAGAAAAACATTAGTAGTTGATGCAAAGAATATTGGTTGCACTTAAAAATTTTTTTTTAAAAAACCTAAACATATCTAGTAATTATCTTAAACAAATACAAATATTTGTTACTACTAATTATTTTATGATACATTTTGGTTACAAGTAATGAATATTATGGTTATAATGAACAATAAGTAATAGCTCAAGGTCATCTCGATGGCATATTGCAAATACTATATCCCACGTAGGATATCCCTGGGATGTCCCTGGGATATCTCGACGGGATATCCCTGGGATGACCCTGGGACATCTCGATGGGATATTGAAAATGCTATATCCCGCCGGGATATCCCTGGGATGTCCCTGGGTCATCCAAATTTCCGTCCCGTGAGATATCTCGTGGGATATCCCAGGTTTATCCCGGAGAGGTCCCGGGATCATAATGAGATATTCGCGAGATATCCCATGCTGTGAGGGCAGGATATCTAAATTTCCGCCTAATGAGATATACTCTTATGATTTATAAAGAAAAATTTGGGGGTAAAATTTGTTACACGGGTAGGTCTTCTGCACACTCACAATCAGAGGGTAAAATTCCACATGCTGAATTGTGTTTTATGACAATTACGCATGAGGAATAAAATGCAGAATTCCGCATGCGAAATGCCGAATTTTCAAAAAACACCATTCCGCATGCGGAATGCGGAATTTTTTTAAAACATAATTCCGCATGCGTTTTTGTCATAAAATACCTTTTTGCATGCGTTATTTTCATAAAACGCTATTCCGTATTGCGCAATTGTCATAAACAAAAGAGTCAAAATGACCTTAAGAGTTAAAATGGCCCCGATGAAAAAGAACATTTACTGGTAAATTATTTGTCGCTGACAAAGTAACGTTGACATGTCTCTGATATATCTTACATATTCGTAGTCGGAGTTAAGAGGTTTGCCATTAACAATTTTTCGCGAAGAAGTTACGAGGTTTGCTTGATCGAATTTTATAACTGAATTTTTCGTTTGAGCGATATGCTATTGAAAGTACAAATGTGCTCATGTATGAGAAATCGAATAACATCAAAAAGTCAATTTCGACCAAAAGTGGAGTTACGAGGTTGCTTATTAAGGTGACGGTATGTTTCAAGAGAACACAAATTTTTTCTTTATAAATCAATAGAGTATATCTCATGAGGCGGAAATTTGGACATCCTGGGGATGCCCCTACACTGTTAGAAAAATCTGACTGAATTTTCACTCACATATGCTGGAAGTTTTTTCCATTCACGTAAATGAAAATTAAAAACACGTGACTGAAAATTCAGTTACGTGTGACTAAAAATTCATGCACATGTGCATTAATTTTAATGTAGGTGGTTGGAAAAAACTTCCAACATAGGTGAATGAAAATTCATTCATATTGTCTTAGATTTTAATAAACTATTTGTTTAAATATGCGTATGCAAGAAAGTCCAAAGAAACAAAACGTGTAGAAAACTTTTTGAATAGAAGCACAGCAATTTATGAACACTTGAATTATTATCTTAAAAAAACATACGAATAAGAGTATTCACTTAATAATTATTCATTTGTTTGCAAAATACACACGCGAATAGAAATAGACGCACTGAAAACATAACCTACAAATTGTTGGTTACAATATTCATTAAATTCAGTTATTAAAAATAAAGAGGCAAAAAACCATAGTCACAAAGTTAAAGTTCATTTTAATCTTCATCAAAGAAGTTTATTTTGAACACGATTTACACCATAAGTATTATAAAACTATACCACAAACTGCACGACAATAATTCTGCAACTTATCTTATTACCGACGCCAAAATAACTGTCATTCATCGGTAACTCAAATTTGAGGTAATATTGCATTAATTTTACTTTAATGCGCAATTAAATTAAAATTAATGCATACTTGAATTAAATTCAATTTATTTGTAAATTATCATAACTTTCCTTCAACATTAAATAAAAATTCAGTGACGTGAATGAATTAAAAGTGCATTAATTTTCAGGTTTTTTCTAACAGTGTAGGATATCCTTTGAGTCCCAGGGATATCCCAGAGATATTGCGGATTTTGATGAGATATCCCTGGGACATCCTTTTGTTATGAGGGTAATTTTAAAACTTTTTCTCTTAAAATAACTAGAATAGGTAATGTAACAGAAGTTATATTAAGTAAAATTTTCTTAGAAATAATTTTTTTTGTAATTCTACATTTTTATGAAATTTCAGTGTTTTACTTTTAAATTAGTTAAAGATTTCGAAAAAAAAAATATTTCTAGCTTTGTTTTTTGTTATTGTACTCTATAATATCTAGAAAAATACTTCATACAGCAAAAACGATCAAAAAAATTTTTTACACAACTTTATAAATAAAGAAACCTTGCCGCACAAAATAGCCTCATCAGAGGGTCTATTTTGTGCACGACTTGATGTTTCTATAACTCGGACAAAAATTTTTACTTGTCAGGTAACTCATAGGACACCTTTAGAAAGATTTTTACAACATAACTGAATAGTTAAATTCTTAATTTTTAAAAATTTTTAATTTTTATAAAGCCCCGCTCGACGGTAATTTATTTCTTTATTTTAAATAAATAAATTAACAAAAATAAATCAGTTTATAGATTTTAATTTTGGCTTTTTCCAAAAATAAAATAAAAGTTTATTATTTTTCTCTTTTTCTAATTTAATTAATAATTAAATAAATTACAAATGTTTTTAGAAATATAAAATTTCTCTATTTCTCAGAAATAGATTCAATTTACCGATAATTTTTTAAATAAAAAATACTACTTTTACAGGAATTAAGACTGAGAATATTTTTTTTTACAAGTATAAATTTAAAAAAATAAAATAGGTCATATTTTTAATTATATAGATTTTTTTACTGATAAAATAAAATGTTATTATTTTATATCTTAAAAAAAAATTATAAAATTTCATATAAATATTAAATTTTCTTTTTCAAAAAATAAGATATTTTTAATTCGTAAAATATCAAAACATTATTAAAAAACAATTGAATAGAACAACAACCAACTTCAGGTGTAAACAGAATGAAAGAATGAATGAATGAATGAAGTTTGCGATTATTATTATCAATAATAATAATAATAATAATACCGTCAAGTGGGGCTATTTTGTGCACGCGAGGTTTATAATGAATAAAATCTTTATATTCAGTTGCTTAAGGAGGTTCTCTCGCAAACAGAATTAATAGACAGTTAATTTTGAATTTTGGTGTACTAATAGATAATGGTGCAAAAGGATTGTAGTTAAATTTTTAGAAAGTTAGGTCGATTATAAGAAAACTTATAAACAATTTTCTTTTTTACTATTTTACATGGTGTCTTATGGGAAATTGCTTTTTCATGATCTTCAATCTTAAATTGTGAGAAATATGATAGACGTATGTTACTTAAACTTTTTATGCGTAAAGTTAAATAACTAATGTTCACTTACTTTCAAAAACATTGATCGAACCTCGACTAGAAGACTCAAAATTAATTATTTTATTAAAAAAACACCGTATTTTATCAATCAGTAGTTACCTAGCAGAACGCTTGACAAAGTTGCTTCTTACAGGTTAGGTATAGAAAAGGCGCGAAATTTGAAAGTAATATCAATTGTATATATCAATTGCAGACGACACGAAACAGAAAGGGGGAAGTATAAATGCAACGTTGCCAAGCGTTCTACTAGTACTGTGTGACTCAAATGAAAACTTAAATGGGCATTGCTTTGACTAGCAATGGAGAAAGAGAAATTCCTTAAGTTTGCAACTTGGTATAAATATTTTGTGATATCTAGACTACAGGGAGTACTAAATGAATTTACTTAATTCTTTATCAGAAATCAGAAAAAAAATCGTAAAATCGTGAAAATTAGGTTGAAAAATTTAGAAGTTCTCAAAATTCTGTTCAGATCTCCGGAAGTTTAAAAGTGTTTCTAAAGGTATTAATAATACTTGTTGATCATTTAGTTGTGATGATGTATACGCTATGCGCTAACTTTTTATTGCATATTTTAAGAAAAAAGTGTAAAAAACTGTAAAACCAGGATTTGATGGGTTATTTTGTGCATTCTTTAAAATCAAGTTGTTTTTAATAATTTGTTTTGTAGTTAGTAAAAATTACTTTAGAATTTTGTTTTGAAACATTTTTGTCTTATTTTTGTTATAAAAGACAAGAAATAAGCATAAAATTTCAGTTTTACATATGGTGCCTTAAAAACCTCAAAAAACTAACATTAATAATTACACTGAGAAAATAAGCTTCTAGCCAATTTCTAGGTTAAGGGACTCTGAAAAAACACACAAGATACCGGCGATCACAACCAAACTTCAAGGTTAACAGTAGCATTCAATTTGCTAATAATAAACAAAGCGCTTTGTAGGTGCTATATCAACAACCTCTCTCTGCTAAATTTAATTACAAATTGGTTATATTTAGTCAACTTATTTTCTCAGTGTACATGCTTCTCAAGTTAATTTTGAAACTTTTTCTCTTAAAATAATTCAAGAAGTGCAATAGAAGTTATTTTAAGTAAAATTTTCTTAAAGAAATAACTTTTTTTGTAAATCTACTTTTTTGTAAAATTTTAGTGTTTTACTTTCAAATTAGTTAAACAATTCCTAGGAAAAAAATATTTCTGGCTTTGTTTTTCTGTATTGTACTCTAGAATATCTAGAAATAATACTTCACACAGTAAAAACGTTTAAAAAATTTTTTTACACAACCTTATAAATAAGCAAACTTTGATGCACAAAATAGCCCCACCATGAGGTTTATTTTGTGCACACACTGAGAAAAATGGATATTCGTAGATATTCAAATTTAACATCCAGATATGAAAACTTAGTATTTAGATATTCAAAAGTATTATCCAGATATTAAAATTAATATTTTTTAATATCCAAGATAGTAAGTTTAAATATCCATTTCTCTCAGTGCAACTTTGAGTTTCAATAATTTAGACAAACATTTTTTTCTTGGCGGCTAACTCATAGGACACCTTTGGAGGATGTCTACAACATAACTGAATAGATAAATTCTTTATTTTTTCAAATTCTGAATTTTAATAAAGCATAGAGTGAGAAAAGAGCTGTTTTGTGCACAAAATAGCCCCACTTGACGGTAATAATAGTGATTATTTTATATATTACGATAAATAAATAATAATATGCTTCTTTAAAATATTAATTTTATCTGTACCTACTATTTTTTTACTACACTGCAAAAACATGGTGTCTTATATTGAAATAAAAAAATGTTCCAATTTGAAACATATTTGAAAAGTTTGGTAAGTTTAATCAAAATAGAGTTGATGATACGTGCAAAGCATCAAAAACCATGCAATTGCTCCATTTTTTCAATCAGTATGCAATATTTCGTGTCAAAGTGGGGGTTGAGTTCATGTCTAACTATATAGGAAGGCGTCGCGACGCTTCCGTCGTCATTCTCGCGCAGACTTCAAACGCACGCGACCCTTTACTTCGGCAACAGGTGATAATCATTATAATTTTAAAAATATCTTACATTCAATAATCTTAGAGTTAAGTTAATAATAATCGTACCCAACATTTATCAATATGTTTAAAAACAATTATTATTATGATTAAGTATTGATTAACGTTATTGAGTGTTTTTATGAAAAGTGATGTGAAGCAATCACATTTTTTATAAATGGTAATATTAATTGGGGATTACATTATTTGTTTAATTACAAAGTTTGTAATTCTTGTTGATTCTAAAAATATTTTTAAATAAATTAGCATTTTTTAAATTTTAATTCTTTTAAGTTAAGATAATAATCAGTGGGTTGAAATCTCTGCTTTTAATTTTTGGGAGAAGATTTCATCTTCACTTGTGATGTTTGCTTTCACAAAATACTGCATCAGGTAAGATAAAAATTTAAACTTCTTTCCGAAAGCGTGGTCAGTGTTCACGTAAGAAATGAGCAACAGGTGAATTACGAAAATTCAAGTTTTATTCTATTATTTACGATAATTATTTAATTCTTTAATTAATCAAGTAATGTTTTCTCTTTTTTCATTTTTTTAAATTAAAAAAAATAAGATCATTAATTTGGGGTAACATTTTTGAAAATTGTTTTATTATTTTAAAAATAATACTTTTCTAAGAGAATTAAGATTGTTTCAAACATAAATACATTGTATCGGATTTCTATCAATTTTTTAAACTTAAACATTCGTTTTCTGAGTGAAAATTTATATCACTTTTAAATTTTTATTCTACTTGATTTCTATTGAACTTTCTCTTATAAACTCACCCTTTGTTTTTCTTATATACTTTATATGAAAAGTGACTTATTTGGAAATCTTCACAACTTTTAGCTTCTAAAAATGTTTTAAGGTCAGAGATTTTAGTGCAGGAACATTAATATCTTTGAAGAAAAGTTAACTTTGTTGTCCCACAGTTTTCCTTAAGTTACCGTTTCAAAGTTGGAAGTATTATTCTTTAAAGTTTATTGGAAAACTATGAAAAGGCAATATATTCAACTAGACTACCCTTTCTCTTTTAAGACATGTTTAAGAAGTACATTTAGTTTTTCTGAAAAAAATTGCACAACTGCAATTTTCTGAGTAAATAGTCAGCTCCAAAAAGAGTAAAATTAACGATACACAGTGTTAAAACATTTTATTTTGTCAATTCACCTAATTGAAATTTTTGACAGTGTAAAAAATATTTAATTTAATGAATCAATTTCTTTCGCTGAAACATATTTTCGGCAATTGAAAATTACTTTATGGTCTATTAAACAAGAAATATTTTTCTTGATTTATTTGAAACTCTTTTTCCTGTAACTCCGAAAGATGGGACTTTGACAGAATATGCTTTTTTACAGTACTTACGTACTAAAATTTTTACATTTGCTTTTCTACAATGCTTCTATAAATTTTAAAAGGATTAAAAAACTAAAATAATTTTCTATATATAAAACCAAAAGGGAAATTAACAATGTTAACGTTTGGCACACTATTTAAGAGGGTTCTATAAAAATCTCACTTTTTTGGGGTTAAAGCAAATGGAGTTAACGCCTAATTCTTTATTTTCCACTCGTCTTTAAAATGGAGTGGATTATGTTCACTCTCTTTTGGAGTTGAGTTTTAACTCCAAAAATTTTACTTTTCTAGGGCATGTAATGGAGAATGACATCACTGGTATAGGCAAAATTTGTCCGTAAACTTTCCCTTAAAATAATAAATATTTTGACATCAAACTTTGTGGAATTACTTAAACTACCATTAAGAAGGTCTCTCTGTCCAAGTTTGTTTAAATTTTGCCTTAAAATTATCTTTTTTAATTCTCCGAAAATCAGCTAATTTTTTAAAAAGTTAACTTTAAGGCAATTTTAAACAAACTTGGGTCTGAGAGAACTTTTTAATGATATTTTACGTAATTCCACAAAGTTTGTTGTCAAAATATTTATTATTTTAAGAGAAAGTTTACGGACAAATTTTGCCTATGCTAGTGACGTCATTCTTCATCACATGCCCTTAACTCCAACAACTTTTGACCCCCAAATTTTTTACATTTGTCTCGCAGAACATTTTTGTATCCCTGTTGAAAAATACTAATTTTTCACATTTTTATAGCAAATCTCAGAAGAAGAGCATTTTGACCTAGAGATAACTATACCTTTTCTAAATATGAATCAGCTATTCAGAAAACATTAAAACATACTGATTTATCACTAATTCTTCAGTTGGTAAAATAAAATTTTATTAAGAACTACTGTATAATATAGCCAACTTATACATCATAGGAGAAATATATCTACATATGTATGACAGTTAAATACTCGTAAAAATTCGTTAGCAACGAGAGTATTTTTCCCTTATCTCCCCATTTTCTTGCTTAGAAGAAAATGAAATCCTCACATCCTGAACGAATTCTCGCGAGTTTTTCCTACTACTCTCGTGAGAATATTCTCCTAAAGTGCAAATCGAATTAAATACTGGTCAAAAAGTTTTCATTTTTTCTGTGACCTGTGTAAAATTCAAACATCAATAAAATGCCTAAAATTATACACACAAAGAAAGAACGTTTTAACATTAATTAACTGTACATATTTTAATATTTTTAATTAAACCAAATATACCTTTTACCTAATTTAAATAAATTATGTTAGGTTTAAGGGTCAGTAAATATTCTACTTTACTATAGAATCCCATTACTATAGGTTTAAATAAAAAATGTCTCTGTCCTCGCGGAGTAACGATATATCTATAGGAAAGACCTAATACATTTTGACGTTCATATTAGGTTCTGACAGTTAGATTTTGCGAATTAACTAGAGTGAGTGCACTTTTTATATCTTACAACATTGAAAACTTTGATTTTAGGTCTATAATTAGTAACTATTTTGTTTCCAATAGAAAGTAAAAAAAGTTTCTCGCAAAAAATTAGACATTTTATATTCATAATGCTCATCATTCAATACAAAGACGTATTTTTATTTCAGCAAGTGATCAAATCCTTTTTCAATGACTAGGTTTATATTAGGATGATACTATATTTTATTTTCTCTCAGAAACTAATGTTTTATTCAACTAAAATGACCTGCGTTTGCAAAGCACCTTTTTTAAAGACGATTCTCGCTAAATCGGCATTCTGTAACTCCAAAGAATATAGAATAAACATTCAGAATAAATAATAATGGATTATTTGCTTTATTTTCGTAATAAATTTTAAATAGAGTTTTATATTTTCTTTGTAAATTACTTTGGATTTAAAATTTATTTAAACATCGTAGAAGAGTTTCATTATCTTTGTTTAACAAAAAAGAATTTATTGATCCAAATAAATTTACTTAAATTGTGCTTCCGAGCGCTGTTTGAATTTTTTCCAATTAAAATTGAATTTAAAAGCATAAAACGCAAATTAAAAAAAGATAAGTTATTTATATTCTCATTAAAAGAGAATATCAAGATGAAACTTATGAGCATGTTGATTGGTAGGGATGTGCTTTTTAATCGTCGCTTATTGCGAACTTGTTTACAGCTTAAAAGCGCGTCCAACCCATACTGCTTCTGGTTACTGATTGTAGTGAGTAAATTCCCCTTTACTTAACGGTTTAGTTTTTTCTTTAAGCATAACATGTAGCAAAGAACCTGCAATTCAAAAAACAAAATGCATATAATACTAAGGTTATAAATTTGTAATAGGTAGTACAATTATACGAGTTAAAAAGCTTGTATTACAAAATCGATTTTATTACTCTCTGACCAATATTATTCCAATAATAATTACATTTTAAAATTTACATCTCAATGGATCTTAATTTATTGCTTAATATTACGCAGAAAAATTGAATTTTAAAAAAACGGAATTTATTGATTAAAGTTTAGGACGCAGACTGGAAAAAATAGATGAATCAATTTTCATCAAGGATTGTTGTGAATTTATTCTTTTATGTACAGAAAGAAAATTACGAGCAGCAAACTTACAATATGGCAAAAATCTCTTTAGTATTGTTAAAGATATTAGAAACGAGAGACGCTGTTTAAAGAGTTTATGAGAGCCATAAAGGAAGTAGTGCTATCTCTCTAAATGTAAATTTAAGTAAAATTTCACACGGAAAACTAAGAAGCTTGCTGTGAAAGTTAACTTCTAGGCGACGCAGATAAATATTAGCTGTCCTTACCCATGTGAAAAAAATTTTTGCAATTCTTAATTTCTGGCTTGACCCAAGCCAAACCTGACCTGGTCAAACCTAGACCAAACCAGACTTTCAGACTAACCGGTCTAGAGTTTCTAGAATAGTAAGTCTGATCAGTGCTAGATCTGGGCCAGACCAGACCTACTAATCTAGAAACCCTAGATCGGTTGGTCTGGTAGTCTGGTCTGGTCCAAGTCTATCTCATGCTAGACCGTAGTGTGCCTATAACAGCCACAGAAAAAACCTGAACTCATATTGAACCCGTTTTGGCTCATTTTAAGAAGCAGCGAAAATGAGATTTCCTTTTCTCTTGTTAAGTTTTAGTCCAAAAAGTTGCAAAATGACTTTTTCAGTTTTAATAAGTCATTTTGCAACTTTTTAGACTAAAACTTAACAAGATTAATGGGAATCTCATTTCCGCTGCGTCTCAAAACGAGCCAAAACGGGCTTAATATGAATTCAGGTTTTTTCTGTGAGACTATTATTAAAATTTTGAATTTAGAAATATTGATGGCCGAGTGGTTAGCCTCGAGGGTTTCCAGGTGGCACATAGAGTTCGAATCTTCGAAACTTTTAAATTTTTCATATTTTGCAATCAGCCAAGATGTGTACACTGTGAAAAAGGATTAGCTGATCTCAGTGTATAGGAATTAAATTCACAAAGTGAAATGTAAATGTATTGTCTCGAAATTCAATGCAAGAAAAATACCTAAAAATTATTTAGCAACTAGACAATAATAATTCAGTTAATATTGCAGAATGTGATAACTTTTGATACTTAATAGTATTTCTAATTGGAACTATTAATATCGATTTGGGTAATTGGAACCATAAAGATGCAGATTAAACCCAGGAATTAAAAAACTATTTGCATCCAGAAATTTCTTTAATTGGAGATTCACAGTCTGAAAACAAATAAACGTAGAAATTTTTTTTATGAAGCTGATAATGAAAGTTCAGCTTAGGATGAACTATACAACCCTAACCTTGGCACCTGTCTTTATGTTAAGAACTCTCATTCTCTTTCTTTATAACAATCTTACCCTTAGTAGGTACTGAGAACTCCATCATATAGATAACTTGACTTTTATAATCGTGAAAACCCATATCTGCTTTATAGGAGCACTTATATCTTAAGCAGTGAAGACGGAAAATCATGGTAAATCTACACAACTGGCTTTATTAGACCTCTTTATCATAGAATGCGTGTTTTCTTTTTATCACATTTAGTATTGAAGATACTAATGTATCATGGATATATGTTATGCCACATACATATATTGAAGATAGTAATCAATCGTCTAATTTTAAACTAAGATATTGAATTGTAATTTTCTGCATTAACATAAAACAGCAGAAGAAAAACAAAACTTACACAAAATAAATAGTAAATATTTGTATTCAACAGAATACCATTAACTTTTATTTTTTCGTACGCCATATTGGATCCGACAGTTTGAATTTTTAAAATCTGACTTCAGATTTGTAATCAGCGACTCCAGAAATCTCTTGGAAACAAATCTTAAGCGAATTCCAATAATTTTTAATTAATGGTTACCCCCCAGTAACAAGTTTCAACCGAATTCTATTAAATTTTATTTTTTTCGTCCGCCATATTAAATTTTTAAAATCTGACCTTAGATTCGTAATCAGCGACCCCAAAAATACCAGGATAACAAGTCATGAGCACATTGATTTTTAATTTTGTTGAAGTCTGACGTATTGGGTCCACTATTTTGATTCCTATGACTTATGGCACTAAGGATGCCATTTTGAAAAATTAGTGAGGAGGGTAGCAAAATTATTTTTATATGTTTACAGTAAAATTATTGAGTGCACGATTTATAAAAAAGAGAGCTATAAGAAAACATTTTTTCTTCTGATATTCCTGTTTTTATTGTAAAAAATCAGAAAAAAACCATGCATTTTTGCATAAAAGTGCAAAAAGCTAGTAGAAATAGTTTTTAAAAATGTTTTTTATTGTAAAGTTCGTAAAGAGCATAAAAATTATACAAGAAATAGTACTTCCCGAAAAAACTTAAGATGTCTTTGTATGAACTATCAGAGCGAGAAGTTGCACGAAAAATTCAGTGCATTTGGGCCTTAATGGGTTAATAATTTTCGTTTTTGACCTATTAAGAAAATTGACAATCATTAACTACTTTATATAGCTACAAAACTTTTCATTGTATAATATAAATATATTTTTGTGTAATAAGTGATCGAAGAGTTTGACAAAAATTAATTTCGGTTAATTGTTAGTTCAATAGTCGCATCCCAAATATATTCCTATGAAAGCGATGATAAATGATGAATAAAATCAAATATCAGAACACGTGGAAATTAATTCGATTTCGTAACTTGCTCTGTGGGAGAGACTGTAGGAACAGTTGACATGATATGTTAAAGTAAATGGAATATTTCCGAAACAGTTAATCATGGAGATTTGGATCCAATAGAGAAAATGATCGTCTTACTTACCTTAAGGAGGATCGTTTGAATGACCTAGTCAAGGTTAAAACTAGATTTCTGTAAAATGTCGAATATGAAATAAAATTTTAATGGTAAAACTAAATTTTCTATTTTTAAAAAATATTCCTCGTGTTGCGGCATTAAAAAATGTAAATAATAAAATTTTAAGAAAAAATAGTTTTTTTTCTAAGACCATAGTGCACAGCATTTAGAAATATGTCAAACTAACCATGATTTCAATGACACCAACAGGTTTTTTGATTTTAAGTATACGGATATTATGTATTTAAAAAATATTTCTTTCAGTGACAATTATTAAAACTTTAAGTAAATAAATTTATGTTTTATTAGAAGTTATTTACGTTACTTCTCTTTTTACGACAAAAAATTCGTTTTTTTTGTTGTTTTATTTGAATCTTCGCAGTATTCCATAGTCTTTCAAGTGAAATATAATCATTAAAGATTAAATTATTTTTGCTTTGATTTTGAATTAAAACCTAATTGTTTATCAAAAGTTATAAAGTCGTATATTTCAAGTTACCAATTTTTTTTCACGTCGGCCATTAAAAAATGCAAAATATTAAGAAAAATAGTGAATTTTGGAAGACAAGATCTCAGAAACTGTACGCGGCAAAACTATCCCAGGTTTGACAATAATGTGTATTAACATTTTATTTATTTTTGCTGAAAATTTCAAACTTGTACCGACGATTAGTGATTTTCAACTAGCCTCCTTAATATGCGCTATTAAGTGGTTAATGTTGTATCTTGTAATTAATGGTTGATTAATTGAACAAGAAAAAACTAAGTAAATAAATATTTATTTGCTTTCTGTTCATATATTCACTTACAATAAAATAATACAGCTTAAGAGCATATGTCAAAGTTGAGACCTTAGAAATAATAAATTTATCTGCATATTACGTCAAAACGAATTAGATGTAGCTTTGAAACTTTTGGAATCACATTAGAAACCCCTAAAATGTGTCATCAATCTTTCTTTTAATAATAAAACATTTTTTCCTTTGTCAAAAAAAAAGGCAATAAACTTAGAAATCGCTTGTATGGCATAAACAAGTTAGAAGGGGAGGACTTAATGGCCGGAAAGACAATTTTGATGGCAATTTTGTTTAAAATAGTTTGCAAAATGTAAATAATATTTCAGATACTGGAAAGTTACTTTCGTTTTATACTGTCACACACATTAAAAAACTATGTATATCAGAATTCACTAATACTTAATCTGTTTTTGATCTAAGCTTGGCAGTGAACGATTAATAAAAAAACCAAGAATTCTTTTCTCTAACTTATCAACTAATATAATCACTCAGTTTCGAAAAACACTCACGTGTATTCTTAACTTTACAAACAGTGAAAAATTGACATGGTTGATTGTAATTCAGAAAAATAAATAGGGTGAAGTGAACAGAGGTGAAGTGAGTCTGGAAACGTTAGGTAAATGTTATAAAATAAACTGACTGTAAAAATATCATCAAATACTAATATCCTTTAACTATCGACTCTATATTTGAAAAATTATTCAAATATTTAAAAGTTACTTTTATTTAATTTTAAAATAAAATATATTTGAGTGTTAAATGAATCCTACATGTTAAACATTATTTCTCATAATATATTTGCATTTCTGTAATGAGTTGTTCTAGTCTGTACGGCATGAAATTAATTCTACCTTTACTTTGATCCTCATATTCTGCATTGTTAAAATTCAAATTTTAATTACAATGAATACTCATAATTTTCTTATAATTGACTTGGTGTTTAAAATCATTTAGCAAATTAATGTGACTCAAATATATATTGTGCCTTAATTTATTCAAATAAATAAATAACCATTACTTACTTATTATGTGACTTTCTAATAACTTTATGTAGATTGAAGTGATTAATTAATTTAAAATTATACGTCATTTCACTAAAGTCAATTCTCCAGTTTGCAAATATTAGATATTCATTTATATATGAAATAAATGACACTACCTTATTTGAATTCATGGAAAATGCACTTTTATGCTAATAAAATAATTACGTTTTACATATTTGAAAGGGGTTATTGTAAATGAATAACAAAGGCATAATTAATTTTATATATTATGGAATACCTCATCAGTTAAAATGAAATATAATTTCACACAAGGCGCGTCTCATTTTTTCTAGAATGGAATATCGAAGAGACGTTATTAACATCCGGTAATCAAAATGGATAAATCCTTCTTGCACAATTATGTAAGCATACATAATTAGCGAAAAGTAAAAACCTTTTTTCAATAAATCAAGTGTCATTTTCAGACGTAATTTATTTTATGTTGACAGTTTTTAAAAACCTATTCAAAAACTCAACTTAATCTATTTTGGAAAACAAGTATAAATCTTATCCCATTATTTTACAATTTTATAGACGCATCATTATTTGAAATACAATATACTAATTCAATGCTTTAAATTCATTAAAAAGTTTCGGATTGCTTAAAAAATCTTTTTCTCCAGTTATCTTAATATTGCATAAAATGGAATTAATTATATTCACAAATATAATTCCTCAATTTAAATTTTGATTAAATTTAAATAAACTTGCTAAAAATATCTGTTTTTTATTTTTAATGTCTTTTATTTAAAAATACTGAACAGTAATAACTAATGATAATATTGTTAATTAATGATAACTTAAATTATTTATGATTTTTAAATTGTTTTAATACACAAATTCATAAACAGTAAGCAACTTTAAAAGAGGAAAACATCTCAACAATGCTTAGAAATTTAGTTTTATCATGAGGGCTTTTATTGCAAGCCACGCATTAACTTTTTTTATCCGTGTTGACTTTGTCCCCTAATCCAAGCTTCGATATTTGAAATAACTTCGGACCCGTTACGCTGCAGACTTTTCTGAATAAATAACATTTTATTTAAGTCAAGGGATTTGAAAGAAACGTGATTATTCCATTACACAAAGAACTTCTTTCGTCACTTCCGGTTTGTAAAATCCTTTCTAACAAAGAGATAAGGAAGACAGTCGGATTGGTGAATACGCGAGCTTTCCACGTTCTTTTGCTCAGATTTTAGGATTTCTAGAATGGATAAGAAACACGGTGATAAGATACATTGAGAAAAGTTTTCAAGATTTGAAGAAAATTATTTATTTCTTATTTTATTTTTAAAACGAATTCTTCATCTAGAATATACAATTTTTTTGAATGTATAATAACCTGATTTCAAATTTAATTAATATTTGTTTAAACTTACCTAAAAATGTATTAAGATCACTACAAGCATAAAAGAAGTTTACTGTGGCAGTAAAGTTTTCGCTATCACGTCAAAATAAGTTTGCAAATATAGGGACAGCGAACAAATTTGCTGTGAAAGTAAATTTAAAATTTTTTTTCTAATATTGCTTATCACAGCAAACTTTGTTCATTGTCACAGCAAATAATTTGCTGTGGTTACTAATTTTGTTAGATTCAACAGCAAATATTATTTACCCACTGCAGACAATTCATTTTTTTCGGTGTAATTTACACATTTTTCCATTATATTATTGAGTTAAAAATAAAATACCTTGAAGGTCATGTCCTAGAAGTCACATTTTCTAATGCAAATTTGCATTGGAAATCAATGGGAAATTTACGATTGACACAACAATAAAAAGGATTTTTAAAAAATGATAAAGTTTGTATACAATATTTAGTTTGAAATTTAAAGTTCTAAATGTTAATATTTTAACATTTTCAGATGTGAATTGAAAAGTTTATAAACATTCATTTAAAAACTATAACTCAAAAATTAAATGTCCATATTTATAATTATTGTATACAAGTGACACTGGGGTGTCTTCCTGTCGATTTTTAAGCCGACAGAAAAGTAATAACGTTTAAATTGAAATAAAATAGTTTACTTTTATTGGATAGAAGAACAAAATACAAATCGATGCTGATTCCACGACGAATTTTAGGGAAGTGTTTTCACTATGGCTGCATCACACACTGTATGACATTTTGATCATGGAAGGGATACAATAAACAATTTCGTAGGTTTTCTTTCTCCTTAGGAGTCTCTCGGTATTTGATAAGTTCTTTAAGTGGACACGCAGAACGCAGTTTCTTAAGTGGACCATATAATATAAACAGACGTTGCGTCGAATGTGCAACGTGAGACTATAGAGTCGAAGACACTTTCATGCTAAATAGTATTTTCAAAAGAAAGAAACAATAGTTTATTCATAATACAAAATAATGGTAATATATATCATTGTTACATATAAATTGAATAGACAGAATAATGTTAACACGCAATCAATAAACTAAATTGAATCAAATTGTCCTTTAATATTTTTACGGAGTTCATGATTTATATAATTATTTAAAATATTGTAAAAAAATAATAATGTTGTAATGAATTTCATATTTAGAACACTAATGTGTCTACAAATTTTTATTTATTTTTCAAAATTATCTAAAATTTTTATTGTAAGCTTTAAGAAATTGAAAAATAGAATATTTTCCCAGTGGGCAAAAATTTCCAAAAGACGTCTTCAGGACGTCTTTTGGACATAAAGGCCGACATAGGGACGTCTTTCGGACATGTGTGCCCACTGGGTTAATTCTTTTTTGACATAAATATGAGCAAAATCTGAAACGTATTTTAAAATATTTAGTACTTTGTGTGTCGAACTATGTAAATCTTTTATAAAAGTTTTATTATTATTATTATTGCGCAATTTATTACATACTTTTTCTACTTATTGACTAATTTTAAAGGTAAATTCTGTAGAATCGCAAAAACCTATTAATATTATTTCGTAATTTTTGTTTTGTTTTTAATAGTGTAAATTTCTTTTAAAAATAATAATCAAATAATAAATTAAAATTAATTAACTTTTAACAATGAATTTTAAAAAATGTATTTCAAATAGTAAATAAATTAATTGGATACGGTGTTAAAACTCTGATATTGTTTCATACTTTGCCTCATACTTAAAAGTGTTATACTTTTCATACAATTTTTATTGTTGTTTAGTTTTAAGTTTTGTTAAGTACTTTGTACAAAAGGGCCTCGAGCCCGTTAATACTTCAATAAATAAATAAATAAATCAAGTGAAATGATTTAGTTGATATAATAAACATATAATAGTTTAATAAATACTCTTTATAAAAATTAATATTTGTAGCACAGACCCTCATTTCATACTTCAGCTGAGTTCGAATACATTTGAAAAAACTCACTATGTACATAGGTTTTCTTCCTTTGGTCATTTATAGCAAATTTTCATAATGTACATTAGGGTGTCTCAAAAATACTTGGGAACGCAAAAATGTCGTTTTTGTAATGCTCTCACCCCCTAGGATTCTTTTATATAAAAAAAATACCCCTGATTTTTTTTGTTGATATTTAGGGGTGGTTCAAAGCGCTCGAAGTTTCCCATGTAAAATGCATGAGGAAAAAAGACTTTTTCGTAGAATTGGTATAGAATCCATGAAAATGAATATTTTTCAATCGTCCAACTCTGTTTTTATTTAAGAGACTTCAGATAATAGTGCTACATTGTTTATTTAACAATTTTTTAATATTAACTATTTTTATAGGCTCCCTAAAAAACCCCATAAATTACAAAATTAGGAAAAAAATCGTTAAAAAATATTTTTTACTATTTTTATGAAAGTTTTTTTTTAGATTTTAAATAAATAACATAAATATTAATTTTTAATTATTATTCCATGTACTTGCTAACTTGTTTAAATAAATTATTATTATTATTTCCAACTTTTTATCAACTTAAGCTACTGAAATTTCTTTTCTTTTAAACTTTGTCATTTCATTAAAATTTAATATTTAATATTATTCAAAATTTCAGCTCCATGGCCTATATGAAGTGTTCATTGTGCTTCATGCAGAGAAACTTTTTTATCTGTGGTGATTATTTTAAAATATTATTCTATAAAGTAGTTTAGCAATGCCGGATTACACTGCTCGATCTCCATTTCAAATTATCCAAAAAATAAAACGAAATATTCATTATTAAATATTGTATTTGCTGTTCTTTTTTAAAATTTTATATATGTTAACTAATATCTAAAATACTGTTAGAATATTAAATAATTTATTAATTTAATTCATAGGAATTTATCAATCACTCCGAGTCAATAAAACACACATATGTTTTTTTACGTTTCGGCAGCTATGCTGTCCTCATTAGAAACTAAAAAAAAATTTTTATTAATAAAATTAAAAACAAAATATACAAAAAAAATACGAAGAATTTTTAAAATTAAAAAACTAGTGATTGATAAATTCCTATGAATTAATAACTTTACCGAGTGATAAATTCTTTTAAAATAAAATAATTTATTAATTTATTATTTATTTTCGTTTTAGCAAAATATCAAGAAGAAATTTTTATTTTGTACAATAATTTTGCAATAAAAGGATGCGGTTCAGCTCCAAATGGCAGCCAAATTTCAAAAATTTTCTATTATTTTCGTATAAATATAGTTGTAGTAAAATCGTTTAAAATATAATTATATTACATCCTAATAAGAAAAATAAGTGCAGAGAAATATTGAATAAAAATTTTTTTTTCTACCAAAACTTATCTTGAAATCGGGCAGTTACGCAAGAATCGACCATATCCAAAATACGAAGGAAAAAAAGTTTAATCACATTATTTTAATAATAGATTAATTTACTTACATAGGAGTAAGTATAGTATAGTATAGTTAATCATAGAACTTAAAACATTTCATTATCAACCATAAATATTTCCTGCTTATTCTATAAAAAATACAAGTGGTCTCAACTGCAAATTTTAAGAGTAAACAGTTAATGTCTTAATAACCCAAGAAGCTATTTTCCTAGAATTTTGGAGTAACTCACGAACTTTAAACTATACAGGTAAGCAAATAATATTAACTTACATTTTTATTATTATTATTGAAACAAAGATATGAAAACTTAAAAAGATTCCAAACTGTATAAACTGTAAAAAATATATTATTTATTTAAAAACACAAAAAAACATAAATTTTATCATACAATCAGTGTTTGATTATTTTTCAAATCTAAATAAAATTATCAAATAGAACTCTAAACTTCTTATTTAGAACATAATTTTAGAAATATTATAAATTGTAGGTACAATTAGTAGCTATTATGATAATTTTTAATATTTAACTCATGAACTTTAAAATATACAGGTAAGCAAAAAGTATAAACTTACATTTTTATTATTATTATTATCATTATTATTGTTATTGTTATACGACACATAATAATTTTTTATTTCAAATTTATTAAAATATATTACAATTTAGATAAAATTCATTTTGAATACAATTTTTAATGGAAAAAATAATAAATTTCTCAAAAAAGAATATGTTTAACTTTTGAAAAATAATATTAAATTTTAATGAAATGACAAAGTTTAAAAAAAAAAGAAATTTTAGTAGATAAAGTCAACTTTTTAATTTTAATATTTTTATTTAATCATTTCAAATTATATTTAATTATTAATTCAGGTTTTAATATTTTTAACTAAAAAAATATTATTAATTAAAACAATATAAAATATTTGAGCGGAATTGTACTTTTTAGGTACAAGATTAGAAAAAGAATACCTCTTTTACGTATGTAGCCTTGTATTAACTTTATACTATTATACTATTATAATATAGTATTGAAGATTGAAATAGAATGTTATTGCATATATTTGATTAAATAAACATTATAGTTTCCATTCGGCCCAATTAACATTCTATGGCACACAACTTCAACAGACATTTAATTAAACAAACAATTGAATACAAATCGTATCTTACAAAATTATTAATAAAAATGATTTTCGACTGTTTTTTAAATTAACATTTTATTTCATTGGCTTTTTAATAAACATGTTATCAACGGGGGGCGTCGATTTAATCAAAAACAATTTTCTGTGAATTTTTTTAAAAAATGTTTGGCTCTTCTTTTAAGTTGTAACTCTAAATTTTTTTGCAGGTCGGATTTCGAAATTTTTATTTAAAACAAACGCCATAAATGAAAAAAAATTAACAAAAGGACACCGTTGAATCCTAAATTTACTTTCAAATTAATCATTTTTATCAAAAATGTATGTTTCAGATTATTTTGAGAAGACTTATAGTGAACAACGCAAAGTAATTTTTTTTCTTAAAATGGTTTCCAATAATTTACTCTCAGTGCAGTATCTTTCAATATTTTTTAATTAAAATGTTATTAAAGAGCCTTCACAAGTTGTGCATATATCTGCCGATACATTTAATGAAGAAAATTTAAGGGTTTCTTTTAAAAAAAATTCTCAAAGAAAAGTGCTATTTTTAAACCCATTACCTTAAACCCCCTCAAGCCTTTAAATAAATTAATTGAATATGTATTATCTGTTTAATTTATTAATTTAAAGAGAAAATGTTTTTAATTTTAACAATTGTACAAAATAACATTTCTAATTTTAGTCGAAACTTGTGTCTTCTAATATGTTTAAAAACCTATTAGAGTATTTTAAAGATCTTTCAAATAAAAACTCTCAATTGAACCCGATCTTTGGCTTATAAAATAGAATTTTACTAAACTTTATGTCCTGCTAAAAGCTTGTGGAGATAGTAAAGCAATTTTATTAAGACGATTTTTATTTATCAGATATTAAAAACAGAATATTAGAGTAAGATGTAATGCTAGATATAAAAAGCAACAATTGTCTTCGATTTTTGCACTTTAACTAGTAAAATTTTGCTTATTCTATTAAAATCACTAAATTGAAAGTTTTAGAAAATATGCAATTATCAACAAGAAGTATAAGTATAATAGGTAATTTTCAAAGTAAAAGTATGCACTTTAAGAATCTTTAATCCAATTAAAAAAATATTGATGAGGTGAAGAATTATTTTGAAAAAACCAAAAGTTAAAAAATCCCATGTATTTTACATGAGAAAAGTAGGCGCTTACGGGAGAGGGTTAATCAAAATTAAAATCAATTTCTTTAGCGAATTTTTTCATAATTTTGACCAAAGATTTGATATGGGGGGCCCAAAACTTATCTTCAACTTGGTAAATAAGAACCACCCTAGTCTTTAATTTCTCTTACTTTCCAAATATTTAACTGGTTCTTAATCGAATTAAATTGTATACAATCAATTAATTGAATATCACAGAACAATTTAGCATTTAACTATTTAGATTAAAGAAACTATATTTTCAATTAAACAATAGAAATTACATTAGGTAGGTTCTTTTAGGCACACCTTCCTCTAATTGCGTTGTTTGATTGAACTAAGAATTGAAAGTTTTTAACATTATCCATACTTCTAGACTTTTTACTGCGCTGGTGCGGTAGTCAATTCGATTTTAATACCACTTTTTCTACCTGAGAACTTATAACTCCTATAGAAGGATATAATTATTATTAAAACTGTCGAGCGGGGCTATTTTGTGCACAAAACCGCTCTTTTTTCAATCCATGCTTTATTAAAATTAGGAATTTGAAAAAATAAAAAATTGGCCGATTAAACGAACTTACCTGTTGTGAAGTTCAATCGTAATTATATGAAGAGTTTCGTTGAGAGATAAACTTTGTAGTACCGCTAGTTCGCCCAGGTGTCGCCACGATCTTTAGATAAAAAAGGAACAATTCGGTCCATCACCTATGTATTCCTTGTCTCGTCATATAGTTTAAAGAATTGATCACATAAATTTTTTGGGTGGGTTAATTATTTACAATTTTAAAAATTTTTAAGGGTGGGAATATCTCTCAACGAAACTCTTCATATAATTACGATTGAACTTCACAACAGGTAAGTTCGTTTAATCGGCCAATTATATTCCGAGTTTCGTTTTCGAGATAAACTTTGTAGATGTTTAGAGCCATATAGATTCTAATATCTGATTTATTTAATTTGTTTTTTTTTTTTTTTTTACAATCATGAACACAAAAAACATTGAATGAGTAAAAAGATACTAAGTTATACATGGAGGCTTAAAGCTCAGCTATGATTATAACATAAAAACACGTTATTTAATTCCAGAACATTTTTATAAAATTTTAGTTATTTAACAAAACTGTCTTTGCAAATGAGTTCTTTGCTTCAACGATTGGTCGATTGTAAAATTTCGCAAACGTTTGCGAGTTTTTCGACCAGCCAGCTGTATTTTTTATTATGCTCAAATCGACGCCCATTTTTAATGCTGCTGACGTCACAGCGTGCCTCGTACTGTGTGCCTTAAATGAATTACTGATACCACTGCTAACTAAAAACGACCGAATCCATCTCGACATAGATTGTGTAGTAGCTGGTTTATAAGGCTGTCTCGTTGTTAATATCAAAGTGTTCACTTTACCCGGAGTGGCATTGTCACTTTCAAATATTCCCGTAGGGTACTTGCCACGCATAATTCGGGTTTCTCAGTAAACTTTGGTAAGTAAAGAAGGGGCTGACAGCGCCCAGGGCGTGACGTTTTTATTAGACTGTCGATTTTTACAATAAAACCCTCATCTTTCTCGACTATGTTTTCCAATTTAATTGCGGCGAGAGTTTGCATCCTTTGCGCTGTAGCAAGGGCAAGAAGTACGACTAATCGCGAGGTAAGTTGAGCTAGCGAGAGTGATTTCAGTGGGAACAACGCAGCCACTGTCTCTAACACTGGAGCCACGTCCCAGGTTTCTTCATACCTTGGTTTGGTTGGCCTGAGCCGAAAAACCCCACGAAGGAATCGCGTGATTGTCGCTCCCTGTGAGACACTTTCACCTAATATCAGTCCCAATACTGCTCTGCAGTTGTTGATAGTTCCGTAGGATGCATCAGCTTCAAAGCGTTCCGTTAACCAGCTCAGAGCTTGATTTTCATCTGCGTCATATGGATCAATTTCAGACTTAGTACAGAAAGAGAGCCATTGCTTAATAGCAACTGAATATTGCTTCATTGTAGACTCTGCTAGAGATGCTATCATTATATTTATTGATGCTTCAGGAATATTTTTTCTGCGGAATGCTTCCCTGAGAGTCTTCCTGCCATCAAAACCAATGACCTGGCTAGAGGATGTTGACGGGACCTGCACGGAGACAAAAGTATATCAAGGGGCGGTTCAAAAATTATAGGAGGTTCTACGAGGAGAGATACAAGAAGGGGGTACCACGGTTGTGTACACCATTTAGGGAATACTAATATTCCTTGCGCCTGGTCTGATATAATTTTTCGAATCACCTTTAGTAGCATTGCAAAGGGAGGAAAGGCATAAAAATTGAGATCCTTCCAATTTAGCGTAAATGCGTCCACCGTTTTTGCCTCTGGGTCTCGTTGCCAAGAGCAGTAATCGTTGCATTTAGCATTAGATCTTGATGCAAAAAGATCTATAGTTGGAATTCCAAACGCCTGTGTTATTCGCAAATATGCTGCCTCAGAGAGCTCCCATTCAGTATCAGGGTTTTTGATACGTGAGCCCTTGTCGGCTTCAATGTTATCTTCTGATGCAATATATGAAGCAAACAACCATAATTTCTTTTCTTCGCACCAAGACCAAATGTTTTGGGTTACTTAAGTAAGTTTTGGGAATTGTATACCACCCATACGATTTATATACGAAACCGCGGTTGTATTATCTATTCTTAGTAGGATTTCGCACCCTACTAAGTTTTTTGCGAAACATTTGAGTCCAAAAAACGCTGCCAATAACTCAAGGTAATTAATGTGATAACACTTCTCTGTTTCTGTCCAAAAACCGTATGTGAGTTCATTTCCACAATAGGCTCCCCAGCCTGTTTTAGATGCGTCCGAGAAGATCTCCAATTTATAATTTCCAGACCTGATCGGATTTACTGCGCTTGGAATGGTATTTAACCACCAATCGAATTCCGTTTTTAACTCTGCTTTTAATATTAATTTTGCATCGTAATCACCACGACTTCTCAGTAGAGCAAGATATCTGCAACGTTCAAAAGCTTTAGTATGCAACCAGCCATACTCGACTGCTGGACACGAAGATGTTAAGGTCCCTACTAATTGCGCGAATTTTCTTACGCGGCACTCGTTTTTATTTCGAAACTCTTGTAGTCTCTCTAATATTTTTTCCTTTTTCCTGTCTGGAAAAAATGGAAGTTCGAGCGTCATTTTGGAAGAATCTAAAACAAAACCTAAAAACTGACATCTCTGACTGGGCACAAGAATACTTTTATTAAGATTCAAAACAAAACCTAATTTCTCTAAAGTTTGTTTAGTATTTTGGACGTTTATCAAACAAGATTCGAAATCTGTGTCTACACACAGCCAGTCATCGAGGTAAACTGTTGATAGAAAACCTGCCGATCTTAAACAGTTTGTAACAGGCTTTAAAATTTTTGTGAATACCCATGGTGCCGTGCATAAGCCGAACGGCAAGCAGGTAAACTCGAATAATTGACCTTTCCAAGAGAATCGTAAAAATTTCCTGTCACAAGATCTAACTGTTACTAGATGATATGCATCCCGGAGGTCGATATTTGCCATATACGAACCTTTAGAAACTAATTTTATAGCCGTTCTAATGTCCTCCATTTTAAAGTGTTCTGTGGAAATAAATTTATTTAAATTTTTTAAATTCAAAACAAATCTTTTTGTACCATTTGACCTGTCTACTAAAAAGTATGACGATAAGAATTGACCTAGGCATGGAGAACATTTTCTGACAGCCTTTAGATTTACTAATTGATCAATCGCTTCAATATATAATAATTCCTCAGAACTACTTATGACAGGTTCATGAGGCAAACAATGCTGAATTGGAAGATTATCGAATGGGATTTCATAGCCTTTTATAGAATTTAAAATAAATTTATCACTTGTTATATTAGACCAGGCGCTTCTAAAGTTTTTCAATCGGCCTGCAAAATGTCTTACCGTTACTGTTTCTGCGACTGCTGCTGATGGTTTTCCCGAGGTCGTATTTGACTCTGGGGGGGGGGGGGGGTAATTCCGATTTTGATATCTCTCTGGATGTTGCCTGCCACGAAACGATTCCCGATGGTAATAATTCTTCGGTTTGTATCCCGCCTGAGAGTATCCTCGGTCTCTTACAGGCGGGGCCTTCCAGTTTCCCGACGACGATGATGGTTTATTGTTGAGTGGCAATTTTTTGCCAACTTGCTGCTGGGTCTTCAAGGAAAGCCCGACTTTTTCCATGGATTTCGCTGTTTTCAATCTTGTTGACAAGTCTTTTCCGAATAAAAAAGTGTCAGTTTTTTCTCGTTCCAAAAGATCTTTGGCTTTTTTGTCTAGACTTGGATACACAAAAGCCTTTCTAGTTTTTGAGATTCTATGAAACGAATCAGACATTAATTTACCCGCGTCAAGCAAGCATTTCAATGCCTCCGATCTATTAGACTCATCACTTTTATTATTAAGCAAAATGGACACACCAGTACCCAACGCAGAGGGGTCGCTATCATTTTGTCCAAAACTCAGTTGTCAGAATCTCCAAAAGGCCGAAATTTATTTGTCAGAATATTGAATTTGCCGAAAGTACAATTGTCAGAATATTCAACTCTCCGAATCTCCATTTGTCAGAACTTTTAAATTCCCAAATCTCCAACAATCAGAATATTCAACTCTCCGAATCTCTATTTGTCAGAACATTCAACATTCCAAACCTCCAATTTTCAAAATATACAACTCTCCGAATCTCCATTTGCCAGAATATTCAACTCTCCAAATCTCCATTTGTCAGAACTTTCAACATTCCTAATCCCCAATTGCCAGAATATTCAAATCTCCAAATCTCCATTTGTCAGAACTTTCAACATTCCTAACCCCCAATTGTCAGAATATTCAAATCTCCAAATATCCATTTGTCAGAACTTTTAAATTCCCAAAACTCAAACACTCAGAATATTCAACTCTCCGAATCTCCATTTGTCAGAACTTTCAACATTCCAAACCTCCAATTCTCAGAATATCCAACTCTCCGAATCTCCATTTGTCCGAACTTTTAAATTCCCAAATCTCCAACACTCAGAATAGCCAACTCTCCAAATCTCCATTTGTCAGAACTTTCAACATTCCAAACCTCCAATTCTCAGAATATCCAACTCTCCGAATCTCCATTTGTCCGAACTTTTAAATTCCCAAATCTCCAACACTCAGAATAGCCAACTCTCCAAATCTCCATTTGTCAGAAGTTTCAACATTCCAAACCTCCAATTCTCAGAATATCCAACTCTCCAAATCTCCATTTGTCAGAACTTTTAACACTCCGAATACTCAACATACAGAATCTTCATATGTCAGATCAAAAGAATGTAGAATTTCTAAAAGAGCTTTCTGATTGGCTGGAAATGTTCCCGGAAAAATTTCCAGCCAATCAGAAAGCTCTTATAGAAATTCTACATTCTTTTGGTCTGACATATGGAGATTCTGTATGTTGAGTATTCGGAGTGTTAAAAGTTCTGACAAATGGAGATTCGGAGAGTTGGATATTTTGAGAATTGGAGGTTTGGAATGTTGAAAGTTCTGACAAATGGAGATTTGGAGAGTTGGCTATTCTGAGTGTTGGAGATTTGGGAATTTAAAAGTTCGGACAAATGGAGATTCGGAGAGTTGGATATTCTGAGAATTGGAGGTTTGGAATGTTGAAAGTTCTGACAAATGGAGATTCGGAGAGTTGAATATTCTGAGTGTTGGAGATTTGGGAATTTAAAAGTTCTGACAAATGGATATTTGGAGATTTGAATATTCTGACAATTGGGGGTTAGGAATGTTGAAAGTTCTGACAAAGGGATATTTGGAGATTTGAATATTCTGACAATTGGGGGTTAGGAATGTTGAAAGTTCTGACAAATGGAGATTTGGAGATTTGAATATTCTGGCAAATGGAGATTCGGAGAGTTGTATATTTTGAGAATTGGAGGTTTGGAATGTTGAATGTTCTGACAAATGGAGATTCGGAGAGTTGAATATTCTGATTGTTGGAGATTTGGGAATTTAAAAGTTCGGAAAAATGGAGATTCGGAGAGATGAATATTCTGAGATTTGGACATTTGGGAAATTAAAAGTTCTGACAAATGGAGATTCGGAGAGTTGAATATTCTGACAATTGTACTTTCGGCAAATTTAATATTCTGACAAATAAATTTCGGCCTTTTGGAGATTCTGACAACTGAGTTTTGGACAAAATGATGGCGACCCACGCAGAGATAGCCGAACCTAACACATTTTGGTCTGCCACGAAAAACTTGTCTCTCTTTTTTACAGAGTCATTAACTGATGCTTCTACTTCCGGATTCAACTCTGGTGCCTCAAAATTGTAGTTTCCTTTGCGAGCGTGCTGTTTTAACAACTCGAGCTTCTCTTCTTTTTTTTAAACCATCCTGCGACCAAATTTGCCACCGATCTCCTATCTCTGGATGCAAAAATAAATCGTTATTTTCTGAGGACGAAGCTTTTGCTCCGAGAAGTTCCAGAGTCCCTTCATCTAAAGGATTTGTTTTCAAAACATCCTCCTGTTCCTCAGTGTCACTTTTTACGCCGCCATTTTGCGATGTTCAATCCGACCGTAGCGACCTCTCCGAGGAGCGCGTACCTGTAAGCAAAAAAGTGCATCCGCTTGTTGGTTTAATCAATTCCTGCATTATTATTTAGCTTTTAAAAATAGATATCTATATCTGTTATCAGTAGTAAAAAAGTTCATAATTATAGTTACTTCCCTATTGCGGTCTCGGCGAGAGTCTCGCCGAGATTCGCTTTTTTCGTAGTATCGTCTCGGTATCGTCTCGATATTGTTTCGGAAAACGAAACGATACCGCAGCCCTAACTGATTGGGCTATTTTGTCCATCAAAGTGTGTTTATTCATAAAGTTGTGTAAACATTTTTTTTTTTCGTTTTTGTAGTATGAAGTATTTTTTTTTAGATATTCTAGAGTACAATAAAGAAAACCAAAGATAGAAATACTTTTTTTGTAGGAATCCTTCAACTATTTTGAAAGTGAAACACTAAAATTTCACAAAAATGTAGATCTGAATAAAAGTTTGAGAACTTTGAAAATTTTCAGCTTGATTTTCACGACTTTACGAATTTTTTTTTTGATTTCTGATAAAGAATAAATAATTTCATTTAGTAGGGGTCGGGTTCACTAAAACTTATATATTTTTTTTTAATAAATTAATTTTTTTTATTTTTAGAAAAAAGTATTTTCTAAATTCAACCTTAAATTATCTAGTCAACTTTACAAATTAAAAAATTTAAATAAGCACTTTTATTCTCTCTGTCCGGTGATACAAGACAAGTTTTTGGAGACTAGTATTTTACTACTCATATTTGATCTCATTTTCTTCTCAATTAAAGTGTTTATTTTATGATCGAGTTCATTTCAAAGGTAGACAAAGATCATGTCTTTATCATAAGATGATTTCAATTTCATATTTATAATATTTCAAAAATATTAAACAAATTTGTTAACCAAAAAGCTTAGGTGTTCGAGGCCCGACTTTCCCCTACTCTCTGTAGTTTCGATATCAGAAAATAATATTACCAAGTAGCCAACTTAAATAACTCAATATATTCGATTTTATTCATTTATTTAATTGGTTTATACTGTGAATAAAAGAAAGAAATAATAATTAGCTTTTATTAACTTATATCGAATAGTATATTTAAAACTAAATACTAAACCTTCCAAAAGCAGAATGTGTTCGAATTATTTATTTAATAGATTTCATTAAATTGTTTAATTCATTGTTTTTTGCCGTTAACAATTATTTTAAAAAATAATTATTTTATTTTTCATTGTTTTTTATTTAATATTTGTTTTCTATTTATTGATTTTCAAATAACCATTTTTTAATTTTCCGAAAAATATTATAATTATTTAAAAACCTCCTACATTGAATCTTTTGTCTTAATTTCACGACATTTTCACTTCATTATCATTTTTGACAATATTTCATATCATTTCATTATTTTTATAGCCATTTATAACATTTTACATATCAATTTTCACATTTCATTTCATTATTCCTGCCCTAAAAAAGATTTTAAAAAAATAATTAACTACCCAGTGAGAAAAAGTTGCTCAATTCGATGTTTTAGGTTGCTTTATCAGCACCGAAAATTTATTCTCTTTTATTTAAAAAAAAATAAATAAATAAAATAACCTCACAAAGTTGTAGTTTTAAAGAAACCATTTCTTTTCTCATAAAAAGTAATCAACTCCTTAATTCTAGTCAAGGATTTTGCTTCAGCTACTTAAAATACGAAAAAATGAGGCACAAGATTACATTTTAAAATTTATTATTTATAATTTCATCAAGTAAGTCTATTAATCGTTTTACAGATATTTATTTTTTCGTGTTTTCAATCTAATTCAAATAAATCCGAATTTTTGCTTAACAGAATTTTTTAGATCACCAAATTCACATTTAACACAATTTATTTTTAACCGATATTTTTATTTAAAATAATTATATTTTAACAGACTTCTCATTTGACAGTATTTTAAGTTATTCAAATTTATAAATGTTAGAATGCCCATTTGATATATAGGAGGAGCTAACAAGAATCTGACCATCAATCGCAATTTGATCACTGTTCGATGAATCGAGTTCGAATCAACATCAATACAATTTTTTTCATTTATCATCAATTTATCGTCTATATCGAAAATGCATCAATTTCAGTGTCAGCACATCGATGCAATATCGACCGATAAATTGAAGTCTATTCGACATCGATTTGAGCATTCATTTCTACTGGGTAATTAAACTCAAAATCAAATCACTAAATTCTTTGAAAATTGAAATTAAAAAGACATTAAATTAAACCAAAAATAACGAATAAACTAACCAAAAACACATTACTCAATTAACAAAAATTAAACTAACTAAAAAACTATGAAAAAAACAATTAATAACTGCAAAAAAAGAAAACCAAATTCAAAAAATCTTAGCAAAATAAGGTTACGTAACAAAAATTCCCTTCTAGTTAAAAACAAAGTCAAAAAAGAAGAGGAAAATATCCATAGCCGTCACTTCTTGTCTCTCTCAATTTTATACTACTTAATGTACTCTGCCTCTCTCGCACTGCCAGTCATCACTACTTGTCTCTCTTAAACTTAAGCTTACTAATGTATTCTGTCGCTTTTACGCAACTACCCACAACTACGCTAAACAGATCTTTCTCTCTCACAATACTGGCCAGTACTACTTTTGTCTCTTTCAAATTAATGTACCTAAGCACAGGCTACAGCTAACTTTTTTTTTATATAAAATTTATTTAACAATAATTTATTTTTGAATATATGAATTTCATTTCGACTAAAATACTTGATAAATTTTATAAATTTATTTAATATATTTTTATTTAACAAATAATTATAAACATTTGATTTTCAATTGATGTAATTTTAAATGACTTGTTTTTTGTCTATTAAATCACATTTTATAATTGCTGTATCTTAAATATTCTGATATAAGTTGAATAGCTACTAAACACTAAAGGTCAATTGATCTTATATCCACTAATTGTAGTTTAAAGGTAGTTGAAAATATTGTACATGAATAACTGTATCCGGATAAAATAGAATCTCGTGATGTTTAATATGAAAAACATTGTTTAGAGTCTATGAATAGATTCTCGAGGGTCAGTAGGTTTCACGAACTTGTGAGGCATCATAGAAATCAGTTTCCATGGGGTAGATATCAGAAACAAAGCAACACTCTTTCCCTTTCAAATACTTTTTGCAATTCTCCCACTTATTACGATTGTTCTGATGCTGAGCTGTAAAGTTTCATTGCAATCTTTTTGTACCGGTGACTACTAATAACCCAAGGGAAAAAAATTGTTATAACCTCTGAGATGAAAGCTGTACAAGTTCATATTGTTCCTTGAAGTACCTCGTTCTTGTTGAGATTCTCCAGCATCGTTCTGGATCTAATAAGGTCAAAGACTGAAATCAAATATTTCAAATTAAGACTCTTTATTCATAAAAAACAACTCTGGGCTGATTTTAATGTATATTTCTCATAACTGAGTTTTCATTTAATAATCTGTTAATTAACAAAAAATTTGCAGCATTACATATTGCATGAAAAGATTTCGCGTAAAAAAATTAATAACTAAATTTGACATTTAATATGAGATTCAAACATAAACTATCTCTGAAAACAAAGGTTAGATGCAATTAGTTCTTTAAAATAAAATTGAAATACAGATTTATATCTGATTAAAATATTTGTAATGTGAAGTATGAAGAACACATAATCTTATGGCTAAAAACGACATAAGAAATCTCAAATTCTCTAATGTATGAAAAATATACACCAAAAAAATCAATTATGTCTGATCCAGCCAATGTATCGCAGCAACATTCACAACACATAATTTTTTTTATTAAATAGGTTTAGGTTTTTTCTGTTAATATTATGATTATATAAAATTTCAAATTCTGAGAACTTTTGTTATTTTAAAATTGAAATTCGATGTTTCTCAAAAACAGCTGTGGCGATTATTTTCATTTTTGTTGGAAAGTCAAGTGTTTACATAAAAAAATTTTTCTTAACTTAACACATTATTTGGTTAATCCGAAAATGCATGGGAATAAAGTAAAGTCTGAATTTTAATGCTCTTACACCCCAGGATTAATCTATATCGAATAAAAATACACCTCTTTTTTTAATAAAAAAATATTTAGAGGTCGCTTAAAGCCCTCAAACTTTTCCGTGTATTTTAAATGAGAAAAATAAGAATCCTTGAGAGTCAATATTTTTCAAACGGCTTTTAAGTCTTGAGAAGACTTAAAAAGATAATGACAAATTATTTATTTAACCATTTTTCAATTTAAACTATTTTTTATGGGTCCCACAATGATCCTAAAAAAATAAAAAATACGAAAACAGAGGATTAAAAAATATTTCTTAGTATTTTTTTGAAAATTTTTTGCACGATTTTCATTAAATTTCATACATATAGAATTTCAACAATTGTTTCATGTAATTGCTAATTTGTTTAAACAAGTTATAACTGTTTCACGGTGTGACTGAACCAACTTTAAATGACAACTTTTTTTACTTCAAATTTTTTTCTTGCATTCAACTCAGGAGTGTAAAATTTGTGAGCAAAATAATTTTTACAGAAATTTGTACAGGCGTTTAAAAAAAAAAGATTTTTTGTGTTAAAAATCAATTTTTGAAAAATTAAATGTTATAAATAAATAGTATTTCGATAATTTGATTAATATAATATTGTGTGGGTAAAATTATTTATAAAATTCTTAATCAAAGGCAAAATAAAATTGGAATTCTTTTATATTTCTATTTTGTATATCATGTGATGAAAAAATTAACATTTTTGGAACAAAAAGTTTCTAAAGTAAGTTTATTTGAAATTTACGTATGTTGCGTTAATTTAAGTACAAATTAGTCAAAAAAAAAGGGAAAAAATTTTGTATTCTTACATTTCTACGTCAGTAGGGTTATGAGTTTTTCCAGAAAACGAATAAAAACTGTTATTGTAAATTAATTTGCAATATTTCTTTATTCATAAATTTACGTCAAATTTGCAAATTTTGATTTTTGTAATTTTATGACCGTATTTTTGATCCTATTAAAAAACCAAAACCACTATCTTCTTTTTTATAAAAAAACGAAGAAAATTATATACAGTAAATTTATTTTGCCTTAAATATCAATCTTCTAGAAACAAAAAAAAATTGAAATAGTTTTTCACCCCAGTTGTATTTTTACGTATGAGCCAGCTATGTTGTACTGTTTAGGGTTAATACTCTATCTGTTTTCTTAATTAGTTAGTCGACACAATATGTTTACCACATTTAATTTCTCAAAAAATTGCTTTTTTAACACAAAAAATCTTTTTTTTTTTAAACAGCTCGATGAATTTTGCTGAAAATTATTTTACACACTCTTTTTACCCTCCTGAGTCGAATGCATGAAAAAAATTTGAAGTAAAAAAAGTGGTCATTTAACGTTGGTTCAGGCACACCGTGCGTTTATTTACAATTATTTATTAAATTAACCCTTAGGGTACGGACTATAAAAGTGTAACGGTCCATACGGACATGGTTTAGAGTAACCCATCAACGTTCGTCGCTTTTAGATTTGAAAATGCTCTATTTTTGAAATATCGAAAAAAAGTAAATCAAAAAATTAATTAAAAATATTGTAAATTTCTTTTTTTCTATTATGTAGAAAACATTTATTATGGACAAAGTTGATGATTATAACATAAAGAAACGATAGAAATTGATTAGAAAAATTTGTATTTTTAAAATTGACAAGGTTTTATAAACATCGTTAAATTACAGAAAGAAAATAAATTTCAGTTTGCTCAATTGCAGCAAATCTTTGCAACATGCTCCCTGCACATTGGCTCAGAGTCATGCGAAGAGACAGCTTCCCCATCAATGACGGCGTCTGTGTCTCTGGCATTATCAGTTGCTCCTTCCTCATATTCTTCAACCTCATGATAAAGCTGTTATAGAGCAGCTACACTCCTAGTTCTCAGACGTGGCAAAATTAAAAATAAATATAAAAAAGAAACATTGGAATAAATATATTCAATGTAATATTTGTAAATAAATTGCAAAAAGTGTAAATATACATACCAGTCAACAATAGTATCCAAAATCCTTTGAAAACGTTACAAAGAAGATCCAATTTGACATAACGGACTGCGTAAAATCTACAGAACGTTAATTTACAACAATACCAGCTTGAAGAGCAAGCGTCGACTGGCTCTGCCAAAAGAGTTAGCTTCGTTTGGTACCTCAAAGTTTGTTCCCCCTACGGTCTGAGCCTCCTCCATTGACTCATTTAGAAATGCCGCAACTTTGAAAATTCGCCTGGGTTACGCTAACCCAGTCCGTACCCTGAGGGTTCAGCTAAAGAGTTGCAACTTTCTTTCAATTTTGCAACTTTTCAAGCTCGAGGATACCAATTACTAACAACAAACTTGAAAGAACCATTCTACCAATTGTTTAAGCAAATAATTGTTCTTTAATTTCAAATCTTGAATCAAATTAACCCCATATTGGGTCCGCCATTTTGTTTCTTATGAATTATGGCACCAAGTTTAAAGACCAATCTCCTTCATTCATGAAGACCCTTTGATGTGCAATGTTTCAACCAAATCGGAGTGATACATCTGGGAAAGTTCCCACTGTGGGACACAGTCCAGCCGTTGGTTGGTTTTTACATCATTATCGCGGTAGGGGTGTATGCCCTAGAAAAAAAACCTATTGCTAAATTTCTTGGTGAATCGGAGATTTTAAGAATGAGTATTGAAGATTGAAAATTTTAATGGTGTTGAATTGGAGTTGTCTTTAATCAGTGATTTCCTATGGCTGTTCTGTTGATGAGAAATTTTCTGAATCTTTTATGACAATTGTGATTCGGATAAAAAATTTGAGGGTTAGGTTGTAAAAAAATTGGAAAAAGTGAATGGGAGTTTTCCTTTAAAGAATGTGATATTACAAATTCTTAATAAGAAATCTCCGAATTACTTTTTCCAATTTTTTTACAACCTAACCTACAATTTTTGTTTCCGATTCACAATTGTTGAAAAAAATTCAGAAAATTTCTCATCAATAGGACAGCCATAAAAAATCATTGATTAAAGATAACTCCGATTCAACACAATTAAAAATTTCAATCTTCAATTCGCATTCTTAATATCTCCGATTCACCAAGAAAAGCAATAAGTTTTTTTCCAGGTTAGATGGCCCACCTTTGGCTAAAATTTTCAATCAAAGATGGGCCAACGATACATGCCGACTGTGACATGCATATTTAAACTAATAATATGAATAGTAATTGTTTAATCAAAGTTAAAAGTTGTTTTCATCCCACAGGCATAAAAATGGCGCTTTTAGATATGAGAGAGAGAGTTGCCTGAGACGGACTAGCGCCTAAGACGGACATCCTTTAATATCTTCAAAATAAAGAAACTTATTAAACAATTGTGTATATAGATATCTAGTCGAGATGTATCTAATTAATTTAAAAATATTTTTTTGTAATTTTCAAAAAAATAAAAATACTCAGAGGGAAAAATATTTTTAGCACTTCAAAAGATGAAATATAAACTAGTTTTCAAATTGGAAATTTTCTAAATTAAATGTCATTTGGAATGGAAGTATTGATTTTATCTCAAAGAATATTCTCTAATGTATGAAAATCTTACATATATTTAGTTGATATTTACTTTATATAATTAAAAAACGTAAATATATTAAAAACAAGCCTGTCACCTAAGACGGGCCCCATGAATTTATTAAATTTTAGATTAAAGCTTAATCTTCTTTATCCTGTGAAGGTTCGGTGCTGAAAGTGATCATAGCCTATAAATGCAAAGAAAATTTTACAAATTCAAATTTTTATACATTTTCCGCTTCTTTTTCTAACCTCAAAAATCACTTTTAATTACTGAAATAAATATTAAACAAAAGCTATTTTTATGCTGTAAAATAGTTAAATTCTGAAATTAAATATGAAATTATATGAGATTGTACATTTTTTTTACACAGTTATTATTCTAATATTATCAAAATCATATTTTATATAATAGTCATATTTGTTGTCTTTTTGCTTTTATTTCACAAAATTTCCTGATATAGGGCTATAAAAAGGCATTTATTTTGCTTAAAATACCTTAACTTACGGAAAACTCACAAATTATCTTTCCAAAAATCTTTTACAGTAAGCTTGTTTAAAAAATATCAGGGCAAGCTTGCAGAAAACTTACAGGACAAGCTTGCAGAAATCTTGCAAGGCAAGTTTGCTGCAAGTTTTCCATGCAAGATTATACATTGTTCAGACATTTCACTACTTGCAGCAAGCTTGCATGCTAATTGAGTTGTAATTGAAGTTTATATATTGTTCAGTAAGTAGATTTAGGGGATCTTAGAAAGCCTAAGACCGGCCAGTATGAACTTTCTTTAAACATCAAAATTAATTGTCTTTTAAACCATTATAAAGGCTTTCGTCTTATCAATTATTTAGAGGAAATGTTAAAAATAAACATAGGTACATTATCGTTCCCCTTTTAATTCACTAACTAAACAATTTTTTACAAAATATGAATAGGGGCCCGTTTTTTGCGACTTTCCCCAAAAGCCAGGAACAAAAAAACACTCATTTATTTGATCGTATATGAAAATTACGTCTAGCTATCTTTGCCCTTGGTTAAAAATTGACACCAATTTTATAAATTCAAACAAATGAATGACTTTAAGTCCCTCTCATCAGGTTATCTAAAATTTTCTTGTTTGTTTCTTAGGAATAATAAATATCATAAGCAACACGGTCCGAAAGGCAGACCAATTTGTTAACATTGATGTTTGTGCACTCGTTCACGTCTCAAGCACACAGTGGAAACATTTGTTAATTTTTGTGTCAAAGCCCAATATCTGCAAAAATTTATAAAATATTATAAAACTCATTATTTATAAGGTTTCTAAGTAATAGAATGTAAATTTGGCATTAAAACTCCGAAATTCAAAATGTCCATTTCAAAATGGCGGCCTAAAAATGTACCTGAAACTTAGGATCGGTAATATTTTTCTCATTTTAACTTTAAATATGATATTAAAATTCCGAAATTCAACATAGCGGACCTGATATAGAAGATTTACTTTACTAAAATTCATGGATTCGTATGAAATATGAAACTTAACGGTTTGGAAAATTTATAAACACGAAACTGGTATCTGATATTCAAAATCCAAATGTATATATTGTGCTTATAAAACTTGTGCCACGATTCGACTAATAATAAACAAAGTGCTTTGCAGGTGCTATATTAACAACCTCTCTCGGCTACATTTAATCAAAAATGGGTTATATTTAGTCAACTTCTTTTCTAAGTGCACAGCACCTAAACTTGGCTTAACTTTGCCAAACCTTTCCTCAAGTGTTGTCAACTTTTACACTGAGAAAAGAAGATCTCGATTTATAGTAAATAATGTAATTATTTTGTAAAAATTACTATTTGCAGTAAAAATTACTATTTAAAGTAAAATGTGCTTCATATAAAGAAAAATTACTTTTTACGTAGTAAAATTTACTAATTGTAATTATTACTCTAGTCATTTTTAAAAATTCTGTTAATATTTTTAATCTTTATATTGTCTTAATAAATTTTATCAACTTCGAGTATTAATTATTAAATTTGTCCTTTTTTAAATATTGCTTAAGCATTTTTAAAAAGTATAACTGCGGGATATAACAATTACTTCAGTAGGTTCAGTTTTTAATATTTGCTAGCAACTTTTGCTCAGGAAATAGTAATCCACTACTACTAATACTACTACACGCCTCCCACCGATACGCGAGTCATATACAATCGAAATATATGTACATTTAATAAATGCTTCAATTCCTTGTTACATAAACATTTTTAATATTTTTTAAACAAATCTCTTGTTAATATGGATCTTATACTTTTATTTTGACATATTTTGTTCTAAAAAAAATTATAATAAGCAAATTTATATCAAAATGTGTATTAAATTAGAGAATTTAGTTGTTTCATACTTTAAATTAATTAGTATATTGTTACTCATTATTGATACAAAAATATTTTAAATAATATGTATTCTATTAGCATTGCAAATTTTGTTATAAAACTTGAATTTCTTTGGTAAATATTAACCCGACTGGAAATTTGACCAGGCAAGCCAGCGGTCATACCTGGGCCTTATCTGGCACCTGTAAGGCCGACCTTATGAGGTAACCGTATATGGTACTTATAAGGTCCTTATAAGGTAGCCCGACGTAAGGTTCACCTTCTAAGGACCTTCGAAGGACCTTATCAGGTTGCCTTAGGTGGGTAGTATAAGGTTGCCTTATAAGGTAATCATAAGGCAACCTTATCAGGCCCAGATAAGGTTGGCCGTACATGTTAACCTGATAAATGCCTTATTAGGCCCTTATAAAGAATTTATCAGGTTGCCTTACGTGGCAAGTATAAGGTTGCCTCATAAGGCAGTCACAACGCAACCTTATCAGGCCCAGATAAGGTTGGCCGTACATGTTAACCTGCTGAACACCTTAACAAGCCCTTATAAAGAATTTATCAGGTTGCCTTACGGGGCAAGTATAAGGTTGCCTTATAAGGCAATCATAAGGCAACTTTATCAGGCCCAGATAAGGTTCGCCATACACGTTAACCTGATGAATACCTTATTAGGCCCTTATAAAGAATTTATCAGGTTGCCTTACGTGGCAAGTATAAGGTTGCCTCATAAGGCAGTCGCAACGCAACCTTATCAAGCCCAGATACGGTTGGCCGTACATGTTAACTTGATGAATACCTTATCAAGCCCTTATAAAGAATTTATCAGGTTGCCTTACGTGGTCAGTTTAAGGTTGCCTTATAAGTCAATAATCAGGCAACCTTATCAGGCTTAAATATTGTTGGCCGTATATGTTAACCTAATGAATGCCTTACAAAAACTTTATGTAGCACTTAGCAGGATGCCTGACGTGGCACAGTTGTTTGAAATCAGAAATTGATGTTCAAATCAACTTTTAGAGAGAAGAGCTGCATGGATTTTCAATTTTTTGTTGTTGAAAAATTCATAAATAAATTCTTAAGAGATCTGTGAGAGTAGATTTTTGTTTTTTGTTTTATTTGTTTTTTAATGTTAATGCAAACAGCTGCAAAAATGTCAACTTTTTCGTTTTCTTTTTTTATTTTCTACAAAAGAATTTTTTAATGCCTACCAATACCTTGGTTTCATAGAAGTAACAAAATAGAATAAACAAAAATTTTGAAAACCCTAATTTAATTGTTATTTACCCCCTATTACCCCCTAAGAGGGGGTAGGAATTTCAAATTTTACAAAAAGTTGAGTTCGGTGTCTACTCCTATATTTTTTGGGCCGCTGAAACCGAAAAAGACCCCCAAAAACAAATTTCTCCCCTTCTTCACCCCCTATTACCCCCTAACAGAGGGTTGATATTTCAAATTACGAAAAAAAATCGAATAGGGTGTTTTTTTCCTAAGGTTTTTGGGGTCCTAAACTCGAGAAAGACCACCAAAAACAAATTCCCCCCTCCTTCACCCCCTACTTTCTCCTAAGAGGGGTAGGAATTTCAAATTTTACGAAAAGTCGAGTTCGGTGTCTATTTCTATGTTTTTTGGACCACTGAAACCGAAAAGGACCCCCAAAAACAAATTTCTCCCCTTCCTTACCCCCTATTACCCCCTAACAGGGGGTTGATATTTTAAATTTAAAAAAAAAATTGAATAAGGTGTCTATTTCTATAGTTTTTGGGGCGTTAAATCCCAGAAAGACCACCAAAAACAAATACCCCCTCCTTCACCCATTATTACCCCCTAAAAGGTGGTTGGAATTTCGAATTTATAAAAGTTAAGTTCGGTGTCTATTCCTATGTTTTTTGGGCCCCTGATATTGAAAAAGACCCCCATAAGTAAATTTCTCCCATCTTTCACAACCTATTACAACCTGGGAGGGGGTTGAAATTTCGAATTTCATAATAAAATAGACACTGTACTCTACTTTTGTAAAATTAAAAATTAAAATTTGATATGCCTTCCCGACTGGAAATTTGAAAAATACAGGCTGCGGTACATCTGCACGTGGGGACCAAACGAAACTTGAGATCACCAAGTTCTTTAAAAACAGAATTCCATAGCCAAGATGGCTCAATGGTTAGGCGATCGTCTCGTAATATGCGTATTTGCGTTTAGCGTTAGGGTTAGTGCGTTCGAATCTCAGCGTCGCTAGGATTTTTCAAAAATTTCGTATGTATGCGTTTCGTTGCGTTTAAGGTATTAATAAAATGTTAATAAATAATCAAATGTAATTTCAGCAAAAGACAACAATTGAATTGAATATGTATGTAAAAACAAACCCAAATCTCATTCTCTCAAATATAAATTTCCTTCATTTTTATCTGTGGATTTGATTTTAATTATTTATTAAACAGTGGGATTTTTTTTATCAGGATAAACATATTTCTTTATTACAACAGTATATGTAATGTTTTATATACACTAAATATGGTGACAAGTTTCTACAAAAATGAATATATAATATTTACGTTGGATAAATATACGTTAGGTTGCCTTATAAAGTTTTCATCAGGTCGCCTTACAAAATCTCCATTAGGTTGCCTCATAAAGTTTCTATCAGGTTGCCTTCTAAGATTCCCGTCAGGTTCCCTTAAAAAGACTCCATCAGGTTGCCCTGTAAGGCCTCCATCAGGTTGCCTTATAAGGCCTCCATCAGGTTGCCCTAACAGGGCCTTATGTGACAAGCGCGTGACTCCCCTTACGTGGACCTTATGTGACCCCGAACATCAGGGCCTGACGTTTTGAAATCAGGCAACCTTATAAGGCCCTTATGTGACCCTTACATAAATTTCCTGTCGGGAAGTAATTAATTTTCTAGATCAAAAATTTTTTTCTTGTAACTTGTCAGGTGTTATATAAAAACAATTTTTCATTTTTAATTTATGTTTAATCATATTATTTCGTATTATTTTCTTCAAAAAACTGCATTTGTTATAATAATTAATTAAATGTATTTTGATATTCAGATAAATTATTCAATATTAATATTAAAACATTTTTAAAATTAATTTTTACTTTTATTTTTGCTATTTTATTTTATAAATTGGGTGAAGTTCCGAAAGCGGGGTACCTCCGATTTTTTTGACACTACGTATACTTACGTATTTTGATGCGCTGATTACGAATATGATAATGAAAATTGGCGCAAATTTGATTTTCATGGTAAAAACAAAAAAAAAACCCATAAAAATTCGGTTTTTTGCAATTATTTCAATTAATATTAAAAATTTTGAAAAATTTTTTTAACAAAAGTTGTAGGTCTTCCAAAAATACATATTTTGTGTCGAGTGCATTTTTTACTAAAACCAATTAGTTTACGATATAATTGCAAAAAACATAAATTAACCTAAATGTGACGAAATACCCACATTATATCAATATTAAATGGTAATTCTTTACAAGTCTGACTTTGACAGCTGTAAATATTATCCAGGTTGTGCAGAGATGGGTAAATGTAGAAAACTCGAGGTTTTCTACGTATAATACATGGTTTTCTACATTATGTAAAATACGTATTATTCTGACTTACGACTTTGGTCCATTATATATATAATATATAATATATAATAGGACCAAAATAGGGGGGGGTTGGGGTGCCACTAACAGTGGCACCCCAACCCCCCGGTATTTTGGTCCTTGCGCGGCCGCAGCCCGCGCAACATGTGGTCTTCATGTCGTGTAATATATAATACGGGGGGTTGGAGGTTACCCCCTCCCCCACCCCTCTGACGGGGCTAGGGGCGAAGCCCCTAGCCTTTATTGTTATTATTATTATTGATTTTCAGTTTTTTGCATTAATGTCATAATGTCCGCTCTTTCTGGTGAACCAGCAACTTCACCAACGATTTTCTCCCAAACTATTAGAGATATAAAAAAAAATCAAATAACTTAAAATATGTATTTTTGGAATGCCTACAACTTTTGTTAAAAAAATTTTTCAAAATTTTTAATATTAATTGAAATAATTGCAAAAAACCGAATTTTTATGGGTTTTTTATGGTTTTTACCATGAAAATCAAATTTGCGCCAATTTTCATTATCATATTCGTAATCAGCGCATCAAAATACGTAAGTATACGTAGTGTCAAAAAAATCGGAGGTACCTCGCTTTCGGAACTATATCCAAATATATGGGGTTTATGATTTATTTTATTGCGGTAATTCATATAAGTTAAAAAATATATGACGTCAGTTGCGTCGATAGCCGAGAGGCTTAATGCGAAAGCGTGCGATTTTAGGGTTGCGACATTGCGCAATCCTAAATCCTGTTCTTGATCACAGGTAGAAAGGGCAAAAGGTAGACTCAATCACCGTAATATCTGGATCCCTTTTTCTTGGTAGTTATATATTTGAAGACGCTGATGAGTCACGGGGAAAATCCAAATTACAGGAAATATAATGAGTGAACAAATGAAAAGAAAATTTGTTCCTAAATATTTTAATTTTTAATAAATAATATTATTTCTTTGTGTAATTCTGTTATACTGATGTACTTTTTTATAATTTTACAAATTTTTATTTATATCCACAATTTTATTTATAAATATAAATTCTTTTGCATATTGGATAAAAACTACCTATATATGTATGTGTAGTTGTGTACATATAAAAATAAAAATAGTGAACAATATACTTAGATTTTTAAAAACTGAATTTGCAATTTCTGTTAGTATTGTTTGTTAGATTTTGTTAAATAAATTTTTTTGCGAAAAACAAAAAAGTTAAATATTTTTTTTTATTATAAGTTTTGGCTCAACTTAAATTTTTCTAAGTAATCTACAGTTGGATTATTCAAAAATATGTAAAACCAATTTTAAATATATTTTTATTTTGTGTGAAAAATCTTATTACAGTCAGAATCTATATCTCAATAATGACGTTAACATAAAAAATAATATGTTTCTAAATTAAGAGTTAATTATACATTAATAACTTCAATTCTATAGCTTGAAAAAAGTAACTTATAAAATTGAAGGATAGTTTAAAATACGTTGAAACCGACATGTAGAAAACTATAGCTTTGAAAACTATTTGTCGTTTCTCCTTTAGACTTACAAAAATTAAAATATTGTCAAGCAAAAATATTAGCTGTACTCAAATCATAAACTGAATTTCTGTGAAATTATTACACTTTCATACCGGAAATTTACATAAATTTTACAGTAAAAGAGAAATATAAAACTTTTGCTGTAAAAAGTACTAAACACATTTTTGTTGTGATTTTAAGGTTCTACTGTAAAATGTATAACTTTTCTTGTACATTTGTTGTGATTTTAAGGTTTTACTGTAAACTTTACAACTGTTTTTGTAAATTTACTACATTTATGCGTTATTACAGTAAATGCTGTAAATTCACATCAGTTTAGTACTGTAGACTTGCTGTAAAATCACAGAAATTTCTAACAGTGTATTTATATTTAAGTTAGGTAGTTCGATCCCGTATAATTCTAAGATTTTTCCGAAATGTTCACTCGTTAATTCTAAGTACTTGTATATTAGAAGTATGAAACTTGTAAATTAATAAATTGAAGTGTATTTATAAAGTTAATAATGTAGAAACATTTTTATTTGCATTGATTTATTTTATAAAGAATTAAAAACAAGAAAATATTATTTTCTGTATTATTTCATTCTCCCGTTTCCCGTCTCACACGCATATACTGCCTACATCGGTGAGTGACGCGAGCAGTGGAGGGGCAAAATTACAATTTTCTGAGTAAATATTGTTAGTGGCGATGTAAACGCCACTCCGTTGAAAAGCAATTCTTATTCTGGATGATACAATAGTTTCTCAGATTCATATTAATACTTATAATTTTCATTTAAATTTTCCATTCCATGGAGTAAATTTTATTTCAATCAAAGTATAATTCATTTACTGAATTAAGTAAAAAGTATTTAATTTTTGAACAGTTTCAAAACTACTGCTCAAAAATAGTAATCTTTAATCGAAAATATGTAACTTTTATTATTCTTTTTTTTCAGTGCAGAAACTTTGCTGCAAGTTTAAAAACTTGAGAAAAGGTTGTCAAAGTTAAAGCAAGTTTAGGTGCTATAAGGGAAATGAAAGTTATGATAATTCACAAATGAATTGAAATTCATTTAAGTATGTATTAATTTCATTTTAACTGTGCATTAACAAAAATTCAATGCAAGAATACCTTAAACTTAAGTTACCGATGAATGACAGTTATTTTTTGTGTCGTTCAGCTATAAGTCGCAGAATTATTGTATTGCAGTTCGAGGTACAGTTTTATATAATACTTGTAGTGTAAATCGTGATTTGTGAACTTGTGAAATATGTTTTTTGATCTTTCATTATAATAACCGAATTTATTGAATATTATAACGACCAATTTGTAGGTTATATTTTCAGTGCGTCTGTTTCTACTCGCGTGTGTATTTTGCAAACAAATAGAAAATTATTAAGTTAATACTGTAATTTGTATATTCTTTTAAGAGAATAATTTATGTAATAAAAATGCGTAGGCTCCATACAGATTACGTTTTTTACACGTTTTGTTTCCTTGAATTTTCTTGGATACGTGTATTTACAAATAGTGCATTAAAATCAAAGGCAAGAATGGATTTTTCATAACGCAGTCTTAAAATGGCGTGATTCGGTTCTCTGTAGATAACCAGAAAGTTGCAGATTTAAGAACGATTCACTATGTGACGTCAGAGTGCAAACAAGTACAGTCCAAATTGCATGTCCCCCACTTTTCTACTTTTCTTGCACGCACTGTTTGACCAACAGAACAGAGTCGATATCTTTAGCGTGAGTAGTACAGCTTCAAAATCTAACCTGACAGTATCACTAGCGCGGCGTGTTGACAGGTAAAAAAATGCGAGACATTCAATTTGGATTGTATTTGTGTACACTCTGACGTGACATAGTGAATTGTTCTTCATTCTGCAACTTTCTGGTTATCTATACAGAGAACCGAATCACGCCTTTTATGACTTTGTTATGAAAAGTATCGTTCGTAACTGCGTGAACAAAGCAGTTGTTTTGAAACTCGCGCAATTTTTGCAACTCGTTTCACTCTTTGCAAAAACATTGCTCTCGTTTCAGAAACGACTGCTTGTCACGCATGTTACGAAATATACTATTCATTTACCTTTGCTGGAAGTTTTTTCCGTCCACGTGCATTAGAATTACTGCACCTGCGCATGAATTTTAAGACACCCTTTGCTGAATTTTAGTTATACGTGTTTTGCAATTTCATTTACATGAATGGAAAAACTTCCAGCACATGTGAGTGAAAATTAAGTCAGATTTTTCTAACAGTGATGGTAAATATTTTTCATAACGCAGTCTTAAAATGGCGTGATTCGGTTCTCTGTAGATAACCAGAAAGTTGCAGATTTAAGAACGATTCACTATGTGACGTCAGAGTGCAAACAAGTACAGTCCAAATTGCATGTCTCCCACTTTTCTACTTTTCTTGCACGCACTGTTTGACCAACAGAACAGAGTCGATGTCTTTAGCGTTAGTAGTACAGCTTCAAAATCTAACCTGACAGTATCACTAGCGCGGCGTGTTGACAAGTAAAAAAGTGTGAGACATTCAATTTCGATTGTATTTGTGTACACTGTACACTTTAACGTGACATAGTGAATCGTTCTTCATTCTGCAACTTTCTGGTTATCTACACAGAGAACCGAATCACGCCTTTTATGACTTTGTTATGAAAAGTATCGTTCGTAACTGCGTGAACAAAGCAGTCGTTTTGAAACTCGCGCAATTTTTGCAACTCGTTTCACTCGTTGCAAAAACATTGCTCTCGTTTCAGAAACGACTGCTTGTCACGCATGTTACGAAATATACTATTTTTGAACTCAAAAGTTTTTATTGAAAAATAAGAAAAAGTTTACTTTTAAAAGTTTTGACTTGAACTTTGATAAAGGCAATTTTTATTAACATTTCTTGTCTTTAAGTAACTTCTTGCATATCTTTTGAAAAATTAAATAAACTTTAACTTCATCTAAGTTCTAGTCAAAACTTCTGAAATTAACTTTATCTTATTTTTCAATAATAACTTTTCAGTTCTAAAAATTATTTACCACTTACATGTGCCCTGTAAAAAGAGATTTATTGGAACTGAAGTTCCAATCAAAAAATGCTATGTAAATAATGGGGATGTGTTTCCTTCAAAAAATGACAGGAAGAACGCTCTAAGTTGTACAAATAAATATTGTGCAATACGATTAATTCATAAGGAACACTGGTATACCGTCAAATGGGGTAACTTCGGACAGCAGGCTAACTTCGGACACTCGTAAATTTTTGTAAATATTTTGTATTTCCATTCTATCAAATAGTTTTTATAAAGAATCAGCATTTGTTTTGTTTTACTGAATATTCAAAGAACATGAAGGGATCCGAATTTCGACGAAAATAGTTTAATGTGAATTTAAGAGAAATATGACAAGTCTCTTCATTACCTGGGCGCCAAGAGGTACTGGGGGCGTGGGGACTGACGAGGGTAGGGGGGAATTTTGACTTTAATATAATTTCTTCCTTGCCCATCGTGCTCACAATCGTTTACCGGCAATTAAACTAAACTCTAAATCGTCACGGCTTGGTGTGTCGCCGGCAGCACGAAGGTGCTTATTTTATTTCAGAAACTTATTTATTTTGTGTTTTTTCTTTTAAGTGTATTTGTGCAATTATTGTTAATAATTTATTTTTTTCATAATTTTATCAGTGTGGCGATTTATAAAAAAATGTGACAAATTTAGGAATAAATGAGGACGATGGGATTGATGTCGTACAAGGAGAGCGATCTTCCAAAGATATGAACAAATTCAAAATATGAGCAAAATTAAAGTGGTCTACGACAAAATTAAGGGAAATGCTCAAAATTGCTGATTCTTCTCGTCAGTGACCACGCTCTCTGATAATCGCCCTAGTCTTCAGAGAAAAAATATTTAATACCGGAACGATAAGTTTTATAATGTTTTAATTGTTTAATTTTGTGTTATTGTCTGTCTATTTTATTTATTATGTATTTTCTTTTTAACCATGCAATTTTAATGTCAATGTATGTCAATTTATAATTGTTTATTAAATATTTTTATATGTAAATTATTTGAATCGTTGTATGCAAAGAATAGGTGAGCCGATTATTTTATATTAATTTTGTTTTTTTTTTTGACATCGATTTTTATCTGTGATTTTAATTTTGACGAAATATAATTTTTATTTATTTGACGTATAAATTCCGACTTTTAACTTATTTTAATTACATTTTTGCGATCTTAATTTGCATATTTATTAAATTTTCCAAGACTCTTGATATTCTTTTGGAAATTATTTTTAAATTTTTAATGTACGATTTTAAATTATCTTATTAAATAAGAAAATCGTTACAAACATAATATGACATTTGAAAAATAAAAATAATTAAAGAAGTTCAAGGAAAAAATTATTTTATTCGGAAGAGATTTTTTGAGGTTATTACAGTTTGTGAAAAAAATCTTATTTATTAACAAATATATGTAAGTTAAGTGCTATTTCTTTTTTTAAATTGAATACACTATTATTTAACATAAAATTCACACTGATTTCAATAACCTAAATTCATAAATTATTTAGAAAATGAGTTTTAATTGAGGAAGTCTAATTTTGTATGGTAACTTCGGACATGAGACAAATATATAAATTAGGTGAAAAAAGTCGAAAAAACTGCTATTATTTTGACAACATAATTTAAATAGCTATTTTAGAGATTAGAAGAAAGAAATTAAGCATTCAAAAAGTATCTGAATAATAAAATATACACAAAAGAACTTTGAGCGATCACTTGAAAATTCAAACTGTTAACAAATATGGTAGACCAACAATCCAATTAATTTATTTTATTTGCTTTTGTCAAAAAATTATATTAACTAGTCGGAAAGTTTCGGAGTATCTCCTTATTAAAACAAAAATACTTTAATAATATAATTATGTCAAAATATGTTTAAATTGCGCAAACAATGATATAGTGTCCGAAGTTACCCTACTTTGGAGGCTAACTCCGGACACTTGTTTTTCACCTTAGAATAAATAACAGAAATAGATAAAAAAAAATTTATTACAAATATCACCACACAAGACCCTAAAAATTATATATTCCAAACGTCAAGTCACTAAATATTATATTGTAAAAAATATTAATAAAAAACATCAAAAACCGTCCGAAGTTACCCCATTTGACGGTAACTTTAGAATGAATATTTTAATTGGAAAACAAATGTTAAATAATAAAACTAACTTACGAAAATAGACGGTGCAGTCTGATGATAGACGCCACTGGAATTTCACAATGTGTGCGTCGTGCGAATAACATTGCCTTTTTGATTCACGTAGTCATTCTGTCTATATTATACCACTACTCCTCGCCGCGCTCTCGACCCCTTCCACATCTCGGTGACTAGACTGGGTATATAACTTAGTACTTGCACGTCAAATACTCAGTCTCCTGGCTGACAAGACACGAGGTTCACCTCTGTCTTGTACTAGGCTCTTTAACCAAAGGCGATCGCCTCTCAGGTTCACCTGTGAGGTAATGATGGTCAATGGGAGTGTGTGTGGGTTCCCCCACCTCCTCTCTTTTGACACTGAGCAAACAAGAGGATGAAGGCAAGAATGTGAGGGCACCTGAGGAGTGGAGGTTCACCTCCTTCAGAACTCAGGTGTAACATCCGGTACCTTTGAGATAAGGTTCATCTTTCTGGAGTGCAGAACGGACGTCGAAATGTTTCGTCGTCTACTGGTTCTCCCGTGGCGACTAAAGTTGTCTGGATTTCCTCAAAAAGTCTTAGTGGGAGTTAATACAGGTTCCCCTGTTTAAACTCACCATGACTAAGACGTAATTTTTCCCTTGGAGGGAATTATTGTACGGGAGTTGAGAGTGACGTCAGAATAGTCAATATATTACTTAGTCTTTGTAGGACCATGAGATAGTCAACTTAATTTACTAGCAACGTAGATAAGACGAGAAACTAGAAATATGAATTCTCGAAAATATGTGAAATAGCCTCGAACCTTTGAACCTTTTTATTATTTTATGTAACTTAGTCTAGGTTGGAAACTGTAATAAGTCTAGTTCAGAATTGTAGCTTATAGAATTACATTCAATCTAATTTATGATTATAAATTAAATTTTTTTCATTTAATTCTTGTAAATTATTTTATTTCTTTATTTTAGAATATATTATTATTTGTTATCAAATATGGTGTCATCAATGACTACTTTTCCACTTTAGAATAATTTATTAAGCAATTTAAATATGAACCAGCAGGCTAAGATTCATATCGCTCTAGTATTTAATTAAAAAATTGTCATCCAGTAGGCAAAGATGTATTTAATTTTCAGAAACTACGTTTAAGTCAACGATTTCAAGAACCTTGGATATCCGGCAAGCGAATTTCGGAGCAACAAAAATTTTTATCATTACAATTTATTAATGTAATCACGAATGATTAATATTTCTAATTATTAATTAACAATTCCATTCATTCTCTTCTTTCTTCAATCTCTCACAATTTTACTTAAAAATTGGAATTTATTTATAATTTATAAATTAAGAGGTTATATATGTTACCGGCAAAACCCGAAGACCAGGCAATTCGCGAATTGCCTAGGCATTTCGCGAATTGACGAAGTTTATAGGAATTATCCGAACTTCCTGGCGATTCATAGGCATTTCTGAAATTCCTAGGCATTTTGCGAATTTCCTAGGCATTTCGCGAAATGCCAAAGCCGATTTAGGCAAATTGGAAAACGTAAAAAAAATTACAAAATTTGCAAGGCAATTGTGTATTTAGTCATTTGAAATTATTTGTTGCAACAAGAACAACTACTGAGACATTTATAGAGTAGCAAAGTACGCCTTTCTTTTTACATATATGAAGCATTTTACGTGTAATGTTCAAAGTTCAAATTTCATCTCCTTCAAATGAAGTAAAACTTAGGGAATTTATTGTCCTACCTAGTGCTAATATAACCCAAAAATTTTTTTGACCTTTTTGGAAAATTGGTGGGTATAGAGGGGGATCAATTTCATCAAATTTGCTTGACAACTTCTCAATTTTTTCTGTCTTTACATGTAAAGAAAAAAATTTCGTCGAATATGTTTCTTACAGACATTTTAATGCTCTTTTCACTACTAAATTTTATTTTTTAATATTTTGAAAATTTGACACTAAGTTTTTATAGTTATATTTAATTTGCTTTTTTCACAAAATCGGTCCGTTTAATTTTAAAATAAATTATTGGAATCGAAAGCTGTGTTTTTTCCCTATGAGTGTACCAAATTTCAGAATGACTTTTTTTACACGTCTCATTATTATCAAATTTCTAATTTGCCTAAATCGGCTTTGTCAATTCGCGAAATGACTAGTCATCTCGCGAATTGCCTAGGCAATTTGCGAAATGCCTAACATTTTCAGGTATTATCCGAACTTCCTGGCGATTCATAGAAATTTCCAAAATGCCTAGACAATTCGCGAATTGCCTGGTCTTCGGGTTTTGCCGGTAACATATACACTTAACAGAACCAAAAAAACTCAAATTTTCAATAATAATTTTTCCTGAGAAGACTATTTTTTAATCTAACATTTTTCCACATATTATGGCATCTTTTTAGTTGTATTTTATTGTTTCTTTTTTGTAACACAAGCTTCTTAAATATATTTTTAGTAATTAATCGAAGAAATAAGCAAAGTAAGATTTTTTGACAAAATGGCGATTTTTTTAAAAAAAATCGACTTTTGACTAAAATTTTGGCCTTAAAATTTGATATAAAAAAATGTTATCTACGAAAAAAAAACCTTTGATTACATACTAAAAAAAATGTTTAGGAAGCTTGTGTAAAAATTTGAGATTGATCGGTTCAGCCGTTTCCGAGAAATCTTGCTCACCGACTTTAAAAACACAGTTTTGAGAAAAACGTGTTTAAAGTTTCAGAAGCATTTTTAATATTGTCAGGGTTGGGAACGGAAAATGGCAAATTTATTTATTAGATATGCAAATAACACCATCACACTTTCTCTTCATGCATTTAAGTACATTAGAAGGGTTTTATTTGCAAAAGGACAAAAAATAAAAAGGACTGTGTTTTAGGTAGCTACCAGGCTCGATTTACAAATATGAGTGTAACTTACAGAATATTCACCGGATTGGACTGCAATTTTCTGTGTATACTCTTAAATACATGTATATTACGAAAATTAATTAATTGGACTTTTATTAATAATTATCTTTATTCATAATTTGATACTTATTAAAGCGTTATTTCTATTTTTGCCAATAAAAAATAAATCATAAATAGGCACATTTTAATTACAAAAACATTAAAAATATAAAATTTTTCTTGATAACCAAACATTTTAAAAAGTGTGCGCCTTTATAATATAAACAGAATGACTACGTGGATCAAAAAGACAATGTTATTCGCACGACGCACACATTGTCAAATTCTAGTGGCCGGCGTCTATCATCAGACTGCACAGTCAATTTTAGTACGTCAGTTTTATTATTTAACATTTTTTTTCAATTAAAATATTAATTCTAAAGTTATATACCAGTGTTCCTTATGAATTAAACGTATTGCACAATATTTATTTGTACAACTTAGAGCGTTCTTTCTGTCATTTTTTGGAGAAAATACAACCCCATTAATCGGGGTTAAAATAAAAAAAATAAATTTCGTTTTGATTTTTATTTATAAAAATTTATAAAAAAATTTATTTTTTTTATAAAATCAGAGGGATAAGCATTAAGTTTAAATTTTACACGCGGTACCATAAAAACCACAAAAAAGTAACATTAAATAATTACATGTTTTTTAAGTTAAATAATCTTTTTTTCTTAAAATAACTCAAGAAGTGTAGTAGAAGCTATATTAAGTAAAATTTTCTTAAAAAATAACTTTTTTTGTAAATATTAATTTTTGTAAAATTTCTATGTTTTAATTTCAAATTAGTTAAACAATTTTTACAAAAAGATTAATATTTCTACCTTTATTTTTTATTATTGTACTCTAGAATAGCTAGAAAAAATACTTCATACAGCAAAAACAATAAAAAACATGTTTTACACAACTTTATAACTTTGAATTTGAGTTTCTATAAGTCAGACAAAAAAGTTTTTAGTGTCGGCTAACTCATAGGACACATTTAAAAGGATGCCGACATCATAACTGAATAGTAAAATTATTTATTTTTTTAAAATCTGAATTTTAATAAAGCACAGAGTAGAAAAATTGCGTTTTGGTGCACAAAATAGACCCGCTCGACGATATGCAAAGTGTTTATCATAATTATAGTATTAACTTTTCTAAAAAAACTAAAATATTCAAATCAAAGAAAGAATATTTTGGAAAATTGTTGCTGATTATATGTATTAAACTGTTGCCTAAATACAAAATTTTTCTTAAGTAAAAAAAGAAACAGATAAAAGTTTCTTATTTATTGAAAAATGTTGAATGAAGACTCAATTCTTCTAACTTGCTAAAAGTAGTCAGGTAATTAATAAAAGATTTCAATAATAGGAAAGAAAGAATAATGATCCTTTGACGTCTAAAGCGAGGACTTTTGCGATTGAAATGCTTAAGAAAGTAATATGTTTAAACGACAGCTGTGATGAAATCGGAAATGCCTGCAAGCTTAATACAATATTTTGAGATTCTGGAGATGAGACGCTAAAACTTGACAAGAAATTATCCAGGATTTCAGGAGTGAGAAATCCCAGAAGCATGACCCTTCTACTTGTCGAGGATGTAATCTTGAGCAAACAACCCCCCGTTGAGACCCTACTGTCTCATGAAAATTATGAAAGGTTTTCTGAGTTTCATCTTATATCAAGAGTTATCACACTTTTCTTTCCCTAAATTTTCATTTTATCTTTTAATCTCTTTTTCTTTACACTAAGTCAACGCAATATTTTTGCTAAATACATTATAATCGAAAATTATGACAGAAATTTTTAAATAAGGTGGCTTTTCTAGAAATTTACTTGATACAATAGTTTTTTGTCTATTACACTGAGAAAAACAATATTGTAATAAGAGAAAAATAATTTTTTTGAATATTTTTTGTTCTCCCAACAAAAATTTGGTTCAAATAACAAAGTCTGTATTCCTTTAACAGAAAAATCAGTTATCTCACCCAACAAATTTTTTGAAGTTATTGCTGACTAAATTAAATAATTCGTTCACCGTAGATTTTCACTCGACCGACACGATCCGAAAAACGAACTGAAAAACGATTTTGTTTTGATTTGACATGCAACTTCAACTGTCATCTCGGATTGTCTGCTGGTCGTCAGACCGGTCAATCCGATCGATTAATCAAAATTCTAGTTAAAACAAAATAAAAATTTTAAAAATAACAATATAGAGCTAAAATTATTATTTTTTGTAAAATGTGGATTTGAAATACATTTCTTGTACTAAATAAAGATGCTAATTTTGTTTATATATAAATCCATATGGGTGGTTGGTTGGTTTGGTTAGTGGCATTAAGATCCTATTGAAGTCCAATAATCCATATTTGTTTTTCCAATAGCTGTACACTCAAGCTAGAGTTCTCAATTTTGATTTTTAAAAAAAAATTTTTTATTTATTATTATTATTAAAAAATAGAGTTACCTACTAAAAAATTAGGTACTTCTTTATTTCAAAAATGTTAACTTTGAGACAAATGAAGATATCGATAAGTTTAAAAAAGGAAATTAAAGGTGAAGAGTGTGCCTTTTAGAAAAAAATAGTGCATTTTATTTTGTTTAAAAAAAAGCTTAATTTTTTGACTTCAAAAATGGTAAAAAATTACTTTAAAATTTTCAATTAAAAAGTTTGACTTTTTTTAATGAAAAAAAAAATATTTTAAAATGGGTATAAATCAGTAAAAACTCAATATTTTAGTTGTTAATAACAATTTAATTTGTTGAAGCAATCCATACAAAAAAAACAAAGTTTAAAGAAAAAAATAAAAAAATTATTTACATTTTTTGCACCTTCCGAGCCCGGACCTGGGTCGTTTTCGTCAGCACGCAAATTGTCGCACCTCTCCTGTAGGCACAAGGGACACTATTGCTCTGCTATTCGGCAGAAGAGTTCAGGCGAACCATAACTTTTTTTACGGATGAGTAGTTGCGCCTTTGGCAGTCGTTTTTAGAAATTACAGCAATTTAAAATTTCGCCTGGGTCGAAAACGACCCAGGTCCGGGCTCGAAGGGTTAAGGATAATACATAGAAGTATTGTAAAACTATAAATTATATAATTGATTAATTATTTTATTATTAAAGCAATAAATATAACAGACTGTAATCTATATATGCACCTTATCTTAACCTATTGATATTAATATCAATATAATTATTTTTAACAATTTATGTGGTGGTTTTAGGGCAATACATTCTACTTTAAGGTTTCAATATTTAAAATACATTCTTTGTATTATTTTTTAGTGACTTTCAGTCAATTTCTATTCAAATAACAATCATTTAATTTTTTTTAACTCTCATAAGTTCTGAGAGAAAAAGCGATTTCGTAAATTGCCGCAATCTTCTTTCTCTTCTTGATATAATTTACCGGTTTTGGAACAGAAGTTTATTACTACTGTAAAACATTTTTATTTTACTAAAAAATATTAATTTTTAAATTTTTATTGACCATACGTCCAAAACACCAAAGAAATATATAAAATTACCTCAAAACTCAACAAGCAGATATCCATTATTAAATCCGGTCAATAAAATAAAAATTGAATATTCATTTTAAAAAATACGTAGATTTTATTGATTTTAGATTTTATTTGTCTGATTTGAGCATGGATATCAGCTTGGTGAGTTTTGCAGTTACATGCATATTTCTCTGGTATTTTTTACGTATAATCAATAATGATTAATAGTCTGTTAATAAAATGAAAATGATTTACAGTGTTATATACTCCTGAAAAAACCTCTCGTTAAAGGGAGAAAAGCTTAAGTGTGTAGTTTGAATTAAATAAATATGGATATGTAAACAAATAAAATAAACATTTTAACTACTTAAAAAATCCAAATAAAATCCGATTCTAAACGATTTAGAATTAATATTATAATAAATTAGAAACAATAATTATATAAATATTATTAAATAAATTTACACTGAAATTTGCCATTAATTAAATACTAGCATAACAACCCTCGCTCGTTTTTTTATTTTTTTTTAATATATTTATTTATTATGCGTATTCTTGAAAATATAAATAAATCTTGAAATATTTTTAGTATCTAATTTCCTTTTTTTATTCTTATTAATTAAATGTTATTTATGTACAATTTTATTTTTTTATTATTAGAAGCTTTATATGAAAGTTTGATATCGAATTAAATATTTAAATACCATGTGGTAGAAAATTACATTTATGTCAAACAAGTATTTCATCTACTAATTAAAAATGAATTATTTAATTAAAATCCTATAATAAATGATAATAATAATAATAAAATAATAATAATGCTACATATTTTTAAAATTTTTTATAATTAATAAGAAATTTCATTAGAAATAAAAAATTAATTTATTTTAAGTAAATTTACAATGGTGTGTATAATAACTTCTAGTATTTTCAAAAATATTGCCAGTAATAATGATAATAATACTAAAAATTAATATAATTAATTATAAAAAAAATTTAATAATAAATTTATAATACAGTGCAGTCGCGCTAATCCGGCATCCGGCTAATCCGGCATTCCTTGTAATCCGGCACTCCTTGTAATCCGGCAACTATCGTATCACGTTAAGTGGGGGAATTTATTACATATAAGAGAACAAAAATCGATGATTATGACAATAAACATCACATTTGTTGAGCATAAACTTTTGTATTATATAACACAATTTATTTGTCGCATAAATATATCTTTATATTATATAAAACAATTATATTGTTACTTATTTTTTATGTAAACAATTACATAATAGACAAAAAATTGAATTAAAGAATAGACTAAGCAAGTTTAAATAAAAAATGTTTCTAAATGTTAGATTGCAGAGTGCTTGTTGACAATTTTGTCCGAACTATAGAGCTTTGTGGAAGTACTCGGTAATCCGGACAATTCGCTAATCCGACACTTTCGTGCAAAGCAAATGCCGGACTAACGCGACCGTACTGTATTAATATATTATGTTATTTATTAGAACTACTTATTTGTTTCTCTAATTAATATTACAGTTATACATTTTTATTTTTAATTTTATAAAATGAACTAAAAATATATTAAATATTTTAAAATAAATTAAACAAATTTAATCAAGTTTAGTACAAACAGGAAAACTTAAAAATATTTTAACAAACTTTAAAATCTTTTATGTAAAATATTTATTATTGCAATAGAAATTATTAGAAAAAATTTTTACTACAACAGTCACTTCGTTGACTATGACATTGTTTTATGATGATATAGTATTATTATTATAATATTGTTAAGTACTTGTTAAGTACTTAAGTACGAAAGGGCTTTTAGCCCGTTAACCTGTAAATAAATAAATAAATAAAATAAATAAATTATTATTAATTTATTATTTATTATTACAAATAAAAAATTAAAAATAATAATAGTAATATATAATATTAATTATTAATTATTATTAACAAAAAAAATAAATTAAAAAATTGTTATTTATTTAAAATTAAATTTTCAATAAAAAAAAATTGTCATAACGTTAAAAACGTAGTAGTAGTAGTTTATTTTACGTTGGCACTATACTGGCTTTGTACCTATATATCTGGCCATGACCTGGTGGATTCGTTAAAAACGTATGCGCGTAGTTTTTCCTACTCATGCGCAATAGGTTCCTATGGTAGTTAAGTATGCGCAGTAGTTTTCTATGAACAAAACACATGCGCAATTGTGAAAATATCGAATATAAATGACAGTTTTACTATTTCAAAGTAAAAGGACATGGAAAAACACATTAAGGTAGTATTATACTTTGTAAGTTGTCACAGATGACTTTAAAAAACATTTTTTTTCTCGTTGATAATTTTATTTGAAGCATTGAAAGTTTTTGCATCATATTTTTGACATTTTTGTCTGTCAAAAATGAAAAAATAAAATTTTTTTACTGTGCCTGTTTCATCACTAGAGGGCGCCAAAGTCAAGATAAAAAAAATAAACTATAAATCGGCGGACAAGCAACAAACATCCGATCTAAAAAATTCAAATGTGGGTTTAAAGCTGATACATGTGGTTAGGCATCCCCCCTAACCCCGATAAAAAATATTAAAAAATAAAAAAATGGCGCCAATTTAAATAAAAATCATAAAAAATGAGTATTTTTTTTTGTCATTTTTGAGTTGTTAAAAAACAAAAAAAATGAAGTAGACAATCGGATTTAGGGGGGATGCCTGAAGGATTTCATAACGAAGAAATTGATCTAAAGTTTTTTAAAATCGATTAAAAAGAACTGGAGTTATGCTGTCCGCCAGTTTAAGAAACATGGTTTTGAGAAAAACGCGTTTAAAGTTTTGTGTGTAATGAGCCAATGTGCATATGTATAACTTTTACATGCATATATAACTGTTTTATTTCTTCGAATTTTAATCTGCAATTTGGGAATTATATTCTTGAGGTAATGTAGACCACAAAAATAAAATAAAAAAAAGTCGATTTTTTGATCGATGCAAAGTATAATACGACCTTAATAAAAAAGTTCAATTGCGTAAAACATATACTTTAAAAGAGTAAATAGCACAAAAAGTATTTCGCACATGAAAAAAACAAATATTTTTTTAGTGTTATTACGTACAATGACGGGGGATATTTCAGTAGAAAAAAAATCATTGCTTTGAAACTTAGGAATCGCAAAACTTGAGCGGAATAGACTCAGAAATTATGCCATCTACGTATTTTGCAAAGAACAGCAACAGGATTTTGAAATTTGAAAAAATTTAATCTTATAAATGGTGAGTTTTATGCCAAATTCGTTAGGAGTGAATAAAAATTCATTTAAAAAAGTAATAGGACTTCTGATTATGATAATTTATTTATTTATTTATTTTATATATTGAAAAACTGTTTTTAAAATTTAAAAACCGTTTTTTACAATATTAAAAAAAACACCTTATTAAAGTTTTTCTAGACTATAAATTCGTATTTAGGGGATCAAAATAGATAAGAACAATGTGATCTGGTTTAATGTACAGTCGGCTTCATTGATGCCTTAACATTTTCTACTAAACTTTTGCATGAATTGCTGTGGAATGTCCAGTGGAAAAATGTTAGGGCGTCAATGACGCCGACTGTTCAGACTACTTCTTTTTGTGGGGCTGTTTTATTGAATCAAAAGAAATTGATTCCAATAGGGAAGACTGGGGCTACTTGGCGTACTTTTTACTCTTTGTTGATTAATTCTGCCTATTTTGCATGCATGAAACCTATACTGCTTGATATCTCAGCTTTGATTAAAAAAAAGACAGTTCCAGAACATTTTTAATTTTTGGTTTCAGAACAGTTTATTTGGAGTAATTCAAAGTGCGCCAACTAGCCCCAGTCCACGGTGAAGTGGTCCATCCTAGGCCATGTTTCTGCCGGAGGAAACAAGGATTTTATAATTTGCCGGATCCAATCGGGATTATCCAGACCGGGGGTCTTTTGACTCGTTAACAATTTCTTGTTAACGATTTTATACGCCAGACCCCATGGATCATTTTCGACTTCTCCGATTAGATCTTTTTAGCACTTCTTTTTCGCTGCGAGTATCTCCTTCTCGAAGATTCTCTTGGCCTCTGTATATGCCTCCTTCAGCACAGAATCTCCGTTAGAACGGTCAAATCTCCTTCTACCTTTGAAGCATGCCTTTCGTGAAGAAGCCAATTCTTCTGACCACCAGAATGCAGTCCTTCTTCTTGGGGTTCCAAATTATTCGGCCTCTTCTCCCATCCATGTTTCTGTATGAGGCGGGATTCATCAAGGGACCGGCCGAACTTCTTGTCGAGCTTCTTAATGTTCCATTTTGGGCCATTCTTACAGAAAACTCCATGGTTCCTGGCCCACAGTGTGTCTTCCTTTGAGACTGAAAACTCGATATACTCGTGGTCACTGTGGGTATAATCCTCCAGGACGCGCTAATCTTTAATACTTGTTTTTAGGAGAGACATTGTGATCCTTAGATCAATTATTATCGAGGCCTGACCGTTTCTCCTAAATGTCCAAGACCTTACCTGGTTCTCAACCATCAGGTTGTTCCTGGAGATCATTTCTCCGACCAATATTCCTCTTTTTATCGAGCCTTGTCGAGCCCCATTTTGGTGACTTAGCATTGAGATAAGTTCCTTCTCCAGGAACCTATCTGCCCGTATCTCGGAATTGCAGATCTGAATGGCTGCTCTTCCAGATTTATTTTGATACCAGAGAGCAAGGTCGTCTTTTCTGTTGAATAAAGAGCGAAATTAATTTGATTTTTCATCTTTGAATATACTCAAGTGCGTCAACCAGACCCTGCACCAAACAGCCGCGGTCTCCTGTTTAACTGACATTTTCTTCTTCTATTATGTTCTTACTTTGTTAGCAAAACCTTTCTTGTCTTTCTCTCTTGCATGAAACTGGAATAGACTCTTCTCATCTATAAAAGAAAGACAAGAAAGGTTTTGCTTAAAAAGGTAAAACCGTACCCTTAGGGTCAAATTCCGAGGACGCATACTATGCGTCGCGTTTTGTAATTAGACCATAAGTGCGAAAAAAAGCAGCGCACAAAATACTAGTTGTGCTTTTTGCTGCATGTAGTTTTCTGGTGAACACTGAAAAATCTTAAACACATAATCAGCCTCTTTTTTCTCATTTTGAGAGGCAGCGGAAATGAGGATACCTTGTCGTATGTTAAATTTTGTTTGATAAAAAAGTACTTGATTTTCCAATACTTATACCAGTAAATTTAATCCAGTACTTCTTTCCAGTAATTTAACTTGTACTTCTTTCTCATAAGGGTAGTGAAATCTAATACTTAATGTAGAGATTAATAACCTACAAGCATCAACAAAAAAACCTTATCTAATAATCTTTTATTAAGCAAACCGTTATTTTTGAGAAGAAATCCACATCCGTGGTCTTCTCTTGTCAATGAGAAACTAAATTTAGGGTTTAAAATTCAATAAAAAAATAATCATTAAGTATAGGGAAGAGTGGCCATCAATATACACCGGGTTTTTTAAAGTCATGCTATTTATTCAATTTCACCAATTTCACTCTCTAAATTTTGTCTTATACAAATAGTAATAAAATTTTGTTTTTTACAGGAAGTAACTTCATATTGAATTTAATCACAATTCATAAATTTGTCAAATGCATGTGTTTCTTGTGTACTTTTATCGAAAACATTGTTTTTAATTTGTACATTAATTTTTAATAAAGTAAAAATTATTATTATCAAGTATTTAATAAATAATTAATTAATCAATTTAATTTATTATATACTTTCAATTTAAAATAATTATTAATTATAAATTATTATTAAATATTACAGTGAGTTCTCCAGAGTCGTTAAACTTCGCAGATGCGCATTCTTCGTAGTCGTTCGACCAGTGGGCGGTGAAATTTTACGTAGTCGTTCGTTTTCCAAGGTGCACTTTAGGTTATGTGCAACAACTACTAATTTTATGGACACCAGCAGTCCATTTTTTAGGCCGCTCTTCCACAATAAACAGGGGCAGACGATGCATGGATGGCTCGTGGCCTTTTACTGGTCACCATAGGTCCAAAAAATTAGATAGCAGACGCCCCTTAGTCAGGCTTGTGTCAAGACAAGGTTTTTGTTGTAGGTTATATACGAGACAGAAAGAGATAACACTATAACACTGTCTTTCTCACTCTCATATAAATCTAAGTCTTCTATGGGGGGTCATGAACCTTAAGGGGGGGAGGTATGGTTTAAATAGCAAAAAAAACCCTTTTTAAACATTTTTTTTTGACGAAACTACTAAATATTTTTTAATTCTTCCACTAGACCATGTCGAATTTTACGTTGTCCCGGATTTAAAATCGTAGAATTATCTAAAACACATGGGATTAAGAAAAATTAGTTATTTGGAAGTATACCTCCCAGTCAACGTTGCCCTTTTATTTTTTTTTTTTGCTTCTGATCGATTGTGCAGCTTTTTTTTTTTAAATGGCGCCTTTTTTAGGCTGAAAAACGTACTTTGACATTAAACGACAGTAAAAAAATAGAAAAAATTTTTTTTTTAATAAAAGAGCAACATTGACGTATACTTCTAAATAACTAATTTTTCTTAATCCCATGTGTTTCAGATTATTATACGATTTTAAATCCGGGACACCGTAAAATGAAAAATTTTCGACATGACCTACTGGAAGTGGCTGCAACTCCGTTGTTTCTTGACATTTTTTTCTTAAAAAATTTTAAAAAGTTACTTTAAAAGTTACTAAATAATGTAGTAATAAAGGGATTAAAAAATATTTAGTAGTTTCGTCAAAAAAAAAAATGTTTAAAAAGGGTTTTTTTGCTATTTAAACCATACCTCACCCCCTTAAACACGCGCATGCCCTTTGTTAGGCAGCAGTTTTACACAGTAATGAGACAGCAATTGCTTATTACGCAGCAGCTAGGCTGTCCAAAACTTTTTTCCGTGCAGTCAGTGCTATATAAATAACTTGCATTTTATTTTTATTCATGGAAACTTTCCAGAAATTTCCCTTGGAAACTTCCTGGAAACTTCCCGGATACTTCCTGTTGTAACTTTCAGAAAACATCCTTTGAAAACTTCCCAGAAACTTTCCTTGGAGACTTCCCGGATACTTCCTTTAGAAACTTGCCTGAAGCATTCCCTGGAAACTTCTCGGAAAATTCCCTTAATGAGCTTCTATGGTATGACGGTATTAGTCAAAACAGAGACCATTATTTTGAGGTTAGGTTTAAATTTAATTTTATTAATATATAATTAAACAATTGTATTTATTAACTTTATTTACATTATTTACTTTTTAAATATGACTATTTTTCATGTGAGATCAAAATCATAATTTTAAAATGTCAGAACGTCTGAACTGTATCGTGTAAAACGTGAAATATTTGTACAAATTAATTTATTGCAACTCTCACAGGTACATTATGACACTTTTTTCATCAGATATTTAATTCTTATACATCTGTGATGTATTAAAAAAAGTTTAATTAATTTGGTAATGCTAAATACTTTGTGGCAAATAAATATATATGAAAAACTATTGATTTCCCATAAGACTCAATGCTAAATGTTCAAAAATATTAAAAAACAAAAACGCTTTTAACTTTTTTCACAAGTACATTGAAGTCTAAAAATTTTAACTGAATCATTATAAAACCTTTGTCTATCAATGAACCAAATTTGATGAAAATGGTAATGTTAATTCTCTTTACGATAGAACCTCCTTAAATGATAAATAACACAGCCCCACAAAAAAAAAAAAGTGTCATGTACTTTTGACCGGAATACCCTAGCCCTATGTATTTTGACGCGCTGAACACGAATCCGAAGTCAGTTTTGCTCCATCACGTCAGGATTTTTTCCTAACCTCAAAATCAATAAAATGACACTTTTTGTTCATTAGCATGTGAACCCGACTTAACATTAATACATGCCTAGGGCGAATAGAAAGCTTGGATTGTGACCTTTAAAACGCTTTTTTAAAAATTGTTCTACGATGATTTTTAACAAAGTTATGATGTTTTATTTAAAATCATTTTTTTCCATTACGCCATACCACATCAATAATTAAGGTGTTATTTACATTTAGAAAAAATTTATATTTTAAATAAAACATCATAACTTCCTTAAAAATCATCGTAGAACAATTTTTAAAAAAGCGATTTAAAGGTCACAATCCAAGCTTTCTATTCGCCCAAGGCATGTATTAATGTTAAGTCGGGTTCACATGCTAATGAACAAAAAGTGTCATTTTATTGATTTTGAGGTTAGAAAAAAATCCTGACGTGATGGAGCAAAATGGACTTCGGATTCGTGTTCAGCGCGTCAAAATACATAGGGCTAAGGTATTCCGGTCAAAAGTACATGACACTTTTTTTTTTTTGTGGGGCTGTGTAATTTTTTAAAAAAGTGATGATACTTTTTCTTTTGTAAACTGACAATTTAACAGTGAGGTATACTAATAAATAATTAATAATTAATCTCAATTAAGAGATTTGCTAGAATTGATTTCAAAAACTACAAAATCGTGTATTATAAAATTACTTATTATTTAAATTAAAAAAAAAATAACTGCAAAATTCCAACGGAAGTTCCCAAGGGAAGTATCTGAAGGAAGTTTTCGGGAAGTTTGCAAGGGAATTTTCCAAAGGAAACTACCGCGAGGTTTCTGAGAAGGTTCCAAGTGAAGTTTTGGGAAGTTCCCAAGGAATGCTTTCTGAAAATTTCCACTGCAAGCTTTCCGAATGTTTCCAAGGGAAACTTCTAAGGAGGAGGACTTTTTGCTATGTCCAGGAAGTTTGATGAAGACTTCCGTTGTAAACTTCCGACTTTACTATTGGAAACTTCCCAAAAATAAGGGTGTTATTACCGAAAAGAATATTCTTACATGTAAAAGAATATGCAACTTGTTCTATGACTCAATATTATTCAATCAATAAAGAGAATGATTTTTAAGCTTACTCTTTTTTTAACTTAAACTTAATTAAAACGGATAAAGGATGGTTCTATTTAACTTAAATTGTATTAACCCTTAATCTTATTTAACTTAAATTAACCTTATTTAACCTTATTAACCTTATTTAACCTAAAATGCATTCATTCTATTTCCCATTCAACCTAAAATGCATTCACCCTAAATTCTTTTTTACCTAAAATGCATATATGCATTTTAGGTAAAAAAGCTTAAAAATTTTTGGCCTAAATCCCATTGAACCAAATTTATAATGTAAAATTTAAGCTAAATGGGATTTAGGACAAATGGGTCATAGTCTGAATGCAGTTCAGGTTGAGTGGGATTTAGGTTTAATGCATTTTAGGTTTTATGGGATTTAGGCTAAATGAGATTTAGGTTAAATAAGGTTTATTAGGTTTAATGTGTTTTAGACTGAATGCATTTTAGGCTAAATGTGTATTTTGGTTAAATGTAATTCAGGTTAAATAAGATTTAGGTTTAATGAGTTTTAGGCTAAATGTTTTTTAAGTTAAATGGGATTTATGTTAAATGGGATTTAAATTTAATCCATTTGATTTTCTGGTTTTTATTTTTTTACCCCAAAAAAATTCAGATTCAAAATTTGTTTTTTTGTATTGTGTGACGTAAGCTTAATTTATTTAATGTATTTCTTAAAAGTTATAGCAAAATATGTTGTGAGAAACATAAAATTAAAGCAAAAAGATTAAAAGCCATCTAACACAAAGTCAGTAAAATAAAAAAGAAATGTATGTTTTTGAATTTTTTTGATCCAGAAAGCAATTTTATTTTTATATATCTCAGTTATATACGATAATTTTTGACAAATTATTCTAAAATATGACGGAATAACAGGTTCTATAATTGAATTGAGTTCTATAATACTCAATTATAGAAAGTCTATCAGCCGTCCATCAAAAAATGTATAATTTAAGAATTTTCTATTTTTTGAATTTTTTGAAAAAAGTCATATCTCCCGTTCTAATTTATATTTTTCAAATCTGTAAATTTATAAACCTGACTTGGGTCAAGACCTAACAGTTTGGCAAATTTGGTTTCAAACTATTTAGCCGTTTCTATGTGATGCGCGAACAAAGGTTCTGTGACATACATACATACATACATACATACATACATACATACATACATACATACATACACACATACATACAAACATACATACACACATGAAATTTTTTATTAGTATATTTAAAATTCTTGATGCTCAAAACGAATAATTTTGCGTAAAATTTAAAGTTCTAAGCAATGTACAGACAAAACTCTGATTTTATTATACATATAATAAAATAAATGGATTAATTAATTAGTTATTAATTACTCTATAATAATAATTTTTAATTAAATAAAAATTAATGAATAATTCAAAAGCAATGTTTTCGATTAAAGTACAAAAAACACATGCATTTGACAATTTGATGAATTGTGATTAAATTTGAAATGAAGTTACTTCATGTACAGAACAAAATTTTATTCTTATTTGTACAAAACAACATTGGGCGACTGTCCTATCCCCATATTTTTAGTTGATTAAAATATATATATCTTCTTGTTTTAATTTTATTAAAATAAGCTTGATGAATCTTTTCTAATTAATCAATTAAATTCGATTTCAATAAAAATATTAATAAAATAACAATTCTTTATCTATTGTTTAAAAAAATTCATCTTTTGCTTACAACTTATCATATTATTATGTTTTAAAATATAATTCTAATTTTAACAGATATGTATTTTTCAAATTTTGTATGCGATAAGAAAACCTCAAACTGCATTAATTACCTTATTTCAAAAATGTCGTTTTTATTCATAGCGATTTTCTAAACAGTTATATTATAATAAAAATAAATGTAAGAAAGATGACCTTTTCCCTCAAGTTTTTAACTCCCCTACGAATCGCAATCTTAGAACTGTTTATTATTCTCTTCACATGTTGCATAAGAAAGTATATTGTATACATTATGTTTTGCTGACTGCAGAACATTACAAAATATTGTTCTTATAAATTTCAATAACTGTTGCCCATCTGTGTAGCTGACTATAGAATAATAATGGATCAGATATTTACAAACTATTTCACTGGACAACAAATATTATACAATGATTTAAATAATTATATAACTAATATTATTAAGATTATAAAAGCTAAATTTGTTAAATTTCAAATGCAATAAAAGTTAAATAAATTCAAATTCTAAACATTCATTTTAACTATAAGTTAAACAAACATTCAATTAAATTAACTTTAAAATTTTTAAAAATTAATGAGCAGAAAAAAGTAAATATATAAAATTTTTTTGTTTTAACTTTTGCGTAATATTATTAAAGAAACTAGTGAAAAGTTATTGTGTGCAATAAAAGAATATTGGAATAAGATAAAAGTTGTACACTGAGAAAAATAGATTTTTATTCCTAGTATCTATAGATATTAACGCATAACATATGCATTTATTACTTAACATATAGGTACAACTATATCTATAGGTTAACTAGTGTAATTAGATTGTTGAATTTTTTAGTTCAGTTAGGTACTTATGCTTTCAGGTAGCTTCATGAAATGTAATTGACTAACGATTTATGAAAAACAAGGAAGACAGAAAAGTCCTTATGCACTTGAGCAAGAAACCCGAGAAATGAGAGAGAATGAGAAAATTTGTTTTTTCTTTTGTTTTAAAACTCATCTCATCTCGTCTCATTCAAACGAGATTCTCAAAATATCGTTTTTATTCAATTAGCTGTCGTATAGATGTTTACTCATTGTAGAATTCCTATTAGTTATGCGAAATAATACATTTATATTCAATCTAACCCTACTTTTTTTTTGTATAACGCGGCTGAAGTAGTGGTTAGCGTATTAGACTTCATACACGGAAAAAAATAATTCAATAATAATTACTGAAGAAACTCAAGAGCGGTGAATATGAGAAAAAATGGTGAGATTTTATTAGCAATACCTTGAAATACTTCCGAACATTTATTCTAGAAGAATAAGAATTAAATTCAAGAAAGCTTCTCTAACTTTTATAAGATTTTACCGAAGTACTTGAGAAACTAAAAGTTTTTTTAATTTTAAAAAAAATTTTCCTCTATGAGTTCTCGAACTCAGTTCCTTGAGACTACAAAACCTCCGCTTTATCCAACTGAGCTAAGTACGGGGTTGAATTATTCTAGAGTAAAAACATATTTAAGTCAGCCAAGCGCTTGGCTACTGTACTGCGCTTTCCCGAAGTCTTCGGTAACTGTCCATCAGACTGTAGCTTCCAATTATACGTCATGAAAATTTATTTCGGGGACTTTGTAGAAATACTTGAAAAATTCGAGGATGCTTATTGTGCTCTTCTGTAGATATTGCCGAAAAAATTTCATATCCACCGTTCTTGAATAATTCAAGAAATTCTACCGAGTTAATTTTTCCCGTGTAAATCGGTTTGAATCCCCCCAAGCGTTACGATACTTAATTTGTACAAAAATTTCAGATTATTTAAATTCAATTTGGTATAAAAAAAGAGCGTTGCTCTTAATTCAATCCAAAACAATTTTCTGTGTCATTAATTTGGATTTTTTTATTCATATTTATTTTTAATTTAATGCTGAGAGGTAGAATGCCAGTACCAAGCCGGTTGCCAGACAGCAGAATGCTAATTCCCATTTGGTAAGTTGACGGTCCCAGCCAGCTTCTGGCCAAGTCATCTTTCGGAACAATACCAGTTCCCAGAAGGTTGTCAGACGGTTTGATGCCAGTTCTTAACTAATAAAGTCGGTACTGGCCAGGATCCACGCCGGTTGTAAATTTCCTCCAGGGAAAGTTTACAGACAAATGTTAACAAATGTTAAGCGTTAAAATCTTCTTCTGAATATCCAGTTTTCTCAGTGTAGGAATATCATTATGAATATGAACTCTAAACAAATAACACACATACCCACATCAAAAAAGTTTTAAATAAAATACAATTGAACGTGTATTTGAACAAATTTATTTGAATTATTCTCGTTTAAATCTGCAATATTTAAATGAAAATAGAATACATGAAAGTATCTTAATAAAAGGTATTTTTAAATGTTTCTTTAAACACGAAATTTGAAATGATAAAGAGGTGGGCGTAAAAAGCATTATTGACTATGGAAGCATCTGTTCAGAGATTTTCTTCTTTAATAGAACTGCTTTTCCATCTTTCCCACCCACTTCCTGAAATCTATTTATTCTCCTTTTCCCCTTTCACTTCACTCCTCACTCACAGTTATTGCCATCCTGTCAGGGTTCTCTGGTATCAGTAGAGTGATAAAATCTGTTGCTTGGAGCTACTACCTATTACGAAGGTTCAAATCTTCCTCGTCGAAAATACTTATTACCATTCTTAATGGAATCTCTATTTTAATTTTAATAAACCAACATAAAACCGCTACAGTCAACTGAAGTTACATAACATTAGTTAAAGCCAGTCGTTGAGAAAGCCGATAAATTTTAATGTTTCTCTTTAAGGAAAATCAAAGCTTTGATACTGGATATAACGAGGGTTATGGTAAATTGTATTTAAAATAAATAATTTGCGTTTCGAAAGTTATATCTGAAAATTGCAAATATTTAGTGAAGGTATCGAAACCAATATTTGATCCAGATTTTGTAAAATAAAAGTAAGATTAACAATAAAAAAAACCACTTAAAGAAACTATACTGGATTAAAGAATTTGTTCTTTCATTAGGTAATGGAGGTCCTGTATACTTTATATAAAACCTAATTGGGAAATGTCGGTATAGAAATAACCGGTTAAAGATATACAACCGGTTTTAGCCAAAAAATTGGTTATGTCAAAATAACCGATTGTAACTGAATTTTCGTTCAACGCAAAAAAATCAGTCATCCGGTTATAAAAAAAATAACCGTTTTCACAAGCTAATTGCTCGAAATTAATGTGCATTTTAACTGTGTAAAACACAAAGAGACAACCTTATACTTAGAAAAAAGAAGCATAAAGTTTACTTAATCCGATATAGTTGTAGAAGTTTAATTTGTTAACTAAGTTTTCATATCATGCATTTAATAAATTTTTTTTAAATGAAAAGTTAAGAAAAAGTTACATAATTTGTGTATGAAAGTATTGACAAAAAATTGAAATATACCAAACTAAAAAACGAATAAACTTTCGCAGATGAATAACCGGTTATATACCCTATTGGAAATTACCACAAAGGTCCCTGAAAGGTTTCCATGTAGAAACCTACGTAGGATGCTATGTAGGAACCTAAGTAGGTAAAATATATTTTTAAATGGACTGTTTTCTTTTTAAATCAAAAACTTTTGATTTCAAAGTTTAATACATTTCTATGAGCTTAATTTTCAAGAAAAAAACTAGTAGGTACGCAGATGTAGGAGCTATAGAAACCATAAAATCTTAGTGCGCATTAAGTAAGATTTTCGTTGATTTTAGGAGCCTATTCCTATATAGGTTTTTACTTAGGTTCCTACATAGGATCTTACGTAGGACCCTATGCCATTACTTACAGGACACTTTTGAGAGGATAGATTGTAGGTACCTACGTTGGATCCTATATAGGAACCTAAGTAGGTTCCTATGAAGAAACCTTTCAGTGACCTTTGTGGGAATTTTCAATAGGGATAACTAATAGTTTTGCAGTTTTCGTTATATAACAGGTTACTCCCAAATAACGGAAAAACGGTTATTTTTAAATAACCGGTTATTCTCAAATAACTGGTTAGTCCCAAATAACTGGTTAATCCCAAATAACTGGTTAATCCCAAATAACCGGTTGATCCCAGATAACCGGTTAATCCCGAATAACCGGTTAATCCGAAATAACCGGTTATTCAAAATAAAAAAAAAAACAATTTTATACTTATATATCTCAGTTATACGATATTTTTTGACAAATTATTCTAAAATATGACGAAATAACAGGTAATACTCAATTATAGAAAGTTTATCAGCAGTTAATAAAAAAATGCATAATTTAAAAATTTTCGATTTTTTCAATTTTTTGAACAAAGGTTTTGTGACATACAGACAAACATACATACATACATCCCGAACAGGGTAATCCATCGGCAAGAGCTTCGGCGCGAGTTTGGGATCGCGAGCTTCGATATTGGGGATTTACATTGGGCCAATGTTTCTACCAATATTGGTCTGTCACTTCGGTCCGAGTCTCAAAATTAATCTATGCCCAATACTGGTACTTCAATATAAGCCCAATATTAAAACCTTTAATCTACCCAATTATGCGTACATTATACACAAAAACAAAAAATCCTAAAAATATTTCGATACACGGTTTCTGAAGCATATATTCTGAGATTATACCCATTATAATCTTTTTTTGTCATTTATATATTTATTATAATTTATATAATCGCTTACCTAAGAGAAAAATTCCCTTCCGCTGGGAATCGAACGCACGACCCTAACACTAACAGTCCGCAACCCTAACCAACTATCTACGCAACGCACGCTATACTGGTTTATAAGAAAGTTGAAGACATTCGTACTACATATTACACACAGAGTAACACTGTTAAATGTAGATAATTAATTCATAATATGTTCTACTTATAAATTGCATTTAGTAAAATGGTGTTGTCTCCCAATAATAAACATAATTATTTTTAGTTTAGATAAAAATGAGTCAAATATTTTTGCTATACGGTTCAAAATATTATTTATAACGCAAAATAAATAGTACAAAAATAAAAAGACCTTATATGATCGTGGGCTGTATACTCTGGCAAAAAAAAAAAATTGTTTTATATTTAAATGTTTTTAGGTTAAGTTATAGACTATTATTTCTTTTCTTTTTTTATAAATAAGTTTAATAACTGTTTTACAATTACAGTTTTTAATCACAAAACTGAAGTATTTTAAAAAACCCAAACAAAATTTGTAATACACTGAAAAACTTTATAGATCATTATTTGCTTAACTCGCAATTAAATTTTAGTAAACTGACTATTAAAGTGGGGAATTTAAAAAAAACTGGTACTTACACTGAGAAAATAAGCCTCTAGCCAAGCAGCTTTATTTCTAGGTTAGGGTTCCTCGGGACAAAACAAACAAAACACCGGCGATGACAATCAAACTTCTAGGATACCGGAGCATATGCTCTGCTAAAATCAGTTAAGTGCTTTGCAGGTGCTATATCAACAACCTCTCTCTGCTAAATTTAATCAAAAATTGGTTATATTTAGTTAACTTATTTTCTCAGTGTAACCAAGATGATTTAAAATTTTTATTTTTTTCCTAGAATAAATTACAAAAATCTTTTAATTACTTTATTACTATAAACTTTAATTAAAAATAAATCTCCTTAAGTGCAAAAAACATTCGTATATAAATAATTTCATATATTTTTTCTCAAATGTACTATCATCTTCAAAAGAGATTCTACTTGAATGAAAATCAATTATGATCCTTCGAAAATTTGACCTGATTAATAATATTCAATCTGACATATTTTGAAACTCTTGGGTGTGTGTTAGAAACAATGTTTCATTCGAAAATACTAATCTCACAAGTGGTAAGGAAATTATTGGATACATTACGTCGGTTAAATCGAAGGTGATTTTATCAGTATTTTAGGTTAAGATATATGTTGTAACATAAGTTATATTATGTCAGTTTTAATTCTACTTTAATACATTCAATAATATATTGTTGAAGGTAGCATTGAGGTTAGGTTAGCTGTGATATGGCGATTCGACGAAGTGTTGTGTTTCCGCTCTATACTTTTTCTTCCTTTTAGGATAAAATTTTAATCAACAGACTACTAAAAATTGAATGTTCTTTTAGTCAAACCATGAATTTTACATTTTAATAGTCAAACTGTGAAATAATAATAGTGTTCCAGTTTTTTCCTGGTATGATAGTTAATTTACTAAAATTAAATTGCGAGTTTAGTAAATATTGATCTACAAAGTTTTTCAGTGTATAAAACTAAAGTATACGTTATTATAAAGGGTCGTTATGATTTTATTGTTCATATTTTAAAGAATCTATTTTCCATATTAAGTGCCAAAAAATATTTTATTTCTGATTGTTTATTTCTGCGAAATATATCTGTTTGAATTTAACCTTAAATTTTACTGGAAAACATGATATCTAGAGATTTTACCACCTATTATGATAAAAAAATAACAAAATCCTTAAATAATTTTGGATAGTAAAATTGAGGGTTAACTTCAAGCTAATATTTTGCAGCAATAAACAATTAAAAATAAAAATTATTTTTTAGTACTTTTAAATATGAATTCTTATGTATAAAAAGACTGCATGTGTTGTAAAAATATATTTAAATATGAAAAATAAATTCTTGAAGATATGAAAATAAGCCCATACTGACCTCTTAATTACAACATGGTAGTATTTTATATTCAACAATATTTTTGGTTATGTGTGTATGATCGACTTAGGCCGAACATTGCCCTTTTGTCTTATAACCAACATTGGCACAAGTTAGATAAGCCCCAGAATCGGCAGAATGTGAGGCCCCCAACCTAAGACAGTCAATATTGGCACAAACATTGGCCTTTACTCGTGAATCCAATGTTGGCAATACGATAATCGGCCGAAGTTACAGCCAATGTTGAAAGCCCGAGTATCAATAGACTACATAGAGCCAAGCAACGGCCACGTTGGCTAGCTCGGCAAACCCTGCTCGGGATACAGACATGAAATTTTTTATGGGTATATTTGAATTCCTTGATGCTTAAAACGAACAATTATGGATGAAATTTAAAGTTCTAAGCAATGTACAGACAAAATTCTGATTTTATTAATATAGATATCACTGAATTAAGATTATAATTTTTTTAGATTTTTTTTTTATATATAAAACAATTTTATACATACTTATATATCTCGGTAATAAGACAATATTTTCCACAAACTTATGCTGAAATGTAATGAAATAACATGTAATGCTTAATTATAGAAATTTTAAAAGTAGTCCATCAAAAAATGTAAAATTTGAAAATATTAAATTTGCTAATTTTTCGAAAAACTCGTAAATCTTCCGTTCTTATTAATATTTTTAAAATCTGTAAATTTATAAACCTAACTTGGGTCAAGATCTAATACTCTGCCAAATTTGGTCCCAAAATAATTGAATGTTTGAAAGCAGTCCATCAACAAATATTTGAAAATTTTCGATTTTTTCATTTTTCAAAAAAATGGTATATCTCCCGTTCTTATTAATATTTCTAAAGTCTATAAATTTATAAACCTAACTTGGGTCCCAAAATAATTGAATGTTTGAAAGCAGTCCATCAACAAATATGTAAAATTTAAAAATTTTAGATATTTTCAGTTTTTGAAAAAAATGGTATATCTCCCGTTCTTATCAATATTTTTCAAATCTGTAAATTTATAAACCTCACTTAGGTCAAGACCTAAGACTCTGACAAATTTAGTTTCAAGCGGTTAAGCCGTTTTAATGTGCGTCGCGAACAAAGGTTTTGTGACATACAGACAAACATACATACATACATACAGACACGAAATTTTTTTGGTATATTTGAAATCCTTAATGCTCAAAACGAAAAATTATGCATGAAATTTAAAGTTCTAAGCAATGTACAGACAAAAGTCTGATTTTATTAATATAGATGTTATTATTAATTTAACTAAAACTTCTTATTCTTACAATTTATTCATATGAAAATTTTTTTTAAAATAGTTTTACTTAATTTATACTTAATATATTTAGTTAATTATTAGTACTAATATTTAATAATTAGTATTAATAATTATTAATACTAATACACTATCTATATACCTAATTAATTAATTTATTTATTTATTTTATTTAATTTATATTAATTTGTAATCTTTTGTAAAAATAGATAGTAAAATACCTAATAATAATTTTTAATAGCTAACAATAACAAAAGATATTTTTTACTATTTTACCCCACCTCCTAGCTTTCTCTGAATTTATAATGCAAAATGACTTTCAAAATCTTAAATCCAGTAAACAGAACTATCTGAAAAATGTATTAAAGTTATTTTTCTTCTTTACTTTATGCATTTTTTGCGTAAAACAATTTAATGTGACGCAGGGACTTTTTTTGGACACGAAGTTTAATATATCTAAATATAATGCATGAATAGTTTACAAATTATGAGAATTAAAATGTTCTAAGGCTATTTAATATTTTGATATTATTTGTAGAATGAGAATACGAGGTTGCGAATAAATTGAAAAACTTTTACCATATATGATAGAACTTGAAAGAGCGTAAAAGTCTGTGACGCACGGACATTTTGTTGGTATCCCACAATAAATAATTGATTATATCTTTTATAATATTTGTTATAGAAATAAAAACTCATTTGGCATAGTTCATAAATCTTTGTATTTCTTACTAGAAAATGGAATTTTCATTCTATGTTGATATTCAAGAAAGTTATAGACCAATTATTTTTCGCGATGCAAGGACGAAATGTCCGCTGTTACGTGGAAACGCCCAAAATTACTTATAACAATATTTTTCAATTGTTTTGAATACTCTTTAAGTATTTTTATTACTTAACAGAATTTAACCCTCCTACGGTTTAATTAAAGTGCAAAAATCGATACCAAAACGGTTCCAGAAAATTTTATAATTCAGTATTGATTAATAGTTTTTTGGGTCGCTGATTACGAATCCAAGGTCCGTTTTTGAAAATTCAAAATGTCGGATCCAATATGGCGCTTATTTTTGAAAATTTTTTAAAAATTTGGCGGATTTGTTTGAAAATGGTTACTCGGGGGTTTTCGGGGTCGCTGATCACGAATCTGAAGTCAGTTTTCAAAAATTCAAAATGGCGGATCCAATATGGCGGATATTTTTGAAATTTTTTGTTATTTTATCGGATTTGATTGAAAATTGTTACTCAGGGGTTTTTGGGGTCGCTGATCATGAATATGATGTCATTTTTAAAAAATTTAAAATGGCGGATCCAATATGGCAGATATTTTTGGAAAATTTTTTAAAAATTTATCAGATTTGTTTGAAAATGGTTACTCGGGGGTTTTCGGGGTCGCTAATCACGAATCTGCAATCAATTTTTAAAAATTCAAAATGGCGGATCCAATATGGCGGATAATTTTGAAGATTTTTTTAAATTCATTGGATTTGATTGAAAATTATTACTCGGGAGTTTTTGAGGTCGCTGATAATGAATTTGATTTCATTTTTTAAAAATTCAAAATATCGCATCTAATGTGGCCGATAAGTTTAAAGATTTTTTTAAAATTCATGGGAATTCAAAACCAGCCGAGTTAGTAATTCTGTCTCTAATCTTCATGACCCGGTAAAAACTCAGTAGTGTCATCTGACGGTTCAAGTCGAAAAGTGAAAAAAGAAAAAATTTCTTTTTTATATGATTATCTAAAAGTAGACTCAATTAGAAGTAAAAACAAAACTATTCACAACATTTTCTGTTAAGTAAAAGTATCATAAACAATTTTTTACAGTTAAACAATTTTTTTATAAATAATAATTATTGAATGTTACAATAATTATTGAGGTTGATAAATGAAATCTGATTTACATATATATAAGCTTTAGTTGCATTAAAATTTTATATTTCTATACTTAGTAATAAAGAAATAAGAGACCCCATAATTTTTAAGAATTACAAAAGGTGGATAATTTCATTTTTAATATCATAAGTTTCTGACATTTTTTAGAAATTTCAGTCTTCTGTAAAATTTGAACTTTCCATCTTCCGGTTCATGTTTCTTCCAAAGCAATTAACCTTTTTCAAAGTTTTTTTATTTTGTGCAATATAGTTTCCAGATACCAATGAAATACTCTGTCATATTGTTTTCTAAAATATTTATAAAAATATAGTTGTCGTTCAACTAATGTCTTGTAACTATTTCAGAAGCCTTTGAAATTTCAAACGCCATATTAAAACAGCAAATTAAAATTTTTGAAAACAGATTTCAGATTCGTGATCAGCAACCCCAAAAACCCCCGAGAAAAATTTTTCAATCAAATCCCATGAATTTTAAAAAAATCTTCAAACTTATCCGCCATATTAGATGCGATATTTTGAATTTTTAAAAAATGAAATCAAATTTATGATCAGCGACCTCAAAAACTCCCGAGTAATAATTTTCAATCAAATCCGATGAATTTAAAAAAAATCTACAAAGTTATCCGCCATATTGGATCCGCCATTTTGAATTTTTAAAAATTGATTTCAGATTCGTGATCAGCGACCCCGAAAACCCCCGAGTAACCATTTTCAAACAAATCCGATAAATTTTTAAAAATTTTTTAAAGTTATCCGCCATATTGGATCCGCCATTTTGAATTTTTGAAAACTAAATTCAGATTCGTGATCAGTGAAGCCAAAAACCCCCGAGTAACAATTTTCAATCAAATCCGATAAAATAACAAAAAATTTCAAAAATATAAGCCATATTGGATCCGCCATTTTGAATTTTTGAAAACTAAATTCAGATTCGTGATCAGCGACCCCGAAAACCCCCAAGTAACCATTTTCAAACAAATCCGATAAATTTTTAAAAAATTTTCAAAAATATCCGCCATATTGAATTTTCAAAGAACGATATCAAATTCATAAACAGCAACCCCAAAAACCCCTGAGTAACAATTTTCAATCAAATCTGATAAATTAAAAAAAAAGTTCAAAAATATCAGCCATATTGGATCCGCCATATTGGATCCGCCATTTTGAATTTTTAAAAAATGACATCAAGTTCATTATCAGTGACCCCAAAAACCCCCGAGTAACAATTTTCAATCAAATCCGATAAAATAACAAAAAATTTCAAAAATATCAGCCATATTGGATCCACCATTTTGAATTTTTGAAAACTAAATTCAGATTCGTGATCAGCGACCCCGAAAACCCCCAAGTAACCATTTTCAAACAAATCCGATAAATTTTTAAAAATTTTTCAAAAATATCCTCCATATTGGATCCGCCATATTGAATTTTCAAAGAACGATATCAAATTCATGAACAGCAACCTCAAAAACCCCTGAGTAATAATTTTCAATCAAATCCGATGAATTTTAAAAAAATCTTTAAAATTATCCGCCATATTAGATCCGCCATTTTGAATTTATAAAATTGATTTTAGATTCGTGAACAGCGACCCCGAAAACCCCCAAGTAACGATTTTCGCAAGCTTATATATATTGAAGATAATGTCAAGATAGATGGCCTGTTCAATAGTGGAAAAGTGCAACAACTGTGGACAATTTTTAGCTGGTTTTTAAGTTTTTTTTGTTTTGTAGCGAATCAGCCTGCCCTTAGGCAAATTAACATGCACGAAATTTAATGATAAGCCTTGATTAAGGGATTCCGTCGTTAAGATTCGGCTCATGTCGTATGGTTTCTTAAATAAGTGGGGAATTGTAGAGTCCTCATCATATAAAAGTATTAATTAGAAATTTATCGCTCTTTTCGTGTGCTGACCAAAGTAAACTTAAGTCGCCATAATATAAGTGTGTCGCCGACGACCTTATAGGTAAATAATTTTTTCTTTTAAAATGGATTAACTTCTTTTCTTTTCAAAAAATATAACTCCTGGATTTTTTTTTAACTCTGTAAAATGTGTAAATTATAGTGTGGCGATTTTTTTTGGCCTTTTGTTCATTAGCATGTGAACCCGACTTAACATTAATACATGCCTAGGGCGAATAGAAAGCTTGGATTGTGACCTTTAAAACGCTTTTTTAAAAATTGTTCTACGATGATTTTTAACGAAGTTATGATGTTTTATTTAAAATTATTTTTTTCCATTACACCATACCACATCAATAATTGAAGTGTTATTTACATTTGGAAAAAATTTATATTTTAAATAAAACATCATAACTTCGTTAAAAATCATCGTAGAACAATTTTTAAAAAAGCGATTTAAAGGTCACAATCCAAGCTTTCTATTCGCCCAAGGCATGTATTAATGTTAAGTCGGGTTCACATGCTAATGAACAAAAAGTGTCATTTTATTGATTTTGAGGTTAGAAAAAAATCCTGACGTGATGGAGCAAAACTGACTTCGGATTCGTGTTCAGCGCGTCAAAATACATAGGGCTAAGGTATTCCGGTCAAAAGTACATGACACTTTTTTTTTTTGTGGGGCTGTGTTATACTTAAATTATATATTTTTTTTTTAAACAAAACACTTTTTAACCAAATCCAACATAACATTACAGATAATGTTGCAACTAGAAAAGTGAGCTATACTATTTACCAAAGTTGAATAAAATTTACAAATGTTTCCTATACTTTAAAAAAGACACCAAATCTTTAATACTCACTCACACAGTGCAGTTTCTTGCATAAAGTTTGAGCGAGGTTGAAACTGTCAATTACAAAACTTTGCGACTAAAATTTATAAAAACTTGACCCAACCACTAAAATGTCTGCTTATCCTGAAGGCTTGACGAAGAAACTTAAGACAATACTCTCACAGCAACGGATATCTATAAGGATATCCGGAATATCCTAGGGACATTATAGGAAATTAGGGATGTCTTATGGATATCGGAAGAAGATTTTCAGGATGATCGAGTTACTGTTCTCTATACAAGTATTTGGATGTCCTGTGGATATTCTCGGGATAACCTCTAGATATTTTTAGGATCATAACATAATGTTAAAAAATGTATGAATTAAATTTACCCTTTCAAACATTGCAAGAATTTAAATTTTTTGATATAAAATTAACACAAGGAGAAGAATGACGTAACCATTTTGTAAGTTTTTGTTAAAATTGAGTTAAAATTAACATTAACGATAAATTAATTAAGTAATTAATTAATAAATTAACAATCATTAACCCTTAGCGTACACACTCTAAAAAGTTACATGGCGTACACACATGGATCAGTTAGACCCAGCCATACTTTTAAAGCTTATATCTTTCGACGAAATCAATGTAATTAAGTTTTTGTTTTTAAATAGTTATGAAATTTTTTGCGTAGTAAGAAAAACATGGCTTTATTGATGTAAAATAGATTAATTAAAAAAAAAGAAAATAACCTCAGTAACCATTCTTCAAAACTGTTACTCACCTTTGTAAACTAAATGATTTTTTCAAACCTGAATAACAATTAGATGTTTTTTATTGCACATCCAGAAATGACTGAAATTGATGACCGAACATATTCAACCTCTCAAATTCACCCATATCGTTATTTTTATTCCCCAAAACTTTTAGTCACTTCTGTGAACTAAATGATTTTTTTCAAGCCTGAATAACACACAGTTAAAAATTTTGTGTATTTGTGTAGAAAACAGTCCTTGTTAAATTTTTTGTGTTAAAATTTAACATTTTTCGTGTGTTGATTTTACACATTCTTCAAATGTCATTTGATTCTTGAACATAACCTCAAATTTTTTAGTAGTAACTCTGTAATTTATGTTTATTTTTTTGTTGCAAAAGCATAAATTCCTTATTGAAAATTCATTTTAACTTGCAAAAGATAAAATACAATAGTAATTGCATAAAATATACACGCTTTAAATTATTATAATGCGTAAAATAAGAGGTTAAAATTTGTTTACAAAATTCAACATATTTTTTTGTGTTGAATTAACACATAAGTTTTGAGTGGACCGTTTGGGACATGTGAAAAATGTTAAATTTAACACAAAATTGTTTACTGTGTACTTGGATGCTTGTTTTTGACTTCCAGCAATGACATAAACTGATGACCGAATAAATTCAACCCCTGAAACTCGCCCCATATCGATATGTTCATTCCTCGAGACTGTTACTCACTTTTGTGAACTCAATGATTTTTTTCAAGCCTTGAATTTTTTCAAGACTCACAGAAAAAACCTGAACTCATATTGAACCCGTTTTGGCTCGTTTTGGACTAAAACTTAACAAGATTAATGGAAATCTCATTTCCGCTGCGTCTCAAAACGAGCAAAAACGGGCTTAATATGAGTTCAAGTTTTTTCTGTGGCTTGAATGTTTCTTGTTGGAAATACAGCAATAACATAACTTGACGACTCAACATGTTCAACCCCTCAAACCTACCACGTATCGATATTTTTATACCTCAAGACTGTTACTCACTTCTTTAAACTAAATAATTCTTTTCAAGCCTGACTATGTTTTTTGTTGGACATCCAACAATGACATAACTTGACGAAGCATCATGTTCAACCCCTGAAATTCACCCCTTTATCGATATGCTCATTTCTCGAGACTGTTACTCACTTTTGTGAACTAAATGATTTTTTTCAAGCCTGACTAAGACTAGGATGTTTCTTTTTTGAACACTTAGCAATGACATAACTTGATGAGGCAACATGTTCAACCTCTGAAACTCACCCCATATCGCTATGTTTCAAGCCTAAAAAACACTTGGATGTTTTTTGTTGGACATCCAGGAATGACATCACTTGATGACGCAATATATTCAACCCATCAAATTCACCCCTTATCGATATTTTCATCTTTCAAGACTGTTACTCACTTTTCTGAACTAAATGATTTTTATCAAGCCAGACTAATACTTGGATTTTAGTTTTTGGACATTCAGCAATGACATGAATTGACGACCGAACAAATTTGACCCCTCAAACTCACCCCTTATCGATATTTTCATCCCTCAAAACTGTTACTCACTTTTGTGAACTAAAGGAGTCTTTTTAATCCTGAATAAGACTTGGATGTTTCTTGTTAGACATCCAACAATGACATAACTTGATGGCGCAACATGTTCAACACCCCAAACCTACCCCGTATCGATATTTTTATACCTCAAGAGTGTTACTTACTTTTGTAAATTAAATTATTGTTTTCAAGAGTGATTAACACTTACAATCAAGTGATGTCATTGCTGGATGTCCCAAAAAAAACATCCAAGCGTTATTCTGGCTTGATAAAAATCATTTAGTTCAGAAAAGTGAGTTACAGTCTTGAGGGATAAAAATATCAATAACACTGCAAAAACAGGTGTCTTAAATTGTTCAAAAATGTCTTAATATTAAGACATTTTTCGTGTCTTAGACACCAAAAGTATCTTAATTTAAGACATTTTTGACCAATTTAAGACACCGCGTTTTTGCAGTGAAGGGGTGAATTTGATGGGGTGAACTTATTGCGTCATCAAGTGATGTCATTCCTGGATGTCAACAAAAAACATTGGAGTGTTTTTCAGGCTTGAAGAAAAACCATTTAATTCACAAAAGTGAGTAGCAGTCTTGGAGAGATAAAAATATCGATAAGGGGTGAGTTTGATAGGTTGAACATGTTTCGTCATCAAGTGATGCCATTGCTGGATGTCCAACAATAAATAATCAATTGTTATTCATGTTAAAAAATAAATCATTTAGTACACAAAAATGAGTAATAGTCTTGAGGAATGAAAATATCGATAAGGGGTGAGTTTGAGGGGTTGAATATGTTCGGTCCTCAATTTAAGTCATTGCTGGATGTTTAACAAAAAACATCCAAGTGTTAGTCTGGCATAAAACAAACCACAACATTAATTCTACTTGTCGAATCAACACTTTACTATTGCCTTTTAAGGTACTGACATTTTTATAGGTTTTGTTTAATTAATATTGATTTTTTGTCAGTCCGACATTATAGAAGAAATCCTTGCGAGTATTTAAAAAAAATAAACCATAATTGGTTTATTTTTGAGCTGTCGGTGTGGGGGTTGTTTAAAACCCTATAAAAAATATTTAATATTAATAAATTATTAAATAAATTATGGAATATTGTTGTTTGAGGAATTTTCAAGATGTGACTGACTGTATTACTGTTTTGAGTGATTATTAAGGATTTTGTAGCGAATTTACGAGAAAGTGCGATTTTCTCATGTAAAATCAATGGGAATTTTCAAGGGGTTTGCTCCACCCCTAAATATTGTCCGGTTTCAAAAAAAAATAATAAATAGGAGTATTTTTTTCCGATTTGAAAATTTTTTGGGGGGTAGGAGCAAAACATTTCAGACTTTCGTCTTTATGGACCACCCTAATGCCCCCCCCCCCCTAACAAAATTTTTAGATTCGGACCTGGAATAGGAAAGCTAAATAAATCGAATAATACCTTTAACACACAGTTAAAAATTTTGTGTATATTTAACACAAATTAAATGTCCGAAACGGTCCACTCAAAATTTGTGTTAAAATAACGCAAACTATATGTTTATTTAACAATCGTTTATGTTAAATTAACACAATTTTTATGTATAATTAACACAATCTTTGTGTTAAATTTAACATAAAGAATATGTGGACCGTTTTTTACACAAAATTTTTAACTATGCATTAACCTTAAAAATAATACTATGAATATTATGATCATAAAATACAATGAAATGAGTGCACGTGTGCGATACAGGTCGCAATATCTTGATTTTAATTGGTTTACCTGTTTTCCTAATTTTGATTTTAATTGGCTAAATGTAACCAATGAAAAGCATCCCCTATTTTTAGGCCATTGTAGTCAATATGACGAAATCAGTTTTTTAAAATAACTGTTTAAAACAAAGTTTGGAACCCATGTTTATTAACAAATTATTTTTCATTTATCCAGAGCTATATTTTAAAAGAATAAAAAGTGATTAATAATTCTATTGAATTTTATTATTTTAAAAATAACTCTTGATAAATGAAAAATAATTTGTTAATAATCATAGGTTCAAAAATTTGTTTTTAAAAAGTTATTTTAAAAAAACTTATTTCGTTCCATTGACTACAATGCATTGTTTGTCCTCCAGTCAGCCGCCGTTTTGGATAGTGACGCCACAAGTTGAATTGCTTTATTATACGTTTGCAATTCTGTTGGTAACATTATTATTTCCAACATGTCACTCGGTGGTGTTTACGTTTTGTGGACGGCCGGTGTCTGAAAAAAATGTCACGAAAAAGAATGTGTAATTTTTAAGTTTAAGTTACTTTTTATGTGTCTGACAAATCATGTCTTAACGTTTTAAAATAAAATTATTATAAAATAATACATAAGTTTGTGCTTTTAACATTGTACTTTAATTTTACAAAAAGGGGGCGCCTCAAAAAATTGTTGTGCCCTGGGCGTCAATTTGCCTTATTCAGGTACTGCATGTCGCGCACCTATGACTGATACTCATGCTGCAAGTATCAACGTAAATGGCTGCCTTATTTCAACCCTTGCTCCAATACACTATTTTTGTTAATTTTACACTGAGATGAACATAACATTACCTAATAAGCATAAACTTAACTAATTTATTAAATAAATATCATATGTATGTAAATATAAAAATATTCATTTTTATTGTAATCTCTATTAATGTATATTATTATTTTTCACATGTTTCAGAACTGCTTTTGCTGACTCAAAATAGACAAATACCATAATGATGAAGATTCAAGTGATTATATTTTGTTTGTTGAGCATATTAAGTTACTTTTCTTTAGCATTGGAAGCAAGTACATATTCTGATAAAGAAAATATCGGAAATTTTGACTACACTGATAATGGTCGATCTTCTCAGTACTTACCCATGAAACGATATACATACGTCTCCGAGTATAAAAGACTACCTCTTTACAACTTCGGTCTTGGAAAGGTATACCTTAAACTCCTTCAATAATTTTAAAAAATCAAAAAATATACTAAAACAAAATTTTTAAAATAGGTTTCTTCTTTTAATATTGACCATATTGGGTTCAATATTGAAAGTCAACAATTTCTTATTGTCAAATAACGCTGGATTGCCAAATTAAAAACTTCTTTTTTTAAATATGTACCCACATGCACAACACAATATAATAATTTGCTGTAAAGCTACTATAAAGTTTATTCGCGAAAGTTGTAAGGTGACTAGACTAAAAAAAAATTCATTGAAACAATTAAATGCCTATACTTGAAGTACTTTACTTGAGACAAGCCCATATTATTTTATTTGAAGAAAATTATTCTCCTGTCCCAAGAAAATATTAACATTGGAGAAAATACTTAAAGTAAGAAATTTACGTTTCCATATAGAAGTAAAATATGTAATTATCTCAATCAAACTATTTTATATGCGACAAGTCTCAAAAAGTATTGAAAATATCGCTATATCTTCGACAAGTCCTGACGTGATGGGAGGTTTTCGTTGCCTGATTCGGATTCAGCGCTCCAAAAAATATGAAAAATGACTTGTTCGATCTCAAACAACGGAAAGTTTTTTGCTTTTGCAGACTTGTGTAATCTATAAAATAAAAATTATTCTCCTCGCTGCTTAAAACAAATTTTTATAGTTTTAAACAATTTGATCTTCTTTAGATTTAAAAATACCTAAAAGGAGAAAAAAATATGCATAGTAACGTCTTTTTTCTTTGTTTCACTATTACCTTAAGGTTTTTGTCATTGATATACATATGTAATTGAAAAGAACAATGTCACTTATCAACAACTTTAACCCTCACTAAACTTAACTACTTTCTACAAGTTTTTTTTAACGAGATAATATTTTAGAGGATTGTTTTTCACATATATGGTACAAAAATTTGTATAAATATATAAAGCCGATCGATGAATTTTTAATTGTTGACAAAAGAGTTTATTGAGAAAAAATCGGCCTACTGTGGAAAATTGACTGTTTTTTATGGATGGATGAAATCATCCATTTTCTAAAATATTTCTATTTAAATTTATACCCTTAAACTTATTGATAACATACAGTAAAACTCACGTATATCGGATTTCAAGAGACCGAGAAAATTTTCCGATATAAGCGGGAATCCGATTTATCCGGGTAAAAATACATGGTATATAAATTCAAGGGACCGGCAAAAATATCTGATGTAGGCGGGAATCCGATATATGCGGGTCCGATATACGTGAGTTTTAGTGTACTTAGTTTACATAAAAGTCCTATTATAACTGTAACATATTATATGAATACTAAAACTTTTAATTTTTATTTTTATGCAGAGATCACGGCCATATGAATTTGGTGTAGGCAGACGAAGTAAGAATTATGGATTCGGTGTTGGTAAGAGGTATAACTTTGATGACCAATCACTCGACTACTTGTCTAATGCAGCTTATGAACCAAATCTTAATAATTTTGAAGAGAGTCAACTACAATATAAACGGAATCCTCAGCGATTTTCATTTGGCGTTGGCAAAAGATCAAGTGATACGATTTCATCAGTTCCCGAATATTTAATTAATAATAACAGAAAAGAAAAAAACAATACAAATGACATAAATCTATATGAAGTTTATGACCTAATGAGAAGACTTAATAAGGTGGATGCCTATTCGCAAAGTCCTTAAATTCCAAAATATGTTTTACCACAAATTTTTGGTCTTATTTACCTTTTAAACAGTATTAGCATAAAATGGACATTATCTTTGTTATTTAACAATTCATGGAGTAAATGATGAATTTTTATAAGAATACTTATCGTTGTAGCTACTTTCATCGAACTTTTGTCTAGTTTATAGAAAATTTTTTTATCTTTTCTAAATATGTTTAAGACTATTATTTTAAAAATTATTAAAATTGAAAAAATATTTTTCATTTATTCAAATCAAAATTTAATTTTGTATTATTTGTCTTAAAATTAAAAAAAATGTTTGTCAATTAAAGGTCTAAATACGGGAACTCACTATAATGAATGTATGCAGTCCGTAATAGGAAGGTTCTGAAATTGTACTTCACGAGTTCTTCGAAATGGACTTCCATTAAAAGTTTTTTATATGTGAAGGTACGCGACAAAAGGGAGACGTTAGCTCTAAAAAATCAATTTTGAGTTTTCAATGAAGATCAAGAGATTTTCAGTTGCTACCAGAAAGCAGAAATTGTCCTTTTCAAGTACTTTTTGTGTTATTAAGCATGAAGCGTGGGTGCATGTTACGTTGATTGCAATGCATTACTGCAACTTCAAACGCTTGCCCTTTAAAATTCATATTTTTGAGCTAAAATCCCTTTTGTTGAGTGTCGTTACAAATATGAATAATTGTCAATGCTTTTTTGTAATTTAAACTAATTTAAGAAAAGATTCTTGAAAATGTATTCCAAACGCCTTATTTAGATGTGTGTAGATATTGAACATATTTAGAGAGTAATATCGAATTGCGTATTCCCTTTAAAAGCATAAAACCCCTGACAAATCTTTATAATGAATTATATTATATTGTTTTTAAGTTAACAACTTATTTGTATATGTAATTATTATTTATTTATATTTAACATTATTCTGCAATGAAAATGGTAAATTTTCACATTAAAAATAAAATTAATACATGTTACCGTCGCATATCAATGTCACATGAGTAGAAAATAATCTATAAGTTAATCTCAACATAATATTGATCAACTAAAAAATTAATGGAATTCTTTCCAGTTCTTCATCTTTCTATTATGATTTGTTTAATTTGCAAATATTTTCTTGCGATTTGAAAAAAAAAATTATCGACAGAAATTTCGAAAGAATTTCTTCTTCACTGAGAAAGTTTTGGTGCAGCATGTGCACTTTAAAGTACAGAATCCGTCCCAAATAAAAAATTACATTATTCAATTAACTTCACTACGTTGAAAACCCATGCAAAATATTAAGTTGCAGAATAATGAAATTTTTCCATGGGACGGATACTGTACCAACATTTTTTCAGTGTTCCTATACTTAATAAAAGATCTTCTTTTTCTAATAAAAAAAAGAGTTCCAGAATTTTTTTTCAGAATGATACATTTTTTTGATTTTCTAAGTAAGTGTATTATTAATTTGTTTATATCGATTGACTTTACATTTCAGAAGTTGTACATAATTTATAATTTCCAAATTTGCATTAGATGTATAGAATTTTTAATTATTCACATGAAAATATAATTTTTTCGGCATAAAAACTGATTTGCTCTACAAAAAAGAATAAACATTTACAAAAATTTATATACGTATATACATATATCCAAGCTTGAGGCGAGAAGCAATTTAAATTATGCAAACCTCTGAGGTAATCAGGTCAGTTCTTGAATCCAATTCTGCGATTTAACAGTTTTGTACTCTCTGTCACAAAGAAAATTTCTAAAAATTCTTCAGAAAATTTAATTTGAACAAATTTTATTAAAGCAAATAAATATCAAGGTATTAAAGCTGAAAGTCTTCTTCAATCAAAGTTTATGAAACTATGTACATATTTGTTTTAGTAAATCAGACAAATGTTTCTCAATGTTACGATTGAAATATTTTTTTACTTATTATTTTTATAGTTAGTAAGTTTCTAGATCTTACTTTAAGTTAGTGATGAATCTATTAAATCTTTTGTTAAGTATTTGCTTTTTTTAAAAGTTTCTAGTTAAAATAAATGTGTTTTCTTTAAACGTTTTTGTTAAATTATTACCTAGAAAATTTCATTTCACATCTTGGTTATTATCTTGGTTATTTAAGTAATTTTTTTTTAAAAAAACTTTTTAAATACTGAAATAAAGTACCTAATGTAACATATATTCTTATAAAGCTCGTGACTCGATGGAAAAAAATATGCATAGAATAATTGTATAAACTAAATTCTGTTTGAAAAATTATTTTGAAAATGTAAGAAAAAAGTTTTCTTCGTCTCCGAAATAAATATAGTTAATTTTAAAAATCAGTACATGAAAATTCGTTTTTGTTCGTTTTAAGCTCACTTATTCACATTTCATTCTGGTTTTGATACTAAAGTTACATTAAGGTACAGAAGCAAAAAAGAGTTCGAATTTCAGTTAGCGTTTGGATTGAAAACACGTATAGGTATTAATTTATGTTCTTTTAACGAAATGTAAAAGATTGGTTTGCTATTATTTTATAATGATTAACATTTTTCTAATAAGTTGGAAAAGAATATTTCAGTTTGATTCCTTAAAATTTAGAAAAATTATTTATTTAATAATTATCTTATATGTAAGACTTGTATAACTTTTTTATATTTTTAGCATGTTTTTTTTCATTTTATAAGAAGGAAAGAAAGGAAAAATGCTAAATAAAGAGCACGAGATAATAAAAAAAATCAGTCACCTCCGTTTCAGAGATTTTAATTAATATTTTTTTTTGTTTTATTAAAAGGATATATAGAATTTAATTAATGTCGAGTAGTTTAAGTCTGCATTGCGTCGTATCACCTTAATTCCTTAAATGCACATAATCTCTATAAACGCATGCCGCATTACTCCTACCACAATCGGTGGTGATACGCCCCCCTTAAATCCGGATTAAACGTATCTCTTGTTCAGTTTTGTTCTTCGTAATATAATGAACCACAGATATAGTGATTGAAGTTAATTGAATTCGTTTCACAGTTGTAGTAAACATTATAGTGAAAATTAATTTACATAACGGTGTTCAATTTAACAAACAAAGATCAATTAAAATAGTTATATAGTAAAAACAACATTAATTTAAGAAGGGATTTTTTCACTGTATGTTTGAAAGTGATTTCACTTAGTTTGCATCATTTCTCAACATTCAACATTCTCAACATGTCTGAAAAAATGCTTACTTTACTAATCGTTTTGTTTATTGAGTTCAATAACTTTTCATCAGGATTAGAGAAACATTGGTTACCAAATCAAGAGTGGAATAGTGAAAATAATTGGTTAGAGAAACGCATTCCAGATATGGAAAGTCATATAATTTTTCCATTGGAAATGAGACATGCAGTTGGACTTCCATTTGAGGGTCCATTGCGAATGTCTGAGATAGATTTACCTGCAGATGGAATCTTAGTTTTGTCTAAAAATGGCGGACTTCAGGTTAAATAGTTTTAAAACGTTTATTAAATCTTACTTTTTTAAAACATTTTATTTTAACTTTAATAATTCTAAATCACTGCAAAAAAAGGTGTCTTATTTTAAGACATTCATGTGGTCGTTTTTAAGACATTTTTAGGTGTCTTAATTTCAACCAATGAGAGTGCGTCGTTCAATGAGATTATGTCGTGCAAAATTATTAACCAATGAAATAACTTGAAATTAATGTAAGATGTTTTCTAAATGTCTTATGTCTTAAAGTAAGTCACCCATATGATACCTGTTTTTACAGTGATGTTTTTTCTTTTTTAACAATATACAATTTTAAATCCGAATCAGCGAAAATTCCCGTATTTTCATTAAACATTCAGAATAAATTATTCATTACCCCATTCACTAACAACAGAATTGGAGTAGAGATACACTTCGATACGAGATGATCGTTTGTCTCGTAAAATTTAGTTAAAATTACGATCAACTTTTGAGGTCTGTTTCAAACATAAGAATAAGTTTTTTATGTAAGATTTTAAACTTAGAAGCAGATTCAAATGAATCAAGCTAAAGAGGAAATTAGACGGACGTCTATAAAGTATTTTGAACATTTAAAAATCAAATTCTATTAAATTAAATTAAGCTAACCTTTAAGTTGTTGAATTATCTTTGTAAATTTTGCTACTTTAATTTTTATTTAATATACTATCTCGTCTCATCTCGGAATTACTGGATGTATTATCGTCTCGTCTCGGTTTTAACGACATTTTGTATTAATTTTGACTTCCCATACAAAATAAATTGTAGTAATAATATTTTTGAGATCTTTACGTCCTCGTACACTGAGAATTTTGTATAGGGTAATCTTTTATCAATAATATATACAGTAGCGGCTTTAGGGGGGGGGGGGCGAACCCGGGCGACCGCCCGGGGCGCAGAGCTGAAGGGGCGCATCCAGGGATGTAGACGTAATATAGAAAAAATTTTTTGAACTGTCCAAGTCAAAAGATAACATTTTTTTAATTTAGCTTAAACTTTGCTAGAGTGTTTTCACTGTTAGTGAAAGTGTAAACACTAAATTTTTTTAAATTTCATAAAATAGTTTTTAATAACACAGTTTTAAAATTTTGATTTTTTTAAATTTATTATATGTCTAACCAGATTGCGTATTATAGGGGGGGGGGGGGGGCGACAAAATTGAACTTCGCCCGGGGCGCAGAAAGTTCTAAAGCCGGCTCTGATATATATAATATTTCGGATGAGTCTTGGCATTATCTTTCAACGAAAACCTTAAAAACTTTATTCACAAGCATGATTTTTTTAAAAGAAATTATTGGTTTACAGAAGGGTATCAATTATTATATTGTCGATTAGAAAGTAGTTAGTCTTAAAATGGTTTAAAAAAATTTTTTACTTCTTTGCTGCAATTTTTTTTAACTGATACCTGTTTTAGAATTCTTTGACAGTTATCACATATTACTTGTAAACCTTCTATTCGCTTTTATGTTGAACTGACAAATTTTAATTTATTATAACTTTATTAACTACTTGTGAATTGACCTATTAATAGTATACCGTCAAACAGGGCTATTATGGTACAAAAACCGCATTTTTTTGTATTCTATGCATAACCAAAAATCAGAATTTTATGCAAAATTTTTTTTAACTAACTAATTACATTGTTTACATTCTTCTAAAAGTTTACTGTAAGTTTTGTCATAAAAATACATTTTTTCTTTGAGTTATAAGAACTCAAAGTTTGTATTACAATAATTTCGCAGTCGGGGCTATTATGGTAGAAAATTTATTTTCGTTTATAAAATAAAGAAAACATTTTATTTTTTGCATTAAACTATGTAAGAACTTTTTAATAGACATTCCAGAGAAAATTTTTTAAAAACCGCCAAATAGTAATTATTATGATAGAAATTACACAGCCCCACAAAAAAAAAAGTGTCATGTACTTTTGACCGGAATACCTTAGCCCTATGTATTTTGACGCGCTGAACACGAATCCGAAGTCCATTTTGCTCCATCACGTCAGGATTTTTTTCTAACCTCAAAAAACATGTCGGATTTTGAGAGGTAGGCGATTTTTTAAAAAAATTTATGGATTTACTTCAAACTTGGTATCTGGGGGTTTTTTGGGTCGCTGATTATGAATCTGAAGTTAGATTTTCAAAATTCAAAATGGCGGATCCAATATGGCGGACGAATTTTGAAAAAATTTGAAGATTTACTTCAAACTTGGTATCTGGGGGTTTTTTGGGTCGCTGATTACGAATCTGAAGTTAGATTTTCAAAATTCAAAATGGCGGATCCAATATGGCGGACGAATTTTTAAAAAATTTGAAGATTTACTTCAAACTTGGTATCTGGGGGTTTTTTGGGTCGCTGATTACGAATCTGAAGTTAGATTTTCAAAATTCAAAATGGCGGATCCAATATGGCGGACGAATTTTGAAAAAAATCGAAGATTTACTTCAAACTTGGTATCTGGGGGTTTTTTGGGTCGCTGATTGCGAATCTGAAGTTAGATTTTCAAAATTCAAAATGGCGGATCCAATATGGCGGACGAATTTTGAAAAAATTTGAAGATTTACTTCAAACTTGGTATCTGGGGGTTTTTTGGGTCGCTGATTACAAATCTGAAGTTAGATTTTCAAAATTCAAAATGGCGGATCCAATATGGCGGACGAATTTTGAAAAAAATCGAAGATTTACTTCAAACTTGGTATCTGGGGGTTTTTTGGGTCGCTGATTACGAATCTGAAGTTAGATTTTCAAAATTCAAAATGGCGGATCCAATATGGCGGACGAATTTTGAAAAAAATCGAAGATTTACTTCAAACTTGGTATCTGGGGGTTTTTTGGGTCGCTGATTACGAATCTGAAGTTAGATTTTCAAAATTCAAAATGGCGGATCCAATATGGCGGACGAATTTTGAAAAAATTTGAAGATTTACTTCAAACTTGGTATCTGGGGGTTTTTTGGGTCGCTGATTACGAATCTGAAGTTAGATTTTCAAAATTCAAAATGGCGGATCCAATATGGCGGACGAATTTTGAAAAAAATCGAAGATTTACTTCAAACTTGGTATCTGGGGGTTTTTTGGGTCGCTGATTACGAATCTGAAGTTAGATTTTCAAAATTCAAAATGGCGGATCCAATATGGCGGACGAATTTTGAAAAAAATCGAAGATTTACTTCAAACTTGGTATCTGGTTTTTTTTTTTTTTTTTTTTTTTTTTTTTTTTTTTACATATTAAGATTTACTTGGCGGCAAGAATATGGCTGATGAATTTTTTTAAAATATTAAAATTTACATAAAATTTGGTATCTAGTGGTTTGTGGGGTGACTGATTGCAAATCGGAAAACAGATTGTCAAAATTCAATATGTCAGTTCTGAAGTATATAATTTTCCTTTATTCCTTTTTATGGTAGCGCACTCTTTTGTTTTCGAAAGATCTGTGTAGCGGTTTTCTCTTTAAGTTCACACTACCTGGTACAACATCCCTTTTCAACATCCAGCAAAAGTCGGCCATCATATTTACGCCCCACCTTCCTTGATAACGACGTTCCATTTCTTTAAGGTCTTGATGAAATCGCTCTCCCTGTTCCTCACTGTAGTCTCCTAAATTTTCGGGGAAGTACTTTAGATGTGATTCTTAGAAATGTTGTTTAAGCTCATCAAGCATCCTTGCTTTCCGAAGTTTGTTATCATATTATTTGCCATTTCTTCTCAATTCTCGCTTTTGTTATTCCCCAGAAAATTTTCAACAATTAGTTTAAAACTAATCCATGCATTTTTCTCAGTTTTACTCATGTTTCTGACAAATTTCTCATCTTTTAATAATTTTCGAATTTGTGGGCCATCAAAAACTCCCTCATTTAGTTTGGCATCAGAGACCTCAGGGAATTTTTGTTTTAGGTATTTAAAACATTTTCCATTTTTATCTAAACTCTTAACAAACTGTTTTGCTGCTCCTAGTTTAATGTGCAATGGTGGAAGCAATACCTTTGAGGGATGAATCAATGGCTTCTTAATGATATTTTTCGATCATGGTTTAAAAGATTTTCTTTTTGGCCATTCCTTTTTTTTGTAATGATTCTTTCTATCTCTACTATCCCACAGACACAAAAAACAGGGCGTTTTTGTGAAACCTGCTTGTTGTCCAAGCATAATACTTAAGATCTTAAAATCCCCACAAATTTGCCAGTTATGTTCTTGATATTTTATTTTATCTAAAACTAGTTTTACAGATTCATAGCTTTCTTTAAGTTCTGTAGAATGAGCCATAGGAATCGAACCATAAATATTAGTATTATGAAGTAATACTGCTTTTAAACTTCTTTTAGAAGAGTCTATGAATAACCTCCAATCTTTATCTTTGTATACGCCAGGTTTTAATTAATCCATTAACCCATTAATGTCAGAACAATATACCAATGACTGCTTTTTGTCTTCTGTAAAATATTTTCTGAATTCCTTTTCCCTATCGCGATAAAAGGAAGATGTAGTTCCTTTCGATAGCATTTTTTTCTTCTTAAGAACTGATGGAAGATATTCTGCAACATCTTTTAATAGTTTTAAATCTCTGATGAGATTGCTGAGTTCTTCTTGTGTGAACTTTTCAGGTATTTCTTCTTCCTGTTCACCAGTTGGAATGTAATAATCATCTTTGTCATCAATACTCATGTCGTCATCTATATCACTAAATATATCTTCTACTTTTGAACAGTCGATTTCAAAATTTTTTGAAGAAGAAGGTGTATCACAAAAAATTTCTGGTTTTGTTACAGTTGTCACATCAGCGTACAATATTTTTCCTTTATTCTTGTTATTATAACCTTCTACATTGGTCATGCAAAAGTAACAATCTTCTTTTTTCAATGGTTTTTTCCACAGCATTGGTTTTTTAAATTTAAAGTACTTATCCTCCTTAGTATTATTCCAACGAGTTAACATTATGTGACAGGATAAGCAAATTTTGTGTGGAACCCAATTTTCATTTTGATCGGCTATCTCTAAATCAAAACAATCTTTGTAAATTTGTCTAATATTGTCATTGATTGGTTTACAATTCTTTGGAACATCGAATTGTCCACATATATAACAAAATGCATCTGCATTGCTATTGCATATGTGTTTTGATCTTAATGCTTTAAAATTAATTTTTGAAGCATTTGAAGTTTTTGTGTTGTTTTGATTTTAAAAAGCCATGATTTATTGAATAACCCGCACGTTAGGGATCCTGGTCCGATCGCAGGCGAGTCCACCGTCCTATGGGTGATAACTCTCATACCTCCCCAGGCCTAAGTATGAGAGCTTTCCGACTTTGACGAGGACAATGTCAACTCGTCGTCGGACACACTACGGTATCATCCTCACACCCTAACGCCCACCTGCAAGGCAGCGCGCCTACGCTGGCTTCGTTACTTTGATAAATAGGAAGCGAATCATTCTACACATCCCCTTTCGGGGCAGTTGTCATCGCCTACTACATTTATCGAAGCAGCAGGATTTAAATTGTGCCAAAGCTCAATAAGAACGTTAGACATAGAATGACAATGATATGCCCATCAGGAAAAAGATGCAGAATGGAACAATGTACTTTCTTATTTGGCTTCTGCACCAAACATATCCAATCTGTTACCAAGGAATATTTTATGATAAAATTGTAATAGAAGTCATATTTGAAAATGTGAGAACTCGCTTCGAAATCACACTCAGCAACTTAAAAACCTGAAGATACCAAATTTCATAAAAATTTTGAAAATATGACGTCAGATTCGCAATCAGCGACCCAAAAAACCCCCAGATACCAAGTTTGAAGTAAATCTTCGATTTTTTTCAAAATTCGTCCGCCATATTGGATCCGCCATTTTGAATTTTGAAAATCTAACTTCAGATTCGTAATCAGCGACCCAAAAAACCCCCAGATACCAAGTTTGAAGTAAATCTTCAAATTTTTTAAAAATTCGTCCGCCATATTGGATCCGCCATTTTGAATTTTGAAAATCTAACTTCAGATTCGTAATCAGCGACCCAAAAAACCCCCAGATACCAAGTTTGAAGTAAATCTTCAAATTTTTTAAAAATTCGTCCGCCATATTGGATCCGCCATTTTGAATTTTGAAAATCTAACTTCAGATTCATAATCAGCGACCCAAAAAACCCTCAAATACCAAGTTTGAAGTAAATCCATAAATTTTTTTAAAAAATCGCCTACCTCTCAAAATCCGACATGTTTTTTGAGGTTAGAAAAAAATCCTGACGTGCTGGAGCAAAATGGACTTCGGATTCGTGTTCAGCGCGTCAAAATACATAGGGCCCTCCCCAAAAGCCTCATATTTAACAATGAGAGTGAGAGAGATAGCACTATAGTGCTATCTCTTTCTCTCTCATGCAATACCCCCTTCAAAAACCTTGTCTGGATCCGCCAATGTAATTAAACGACTTAATATGGTCCATAATAACGTTATGAGCTATTTCACCGTCCGACAAAATTGAACTTTTTTTGCACCCATGAACGAACCAAAGATTTTCGGAAACTAGAGCCAAAAAAAAGATACCCGTCTCTGGCCGTTTTTCGAGATCAAGTCGTTTACGTTTTTTAGGGGTTAAAACAACCCTTAACCAAAAGGTACCCAATTTCCTTGAAAAAAAATGTAGAAACATGGGAATTTTTTCTTTAAAAATTGTTTAATCAATATTGGGATATTAAACATACCCTTACTAATATTTCAGGTCCAACTGTCAACCCCACAACTACCCCTATTTCAATTTAATTAAAAAAAATATCGATAAAACTAAAAAATTTTCGATTTTTTTTTAATTAATTGTTAAATAATTGTAATATTTTTTTACAGCACACAATTTAAAATTTTTTAATCTCAACCTTTATCTCAAAACCAACCCCTAAGCTAAATCAACATATTGCGTCCCAGACAATTTCGCACTCATGATCGAAGCAAGGATTTTCGAAAACTGAAGCCAAAAAAAAGATACTCGGTTCCGACTATTTTTTGAAATCAAGTCGTTTACGGTTTTTAGGGGTAAAAACAACCCTTAAACAGGAGGTACCTAATTACCTTGCAAAAAAATGTAGAAACATGGGATATTTTTCTTTAAAAATTGTTTAATCAATATTGGGATCATTAAACATACACTTACTAATGTTTTAAGTCTAACTATCAACCCCAAAACTACCCCTATTTCGATTTAATTAAAAAAAATATAGATAAAACTAAAAAATTTTCGATTTTTTTTTAATTAATCGTTGAATAATTGTAATATTTTTTTACAGCCTACATTTTAAATTTTTTACCCCCAACTCTTATCTCAAAAACCGACAGAAATTACATTGGCGTAAGAGAATACATGCACACTATCTTTTTAACCTACAAAAATATGCGCCCTAATGTTCTAGCGACCAAAGGCATGCGCACCATTGTTCCAACGCATTAATATATACGCACTAGTTTTCAAGGGCATAAATGCATGCGCGCTACTGTTGTAGCACTAGTATGTTTTACGATTCATTCAGGATTTAAAGAAGTTCTAGTTAATAAATTATTTGTCATGATGTTTAGAGCTAAATTTACTGTAGGTTAAAACACTAGTGTGCATGTTTATATGAGCTGGAACACAAGGACGCATGTGTATGAGCTTTAGAACACTATAGAACGCATGCATTTGTGCTTTAGAACACTGGTGCGCATGCATTTGTGCTTTAGAACACTAGTGCGCATCTGTTTGTGCGATAGTACATCAATGCGCATGTATTTGTGATTTAGAACACTAGAGCGCATGTATTTGGGCGTTTGGACACTAGAGCGCATAAATTTATGCTCTTGGAAACTAGTGCACATGTATTTATGCCCTAGAAATTTAGTGCGCATGTATTTGTGAGTTAGAAAACTATTGCGCATGTATTTGTGCGTTAGAACACTAGTGCGCATGTTTTTATGTCCTAGAAAACTAGGGCGCATGTATCTGTGCGCTAGAAAACTATTGCGCTTGTTTTCCTGTAAATAAATTAAGTTAATATAGAATCGGGTCAGAAACACTATAAAAGGGAGTAATTTAACTTCTATTTATAGAAAGTAAAGTTTCAAGGTGTTATTTTTGTAAAGAGTTATTTTAACACTTTCAAAGGGGGTAAAAATAACTACACATGATTTACCTATGATTAACGATAGGACTTGTTTTTCAAAACTAGTCCTATCGTTGATCCGAATAGACAGCGGTCTTAAAAAGCAAATATTTGCTGTAATTTTTTAATACAATTAATTTACGAAAAATTAGAGTTATTTTAAAAAATTTTATATTTTTATTCAATACATTATTTTAGATAATTTAAAAATTATTTATAATTTAAATGATTACAACTGAAAAAAAAAATCACACATTTTAAATTTTAAATTTGTTTTGCAATTTTCCGAAAACCCGTAGTTATAAAATTTCAAAAAAACCAGATAATTTTTTAAAAATTTCTCCAAAAGGTTGGATACGTCATTTTGAATTTTAAAAAACTAACTTCAAATCTGTAATTAGCGACCCCAAAAACTCTTTTATATACGAAGTTTTATACAAATCAAAAATCGTAGGGCAGTATTTAATATATTGATTTAGCTTAGGGGTAAGCTATGAGATTAAAGTTGGGAGGTAAAAAATTAAAAATGGTAGGCTGTAAAAAATATTACAATTATTCAACGATTAATTAAAAAAAAATCGAAAATTTTTTAGTTTTATCTATATTTTTTTTAATTAAATCGAAATAGGGGTAGTTTTGGGGTTGATAGTTAGACTTAAAACATTAGTAAGTGTATGTTTAATGATCCCAATATTGATTAAACAATTTTTAAAGAAAAATATCCCATGTTTCTACATTTTTTTGCAAGGTAATTAGGTACCTCCTGTTTAAGGGTTGTTTTTACCCCTAAAAACCGTAAACGACTTGATTTCAAAAAATAGTCGGAACCGAGTATCTTTTTTTTGGCTTCAGTTTTCGAAAATCCTTGCTTCGTTCATGAGTGCGAAATTGTCTGGGACGCAATATGTTGATTTAGCTTAGGGGTTGGTTTTCAGATAAGGGTTGAGATTAAAAAATTTTAAATTGTGTGCTGTAAAAAAATATTACAATTATTCAACGATTAATTTAAGAAAAATCGGGCAAGTAGGAGTTATACTCGTACCAAGTCGAAGGGTTCCGTACCTCTATAATTTTTTTAACTAGATGAAATAGAGATTGAAATGCAATAGCAATTGTATATATATTTCAAATAACAAAGTCATTTTTCTATAACTTTATATACTAATATAGTTAAAATTATTTTAAAACTTATAACAAATAACAAAATTTTAATGCACTATATTGAATTTTTTATTTAATTTCAATGAAATCGGCAAATTACTAATAAAATAAAAAGTAGATTATATCCCCGGGAAAAAGGGTTTAGATATAATCAGATATATTTCAGATATCATCAGATATATTGTAGATATAATCAGATATATTTCAGATCTAATGATATATGATTTGATCTATTCAGATATAATCAGATATAATCAGTTATTTAAACATATATCTGCTTATATATATTTAGATATAATCAGATCTGATATTATATCTGTTTATATCTAGATAGATATCGCCTGATGTGAGGTCATATCTAACTAGATATATTTTAACATAGTCAAATCTGATATTATACCTTTCTATATCTAATTAGATATTGTCAGATATGAAGTCAGATATAATCATTTTGTTAACAGATTTAATCATACATAATATCAGATCAAACTATATCTAATAAAAAAATAAAAATTTTTGAAATTTGAAAAAGTCCAAACTATATTATTTATATATATTATAAATAAATTATTTTTTTATTAGATATAGTTTGATCTGATATTATGTATGATTAAATCTGTTAACAAAATGATTATATCTGACTTCATATCTGACAATATCTAATTAGATATAGAAAGGTATAATATCAGATTTGACTATGTTAAAATATATCTAGTTAGATATGACCTCACATCAGGCGATATCTATCTAGATATAAACAGATATAATATCAGATCTGATTATATCTAAATATATCTAGTTAGATCTGATTATATCTAAATATATATAAGCAGATATATGTTTAAATAACTGATTATATCTGATTATATCTGAATAGATCAAATCATATATCATTAGATCTGAAATATATCTGATTATATCTACAATATATCTGATGATATCTGAAATATATCTGATTATATATAAACCCTTGTTCCCGGGATCCCAAGTCAAATACTACAAACGATTTAAAAGGGGGGGGGCTCGGTCATTTTTTCGAATTTTCTTTAAAAAAATCGTAGGTTTTGGCTAGTAAACATTGTGAAAACCGCCTTTACAAAAGTTCTCTATGATTTCCTGTGATCTACACGTAAATCTACATATGTGTATCAAATTTCAGCATCCTAGGTCAAATAGTTTGGAAGATTAGGGGAAGATTTGGAAGATTTTTTTTTCAAAAAATCGTTTTTTTTTGGTTAGTAAATACTATGAAGACAGTCTTTACGAAAGTTCTCTATAATTTTCCTGTAATCTACACGTAAATCTACATATGTGTACCAAATTTCAGCATCCTAAGTCAAATAGTTTAGAAGATTAGGGGGGGGGACATGGTCATTTTTTTGAATATTTTTCAAAAAATTGTACTTTTTGGCAAGTAAACACTATGAAGACCGTCTTTACGAGAGTTCTCTATAATTTTCCTGTAATCTACACGTAAATCTACATATGTGTACCAAATTTCATCATCCTAAGTCAAATAGTTTAGAAGATTAGGGGAGGGGACATGGTCATTTTTTTGAATTTTTTTAAAAAAATCGTACTTTTTGGCTAGTAAACACTATGAAGACAGTCTTTACGAGAGTTCTCTATAATTTTCCTGTAATCTACACGTAAATCTATATATGTGTACCAAATTTCAGCATCCTAGGTCAAGTAGTTTCGAAGATTAGGGGGGGGGGCATGGTCATTTTTTTGAATTTTTTTCAAAAAATCGTACTTTTTGGCTAGTAAACACTATGAAGACAGTCTTTACGAAAGTTCTGTATAATTTTCCTGTAATCTACACGTAAATCTACATATGTGTACCAAATTTCAGCATCCTAGGTCAAGTAGTTTCGAAGATTAGGGGGGGGGACATGGTCATTTTTTCGAATTTTTTTCAAAAAATCGTACTTTTTGGCTAGTAAACACTATGAAGACAGTCTTTACGAGAGTTCTCTATAATTTTCCTGTAATCTACACGTGAATCTACATATGTGTACCAAATTTCAGCATCCTAGGTCAAGTAGTTTCGAAGATTAGGGGGGGGGACATGGTCATTTTTTCGAATTTTTTTCAAAAATTCGTACTTTTTGGCTAGTAAACACTATGAAGACAGTCTTTACGAGAGTTCTCTATAATTTTCCTGTAATCTACACGTGAATCTACATATTTGTACCAAATTTCAGCATCCTAGGTCAAGTAGTTTCGAAGATTAGGGGGGGGGACATGGTCATTTTTTCGAATTTTTTTCAAAAATTCGTACTTTTTGGCTAGTAAACACTATGAAGACAGTCTTTACGAGAGTTCTCTATAATTTTCCTGTAATCTACACGTGAATCTACATATGTGTACCAAATTTCAGCATTTTAAGTCAAATAGTTTAGAAGATTAGGGGGGGGGGACATGGTCATTTATTTCAATTTTAGGGCAAAAAAGTGGTTTTTGCTGGATTTCGGCATGTTCATGAGCTGGAATCGCGTTTTCCATATCATTTTCGTAAATCCAAGGTGAAATTACATATTTGGACTAAATTAGAAGACTTTAGCTCATATAGTTTAGAAGTTAGAAGGGGTGCGAAAACGGACACACATAGTGATTTTAATAGGGTTCCGTTTTACGGTACGGAACCCTAAAAATCGAAAATTTTTTAGTTTTATCTATATTTTTTTTAATTAAATTGAAATAGGGGTAGTTTTGGGGTTGACAGTTGGACCTGAAATATTAGTAAGGGTATGTTTAATATCCCAATATTGATTAAACAATTTTTAAAGAAAAATATCCCATGTTTCTACATTTTTTTCAAGGCAATTGGGTACCTTTTGGTTAAGGGTTGTTTTTACCCCTAAAAACCGTAAACGACTTGATCTCGGAAAACGGCCAGACACGGGTATCTTTTTTTTGGCTCTAGTTTCCGAAAATCTTTGGTTCGTTCATGGGTGCAAAATCGTGTCGGGCGGTGTTTTATGTCAAACAATATTGAAATTAACTGAAAACCCTTGTAAATAATATGATATTAATATAAGTGGGTTTTGAGGTTATGATACACCCTTTGTCAAGTTTGACAAATTTGACTTGTTTTCAATTTTCTGACAAAAAATAAAACATTTACGTAACAAAATCAATTAAACCAGGGCACAGAAACCTTTTTTACTGTTTTAATGAAACGAATTTTCATAAAATAATGAAAATAGTTTTGTACCAGAATAGCCCCGCTATGTGCTGAACTTTCAGTTTTTAACCATTTTTTTCTTAAATTCTTAATGAAAAGTTAGCCCATTACGTGAATATAGTCCCAATTAAATTCTCAACACGTACCTTAAATTTTCAATATTAAGATCGAAGCAGATTTTCAGAGAACTTCCAATTTTTTAATGAAATTTGTATGTAGGGGAGAGTGGCCATCAATATACCGGTTTTTTTTCAAGGTCATAGTATTTATTCAATTTTACCAATTTCAAGCACTTTTTTGCATCAATATAAAACTGGAACACTTCTCTAGGTAATGCACACATATTATACCCGATTTATTTTGATTAAGTAATAAAATTTAGGATTTTTCTAAACTAACACGCTATTTTCATTTTCAACAACCTGGGTACAGAATGAACCACCTCTATAAAAACACTAAAAATGTTCAACAATAATAATATTGCAATTTTCACTTTGTGAAAAAACTTTTTTCTATCAAATACTATAAAAAATTATTACTTAATACTTTTTAATTGATAATGTATAACATAAATATACCTCAAATTAAAGTTAACTAGCTAAAATGGGATTTAATTTTTGCTATGTTGAGAAGAGTACTGATAACAATCGCGATCACATGCTGTACGCATGCCTAGTTTTATAATCAGGCATACCAATCTGGAAATTGAAAATACACTGAAATTCCAGGTGGTTCATTGTTCCCTGGTACATTGAATCAACATGACATTTGCAACAAAAATGGTTTTTTATAACTTAATCCAATATTTCAAAATCTTTATCTCATTAGAATATTGTAGTTAAGGCCCGATACAAAATAAATCGTAAGTTTATTTATTTTTAAATTACCTTATTTCAATTAAAAAACGTGTTTGTATTTTAGGTAAATTTTTTCTTCAGTGCATCAAAAACAGTTTTTTTTAGTTTTCTCTGTAAAGAATAAATCCACATGTCTTAAACTTATGGACGTAGTGTGTTTACGCAAACTTCATTTATATTTAAAATTAGGAGAATTTTTATTTAATTGTTTCTGAGAAAATTGGAATGGTTCATTGAAAAAACTGGTACATTGATGGCCACTCTCCCCTATATGTGACTGTCCATGAGAAAACGTGCCTTAGCTCCCAAACGTCAACTTTACAGGGTGAGTGTTTAAAGTTGCAGCTATGCATTGAAGCCCATGTAACGTGCCTACGCTTCTTGCTTGATTACACCAAAATTTCTTTTAAACAACAATTTTTTATTTTTGGAAATGAAAGAGCAAATAAAGATTTATTGGTTGGCATTAAAAAATCAAAACTTATTTTTTGGAGCTAAGGCACGTTTTGTCATGGACAGTCACAAATATCAATTTTTTTCCGAATTTTTGACAAAGAATTTATTAGAAACAATACTGTTATTTTGTTTGTAAAATATTACACTATACTTACAAATAAAAATAATATTTATAAAATTCAAAATAAATATTTTAGAAATAAAAAACCAGCTTGTATCACAATAGCCCCCGGTGTACCAGAATAGCCCCGTTCGACGGTAAGTATAAACTTGATAGCTGAATTGTAACAATATTTTTTGAACCGTGCATAATTTAAAAAAAAATGTTTTATTTTCAAAATATAATAATTTCTTTTGGCGTTAAAGAAGTTCTATCCATTGGCATAACCTCAAACTAAAAAATGGCTTTTCACATCAAATAAAAAGATTATAATAATTAATTTCACCAAATTTTAAAAGATACAAATTTACATTTTTTAGTAAAAATTAGGTTGATCTAAAATAGGTTGTCAAATAATAATTATTTAACAGTTGGTGTTTTATTGGTGAATCTAGTAACTAGTTAGAATCTGTCATTTTCAACTTATTTTGATAAATCTTACCTGTTGAAACACTTTCTAAAATTTTAGTTGTTGGATTTTTTGAAATATTGTATTGAAAAATTATTAAATAAACAGAATTTGATTTTGATATATGTTTAAACAAAATATTAATTAACTAGAGCCTACAAATAAAATTGTAAATAATGTTTTAAAGAGAAAAAAAAGCTATTATTTGGCAATATTGAATAAAAATTACATATTTCCACTAGCTTAAAGAAAATATATAAAATGTTAAATAATTATTATTTGAGACCAAATTTTAGCCAAACCCAGTTTTTTTCTGAAAAATGTGAAATTTGATATTTTAAAATACATATCACAATATAAATAACAATACTCTATCACAACATGAAAAATTCGTCCTATCGTCTATTGCGGCAACACTATCCATCATCAAGCACATCAGTAATTACAAACAAATGTATTATAATAATTCAAAAAATTCAGAAAAATGTATTTTATGAAATTTTTATATACATTCCAAATTGTGTATTGTTTTTATATATTTTTAAAACTGTTTCTCTTATATAGAGATATAAAAATTTTTTTACAGTCAGGAGAATTTTTTTTCATAAATTAAAAAAAAATGTTCATCATACTAAGTTTTATTTAGAAAGAACGTTTAGAAATATTTTTTTTTGATTTAAACAAATTTCTCTAAATTAAAAAAGATTTCTTTATACTAGTAAATTTCATTTTAACTTTAAAAAGACCATTTTTTTTGTACCAAGGAAATTTTCTTTTATTTAAAAAAATTTTTTTAAACGAAATAAACTCTTTTGTTAGTCGAGTACATTTTTTCCATTCCTACTTTTTATATATGGGTGATTCTCCACGAAACCGACAATTCCATGTCCCTTGTGCTTTTTAAGAAACATATTGCACATATGGTAATGAACCCAACGTGAAAAAGTAGCTCTAGTGATCACAAACAAAAGCCTGTAGCCACTTTAATTTATAAGATTAAATATTTTTTGTTAAGTTCAAATTTAAGAGCCAAATCGTCATAGTGAAGCCTGTCCTGAGGGTCAGTTTCAAAACAAAAATAAATATTTTTAGTAAACTTTAATAATAAAACTAATTAATTGTAACATTTTTTTATTGTCTATGTGTGTAGAATTTAAAAAAAATGGTTGTAAAAGAATTGTATTTTTTTTATTTCTTTTTAGATGTTATATCTTGTCCCCAGTTTTGTGCGTCATGGTGAACCTTTTTAAAAAATTGAAATATTTCATAAAAATCAAATCAGAATGTATAGATATACTTTAGTACAAACAACAATTGACTTCCCTCAAGAGATTCACTATGACAGAAACAAATTTTATAATTGATTTTTTGTTTTTTTTACGTTTGAAGTGCCAAATTTGTGTAGGGGATCACTGAATCGTCATGGTAAAGCCTTTTATATTTCGCAATAAATCAAAAGGAAACAATTTTTTCTTATTAAATGATTTATGCACTGAGAAAATAAGTTGACTAAATATAACAACTATTTGATTAATATTAACCGAGTATGGCTGCTAATATTGCACCTGCAATGCACTTTGATTATCGTAACCGAATAAATATGGTTATGAGTCTCTGTAGAATCTTGTTAATTTAATCGGTTACGATAGCTTACCTTTTTCTTAAAAAATATCCAAAATGCGTTAGTAAATTTCTTGGATTGCTTTGTTTGTTAAAAAATATATGTATTTTTAAAATAGATACAGATGAAATTATATTTGAAACACATATTGAGTAAAAGTACCTAGTTTACGTGTAGCACAATTCTAATCAAAATATATTATTGTATTTTTGACGTTTTCGCCTGTCACCTCTGAGGTTAAGTTATGGGGCGGTCACAGCTTAGGCCAAGGCCGATAAAATCGTAACGCGTAAACTGAAAACTTAAGACTACTCTCTCTTAGTTTCATTCTTAAGTTTTAGCTTTTACGTCTTACGATTCTATATGCGTTGCCACAGTAACCTGCAGGCAGCCAATAACTGTGGCCGTACCGTAAGACTGAGAGAGAGTAAGACAAAGATACTATATATAATTCGTATGTATTATACAGTATACAGTATACAGTATAAGGGTAAAATCCCATGTAGTCAGAAAATTATGAGAGTGAGAGAGACAGTGATATCTACCTACCTCTCTCACTCTCATGATTTCTGCTTTCGGTTTTACGCTTTCTGCTTACATGGGATTTTACCCTTAAACCATGTAATATACATCAGGTAATATACTCACCCAACCCTGGCTGTGGCCGTCAGTATCTATCAAACGTAAAGAATAGCGCACCAGAATCGTGCTGTTTGTATACAAACAACCCGGTATGTAGTTTTAACAGTAAAACTTGTTAAAATTGTGCAAACGTCGATTTGGTTACCGCAATATCTTCGAATGGCTACTTTTAGCTATTGAATTTTAACCATTTCAACTCGGATGTGACATCAAGTATCATTTATTTTCCGTTAGTCATACCTTATGTGTTTTTACATAATAATCCTTTAGCCGAGATATTAAGCAGCTTTGCTAGAGGTTTATTTTCTCAGTGTGGTTGTATTATTTTAGTGAATTTAAATGGTAGGAATGCAAAACCGATTAAAAATTGCTAATAATTTGTTTAAAAAAACAGTATTCATTAAGCGTCATGGTGAAGCCTCAGCGTCATGGTGAAGCCTTTTGCATCACGGTGAAGCCTTTTGGCTGTCTTTCATTGAATTTGTGATTCAACCAAGTGTACAATTAAAACAATTTTAGTGATTGTGTCCAAATAAAATTAAGCAAATAAAATTTACTTAGCCTGTCATAATTTTAATAAGTTTATCAATAATTACTTTATAAATTTTCTTAAATTACCGTATAAATTTGTATAAATTGTTGGTAACTGATTTGCAAATTTTAAATTATGTGTTAATAAATTACAATTAATGTTTTTGAAATAACTTATAAAATTACAACATATATTCCCATAAATGTCCATAAATTACCACATATATTTCCATAAATTACCCTTTAAATTTCCATAAATTTCCAAAATTATTTTTTTTATTTTCTTTTATTTACTATAAATTACCATAAATTTTCATTAATTACGAAATAAATTTCCTGCATTAGTTTTTTGAATCTTGAATTTTGATTTGTATTATTATTATAAATTACCTTAAACTTTTCATAAATTACCGCATAAGTTTCCATAAGTTACTACATAAATTTCATGACACAGTTTTTCAAATCCTAAATTTCGTTTGGATTATTATTATAAATTACCTTAATATTTTCATAAATTACTGCATAAATTATCACCATGGATTACTTTATTTGTTTATAGCGATTTTATTAACAAATTATGACTTAAAATAAAATATGATCAGAACAAAATCATTCTAATTTTTCTTTTAGAATCGATTTGCATCCATACTTTTAATTAAATGTGACTTTTTTATAATTTGTTTAAACAAATATTGTTTAACAGATATAAAATCTGAAAGTTAAAATGCTAATGATTTTTATTTCACATTCCTGTAAATCCAACTATCGATAAAGTTATACTGCAACCGATTATGGTACATGGATGCGGTAACAGCTAATTTGTTTAAAAAATACATTAATTATAAACAATTTGTCCAGCCCATCACAGATATTTCATTCTTGACTATCATACTTGAAAGTTACATTACGATTTTTATTTTAATAGGAAAATAAAATTTTTAAAATAACAGTAACCAAATTGTCGGTTTCGTGGAGAATCACCCACTCAGGTGCGAATTGTCCGTCGGCCCAAGGTCGGGCCTACCTTGCCGCGGTTCGTCCGACTCTACATGCCGTAGGTCGGGCCAACTAGCAAAATGATAACGGTTCGCTGACCAACGGTACTCATAGTCGGCCCAACTACTGAGCCCAAAATTGGGCCAACCTCAAAGCCCAGAGTTTGGCCAACCCAAAAGTCGGCTAAACTACTGAGCCCAAAGTCGGGCCGACTACTGTTCTCAAAGTTGGCCCAACTATTCATCCCAAAGTTGGGCCAACCAGCAAAATGATAACGGTTCGCCGACCAACGGTATTCATAGTTGGGCCAACTACTGCTCCCGAAGTTGGCCCAACTACTCATCCCAAAGTTAGGCCAACCTACTACTTTATCTAAATTTTATCATTAATTAAAGTACATATAATTACATAATACAGTTTATAAATTCAATTACATAAATATTAATAGTTTAAATTACATATATTATAAGAACCTGAAACAGAACAATTTTTGTAGTCACGAAGATTCGAACTCTGGTGCTCCAGCTGACAGTCCAGTACGCTATGCACCATAGTATCACTGATTGTAATAAGAAATTATAAATTAACTATATTGCTTAACTCATTACCGTCTATTCTTAGAGAGACTAAGATATTAAATAATTGAATACTGGAATGATGACCATGGACCAAATAATGATTTTTGACGTTAATAATTCTTTAAAAAGTAATTAAAAAAAGGTAGGAAAAGGTCTAGTCAGACCCCGCTCGGGGTGTACCTTCTGAAACCAATTGGAGAATTTATATTTTGACCTACGAATTAACACATTTCAGTAGGACGAAATTTGTAACTACGAGAATATGTATATCCTAATAAATAAATTTTGAATATTCCACATTCAACGCCCGGTGAAGGTATACCTTCTGGAATTTGTTGGAAAAATTAAATTTTTTCGTTGGAACTAATAAACAACGGTACCCTGGAAACAATTTCTATCCTAAAGTTGCATCCTTTGGGCGATTCCTGTTGTAACTTGCTTGGGGTTCCTCATTGAACATTCATAACGGTACTCTGCTAATGTACGTGGTGCTAAAAGGGAACGATTACGCACCGGAAATGATTCGATATCTTGTTAATCGTACACTGAAAAAAATTCGGGCTGTTATACGTACCAGGGAGTAACTCTGCTTTATCAAATCTAGTGAACCTCGTTGTGGTAGCTCAGACGTCTATTATTTTCCTTGCTAAAGTCTATACTTTCCCTTGCTAAAGAACTATATTTATCAAGTCTAATGCCTCCCATTTTATTGATATAAGATAATGCGGTGGTGTTATCAACCCTGAGTAAAATCTGTGAATCAGTAATTAAAGATGCTGAATTTTGTAAAGCAATTTTAATTGTTAGTAATTCTAAATAATTTATATGGTTTTTACATTCTTGTTTAGACCAGAACCCATAAATTTCTTTTTTACAATTTGTAGCTCCCCAACCTGTTAAGGAAGCATCAGTAAATATTGTTATGTCATAAGATCCACTTTTAATGTAATGAACACTATTCTGTACATTGTTTTTCCACCAAGAAAGTTCTGCTTTAACCTTTTTTGAAATTTGCATATTTCTATTATAAACATAATCATTAATAACAAGATGAAAATGTTTTTTTTTTCTAAGATTTTAGTGTACAACCAAGAATACTATACTGCAGGACATCATGAAATTAATTTTTCTATTAATTGTGCAAATTATGTAATAGTACAATATTCTTTACTTAAGAATGTTTCAATTAAGAAAAATAAATTTTTTCTCGTTTGATCAGGTAACTCCACAGCATATTTTTTCGTATCAATAATAAACCCTAAAAATTTGCATTGTTGGGATGGTATGAGACTTGATTTTTTATAATCTATAAAAAAGCCGAGAGCTTGTAACAATTTTATTGCCTCGTTTATATTTGTCATACATTTTTGTAAATCTTTTTCGATGCATAAAATATCATCAAGATAAATAACTGATAAAAAAACTCTACTTCTTAAAACTTTAACAACTATATTCATAACTTTTGTAAAAATGTATGGTGCTGTAAAAAAGCCAAACGGTAAACAAGTAAATTCATACAAGGTATAATTGAATTTAAATCTAAGATACTTTCTACTATCAGGATGAATAGAGATAATATAATAGGCATCCTGTAAATCAACTGACGCTAAGAAATAGTTTGGAAATATAAGTTAAATAGCTGTGCGAATTTCCTCTAATTTAAAATGAATTTTATTAACAAATTTATTAAACCGTTTTAAATTTAAAATGAATCTGTATTTTCCATCTGGCTTTTGATGTAAGAAATATGACGATAAAAATTGATCCTGACATTCCTCACAAGGCTCTATTGTTCATCGTGTTGAGGCTCGATACGATACGATGGACTGAGTTCCAGCGTATCGTGTCAAGCCAGGATACGATGGACTAAGATCGATCGTATCGTGTCAAGCCACGATACGATGGAATGAGTTCAATCGTATCGTATCTAATCACGATGCGATAGACTGAGTTCAAACGTATCGTGTCCAACCACGATACGATAGACTAAGCTCAATCGTATCGGATCAAACCAAGATTCGATAGATTGAATTCCATTGTATCGTGGCGAGCCTACTACTTTCGTCGTAAATCGCGGAGCTTCGTTCAAATTCAAGCCCTCCTTATTATTTCATTTGGCCCTTTTATAGCATAATAAATGAATAAATAAATTAAAACAATAAATAATAAAATTTTTATCAGAAAGAAAGATTCTGTAAAGTGGAGAATATTTTAAATAATTAAATTTTACATTATAAATTGTTTAAACAAATTGTTATAAACAAATAGACAAATAAATTTAAAAAAAAAGATTCTGAAAAGTAGACAATGTTTTAAATAATTAAATTTTACATTATAAATTGTTGAAACAAATTGTCATAAGCAAATGGACAAATATTAAATTTTTCATCAGAAAAAAATTCTAAACAGTAGAGAATGTTTTAAATAATTAAATTTTACCTTATACATTGTTTAAAAAATTAATTGTTTAAACAAATTGTTATAAACAAATAAACTCATACATTTATATAAGAAAAAAAAATTCTTAAAAGTAAAAAAGGTTTTAAATAATTAAATTTTACATTATAAATTGTTTAAACAAATTGTTATAAACAAATGGACAAATATTAAAACTTTTAACAGAAAAAAGATTCTGAACAGTAGAGAATGTTTTAAATAATTAAATTTTACATTATTAATTGTTTAAAAAATTAATCGTTTTAACAAATTGTTATAAACAAATAGACAAATAAATTTTTATAAGAAGAAAAAATTCTAAAAATTAAAGAATGTTTTCAATAATTAAGTTTTACTTTATACATTGTTTAAACAAATTGTTATAAACAAATGGACAAATAAATTTTCATAAGAAAAATACATTCTAAAAAGTAGAGAATGTTTTAAATAATTAAATATTACATTAAAAATTGTTTTGAAAAATTAATTGTTTAAACAAATTGTTATAAACAAATGGACAAATAAATTTTTATAAGAAAAGAAAATTCTTAAAAGTAGACAATGTTTTAAATATTTAAATTTTACATTATAAATTGTTTAAACAAATTGTTATAAACAAATGGACAAATATTAAAACTTTTATCAAAAAAATAGATTTTGAGAAGTAGAGAATGTTTTAAATAATTAAATTTTACATTATAAATTGTTTAAAAAATTAGTCGTTTTAACAAATTGTTATGAACAAATGGACAAATAAATTTTTAAAAGAAGAGAAGATTCTGAAAATTAGAGAATGTTTTAAATAATTAAGTTTTACATTATAAATTGTTTAAACAAATTGTTATAAACAAATAGAGAAATAAATTTTCATAAGAAACATACATTCTGAAAAGTAGAGAATGTTTTAAATAATTACTCACTACATCTAAATTAGTAGTTTTCTACTGTGAATTAGTCAAATTCATGGCTCATTTTTCTCTAATTCATATAGTAAAAAACTACTAATTCTTAGTAGAAAACTACTAATTGAAATAGTGAAACTTTACTTTTAAAAAAAGTAGATTTTTTTACTAATTTAATTATTAGTTTTCTACTACGAAATTAGTAGTTTTCTACTAAGAATCTGTTAAATTCTTACTATTTTAATAGTAGCTCACTTTTCGCTAATTCATTAGTAGAAAACCACTAATTCAGATTTAGAGAGTAAATATTACATTAAAAATTGTTTTGAAAATTAATTGTTTAAAAAAATTGTTATATACCTAGTTTAATATTATTATATGTTTATTATGATAACTTGTTACTCTGATTATATCTTTGGATATGACATTTTGATTCATTTTATAATTTATGTATATCGCTCGGTATATCGGGTTTTTTTAAGGACTCTCCAGCTCTATGAACTCATCTTTCGTAATAAATCAATCAATCAAATGGACAAATATTAAAACTTTAATCCAAAATAAAATTCTGAAAAGTGGAGAATGTCATAAATAATTTAATTTAACATTATTAATTGCTTAAACACATTCTTATAAACAAATTGTGACAGCAGCTTAACGTCACGTAATGTTTACAGAAAACGCTGAAATAACGTTAATATATGTTACTATATGATAAGCGGTAAAATATGAACGATTAAATAGATACATATGAATTATATTTTAATAACGATCAACAATAGATTTTCTTTATGTTCTTTAAATCTTTTCTCGAATATTCATTAAACCTTTATAATCTTGAAGATCCGAAAATGTCACGTTTACGACAAAAAAAAGGGGTTTCAATTTTACGACTTGAAAATATTCGGAAACAAACATCTGGTATCATAATTCCGGAAATAATTAAATTTAACATTATAAATTGTTAAATAAATTAATTGCTTAAACAAATTGTTATAGAAAAATGTAAAAATATTAAAACCGAAAAAAAAGGATTCTGAAAAGTAGAGAATGTTTTAAATAATTCAATTTTACATTTTTAATTGTTTAAACAAATTCTCATAAACAATTGTACAGATATTTAAACTTTTATCAGAAAAAATGATGTAGGAAAGTGGATGTTTTAAATAGTTATTTTCAACATTATAAATTTTTTAAAAATTTAATTGTATAAAATTTAATTGTATTATTTCAAACATTCCCCACTTACCTCAATCTCTTTTTCTGATGAAAGATTTAATATTTGTCAATTTGTTTATAACAATTTCTATAAACAATTAATTTTTTCGACAATTTTGCATTCTTTATAGGTTTTTTCTATCGGTAAATTTCATGTTTTATTGCCAGAAAGGCGCAGAGACCCGCGGTCCGGAATTATGATACCAGATGTTTGTTTCCGAATATTTTCAAGTCGTAAAATTGAAACCCCTTTTTTTTGTCGTAAACGTAACATTTTCGGATCTTCAAGATTATAAAGGTTTAATGAATATTCGAGAAAAGATTTAAAGAACATAAAGAAAATCTATTGTTGATCGTTATTAAAATATAATTCATATGTATCTATTTAATCGTTCATATTTTACCGCTTATCATATAGTAACATATATTAACGTTATTTCAGCGTTTTCTGTAAACATTACGTGACGTTAAGCTGCTGTCACAATTTGTTTATAAGAATGTGTTTAAGCAATTAATAATGTTAAATTAAATTATTTATGACATTCTCCACTTTTCAGAATTTTATTTTGGATTAAAGTTTTAATATTTGTCCATTTGATTGATTGATTTATTACGAAAGATGAGTTCATAGAGCTGGAGAGTCCTTAAAAAAACCCGATATACCGAGCGATATACATAAATTATAAAATGAATCAAAATGTCATATCCAAAGATATAATCAGAGTAACAAGTTATCATAATAAACATATAATAATATTAAACTAGGTATATAACAATTTTTTTAAACAATTAATTTTCAAAACAATTTTTAATGTAATATTTACTCTCTAAATCTGAATTAGTGGTTTTCTACTAATGAATTAGCGAAAAGTGAGCTACTATTAAAATAGTAAGAATTTAACAGATTCTTAGTAGAAAACTACTAATTTCGTAGTAGAAAACTAATAATTAAATTAGTAAAAAACTACTAATTAAATTAGTAAAAAAATCTACTTTTTTTAAAAGTAAAGTTTCACTATTTCAATTAGTAGTTTTCTACTAAGAATTAGTAGTTTTTTACTATATGAATTAGAGAAAAATGAGCCATGAACTTGACTAATTCATAGTAGAAAACTACTAATTTAGATGTAGAGAGTAATTATTTAAAACATTCTCTACTTTTCAGAATGTATGTTTCTTATGAAAATTTATTTCTTTATTTGTTTATAACAATTTGTTTAAACAATTTATAATGTAAAACTTAATTATTTAAAACATTCTCTAATTTTCAGAATCTTCTCTTCTTTTAAAAATTTATTTGTCCATTTGTTCATGACAATTTGTTAAAACGACTAATTTTTTAAACAATTTATAATGTAAAATTTAATTATTTAAAACATTCTCTACTTCTCAAAATCTATTTTTTTAATAAAAGTTTTAATATTTGTCCATTTGTTTATAACAATTTGTTTAAACAATTTATAATGTAAAATTTAAATATTTAAAACATTGTCTACTTTTAAGAATTTTCTCTTCTTATAAAAATTTATTTGTCCATTTGTTTATAACAATTTGTTTAAACAATTAATTTTCAAAACAATTTTTAATGTAATATTTAATTATTTAAAACATTCTCTACTTTTTAGAATGTATTTTTCTTATGAAAATTTATTTGTCCATTTGTTTATAACAATTTGTTTAAACAATGTATAAAGTAAAACTTAATTATTGAAAACATTCTTTACTTTTCAGAATTTTTTCTTCTTATAAAAATTTATTTGTCTATTTGTTTATAACAATTTGTTAAAACGATTAACTTTTTAAACAATTAATAATGTAAAATTTAATTATTTAAAACATTCTCTACTGTTCAGAATCTTTTTTCTGATAAAAGTTTTAATATTTGTCCATTTGTTTATAACAATTTGTTTAAACAATTTATAATGTAAAATTTAATTATTTAAAACCTTTTTTACTTTTAAGAATTTTTTTTTCTTATATAAATGTATGAGTTTATTTGTTTATAACAATTTGTTTAAACAATTAATTTTTTAAACAATGTATAAGGTAAAATTTAATTATTTAAAACATTCTCTACTGTTCAGAATTTTTTTTCTGATGAAAAATTTAATATTTGTCCATTTGCTTATGACAATTTGTTTCAACAATTTATAATGTAAAATTTAATTATTTAAAACATTGTCTACTTTTCAGAATCTTTTTTTTAAAATTTATTTGTCTATTTGTTTATAACAATTTGTTTAAACAATTTATATTGTAAAATTTAATTATTTAAAATATTCTCCACTTTACAGAATCTTTCTTTCTGATAAAAATTTTATTATTTATTGTTTTAATTTATTTATTCATTTATTATGCTATAAAAGGGCCAAATGAAATAATAAGGAGGGCTTGAATTTGAACGAAGCTCCGCGATTTACGACGAAAGTAGTAGGCTCGCCACGATACAATGGAATTCAATCTATCGAATCTTGGTTTGATCCGATACGATTGAGCTTAGTCCATCGTATCGTGGTTGGTCACGATACGTTTGAGCTCAGTCTATCGCATCGTGATTAGATACGATACGATTGAACTCATTCCATCGTATCGTGGCTTGACACGATACGATCGATCTCAGTCCATCGTATCCTGGCTTGACACGATACGATGGAACTCAGTCCATCGTATCGTGTCAAGCCACGATACGATGGAACAAGTTCCATCGTATCGTATCAAGCCTCAACACGATGGCTTCAGACGCATCATATCGTGGCGAGCTACGATACTACTCGACTAAGTCTATCGTGTTGTGGTTCGCCACGATACGATAGGATACAGTCACATCGTTGTAGATCGTGGGCACGCCCATCCTTGATGCAATGTAAAATAAATTTATCGTTAGTGATCTCTCGCCATTTTTTAGCAAATTTACTTAGTCTTCCGGCAACATTTACGTTATCGTTTATTCTTCCTTGTCCTGCTTCGGAGTAGGAAGTCTCGGACGTTGAGGATTTTGGAATCTGTGGTTTACAAATTGTTGTCTTTTTTTGAAAGATACCCTTGGTCTCGGGCGTCCTCCGAAATTGGTATACCCCGTCTGGTTCATCTGAGGGCGGCGTGCAAACGGGGCTTTGCCATTTAAAGGTTGTTTTTTAGAAATCTGCGGGTTAGTTTTGACAGTTTGAACTTTTAAATTTTCTCCGAGCTTATTGATTGCTTTTGCCTCCTTAATTTTTTCACCTAATTGTTGACCATATAAAAATTCATCGATTTTTGTATCCTTTAAAATTGCAGTTGTTTTTTTGGTTAGACGTGGTTCGATAAAGTCTTTTCTCGAATTTGATTGCTTTAGTATAATGGATGTTAATAATTTGCCTGTATCGCAGAGACTCGTTAGGAGACTTTCTTAATCTGAACCCTCATCTTTATGATCATAAATAGAAGAAATTAGAGAGCCAACAACCGATAATGCCGTACCGGCCAAACTTTGAATGTCTTTCATGTGATTACTGAAAAGAAATTGCTTTTATCACAATGAACAGATTAATAATAATATTACTAACTTTTTGTGAAAAGTTTTTTACTTACTCTCTCGCAATCGCAACATCTTTCATTGTCGCAGATATTTGAGGATTAAGTGTTGGCGCTCCAAATTCCTTAAAACATTCATATTTTTTTGTGAGCGTCTCAAAGTCCTCTTTTTTCATTCCTTGGGTAGAAAAAAATTCCATCTCTTTAAAAGATCAGGTTTAATTTCCATGTGGAGTGCCGAACTTTCAGTCGGATCTTCTCCTACCTGTTTAATTAATTTAATTTTATTGAATAAATTTTGACTATTATATTAAATTATAATCTGTCACTTTTGCTACAAGGAATTGAAAAGTATCACTTTCTACCATTAAGCAGAATAGTGATTATTAATGTTGTGACTATCCGATAAGGATAGCGCACAAACCACCCAATTTTATAAACAGAGAATTAGAAGAAAGAAGTGCGAGCTGTAAACCACTTGAGTTGGTATTACGCAACCGCTAGTGGTTTTCTATCTCCGTCTTACCTCAGAGTAAACGCTTGAGATTTTGTCTGCCCTTTGTTTCTTCATCAAAAGAACACAGGCGACTATTTCTATCCTTGTCTTGCTATATGCAAGCACAGATAGTGACATTCTCACATCTTACCACATGGCAAGCTCGAGTTTGTTTACAACAATTAACTTGACTATTTTTCATAGAAGTGTGACGAACCTCACAATTGCACATGACTTTTAATTCCACTTGATAATTTATTTTGTAGTAAAATAAATTAAACTTAACTTTGATGTTAAGTTACACTCTCGGCTTATTTTTAAAATGTCGCTAAGTAATATGATCGCGCAGCCCCTTACCAGACCCGCGTCTATATATCGACCTGCACGGCTGTAGATCGGGGAGTCGGCCCCAAGGGGCGAATCGAGGAACATCTCGGGAAAAGTCTCTCTGACTCCTCCAGATATCATAGTCTTGATTCTTCAAGAAATGATATCTGGAAACCGTTCCGGAGATTTTAGCATTGGTCCTCCAATGAAAAATCAAAGGAAGAACTTTTGCTTTCCTCTAGCCAGGATCGTCCTGAGATTTGTCACGGTTCACCGTAAAGTCTCAGACACGATAAAATTCTGGACCTCTACTTTGTAGACTAAGGAATCCTGGTTTGAGTAAAGATACTCCGTGACGAATTCCTGATTATCGTCGTAGTCCTTCACGAATGATCGGAGAATTTGAGAAAATTGATAGAACACTTATAACGTAGGAAAGTGTTCGAAACAATTTTAAAATCTCCCGCGCCGGATTATTGACGTAGATTGTCACATGTGCTTTTCCCAGTGCTACGTCATTGGAGAATAGACATTGCTAGGTTAACACCCGCGTTGTTTAACTGTTCTCCAAATAAATTCACCGCGCACCTGAAATTACGCGTTCAGATTTAATTGTTTTTTACCGGACTGAAGCGAGTAATTAACGTAGAAATGAATTAATTAATGTTTTGTCTTACCTGATAATTAATGTCATTTTACGTAACCGCGAATTGATCATACGTGTCTAGATGGTCAATTTTATTTAACATCACGGTGAATGACGGCGGCAATATTTTTTAGCGGTTCGTCCGTAATTTTTTTTATTATATTCTGGCAGGACGAAGTCCTGATGTAAAGAAAAGGATTTCTTTCTTATTTTTTTTGGTAAACGCCGGCTCTTCAAGAATTTTTATTGTATTTTATTTATTATATTTTATTGTTAAATTCTTCATTTGTTATTTATTCTTTATCAGTCAAATTTACTTTATATTATATTATTTTTTGTACACCTTTATTTTTGAACAATATATTCTTTTGTTATTTCTTACTAATAGAAATTCTGAGAGTTTTACTGACTATACCTAACCTCAAAGCGACAGTAGAAAATTAAGTAAGATATTTATGGTCAAAATCTAGTTGTTTTAGCATAAGTAAATATAATCCGAGAACCTTGGCTCCGGCGAGCAAATTCGGAGCATAGCAAAATTTCACTTCGTTACAGAAGTGTGAATTTTGGTGTGAATCTTACTGTTCTTTTACCCTATTTTAATTGAATTAGAAAACGTACTTACCATGTTCAACCATTCCTCATCTACAATTTCCTCCTCAGATTTGGATAATTGTTCTCCAGTAATTTGTGAAGTAGGATCCTTTTCAAGATCATTAGAATGCATCTCCAATTCTTCAACTTTCAGTGGTGCAGCCTCCTTTTCTTCCACGAAAATTTCACTCTCAAAAGACGACGAACTATCGACGATTTCTTTGTTTTTATATTTATCCATTTTTTTATTAATCTTTTTAAACTTTTTTATTAATTTTTTAAACTTATGTGTTCCTTTTCAGAAAAACTTTTCTTAGATTTACTCATTATAATAATTAAAAGGAGAAACACTCACTGAACTTAAAAGCGTAATTTAAACCGGACTCTCGAAAAACGTGTTTCGCCTCATGCACACGAGAAAAGAATGAAGAAGTGGGGCCAGCTATGAGTGGGTAGAAGGGGCAATGTTGTTCTTGGGACTCTAAATTCGTGTGATTTGCCTAGCGGACAAGAGTACTACAAAAGTAATATAGAAGAGCGAGGACGAAATATAATCATCATCTTGGTATCAAAATAAAGAGGAATCTTATTGATGAAAGGATGCGAGTAATTAGTGAAGCTGCTGCGATTATTGTAGACGATATTAGATCAGAAATTTATGAAACAGAAACATATTCTCCCACCGATGATTTTTTACAAAACATTGAAACAGTTGTACCTGAAACTTTAAAATCATTACTCGAAATTATTATTTGCAAATCTAAACACGGATCACCAGAAAAAATTTTAAAAAAAGTCAATCGCTCACACTATTATTGCTGCAACAAGACCGTCTTTGTTCATTTCTCCTCTACTTATAGGAGTAGGGACTTTTCTTTTAAAAAAATTTGGTACACAGAATCTTATACATGTTTTATCTTCGCTTGGATTTTTTGCATCATATTCCAGTGTTTTATAATTCGAAAACTCTTGTTCGTTTCGACCTGCCCAAGAAATTTTACCGCATGCATTTTTTCAATTTGTGTTTGATAATGCAGATGTTACTATCAACTATTGATGGAAATAACACATTTCACGTAATGGGTGGAATACAGTGTGTTACTCCAGATAATGGTGTTACTGCAGATACGAGGTTCACGCTAAGTTAAAAAAAATATCGGCTTCTGCAAAAGGTAGTTTCAGTTTCATTCCCAGTACCTCGTATAATAAAGCAAAGTCGTCTGGGATTAAAACTATAAACGTGGTCGACCTTGAAAAAATTCGATCATTAACACAAGTAATTGTTCCCACTGCGTATGACTTTATGTGGCACTATGGGAAGTAGTCTTGCAATCCTAGAATCGGTGAATGGAATCGTGTCATGATTGAAAGAACTGCTGAAAATGATTTTGATAAAAGTCGAATTTTATGTCTTCCTTTCATTAATGCACCACCAACTGACTACAATGCGATTTTGACTGCGATTCTTTATGAAATTGAAATGTGTAAAACTTCTCATCAATGTACCTGCATAGTAACTTTCAATTAACCGTTGTATTGAAAAGCTCGTGACATCATTACTGCTGCTGATTCAGGAACTGATCTTTCGAACGTTGTCGTTCGATTGAGTGGATTTTACTTGCTGATGTCTTTCATGGGATCTATAGGATACAGCATGTCTGGAAGCGGCCTGGAAACTGTTCTCAAATTAATTTATTCTGATAATAGCGTCAATCATATTATGACTGGTCACGCGTACGCGAGGGCTGTACGAGCATATATTTTAGCGCATTTGTCATTAGCAAAAAAGTTATTGATTGTATTGATTTCACTGAGGAAGAACGGGACACGATGGACAATATATTAACTTAGCTTGATGTAAAAACTATTTTGACTGCAGGAAATACTAAAAAATTTATTGCTGTCTCAAGCAAGTTTCAAAAACCATTGAAATGTTGGAAGAGAGACGACCAACGTCTAAGCTGTGGATCCAATATTTTAAAATGGTCACACTTCTTAAACATTTTATTGAAGCAGATCGATCGGGCAACTGGTTATTACATTTAGATACGATACAAAGAATTCTTCCTCTCTTACATTATAGTGGACATTTTTTGTCCGCTAAGTCAGTTCTTTTTTTTTTTTTTTTTTTTTTTGCGAAGGATGTGAAAACCTGCGATCAGGTACCCTGTAGCCCGCACTACAGGGTTATGCGGGGGTGGCGATGTTATGCCGACCCGCTAAAAACACACCCTTACTTGGGGACCTTAAAACCACTCCCGGCTAGCACTTTCCGCACGTATCGCCATCAGGAGTGGTCTTATATCCCCTACTCTATCGCCTTAGCGACTTTATCCCTAAACCTACGGGAACTACCTTCTTCGGCGACCATCGAGATCTTTGACCCTCATAACGTAATGTATGAAGGTCTCGATGGTCCGCCAATCCTCAACCGAACGAGTCATAAGCAGGATCATGTTCTCCGGTGTAAATATGCGATTTAAAATATGCGAGAGCGGGATAAAAAAATTCCTCTTGAGTAATTTAACGATTTTAAAACAAATGGGAGATTCACAATTAGGAGATCAAATAAATTTTGGAGTGGAATAATGTCTGATCAAAATATAGAACAGACACTAATGAGGATGATAAAAACCTCACGAGGATTACCCCACGGATGGAGTACTGGTGGCAGCACACTCGCTTCTTAGACGCTTGGAATTATCAGTATGCGGGATATTTTTAAGCAAATAGAAGATTTATGCGATATAAATGTGGGTACTTCAGAGCAACTTATTGATCATAGAGATATAAGAATCGTTCGAGATAATCAAAATGTAGAAAAATTGGATAATTGGTTTGCTTTTCATGACCCATTCATAGAAAGATTATAGTTTATATCAATTTTTACATGCATTGTTGTTCATAAAAACATTAACTTCAACCGTGCTTTCGAATTTGGTCAAGTTATGACTTCTAATATTACTGGTTGTACATTTAACAACGTGTCCTTCAAAAGAAAAAACAAAGTGCTTTCTTTGGACGCAGTTTTAAAATCTATCGAGGTGGATAAACATCGTGTTGTGATTAATCCTTAGCTACATTTTGAACGAATGTGTATATCAAGAGAATCCTTAGAATCCCATACAATATGGGGAAGATGAAATTCCTTACAACGCTCAAAAAACATAAAGAATTGACGCTTGCAATTAAACTATTTCAATGCGAAAACGTTAGTTCCAGCATTTTAAAGACCATCTGTAAACAGTTCATTGTCGCTTTATACGGTGGCGATTATGCCAAAGACTCCATTAATAAACTACGATATAGAAGATTTGCTAAATCTATCGTCAGAGACAGTTTTAATCTCTCTTTGCTACCACCTACACAAGATGCACTTCACATGCACACTTTGAGAGTGTATCATCAAGTTCAAGTGTGGTTAGGAAGATATAAAGATCCTAAATTTTGGGGTTGGAAGAAAACACCACAAATATTTCTTCCAATACAGACTACAAAGCCAGCTGCACCTCCTGAACCTTTTAAGTTAACTTTTTGTAATTGCAAAACAAAGTGTAAAAAAGCCTGCGGATGTCGGAAGGCTGGTTTAAAATGTTCAGCGATTTGTCAAAACTTCAATGGGGAGACGTGTAACAATATTGTGAACATTTAAATTTCCAAGATGAAGAAGAAATCGATGATATTTCATTCCTGACATCCATAAGTGAAGAAACAATTAAAATCTCAACTGACAAACGTTCTGCATCCTCGATAGAGGAGATAGTTTGCATCAAAATGTACAATCTAAACCAAACAAAAAAAGGAAATTGAAATAAGATTAAAAATTATAAAAGTATGAAATCAAAATCTGCAACCTGGAATAAGTAACTACCTTCTGCAACCTCGGCTTACTTCGAATTACATTCAAATAACTGTAAAAAAATCGTCTAGTGGATTAGGGCCTACAGGGGAAACCACTTAAAACAAAACACGCCTATAACTCTACCTCAAAGGTGATGTGAAAGAGATTGAGAAGATTACAGAGCATGATGCTTGCAAGTTGCTACTAATTTTAAAACAATAACATATTGTTATTTTTATTATTATTATTAAACTAATTAATTGATTAATTCTTCATCAGAAAAGCTTTCGCTTTTAATCCTTTCCCCATTCTTTTGTAATTTTTTGTATATAACTTTCGTATTATTGTCAATACAAAAAATAGTTTTCAATAAAACATGTAGATAAAATGTATATCTACAAAAAAGGATTCTACAAATTTTCTGTAAAAATTATATTTTCAAAGATATTTTGGAAAAAAAACATATTTCGAAAACCATTTCCGAAAACTTGATTTTCCCACCCATTTGTCGGACTGCACCCGCCCGGCTCCTAACGCCCGATCGCCTGTCTGAACATTAACCCGATTGCAGCCGCCTGACTACTATCGCCAGATTATATTATTATTTTTTGCCCGATTGTCAATATTATGGTTATTGAGATCGTCTTTTTATAAGTGCATATCTTCATATCATAACGAACAGACGTCAGTTCTCTTCAAAATTTGTCGTGTTTTTTTTCCAAATTTGTCGTGTTTTTTTCAAAAATTCTCTATGCAAAATGAATTTGGATATTACTCGGCCTCGAATTAAAAACAAACATTTAATTTATAATGGATTTTACGTACAGAGCTCAGTCAGTTGATCCTGGACGTACTGAACAAACTTCCCGAGAGAAATAATGTAAAAAAATTTAAGACGTCATCGGCGGAAAGATTTACCCTCGAACCCCCAATCTTTAGAAGAATTGCTGGAACACCCAGACCGTTTTCAAAATACGCTTTCCGGTGAAGTTTTTCTATGAAGTGATTCGGCAACAGATGAAGCCTTAGATGTATCTGGGAGAGTTTCAGTGTTTGGTACAAGAAGAAATTTGGAGTTGCTGGCCAATAGTACTTCCTGGTACCTTGATGGAACCTTCTCTGTTAGTCCAAACATTTTCACACTGGTTCGATTTCAATTCATGTAAAATAATAATAATAAATAAAATATACAATTATATTAATTGCTAATACGCGTGCTTAGGTCTTCACGGTCATTGGAATAATTACCAGTCCTGATCGACGCGCAAACGACGAACATATACATGTCCCTTTCCTACTTGTGTATGCTTTACTTAACTATCGTCAAAAACATCGTCACAGTAAGAAGCGGGTTTAAAGGCAATCACGACTGCAGCTGATGATCATGGTTTCCGTCATTGCAGGCCCGAACGAATAGTATCTGACTTCGAAATGGCTATTTTAAACGCGAATACTGCAGTATTTCTCGACACTTCCATCGTTTGCTGCTTTTTCCACTTAGGGCAGTAGATTTATCGTCCGATTCAAGAGGAGGGGTTGCAAATAGCGTACCAAAATCCAGAAGACAATACTATAATAAAGTATTCTCACATGCTGCTTGCTTTAGCCATAGTCCCATTCCAAGACGTGATTGCAGCTTTTCAGTTGCTGTTAGACGATGCGCCAGACAATTTTACTGTAATGTGCAAATATTTTGATAAAAATTACATTAAAAGTCGTCCACGTCGAGGTCGTGCAAGAGCAGTTCCGCCAAGATACCTTATCGCCCTGTGGAACCAATACAAAGCCACCCTTCAGGGTTTACATAGAACAAACAATATCAGTGAAGGATGGCACAATCGATTCCAGATGGTCATTGGAAAAAAACATCCGGATTTGTACTCCTGCCTTGTGGAGCTGACGAAGGTAGACTCTTCTCATCTGTATAAAAACTTTTTAAACCCTTTAATATTACAATAATATGAAATGATTCTTCGAAAAATTCTCTAAAAAATACCTAAGAACAACTTTTGCTCTAAATTTCAAAATAAAGGAATGAGCTTACTTTCAAGATTTTCATCCACAACTTTTTCGTAAGCTTTTGCTTACAACTTTCTTATTATTGCCAATACAAAAAAAAAGTTTTGAATTAAAAGTGTAGATAAAATGCATATCAACAAAAAAGGATTATAGGGTAAACCAGACAGTTGTCGGCCACCTTACAGAAAAATGAGAATACTGTTGTAATATTTAATACAAAAATTTTTTTTTCTTTAAGATTCTGGTAATTACATGATTTGTCGTTAGAAATGCGTCAGATTAATTATTAGTGCTCAAAAAGTGGCGAGTTTATAGTGAAAACAAAAAGTAGTATTAAATTCGGGTGGAAAAGACGGTGAGTTATTAAGAATTCTCTGTAAAATATTTTTTCACGGATGCAGTGATAACAAGAAAATTTGAAAAAATATTGAAATTTATTTTTAATCCTAACATCTTAATAAAGAGGTTGAAGCTCGAATAATTAAAAAAAAAATTTTCATAGATTTTTTAAGGTGGCCGACTACTGTCTTGTTAAATCTTGTAACCAGACAGCTGTCGGCCACCTCATTAAAAAATGTGAATACGGTTGTATATTTTAAAGCAAACAATCTTTTTCTTAAGGATTCTTGTATTACATGATTTGACGTTATAAATAAGTTGGATTTATTATTGATGCTCAAAAAGTGGCGAATTTATAGTGAAAACAAAAAGTAGTATTAAATTCGAGTGGGAAAGTCGGTAAAAGTTATTATAAGAGCACTCTTTAGAATAGTCCTTGAAATATTCTTACACAAATGCAGTTATAACAAGAAAATTTGAAAAGATATTGAAATTTATTTCTAATATTTAAGTTCCTAAAATCTCAATAAAAAAGTTTAAGCTCGAGTAATTAAAAAAAAAAAATTTTAATAGATTTTTTAAGATGGCCGACTACTGTCTAGAAGGAATCCGATAACTTTGTGTTTGCTGGCCGACAACTGTCTTTTTGTTACTTGTAAACAACAAAATATTTTAAGTAGTAAAATAAATTTTTTTTCTTAATGTTTTTGAATAGACAGTTTAAGGCAGTCATAAAAAACAATTATGTTTTTTAAAAATTAATGTACAATGCTCAGTACAATTTTTATACCGATTTTAGCGAAACGATACGCTTAATTGGCAGACAACTGTCTGGTTTACCCTACAAATTTTCTGTAAAAATAATATTTTGAAAGATAATTTGAAACAACCATTTTCACCCTTGTATTTATGATGTCGGCCAAAGTGCACTACCTTACGTCCCAAAAACTTGGATTTAGACTTATGGCACTTATAACAAAATATAAAAAATTCGGCCACCCGTAAAGAAATGTAGTAGTACACCTATTTTTTCTCCTTTTTGACTGCAGTCCTACATTTTACACTGCTGCAGTTTTAGAACGGAACAGCAGATTACCGACAAGCAAGTGAACCCAGCGTTACCACTACTAGTACGTCAGTCTCCCAATTTTGTTCCAGTGTAGGGCAAATATAAATGCTGTGGATTTTAACGGTATGTTTTCATGCGGAAAGATCCTCATTTAAACAGCTGCTTTGAATTATCCTAATTTGAAATATTATTTTAGTTATTATTTTCAAGAAATCCCTTATGGAAAAGTGTGACATTAAAATAATGACAGGCAAGAGTGTCATTACTAGGCGTGTCAATTTTTCGCACATTACATGTGTGACACGAGAAAAATGACACAGAAATAATGACATGTCGAAGAATACATAAAAATGCCACGATGCGCAATCGTATTCTAGGTAATCTGCAGCACCTACCGCTGCACAGTAAATTTCTTTGTGCTCCCCAAAATGGTGCTGAATAATATGTTTATATGAAATTATTATAAAATAAGGGGGGGGGGGGTGATGTGAGGTGATGTAAAACACCGCTGACTTCTGATCTACAGTTCAATATTGCCTAGAACCGTGTACTGTCATCTGTCTGCGTCCGCAGTAACTTGTTTTTGATACATAGCTCACAAAACAGCTCGCAGCCAGGTTTGCTATACGTAAATCGATTTAGATTTCTCGAGCAGAAAGTATAAGTATGTGTTTAGTGTCGTTTTGTTAAGTGTTTTTAAATATCTTTGGATATTTAGTGTTTCCATTGAATTGTGTTGGGTACAAATTAGTTTGCGCAAAGTATCGTATTTGGGGTGATGTGCAACACTGCTTTTTTGCTAGTTTATCGATATTTTATGATTAAACATGTGTCTATGAAGTATTTTTATGTATTTTAAAATGCTTTTAGTTTTTCTGTTACGAAAATACAAAAATAAAGGCAGAGCTGCTTCAGTGCATTCTAAACTTTAAAAAGCAATTCAATTGCTAAAAGCGATCATCTAAATTTAACTTTTAACTTAATTTTATTTAAAACGAAATATCAAACTTAAAGAATGCACATTTCTAAATGTGTGAAAATGAATTATGGTCTATCGATAAATGATATACGTACCTTAACTTACGAATATGGGAAGACATTGGGCTTTGCAATAGCGAAACAGTGGACGAAAAAGGGCCAATCTACCTGGCATTGGTACTACGGATTCATGGGCGGTCATAAAAATATCGTTACGAAAGCCACAATCGACCAGCTTTCAGAGCTTGAAAAGATTTTGTAGAGAATCGGTTTACGAATTTTTCACAAATGTAAAAGCTGTTTTGGAGAAAAGGAGCCAGGCTTGGCTCTTTTGCTTCGACTGAGCTTGTAACAAACGTAAACGTGGTCGTCAGTGTAAGTTCTTGTTTCTTGGAAAAAACGCAATCCATTTTCATGAAAAATTCACAGTCGAGATCAATTAGATTTGCGAATCTAATTGCTCACAGTGGTTTAAAATCCCAAAAGCTGTCCAAAAATTGCAAAAAAAAAATTTTCGAATTCTTTTTCACGTGCTTTTGTTAAAGAATACTTTAAGGCATTATAAAATTCCAACGATAATAACTAGATGTCGCACAAATGTTTATATTTTTATAAACAAAAGTGAAAGTGGCAAACGTTATGCAAGTAATTCTTCACTATTCACGCAATATGCAGAACTGTTTTTATTAAAAAACAGCTGGATCAATTATAAATTGGAAAAATGAATTATGATAATAAAGGTATATATACTTTATTTACTCTCCCCGCACTTATCGCAGGGTTCGAAGATTCAATTACATATATCTTAATCTAACTTAACCTATTACAACGACGTTTCTTTGAACACCTTATCTACATCTTTAACTACTCACTAAATTTACTAATATTAAACGCCCAGTGCCAGGGTTTTCGTTTCCTGTTCCCTCTAGCCTTTTTGGCTTCTTCCGTATATTTAAATTTTTACATGACCTTCTTGGTTTCCTTTCCGCCACCCCACGATTGAGCCATCAAATCCCGCAGAAACACAGCGACGACTTACCCCGTATTCCAGCTATTCTAGCTAGCCCTACTTTCCCTCAACTCATCTAGCCTTCTCATCCATCCTTCTCCTTGTCTGTTTTTATTCAGAATCCATCTAACACTTTCCTCCACTCCTTTTTCCTCTTCTTCCTCTTTGCTACACCTATCCAACACATGGGCACACTCTTCCAATTCATACCCACACACCTTACACAGCCTCTCCTCTTCACTCATCCAATACTTACATTCGTTCATACCCTCTCCCATTCTAAATCTCACCCCTCTGCTCCATTTACTTTCTTTATTCATTCTTTTCAAGTACTGCGGTATTCCTTCCTCTCTTACCATTACATACCACCTATTATATTTCGAATCTCTTATCTTTTCCCACCTCTCCTCCTTATCTTTAGTTCTCCATACTACCTCCACCCCCTTGTTTTTCCACTCAGACCCTTTTTTTACCTCCTTCCTCACATCTCTTCTATCCTTCTCCCACCTCGACATCTCCCTCTCCCCTTTCTCTTTCCTACCACTAATTAAACTCAAGCACAATCTCGCCCAACTGCTCCCTCCTCCTTGCTTCAATTTTTCCTCATACCCCCACGCTCTCTTTCTTTGTCTCACCACCATCTTCTCTCTCTCCAGTTCATCCCTCAATATATAACCTGGACAGTTTCCACTCACACCCATTGTCCATCTCAAAAAACGCTCATGCATACATCATCTCTAAATCTCCTTTTCCCTATCCCCCACACTTGTTCCATCATTCTACTCGCTCTTTCCACTCTTTTTTTCACATTTAACCCTTGCCCTCCATTATAACAAAACCAGAAACCCAGGTAACAGAATTCTTCCACTTCCTCCACCTCTTTTCCGTTCAGCTTCCATTCATATAGCATCTCTCCTCTCCTATTCCTAAATCTCACCATCTTCGTCTTTTCCACGTTTACCCATAGATCCTTCTATCCTACATACTTTTCAAACTCCCTAATTAACAATTTCATACCCGCCTCATCTTCTGCCAACAGCACTATATCGTCTGCATATGCCATCGCATATAATTTTTTCACTCCTATAACTACACCTCCTTTGCCTTTTTTCCTTAATTTCTCCTCTAGATCCGCCATCAAGGGACTAAATAGCAACGGACTCAACGGGCAGCCTTGCATTAACCCTCTTCATACCCAAAATTTCTCCCCCAGTTTCTCTCCTACTCTTACCCTCGATTTCCCATCCCTATATAACTCCTTTAACCTTTCAATTAGCCCCTCCTCTATTCCCCTGTCCCTTAACACCTTCCAGAAAATCGCTCTATTCACTGAAGGGAAGGCCGCCTTAAAATCGACGAATAGAGCTACTAACTTGCCTTTTTTCCTTCCTAAATTTTTGTTCACTAAATAGTTCAGTACAAAATATTGTCCATTGTCCCTATCCCTTTCCTATACCCAGTTTGGTTAACTGGGATTCCTCCTGTTCTTTCTACCTCCTTTTCTAATCTTTCTATCAGTACCTCCGCATACACTTTATATTCTACCGACATCAATGTTATGCCCCTATACTCCTCCACCTTTTTCCCTTCCCCCTTTTTCACTAACGGTACGATCAATCCTGTTTTCCAGTCCTCTGGCCAGCCCTCTCCTCTCCATACCCTTTTGACAATCTCCCACATTTCCTCTCTCACCCTTTCACCTCCATACTTTAAACTTTCTCCTTCTATTCTATCAAGACCCCCCGCCTTGTCCCTCTTTAACCTGTCTAATGCTATTTCCACCTCCTTCCTTCTCACTTCCTCTACATCCGTTCCCTTCACTTTTTTTCTCCCCTCCCCTCTGATCCGTCCATCTACCTCTCCGCTCAATTGTTTAAAGTAACTTGTCCACTCTCCCATGCTAATTTCCTTATTTATCTCCTTTCTTTTATATCTTTCCTTATTTATAACCTCTTTTATACTCTCCCAAAAACCTTCATTCTTATTTTTAAGTCCTGAGACGTTCCAGAATGCCACTTTTATTCCTCTATTTTCTCTTTCTCCTCTTGCTCCCTCCTTCTTTCCTTCCGTTTGAACCCCAACCCACTTCCCTCTATTACTAATTCTCCAGTCTCTTCATTAACTATCCACTTTACTCCGTCTACCCAAATTGTCTCTCTACCCCATACTACCTGATTACCCTTACTTCTTTCCTCCCAAGCTTTTTCCTCCAACAACCATCTCACTCTCCTTTCCTTCCATGTTCTATCCTCCTCTATTCTTTCCTTTCTACCTTTTAAGCCTTTCTTTAAGCTCATCACCTCCCTTTTTTGCTCTTCATTTCCTAATTCTACCACCCAAATTTTTGGAATATCCTTCTCCACCTCTCCCACGCCTCTAACTACCTTCACTTCCCCTTTCGCACCTATATCCTTTAATAACTTTTCGATCCCCTCTTTTCCCTTTCCTTTCTCTATCCTCATCCCCCTAACTATTATATTGCACTTTCTTTTCTCTTTCTCTAAATGCTCCATCTTCCTATTCAACTCGCCTATCTTTCTTTCTAACTCCTCCTCGCTTGCTGACCCCCCTCCGTCTACCATCTCCCTTCTCTGATTTTCCAACCTCTCCACCCTTTCTTTTATCCCACCCATCTCCTTCCTTATCCCTTCTATCTCTACTTCCTGCTTCTTTTCCACTCCTTCCAATCTCCCCCACACCTTCTCCTTTTCCTCCTTCCACTGCACCTCCCACTCCGTCCACATTTTTTTAATCTCTCCTATTTCCCCTTTTACCTCATTCATCTTTCCTTCTAAACCTGTATCTAGCGCATCTATTTTCTTACTCATGATCTCACCTAGTTTTCTAATCATCGCCCCTACCTCCTCCTCCTCTCCCTCTGTTTCGCTAATATTTCCCTCTCCCGCCTCGCTGTCACTTACTTCATCTGTTTATCATTATACTGTTAAATGTTATAATGCTGTAACTTATTTAAATCGATAAAAACAATTTATTTTGCATTTAAAGAATTCTACAAAACGTAGTGCTGCAAAAAAAGCCTTGCTACATCCTGTCAAATTAAGGTTCTTAAATTAATTCTTATACTTTTTGACGAAATATATCGCAAAATTAGCTGCCACGAATTGTCTCTGTAGTTTTGTGGTTACTTTTTGTGTAAAAAGTGAAAATCAGTATCTCATGTGCACTTCACAAAAATACTGTTTTTGTACACAAAATAGTATATCAGGCAACAAGAGGTTAAAGACAGCCATTTCTTTACGCTGATGTTTGTGCACGAGTGACAGTCGAGGGTCAAGCCCGAGACGTAAACGAGTACACAAACATCATTGTAAAGAAATTGGACTGACTTTAAACCCATGGTGCTTACGATACGTTTTATTCAAAAGGCACAAACTGGGTGCTTGTAAATGCCTGTAGGTTAGGGTCTAAATGCGTTTATCTATTTGACCGTATGAAAATAGCGTCTATTTTTTTCCTTAGGTGGAAAGAATGCATGAATCAGCTGTTCATCTTTTCCCTAGGGAAAAAATGGACGCCATTCACACGGTCGAACGAATGAATGGGTTTAGACCCTGCCTACAGGCATCCAAAAGCGCCATGTTTGTGCCTGAGGGATAAAAATTCAGGGTGTCTACTAACCGGGAAAACCGGGAAAACCGGGAAATAGCCGGGAAGTAAAAAAAACCGGGAAAAAACCGGGAAATAGCCGGGAAATAAAAAAGTAGTTTTAAATCTTAGTAAAATTTTTATGAAATGTGCACTTTGTATGATAATGACAGTACCATTGTTTGTTATATTGTATGCTAATTGATCAATCAAAATTCATTTTTGGTAATGGGAGGATAAAGTACACCTGGGTGCATTAATGCCTTACCCAGAACTGGTTGTCCCTGCACATGAGAATACGTGAGTAAGAAAGAGAGGTCCGATGTAAGGCATTTATGCACTTAGGTGTACGTATTTACGTACTTATGTAAATTACATATGTGTTTCATAAAGTGACGCGTTATTTCCCAACACTGACCATGGTATATTTTGCACAGGGATGTAAACGTAATTTACATACATGTAATTTACGTAAAAAAAACTTGAAGTTACGCGAAGCTTTACATCCCTGATTCTGCATGCCGAGGCCTGGACAAAATTTGGCCTTATCGTAAGACCTACCAAACCCTTATACAGTTATAGGCAAAACAAAACCAAACATAAGTAAACAATATTTCCATAAGTGTATATTTAATTTACCATTTGGTAAGTTTGTAATTATATTAACAATTCATATAAACTATATAAACTTTTTAGATATTAATATAATGTTTTATTGCTTTTATAAAAAAGACGTGTATAAATTACACTTGTATTTCATTAGAGTTTTAGGTTAATAAATTCACATCGACGGTTAATACATATGTTAACCACAATAATCATTTTCTATTTTCGAGACCAGATACAAACTTTTTAAAATGTATAGACTTCAGAATTTAAAATTATAATTAGAATTTTGAAAATTTTTAAAAATGTATTAAATAAAAAAATTCTTTGGTAAATTAAAAAGTGATTGTGCTTATATTTATTTTTAATTATTTACTTAAGATATTAAGAATAATTGCATTAAAAATCATATTCTGAAAACTACGTTTTCTATTATGAAATATTAACAAAATCAATATTTCTTAATATTAATTTTCTTAGAATTTTATCAACTTTTTTAAAACATGATTGACGAATTTTTATCGTTTTCATATACTTTTAGATTTTACGATTTTTTCATTCATTAAAAATTTATAACCACTCACTATTTTGACCGATAGTGCAAATAAAATTAAATACATATTGCAGATTTGAAATATCCAGTATTGTTCATTTTGGATTTTTTTATGAATTGAATATTACGTTTATATCATAACCCTGACAGATTAATTGCAAGCAAATGCAAATAACAATGCTTATGTTTGGTTGTATTTAGAATTATAAAAGAAATATTGAGACTGTTCGCAAGACTAATAAATAAAGCCCTATTGGAAAATGTTATAGTGTAATTAATGTGATGGAACTAAATTTTTATTCAATACTATGTAATAAAATAAACTATGTTTTTTATATTAATCATATTGTAAAATCCTATATTTGTATCGTAAAACAGGCTAATTTTGTCAAATTTTCATGTTTTTTTAAAAAGAATAGGAAAAAGTTAGTAATAACTTTTGACACTGAAAATATATAATTTCTGACTCTTCCTCTTCAATTTCACAAGATAAAAAAATTACTATATACTGCGTAAACCTATTTAATATACCTTTCTTCTTAACTTTAATTACTTTAATTTTTAACAACAAAAATATGTTAGTTTCCAAGCTATAATCACTTTATAAAATCATTAGAAAGAAAATAATACCTATTATTTAAATAACATTTACAGTCATCAGAACAAATATTTAACCACGTTTTCTGTTTTATAATTTGATAAAATTTCAGAATTTTGTCATGAGAAATAACCTTAGATGTTCAATGATCAAAATAGACATCTTCAAATAAATATTATTTTAATTAAAACTTGTCTATAATTCTCCTTTAAAATACTCTTGAGACACAGTTTGATATTTTTCTTAACTTTAGCAGTTGCAAATTTTATATTTTTCTTCCCAGAAATAACAATAAATAAATTTTGAAAATAAAGTTTCCACTGTGCGAAGTTACCCTATGTGAGCAAAGTTAGCCTGTTTTACAGTACTTTATTTACTACAACAGTTTCGTCATCTTGTATCTTTTAAAAACATTTAACTTTATTAGTAAAATACAAGCAAACATAAACATTTTTGCATGCAATCAATCTGTCAGGAAAGCGATTTTTAATTTTCAGTTTTGATTTTTCTTTTGCTGCAATGAACCGGAGTCAAGCTTGGAAAGTTGAATTTCCCTGGGTAGAGCAAGATAAACAACCATTTTATGCTTGTTGTACAATGTGCAAGGGTTAATCGTTTTCTTTTGAATCAATGGGTCGCACTGCTCTTACAAGCCACGCTAAGAGTAAAAAACATAAACATTTAATGGATATCGCAAAGAAGACAATTCCTATTTCAAATTCTGTGATAATAGAATCATCTAACAAGACCAGCTCTTCTGATTCTTTAAATAATAATCGATTATCGTAGCATTTACTTGATTCATACATGAGCAAAGATACTATCACTGAAGCTGAAACTTTGTGGTGCATTGAAACAGTTATGAATCACACATCTTTGCGTTGTGCAGAAAGTAATGCACTTCTTTTTCAACGAATGTTCCCGGATAGTGAAATTGCAAAAAATATTAAATTGCATAAGGATAAAGTAGCTTATAGTATTGCTTTTGGAATAGCCCCATACTATCAGAAGAATTTAATAGCTCAACTAAAAAATCTCGAATATGTTGTTGTCGTGTTTGATGAGTCATTAAATAAAATTGCTCAGAAAAACCAAATGGATTTACATTTACGTTTTTGGGATAACGATAAAAATCAAGTTTCCTCTCGGTACTTAACATCCGTCTTTCTTCATCATGCTACAGCTGAAGATCTTCTTCAGGGTCTCCAATCTGGACTTCGAGAAATTGATTCACAAAAAGTCTTACAAATTTCTATGGATGGACCTAATGTCAACTGGAAACTCATTCGTTTGTTTAACTCCGAATTGCGTTCAACTCCTGATTCACCGAAATTGCTTGACTTAGGCTCTTGCGGATTGCATACCGTTAATGGTGGTTTCAAAACAGGAATTAAAAAAACAGGTTGTAATATAGTTGGATTTTTGAAAGCATCCTTCAATTTATTCAAGCAAGTGCCTGCGCGACGTGGAGATTTTATCAAAGTAACTGATTCTTCAGAATTTCCTTTACGCTTTTGTCAAGTTCGTTCGACTGAAAACTCTAAAGTTGCAAGACGTATGGAGAAAATTCTTCCAAATTTGATCAAATACGTAAACCATGTAAAATCTAAGAAAGAAGAACCGACATGCAACAGTTTCACTATTGTTGCTGAAGCATTACAGGATAAGCTTCTGCCTGCAAAGCTTGCTTTCTTTCGATCTTTAGCTGAAGACTTAGAACCATTTTTAATTGAATTTCAATCTGACGCTCCATTGGCACCTTTTCTATTTGATAATCTAACATCGTTGCTAAAAATTTGCATGACACGTTTTGTAAAAGAAAATGTGATGTCAAAAACTCCACTACAACAAATTAACGTACTGAAAAAGTCAGACGATAAATACGAAAATTTGATGTGGACAAAGGATATTGATCTTGGTTATGCCACACGCAATGCTTTAGAAAAATGTAAAGAAGTCAGCTCTAAGGAGATACTTCTTTTTAAACAAAATTGCAGAAACTGCTTAAAGTTTCTAGTACCTAAGTTACTAGAAAAGTCTCCTTTAAAATATCCATTAACTGAAGCTCTAACCTGCTTAAATCCTTACAAGATAGCTATTTCCTCAAATGCAGCAACAAAAAAATTTACGCCTCGCCTTAGATATACTTCTAAAGCAAAATATTCTTTCTTCGAATCTAATTCAGAAAGCTGATCGAGAATATCAAAATTTGCTTGTGAATGAATATTTTATTGAGCAAATGAAACTATTTTCTAGAAAGGATGAACGATTAGATGATTTTTGGATGAAAACTCTTGCAAGTCGTCCAGAGCTGAAATATAACCAATATAACCAATCAAAAATTTAAAAATTTAGTTTACTTTAATATAAAATGGCGTTTAAGGGTTTTCAAGGTCGCGGATTACGAATCTGAAGTCAGATTTTAAAAATTCAAAATGGCGGATCCAATATGGCGAATCAAAAAATGAAGAAATTAATGTATATCAATAAAACATGGTATTTAAAGGTTTCTGGGGTTGCTGATTACGAATTTGTTATTCGATTTTAAAAATTCAAAATGGCGGATCCAATATGGCCGATCTAAAATTTAAAAAAATTAGTTTATTTTAATATAAAATGGCGTTTAAGGGTTTTCAAGGTCGCGGATTACGAATTTGAAGTCAGATTTCAAAAGTTCAAAATAGCGGGTCTAATATGGTCAACCTAAAAATAAAAAATTAGTTTATTTAAATATAACATGGCATTAATGGGTTTTCAGGGTCACGGATTACGAATCTGAAGTCAGATTTAAAAAATTCAAAACGGCGGTGCCAACGCAACGTGGCGAACATTAAATTGAAAAAACTAATGTATTTTAATAAATTATGGAATAGTCTGAATTGTTAAAGTGCAAAACGTATTATTGGGAATAAAATTTTAATCTTATTATCTATAATAATTAAAAAGTCACAGAATTGAGCTTTAGTTAAAAAATAGTCGAATTGATAAAAAAAATTGGTCTTAATAATAAAGATTTTGTGGAAAGATTTAAAATGTTAAGAAATTTCGTCGTCTTCTTCCTGGGCCCTTATCACGTAATTTTGAAAACGAAACCGAAAACGAAACCGAAAACGAAAACGAAAACGCAAGATCGATTTTCAAATTTTTTGTGAAATGTCAGTTTGCCTTTGTAAACATTATGATCATTGTTTATAATTTGAAATCGTCACTATTTTAAGGTTAAAAGAATTTTAAAAGATTATAAAATTAAAAACACTTCGGCGGTATGACGCCAAATTTGGCGTCATGCGTGATGTGTCCCAGAGCTGTAAAAAATGAGCAAAATGGCGTCATGACTATTTCTCAATTATTAATGTCTGTTGTGATTTTTTATGTTTGTAAATTGTATATTATATATTATATTATATATATTTCAGTTCATTTTTTTAAAAAAACTTATTTTAGGCAACAAATATGTTGTCTCAGGATGACCCAGCGGGGGTCATTTGTATGTGGGGGGGGGTGGGCTACTTACACCCATGTAAAAATTCAAATCAAAAAATTTAAAACTTATTTTTCTCAACAAATATCCTGTTTTAGGATGATTCGCTGGGGGTCATTTAATTTTAATAATAATTTTTACGTGGGTGCAAGTCCCCCTACCCACATAAAAATAATTCCCGGTGGGTCATTCTGAGACGACATATTTGTTGTTAAAAGTAAGTTTTTAATTTTTTGATTTTAATTTTCACGTGGGTGCAAGTCACCCCCTGCATAAATATGACCCCCAGCGGATCATCTTGAAACGGAACATTTGTTGACAAAAATAAGTTTTCAATTTTTTGTTTTTAATTTTCACGTGGGTGCAAGTCACCCCCTGCATAAATATGACCCCTAGCGGATCATCCTAAAACGGGATATTCGTTGACAAAAATAAGTTTTCAATTTTTTGATTTTAATTTTTACGTGGGTGCAAGTGGCCCCCCACATACAAAAGACCCCCGCTGGGTCCTCCTGAGACAATATATTTGTTACAAAAATTTTTAAAGAAAAAAAACCAAAAATGAAAGATAATAACTGAATAAACGTATGACGCCATTCGCGAAAATTATTGAAAATCGTAAATATTTAACTTGCTTAAAAACAATGAAACCCTCAAAAAATTAGATTTTCAGTATTATATTCGTGATCACCGAATCCTAAAATATAAGAATACTATGTTTACATACATAAAAAATCACAACAGATTTTATTAATAGAAAAATAGTCATGACGCCATTTTGAATCATTTTACCGCTCTCCGGGCCACTTCAAGCATGACGCCAATTTTGGCATCATACCGCCGAAGTGGTTAATTTTTTAAACTTTTTAAATTTTATTAACCCCAAAATAGTGACGATTTTATAATACAAACAATGATCATAATAATCACAGACATTTCACAAAAAAATTTGAAAATCGAACTTGCGTTTTCGTTTTCGGTTTCGTTTTGAAATTACGTGATGGACCCCTGGGCAGATTCGAACATAAGTAAAGGTAGTACTTCCTGCGGAAGTTCTTTTTTTTTCTGTTTTGGAAGGCCTCGAGCTTTGGCTATGACAGGATCAGACATTGCCAACATCATATGCATTAAGTCAGTTGTTGTTTTGATGCGGTCCATTTTTCGAGTATGTTTATCGCGAACTTGCTTGTAGACTTTATTGCTTGCTTCCTGTGCTTCCTCCGACATCATCCCTATGGGTAACATAATAGTTTGAATAACTGCTGCTCCATGCATAAGGATTTTGTGGACACTGACTGGCATTCTATGCCACGAATACTTCTCCATGTACAAAACAGCGGTTTCTCTGGCAAATTCATCATATTTTAAAATATCTATATTCTGTCCACTTGATAAAGCAACCATAATAATCCAAAATCGTCGGATCAATTCCTCATCTACGCCCGTAATCCTGGAAGATTCTTTATAATTGGTAAAAAATGTTCGAGCAACATTTCCCGTATTTGAGGTTCCCTTACTTTGTACGACCTTGTCGACTCTAATTCCCATATTTTTATGTAATTCTTTGTGAATTATGTTTTTTCTGTCTTCTAAAATTTGCAGGTCTGCGGAACTTATGCCCCTGACTGTAGGTTTTTTCAATTTCAATTTATAAGCAATGTGCAATACACATTCTAAAAATGTTATCCAGCCATGCAACGTTGTAAGTCCGCATTCCAAATAATCGGGATTTACATTTCCAAATTTGTCGCTGTTTAAGTTATTCATCTCAGTAGGTTTTGATTTGCACAGGTAGCAAGTCTGTGTGGAACTGTTATTTGTTATGGCATTTATAACTTTGCCATCATACATGGCCAAATGCATAACGAATTTGCAGTTAACAGTCTGCTCATCATTAATAGGTACAATGACGTCTTGTATGTTTGATATTTCAGTTTTCATTAACTGGATTTCGGTACGTATCAACTCAGTGCTTTCCTTTGGATATATAAATTTTTTAGGTCGAAATAATCGTGTTGAGGAAGGACGTGGGTTTTGCCATAGGATGACTTCTTCGCCATCATTGCGTAGTCCAATGATGCGCAATGGTACAAATGTTATTAAAAATAGATTCGAATCCTGCAATTGTTCATCAGTTTCAGATTGTGGTGTCTGCATAAATTCGGAATGTCCCGAACTACCATCTGCTCCCCATTTAGAAATTAATGTTATTGCTGTCACATTCGGTGAAATCTCGATTGTTGATACTAATCTTTTAATGGTATGATCAAGCAGTTCTTGCAATGGTACTTCAGAGCCTGTAAAGATAAACTTTTAGAATGTCTAAACAGTAAATTTTAAACAGTTAAAAATTTCTTCTATAATTTTCTATTAGCTATTTGAAAAATTCAATTATAATTGTAACATAAAATCTTTATAAATTTTAAAATATTTTTAATTGTTTTTTTTTTAAATGTATTTATACTAACCACAATCAGTTACACGTATGTCTTTTGGGTAACACAGCTATTTGGCGGTAAGTATTTTCTCGTAGGAAGGATATATATCAGCATTCCGCTGCTTTGCCCCCAACCTGGTTTGCATGTATGCTTCTTTAGACATCCCCGTATTCAGAATAAAAGCTAGTGCTTCTTCTGGGGTGTACGCTACAATTGCTTTCTTAGACTCGACCTCTTTGATTATATGACGCACTTTGACGGCTTTAGACGACAAATCTTCTGAAGACTGACCCAAGAGATCTGCCGCAGATCTTTTTCCTTCCTTATACAGAGAAGTTTTAGCCGCAAAAACAAGTTCTTCTGTACTTGCACACGCTCTAAGTACTTCTGTTTTTCTTTTCTTTGTCTTCAAACTAGATTCAGAAAAATCCTTCTGCGGACGTCCGCTAGTATTTTGCGCATTTTGTTTCAGATTTGAATAATAGGCCCCTGACAGAGTCGGATCATAATCGCCATTTTCAACCGCTGACTTTCCTGAAATTTAGTATTTCCCAATTTATAATTATTCATGGGAACACAGTGAAAGCAGGGTTGTGCGTAGTTCGTAAATTTTCAATTATAAAAGCAAGATTAAAAATAGAAAAATTAATTAGTGAACCAATTTTACCGGATAAACTGGGCAACTCGAAAGTCATATCAAGCCAACTAGCTTGTTTTAAAAGAAATTTCGACTCAGTGCGATGTATACTTTTGGCATTCCATCTTGACGTTAAGTTATTGCAAAAACGTCTTATTTTTATTCTAAGTCTTTCTTCAAAAGAATCATTAAAAATTTGTAAGTTCGACGCAAGAGTTTTTTCTTTCACATAACGGAGAAGGCAGTCTGACGATAACGTCGAGGGATTTGTTAATGATAAAGAGGCATTTCGTAATTGAACATATAATTCGCGGTTTGTTAAAACCAATTTCGTTGTAGGAGACATCACTACACTGAAAAAATACAATGATAATTGCAGGATATTTTTTTACCATTTCTATGATATAATATATTGAATTAATATACAAACTTGAAAAAGTTGATATACTTACCTCTGAAACAGTTTTCTTAATATTCACAAATTTCCGCACAGAACCTTTATTAATATGATTCTATACAAATACCACAATACAAATATAACGCCATAAAACATAGTGGAGTTTTACACCTCCTTAATAAATAAAAGGAGCAATAAGAACAAGACTTCTAAATTCTTACTCTTGGAAAATCTTTTTTTTTTAATATTTTGACATAAGAGGTTATTATATTTACAACAAACAATTGCCGTCTGTGTGCTGAACAGCTGCTTGACGGACCTGAATTTCGCTTTTATGTATTTAACATTTGTTTGTTTTATGAGATAAAAACGATCCCTTCATTAAAACTATTACCATTGTTGTATTGTGATTGCATTTTTTAAAAAGCAATAATGGAATTTCTGGTTCCATGTTTAAGGTTTAATATAAAATCTCCATTGGAAAGTATGTACATTGATTTTTTAATTTTAATTTCCGACACATTGGCTCCACCTTTTAAATTTTTTAAATCTAATAGATTTATAATAAGAGTCATTCAAAACCCTTAAATACAATATTTTATTAAAATACACTATTTTTTTTTATTTTCATGTCCGACATATTGGATCCGCTATTTTAAAATTTCAAAATCTAATAACAAATTCATAATCAATTACCCCAGAAATCTCTTAGTACCATATTTTATTGATATAGGGGAGACCGAGGAGGAAAGTAACAAAAATCAGTTTTTTGATGATAGCGTCAAAACTATTTGTCGGATAAGTTCTGTAAACATACTAATCGAAAGCTTGGACCTTCACCTAATTAATAAAATTGGAATTAAACATAAATAATAATTAGATAGACAACAGCAGGACTTTTTAATCATCTCTTTGTTTGTTACTTTCCTCCTCACCCCTGAGGTGGAAAGTAACAGCACGAAGGAGGAAAGTAACACTTAAAAATTAAGGCTAACATTTCAAATATAAAACTGCTATTAATTAAAATTATTTTTATTATGAACATATAAAAAAGACAATGTAATATTAACTACATTCTGTACATAATTGGCACATATTTTTGCACTTTTTTGTAAACAATCTTTTTTTATCTATTTAATATTCGTTCCAGAGCTATGACATTAAAAAGCATCGTTTTTAAAAAAATCCAAATCAAAAGTTCAATATCTCATCTTTAAAATATGAAATAAACATATAAAATCACATAGTTATAAAAAAGGAGGATGTTTATAAAAATAAAGCATGGGATGAGGAGGAAAGTAACAACGTGTTACTTTCCACCTCACCCCTCTTTTCCTTGGATTTCAAAAAACAAGTTTAAATTACACAAAAGTATTTTATATTTTTTAATTATACACTACTACGACTTGAAGGTAGATAATGAAGCTAGAAAATCACAAAAAGCATTTTTGAAATATCTATAAAATCAAAGAAATATGATACTTTAAAAATTTATGCAAAAACTTACTTTTGTCGTAATTTTTGCACAACATGTCAATATCAGACATACGGTTCCTGAACTAGCTCGCGCATGATATGGGGGAGGTAGAGGGGGTAAAACTGACTAAAAATTACTTTAGGACCATGTCTGTCCGCTGATTGGTTTAGAAGTTATAAACGTTGTTACTTTCCACCTCTGTTACTTTCCTCCTCGGTCTCCCCTACAATAAGTTCTTCATTTTTTGATCCGCCATATTGGATCCGCCATTTTGAATTTTTTAAATCTGACTTCAGATTCGTAATCCGCGACCTTAGAAACCCTCAAATGACATGTCATATTAATGAAAACTAATTTTTTTATTTTTAGGTCGGCCATATTGGATCAGTCATTTTGAATTTTTGAAATCTAATAACAAATTCGTAATCAGCAACCCCAAAAACCTCTAAATACCATGTTTTATTGATATACAATAATTTCTTCATTTTTTGATCCGCCATATTGGATCCGCCATTTTGAGTTTTTTAAATCTGACTTCAAATTCGTAATCAGCAACCTCAAAAACTGCTAATAATAAAGTGGTGTAAAATAGCATCAAAACGTCTGTGAGGAAATAGATTTGCCCATCTGAAATCGGGTTTCACGATTCGTTTTAAACATGAAAATATCGAAAAGTGGCAAAAAATGGCAAAAAGTGTTAATGGTTGTGGAAACTTTAAGGCTTAATAAACATTTTCCCATGAATAACTTTTTAGACAAATTTGGACATTTTTACTTTTTTCATTTTGAATTTTGTAATATAAAATTAGCAGACAAACTTACCTTTGTCGTCGGCTTTCTTATATAAACATTAAATGTAGAATAATTTATGTTACAGTATCTTACAGAGTGTAAATCAAACTTTAGAATTCATATTATAGGAAAGTTTAAAATTTGATGATTTAATAGGTCACTAGCTTTGTTAAATTAAAGCTATGATTTTCAGAGCAAATTAAACTACGCGTGAGTCTTCAACAATTCATGCCTTAATACAGTCATATACATTTTTTTTAGTGATTGAATCATACAAAAGTGGACCCTTTGAATATAATAGAACATAAAAAAAACAAAAAAACAAAATTTTTGAAAGTGATAGATTTTCCGACTTTTGTCCACCTAGATTTGGCATTCAGAACACTGTGAGGCAGTACAACGGGATTCAAACTGCTGCTTGTGAGAAGAATTCTAAATTGTATCCCTCTTATGTACAGGTTCTTTTGGTTAAACAAGTTGCTATCCCATTACAAAGTCAAGGGCCGAAGTAAAGTTTGTGATGTTGCAATTTTGCAGGTCACAAAAATTGCGTTAAAATAATGAAATTGCACTAATACTTCCCTTTTGTTACTTTTCATGAATTTCAAATATTTTGAGAGCAAGGTCCTCACCGAAAATCCACTCCACGAATCAGTCACGAATGCGCTACAATTGTTTATTGGTTATATTTTTCCCGTTTTTCCTTTTTTGTTTTATATTAGTTCGTGAAATTCAGGAATCTGCGAAACAGAAGAAGACGAGTTGCAAAGACACACATTTTCTGACAAGAATCGCCGACTGACGTGGATGTTCCTACCAACAAATAATCCGTATTTGCTAGATTTGTTTATCATTAGCCAGCTTCAGCAACGATGAAAAGGACTCAACAGGGTATAGTTGCGTCGTTATGTTTTAGAAGAAAAATACCTCCGTCACCGCAAGACTCGACCAAAGTACCAGATGAGCCTGTCAAAGAAAACATTGTTAAGCACTAACGCACAAAAGTCGCACTTAGATGAGAACTTGGGTTGGCAACACCTAGTTCAGTTTTGCCTGTTGAAGTCCGCCGCTTAGTTATACTAGCCAAGATTGGTCGTCATCGAGTTGGATGGAAAGAAATTTGTTAGTTACGATTAGAATACAAGTCAAGCTCAAGTTTACGAAAATATTACGGAAGAATAGCTGAGAAAAGAGTAAGTTAGTTTCGGCAGAAGATTCAAATTCGAACCCGAAGTTTTGGTTAATGCTAAAATTTCTTTTTTTTAAGTGGCTATGGCCTCTGTGAGAACTGGGTTATTGTTTATGAATAACTTTCGACTTTGATACGCAGGCAATTTGATGCTAAATTTGTTCCTTTTCTTTACTTCAACGATAAATTTGTAAGATTTTGGCCGGAATGTTTTCAAATGTAAATTCTTTTGATTGTCATGATTATAAATTATATTTTCAGATTTCTGTTCAGACTGTTAATTAAATTAGGATCAAAATTTCACTTTTGAGATTTTCTTTGTTCTTGAATGTTAATATTGACCAGCAGCTTCAGATCAAATTTGTTAATTAAACTGTTTAAACTGTTTTAAATGATGGTGTTATTTATTTTTAAACTCTCTGACATGGACGAACCTCCCCACTCTCCCTTGTTTTCAGCTAAGCTAGCCAATCAAACGAAAAGCTCCTCTAATTCAGAAAAATTAGTTTCGGTAAATTTAATGTAAATTTCAGTTTTGTATTTTCGGTAATTAAGTTGGTCGTTACGATGGCTAATTAGTTAGCTAGGCGCCCAACAAATCGGTTTAAAAAAAATTCTTCTTTTTTGTATTTAAGTTGGTCAGCTTAGTTAAAATTTTTATTGGATGGAATTCAGAAAGAGAATTTATTTATATTGTCTTGAAATTTAAGTCGATTATTTTGGAATTTAATAGCGTCGATCGCATTAAGAGTTGGGTTGATGCTCGTTTGGCATTAATTACTTCAGCAGTTGACGAATCATAATTTCGGGACATATTTTGGGTAAGTTAGAATTTTTTTATTTTGTTTAAATTTTTCTGAGATTTTGAGATCCAAACCCCACACCAAAATGTATGGTTCACACAAGTTGCAAGCCCTTTTATTAAACCATTCTGCCCAAAGAATTTTAAATGTTCAAAAAGACGTCATAAAAAACCTATCTTCAGAGAAGACTGAAGCTTTGGAAATGATTTGTAAATGGGGATGTGATCGAACTTCGGGAGATGTTTTCAAACAAAAGTTCTACGACGACGACGGCACAAATATGACGCGAATATGTTTGTTATATTCATAGTTTCTATACAGATTACTTCAAAATCAAGTAAAGATAACTTGATTTTATGGAAAGATCCTCGTCCCTCCTCTCCACGATAGTGTAGGCCGATAAAAATCGAATTTGTGCGTGAAACTGTAGAACAAACAAAAGTCGCAGTTAAGAGTATTAAACTACAAGAGCAAAATTTAAATCCATTTTCAGTCATTATTGACGACAAGAAAATTAATTTTATCTTTAAACTTGCGTTGACTATGGTCGATGGGTAGGTATGCAACTCGTTGTCTGATACTTCGTCGGCTCAACGTTGCTTTCTTTGCAATTGTACTTCGAAAGATTTCAATAATATTAAATACGTATTGCTAAAGGAAATCAATGAAGAACATTTAGAATTTGGAATCACCGCGCTACATGCGAGGGTCCAATTTTTCGAATGCATGTTACACGTATCATATAAATTAGAAGTCAAAACTTGGAGAGGTGGAAAAGGTTTACAAGAAAAAATTCAACAGCGAAAAACTAGTATACAAAAAGCTTTTCGCATTAAAATAGGTCTTCTAGTCGATTTTCCAAAATCGGGATATGGCAGCACTAATGACGGCAACGCTGCACGCAGATTTTTTGAAAATTCGAAAGTTTTATCAGCAATCACGGATATTGATGAGGAGCTAATTGTACGATTTCACACAATTGAGACTTGAGACGGCACGAAGGTTTGTAGAAATATACCCTTTCTAGTGTGCACGTTCTAGAACTTTTCGAGACCAAAATGAGAACAGTATTACAGAACAGGTGTTACAGTTTTGTTATGGAACAGTTATAGAATGAAAGTATAACGAAAATTCTAGAACACTATTACAAAAATATCATATAATTGTTCCATCACTGTGTTTTAGATTTATTCTGTAGCACATGTTCTGTCTCTGTTCTAGAACAACCGTGTAACGTATGTTCTAGAACAGAAAGATGATCTAAATTAGTTATAGGATTTGATTGTAACATTGTTACTGAACATTCTAGAACACTGTTTTATAAATGAAATAAAAATTCTTCTTTGCTATATTATTTGTATGTTATTTTCCTTGTGTTGTCACCAAAAAATGACACTAAAGTAATGATACACATTCCTATCACTATTTATATGTCACACTTTTTCATAAGGGTATATATATTTATATGAGTCATTCTCTGGAAAAAAGCTACAAAAAAAGTGCTGATTTTTTTTGACAATTATACATCTTTTAATACATGTAAAAACTAAAAGAATAAACATGATTTTAGATCCGTGTAATGCGAGGTTGTCTTTTAAGCCCCATTTGACGCACCCCTGGAGAGGGTCAGTTTAAAAAAAATAATATTAATCCACAGTTTATTCAACTTTGGACATTTATCGAGGTCTCATAAACTTCTGAGCCATTTTCGATAAAATTATGAATAAATTTTCGCACTTTCTTAAAAAAGTACACTTTTTCCATGTATTTCTAATTTTATTAATTTTGTTAGATTAAAAAACAAAAAATAGGGGTAATTTTTTTTTCATTTGTAGTCGATTTCCGTGCTACTTTAAATTAAGATAAAGTATTGAAATTTTTTTAAAATGGCACTTTCATCCAACCTTTTAACACGAGTATTGAAATATTTCTAAGATTTTTTCTATGCATGTACAAAGTTTCAATATTTATAAATTTTCTTTTTATTATTATAGATTTGATATAGAAAAGCGTTCTATAACATTGTTATGAATATGTTCCAGAACTATGTGCCCCCATAGGGACGACATAATTACTATATAAATAGGTCATGGTCTGGTTCTAGATCTTGTTACTTTGCGTTCTACTTTGTTCTCTGTAAGCTTGTACACTGGGTTGGTACTATATGCCAACAAGGTGACAAGTGTGCACAAGATCCTTATACATGGTTCATGAATAACTGAATCATCATTGTTACCCATAAGCCAAATGAGTAAAGAAGCTCAAGCCTCGCGTGCAATAAGTTCATCAAGAAATTTCGCAAAGAATTTTCTCTAAAGATTAAATGCATGGTGCAGTCTGATCCTTTAATAACGAGTTTGCAAAAATTACCAGCAAAACACACAAAAAGTTTGTTCTTAAAATCTAAAGAATTAGTAAAAGTAACTTCATTTAAAAACGTTGATTCTGAAAGTTCTAATTCTGATGATTCAGACTCTGACTGTATGTAGTAATAACAATAATTACACATAAATAAAATATTTTTATACTTCTGAGAGTTTAAAGCAATCATCACTTGTAACAGTTTACTTGTAGTTGTTAAAAATTTATTAATATATGAGTTTCATGATGTGGACATCAATTTTTAATTAATGGCTCCAATAGCTCCTGTATTATATTTATTTATTATTTAATTATATATTTGCTGTTATATAAGATCTCCCAGACAAATTTAACTATAAACATGTACAAATCTTCATCAAAATTGCACAAAAATCCCTAGATAACGAATTTTATTAAAATGAATTTTTTCGCATTTTTATCCAGCATGTTCGTTTAGACATTTTGTGTTTCAAAAAAATAATATCAAAATTGAAATCTCTTTACTCAAAAATTCTTAAATAATATCAGATTCGAAATTAGTGACCTTGAAAACCCGCGAGTAATAATTTCTAGAAAGATTTAAGCATTTTTTGTATTTCATGATCCGCCATTTTGTTTAAAAAAAATAATATCAAATTCGAAATCAGTTACGTCAGAAACCCGCAAGTAACGATTTTTAGGCCACGTTTTTAACAATTTGGACCACTGTGCGCCGAGTGACAGTAGTGGATTTTCTCGTCTTCCTGTAGCATTTGATCAAATTTACTTTTGCCTCGAAAGACAATCCGCTCCTTTTGATCATGGACAACCACATATCTCATGTTACGATCGAGGCCATCGATTTTTTTACGTAATTTTGATCATATATAAAAGTTATATGTGTCGATTCAGGGTAAAAGGGATCTTAGCTGCAGAACTGAGTTCTACGCGTACGGGCGTTTGAAGTTGAGCCTCCCTATGTTACTGTTAGGTTATGCCTATGTTTCACCTTTAATAACACAAAAACTAATAGACATAAACAAGTTTTGATTTATGTATGTTAAAAAGCAACTCAAATTCTATCGATTTATAATAACAATTAAAAATCAAATGTTTTGAATTTCACAGGACGGAAGTTTGAACTTGTGCCTGCCTATGTTATTGTTAGGTTATGTCTATGTTTCATCGCGAATAACAGAAAAACTAATAAACATAAACAAGTTTTGACTACTGCATGTGAAAGAGCAACTCAAATTCTATAGATTCATAATAAAAATTAGAAATCGAATGTTTTTCAGCTAAGGTCCCTTTCACCCTGAATCGACACATATGATGCATTTCACGTCAACTGTCCAGCAAAAAAAAAAAATTTTTGTTTAATCCTTTCCCAATTTTTGTTATAAGTTGTCTTATAGGTAAGTAATTTAACAGCCAAATATTTTTGGATTATATAAAAAATTACCCGAGAGGGAGGGGGTTAAAGTTTTGAACTTTTTTTTAAGACGCTCTCATTTGTTTATTTATTGAGCTTAAAAAAAATGCTAAAAAAATTTTTTGGTACATGATTTTTCTAGATTTTTTCATCAGCTTTCGATTGGCGTGGTCTATTTAAAATTTTTTTTTTATTTTGACCAAAATTTTTTTAAATTAAAAATAAATTTCACTTTTTTTCGTCTTCGAGCTCGTTTTATTTTTTTTACTTTATTTTTAAAAGAAAGCTGAGATTTTTTTCTACAAAATATGTAATTTCCAAAAAACCCTTTCTTTTTGTTTTTGAGAAATTTAATTTTGAAGTTAGCGCGCCACGTCAAGGTGAAGTCTCACTCTACCGCCCCGCTTGTTGCTGTGCGCTGTTTGCATTATTACGTGGATATTTAATTATTCTAACCCTTAATTGAACTTTTATCTGCATTTTACAGTGCTGAGACTGACATGAAAACAATTAAGTGCCTGCACTATAGTTCTTTTGTTTATTTTTTTATGTTTACATTTTTTTGGTAATTTTTTGATATTGGTTTTTCATAGAGAAAGTATCGTTTTACCTCCACAGGATCGATTAAGATTTTCTGAAATATCTTGACATATTTTGAACTCAGGATGTCAATAATGATGTTTTTAAAAAATGTCTTGCTTATGTGTGTATGTCGTTATGTATGGTAAGATTATGTTAGACTCTATATTTCGAAAACAATAATAGTTAAAACAATGTTCTTTTTGCGAAATTATAGGTCTTTAAGGGGGACAAGTTATGTATACCAATCGATGTGGTTTTAAACTCTCCGCAAAATAGGTGTATATATAATTTCTTATAAAATGTAAATAAGATTCCGTAAGTTACGAAACTGAATTTTTTTTAAACAATGATAACTCTGAATAACATTACATTAGACCGTTCGCAAAGAGCTCATTTAATTAATTTTTAGTGACATACAAGTGGTCAGAAATATATTAAAAAAGCAACAAAATATAAAAATAAAATTGTTAAAGAACATAATTTTCAATATTTTTTGTTTATAGAATATTAATAACTTTTTATCAATTTGCACTAAAAGGATCGCTAAGAGCTTAATCGATGCATTTTTAAAAAGATAAAAAAAAAAATAATCTGATTTTACTGTTTTCAAAAAATATGTACATTTTTGAAAATGTTTTTTTCAAAATGTTTAAATTTCAAAAAAATGTAGTTAGAAGTGATAGATCAGACTCAAAAGTAGGGCATAATTTGTCCCCCCTAAAGACATATATTTTCGCAAAAAAACGTTGTTTTAACTAATATTGTTTTCGAAATATAGAGCCTAACATAATCTTAACATACATAACTACATTCACACATAAGCAAGACATTTTTTAAAAACATCATTTTTGACATCCTGAGTTCAAAATAAGTCAAGATATTTCAGAAAATATCAATCGATCCTGTGGAGGTGAAACAATACTTTCTCTATGCGAAACCAATATCAAAAAATTACCAAAAAAATGTAAACATAAAAAAATGAACAAAAGAACTATGGTGCAGGCACTTAGGGGCCGTTCATATACCACGTGGACAGCTTAGGGGGGAGGGGGGGTTCGCCAAATGTCCACGATTGTCCACGATGGGGGGAGGGGGGTTTTCGTCAAATGTCCACGTGGACCATTATGCGTGATTCGCAAACTGTCTCCATTAAAAATGTTTTTTTATTTCTGATATTTCCTTTGTTCAACGTTTCAATTGCGCGCCACTGACCAGGACTATTTTAAAGCACTTTGCGCTAGATCATTCGATAATCGATATCTACGTTGCGTCGTTATTGTTCGAGTTCGACTTATCACATCTGGTTACCCACCGAGCGTTACATAAACGGGAACGTAAACGAAACAATATTTTGGTTAAAACTGAGGAAGTGGAACTTCTTGAGATGTCCTGCTTAGAGGTAGACACAGTGGAAAACAATTTAATAGATTCCACAACGGTGCAAAATGACGATTGTTTTGCTAACATTGACAATATTTCAGAGTGGTTAGTGCCCCCGTGGATTGCCGAAGATAATCCTGAAATATCTAATAACGAATATTAGATTTGTGACAAAAAATTATTTTTATTTTTTATAATTGAAAATGTTCCTTCCAAAGTATTCTACCAAAGATGGCAATTTACCTATTACTTGTAGAACTTCTTAAACTTTTTATTATTTACTAGTAGAACTTATAAAGTATTTTCGTACTAATAAAAAGCTGTAATTAAATTTTTTAAGAACAATTGAAGATCTATTTATTTATCTAATTTCACGTAAAAGAGCATCCTGATTCAATGAATTTGTCATAAAAAATTGTGAAGTTTACTCGAATATTCATATTTCCTTTGAATAGTTCTTTGATTTTTAACATCCAAAAACTATTTTTCACTAAATTTGTCCACGTGGACATTTAGGGGGGGGGGGGTTAGACAAATGTCCACGATTGTCCACGATGGGGGGAGGGGGGGTCAAAAATCGGAGAAAAGTTGTCCACGTGGTATATGAACGGCCCCTTAATTGTTTTCATGTCAGTCTCAGCACTGTAAAATGCAGATAAAAGTTCAATTAAGGGTTAGAATAATTAAATATCCACGTAATGATGCAAACAGCGCACAGCAACAAGCGAGGCGGTAGAGTGAGACTTCGCCTCGACGTGGCGCGCTAACTTCAACATTAAATTTCTCAAAAACAAAAAAAAGGGTTTTTTGAAAATTACATATTTTGTAGGAAAAAATCTCAACTTTCTTTTAAAAATAAAATAAAAAAAATAAAACGAGCCCGAAGACGAAAAAAAGTGAAATTTATTTTTAATTTTAAAAAATTTTGGTCAAAATAAAAAAAAAAAATTTAATAGACCACGCCAATAGAAAGTTGATGAAAAAATCTAAAAAAATCATGTACCAAAAATTTTTTTATCTTTTTTTTAAGCTCAATAAATAAACAAATGAGAGCGTCTTAACAAAAGGTTCAAAACTTTAACCCCCTCCTTCTCGGGCAATTTTTTATATAATCCAAAAATATTCGGCTAATAAATTACTTACCTATAAGACAACTCATAAGAAAAATTGGGAAAGGATTAAACAAAAATTTTTTTTTGGCTGGACAGTTGACGTGAAATCCACCATATGTATAGGTCAATCGATTCGAATTAAGATAAAGGATATGATTTTTATATTCATTAGGTTGTATTTTTATCATGGAAAAAATTTTTGGCAAAAAACGTTTTTTTCGATGAAAAAAGGTGTTAAAACAATTTGGTAGGGTATTTTCAGAATCTCTGTGTCCAAATTGAGATTTTCATAAGCTTAATAAGTCATTCGAATTTTTTTGGAATTCGTTTAACCCATTAACGTCCAAATGCACAGATTTTTTAGTGCAAGTTCGAGGCCAGTTCTTTCCCAAATGAAAAAGGAGATTTTTATCGAAAGTACCATTTCTTATGTATTTGAATTCGCTTTTTCGAAATATGCCATCAAAAATTTGTTTAAAAAATTATTTTTATCTTTTTTTGCAAAAAATCACGATTTTTTAACGCTTTTATTTTGATAAAACATAAGTGTCATGTCGAAAAAAAATTTTTTGACATCCAGGAAGTACAAAAAACGTGCATTTGATAGTTGTACTTTAAAAATATGTAATCACATTTTCACCCGCCACCCCTGTTTTTTCAAAATGGCGTCTTGAATTTTCAAAAACTGGCATTATTCACTCTACTTTGGTCCAAACTTTATTTTTCCATCAAATCATAAGGACAAAGACTTTTCTTGTCTTTTTTTACTTGAGTGAACTCAATTATTTCATAAATAATAAAAAATTCAAAATGGCGGATTCAAGATCGCGGACAACATTTTTTAAAAAATTCTCTAAATTGGCTGAAAATGGTTACTCTGGAGTTTTTAGGGTCTCTGAATTCGAATGTTTGTTAAATTGAAAAATTCAAAATGTCGGATTCAAGATGGAGGAAATTTTTTTTTAAATTTTCTAAGTTGGCTGAAAATGGTTACTCGGGGGTTTTTGGGGTCTCTGAGTTTGAATATGTTTGTTAAATTCAAAAATCCAAAATGCCGAATTCAAGATGGCCGCCAAAATTTTTTAAATCTTTTAATTTATCTTAAAAAGTTATCAACAAGCCATTGGAAATGGTCTCATCTGAATCATATATGTTTGGAAATGTTGTTGCCATAACACATTCATTAGCTCACATAAGTTAAAGATTGTTTTAAACGTCTTTAGTTTTGAGAGATCATCGAAAAAGAATCTTTTAACCCTTTAACGCCCAAATGTACAATTTTTTGTCATAAAGTTCGACGCAAAAATTTAGCGATTAAACCTTGTGAAAAAAATTTTGCTATAGCCGTATCTTAAGGTCCAAAAATCGCTCTTTCGAATGGCGTATTGAGAAATCTTGTAAATTTAAAACAACAAATTATACATGTTTTTTAAAACAAAAACATGAAATTTTTAGGTTTTTTTGTCAAATTATTACATTTTTTTATAGGCAATGGCATTGCAGTATCTATAAAAGTCATAAAAATCGCGTCAAAAATAATTAGGCTATAAGATAGGAGTATTAAGAAAAAAATTCAAAATGGCGGATACAAAGTGGCGATTAAAGTAAATTTTTTAGGTAATGTACATAGCCTTGTGCACAAAATCGAAAAAAGTAAGGGACTTTTATAAAACTTGTTATACAAGTATTTTTATGGTTACTGATTACGAATCTGAAGTTACTTTTTAAAAATTCAAAATGGCGGATCCAATATGGCGGACGAAATTTTTAAAAATTAGTTAGATTCGATTTAGAGTTGTTACTTGAGGGTTTTTGGGGTCGCTGATTACGAATCTATAGTCACTTTTTAAAAATTCAAAATGGCGGATCCAATATGGCGGACGAAATTTTTAAAAATTAGTTGGATTCGATTTAAACTTGTTCCTTGGGGGTTTTTGGGGTCGCTGATTACGAATCTGTAGTCACTTTTTAAAAATTCAAAATGGCGAATCCAATATGGCAGACGAAATTTTTTTAAACTAATTGGATTTGCTTGAATCTTGTTACATGGGGAATTTTATGGTCGCTGATTACGAATAATTTTGTCATAAGCCTCGTTATCTTAGACGTGGTCACATATGGTCAAAAGATTTGACGTTATGTGAATCTATTCTAACAATAATACTGTGTATCAATTATGTGTATTTTTAATGGTTAAAACAACTTTGAACAATTTATATATCAGAAGGCTTTTGAAGGAATATTACGTCAAATACACTGCAATAGCAAATGTCTTATAAATATTTTACAGTAAGACATTTGTCCTTGTCATATCCTAAGAGTGTCTTACGATAACCCATACTTGGTGTCTTAAAACACTGTATCTCCTATGGTAAATCATTTTTAAAGTATGAGCTTTTGCAGTATAAGTAATCAGAATTAATTACCATTACTATTTGAGAAAAAAAGTATTCTCGGAAGTATTCTCGAAATATTCTGCAATTCGGCTCCAAAAAAACACTTATATAACAAGTTTTAAACGAATCCAATTAATTTTAAAATTTTTCGCCCGCCATATTGAATTCGCCATTTTGAATTTTTAAAAAGTGACTTCAGATTCGTAATCAACGACCCAAAAACCCCCGAGTAACAAGTTTCAGACGATTAGGTAAATAGCATTAGGTAAATGCTATGATTTGGCAATAGCTGAAAATGCTTGTATGTACTTTATATCACTAAATTCTGAGATATGAAATGTAGAAACTTCTAAAAATGCAGTTTTAGAATGAGAGGATCCTCTCAGTTTGAGAAGATTCCACTTATTTATTGAGAGGAATTAGCATTAAAGTGCGAGAATTCTCTCATTCTAAAACTATTTTTTTTCGGTGAAATAATAGATCTTGACGATGAATTGACATACAATAGTACATTGTGTGACTAGTGGTGAAAGAGAGTGATTTCTCGAGAGTGAAGTTTGCTGCTCGAGCGTAGCGAGAGCAGTATTTACTTGAGAGAAATTATCCCTTTACCACGTGTTACACACGAGATTTTCTCCAACACCTTGCGGAATGCGTTTCCGAACATACCTTTATAATTTAAACTAATTGGGAAGAATTGAATGTCTTATTAAATAGGTTTTATGTGTAACTTCAATGACAATAACAGATGCGTAATAGTGCTTTATGAAAATTCCGCATACGGAATAGTGCTTTATGAAAAATCCGCAAGCGGAATAGTGTTTTTTATGAGAATTACGCATGCGGAATAGTGTTCTATGACAACGCTTGTGTAATAGTGTTTTATGACACTTATGCGATCGAAATAGTGTTTTATGGAAATTCCTCATGCGGAATTACCCTAAAACAGTAAATTCGGCATTATAATTGCGCATGCGGAATTATCATAAAACAATATTCCGCCTGCGCAATTATAATGCGGAATTCCGCATTTTATTCCGCATGCGGAATTATTATCAGACAATATTCAGCCTGGCAATTATAATGCGGAATTCCGCATTCCGCAACAGTATTCCGCATGAGCGATTATAATGCGGAATTCCGCAATCCGCATTTTATTCCACATGCGGAATTATTATAAGACAACTAGGGGGGCTTCGCCCCCCTGCTTTTAACTTTAAACTTCTTTAACTTGAGTTTCAATTCAAGTTTTACTTTTAAGTTTTAAAATAAATATTCATATATATTAATGTACATATTAAAATACATAAATAACTATATTCATTAAAATTTAGATTCTCTAATTAAAGTAGCCTATATAGTTAATTATTTCAATTAATTTTTATCTAAGGTATGTTTTTATATAAAAATAAATGCAAATATTTTAAACTTATATCAAAAAGTTAAAATTGTAAATAGATTTACCTTTATTTTAATTTAATAATACTCTTTATAGATTGGTTTTTAGCGAAAATCTTTGAAAAAAATTCATATAAACTTTAAACAAATTTTTAGGTTACTTAATTTTCATAAAATTTCTTTCCAAGATGCACCGCGAGGAGGTGTAATAAGCTTTAAAGTTTATCACAAACCAATCTTATATCTCACCTAGCCTAAAAATTTATTAAAATATTTTAAATACACTGAAACAATCTTTTGAAATTGTCTTTCTTATAGACAAGAAAAAATTAGATAAATACAACTCAATTACAATTATTACATCTTGATCCAAAAGTTAGATAGAAGCTTGACGCTTGAAAATAAGCTTTCTAAATTTTCCAACTTGAAGTTTCTATCTTAAATTGAATCACGATGTAACAATTTAAATTTAGTTGTATTTTTTCAAAATTTTCTTCTGTCGATCCGTCCTTCAATTTTTAACAGTAGTTTATTATAACTAATTAAAAATAAGTTAAGTTATTACAAGTTAAGTTAATACAAATTTTAACTTCTCAAATAATATTGAATACAAAAAAAAGAAAATTATTATTATTATTATTATTATACTCAACACTATAAATTTCACATAAATATAATTTATATAATTTAGATTTAAATATAAATTATTTAAATATATAATTAAATATTTAATTTAAATATAATTTAGAATTTCTCTTTTGCGCCAAATGTGGAACTGTCAAACATAAAACATGAAAATATCTATTTGTAAATGTAAACAAATAATTTAAGATTTACAATAATGTTTTATATTTGCCATTTTATACATTTTCACGAAAATTTAAAACTCCACATGGAATCAAAATTCTTTTTTGAATTGTTCAAAATTTTAAAGTTATAAAAAGGAGATTAAATCAATGTGAAATTTATAGTGTAAAAATTGAAAAATTATAAAAAGAAAGAATACATAATCTTCAAAGTATATGTAAAATTTTCTACTTTTCATTCAATTTTTAATTTAATTTAATTGCTGATTAAAATTTGTTTCTTCATTGAAAAACATTAATTATTTTAAATTTCTTTTTTATTTTATATAATATTTCTAAAATTTATTTTTCTTAATTCATTTTTATATTCATAAAATTTAGGTTATTTAAAAATAATAATTATCCAAAAAGATACCTGCGCTCTTTCTGTCTTATAATTTCATAATTATTTTTAAAACAATAATTATATTAAATTACTAATTTGTCAATAACATTTATAAAATTTCTAAATTTATTTTGCTTTAAATTTCAAATTCCACTAATATTTCCCTAAACAACAAAAAGATTTCGTGTCTGTCGCTGTTAAAATGACTTAAGAAAATAAGAGAAATGATTATAATTTTATAATAATAAAAATTCATCATCAAAAAATAAAAAAATTTAACTCAATATGTTAGTTCATTGAAAAACATTAATTATTTTAAATGCTTTTTTATTTATTATACATAATATTACTAAAATTTATTTTAAAGAAAATTTTGGCATAGACCCAATCCTGCGCCCACGACTGGCTTAAGGCTTGCCTAGTCCTTGCTCCCAAGCCTAGCTAAAAATTGACTGAGCCAGGCCTAGTCCAGTCTTGAGCTTTCTCTAGACTGGCCCAAGCCTGGCTCAAGACTGGCCTAGGCCTGGCTCTAGACTGTCCCAAGCCTGGCTCAAGACTGGCCTAGGCCTGGCTCTAGACTGTCCCAAGCCTGGCTAAAAACTTGCTCAAGACTGGCTCAAGACTGGCTTAAGAATGGCTCAAGACTGGCTCAAGACTGGCTCAAGACTGGCTCAAGACTGGACCAGACCTGTAAATTATACGTAGCAACCCTGTAGGCGGTCAAATCTTAAAACAGCGGCGGCAGCGGCGGCGGCGATATCTTTTTATAATATAGGGAAATATATATATATATATAGCTAGGTATATATACTATATATATATGACATATATAGAGGGGTAGAGGTAGAGGTGTGGCAGGGATGGGGAGGAGATGGGAGGAGAGGGGCCATCGCTGAAGTCTGTTTCAATATTTGAACCCTATGACATATATATATATATATATATAGCTAGGTACATATATATGTATATATATGCTATATATAGCTATATATATATATGCTATATATATAGCTATATATATATGTCATAGGGCTAAATTCTTGAAACAGCGGCGGCGGCGACGGCGACGGCGGCGATATCTTTTTGTAATATAGGAAGATATTCAGCCTGCGTAATTAGAATTCAGAATTCCACATTCCGCATTTTATTCCGCATGCGGAATTCCACATTCCGCATTTTATTCCTCATGCGGAATTCCACATTCCGCTTTTTATTCCGCATGCGGAATTATCTAAAACAGTATTCCGCATGTGGAATTATTGTGCGGAATTATCATAAAACAGTAGTGGTGGGCCTACTCTTCCAAGCGGTTAGTTTTTCCGTAATTTACTTTCGCCACTGTTTTTAAGATTTGTGAAAAGTATCACTTTCGCCACACTTTTTAACTTAGAAACTTGCAGTTGCTTTTATAGGCTATTAACATAACACCTAACATTTTACATTGTTCTTATTTTAACGCTATAAAAATAAATCGTTTAATTATGATCAAATCATAACTTTACATTTTTTGTATCTGAGTATTAAAGAAAGCAAAGAAGCAATTTAGAGAATTTTAAAAAAATTTGTCCTCCATCTTGAATCCTCCATTTTGAATTTTTAAATTTAACAAACATTCGAAGTCAGAGACCCCAAAAACCCCAGAGTAACCATTTTCAGCCAATTTAGAGAAATTTAAAAATTTTGTCCTCCATTTTGAATCTGCCATTTTGAATTTTTAAATTTATCAAACAAATTCGAACTCAGAGACCCCAAAAATCCCCGAGTAATTATTTTCAGACAATTTAGAGAATTTTAAAAAATTTTGTCCGCCATGTTGAATCCGCCATTTTAAATTTTTTATTATTTATGAAATAATTGAGTTGACTCAATTAAAAAAAGACATGAAAAGTCTTTGTCCTTATGATTTGATAGAAAAATAAAGTTTGGACCAAAGTAGAGAGAATAATGCCAGTTTTTGAAAATTCAAGACGCCATTTTGAAAAAACAGGGGTGGGGGGGTGAAAATGTGATTACATATTTTTAAAGTTCAACTATCGAGTGCACGTTTTTTGTACTTCCTGGATGTCAAAAATTTTTTTTTCGACATGACACTTATGTATTATCAAAATAAAAGGGTTAAAAAATCGTGATTTTTGCAAAAAAGTGCAAAAAAAGATAAAAATAATTTTTCAAACAAATTTTTGATGGCATATTTCGAAAGAGCGCATTCAAATACATAAGAAATGGTACTTCCAATAAAAATCTCCTTTCTCATTTTGGAAAGAACTGGCCTCGAACTTACACTAAAAAATCTGTGCATTTATAAAATTTAAAAATCATTTCTTCATAACAAAAAGAATAATTTAACGTATTAAAAACTATAAAACATTTTTTTATTTTTATATTGTGTTAGACTGTAGTGGGCATCATAGGCAATTCTTCGATTTTGAGACGCCCCGCGGTTGCACATCTAGCGCTTTTTCCAGTGGTCTAAAATAAAAATCCAAATGCACTCTTACAGCTAAGGTACTAATATAGTGGTTAAACCTAAAATTACCTTAAAAATTAAAATTTAAAAAAATGGCACTACTGTAAACAAAAAAATTGAAAGATGGCTTTTTTCCGCCATTTTCTAGTTAAAAAAAATGTTTTTTTTTTTTTAATTTTTTAGATATAACCACTAAAAAACATATTTTTGAACCATATGCAAAAAAAATTAGACAGAAACATCTATCCGTTTACTCGCAATCCCTGCAACCGATTTAAAAAAACATCGATTTGAGAAAAACGCAAAACTCGTGCATTTATATCAATGATTTTGTTAATGCGGAGTTAATACTGTATTAATATATTAAACAGACAATGCACTTTATGTATTAACACATATAAACATTCAATATTCCAGTTTGGCTGAGAAAGAACAATAAAGTTCCCGTTTTTTTGATGATACGTACATTAGGGTGGTTAAAAAAAATATGAGTTATATATGCTAGCTTAAAAAATTGCTCTTTGTAACAAAAAAAAAGACATGTATTTTTTTATTATACGAAAAAAAATTTTTAAAGGTCGCGCTAGTCCATTTTATGTAAAAAACTGATTTTTTAAATTTTTTACTATCTTAATACATTATTATAGTACTAGCCAAAAATACGCGCGCTAAGCGCGCGAGAATTACATTTTACAATTTACTAGTATGGCTTCAATACAAAAAATAAACTGAACTTATTTAGATTAAATTAATTATACCATCAAATTAAATGTGCATTATTTTTTATTTATTAAATGTGTTATAAATTAATAAATACAAAGAAATTTTGGAGAATAAGTTCAATTTTTTTCCTAAGTTAAAATTAAAAAATTTTTATAGTACGTTACAAAAAATTAGAATACTTTTTTAAATAGTTTTTTTAACAAAATATTTTTTATTAATACAATTTTCTATACTAATTTATTTTATTCCAAACTTCTATTGACATGAAATCATTATTTTTAAATTTTCTTCAAACAATACGAAATTCGATTAGTAACAAATCATTCTCAAAAATTTCTATCGATATAAATTTTAATTTTTCCAAATTAAAAAATTCTCAACTTCTATTAATTTAACTTTAAATTATTTCAAACTTCAATTATAATCAAAATTGCAATATAACCAAAGTTTTAAGATTTATAACTCAAGTTTAAAATTTTTAATTTAATTCAATTTGCAAAAGTGAAAGATTGAAATAATTTGTGTTTTTTTAGAAATAAAAATGAGTTCATTTTATTTTATTTCAATCTTTAACTTTTACAAATTAAATTATATTAAAAATTTTAAACTTGATTTTATTAATATTAATTCAAATTGTTTCCAATTTTAATTAGTTTACTCTAAAAACAAGTGTCTTGAAAGTGTATTAAAATAAGATATGTAGGAATTATGAATTATTCAAATTTGAATAATAATAAACTACAATTGATATTTAAAACTTTTAATGGTCTAAGCTTTAATCAATCCATGTTAAAATTATTATAAACTTATGAATATTTTTTAATTTTAACAATGCATATTTAAATTAGAAATTTCAAACTTCAACTAATATTAAAAACTTCAAATAATAAAAAATGTGTATTATACCATTAAAACTTAGATTAGTCCAAACTTTATGATTACAATTTCTACTATTTAAGTCTAAAAATATTTTAAAAAATTGGAAACAATGGAACCTGAAATTATTTGCAAATAAATTAATACTTGAATTTACAGATTCTAAATTTTTTTTATTGATGCAAACTTCATTTTCTAAGAATTATTTGAAACAATTTAAAATCTTAATTTCCAAAAATCTATAAATATCATTCAATTTAAACTTCTACGCTTAAAATTTTAAGGAATTTTTATATCAACCGAAAATATATTTAGTTTAACAAATGTAAGTCTACCAAAAAAAAATCAATAAATTATAAAGATGGAATTTAAAAGCCTTAAAAAATATTGAAAAACTGTGCTCGCTTTCTTCAATTTAATTTTATGATATTCATTTCTATTCTTATTTATGTTGTATTCAATAAAATTATAATTAAATCATCAAATATATTGGAAACATTAAATAATTTTAAATTATTTATACATATTTTTTCATTAATTTTCATATTATGTTTAAAGTGTTGTCAATCTTTATTAAAAACTGTAAAGTAGATTAAAGTAAAACACTCATTTATATTTTAAATGATATTTAATTTATATTTGTAAAATATAAAATATAAATTTATTACTTAATTTAAATTTAAAATTCAGGAGAATTAATAAATAAATAAGTAAACTTAGAAATCATTTATAAAAATACATTTTTTCAATATTTATTGATTTAAAACTGAAAAACATCTATAGTAGAATGAAAGAATGAATGAATAAAGTTTGCGATTATTGTTATTACTAAGCAAAAAAACGCGCGCAAATGCGCGTAAGAATTGCATTTTTTATTGACTAATATATAGTTTAAATACAAAAAATAAACTATAAACTTATTTAGATAAAATTAATTATATATTATCAGATTAAATTTTGTGCATTAATTTTAATTTATTAAAACTTGTTACAAATTAATAAATAGAAAGAAAATTTAAAAAATAAAGCAGATTTTCTTCCCCAGTTAAAAATAAAAAAAATTTATTGTATGTTACAAAAAATAAGAATATTTCTCTTTCAATAGTGTTATGAACAAAATATATTTAAACTTCTATGCAAACCTAATTTATTCCAAACATCTTTTGATAATAAAAATTCTTTATTTTTAAATTTTTTTACGAAATTCAATTAATAACAAACCATTCTTCAAAATTTTTATCAATATTTTTTTATTCTTTCAAATTAAAAAATTCCCAACTTCTATCGATTCAAATTGAAAATATTTCAAACCTTAATTAATAAAAATTGAAATATAACTAAAGTTTAAAAATGTATAACTTATTTTTAATTTAATGCACGGGAACAATTATTCCAATCTTTTATCTTTACAAATTAAATTAAATTAAAAATTTTAAACTTGATTTTATTAATACGAATTTTAATTGGTTCAAACTTTAATTTTGTGAAAATTTTGGGATCTTGATCTTGATTTTAATGAATTTTTAGCCTGACGGATTTGGCAAATCTATAATATAGTGAAAACTATATTTCAGTCAATCTTATTTTTTGTTTTTACAATTGAACTGATTAAAATTATAATTGATTCTAATTTGAAACCTATAATAAAATTAGAAATTAAATAAGTTTAATAATTTACCAATAAAAAATAAGCATTTTGAGATAAAAAATACAACATTTATTTGGAGAAATAAAAAAATTTTAAAAATTAAAAATCTTAATAAATATTTGAAAACAGTGCTCGTTTTCTTCCAACTATATCATAATATTTCATTCTTTATTCTTATTCATATTGTCTTTTTTAAAAGCAATTAAAAAAACAAAATATTATTATGAAAATTACTCATATATTATTATAAATTATAACATAAAGTATTCATTAATTTTTATATTAAATTTGAAATTTTTTGAATCTTTATTAAAATCTGTAAAGTTGCTTTAAATTAGACACGTTTGTATTGTAATAAATTATTATTATTGAAAATAAACTATATAAATTTGTCAATTGATTTAAAATTTAGATTCAGGAAAATCAATAATTAAATAAATAAAATTACAAATCTTATAATTAATATAAAAATACATTTTTTCAAAAGTTATTGATTTAAAACAAAAAAACATCTATGGTGCCAAACTTCAGGTGTGGACAGAATGAAAGAATGAAAGAATGAAGTTTGCGATTATTATTATTAATTTTACATTTTTATTTTTACTTGTAATTGTTCTAGCATTATGGTAGAATAAGTACTTAATTATATAATACGATATACATTTTTTTTGCGGACTACATTGAGCTTAAAAGATGAAAAATCGAAATTTTTGTGCAAAAATGACAATGAAAAATGAAGTATTCGGTGTATTTAATTTAATACAGTTGGTAGATTGAATTGGCCAATAAAAGGGCCTATCTGCAAAGTGATTAAAGTTAATTTGAATTTTTTTCATATTTATTATTGGTCCTATACTGCGTAATAAAAAGAAATGGTCAAAAATCCGCTGCCAAGTTGTACCTTACAAGTTTACATTTGCAGTGCGTAACTATTTGTGTTCCTGTTCATCTCATTATCTCTGTGCTTTCTCATAGAGGTCATTTCTTCAAATAGATCGATCGGGTACAAACCTATATTACACTTTTCCCCCTGTAAAACCTATACACCAAAAAAAATAGTTTTCTAATGAGAGTAACATTACTTTCATGAAATCCTTTGACGTTTTTAAATTGTTTTGAGAGTATCTACTACTTTTAAGAGGAGAATTCGCGTCAAAATGAGAGGATCCTCTAGAGGCCCTATTGTAAAGGAAAATTCGCATAAAAATGAGAGGATTCCTTTCTAATCAAGTATTTTTTTTCGGTGTAATTTGTTAAAAAATCACGCTTATAACTGCAATAGTTTCAGAGCTATTCATCAAAACTCAATGTTAGCACACACACTTACACACACACATACACACACACACGCGAATCTAAATCTAGAAATAAATATAGATATAAACGACTCTTATATTTAGAAGAATTTAAATTTGCGTGATTTTTTACCAAATTATAGATTTTGTAGGGGGAAAAATGTGATACAGATTTGTACCAGATCGATGGGAGACCGGGGCTAGTTGGGTCAGGGGTAGGTTGGGTCATTGCAGTTTACTCAAATACTTTTCTTCGAATTAATTCCTCTCTACACACAAATTATTTTACGTAGTGAGATGCAAGTTTGTGCCAAGTTTCATTAATATATCATCATTAATGTGGAGTAAATGTTAAAAAAACTAATTTTTATATTCCAAAATAAATTTTTACCCACTTGGTTTTTTTGTTATATCTTTCTGAGCAATAGTTTTAGGAAAAGTTTAATTATTAAATTTTAATCTTTGAAAAGTCCATTTTGAACAGCAGTAAAGAGAATTTAATTGATATTTGCAGTATCTATAGTCGCTCATATGAATGTGGAATCTACTATATACTTATACTACATTAAAGAAACTACATTAATTTATTTAAATTTCATTATCAGTAATTTATCTCAGCCAGGTAACACTAATGATAATACCTTTTAACAATTAGGAATTAAAAAATACGTTTTTTCAATATAAGCAATTCTTCTACTTAATGGTCTTATATTTTCACTGTTTTAAATTAAAGATATTTATTTTTTAATTTCTTTTATTATAAATTTTTATAAATATTTTTGTAGAAAATTTAATTTTCAACAAATTTTCCATTTACATTTTTTTGGTCAAATCAATTTTTTTGGAGATAACATAAAAAACGCTAATTTGGGGTTAAATTCATCTTCAGCGGCCTGTGTCAACTCACCAGTGCAACTTATACTTTCGCGCCAATCGGCACTTTTGTAGACTGTTCAATTCTGACTAAATCAATATCAAGGCCAATGAAACAATAATATATTCTAATAATTAAAAATTAAAATGTTACAAAAAATAAATTAAAAAATCTTAACTGTTGCAGAGTAAAGTAGATAATAAACAATTCTAGCCTTTTCTTAGATTTCGAGTTTTACAATATTTCTTTTCTCTATAAGGTAGCTAGTCAAAAACAGTGAACCAACGAATGGTCTGACATAGACTGAATCATTAATAATTTTTGACTGACGTCACTCCCCACCTCTTTGCAATAATCCCCTCCAAGTGAAAAATTGCGTCTATTCTTTGGGTAGAGAGAAAGCAAACAGGAGCACCTATATTTTTCTCTCTCTAGTCAAGAAACTGAAAACCTATCAGTACTCGTATTACAATCTCCCGAATGTAAAACCGTCACGCTCACAATCGTTCTACAGAAACACACTAATACGACGGTAAACAGTCAAGCTTCTAATATCAACTCACGACAGGCGACGAGTATTACGATGATCGAAGGAGGCCGAAGACCGAAGGGTCACTCGATGTGAACAAGGAACTTCTTGCACCGAACGTTGACAAGAAGAAAACTAAATTACAACAACTGGGGTTGCACGGTTACTGTTTCGAGGTGTCGTTCGATATGAGCCGAGAAGACTTGCACAGAGTATATGACGACTCCCTGCTGGAAGCTTTTTTGCTTTTATAGTGGCAAATCTCCTTGGATCGTGTGCAAAATCTACCTCCAGTCCCCGCACGACCCTAGGTTGGTACATGGAAAAAGCTAGATTCTATGGAAAAATGGACACCTGCATCCGTTGTGAGTCTACTTAGGCTGACAGACCATCAATTCGAGCTTCGCCTCTGCAAACGCATGAAACAAGACACCTCCAGAGGAAACCTGTCCTTATATGATTATATAAAACTATAGTAAATGAGATAACTATTTCCTCTAAAAGTGTTTGCTTAAAACTTAAAATGATTTTAGATCGTCGCTAGTCGTATCATCGATAATTTACATTGACGACTTATAACACTGATTGTAAGTTCATGGATTTTAAATAGGTATGCAATTAATTCCTCCATCGTATCAAGCATTGCAAGTATTGTTTGATTCTATTGTGATTATGGTCAGTGTAAATGAAGCACCTTTATCATCAATTGAGAAGGCATACAAGCTTGCAATCCTAGACGGTGTTGTTACATTTCTAAGCGTTGCGATAAGCCTTTAAGTGACTAATCAGCTTGTGAATGCAAGCCTGTATCTCTACTCTTATTTTTATGTTGGTTTTATTTTATTCTTTACTGATGCCTAATACTTGATTCGGTTTGAGACGAAGAAAAAAGTAATCGTAATGAAACATCTTGGCTTCATAGGAATGACACGTGCGCTTGAATTCCTAGAAGCTCACTAGCTTCCTTCGCGTAAAGCGATATGTCATGTCGTTCGACTCATCGAAATCGGATTGTCAAGCGCACATCTCGCTTCTTATTATCGGAAGGATCATATTACCGAAAGTATGCGACAAGCATTTAGTTTCAATAATGCTGTTTTCGAATATAGGAAAGGCATGAGAGCTTATAATAAGAGAAATTACTTTGATTCAACACGTGCAGTGATGAGTGAATATTCATGTGTCTCATCAGTGCGTTTGAGAATATAATATTATAAAAAATTATAATATGGGTTTAATTTTTGATACGTCAAGCGCGTTGTAATCCTTCTTTCAGTTGAGTTGGTTAAAGAGAACTGATAATTTCTAGGAGCTAATGGAATTATTAATAAAATCATTAAAGAGAGAAAAGTACCATGATAAATAATCCCAGGAATCTGAATGTGCGATGTGTCCCACATTTAATAAGATATTTAGTGTTATAGTTCATATCAGTGATATGAAATGCAGATGCACGTGCTTGTAACTTGAGACGCTCGCTTGCCTATCTCGCGTAAGGCGTCAGGCGACCGAGTGACTCATAGACCTATACCCACAACTATTTGCTGGCAATCTTATTAAATGTGTCTATTCATCTGCAACTCCAATGTATATTCACCAATAGATGTTTGTTATCGGAAGAAGGTCACAATGCATAGTAGCCTTTGAAGCCATAAAGGGAACACCCTTAAGAAAAAATTTATGTTACTGGGATTTAACAGTGTAACCTGCCTTAAAAACATTTTCATAAAATTTATAATTTCCATGTACGACTAATGAGCTATTTTTCATTGATATTTGATTAAAATTGATAGCAAACGTCATAATAATTATGTAATTATGTAATTTCACATGAATTCGTTCGCCTTGTTCGTCAATCATCTGGTCCAGATATTCCGGAAAGAAATCCAAATGTGAGAAAAGATAATTGATTTTTATTGACATGTTGCATTCCATTTTTTCGTACGCATTCAAAAGTTCGTACATGACTTCAACATATTAAGGGCTCTTATTATTTCCAAAGAACTTCTTACACAACGATATGAAACTATTCTAGGATGGTTTTTTCACTGCATTTACCTTGCTCGTGAATTTCTTATCTCGTATAAGTTTCCGAATCTAAGGCCCGACAAGGATTCCTGAAATTAACGACAACTATTTAATTGCACGTAGGAAGGTAATAGATCGTCAATAAATAAGAATCACATGTTACCACGTCTTAGCTTTACATCACTCAACTTAGAGAACGCGACTTCTTTAAGGTAACGAAATGCTTCGCCGTCAAGTCTCAATTTTTTTAAAAACTTCTTCGCGTATCCTAGCTTCTAATATAGTGGCGATAGGATGACATTTTCTGGTCGTACAAGTGGAGAGTTTAAAACATTTTTTGACCAATTTTGAAAAATTTACTTGAAGGCCATTGAGTTCTTACATACCTATTCGGGACACGACTATCCTACTCAGTGGCGTGCGTAGACTTTTTGATTTGGGGTGTCCCGGCCGACTGAAACCCCTAATATAGTTTGTTCGCGCGGCTTTTTATACAAAAAAAATTGTTTCTTGTGTCCTATATATTTTTTTCGAGGCCTCAAGTGGACAAAAAATAATTGTATACCAGCGGCCCAATACAGCATTTTGGATGAATTTGGGGTATTATAGTAAGGATGCTTTGTGTATCTTTGTGAGTAGGATAGTCGTGTCCCGAATAGGTATGGAAGAATTCAAGGGCTTTCAAGAAAGTTCTTCAAAATTTGTCAAAAAATGTTTTAAACCCACCACTTGTACGACCAGAAATTGTCATCCTACTGGCAACCCAATTTAAGAGTCGTCGTCGAAGCATTTCATTACCTTAAAGAAGTTGCGTTCCCGAAGTTGATTGATGCAAAGCTAAGAATGAGCCTGGAATAGTTTCACAGCGTTGTATGAGAAGTTCCTTAGAAATAATAAGACCCCTGATTACGTTGCAGACGTGCACGAACTTTTAAATGCATACAAGAAAATGAAGTGCAACATGTCAATAAAAATCCATTTCCTTCACTCACATTTGGCTTTCTTTACGTAAAATCTGGGCATGATGAGTGATAAACAAGTTGATCGATTTCATCAGAAAATAGGAGAAGTTTTAAAAAGTTTTCAAGGAAAGTGCACCATTAACATGATTGTTGAATTTTGCTGTCCGTTAAAGCGAGAAATGAGTGACGAATTATTTAAACGGAGAGATTGATGAAACACTTAACACAATTATTTAATTTTTTAAATTTTTTGTTGTCTTGTTATTCTGAATAATGGTTAATAAACAAAATAATTACATAAGTATAATGACGTTTGCTATTATTATTCTAAAATTTTAAATCCACACAACTCCGTCAATTTTCATCAAATATCAGTCAAAAATAGCTCATTAGACGTGGAATTAAATTTACATTCTAAATATTGGGTTGAAAAATCTTTAATATTAAAAAATAAATGCGCAAAAACTTTGTCACAAAAATTATTAGTAAGTCTTTAATTTCGTCACCTTAATATGCAAACCTCGTAACTCCACTTTTATCAACAATGACTTTTTAATGTAATTCGTTGCATATTCTATGAATGAATACATATTTCAAAAGACATATCTCTAATACAATAAATAATGTCAAAAAATCATAATTGAAAATCGCGAAATGTACAGGATTCAATGGTGCTTGTCAACAGTTTTCTTGCTCTCCTGTAAAGTTGCGTCAAATAAAGTTGCGAGGTTTGCATGTTAAGGTGACGATTTTGCATTTTAATTTTTAATTGTTTAGTGTTTTTGTTCAAATAAAATACAGATCATGGATAAATCTCGAAAAAGTAAAAAAATTGGAACTTGGTCAAAAGAAGGACAACTATTTTGGGCAGATCCTTATAATTGGAATTCAACATCTGATGCAGTACCACATCTAGAAAGGATTCCTTGTCAAATGGACAAAATTGTTTTACCAAACAAATATCGCGTTTTTAATATGCGCTTACCGATGAAGTCAGTTAAAATAAAAGGTATTTCTTTAGGCATTGAAGAAATGGGAATTTCAGAATGGAATCATCGTATACATAGCAGAGAGTTTGCAAATCAACAAAAAAGTATTGGGTAAGTTGTGAATTTATAGAAGCAACTCTAATTACAGTGGTATTATAACCATATAAACAATAAGCGACTTTTAAGAAACTGTGGTATTTCACGATAAAATACGAAAGAACAGTGTATTTTGCGACAGGTTAGAATTCGCTACTATATCGTAGCTTACAATAATTTATTCCATTTTTGCTTCCTCGTAGAGAAAGCTTTGTGATCATTAGAATTTTCGATTTTCCAAAAAAAGTCTTAATCGACTTATATTCATCAAAAAGGCATAAATTTTCATTTTTAAGAAAATATCCGGATGTATGTGTGTGTATGTGTGAGGTCACTTTTTTGTCGTCATGATACCTTAAGAACGCCTTAACAGATTTTAATAAAATTTGGATGTCAAATTAAGTTAAAAAATATTTAAATTTGTTCATATGGATTTTTGAAAATATCCAACCAAATTTTTTTATGAACCATATTTCACCAAACAATATAGTTTTTTATCAACATTTTTTTCATACTAAAAATACAACTTAACAAATAAAAAAATTATATTTCTTGTTTTAAAACGATTCGATTGACCTATATAAAGTCTACAATTGACCAAAAATTCGCATAATATTTCATGATTTTATCATCTTGTTTTTAACATTTAAAATGTTTTTTCTTTTTTTAAATTTTCCAATTTTTATTTTATAATCATAGGTCCTTGAGAAGAAATATTCTATATGAACAAACAAACTATTTGGCATATATAAATTATATATTTTCCAGGAAATTGATAGAATTAATAGCTATTTTTTATTGACAACGAAAAATAAATTTTTATTTTTTTAATCTATAGCTTTCTTTTAAAGAAAGCATAGGGTTCACTCAATGAACATAATTTGCATCTAGTTTAAATTATAACACTTTATTTATGCATTAAAAGTTATAAAAATCCAAACATACACACATAAACACTTTGAGGAAGTTTCTATATAAACTGTCATTGAAAAATGAATCTCCGATGTTTTACTGAAGGTAACCTTATCTGTTCGCCGGGAACTTAGAAAATTCAGAAACCATTTTTGCGTAATATTGTGATGGGTAAAAAGGAAAATAAAGAACACTTCATTTAAATTTACACTTATGGCATTCTTGGATACAAATTTATTTATTTATTTATTGAATATACACTGTACAGTTTTAGGTCCATAGACTGAATTCTGGTCCAAATTTTAAAAGAAAGTACTATTATTCTACTTTTAAAATTTTTATGGCTCTTTCTGATTTAATTTTTTTTACTGATATACAACCATTTGAATTCTATGTTACAGACTCAACAACTCTGAAAAAAAGACAAATAAAATTACAAATTACTTTAACTAAAGCTCTTTACTTATGGGTTTTTGAGGTCACTGATTACGAGTCTTATGTGAGATTTTCGAAATTCAAAATGGCGGATCCAATACGGTGGACAAAATTTAAAAAATTTACCGGATTCGCTTAAAATTCGTTTCTTGGGTGTTTTTGGAATCTCTAATTACGAATCCAATTTCAAATTTTTACACGGAAAAAATAGTATCCGAATTATTCTAGAATTTGTTCACGCCTAGCTTCAAGAAGATTTAGGCTTTGCAAAAATGGTAACAAAATCGGGTAGTGGCATTTCATTCCTCTTTATTTAGAGCTTTAAAAATCATGAAAACCAAAATCCTAGCTGATCCTTTATTCGACTTATGTAAAATATTTTTTTTTTAATGAAATTTATGTATGAAAATGATACAAGATTAATTATTTTACATCAGTTTAATTGGAAAATTAAATGTTACTGCTACAATAAACTATTTCAAAAACAACAACAATTACATTTTTATAAATTATTTTTATACAATTTAGTGTTTTAATCAAATTATACACATTCGATCGTCAATGAGATTCATCTTATAACGCTCCCAAAATTATAGAAATTCTGGGTGAATTTACTCACCCAAACAATCTTGAATGTATGATGTGTGTTAACAAACTTACCAGTTATTGAATAACAACATTTAACAACAACAACAACAACAACACAAATTTTGAGGTTTTGAATGGGTCAGATTTTTATTGCGGTAGTTAGTGCATGTTTAGTTTGGATGTAATTTGTTTCTGGGCTTGGGTTCATGGTGAGAACAGTGGTGGTTTTTCTGTTGAGCATCCTCAGTTCTGCAGGTTCCGGATAGCAGGTCAGACTTACTAACTTTCTTTTCCTTGCAGTTCCTGATGAGGGCACTAGATGAGTGCGGAAACGACAGATTTTTTTTACTAATAAAAATTTCTTTTTCAGCTAAGGGAGATTCGAAGGTATTAAGTAGTAGGCAATGTGGATTGAGGAGATTTCTATTTAACTTTCATCTCCCTTTCCAATTTTTTCATGCAGAGATTTTGTCCAATAAGGTCGTTAAATGTTGTTATTCAATTTTTGAATTTGGACGTTAAGATTGTTTCAACTTAGGGGTAGTCCATAAACTACGTAGCCTCATTTTTTGGAAAATTTAACCCCCCCCCTCCCCCGCGTAGACGCTGTTACATATATTAGCGCCATTTTTTCCTCTTATCGTAGACAATAGATTGACCCCCCCCCTCCCCCTTGAAGTGCTACGTAGTTTATGGACGACCCCTTACCAGTTGTTGTTTTTCTGTGAAAACAGTTGGTCCTGATTTGGATAAATGCATTAACGAATTAAAAATTGCTCTTAAAGATACAGATGCTTCCGAAACTTTAAAAAATCATGTTGCTGCATTACACATTCAAGATTGTTTAAGCTTTTTAGAAAATTGTGGTTTAGGTTTGTGGTGAGAATAAGCCGGTAAATCAATTCACCTGGACTTTCTAAAGTTTTGGGAGCATTATAAGATTAATCTTATTGGAGATCGAATGTATATAACTTGATTAAAAAAAAGCAATAATTGATTTTTTTTCAAAGAACATTTAAGAATATTTTTAATGATTGCGATAAATGTGCGAAAGACTAAATTGTTAATTGAAACAAAAATAATTTATAAATATGTAATTGTCGTTGTTTTTCAAAAATAGTTTATTGTAGCTGTAACATTTAATTTTCCAATTAAACTGATGTCAAATAATTAATCTTGTATCATTTTCATACATAAATTTCATTAAAAAAAAATATTTTATATAACTCGAAAAAAGAATCAGCTGGATTTTGGTTTTCATGATTTTTAAAGCTCCAAATAAAGAGGAATGAAATTCCACTACCCGATTTTATGACCATTTTTGCAAAACCCAAATTTACTTGAAGCTAGGCGTGTGTTCAAGAACTGTGGATACTGGAATAATTCGGAGGTTTTTTATTATTAATTCTTTAAAATATTCTGAAGAGTTTTTCTAGAAGAATTAGAATTACTTCAAGAAAACTTCCGAAACTCGTATTAAGAATTCTAGAACTCGTTATAGAAGAGAAAATTTCCCTCCGCGAGACCCGAACTCAGTTTCTTAGGACTACAAAATCACCGCTTTGTTCAACTGAACTAAGTACGCGGTTTAATTATTGAAGCGTGAAAAAATATTTGAGTGAACTAAGCGCTATATAGTGCTTGGTCCGCGTGTTTGGTCTTCTATAACAGTTACAGAACTTTTAGAACAAAGCAGTAGAGATCTTCTGATCGCGTAGCTAATAAAAATACTTTCAATGTCATTGTAGAAATACCTACAAAATTCTAGAATTATAATTAAATTGTTTTCAACAAATTGCCGAATTATTCCCGTATCCACAGTTCTTAAACAAATTCTAGAATAATTCTAGAACTAATTTTTCCCGTGTAAAATTCAAAATGTCGAATCCAATATGAAGGACCCTTTTTTTAAATTTACCGAATTCAATTGAATCCCCATTACACGGGACTTTTTGAGCTAGTTGAATACAAACTCAATGCTCGATGATAAAAATGACTAGTCTGTATTTTTTTTAATGCAAGATTTATATCTGACTCAAGATGTGGATTTTATTCACCTAGTTATGGAACATTATTTTGCATTAGATATTTGACTGTTTCGATTTCATTTTTAATATCGACAAAATTGGTTGTTGTTAATAGCTTCGAAAATCCCCGAGTAACTATTTTCAAGCGACTCTGAGCATTCTTTAAAAAAGTGTCGGACATATATAACACCTGCTATTTTGAATTTCAAAAATCTAAAATCGTATTCGTAATCAGCGACCTCAAAAGCCCACGAATAACAAGGTTCAAGCGATTGTAAGCGCTTTTTTTAATTTTCTGCTATATTCGATCCAACATTTTTAATTTCAAAAATCTGACTTTGGATTCGTAATCACCGACCTGAAAAATCCGCAAGTAATGAGTTTCATGCCAATGCGTGTAACGTAAAATTCAAACGGCTGTATCTTAACGAAAAAAATTCGGATCGGAACAAGCCAAAAAAATTTTGAAAGGGGAATAATAGAACTTTCTTTTAAAATTTGAACCAATGATTAAAAAACATTTTTCGAGATTTTATATAGTGTCGAATTTTTCACCCTGTATAGGGCAGAATATCTGAAAATGCTGACGTGATAGAACAATTGAGTGTCCGGATCAAATAACTCGCTCCAACGAGTTTGCCGAGTCCTCTGCGTAGCAGTGCGCTGCCTAGACGTAGGTCCTTCTAGCCGATCGTCAGTCGAGTTATTTGATGTAGACACTCAATTTCTATGTCATTTTTGGGTTCAGCGTGACAATAAATTACTTCGGAAATGACTACTGCGATTTCTGGGTCTGACAAAATCCAAAATTTTGTAGTCCTGTTTAATTTATCCCTAAAGATTTCCATACTGTCGTTGGGCGAAAGGTAGCAGCTAATAACAGGCATAGTTCCGGTCTTGATTATCAAACGGTGTCAGAGGTTGCTGTTATAGTTGTGTCCACGATACCAATTGACCTAGTGGCAATCGAGAGACAAACAATATATCGTTCACCCAAAGTCGAATATATGCAAACGTTTCTCACAATTTAAACAACGCGTAACTTTTGAGAACAAAGCAGAAATTACGTATCTTTGTGGAAAGTATTGGAAACAGCGGATCTATGTACACTGCGAAAAATGGATGTATTCAAACTTATTATTTTAGACATTAAAATTAATATTTTTAATATCTAAGATATTAGGTTTGAATATATCTAGATATTAAACTGTTGATCCTAAGTTTTAATATCTTACAATAAATGTTTTTAATATGAACATTTAATTTTAATATCCAGAAAAGGCCATTTTTCTCAGTATAGTTTTTGTACATTCAGAACATGAGTAGTTTCTGAAAACACAATTAAAGATGCGTACCTGCTCTTAAAAGATATGCGACTTTCAAATGTTCCAAAACAGATGCGTACGTTCTACTTTTGGAGTGATTGATAACTGCAGAGAAACAAGGATAAAAGACCAGACATAGCAAGACGAGCCAGAGAGAAAACGCTCTTAACATGGCAAAATCGCTGGGAAGAAGCAACAGACTGCTTGATTAAAAAGAGAAGTCAGGCCCTGGGTAAAACGCCCACATGTCGAGGTAAATTTTTACGAAACACAGTTTCTTACCGACACGGGATGTTTAAGAACTAACTTTTAAATGTAAGCGAAAGAAAATAGCAGTATGTGACTATTGTATAAAGGAGTAAAAGATGATGCTTATACTGTTAAAAAAGGGAGTTAAAATTCAACTCCCAAGGGGACACTATAAAACTATAACTCTTTTGGAGTTGAAGCTAAGGGAGTTAACTTTAAGGGAGTTAATGTTTACTGCCCTGCATTAACTCTCCGAGGAGTTATCACCACCAAATAGTTAATGGAAGGATTATTTTTTATTCAAATTATTTTATATAATTATCTAAATTGATTAAAATAATTTCATGAATTTAATATTATATAAATTGTTTTGTAAATTATATCCACTGCTAAAATTTGTCACTAAATGTTTTTTTTTTAAATTAATTATTTTTTCATAGAATTAAATGATAAAATTATGATAATATAATTTATTCCTATGACTTAAAATTATTAATGGACATTCTTGAATTTTATATTTATAACTGTGTATTTTTTATTATTGTTAACTATATTCATTTGTTTCATTTTTTAATTTTAAAATTGAATTTTTCTTAATTAGTTGATTTTATTTCAATTTTCATTTATATCCTGTATATTCTTTATTCCAATTCAATTACTTACTTTAAAGCTTTTAACCCCCTGCCTACTGAAATGACCGTTAACGACAAAAATCGACAATTCGGACGCCTGGTGGGGACTGTAGGAAAATCGTTGGATAGTGCGAGAGTGGGGATAAGTAACCGAAAGCAGAGGGTTAATTATTTTCTTCATCTTAAAAATCTAGGTACAATTCAGTTATTAGTTCAAATTTTTAAAAGTGGACTTTTACACAATTTATTTTTGATCTTGAAAACCTTGAAAAAATCTTGCATTGTTTTTTCTTCTTATTTAAACAAATTATTATTAAACTTTTTTTATTTATATATTTAATTATTATATTTAACATAGGTATTTATATTTGTTGATAACAAAAGTTGTAGAAACTAATTGCGCGCTTACACGCGTTTTATAATCTAGTTAAATTATTAAACTTTAAATAAAAATTGAATTTTAATTGGTTTTAAATTAAGACTCCATTTTACTTTAATACTATAATAGTGTTACGTTCCCAAGAAAATATAAATTATTAATTTTTACTTATTTCGAGAAGAATGTCGGAGGATCCAAGCTGACAAGAATTATAAGGGCAAAACCTTATAGTTCTTGTTTTATTTTTTTATGTGGAGATCGTTGAAAGCCCTTTTTTAAAGATGTTATCTTGCCACGCCTTGATATTTTAGAAATTCGACCCGAAAAGCAGAAAATTCAACCAAGTTAGGAAAAATCAAGAAAATAATTGTTTGGAACTTTTGTTTTTAATTTTAACATTATTTATTGAATAAACACTAATATTTTATAACATTACAAAAATTTTTGAAAGGAATTTATTATAACTGAAATCTTTGAACTTACCCTACCAAAACTTAATATTACCAACGGAGAAATGGCTCGTCGACGCTCACAATTTTCCGTTGGGCGAAGTTAAAAAAATGTCGATATTAAATTTACCCGAGGTTGAAGTGCAGGGCTGCACTTGTGGTCCGCGTTTTCCCAGACGGTGCAGGTACAAACCGCACGGAATGACCGGTCAGTTTTGACAAAAATCACAATTACTTGTTATTCAAGTAATTGCAATTTTTCCAAGAAAACGGCTCCACGCGACTCTGCTGGTTAAGAGAATTTATTTTGTTGTTTTTCGTCCACCGAACGACAGGTTGCAACCTATGCGAACCTTGCCGTGAACGCGGCGCGTAGACGGGCTAAGTCCCGGCGTTCAACCCTCAATCAACACGTTCAGCGGGCCAAGAGCGAGGAAGGTGTTGATTGTCAGAGAATCGAAGTTGTACTGCATTTTGTCTTTTGATTTCATTCTCGTCAATGTCTCGGTCACAGGGCTTGGGAGTGGGAAAATTTGATGATTTAGGAAATTTGCTAGGATGGTACCAGTCTGAGACTGTTGGTTGGTTGAGCTTTTGCCGATGCAGAATCTCGGATTTCTGATCCGTTCGTGTGAACGGATGTTAGCTGTGCAATTTACTTTTTATAATATACTGTTTTTAGAAATTAGAGGATCTTCCAAAACAAATCGATAATGAGGTGATCATTATTTATTTATTGGTTTTGCCAATTATCAATAGATAATTCATAAATCACTACTGCACATTTAGTTGCTATTTATCAATAGCAACATGCAGCAAATGATTCAAACTCCTAATTCGGAATTTTTAATTCATATAATAAAATAAATTCAAGTCACAGCTTCTGCACGAACACGTGCTTTTGTTTTGGTCCGTATCTTTCTTAGCTTGTAGGTAACTGGAAGGAAGGAGGAGTGAGCGGTAGGGAAATTAATGATGGCTGCCGGCCGCTGCCACGCGAGACATCGAGGAGAAACAGGCCGTGCGCGTGTATGTGTCTTATGGTTACGGCAGAGTCTAAGATTGTGTTGGTAGCCGCATCGTCCGAGTTCACACCAGCCACGAGAGCAAAGCATGCTTACAATTCTTCATTCTTTTAATTTCAAATTCGCTCTTTCTAGCCTCGCGCTACACTTTTCGTTGCACTGTAGCTAGATCAAATTCTCGCCCGGGCGAACAATAATTTGATTCAGCTTTTCCAATTAACTATTTTAAGATAATTATAATTATTTTATAAGTGTAACATTTTGGTTCATGCGCTGAAACATAATCAATATAATTCGGTATAATTATTATGTTGCACTAATTATTTCATATTAATTAATTTATCAACACTCGTTTAAATTGTATCTTTCTTCCATGAGCTCCATTCGGGAGCCAGGTAATATGCCGACGGACACTCTTTTACTGTGGTGTCAGGTGTCCGTCGGCTAAATGCAGTTTTTTCGTGTCAACTATCTTTTATTATTTCTTTTTATTTTATAATAAAAGTTATGATGACACTTGGTTCGAAATTTGTCTCATAACAATCCACCGTGGAAATAATGTTTCTTGTCCCCGAGGAACTCTAGCTACCGAATCAAGCTCATGATGAGAAATTTCTTATGTTCAAAAATTGCATACTCCTTTACGCACACATACGTATATAAGAATATATATATATATATATATATATATATTCTTTATTATTTATTTATTTTTTTTAAATTGGTTTACAACAAATCAAAATCGTATCAAAATAAAATTACAATAACAAGCTTCCTGCTTGTGAAACAGTTAGGATAATATCGAGTTACATAGTATCAATTAACTATTGGTATAGTGGACAATTATACTGGCTATTTTATTTTCGCCTAATAGTAATAAATAATTGTCCTTGCCGCGACCGCCAGACACGCTCACTGAATTTTCCGTATACGAAAATTCTGGCCTTGCGAGGCAGGGAATTTGGAAATAATGCTATAATAAGAAAAGTATTGTTAATTTGTTTGAGTAATTCTGCTATTTTCAGTAAACCGTTTAAATGAATTGGTATTTGTTTTGTTATTGCTGAAATTCGAAATTTTGCATTTTAGTGAATAATGTATTCGTCTCAAATCCCAATAACAAATAAACTGTGCACATGACCACAAATTTCAAATTTTTCTTAAATGTTTGACAGATTTAGTTTTGACACGAACGTGATTAGGCAATTTTTTTTTTCTTTTTTTTTACATTATTTAATTGACGAAATAATAAAAATTAAAATTTGTGTTAAAAGTAATTGAATAAATAATTAAATTCCGACAAAATAGTTAAAAAGGTAATGTGGTGAAATGAGAAAACAAGAAGAAACAAACCACAATAAGATTATTAGTTTGTATCCATATTTATATATTTATTACATGAAAAGACTTGGATAAATTTTATTTCCTAATTATTACCTCTTAAATTTTAATTACTCTAATTTTGTCTAATTTTAAAGTGGTTTCTTTTATTAAAATTTTTAATAAAATAACCTTTAATTTTTGTTTAAAAGGGGTTATTAATTCCGTGAATAAGGAAGCATAAGATTTAATTTTTAATAGCTATATTATTAGTAAAATATTTAGAGCTAAACTATTGTTATGCTTGGATTCATTAAATTAGTATTAAGAACTTATTAACTTTATTCACAATTTTGAATTTTCTAATAACCCTACTTTTAATAAGAATTAATTTAAGTGGAATTAAGAAAAAAAAAAAACTATTCATTAAAATATATTAAATCATATTTATTAGAATATGGTATAACCAAGATTATTATTCTTCCTATTATTAGGTTAAATATATATGTTATGCTATATTATAATTATTATAACAATATACATACATATATATAATAAAATATTATTAATATAATTCCGGAGTTTATGTGTTGGAGTTAGTTTTGGTCTTTGCTCTGCTTATGCAAGGTTTTTCTTGCCCTTATCTTAGGAATAGGAAACCTCTTTTCAAGGCTAGACGAGATGTATGCCTAATACGTGCTTGAATTCAGTCTCTCGTTGTTGTTTATCATGGAAGGAAATTACGAAATCGGAGTGTCCCGGTTGGTAGAATTGGGGCAAAGGCTATTAATTGACCGGGCCCGACGCCTTTACGACTCGGGAGTGAGAAGGGAAATGCCCTTCGACGACTTTTTACCGAGGGGTGATGTTAGTGAAGTGAGAGTGCTTATGGACGGGGCCAGCGGGGTCCGTTGTATCCTGCTGTACCCAGGATTCCGAGCTTCCGGAATCTCTTGTTTGTGCCCCAGGTGCGAGGGGGTAGCTGGGTGGGGTGGACGTGTGGCTGCGGAAATCATTGGGGCCAGAGCCCATCCCGGAGCTGAGGCTGTTCCGGTGGGGTAACTAATTGACTTCAGGTAAGTGCGATTCCAAGAATTTAGTTAAAATAATAGAATTCAAAAATTGAGAAACAAGCGAGAAAATTAAAGAAAAACTCGAGGAAAATAGGATAGGTTCAATAATTATTAAGAATACAAGCAAAATAAAACGCGCGCAAGCGCGCGATTAGTTTCTCATACATTTTCAAATTATAAAATACAATAATAAATATAAAAAATCGGTAAATACTATTTATATAATAAGAAAAATAAATATTTTAAATATAATATTTAAAAATCAGTTAATATAAATAAAATAAATATTTATTTAGGACAAAATTTATAATATTTTAGAATTAAAAAGAATTGCAAAAAAAAATAATTGAAATTAAACAAATAGTTGCAAATTTTGCAAATTAATTGAAAAAGAAATTAAATCAATGAAAAATTGGGAAAAGTAATTTAAACAACCATAAACATGTTTTAAATATAAAGAAAATAATTAAAATTTGAGAAAAATACTTGAGAATCTTAAAAGTAAATTAAGACCAAATTGAATAATGAAAAATTAGAGAAAATAATTAAAATAACAAGGTTAAAATTGAGATAAATAAATTAAAATAAAAAAAAATAATTAAAATTTAAGAAAATAATTAAACAAATTACATAAAATATTTTAAATAAAGGAAAGTTAAACAAAATTTGACTAAAATACTTAAACTCTCAGAAGTTTATTGAAATAAAAGAGAAATAAGTAAAAATTTTTGGCAATTATAAAAAGAACGAGAAAAAGGACGAAAGTAATTGAAAATTGAAGAAAATAATATAAAAATAATATAAATAATGAAATAATTGAAAAGTCAGATAAATAATAATTAATTTTTGAAATTATGAAACAAATTTAAAGAATTGAAAATTGAAGGAAATAGATTTTGGAAAATAATTGAAAAATGTTTTTAAATTTTAAAACTTGACGAAAATAATTAAAATATGATACAAACAGTGATAAGTTCTAACAAATAAATGATATTTAAGGGTGATAATTGAAAAAACTACAGAATTTTTTTTTAAATTAAAAAAAATAGTTGTAATTTGAAAAAAATACATGAAGATCTTAGAAATCAATTAAAAAAAATAAATAAAAATTGAAGAAAACTATTGAAATTTTAGAAAAATACTTAAAAATCTTAGAAAATAATTTTAGAAAATGAGAATAATGATTAACAATCGAGAAAAATATTTGTAAAATGATCAAATTAATTCAAAATTAAAAAAAAATAATTGAAATATGCTGAAAATAATTTAAGATTGGGAAAGAAAATTAAATTATGATGAAAATAATTTAAATATGAAAAATTGAAGACATTCAATAAAAGTTGAGAGAAATAACTGAAAAATTCACAGAATATATGTTTAAAAAAAAAATAATAATAATTACAAAATAACTTTAAAAATTTTAATTAAAGAGAATAATTAAAAAAAAATCGCAGAAATAACGAAAATTTATGAAAATAATTGCAATATCGGATAAATAATTGAAAGATTTAAAAGTAATGAGAAAATAATGGAAAATAGAAGACAATAATTCAAATTTAAGATGATAACGAAAAATTTAGCGAATTAAATGAAAACTAATAAAATGTTAAAAGATGGAGAAAATAATTGCACAATAAAAGAGATTAAAATTTAACAAAATAATTGGAAATTGATACATACATTATTGAAAGTTCAAGAAACTAATTCAGATATTATAACGATGATTAAGAGTTGAAATTAATAATTGCAAAACGACAGAAATAATGATGAACTAAAAGAATTTAATTAAGTTTACCATGGATAATTTACAATTTTGGCATTAAATTTTTAACAAAATATTTTGTTTTTAACATTTTTAGAAAGGAAAAATATGATCTAGAATCATTTAATAAAATTGGTTTTAATATTTTAGTAGAGAATTTTGTTGGCCTGTACAATAATAATAATAATAATTACTATTATTATTATTAATTCATATTATGATTTAAACTAAGTTAGCAGTTATACAAAAATAAAATTTTTGGTTAGTAGTGGGATGAGAATGTTTTGAAAGAAATGCGATTTCTATATAAAATTATGTGATTAGTTTCACATAATTAATATCATCATTGAGCATAATCTGAAATATTATTTCTTATAATATATGGTAGCAATCTTGCTACGTATAATCTCTGTTTTGTAGTGATGGAATTAGTTAATTAATAATTTGCTTATGCAACAATTAAAGAAACATTTTGAAATCGAAATACAATATTCGTTTGCAGAATTGTGATTAAATAATTTGATCTAAAACATGTTGGAAATTTTAAAATAGAGGGGAATTTCTGAGAGGAATTTGTTAATCCTTGTAATGGGCCCATTGTGGTTCTTCAGGACAAAACTTCGGAAAAAGTTTTAGGGGAAAGGTTTAAAAGTAATTCTCAACTGGGAGTGCAAAGAAAAAATTATTAGGGAAGCTGGGACAGTGTCCCGCATGGGGCAATACGGGCGAGTACGATACCTTTACTGGGCGGCCGGGCAACGGCGGGTTTCTCGTGGTTGCACGTAACGAATTTCCTACTCGGTTATAAGATATTTTAATGTTTTAGTGTTTTTCTTTTAATTTTGAATGGATTTATGCACAAAATAATCTAGCGTGGCGAACCATCGAATTTGGAAATAAATCAGTAATTTAGCGATAGTGAAAATCTCTGAGACAATAAACAGTCAGAACTGACAATTTCAATCCCAACATTAGCGTGGTTATATCTATTTTAGCCTTCTAATAATAAGGATTAATTTTGTGATTTAACAATCAATTAAATACAATTTTTTTTTTAATATAGTTGTTTTGAGCCATAGTGAAAAATTAAAATGAATGGAGGAAAGAAAAGAAGAGAAATGTAAACAAAGAAAGGCTAAAATTGTAGTTATGTATGTATATTTACATTTCTAAAAGAACAATTTCATTTACATATTTACTTAGTTTTCTCGATTACTATTAATTATTAATTAAAATTTAAATTAATACAACTTTGCATAATGTAGTAAATGCCCCTTTAATTTTAGAAACTAATATTAATAATAAAATTTTCTTATCAAAATATTAGAAAGTTATATGAACTCAAATTCAAATTACACATTAATGACGAAACTAAGTTATCATTTGATGTTTCAGTAAAATTAAATAATTATGTGGTAAATTTAGAAAAAAAAAATAACAAAGCCTTTAACCACGAGAATATCTAAGGTTGAAACTGTCAGGACACATTCATCTGCTTTTACAATTATTTATCGAAATCAAGTTTCTAGCCGTACATTTTGAATACTTGAATTAAAGAATATTGGTATCCTTATTTTAGAATAATAAATATAAAATAATTATACAATTTCTCTAATCTATATTAATAAAATCAGAGTTTTGTCTGTACATTGCACAGAACTTGGAAATTTGTGTTTATTTTTTTCGTTTCAAGTAGTAACAATTCCAAAAATACGGTTTAAACAAAATTATGTATGTTTGTATGTATGTATGTTTGCGATATTTTGTCCGGGCGTCACTCAAAAACGGCTCGACGGAATAAAGTTAAATTTTTTTCAGTCTGTTAGGTATTCGCGTAACTTAAATTTATAGCCAAACCCCATTAAAATTTTTTTTTTTGAAACGGAAATTATGACTCATTTAAAAAAATCGAAAAATAAAGAATTATGATATTTATCATGTTTTGACGGATCACACCAACACTATTTGTACTTAGCTTTTTTATTTTGATAAAAATAATTAAATTAATTCATATTTTAACTTTAAAAATAAAATGGAAAAATAAATTACAAATTTGAATTTTAAATTTCTACAAATTTAAAAAAAAAACAAAAAATTTTCTCATTATACATTTTTTGATTGACTGATTTTAAACTTTCTACAATTAAGTATTACATGTGATTTCGTCACATTTTAGGATTTTAGCAGAATTTTGAAAAATTACTATTCTATAACTGAGATAAAACATAAAATTGTAATCAGGATAAAAAAAATTGAAAAAATTATAATTGAAACGAATTACTTTGAAGCATAATTGAGTGATATTGTTGAGGTCTATGATTAAGATTTTGATGTTGGAAGGATCTATTTCAGAATTACAAATTCAAAATGTCAGATTCAAATATTTGAGAGTTACTTAATAGTAAAATTAAGAAATACAAGATTGAAATATTTAATTCAATTATATAATGGACACAAAAATCAATACTTAAATAAAAAATTGTAATTAATTGAATTTAAATTTGAAATGGAGATACAACATAATTTTTAAAAATGTACATTTTTAGATTTGTTTCTTTTATACAATGTTCCTTAATTAACAGAACTTTAAAAATATTTTAAGGGAGTTTGTACAATTTTTCTAACAATCTAAAAATATTCTTAATTTTATTATTATCTATAATGTATGTACATGACTTCTAATGTTTGTAACTAATGTGAAATAAAAATTTTATTAAATAAAATTAATTTCATTTAATTTTAAAGTTGAAATTAAAACAGATTTGCATAATATGTATTATAAATACTCTTATGATAAATATAATATAGTGTAAATGAAACAATAGAAAACTATTAATTTTCGTAAGATTTTTGCTTTTTTTTTCTTTCTTTTTTTGTCCTTTTTAAGTAAATTATACTTATGAATATAAGTAAATTATACTTATGAATATAAGTAAATTATACTTATGAATATAAATTATCCTTTAGAATTTGACTATTCTTAAGAGATTTTTAAATTATTTTTGAAAATGAATGATTGGTTACTTTGACGTAACACATTTGAGAAACAATATCGTAGAAAAAAAAAATAAAAAATAAAACATAATTTCATAAATTGTAAAGAAGATTTTGAGTTTTTGAGCAATGTAAAGACAAAAGTTGAAATGTATCAGTAGGAACTAAAACCCGTCGAAGACGGGTACGACAGCTAGTATTAAATAAGAGACGATTTTTAATTTTATCTAAGATTAAGTTTAATAATTCAATAATTCTAAAGAACAAACTAACTTTAAATGCGAATAGAATAAAATGAATGAATTCAGCGGATTATCATTTTTGAAATATCTGTCTTATTGTCGCGCTTATTACAGGTACACCATTGCCTGCGGCAGGTGGAGATATGTGCTGCCTCCCGGGCGCAGGGGCTGGGCATCCAATGTCCACGAGCGCCCGCCCCGTCCCGACCTAGGTGGCTCTCGTACTCTGTGGCACCTGGAGTTCGTGTACTCCCCAGGTGGGCACTGGAGAGCTCGCGGATTCTGGGCGCAAGTGAGTCGGAATTTCGCAAAGTTTTATGCATTGAATAGCAAACACGTTCTCTAGTAAAATTTTTTTTTTTTTTTTTTTTTTTCCAGGGAGGATTTTTTCATCCGAGGAGGCGGAGGGTGATGCGTGTCATGGTGCTGATAGGGGGTGTTCGCCGAGTTATGTAAGTTGGCACTAGCGTCAAAAGTTTTTGTTATTCGGCAGGTGTCCTGATTATCTAAATTCCGGTTATCAAATTGTTACAGTCCCATCGCAGCTCTGCCGAGTGTGCCGCCCTCTGGAGGGATCAGGTCAGCGGTGCCCGCCCGGATGCTGGTATACATCCAGCGATACGATAGGGGTGCATTTCAGCCGGTCCCCACAAGATATTGGGAGTGAGTAAGTAGAGAGGTGGGGGGAGGTTCATACAGTTAGTGTAAGTGCGACCGTCCCCTTCATGTTTTTCTTTTGATTTTCAGAGAGCATCTACTGTAGAAGCAATGGGTCGCCCAAGGGGGTAGCTTGGACCACCAGGACGTTTGTTTTTCTCTTTTTTTTTTTTTTAATTCATATATATATATATATATACCCTTATTTCAACTATCAATATTGTCAATATTTTTACCTATTTTAGTAGTTCCTTTTATAGTCTAAACTATACTATTTTGTAAATAAAATTATTAAAAGGTTAGTTTGTTAAATTAATCGTGCGGAGGCGCATGAATATTCCCTAAATCTCATTTAGCATAAATCCCATTAGGCCTAAAATCAAAAAGCCTAAAATGCATTCAGCCAAAATTCCATTTAACCTAAATTGAATTTAACCTAAATTTCATTTAACCTAAATCGCGTTTAACTTAAATTCCATTAAACCTAAATTTCATTTTACCTAAATCCCATTCAATCTAAATTCCATTTAACCTAGATCTCATTTAACCTAAATCTCATTTTACCGAAATTCCATTTAACCTAAATTCCATTTAACCTAAATTCCATTTAACCTAAATCCCATTTAACCTAAATCCCATTTAACCTAAATTCCGTTTAACCTAAATCTCATTTAACCTAAATTCCATTTAACCTAAATCCCATTTAACCTAAAACACATATAGTATAAATTCCATTTAACCCAAAATGCATTCAGCCTAAATCTCACTACACCTAAATCCCATTTAACCTAAATCTCATTTAACCTAAATTCCACTTAACCGAAATCCCATTTAACCTAAAACGCATTTAGTCTAAATTCCATTTAACCTAAAATACATTCAGCCTAAATCCCATTTAACCTAAATTCCGTTTAACCTAAATCTCATTTAACCTAAATTCCACTTAACCTAAATCCCATTTAACCTAAAACGCATTTAGTCTAAATCCCATTTAACCTAAGTCTCATTTAACCTAAATTCCATTTAACCTCAATCCCATTTAACCTAAAACGCATTTAGTCTAAATTCCATTTAACCTAAAATGCATTCAGCCTAAATCTCACTTCACCTAAATCCCATTTAACCTAAATCTCATTTAACCTAAATTCCACTTAATCTAAATCCCATTTAACCTAAAACGCATTTAGTCTAAATTCCATTTAACCTAAATACCATTTAACCTAAAACGCATTGCGCCTAAATCTCACTTCACCTAAATCCCATTGAACCTAAAAATTTTTTTAATTTAAGAATAAATATAGTTGAATCAAGTAAAGTTTTAGGTTCAATGGGATTTAGATGAAGTGAGATTTAGGCTCAATGCGTTTTAGGTTAAATGGAATTTAGGTTAAATGGAATTTAGACTAAATGCGTTTTAGGTTTAATGGGATTTAGTTTAAGTAGAATTTAGGTTAAATGAGATTTAGGTTAAATGGGATTTATGTGAAGTGAGATTTAGGCTGAATGCATTTTAGGTTAAATGGAATTTAGACTAAATGCGTTTTAGGTTAAATGGGATTTAGGTTAAGTGGAATTTAGGTTTAATGAGATTTAGGTTAAATGGGATTTAGGTGAAGTAAGATTTAGGCTGAATGCGTTTTAGGTTAAATGGAATTTAGGTTAAATGGGATTTAGGTTAAATGCAATTTAGGTTAAATGGGATTTAGGTTAAGTGGAATTTATGTTAAATGAGATTTAGGTTAAATGGGATTTAGGTGAAGTGAGATTTAGGCTGAATGCATTTTAGGTTAAATGGAATTTAGACTAAATGCGTTTTAGGTTAAATGGGATTTAGGTTAAGTGTAATTTAGGTTAAATGAGATTTAGGTTAAACGGAATTTAGGTTAAATGGGATTTAGGCAGAATGCATTTTAGGTTAAATGGAATTTAGACTAAATGCGTTTTAGGTTAAATGGGATTTAAGTTAAGTGGAATTTAGGTTAAATGAGATTTAGGTTAAATGGGATTTAGGTGAAGTGAGATTTAGGCTGAATGCATTTTAGGTTAAATGGAATTTATACTAAATGCATTTTAGGTTAAATGGAATTTATACTAAATGCGTTTTAGGTTAAATGGGATTTAGGTTAAATGGAATTTAGGTTAAATGAGATTTAGGTTAAACGGAATTTAGGTTAAATGGGATTTAGGTTAAATGGGATTTAGGTTAAATGGAATTTAGGTTAAATGGAATTTAGGTTAAATGGAATTTCGGTAAAATGAGATTTAGGTTAAATGAGATTTAGGTTAAATGGAATTTAGATTGAATGGGATTTAGGTAAAATGAAATTTAGGTTTAAAGGAATTTAGGTTAAACGCGATTTAGGTTAAATGAAATTTTGGTTAAATGCTATTTAGGTTAAATGGAATTTTGGCTGAATGCATTTTAGGCTTTTTGATTTTAGGCTTAATGGGATTTAAGCTAAATGAGATTTAGGGAATATTCATGCGCCTCATCGTGCGCACGTTTAATTTGAATTAAACCCTGTTTTAACTTTTCTAATTTTATTTTTCTTTCCTTATATGGAACATTTATTTAAATAAAACACTAAAAGGTCCAAATGGCTCGACTATAATTCTAGCTCGACTACAATTCAGTTTAATTGATAAATTAAATATAGCATATCACGACTATTATTTATATTACATTGATTTATTGTTCTTGAATTTATTTATTCAGTGAGTGGTTCGGCGATCACGGAATAAAATATTCTACGTGATTGTATAATTGGTCAGTACTTAATAGCCGATTAAACACAAGTAGCTTATTTATTTATGAATTAATGAAAGGTTAACTAATAATTAGTCAAATTCGTCCTTAGGTCGGGAGAAATAGCTCGTTTCTAATAGGCTTCTACTTACTAGGGTAATCATCTGAATTTTAAATTTTTATTTATTTATTGTTTCAGTAATTAGTCTCCTCTTTTTTTGTTAAGATCAGACTCGTCTGCTAATTTGCTAATAATTAGTTACCTTTTAATTAATTCGGATTCAGAGGTGAATCTCATGTCGCTGATAGAATTGTTAACAACAATAGCTGATATATCCAATATTTATAATTTTGGTTTATCCAAACTTGAACATACCTTATTAACTTGAATTCGTTTTCCATATCGCATGCTAAATTTACCTAGACTATGCTAATTCAAGCTTAGGCTAGTAGTAGGCATTATTGTCCGAATTTGAATTAACGCAGTTGTTTCTAGATTAAAATTACATGTGTATCCTAAAATCCTTTTTTTTTTTTTTAATTTTATTTATTTTATTTTTATTTTATTTTTATTTTATTTTTTTTAATTTATTAAACTATTACTCGTCTTGGATTAAGGCTAAGGACAGGATTGGCCTGTCCAGTCGACAATGGATCCATCATATTTTTTAAATCTTGTATGGAAATACCCGAGGCTGGAGTCTCAATAGTGGCATAGTCGTCTAGTCCTTCCTGCTGCTGTTGCATCGCGGATAAGTCTTCCTCGATGAGTTTGGAAATTGAATTGAGCTCTGTTGTTGACTCATGTCCCAGGTTTTTTGTTGGGGGGGGGGGCGAGTATCTTCTTCTTAAAACTCTAGCATCTCTCTTTTGGGGTTCGGATTGGTTCCCTTGATTTGTGGAAGCTGCATTGGTGTTGGATAAGTTTAAAACTCCCCTGTGATGACTGCACATTCTGAATAGGGTGCAGAATCCAGTGGTTAACGGTTCGCGGCACAGGTACAAGACGAAAAGGATGCCAAGCAGCATTAATCCTCCATAAGACCCGTAAGTAGAGATGATTTGCTTGTCTCTAAAGTGCCTTTGAAGTGCGAAGTTCTCAAGCTTTTGTTCTAATTCGTCCAGAGTTTTAGAGTTGGCCTCGAAGGTTAAGGTTTCCGGATTTGGTGTCAATGATTCATCGATCGTCAAGGCTGCGGATTCCGTCAACAGATGTTTATATTTTGCTAATACAGGAGACAATTTCATCACGTCCAGATGGAAATCGGCTTCGTAGATGATTTCGGTGTTCCCGGTTTGAAAAGTAGTGGCAGAGATAGTTACTCCCTTTCCTTTCAGCGAACATCCTGGTGCCAACCTTAAAATTCCAACTCCAATAAGAGTAATCTTTGTGTGGGAACTGGAGTGGCAGATGATGGTTAGGGTTTCCAAGGTAGGTATTGAGTATATCCAGCCAGCAAAGGTTGAGAGAGGCTCCCAGTAGGATTCAGGGCTTGTAGTCAACCTAACGTCGCACCCTTTTAATGCTTCTTTGTCTGGTTTGACCAAAAGCGACGCTTCACAAGAAGGCCTTTCCTGGATGTCGTAGAGAAGCATACCTTTTCCGCAGGCATGGAAGGAGGTGGTGGTCTTGCAGGCGGACCAGTCTCTTTCTGTTAGCAGGAGGTAAGTTCGTTGATCTTCACTAATTACTAAGTAGTCATACAAAGATTTTATAAAGGCCCTTCCTGTGCCATTTCCAAGCTCTGTTTGGGTGGTTGTAAGGGAATGGATTTTGAAAGCCTGATATTTGTATCTTTCTAGGAGTGGCACATCGACGAGGACCTTGATTTGGTGGTTTTCCCATTGGATGGTTGTGGTGGATACCCTGATTAATTCGTCAATGCTGATCCTAGGTCCTGGTATGGGGAAACTGACATCAGTGAGGTTATCCTGGATATACCTCAAGATAGGCTCCATTTGCTCGGAGGTGATGAGATCTGGATGTAGCTTTACTTTCCTGGCTTCGTGGACTGCTTCCAACATGGTTGATGTAGCCCGGATATTGTGATCGAGGCCTAGGCTTATTTCATTCATCAAAGCCAATGCAGCATCTACACGTTCGTTTTCGATCTTCAGACCTCCACCTGATGCTTCCATAAGTGACTGGAAATCTTCATGTATTTTCTTCAGTTGGAGATCATGTTTTTGGACCTGAGAGTGCAAGGTGTCGAGTTGTGACCTCATAACATGAGTTTGCTGCCCCACAAGGTGCGAAAGGTTGGCTTGAGCCGCATTGAGTTCTTGGATAGCTGCATCATAGCGCTCCCCGTCATCGTAAGTAAGCATCCCGGCAACCGGACCTGCGATTTTTCCCAGGAAACCGAACCAAGGGACAGATCTTCTGGTTCGTAGTTGTGATGTCATCGCTCTGGGTAAGGTCTTTTTAGTACTTTCTAATTCTTGGATTTGGGCTCGAAATCTTTTCTGAAGGTTCGTGACCATTTCCCATTTGTCTCCCCATTGGAAAAGACCTATCCATTTACTACATTGGCCTTTTGTAGGTGCACACTGATCCTGAAGTCTCTTCTGCCTGGCCATCAAGTCGTCATACTGGCGATGCTGGTGTCCAATATCCAGAAAAACGAGGATTCTCCAATTGGTCATGGATCGCCTCATTTCCCCAGCATGCTCGTAGTATATGCCCCTGCTGGTTTTAAAAGACGTGACCTGGTAATTGTCGTCTTTCCTGGCCTTCTCTGGAGCTTGAAGGTCACCCGGATAGGCAAAGGCTGTCATGAGAAGGAAAAGAGAAGGCAGAGACATCATCATCATCATCATCAACATGGCTTACAGTTTCCCTAAAACCGACACAAACGATCATTAAATAACACATAAAAGTAACAAAGAAATTATAAGGTAAAATGGTAGCATTTATAAATAGGTGATCATGACCTTGTCTCGATGTTTAGAGAATCTTTCTCCATGTTCGTCCTCGAGGATCACGTTATTTTTCTCCGTCAATCCCACGATTGTAAAAGGTCCATTAGCTCGTTTATCGAATTTGTTTGTTCTTACTTCTTTGGCAACATAGACCTGATCGCACAATTTGGCGTTCAAAGGTCTAGCCCTTTTGTCGTATTGAAGTTTCGATCTTTCTTTTGCTTTCATCAAAGAGTTGGCAGCAAGGTTTTGCAACTCGTTCATTCAAAAGATAAGATCTTTGAGATAAGATCCGTATGTTTTTATTTCCGGTCCTTGCGGTAAGGAGCTTGGAAATCTTGCCACGTGACTGAACACCAGTTCAAAAGGTGTGAAATTAGTGGCCTCATGAACTGATGTGTTGTAATTAAACATAGCGAAGGGCAGGAGGCGATCCTAGTCGTCAAAGTCCCTCGCATTATGCTTAATGTAGTTCACCAGTTCTAGATGGCTTCGTTCTAGAGCCCCGTTTGTTTGAGGGCGGTAACCTGATGTCGTTAGAGGTTTGACGCCGAATATTTTCTTTAATCCTCGCATCAGAGAACTCACGAAGCTAGCCCCGCGATCTGTGAGCACACACCGTGGAGCTCCGTGAACTAAAAAGAGGTTAGTCGCCACTGCATGCGCAATGGTTTTCGCGTCGATATTAGGGATGGGAACGGCTATGCAATATTTGGAAAAATTATCCTGCATAGTAAGAATATGTCTGTTCCCATTCGGAGTTGTCCGCAGTTTTCCAACTGTGTCCAGTGATACATTATCAAAAGGTCTCGCTGGAGTGTCGGTGATTATCATGGGTTCCCTAGTACGGGCCCTCACTAACTTATTTTCGAAACAACTCTTACAGCCCCTAATGAATTGCGTAACTTCATCACGCATTCTAGGCCAGTAATACCTTTCTTTGATTCTTAGGTAGGTCTTGGTTATTCCCTTATGACCTCCCACTAAATTAGAGTGAAATTCGGAAATTATTTTTGGTCTTAACTCAATAGGGGGTACTTCAATCTTACCGTGACATAAGGTGACAGATATGTCGCCACCGCGGAAAATATCTGTCAACAGTTCCGACATTTTAGATTGGGGAAGCGAACCCAATAGGTCTCCGGTATTCGCCATGCGACACGACGTTTGTTGATTCGACTGGAGCGCACACCTCAAATTATTTAGCCCCATGACAACGTCTTTCCAGCAAACATCGTCGAAATGTCGCTTTTTAACAACGATAGAGTATACTCGAAATTTTACACAAGGGGTGACATAAATTTGACCCTTGATGGGTTTACTCTCTCGAATGTCCTGAAAGTCCAATTTTTCCGTCGCAATTAAGAGCCTAGAGATTGAGTCTACTGGTTCACAGTCCTCCGAAATAAAATGCGCGTAATTATCTCGCCTATATGTAAATGGTTCTGTCCACTGGTTAATTACCGTTGGGAGGGGTTCCGATTCTAATCTCATGGATTTGCAGGGGGCGATCTCCTCGTTACTCCGAAGCTCCTGGACTGAAAAGAGAGAAGGGGGATCACAATGAGGTAATTCAACACTTACGAACGAGTTGTCAACAGGCGCGCACTTCACTTCCGTCTCATCACTTCCAATTGGTATTCTTCGGGGTATCACAATCGCTTTCCGGTTATCCTTAGTTTCCAAATTATTGGTTTTGCTTCTAAGTCCTGAAAAAAGGGGTTGAGTGAGCACCAGGAGTCGTCAAGGGCTTGGGCGTAGGCATTTGAATGTCGATTGATCTCGATGGTTCGTCTTCCGATTGTTCGATCAACTCAGGAACATCGTTAAATCGAACCACGCTTCTACGCTTTGATGAAGAGAGGTCCCTAACGATAGGAGTTTCCGTTTTTGACTCGAGGAAGCTGACCTTGGGCTCTTCGGGGGGAAGTTCCTTTCCTCGGCTCCATGCTGCAACGCGATCACGGTTGTAGTTGTCTAGGAAGTTTTTTATTCTTTCTGAAAACTCATCGTCGTAGTCGGATGCAGGATCGAGGAACTCACGCCTTTTATCAGCTGCCTTCTTTCATTTCTTAGGTTTTCTGAGTTTTCATCGTCTGTTTCCTCGTCACTACTGACAACTAAGCGTCGCCCTTCTATTAGGACTTGATCGAGCGGTAACTCTGCCAGCTCAGTTTCGGAGAGAGGGGAATCTGGGTCTGGGTCCATAAAGGTACCTTCACGGGCCAATTGGTCCGCATTTTCGTTTCCAATAATGCCCTCGTGCCCTGGAACGTGCTCCCAGATAACGTCAAGAGGTTCTATCGCCCTTATCAGCCTTTCGTATGCTGTCCTATTTTTTACGGGCTTGTTTTCTGTAGTTTTCCAGTTGTTCTCCTGCCATCTTGGTAGCCATTCCTTCACGCTCTGGACTAGATACTGCGAATCTGTTTTTATTCGTAACCTTTGAATCCCTGCCTTCCGCGCTTGTTTGGCGGCGACCACGGCAGCTTCAATTTCGGATGCATTATTAGTTTGGCGTCCTCCGTACCGTTTTGATACGTTTAGTGGGTGTTCAGGTCCAAACCACACCCCAATTCCTGCTCTAGGACTTTTTCCTCCGTTTTCACAACATGCTCCATCTACATAAACATCAGTGTAGGGATCAGTCATTGAGGGAAGTAGGGATGTAGGATTTTGAGTTTTTAGGCTTGTGGTGGGAGTAGCGATTGTTTTCGGTGGAGTTGTAATAAGAGGAAGGTTTCGAAGGACACTGTGTTCCTTCCGGAAAACGGGAGGGTCGGAGTCTTCGTTTTCGGCCTCTCCATCCGTGTCCTCGGCTGGTGGTGAGAAAGAATCGGAAGATTTGGCAATCTCCGTATCTATGGTTTTCCTGCGTGGTCTTAAACGCTTCGCGATACAACTCTGATCAGCGTCCACATCTAATTCTTCCTCTTGGGAGGTGTCAGAGTCGTTGTCCACAAATTGTCTAGCCTTTGTACTTCCCTTTGGACGTCCTCGATGTCTGGGAGGAGGATTCAGCCTTGAAGGGTCCTTAAGGATAGATTTGGGTGGGTTTTTCTTTGCGGCATTTGCCATTTCAAAGTTCGTAGTTGGCTCGGAGTTAATAGGCTTTCTGGAGAGAGTCAGTCGCAATTCCGAAGCCTTATTCATGGCGGGTTGGCCCAAAGGGCCGCCTGTTTTAACTGACCATTGAGAAGAGCTCGCGGTGTTATCAGTTTCCTTGGAAACACCTGGTGGGGGTAACTTAGAAGGTGCAGAGGCCATTCTAGGGCGCCCTCTTGATTTAAGGTTTTCCTTCAAGCTACTCGTCCGTTTCAATTGTTTTGGCAGGTCAGGAGGGGGTTGATTGTCCTGAGGACTGGCTAGGGAGAGATTAGGATTCGCTTGCGCGGGTTTTTCCTTATTCTTCCTTGCAGACGACTGTGTTATGGGCAATGCACGGTAAATCTTTGAAACGTTTTCGTTTACCACTCGCGCTTCCCCAACATTTTGATTGCATTCTGCTTCCTTCTCGATTCCAGTTGTCGGAGGGTAGGAAGTATCTTCTGAGGTGATTGATTCGGACCATTCGGACATTGAATCTTTGTTCACATTGGCTGGATTATTCGATAGAGCCTCTATAATTCTGTTAATCTTACCCGACTTATGTTCAAACTTATATTGATAATTCTGGAGTCGGATCCGCCATCTTTGAATCCTGGCTCCGGTATTATTAATATACGTCATCCAATGATTGGGTTCGAAGTCACATGCCAGGATGAATTCTCGGCCGTATAAATAGGGCCTAAAATGTTCCGTAGCATAAAGAATTGCAAGACACTCTTTTTCCGCCTGTTCGTATCGTTGTTCACATTCGTTCAATGTTTTAGAAAAATAGTCCACGGGCAGGTCTACACCATCCTTTTCTTGGGTCAACATTGCTCCAACAGCCTGATGTGACGCGTCACAGGTGAGCCTGAATGTTGCCTTAAGGTCAGGATAGTGCAAAATGGGTTTCCTGCATAGATATTTTCTTAGTCGAGAAAAACTCTTTTGTTGTGGTTGATCCCATTTTCATTGAACGTTCTTTTTTAGTAGTTCAGTTAAAGGCTTAGCCAACTTCGCATAATCTTTAATGAACCTACGGTAATATCCCGAAAGTCCCAAAAACCGTTTAATGTCCTTAGGGGTGGTAGGTTGAGGAAAGTCTTTAATCGCTATTATCTTGTCGGGATTTGGTTTTACACCCTTTTCGCTTACGATATGGCCAAGGTAGGCTACTTCAGTTCTGAGGAAATCACACTTGTCAGATTGTAACTTTAAGTTTGCTTTCCTAAGTCTGTTAAAAAATCGACGAGCTAGTCTGTCGTGCTCTGCAAGTGTCTCGGAGGGGATTATCACGTCGTCTAAGTAAACGACGGCCTCTTCGTCGAGCATGGATTGCAGTGTACTATTAAGCAGACGCTGAAATGTGGGTGGGGCATTTTTTATTCCCATGGGCATTCTGTGATATTCAAAATGTCGATTGCGTGAGGAGAATGCGGTCTTATGCCTATCGTCAGGGTGGGTTTCAATTTGATGAAATCCGCTAGCTAGGTCAAAAACCGTAAAGTACCGCGCTTTTCCTAGTCTTTCGAGGATCGAAACGATGTTAGGGAGGGGATAGGCATCACCTATGATTTTCTCGTTTAACGCACGATAATCCACCACCACTCTCCACTTCTATTCTCCTGATGCGTCGAGCTTCTTTGGCACGATAAGAAGGGGCGCATTGTAGGGCGAAGTGGAATGACCTATGATTCCGCTGTCTAGCTGTTTCTTTATTTGTACGTCAATCTGGTTTTGGGCTTTTAGTGGCGATCGATATTGTTTCTTGTGTATGACCTTGTCATCGATGGTCGGAATTCTGTGCTGGACAAGGTGAGTGCACGTCAGCTTCTCACCATTCAGATGAAAAATGTCTGCATAGTCCTCCGCCCATCCCATTACCACCTTTCTCTCTTCAGGGTTTAAATGTGAGACGTGCAAGGCGTTCTTCACTTTTCTGACCCTTTCAGAGTACGTTATTTCTGATCGGTTCGGCAATTCTCCGGCGTCTGAGTCTGAAAGCTCTTCGCCTGGGAATTTGCAAAAATCAAACGGAATCAACTCTTGAGGTGTAATGTGAAGGTCAATATCTGTTTCCGTAGTGTTAATAGCCATTGCATGGCAGACGCCGTCACTAGCGGAAACCACTGCCTCGCCCAGAAAAAGACCCGGAGGGGTTTCCATTCTTGGGAGGTAACCTTCCTTCAAAGGATTGATTACATCAATAGAAATGGGAGTTCTAGTCCTAGAAGTTATTCGAAGGGCTCTGGCGAATGGCTTTACTTCTGACCTAAGTGATTCCTTAGCCCTTAGGGATTCCTTGTCTACAAATTGAATCGGAGTCACTGGATTTAATATCGTAACTAGAGCGTTGTGTCGAAAGGATATTTGTGCTTGCTCCCTTCGAAAATAAGGTCGTCCGAGGATGCCGTCCGAGGAAGTAGGAAAATCGTTACGCAAAACGTGGAATTCCACGGGAATACCTGAGAGAGTGATATTGATAGTACCCAGTGTTCTAACTGTGTGTTCGGTGATTCCTTCTATCTCAATACTCTTGTCACGGACAAGTGTGAGTTCGGGAATTAGCGCACGCAGTTTAATGAGGTTCGTGTCCGAACCCGGGTCTACCAGGAAGGTTCTGTTCGGTTGTCTGAACTCTGGAGCGTCCAGCTCGACCACTGGGGAGTCTTCTTCGATCACTGAGGGTTTCTCGGCCTCGATTCTTGCTCTAAGGACCCGACCGAGTTGTCCCCGAAATGTACATTTTTGGGACGCTGTGGGGTTGGACTCGCCGTCGCGTCTGAGCGACGAGTCTGAGAGTAGTTTAAACTTCCGTTGGGGGGCGGGGGAAGTCGCTCTAGGTGGTGTCTGAATTGGCCTATAATCCTGGCGTTGGCGTTGGTATGGCATTGGCTGCTGATAGGGAATCTGGTGCGAGGATTGAGGTTGGAATAGAGTCTGTTGAGGATAGGTTTGTAAAGGAGGTATGCCGTGAGGTGTAGGCAGTGGAGGGGAAGGTTGAACCATCATCGATTTATACAATTGTGCCAATTGATCCGGGGTGAATTGGAATGTATTAGTTGGTCTTACTACCGGGATACTATCTTGGTCAGGATCGGTCCTTCGGCCTTCGGATCGCTTGTCCACGTGCCTCGAGTGGGGACTATGAGAACGAGAATGCTCGTCTCGCCTTGAGATATGGTAGGAAGACCCTCTTGATCTTTCCGGAGATGCATTGCATGTTCCAGAGCTTCCTCAAGGGTTCTTGGGTTGCGGGCATCTACAAAATTTAGCATGTCATCCGGCAGCCCTTTTATAAAGGCTTCTAGGGCACCGTTTTTTATTGGTTGCATAATAATATCACATTCTGATATTTTATGCTGTCTGTCCGCGTCCTCGAAAAATTCTCTCCTATATGTGGAGTCCAGGGAGTGCCTAGCACCACTGATCAAACTCTGTAACCTATCGTAATAGTCATTCACAGTTTCCGTTTGTTTCAGTCTAAGCGAAATGATATTCTCAAAATACCACTGGTAGTTTCTCGCGGGAGCAAATCGCCTTTTTAAGTGCGCCAGTAAGTCAGAGATCTTAGCAAAATTTTTGTCTCTGCAGCTTTCCCGAGCTGACCCTTTTAACCTGCTAAGTACGGCTTTTATAAAAGTAGGTTCCGTAGCCTGAACTACGAAAACTGCGCCATTCGCCACGTCATCAATAAATTCTCTTAACGGAGGGTTCTTTCCATCAAAACAAGGAATGTTTAAAATGCCCTGCTGCAAGGTTAAAACCTCTACAACGGAATTCATTGCCATGCTAGTGTCATGATTTATTGCCTGTTGTTCGGGATTTATTCCGGGGTTCGTCCCGTTGGTAGGCATATTGATGGTTTGTGTAGATTCGTCGTGAGACATTGACGGAAATGGGCGACACGGTAATGACGCTGGTTGGTCAAATTATCTTACCTTAAGCTGAAAGAGAATTGCAGATTATAGGGTTAAACAATCATTTATTGACTTGCGATTTGTTTATGAGTTTACCTTGTCAAAAAATGGCTACTGTGTTACGTCGACTTAATAGTAAGTCTTCGCCACCGCGGAATTTATTTGTTACTTGCTTTCGGTATCACAAAATGATTTATCTAAATGATTTTAATCTCAACCTTAAACTTAATTTGTGATTACCACGTCGCTGTCGTAATCAATAGTAGTATCCGAATCAAAATTCAATACGTCGGAGGAACTATCGTCTTCGTGTGGCTCTGCAAGGCTTTCAGTTGTTTCGATTAATTCACGAATTGCTTCAGTGAGTTGATCGTCCAAGTCACCTTCGTCGAGTGTCTCTAGAATAGGTTCGGGAGCAGATGGAGTTATTTTGAGTCTAGGGAGGACGATGCCAACAGGTCGGACTTTAAGAGGGGGAAAGAAAAGGTTGTGGTAGATTCGCGAATGTTCAGGAATCGGCGCAACTTCCGGCAATTCGTTTTCGTTTGGAGTTTCCGGAACTTCTGGAAGTTCTGGAACCTTTGGTTGTTCAGAAACCTCTGGAAGTTCTGGAACTTCTGGTGTTCTTCGGAGGTGTTTTCTACCTGCTCTGACATTTTTAACAATCATGATTAAGATTGAAGGATGCATGTACACTGTTTACATTTGACCCTTCCTTCAATCAATGACAAAAATTGCTATAATTTTACAAACTGAGCACGTTAGCTCTCCTCATACGAGGGGGTGTGTCATTCCAGCTGTTTTGAGTAGGTAGTGATACAAAGGAAAATTATTTTTCTCAATTTTCCTTCGATCTCAACTCAAAACCGCACGGAATTTTCCACCTCCTTGTATAGCAGTTGCAACAGCTAGTAAGAGTTACAATTATTGCAACCAGAATTTTCCTTGTTCTTTTGTCATCGATTTTTATAAACTGAGCACGTTAGCTTTCCTCACACGAGGAGGTGTATCATTCCAGCTGTTTTGAGTAGGTAGTGATACAAAGGAAAATTATTTTTCTTAATTTTCCTTCGATCTCAACTCAAAATCGCACGGAATTTTCCACCTCCTTGTACAGAAATTGCAACAGCTAGTAGATTCACAATGATTGGAACTAGGATTTTCTTTGTTCTTTTGGCTAAAGGAAAGGTTTTCCGAGTAGTCTGGTCGGTTTGAACTCTAATTTTACTGACCATGAGTTAAAATCGCGTCTTTTAGTCCTTTGAACCCTAAAATTCCGTTAGGACAATTATCAGAGAATGAAGGCTTTATTACGTTGAAACAAATTTCGGTCCCTTTAACCGGGAGGTATACAACTCCTGAAAGTTCAATAAGTTCGCCCTTTAGGGAATCCTGATCAGGGTAACCCAAAATGAGAGAACTGGTAGTAAGCAAGTTTTCCTGAATATAATTGTATTTTACAGTAACATCGATAGGGACGCTCAAATTTACGGTTACGATTTTTTCCGAACTTATTACGATCGCGGGTGTAGAGGAATGCTGTTCGACTTGTTCGAAGATTGGAAAGGTCATTCCTTAATGTTCTGTTGGCATCACGATCTAGCGTGAAAGGTCTGAAACCGCTCTTACCAAGCCCTCAAAGGTTTCTGGCTTCTGGGAAACAGGTATGGGCTCGCGATGGGTTTTTTGGACTTTTGGACTTTTGGTTGTGCCTTGGCTAAGGTCCTTTCCGCATCACTTAACATTCCTTCAAAGAAATTTTGAAATTCATTCCACGATTTTAATTCTCTAGGTTGCGTTGGAACTGTCTGAACGTGTGAAGTGTTTTGAGTAGTATTTGTTGTGGTTTGCTCTATTGCCCTTCTTACACGGTTTTGAACACGTTTTCCTGCTCTGCGTTGATTCTGTCTTGGACATTGTGTAAAATTCGTTTGTTGAGACATTGATAAATTCCATCGATGCTCAATAATTAAAATAATTAAACCCTGTACATCAGATGCGCATTATGCAACTATTCCGCCAAGTGCAAGGTATGCGGCCAAACAATTACAACCTACTAGATTCAACCAATCAAGGGCCAGTGTAGGCGCAAGACTGGCAGAGACTAGACGGATCAGATGTAATAACGGGGTCAATTCTTGGTATTTATTTCGAACCTGCAAACTATAGTTGCTTTGCCAAAATGCAAAATGCAAGCCAAACAATTATAGCTGGCTAGATTCAACCAGGCGAGGGCCAAAGTAGGCTCAGGACTGGCAGGATCCCAGCAAGTTGGAGATAACACAATTTCTATAACTTGAAGTTAAAATTTACTTTTCCTATTTTGATCAATTTTAATTATCGTGGATAAGATTTTTTTTTATGCGTAATTACTCCGCCAAAAACTGCGTAAACGCAGGCCAAGTAATAGAATATTTCTGTCAAGAAAGCCAAGTGCCAAATAGGCGTAAACCTTTCTTAACATGAATAATCTTATTCACGTCAATTCAATGCATTAGCTAATAAAAGAAAATTTTACTTAAGGCAATAAGACAAGTGCCACTAGAGGTGTTTTGTGTATTTCAATGGTGTCGGGTGTAATTAAAATTTACGCTAGAAAAAAATTATTTATTGTGTTTTTAATTCCCTTCACTTGTCCAAGCGGCTACACGCTTTCGACAAGGTTAATCGGGGAAAATAAATTTTTTATTGAGGAAGCCGGTGCTCACGAACACGTGGAGTACAGCTACCGTCCTTATCATCCAAATTCTGCTCTTACCCTTAGTGCAATGGTGGTCTTACGACCCAAAAAGAGACTAACATTTATGAATGACAAAAAAAAGCTAAAAATTTTAATTTATTTTTGTCTTTATTCGCGCACTCAATACTCGCACTATTTAATTTTTGTTTTATGCTAGAACAAAAAGTTGTTTCATTAGAAAATTCCTGTTTGAAAACAAGTAACAAATAACAAATTTTCAGAAATTCATGACGTTAATTTTGTGACTTGATTGTAAAAAAAAACAAAACGTTAACAAAACGTTTTAAATCCGATAAAATTGTCAAAATATCAAGGTGTTAACGTACCGAGGTACTAAATAGCGTGGCAGAGATAACGTGCAATCGCATCGCCACCACTGCCACCATCAGCCTGTTACGTTCCCAAGAAAATATAAATTATTAATTTTTACTTATTTCGAGAAGAATGTCGGAGGATCCAAGCTGACAAGAATTATAAGGGCAAAACCTTATAGTTCTTGTTTTATTTTTTTATGTGGAGATCGTTGAAAGCCCTTTTTGAAAGATGTTATCTTGCCACGCCTTGATATTTTAGAAATTCGACCCGAAAAGCAGAAAATTCAACCAAGTTATGAAAAATCAAGAAAATAATTGTTTGGAACTTTTGTTTTTAATTTTAACATTATTTATTGAATAAACACTAATATTCTATAACATTACAACAATTTTTGAAAGGAATTTATTATAACTGAAATCTTTGAACTTACCCTACCAAAACTTAATATTACCAACGGAGAAATGGCTCGTCGGCGCTCACAATTTTCCGTTGGGCGAAGTTAAAAAAATGTCGATATTAAATTTACCCGAGGTTGAAGTGCAGGGCTGCACTTGTGGTCCGCGTTTTCCCAGACGGTGCAGGTACAAACCGCACGGACTGACCGGTCAGTTTTGACAAAAATCACAATTACTTGTTATTCAAGTAATTGCAATTTTTCCAAGAAAACGGCTCCACGCGACTCTGCTGGTTAAGAGAATTTATTTTGTTGTTTTTCGTCCACCGAACGACAGGTTGCAACCTATGCGAACCTTGCCGTGAACGCAGCGCGTAGACGGGCTAAGTCCCGGCGTTCAACCCTCAATCAACACGTTCAGCGGGCCAAGAGCCAGGAAGGTGTTGATTGTCAGAGAATCGAAGTTGTACTGCATTTTGTCTTTTGATTTCATTCTCGTCAATGTCTCGGTCACAGGGCTTGGGAGTGGGAAAATTTGATGATTTAGGAAATTTGCTAGGATGGTACCAGTCTGAGACTGTTGGTTGGTTGAGCTTTTACCGATGCAGAATCTCGGATTTCTGATCCGTTCGTGTGAACGGATGTTAGCTGTGCAATTTACTTATTATAATATACTGTTTTTAGAAATTAGAGGATCTTCCAAAACAAATCGATAATGAGGTGATCATTATTTATTTATTGGTTTTGCCAATTATCAATAGATAATTCATAAATCACTACTGCACATTTAGTTGCTATTTATCAATAGCAACATGCAGCAAATGATTCAAACTCCTAATTCGGAATTTTTAATTCATATAATAAAATAAATTCAAGTCACAGCTTCTGCACGAACACGTGCTTTTGTTTTGGTCCGTATCTTTCTTAGCTTGTAGGTAACTGGAAGGAAGGAGGAGTGAGCGGTAGGGAAATTAATGATGGCTGCCGGCCGCTGCCACGCGAGACATCGAGGAGAAACAGGCCGTGCGCGTGTATGTGTCTTATGGTTACGGCAGAGTCTAAGATTGTGTTGGTAGCCGCATCGTCCGAGTTCACACCAGCCACGAGAGCAAAGCATGCTTACAATTCTTTATTCTTTTAATTTCAAATTCGCTCTTTCTAGCCTCGCGCTACACTTTTCGTTGCACTGTAGCTAGATCAAATTCTCGCCCGGGCGAACAATAATTTGATTCAGCTTTTCCAATTAACTATTTTAAGATAATTATAATTATTTTATAAGTGTAACATTTTGGTTCATGCGCTGAAACATAATCAATATAATTCGGTATAATTATTATGTTACACTAAATATTTCATATTAATTAATTTATCAACACTCGTTTAAATTGTATCTTTCTTCCATGAGCTCCATTCGGGAGCCAGGTAATATGCCGACGGACACTCTTTTACTGTGGTGTCAGGTGTCCGTCGGCTAAATGCAGTTTTTTCGTGTCAACTATCTTTTATTATTTCTTTTTATTTTATAATAAAAGTTATGATGACACTTGGTTCGAAATTTGTCTCATTACAAATAGATTTTAACTTATATTTTTAAAAAAAAAAGACAAGTTGAAAAATTGAAATCACAGAATAAATACATTTTTTATTAAACTCTCTTATTACAACAATGTCTTAAAACAAAACGATAAACACAACTTATTTTAAAAGTCAAATAACACTGGTTTTATAATAAGATATTTAAATAACGACCATAATTTTTAACAAAAAACACTAGTAATTTTTAAGTTTACCTTATTCTGTGACTATTAGACATTTTAATATATAATGAAATTGTCGACAATGTAATAAAACAAAAAAAATACAACTTATTTCAAAGTTTTAATAACATTTCGCTTTTAGTATAAAATATTTAAATAATTTTTAATAAAAACCACATTCTTCCTTTGTGGTTTTTAGGCTTACTCTATTACTATTAGACATTTTGGTACAATGAAACTATCAACATTATTCTTGTAACTGTAATGCAGTTCATAAGCTAGTAAATGACTCAGATTCTTTAAATTAAATATAATTACATTATTTTGACAACTGTGATTTTTCTAAATACTATAAGCATGATATGTTTTGCAACAAAATTTAGTGTTCCATTTTTCGCAAATAACAAAAGGCTCAGAATCACTTACAAAAATGTTAATAATTCGCATAAAAATTGGCATATCAGCCAATTCATCCATACCAGTTGCAATAAAAAATCCTATCCTGTACTGATATTTATAATGAATTTCATCTGTTACAAATACTTGAAACGTTTTTAATTCAATATTCATGAGTTCTTCAATAGTGTATTTTTCAATTAATTCAAAGTAATTGACAATTTTGCCAGAACCAACTATAAATTCATTTATTGAATATAATATAATATTTTCAAATAGTTATGCTTAGCTTCAAATCGCATTGACCACAAAAAAACAAGTGGTTCCATTTTTTCAATAATTAATGCGTAGTGAATCATGAAGTGGTGCTTTGGCAGTAATTTCTTTACAAATTCCAATTTAAAAAGATAATGGTGTTCCTGTACTAAAAGTTTAAGTTGAACGATCATTCCTTCAGACATAACAGGGGAAAAAATTATGTCCATAATCTTATTAAGCAATTCCATAACTTTTCATTTGTTTATTATTTTATCATAAGAAGAACGAGACGTAGATAGAAGATGAACTATTATGAGAGGCGAGAATCGCAGCAAAAAACCAATTTTGAGCAGCTCGTTCCCCAATCAGGCAGCCCATTTTCTTTAACGGTATAGGACCAGGTCTGTCGGATTTATCAATTAATCCATATGAAAAAGACGCGATACGATTATTAAGTTGTTGTAGAGTGATTAGTTTTAAATCCTCAATGAAGTATTTAAGAAATAATTTCATTTCATAACCCGGTTGAAAAAACATATACATGAACACGTACACGAACGCGTACCTGAACATGTCATGAACATGTACGTGTTTATGTACGCGGTATTGAAACATGTCCATATACACGAACAGTATATGTTCATGTACATGTTCATGAGCTCCATTGAGTCAATAATTTCATACATGTTCATGTGCATGAACATATACACGATCACGTATACCTTTATGTACATGTTCATGAGCTTCATTAAGTCAAAAATTCCATACATGTTCATATGCATGAACACCAACATGTTCGTGCACATGAACATGTAATCGAACATGATTGGAATTTTGCAAAACTTCAAACGTTGCGCAGTAGTTTTCTATAGGAGATATGGCTGCGCAGTTGTTTTTCAGGAACATGGGTCGAGAAATGCCATAGGCATAGTTACCTTTATTTAACATTTTTTAGTAATTCAAAAAATTATGTGCATGAACGTGTACCCGTTCCTGCACATGAACATGTGTATTGTTTTTGGAACCTATTAACGTGGATGAACATATATATGTGTTCGTGTACATGTTCGTGTTTCAATGCCGCGTACATGAACATGTACGTGGTAATGTACGCGTTCGTGTACGTATTCATGTACACCTTTTTTCAACCGGGAAGGCCCTACCCCTTCTAAAATATCATGCATTATGTCTGCTGTAATGCTATCAAACTTTTCAAAATACATTAATTCATTTAATTTAGAAATATATTTTATTCCAAATCCGAATTTACTCTTTGATTTATCGTAATAGTCATCGTGTAAAATTTATACGATTACTTTCTTCATTCTCAACTAACATATTTTGCGCTTCCTTTCTTGTAGTAGTGCAAATCCTACAATAATGACCTACAGAAAAAGATTCTAATAAACCAAGTAAGGCGTTACCGCTTAAATTATCAAAACTGAGAGCACCAACTGTTTCTTTTATAATGTGGTAAAAAATTGTTTTACTCTCAGTTTCAAATATTTGTATATATATCTTTGACTAAAGGTTCTAAAATTTTATTAAAACCAAAGGTTTTTAAATCATGTACATGAAATAAAGCTGTTAAATGAATATTTTGAAAATTTGAATTAAAATAAGGAGGTAAATTTCTTATAACGAAATAAATCGCCCCTATTTTATGAATTATTGTTTTGCTTCCTAGAGGATTTACCGTTTCGATATCGTCATAATATAATTGAAGAATAATCGAATCTTTATTTGATGATAAAAGTTCATTATTAGCAATATAAGAAACATCGCGTATATCCTTAATAAAATGTTCATCTTTTTTATACGTATAGTTTGCACAAATTTCCATACGTCAGGGTCCATTAAAATAAATTCTAAATTTTTTAAAATTGGAATATACATAAAAGATGTTTGTTTGTATTGCGATGTTTGTATAAGTTTGATTATTTTTATCAAAAACTTGGTCATACCGGGTTCCTAAATTTTTTTCCAAAGATTTTACAAAATCATCATATTTTTGGAATGCTTTATGTGTCAAGTAAGTTGATTTGAGAGAAGTTAAACCTGACTTCGTTTTGCTTACGTAACTTTCTAGAGGTTCACGGTTTTTCAAATTTTCATTTTTCAATAACAGTTCAATATTATCCAAGACGTTATTAACTATTTCTGAGGTATTTTAAAAAATTGTTTGAATTGTGGTCTTAGGAATGGGAGAAGCTTCCAATCCTTAAAAGGGTCTTTTGAATTAAATTCGCACTATTTTGTGCAACAACAGAAGTTGTAGGTTTTGTAGGTTGTAGGTTTTGTAATTTCAGGAACACGAAGGATAACAACATTTTATAGTTAATCTGGGACTCGGTAAAAGAACATGATCTCTTCGTAAATGTCGAGTAGTTTCAGAAACTGCCGGAAGCTGTTTAGAACACATATAACAAATGAACCGCATTTTAATTAATATACTTTTTGGTAATCAAAATTAATAAGTCAGTCTTAAAGTTAAATTAAATGGTTTCATGTTATTCGTTAAACACTCATTGTTCAGCGTTCATCGTCAACCAAGTCCGAACCTCTCTCATTTTAGGAGAAAATTTAATCTTACTATTCATGTGAAAATAATGAACTTAAATGAATTGAAACATAACATTTAAAGTTGCATGAAACTCAGTATCAGAAACAAAATGTGCTTTAAACAAAGTGTCAAATGCTTCACTTGGTAGTTTTGCATCAATTGGTAGTTTTTGTCAATCTAAAGCGATGTAATACGAGGTTATAGCAGTTTTTTTAATACCTACTGCAATAAGGTAAGGTTGAGACGAAACTAGTTTCACGTCATCTATTGGGATTCCATTCTAAAACATTATAAGAACTATGAATTTATCGTTCAAAATATACTTTACATTATTCTAAATATTTAACTATTTAAAGCAAAATATTATTAAAGAACTTTAAATGTACCTGATGAAATATTATCATTTGATTTAAATTCGAATCGTCATCGATCGTTTTCTTATTCTTAATCCTGTGATTTGTCTGTGGCAATAGTTTTAGTAAATATATATGAGCCTCTGTAACAGAATACCAACCTATAAAACCAAATAATAAAAAATTAATTAAAATAACGATTTTTAATTAAATAATCTATTCATTTTATATTTAGACCAAATTCATTTCAAATCAGGCAGGCTGGACATGATCGCAACTGAAAATCAATTTTATCTCCTAAAAGTTGTTTTTTAAAGAATTTAGACGAAACATATTTTTTTGTTTAGCTGACAAAAATGTTCTTATTGAGTTATAAAGATTTTAATTTTTAAGATCGAAAACTTCGTTTATTTAAAATTTAAGAAAAAGAACCTTATAAATGTTATAACTTTTTAAGTAATTCAAATATCTTATTCCTTTTTAACAGCCTGAAAGAGTTGTTAGTCCTCTTTAAAAATCCATTAAAAAATTTGAAAATGTTCTAAAATAAAAAAATGGCGGCCGTTTTACTAAAAAATTTTGAATTGTAATTACTCAAAAATCCCACCGTTTTTTTAGTTGAGATTTTTTGTGGATATTGTCGTCAAAGTAAAGATTATTTTCCATAAAAATTTAACTTGTGTCCGATTTTCGTAGAAAATAAAAAAATTATTTTTTATTTTTTTTAAGGAAAATTTTATTTTTCTCAAACAATACACAAACATATCACATTTTTAGTTTAATTGAAATTTTTTTGTATATATTTTTAAACCCTTTTTATTAAGAAATTCAAATTATGAAGTGTTTTTTTATCCAAATAAAAATATTATTTAAGTTAATTTAAATTAACTAAAAATAAAATAAAAATAATAATTATTAGTATTTTCTGTTTTTTCTTTGAATCTAGTAGAAATTGTAACGACCAAGATCGTTTTTAATAATATTTTGGGTAGCCGTACCTCCCGATTTCGATCTCGTCGCGTAAATAATACTAAAACTCGCATTCAGCGAATTTGAATATTCGCGCGAGATAGTATAGGCGGCGCGCGCGGTAGTCTGAATAGCAGACGACAAACCGTGTGTTCGTTGCCGGCAAAACGGGAGGCATCAGATTGATGCGAATGGCGCTACGCGACTCTCACGTGCGAGCGAAATAGTTGTTGTTCATTAGAATACTTTTGTAGTTGTGACCATTAAAACAATTAGTGTAAATAAATTTAACTGTTTAACGGATTCTCGAGAGTGGATTAATACATCCCTTGTTTATTGAAAGACTAGCGTAGGCAACCTGTCACGATCCTGTCAGCATTCAATTGGTAAGTCCGTCCTTCTTTTTGAATTGGCCATCGTCGTAGTTTTTCTCGTGGCTTTTGGTGCTCGCTTTTTCATTTTCCACTTTCCAAGACTCGAAAAATCAAATGGATCGATCGTTGCCGATAGTACTTTGAGAAATCCTGCAAGGTGAGTGTGGCCCCCAACGCGAGTGATTCCACCCCCACAATTGTGAACTTTTTCAACCGGGTAAAATTGAATATTAATAAATTAAAATCTCGCGACAGGGTTGCTACATTTTTGGCGCCCAACGTGCTTTTAGTTTCGACTAAAAAAAAATCATTTTTCACGATTTTCAAGATGGAAAACTCCGCTGTCGTAACCAAAATGGCTTCGCCACGTGTTGTTTTCCCGACGAGAAAATCGTTTTAATTTTGTGCTTTTACGCAATAAATGGCGTTTTACACGTGTCAAAATTTTTCCCTAAATTTTTCTACATTTATAACGCGTAAATCTAAGCACTAAACTCAATTCCTTGCAGGACTTCCTAAATTAAAGTGCTATGAAAAAAACTTATGTGATTATTTCAATTATTGCATCGCATCAATCTCACCAAATTCGCTACTTTCGAAAATTCAACAGCACGCTACGTACTTAATTTTGTATTTTTTTTCACGCTTGTAATTATAAAATTAAACGCACAATGCTTTTATTAAGCCGTATTCTGTAAATTGAATAATCTACAATTCTTTTTCTGCCAAGCCACGTAAAAATTAAAATTTGCTACCGCTTTTCGCTTTTATTTGATTTTCGCTTTATTTCTTGTAGTTAGAAACCAAACATATTTTTCAATTATTCTATAATTCTAATCATTTATAATCATGTATTTTCTTTCAGCCTTCTGTCGCCCAACTACCATGGGTAAAAGTTTAAAAAATTATTTTATTTAAAAATGACTAAATTGACGCGAGAATAGAAACGCGAGGTCTTTATTTAGTCTCGCAAACATAAACACAGCAGTGTTTACTTTTCGCGCTTATCAGCATTCTTGCCGGACAGCCTTCAAATTCTCGGTAAATAAATTCGTTAAATTATAATCCACAGAGAAAATAAAATTTTATCTCAAATTTATTTTTCTCTTTTGCCAAACGTATTTCGCTCGACAAAATAAAATAAAATAAATTCCCAAATTAAGAATTTCTCAACATAACACGACATTATTTTTTCATGATTTATATTTTTCAGAAAAATCACAATTAAAATAAAAATTATCTTAAAATGAATTAATTAATTAACCACGTTTTATTACCACGCGCAAAAATTAATAAATTATTTATCGAACCAACCAAATCAAGTTATCAATAATTATCTTTGAAAATTTAAAAAAAAAAAAAAAAAATTTAAAATTTAAAATGGCGAACAACAAAAATCAAAAGCAAAATCAAACAAAAAATAAGTCCAAGACCTTTAGTTTCTACCCATCGCGTAATTTACAACGCTCACCCCCCCCCCAGGCAACCGCCCGCAAACTGATCAAGAAAAAGAAAATCTTGACGACAGTCATGAACACGTAGATCGCGATAACGCTTCTTACCATGATCAAGAGCAACGCGTCCCGACTGAGAAGCCAAACACCCCAGAAGTAACGCGAAGCGCTCAAACGGGATTTCAAAGCGACCACGAATCGCAAAGCGACCACGAATCGCAAAGCGACCACGAATCGCAAAGCGACAATGCCAAATCGCAAAGCGATCACGGGAGCACGAAATTTAACTTTGACGAAACGCCGAGAAACCAATCTCGAACGGGGAGAATTCCAAAAATAGTAATTCAAACGCGCCGCGGTAGAAAACCCAAAATAGTCAGGACCCCACTTTTTGCACATCAATTAACGGGAATTTTAGGCGAGATTCAAACCTGACAGAAGGAAGAAAATCATAACTTCAAAATTCAAATTGAGTAAATTTTAAGTACGTATCTTCAGCAATCGCGCGAAGATAACCGAAAATTCAAAAAAGAAACACGACGTGAGATCAACGCGATAAGAATAGATTGTGATAAAAAAATAGAATCTTTTAAAAGTGACGCCTCTTTAACACTAAAAAATATTCGGGCAGAAACAAATAACGCGATCCTAACGCTAACGCAACAGGTCTCAGAATTAAAAATGAGACCTAACCAATCACCGTGGCACGATCCACGCTGGGGATCAATCGACCATGGCCCTGGCGTTAGTACAGGTTACGTGCCCCTACCACCTCCCTACCCCCCACTCTTACCACCACAACGGTAACCGCTGCGGGCATCGGAGTAGGCACCACAGTCAACGCGGGAACAGCAGCGACGTACGCTCTCCCCTCTTTTGACTTTTTGACACCATCGGTACAGGCACCAATACCGAATCGCACCCTACAATTTGCTGACTGTCCGAATTATTACACGCACCCACAGTCCACGTTAAGTGCACCGGCCACGCAAACGCGAATAGCACCGCCCACATTCATCCCCCCACCCACACCAACACCTCGAAACCAGGTTGCAAATTTACATAAGATTGTAAAATCCTGGGAATTAAAATACCCAGGAAAACTGGATGCGGATGAATTTCTTGACGAATTCGAGCGCAAGCTTAACGCGTCCGCCATTAATCCGGACGACGCGCTGCCAACGATGTCCCAAGTTTTTTCGGACTCTGCGTACATGTGGTTTACCACATTTCGTAGTACGTGGAACACATGGGCTGAATTTTCAGCTAGATTCCGGAAAACCTTTGGCGACGCGAATGATGATCAACAGATCAACAACAAAATTCAGCGCGCCGTACAACTCGAAAATGAGACCGGAATCGAGTTTGTTATTAGAATAGGAGCGCTGTTCAATAAATTGCAGCAAAAAGTTCCAGAAAAAAATCAACTGGACAAAATTTATTCGGCCCTACACTCAGAGCTGATTTTGCAGTTCGATCGGGATAGCTTTTCCACTTACGACGGATTAATCGAAAAAATCCGAAAATACGCGGAAAAAATTGCCACGATGCAATTAACCGACAAACTGCGAGAACAGGACTCGAAAAAGACTCGTGCAACGCGCGGTAAAAATCAGCTATACGCGATTGAAACACCGTCGCCTGAAATCGACGAAACACAGCAAATAAACGCGCCACCGGAAATTAAAGTTAAAAACAAACCCAAACAGAATAAAATTAAGAAAAAGCAAAACGAATTAAAACCCGAAACGGACTTAAATAAAATAGAAATTTACAAGCGTCAGATAAACACTTTAGAACAAAAATTAACCGGGGGTAAACCTAAAAGCGAAAATTCGAAAAAAGATGTGAAAAAGGATGCTAGAGATCCTACCCCCTCCCCTCCTGCCAACCGACAGTCGCGTCGCCGCTCCACTTCCAGATCTTCACGCTCCTCTGCTTCTGCTTCGTCACAGAAGGGGGGAGAGAGACGTGGATCGTCTACGCGTAGAAATTACGACGCTGGAAACAACCAGCAGCGGAACAACGGACGCGGTAACGGTTACAGAGGCGGAAACCGGTATAATAATAACAGGCGTGGTAACAGAGGTAACTGGGGTGGCTATAACCGCAATTATAATAATCAAAACTATGATTATTATCAGCACGCCCCCCACTACCAACAAAACTACCAACCGAATTTTCAGGGCAGTAATTACGCGCCGCGGCCCCCTCCATCGCCGCACGCGCCTCCGATGCAACCTTGGCACGGAAATTACAACCAAGATGCCCCCGTTAATCATGGTCAAAACGCGCCTAGCCAGTACTTGTCAAAAAACGACAGGGACGCCAGGAGGGATTAAATCCCCCTGGCTATTTTAAAGTAAACACGGAAAAACATTTTATTTCAAACGAATCATTAAAATTAAATAAACGCGTAAATATCGATAATTGTGCAATTCCTAGCCACAGTCACGCCGCTCAGAAGCCAACGTGTAATCCTCAAAACGCACCAACGCTGAATCAAGCGTGTGCCAGCAGGAATTACACTAGTGGTTCCGACAGCGACTATGACGACGAGCTATATTCGGAATCCGAGACGGAGTACACTGACTCCGAAGAAGACCTCCCCTCCACCGAACTTTCTGATTCGGCAGGTTCGAGCATCTCCTCGGTTACGTCACTGCTTACGGCCAATCAAATCACTTGCTTAGCAGCAACAGTTTACAAGCCGCAAGGCAGAGTGTACATAGGGCCAGCACCGCCCCTACCGTCAAACAAGCGGATCACAATTAAGACGCAGATTAAAATTGCCGACAAAGTAATTACGGGCCTCATTGATACCGGAAGCGATAGAACCTTCGTGTCAGGAGAATTGCATGACTTAATGAAAACTTTTACAAACGGCGAACCGATTAGAGACGCGATAACACGTGTCGGCGTACAACTCGCACAACGCGATCACGTCGCCGCACCACGTTATTCTGCGAAATACGACATTCAAGTCAATGATTGCTACGGCGAAGTATGGCTTGCTGTCCTAGATGGATTAGCCACGCCCATAATTTTAGGCATGGACTTCATAATGTCCTGGAAAGTCATTATCGACGCCAGCCAGGGCTATTGGTCCATAGAAGACTCTAGCGTGAAACTCCCATTAATTTCTGGAGTTAACGCGCACAACTCATTGCATTCAATGCAACTTATTGAGCTCACGCCCGAACAGCGTAGAATTCTCGACGAATTCATCGATAACAAGTTATCAAACGCTACTTCGGAAACTGGTGTCACAAACTTGACAACACACGTCATTGAACTGACCAATCAAGAGCCATTTAAACTAAAGCCGTACCGACGAAGCGCGCAAGCAAATAAAATTATTAACGAACAAGTTGATAAATATTTAGAAAAAAAATTCATAGTCGAAAGCCAAGGCCGTTACGCAAGTCCCGTAGTTTTAACGTACCGTAAAGATGGCAGACCAAGGTTCTGCATAGACTACCGTAAATTAAACGCGATCACAAAAAAATCGGCTTACCCACTGCCTCGCATGGATAGCATCCTAGATGCCCTAACCGAAGCCAATGTGATTAGCACAATAGATTTAACGGACGCGTTTCATCATATACCTATCGATCCTAAGTCGCGCGAGTATACAGCCTTCGTGATCCCCGGTCGTGGACAATACGAATGGCTTCGAATGCCTTTCGGCTTAACAAACGCGCCGGCTACTTTTTAAGCCCTGACGGATCGTTTAAGAGAAAAATTCATCGAACATATTCGGAAACATAAATTACCAGAACGTTACGTCGACCAAGTTCACGCGTACCTAGATGACTGGATAGTCATTTCTAGGACGTTCGAGGAGCACATCCTCCTTCTAGACATTGTGTTCACTATTTTGAGGGAGGCAGGCCTTTCGATTAATAGAGAAAAATCGCACTTTGCGAAGTCCTCAGTCGAATATCTCGGCTTTCTCCTTGACAAGGATGGCCTCAAACCGAACCCGAAACGCGTAGAACCAATTCTAAGTCGACCAACTCCTCGTAATCGTAAAGAATTACGACAGTTCAATGGCTCTGTCAACTGGTACCATCGCCACTTGCGAAATATCGCGCGAGTACAAGGACCGCTTAACAAACTAGCAAGTCCTAAAGTACCTTGGCAATGGACCGAAGAACACGAAGCCGCGTTTCAAAATGTCAAAGACGCGCTGAAAAACGCTCTAACCCTAAACGCGCCGAGACCTGACCTGCCATTCGTCCTGTATACGGACGCAAGCGATACAGGCATAGGCGCGATCCTAACACAACAAGGTAAAGACTGCGAATATCTTATCCCGTGCACAAGCAGGCCCTTGAGAGGTGCGGAATTAAATTACACGACCACCGAAAAGGAATGCCTGGCCGTGATAGATGCGATCAAGAAGCTCCGCTGCTATCTAGAACTAACTACATTCACGGTAATAACAGATCACGCAAGTCTCACTTGGTTATTAGATGCGAAAGATCCCCGAGGTAGGCTAGCGCGATGGGCACTCGAACTGTCCGCAAACAAGGCCACGATCATACACCGTAAAGGTACCTCTAATGAAGCACCAGACACGCTCTCGCGACTCTACGAAGACGTCTCACCAGGCACGCCCTCTGCGAATCTGAACGTCGTACACGACCAAACGTGGTACGAAACCATGGTCGAACGAGTCCGTACAGACCCGACAGGCCACGAGCGTTATAGGCTAGATCGCGACAGCGCTCTGTACTATTACAAGCCGAACCAGCTTAAACAAAGCATAGGCGACTGTAATGCGTGGAAAAAGGTGTTAAAAGAGGACGAAATTATTCCGACTATCGCGGAATATCATGACTCACGTCAATCAGCGCATCAAGGAATAAATAAGACGTATTTATCAATCTTGAATCACTATTATTGGCCCGGAATGCGTGAGGACGTCAAACGTTACGTGAACGCATGCGAAGTATGTCTTAGGTGTAAACCGGACAATTCTCCACCCCAAGGCCTTATGTTCCCACGTAAATTCACGGAACCATGGGACACGGTGTCCATAGATATTGTAGGTCCGCTCCCTCGATCAAAATCGGGAAAATGTTACATTCTAGTGTGCGAGGACACGTACACGCGTTACTTAGAATGCTTCGCCCTTTCCAAGGCAGACGGCCCCAAGATCGTGAAATGCTTGAACACCCTAATCAATACGTGGGGGACACCGAGGACGTTCATCACCGATAACGGGACGGAATTCGTAAATCGCACTGTCTCGAAATTTCTACTCGAAATTGGCTCCGATCAGCAAACAACGCCAGTTTACCATCCGCAATCGAACCCCGTCGAACGCGTAAATCGCAACCTGAAGACCATGATTGCGAGTCTTCTCGGTAACGACCAACGCGAGTGGGACACATTGTTAGAGGAGGTACAATTCGCGTATAATACGACCGTCCATTCCTCCCTCGGCGTAACTCCAGCATTCTTGAATCTCACCCGTGAACCTAGACGCGCCGGGAAACAGCCGTGCAACGCCAACGTTGACGTGACAATTGACGACACTGTTAACCACTGGACCGAGCGCGTAAAACACATCCACGCGTTACGCGCAAAAGTCGAGAATTTGATGGCCAAAGCCGGCAAAAGGCAAAGCAAAACTTATAACAAAAACCGCCAAAACAATGTTTTATTCGAGCCCGGAGACCTCGTGTTCTATCCGAACAACACCTTATCCAGTGCCGTTCGTAATTACAGCTCAAAATTGGCTCCGCGATACAAAGGCCCCGCGAAAGTACTAGAAAAACTTTCGCCCATGGTAGTTGTTATTGGTGACATGCAAGGCAAAAGGCTTGGCAAATACCATGTTAATGATTTAAAACCTGCGAGGAAGAATCTAAGGTCGCGTACTATTTTGTAAAATTGTTTTCAGGCTACTCAAGACTACGTCATGGATTCAGCAAGTAATAACAACGCTACGCCTCAACTCGACACAGCAGAAGTGAACGTCCTATGCCTGGTATCGACGCCATCTGACCAAGAGGCGCCCCTCCCCATCCCAACGTTCACCACAGAGCCATCTGGATTAGTCGTCATCAAGGATGACTTGGACCGCCTTCTGAAGACACAGCAAATTCTCGCTGACCAACTCCAGGCCACCAAGCAACAGATTGAGGCCTTGAAGAAAGCCAGCGAGCAGCCGAGACTACCGGTGAGCACGTCGACTAACGTGGTGGAAGTGTTCTTTGAGCTCAGCCGTGAGAAACGCGAGTTGTCTAGGCAGCTGTCCGTCGCGAAAGAAGAAGCTGAACACCACAAAAAAAGAGCAGCTAACTATTTTCAATCCGGTGTGAAGCTACAAAATGACTACGACGCATTGCTGGCCGACTACGAGTATGTGGAGGGCCAAGCAAAATTGGCTAAGCGTTATAAGGACCTCTTCAGGGAGGTAGTGACAGAAGTCTATCTTGCCCAGACCCAGTTACGCGAGCTACGTCTGAGGCCCAGAGCTCCTGAAGGATGTCTGAACTGTGCTACGGTGGGCCACAGCTCCGCTTCTTGCCACCTACCGTACGCAGGAAATCACTGCCAGGCGTGCATGCACCCGCAATTTTGTACTAAAGAATGCCCCTGGCCACACTTTCCAAAGGGCTCATATCAGATCCCCGAACGCTCGCGCTGCAGGCGGTGCTATATGCCAACAAACCTGCCTGATCCGAATTGTGTCGGATGTCGTGACCGAATGGTCAAGGATGCTATTATAACGCGTAATAGACTGGCGCAACGACTCGAAGACGAAGAGGCTTCTCGGCGACCTGGACCATCTACAGCTGGGGTTGATGGAAATCAGCAACAACCTCCGTGCAAAAAGAAGGAGGAGATAAACGCGCCATCTACCAGCAAAGCCACGAATGCGGTGGTCAGGAGATCCCCGGACTCTATCGCGAAGGGCTCTACACGCTTCCAGAAGACACTGGAGGGTACTGTCACGGCTCCCGATGGCTCTGTCTTAGAGCAAAGGTATTCGTGGGTGGGGAACGCCGATGGAACCCCTAGTGCAGAGGATCGCGAGCGGTCAGTAGTCATCGAAGAGATTTCCCAAGGGGACGACAACGCGGATGAGCAAACCACCTAGTGCGCGAGTTTAAAAAGATTATGTTTTTGTGGGCCCGATCAAGGGCCAATTTATCATTGACTCTATTTTCTCATTATTATTGTTCTTTTATTATAGATTTGTAGTCCTAACTATACGCGTGAAAATTGTTTTTTTTTTGTTTCGATACGAATTTTTCTTATGTAAGAATTATATTTTCTTATTCGTTAAATGTACGCGTTATAGTGCCTCGGACTCGACTGACAAAACTTTAATAGATGCGCGAATGCGCATATTTTTGTATTAAAATGATACTTATTTCGTTTAATGTAATGTTTCACGTACTACGCGAAACCGGTGGTTACCATCTAATTAATTGAATAAATACTGTTCAGCTGACTCCCGAATTTACTTTTTTGAAAAGCAAGCACTAAAACCCATGAATCAAAGAAAAAAAAAAAAAAAAAACTTTTTATTATTAATATTATTATTATTATTATATTATTATATTATTATATTATTATATTATTATTTATTAAAATTTAAATCTTCCTTTTACAGCTATGGCCAATCAGGACGGACTAGTTCCATATTTTATAATTACCCAGTAAAAAGGAGTATGGTTGACGAGATCGAACCCGGCAGCTAGTGCATTTTAGAAGGGGGGAGTGTAACGACCAAGATCGTTTTTAATTATATTTTGGGTAGCCGTACCTCCCGATTTCGATCTCGTCGCGTAAATAATACTAAAACTCGCATTCAGCGAATTTGAATATTCGCGCGAGATAGTATAGGCGGCGCGCGCGGTAGTCTGAATAGCAGACGACAAACCGCGTGTTCGTTGCCGGCAAAACGGGAGGCATCAGATTGATGCGAACGGCGCTACGCGACTCTCACGTGCGAGCGAAATAGTTGTTGTTCATTAGAATACTTTTGTAGTTGTGACCATTAAAACAATTAGTGTAAATAAATTTAACTGTTTAACGGATTCTCGAGAGTGGATTAATACATCCCTTGTTTATTGAAAGACCAGCGTAGGCAACCTGTCACGATCCTGTCAGCATTCAATTGGTAAGTCCGTCCTTCTTTTTGAATTGGCCATCGTCGTAGTTTTTCTCGTGGCTTTTGGTGCTCGCTTTTTCATTTTCCACTTTCCAAGACTCGAAAAATCAAATGGATCGATCGTTGCCGATAGTACTTTGAGAAATCCTGCAAGGTGAGTGTGGCCCCCAACGCGAGTGATTCCACCCCCACAATTGTGAACTTTTTCAACCGGGTAAAATTGAATATTAATAAATTAAAATCTCGCGACAGGGTTGCTACAAAATATATCATTTATATCCAATCTTGACAAATAATAGCTAACTTTTCTCTTTAAAACATTATTTTCAATTTTTGTTGTTGGCTTTTGTTAAATAACATTTTGTTTTAAAATATATTTAAATCAAATTTTAATTATTTAATAACTATTGAATAAAATATTTTAAAAAATCGAACCATTAAAATTGTAGAAAATGTTTCAACAAGTAAAATAAGCTATTATTTGTTAAAATAGGATGATATTTTAACTAGATTTAACAACAAAAAACACCAACTGGTAAATAATAATTATTTGACAACAAATTTTAACTCAACTAAATTTTTTATAAAATGGATTTTTAGTTCCGACCATGTCCAGCCTGCTTGATTTGAAATGAATTTGTAATTAAATAACAAGAAATAAAATTTTACTACATAAAACGTGTAAAAGAGCACTCACACTTTGGATGCTTGCCTGCTCAGGCTGTTTTTTTTAATAAAAATAATATATTCTAGATTAAAGTACTCAATACCTTGCTCTTCTTTACTAAGTTTCTTTGTTAGATTTCGATTTGCAACTTCGAATATTCTGTTCTCCTTAAAATCTGTTTTAACTACTCCCGGGAACATTAGAGCAAAATCTTCATTTATCTAAAAAATAAAAGCCAAATAAAAAATTTATTTTGTATATTTAAATACCTGTTTGTACACGGAAAAAATTAGTTGTAGAATAATTCTTGAATTAGTACAGGAACTTAAGGTACGAGAATTTTTCGGGAGTTCTTATTATCAATTCTTTGACATATACCTAAGAGTTTTTCTAGAAGACTTATAATGAATTTCAAGAAGACTTCCGAAATTTAGAATAAGAATTACGGAACTCGTTTAAGAAGAGAAAATTTTTTTAATTTGAAAAAAATTTTCACCCACGAGTACTCGAACTAAGTTCCTTGAGACTACAGAAAATCTCTTCGCTTTGTCCAACTGAGCTAACACGCGATTGTAATATTGTACGCATAAATCATACTTGAGTGAACTAAGCGCTATATCCCCCACAGCACCTAAACTTGCCTCAACTTTGCCAATCTTTCCTCAAGTATCGTCAACTTTCAGAAACTTTGCTGCAAGTTTAGAAACTTGAGGAAAGGTTGGCAAAGTTGAGGCAAGTTTAGGTGCTATGGGGGATGGGGGCCTGGTCAGTGTACTGCGCCTTCTATTTTAGTTCCAGAACTTTTAGATCACCGCGAAAGCAATCTTCCAATCGCGCAGCTATTAAGAATTCTTGAAGATCTTTTTAGAAATACTTGAAAAATTTCAGAAAGATTATTGAAATTTTTAGACATATCGCCGAATTATTTTCGTATCCTGAGTTTTTGAACTAATTCAAGAATTATTCTAGAACTAATTTTTTCCGTGTATAAAACTTTTTAAAACCCATAAGATAGCTAACCAAATACGGTATGTCCAGGAATCTCGGGAAATTTTCGATAATTTTTTTCGGTTCAGTTCGCCTTAAAGTAAAAGAATATTCCAAGATTTCTAAAATTTCCTTTTTTTGTAATTTTTTACAGGCATTTTTCATGTATGTTAATTTTTTCAAAACATCAGGATCTCCATTGGTTGCGTCAATAACACCTGTAGTGTTTCCTTTTTCTGGTTCTAACCCAAATTTTGTGGCACTATCTACACTATTTATATTTTTGTTTTCTGGCTTATGCCTATTCAAGGTCTTCAATCTCCACACTAAATAACCACTTTTTGATGGCGGGTCGTAAAAAGCTTCCTACAAAAGGTTCATAACTTTAGCTTTTTATAAATAATCAGGGTCTAGTGTATTAACATTTGCAAATTCAAAGGGTAAAATTTCTAAGAAAAAGGAAAATAATGATAAAATTTGAAACATTTGCTCATAATTGACCTGAAAAGTGCAAGAACAAATTAATGAAGCTGTTTTTGAAATTTTTTGAAATTTTTATATATAAAAATCTGTTTATACAATTTTCGGTCCTACATAAAAAATAATAAATACAAAATGAAATGTACACAAATGAAAATTACCAAACTATTTTTTAAAAATTTAATTGATGAAGTATCAGCCAGCTTCAGCTTCAGCTTCATAAAATTACATTTTTTTGTCAATAAAAAGCTTAAACTAATCGAAAATTGAAGTTAAAAGTTACATAACCTTCTGTTGACATTGGATCTCTTAAAGACGGAAATTCCTCAATAATTAACTTTGCATAATTTATTTTTTCTTCTTTTGTTGGATAAGAACCACAAACTTTTGCTAATCGGTCAACGACAATATTTACTAATTGCCTTCGGCTTTGTATTGTAAACGTGGATGATGTTTCATTATATTCTTCTAAAATACCTAGCTGCTCCACAAGTGTTTTCTATTAGAGCTTCTTTTAAATTCTACAATGATTTATAAAGAATAAGAACTTAAAATCAAGCTATAATTTTTTTTGAAGTAAAATAATATTTTTGTCCTTTCAATTTTGCAATGAAAAATGAATACAAAATAACAAGGTGTCAACCAATTTCGTTGCACAAAATTCCTGGTTATTTTCCGGTTTTTTCCCGGTTTTTTCTCTCGTTGAATTAAAATCCATTTTATTTTAAGTATAAATAAACCTACAAATGTTTACAAAAATGTACCCTTTTTATTTTATTTTTTCAAGATTATGTATGCATTTTATTTATTTCACACGTCATATTTTCAAAAATAATAATATTTGTAAAACCTAATTCAGACCACCAGTAAAATTATTTTGCTGGAATCATTAAAAAATTTTAAATAAACTTATTTATTATTTAACCTTAAGTCAGTTGTTTAATAAAATTTTTAATTTGAAGTGGACAACAGCTTTTAATATTACCATATAAAAACTTAACAAAGGTTAATTTTGGAAAATTGTTAAGTCAAATAATTAAACAGTTTTTTTTTTTTTGAAAATTATGAAGTCAAATAATTTAACAAAATTTAATTACAAATATTTTCAAAGTTTTATTTCACTAAAATGTTAAAAACATTTTATTTTAATGTGAATTCTATCGAATTTCTATTTAAATCGATTTTCGATCTAGAAATCCTAATTCACACTCCTCTATCATTTATCCGTCTGATCTACTTTAAAAACATTTATTATTAAATTTTATACAAAGTGAAATGTTTACTAATTTGAAGTTTTATTAGTATGAAATAATTTTACATATTGTAGAAATAAATAACAAAGTCACAAAATATATTTAAAAACTAAGTTATTCTTAGAAATTAAAGCAGAAAAACATTGATAAAGTGAATAGGTGGAAAATGAAACGATTAAAGAATCGTTAACTAACGAATTTGTATTAAATATCACTCAGAGTTATATATTAATAAATGTTCTTTAAGTATTTGAAATAAAATACAACGAAAATTGAAATAAAAAATTATTTTTTATAAAAAAAATTAATTGATTAGTAAAATTTATTAGCCCAGAAAGAAAATTAACGGTTTGACGTAAAATTCCCTGCTAATTCCTGGTTTTTCTCGGACAATTAAAATTCCCGGCTATTTCCCGGTTTCCCTGATTAGTAGACACCCTGAAATAAGAATTTTTTAAATTTATAAATACCGAAATAGAGAATCTTCTTTTTGGAGGGCTTGCTTCATTTATTTGAACGTTTCCTTCAATAGTCCTTTTGAAATTAGACTGAAAAATTATTCTCTAATAAGTACTTATTTAGAACATAATATTGTGATTGGCGATTAAAGTAAATCCCGATAATTTGACTATAAATATATTCAATTTTTTCAGTTATACAACTTAATAATTCGACCAACAATACAAGTTATCGCTGATGTGCTAAGAAACGCTTGTTCTTTTTAAGCGCCAAGGACTGTAATATTTTTTAACCAAAATTACTAAAATGAACTTAAATAATTATAATATGTTCTTAATATTTTAATACTATTCGTATTAAGATGATATGACATAAACAAAGTCAAGTTTAACCTCAAAAATAGCGTTTTGACAGGATCACTATGTTGCCAAATCGAAATCACTATCTTTTAGGGTTAAATTGGCATTTTTTTGCTTCACATAATCTTATACAACAATATGTAAATACGTAAGAACATACACTATCTATAACAAATGTTTTACTAAAAAATTTACTTTTGAATTTATATATTTATTGTGTAAAATAAAATGATGTACATCCGAGTCATCAGTATTGTAATCTATATAATTTTCACTGAAACTGAGACTATTTGCTTTAAGTGATTTATTCTAATTTTCTATTACCGCCTATCGTAAATTCGTTGGTTTTTGAAAAAAAAGAAAAAACTCCTCCAGCATCCTCCCGGTTGTAAATCCGTGTATAAGATCATCTACTGAACTTGTACATGATTCTGGATAAAATCATGCACAGGTGCTTTGACTTGTCTTGTGCATGAACTTGTGAATGGACAGCACGTGAATTTGGAACAACGAACGTGTACATTTTCATGCACGCACAATAAAATCTGATACAAGAACATGTGCATGAACGTGCAAATGTTCATGCACATAATTTTCTATACTTTAAATATTATTAACAAGTGTTATTTGTTTTATAGTGGTCCCCTACCTTTTATAGCCATTAAAATCTACTGCGCAGCCTTTACTCCCATAGATAACTAATGCGCAACGTTTAAAGTTTAATAAATAATTATCCATTTTCGTGTACAGATTCATGTGCATGTTCGTGTGCATGTTCATGCACATGAAATTATTTGCGTTTAGAAGCGTTCATGAATATGTGCATGTTCCTTTGCACGTTCGTTGTTCCAAATTCGTGTGTTGAACATTCGCAAGTTCATGCACAAAACAAGTCAATGCACCTGTGCATGATTTTATCCAGAATCATGTACAAGTTCAGTAGGTGATCTTGTACACGGATTTACAACCGGGCTGAACAATTACGTTATGGGTTTTGGCAAAACCAAACTGAATTTTTACAAAAAATCATTGCATTGAAATGAAATTAATACAATAAATAAATAAAACTAACTAAGCTTTAAGTATAGCAAAAAATTACGAGCCCTTTGTGCCTTTAAATATGTTTTGTAAAAACGGTTATATTGACCACCTACCGGCTTCTACGAAATCTTTGTATTCAACAGCATCTCCAGTCTCAGTAGGAACTTAAATCCACTTTTTTAAATTACCAAAAAAAACTTTCTTTAAAACTGACATTGTAATACGAGATTTGTCAGAAGATTCATTAACAAATATCACCGGAACATTCGGAACAGAGTAAAATATGCTAACGTCGGCGTCTTCAGTGTCCGCCATATTGGAATGGTGGGTCAGGTGGGAGACCACGTGACCTCCCGGAGTAATTACGATTTAACTCTCAAAGAAGTTGACGCTTAACTCCTCTCTATTTTAACTCTTTAAGCAAAATAGGGATTTTGAGGTTCACTCACTTTTGGAGTTGATTTTTAACTCCAAAAATTTTACTCCCAACTCCAGCAGTCGTTAACTCCCCAAATTTTTAACAGTGTATCATACCTTTTTAGCAATTTTCGAACTACTAGAAAAAAAAGCGCGCGCCAAAGCGCACGCCAAATTTTATTATTTCTTAAGGGGGGAACAACAGTTGTAACTAAAAAAAGGGCTTTCTTCAAGAATTTTTTCCTAGAAAACCATGAAACTTTTTGAAGAATACTATTTATTAGTTAAAAGTACATGTTAAAAAATGTAATTAAAACAAAATAAAAGTGTTTTTCAACCAAAACTTTTGAAGATGTGATCCATTGAAGCGACGCCTTCCAAAAAAGGCGTTTCGCTGTGATCAGGATTCTGCAAGTATGCTTCGTATGAAATGAAAAAATGAAATTGATTTACATTTATTATAAGATTATCCTGTTAGTGATCGAAGGATTTGAAGAAAAAAAATATTTGACAAAATGGTGACCTGTCAAAGTCAACAGTATGATTTTCGTTAAAATAAACGGTCGATTTTCAGCTATATAAAAAAAAATTTTGCATAAAAAAAAATCCTTCGATCACTTACTCGACTTAGATGTGTAAATTAAGCATACCAAATTTCAAGTAAATCGGTTTAATGGTTTTCGAGTAATCGTGATCACCGACTTTGAAAATGTCATTTTGAGAAAAACGCATTTAAAGTCAAAATTATGAAGGAAGGGTACAAAAACTGTAAATCTAAGCGAAAAACAAAAGACGAATAGCCATGGAGCACCTGTGAAATTTACAAACACATTTTTAAATATGTATACTTTAAGAAAACGCAAAAAAAGAAAAAACGATTTTTCGAAAATTACAACTGGTGTTCCCCTCTTAAAACAATGTTTCAGGTATGTATAACTATGTGAAATAAAAGACATACATAATATAATAAAAAAAAATTAATGATAAGAAGACATTGCAATAAATTTAAAATGATGTGATCTTTGATTCATCGTGTATATCAATTTGCAAACTTTGATTAATTAAAAATTAATTAAATAAAAAAAAGATAAAGAATAAAATGAAGAATATCAAGAATAATTATAAAAAATTATAATATACCTAATCCAATTTAAAAACTTTACTTTAAAAAGTTTACCGATCAACACTCTCTGCTCTTCATATTTTAGAACCTTCTTCCAATATAACCAATAAATGAATGTGAGGTAAACCGCGCTTTTGAAATTTAATAACATAAACATAGGACTTTACTTGTCCAAATAGTTTATCATCTACTATAGTTTCTATTAATTTTTTTACTTTTAAATGAAAGACTCTTGCAACCGTGTCAGGTTTATTAGAAGCTGACTGATTAAGTAATAAATTTTCATAAATTTATTTCCATTTTGAACGACACCCGGCTGTAAATCCGTGTACAAGATCATCTACTGAACTTGTATATGATTCTGGATAAAATCATGCACAGGTGCATTGACTTGTCTTGTGCATGAACTTGTGAATGGACAGCACGTAAATTTGGCACAACGAACGTGTACATTTTCATGCACGCACAATAAAATCTGATACAAGAACATGTGCATGAACGTGCAAATGTTCATGCACATAATTTTCTATACTTTAAATATTATTAACAAATGTTACTTGTTTTATAGTGGTCCCCTACCTTTTATAGCCATTAAAATCTACTGCGCAGCCTTTACTCCCATAGATATCTAATGCGCAACGTTTAAATGTTCATGTGCATGAACATGCACACGAACATGCACATGAATCTGTACACGAAAATGGATAATTATTTATTAAACTTTAAACGTTGCGCATTAGTTATCTGTGGGAGTAAAGGCTGCGCAGTAGATTTTAATGGCTATAAAAGGTAGGGGACCACTATAAAACAAATAACACTTGTTAATAATATTTAAAGTATAGAAAATTATGTGCATGAACATTTGCACGTTCATGCACATGTTCTTGTATCAGATTTTATTGTGCGTGCATGAAAATGTACACGTTCGTTGTTCCAAAGTCACGTGCTATCTATTCACAAGACAAGTCATTGCACCTGTGCATGATTTTATCCAGAATCATGTACAAGTTCAGTAGATGATCTTGTACACGGATTTACAACCGGGCATGTTATTCTAATAAATAAATCTGGTCTTCCATGAAAAGCTACATAATGGTCAATATTGTTTTAACATGTTACGAGGTGATCCTATAAATGTTGAAGACAGTATCAACATCTTGCCAACATGTACATTATTTTCAATTTCTTATTTATCTAAATGATCAATTAATCCTTTGTAAGTTTCACTTCTTAATTTTGTTTAATTATTTTTACAAAAATGTAACCTAACTTTTTTAACTTTGACATAATTATCAACTAACCATTGCTGAAACATACTTCCACCATATAAAAATTGATTGAAGGTATGATCTCTTACAAATTGCAATTGTTTAATCGATATATTATAAATCGTTACAAAAGACTCTGGTATTAAACCTTATGCATTCATATTAAAAATAGCAATTTCATTACAATTTTTTTAAATCATGAGGGTATTTTTCTGAAGGCAACGATACGCCACCATGACTGCAACAATAATTATAAGTTAATTTCTTTTGAATTTTTCTTTTTCAAAATGTTTAGCCTTGCATCTTTTGCAAAAACACGACATTTTACCAAGATAATGTTCGTTATAGCTTGGAACATGTATGCTATTAATATTTTTTTCTGCATAAGCAAAATCACGAATATCAATGTTGTTTTCATTTTCATAAATGGCTCCATTTTTTTACCTCTATGTTCCGAAACATCTATTTTTTCCTTATCGATTACATTTCTTTTTAATTTTGATGTTTTACGTTATTGTTTTTGTTATTTTGCGTGACTTTTTTTCATTTTCTCATCACAAATCCTTACATCTTTCTCCTGCATATCTTTTGAATATAGTATTTCATTATTTTCATCCTTATCATGGCACATCTTCTGTTTCAATTTCAATCTTTGACGATAGCTTTTTTTTACATTCTGCTCTACTTTTTTTTAATTTTCTGATTAGAGGTGTTAACAATTTTTTTCTGGCTGACTATTCTTTGTAATTTCTTATTCTTATCATCTCTTTCTACTTCTTTAAGATACTTTAACTGACTTTCAACATTTTTTGATATTCTGCACGACTTTTTTTACTTGTCTAATTACAATCGCTAGAAATTATTAATTTGTTAGAATTATTATCTCTCTTTTTTTCTTAAACCTATTTATATGTTTTTTTAGAAAAATTTAAATCTGTTTTCTTATTTAAACATACTCTCTAAAATTGAATAAGTGAAAATTCACTTATTAGATGTCAAAAGTCTTCCACTCTTTCAAAAAGTGCATATGCACTTACAATAAGTGTATATGCACTTATGATAAGTGAAATTTTCACTTATTATAAGTGCACATACACTTTTTGAAAGAGTGTAAGACTTTTCACATCTAATAAGTGAATTTTCACTTATTTAAATTTAGAGAGTACTTTTTCCATAACTGATATTTCTGTTTCTTTGTTATCAATTTTTTTCGTTTTAATTTCATCATTTCACTATATTCTTTCTTATATTCTGCTCTAGTTTTTTTACTTTTCTCATTAGAATTGCTAAAAAATATCTTCTTTCTACTATTGTTTCTAATATTTTATATTTATTACCTTGTTTTACTACTTCAATAGAATTTGACGCACTTTCCACATGTTTTTTCTTACAAACATTTACATTCTGTCACTATTTACACTTTCCAAATTTGTTATTTGTCTCTGTTTTCCATCTCTCCTTTTAACTTAGGTCTTTTACAATACATTTTTTCATATTTGGTACTGATTTTTTTAGTTTCCTAGTCAGGAATATTAACAACTTTTTTCTGTTCTATTTTTGTATGTAATAAAGGACTACTACTATCTCCTTTCATTTCTGTAAAGCCGTCATTAGTTTGATAATCTAATTTTCTCTTCTATGTCGCATCTTTTACATTCCTCACATGTAAATTATTGTTATTTATTTATATGATATTGCCAATTCCAAGTTTATACAATTTTGTAAAATTATCCGAAAATGAGATGACACATTTTTTTCAAACATCATATACAAATGAGTTCTCATTAAAGCATAATTGTATACAATATTTTCAGGTTTAATATTAAAATATAAAGTAACAGCAAACGCAATGGTGTATACACCACAATCAACAAAATTTGGTTTTGTATTCTTATAAAAATACATTAGGTTTAAATGAATATAACCTGCATAAATATTCTCTTTGATCTTCATTTAAAGATTCTTCATTAAGACTATCATAAACAAAAAGTTCATTTCCATCATAGTAAGTGCAAATCCAGTGACCCAAAAGTCGATTTCCACTAAACAATATTTAAATATGTGATTTATTCTTATTAATTGCTTTAATTTCATCTAACATTTCCAAATAGCCTGTAATTTGTTTTTGGAAACTACCACCTGAATAAAGTTCCAATAATTTCTGAAACTTATACATGTGATTGTCATTTAGCATTTTCCAATTACGAATATCCTAATCATTATCATTTAAATTGAAATATCTCTTCTTTAACTGAGAAATTATTTTTCAAAAACAACTTTCAAAAAAAAAAAAAAATAACAAAAAAAGAATCTTATTTTTTATTTCTCACCATCTAACTCCATAATCACCTCTTTAGCCTACATGTCACCAAAGTATCTTTATATTTCAAGTCTTAATGTTTTTTTGTTTCTGTATCTCATATGTTTATCTCATATCTATTTATCTCATCTCATTATCCCATCTCTTTACCTGATCTCTCTTATTGTTTTACATGTTTATCTCATGTAATTGTCTCATGTTATTGTCTTATGTTATTGTCTTATATCTTTATTTCACCTCTTTTATATAATTATATTATTAACAATTATTTTACACTGTAACGACTCTTTAAAAACAGTATAATCACTTTTTTATTTATTAAAGATTTACAATTAATTTATTTATTAAACGGTTATCAATCACTTGTTTAATGAATCCACAATCCCATTTTATGGACACTTTTAGCATTTTATAACACTAACTTTATTGAAAATAAAAAATTTAAACACTTTCTAAATATTGTTACTTTAGTCAACACATTTTGCACACTTTCATTTTAATCACTGTCACTTTTCACATTTAATTTTTAATGTATATTTAATATTAGAGTCACTTTATTATTTATTATTTATCACTTACAGTTCATTTCTTTAATAAACACTTTTTGTTTACCGTATTAAGAACTATTCAACACAAACTCTTAATAAACAATAAGCATATTAATAATATACACTTTCATATTAAACACATTACTATTATAAACACTTAATAAAAAATACACAATAATTAGCATTATTCGCTTCCACATTATACACACTCAAGTTCTATTCATTAATAACTTTCACTACCATGCATTTATATACCACGCACTAATGTATTTATCTCTCTTTTAGTTAAAGCCGAAAATTGTTTCTCTTTTCCAAAACTAATTATAACACTCATTCTGCAAAGGTTGAATCGAAAACCAATGGGCTTATTTAGTCTATTGTTCGTATTTAGAAAGAAAATTTTAAATTTGAAGAATATTTGAGTAATGAGGTAAAATTTCAGAATATAATTTATTTTCTCTCTTTTCAATAAATAATACTTTCTATAATAAAAAAAATTTTATCACTTTTCCTAAAGCCATCAACCCTCATTATACAAGGGTTTGCTCTAATGATGATGACTCCCAGCAGGTAGTCTATCGTTTGTATTAAGAAATAAAATTTAAATTTCAAGGTAATTTGTATAATGAGCTGAGAGTTTCCTTTTCCGTAAACTTTTAACAAATACCTTCTCTCCCTAACCAAGGAACCAGGTATAAAATATCCTTTTTCGTTCACTGTTAACGCTTTTCCGTTAACTTTTAACGCTGACCTTTAGTACTCGTTTCTTATATAGAAAAATTGCTACCAAATTCAAAAACTTAAAAAATGTCAAATTTTGAATTTAAGGTTCTAAAGTTACTCAAAGACATAAACATAGTATCCTAATCTCCGATACAAGAAGATGCTACTTTGTCTCTTTTTTAGTATACCTCATTCAAAAAAAATCTCCGAATATTTTAATAAAACTTTTATGAAAGCTTAAGATTTCAAGATCTGAACAGTGTTAATTTGAGTTTCGTACAACATTTTCTATGGTAACTATGATCTAAAATATGTTTTTATTTATTTATTTGAGTAATAAACGGGTGAAAACACCCTTATAACAAAAGTAATACAATATATATAATAATTACAAATATAATACAATACATGCCGCATTCAAATAATAAAATTAAAATCTCATATCACCTGTTCCATTCGTACAATAAGTTTCGCAGAGATAGAATGAAAGAAGTTAAACTTTCGTTAAAAAAATTTAAATCGAAACAGTATTTATTGCCCTCAATACTCAAGGCCGTAGCCAGAAAAAAATTTCGGGGGGGGGGGGTTTTGTCAACAAACAGTCAAAGTGATGACCTTTTTTTTTTTTTTTAAACTTGAACATCTGTCAAAAAAAATTCGGGGGGGGGGGGTTCAAACACCCCTATCACCTTCCCTGGCTGCGGCCTTGTCAATACTAAACCTATTAAAAACAGAGTTTTTTCCATAGTTAGTTTTGAATCGTTTGACATAAAATGGTAAGGTGTTCCGCGTAACCTTTATTGGAGCAAAGAAATTGACAGAGAACAAAACTGCAGGACAAAGCATGATACTATTAATTATTTTAAATAAGAAAAGAAGGTCAGAAAATGTAAAACGATTTTCAATTTTAGATATTTTAAATTGAGTCCTTAATAGACTATAATCATGAGTGTAAAAATCATAATCCACTCTTGGTTGCTTAGCCATAAAACGCAAAAAACGATTCTGAACTCTTTCTAGTCTAAGTTGAACTTTTTAAAGTTGAAGAATTATGAAAGTTCTTACCATTACGCATTACAAATCCAAGTGATCCAAGAGCAGAGTTAACTGCATTGTCAATGTGTTGCTCAAAATTCAGTTTGTTGTTCAAAGTGACACCAAGATCACGAACCTGTATGACCCTCTCAATATCACTACCCTCAATATCATAAACAGAGCGAGATGGGAACATTTTTCTAGTGAAAGAAATGGAACAACATTTTGAAACATTAAGGACCATTCCATTGCTTGCGCACCAGTCAGAGAGAGAGTTTAAATCAGATTGTAGTTTTAATACATCACCAGGATTTGCAATACGACGAAAAAACTTCAAATCATCGGCATAAAGTAAAAACAAAGAATGAAGAAAAACCGATTTAACATCATTAATGTATAGTATGAATAAAAGAGGGCTCAAGTTAGAACCCTGAGGAACGCCAGACTTTGCAAAAAACTTACTAGAATAAAAATGACCAACACGAACTGTCAGAAGGCCGTTCTACATAGGTGCCAAACTCAGCTTTGCGGCGAGTTGTCGCCCTCCCACCATAGGTACCTTGTCGCCTGAATCTGAGGATAGCGCGTAAGGGGAAATTCAGGAACTGGACATCTGTCAAAGTTTGCAGTGCCGGCAAGCGCATTTTTTTTCTTGGTAGTCATAATAATTAATATTATTAATATATAGTGTAGCATAGTATATATATGTATATAGTAATAATAATAATTAATAACATTATTATTATTTTTTAAATTTAAATAATTTTTTTTATTTTATTCTTGATATTATATTAATTATTTTAATTAAAAATAACAATAAATAATTCTAGAAAATTATTTTATTTTGTGAATGATACATTTAAAAAAAAACATTCATCAAGTTTAATCCCCACTTTTGATTAAATCGATGATTTTATTAAATTTAAGTAATTTTTTTTCTTTTAATTTTCTAAATTCATTAATAATTCATTTTTCGTATCCTATAAAGGTTGTGTCATTTATTAAAACGTTTTCTTCATCGTCAATAAGTGTGTGCAAGGTTAAATATAAATAAAACTACATCTAATATCTAAATATATCTAGTTAGATCAGACATCACATCAGGTGATATCTATCTAGATATAAACAGATATAATAGTAGATCTAATTATATTTAAATATATACATGTTCAATAATTGATTATATCTGATTATATCTGAATAGATCAAATCATATATCATTAGATCTGAAATGTATCTGATTATATCTATACAATATATCTGAATATATCTGAAACAAATATAATTACATCTAAACCCCTTTTTCCCGGAAAAAAAATCTTTCTCGATACTGACGAGGCTGATGATGATTTATATATTGACGACGATGAAGAAAACGTTTTAATAAATGACACAACCCTTATAGGACACGAAAAATTAATTATTAATGAATTTAGAAAATTAAAAGAAAAAAAATTACTTAAATTAATAAAATCATCGATTTAATCAAAAGTGAGGATTAAACTTGATGAATGTTTTTCTTTTAAATGTATCATTCATAAAAAAAAATAATTTTCTGGAATTATTTATTGTTATTTTTAGTTAAAATAATTAATATAATATCACGAATAAAATAAAAAAAATTATTTAAATTTTAATAATAGTAATAATAATGTTATTAATTATTAGTATTACTATGTACATATATATACTATGCTACACTATATATTAATAATATTAATTATTATGACTGCCAAGAAAAAAAAATGCGCTTGCCGGCACTGCAAACTTTGACAGATGACCAGTGCCTGAATTTCCCCTTACGCACTATCCTCAAATTCAGGCGACAAGGTACCTATGGTGGGAGGGCGACAAATCGCCGCAACGCTGAGTCAATTCCTAAAAATTTTAATTTAGCTAATAATAAGTCATGATTTATCTTGTCAAATGCCTTAGTAAAGTCAGTGTAAATAACGTCTACTTGACATCCTGGAGCAAAATTAGAATTAATATATTCTGTGAAAATACTCAGATTAGTAACTGTTGACCTGCCTTCAACAAATCCGTGTTGTTCATCTATAATAATACCAGATACTGCATTATATAATTGGTCGTAAATAATGCTTTCGAATAATTTAGAAAAAACATTAAGTATGGTAATAGGACGATAATTAGCAACATTATTCTTATTACCGCTTTTGTATACTGGAACAACAAAGCCCCTCTTCCATTCATCCGGAAATATAGATTCATTCATTGACATATTATAAAGCAAATATAATGGTTCCACCAAAGATGACGAGCATGAACTGATCAGTAATGGCGGATTACCATCAGCACCACAACCAGTGTTCAAATTTAGTTCCCTAATTTTTTTTAAAACGCACTCTCTTGTAATATTAGCAAACCGAAAATCAATGATATCATGCTCAACCGTCAAAGAAGACGCATCACAAAAAGAATCATCATAAACATTTTTAAAATGAGAGGCAAACAATTCAGATATATGTTGATTGTCAGATGCAGATTCATAATTCAAGTACATGTAATTAGGTATACGAGATTCAGTTCGCATCCAGGCGCGGATCCAGCGGGGGGCGATGGGGGCGATCGCCCCTCCCAAAAGCCTTAGATAATCATATGAGAGAGAAAGAGATAGAACTATATTCTTATCTTTTTCTCTCTCATATATCGCCCCCTCCAAAAACCTCGTCTGGATCCGCCTTTGTTCGCATCTTATTTACAAACCGCCAAAAATACTTAGGGTTAGTATTTATAGATTTTTCAGTTTTACGTATATAATCTCTGTAACAATTATTTGAAAGTGATTTGCATCTTGAACGAAGTGATGAAAAAATAACATAGTCATTTGGAGTCTTCGAAAGTTTATAATTCAAATGTGCAACCTTTTTCTCAATCGTCAAGCGCACAAGCTCATCACTGAACCAATCCGGAAAACTTGTATTTTTTGTTTTTTTAAGAGGTACATAAGACTCAAAGGCATAATGTAAAATGTCATAAAAATATTTAACTGCATCATTTATACTAACATATGACAAAGCAGATAGCCAGTCGATTGAGGAAAAATAACTATTTAATGCAGCAAAATCGGCACCCCGAAAATTAAAACGTATTGGACTTAATGAATTAGAATCTACAGATCTATTATTATTACTAATCTCTGAAAAATCAAAAACCAAAGGAGGATGAAAACTATCCAAAGGTAGTAGTTCATCCAAGGCTAAGTTCACTATACAATTATTAAAATTAGCAAATATTAAATCAAGTAATGAATTATGCAAATTTTTGTAAATATTAAATTGATATAAATCCAAATAATCAAAAGTGTCAACCATTAACTCTACAATTTCTCGATGAACTTTCAAGGTACCCGGTTTAGCTGTACAACAAGAACCATTATTAAAATTTACATCCCAATCAACATATGGCACATTAAAATTACCCGTAATAATAAATAAAGATGGTCGATACTTAGTATACATCTCCTCAATATTTTGACTAGTATGAAAATACTGAAGCAAAGTACCATTCGGCGGAATATAAAAAACACCAATTATTATAGTTTGAGATGAAAGTTGAAATTTGACAAATTTATGTTCAACTGAATCAAAAATTGTATCGATGGATGAACTTCCCAATGACTGTCTAACTGCAAATAGAACTCCCCCTCCCAAAAGACTACAGCTGATTTTAATGCTTTTATCGCATCTAAATACATCAAAATTTACGAAACCTAATTCAGGTGTGCCTATATTTGCATTAAGCCACGTTTCAGATAAAATAAATATGTCATAATGCAATAAAGGGAAGTTGGCTCGCAACAAGTTTAATTTGGTGCGAACACCTCTTATATTTTGATAATAAAGTGTAATGTTACTAGCTACCGTTTCTCTTCTGTGTATGCCTCGTTTCGATGATGAGATAGCGATAGGTAAAGAGGGAGAACGAGAGACAGTATCAACCAGTGAGTCAGTCCGATTTAGCTCGACGGAGAAACAGTTGTCTGAATTATCACGGGCGAACCCTTGCGATGAATTATCTTGAGGCCCTCTTCTCCCTGTAGATGTCGACGCTTCAGCTCTTTCTTCAGATTCTTTAGTTCCTCTATCTGCATCCTTGTCTTATCGAATGACACCCAACAAGTGTTCAGAATATCCTTCTTGTGACTCACCTTGGCAAGCAGAAATGACTGATAAAAGGCATGAGTCTTCTGACGAGAGTCAAAAGAAATTCTGATCCTCCGAGGTTTTTGACGAGACTGTGAAAACATACCCAATCTTTTTATAATGACATCATCAAAAAGTTCAATAGATAAAGACCCATCAAGATATGAGACAAGATAGTCCTTAGAAGAATCAAGGTTATCAGTTTCAGGAATTCCAAAGAGTATTAAATTGTTTTTACGCATATTTCTGTTTTCAAGTTGAAATATACATTTACCAATTAGATCATTAGATTCAATATCAGAAGAAACTTGAACATTTAATTCTTTCATATTACCTTCAATGGCTGTCAATCTTTTAGAATTTTCCATTACGCTGGTCTCAACATTGGAAATTCTAGCAGTAAGATCCTCAATTACAGTGTCCATTTTTGTATTTATAACAGCTAAATGATATGACAATACTTTATTAAAAACAGATTCAAAGTCAGTAGAAGACATCTGAGAAACTGAGTTCTGAGAGCCTGACGATGTACCAGCACCAGATCCACAACATTTGCTAAACGATCCCTCAGTATTTTTTCCTGCTCTAAGAGAACAACTTTTATGATAGATGGAATCAGATCCAGAACAAAACACTGCACTATCAGCTACATTCCTTCCGCAACTAGTGCACTTTCTACTGTTTTGATTATCCGTCATAATGGTTGAGGGAGTCAATGAAATTTGTGATTATGTTCTACTCAATCGTCAGAACATTAATATTTTAAAGTCGTTATCGAAAAAACCACACCAAATATTTTCAAAAGTTCAATAACACCACAGAAACACAAAAGTAATAATTTTCTGTTAAAATAAAATTCACAGTTCAGTCAAACCTAAATCTAGACAAGCAAGTTTGAGGTTATGTTCTGAACACATATCAGAAAATAATCATTTAAAAGTCAATATCAATGGAAAAAACCACACTTAATATTTCAAACAGTTTAACAAACCTCAGGAACTCAAAAGTCACAAAATTACTTTATCATAAAAGCTCACAGAACAAGCACCTTTAAAAACTTGAAGGTAATAAATTTTACACGTGTATCCAGCAAGCGGCCATACTAATTAAAAATTAGGTTTTAAGGTTTCTATAATTTAATACTGTTCTTGAAAAGTAAATAAATTGATTAGTTTATTGTTAATTAACACATGTTTGCATCCGCATTATTTCGAAAACAACTGAAAATACATAAACGTAATTTATCTCAAAATGTGAGGTTTTTAATTGTATAAAAATTATTTTTCTACCACACATGCACGAAAACCTCGTGTTTTCGTTCGCCTTAAGCGGGGCAGAACTCACAGTTTTTAGGTCAGTGAACGTTAGAGGTAAAAAAAACTCCCGAACAGTGAAAATAACTCATCGCACAAATGTTCTTCGAACATTTGTGCTTGACAAAAAAACACGGACTTCCCTCCCTTGATGCATAATATACTATTATATGCACGGCACGAACTAAAGGCATCAAAGTGAGGCTTTGGGGGTTAAAATTTAAATTTAAAACCATACTAAACACGACCATTTTGTTATTTATGCTGAAATTACTTCCGCAAATTGAGAAATGTATTACATTTATAATATAGAATTCAAGACTTTTAACCAGTCGCATATCAGTCAACAAATTCTATAGTTTAGTTTTTCTGCTACACTTCACTTTAAGAGTATCAAATCTATTCTGTCGGTTAATAATAAACAGAAACAAGTAAGGTCCAAATAATATAAAATATTACAAAATTCTATAAGATTATTCTCAATAACTCAAAAATAACAATATATATATTCGTCTCCATATAAGTATTAACACATTATGTAGATTCTAATATAGATTTTAGTAATATTTTAATATATTACAAATAATAATTAAAAAAAAACGTCCTGAAAAACTGAAAATATATTACAAAGAAACATGAATATTTTTCATATATTACAAAAATATGCTTAATACTAAATATGTATTTATGACTCAGAAATAAACTTTTTATTTAAAAATATAAATTTTGAGTTAAGGCTGAACTTTAAAATTGGAAATATATATGTGTTCTTATGAACAACTTTACCCTTACAATTTTGTAAGTGATAAATACAATTGTATTAGTGTTTTTATTATTGAGAAAGCTATTATTATTATTATTCCTGGGTAATGAAACTACTTTTTCCGCTGAAGTTGAAGTAGAAACTATAGCTAGTTGAAATGAAGGCACATTTGGAGTACAGTAATCCCTCGATAGTCGTGACAACCTATGGAATTTTCCCACCCTTCAACCTCGATAGTCGTACGCCGCAGAAGTCACGCCTTTTGGACGATTTCAGGAACGTATGCTTCATAAATTTCTCCCGGAGATAGACGACAATTATAGAACTATTTTTTAAGAATTGATATTATAGTATTAATAATAATTTTATAGAAAATGCACATATATTTTCATTTTTTTGGCCTAATGGCTTTATTCATAATATTAATTAATACTCATGACGCGTTTCGATACAGAATTCTGTATCCTTATTAGATAAACAGTAAATAGATTACATAATTATATTACATAATATTACAAATTGTATAAAAAGTTAATACAGTATTTTTTTAAAGATCTATATCTTGAAGCTATTCCAATTTAAAATACGTAATTGAAAAAAAGTTTTTTAAAATTTAAATACATAACTGCAAATTATAAAATTTTTTTTGAAAGTCAGCTATTAATTGACATAAACTATAAATTTTAAAATATAAAGAGATGTTACATTTAATTTTAATTAAACATTATCTGATAGTGAATCAATTAATTTGTAGATACATTAATTATACATTAATTATAATGTCACTGTTTTTAGTTACAGCAATTTCGATCGCTGTGAGCGTTGTTCATGTCAAGAAGGAAGACAGAGCGATTATTTGGAAGAAGTATGTGATATACAGAGACCAAGATGTGGACACCCAATTTGTGTAAATCCTTTAAAGGTTTGTCAAACCTGAATTAAATAAAACTTGTAATGTATTAATCTATAAAACAAAAATGTTCCTACACAAAAATTTAATCTTCGGAACATAAAGCTCATCCCTACTTGTATAATGTAGACCCTTTTGCAATATTAGAGTAAAAAGTATGTGCTTTTAGAGTAGCGGGTTTACCATTAAATATCGTGGATGGCCTGCGATTACAGTACGACATTTTGCTATAATTGTAGAAACGGAATTTACTACAAATCCGGGGAAGAACTTCATGCTTGTGAAATCGCTATCCTTAAAAGTTAAATTTGACTTTGTTTACTTCGAATAATCTTGTACTAACAATATTAAAATATGCAAGGCAACATTATTAGTATTTGTCTTATTTTCAGTAACTTAGATCAACAATATTCCAGATTTTGGCGCTTAAAATGAACAAGCGCAAGTAATAACTCAAATTTCTTGCCCAGACTGTTTGAAAGATACTGATAATAATTTGGTACGTGTTTATCAACAGTGATTTATACTTTCAAATTCGGGCCAGGACTCTGAGCGCTAAGTAGCGCTTGTTCCTTTAAGCGCAAAAACTGGGATATTTTTTATAAAAGATATTCAAAATAGGACCAATATTATCATTAATGCCAAAAGTGTTGTGATTCATCCATTTATTTATTTTCATAATTATCTGTCAGAAAAACTTTATTTTCTGGATTCGAGCCCAGTTGCGAATTTATGATCGGCCCATGGTTGGGCCAACCTTTCAACAAGTTGGATTACCTTTGGCTCATAGACGTTGGCTGCCGACCGTCGCCTACCAAGATTGGCCCAACTCTGTCTACCCAGAGTTGAGCCGTGTGAGAGTGATCACCGTGGCGTGGCCGATCGTCGGCAACTAAAGTTGGGCCAACGACTTAAACTACCAAAGGTGGGCCAACCTTCTACCTCAAGTGCAACCTCGCCTTTGGAATAAATAGTATTCTAAGCTAGACGGGTTAAAATTAGTCCAATTTGTTTAAGTTGATGTTTTTGTACCCGTTAACATCTCGGGCGCATTAGGCTATTACTCGTGCCCAAACGTTAGCGTAAACAAATGCCTGTCTTTCTACTCTTGCTGCTTAATTTACTATTTTGCCTTGTTTTTTACAATATATATTTTAAAAAACCAAAATTGTTTACAAACCAAGTTTTAGTTTAAACAACATGATAAATTGGTTTCTTTTTCTTTTTTACAGGTGGAAGGTCATTGTTGTTATTATTGCGGTGCACGTTTATCGGTTTCGAAAAACGTTTATACTCGTTTTCTAAATCGACTTACAAATGAAGCACTAAACCCATATTATGCTTCAATTTCATGGTACGTGAGAACGACCTGGGATGGTAATTTAGAAATTCTTATAACAGAAAAGGGTCAATATTCTGGAATAAACAGTCGACATGCATTACAAAGTTTAAAAGAATCTTTAATACGTACGTATTTTTTAAAACTTACATACAAACAAATTAACACAAAGAAAAAATAATAATTTTGAATATTATCGTATATATTAGAAGTAAACGACCAAAGAAAGGTTATAGATTATAAATAAAAAATTGTAGAAAAAAAACAATTTTTATCTGGTCATAATAGCGACGTTCCGTAGTACAGGTTTGCCAAACTACAATTTATTCAGGCTACAATTTATTTAAAAAATTGTTTTGTTAATCCACTAATAGTCAAAATTCACAACAATTAAAAGCAACTAAGAAATTCATATTTACCGTAATACACCATAATATACTATAAGACTGTTTACAAATTTAACTGTAAGAATTGTTCGGCAGTTAACATTGGTAAAATAAAACGTGCTCTAAGGGTGAGTCTACAATAGGCAGTTTTCAACTTCTTTTTCTTTAGAGAAAACGAAATGGAAGTGCGCGCGCATGCAGTGCCAACTGCTGTATTTTTTTCTGTTGGTTCGCGTTCCGATGTTCCGGTAATCTAATTATCTAATATGAAAATGTCTTATAATTGACCAAAATAATGTAAACAAATATTTATTGACATACTGAAAAATAGTTTCGCTATACAATTCATCAGCTGAAACAATGTCAATAATTGACTAACAAACTTTCAAATTATGTGCAGTGTTTGAACTTAAATTTAAGAATATTTACTTTTTCCAATACGCCTCTGGAAAATGCGATATTTGTTAATTTTAAAAAAGTGAATACAAGTGCCTTTTTCCATAAGATTACTTATTATCTGAAAACAAAAAGTGTGTCATTAAAATACAAAAGAATTATCATACTTAACAGCAGTTTAAAATATTAAAATCAACCAAGTATCTGTCAAACGGGCATAGCAAGACAAAGTTAAACTTAACCTCACTTTCTGTCAAATGTCAAAATAGTGACTCACCGCACATAATTGAAAACTGCACTGTAAAAAGTCTTTCAAAATTTTTCTAGTGATGGTAATTTTCCTTTACTTTGTCCCTGTAAAATAACTATATTTAATACAGGAAAAATTCATACTTAAAAATGAAAGAAATACAGAATGTTGTAATTTTAATATTTTAAATATTGGAATTTTGAAGTCCTCGGCGAATTTCCTTTCCTCAAAGTAAATGTGCTACTTTTAACGTGGGTAATAATAGTACCCACTTTAAATGCGGCGAAATGACTAAAGGCTGAGAAAATACAGGAGATGGGAAAATTCCTATCGGCGAACGTAACCTCACTATTCGAGAAATGAAAATCCTAACTGTAGTATTTTTCCTATGTTTAATTATGTACAATAACAATTGTTCGTACAATTCCCATTTTTTGAAAAATCCATTCTTGTGTAAAATTACTATTTTTATTTAAGTAAAATTAATGATTGTGGTAATTTTCCCAAATTTTGAAATAAATATTTTACGCAGACATTTACGGTATGTGCAAAGTCGTGCGCAGTGTGTAATCGTACATGCTCGGCATCGGTCGGCACTCTTCGCCATGTTTAGCGCCAAGATAAGCAAGAGACACCTGCCTCGTGCTTGACGCGATCGTCATTTTCGTGAGGAACGTGGAATTACTTGGATGCCCCAGAAGAAGGAATTTTGATAAAGTGTTCGCCTGACAGCATGTGTTAGCTGCAATAGAAGTCTCCTCATTTGTGCACTGGATTTTATTTAAATTGACAATTTTTTGATAAAAGGTAAGCTTTTATTTTATTCCAATATTAACGGTCCCGTATTATTTTGACACAAAATTGTTCGTTTTACATGTTATATTGTTTAACCTATGGGAATGCTATATAGTACTTGTACTAAAGTCTAAGATTTTTAGCTATTAATTATATAATAATTGAAATTACTAGATAATTCATTTTTTTAATATTAATTTAATGTATTTAAATAAATTATTTAATAAATAAGACATAAAAATCTTTGATTTCAGTAGGAGTACAATTATAACATTTTCATAGGTTTAACAATGTAACATGTACTACGATAAATTTTGTGTCAATATGATACGGGCCTACATTAACCAGACAAATTAAATTTGATAGAAATTTAAAATTATCAAAATTTCAATCTATCTATCTGTTTGGAGAAACACAGTTACTTTCCTTGTTTACATTGATAGTTACTGTGTTTCTCCAAAACACGGTAGAAATGAAATGAAGCAAAACAAAAGGGTCAAACCATTAACTTTCGTCTGAGGGCAGTCTCTGACATATTTTTTGAAAAAAGAAGTTTCAGAAAATATGAAACTTCAAACTTTTCTAAATCCAATAAACAAAATGTTATAGTGTAAATTTTAATTTCTTTCAGAATTATTATTAATCGAAAGTAGGAGGTTCACGATGTGATTTCGTAACTTTCAATTCGGCACTTTTTAAAAAAAAAAGAGTTTGTAGAGCAGGTAACCAAAAGACAAAAAATAAAGTTATCAGTTTCTATAATGTATTAAACAAAATAAATCTTGCCGATCACGAAATTTCAAGATAAGTCAATTGTCTGCGATATCTCAAAGAAACTTTTAAAAACTGGGTTCCTAAAATCTGTGATATTAAATTAAAAAAAAATATATATGTATAATATATGGTGATTTAAATATAAAAAATATTTTTGTCATAAGCAAGTACATTAAGAGAATTAAAAAAACGAATAAAAATTTATATTTTTGAAAAATACTAGATGAAAAATATGCTTGTGTAAACTTCGCAGAATTAATACAATTTAAGCGTTATTTATTCTATAATTAAAAAAAAATTATGTTTAATTTTAAGCGAACACTTAAAAGCTTTCATCGTATTAAAAAATCGACGGCTTTGTGAAATGTGAAAATTTAATAATTTCCATAAATGTAGATACTTCGCACCACTAACAAAATATAAGCGTTATTTCTTATATAATTAAAAAAAAATTATGTTTAATTTTAAGCGAACACTTAAAAGCTTTCATCGTATTAAAAAATCGACGGCTTTGTGAAATGTGAAAATATAATAATTTCCATAAATGTAGATACTTTGCACCACTAACAAAATATAAGCGTTATTTCTTATATAATTAAAAAGAATATTTTTATGTTTAATTTTAAGCGAACACTTAAAAGCTTTCATCGTATTAAAAAATCAACGGCTTTGTGATATATGAAAATTTAATAATTTCTATAAATGTATTTACTTCGCACCACTAACAAAATATAAGTGTTATTTCTTCCATAATTAAAAAAAATATTTATGTTTAATTTTAAGCGAACTCTTAAAGTGCTCCAAGAAGCTTTTACAGCAATTAAACATCGACGGCATTCTGATATTTCATTTAAAATTAAGTTGTATGTAAATTTGATAAATTTAATAAATGAATTTTATTCTAAAAATAATAAATCTTTAATAATATTAATAGACCAATTTAACGATTTTATTGAAATAAATAAAAAATATATATATTACTATATTAGGAAAATTACCATTTTCAAAAATATTAATTTAATTTATTTGGGAATTTAGCAACATTTAGGAAAAATACTATTTTTTAAAGAATTTTTTATTTCTTTTGGGATTTTTACAAACTTTATGAAAAACACTCTTTCCAAAGCAATTTTAATTAAGCCGGTAAAATCCATACTTCTTGTATAATTCCTTTATTTCCCGTTACAATACCATAACTTGTAACCTTACGGTTTGTGGCAATTTTTCCTGTCTCGAACGGAAAATTACATAACCTACAAATATTATTCCCATCGCGAGTAAAAGTTCTCCTTTTATAGTGGGTAATAATGTTTCCCAGTTTAAAACTGGGAAAAATGCCTAAAGTCTTTTTACAGTGTGTGAAAAATCTTTACAGATCGAATTTACAAAAAATAAAGAGTTCTTTGGATACACGTATATTATTTGTAGGTCTATCAATTTTTTCTTACTAATTGCATCCACCTGTTTTTCCAGAAACTTTAGCACAATTATCGATTATGTCAATAATTGACTAACAAACTTTCAAATTATGTGCAGTGTTTGAACTTAAATTTAAGAATATTTACTTTTTCCAATACGCCTCTGGAAAATGCGATATTTGTTAATTTTAAAAAAGTGAATACAAGTGCCTTTTTCCATAAGATTACTTATTATCTGAAAACAAAAAGTGTGTCATTAAAATACAAAAGAATTATCATACTTAACAGCAGTTTAAAATATTAAAATCAACCAAGTATCTGTCAAACGGGCATAGCAAGACAAAGTTAAACTTAACCTCACTTTCTGTCAAATGTCAAAATAGTAAACGTTTATTCTCATAATGTTTATAAAATAAATCGCATTTTCCTGTAATTTGTAGGAAAAAGAAAATAAAAAAGTGACTCACCGCACATAATTGAAAACTGTGAAAAATCTTTACAGATCGAATTTACAAAAAATAAAGAGTTCTTTGGATACACGTATATTATTTGTAGGTCTATCAAGTTTTTTGTTACTAATTGCATCCACCTGTTTTTCCAAAAACTTTAGCACAATTATCGATTATTATAAACACATTGACAAATTCAAAACTACACTTCGTGTCGTGTAGCGAAACATAAATATATAATTCTCGATTTTACCAAAATTTCAGATTTTTCAAATTTATAATTCATCAAAATTCTCAGCATTTGCATTATAAAGTTTTCAAGCCAGCTTTCATAAATCTAAAATCTAGTTTCAAATATGCTACAAAAAATGTCGGTTATTTGAAACCTTTCAAATTTTCACAAATTTAGCAACAAAAGTTTCGAAAAAAATATTTGTTAATTTTTTTAAAACTACATGAATATTAAAAAGAAGTTTCGTTTATGGTCTTGTCATCTGGACAATCTCAATAAACTTCTTATTAATTTAGATCATAAACGAAACTAATTTTTAATATTTCTATATTTTTTAAAAAATTTACAAATATTCTTTTCGAAATTTTTGTTGCTAAATTTGTGAAAATTTGGAAGATTTCAAATAACCGACATTTTTTGTTGAAAATTTAATCTACTTCATCTAGACAATCTCAATTATTTTTTTATTAAATAAGACCATAAAGGAAACTTCTTTTTAAAGTACATATATTTTTTAAAAAATTTACAAATATTCTTTTCGAAATTTTTGTTGTTAAATTTGTGAAAATTTGGAAGTTTTCAAAAAAAGGACATTTTTTGTTGTTAAATTAATCTATTGCTTCCAGATAATCACAATAAATTTTTTATAAAATAAGACCATAAACGAAACTTCTTTTTAATATTTATATAGTGTTTAAAAATTGTATAAATATTCTTTCCGAAATTTTCATTGTTAAATTTGTGAAAAACTGTAAGATTTCAAATAATCAACAGTTTTTGTTGAAAAATTAATCTACTTTATCCAGACAATCGCAATTAATTTTTTATTAAATAAGACCATAAACAAAATTACTTTTTAGTATTCATATACACAGAGAAAAATCTGTTGCGATTATTGTTTGAAATTATTTGTGCATTTTTTCTATAATTCTATTGATGCTACATTTCTAACAGAACGTATAGTTATTGCTCGGGCTTGGCCTGAAAACTAGGCGGACCGGCCTAAAATTTAGGTGGATTTGTGTAATTTTAGTATAGTTAGTGTCTATGCTATATTCATAGCATCTACTCATGCGATAATCGCAACAGATTTTTCTCTGTGTAGTTATTAAAAAATTTACAAAAATTCTTTTTGAAATTTTTGTTGCTAAATTTGTGAAAATTTGAAAGATTTCAAAAAATCAAAAATTTTTGTTGTAAAATTAATCTATTGCTTCTAGATAATCGCAAGAAATTTTTTAATAAAAAAGTCGATGAACGAAACCACTTTTAATATTTATATAGTTTTTAGAAAATTTACAAATATTTTTTTTTAATTTTTGTTGTTAAATTTGTGTAAATTTGGAAGTTTTCAAATAATTGACATTTTTGGTTAAAAAATTAATCTACTTTATCTTGACAATCGCAGTTAATTTTTTATTTAATAAGACCATAATCGAAGCTACTTTTGATGCATTTGTTTTATTTTTGAAACTAGATTTTAGATTTATGGAAGCTGGCTTGAAAACTTTATAATGCAAATGCTGAGAATTTTGATGAATTATAAATTTGAAAAATCTGAAATTTTGGTAAAATCGAGAATTATATATTTATGTTTCGCTACACGACACGAAGTGTAGTTTTGAATTTGTCAATGTGTTTATAATAATCGATAATTGTGCTAAAGTTTTTGGAAAAACAGGTGGATGCAATTAGTAACAAAAAACTTGATAGACCTACAAATAATATACGTGTATCCAAAGAACTCTTTATTTTTTGTAAATTCGATCTGTAAAGATTTTTCACAGTTTTCAATTATGTGCGGTGAGTCACTTTTTTATTTTCTTTTTCCTACAAATTACAGGAAAATGCGATTTATTTTATAAACATTATGAGAATAAACGTTTACTATTTTGACATTTGACAGAAAGTGAGGTTAAGTTTAACTTTGTCTTGCTATGCCCGTTTGACAGATACTTGGTTGATTTTAATATTTTAAACTGCTGTTAAGTATGATAATTCTTTTGTATTTTAATGACACACTTTTTGTTTTCAGATAATAAGTAATCTTATGGAAAAAGGCACTTGTATTCACTTTTTTAAAATTAACAAATATCGCATTTTCCAGAGGCGTATTGGAAAAAGTAAATATTCTTAAATTTAAGTTCAAACACTGCACATAATTTGAAAGTTTGTTAGTCAATTATTGACATTGTTTCAGCTCCCGTGTAGAAAAATTTTGGAGCGCTGGCCGGGCGCTGGCCAGACCGTCTATTTTGAGTCAGGGCGCTGGCCAGACGGTCTTGACATGGCTCTGGCCAGAACTGTTACGATTTATCCATGATTTCGTCTAGGCTAGACGGTCTGGTTAGCGGCTAGTCAGACCGTCTAACCAGCCCCAGATCAGACCAGCTAATTAGCGCCTGTTCAGACCATCTAGTCTATACGAAATCATGGATAAATCGTAACAGTTCTGGCCAGCGCTATGTCAAGACTCCCTGGCCAGACTCAAAATAGACGGTCTGGCCAGCGCCCGGCCAGAACACAAAAAAAATTTTTATGCATAAAAATGACTAACATAATTATTTTTAATTATTATTTTATGATTCTAAGGCAAGTGTGCTACATATTATTGATTTTTATCACCATTACAACGTATTGCTAACAATTACCGATAAACTTATAAATTAAAATTTGACGCATGGGGGAATTGAACACGCAACCCTGGGCTCTAAAAGCCTACGCTCTTACCAACTACGCTATACACGCTTGCTTGAAAGAATTTTCCGTATTGTCCTTATAAGTTATGTTCATAGATGTAATTTATAAAAGTTAAACTTCTGAGGTTATTCAGGGGTTTTTGGGGTCGCTGATTACGAATCTCATATCAATTTTCCAAAATTCAAAATGGCGGATCCAATATGACGGACGTAAAATTTAAAAATTGTTAGATTCATTTGAAATTAACAATTAAATTAAATTAAAAGTCGGTTTTTAAAAATTCAAAATGGCGGATCCAATATGGTGGACGAATATTTTAAAAATCATCAGATTCATTTGAAACTTACAATTCGGGGGTTTTTGAGGTAGCTGAAACAGAATTTAAAGACTGTTTTCAAAAATTCAAAATGGCGGATCCAATATGGCGGATGAATTTTTTTAAAATCGTCAGATTCATTTGAAACTTACAATTCGGGGGTTTTTGAGGTAGCTGAAACAGAATTTAAAGACTGTTTTCAAAAATTCAAAATGGCGGATCCAATATGGCGGATGAATTTTTTTAAAATCGTCAGATTCATTTGAAACTTGCAATTTGGGGGTTTTTGGGGTAGCTGAAACAGAATTTAAAGACTGTTTTCAAAAATTCAAAATGGCGGATCCAATATGGCGGATGAATTTTTTTAAAATCGTCAGATTCATTTGAAACTTGCAATTTGGGGGTTTTTGGGGTAGCTGAAACAGAATTTAAAGACTGTTTTCAAAAATTCAAAATGGCGGATCCAATATGGCGGACGAATATATTAAAAATCATCAGATTCATTTGAAACTTACAATTCGGGGGTTTTTGAGGTAGCTAAAACAGAATTTAAAGACTGTTTTCAAAAATTCAAAATGGTGGATCCAATATGGCGGATGAATTTTTTTAAAATCGTCAGATTCATTTGAAACTTGCAATTCGGGGGTTTTTTGGGTAGCTGAAACAGAATTTAAAATTGGTTCTTAAAAACTCAAAATGGCGGATGAATTTTTTTTAAAATCGTCAAAATTATTTAAAACTTGCAATTCGGGGATTTTTGGGCATGCTGGTAGCGAATTTAAAGTTGGTTTTTAAAAACTCAAAATGGCGGATGCAATATGGTGGACGAATTTTTAAATAATCGGCAGATTTATTTGAAACTCGCTATTGTTGATAGCGAATTTAAAGCCGGTTTTCAAAAATTCAACATGGTGGATCCCATGTGGCGGAAGAGCAATTGAAGACTGGTTGGTTTGTAAAATTGGTTAAGTGTCGCCTAAACGGCCTATAGAGAACACTTAATACATATTCCAATACGGACGGTCTGATCGGGCGCTGGGTTGCTCTGGGTCTGACCGTCCGGTCAATATTTAATCATTTTTTTAATCTGGACGGTCTGAACGGGCGCTGGTCAGACCGCCTGGTCGATACTTGAACATTTTCTTAATCTGGACGGTCTGATCGGGCGCTGGCCAGACCGTCTAGTCGATACTTGAACATTTTCTTAATCTGGACGGTCTGATCGGGCGCTGGCCAGACCGTCTGGTCGCTACTTAATCGTTTTCGTAAACTAGACGGTCTGATCGGCTGCTGGTCAGACCCCCTGGTCGGTACTTAATCATTTTCTTAATCTGGACGGGCTAATCAATCGCTGGTCAGACCATCTGTTCGATACTTAAAAAGTTTCTTAAACTAGACGGTCTGATCGGGCGCTGGCCAGACCGTCTGGTCTATACTTAAACATTTTCTTAAACTAGACGGTCTGATCGGGCGCTGACCAGACCGTCTGGTCGATACTTAAACATTTTCTTAATATGGATGGTCTGAACGGGCGCCAGCCAGACTGTCTCGTCGATACTTAAACATTTTCTTAATCTGGACGGTCTGATCTGGCGCTAGTTAGCGCCTAGCCAGACCGTCTAGACGACACTCAACAAAAATATCCATTTCGGACGGTCTGGTCGGGCGCTGGCCAGCGCCTAGCCAGACCATCTAGACGACACTTAACAAAATATTCAATCCGGACGGTCTGACCGGGCGCTGGTCAGCGCCAGGCCAGACCGTCTAGACGACACATAATATATTTTTCAGTCCGGACGGTCTGATCGGGCGCTGGCCAGCGCCTGGTCAGACCATCTAGACTAGACGGTCTTGACAATGCCCGACCAGTCGATCGTAGGACCTAGGGCATGCCCTAAGATTTTTCTACACGGGCTGATGAATTGTATAGCGAAACTATTTTTCAGTATGTCAATAAATATTTGTTTACATTATTTTGGTCAATTATAAGACATTTTCATATTAGATAATTAGATTACCGGAACATCGGAACGCGAACCAACAGAAAAAAATACATCAGTTGGCACTGCATGCACGCGCACTTCTATTTCGTTTTCTCTAAAGAAAAAGAAGTTGAAAACTGCCTATTGTAGACTCACCCTAAAGGCACGCTTAAAAACGTAAAGGTAAAAAATATTAAAATTCAGTACTTTTTAAACATTCAAATTACTGTTATGATTAGAAGGAGGATGGAGGAAAAATGCCGGATTAGGAGTCTGATCGTAAAAACAGAATAATTTCAGAAATAATTCATATAAAATCGACTCCTCATACCATTAATAAAAGAGGACTACTTAAAATATCTAAAGAAAATTTTCTTTATTCTAATTAGGAAGTTGGACATATTATAGTGTTCTGTCTAATTGTTGTTCTGTTTCGTTTCTACTCAGTCTATCTTTTTTTGTTTTTAATAATAATAGACGGTATACTATGTAAGAAATGGGGCAGAGATGGGTATAGATATCCTGCTGCGTGCTTAAACCTGTTACGCACATAACTGTTACACAGTTTAAGATGGTTTGTCCGTTACGATGGAGACAACGACAGTAGGTAGCTTAAGATGGAGAGAGAGATAATAAAGATAGGTTTAGTGGGATGGCAGGTAGCTTACGATAGAATACAACTTTAGATTTAATTTCTTGTTTATCTGGTTCGTTCGTTCGTTTGTTTGAGAGAGAAAGAGAGAAAGAGAAAGAGAGAGAGAGAGAGAGAGAGAGAGAGAGAGAGAGAGAGAGAAATGGGATGGCAAGTAGCTTAATGTTGATAGAGACACAACTATAGATTTAATTTCTTATTCGTACGAGAGGATCAGGAAAGTGTAAGAAAGACAGGTAGTCTTTCTTTTACTGTCAGCTAACATTAATATGGCTGTCGCTTGCTTCATAACAATTAGTTATTAAAAAATTCTGATAAATTAGTTATTGAAAAATTGGTAAATTGCTTATTGGAACATTTTGAAAAAAATTAGATAATTGGTAAATTGATTATCGGAACATTTGGAGAATTGGCAATTATTGGAAATTGGTTATTAGTTATTTTTATGAACACTCTAAATCTTCCGAAGATCTAAACAAAAGTTTGAGGATTTTAATTGGTAAATTTGTTATAAGTTATTTTTATGAACACCCTATGGTAAATTGGCAATTTTGGAAAATTGGTAAATTGGATATTAGAATACTTGGAAAATTAGCAATAAATTGGTAAATTGATTATTAGAACATTTGGAAAATTTAGAAAATTGGCAATAAATTGATAAATAGGTTATTAGAACATTTGGAAGCTTGGCATTTTTGGCTAATTGGTAATTATTGGACAATTGGTAAATTGGCTAATGGAACATTTGGAAAATTAGCAAGTATTGTAAAATTGGTTATAAAATGGTCACTTGATAATTAAGTTATTGGGAAATTGATAAATTGGGTATTAGTTTTTTTTACGAACTTTTTTAAATTTCCGAAGATCTAAACAGAAGTTTGAGGACTTTAAATTGTTAAATTGGTTATTTGTTATTTTGATAAACACCTTTAATTTTCCGAAGATCTAAACTGAAGTTTGAGGACCTTAAACAATTTCAGTTTGATTTTCACAAGTTCACAAACTTTTTTATGATATCTGATAAATAATTAAGTAATTTCATTTAGTACTCTCTGTAGTCTTGACATCAAGTAATAATTATACCAAAAAGCAAAGTCAAACAAATGAAATTGGGAAATTGGCAAGTTATTGCAGAGGAAAAAAATTTTCTGTGTAATTCACAGAAACTTTTGTACCATCTACAAATGGAGATTATAGTTTCCACAAATAGCTCAGTTTGTGAAATACACAAATAAATTTGTGAAAAACGCAAGTAAGTTTGTGAAAAACACAAATAAGTTTGTGGAATTTACAAATCAGTTTGTGACCGACACAAATTTTATTGAAAGTTTATTGAAAAATTTGTAAATTGAAATATTGGTTAATTAGGATATTAGTTAAATTGGTAATCTCTCAAATTATAGCGTTACTGGTTACTTATATTACCAAATTGTTTTTTATAAAATGCATTTATTTGGCAATTAATTAATTGTTTAATTAAAAACTTGGCAAGTAAAAAAATGTGATATTCGCAAATTGTTTTTTGTAAAATTGTTAACAGTCTATTACTAAATGAGTAAATTTAAAAAAAGGCTATTGGTTATAAATAAAACTTTCAGTAACATGGAGAAAGAAGAAAGTTCGGTAGATAAATCATATCGTCTAATTGTTGTAAAATGGGAGATAATCATGAATTTCATAATGTAGATTACACAGATCCAATGTCTTCAATGTCATTTGTATCAGTTTCTGACTCTCAATAACCAAAAATCTAATTTACAAGTTTTGTTTGTAAATGAAGAAAAAATATTTTTTGATACATCAAATAAGACGTCGAAATTAAAAAGAAACTATTTTACTTCAAAAGAAAGAATCAAACGATATCGCGCAAATTTTGCAGAAGAAAAGAAAAACTTTATAATATTTCTTGTATATTTTAGTAATAAAGCAATTTAAAATTGAAAAGCGTTTTGATGAAAGTGTAAACAATTTAATTTTTAACATTTTCATCGTAAATTGATAGTAGCCTTTGAGAAAAACGGGTATGACACTTCCATTAATTCAGAATAAATTATGGCTGAGATTTGACTGTCGCCATAGCAGCCGGTGGTTTGATCCATTTTTGTATTAAAATCGTAGAACTCTAGATAGAAACGACATAAATAGATAAATCCTTTTGGATAGTACAGATTGAAGTCTACAAAATACAGGAAAAATAGGGAAAAGCACTAAAAAAATGTTATAACCTCCAAAACTTACATGGAAGTCAGCAGAATAAGTAAAAAATCTCTATTATCCATGATTGTGCCAATTAATTGAGACAATTAATTCAAATCTATCTGAGAAATTAATTCAAAATTGTCTGGTATAGAATCAATGAGGTTGCAAATATTTCATCTCTCCTCTTTTAAACAGGAATAAAAATAATTGTATCGATAACTGAAGTGTTCCTAAGGGTTTTCGAGGTTGTTGATTACGAATCTGGTGTCAAATTTATGAAGTATAATGTGGCAGATACAATATGGTGGATAACATAAATAACACAGGGCAACAAAATTAAAAAAAAAAATTGGTGCCGGACATCCCAAAGCTGTTTTCAATGCATTTTTTTGTGCTAATTACGAATCCGTAATTAAAATGTTTCCATTAGCTCTGGTTTTTGAGAAAAACAGGGTCAAAAAGTCAAAAAAGACTGTTTTTGTCAATATTTGGATACCTCTAGCCTTAAAACAAAAGGTAATAGAACCTTCCACTTTAGCTTAAATTAAAGCTTAATCTTTTGACTACAACTCCTAAAAATTACATAACTGCACCTTGCTTCCAAGGTCATTAGTTGACACTTTCTTAACCAAAACATCGGAATTTTTCAAATTTTGAGAACCTATAGCGATGGATCAAAAACAGATAGACCCTTCAACTATACGGTTCAAATTAAAGTTTGAAATTTCGACTAGTACTCCTGGAAGTTGCATATCTAAACCTTGCTTTAAAGGTCATTGGTAATTACTTTCTTAACCAAAGAATCTGAATTTGTCAAATTTTCGAACTTGTAACGATGAAGCTAAAAGAGATAGAACTTTTTACTAAGGTTTAAATTGAAGTTTATACTTTTGACTAGTACTACCAAAAATTACATAACTGCACCTTGCTCCAGGTCATTAGTTATGACTTTCTTAACCCAAAAATCTTAATTTGTCAAAGTTTGAGAACTTTTAGCAATGAAACGGAAATAGATAGGCCCTTCCACTAGGGCTGAAATTATAGTTTAAAGTTTTGACTTAAACTAGGGCTAAAATTAAAGTTTAAATTTAAACTTAAATTTGAGCCCTAGTAAAAGGTAGGAAATGCAAAATTCTGACAGAAACCTGACAAGTTTGAAAAAAAACTCTTTAACCTTTTCCCAACAGTTGTAGAAGCTCTAACCATTCTCGAGGAAAACAATGGAAAAACTGACAACCCTAGGGCTTGTTTCAAGAGCGGCAAAATCATGCCTCCAGAATATAGTATCGCAAAACTACAATTCAGACATTATCACGTTGCGCAAAATTAAGAAAACGGACAAAAACACACAATGGCTTTCCAAAACATGGCTAACAAACTTAGTATTCTTTCCCCAGAAATCATACAGCTTTTAGAGTCGAAAAAGTCTGGCTAAAGAAGACATTGTATTTAGTTTTGTTAAACCATGGTTACCGACCTCATAATTTTTATTGCAGTATTCAGTCGCTTTCCTGCGTGTGAAAAGTCTAACTAAAGACTTCAATGTCTTTAGTCTGGCAGAATTATAGCTATTAATCTTAGATTTTTTTGCAGAAACCAGTAACTTTCTAGCATGGGAAGTATGTCAATTCAGTAGCCATGATTCGTCTAGACTAGTAACCATGTCCTCATTAGCGAGACTTTCCCTACGCTAGAAATGCCTTGGTTCTAAAAAAAATTGTGAGGTTAGTAGCCATTGTTTGGCTAGATTAAATACCATATTCTCATTAGCAAGACTTTTTTCAAGTTAGAAACTGCCTTGGTTCTCCAAAAGAAAATTGTACGATTGGTAGCTATGGTTTGGACGAATTAAAGACCATGTCCTCATTACAAAATCTTTTTGCACTCTAGAAACTGCCTTGTTTCTGCAAAAAAAAATTGCGAGGTCAGTAGCCATGTTTTGGCAAGACTAAAGACCCTTTCCTCATTAGCCAGACTTATCCCACGCTAAAACTGCCTTGGTTCTGCAAATAAAAATTGTGAGGTCGATACCTATGGTTTGGCCAGACTAAAGACCATGTCCTCATTAGCCAGACTTTTTCCACTCCAAAAACTGTCTTGTTGCTGCAGAAAAAATTTTGACCTGAAAGTGCCTGATTAATTCAAAAAATTTCTTCAATCAGTAGCCATGGATCGGCCAGACTAGAGACCATGATCTAATTAGCCAGACTTTTCCCGAGCTAGAAACTGCATTGATTCTGCAAAAAAAATTGTGGTGGCGGTAGTCATGGGGTGGCCAGACTAAAGACCAAGTCCTCGTTAGCCAGACTTTTCCCACTCTAGAAACTGCCTTGTTTCTGCAAAAAAGATTAGAAATTCAGTAGCCATTGTTAGGCCAGACTAAAAACCATGTTGTCTTTAACCAGACTTTTTCTACAGTAGAAAGTGCGTGATTTATGCAAAAGAGTTCTTCATTTATTAGCCATAATTTGGCCAGGCAAGAGTCCATGTCGTTTGTACACAGACTTTTCCTACCCTAGATAGTGCCTGATTTATGCAGAAATTGAAAATTATATTACTGCACCTTGTAATTAAAGTCATTGGTATTGAGTATTGGTATTGATATTATAATTAGTATTGGTATTAGTAATAGTATTGGTAATTTGAGCCGAAGTGGGAAGTTTTTGCTCCTTTCGTCTCAACGCTGCAAGTTCTTAAACGTTAATCACTAAGCCGTAGTGGAAGATTCTATCTCTTTTCGTTTGACCGTTACAGGTTCTCAAACTTTGACAAATTTAGATTCTTTGGTTAAGAAAGTAATTACCAATGACCTTTAAAGCAAGGTTTAGGTATGCAATTTCCAGGAGTACTAGTCGAAATTTTAAACTTTAATTTGAACCATATTGTGGAAGGGTCTCTCTGTTTTTGATCCATCGCTATAGGTTCTCAAAATTTGAAAAATTCTGATGTTTTGGTTAAGAAAGTGTCAACCAATGACCTTGGAAGCAAGGTGCAGTTGTGTGATTTTTAGGAGTTGTAGTCGATACTTTAACCTTCAATTTAAGTGGTAGTGCAACGTTCTATTTTGTTTCATTTTATCGCTACAGGTTCTCAAACTTTGACAAATTCAGATTATTTGTTTATGAAAGTGACTCCCAATGACCTTTGGAGCAAGGTGCAGTTATGTAATTTTTAGGAGTTGTAGTCAAAAGATTAAGCTTTAATTTAAGCTAAAGTGGAAGGTTCTATTACCTTTTGTTTTAAGGCTAGAGGTATCCAAATATTGTCAAAAACAGTCTTTTTTGACTTTTTGACCCCGTTTTTCTCAAAAACCAGAGCTGATGGAAACTTTTTACTTACGTATTTGTAATCAGCACAAAAAAATGCATTGTAAACAGCTTTAAAATTTCTGGCACCAAAACCAGTGTTGCACTGTGTAATAACTAATCAGATTGGCTCTGAAATTATTATTTAAGGGTTTTCGGGGTCTCTAATTACGAATCTGAAGTAAGTTTTTTAACATTCAAAATATCTGATCCATTCTAAGAAATTAATTTTTCACTTACAAAAATAAAAATACCTTTTTGTACCACCTCTCGTTTAAAACCGACTTTCCGCGCATAGTGCACAAACGAAGCGAGTGCAGCAAATTTGCGGCCTTGACACACAAATAATTATTATGTCTTTCTGAAAAAGGCACATTTAACACAGGACGGACAGATATCGTCTTCTCATTCTCTCTCGACTTCGACTTCTCTCCTACTGCCTGAAGATGTCGCCACGATGCCCGTTGGCGATCAATATTTGGATCATTGGTAACCGCCTATACCCCGTTACGCCAATAATTTACTCCGACAAATCTCAATAATTTAGTCTAGCTAGACCAAAATTTTGTAAAGTTATGTTGGCCAATAAGTTACAGAACAATTTACAAAACCGTCCCGGCTAGATTTCAAGTCACTTTTGAATTTGCTGACGAAATATCTAGTGGATAGAAAAATCTCTGGATTTTGAATTTACCGCCCAAAGGACCCAACCTCAACTACCCCGTTGAAAATGCCGAAATCAGGCTCGATGTTATTTTGTGAATTTTACCAAATTTTCCCAAATTAATCAGTAATTTGGCACACTGATAACAGAGAAATCGACGTATGACATTTTCGACTAGTTGAGAAGACTTCTGTGTCAATTTTTGTCCATTGACAAAAATCTCTTGCGCTACGGCCCTGACTGTCGTCGATTTTCCACTTTCGCGGTTTCGAGTCGTTACTCCAAGAAAGAGTCGACTCGATTAACCCCATATCGGTCAATAAGATGCTTCAGGTGAGTTCAGGCCAGAAGCAACATCATAAATGTTCCAATTTATTAATTCAAATGTCCCGGAGGTTACCCTTGAAACACCCCTTTTTGGCATACGATCCTGTTTAGCGGAAGTTAAATTTGATTTTGGCAGTATTTAGAGGAGGAGAGGCAAATGAGAGTGAGAGAAACATAGATAGCAAGAACGACGACCTGTGGAAAGGAGAAGAAGAAGGCTCACTCTGAAAATTGATCGTCGAAGTGACGGAAGTGTCAAAAAGTTCTTAAGTATTCTTTTGGCAAAAATTGTAAAATTAGATATGCGAATTAATTAGATATTATAACATTGAACCTGGCGAAAGGCCATAATAAGATTTCGACGTCAAAAAGTAGATTTTGAATCATATGATTATGTAAGTAGCCTTTGTTTTTGGTGTAAATCTGGAATTCCAGCCATGCTCTTACCACGCGGTCAGACGCGCTACTTTCTTTTCCGACCTCATGTACTAAATTCTTAAATCTTTTAAAGTCAGACGAGCTTGGTGAGACAATGAGTCTCGGAGTGACTATTACTTGACTTTTTCTTTGAATTGATTAGAATTTTATTGAAGTGTTCCCTTTTTATTTTGTTTTCCAACATCGAAAAGTCTCATTTTATTGGTCCATGTCGCGCCATATTGGTTTTCCTTATCCTTGTGAAATTTTGATTAGAGTATGAAAAATTTAAATCATACTATCTCCTCTTAGTGAAAATAAATAATGTTATTCGATCTCGCGAGTGCGCTAGGCGATGATTTCAGAGTCATGTGTCGAGGTTCGCGTTCTACACTCATTAAGAAGTTCTTTCTATTTTTTTACGGGAAACTACAGTATAAAAATTCTGTATTTGGTCACCTTACTTCTTAAGTCGAATTCAAAAATTAAATTAATAAAATCATTCCCTTTATATTCTTTAAATAATTTTTTTTTTAGTTCAAGCTTCCTTTTTTTTGCGTGTAATTTTGAGGTTAAAATTTATATTTTTGGCTATTTTGGATATTTTAATTCCTACTCAACGATATTTCCGTTCTTTTTCGTTACTATAAAATGCCCAATTGGTTATAGACAAATAATTAATTCAATTTAACGTCATTAAAAAGTTTACCGAAAAATTCCAAAATGGCATTAAGAATCCGGCTTGAGATTGACAAAAATGGCGAATGTCGATGACGTTGGTAACCTGCAACCCCCCCTTTAAATAAAATTGTTTCCCTTATAATAAATTATTAGAATTGGATTTTGATTAGAAAATTTATAATCTCTTTTGTCACCATTCTCCAGTAAAATTAATGTAAACACGACCTGTCTTCCTTTTTATAATTTAATTTGGAACTTGTCTCTAGATTTCGTAAATTTTTTTTGTATTTCCCGATTATTGAATATTAATTTTTTTGTCAAGATTAGATTCATATGCGTCAAACGTTTATTGTACAAGATTCTAATTAACAGAACTGTTTTCGTTTATAAAATAATTTTGTTGAAATTTATTATAATAAACTCTGAGAACAATTTTTTTTGTAATAAATGATTATTTTCTTTATTTGCGAACTCCTCCCTCTCCAAAATTTCTCTCCTTTTTTTATACTTCTTTTAGCGAGCTAGCACGGACACGTCCCGGTAGATTTTCTCTCTTTCGGTTTAAGTCTCCTTTTTATTTGGTTTAATATTTTTGTTTTAGTTAAAATTAGAGTTTGAGTCCATTATTTGAGGTTTGAAAAGAATAGATTGAAGATAAGGATTGGACAAAAGCGTCTAAGAATTTGGAAATTCTTTTAGTGATCTGGTTTCTTTAGTTTCTTTATTTAATATATTTTTGGACACGCCAGCTATAGGTTGGCCCAGGAAGCCGCTGATGTAAAGTGTCAAAAGTATAAGTCTCAATTAAGCTTACGGATTTTTAACTTATCTTCTATCTTCTATATAAATAAAATCAACATTTTGTCTGTACATTGCGCCAAACTAAAAAATTTTTACATACTTTTTCGTTTTGAGTGATAAGGATCGCGAAATTACAAAAAAAAATTCTGTCTGTCTGTCCAGGATTTTTTGTCCGGGCATCACTTAAAAACGCCTCAGCCGATTCAGGTGAAATTTGGCAGAGTATTAGAGTGTCATTTAACTTAGATTTATAAAAAAAAAAAATTTTTTAAATATTATTAGAAGCTGAGATATACAACTGAGTCACATTTTCACATATACACACACACAGACATATAACTTTCCATTCAAGTAAAAGAATAATGTTTATACCGCATGCATACACACACACACACATCTCTATCTATCTATCTATCTATCTATATCTAGGGTGAAGGAACCAATTACCGAGTCGTCACCAATTGTCGAGTCTCGTTGACTGTTTTTGCTTAAAAATAGTGAATTTTATAACAAAATTATAATATAATAATATTATAAAATCAATGAATCATATGTGTATCCATATCAAAACCTTTTTTTCTACAACTAAACTCGATTCTTTTAGAATTAATTTTTTTCATGTGCATTACCTATGAAATCAGATGTCAGTCCGCCATCTGCTATTTTCGTTCGCAATGTGACTACTAACTGTTTTACTCCGAAAATTGTATGTTCTGAATTTTCAAAATTTTATTATTTGATATCATCGTATGCAGAAAAAAATAAAGATTTTGAAAATACTAGCATTAATTTTATAAAACTATTTAATATTTGAAATAAAAGTAGAACTCGGTAAATGGTATTGTATTTTAAGCAATCTCCAACTGTCGAGTTTTTTTATTAACAGAGTGAATTGTCAAAGTTACGCATACGTTTTTATTTGTTTATGAAGGTTAAGTATTCCTTGTGTTTCTGTTTACATTAAAATGTCAGCAAACAAAATCGGTAAGTCAATTTTAATTTTAAAAGATTCTTAAAACTATTTATAAAATATATGTTTATATGTATTTTTTAATAAAAACTTTCTTTTTAAAGAAAAATTAAACTTAAAATAAGTAAAATAATAACAATTTTAGATAAGCAGATTATAGACAAAAATAATGAACAGCCAAGAAAGAAGCAAACACGTCGATTTTTTAACTATACAGCAGAACAAAAAGCCGCTGCGTTAAAGAATGTTCGGGATGGTTTAAAAAGAGTTCTTGCAGCCAGTAAATTGTTTGGAGTTCCGGAAACAACTTTAAGAGATGCTTTATCTGGCCGTGCTCCTGAAGGGAAAACTAAAACTGGCCCTGCACCAATTTTGACTGATGAAGTAGAAAAATCTATAGTCAGTGGTGTATAAATTTAGCAAAATGTGGTTTTCCTGTCAAAATTTAGGATTTGCAAAATACCGTTGCCAAAATTGTGAAAGACGATAAACAAAAAACTCCATTTACTGAAGGTCGTCCTGGAAAAAATGGTGTAAACTTTTTTTAAATAGGCATCCGGAATTATCGAAACGAACAGCTGAAGGTATTTCCAAGGAAAGAGCTGTAGTGACAAAAGAAAGTATTTTGAAATGGTTTAGAGAGCTCACAGAATTTTTAAAGAAAAATAAGTTGATGTCAGTTTTTGATGATCCAAGGCGTGTTATGAATGGAGACGAAACAGCTTTCAGCCTATGCCCAAAAACAGGCAAAGTAATTGGACCCAAAGGGTATAAAAATGTTTACACTGTTCAGCAAGGTAACGAAAAGGAAACAATCACTGTACTTATGACTTTTAGTGCACATGGGGATGTTGCTCCACCAATGGTAGTTTTCCCTTATGTACGTCCTCCGTCTGACGTTGTTAATAGCATGCCACCAAATTGGGTTTTAGGAAAAAGTGAATCTGGCTGGATGACTTCTGCTGTTTTCTATGAATACATAGCCAATGAATTAAATCCGTGGATTATAAAAGAACAGATTCCCAAACCAGTCATATTATTTATTGACGGACACAAGTCGCACTTGACAATGCAACTCAGTGAATTTTGCCATGCAAATAAAATAATTCTCTATTGCTTGTTGCCAAATGCAACTCACATACTTCAACCAGCAGATGTGAGTGTTTTTCGTCCTTTTAAAATATCCTGGAAGAAAACAATTGGTGATTGGCAAATGCAGCCTGACAATATTAATAATAATTTAACTAAAGTAACATTTTCACCATCACTTGCTAAAACGCTGGAGTCTGCAAATTTGAAGAACAGTATTAAAAATGGGTTTCGAATATGTGGTCTCTATCCTCTTGATGCTAATGCAGTTGATTACTCAAAATGTGTGAAAAATTCGTTAGAGGATATTGCAAAAATTAACAGTAATCAATCAAACGTTGATGCTCAAACCATTAACTTAACGAAAGAATTAATTTATTCTCTTGCTCCAATGTCAGAAGAAAAAGGTGTTAACGTAAACACGGTTGTCAAAGTTCTTGATGAGGCGAAAGTAGAACCTTCTGTGTTACTTCCAAACTCAAGAAAAGAGTCAGATTCTTCAGTGACGTTAAATGCAGCAACAGAATTAACTGATAACACGCCAATTATTATAGAAGGATTTACATCTGGTAGGTAGAGTCGTATAAATGTTTATCTCATTTTATAAAGTACTGACTTCAAGATTGCACTATAATAAAACATTTTTTACAATTTTTTACAGGTTCTATTTTAGAAGAGCAGACTGAAAATACGGCAATAGCCAATGTAAACATTCCACTCGTTGTTTTAGCGACAAATTCTATTAAAGAATCATCTCAAAATGCAATACAATTTTTACCAATAAGTGAAAACTTTGTCAGCGTTATTGAACCGATTTCACACGAGATAAGAGAAGATCCTGTCTTTGAATGTGGTAAAGTGACATTTTTAACATTTTTAATAGAATAAGTTTATTACCAGAAATTTACCTCTTTAAATTGTTTTACATAAATTTTTTATTTATTTTTCAGTTGTGACCAATTCTACGATGAATAACATTTCATGAGCATTTATTCTTTCCTTCAGTTTTAAATAGTAAAAAAGTTAATTCTAAATAACAGCCACCAAGTGCTGTATCCAGTCAGAAGTGGAGGCAATTTACGAAAGAAAAAGAAAACTCAAAGGTTGAATTAGAAAATGAAAAGGCTTTAAAAAAAAGCAGATCGTTTAAAAAGAAAGGCTGACAAGGAAAATTTACAAAAACAAGCTAAAAGGAAGAAAGCTAAAGTAACAGAAATTAAAAAGGAGTCAATAAGTACACCGAGAAAACGTGGCAGGCCAAAGAAATCTTGATTTTGTTAACCTCAAAGTTTATAATAAGTTTAATAATAACCTAAATGTTTGTAATTAATTGCAATTTTAATTTTTTTTAATTTCAAAGTTTATAATAAGTTAAGTAATAATCTAAGAAATAAAATATGTTTGTAATTAAATATTTTTTCATTATTAAAGATTTTATCAACATACCTATTATATAATTGATTTTATTTTTACATTCATAAAATTAATTCAATAATTTTTAGAAAATGTAAACTGAATTTAACCTCGTTTTTGTATATAAAATTATTTTATTAGTTTACCAAAATTGAATTTAAATTTTATTTTATTTTTGTATTTATTAATTTAACATAAAAAGTATATATATATTTTTTAATTTTACATATAATATGAAGATTCCTAACAGTTTATAAAGGTTATGATACTCACTATTTGATGTAAACGCGACAATTTTTTCCAAAACTGGAGAGACTGGTGTCGAAGCCTCGACAAATGGTATTTGACGTACCACCACATTTCATATTAATTTTTTTGTATATTATTTATATTTCAGAAGAAAATTATACAAAATCTTTAAACTTTGATTATCTTCTTTCAAATAATGAGTTGCATTTATGTGAGAATTGTTTTATTCATGAGTTATAAATTGTATTTCCTTGTCATGTCACTATTTCCTCGACAGTTGGTTCCTTCACCCTATACAAATAAAATCAAAATTTTGTCTGTACATTGCGCCAAACTCAAAAATTTTTACATACTTTTTCGTTTTGAGAGATAAGGATCGCGAAATTACAACAACAAAAAATTCTGTCTGTCTGTCCAGGATTTTTTGTCCGGGCATCACTTAAAAACGGCTCAGCCGATTTAGGTGAAATTTGGCAGAGTGGCAGAGTGTCACTTAACTTAGATTTATAAAAAAAAATTTTAGAAAATATTATAAGAAGCTGAGATATACAACTAAGTCACATTTTCACATATACGTACGAACATACACATAAACACGCATATATACATATAATACATACACACACACATATAAACACAAACACATACTGACATATACACACAGTTTTTACTATGATATTTGTAAACAGCACATCAAATTACGTAAGCATACGAAGTATCAAAAAGATTTGGGGTTCAAGCTTTTCGGAAGTACACCCAAGTTTGTTTTAAACACCTACATGAAAATAATTTTTGTAAAAAATACTTTCTGTCGGAAAATGCATGCTTTTAAAAAATACTTTCAGTCAGAGAAGACTTTTGGTCAAAAAATACTGTTGATGGCACGCCACTAGATTGACGATAGGTAGATTGTAATAGAAAATTGTCCCAAGAAAGGAATGGCGCCCATCGGAATTTTAATATTTAGTTTTTCTTAATAATTTTAAATTACTCTATTTAGTTAGAGAGAGAAAATCCCGAAGATTATCAAGAGTAAAGGCTTTTGGCAATCCCTTTTATTTTGAATTCTCTTTTGAGGTTAAGTTTAAAATTTAGATTATAATTATAATTTGTTCTGTTTATCTAAGTCATTTAATTTTAAAAGAATCTGGGTATTTTTCTATGGGGTCCTTTTGAAATTAATTTGGTGACATCAACTTTTGTTTACAATCTTAAAGTTTATACCTCTCATCAAGGATAAAATCACTTTTGAGCAGGGGCGGACCTAGGGCATGCCCCTCCTCCGAGAGCCTTATATTTATTGTCAGGTATTATTTGGACTCATCGCGTCCAAGTGATAGAAGTCCATATTTATTTGAGAAAGAGAGAGAGAGAGAGAGAGAGAACACTATATTGTTATTTACATGTATAACTGAATTTATAGATTTCTCCGAGTCAGTCAAAAATTGAAATGAAAGGGTTAAAAAAACACCTTTTTAGGGTTCCGTACACCTTCGGTGTTCGGCGGAACCCTTATAGCGAGACTCGTGCGTCCGTAGCCAAAAACCATCCCCCCCCCCCTTAACTTCTAAACTATTTAGCCTAGAGGGCTGGATAGACTTATGTATTTTCACGTGTAGATTGCACGAAAAATATAGAGAACATGATTCAAGCTGATGTTCATAGCGTTGTAAAGGAAATAACAACTTTTTTTTGCAAAAATGCATTAAAAAGGGACCATTCCCCCCTTAACTTCTAAACTATTTGACCAAGAGGTCTGAAATTTGGTACACATATGTATTTTCACTTGTAGATTACACGAAAAATATAGAGAACATGATCTGAATTGATGGCCATAGCGTTGTCAAGGAGAAACTGCAAATTTCCGAAAAAAAAGTTTTTCTTCTCTAACTTTGCCATTATTTGAGCTAAAGGGCTAAAATTTGGTACACTCGTGTATTTTTGCATGCAGATTATGGAAAAATTATGTTTGGAAATAAAATTGAATATTATGAGGTCACAAAAAAAATTCAAAAAATCACCAAAAAGAGGTTTAGACCCCTATGCTAGAGCTCACCCTAATTGTCCTACAGTACCCCTCAAATTAATAAAATTTTTATTTGTATACTCAGAATTTAAAAAAACGATATAAAACGCGATTGAAAATTGTTATCACTTTTTTTTCAAAATAATTGAAAAATTATGAAAAAAAAAAAAAAAATTTTAATCTTATACAAGGCTTGATCAAGGCTGCCACAGGACCTATAATCAAGACTGTTATAACCCCTGAAACCATGTAAAAATTTCAGGGCCTCCCCTAAAAAAAATTCTTGATTTTTAGATTATTTATATGAAATACAAGCCTGTACCCTTAAGCAAAAGTTTCATGTACTTGAAGGTAGAAGTGTTTTCATAATTTGTACTTTCTAATTAATTTTCATAATCTTTACATAAAAATATACAAATGTATCAAATTTTAGCCCTCTAGCTCAAATAGTTTCAAAGTTATGAAGAAAAACTTTTTTTTCGAAAATTTGCAGTTTTTTTTTTTTTTTGACAACGTTCTGACTGTCAATCCAGATAATGTTACCTATAATTTTCCTGTAATCTACACGTGAAAATACATATGTGTACCAAATTAGAGCTCTCTGTTTGTTAATAAGGTATATCCTTGTTTCGTAAATGTACGGAACCCTAGATTTTGGTACGGGTGTAACTCGTACTTGCCCGATTTTTCTAATGTTTCGATTGACAATGCTGTCCTTATCAGTTAATGGTAATTTAAATAACATTATAAAAAAAGGTAAAAATACAAAAGAAAAGAAACATCTAACTAATACTATTTAAAAATTGTCAAAATTGTCCAGCAAGTTACATTGGAGAAACAAAAAGACCCCTATTTAAACGTACCAACGAACACAAAATTTGAAAGGTTCAGTAATAGCAACACACAGAAAAAATTTTAATGACGAAGTAACAGATTTTTGAAAAAATATTTAACGTAAGACCAATGGCCATAAAGCTGGAAAAATAAAAAAACAATTTTGAGTAAGTCTGTAAATTTAGAGATATTTTTTTTATTTTAATTGCACAATGTTTTTCCGTGTATTTTTCTCCCCAAATTCGAATCTGCAATTTAAAATTATCTAGAACATCAAGTTTCTGTGAAAAATGGAAGTAAACGCATAAAAATGTTTTTTTTTTATTTTTTGAAATTTTCTGAAGGGTAACTTAATGATATGAGGTGCTAAAGACTTCGAATAACGCTCAAATTAAAGCTTGTAGAGTGCACTATAAGGTCCAGTAATTAAAAAATAATTTTTTTCTTTTAATTTTCTGTATATATCTATTATGTGTCTATAAGGCCTAAAAAGTACATAAAAACGTTCTTTTTAAGCTCTCTTTATTAACTGTTTTGTATTAAACTGTATGGAAATGTAGTGCATTCTACAAGCTTTAATTGAGGTCTGTTTTAAAGTCTCAAGAACGTTGTGTTGTTGAGTTATTCTTGATAAAATTGAAGAAAAAACGAGAAGAATCAATATTTAAGAGTTTTGAATTCAATTTCTTCCAAAAACTTGGCTTTTTAGATAATTCTAAATTACATATTCGTATTCAGCGGACAAAAGTACATAAAGCAGCTGTATATAATTAAAGTAAATAAATTTATAAATAACTATATTAACAAAATTTAAACGTAAATATTCCTTTTTCCATAAGTTTTGTTCAAACAGTAAATATTTTATCCGTGAGAGATTATAATATTAAATGCGATACTGCGCTTTGTTGTCAAACTATGGTATTTTCTTTCCAGCTAATTTGCGTGTTCTAATAAATGATTTGTCCGCTAAATATGAATATGTAATTTAGAATTTTCTGCGAAACGTCAAGTTTTTGGGAGAAATGGAATACAAAGCTCATAAATATTGATTTTCTCGTTTTTTTCAATTTTATATAGAATAAGTGAATAACTTAACAATACAACGTACTTAAGACCTTAAAATATGCCTCAATTAAAGCTTGTAGAATGCACTACATTATCCATACAGTTTAACAGAAAACAGTTAATAAAGAGAGCTGAAAAAGAACTTGTTGAAAAAGTTGTTATGTACTTTTTAGGCTTTATAGACACATAATAGATATATACAGAAAACTAAAGGAAAAAAATTTCTTTTCTTAACACCCTGGTCGAAAGTACGAACGTTCGGCTTCGTTTTCGAATAGGAAAGCCAAAGATTTGGTCATTGTTGTGTGGGGAACTGGTTAATCAGGGAACATGGAATTTATGAATAATCCCACTGCGTGTCGACTCAATAATTAACACGACATTTAACAGCTTAACAACTACTTTATTAATATAAATTTGATTTAGCCAAGAGGCACACTAAATGTATCAGTGGCGGATCCAGACTTGGTTCCAGGAGGGGGTTATACATGAGAGAGAAAGAGACAACACTATAGTGTTGTCTCTCTCTCTCTCTCTCTCATGCAAATCTAAGTTAGCTCCAGGGGGGGGGGGGTGGATCCGCCACTGAAATGTAGTAATACAAGTACACGTCTGTACATACAGCCTCGAGACTCTAGATATTTTAATCTGTGTTCACGCTTCACTCTCACAGTCCCCTATTTTCTCTATAGTAGGCTAGAAGGGGTAGAAGGGGAAAGCCGTTCCCCACATACTCCCTCCTCCCGAAGAGATCAACGATATACTTTAAACGTTAGAGTACAAAAAAAATTAGTAATAATTAAATTAACTATATTCGCTCAAAATATAACATCGACTTTACTTTTTTCGCTTAAGTGTAAAATTAGTGTACCAAAATATCATATATATAAAAAAATACCTATTCATTAATTAAATTAAATTCACATCAGTCTTAATATTCGTTTTTTTTATTTACATATATGTTTTCAACATAGCTACTTTAACGAAACTTTGATCGAAAATAGGAATCCTATCACTAGTCGAAGGAATAATATTGTTAGTCGGAGTTACTACATTACTAGACGCAGGTACAACATTATCAGGATGTACAACAATATCACAAAGTAGAGGAACATTATTTGTCGACCTTTTATCAGTACTTCTTACGATTTCCAAATCGTCGCGAGCAAAATGAGCCGGTTTAATGTTCTCTACAGAGACTCGCATTCTTTTACCGTTTATCTCAATCTCGAAAACACGATCCGAGATTCTGTTGAGGACCTTATGGGGACCGGAGTACGGGCTTTCGACGCAGTGTTGCCAACTCAAGCTCTGATGAATCTACTAGACAGCACTACAAATTATACTAGAAATATACCAGACCTCAAAATTTTAAATAGTACCAATAACGCGGAATCATTTTTTTAAAATCATCTTTTTAAAAACTATTTTGTGAATTATAGTATAAAAATAAATTATTTTCCACGTATGAAGAACAGCCCTTTTATATAAATTTAAAGTTTTCTAGTGTAAAAAAGATTAAAAACCCTCGGAACGTTTCAAAAGATTCAAATTATTAATATTTTTTGAGATTTTCTAATTATACTAGACAATATACTAGACGCTAGATTCAAAATTTCGCCACTAGACGTAGTATAAATTATATTGGATCTAGTATAAAATATACTGACTTGGCAACACTGCTTTCGAGGGATTTTTTTATAGTTCCGGACCAAAGAAAAAACGTGTGAACACGTGTTCATGTCTTTGAAAACAAAAATTTTCCTTTTATGTTTGTGTGCGACCGGAACAGGTTTTACAAGCCGCATGTGTTCGCGGAATTCCTCGAGAAAAATTTGGGGGTTTGCGCTAAAATCTTCTGGTAAAACGAACTCACCTGGAATCGATCCTTAAGGTGGTTCCATATAAAAATTCAGCCGACTACCCCCCCCCCCCCCCCCCCGAGTCAAGGACGTTCGTTCTAAGACCAAGCAATACCCTAGATAAAACTCGTCACCATTTCTCGCCCGAATGGCACATAATGGTCGCCTTTAAAGTCCGATGCCAACGTTCAATAATTCCATTTGTAGCTGGATGATACGCGGTCGTATTCAGTTAAATGCAACAAAGATGAAAATATGCGCGATTCGAATTGTTTTCCCTAGTCAGTTGTTACCTTTTCAGGAGCTGCGAATCGAGTTAACCAACCATCAATTAAAGCGCGGTAAATTGTTACGGCCTCAATGTCTTTCAAAGGGACGGCTTCAGCCCATCGTGAAAATCTATCTATCATTGTGAGACAGTATTTATATCCGTCAGACACGGGTAAGGGACCAATGATGTCTATGTGAACGTGGCGAAACCTTTGCTCATGAGCAACAAATTGGGAGGGTAATAAACTATTATGCCGAAAAAATTTTTATTTTTGACAACTAATGCACTCTCTACACCAGTCATTTGCATCCTTATTAATATTCTGCCACACGTAGCTTTTTCGAATAGTTCTTCCGGAGATTTTGGAGCTAAGATGGGACAGACTATGTAACAAGTCGAAAATACGCTTACGGTAAATTTCAGGGACGAATGGACGAAGGACCTCGCCGGACAAATCGCATACCACCAGGGTGTGATCAGGACCCCAGAGGATGCGTTTAAAATTCAAAGATTTTGTATTATCCTGTAATAAGGCCTCCAATTCCACGTCATCCTTTTGAGCCTCGGAAAGCTTAGCCAAGCTGACATCGCTTGCTCACCTTATTAAATCGACACGAGATAAACTATCCACCACCACGTTCTCTTAGCCCGGAATATATTCAAAATTTGTGGTAAACTGAGATATAAATGACAGCTGTCGTTGCTGTCTCGGGAACTTTTTTTCAGATTTTTGCAAAAAGACATACGTTAACGGCTTGTGATCCGTGACTATATGACATTTTTTTTCCTCAAAAAAATTTCTAAAATATTTAACCGACTCAAAACAAGCCGTCAACTCCCTGTCATATGTATTATATTTCTTTTGCGTTGGAGTGCAGCTCCGAAAGGAAAACGCTAAAGGTTTCCACATATTATCCTGTAACTGCTCGAGTGAAGCTCCTATTCTATCATCAGAAGCTTCTGAAACAACACGAATTGGGGAGTCGAAAGAGGGATGGACAAGAAGGGTGGCATTATCCATACTAGTTCGGCACTTCTCAAATGCGTCAACAGTCTCAGGCGTCCATGATATCTTACGCTTGTGGCTTTTGCGTGACTCGTGTAAAAAGGCTTGGAAAGGCTCGCTTGAATTCGAGCCACATTCAGAAGACTTTTTCGGTAAAAATTGATAAGGCCTAGAAATCGACCTGATTCTAGGATATTTTGTGGTTTCGGAAATTAAGAAATAGCTTTGACTTTATCGCGAATCAATCTAATTCCGTCCCTATTGATTAAATAACTAAAAAATTCGATCTCGGTTTTACCAAAATCACATTTGGCTACGTTGAGACGAAGAAATGTCATCTATATATGAGTAAACAAATTCCAACTCGCCAAGCGTTTGATGAACATAACGCTGGAAAGTCTGACCCGCGTTGCGTTACCCGAATGTCATAACAACGAACTCGAAAAGCCCGAATGGCGTAATAACGGCCGTCTTCGGGACATCTTCTGGAGCGATCGGGATCTAATTGTAAACGAATTCTAAGTCCAATCTAGTAAAAATTGTTTTTTCAGTGTAACATTGCAGACACGTCCTGGATAAACGAAACCGGGTAACGATCAGGTGTAGTTACGTCATTCATGCCTCTATAATTCCCGCACACCCTCCATTCTCCACTTTTTTTAGGGGTCATATGAAGGGATGCCGCCCAAGGACTGCTGGAACGCCGACACAATCCGGCCTGCTGTATTTTTTCAATATATGCCTTCGCTACTTGAAGTTTCTCTACGGACAAACGACGGGCGTGCTCGGCAACCAGTGGACCGGTTGTCAAAATATAATGTACAATTTCGCAAGACGCGACACTATCCGCCGTAGTGGAATCAATGATAGCTGAAATATCTCTCAAAATTTTTGCATAACGGGAAGTTTAATCCACCACACTCACGCCAGAGCATGGAGCGTACTTCATGATACCGACCGCCACGATAGCAAAACGTGAGTCGATTAGTCGACGACCTCGGAGATCTATGCTAAGACCATGAGCTGCTAATAGATCAGCCCCTATTATTGCGTAGGGAACTGATGCTAAGCAGAACTTCCAATCAATGGGTTTACAAATACCAATATTTAAACGCAAACAACGCTCGCCATATGCGTTTATGAACGAATTGTTCGCAGCATAAAGCACGGATTTAACCAGTTGCGTTTTGGTTTTGCAATCGGCAGAAAGTAAAGACATATCCGATCCGGAATCTACGAGGTAAACGAATCAGGAATTTTGGTCTCGGACAAAAAGACGCTTCGAAATCGGGCCGGTCTCATCTGAATGCGGTGGCAAAACTAGTTGTCCGACTTCATTTTGAAAAAGTTCAAGAAAGCCTGCACTTATTAGCCTTATTTATTTCCAAATTTAGTGTAATAAAAACACTTCTTGTCAGCACGCGTTTCCTGTCGCAAATTCTGCTGGCCCCGTATGAGTTACGCGGGCCCGATCGCGAGCTGTTGCAATTTCCGTTAAATCCGACGAATCGGTTATGGCCTCGACGTCGGCCGCGACCTCGACCTCGTCCTCGAACCGACATAGCATCCATACACGCCGCGAGAGCGTCCATTTTGTTCAAAATTTCGACTGGTTAAAGCTATCACTATTTTTATTTTCCACAGCCATGACTGAAGAGCCGTTAAAGGATGGACCTTGCTCGACAATATTATCCGCGATAGCAGCAAGACGCGTTAAATCGACTGTATCTAACACTTTCAAGATGAAACGACAACTCGGTGATAAATGCTAAAAAATATTGACCTCAGAACCTCGCCGTAAAACCGACAACGACTGAGATCACTCATCCTGTTCTAAATGGCCGAAGGTTTTCCGTAACTAAAAAAATCTCCCTTTAATAAACTGCGCAATTTACTTTCCGGAGAACTAGCAAAATGTTTAATTATTCTTTCTTTAATTTGGGAATATGAATTGGGTATCGGGTCAGAAGATGTCATTAAATCTCTAACTGTCTGAAGAACCTCGCAGTCCAAAGTGGACACGAACGCGCCAGCTCTGGCCCGTTCTGAATTTAATCCCGCGCAGTCGAATGCAAACTCTGCCTGGGCGAACCACAAAACCGGATCATCATGAAAAAAGCTCGAAAGCATTGGAATACGAAGTGTCGATCAGGCCCTGACCCAGATGCACCGCCGGACTAAATGTACCTGCAAAAGAACGCCGCGCATGCGGGTTGGCAAACCTGTAAACGTTATCCATAATAATAATCAAATACGGAAAACAGCACTAAAATTCTCGAAATTAAAACTCAGCAAAAGAATGATGTTCCTTTTACAAAAGCTTAAACGAAATCGAAGATCCGGAAAAATTTATTTGTTGTTCTCACGAAAATGTCAATATGACGTAATAGAAAACGTATTGAAACAATATACAGCTATGTCAAAATAATTTTGTCAATAAATACTGGTGTGCTCAAAACGATATGCATCTTGTTCAGAATTATTAATTTTTTATTCAAAATTTCAAATCTTTAAACTTCTTTTTATTTAAGAAAAAGTCGTGAAGTTCAAATTCGATAACCTTGTCAAAAGTGACGTAAATAATCGCGATTAATAAAATCACGGTAAATTCAGAGATTTAAATTAAATTGTTTACAAGAAAATTATGAACGAATGTTTACTATTATTTCGTGTAAATATCAAAACAATTCATTCTGAACTCGTAATAAGGCACAAATGCTATTTAAATTTGATTGAAAAAATCGTAAATGTCAAAAATTTAAACAGACGAAAAAAAAAATTTTTCTTTGTCGGAATAAAAAACGATACTTACAATGACAAATATATCAATAAACAGATGCAAAACAAAATTGTGAAATACGCTACGAAATTCTTCTCGACGACGAAGTATCCGTAGATTGTGATGGCGAAGTCCATGGTTCGTTGAATGCACAATGACATGGTGCTAAATATGGCCGCTCTGCAGTTTGATTATTTATCCCAAAACGTTGCTTTAATGCTCGCCCTAAGCAATTAATAATCTCGAGATTCGATGGGCCCACCTTGATGACGAAACTTCTAGGAAATCGACAGTAGCAACATGGACAAAAATTTTTGCAACTGTTTGCACGGGCTCAGAATATTATGCCCGTGCGCCGTTTTCAGAAGCATAAATAAAAAAAATCAGCGAATCACAAACACCATCTCAGGATAAGGTCGTCATTTGGAGGTTAGGTTCGGCTCGTCACGCAGGTCCGCAAAACAATGACAAATTCGTGAAAAATCCGGGTAAATTAACTCAGCATGATCCGTGTTGATCGGCGGAATTCTTGGAACTGTCCTCCAAAATGCTTTTCTGTATTTTTCGTAGCTAACTTTATTTTGAATATTTTGCTCCACATAATCCTTCCACATAGAAGTAATTGTTAAATCACATGGAAGGTATCTTCTATTGGGAGAGTTTATCTGTCGAAAATTTGATACTTGAGGACGATAGGAGTTAATATGTATTTTAATTCGACCTTCATCAATGGATTTACACCATACCTGTTTTCCACGTCTATCTTCAGTGTCTACTAAACGGCAGTTTTTGTTTTTGCTTCTTAGATGTTCCGTTATCATGCCATCAGTTTTAAACCCATATATATGAAGAAAGATAGTCTTACATACTTCAAAATTTAAACCACTTTCTTGAGGCAATGTACAAAATAATGTGGAATTTCTTTTATATGGCTCTTGGTCATCATTAGCTTTTCTTCTTTTGACGTCTTGTTTCAATACATGTGCATTCAAATATAATCGACGTTCGGCAAATTTTTTTCTCCAGAAGGAATCAAAGATTATTTGTCTATATTCTGGTCTAAAATTTTCTTTACATTTATTTCTACAAGTTTCTTCACATGATGGAAGTTGATGGTATTTTAAAAAATAATTTTCTTCTTTATTTTGTGATCGTGAACGCTTCTTAGAAGTACTTGCTTTTTCAGTATTAATATTTTACTCTAAATTGACGGTATTAACATTTGTAGTTGTGGCCAGGTTAGATTCTTCAGTTAAAATTAATTTTTGATCCAAATTAAGTATTCCAGATGAGTTGCAACCTTCAATTGATATATCATCTTCAGCGTTAATTTTGATTAGATTTTGATTAGGTACAAGTTCTCCTTCCATTTCTGCAAACGAGTTCAGCTACACACAAAAAAGAAAAAATATAACGTACAATACTGAAACGAAAGTTTGTGTATTATCACACGCATGCAGTTTTAATTAAATGTACTAAAATAAATTAACTTTTGAAAGAAAAGTTAACACAACAAAATTTAGTAATTTAAGAGTTCAGAATATCTTTAAATGTTTTAAAAATGTTACATTATATCTTTTTTATTAAATATTCATATTTACAATCAAATTATTATCTTAAATACTTAACTAAAAATTTGTTTAAAAAATATATTTAATTAATTGACATTTAAATTAAACAATTATTACTGATTAAACATTTTTTTTAGAAATTCTAACCCAAAAACTGCTTATTATTTTGAATTTTTATTTTTTAATTATGCATGAGATTCAATAATAAAAAATTTGGAAGTATATACTTACAGTAACTTTCTAACATCAATCTTAAGAAAGATGATGTAAATATTGCGTCTGAAAAAACTTTTAACTCTTTATTTATAAACAATGATATTAAAATAATGTTTAATTTTTGACTAGATATACTTTTGGACAGCAGACTCGACCTCTAGTATTATAAGAAATATTTTACTAAATATAGTTGTCAGCCATACATCAAGCTTACAGATCAAGTTCACAGGAAACTTACATCGTTAACTCATGGTAAGCTTACCTCAAGCTTACAATGTAATATTAAAATATAAAAAAAATTTGGGGAGACGGAGATTTGAACTCGCGTTCGACGCACGCGACCTAAGAAGCGTAACTCCCAACCAACTGAGCTATTTCGACTGACTGTTAAAGGAAAACAAAATATTCATCTTAAGGTGCAAGTTCGTTACATTTGTTTTATTAAAATATGATAATTACAGTATTATAAATAAATAATTCTATTTAAATAATTATTATTTAAATAATCCTGCCATTTGTTTCATCCACTAGGATAAGTTGTACCTTCAGATAAAGATTTTCGTTTTCTTTAACAGCAAGTCAAGAAAGCTCAGTTGGTTAGGAGTTAGGCTTTTTAGGTCGCGAGTGTCTAACGCGGATTCGAATCCCCCTCCCCCTAACTTTTATTTGTATTTTAATATTATACATTGAAAGCTTGAGGTCAACTTACCATGAGTTAACGATGTAAGTTTCCTGTGAACTTGATCTGTAAGCTGGCTGTATGGCGGACATTGAAAACTCATCTTAGTCTTACCTGAATCTCATACTTTAAGCTTCTGAATCTTCCATATAAACTTCAGGCCAGCTTCATATGAGATATTGTGTTGTTTGGGTAGTTACTTTTAATTTAGTGAATTTTGACTATTGGTGTATTCAAAAGGGGTCATTTACATATTACGTGATACAAATTTTAGCTAAATTGAATCTCCTCCTCCCCCTGCGTGATACTTTTTCTATTCTTAAAAAAATAAATATCCATAGACTATGATATGAAACCCCTCCAGCCCTTGAATATATCACGTAATACGTGGATGACCCCAAACAATTTACTACGTGAAATGTAGCTTGTAGAGTTTGGCAAACGTGTCCGACGAAACGTCACTAATGTGACCAGATAAAAATTGTGTTATTTCTACAATTTTTTATTTATAATCTACATCCTTTCTTTGATCGTTTACTTCTAATATATACAATTCATTTATGGAAAAAAAATCTGCTAAATTTTTGCAATATTAATAGTCTATAGATAAAGAAAGATCTTAGATACAAATCAACATGTTTTATTATAAATACATTTGATCATAAATACATTAATAATTAATAATAACCGATCAAACTCTAACCTTTTTAAAAAACAAGGAGAGGGCATCGAAATACTATTTACTGAAAGCGCTGGTGGATTTATTCAACAATATGCAATTAGTACTATCCTTGGGCCTATATTTGGAGGACTTTTCTTTGCCCTATTTCTTCTAATTATAATTTGCCTATATAATGGATACTCATATACTCAGTAAGTTTTACTATTTCATTTAAAGTTTTCCAATTGATAATAAAATAATTATAATTTTTTATAAAGTTCTTAAATAAAAAATTAAAAACATGTGTATTTACAAAACAGTAATACCTCATATTTTGAGAATTTGTTAATACAATTTTTAAAGATTATTTGATGTAATATTTCCTTTAGGAACTATTATTTCCTTTAGGAAAGTCGACTTTTGTTTTGTTTTAAAATTAAGATACAAAACCGAAGTACAGGGATAATTCAGTCTTGTGTCACACCTGATCCGAAAGTAGAGTTGTAATTTTGTTTCGGATCGGACGCGAAACGAAAGTCGACTGAAACTTTAGTCTCGTATCAGGTGTAAATCGAAAGTCAAGTTGGAATAGTTTCAGATCTTGCTTTAAACAAGAGTAGTTCTTTAATTTACATTTGTTTAATACGTAATGAAATTATAAAAGACCCAGCAGGTATGTGTCACATAATATGTTAGACTTATAATAAAGGAAAAAACACGCATATAATAAATATAATAAAATAAATTATTTTGTGTTCAGATACGAATAAACTTAATTCCCACTCGACTTTCGTTTCTCAACTGAGTTTTAGTGTTGCCAAATTCATTTAGTTAATTCTCCCTAGATTTACGAGATTTCCCTCCCTAAATATTCCTAAACTATTTTAAATGCTCCTAAATTTTCTCCTAAATTAGTCAATTTAATTAAGTTTGGCAGGGATAATACAAGATGAATGCAAAGCTAAATAGCTATAAATTGCATTGGAGTAAATTGGACAAACCTAATTTTATTTAAATAACTTTCTTAGAACTAATTTTTGATGCTATTAGGTTGTAATAACGAAATATTCTTGATTTTTTAAAAGCTATTTTTCAAAATCAGTTTTTATCTTATTTAAACAAAGTGATATAATGAAATGCATTGAATAACTTGCTCTCGTTGTTGTTGAAAACTTGATTGGCTGACGAATCGCATGAAGTTTTTCACATACCTAATTACTTTTGTTGAAGAATATAAATAAATACAAATGTCAAACAAAATAGTGAAGCACATCACTTATCCCTGCACATAGACGTTACGCCGACAAGCCAGTCACAAGAGGGCGAGTCAACTTACCTCTCTATAAGACGTGTAAATCCAAGCACGTCTATATCCCGAACAGGGTAATCCATCGGCAAGAGCTTCGGCGCGAGTTTGGGACCGCGAGCTTCGATATTGGGGATTTACATTGGGCCAATGTTTCTACCAATATTGGTCTATCACTTCGGTCCGAGTCTCAAAATTAATCTATGCCCAATATTGGTACTTCAATATAAGCCCAATATTAAAACCTTTAATCTACCCAATTATGCGTACATTATACACAAAAACAAAAAATCCTAAAAATATTTCGATACACGGTTTCTGAAGCATATATTCTGAGATTATACCCATTATAATCTTTTTTTGTCATTTATATATTTATTATAATTTATATAATCGCTTACCTAAGAGAAAAATTCCCTTCCGCTGGGAATCGAACGCACGACCCTAACACTAACAGTCCGCAACCCTAACCAACTATCTACGCAACGCACGCTACACTGGTTTATAAGAAAGTTGAAGACATTCGTACTACATATTACACACAGAGTAACACTGTTAAATGTAGATAATTAATTCACAATATGTTCTACTTATAAATTGCATTTAGTAAAATGGTGTTGTCTCCCAATAATAAACATAATTATTTTCAGTTTAGATAAAAATGAGTCAAATATTTTTGCTATACGGTTCAAAATATTATTTATAACGCAAAATAAATAGTACAAAAATAAAAAGATCTTATATGATCGTGGGCTGTATACACTGGCAAATAAAAAAAAATTGTTTTATATTTAAATGTTTTTAGGTTAAGTTATAGACTATTATTTCTTTTCTTTTTTTATAAATAAGTTTAATAACTGTTTTACAATTACAGTTTTTAATCACAAAACTGAAGTATTTTAAAAAACCCAAACAAAATTTGTAATACACTGAAAAACTTTATAGATCATTATTTGCTTAACTCGCAATTAAATTTTAGTAAACTGACTATTAAAGTGGGGAAAAGTGGTCACTAGATAAAATATTTTATTTAATATAAGCTTATTAACAATATATGATTTCATTTTTATTAAAATTTAGTAGTCAGTCGATCAAAGCTGCACGCATGCAAATGAACATTGCTCGTACATGTAACAACTGTTAAATTCAAGAAAAAAATTTATTACCAAAGAATTTTCAATTTAAAAAAAACTGGTACTTAACCAAGATGATTTAAAATTTTTATTTTTTTCCTAGAATAAATTACAAAAATCTTTTAATTACTTTATTACTATAAACTTTAATTAAAAATAAATCTCCTTAAGTGCAAAAAACATTCGTATATAAATAATTTCATATATTTTTTCTCAAATGTACTATCATCTTCAAAAGAGATTCTACTTGAATGAAAATCAATTATGATCCTTCGAAAATTTGACCTGATTAATAATATTCAATCTGACATATTTTGAAACTCTTGGGTGTGTGTTAGAAACAATGTTTCATTCGAAAATACTAATCTCACAAGTGGTAAGGAAATTATTGGATACATTACGTCGGTTAAATCGAATGTGATTTTATCTGTATTTTAGGTTAAGATATATGTTGTAACATAAGTTATATTATGTAATTTTTAATTCTACTTTAATACATTCAATAATATATTGTTGAAGGTAGCATTGAGGTTAGGTTAGCTGTGATATGGCGATTCGACGAAGTGTTGTGTTTCCGCTCTATACTTTTTCTTCCTTTTAGGATAAAATTTTAATCAACAGACTACTAAAAATTGAATGTTCTTTTAGTCAAACCATGAATTTTACATTTTAATAGTCAAACTGTGAAATAATAATAGTGTTCCAGTTTTTTCCTGGTATGATAGTTAATTTACTAAAATTAAATTGCGAGTTTAGTAAATATTGATCTACAAAGTTTTTCAGTGTATAAAACTAAAGTATACGTTATTATAAAGGGTCGTTATGATTTTATTGTTCATATTTTAAAGAATCTATTTTCCATATTAAGTGCCAAAAAATATTTTATTTCTGATTGTTTATTTCTGCGAAATATATCTGTTTGAATTTAACCTTAAATTTTACTGGAAAACATGATATCTAGAGATTTTACCACCTATTATGATAAAAAAATAACAAAATCCTTAAATAATTTTGGATAGTAAAATTGAGGGTTAACTTCAAGCTAATATTTTGCAGCAATAAACAATTAAAAATAAAAATTATTTTTTAGTACTTTTAAATATGAATTCTTATGTATAAAAAGACTGCATGTGTTGTAAAAATATATTTAAATATGAAAAATAAATTCTTGAAGATATGAAAATAAGCCCATACTGACCTCTTAATTACAACATGGTAGTATTTTATATTCAACAATATTTTTGGTTATGTGTGTATGATCGACTTAGGCCGAACATTGCCCTTTTGTCTTATAACTAACATTGGCACAAGTTACATAAGCCCCAGAATCGGCAGAATGTGAGGCCCCCAACCTAAGACAGTCAATATTGGCACAGACATTGGCCTTTACTCGTGAATCCAATGTTGGCAATACGATAATCGGCCGAAGTTACAGCCAATGTTGAAAGCCCGAGTATCAATAGACTACATAGAGCCAAGCAACGGCCACGTTGGCTAGCTCGGCAAACCCTGCTCGGGATAACACGCGCATGCAACAGAAAAATCGCTTATTTGATACTGGACGGCCTCACAGAGAAAAATCTGTTGCGATTATCGCATGAGTAGATGCTATGAATATAGCATAGACACTAACTATACCAAAATTACACAAATCCACCTAAATTTTAGGCCGGTCCGCCTAGTTTTCAGGCCAAGCCCGAGCAATAACTATACGTTCTGTTAGAAATGTAGCATCAATAGAATTATAGAAAAAATGCACAAATAATTTCAAACAATAATCGCAACAGATTTTTCTCTGTGTAGTGTGCGCACTCTGCCCGACTGGGGAATGACACTGATGTGCGATTCTGAAAAATAAGACAAATACCTTAGATTGCGATCAAGGTAGTTATTCCAAGGTAGTTGGAAGGCGTAAGTCCTTCAATTTATATTTTTGTTTATGTGTATTTTACTACGAAAATTAATAAAATAACAAAAATTCGCCTGTCTTTCAATAAGTAACAAACGTATGTAATAATCAGGTAAACAACTAGTTTTAATAAAAAAATTTAATTAATAGTAAAGCACTTTTATTAAGGGGATTTATAGTTGAAGGGTAGCATGACAAAAGGGGTCAAGCGCCAATTTCGTGTTTTGACAGGAAGCAAAAAAAACAAATTTAAAGATTTTGCTGGTTATTTGAAACAAAACTAAGAAAACAGTTTCGAGATAATGAAACGCCTCTTTCTAGGCGGAGCATCGTAATAGAGGAATTCTAAACTCCCGAGCTTCTCGTTATAAAGAGTTTCGAGTGTATTAAGCTCATTAGTATAACGAAATTGGAATTAATCTTTATTACAATCATTAGTCGAAACATTAATTGTCAACAATCCAAACCTAATTTTCGAACATTTAACTTTTACACGTTCTAAATTCCCGTTCGTTTTAATTTTACTTAAACTGAAATTCAAATAATCCAAATTTTGGAATTTAATAATTTGAAATATTAAAATGGACATTTATTAAAAATTTAAACTGTTATTAATTTCTATGAATAAAAAATTTGTTAATATAACTTTTAATTAATTTAACATCCGTTTTCTAATTTTTCCAAAATTCATCATTTCGAACTTTAATATTATATTATGTCACAATCTTTATTGATCAAAATTTTACTTTATTAAAATTTAACTCAATTTAAACTTTAATTTTTTAAAATTGTAATCTAATCTTTATTAATTTAATTTTTTTAAATTTAAACTAAATTAAATTACAAATTTCTAACTAGCCGAATTGTAATTTTACAAATTTTAATCAATCCTAATTTTTATAAGCAGAAATTTATAATAATAAAAATTTTATTTGATTCTAAGTTGAATACACTCAAATTTTATTTTCTGCATTTTGGTAATAGGATTTCTTTATATTCTTCGAATCGCTCTACAAGATTCTGTGCTTAGATTTTATTGTTAACAACCAGTAAATTCAATATGTATTAACAGGTTCTTAATCAGCCGTCCAAAAAACCTTAATATAACATGTTCCATTAGTTTTGCTAAAAAGATAAAGTTCAGTCCAATTTGTACAAAATTTTCTAATCTTTTTCAAATTCCACCATTCTGTATATTTTTAATCTTCCTACTAGCTCTACATAAGCGCGCAACGCGCGCCCATTCTTAATACTCTCAGTCTTAAAAGCAAAATGTGTTACAAATATACTTTGTATTGATTGAACTCTAGAAATGGAAGACGTAGTCAATAATTTTAATTTTTTTTAGTAAAAACCCATTAACTTTGAAAATTAGAAAGATAGTTGTTTCTTTGTAGGTACAGTTGTAAACAATGAATACTGAACAACAATAAGATATATTACAAGTAAATTAGTTTGTAGAAAATTATTTTCTGGTTTTAAAAAAATAAATTTCAAAAAATTATAACCAAACTAAATAAATTGAAGACAAGATATGATTACGTGCTCGATTAAATAATTTTTTAAAATCATCTATTTCTAAAAACCTGAATTATATAAATTGAAAAAATTATTATTTACAAGACATGCATTAAAACCGCGTGTTGTTTAACCTCTGAAACGGGAAAGAAGTTGATGTTTCTTAAATACTTATTTTTACAAGAAAAAAACTATGCAGCAGGTAAAAAACTTGCATCGCCATGAAAAAATTCGTATCGCCGTGAAAATAGTATATTTTGTAACATGCGTGACAAGCAGTCGTTTCTGAAACGAGTTGCAAAAATTGCGCGAGTTTCAAAACGACTGCTTTATTCACGCAGTTACGAACGATACTTTTCTTAACAAAGTCATAAAAGGCGTGATTCGGTTCTCTGTATAGATAACCAGAAAGGTGCATAATTAAGAACGATTCACTATGTCACGTCAGAGTGTACACAAATACAATCCAAATTGAATGTCTCACACTTTTTTACTTGTCAACACGCCGCGCTAGCGATACGGTCAGGTTAGATTTTGAAGTTGTACTACTCACGCTAAAGACATCGACTCTGCTCCGTTGGTCAAACAGTGCGTGCAAGAAAAGTAGAAAAGTGGGAGACATGCAATTTGTACTGTATTTGTTTGCACTCTGACGTCACACAGTGAATCGTTCTTAAATCTGCAACTTTCTGGTTATCTACAGAGAACCGAATCACGTCATTTTTAAGACTGCGTTATGAAAATACTCGAATCGTACTTCCTCTAGCGGAGAATTTAGACAGTCAATATTTTTATGCTGACTAGTACAACACTGCCGGTTCTGCAAATGGCGTCTGTATTTCATGAAATGCTTGGTTTCCAGTTTGCTTTTTCAAATATCTTTATTAAAATATCTTCCGACAGCGAAAATGGCTCAAAATTTCTGAAGTGGGCCACTTTTTTTTTGATGGTGATATTTTTTTATGTCTTATAAAAATTTTTGTAGTATTTTCGATCCAAAATACTGTCCTGAAGTTGTTTTGCAAAATTTTAATTTTTTCATGAGTTATTGTTTAAACAATTTTCAAGTATCAAGTTATTAATAAATTTTTTTTGACCGTTCTATTTGATGGATTTTGATAAAATTTGGTATGAGTAGTACACAATAACCATGCTTTAGGATAAAAAAAATTAATTTGATGTCGTGCCAAATTTGTTTAAAATAGCAACAATTATTATAAACAATTAAAAATAAATTAAACTTCTCATCCGATTTCCGTATTTTTTCTTAGCAATTTAGATTCCCTGTTTTGTTACGAGTAATTTAAAAAAAAAAGTTAGTATTCTTCATTAGGTCAGAAGTTATGACCATTTTTCTCTTGACGCTCAGCGCGCGAAGACAATACACGGCTACCCATTAGCATGGTCCGAAACAAAATTTAACAATTTAAAAAATATTTATCACTATTTTATGGAAATATTTAGGCAAATTTTAAATAATTATCATAAATGTAGATTATTAGAAACTATTTAATGTAATTTCTAATTTGTTTAAACAAATTATTATTGTTTATTTTAAATTTCTTCGCAAATTGAGCTACAGAGTTACAACTTTTTCTTAGTTTTGCAACTTTTCGAGGTCATTGGAGTCAAAGGCGAACAAAAAAATTAAAATAATAATTTTAAAAATTGTTTAAGCAAATTATATTGTTTATCTTCAAGATTTGCACAAATTGAGCTACAGAGTTGCAACTTTTTCTCAATTTCGCAACTTTTCGAGGTCAGTTAAGCTATGTACTAACAACAAACTAAAAATAATAATTTTTAAAATTGTTTAAACAAATTAATAATGTTTAATTTTAACTTTTTATTAAATAGAGCTAGAGAGTCGCACCTTTTTCTCACAGATGCAATTTTTCAAGGCCTATCCATCCAAATACTGAGAAAAAAGTAAAAGTAATAAATTTTACAATTGTTTAAACAAATTGTATTTTTTGTATTCAATTTTTTTGAAAAAAAGTTAGAGAGTTGCAACTTTTTTGCAATTTTGCAACTTTTTAAAGCCTTTAAAGACAGGTATTAGCAACAACATAAGAAAATGAACTTAACCAATTGTTGAAACAATTGAAGAATGTTTATTTTTAACTTTTCATTAAATTTGACCAAAGTTTTGAAGGAATTCTTTTGAAGATAGAAATGGATAAATTTATAAAAAGTTACAATTCTCTAGCTTTATTCAATGAAAAGTTAGAACTAAATATTATTAAATTGTGTTAACAAATGTTAAAATACATTTTCTTATTTAGTTGCTAATAGTTGTCATTATAGGCCTTGAAAAGTAAGACGCTGAAGTGCGCAACGTTTCTGAAAAACGAACAAAAATTTTGTAAATTATACTCAAAATTTTATGGGTAAATATGATTAATTATTAATTGAATTAGCTTTATAATAGAACTAAGTACAATTTTAAAAGTTTATTTAGCCAGAAAAGTTTTAAAAATATTTTTTTTTCTAATTTATTCTTTTTGTTCGTATCTCAGAAACGTTGCGCACTTCAGCGTCATTGAAAAGTTGCAAAACTGAGAAAAAGTTGCGACCCTCTAGCTCTATTTAATAAAAAGTTAAAATTAAACATTATTAATTTGTTTAAACAATTTTAAAAATTATTATTTTTAGTTTGTTGTTAGTACATAGCTTCACTGACCTCGAAAAGTTGCGAAATTGAGAAAAAGTTGCAACTCTGTAGCTCAATTTGTGCAGATCTTGAAGATAAACAATTTTTAAAATTATTATTTTAATTTTTTTGTTCGCCTTTGACTCCAATGACCTCGAAAAGTTGCAAAACTAAGAAAAAGTTGTAACTCTGTAGCTCAATTTGCGAAGAAATTTAAAATAAACAATAATAATTTGTTTAAACAAATTAGAAATTACATTAAATAGTTTCTAATAATCTACATTTACGATAATTATTCAAAATTTGCCTAAATATTTCCAAAAAAATAGTGATAAATATTTTTTAAATTGTTAAATTTTGTTTCGGACCATGCTAATGGGTAGCCGTGTATCGTCTTCGCGCGCTGAGCGTCAAGAGAAAAATGGTCATAACTTCTGACCTAATGAAGAATACTAACTTTTTTTTTTTATAATTACTCGTAACAAAACAGGGAATCTAAATTGCTAAGAAAAAATACGGAAATCGGATGAGAAGTTTAATTTATTTTTAATTGTTTATAATAATTGTTGCTATTTTAAACAAATTTGGCACGACATCAAATTAATTTTTTTTATCCTAAAGCATGGTTATTGTGTACTACTCATACCAAATTTTATCAAAATCCATCAAATAGAACGGTCAAAAAAAATTTATTAATAACTTGATACTTGAAAATTGTTTAAACAATAACTCATGAAAAAATTAAAATTTTGCAAAACAACTTCAGGACAGTATTTTGGATCGAAAATACTAAAAAAATTTTTATAAGACATAAAAAAATATCACCATCAAAAAAAAAGTGGCCCACTTCAGAAATTTTGAGCCAAATGAAAATGACTGTACTCCACCAGAGATTCGAGAGGCAGCAAATAGTGTTTGTGCTAATTTATTGCCGGAAAAATCAAAAGAAAGTTATGAATCAGCTTATGAAATTTACTCGAGTTGGAAAAATTCTAAAAGTGGAACCCGTTTTATTGGCTTCTTTGGATGAATTGTCAAAAAAATACAAACCAACAACATTATGGTTGTTTTATTCGAAATTGAAAAGCACTATTATCACTCTGGTGAATTCACTAAACCAAAGTCTGACCGACTTGGGTCAGGTTTTGGTTGAGTTTGGTTTGAGGCAAAATATTGCAATTAGTTAATGTAATCTCATGAAAAATAGTATATTAAGCAACAAGGGGTTAAAGGCAGCCATTTGTTTACGCTGATGTTTGTGTACGAGTGACAGTCGAGGGCGAAGTCTGAGACGTGAACGAGTACACAAACATCATTGTAAACAAATTGGACTGACTTTAAACCCGTGTTGCTTACGATACTTTTTATTCCAAAGGCACAAACTTGGTGCTTTTAAATGTTTGTAGGTTAGGGTCTAAATGCATTCACTTGTTTGACCGTATAAAAATGGCGGCCATTTTTGCCCTGTGGTAGAAAAAATGCATGGATCAGCTGTTCATTTTTTCCCTAGGGAAAAAATGGAAGCCATTTTTAACCGGTCGAACAAATGAATGCGTTTAGACCCTGCCTACAGGCATCTAAAAGCGCCATGTTTGTGCCTGTGGGATAAAAAATAATAAATCATGCCAAATTAGTTTGTATTTAGTTGATTTGAGCAATAATTATATTAAATAAAACTGTAATTAACAATATGTCGATCTCGTTTGTTAATTACGGGTTTATTTAATATAATTCTTGCTGAAATCAACTAAATTCAAACTAATTTGGCATGATTTATCATGTTTTTCATCAGATTACACTAACTAATTGCAATATTTTGCTTCAAACCAAACTCAACCAAAACCTGACCAAAGTCAGTCAGACTTCGGTTTAGCAAATTCGCCCTAAAAAAAATCGATATTTCGACGTACAATAGTCTGTCTGCATTTATGAAAAGGCAATCACGTGGATTTTAAAGTAAAAAGGCAAGTTTGCTATCCACCAAAGAAATAAATACCTTCCTAACAAATGCTTCTAATGATAAATATCTGGCAACTAAATTAAGTATTTTGAAATACATACACTGAGAGAAATAGATGCTACGGAGTACCATCTAGATGGTACCAGATACCATATCTGATCTTAAGTATACGGACAAGAATCTAGATGGTACGGGATAGCATCTAGATAGTACGGATTAGCATCTGATAGCATCTGGATGGTACGATGTAGCATTTAGATGGTACGGAGTAGCATCTCTGATGGTAGAGTGTAACATAACCTCTCTACCATCAAAGATAGTAAAGTTCTTACCGTCTATTTCTCTCAGTGTATGTGACACGTTCTGAAGAAAGGGACCTAAGAAGCAAAAAATCGATTTTTGGTTTATGCATGTTTTAATTGTATTAAAGGTTCCTTTTTCATTATCTAAAGTCAAAAAAGGTTTTTATTGAATATTTTTGAAGTTATAACAATTCAAATCTCTCGATTTGTACAGATTATCATGCACGCTTGACTTTTGTTTTCGCTCTCCTGTAAAATAACCAATTTGCTTCTTAGGTCTCTTTCTTCAGAACGCGTCACATATATATACTTTTTTTAGTAGAACTCAAAATATTCACACCGTTAAATTTAATAGATAGAACCTCAAAAATGTTTGTTTACACTGAATTCTGAGTGTAGCTGAATCAACTTTTTTGGATTATATGAATTTGTAAGAAAGAATTTTTAAATTATAAAATGTTATAATAATAAACTTATTTATTTAAAAATATGTCCAATTTTTAATAGTATATTGTGTGGCATGCACGTAAAGCATGAATTTTTAGGTAAAATTAGGCTTTCAGGGCGAGACGTCTGTGCGACGAGAGTAAGACGCAGGCAAGCCGTAGGTGAGACGAAGACGAGACGAAGGTGACGATAGCTGGCCGAAGGCGAGCTGAGTCGAACTGAAGGCAAGTCAAGTCGAACCGAAGGCGAGCCAAGTTGAACCGAAGTCGCACTGATAGCGAGTTTTTAAATCCTCATTTGAGCATAAAAGCAGTGGCGTAGCTAGGTGGAATATAGGGGTACACAGCATGACGTTTACGAGGCCCTTTTTAGTACAAACTCTTAAGGTGGAGACACACTAGGCGCGCCGAGCCTGTAATGTAATGCTCGGCGAGCATTCGCGCTGTACAAACTGGACGCGCAACCCTGTAATGTAACGTTCGTCGAATGCTCGGCGAATGCTCACCGAACGTATACAATAGAAATTGAGTTACTGGCCAAATTTCTACCGAATGTTCGCTAGATTTGTCCGTGTCACGCGCGGCTCGTGAAATGCTCGCGAGCTGTTCGCAGCCGATCCGCCGATTGTCGGTTTTTCCTGCGCGCTCAAAGGGATTTGGGGTCCTATCTGCTTTGGGTCCCTAGTCACCCTTCAACTGAACCAGTCTCAAATTTTGTCCTATTATATTTTTATGAGAGAGTGTCATAAAATTCTAGAGTATTTAAACCTTCGAACCCATTTTTTGCTTAAATTAAAAATGTTTGCTAATCCTTCAAAATTTTATGGCACTTTCGCTGACAGCATTCATTGAAGTATTTGAAATCAGCCTTCGTTTTCCCATTGTCCAGAACGTTCGTCGCCTGTTCGCCACGAATGTTCGCCGAGCATTAGCCGAGCATTACATTACAGGCTCGGCGCGCATAGTGTGTCTCCACCTTTAGGCAACGCGAGGCCCTAGAAGGCGCAAATCCATAGGAAGTAGGCGCGAGGCCCTGGGCAGACGCCCACCCTGCTAAGAGTAAAAAGATAAAAAGGGAAAGAAATATAAGAATAGAAAGAGATTACACTTTTTCTGTCCCTTCCATATATCTACTTTGCCTTCCCAAAACACAATATCTTTCTATCTCTAAACTTCTACTTCTTTATATCTTTTCTCTATTCGTTTCGAATTTGTATCCCTTTCTATTCCCTTTCTATCATCTTCTAAAATAAATAAATCTCTTTCTATCTCTTCGTCTATCAACTACTTTTATCTCTTTCTATCCCTTTTCTATCCTCTTTTTTTTCTTTTCTATAAGAAGTGAATTTCTTTCTATCCCTTCGCCTATCTACTATTTGAATTCCTTTCTATCCCCTTTCTATCCTCTTCTTTAAAAATTTAATCTCCATCTATCCCTTCGCTTATCTACTATTTTGAATACCCAATTGCTTTAGTTATTTTATATGGTAGTATATATATATATATATATATCTATATATAATGAAATTAATCTGATATTTAACGCGTATAATACTGAAAAATCGTCAGCTACGATGAAGCGATCCCCTAACCTCGTGCGCATTAACCTAAACACCCTACCAACTGAGCTAACGGACGATACACTACAGATCACTCCTTTACTTGACTGGCTTTTATCATTCTTACTTCCATTTCTTTTAATCTTCCTCTTCTATCTTTTTCTACCCCACATAGTATTTATATTTTTGGAGATCCATACTGGAAATAAAGAGATAGAAATCTTATCTCTTTTTATCTTTTCTTATGTCTGTTATAGAAAGAGATACAGAAAAGCTATCACTTTCAAACTCGACTCTATACCTCCTTATATCTTTCTATCGACCCCAATCTCTTTCAATCTCTACCTTAATCACGATGACCAGCTTATCGCCATTGATCGCCTTTTCCTTATAACTTTCAATCTCTAATCTTTACCTTATCTCTGTTATGAAAAAATATACAGAAAACGTTTAATTTTCAATCCCGACTCTATACCTTCTTATCCCTTTCTATCGACCCCAAACCTCTTTCAATCTCTACCAAAATCATAATTATCAGTTTTCACCATTAATCACCTTTTCTCTATAACTTTCAATCTTTAATCTTTACCATCCTTTCCCTTTCCATTGCCTTCAATCTCTTTCAATCTCCACCTAAGTCACCATGACCAGCTTATCACCATTAATCACATTTTCCCTATAACTTGCAATCTCTAATCTATACCATCATATATCCCTTTCTATTGCCTCTAATCTCTTTCAATCTCTACCTTAATCATAATAATCAGTTATCACCATTAATCACCTTTTTCTTATAACTTTTAATCTCTAATCTATACCTTTCTATCCCGCCCTATCCCTATTTCAATGGAGATAGCAAGTTATCGCTTTTAATTATATTTTTCTATAACTTTGAATTAATGTCTAATACTTTCACATCATTTCCAAACCCCACCTGAATGTACATGATGTGCTTTCCCTATTACACTGAGAAAATAAGTTGTCTAAATATAACCAATTTTTGATTAAATTTAGCACAGAGAGGTTGTTGATATAGCACCTGCAAAGCTCTTTGTTTATTATTAGCAGACTAAATGCTACTGTTAACCTTGAAGATTGGTTGTGATCGCCGGTATCTTGTGTGTTTTGTTCAAAGTTCCTTAAACTAGAAATTTGCTAGAGGCTTATTTTCTCACTGTAATCACTTTTCATCTATAATTTTCAATAACCTATGTTAACCTATCTTAACCAGCATTATCAGTTATCGCTTTTAATCAATTTCCTTCAATAACTTTCTATCTTTCACCTATCACTTTCTATTTTTTTCTATCCCTTTCTATCTCTTTTTATACTTTCTTATCCAACCTGTATTAACATGATCAGTTTTCGCTTTTAATTAATTTCCTTTTATTACTTTCAGTAATCTAGTGAGTGATCATGTTCTTTCAGTTGGGGATGGGAAAGTATAAGTAAGGATAGAAAGGGATTAAAAGGGATAGAAAGTGATAGAAAGGGATAGAAGGTAATAGGTGAAAGATTAAAAGTTATAGAAGAAAGGTGATTAAAAGCGATAACCGATGATGCTGGTTAGAGTGAAATAGCAAAAAATATGTGGATATGTTATAGGTTATTGAAAAGTATAGATGAAAAGTGATTAAAAGGGAAAGCTCATCATGTTCATTCAGGTAGTGTTTGGAAATAATATGAAAGTATTAGAAATTAACTGAAAGTTTCAGAAAAAGGTGATTAAAAGCGATAACTCGCTAAGTCCATTAAGGTAGTATTATACTTTGTAAGTTGTCAAAGATGACTTTAAAAACAATTTTTTTCTCGGTGATAATTTTATTTGGAGCAATGAAAGTTTTTGCATAATATTTTTGACATTTTTGTTTGTCAAAAATGAAAAAATAAAATTTTTTTACTGTGTCTGTTTCATCACTAGAGGGCGCCAACGTCAAGATAAAAAAAATAAACTATAAATCGGCGGACAAGCTATAGCCTCACAGAAACATCTGATCTGAAAATTTTAAATGTGGTTTTGAAGCTGATACATGTGGTTAGGCATCCCCCCTAACCCCGATAAAAATATTAAAAAATAAAAAAATGGCGCCAATTTAAAAAAAATCACAAAAAATGAGTATTATGAGTTTCGTCAAATGTCCACGTGGACAATTATGTGTGATTCGCAAAATGTCTCCATTAAAAATGTTTTTTTATTTCTTATATTTCCTTTATTCAACGCTTCAATTGCGCACCACTGACATTATTTTTTTAAAACTTTAATTCCTTCCTTCAAGTTTTGTATTCCATATTCGATATATCTCGACTTCTTTCAATTCCATTTTTTAATTTTTATTTAGATTCTTTAAATTTTAATATCACTCCTTAATTTCAATTTTTCCTTCAATTTCAACTATTTTTTTTTATTTTCAATCCAGTTGTTCAATTGGCAACTATTTCCAGCAATTATTCCTATAATTCCTATAATTCTTAATTATTTTCTTCAATTTTAAGTTATTTCCTATACAATCTTTTAAATTTTTATTTATTCTCTTAACGTTTTATAATTATTCTTTAATTTTTTCAATTTTTTTCTTTCAAGTGTGAATTAATCTAGTCATTTTTTAAAATTGTCAATTAGTTTCCTCATATCTCAATTGTTTTCTTTAATGTTTAATTATTTTTGTCATTTAGTACTTTTTTTAAAACTATCAATTATTTTCTTAAAAATTCAATATATTTCTTAAATTTTCAATTTTTTTATTTAATTTTGAATAATTTTTTTGAATTTTCAATTTTTTTAAAATTTTTAATTCATTCTTTAATATCCAATAATAATAAATAGATTCCACAACGGTGCAAAATGACGATTGTTTTGCTAACATTGACAATATTTCAGAGTGGTTAGTGCCCCCGTGGATTGCCGAAGATAATCCTGAAATATCTAATAACGAATATTAGATTTGTGACAAAAAATTATTTTTATTTTTTATAATTGAAAATGTTCCTTCCAAAGTATTCTACTAAAGATGGCAATTTACCTATTACTTGTAGAACTTCTTAAACTTTTTATTATTTACTAGTAGAACTTATAAAGTATTTTCGTATTAATAAAAAGCTGTGATTAAATTTTTTAAGAACAATTGAAGATCTATTTATTTACCTAATTTCACGTAAAAGAGCATCCTATTTCAAAGAATTTGTCATAAAAAGTTGTGAAGTTTACTCGAATATTCATATTTCCTTTGAATAGTTCTTTGATTTTAACATCCAAAAACTATTTTTCACTAAAATTGTCCACGTGGACATTTAGGGGGGGGGGTTAGACAAATGTCCACGATTGTCCACGATGGGGGAGGGGGGGGGGTCAAAAATCGGAGAAAAGTTGTCCACGTGGTATATGAACGGCCCCTTACAAATTAATAGTTTCTTAAGGATTTTTCAACAAAATTGTTACATATTGTCAATTGGCGAATGTTTATACATATTTTTATGTATTTTTCATTTGTTTAAACAATTTATTATTGTTAATTTACAGCTGTTATTCAAATAACCTAGCGAGTTTTAGTTTTTTTTTACTTTACTATTTTTTACATTTACAATTAAAAAAAGTATTCAGTAAAGTTAACCACAACAACAATTTGCAATTGTTTAAACAAATTATTGTTAATAATAATTAACTTTTGACAAATGCACCTAGAAAGACACAACTTTTTCCTAATTTTGCAAATTAATGGGCTCTGGTTAGAATAAGAAAAATTATTGACTATAAAGTATTATTTTTAATTTGTTTAAACAATTTATTATTGTTAATTTACAGCTATTATTCAAATAAACCTAGCGAGTTGTAGTTTTTTCTGATTTAACTATTTTTACATTTACAATTAAAAAAAGTATTTTGTAAAATTAATCACAACCACCAAGTGTCGTCTTCAAAATCCAGTTTCATTTTCAGTTTCCGTAACATATCGACTCCTATAATCGCTCTGTTACCTATTCCTGGAACAATTCTGAAAGTTAGGGTTTCTGTTTTATGCCCTACTTGTACTGGTATGGTAACTTTCCCAATGATGGTTAGCGTTTCTCCATTAGCTACCGTAACTTTTTTCACACTGACTGATTCCAGTTTTACGCCCCATAACTGTACGTGAACTGCATATTTGTGTCCTAAGAAAGAATTTGTTGCTCCCGTATCGATTAAAGTTTCCAAAATTAATTCTTTAAATTTTACATCCGTAAAAAATCTTGGATCTCGTTCCAATGCTTCGCAGCTTTCCGGTGATTCAATATTTTCTGGGGATACTGCGTTCTCCAGTACCCCCTTCATTCGTTTCCCTGGATCTGTGCCTGACAATCTCTACGGAAATGCCCTAACTGACCACACCCATAACATTTTTTCTGAGATTTTGAAAATGTTTTTTGATTTTCCTGTGTTGATTTTCCCGTATTTCCATTCCCTGCAGAAGAATGGATTGGTACTGCAACTTGTAGATTTTTACTCGGTTCTTCCTTCTTTTCAGGAGTATTTTCCAACATTTTCTGTCCTCTGTTATTTTCTATCGGCGTTTCCGATGGAAATGTTATTTTTGGTTGGTTTGTCCAGTTTCTGTTAATATAATTTCCAAAGAATCTTGGTAAAAATCGTCTATTTCCACCAAATCCTCGAAAATTCATATTATTTCTCTGTGGTTGCATTGGTTGTTTCTGCTTGTCATCCCTCACATTTGGATTCTCTTTCTTTTCCGCTGTGATGTTTAAAGATTGTCCTCGGATTTTCGATTTATTTCTTTCTATTTCGAATTCCTCTCCGAGACTTTCCAGTTCCTCGAATGCTTCAAAATCATTTCTCTGAATATACATTTTATATTCAATGCGCAAATTTTCGTACGCTCGGCGAAGTTCCCATTGTAAACTTTTTCTTGGAAATAATTTCCCGAATAATTTTCTTATTCCGATCAAAAAAGTCTGAATTTCTTCTCCCTCTTTTTGATTATTGAACTTAATTTTTGTCGTAATTTCCTCGACATATTTTTCATCCATAAAAGTTCTTTGAAACTCGTCACGAAAATCACGAAATGAATACCAGTTGTTCCTAACTGTCCTACACCATTCTAAAGCTTCGTCTGCTAACACTGCGTCTATATTTTCCAAAACGTTGCTTTCCGAAATTTTGTACCCTCTTGAAAAGCGAATCAATTCTTCTAAAAATTGCACGGGGTTATCTACTTTATTATTCCGAAATTTTACCGGCCAATTTGACATGATCTGGAAAGGAGTTTGTATCATGCCAAACGGAAATGGATTCATGAAATTTCCTAACTGTTGATTTCTACCATCTTGAAAATTTTCTTGTTCGAATAATCTACTTCTCGGATTTTCCCTACTTTTTTCCCTCTTCGAATTTTCCGACTTAGATAATTTTTCTTTCAGATTTTTTAATTTTTCGATTTCTGAATTTAATCTATCTAGTTCTTTTTCTTTTTCCGATAATTCCCTATTAAATTGATTTGACGTTGAATAATGTCCTGATGTGTCGCATCGAGAAGCATTATCCCGTTTATCAAATCCCTGATCGTAATTTTTTCGAACATTTTTTCTCCGATTTCTATTTTTCTGACTTTTGAAATTTTCAGAAAAATCTTCATCCGAACTAAATTCTCGATTGGTTTGTTTTTCCGTTTTTCGCTGATGACCGATTTTTTCAGTTGATTCAAATTTCGTTTTATTTTCTACCGTACTATCTTCCGGCCATTAGTAATTTACTTCTTTTTCCTTACTCTTTTCTTTAAATTGGACCGTTTGTCTTTTTTTCTCGTTTTTTCTTTTAACTTTCTCTAAATAATTATCCATAAAATTTTCTATTCCTAAAACCGAACTATTTTCTTCCGAATCATTTTTATTCAACGAACTATGTGCCGACGGTTTGTACTTTTCGCGTACCATTTCCCTATGTTCGATTTCTAACGCTTTCTGTTTTTCGCGTAATTTTTCTCTTTCTTTTCTTAGAAAGTCATCGTAATCCATTAATTCTTTTCGATTTTTTAACAACTCGCTATTTGTTGCTAAAAATGAATTAATATCAAAAGTTCCGTCTTTTGATTTTTCCGTTTTATTTTCCTTATCTGCAACAGTTTTTCCTATCGTACCTAAATACTGTTGCAATATCGAAGTTTTCCCGATCGTTTTACTATTCTGTAATCCCGATCCTTCATTTTCTAAAATTTCCGACTTGTCGTTTCCTTTCGTCCTTTGTGTGGGCAAAGACGAATTTTCCGTTGCTTTTCTACTAGCACGCTTTTGGGGGGAACCGTTTTATTAAAACCAGCTTGTTTTAATTTTTCCGGCGAAATCAATTCTATTAGAGAGCGCATTGCCGCTTGCTGCTTCTCTATAGTGTCTTGAAGCTCTTGTACACGTGAGCTAAGGGGTGTGGGGGACTTGTTCCGTTTCGTTGGGGTACCGTTTCCACTTTCCGAACTTGAAATTTCAAAGTTTGTTTCACTACCGGTTTCGATTTCAGTTTCTTTAAAATTATTTTCTTTCTCTTGATTTTTCCGCGTTGTTGACCGTAAAACTCGTTTCGAAGCCATTTTGAATTTTCAAAAAAAATTATTTGTTTGTTTCTTTTAATTTAATTTCAATTATTAATATTTTATTTTAATTATAATTTTCTGAACAACCGGTATGTGATTTGATTTTCGAAAATCTAAAATTTCTCAATTAAATTTAATTCGACACCTTGTATATGAATTTTATTTCAAATTTAATTTCTACTAAATTGATTTTGTTTTCGTATTTGCGCGTGTTTATGTTTTCGACCACGACCTTGCGCTATTCTTTCTACGACCTAGCACAACAATAACACGAAATACCGAAACTTTTCGAACGAAATTAACTTTCTTGATTTCCGAATTAATTTGATTTAATCTAAACTTTTCACTTATTTTCCGTCAATAATTTTCAATTTCGTTTTACTGTTTTTCACTAATTTTCGCACAAAAAGCATTTTTGCTTTTCTTTAAATTCAATTCAATTTCGGACAAAATTTCTTTTTCAAAATTTTCCACTGATTTTAGTTTTCTCATTTAATTTTCGCGTTTTATTTTCTACTATTTTCACTGATTTTCACCATTTTCACTGATTTTCACTATTTTTCTAAAGAAAAGTTTTCTGTTTTCTATTAAATTCGAGTTTTCGTTTACCGGCGTTTTTCGCGCGAATTTTTCTCGGGATTTTTATTCATAATACTTTGTCAATTTGTCCGTCCGTTATTTGTTAAACATTTGGTCTTACAATATTTATTTTATTATCTATTTATTTTATTGAAAAACAGTAATTTTGCCTTTGGGAAACTGAGAAATGGGATTTTTGGCTTTGTGGTTAGGTTGACACGTGGTGACAGGTTAAGTGGATTTTTTCGGTTTTTTGAACCTGGGAATTTGGGAAAAAGTGGGTTTTTGAGTTGGGCGCCAATTTATAACCGTTAAGGATTATTTCCAGGGAGGTAGGAGGGAAACAAAAGGAAAAACGACCATATCAAAATAAAATGGTATATTTAAAAACTTACATTGCTGATATTCGATTCAACAATCCAACACTCTCGTTCGAAACTCAGCGACACAATCACACCAACGTAGTTCCAGTCAAATTTTGGGGAACAGAGTTCAAGGGAAAAAACACGAGGGTAGCGAAATACACGTGTGAAGTTCTCTCAAGTGAGCACAAGCAGCGGAATCCAACAAGTGACGCATCTCCCTTGAGAATTTGGCGATTGGCCCCCTCGGAACCCTTCGGCTAGTTCCGGTGTCAATCGCCGAATTCTCGTTGGACGCGCGAAATTTGTAACTGCCCTGTTACAGCACCTTGAAAGACACAAATTTTTCCTAGTTTTACAAATTAATTAATTTAATTAATACCATTTTTTAATTAAATATTTTTATTATGAATCGAAACGTATTAGAAGAGGAAAGTAAACTCTATTTAGAAACTAAACATCTACTTTTTTGTTCATAGTGCAAATATTGGTTTTTATGTGTATCATTCCTGAAATTAATCTTTTTTTATTATAATTAGATTCGTAATCTTCCCAATCAATATTGTGATCGAGGTCAATACTGTGTCTATATATCACAAAGTTTCCCTTACCCACTTTATATTCACCATGAACGCGTGTTTTCAAAGAACGTTTAGTTACACCTATATAAGTAGCGGAACAGTCTTTACAATCTATTTAATATACAATATTTGTTTGGTCCAATTTTTTAAAAACATCCTTACCCAGTTGTACAATGGAATATCTGTTTTTTTTAACAAAAGGAATTGACCTAAAGTTAAATTGTTTCAAAATATTAGTTAATTTAAAATAATATTTTTCATCGAAAGGTAAACAAACTTTCGTAATTTACCTATAGGTGTTAGCCCTGGTTTAATTAATTATCAATATTGTTTTTGTCTGAAAATTTTATTTTGTTTATGCCCCCTTAAGTTCTAAACTATTTGACCTAGAGGGCTGAAATTTGGTACACTTATGTATTTTTACGTGTAGATTGCATAAAAAATATAGAGAATATGATTCAAGGTGATATTCATAGCGTTGTCAAGGAAATAACAACTTTTTTTTGCAAAAATTCAATAAAAAGGGACCATTTCCCACCCCCCCCCCCCCCCTAAACTTCTAAACTATTTGACCTAGAGGTCTGAAATTTGGTTATATGTATTTTTACGTCTAGACTATATGAAAAATATAGAGAACATGATCTGAATTGATGGCCATAGCGTTGTCAAGGAGAAACTACAAATTTCAAAAAAAAAGTTTTTTTTCTCTAACAAGACTTGATCACGGCTGCCACAGGACTGTTATAAACCCTGAAACCCTATAAAAATTTCAGGGTCTCCCCTTAAAAAAAAATTCTTGATTTTTATGTTATTTATATGAAAAACAATCCTGTACCCTTAAGCAAAAGTTTCAAGTGCTTGAAGGTAGAAATATTTTCATAATCTGTACATAAAAATATACAACTGTACGAAATTTTAGCCTTCTAGCTCAAATAGTGTCAAAGTTATGGGGAAAAAACTTGTTTCGAAAATTTACGGTTTTTTTTACAACGTTTTGACTATCAATCGAGATAATGTTCGCTATAATTGTCCTATAATCTACACGTGAAAATACATATGTGTTCCAAATTAGAGCTCTCTGTTTGTTAATAAGGTATATCTTTGTTTCGTAAATATACGGAACCCTAGATTTTGATACGGGTGTAATTCGTAATTGCCCGATTTTTTAAAATTGACTTTACTTTCTTTAAATTAGCAACATGAAACTCTTTATGAGCAAGTAAAATAACTCTGTCCAATAAATTATAAATTATATTTTTCTTCTGTTGAACGGAATAATCTGAAAAATAATTCATGACTCTGTCTGACGAAGTTGTTTCTCTAAACCAATCTGTAATGATTTTATTATCAGCTTTAATAAGAGTTAAATCAAGAAAATTTATCGAATTGTTTTTTTTCTATTTCAGTTGTAAACTGTAGTTTTTGGTTATATGAATTGAAAACATCAATAACAATTTGAATATGTTCTTTTTTAATTGCTAAAATCGTATCATCTACATATCTAAAATAGAAGAGTGGGATACATTTTGTTTATATATTTTGCAATTATTATATTAGAATATTTATTTTTAAAATATTTAGAAGTTAGGAGATTGGAATGTATAAACTGTATACTAGTGCGCTTATGCTAGTCTAGTCATATTCCATCGCATGCTTTTAATGTTTTAATACATGCTTAAAAATTTTGAAATATAATTATTATAATAATAAGATAAGGTTGTGTTTTTAACATTTTAATTTAATTAACAGAAACTACAAAAAGTAAAACCAGTACAAAAAGTTGTATTTCAGTTAATTTATGTGATTTAAAAATCTACACACATTATATTTACATATTTCTAATTTACCACATTTTTCATTGATTTTGCTTCCTCATAGAGGAAGCTTTGTGATCGTTAAAATTTTCGATTTTCCAAAAATAGTCTAAATCGACTCATTTTCATCTAAAAAGCGAAAATTTTCATTCCTAAGCAAATGTCCAGATGTATATGTGTGTGTGTGTGTGTGTGTATGTGTATAGCGTTTTTTGTGTACAAGATATTTTGAGAACGCTTAGACGGATTCCAATAAAATTTGGATGGCTTATTAAGCTCATGAATATCTAAATTTGGACACAAGGATTTTTGAAAATACCCAACCAAATTTTTTTGAGCACCTTTTTTCATCGAAAAAAATCGTTTTTTGCCAAAAAATTTTTTTATGCTAAAAATACAACTTAATGAATACCAAAATCATATTCCTTATCTCAAAACGAATCGATTGACCTATATAACTTTTATAATTGATCAAGAATTCGTAAAATAATTCATATTTTTTGCATTTAAAATTCTTCATTTTTAAATAACTTCCTCAATTAACTTACATATTATTAATTTCTTGCTTCCTCTATGAGGAAGCAAATTATTTTGCTTACTTGGAAGCGAAATGTCCATGAAATGGACACAATTCTCACCTAGTTTAAAAATGTGTCCATCTTGAGAATCCTTTCTTTTTAAATAAAAATTTTTCTTTAAATTGAGAATTTTTTTCAAAACAAATAATAATATGTGACGCTCCGCGAGAGAAGGGACCTATCGCTGAGAAAGCAATCTTTAAAGGATAGACGGGCAAAGAGGAGAAAAAAAATTGAGTCGCTTAACATGCCCATATTTAAAGCTTCATAACAAGAAAACTAATTGCAGGAATAAAATTTTGATTTTTGGAACTCAAAAAGCAACTCAAAAAACTATCAATTACCATAAAAAAATAAAAATAATTTAATGTTAATTAGAACGAGACGGTCGTTCAAAGAAAACCCAGAAAAGGCGATACACTTTGTACATCCAGGTTTGAAGAATTATAACCAAAAGTGTAATTAAAAAAAAATTTTTTTTGAAACATAAAAATGAAAGAACAACTCAAAAACTACCTTTTAGCATAAAAAAATAAAAATTTATTTTTTCCGCGATAGGTCTTCTCTCGCGGAGCGTCACATATGTAACTACTGTAATATAAAGTGAAACAACTAAAAGTTTCTTCGGGTATCATCCCAGAGTACAATTACAATTTGCAAATAGCTGTTACTAATCAGTTCTATGAAACAGTTATAGCATATTGTAAGTATACATTAGGACATTTCTAATTAATAAAACTTCAAATTGTTGATATTATAAAGTTTTGAAAATTTAAAGATGTCAGTTATTAAATCTAATTCGTAAGACAAGTTTATATTAATTTTGAATTAAAAAATAAACAATAAGAGTCGCTTTTTAACCTTCTTGTTAAGTTCTTCATAGCTTATCGCGACATTTAAACCAACTTTGCAGAACTTGTGATTGAACAGGGAAAGAGAAAATAGGTCTGCAAATAAATTGTTAGAATGTCGTCGAAGTGAACTAATTAAATACTACAACCACTGTTTCCCAGTTTTCTCCTGAATGCAAACTCTCACATTGAGGACCAGGGGTTTAAAACGAGGAGAGTTGGTGTGAGGTACGACGAGTTAATGGGAAGGAATAGGTAAAGCAAGAAGAAATTACCAACACAAGTAAGCAAAATTCGAAATGGTAAATGAGACCCAGTTGAGTGCCATAGCAAATTAAATTATTCTGCAGCTGACTCTAAATACACCATTTCCTATCCCATCTTTTCAATCATTTTCTCCTTCGAACAATGTTTCTCATGTTTTTATGTTTTATTTCTTAATAAATGTAAACACAATTTAAATAATTTAAATCTATTGTTGATTTGACAAAATATAATTAAGAGAGTCAACTACAATAAGCTGACGCTCATAATGACATAAAAATCTAATTTGTCCGTTTCCTACTATTAAACTTTTTACGGTGTTATTTGGTTTTTTCTCTGGGGCCGTTAATAAATTATATATAATGTCTTCTGATAAGAAGGACGGTGGGTTCAACGTCTTTCTATACGGGTGAAGTTCCGAAAAGCACAAACTTCCAATTTTATTGAAATTACGTTTACTTACGTATTTCCATGCTCCGATTATTATGAAACTCATAGTGAAAATATCCGAAAATTAGAATTTTATGATGAAAAGTCATAAAAAACTACCTTATTATTTCACGGTTTATTGATATTATCTCATAAAATATTTAAAATCTTAAAAATATTTTAGACAAAAGTTGTAGATTTTATAAAAATAAACATTTTACATTATTTCAGAGAAGTTGGCAACGCGATTTTGTTTTTTCCAAAAAATAAAATTGTGCTGAATTGTGCTTGGTTTATGCCCAATTGTGCCGTAAAAAGTTTTTCAAAAAAGATTTTTTTTTACCACAAAGAGTCTCCCTGGCTAAGATAGGCAATTTGCCCCTGTCCATGGATTTTTGATTTGATCAAAAAAAAAGATGCTTTAGTGTGGAAAAATAAGGTACCCACGGCCTTCTTTGGTCAAAACCTCTCTGACGTCCCACAGGGAGTCGAAAAATGGATTTTTTTGGAAATTTTTTTTTACTTGATGAAAGAGTGACTTAAAAAATCTGAAAAAAAATTACAAAGATAGAGTTTAAGATGTACTTTGAACACATTTTTTTAAACTTTGTAGATGTTGTTTTTAGAGTGTACGAAGACCTACCTTCTTGAATTTTTTCTAATTTTTTGGTGTTGTGCGCCACCCTTAAAATTCGTTTTTTTTTTCATTTTTTAGGCATTTTTGGTCTTGCAAGACCAAATTAACCGCCCTTAGAAAATATGAATATTTTTGTGATTATCTTTGGCGTTGTTATATATATAACCACCCTCGGGTGTAAAAATTAATATGAAACATGAAAACAACCCATTTCAAGGGTTATGAAAATCAGGAAATAACATTTTTTACAATTTAACTTATGCCCTGAAAAAAAGCTTGGTAAATCAGAAAACAGATAACCCAAGCAACACGTAATATTACATGAGTAATTACAGTGATATAATATTGTAATATTGGCAGGGGCGGCTTTAGGCAAAATGTTCGGGAGGGGAGATATATAGGATAGAAAGAGATAGCACCATATTGTCATCTCTCTCTCTCTCTTATACAAATATAAGATTCTCGGGGGGGGGCGGTCGCCCCAATCGCCCCCCCGTAAAACCGCCACTGAATATTGGTAATATTACGGGGTGATATTGCAGTGATATTGAAATGTCCGCCTCAAGGTAATATTACAAGTAATATTACAGTAATATTGATGTAATATTACAAGTAATATTACAGTGATAATGAGGTAATATTACAATTTTATTTTACACCAAATAAATTATTTTAAAAAATATTGGGCTCACACGGGGTTCGAACACGCAAGGTTCGACACGGCGTGAATACGCCTTGTACCACTCGGACATCCAGCTCTTGGAATTTATTCCAGAAAGCGTTCTTCATGTATTACCTTTAAATCCCTTTGGTAAAATATGAAGAACAATTTCTGAAATAGATTCCAAGAGCTGGATGGCCGAGAGGTACAAGGCGTATTCATGCCGAGTCGAACCTTGCGTGTTTGAATCCCGAGGGAGACCAATATTTTTTAAAATAATTTATTTGATGTAAAATAAATTTGTAATATTACCTCCATATCACTGTAATATTACTTGTAATATTACCTCAATATCACTGTAATATTACTTGTAATATTACCTTGAGGCGGACATTTCAATATCATGTCAATATCACTGTAATATCACCCCGTAATATTACCAATATTACAATATGATATCACTGTGGCATTCGGGTAATATTACGTGCTGCTTGGGAAATCGCAAGATTGGTGACATTACACAGTCCGTTTATTTTAATATTGTAAAAAAAGTGTTCAAACATTGTTTTTACTATATTTAGAAGCATCAGTATTTGTTACGTTTGATTCATGGAGAATTGGGTCGCCCACATTTTCTCCAAAACTCAATTGTCAGAATATCAATTTGACCGAATTTTATTTATCCAAAATTGCATTTATCAGATATCTTATTTATCCAAAAAAGCATTTATCAGATATCTCTTTTGTCCGAAATTTAAATGATCAGAAATCTAATTTTGATGAAAATGCATTTACCAGAAATCTCGTTTGTCCGAAAGGTAAATTGTCAGAAATCTAATTTATCAAAAATTTAATTTATCCGAAATAGCATTTATCTGAAATCTCGTTTGTCCAAAAATTGAATTATCAAGAATTTTATTTATTAAAAATTACATTTATCAGTAATCTCACTTGTAAGGATTTTCAATTAACAAAAATCTAATTTGTTCGAAATTGAATTTATCAAAAATCTCCTATGAACGAAATTTCATTTATCAGAAATCTTATTTGTCCGAAATAGCACTTAATAGAAATCTCGTTTTTCAAAAAATTAAATTATTACGAATTTCATTTACCAAAAATTGTATTTATCAGAAATCTCATTAGTCCGAAACTGCATTTGTCAGAAACCTAATTTATTAGACAAAGCATTTAACAGAAATCTCATCTGTCCGAAATAACATTTATAAGAAATCTAGTTTTCCCAACATTGTAATTATCAAAAAACCCATTTATCCAAAAGTGCATTTTACAGAAATCTCATTTGTCCGGAATATTATATATCAGAAATTTCATTTGTCAAAAATGTCAATTATCAGTCATTTTATTTATCGAAAATTGCATTTATCAGAAATCTCATTTCTCAGGAATTACAATTATTAGAAATCTCATTTGTCCGATATTGCATTTATCAGAAATTTCATTTATCCGAAATATTATTTTCCAGAAATCTTTTTTGTCAAAAATGTTAATTGTCACTAATCTTATTTGTCAAAAATTGCATTTATCAGAAATCGCATTTCTCAAAAATTGTTATTATAAGAAGTCTCATTTGTCTGATAATGTATTTATCAGAAATCTCATTTGTCAAAAAAATCAATTATCAAAAACATCATTTATCCAAATTTTAATTTGTCAAAAATCTAATTTATCAAAAATTGAATTTGTCAGACTTCTTAGTTGTCCGAAATTGAATTTAACAGAAATCTAATTTGTCAATATTTCCAATTATCAAAAATCTAATTTGTCCAAAATTGCATTTATCATAAATCTTATTTGTCAAAACTTGCATTTATCAGAAATCGCATTTGTCCGAAATCGCACTTATCGGAAGTCTCATTTATCCAAAAGATTATTCTTCATAACCTTCAATTGTGCGAAAGTCCATGTACAAGAAATCTCATTTTCCCAAACTTCCATTATCCCAACATTTCTCTTTCGAAGCGAGTTGCCCGTCCCTGGTCTAATCGGTAAAACAGAGTGCAGTTCTGTAGAAATTCGGAGCGACATCTATTCTGTTTCACCGAAACCATCGAATAGACCAGGGACGTTTTTACTTAATCACATGTTTTTATTTATTATCCGTTCATTACGTTCATTATGTAATTTTATATGTACAGAAATCTCTTCATGGAGGTAAGGAATTTGAATTGTATAATTGTCAATATTGTCAACGTTTGAATTTTATAATTGTCAACGTTTTATACGTTTTATACTTTTAAATTAATTTATCATTTACTCTATTGCAGATTTTTTTTTATTTTATATTAGAACATTTCTTTTTATTGACCTGAAGAGGACATGATTAAAAAAATATCGAAACATGTAGTCAAATAAATACAGTAATAACAACTTTATTTAAATAAGGTTTAAATTCGATATAAGGCCTCTTAAAAATTTCCTACCAAATTGAAAAAGCGAATTGTGAAAATAGATTTTGTTTAAGTATAAAATATCTTCTTTTTTGTTTATAGTAAAACCATGATTTTTTATATGCAACATTATAGAAAAAACACCTTTTTTATAATTTGATTCGACATCTTTAATTTGAGAGTTATTCCAATCGAACTCGTGATTGTACTCAGATTGATGTGTACTGAAAATAGGATCATTTTTTTACAATTTGACTTGTGTTCGTTTGTACGTTTTCTTAATGTACGTTTTGTTTCGCCAATATAACTCGCAGAGCAATCTTTACAATCAATTTTGTATACAATATTCGTGGTGTTCCATTTATCTGTAATATGTTTGCACAGTTTTATAATATTTTTGAAATTTGTATTTACAATTGGAATTGGTTGAATGTTAGCTGATTTAAAAATTTTAGACAATCTAGTGAAATCAATGTAATTAAAAGGTAGACCAACTTTCGGCATTTGTCTGTACAAAAGTACGCGTGGATTGTGAGAATTATTAACGTTGATGTTTTTATATTTTATATTTTTGAGAAGTTTAGTTATATGTTTATTAGTAAAATTAGAAGTATAGTCATTTTTAATGAGAATTTGTTTAACTTTCACACTCTGAACAAAACACACAAGATACCGGCGATCACAGCCAAACTTCAGGTTAACAGTAGCATTTAATCTGCTAATAATAAACAAAGAGCTTTGCAGGTGCTATATTAACTACCTCTCTCTGCTAAATTTAATTAAAAATTGGTTATATTTAGTCATCTTGTTTTCTCAGTGCACTAGATTATTTTTGTGAAAAGACTTGTCAGATAGTAAGATAGCCCTGTCAACTAAATTATAAACAATATTGCTCTTTTGTTGTACAGGATGATTTTCTTCTACCTGAAGAAATGGGTTTTTGGTACCAATTATTAATGATTTTATTATCTTTAATTTTTACTGTGACATCCAGAAAATTAATTTGTTTATCCTTCTCAAGTTCGTGAGTAAATTGTACATGTTGATCAAATGAGTTAAAAATGTTGATGATCATATCAATATGATCTTTATGTATACTTAGATTTATGTCGTCCACATATCTATGATAAAAAAGTGGAGAGCAATTATATTTTGTTCTTAAAATTTCTAAACAATTACTTTCAAGATCATCCATGACAATATTGGCAAAAATAGGTGATATGGGTGAACCCATCGGAGTACCATCAATGTATTGGTAGTATTTATCGTTAAGAACAAAAAACGTATTTTCATAAAGAAAGGCTCAGCATTTAAATATGTCAGCGAAAGGAATTTTACAATTTATAATACAATTTACTCTTCGTTTCGAACTTTGTATGACTAAATATAAATGAACATTGGTAAAAAGAGAAATAACGTCGAGAGACATAATTATATAATCGTCAGGAATTGTCAGATTATCCAGTTTTTTAATGAGTTCGAAACTGTTATTAATATGAGATTTTGGTAGTTAAATATTTTTTTTATATCGTTATATAGAATTTTTGATAACAAATATGTTGGACTATTAACTAATGAAATTATCGGACGAAACGGAGTGTCTATTTTGTGAACTTTTGGAAGTCCATAACATTTAGCTAAAACAGTGTCGGTTTAAGTTAATTCGTTGCAGTGATATTTGCGATTTAAAAAATCATTGTCATTTAAGTTTTGAAGAATTTAGCAAGTGTTAGATTTAAGTTTATTGAAAGGATTTAGTCTTAAAAGTTTATAAGTAGAAGAGTCGGATAGCAGATCAGACATTTTTTCATAGTAAACAGAGTTATGTAGACAAACGGTAGTGTTACCCTTATCAGAATTCATAAACATTAAGTCCGCATTTTCTTTTAAAATATTGTTGATTAATTTTATTTTTTGACTCATTTTATCAATATCTAGCCTGCTAATTGAAGATTCTATATTTTTTAAAATATTGACAATCTCTGGATTAGAAAATAATTTTGTAGAACTGTGGTTAGGACCTAAACCCACGACATCGATGACATTTTTTTGTAAATTGTCATTAGTAACATTAACAACCCATTCTTTTTTTGTCAGAAGTTTGTTGTTTGGTTTCTAAATTAGAATTTAGTGAGTTGAACTTATTAAAATATTCATTCTTCAAATTTTGTCGAATGGAAATGAATTTTTGATTGGTCAATTCAAAGAATTTATTTTTACATTTATATCCAAAGGCTATTGTTCCATTTGGTTTTCTTGATAATTTAACTTTATTTTTAAAAAATTGTTATTATAATGAATATCCCTAATTTGTGTTTTTAAAATTTTATATAAAAATTGTTCTTTGAGACGATGAAAATAGTTGTTGCATGTTCTACTATATAAATTTAGATGATTTAAACGCATACCCATGTTGATAATAAATTTTGAAAATAAATTATGACTCCTGCAACTAAGTAAAAATTGTCGTCTTGACAAAGATTCTGCAAACTGTCGACGTGTAGAACTATAGTCCTTTAGAAGTTTAGAGAGATTAGGACCAAGATGTTCAGCAATAAATTTGAAGAAACTCGATGTAGCCATTGATGGAGAGTACATATAATAGATCCAGTTCTCAAATATCTTAAGTGAAAGACAGATTCCCTTCCTAATTGTTATGTATTCAAACCTGGATAGGAATATTTACATTTTTTTAGAGAATTTTCCTTTCATGCATTGAAAATTTACTATATTCGCTACGAAAAATCTTTGTTTTAAATGATTATCCCAGATTAAAAACCTGATAGTAAAGATTATTTACTAAAGAGTTTCAGTGTAGTTATAATTTTTTTTAATTTAACAGTATTATTTATTGCAAATTAATATGCAAAATACGGCGGCTATATAATTTATTTCTGCTTTATACTTATTTGTATATTTTTTCCATTATGCATGGCGAGACCTTACTACTTGGATCATCCCTACTGAAAAATCCTATATAGGATCCTACATAGGATCCTATATAGAAACCATATGGATTCCTATGAGAATCCACGTAGGATCCTATATAGGATCCTATATAGGTATTGTCCTATAGGAATCCACGTGGATTCTCATAGGAATCTATGTGGATTCCTATAGGTCGCCTATAGGACAAGTCCTATATAGGATCCTATGTGGACTCTCCTATAGGAATACATGTAGGATCTCATATAGGATCCTGCATAGGCGTCCCAAAAAATTTTTGTACACCCTCCTACATATGATCCTACGTAGGTTCCCATATAGGATCCTATATGGGAACCCATATAAGATCCTACATGGGTACCCCCAAAAAAAATTTTTGTACCCCTTCCTCATGCGCAGTCGTCTTTTACGTATTCTACAATACTTACGCCTGCGCAGTAAATATTTTTCGTCCTTATAATGGTGCTTAATGTATATTTGAATAAAGTTGTTAAAAAAAAACAATTAATTCTGTGTACATAATTTTTTTTGGGCGCCCATAAAAGATCCTATATAGGATCCTATATGGGAACCTACGTAGGATCCTATGTAGGGGGGTTTACAAAAATTTTTTTGGGACGCCTATGTAGGATCCTATATGAGATCCTACATGTATTCCTATAGGAGAGTCCACATAGGATCCTATATAGGACGTGTCCTATAGGCGACCTATAGGAATCCACATAAATTCCTATGAGAATCCACATGGATTCCTATAGGACAATACCTATATAGGATCCTATATAGGATCCTACGTGGATTCTCATAGGAATCCATATGGATTCTATATAGGATCCTATGTAGGATCCTATATAGGATTTTTCAGTAGGGATGGACAATACGGGAAATTCTTTCAAGCGAACGTATAAATAGCGTAATTGGCAAGAGCGTAGGCTTTTACCCTATTGAAAAAACTCATATGAGATCTCATATGAGATCATCTGTGGTTTCCTATATAGAAACTCATATGAAAACTCATGTTCATATAGGAATTCATGTGTGATCTTATATGAGATCGCATGCAAAATCGTATATGAAATTGAGACATGATTTGATAGGTGAATTCATATGGGAAATAGTTGTGTTTTTGACAAGAGATCTTAAATAAGATCTTACATGAGATATCATATAAGATCACACATGAGATCTCCTATACGATCACATATGAGATCTCATATAAGATCAGATATGAGATCTCATATAAGATCACACATGAGATCTCACATGAGATTTCATACGAGATGACACATGAACACACATGAGATCTCATATAAGATCACACATGAGATCATACATGAGATTATTCAAATGAATATGCGTTTCTATAAAGAAACTCATGTGGATTCCTATTTGATTTCGTATGTGAATTATTATGTCAAATCTTATATGAAATCTCATATCGAATTCCATATCAAATCTCAGAAACTCTTAATGAACAACAAAAATTTCAATGTTTTCGTCTAATACTTATCTGACAAGTATTATTCCTCTGCAAAGAGTTTGTTTTTCCATGATTTAGGTCTCTATGTTCTAGTCTTCTTATATATCTTTTCCTCTTCATGTCGATAGTGAGAGAGGTTGAACATACAGCCATCTTGTGACAGTTGTCTTAACTAAGACCTACATGAGAACTTATATGAGATCTCATGTTGAATCTCATGTGGAATCTCATGTAGGTCTTAGTTAAGACAATCGTCACAAGATGGCTGTATGTTCAACCTCTCTCACTATCGACATGAAGAGGAAAAGATATATAAGAAGACTAGAACATAGAGACCCAAATCATGGGAAAACAAACTCTTTGCAGAGGAATAATACTTGTCAGATAAGTATTAGACGAAAACATTGAAATATTTGTTGTTCATTAAGAGTTTCTGAGATTTGATATGGAATTCGATATGAGATTTCATATAAGATTTGACATAATAATTCACATACGAAATCAAATAGGAATCCACATGAGTTTCTTTATAGATACGCATATTCATTTGTATAATCTCATGTATGATCTCATGTGTGATCTTATATTAGATCTCATGTGTGATCTCATATGAAATTTCATGTGTCATCTCGTATGAAATCTCATGTGAGATCTCATGTGTGATCTTATATGAGATCTCATATGTGATCTTATATGAGATGTCATATGTGATCGTATTTGAGATCTCATGTGTGATCTTATATGAGATCTTATTTAAGATCTCTTGTCAAAAACACAACTATTTCCCATATGAATTCACATATCAAATCGTGTCTCAATTTCATATACGATTTTACATGCGATCTCATATAAGATCACACATGAATTCCTATATGAACATGAGTTTTCATATGAGTTTCTATATAGGAAACCACATATGAGATCTTATATGAGTTTTTTCAATAGGGTAAAAGCCTAGGGTTGCTTGTTCGATTCCCAAGCGTCAAACTTTAATTTATAAGTTTTATCGATAATTGTAAGTGTTGAAAATTATGCCGAGGAATGGGTGAGAATTTTGCAGCCAGCTTTAGTAAAACGCACAGATAAAATTCTAGGCACTATTTTTCCGACAAACATTAAAAGAGTTGTGCGTGAGTTGACACATATGCCACAGCTTTGCTGCGATTCGAACACAAAACTAAACTGAATCTGTTTGGCCTATATGAAGTTCTTGAGAATTAAGAAAAGACCCAGATGACAATGTTCACTTCACATTGAGAATTTTATTATATGAGACAATTTCTAATGAGCAAAATTTGCGAGTTAAAGTAGCGAACACGTTAGCAGACTCGTCCGTGTTGAGAGGTAAAAATGTACTAGCACAGAAAAAACCTGAATTCATATTGATCCCATTTTTTCTCGTTTTGAGCCGCAGCGAAAATGAGATTTCCATTAATATTCTTAAATTTTAGTACAGAAAGTTGCAAAATGACTTTTTAAGACTGAAAAAGTCATTTTGTAACTTTTTTGACTAAAACTTAACAAGAGAAAAGGAAATCTCATTTTCGCTGCGTCTCAAAACGAAAAAAAATGGGCTCAATATGAGTTCAGGTTTTTTCTGTGAGTTTACATGTGACTGATTGTCACCAGGCGCCGTGTATGTGAGTGTAAGTGAGCGTCGTCCCGTGTATACAATGAAAAAATTTAGCGTGTGTTGAGTATATTTTCGCTCTAACTAGAAAATTTTAAAAGTAAAGACTGGTGTCCAGATTAATTCGCGTGACAAATTTCTGTATTTACCGCGGCAACTATCGATGTACAGCGCCCTGACTCAAAATAGACGGTCTGGGCAGCGCTCGTCCAGATGCCCAAAATTTTTCCACATGGGAATATATTTAACTAATGATTTAATACAAAGCTAATATTATTTTTTTATGTTTTTCAACAATCGAGAATCTTTATGTTTTGCATTTTATACTGTTACAAACATATTTGTTTTCCAACAATCAGAATTCTACACGCGCGCTTTGAGCGAGATTTTGTGTTCTAGTTTTCTTCCAAAAAAAAGTAACATTATAAATATTATTTCTTTTCATTTTTTTAAAATGTGTTGATTAATCTATTACATAGTTAATTGTCTAGTGCAATTTTGTCCAAGGATATCCAAATGTTACACTGGGCAATCCATGATAACAACTGAATTTTCGTCCGTGCATAACAACACTGAAAAAAATTTTTGTTAATTTAACATATGATTTGGGTGAAAATTTCATTGCAGCAGAAAGTCAACCATATGTGTAAATTTAACATCAAAATAAAGAGATATTTAACAATGATCTAAGAGTTAATCTTAAGAATTCCATTCACCTGAAAATCACATGCAGCAAAAATCGCAGATAGTTTTTTCTGAATTCAGTCTGTAAACTAATATCATTTTTTTAAAGAAGTAACAAAAGTATCCATAAAAATTGTAATTTATAATAATCAAAAAACTGCTGCCAAGTTGTAGCTTATTCAGTGCGTATATTTTAAGAGAGTGATTTTTTGTGTTCACTTTTTGAATACATTGCTTTATCATAGAGATTACTTTAAATTTGTGTATTTATATCACTAAAATTAACAGATCAGATAAATTTTCTGAAAAAAAAAAAATTAACCTTAAAAAACATGTTTGATTTTTTAAACATTACTAAGTTTTGATTAATAGGTTCGAATCGAAATCTTAAACATGCTAATTGATGCGTTTTTGAATTGTCTACAAAATGGGTGAAAAGTATTTTTTATAAAATTTATGTAAGATGCCAAACAAATTTTAAAAATTATTTTTTTACATGGTGTGATGAAAAATAATGCTTAAATAACTGTATTTAAACTTGTACCTAGCGGCCAAATCGATTGATTATTTATACCAATATTTGTATATCATGGGTCATAGTTACCCGTTTATATCATTAAATAAAATAAAACTAAAAAAGTTCTGTTTCATTTTTCGATAAAATACGCTGGTATTAAAGCCGACATCTCTCGCGTTAAAACAAACTTACATACAACTTGACACATCTGTTAGCACAGCAACGTAAATCATTGGGTAGAACTGAATATTTTTCCAGCTTTTCTGTATAAGTGGAATAAAAAAAGTATAAATACTTTAAACGAAAATGTCATTTTTTGCTAAAGTACATACAAATGCCTTTTACTTCATAAGCAAATATGGTTATATTTTAAAGTCTTCGCAGTCATTGCGAAAATATACATTTTATGCTTTCAGTTTAGTAATTTAAAATTTTTGTATTTAACAGCAAATTCAGATTCAGCGATCACAACATTCTTAAGTCATCTAACTATATTAAAGATATTTGAAACAGTTTCCATGTGTTTGTTTTTCTTTATTGACAAATAAAAAATAATTATTCTTATTATTCTATTTAAAACTTATTATATATTTTACACTATTAAACTCCCTGAAGAGGAAATCGTTTAGATTTCGAAACATCATGAAAGGATACATAGTCATGTAAATGATTCACAGGACTGCGAAATTTCACTTTTTTCAGTTTCTAAAATGAGAAAGGGTGATTCTTGTAGGTTTTTTTGCGCTGAACACGAATCTGTTGTCTAAAATGGTAAATTACGTCAGGATTTTAAGTAGTTCTAGGTCAAATGTTCGCAAAAAAAAATTTAATTATAATGATTACAATAGTCTACAGTACAGCTCGGATATGTGACCACATTTTGCGATGAATACAAAAAATGTGTTATGCATTAAAAAGTTGAGCAGGAGCGATTACTATAGTAGTATTCCAGGTTTTCCATGACAATTTCAGGTTTCCCAGGTTTTCCAGGACCGTGGCAACCCTGTCGATAATACCTTCAATAATATATTATTGAATGTATTGAAGTAGAATTAAAAATTACATAATATAACTTATGTTACAACATATATCTTAACATAAAATACAGATAAAATAACATTCGCTTTAACCGACGTAACGTATCCAATAATCTCCTTACCACTTGTGAGATCAGTGTTTTCGAATGAAACATTGTTTTTAACACACACTCGAAAATTTCAAAATATGTCAGATTGAATATTATTAATCAGGTCAAATTTTCGAAGAAACATAATTGATTTTCATTCAAGTAGAATCTCTTTTGAAGATTATAGTACATTTGTACGTAGGATTATGTTTTGTTACATGTACGAGCAATGTTTGTTTACATGCGTGCAGCTTTGATCCACTGACTACTAAATTTTAATAAAAAATAAATCATATATTGTTCATAAACTTACATTTAATTAAATATTTTATCTAGTGACCACTTTTTCCCACTTTGATAGTCAGTTTACTAAAATTAAATTGCGAGTTATGCAAATAGTAATCTATAAAGTTTTTCAGTGTATTACAAATTTTGTTTGGATTTTTTAAAATACTTCAGTTTCGTGATTAAAAACTCTAATTGAGCCTCCGGATTCAAAAACCGCCTCTGCGCGTGAAAAGTCTGACATATGGTAGTCGGGTAGCAGTGAGCGACAATGGGAATTTCACTGATTTTCTCAACGTTTGGTCAGACATTTTTCAGACAGAGGCGGTATTTGAATCCGGCGGCTCAATTGTAAAACAGTTATTAAACTTATTTATAAAAAAAGAAAAGAAATAATAGTCTATAACCTAACCTAAAAACATTTAAATATAAAACATTTTTTTTTTTATTTTCCAGAGTATACAGCCCACGATCATATAAGATCTTTTTATTTTTGTACTATTGATTTTGCGTTATAAATAATATTTTGAACCGTATATTAAAAATATTTGACTCATTCTTATCTAAACTAAAATTAATTATGTTTATTATTGGGAGACAACACCATTTTACTAAATGCAATTTTTTAGTAGAACATATTATAAATTAATTATCTACGTTTAACTGTTTTACTCTGTATGTAATATGTAGTACGAATGTCTTTAACTTTCTTATGAACCCCTGTAGCGTGCGTTGCGTAGATAGTTGGTTAGGGTTGCGGACTGTTAGTTTTAAGGTCGTGCGTTCGATTCCCAGCGGAAGGGAATTTTTCTCTTAGGTAACACACAAAACCTAAAAAGCTCAAAACGTTGCATAATGATACCGTTTTTTCGATTTATTTTACAAATTGAGCTAAAAAATGGCATTTTTATGCAACGTTTTGAGCACTTCAGGTTTTCTGTGAAGCGATTAAATAAATTATAATAAATATATAAATGATAAAAAAAGATTATAATGGGTATAATCTCAGAATATATGCTTCAGAAACCGTGTATCGAAATATTTTTAGGAATTTTTGTTTTTGTGTATAATGTACGCATAATTGGGTAGATTAAAAGTTTTAATATTAAGCATAGATTAATTTTGAGATTCGGACCGAAGTGACAGTCCAATATTGGTAGAAACATTGGCCCAATGTAAATCCCCAATATCGAAGCTCACGGTCCCAAGCTCGCGCCGAAGCTCTTGACGATGGATTACCCTGCTCGGGTTTGCTCATTTTTTACAGTTCTGGGACACTTAACTCATGACGCCAATTTTGGCGTCATACCACCGAAGTGGTTAATTTTATAATCTCGTACAATTCTTTTAACCCCAAAATAGTGACGATTTCAAATTATAAACAATGATCATAATGATCAGAAAGGCAAACTGACATTTCACAAAAAATTTGAAAATCGAACTTGCTTTTTCGTTTTCGTTTTCGGTTTCGTTTTCAAAATTACGTGATAAATAAGTTTTTTATTTTAATTTTCACGTGGGTGCATATCACCCCCGCATAAAAATGACCCCCCCCCCCCCCGGATCATCCTGAAACGGGACATTTGTTGACAAAAATAAGTTTTCAATTTTTTGATTTTAATTTTCACGTGGGTGCATATCACCCCCGCATAAAAATGACCCCCCCCCCCGGATCATCCTGAAACGGGACATTTGTTGACAAAAATAAGTTTTCAATTTTTTGATTTTAATTTTCACGTGGGTGCAAGTCACCCCCTGTATAAAAATGACCCCTAGCGGATCATCCTGAGACGACATATTTGTTGTCAAAAATAAGTTTTTTATTTTTTGATTTTAATTTTTACGTGGGTGCAAGTCACTCGCCGCATAAAAATGACCCCCAGCGGATCAACCTAAAACAGGATATTTGTTGACAAAAATAAGTTTTAAATTTTTTTATTTGAATTTTCACATAAGTGCAAGTAGCCCCCTCCCACATAAAAATGACCCCCGGTGGGTCATCCTGAGACGACATATTTGTTGTCAAAAATAAGTTTTTAATTTTTTGATTTTAATTTTCACGTGGGTGCAAATCACCTCCCGCATAAAAATGACCCCCAGCGGATCATCCTAAAACGGGATATTTGTTGACAAAAATAAGTATTAAATTTTTTGATTTTAATTTTCACGTGGGTGCATATCACCCCCCGCATAAAAATGACCCCCAGCGGAACATCCTGAAACGGGAGATTTGTTGACAAAAATAAGTTTTCAATTTTTTGTTTTTAATTTTCACGTGGGTGCAAGTCACCCCCTGCATAAATATGACCCCTAGCGGATCATCCTAAAACGGGATATTCGTTGACAAAAATAAGTTTTCAATTTTTTGATTTTAATTTTTACGTGGGTGCAAGTGGCCCCCCCCCCCCCACATACAAAAGACCCCCGCTGGGTCCTCCTGAGACGATATATTTGTTACAAAAATGTTTAAAGAAAAAAAACCAAAAATGAAAGATAATAACTGAATAAACGTATGACGCCATTCGCGAAAATTATTAAAAATCGTCAATATTTAACTTGCTAAAAAACAATGAAAACCTCAAAAAATTAAATTTTTAGTATTATATTCGTGATCACCGAATCCTAAAATGACGCCAATTTTTGCGTCATACCGCCAAAGTGGTTAATTTTCTAAACTTATGAAATTCTATTAACCCCAAAATAGTGACGATTTCATAATACAAACAATGATCATAATAATCACAAAGGCAAACTGACATTTCACAAAAAAATTTGTAAATCGAACTTGCGTTTTCGTTTTCGGTTTCGTTTTCAAAATTACGTGATAGGACCCCAGCTCTTTGTTTGTTACTTTCCACCTCAGGGGTGACGTGGAAAGTAACAGCAGAAAGGAAAAAAGTAACATACGGTCATACGGTTCCTGAATCAGCTCGCTCATCATAATATGGGGGAGGTACAGGGGGTAAAACTGATTAAAAGTTACTTTAGGACCATGTCTGTCCCCTGATTAGTTTAGAAGTTATAAGCGTTTGTAACTTGCTTGTTACTTTCTTCCTCACCCCCGAGGTGGAAAGTAACAAAAAACAGGAAAAAAATAGAATACGGTTCATGAACCAGTTCGGGCATGGTATGGGGGAAGTAGAGGGGGTAAAACTGACTAAAAATTACTTTAGGACCATGTGTGTCCGCTGATTGGTTTAGAAGTTATAAGCGTTGTTACTTTCCACCTCTGTTACTTTCCTCCTCGGTCTCCCCTACATTCTTTCTGTAAAATTTGATTTTACAATAAATGTACCTTTTTTAAATATTATGATTAAATTTGGTAAACAAAGGTTTATTATTAAGGAAAAAAGTGACATCAACTAGTAGAGAAACTACCCGGCAAGAAGGCTGGAATAACCTAGAATTAATTTTATTAATTCTACTTAATACTTGAATTTCCCTTTATTTTATGATTCTGCATTATGAATTAAAAATAACAAAATTCTATTCCTTATATTTCAGTTTTTGAAAAAATTTTAATAAATATAAGAATCGATCCCCAATTTTTATTTTACAAGTTCACGAAAGTAACCACTGAGCTACACGTGACTTGAAAATACAAACATAAATGAACCTTTTGAATTTAATGTGTGAAGAGAATTGCCAGGGAAAGAAAAAATGTCAACTGTATTTTCTATTACGGAATCAAATATTTTGTAGACTCAAATCAGAAGGAATTATTGAGAATAGAAAAATCATGAATGCGTATGCTGTTTTACAGAATAGAAAAAGTTTCTGGAATTAAAAACATTTTAATTCTATTCTGATGTATGGAATACAAAATCATTTTAGAATAAAGCAGAATCAATTTCAAAAATATTCTTTTCTATTTCTGGAAGTAAGTATTTGAGGGAAATTCAAGTATTTAATATAAAAGAAATCATTGCGATTTTGAGTAAATATCAAATAAATGTAATTCTTTTGTTTTCAAGGCTTCTTGCCGGGTATGTTAAAAAATATAAAATCGCGAAACAATTGATTAAAACAATGTTTTTTGGTATAAACATGCATTATAAACAGCAAGTTGGAGTGTACCTGAGTACAATTGTTGAATTAATAGTTTAATTAAGTTAATATTCTAGATATTTGTAGTCTAACTATTCCTAAATACGATAAGTCTTCTATTTGTTAATTGCAATCTTGACTTTTGTCTAATTTTGAGTGCTTCGTGGCTCACTGTGTACTCTCTAAATTCCAATAAGTCAGAAGTCTTCCACTTTTTCAATAAGTGAATATATGCACTTACAATAAGTAAAAATTGCACTAATTTAGAGTGAAGTGTCATTTATTTGTAAGTATATATGCATTTATTAAAAAAGTAGAATACTTTTGACATCTAAATAATATTTACTTAAGTAAATATTCACTTATTCAAATTTAGAGAGTAATATAGTGACATGCTTTCCATGCACGGTGGACAAAAAACTTATTTTATTATAATAAAATAACGAATCAAATGAGATCAAAAGTAATAGAAATTTTGTTGTTTTTAGGATTTTTCAAGGAACAAGGGACATTTGGTTTTCAATACGTAATGGAACTCGAGGTGATAATTCAAAAGAAAACTCATATAAATTTGCACGCTTCCAAAATCTTCCTGAAGGAAATGTTCAGTTATCAGGAGCCGACAAGTTAGAAATCAACGCTATTGACAATGAGCCTTGCTCTTCAGGAGGAAGATTTGAAAATCCATTATACAAGTCAAAAAGAGAGTCCAAAAAGGAAGTGGAAAAAGAAGATTTAAAAGGATTTAACTTTAATTGCCCTGTTAGTCTAGTAACTTTAAAGAATACAATACAAGGTGATAATTTAGAAGAAGTTGAGATGTTAGTCGAAGAAATATCAGAAACTGAACAATAGTAATTTTGTTATGATAACGTTAATAATTATTTTAGGATAAAGTTCTGAATAGGTCAACTCGGGGATTTCGATTAAACTAAATATTATTACTTATTTTGATGCGCTAATTACAGAAATGGTATTAGTGAAAATTATTGGCGACTAAATCAGTATAGATGAAAACCATAAAAAGCTACTCTCTTAATCTGTATCAGTGGAATTTCACTGGTTTACCAGCGTATTCTCACTGATTGTAAATCAGTGGTTTATAAGTTATAACTGACCATTCAGTGTGTTTAACTGCTAAGTCAGTGAAAATCTCGGTGAAAATGCACTGAATTTCTAATGTATATTATGCACTGATTGGAATCAGTGGTATACTATTCACTGATTCAAATAAGGAGAGTAAAAAATGATGGTTTGTTATGCGTTAAACTCGTCCTATTCGGAACTGCACCTTTATTTTATAAGTTATTTAACTGAAGAACAAGATAAATATTAAAAAAACATAATGAGCAGTAAATGGATAAGTAATTAAAAAAAAGAATGATTACTAAGTTAACTTTAAGTTAACTATACTAAGTTTTTAACTTAAAATAAACTTATGCATTCACAAATTAAAAAAAATGTTACAATTATTTTTTGTGCAACACCTGTAAGAAAAGTACCATTTATCTTGCCTGAAAAGTAGACGCAAAATAGGTAATTGCTGCACATAACAACAATGTAAACTTTGCTGCATACTGTGCAGAAAAGTGCACTTTTCTGCACACTTTTCCGTCTGGTAGGTACCCGCGCAATTATTAATTAGTGCTTTACCTGAACAGGTGATGCACAAAATAGCGTGTGGACCTCGAGCGAAAGAAGATTTTCCGTCTTCGTGCAAATTGCTGCGCTCGCTTCGCTCGGGCAGCAAATTTCGCACTCGTCGAAAAACACCTCCTTTCTGCTCTTGGTGCACAATATACTATTGTAAATACCCGGCAAGAAGCGGTTGATTAAATGAATAAAAGCGGTTCCTTGTCATTTCAATCTAATATCGTTATTTGTTTTTGACGTTTCAATTCTTTTGGACAGCATTTATCTATAATACTGAAAAAACGTATTCTTCTTTTATTAAGAATACAATATTCTCAAAATAAGAAGAATATTCTTAAAATAAAAAACACATTTTTAAATTAAGAATATTTTAAAAGAAACAATTTACGACCAATTTGCGGACAATAAGAATATTTTTTTATGTCTTTAAGAATATGCTTCTTAACTTAAGAAAGTGCTTCTTATTTTAAGAATATTCTTCTCATTTTAAGAATATTGTATTCTTAATAAAAGAATATTTTATTCTTGAATATGTGCCAAGAATAATTCTTAAAGTAAGAATGCCGTTTTTTCAGTATTATAGATAAATGCTGTTCAAAAGAATTGAAACGTCAAAAACAAATAACGATATTAGATTGAAATGAAAAGGAACCGCTTTTATTCATTTTAATGAACCGCTTCTTGCCGGATAGTGATTAAAAAGATGTATTGTATTCAGTGTTTATAGTTACAAAAGTTTGTATAATTTAATTCTTAAAAAAATTGATTTTAAAATGTTTTTTTTTCTAAGTAAATATTTTAGTTATACAGGTTGGTAATAAGTTCATGTAAAATATTTTTTGTCACACGTGTTTATTTATAATAATATTTATCAAACAAGAATCATTCAAACCATTTTTCAACGACTGAAGTAATAAGATTGATCACACGACAAGACTTATACATACGTACAAGTCCTATGTAAATCTAATAATCCACGAAATGTATTCATTACCCTTATATAAATATTCGCTTTCCACGCTTGATGAATAATCAATACGTGAAGACAAAATCCACATTTGCTCAAAAAACTTCTTATAATTCACATCATATTTCACCATTAATAACATTTAACATATTTCTCAACGACATATAAAAGCATTCAATCCGTCGTGTACAATAAGGTACATAAACATTTTCATATCATAAAACGTATATATGTACTAGAATGATTCGAAAAATATTTCTACTTTTATTTTCTATTAAAAATCCTTCTGTGTTAAAAATGTTGATGTTAAAATTGACATTCAAATTAACAGTTTTATTTAAGTTTAAAGAGGACATATATTTTTAAAGAAAAACTAAAAAAATTTGCAAAGTGATGAATTAAGAGGAGTGTACGTAATAAAAATTTGTATTTGCGCTTGCACGCAATTATACAATAGTCTACAGTTTTATTAGGCATGATTATAAATAAAAATTATTATTTCCTTCAGTCACACAGAAAAAATCTGAACTGAAAATAGCCCCATTTGGTCTCATTATGAGTTCAGGTTCTTTCTGTTCATGTATGAAAAAAATCACCATATTTCCGCACTTTGCAAATCTTACAGAATTTTTTCCCCGACGGTCTCTGAGTGTACTTTAAGAATGCTACTTTACTTTGCAAATATTTCTTTTACATCTATAATGAAAAAATAAATTTAAAAACAAATTTATAAATAAAAATGATCAATGAAAAATTTTATTATTTAACTTATAAAATTGTCTTCTTTCTCCTTTAATTTTTTAGAGTAATAAGAACAGATTTAAAAAATCTTTTGAAATTTCAAAATAAATTCTACGTAAGGACCATTAAAAAACTCTTAAAGAGAATGATTTCTGTACATTTAAATATGTTCATAAAAACTTTTCATAGAATATATAATATCATATACATATATTTATGAGAATATGTATTTAAGACATATTCATTATTTGTATATATAAATATATTAAACTCTCAGCAAAGTCATTTTCTCTGTTGTACAATAATTTATAGACTATCAATATTTTTCACACTGCCCTTTTATCTGACAAAGTTTCAGTGCCATTTTAAAGCCAAGGATTCGAAAGTTCCTCAACCATACTGATGAATCAATAAAATATAAGAGGTAGCAAGATTTGCCATCAATCTCCCCGAGAGATTTTTAGCATTTTTTTTTTAAAGTCGTTCTCTTTGTAATTTCCCTGGTAAAAATTTCAGATTGAAATTTGTTTTGCTTTACTCGTTCGAAAACCGAGTAAAGCAAATTTTAAACAAAATTTTGCTATCTGTTATTTTTTTGACAGGGTTTTCAATTTAACTGATGTCGTAAAGTTTTAACTATGCTAGGCAAGTGTATTGACAAGAACAATTGCAACTTTCAAACAGCATGTTTGAAGAGGAACAAGTTCTTTGTAGACCAAAAATATTCACAAGCAAAGACATGTAATGAATGTTTTTGTAGAAACATTTACATTAAATACAATATTACAAAAAATATTGAAAAAATTGTTTAACATCGCAGCTCTAGTTACGAGACTTTATCTAACTTCCTGCCTAGCAGATTTTCGATGTGCTCACTAGTCTCGTCTTAAGACGAAAATTTACAAGCTAAACCTTACAAACTAAATAAAAGTACACCACGAACTTGACTGAGTGTAAAACAAACGCAGTGGAATGTAACAAACAACTTATCTTAACATTACTATAGATTGAAATCTAAATTATTTTTAAATGCAAGCCCATCTGCTCCAACTAAGTCGATTCTGGAAGCACCACTTTATAAATCGCATTTGAAAAACTTCTTAATTTTTAAAAGGCAAATAAAAATTCCGTATCAAATTTAACAATCGAAATTTAGAAAATTGAAATATTTTGTCCAATTCAACTTCAAAGATTGTAACTTAATGCTTTTAAGTCGAACGAAAATTAGGATACATTTTTTATATTTATTTTACAAATGATTTTATAAAAATACCTCAAAGTTGTTGAGTAAATAGTTTAAAATTTGTGAGAGAAAGTATGGATCTCAGTTTTCATATTATTAAGATTTAACAATATCAATTAAATATAATATATGTATTTTTACAGTATTTAAAATTTTGAATAATTCATTTAATGAAAGATTTATTGCGGAAAAGTGTAATTTATAATTTCACATAAATTTCATATTAGCAGGAAGAAAACTGGAGTGAATCTCATTCTTACAAATTTTATATATTGTCAACCCTTTGACATTTCATTTTTTATATCAATGTTTTTGAAACAATTAAATCTTTTTGGACAAATTTTAAGACACGAATTTTATAAACTGTACATTATAATACATTTCTTAAAATATAGTTCACTTAACTTTATACAGTCCTGGACATATGACTATTTAAAATTTTGTCCTTTGTTAATTATAATTTCAAAGTACAGAAAACAAGGTTTAATACAAATTTTAATTTAAACACACTATGTATATAGCTGTTGATCTTTTACATCTACATAAGTTGGTTTACATTTAGTATTATTTTCAAATTCATTTTAAAAATTTTAGACTGCATGTATTAAAGACTGTACACATATTTTAGGTCCAACTTCATATACTTATTTCAATATCCTGGCGGAAAAAGTTGCTCCAATTTTTAAAAGCTTATTTCTTAAGAACTGAAAATAGAGAATGTCCAAAAAATTAAAAAAACACAGATATGTTTTCTATACAGAGAGAATGAAAAAGGAGCGAAAGATATAAAGAAGTGAATACTATTCTTCAAGTGCCAATGAACAATTACTAAGAAATCAGAGAAAAAATTTTCACCAGACAAATGTAATCCATTTAGCTTAATTTAAAAGTTGATAAAATCATTCTTAAGATAACGCAGGATAATGTTTGTTTAATTCAAACGTGCATATTTGTGTACAAATAGAACTCGTTTACAGTTTTTTTCCTTCTATAAAATTAATGTTAATAGATTAGCAATTTTTTTATATTACATTATCTTTAGGAAGGAAAGCAACAAATTGCACATTTGATTTCAAGTTTATAAAAAGAACAAAGACTCACAAAGTTATGGAAAGCCTGATTTTCATTTTTCCTCGAAATATTAAAATTTTAAAAATAAATTTCAGACGAAAACATGTATTACATAATGTATACTAAAAATAAAAAAATTATATTATTTAAATCAAACAACATTAATTAATAATTCCTATTTTCATTTGTATAATCTAGTAATGATACCTAGTGGATAATTCCAAATATAGAATTTATTAGGTTTAAAGCAGTACAAGTACTAAATTTCTCTAGAAAAATGCGTTATTTCATAGATAAGTAACTATAAATAGTTCTGCTATCGTAACACTCTTTTGTTTAAGTCTCGAAGTATATTAAAGAATAATAAATTAAGTGAAATTGTGAATAAACTAGAAAATAATAAATATTCGTAATAATTTTTTAGCCCTTAGTGTAGAAGAGATCTGGGTAAATTGCACATTAAATAAATGTGAAAATGATTTTTCCAAAGATAATTTTAAAATTATAAAACAGATACTTTACCTCACGAATGTAAATAAACTTCTTTAAACTTTTTTCATAGGCAATTTACACGATTTCCTCTATAATGAGTGTAACGTAATATATACATACTTATGAAATTTAATTATAAAGAAACGTAAAAAAATTGTTTAGCTTCAAAATTCCACTGGAAAACATTACTAAATGAACCATTGATCAATTGTTGTTTTATTTATTCGCAGTTCGAATCACTTTTGCATGAAACTCAAAGCTGATAAATTAAAATTTTCCTTATTAAACGAGACACTGTATGGAATGAATCAAAGCTTATCCAAATTAACCCATATATTCGCAAAGGGTGACTTTTAAGTCTCAAAATGTAACACAGTTTAGAATTGCAAAGTCCTTAGTCAATAGAAAACTTTCAATTAAAACAGAAATAGAGTTTTAAAGTCTTTAAAATCTTAAAATCATATAACAGCATAAATGAAAGATCGCTGATTTACATCATTAATTAAAATAATAGGCTTATTCTTTGGACATTTCTTCTTCTCGGTGCAATTTTTCAGATTGCACAGTACGATTTTCCAGATCCTGGAATTTCATTAATGAGGATGCTTTAACAACTGACTCTAATGTACATATATGACGATGACGGAACTTAAGAATATAATAAGCGAATGCAAGTAGTTGAGGTATAGGGCCGTCGCATCGATACAAGTAGGTTGTCAGCCTAGGAAGATAATGATCTTCTACCGTCATCGCTGAGGAATGGAATACTAAAGTAATTAAGGTCGCATTGACGCTTTTCAGTTACTACAAACTAGGAAGACTATAGTTGCAAAAGAGCTTGAAGGCGGTGTAATTCCTTCAACAATTCACGATTCGCACTCTCAAGGACGGACAGTCTGTCTCTGTAGGAGGAATTCTCATTTGTTAAAACGGTTACTCTCCTCTCGAGGCCATCCATATATTCCTTCTTTTTTCTCCGTGATTCTTGGGCCGATATCTAAAAATCAAAAAGAATGTTACTTTTCTATCCCTTGGATTTAAAGAAGCTGTAAAGAAAAATTCATTGGAATAAATATTTCTTTTAATTCTTGTAAGGAAATTATTTTATCACATATAAAGGATAGAAAACTAAGAATTATTTCTTTAATTTTGTTTCCTTTATTTTATAAGTACTGCTTATAAGTAGAGATTATATGCTTATAACTACTTACTTTATTTTTTATTTTCCTTCTGACTTTCTTGAGAGACTTTTCCTCTTGTTTCGTTAGAGGTAATTTCGTTGGTACAGGATATCCTTCTGCTATCAAAGTCCTCTTTTCCTCTTCAGTTAACATTAAAACTCCTGTTGATCCTTTCTGAACATAAAAATAACTTAATAGATTAAATTGTTTCTGACCTAATGTATTGTTAAGTATAAAGAAATCATAAATTAAACTTAATATTATTTTTTTCATTTAATCTCTTATATATAATATATTTAGTAAAAGAATTTTTTGTAAAAGGAAAATTACACACTAATCTTTTATCATTTCTTATTATTTACTTTTCTATTTTTATTCAAGGACACTTCTTTATAATATTATTTATATCAGCTTCAAATAACTATTTTCACTGAGATAAAATTTTCTTAAGCATTCCCCCGTCAATTTGTCTTATTACATTGTAATACTTTTTAAATGATTTCAAATATAATGTATTTTACTTAAGTGAACAGTCAATTTTAAAGCAAGAAGTCATTTGTTTTCTATTATGGAAAGGAAATAATTTTTCTACCACACATGCACGAAAACCTCGTGTTTTCGTTCGCCTTAAGCGGGGCAGAACTCACAGTTTTTAGGTCAGTGAACGTTAGAGGTAAAAAAAACTCTCATCGCGCAAGCGCATTGCGGCGCGCCGCAATGCGCCTGCGTGATGAGAGTTTTTTTCACTGTTTGGGAGTTTTTTTATCTCTAACGTCACTAACCCAAAGACTGCGAGTGCTGACCCGCTAACGCGAACGAAACACGAGATTTTCGTACATATGTGATAGAAAATAGCATATGCACCTCGGGAGGCCGATTTTTTGTCTCGCACAATGTTCTACGAACATTTGTGCTTGACAAAAAAACACGGACTTCCCTCCCTTGATGCATAATATACTTTTATCAGTTACGAGAAGAATGAAACTAATAAAATATTTTTTCTAATTTACAGTCTCAAAATATTTAATTATTGTAACAAAATTAATGGACTGAAAATCAAAATTAAATAGGTAATATAGTTTTTTTGGAAAACATGTAACTAAGTTCATTTTAATAATACAAATTCTCTAAAAAATTAGATATAAAAAATACAAGTGTGATTGAAATCGAAGAAAATTGTAAAAATTAATAAAATCAATTTATTACCGGCTGACAGGAAATAAGTGGAGTGTGTATAGGTTGCCTCGTGGTTGTGTGCGTGTGAATTCCGTTGCTAACATAAAGCCTTGGAGTTAGAAGACCCCTAAGATTCTGAACGTGAGTAGAACTTTGAGGATCTCGTCGCTCTGGTGAACAGGAAGCGGAAGCTGTTCCTTCGCTGTCGGAACTCGCGCTGCTCGGTGGAGTAGGCGGTAATGTTTGCCGGGAAGTGCTAAATTTTTCTTCGCTCTCTGCGCATGCTATCTCAAACTCATCTAGGTCCATCCTCTAAAAAAAAAGTTTTTTATATGAAAAATAACCATTCATAGGTGAGGCTTTTTTCTTAACTGGACCATCCCTTCCTCCCTTTTTCTAATTTCCCTCAAAACATTCTATAAAAGCCACGGGCAGAACCACTGCAGGTGGAACAAATTTTTTCGGTGTGTGGAATTATTATTAAAGAGTTTGGTGGGGTGAGGTGAGATCAACAAATTACAAATGTTTGTCAGTGTTTAGCCTACTTGAAAAATCCGACGTCAAAATTTACGAATTATTTGACGTCAAAATGACGTAAAATTTGACGTACAAAAATACGTAAAAAGTAGTAAAATATGACGTCTAAAATCAGGGGCGGCTTTAGGCAAAGTGTTCGGGAGGGGCGATATATGGGATAGAAAGAGATAGCACCATAGTGATATCTCTCTCTCTCTTATACAAATATAAGATTCTCGGGGGGGGGCGGTCGCCCCAATCGCCCCCACGTAAAACCGCCACTGTCTAAAATTACGTCTCGAGTAAAACCTAAAATTGGGATATGCAGGGATGTCATTTCTGACGTCTTTTTGGACGTCTTTTTGTATGTCATTTCTAACGTCTTTTTTTACGTCTTTTTGTACGTTATTTTTGATGTCTTTTTGTACGTCTTTTTTAACATTATTTTCGACGACGTTTTGGAATATATTTTGTACACTGTTAAAAATTTGTGGATTATTCACCAACTTTTCATTGTGATTATTCCACATTTTCTAGGGAAAATGTTTTCCCCCAAAAAATTCATGAATATCACCAAGAAATATGGTGAAAAATCCCCAAAAGTCTGATGAATTTGCCATTCCCTAAAAAACTTGTGATTTTTTCTTAACTTTTAAGATATTTTCCTTTAAAATTGGTGAAAATTCACCAACTTTTTGGAAACATTCCCAAAAGTCTAATAAATTTACTTTTCCCAAAAAATTGTAAAATTTTTCCTAATTTTTAAGAAATATTTCCTAAAAACTGTGAAAAATTCAACAAGTTTTTTGGAAAAAAAATATTCAATAGAATATTGGTGAATTTTTTCCAAATTTTAAGGGAAACGCACATTTAATAGTACATAATAATAATAATAATAATAATAATAATAATAACTAATAAACAAATTCAAGATAACATTTTTCAATTAACTTTTTTAAAAATTTAACGTAATTTAATTTAAAAAATATTTTTTTATTACGAAATTGAAATTTGTTTTTTACATCATTGCAACTGGCGATAAGGATTATTAATTCGAACTATATTTTATAGAAATTTGATAAAAAACAGCATTGATTTGTATGTACAAATAATTTAATATGAATATATCAGCTTACCTGATTTGTATATTTTGTTTTTAACCCAGCATTTGCATTTGCATTTATTCATAAATTAGCAATTTTAAAATAAAACAATGAAAGGCTGGATCATTTTACTAAACGCAATTTATTAGTAAAACACATTATAAACTAATCATCTTATAATTGACAGTGTTACTCTGTGTGTAGTCTGTAGTAAGAATGTCTTCAAATTTCTTATGAATCCCTACAGCGTGCGTTGCGTAGGTAGTTGGTTAGGGCTGCGGACTGTTAGTATTAGGGTCGTGCGTTCAATCTCCAGCGGAAGGGGATTTTTCTGTTAGGTAGGCAATATTATTAGTTATAAATAGTTAAAGAGACTAACACTAATACTGTTTGTTGTCTTCGAAATTTTTTTTTTTATTTAATTGCAGTTGGGGAATAGTTTGTCAACATTAGTTTGATGTAATTGCACGACGATGTCTTAGGGAAAATTCACCAAATAATCTTAGGGAAAATTCACCAAATAATCTTAGGGAATATTTCACAAATTTTAAGGCTAAATTCACTAAAAAATTTTGGGGAAAATTTCACAAATTTTCCAGAATTTTCCCAAAATTTTTATGGTGAAATTTCCCTAAAAATTTTTTGGGAATAATCACGAATTGTTTGTGGAAAGAAGCGTCAACAGAATTTTAGGGAATTTTCCACTAAAATTTTTTACAGTGTACGTCATTACAGAAAACTATCAATAGGATATTTTTTGCTAAAAAAAAATTATATATATATATATCAAATTATATTCATAACTCTTTCTTATCAAAAAATATGCTACAAACCTTTTTCTAGGGTGACGTACAAAAAGTATTTTAAAATGTCATAAAAAATTACGTTAAAAAAGACGTAAAAAAGACGTCAGAAATGACATACAAAAAGACGTCAAAAATAACATCCCTGCATATCCCAATTTCAGGTGTTATTCGAGACGTAATTTTAAACGTCACTTTTTACGTATTTTCTTACGTCAAATTTAACGTCAAATTTAAAATCACATTGACGTCAAATAATGAGTATAAATTTGGACGTCGGATTTTTCAAGTTCTAGAACTTAAATTGCTTTGGAGTATCCACAAAATTCTCGCCGGCCCTGGGCAGAACCAGACAAGATTTTTGGGGGGGGAGGTATGACCCCCACTTGATTTGCCACTGATGGAAATTTAAAACCAGCTAGAACCAGAATTTCCGGAAAGTATCCTGGAAGTTTTCCATAGTATATTTTGTGTATAAAGCTTAATTATAATAAGAAAAATCGGTTTTAAATTGATCTAAAAACTGTCAAGTCGTCATATTTAACAGCATATTTCTTAGAAATCTTGGATACTTATGTGGTTTGAAAATCAATACATTCACTTTTCTTATCAAGGAAAAAAGACTACAAAAAAAATTATTTTAATCATTATATAATTCAATTTAAAAATTGTAAATTCATAAAAAATACCATATTTCAAAACATCATATCTTTTTTCTGAATTATAGGCCGACTACTGTATCTTTTATTTTACTCCATTAAATAAAATCAATTTAAAATTGATTATTGACAAACCAACGCACTTCAGAAATTATCAAAAAATTTTATGTTTAACCTCTTTTGTAATAAATTTAAACTTAAATATTTCAGAAATTAAGCGAAATACCCTCGTGAAATTTGAACATGGTTTATCTTTTGTACAAACTTAAATATGTGTAAAGTTTGAATCTTTTAAAAGCTTTCAGAAAAAAGATATGATGTGTTGAAATATGGTATTTTATATGAATTTACAATTTTGTAATTGAATTATATAATTACAGTAGAACCTCGATAACTCGAACCTCATTAAGTCGAATTCCCCAGTAAGTCGAAAAAAATAGCATTCCCCTCCCGTTGAAGCCTTAAATACTCGATATCTCGAATTATTTTCAATTTTTAACTCGAAGAAAATATCATTCCCCTTGAGGTACTAATAGTGCATTTTTATACTCTATAACTCGAAGTTCGAAAAGCTGACTCTGTAAGTCAAATTTTCTTTACAAGAACAGATTTTTTAAAATTTTTTCTTTTATTATTATATTTTTATTAAGTTTATTTTTCTAACTTAAATTATTATTAATTCGACATTTAAGTCGATTTTATATTTTATATTACTCTACAAGTCGAAAAATGTACATTATAATTATGCCTCTGTAAGTCGAAGTTGTGATCAATAAAACCTTTATATCTTGAAATCCTCGTTAAGTTGAAAACTCATTAACTTGAAGTTTTTACACTGAGAAAATGAGACATGACTGAGTACTGTCCGGACAGGAGTGGTTCCTGTCCAAATAAAAAATTTTAATTAGACAGCACTCATTGCTTTCTGGACATGAACCATTCCTGTCTGGAAAGGACTCAGTAATGTCTTGGACATTAATGAAATAGACAGTAGTGAACCCTGTCTAGACAGGAATGGTTAATGTCCAGACCTGAATGATAACTTTCCGGTGGTGAATTTAAAAGAAGGTTATAAAATGTAATAGACGTCATTCAAAAAAATGTACATTTGGACAAAACTACACTGAGAGACTGAAGATTTGAATATTTATAAAACTTGTTGAAATTTTATTATGTTAGGTTAGAGGTTAGGGAAAAACGTACTTTTTCTTAATATTTCAAATGGGTCAATCCACTGACTTTTGTCTGTAAGCTGTTGCGGCAATATTTTTAATAATTCTAATTTTAAAATATGTGAAACGCCAACATTTTCTGAATTCAGTAAGCATATTAAAATGGTATAAATTTTCTTTCTTTTCGTGTTATTATTAATCAAAAAATGAAGGTTCACAAGCATATTTGTAACCTCAAATCTGGTTTTTTTTTAAAGATGTTATAATTCTTAGAGTAATTAATATAATATTTAACAGGCGAACGCTCCGTTTGTATACTAATTTAATTTAAATGGAACAATGTGAAATTGCTGTGTTTACTTAAAATATAAAAATTAACCTTTTTGAGTAAGAAATTAAAAATTTTTAATATTTCCTAAACGAGGCAAAACACGTTCGTCAAACTTTATAGGCAAGTAGATTATATTAATATTAAATTATATTCAGAACCTCAAATTTGTAGGAGGTTCCATAAAAAAGTAATAAGCTTCGAAAAATAGTGAAACTTTATACATGTATAAATATTTTAAATCAGAGTATCACTTTAAAATAATAAAATGTTATAATAAACCCATCTTTTCTGTGTTCAGAATTAAATAATTTATATTTCTAATAAGTTCTGATAAATATTATATTAATTACTCTAAGAATTAGAACATTTTTAAAAAAAGCATCAGTTTTAAGGTTACAAATATGCTTGTGAACCTTCATTTTTTGATTAATAATAACACGAAAAGAAAGAAAATTTATACCATTTTAATATGCTTACTGAATTCAGAAAATGTTGGCGTTTCACATATTTTAAAATTAGAATTATTAAAAATATTGCCGCAACAGCTTACAGACAAAAGTCAGTGGATTGACCCATTTGAAATATTAAGAAAAAGTACGTTTTTCCCTAACCTCTAACCTAACATAATAAAATTTCAACAAGTTTTATAAATATTCAAATCTTCAGTCTCTCAGTGTAGTTTTGTCCAAATGTACATTTTTTTGTATGACGTCTATTATAACCTTCTTTTAAATTCACCACCGGAGAGTTATCATTCAGGTCTAGACATTAACCATTCCTGTCTAGACAGGGTTCACTACTGTCTATTTCATTAATGTCCAAGACATTACTGAGTCCTTTCCAGACAGGAATGGTTCATGTCCAGAAAGCAATGAGTGCTGTCTAATTAAAATTTTTTATTTGGACAGGAACCACTCCTGTCCGGACAGTACTCAGTCATGTCTCATTTTCTCAGTGTAGCGTTCCCCTTGAAATTCGAGTTATCGAGGTACTACTGTATTAGAATAATTTTTTTAATCATTTTTCCTGGATAAGAAAAGTTAATATGTATTGATCTTCAATCCACATAAGTGTAGATTGAATTAAGCTTTATACACAGAATAAATATTACCGTCAACCGGGGTAATTCTACCGTTCTAGGAGCAATTATACCCATCGCCAGTTTCTAACAAGTAAAATTTTTATATTAAAATGTATGAAGTTGCCGCTAGGGGTAAATATTCTTTGATAGTTGTACTACAGAGTAAATATAATGTAATTACCTAATTCTTTGTCAGAAAGTAGAAAAAAATTCGTAAAGTCGCGAAAGTTAAGTTAAAAATTTCAGAGGTGAGCCAAACATTATACTAGTTCTCGTAAAGTACTCTAGTGTTTCGCAAAATATTGCAGATAAGTACTGTTAATTTAGTTGTGATGATGTATACATGATGTGCTAACTTTTTATTGCATATTATAAAAGAAAAGTGTAAAAAACTGACGAACCAGCATTCTCTGGGTAATTATACCCATTATTTAAAATCAACTATTTTAAAAAAATTTGTTTCGTAGCAAGTAAATAAGTGTACAGTACATCGTCTTTATATATTTTTGATTTACTTTTGTGTCAAAATTCTGGAAATAAGTTATATAATTAGAAACAAATTATAAGTTTACAAGGGGAGCAACATAACCTCAAGCAACATAACCTCAAAAAGTAACTGTCATTCATATTTATGTTTTTTAAGTTAATTTTTGAACTTCCTCTTTTAAAATAACTTAGAAACATTATTCGTATTTAAATTAGGTTATTTACTTAACCTAAAACATTTTAACCTTAATTTTTGAGTAAATATAGGTTTCAGTAAAATTTCAGTGTTTCACTCACGAAGTAGTTGAATAATTTCTTTTTAGTTCTTTCTTTTTTTATTAGACTCTAGATCATCTACAGAAAAGATTTCATATAATTAAAACGATCAAAACTTCTTTTTAAACTATTTTATAAATAAACAAACTTTGATGGGTATAATTGCCCCAACCCCGGGGAAATTATACCCACAATTTGAAGCCTCTATCATTTTAACAAAAAACTTTTTTTTTACTCCTAACTTATAGGAGTCCTTTAAAAGGATGTCTAGAACAACACCCAATAGTTAAAAACTTTTTTTTTGAAATTCTGATTTTCCATGAAGTATTTAGTAAAAAAAAGAGCGGTTTTTTGGTATAATTACCCCGGTTGACGGTATAACAAAAAAAAAACTTAAATTTAATTTAGTCAAAAAAAAAGGAATCTTATCATTGCTTTTTAAAAAATTGTATTTGAGCCTACATTTATTAATTATAAAAAGTTTGAAATGTAGACTAAAAACTCCTTTTTTTCCTTACTCTGTCGTCTTTAATTACAATTTTAAATTAAATAAGAAAATATTTAACAAAATCATTATTAAAAATGAATTCTACTGTGTTTAATTATGATTTATTTATAAAATAAATTTATTTTTTAGATACGTCAGCAACATCTCTTAAACGAAAGTCAGTGTAATCATCCATATAGGTAATGCTAAAAATTCAAGTATGTATAAAAAAACTATTTGTTCAAAAAGTTGGTGGTTTTTGATTTACAAAGAAAACGAATTAAGTTGCAGATTATAAAAATTATATTCTGCAGAATTTCATTAAATAATGCAATGGAAACTGAATTTCCCAAATAAAATGTGTGTCCTATTTCTCTTGAAATCTTTTATCTTCTCAGTAGTTTCTTTCAGTTTGACCATTGTGCAAAGCTTTATACAGTTCTGTGTCACTTTGATTGAAATGTTTAGAAGAAGGAGAAAAGAATTGGTTGGAGTTTGCAGGTTGGTAGAAAGAGTAATGAAATATAAAAGATAATATAAATCTTATAAATTGTACCTGATACATTTCATCGTCATCGTCGTCACTCTCACTAGTTGGAGATAAACTATTTTTCATGAAATGAAGTCTATGGGGTTCCACCATTGTGATAGTATTTTTCTCATGAACTAAGTCACAAGGCTCACAGGGACTACCAGGTGCACTAAGTGGTTCACCTTTGATAGTGGAGCAATGATCATCTTCTACAATCAATGTTAACTTGGACGCCTCAATATTAGAGGGTGGCGAAGGTGGTCGTGAAGATAAAGACTCTCGACTTGAAGCAGTGTTCATTGAAATAGCAGGAAAACACTCCTCCTCCATATCTACAACTGGAAAATAACAAATTGTCAGTTTCTAAAAGCAATTCTCAATGGCAATCTAAAACTAATAATTCAGTCTTTACTGATTTAAAGTAATTGTTTTTTTGAGAAAAAGAAAAATTAATTCGAAAAAACACATACGTCTGATTTAATTAGCACGATTTTTAAACAAATAAAATTATGTTAAATATTACAACAATAATTACAAGAAAAATGTTCTCAAGACAATATTTTCAAACAAAAATGCATTGTTTTAGAGACTGTTAAAATAGGATTAGAATAGTTGGAGGTCGTTTGTGTATTGGCAATTTACTGATAGAAGAAAAAGATCAATCTTTCGCTTGACAAGTTGCAAAATTGAGCATTGTAAAAATAATAACCGATAAGAAATATTACAGGCAATAATACTCCAATCTCATGCTGATAACACAATTACTTCATCATATTTACGTGGAAGCATTTGGAATGTATTGTCTTTATTTATGTAATCCAAATTAGCAATTAAACAAGTGTTCCAATTAATTTAGAGTTATTTTGGTTCTTGTAATCAGTTTATCAGTTTTTATTCATCTAAAAATTATGAACTTATAATTCATAACACGAACTTTCAACGCTCTCTAGACTTTAAAGAAATTAATGCAAATTTATTTCTATTAAAAGAAGAAAACCGAAATCACAAAATTCATTGATTTTACGAGTTTCAAAAAGTAGGTATTTATGATTTTAAGAAGAAAAAGATTTAAAGAAAAGAAAATTTGTGCCTTTACCATGAATACGACTTCGTAATTCCATGGTTTTGTGAGTTTGGACAGAGGTATCACTAGAACAGGAAATAACGGTTGTCGAGCCAGCACAGATAGCTGAATTGGGGCTGGCTGGTCTGTGGGTAGTGTGGGTGTTAGAACTAGGATGTTCTGGACTCGGTGGTGGACTACAAGCAAGAAGACTGTAACTGTGTTCAGTTTTGATTGGCTTTGAACCTCCAAGCGCAGCATCGGTCATCAGTCGATCCCTCAGGACAACACTCATGGAAGTTTTATCTCTTGGGCACAACACTCCCCATTCATCCTCCCTCATATTCATCAGAATATCATGACTCAGTGCCTGAAAACAAAATTTAGAAAATGTCATCAATTATTTTCCAACTGATTATAGTTTAATCTATTTACAATAAAACAAGTAATTTTAAATAAACAACAATATAATAAAGAAGCCATAATTGGATAATCTAATAGAAAGTTTGAAATTACAACTTAGATTATTTATACTTGACAAATAATAATAATTTTAAGCTTCATCAACTACACTAAAAAAAATCTTAGTATATTTGACTACTTTTCATCTATAAGAAGTAATAGGTCCTCAACTGGATTAAAAAAATTATACCTATTGCTTGTAAAAAAAAGTATAGTTCAAGAAAACTAAGAAAATAGTAGTTGGTAAATTAAGATTTTGTATAGGTGGTTTTAAAATTTAACTATTACTAAAAGACTTTGGTAAATCATTTTTACTATCAGGTTTATAATCTGGGATAATCGAGTAAGACAAAAAGTTTCCCCAGTGAAGATGATAAATTTTCAACGCATGATAGGAAAAATTTCTAAAAAAATGTAAATATATCTATCCTTGATTAAAAATTTTCTAAACAAAATTTAAATATTTCTATCCTGGATATGAAACTTTATTATCTTTACAGAGTAATCAAACTACTATTTTTGTAACACGGAACGTTTATAAGGGTTACGTACAAAAACTTTACCGTATTACCAGTAAATAAAAAGTCGGTAAAGTTACAATTTCATAATCTTGAAAACTGTCTTTTGGCGAGGAACTACAATTAAAAAAACCTGTTGAGTGGAAAAAGTCACGCTTGAACTTCTGTAAGTGCGAGAACTTCTATATGGGAGAGATATTGCTCTTCAATCTTCATAAATTAGAAACCTATATGTTAGTATTATGTTCCCATAGGAAACATCTATAAGCAGTGACGGATCCACCGTGGGGTGAAAGGGGCGATCCCCCACCTCCCAAATCTTGTTTTTAATATATCTTGCATGTGGGGCACACTGAGAAAATAAGCCTCTAGCCAATTTCTAGGTTAAGGGACTCTGAAAAAAACAAACAAGATACCGGCGATCACAACCAAACTTCAAGGTTAACAGTAGCATTTAATCTGCTAATAATAAACAAAGTGCTTTGCAGGTGCTATATCAACAACCTCTCTCTGCTAAATTTAATCAAAAATTGGTTATATTTAGTCAACTTATTTTCTCAGTGCAAGACGTGTCCCGCGAACAAATGGTCAGTATGGGCAAAATCTAAAATAGTATGGGGCAAGACACGAACTGACTTTCATCAAACTTGACCAGACAATGGGACAAGTATGGGATCATGCCGAATCCCACACTACTAGTATGGCATCGATTTTTCAATTTAAACAATATCATAAAGAATAATTATGGCAATATGGAAAATTATCAAAAATGAATTATCCATTTGCTATACTAGCAGCATGGGAAATATGAAGTATGGTAACTATATGCTTATGGACCACACACCATTCCTGTTATAATGACAAAATTACAGCAACTACATAAATCATTCATACAGTCAATGATGATACTTTTAATATAGGAAATTGAAACAAATTGGGTATAGTCCGCAGCACATACTTTTACAAGTTTCCCATAGTTTGAATATGGAAAATTGTCAAAAAAGTTTAAAAATCAAACACCTACTTGTAGTACGGATATGGTTGATATCCAATACTTCTAGAATGGTCAATTAAAAAGTTTAGTTATATTACATACCTAACATTCACTTATCCATGAGCCATACTTGCAAAGCGGAAAACTTAGAAGTATGGTAACTATCCATGTCCCATACGTAAAGTATGGGAAACTTAGAAGTACGAAGGTTATCAGTATACCATTCTCGCAGTATAAAAAATTAACAAGAATGGATTATCCATGAGCCATACTTGCAATATGGGAAATTTAGAAGTATGGTGAATATCCATGTCCCATACTTGAAATATGGGATATTAACAAGCATGGAAATTATCCTTATCCCATACTTTAAGTATGGGAAACCAAAATAGTACGACTATTATCAATATGCCATTCTCGCAGTATGGGAAATTAACAAGAATGGATTATTCATGTCCCATACCTGCAATATGGGAAATTTAAAAGTATTGTAAATATCTATATCCTATACTTAAAATATGAGATTTTAACAAGCGTGTCAATTATCCATGTGCCATACTTGAAATATGGGATATTAAGAAGCAAGGAAATTATCCCTATCCCATACTTTAAGTATGAGAAACCGAAGTAGTACGGCTATTATCAATATCTCAGTTTTGCAGTATGGGAAATTAACAAGAATGGATTATTCATGTCCCATACTTGCAACATGGGAAGTTTAGAAGTATTGTAAATATCTATATCCTACACTTAAAATATAGGATATTTACAAGCATGGCAATTATCCATGTCCCATACTTGAAATATGCGATATTAACAAGCATAGAAAGTATCCTGATCCCATACTTTAAGTATGGGAAACAGAAATAGTACGGCTATTACCAATATCCCATTCTCGCAGTATGGGATATTGGTAATAGCCGTACTATTTCTGTTTCCCATACTTTCCTTGCTTGTTAATATCCCATATTTCAAGTATGGGACATGGATAATTGCCATGCTTGTAAATATCCCATATTTTAAGTGTAGGATATAGATATTTACAATACTTCTAAACTTCCCATGTTGCAAGTATGGGACATGAATAATCCATTCTTGTTAATTTCCCATACTGCAAAACTGAGATATTGATAATAGCCGTACTACTTCGGTTTCTCATACTTAAAGTATGGGATAGGGATAATTTCCTTGCTTCTTAATATCCCATATTTCAAGTATGGCACATGGATAATTGACACGCTTGTTAAAATCTCATATTTTAAGTATAGGATATAGATATTTACAATACTTTCAAATTTCCCATATTGCAGGTATGGGACATGAATAATCCATTCTTGTTAATTTCCCATACTGCGAGAATGGCATATTGATAATAGTCGTACTATTTTGGTTTCCCATACTTAAAGTATGGGATAAGGATAATTTCCATGCTTGTTAATATCCCATATTTCAAGTATGGGACATGGATATTTACCATACTTCTAAATTTCCCATATTGCAAGTATGGCTCATGGATAATCCATTCTTGTTAATTTTTTATACTGCGAGAATGGTATACTGATAACCTTCGTACTTCTAAGTTTCCCATACTTTACGTATGGGACATGGATAGTTACCATACTTCTAAGTTTTCCGCTTTGCAAGTATGGCTCATGGATAAGTGAATGTTAGGTATGTAATATAACTAAACTTTTTAATTGACCATTCTAGAAGTATTGGATATCAACCATATCCGTACTACAAGTAGGTGTTTGATTTTTAAACTTTTTTGACATTTTTCCATATTCAAACTATGGGAAACTTGTAAAAGTATGTGCTGCGGACTATACCCAATTTGTTTCAATTTCCTATATTAAAAGTATCATCATTGACTGTATGAATGATTTATGTAGTTGCTGTAATTTTGTCATTATAACAGGAATGGTGTGTGGTCCATAAGCATATAGTTACCATACTTCATATTTCCCATGCTGCTAGTATAGCAAATGGATAATTCATTTTTGGTAATTTTCCATATTGCCATAATTATTCTTTATGATATTGTTTAAATTGAAAAATCGATGCCATACTAGTAGTGTGGGATTCGGCATGATCCCATACTTGTCCCATTGTCTGGTCAAGTTTGATGAAAGTCAGTTCGTGTCTTGCCCCATACTATTTTAGATTTTGCCCATACTGACCATTTGTTCGCGGGGTGGTAGCGAGGTAAGATGAGTTACCACCTTATTTCCAAAACAGGGCATTTTAAAAAAATTCTGTAAACTCTATTTAGTAGCTTTTCTAATTTACTTTAATGTAAGTACCAAGTGACATGACTCATAGAAAATAATTCTTGGAATATTAAATAAAAATTGTTTCTTATATCATTTAATCATGTTTTTTACTATTTTAAATGCATATGACTATGATTCAAGGTCGGATCTAGACGATTGAATTTTCCTATGTATTTTTAAATAGAAAAAAATCGCTTTTTCGTAAATTTGCTATAAAATCTATAAAAAATAATATTTTTCAATAGGCGAACGATTTTTCTCTTCAGAAATGTTTAACGACCTCAAAAATTTTAGATCACCAAGTTCTGTACGAATCAATAATCCGTTAATTTGTGGAAGTTTTGGTAATTTAGTCAACCATTTTGAATTCTCCATTTTGAATTTCGAAATGTCTATATATGATTGTATTTAAAAACCTTAAGTGACTACAAAAACGTTGGTCTTTTAAGTTTTATTATGATTTACCGCTTCATCAACTTCAATTTGACATTTAAAAAAAATTTTTCCCCACACTGAAAAAAATATTTCCGTGGAACTGCGATAATTATGGGCAGATTGGCAATATTTTATTGCTGTTTTGGGAACTGCCATCCCTGTAATAAGAGGGTTATTGAGCAAGCGTTTTGGCTAGTTGAGCAAGCCCTCTGCTCAATTGTCCTAACGAAATATGGACAATTGGGCTGGTTGCTCATTCACCCAATGCATTGAGTCCAATAATCCACAAGGTATTTCGAGCTTAAAACTGGAGAAAAAGCGACTTAATATTGATAAAACACTAAGAAACGTTAAATTAAGCATAAATACACAAAATTAGATAATATAAATACGTATATTAAGAATAAATAACATTTTCGAAAAGACGTGATTTATTGACACTCAGGGAGCAGAACACCTGACTAGCAGAATAGACGTAGCCAATCACAATTTAGTCTCTCGCGGTAGAAAGATTTTGATTGGCTACGTCTATTCTGCTAGTCAGGTGTTCTGCTCCCTGAGTGTCAATAAATCACGTCTTTTCGAAAATGTTATTTATTCTTAATATACGTATTTATATTATCTAATTTTGTGTATTTATGCTTAATTTAACGTTTCTTAGTGTTTTATCAATATTAAGTCGCTTTTTCTCCAGTTTTAAGCTCGAAATACCTTGTGGATTATTGGACTCAATGCATTGGGTGAATGAGCAACCAGCCCAATTGTCCATATTTCGTTAGGACAATTGAGCAGAGGGCTTGCTCAACTAGCCAAAACGCTTGCTCAATAACCCTCTTATTACAGGGATACGTATTGATGTTTTAGCCATACGGCTGTGTGAAACCGCGAGTCATATTGTAAGGTTAGGTAAAATGGACAGTGGCGCACGGATGCATTATGTCAAACTCCTACATAACCTGTCAACCATACTCAAATGTCTAATCTCATCACAGTATTTTTTTCAGTGCACAGCACCTAAAGTTGCCTCAACTTTGACAACCTTTCCTTAAGTCTTGTCAACTTTCAGAAAGTTTGTTACAAAATGCAGATGCTATAAAATTGACAGTTTATGTAATAGATTGGTAAAACTATTTATTAAATTGTACCTATTATATGGATGATTCTTCTGAAAGTACCTTCTTTGAATATTTTCTTATTTCGAATAATTTTGTACAATCTGTTCATTACTAATTGTTGGTGATTTTTACAGTCAACATTTACCCTTTATTCAGTACTTTAAAAAAAGCTTTGAGCATTTTGGTTCATCCGAATTTATATCGGAGCTCTGTCAAGTCAAAAAAGCTTCGGAGATGAATGTAATTTAGCTCGTACGCAGAAACGGATTATTAAAATTGCCTATGGAATTTTAATAATACTACACGGTGAAAAAAATTAGCAGCTAAAGCTAAGACTTAGCTACCTTAGCTAACTTTAATTACTATTATATGGATAGCTAATTTTTTAGCTAACACAACTATTAATTAGCTTTCACAGCTAATTTTGTTTGCTGAAACAGCTAAATATTAGCTACCACAGCTAAAAATTAGCTATCCATATAGTAGCTAACTCATTTTTCTCAGTGTAGGAAGAGGCTAAATTTTGACTAGGGAAGGTGACAATAAATAATATTGTGTAGATATTGCAGAATATTTAAATTATTTTTAAACTACTGTAAATTCTAAGGAATTAAATAAAAAAATCGAAATCTTGTAAAATACTTTAATATTAACAACCATACATTAGCTCGTGAAGCCGTTTTAATTTTTATTCATTTTTTCAAAGTTTAAAAAAATATTTTAAAAAAGAAGATAATTCCGGGTAAGATGAAATCGGCCGGGTGAGATGGAACATGGTTTTTTCTTGTTATAAATGACTACATATCATGGAAAATTGACAAATAAAAGTCAAATACTAAAAAAAAACTTAATTCTTTTCATTTTAGATAATATTTTTTTTAAATACCTGAAATTTCCTTATTTTACAAAGTTGATAATTCAAACCAATTTTCGCGACTTTCTTCTCGAATTGACACGTGTATAGTATAGCGTGAACTTTGTCTTTTACACTGAATGAAATTTCGCAACTTTTTTGACGAGTAAGAATTCAATTTAATACTTTCATTAAACTTTCAAAAACACACTCAGATGTTAAATTACGGATTAAATTAATCTGTAATTAATTACTTATCCGTAAGATTTGACTTAATTTAATTTGAACCCGTAAAATATAAACGTAAACAAACACATTTGGTTAGAAGCTTGATGCTTTTGTTTTTTATATAACTGTTCTATCTCACCAGGAAAAAATTGTTCCGTCTCTCCTGATTATCAGAAAAAGATAAAACTAAAAATAATATGTATTCTCAGTTTCAATAAAAGTTGTAACTTATACATACACATAAAAAGATGTCCAAACTTGCCTAAACTCACATGAATTGAATTAAAATCCGTCAATTAAAAAAAAATACACACATGTAATATTAAGCTAAAAAACTTTGGGTTCTCGCGACGCTCGCGACATCTTATTAACGATGGGTTATAAATTTGTTTGTAATTTTGCTAGTGACAACTAACTCACCCGGAATTACCCTAAAATATTTAAAATATGGAAATATTAAAATTCATTTTTGAACAAGTAACTATATATATTTCTACGATTTGGTTTAATATAAATAAAATTTTAAGAAATTAAATAATTATTTTCCGTAATGAAAGAATGAAAAACAATCAATGGACAGGTTAGAAAACTAATTTTTAGGATTTGAAATGTAAAAAAAGTACATTTTATCAAAACTACAATTTTTTATAGGATCTTTAGGAAAAACGTTTACCTGACGAAATATGAAGGGACATTTTCCTAAACTATTAGGGGAAGAGGTTCGGTTGTGGGCACACCTGCGAAATTTTTGACAGTAAAGAGGTTTTTCAAATTTGACAAATGTCAAGTGTGTGTTATGACCTCACGTAGTTTTTGTTCGAATACAAAATTGAACTGACACCTGTGCTTTTGCTACAAAGAATTTAATTTTTTTACACGTTAAAATTAATACAAAACTAAGTTAAACATTTTTAAAAGTTACGCAAATCAAGGTGAATCATTCAATAACGTATGTCTAATGCATATTTACACAGTATATTATGTTATATTCTGTAATTCAATACCGAATATTACAACAATGTTTACAACCAAAATTTTTTCATTTTTGTAGCGTTTTACAAATTTTAAGGGTTTCCAGTTCTAACTTACGAGGTAATTTTGACGTTAAAGGCCTTCAAAATGAATAAGTTTTAATTTTTAAATTAAACAGTAAATAATGAAAATAGTTTAAATAATTCCATGGTTAATAATGTAATGAATAATTACATTTTTTTCCATATTTTCGGTGGTTTTAGTTTATTTTTTGCCATTTTTTGCAAATTTTTAAAGGGTACCCACAACCGAACCAAAATTTTTATTTTTGAGAAAGATTACCACTTTATTAAATTTTTAATAACATTTTTCTATTCTACGGAATCAATTTAGTATCATCGCCAGTAGTTAGCTAAGGTCTGTAGCTTTCGATACATATGTTACTGTCCGCATTATATTTATTGGGCACAAGTTAGGAGTCAAAAATAAAAAGGGTGCCAACAAACGAACCTATTCCCCTATAATTATTAAGAAAATCTTGAGGAAATATTCTCAAACAAAAAGCAATATGTACGCCGAAGACTTCATAGTGTATACAATAGTTCCATTATTTTGCAATTATTTTTTGCTTTTGGTTCAATAAATGAATTTTCTTATATGAAAGGAAAAAATTATTTCTTTTTAATGTAACAATCAATAAAACTTAAATGCAGCAACATTAATTTTATTCGAACGATATTTAATATGCCGTTTGTTACATCAAACAAATGTGAAATTGATTAAATAGCATTCTTTTAAGTGTTAAATTCCTTTATTCTACGTTTAGTAAGCTTCATTATGGTCCAAGAACCATTGAGTTTGGTGTATTTCTTCAAGAGATATTAGGTTCAAAAGATGAAAATTACAAAATCATATACACTGTGCGTTTGAGAGGGTTTGAAAAAATTGTACGTCAAATGACTTTTTAATAGATTTTTCCGATTTTTTGGGATGGGCTGAATCCCCAACCTTCCTACTGCGTACGCGCCTACACTGGGAGTTAATGACTGCTGGAATTCGGAGTTAAATTTTTGGAGTTAAAATTCAACTCCAAAAGGGAGTGAGGATCATAAGCGCCATTGTGAAAAAGAGTGGAAACTGAAGGAATAGCCGTTAACTTCAATAGCTTTGACTCGAAAAGGGTGCGACTTTTATAGAAACCCGTTGCGAGTTTAATTTTAACTCCTTTTTTTAACAGTGCAATGAATTCTCACAAATACATATTAAAAAACTTTTCTATATACAAATGAAAGAATTAAATGACCGCTTTAATGGTCATCTTACTGTACATTATTGTAAAGCATAATAATAATAATAATATTAACAATAATAGTAAATACGAAATGACGTATAATTTTTTTCACGAATCTTACGAAACTGTTCCAATTTAATTTTTAATTCATTCAATTTGAAAAATAGGAGAATATAATCTTGACTGGTTTCACCTATGTACATAAAGAAAAAATAAAATCCATCTTTTAAGACGCACAAAAAAGGTGTGAAGATAGCTGTTTACTAATTTTGACATTGTTTGACGACACAAGTGTTCCACATTGATAAGGTAATATTTTAAGGAAAAAATAGCTTTCTGATAGATATTAGTGTTGTAGAAAAAGCAAAAATTGTATTAAAAATTCGAATAATTACTTACGCAAAACTAAGTAGTGTTCTGAAATTAGTAAAGTGCTTATCAATTCCCATAAGACCTAATCAGTGTACGCAACTACAATAATTTTTCAATCAAGAGTTTTTACCTAATTAGTCGTATGGCGCGTAAATAAATTTCTTCCTGGGTGCAAACGGTTATTTATTCATTCTTTCAACGATATATCTGGAGAGAGCGGGAACAAATAAATAATTTTGCTTCCCTACTTTTGAGACTGCAGAGAGAACTGACAGCGAATATGTTTGTTGTAACAGCAAACTTTTTCCCTGATGCCCTATAGAAAATTTACCCATCTTTTTAAAGGATTCCTTAAAATGTTTCATATGAATGGAATTCAAGGGACAGTGATTATTTTAAGGTTTTATTAATTTGCACAAATATAAATAATCACTGTCGCTTGAATCCCATTCATATGAAACGTTTTAAGATATCCTTTAAAAAGATTGGTAAACATATAAAGAAGATACATCGATGAGATATTTTTCAATTAAAGGGGTCATTCCATGTGTTAGGTTAAAAACTCAATTGTTTTTTATCGCACGTATAACTCGTGTAGAATATGTGGGTGAAGCGATTTTTCTATATTCGACGTTGTCAAAATGTTAAAACAGTGAGAAAGCAATGTGTTCGCGCGCGGTCGAGCTTTCAACGGAAAGTGCACTGGGAAAAATGAGTTAGCTACTATATGGATAGCTAATTTTTAGCTGTGGTAGCTAATATTTAGCTGTTTCAGCAAACAAAATTAGCTGTGAAAGCTAATTAATAGTTGTGTTAGCTAAAAAATTAGCTATCCATATAATAGCAATTAAAGTTAGCTAAGGTAGCTAAGTCTTAGCTTTGGCTGCTAATTTATAGGGCATGTTCAGCACATGTTCAAGTTTTCTCTGTGTAATCTACACGCAGAAATACATAAGTCTACCAAATTTCAATACTCTATATCAAATAGTTTGGGAGATAAGGGGGAGCTAAATAGACATTTTTTGAAAAAATCTTGTTATTTCCTTGATAACACTAGGAAAATCACGTTCATTCATGTTCACTATATTTTTCCTGTAATCTACAAGTAAAAATACACATTATGTGTACCAAATTTCAACTCTCTATCTCAAATACTTTAGACGCTTATTGCTATTCTTACAGTTTATGCTGTAAGCTACTGCATTTACTGTTTGACTTCAACTGTAAAAATAACAATGTAGAAGGATTTCAGATTTGAGATAAATAATCGGAAAACGATTTGGATAAACTATTAACCTAAAATTTACCAATTCACTGTAAAAAGAAGTCTTATGATATTCATAAAGTATTTTACAGTTCCTTCAAGTTATTTTTCATTGGTTAACAATTTTGTAAGATGCTCTCTCATTGATTGAAATAAAGTCACCCAAAAATGTCTTAAAAATAACAATATAAGTGTATTTAAATATGTAAGACACCTGTTTCTGCAGTGTTGTTTCCAATAAACAAAATATTGATATTTTTATCCAAATGCTGAGTTGATTATAGACAAAAATTTAAAAAAACTTTAAACAAACAAACATTTATCAACCAAGGGGCTATTCACACTGAGAAAATAAGTTGATTAAATATAACCAATTTTTGATTAAATTTAGCAGAGTGAGGTTGTTGATATAGCACCTGCAAAGCTCTTTGTTTATTGTTAGCAGATTAAATGCTACTGTTAACCTTGAAGTTTGGTTGTGATCGCCCGAATCTTGTGTGTTTTGTTCAGAGTCCCTTAACCAAGAAATTGTCTAGAGGCTTATTTTCTCAGTGCACTCAAGAGTACGTCAGATTAATTCGTTCACAGAAAAAACCTGAACTCATATTGAGCCCATTTTGTTTCGTTTTGAGACGCAGCGAAAATGAGATTTCCGTTAATCTTGTTAAGTTTTAGTCCAAAAAGTTGCAAAATGATTTATGAAAACTGAAAAAGTCATTTTACAACTTTTTGGACTAAAACTTAACAAGAGAAAAGGAAATCTCATTTTCGCTGCGTCTCAAAACGAGACAAAACGGGCTCATTATGAGTTCAGGTTTTTTCTGTGATTGGACTCTCCAATACTCGTAGGTACTACACATACTTGCAGGTATATTCTCTAGCTTATTCGTATTTGACTCCTGCTAATTCCGAAACTATTCTACTTGACTCCTGCTTATTCCTAAACTATTCTTGCGCTAAAATCGTTAATTCTAGAGTGAATTGCCCCTCGTTATCAAATAATTTAAAATAATTAACTATAAGCACTCACTCAATTCAAATACCGAATACCAATATACATGTCTACACACAAAACCTCAAGTGCTCATAACGTTGCATAATAATGCCATTTTCTAGCTCAATTTGTAAATAAATCGAAAAAACGGTATTATTATGCAACGTTTTGAGCTTCTTAGGTTTTGTGTGTACACCAATTAGGTATTGTAGTTGTCGCTAAATACTAAGTAGTATTACTATACGACATTAAATAAATCAATAAAAAAAATGTTAAATAAATAAAATTATCTATCTTTCCAAAAAACGCTTCTCAAATTTATATAGTTTTTTTTATTTAAAATAGGATGAAAATTTACAATTGAACTAACTTTTTTCCGATTACTTATCTGACTCCTCCTTAATATTGACATAAAAGTTAAAAATCATTACATTAAAAAGAAAAGAAGAAAATAAGGAAGAAGCTTATAACACAATTTAAAGAATTTACAAAAAAAACAAAGACATAATTTTTTTAAATTTTAATATTCACTTAATTTTAGGTTCCGAGTTTGACGACGCGACCTTAATTGTTTTCAATATATATTACAAGTTACATTGTGCAATGCTCAGCCACAGTTGTTTAAATATTAACCAACGTCACACATGTTCATCAAGTGAAACGATACCACATTTTAGCATTGTATGAATACATACTTGACAACAATGAGGTAAAATTAGTTTCAATAATGTTTGCTTCTTAAAAAAATAACTGATTACCTAACCAATATTTATAAATTTTATTATTATTCATAAAGGTAACGTGATTTCTCCAAATTTTTTATTTTAATCAGTTTAAACGTTTCTGCACAGCATAAAATAGTTCCCTCGATACATAGTTTCTGAACATTTCCTAGAAATGTTTGGAATATTCTATTGCAAGGATCAGAGAATTCTCGTGCAAATAGAAAAATGTGTGCATGCAGTGTTAAAAAATGAGCAAAACTAAAAATTTTTTGAAATTATTATTTATAATTTCTTGTAACAGCAACTTAGTATGGTCGATCTATGATTATACCTATACCTCTCTCTTATACAAATATAAGATTCTCGGGGAGGGGGAGTCGGTAGCCCCAATCGCCCCCACGTAAAACAGCCACTGCAATTGTATCAGTCGCGAACTGATTTGTAAATTCCACAAATTTATTTGTGTATTTCACAAATATGAGCTATTTGTGAAAACTATAATCTCTATTTGTAGATAACACAAAAGTTTCTGTTAATTACACAGAAAATTTTTTTCCGTGTGGCACGGATCCATGCCAGTACCGACGTCGGATAAATAGTACTGGCTAAGATCTGTTTTGATACTGGGTAGAATCCATGACAGTTGTAAATTGATATCCGAACCAGCTACAAGTGTCTGTACTGGCATTACTACAATTTTACAATTGGGCTATGCTCAGTGGGGCTACTTTTGCCAAGTATAGTATAATCGAGTATAATAGTTCGGTTAGAGGGACTCAGATCAAAACAAACAAGATATACCTGAAGTCCCCGAGAATCTTACATTTGTATAAGAGAGAGAGATAACAATATGGTGCTATCTCTTTCTATCCCATATATCGCCCCTTCCGAAAACTTTGCCTGTATACGCCCTTGCCTTGAGTGGAGGGGATAGAATTTAAATTTCGCGCCTGCAAATTTATCTGTCAAGTAAGGTAAGGTTAGTTTTGCCCATGTATTTTCGCCCTATTGAAACTTTGAAATGTTTCATAAAGCATTGAAACTTTCATGAAGCATTTCAATTTCAACCCTAGTCACAATTGAACTTGAAGGTTAAAAGGTTATAAAATGAATATCATCGTATAAATATAAAATTACAATCTGAATAAGTCATTCACTTATTTCAATAAGTGTATATGCACTTATTGAAAAAGTGAAAGACTTTTGACATCTGAATAAGTTATTCTTTAGCGAGTAAACATCTTTTAAACTTTCCATAATGAAGCGATGTAGGGGAAGTGGGAGCAACACTGAGAAAAATGGATGTTTACCCTTGACATCTGGATGTTAACGCTTAACATATTTATCACTTAACACAGGGACAGCTATCTAGATGTTCAGGGTTAACATGTACATATTAAACTTTAATATCTAGATGTTAAAATTTAATATCTTAGATGTTAACCTTTAATATTTAGAGGTTAAGCGTTACTATCTTGTTTTAAACATCTAATTCTAAACATCCATTTTTCTCAGTGAAGACGGGATACCTGCCTTAATTAAGAATCTAATTAACCAATCATCATCATTTTTTGTATAACATAGCACTGTTACAATAGTTTTTGATTGGCCAAATCACTGATTGATGAAACCAAGTTTTTTATTTTTTACATGCAAAAAACTGTTTCTGACGATTTTCTTGGCATTTTTGCATTCTACTTACAACCTGTTTGCTATGTTAATAACAACATTTTATATACCATATAATTTTATTCATGTTCAACAATGATTATACACTTGTAGTTAATCACTAATTTATTTCCGTTTCGAAACTTAATTTTTAGAAATTATTTTTTTAATGAAATTCCGTATGTGGGGTCAAGACGGGGTATAGGAAGTGAGGGCAGGGTAAGGTATTGAAAACCAATCATTTTTTTATTTTATAAAAAAAAATGTTTTTGGTGATTTTCCACACTGTTTATAACGTTTTGTTACGTAAATAATATATTTCAAATACAAGAGCAGGTAACCACTTGTTTATTTCAGTTATAAAAGTTTTTGTTTTTTGAGGTTAGTTTTGTAATTTAATTTTACATGAGAGAATTAAAATTACGCATTAAACTGGTTTTTTAGTTTATTTTATAAGATCAATAAAGGTGCTTGCAAAATTTGTAGGCAAAAATAGATTAATTTTTATACTACCCCATCTTGCTCCCACGTTTGGTAAAATGGAAGATTTGGATTTTTTTACTTATTCTTAATTGTATACTTCATTAAGAAACAAATGTTCCAAATAAGACTTAGTCACTGAAGACTGATTATACCAAAGATTATTATTATAATAAATAATATATTTTTTAATCGATAATTTTAGATTTATTAAGCTTCAAACCTTAGCTACCCCTTTCTTGCGCCCACCTTTCCTATAGTAATCGTGATTTTAAACAAATATTTTCAAAAGGATTATTAAAAAATTATGAAATAGAATTTATTTTTCTAACAGGAAATGAAAAGACATGCATGATAAACACATGGTGTCCAGCACAAAAAATTAGTCAACAGAATTTTATTAAAATATTAGTTATTCTGACTTAAATGAAAAATGACTTGATTTTTGATTTAGAGAAATGATTAAACAAATATTGTTCAATTTCTCTGGCAATTCAATCCTGACCGATGAGCACCCTAATGATAATCGTTCCCGTGGAATGGAAAACCAATTGTATTTTGTAGTTTTTGAATAATCCCTTCAAAATATGATATTATAATAAATCAAAATCAAAATAAATATTATATCTTATAACTAAGAATAAATTATCCTTGATCCGAGAAAGCATACTTGACTCAATAATAAATTATTCTTGATCCAAGAATATAATTAAACAAAGATTCGATTCTAAACAGAAATTTTATTTTTGATAGAATTCATTTTTAAATTAATTTTTTTATTGTACAACTTACTCATTAAGTAATTATTACAAAAATTAATGTTCCTTACTAAACAACAACAAGGAGAAAATTAACAAAATTGTTGTAAATTAGAACATATTCTGTAGAGCATCAGAGAATATATACAAATACATGCATATCGTATATATTTAAACTTTATTTTTTATAAAATTTTGTTCAATTTAAATGAAAGCATGTGTATAAATCGTTTTTAATTTTTAAATGTCCCCAAGATGGACATTTCGTATAGAATTTTTGTTTAAGGTGACAGCGCCTTATACTTCCTGTTATTTTTGTTGTTTGTATATATAGTGCAAAGTTTTTGATGCACATGTGAAGAAAGAATTTCAGTTTGTTTTTCTTCTGCACATACCACGTGATTTTGTATCAGAAAAAGTTATGTTACAATTTTTTTAAGTAGATAATGTTATTTAAGTATTTGATCTACAATAGGTATACTTAACGTTATAATATTATTTATTTATCGTATAATAATATTCTAAAATGATTTTACTAATATTGTGTTTGTACATACAATTTTTTACTGCTCTCTAAATCTGAATTAGTAATTTTCTACTATGAATTAGCGAAAAGTGAGCCAAGAATTTTTCTAATTTTTCAGTAGAAAGATACTAATTTTTAGTAGAAAACTATTAATTGAAATAGTGAAACTTTACTTTTAAAATAAGTAGATTTTTTTACTAATTTAATTAGTAGTTTTCTACTAAAAAAATAGTAAAATTCTTACTTATTTAATAGTAGCTCACTTTTCTCTAATTCATTAGTAGAAAACTACTAATTCAGATTTAGAGAGTGGGGTTCGAAAAATGGTGTCATGTACCCTAAGAAGTTAAACTATTAAATTAAAGTTTTTAAATATGTTAGTTACTTCTTGATAAATATAGTGAAATGATTAACAATTAGTTTAAGAATTGTTACATGATGTGCACTTTTTATTTACCACATTTTTCAGTGACTTTTAAGAAGGTGTCCATCTTGGGGCGACATTTTTTTAGATAAGTTACCTAATATATTGTATTTTCATCGGGTATAAAACATTTTAATATATCTTATTCGGTTTAAATAATAGAGCTCATTAAATCGAAACTATGTCTATCTTGGGTCCCATCTCCCTATATTTTTATATGTACATAAGTATGTTAAAATGCGTGCACCTTGTTTTTACTTTTTATTTATAAGCTTTCAAACATTATTAGTTAACTGTATTCATTGTAAAATCTTTTTTATTTGTATTTTTTTTTTATAATTTTTGCTTTACAGGTGGGATTTGAAAAAGTTGGAATGGGGTTTGATTCAGGTTTCCGCTTATGAGACAAGTCGCAGGTTGAGTGTGTATTACCTGTCGTGAAGCGAAGTGACTGGATGGTTTGGGTGGATTAGAGGACGTTCACCTTTTTTCGTGACTCTATTGAGACAGGTAGAGTCAACCATTCTTTTCAATGTCTTCAGTCTTCTGGCTTGCGTAAAGTTTCAATTTAAAGTCTAGACTGATGGTGTCTAATCTAAAAGTGACTAGAAACCGGTCTAGTTTGGGACTCATAATTGTTTTGCATACAATTTTCTTCATACTTTAAAAGCGGTTTAATGCTCTTTATTATACAAAATAATCTCGAATGCTCCAACTGACAAATAATAAGAAATACATTCTTAACTAAGTCAAAGTGTTGTATTAAAAATTACATAGAAAATAAAATTTTTCTCACATATGTATAATAAAACAAAAAATGTTTTCTTTCAAACATTGAAAAAATGTCAATAAATTCCTCTTCTCTTTTGATACTAAAAAGTAATTTTTGTAATTTTTGATTTTATTTCATAATTTTCTTTAATTATAACCAGTAATCTGATTGAAATTAGCAGCAGATATAATCAATCAATTGCTTATATTATGTAAATTTAATTGAAATAAAATTTCCTTATTGATCAGATAGTTTATGACTCAATGAAAGCTGGCCTCTGTACAAAAGCAACTCGGCAAATTTTTGCGGTTAATTTACACCGCAAAACTGTTTGCAAAAAAATTGTCAAAGTAGCGAAATAACTCAGCGAGATTGCTTAACTGTCAGCAGTTACATTCAGTTCTGAACTTAATGCAATAAACGTTTCAATTTGAATGCTCTTAAAATTATATGGATTATAATAAAGGTAAATTAAGACTGAGAAATAACAATTTGTGAGTTGTAGCTATTATCTATATGAAATATTAATATAAAAAAACACAGTATTTAACTCATTTTTTCGAATTTATTAGTGAATTAATTATTTACTTTTTAATTACTTAAATAATTTTTAATAATTTAAAAAACGTATTATTAATTTGTAAAAAATAAAGTAAATTTTTTTCACTTATGTGCATTTAATGTTATTTAATTTAAATTTCTAAACTTTTGACATAAAACCAGGTTGATATGATAATAAAAGTTAAGACACCTGTAACGTATCCAAAAGAATTTAAAAGTCATTCAAAAATAAATTTAATGGCACAAAAGGGACTTTATACATAAATACCTCTGCAATATAAAACTTTTAAAATTTAGAAAAGTCACATAAAAGGAACAAAAAGTTTTGGAAAGTCTTTAAGGATTCTTATGTAATACTGAATGATTTGCATGATAATCTTTCTCTTTTGAATTTAAATGTCATACGTTTTGAGAGTTTCTAAAATAATTTTAAATTCCTTAAAATTTATAAATATTTAAAATTCGAAATTACTTATTGATTATTAAATTATATATAACGAATATTTACGTAAAATCCTTATACCCATAGGTATATTTTTTTAATTATGAAAGTTATTCTGGCATTACCTAAAAATGAATTTCATAGAATTATTTTAATAATTTTTTTTTTGATTAAATAAAACCTACTCTTTTTTTACAAATTAGCTATACTGTTTACATACTTGATACTTGACGTAAAAAATCATACTCATATCATCACTAAACAAAAAACAAAGACATAAATGAAAATATTCAACAATTTTGAATTTTGTTCATCCTCAGGGTGACCGCAAAATTTCATTTTTAAAATTCCCTGACTTTTTCGTGACCACCAATTTTACAGATTTTCTAAATCTTGCTATGTTTATTAAGAATTTAAAGTAATAAAATCACGAATTTTTAATTGTGGTTCCTTTAAGAAAAAATTTCCTATTGACTGAACTTGCAATTACCCGAAACTTAATTGTTCGAATTTGTAATTTTCCGAACTTGCATTTACCTAAACTTTGAATTCACAGAACTTGCATTTGTTCGAACTTTCAAATCACTAAACTCGCATTTGTCAAACCATTTAACTCTAAGAACTTTCATTTGTCAGATCCTTTTTCACGACTACGCAAGTATCCGAACTTGCATTTGCCCTAAACCCTCAAAATGTAGAATTCTATATGGAACTTTTTGATTGGCTGGTAATGTTTCCGGGAAATTCACTAGCCAATCAGAAGGGTTCCTTAGAAATTCTACATTTTAACGGTCAGGAAAATGCGCAAGTTTGGTGATCTTAAAGTTCGGGGAGTTAAAAATTTTAACAAATACAAGTTCGGCGATTTGCAATTTTTGACAAAGTTTTTTGGCAAGTTCGGAGGATTACAAATTCTGAAATTTCGAGCAATTGCAAGTTCAGTAAATTGAACTTGAAATATCTGATAAAAATTGCCGCGATTATTTCGAATGATAAAAGCTATTTTAATTCAACTAAATAAGTACTTTTCAAGCATTGGGAAAATTTGCTCTAGTATAATGTAAAGCCCGTAATTTATCTACAATTTCCGACGGAAATGCAGATAAATCTGTAGCCCGGATGCTGAGGAAGAAGAGAGTTTGATAAGAAGTTATAGAATGCAAGATAGAAGAGAGAGAAGGAGAAATGGAGAAATGGACGTGAAATAAGGAAGAGAGATTACTGGACTTAAGAGTTCCGCATAGCTGAGACGCTCAAATGAATCCCCTGAATGTGGTTTCCAAGGAGGGACCAAAACGTTGTATTGGGTTTAAGATTGGTCGCGATTGGCCTACGATTGATCCTAATTTTAATCAATTTACCTTGTGTCAGAAAGGAGAATGTCCTCTCGATCCACTCTTACGTTGGCACAGGGTACTGTCCGGCCTTCAACTTGACCGCTACAATGCCCTTCCCCTTCGTTTGCCTTGCCACTCATTTACGGAGAGTGTATAATTTTAGTTGAGGTCCTTGACCCTCTTATAATATGCAACTACCTCAGCCTATACCCACATTTAATACCGCATGTTTTTTATCGATTAGTAGCTTTTACCATATACAACTATTCAACAAATTATTATTTTCTCCCGAAAAAATAAAATTTCTTAAAATTTTTTTTATATTAGTTTATTTTATGGGTCAATCCATTATATTTCATCTAAAGTCGTTGAGGCCTATTTTTGAAAAAAATTTGATAATTTATTCGTAATAATGATTTTTAATATCTGTACAATTCATTTTTATGCATTTCTTTTATAAAAATATTTGATAAAGGGGAGACAGGGGCTAGTTGGGTCAGGAGTAGGTTAGATCATTGTAGTTTACTCAAATGTTATTAATCGAACTAATTCCTCTTTACACAAAAATTATTTTACATAGTGAGATGCAAGTTTGTGCCAAGTTTCATTATTATATCACCATTAATGTGGAGCAAATGTAAGAAAAACTAATATAATTCATGATACTCTAAAGTAAATTTTTACCCACTTGGTTTTTTTGTTATATTTTCCTGAGTAATAGTTTTAGAAAAAGTTTAACTATCAAATTTTGTTCTTTGAATAGTTGCTTTTAAAAGATAATGAAGAGGTTTTAATTTATATTTGCAGTATCGATAGAAAAAAATCAAATATTTGAAAAACACCGCCGGGGTCATTGGGTCGTTTTGACCGGGGTTTATTGGGTCACTCGAATGCATGAGGAATCTACTATATAATTATACTACATCAATTTAATTAAATTTTACTATCAGTAATTTATTTCAATTTTGACAGTCGTGAAAACTTTTGTAATAAATTAATAAATATATTAAAACTTGACATAAAAGGACAAAAACAGTAATTATTCTTTTCGATCCCAAGCCCTGTTCCCATATTCGTAATCATTGTGAGTTGGCCATAGCAGACAGATAATAAGCGCGAAAGTTTTTAAAATTTATAAGAAAAATTTGTTTACATAATCTTATATAATTAAAATTCCTCGTACAATTCCCGCTTTTCACGCATTTCCCGCGCGCTGGAGATCCTGTAAGGTCTTTATTAAAAGTTAGAATTAATTAATGAAATATAAATACGCCAATTATGTAAGTAATCCTAACGAGGAAGCAACGTGTTCAAAATAAAAAGTTACTCATTCAAAATAAGCACTTAAGGTGCAATTTGACAGAGGTTTTTTTACTAACTGGAATAGAGAAAACTCGTTCATGGTTTTAATATCAATTAGTAGTTTTTTACTGATTCAGATTTAGAGAGTAGTGCCTAGAGAAAACAGTGAAACTAAGCAGTTCGACCCCCCACACCCTTCACAACGTACCCTTCCGAAGACTTTGACTAGACTCTCCCTTTTCTCCTGAACAAGCTGCAAACAATGTTTATGTACGACCTCTTAGTAGGAAAGAAAGCAGGTAAATTTACCTATGAAAACCATGTACATTAGGCAACTTACTTGACTCTCCTCTATAGAAAAACGAATTTTTTTCCTTAAGATTGTTGTGCCGAAACTTTTTGTCAGATAACAATTAATACATTCGAATATTAGAAAACAATGCACTTATCTCAATTGTACGATATGCAAACACATACGTATATTATATAAATATGAAGTGCTCATATGCAAACTCACGAATGTTATTGCAGTGGCACGGTATAGTAGTAAAATAAACAAATATGTATACAACACACAAAGTCATATCAGTTTATAGTTGATAGCCTGACTACGATACCCATACGTATTATCAGTTGTTCGATGTAGCAGCACGAATCGAGTCAAGGCAAAAGTCTCCTCGGAGGTATCGATATTACATTGGCTCAATTGAGGAAAGAAAGGTACACATGGAGAAACTATGACATACGTGCAAAAACCTGACCGTGTCTGCAGGGAAATCCCAATGGCAATCTTGACACGCAATATTGACTAAATGAGAAATGTTACTTTTCCTTATTATCTATGAATTATTAATCGTAAATCAATGAAACGAGGGAAAAGTGTCTTTCTTCTTTTTCAGTATCATTATAGAGAAAGTTTCAAATAGAAATGTAATAGTTGAAATTGAAAACTTGAAAAATCAGGAATAATCAATTTTTTTTTATAATACAGTAGAACCTCGATAACTCGAATTTCAAGGGGAACGCTAAAAACTTCAAGTTAATGAGTTTTCAACTTAACGAGGATTTCGAGATATAAAGGTTTTATTGATCACAACTTCGACTTACAGAGGCATAATTATAATGTACATTTTTCGACTTGTAGAGTAATATAAAATATAAAATCGACTTAAATGTCGAATTAATAATAATTTAAGTTAGAAAAATAAACTTAATAAAAATATAATAATAAAAGAAAAAATTTTAAAAAATCTGTTCTTGTAAAGAAAATTCGACTTACAGAGTCAGCTTTTCGAACTTCGAGTTATAGAGTATAAAAATGCACTATTAGTACCTCAAGGGGAATGATATTTTCTTCGAGTTAAAAATTGAAAATAATTCGAGATATCGAGTATTTAAGGCTTCAACGGGAGGGGAATGCTATTTTTTTCGACTTACTGAGGAATTCGAGTTAACGAGGTTCGAGTTATCGAGGTTCTACTGTATTAAAACAAATGAGATACATATACACTGTAATATTAATCTGTGTAATCTGAAAAAGTTTAGATCCACTAATTTCAACAAATGGGATTTTAAGAATATCTTTAACCCATTAATGCTCAGATGAACAGAAAATTTACATTGACTTAGAGGATCTCGTTTTTTAATAAAACTGCATACAAAAAAATCGGCATGTACTATTTTTAATGTAAAACTCATTGCTCTTTCAGATTTTGCGGTTACAATTTGTTTCTAACAAATATTTAAAAAGTTATAAACAATTTTTTCCCAAAAAACGCGATTTATCAAAAACAAAATTTCTGTTTAGCCTTTATTTTTACTAGGGAAAAGCAAGGAGATGCTCTCTAAAGCTCAAAATATCGCGTCCATGGGCCATCAGGTACAAAACACTGAAACTACCAATTTTTCATTTCAAGGTGGCAGACGACAATGTGGCGTCTAAAACTCAAAAAATGGTCCACAAAAAAATATTGTGCTCGAATTTTTTAAAGTCACTGAATTCGCCTGAAACTCGTTACTCGGAGGTTTTTGGGGTCGCTGATTACGAATCTGATGTTTGTTTTTTTCTTTCAAAATGGCGGATCTAACATGGCAGACGAGTTTTTTAAAAATTCATCAAATTTAATTGGTGGACATTTTTTCCAATCCAAAGATAAAGATATTCATTAAATCTTTTACTTTAAAAGGTTTTCTTTTGTTAAACAATCAACCTACAGCTAGAAATGCTGTCAACAGTAGCTACACTGAAAAAAATACTGTGATCAGATTAGACATTTAATTATGGTTTACAGGTTATGTAGGAGTTTGACATAATGCATCGGTGCGCCACTGTCGATTTTACCTATAACCTTACAATGTCACTCGCGGTTTCACACAGTCGTATGGCTAAAACACAAATACGTATGGCAGTTCCCCAAACAGCAATAAAATATTGCCAATCTGCTCATAATTATTGCAGTTCCACGGAAATATTTTTTTCAGTGTAGACGTATTACCTGAAAAATTTTACTAAATGTATTTAGGTGCTACGCCTATATTAACTAGCTGTTATTCAGCTAAAAATGTAGAACATCTGGTTAAATTTTATAGATAGAATAGCTATATATCTTTACTGCAATATAATTTAGGTACCACAACTAAACGTTTTGGACGATTATATGGACCGATATTATTTAGCTGTATCAGCCAAAATTCTTTGTAGTGTACCTAAACATTTTTTTCAATGTAATGTTGCCATAGTTGCGAGTTAAACTTTTGAGTTAATAAAGAAGTTGGCTTGTTTAATCGAATGCTTTCTCTGAAACACATTTTATCAATTTGGAAAACACTTTCGAAGTATAAGAGAATATATGTATTAGCTATTATGGCATTCCTTCTTCACTGAAAAAAAAACTGTATAGGTATATGTATCAGACATTTGAAAATTGTAATCGACAATCGAAATCGTTTTCGCAAATCAGTGGCGGATCCAGACAAGGTTTTTGGAGGGGGTATTGCATGAGAGAGAAAGAGATAGCACTATAATATCCCCCCTTGGATCCGCCAATGTTCGCAATATAGGATGTTCATCTCGCGGGATACTTCCACAGAAATCTTTAGAGAAGGGAAATACAAAATCTTTGTATTTTTAATTTCTGAAGTTTCTGAAGTTTTACGACTGTAAAACAAAACTTTCATATTTGAATTAAGCTTGTTTCATATAGTCTGAAAAATTTGCAAAATTTCTAATAGTTACAATAATTAAAAGAACAGGTTCTAGTAAATTACAATCAAAACCTGTTTTTCAAGAAGACTTATTCATGCACTTGTACAGGTTGTAAGAAATTTAATAGTCAGCAAGAAAAAAACAATCGCGCTGCATAAGAGCTAAAAATTAACAGCTTAACAGCTTATTTGTTAAACGAACTGTCATGCCACAGAAAAAAACAAAAGGTACTAAATATTACTTCGAATTTGGAGTAAAATTCGCACCTTCATCTAAAATCACTCTGAACATACGTGCAAAAAGAAAAAGGCAAAAATTACCAGCACGCAACTTCACTTCATTGTGAAAATACAAAATAGCTGAGTATTTTTACAAATAAAGATCTTCCAAGTCTACAATGTTAAGGATGACACTGCTTATCACATAATCGTCTCTGCGGCCCCATTTCTTAATCTAAAATTGTTTGTTTTGGGTTATTCATTATTATATTTTTCTGTATGTCAAAACTACTATCAATCGTCTCTCATTAAATTCAAAGCTGGTACTAATTCTTCAAAGCTCAAAATAGTCAATATAATACGATGGATATTATATTACTTGTAAAATTTTTTTAACTGGTCGAATTCGCTTGATTCAATGTAATAACTTTTTTACTGTTATGTTCCATCACTTTTAATTTTTGAAGGAATTGTTTAATAAGCAAATAATATTAATAATTAATGTTAAAGAAAAATCAATGTTTTTTGATGTTTTATCGAAGGGCTTACATTAGTTTTCATAAGTTGATTTACCAGGTTTTCTCCTGTATTTTTACAATGACTATTAATACTTTAGAAACCAACAGAAAAAGTAGATATGGTATTCAACTACGTGCGAGTTAGTTCACTGTTTCACTTTAAAAAAAAATCATATCTTTTCTGGGAATTGTCAAATAATTACCTAATTTAATTGAAATTAGAAAATTTTTTCCAAATGCACTTTTAATGATGCCGTTTGACTGTAAATAAATGAAGCTTCAAATATTTTTACATTAACATAAAATTATCCTCTGCATTCAATGAATACTTTAAGCTAATGAGAACTGATTAACTGTTGATTGTGCACCAAAATTTATCTACTTTTAATGAAAAACAAGAAAATATAAAAAAGTCCCTAATATCACTTAAAATTTTGTCACAATTCTGCAGGCCGCGACACACTTTTCTTTCAAATACAAACACAAGTCGTATTGAATGTTACTTCAAATGTCAGCGATAAATTTTATCGTCACAATTTTTCCCTATCGCAAAAGTATAGTTCACGAAACTTTACTCACTGAATCTCACAAGCAAATAATTTTGATTTAAATTAAACTAACATTTTTGTACATTAAATTAAATCAATCAAAAATAATAGCGCTTTTAATCTGAATTTGTCAAGTTTTAACAAATTTAATTGGTCTTTAAGGATTTGATTAATGAATTAGTTACTTATTGTCATTTAATAATTCAATAACACTTTGACTATAATTTAATTTGTATCACAAAAAAGAAATTTCTGGTTTTTAGTGTATATAATGAAGAAGAAAGAAGAAAAAGACAAATAATAATAATTTATGTTATTCTTATATTTCTTTATTGTATATTGTATTCTTTCCGTTTCTCGTAATCATTTACGTATTTTACATGATGTGTCGAACATATCTTTTGAACATTGACATTTTAAAAACAAATTCTACTTTAGATTATTTTAGATTGTCAGAATTTTCAGAGTTACCATATAGTAACTGTAACTTTGAAAGAATTTAAAAGAATATAATTTAAAATTACACAAAATGCACTAATTATGGATGTTTTATAATATTAGATTTATAATAACTTTAAATAAATTTCAGTTAAAAGTTGAAAAAATATTATTTAAAAACAAATTTTATTACAAAATATTTTTTTATTTTTTTACAATTTTAAATTTTTTGGTTATATTTTTAGTTCTAAGGTTCAAATATATTTACTCTGTCTCAGAAACCGAAATAAGAATAGATTAGAAAAAATATATCAAAAAATAAAAAATTTGGAATTTCTGATTTTTTGAAAAAATGTTTAAGGGCATGTAATGGAGAATGACGTCACTGGTATAGACAAAATTTATCCGTAAACTTTCTCTTAAAATAATAAATATTTTGACACCAAACTTTGTGGAATTACTTAAAATATCATTAAGAAGGTCTCTCTGACCCAAGTTTGTTTAAATTTTGCCTTAAAATTAATTTTTTTAATTCTCCGAAACTAATTAGATGTTAATGGTTAGGACGAATTTTCATTAGATAAGGTATCCAATAACTGGCTTCCTTATAACCAATTAATTGAATGGCGCTTTTGAATTTAACGAATTAGGTATAGTAAGTATAGATAATCATTTTTCTGTTTATATAAGATAACATTATTTTCTCCGTAAAAATACAGTCACAACTCTTTTAATCTGAATTAGTAAACAATCAGTCACTAATTCAAAATAGTGAAAATTTCTAATAATTTTTAGTCACTTTTTACTATAACGCAATAGTAAAAAATTTAAATCTACTAATTCAAATAGTCAAATTTGACTAAAAATTAGTGAAAACTTCTATTAATTTGAATAGTGGACTTAAACAGTACTGCGTGCTTACAACAACCAACAGACAGTATATAACATCAGTTCACCCCAAAATTTGTCAGTACATTCTACTTTTTGACAAACTCCTTTACTCCTTTTAATAATTTGTTTTGAATTTTATAATAATATTAAAAATAAGGAAATTAACTTGGTATTCTTGTTGAAAAACGATGCTCATTAATTCGAAAAACTTTCAAAATTTTCTTGCATAATGTTTCCACATTTAAATGTTATTTGTTTTTAATAATATAAAATAATGGCTTATGACTTGGACTCAAAGTTAAGGTCAACGAATTCACTAAAGTACACTACCGGACATAATTGAATGAACACCTTTTTTTAAGTATCACAAAATAATTATTTTTTGTTTTAAATTTTAAAATAAAATGTTTTCCCTGTATTTGGTCTATTGAAATTATCTGAATTTTGTAAAAATACTGAAAATCACATTGTCTTTTAGCTTTTAAATAAATAATATATAGATTTTATAATATTTTTGGTCACATGTATATGTAATGTATGCATTTTTGCACTGTTCTAGAAAACATGTTGAAAAAATACACTTCTTAGAGTGCTGAAATCGTTACTAAATTTTTTTATGTTTTTTACTTTCAATATCCGTAAAAAATAGATTTTTTAAAATAGACAAGTGGTATTATATCTTAAAGTTTATGTATACTATCTCTATGTCTGATGCACGCGCACAAAAAACACCGAAAAAAATATACTTGGAGTGTCCGGATAGTTTTAAAACTTATACACAACATTAATTCAGATATGTTTTGATTTAGAAATTTGTAAAAGACAAAGATTTTTTTTAATCAAGAGGTGGTATGATATATCTTAAAATATTTTGTATACTATATACTTTTCAAGAATAAAAATACTATATTTCCTAAAGGAAGAGAATCTTTAATGTTTTAGCAAAGCCTTAAAAAATTATTTATTCGTGCACAAAAAAATTTACTGTTACCAAAAATTCTTATTATTGAATTCTGCAGTTTCAATTAATTTTAAGGACGATCGATGGACAAGTCTGGCAGTGTTTATCAAAGACTTTCCTCTCCTTTGGTGGAAATTTGCACATTGACAATTTATTTTAAAATAACCAAACACTTTTTCCATGAAATCGCTCTGGTTGACAAAATCGTAGGCAATAAGGAATTTAAAAATTATAACTTTTCCACGATTGGATGTTTCCAAGAGTAGAAAAAACGAAAACAAGAATAAAACTTGACAGACTTGCTACAGAAAATGGCCGCGACTCGTCACATGTGTCTCTTGATATATACGTGTGACGTATCGCGGCCATTTTCTTTAGCAAGTCTGTCAGTTTTATTCCCGTTTTCGTTTTTTCTGCTCTTGGAAACATCCAATTGTGGAAAAGTTATAATTTTTAAATTCCTTAATACCTACGATTTCGTCAACCAGAGCGATTTCGTGGGAAAAGTGTTTGGTTTTTTTAAATAAATTGTAAAAGTGCAAATTTTCACCAAAGGAGAGGAAAGTCTTTGAAAAACACTGTCGAATTTGTCCATCGATCGTCCTTAACTGACAATTAGTTACTTATAAATAAACGCACTGAAAAAATACTGTGTTCAGATTAGACATTTCCAATAATGCATCAGGGCGCCACTGTCGTTTAGTCGTTTTTACCTAACCATACAATGCCACTCGAAGTTTTATGAATATCAAGTGTTTCATCAGACAGTCGTATAGATAAAACTAAAACACAAAACTGTACATGTGAGTTCCCAATCAGCAATAAAATATGGTCCATCTACCCATAATTATCACAGTGGTCCACGAAAATATTTTTTTCAGTGCGATTATTAAAAAAAATACAATTTGAATTATTAACTGGTTTTTAATACCGAATCAGTTATTTTTAAAGATTGTCACAGGCGTAGTTCAAGTGAGAGGAGTTGTTTCTATTGAAAGAATTGAAATATATTTAATAAAATTTTGAAAAAATATAAACTTTATATAAATCAATCCATTTGTTTTAAAACAAACACAATTTTTTTAATATATCAAGTTGAATATGTAGTTGACAAAAAATTTCTTAAAAAATAACAAACGAAAAAAAATTAGAATTTAATAAAAATTTGTTTAACAGTTATTTTTAAAAACCCTTCTGCCTGATTCCAGATTTTAGAAGCAAAAATAAACATAACAAATTTTATTAAAATTCGTTAAACCGTTTTTGAGTTATCGTGCTCACAAGAAAAAGTACATCCATACACACGCACACTCATATACACATACAATTTTTATATTTGGACATTTGATCAGGAATCTAAAACATGTATTAAAAGATTGTATATTGTATAAGAATGGTAGTAAATCGAGCGAAATAAAAAGTAAGTCTCTCTCAGACATTTTAAAAATAAATAATATAGACCACGGAAAGAAATTGTTTTATTTTGTAAGTGCGTTATGGAAAAATGAGAGTAACAAATAACAGCACCTATGTTAAAGGGTTAAACCCATATAACAAAATGTTAAATAATAGAAAAAAAATAATAATATAATAATAGTGTATGATTTACAAAATAACATGCACTGAAAGAAATAATTCCACGGTACTGACATAATTATGGATAAATCACCCATAATATATTGCTAATATAGATACTGCCATAATATATTTGTCTTTTAGCCATATGACTGGTGAAACTGCGATGTATATTTTTAGGTTAGAAGAACTGTCAGTGGCGCACCGATGCATTATGGGATATTCATTCATATAGTATTCGAAGTTCTACAAAAACTGTCAACAATAATCATATGGCTGATAAAGCTAGAGTATTTCTTTCAGTGTGATAATATATTATAGGGGTGATGAGAATAGAAAATAATTCGTAAGTTTTGGATATAGGGGTTTACTTACCGGTTCTACTAGATAAGTATCCCATAGTTCCCTTAGGTCGCTCGTTCCCACGTCGTAAAATTCCATGATCCTCCCCTTTCCGTTCACTCCGCACAAATGTATAAATCTGACCAAATTGAGAAAGGTCAGAAAGATTCCTAAAACTCACTCATTTCTTGCTCCTCCCAAAATCTAAAACAGAAAATAAAGTTCCATGGTATATATGTCGGACATAAAAAATCAAGAGAATTTATGTCTTTAAAAATATTTTTTGTATTTAAATAAGAACCAAAAAATAAGAGAGAAAAATTTAAAAATAAATGTTTGTAAAATTTAGTTTAAATTTCTAACATCATTTTAATAAAGAAAATTTTGAAATTTAAAAAAGCTTGTGGGTATTGTTGTGCATTTTATTAATATTCTTAAAACGTTAAAACAATATTAAATATTTCTGTATTGTGTTTCATATACATGTATATAAAATTTAATTTAAAATACAATAAATTATATTATACATCTAATATACATGTATATTGGAATTTATTACTGCAGCATTTTAATAACTTTGTTAAAATAAGTTAAAACTAATAGGAGAGACCACTCAACAGTAGATAATTTGAATTTTATAAAAAATGATTTTAAAATTGTAATTCAGCATATTATAATATTTTAGGAATAAAATAAGGTAACTTAACAATGTTATTTTAGAAAGAATATAAATAATTACCGTGAAAAAATAAAAAAAAAGTCGTTTTTGAACGTTGACAAAAAAATTAATCTGAAATGTATTTATAGTTTTCATGAAAAATACAAATTTTTAAGGATCGTAAATGTGTTATTATCAAAATTCATAGCTTTAAAAATAAAACATGCCACCACAATGTGTTAAGTTTTCTTCATTCATAATTACTTAAACACTTTTTATGAACTAATGTGAATTCCAATAGTAGATAATCAACAGTAGATAATCCTAATATAGAACTGTCAGAAGTTAAGGTTATGTTTTGATAGCATTTTTTTGATTTCATAAACATTTTAATTTAGTTTGAACATTTCTATATAAATTGTAACTATAGTTCCCGCTCCCGTAGTTGCTAGGTCTGGTTAATCGTGACCATATTTCTCGTATTTCTAAAATTTTATTTAATTACTAAAGAATAAACAACATTGAAGTTGAGAAATTAATTTTATTTTTCAAGAATACTTATCAAGGAAATGTATTTCGGCAGTGTCGTACCGAGCATTGTTGGCGCCCGGGGCAAAAGGTATTTTTTGCCGCCCCTTATTGAAAATTATTTTATTGATTTGCCGCCCCCAAATGCATTGGGCTCGAGATTGGCAACCGGGGCGACTGCCCCCTCTGCCCCCCTCTAGATACGCTACTGTATTTCGGGTAACAAGCTGCCCGCACAGCACCAGAAATTCCCTGAATTTCCCCTGAATATTGGTCCACATTTCCCGAATATTCGAACCTAATATTCAGGGAAGTTTCGTGGAAGCATCAAAATGTCCGCCATAAAGAATATTGGACGCTAAATTTCCCTGAAAATGTATTTCTAATTTTCAGGGAATTTCCGCATCTAATATTCCTAGAATATTCAGGGAAAGTTAAAAAAAATTTCCAAAATTTTTTTGATCTGGTAATTGATAAAAATTGTATGTCATATTTGGCACCCGCAGGATTTTAGAACATTAAAAACTACTGCGCAGCCGTAAGTGTCACAGAAACCAAGTTCGACCATTGCGCATCATGTACAGAAGATTTACGAATACTGTGAATATTGAAGGAATATTAGATGCGGAAATTCCCTGAAAATTAAAAATACATTTTCAGGGAAATTTAGCGTCCAATATTCTTTATGGCGGACATTTTGATGCTTCCACGAAACTTCCCTGAATATTAGGTTCGAATATTCGGGAAATGTGGACCAATATTCAGGGGAAATTCAGGAAATTTCTGGTGCTGTGTGGGTGTTCCACAATTTATATATTTCAAATAAGAAAATATTATCTACTGTTGACAGGAGGTATTTTTTGAGTAAATTTTTATCGTATTATAAAATTATTTATTATAAATAAGAGGTTAATTTTAGGCCTATTATGCTGATTGTGATAAATAATTGAATAGATTAGCTTCATTTTAGTGTTAAACATTTTATTAATTACATCAGCCTGAAATAATTACATCTATTGGAAATTTTTACTATCTACTCTTGGTCAGTCTCCCCTACTTATGATAAGAATAACCCTTCTCAGATCTATCAAAAAGGAAAAAAAATAGATATTAGAACATTAGCTATATAAAGTAATTGACATTAAAGGTAAATTTTGTATAAACTTCAATTTCCAAACATTTCGAACTTCAACGAAACTACACATGATTACACAGTCCTGCAAATCTTAACTTTTTCTCTGTCGAATGAATGTGACCAACACTGAGAAAAATGGATGTTTACCCGTAACGACTGGATGTTAACGCTTAATATCCAGTCGTTACGGGTAAACATCCTTTTTTCTCAGTGAAGTGTTTCCGAAGGGAATTTTTGCGCTGAACACGAATCTGGAGTCCAAAATGTTGCATCACGTCAAGTTTTCGAAAAAAGGGGGGTTGAAACCCTCAAAAATAACGTTTTAGTCAGTTTTTGAAAAATTGTTGTACCAAAATTATACGTATCAAAAATATCGCTGTTATCATAAATTAAAGCTTGAAATATGCCCTTTTAAATGAACTATGGGCGAAATTAATTGCATCAACCCTTAAAGAAGGGGGTGTGTTTTTTAAAGGGTATTTTGAAAAAATTATTAATCAAAACTACCCAAGTGAAAAACACGTATATTCTTGCAACTTAATAAACTACAAACATAACGAAAAATATTTAACACGTGTTTTTTTCAAAGCTGCTTTGCATTTTAAGGGTAAAAAACCTCCTTTTTGACAATAAGGATGTATTTTGCGTTTTAAAAATAAAAAAAAAACACTTTTTAATCAAAACAGTGTTTTTTGAGTTTTAAGGGTAAAAACACGTGTTAAATATTTTTCGTTATGTTTGTAGTTTATTAAGTTGCAAGAATATCGGTGTTTTTCACTTGGGTAGTTTTGTTTAATAATTTTTTCAAAAAACCCTATAAAAACACACCCCGTTCTTTAAGGGTTGATGCAATTAATTTCGCCCATAGTTAATTTAAAAGGGCATATTTCAAGCTTTAATTTCTGATAAGAGCGATTCAAAAACTGCCAAGAAAGCTATTTTTGGGGGTTTCAACCCCCCTTTTTTTGAAAACTTGACGTGATGCAACATTTTGGATTCCAGAGTCGTGTTCAGCACAAAAATTCACTTCAGAAATACTTGGTCACATTTATTCGACAAAAATTTTTTTGGAAAAAAATTCGACTGATGCACTATTATAATCTAAAAAATCTACGAGACCTAACCATCTTTAAAAAAACTTTAAACTTAAAATTGAATTATCGATGAACGTTTTTTGGCTCTTATGGGAATTAACACGTAAAAGAAGAAACCAAATTTACAAACCTTTGTAAACTTGTTTATAATTATCTAATAATTATTTATTCTGTAAATAAGTTATTAACAAAAAGTAATCTCATAATTCAGTATGTATAGTTAATATTCAGTGTCAAAAAACATCAAATTGGTTCTTTCAAAGTCGGTATTCTACCATTAAATTTTAATTGTTTGATTTGTAATTTCAGTGAATGATTGAGTAAGTTATATTCTGTTAAAAATACTGCAATATTTACAAGATGTTTGTGTAACAGTTGTATTCTAAAAGTCGATACAGAAATTTTTCTGTACCGTAAAACTAAACTTCTAACAGCCGACTTTTGAAAATTACTTAATAATTATGTCATAATCTATAATCGTTTGAACTATGAAAATAGCATAGGAATCTCTACTAACACAAATATTCCTTATATGCGCCTTATCCATGTACTTATATTATTTAACTCGCTTCTCGCTTCATACTTGTGTGCTCAGTCTCAACAATGGGAGCAACGGACCCTTCTTTATAGGTTAAGTGCATTATCATGAAATGAAATCGTTGCAGTAGTGACTGAATAAGAACTTAAATCATTTATTTTCTTAGAAATTTTTACTCAGATATTGTTACAAGTTTCATACATTTTTTCAATTATTATTATTGTTTTCCAAGACAGTTGTCTCGATAATGAATTGAAAATAATTTTGAAAAGAGAGTTATTGTTAATAAATAAGACACATTAAGTGCCCGCATATTGAGCTTCTATTGGTACATATTTCCGTACAATCATGCGGTACGGTGCCAGGAACTGTATCAACTTAATCGGTAAAAGAATAACGGACTACCGTCTACCCCCTCCTCTTGCTTTCTGCATTATTTGTAAACAATCGTTTAAAAAAACGTGCTATTCATCTAAAAGACCATGAACTGGAAACGATCCTCAATTTTATTTTAAAGTAATTATCACTTTTTATATTCTCTAAAATACTCTGTTCATGTTTTTACCATTCTTTTTATTTATATCAGTCATATGACTTACTCAATGAGGAAGCGAAAATTTGAACTGTACTGCTTTTAATTTACTAAATATTACAGTTAAGATTTTGATTTCCTTGATAAATTATTCAACAATCCTTTTTGAAAAGTGAAAATTCACATATCAAGAAAACATTTAAAATCTTTATAAAGTACGTGCCTGTTCATAGAAATATATGAAAAGAACTATGAAGCATTGACAGAAAATATTAAATATTCAAAGTCCGTTTAAATTTTTTCTTAATAAAAAAAAATTAAACATCTTCGTATTTATCAAATAAAAGTGTTTTATTCGAAAGTAAAAATAAATTATGAAAAAAATTGTATTTTAGGTAACAGAAATAAGACTGAAGTTTTCTTATCTTTGTAAAACCAAATATATATGATATCATAAAGATTAAGAGCTTTTTAGTCGACCATCTGTTTAATTAAGTCAAAACGCATATTCCAAGATGGCAGCGCTGCAATCTAGAAAGCACGTGTTTGTAACTTTTTAAGCAATTGTTTTAACCTTTCTTTTCTAATAATAAATTTTGCCAGAACTTTTGTAAAGGTAGCATATTCTACAAATAATTGAAAAAAAAATTACAACTGTTTCTGTGAATTCCTGAAAATAAAGTGAAACCTTTTTTTCCACAGATATTAAATAAAAAAAACTCACCCTATTAAAAATGATATTCTAACAGCGGTGATCCAGTTGAATACAGGATGACACTAGTAGAACTCAGAAAATACTTTCTCACGTTGCACTAAGAAGAGACAGGGATCGGTCACGCGAATCGGTCTCAATTTCCAAAGTTTAACACAGAACTGACATTATTTTTCGTGACTGAGGATCAACAGGCTGTTGTAGAAGATGAAGATGATGAAGAAGAGGGGGTGAGAAACAATTTCTGTTTTAAGGGGGTGGTTCCCTAGTGAACCTGCAACCGCGCACTGAATGCTACACTCACAGAAGAAATAAAAGTCGCGCCGATCGATGCCGACACTCGCGCAAGCAGAACTTTCAGGGCCGACAGTATAAAAAATATAAAAAATTTGAATTCAACTATTCGAATAACAAGAGAAAAATTTAAATTGAATTCGAAAATTTAAAACTCCCGCCAAAAAAGCCGCCCACAGTCACTTTTAAAATTTTCAAATGTAACGCAACAACATAGATCCATCTGCGGGCGCGTCTGTCACGCGAATGTGCCAGTGTACATTGAATGTAAGTTGGTATGCACGTGGTTCACTGAAACTACAGCAGAATACGTGCAGTGCTGCCGGCTATCACAGTGAAGAACCGGGAAGAGCCGGGAAATCAACCAACCACCGTGAACCACCTGTTACCAACCAAGAATGCGTGCGCATTCAAAGCCGGCTCCTTGAGTATTCAGGATCGTATAGTTATTAACATGAGCCCCTAACATAAGAAAAGGAGGATTAGGTCAGGATATTGCCGTTGCTTAGATGCAAAATAGCTTGAGAAGAAAGCTACATAATCTACTGTACCCGAAAACGTTGACTCACAAAGTAAAATAACACGACTATTTATAAATTTTAAGGAAACAGTTTTTTTATTTACAACATTTTCTTTGTTTTATACCATTACTTCTACATTACTAAAAGATTTTACCTTGAGTATAATGTGGCTCATCAAATTCACGTTAACTTTAATGAATTAAAATTTTCTCTCGGAATTTCTTGATGTGAGTTTTTACTCCACGAAGAGTAAAAATTGAGCCTATCTGATCAGAGTGAGAAACCCTCTCTAAAAGAGTTTGATCTCATTCTCATAGAGTGAAATTTCACTCTAGATCGAATGAAAATTTACTGTAAAATTAGACTGACATTTCACTTTTTGCTTAAAATGAATTTCCAATCAAACCGGAGTGAAATTTCACTTTATAAGAGTAACATCTTACTCTCTTAAAATGGGTTTCTCACTCTGATTAGAATGGCTATGTTTTCACCTTTCCTGGAGTGAATATTGAGAATTTGTCATTAAATGGTATCAAAGAAAAAAGATACCAATTCAAAAAAAATATTAACAATCCCTTACAAAAAAGAAGTACTGGATTCAGTACTGGGAAGAAGTACTGGGTTCAGTACTGGAATAAGTACTGGGTTCAGTATTGGAAAACCAGTACTTTTTTCGCCATGCACTGTTGAAAATTTGTTCACGTTGCACACTAAGTTTTTGTGGGTCCTACGGCTGCGCAATAGTTTTTTGTTGTAAATTAAATAGAGAGGAATACATTGAACGCAAAATCATAGTTCCATTGAAATTTAAAAAAAAATTTGTTATTCTGCTTAAAAAATTATATTACGCGAAAAAAGTACTGGTTTCCCAGTACTGACCCCAGTACTGGTTTCCCTGTACTGACCCCAGTACTGAACCCAGTACTTCTTCCGAGTACTGAATCCAGTACTACTTTTTTGTAAGGGATATTCATTTGGGAACAGTTTTCTAACTTACTATTGTTATAAATACAATCCTCATAACAAAAAAATATCGGACGATGTGGTCGGATATCTGGAAAATATCCTCAGAACATCCTAGATCATCCTCAGGCCCGGCGAATAAGGTGGGTACTACTACCCACCCGAAAAATTCCGGGTGGTAAAGTACCTACCCGGAATCAGACATATTGAGATTCCCGCTCCCCCGGATATCTTGAAAAACATATGTGTAATTCGTAATGAAAATCCTGAACATATCCTGAGGATATATCTTGTTGATATCTTGAGCAAGTTCGGTGATGAGTATCCTGATCATTTACACTGGATATCTTAAGGATGTGTCACAGGAATATTCTTAGGATATTTCAAAGATATTTTTAGGATATCCAGCGTATCTTACTTCTGGATACTACACTGAGAAAAATGGATGTTTAGAATTAGATGTTTAAAACAAGATAGTAACGCTTAACCTCTAAATATTAAAGGTTAACATCTAAGATATTAAATTTTAACATTTAGATATTAAAGTTTAATATGTAGATGTTAACCCTGAACATCTAGATAGCTGTCCCTATGTTAAATGATAAATATGTTAAGCGTTAACATCCAGATGTTAAGGGTAAACATCCATTTTTCTCAGTGTATCAGCATATCCTAAATATCTCTTCGGATTATAAGATATCCAACAATCCAACGGATATAGAAATCTCCGCTCTCTCGGACATATCCTGAAAATAACCATCAGACATCCTGAGGATATCCTTGGTATGTCCAAGGATACTTTTTGGCTATCCAACGGATATCCGTTGCTATCAGGGAATATAATATTCAAAGTTAACAAAAACTGATTGATTAAACATTTTGCCTCTGAGGGGATTCAGAAATTAACTTGAACCTATTTGCTAAAGAACATATCGTTCATCTATACTAACTTCTTCTTGTTATGTCTTGATTTTGAAAAATTAAGAATAGCGGATCCACCCAATTGCGATTGGTTGCCAGAGTTAAATGGTCGGTCCCTGGTTGGCCCAACTCTGGCTGCGAAAGTGTCGGCACGCAAAGTTGACCCTACCGGAAATGCCTAAGTTGGGCCAACCTAACATGCCGACCAACAACAACCAAGTGACATCAGCGGTCGGCAATCTTCTGTAGAATCAAGTTACCCAGACCAAAATTGACAAAGTTGGGCCAACCATCAAGCATGCCGACCGAACTCAAATTCAAACCATAGTTTGAAATCAGAAATTGATGTTCAAATCAAGTTTTAGAGAGAGCAGCTACATGGATTGTCAATTTTTTTGTTGTTGAAAAATTTATAAACAAATTCTTAAGAGATCTGTGAGAGTAGATTTTTGTTTTATTTGTTTTTAAATGTTAATGCAAACAGCTGAAAAAATGTCAACTTTTTATTTTTTTATTTTCTACAAACATTTTTTTTAATGCCTGCCAATACCTTAATACCTTAACCCCCTATATTACCCCATAAGAGGGGGCTGGAGTTATACGCTGCGTTAAACATCAGCAGAGTAAGCAAAGATGCAGCGCATGCGTCAGTTAAAATTTTCTGGTTACAGTAACCAGGATTTCATGTTCCGTCAACTTGTCATTTCTCGTTGGGATAAATAACTATTGTATAGTTAAAGACAATTTTCATCACTAATCATGGTTCTCACAACCAGGAATCGTTTTTTTATGAAAATCTATATGTAAAACAATTACATTCCAGGTTGCTGTAACCAGTATGCAGTATTATGCAGTTTAATAATGAATAAAACGTCAAAACGTGTATTTCAAAATACTATTTTTCGAAATTTAGTACCGCAAGCCACATTTTTCAAAACGGGATCTAATTCCTTATACTTTAAAGAATAATTTAGTAGTTTTTATTTTTAAACTTAAAGAAAATTCATTGCGCAGTTAGCAAAATTGTGTTTTTTAACCACGGCTTCTACTTTCTTCCATGTTAAAAAGTTCAACTTCATTCTCAAATATCTTAAAAAGTAGCACCGCTTTTTACTTTTAAAAAAATATTATTGTATTCGTTGAATGTTCTATTATATGATATTTCAATTAGAAAAATATTTAAAGAAAAAGTTTTTTCGAGAGAACTACCTTAATGACGTGAACATAGTGTTCCATTCAAGTATATCAAAACGTTTTAGTACTCCATAAACATTTTAGTATATTTCAATTGTTTGTCTGAAATATGTTTCAAGTGCACGAAAAGTTTGTGTCTTCTTCTTCTTCTTTCTTTAGTGGAAAAGTTTGTGAAATAATAGTTGTGAAACATTCTTTCAACTCTGTCCCAGTACTGCCAATTACTACATTTCCGTACTGAGACGGTGAGCTGCGCAGTACTGACCTGATACAGACATCCTTACTGCGCCTGTACTGACGTCAGTACTAAGACCAAGTCAAGTAGGCCCAGTGAAATAAAATATTTCTACCTGGTCGAATTTTTTATTAAATGTTCTGTCCGCACTTGAAAATCGATACTATACTGGGGTGTTTTTGAAGTCGCTGATTATAGTACAGTTGATCTATTATTTCTTTAAAAAAAATATCCTGAACAAGTTTATTTCATAAATCTTTAGTGGCATATATGGCTAGCTTAAAATCAAAAAGTTGGGATCTAACTTTTTTTTTCTTTGCTATTTGAAAAGTTGTAATAAGCTTTTAAGATGTTGAATTAAATCAGAAAATTTAAAAAAAAATTGTTTAAACAATTAAAAAATAATTTAAAAATGTAGCGAGCCTTGTATTTTGTTAAGTAAGGAATTTATAAAAAAAGCAGGGTATGAAAATAATATTTTAGATTTATGTACTTAAAAATTCTGAATTTACATTTAGGGATGTTTCTATAAGGCACTCCTAGAAAGATTCAGTTTGCAAAAAATTGTTTGAATCAAAATTCGAGACCTAAACTTCTAGAAATAGGGGTCCATAAATCACGTGATAGGTTTTATGCCAATTTTAGACCCCCCCCCCCCCACGTGAGGAACTGTGATGTTCTCTGCGACCCCCTCTTGATTATCACGTGCCTTTGAATAATTATAAAAATTACTTAAAATACTGAAGGCATTTAAACAATAAGTTCACACATGCGCATATCCAGGGGTGGGGTCAAGGGGATCATGACCCCCCCTTAGAGCTAACTTGGATTTGCATGGGAGAGAGAGAGACAACACTGTAGTGTTGTCTCTTTCTCTCTCATGTATGACCCCCTCCAGAAACCGAGTCTGGATACGCCACTGAGTTCACAGACTGTTTATTGCAAATTCCTTGTACATTTACATTAGAAGGCCGTTTTATATTCTTTTTTTTTCATATATGGGACATTCTTTTTCAATACGGCCACCCCTGTGTGCATTTTAATTTACAAGATAGAAGACTTTATTATAGCTTACAATTTTCGCCAGAACATCAATTTTTTGATGTCGTATCGACTATATTTTATAGTCTATATAACTACGAGATTTAAATAAAATACTTAATCGCATTCAAAGAAATAATCAAACCTTACCAAACGTTGTAATAAGGAACAACCCTTTATAATCATCCCCTAAACATGAATTTAAAAAAATTGACAAATATTCTTAAACAAGTAAACAAAAAACAATCTTTAGAGGATTCACAAACTTTAAAATTCTATAAGAATAAATACCTATGAAATTTACCTCCATTAGCATCAAAAACTACCCTTTAAATCATCCCTTAATTACTTAAAACCTTGCTATGATTGTATTTTTATCTACCTTATCCCCTTCAGCATCGAAAAACACCCTTGAAAATCATCCCTTAATCTGAAATAAAGAAATTGACCAAAAAAAAATTGCTCAGAATTTATTCCTTTTTACCTTGCATAGGAATACATTCTGAGCAATTTTTAAAGCCGGAGAATTCTCTCAAAACATTTTTAGATTATATATTTAATAAAAAATTGTCCATTTTTTGGATTAAAGATTAAGATAAGATTTTTAAGGGTGGTTTTTGATGCTGAAGGGCAAGTTTTATAGAACTCTTGTTCTTAGTAATATTTAAAGTTTGTGAATTCTCTAAAGAATGTTTTTGTCTACTTGTTTAAGAATACACCGAAAAAAATATCTTCTTCTTCTGAGCGGAACATTCCTATCATAAAATCCTCTTGAGTTTTTTACTCAAAATGAGCTAATTATACTACAATCAATAGTATTTTCCTCTGTTTTGAAAAGGAAAAATGTTAGAAGACGACTCTCACTGTTTAATCTTATGTAGAGAGTAATCCACTACTTTCGAAAGGAAACGTCCGATCAAAAGTAGAGGAATATCCTCTATATCGTATTTGCACATGCGCAATCAGTAACAATTGTATCGCATCGCGTCGTGTCGTCAGCTTTAAAGTTTATTTTCACCTTTAGTTTTCGATTGTGGAAGACAATTTACAGTGTGTTTTAAAAGATTTAAGACTGGATGATAATATTTTAGTGTTCTGTGCATATAATAATATTCTGAGTTCATTATTTGTTTGTGTACGAATGTGAAATTGAAGTAAAAGACCTTATATAACCTAACAGCACGAAGGAATAATAAGGAGAACGAACTGTAGTGTTCAGCCCTGTAGAAACTGTGCCAAAATTCTGTCTTGGTTCACTTGTTGGAAATTAACTTTGATATGAGTACGCGTGCGCGGCGCACTGTTGCTATCTTCGTTGCTCCCAAAAGTAGAATGAGAGAGAAAATTATTATGGCGGGAATCGAAACGTCAACTGATATTTAAGGTTATGTTTATTAATGTAAACAAGTATCAATACATCGATATATCGATAGTAATCGCGTACTGAGCATGCGTACTCATATCAGAGTTAATTCCAATACGTAAACCAAGACAGAATTTTGTCATGTAAAAATCAGCGAGTGCAGTCTCCTTATTATTCCTTCGTGCCTAACAGTGTGGCATGTTTATTTTACTCGCGTATTTAATAAAACAATGCGTCAAAATATAAGAGTGGCTCAATCGTGGCTATAAGACGGGACATAAATGGCTTACGCGTAGCAGAATAATTGCTCAAGCGTTGCTGAAACGCAGCTTATCAGTGGCAAAAGCCCGCGAGCCACGCTAAGGGTATTATGTTTTCTAAAATAATTGTGTTTGAATTACCCATATACACAACAGATGTCCAGGTCATTTCCGGCCAACATCTTCAGGGAAGTTAACCTCAAAATGTGAAAATTGACTTCTATGAAGTGCCCAAGTACCCAACCGATGTCTAGGTCATTTCCGGTTAACTTCTGCGGTGAAGTTAACCTCAAAATGTGAAAATCGACTTTTCTGAAGTACCTAAGTTCCCAACAGATGTCCAGGTTATTTCCAGTCAACTTCTTCAGGTAAGTTAACTTCCAAATGTGAAAATCGACTACTCTGAACATCCAAAGTACCCAACCAATGTCCAGGTCATTTCCTGTCAACTTCTTCAGGGAAGTTAACCTCAAAATGTGAAAATTGACTTTTCTGAAGTGCACAAGTACCCAAGTGATGTCCAGGTCATTTACTATCAACTTCTTTAGGGAAGTTAACCTCAAAATGTGAAAATTGATGTCCCTGAAATACCCAAGTACGCAACTGATGTTCAGGTCATTTCCTATCAACTTATTTAGGGAAGTTAACCTCAAAATGTGGAAATCAAGTACTCCGAACTACCGAAATACCCAATCGATGTTCAGGTCATTTCCGGCCTACTTCTTCAAGGAAGTTAACCTCAAAATGTGAAAATCGCCTTGTCTGAACTACACAAGTACCCAACCGATGTCAAGGTCATTTCGGTCCAACTTCTTCAGGGAAGTTAACCTCAAAATGTGGAAATCGACTATTTGTAACTACCAAAGTACCCAACCGATGTCCAGGTCATCTCGGGTTAACCTCTTCAGGGAAGTTAACCTCAAAATGTGAAAATTGACTTTTCTGAAGTGCACAAGTACCCAACTAATGTCCAGGTCATTTACTATCAACTTCTTTAGGGTAGTTAACCTCAAAATGTGAAAATTGATGTCCCTGAAATACCCAAGTACCCAACTGATGTCCACGTCACTTCCGGTCAACTTCTTCAGGAAAGTTAACTTCAAAATGTGAAAATTGACTTGTCTGAATTACCCAAGTACCCAACCGATCTTCAGGTCATTTCCTGTCAACTTCTTTAGGGAAGTTAACCTCAAAATGTGGAAGTCAAGTGCTCTGAACTACCAAAGTACCCAACCGATGTCGAGGTCATTTCCTGTCAATTTGTTCAGGGAATGTAACCGGAAAATGAGAATTCGGCTTCTCTGAAGTACCAAATACCCAACCGATGTCCAGGTGCCCCTTCCAGTGCCAGATCAGCTCTCAAGTTTAATCTGTGGTCCCCTGCCATAGACTGTCTAGCGCCTTGATTCGAGTTCTACCAACAATTAAAATTTAAGGACCCAGTAAGCTCACTGATAGTCGAGTTAGGACTTATGGAAGTTTGCATCAAACTGATACTCCAAGAAGCGGATAGGAAACTAATTGTCTAGTCGGTATCTAGGTGTGTTTTGTGCAACTTCTTCGATTAAGTATTCATCGAACCGGTACTATTTGATACCAGAAGGACATCAGGCGTCCCTTCGGTGTCCAAGTGCTGTTAAGGCAATATCTTTTATTCCGTTTTCTTTAGACCGGCACTACTAGATATCGAAAGGACACCAGGTGTTTCTTTGACGTTTAGGAGCTTTTAGGACAACCTTTTTGGTGGAAGTATTCATAAAACCGGAATTAATGGATAATAGAAGAACAATACAATTTTGAGAAATTTGGGGCAACTTTTATGAGGATGTTTTAATCAAACTGGGTTCTGGGATCGTCCGTGGGCTCATCCGTGGGTCAACCTCGGGCTAACCCAGGGACGTGCCTGGGTCAACCATGCCAAATCTCTGGGTGATCCTTGCAGGACCCAGTTCAGGAGTTTTTAGAAAAACTTTTTCTTGGAAGTATTCATAAAAACGGTACTAATAAACACTAAAAGAACACCACGTGTCCAAGAGCTTTTAATGCCACTTTTTCGAGGAAGTTTTGATCAAACCGGTACTACTAGATACCGGGAGGACACCAGGCGATAAGTTCCCTGGAACTTACTAAACTCAGTTATGGTATCGTCGGTAGGCTTATCCATGGGTCAACCTTGGGCTATCCCCGGGACATTCTTGGGCCCACCTTGGGCCATTCCTGGGTGAACCCTGGTAAATCCATGGGTGATCCTTTCAGGATTTCTTTGACGTGTTTATCATTTTTACTTACTAACAAATTTTTCAGTTACTATAAATATTGCTTTGTATATTGAAAATTTTATGTTCATATTCATTGTTATTACATTTATAATTTTACAGAATGTAACTATGATAGTTGCAAATTCGTTCTCACGAATATTTAAAGTATAAAACTTTGATTTTTTATTTGTGCTTTGTTACGGTTACTTACGTCTGCAGAATGGATAATGAAATTTCATTATTATATTCATTTAATAAAAGTAAATAACTTAACTTCATAAAAATTTTTTACTCATTTTATTTATTTAAAATATATAAATATATAAATATATTAAATATAATAAATATATATTATATGAATATATAAATATATTTAATCATTTCCCTGGCAAATAAGCGTCACCGATTGCGGACTAAAAAGGTGCCGATAAAGTCCGCATTTGGTACCGAATCGGTCCTGACGTTAGAAATTAAAATTCATATGTTCCAATTAACTTGTACAGTATTTATTTAATGAAATTAGTTAATTCTGTAATCATTTTAATAAGTATTATTTTTTATTATTGAAAGAAAAAGTAAAAAAAAATGTAAAATTTGAATTCTATATTTTTTAATTTTTCTTTCCTTAATAAAAAATAATACTTATTAAAATGATTATAGAATTAACTAATTTCATTAAATAAATACTGTACAAGTTAATTAGAACATATGAATTTTAATTTCTAACGTCAGGACCGATTCGGTACCAAATGCGGACTTTATCGGCACCTTTTTAGTCTGCAATCGGTGACGCTTATTTGCCAGGGTTAATCCCAATTATTTTTATAATTTTATTTATTTAAATTAAATAATAAAACTTTAATCATTTAATTTAATTTAAATAATTTATATAAAATATTGATTTGTGAAACCAAAAAAATACTCAAAATATTTTAAATAATTATTTTTAATATTTATTTATTTTTTTTTTAATATTCAGAAACTCAATATCATTATTTCTTTGGCTTCAATCGTCCTAATGTCTCAATTGCGTAAAAAATTAGTATTCAGGAATACGTTTGATGATTTTAGGTCTAACCCACTATGGATAAGCTTGGGATTCTCTAGGATAAGTTAAACTTAAAATTTCGGGAAATTTTGCTCAAATAAACTAGAAATCAAGATTCAAAATTTTATTACTTTAAATAGTCACGGAAAATAATTTACAATTATCATGGTCGCATTACGTAAAGTTATTTAAATGTGATAACAATAAATATTAATACAAAATTTTCAAATGTAGCGAGCAATATTGATATTAACTGGAAAATTTGTTAGTAAGTAAAAATGAAAAATTCGTCAGAGAAATCATGCAAGGATTACCCAGAGATTTACCAGGGTTGATCCAGCAATGTCCCAAGTTGGACTCAAGAATGTCCCAGGGAAAGCCCAAGGTTAACCCACGGATGAGCCTGGATGCTCCAGGATGAGTCCATTCCAAGACTAGCTCTAGAACACTACTCATCTCTCTAAATCTGAATTAGTAGTTTTCTACTACGAATTAGTAGTTTTCTACTATGAATTAGTCAAATTTATGGCTTATTTTTCTCTAATTCATATAGTAGAAAATTCTTAGTAGAAAACTATTAATTCTTAGTAGAAAACTACTAATTGAAATAGTGAAACTTTACTTTAAACAAAAGTAGATTTTTTTACTAATTTAATTAGTAGTTTTCTACTACAAAATTAGTAGTTTTCTACTAATTCTTAGTAGTTTTCTACTAAGAATTAGTAAAATTCTTACTATTTTAATAGTAGCTCACTTTTCGATAATTCATTAGTAGAAAACCACTCATTCAGATTTAGAGAGATAGACACCATGTGTTTAAGAGCTTTTAAGGCAACTTTTTCGAGGTAACAGTTTTATAAAAACATTCACGAAAGAGTAGTCCTGAAATATCCTAAACTGTCCCAAGATGAAACCAAGAATAATCCAGGAATGGCCCAAGGTTGACCCACGGATGATCCCAGAACAAAGTTTGGTAAGACCCCTGTGTCATTTCTGGAGATCTTTCTTAGGGAAGTTAACCTCAAAATGTATAAATTGACTTCTCAGAATTACCCCAGTACCTACCCGACATTCATTTCATTTCCAGTTAAATTTCTCAAGGAAGTTAACCATATAATTTGACCACCAGTTGGGTATTTGGGTACTTCAGAGACGTTAATTTTCACATTTTGAGATTAACTTCCCTGAAGAAGTTGGCCGGAAATGACCTGGACATCGGTTGGGTACTTCAGAGAAATCTGTTCTCACATTTTGAGGTTAACTTCCCTGAAGAGGTTAACCGTAAATGACCTGGACATCGGTTGGGTACTTTGGTAGTTACAAATAGTCGATTTCCACATTTTGAGGTTAACTTCCCTGAAGAAGTTGGCCGGAAATGACCTTGACATCGGTTGGGTACTTGTGTAGTTCAGACAAGGCGATTTTCAAATTTTGAGGTTAACTTCCCTGAATAGGTTAACCCGAAATGACCTGGACATCGGTTGGGTACTTGTGTAGTTCAGACAAGTCGATTTTCAAATTTTTAAGTTAACTTCCCTGAAGAGGTTAATCGAAAATGACCTGGTCATCTGTTGGATAAATGTGTACTTTAAACATAAGTCTTTTAGAAAACTTAATACATTCAGCGTGACTCGCGGACTTTTGCCACTGATAAGCTACGTTTGAGAAACGCTTAAGCAATTATTCTGCTACGCGTAAGCCATTTATGTCCCGTCCTATAGCCACGATTGAGCCACTCTAATATTTTGATAACATACAAAATGTTCGAATATTGATGAATATTCCTTTCTTTATGTGAATCAATGAAGATAGTTAGTGATTTTAACTTTCTTGAAATGATTTGAAGTAATTTAAGTGTGAAAGTGAAAAAGTTTACACTATAACATTCTCTCAAAACGAGGGGAATCATTTTGATACCAAATTCACTGAAAAAAATATTTCCGTGGAACTGCAATAATTATGGGTAGATTGGCAATATTTTATTGCTGTTTTTGGAACTGCCATACGTATTGGTGTTTTAGCCATATGGCTGTGTGAAACCGCGAGTCATATTGTAAGATTAGTTAAAATGAACAGTGGCGCACCGATGCATTATGGGAAATTCGAACGTATAGTTGTCAAACTTCTACATAAAGGAGAACATATTTTTTTCGGTGTATTTGGCAATTTTTTTAAATTCGCATGTTTAAGGGATATGATTTTGAGGGTTCTTCTTATTATAATGCTTGTTAAGGTTTGATTTTTTTTAATGCGATTAAATATTTTTATTTATCAACCCTTAGCTGGAAATAAAAAACCCTGACATCAAAAAATTCATGTTTTGACGAAAATTTTAAACTATAGTAAAGCTTTTTATCTTGAAAATTAAAATATTATTAGATTTTATTAATTAACTTTACTAATTAATTAAAATGCGCATAGGGGTGGTCGAATCGAGAAGGAATGACCAATATTATATTTTTTTATAGTTACTACATTATATGTTTATAAAATTCATCTCTAGAATACGTATAATATGGGCTAAAAAAGTATAAATTACAATTTGACGAAAAAAACGCCAATTTTTTATAAACGGAAAAAACTTCCTTATTTATAGAAGATTATTTTGAAACAAAAAAATAAAAAATCGATAACGTCTTTCTTTGAGAAAAAACACTTTTTAAGTTTAATATTAATTTTTTAGGTATTTTCTCTTCATATTAATTATTTTTTATCGCACACATCGAAAGTTCGAGAAATTTCCAATAAATTTTTTTTAGCATACTATTACAAGAACCCTGCGCCTCCGTGCCACGCCGACGCCGCTGCTCATTTACTACGTACACCAGCGTACGTTATGTGAATTTTTTCTGGAAGATGGCTTCATATAGTACGCAGTGCGAGATTTAAAACCCTTTTATAAAAATTAATTTACGAAGATTTTAAAAGAAGTTATGAATTTTTGAATTTATAACCACATTAACGTCTGAAATCATAAAAATCGTAGCATTACTGTGGAATATTACTACAAGTAGACACATTTTTTTAAATATGGAAATAGGGTTTCTTTACGTTTTTAGGATCGTTCTATAAGCTTGCGGGCTCAGATTTCATTTTTATACATATGCAAAACCAATATGGCGGCTTTTTTGAAAAAATGTATACAGATAAATCGACAAGTTTTTGTTTTATAATAATTATTTCTTCCCGAAAACATTTTTTTCATGTGTACTAAAGTGGCACAAACTGTTAGCAGATTAAAAATATGTTTTTTAGTTAATTCATCAAATTCAATATGGCGGCGACAAAATGGCGGATTTTGTAAAAAAAAGTAAAAAATTAATATCTGTTGGACCAATCTTAAAGTTTTATATTAAAATTAATGAAACTTGGTACATGGTTTTTTTGGTCGCAATTATGAAGTTGTTAATAATTTTTTAAAATTGATATCGAGTATCAAGCGAATCAAATTACTTTTTCAAAAATCTTCCGCCATATTGGGTCCGCCATTTTGAATTTTGAAAAAGTATTAATCGGCGCGCCGCCGGTTGTTCTTTAGTTGAACGCCGCCGCCGTTAAAATTTTCCTCGGCGCAGGGTTCTAACTATTACTCATTTTTTGTTATTAACTCAGCGACCTTAACAGAAAAAACATGAACTTATATTAAGCCCGATTTGGCTCGTTTTGAGACGCAGTGGAAATGAGATTCTTATTAATCTTGTTAAGTTTTAGTCCAAAAAGTTGCAAAATAACTTATTGAAACTGAAAAAGTCATTTTGCAACTGTTTGGACTAAAACTTAACAAGATTAATAAGAATCTCATTTCCGCTGCGTCTCAAAACGAGCCAAATCGGGCTTAATATGAGTTCATGTTTTTTCTGTGTTAACAACTTTTGAGTAAGGTGGTGCAAGTCTCGACACCTTGATCAAGAAGCGCCTCTTGAATTCAGGTTCGAAGTCCTCTTCCTGAAGCTAGCCGCATCAGGATTACGATTATCTTCATGAAGAACACACCACAGTGCTTATCCAGATACCCATTCTTTTCAGTCTGATGCAAAAGCGCCTCTATCAGATTTTTGAAAGAATTTTCCTTCCAGGTCATCGATAAGCGATAACCCAGGAGCGCCTAGGTTAACCGTTCTATCAGGAATCCGAGTGATTTCGGCAGGTTTAGGACCTTCAGATTAACAAAGGATCGCCATTGTTGATCATCATAGCAGTGCAGGAGTTTACAGTGCTCCTGCAGGAGCACCCACTTACAGAATACGTTTCTCAGGAGTGCCTTGGAAGAGAATCTTCGAGGACTGAGGATTAGGGCAGGTTTTCCAACGCCGTCTGCGAATAAAGATCAAGGATCCTGACAGGAGCGCATATCAGGGTCTACCTGGTCTTCCACGTCTACCTCAGGAGCGCCTGAATCCTCGAGTCCGTCTCTCTAAATTTATCGACACCAGGACTTTTCATTCCGTACATCCGAGCATCTTATGGGTAGGACTCCCCACCATCGCTGATATGAGCGCGAGTGCCGAACCTAACAAAAATTCCAATATGGCCAATTTTTTTTGGGTTCGATAGAGGGATGTTTGCTGAGCTTAAAACCAAAAATGCGACCTCCAGGGGTGGTAACTTTGTCCGCCATATTGAAAAAAGGGGTGAATTTTTGTTTTTAAAATATCTTACGATCTATGGCATTTACAAAACAAATAAAGAATATAAATTTATAGGAAATGAAATTACCTATCACTTTTACTCAAAGTATTTTTACTTGAGACTCATATTTTTCGCGATATATTGCAAAAAGTGAAAAAGTAAGAGGGATGAAAATCGATTTTTGCATTTTTAGCAAATTTATTGAAATTTTTTGAAAAAATGTGTCTTATGAAAGACGAAGCAAACTTGAAACTAAACAACTTTTACTCAAACATTTTTTTAATGAAGTACATATTTAAGACTGGAAAGCGCAGTAAAGTATTGAAATACGTAAATTGCAATGTATAACCGCCTGAGCAAGGAGTTCTTTTAATTACAGTTTTGAAAGATATCCTTTACTTTAGATCACTTACTTGTTTTTTACTCAATAGGGGGCTATTCACTGAGCTTAAATCCAAGTTTGCGACCTCCAGAGATTTATCTTTGTCCGCCATATTGCACTCAAAAAAATTTCTGGTTAGATTAACCAGAATTCTGGTTATTTTAACTAGAATAGATAGTTAAATATACCCTTACTATTTTTTCTGGTTAAAAGTATTAGAAAATCTGGTTAAAATTTTCTGGTAAAAATATCTGGTCAATTTAACCAGAATTTCTTGTTTAGTGTAACTATATATACAGTATCTATATATACTAGAATATCCCTCTTAACAGTATTTCAGGTTATTTGTGAAAATCAAATATTCTAGTTCTCATTATACAATTATTTTACTTGTGAGACTATTGTCATAAATAAATTTAAAGTTGAAAAGTAAATTTCAGGGAAAAGAGGACTTGGATAGATTTTATACACTGAAATAAAAATACCTGGAAACTTGTAAATACCTGTAAATATCTCCTTCAGTTCCACTAAAAACATATTTTTTTAAGGGAATTTAACATTTTCTTTATTCTACTTTTGTTTAAAATTCACAAAACACTATCACTAACACATAAGTCTTGACGAAAATCAGAAAACAAAACTCTAAACTTGCAGGCCCGTGCGCAGTATTTGCTTCTGGGGGGGGGGGTTTTCAAAAAATAAATTGTGTAAACATTGTTATTTATTAAAAATAATTTTTTAATTAAAAAAGTTGAAAATTTTTAAAGCAAGTTCAGACCTCTCTGGGGGGGGTTTAAACCCCCAAAACCCCCCCCCTTGCGCACGGGCCTGTAAACTTGCACCAAACAACATGTGCTAAGAGCTCGACTTTTTTTCAAAGCACACTCTACCGCACTGAAAAAAATTCTGTGATGAGATTAGACATTTGAGTATGGTTGACAGGTTATGTAGAAGTTTGACAACTATAGGTTCGAATTTCCCATAATGCATCGGTGCGTCACTGTCCATTTTACCTAACCTTACAATATTACTCGCGGTTTCACACAGCCGTATGGCTAAAACACCAATACGTATGTCAGTTCCCAAAACAGCAATAAAATATTGCCAATCTGCCCATAACACAGGCACACAAAAAAAAAAAAAGGTCAAATACCAGAGGGCAGACCAACATATTCCTAGGTTTTTGGGGTCGCTGAAACCGAATATGACCATGAAAATATTATCTGCTTGCCCATTTTCCCCCTAGCCCCCCCCCCCTTACACCTCTCGGGGGGTAACATTTCAGTTTTTCCAAAAACGTCGAAAAGGCAGTCTATTCCTATGTTTTTTGGGGCGCTGAATCCGAAAAAGACCACCAAAAGCCAATCCCCCCCTCCTGCACCCCCTAACACCCCCTGGGAGGGGGTTGGAATTTCGAATTTCACGAAAAGTCGAGTTCGGTGGCTATTTCTATGTTTTTTGGGGCGCTGAATCCGAAAAAGACCACGAAAAGAAAATTCCCCCTCTCCTTCACCCCCTATCACCCCCTGGGAGGGGGTTGGAATTTCGAATTTCACGAAAAGTCGAGTTCGGTGTCTATTTCTATGTTTTTTGGGGCGCTGAATCCGAAAAAGACCACCAAAAGCCAATTCCCCCTCTCCTTCACCCCCTATCACCCCCTAGGAGGGGGGTTGGAATTTCGAATTTCACAAAAAATCGAGTTCGGTGTCTATTTCTACGTTTTTTGGGGCGCTGAATCCGAAAAAGACCACCAAAAGCTAATTCCCGCCCGCTTAAGCCCCTAATATCCCCTTGAGTGGGTTGGAATTTCGAATTTTATGAAAAATCGAGTTTAGAGTCTATTCCAATATTTTTTAGGGCCATGAAACTGAAAAAAGGGATCAAAAATAAATTCGTCCCCTCATTCACCCCCTAGCACCCTCTTACCCCCTCCCATGGGATGGGTTTACAATTTCAATTTTCATGAATTACTTCCACATCTACTTTTGCAACTAGGACACCTCCACGCGGTGAAGGCGGATAACGGTTAACCGGCTAAGTTCCTAGGTAAAAAAGATGCCTTCATGGCAAAAGTAGGGAAGAAGATTACGATGCAGGGGAGGGAGACCCCAGTATCGGCGGCTGGTCAGGGTGAATAAGCGGGCCCGCAGGCGTCGTCATCATGCAACCGCAGCTCTAGGGTGGTGGGCAACTTGGCTACTTTTGAGTTAAATGCTTCAAGAAGAAAAATTAATGGAAATAGAGCTTTGCGTTCAAATCGTGAAAATCTTCAAGGCGCTTCTGATGGTCCTACGGACAATGGTATGGATATTCAAGATAATACCATTCACACCTGTAACAAAGACAGATCCATGTTTTGTTACGTATGTGGTAAGTTTGAAATAGAAAAATATCGGAGAGACTTTTCTAAATATGAGGATAAATACAATTCTCTTTTTTCATTGCAGATTGAAAATGGTCGGGGAAATTCATGGGTACCGAGCAGTATCTGTAACAAATGCAGGGGTACATTACAGCGCGGGTCATCCAATTCAAGCGGCAAGAATTTTTTGAAGTTTCCTGCTATGTGGAAAGAGCCCAAAACTCAAGTGGAATGTTACATTTGCTCCATCAAATTTAAAGGTATGATGTCTCCTAATCACGCTATATATCCAAGTATTCCATCTTTCACCCCTCCAATTTATAATGACGATGATGATGTTTCAGATGATGATGTCAAGATGGATGTCACTGCTGATACAGTGGAAGTTGAAAGTCAAATGGACCTTAATGAGCCAACTGTGGATTCCAACAGTACTTATTCCGGAAGTGAAGTTGACTCGAATTCTGACAGTGATGAAGGAGATGTTCGCTTCAAACGAGATCGACCTATAAAACTATGGGATCAAAAAAAGCTCAATGATGTGGTAAGAAATTTGGGTTTAGCCAAAGATGCAGCTGAGTACCTTGCGTCGAGTCTCAAGGAGGACGGTCATTTGGCTAAAGGTACTAAGGTTTCTTCTTTCCGAAATCGGGAAAAAGAATTTCTTCCCTTTTTCAAAAAGAAGAAAGTCTTGTCTACTGCACAAATATTCGGGAGCTTATAAATTCTTTGAAACCAAACATTTACAAGAGTGAAGAATGGAGGCTTTTCATCGACTCTTCCACCCGCAGTCTAAAAGCAGTACTCTTGCACAACACCAATGAATTAGCCTCGATCCCAATAGCGCATTCCGTTAATATGTCAGAAGACTATAATTCTTTGAAGCTGGTACTCGAAAAAATAAAGTACACGGAACATAACTGGCAAATTTGCGGGGATCTGAAAATAATAACAATTCTTTTGGGTCAACAAAGTGGGTTCACAAGTCATCCGTGCTTCTTATGCCTTTGGAATAGTCGAGATCGAAAGAACCATTATAATAACTTCCAATGGCCTGCTAGAACCTCTTTTGTTCCTGGCTTGGCAAATGTCCTCAAAAATCCTCTTGTATCACCGGAAAAGGTTCTTCTTCCTCCATTGCATATAAAGCTTGGGTTGATGAAGCAATTTGTAAAAGCCTTAAACAAAGAGGTCATTCGAATCCAAGCGAGTACGGTACCATAGGCAGAAATGAATGCCAAAAAACTAGTGATGCATTTCGAGAATCTGTCCTTTCATAAAAGATAAAAGAGACGAAAACAGTACATTCATTTGTTTCCAATGTAATTTTCACGAGATTCTCATTTTTTCGAGACTTTTTGAGAAGAGATCTCGCTCAAATGCATCACTATAAAAAAACTAAATGAGCGAAATTCGTTCTAAGGAAAAACACATTAAAGCAGCGCCACCAATCGTGAGAGGCAAGGGGACTCACGTTAAAAAAGCACCCCAAAGGGAACAAAAACTACCACGTCCACGCCGTTGTTCCTGGGTCGCGCTAAGTGTAGTAAAATCAAGATCCATCAAATTGTGCTGGTACATACTTGTGTAATCATCGGTGCCTACCTAGTTATTATTTATTCAAATGCGTAAAAAAAACATTGCTTATTCTTCTTAATTACACATAAAAGAGAACATATCAACCCCCCTCCCAGTGTTAGTAACTAGATGCTAAGAGGTGAATAACGGAACGAATTTACCTTTGGTGTCCTTTTCCAATTTTACCGCCCCCAAAAACATAGAAATGGACACCGAACTCGACTTTTCGTGAAATTCGAAATTCCAACCCCCTACCAGGGGGTGATAGGGGGTGAAGGGGAGGGCCAATTGGCTTTTGGTGGACTTTTTCGGATTCAGCGCCCCAAAAAACGTAGAAATAGATACCGAACTCGACTTTTCGTGAAATTCGAAATTCCAACCCCCTCCCAGGGGGTGATAGGGGGTGAAGGAGAGGGGGAATTTTCTTTTCGTGGTCTTTTTCGGATTCAGCGCCCCAAAAAACATAGAAATAGACACCGAACTCGACTTTTCGTGAAATTCGAAATTCCAACCCCCTCCCAGGGGGTGTTAGGGGGTGCAGGAGGGGGGGGATTGGCTTTTGGTGGTCTTTTTCGGATTCAGCGCCCCAAAAAACATAGGAATAGACTGCCTTTTTGACGTTTTTGGAAAAACTGAAATGTCACCCCCCGAGGGGTGTAAGGGGGGGGCTAGGGGGAAAATGGGCAAGCAGATAATATTTTCATGGCCATATTCGGTTTCAGCGACCCCAAAAACCTAGGAATATGTTGGTCTGCCCTCTGGTATTTGACCTTTTTTTTTTTTTGTGTGCCTGTGTAATTATCGCAGTTCCACGGAAATATTTTTTTCAGTGCGTGTAATTTTTAAACTATATTAACCAGAATTTTTAACCAGAAATTTTGTTAACCAGAAAAATTAACCAGAATCATTTAACCAGATGGAGATGGTAACTTTAACCAGATCTTTTTTTTTGAGTGTGGAATGATGTATTTATTTTAAATAATATTGCCTATTCCACTTAATTTAAATTAGTAAAATTTATATTAACTGTGAAATATTATTATAATAAAGCATTAAGAACAAATATACAAAAAAACTATTTATTTTACTTTTTTGTACAATAATCTACAAAACATAAATAGAAGTTTTATGAAACGGAGGTTGTATACACTCCGATCGTCCCATTGCTTAACTCCTCCGCGAAAGTTATACTTGTCGATCACGGATATGTTCACACTTTGAAGCGATCCCTTGTCTCTCCTACTTTGTTTACAAAAAAAAATGTTTCAAATAAAGTTGTTTATTTTAAAGTTTGCTTCCTTTCTTATAAGACAAACTTTTTCAAAAAATTGCACTATAAATGCTAAAAATCCAAAAATCGATTCTTTATCCTGCTACTTTCTCACTTTTTGTGAAAATTTGTATTCTACAGTTTTTTACTTTAATACCATGGATTTTTAGATATTTGAAAAACAAACAATCACCCCTCATTCCAATATGGCGGACAAAGTAAAAATCTCTGGAGGTCGCAAACTTGGATTTAAGCTCAGTGAATAGCCCCCTATTGAGTAAAAAACAAGTTAGTGATCTAAAGTAAAGGCTATCTTTCAAAACTCTAAGTAAAAGAACTCCTTGCTCAGGCGGTTATACATTGCAATTTACGTATTTCAGCACTTTACTGCGCTTTCCAGTCTTAAATATGTACTTCATTAAAAAAATGTTTGAGTAAAAGTTGTTTAGTTTTAAGTTTGCTTCGTCTTTCATAAGACACATTTTTTCAAAAAATTTCAATAAATTTGCTAAAAATGCAAAAATTGATTTTCATCCCTCTTACTTTTTCACTTTTTGCAATATATCGCGAAAAATATGAGTCTCAAGTAAAAATACTTTGTGTAAAAGTGATAGGTAATTTCATTTCCTATAAATTTATATTCTTTATTTTTTTTTGTAAATGCCATAGATCGTAAGATATTTTAAAAACAAAAATTCACCCCTTTTTTCAATATGGCGGACAAAGTTACCACTTCTGGAGGTCGCATTTTTGTTTTTAAGCTCAGCAAACATCCCCCTATCGAATCCAAAAAAAATTGGCCATATTGGAATTATTGTTTTATTGAGGCTTTTTGAACGACAATTTGACTGGACTACCTGCGAGAGGTGCGTGAAGAAGCCTACTTCATTACCTAAAAGTGCAAAAGGCATGTTTTTTGGTATATTTGAGATCCTAGAACATGAAAAGGTAATTTTTTCAAAAATGTTGCAACTGTATCTGAAAGTACTACTCCTAATCATTAAAACGCAATTTGAAAATTCAAAATATCTTAATTCGCCTCTGAGTAATCGTCTGTTGAATTTACTGAGTTTGGCAAATTTTAGGATATTCATAAACTGAGTATCATCAGGAGTAACTTCCAAAATAAAAAATTATAAGTATATCCTATCCTAAAAAGGAACAGACGTTGTGATTAACTTTAGACTTGTAAGGCCCTTTCGTGACCTCTTATTGGTCAGTAGATACAATCAATAGTTTTCGATTTCAAATTTCTGATTTTTATAATAATTGTTATAGTGGAATATTAAAATTTAATTTCAAACTTACTTTACATGACATTTTGTTATTTTGGGAATTTAAAATTATAATAATAATTTATTATAAAAATTTTGTAAGACCCTTTTTCGCTCTCTCATTGGTCAACAATATATTCGATATTTATCGATAGTTTTTTGTTGTCATTGTAGTGGTAGTTTGCTAAGAATAATATTTTAGGTAAGTTGTTTTCTTTTTATATTTTATAATTTTGTAATATTTAATTGAAATCCACTTCTGGTGAAAAGTGTTGTATAAAAAAAAATCAGTGAAGTGTTTAATTTTATAAGGGAAGTGGTGTGTTTATTTAATGTGCTTCACGTGTCAATATTCTGAAGATGTATATGGGTGAGTAATAATAACAATGTTTTTCTTTGCTTTCTTTTTATTTAATTAATTTAATTATATTTGACTATTAATATTATATTGAAACATAAAATTAAGTTAGTAATTTTGCAATTTCAATGGTTTAGTTTAAGGTTAAAGTATTTTGTGTTATTATTTAGCTTCAGTTACAGGACGGTCCTCCTTATATTTGATGACAGGTGAGTAAAAATAATAATAATAATTCATTAACTTTTTTTTTTAATTGTTAATTGAAAAGGTACAGAGAATTTTATTATTGTTAATTATTATTATTATTTTTGTTTTTATCATATCAAATTAATAGTTTTGCACTTTTAATAGAGAAATAAAAGTTGAAGTATTGTTGTTATTTTTTAAAAAAATAAATTTTTGAATCATACAAACATTTTTGTTAGTGTTTATAAAGTATTCACATTTTATTTCACAATTAAAATTACTTATTTTTGTACGCTTTAGGAATCAGTTCCTTCATTATTTCACTAAATAAAACAAAATACTTTATGATTTACAATTTAATAATTGAGACGTAAGCACGCGCGCTTCTGAGCGCGATCGATCTCGTACACTTAGATTTCGAACGGCTCGTAAGATTTTAGGTGTCGCAGATTACGTACTTAAAGATAGAATTACTAAATTCAAAATAGTGGATTCAATATAACGGGTGACTTTTTTAGAAAACGTTCCAACTCGTTTAAAATTTGTTATTTGATGGTCTTCAATATCGCTGAAAACGAATTTGACACTGCATCATCATAACATTACAAAAATGTTTAACATTTTTAATCTTTAACACCTCCCCCCTGCCCCCTAAGTCATATTATTTACATGGTAAAAAAAAAAAATTTACATAGGCTGTCACAGATTCATAGACCCCCCCTCCTAAGATTGTGACATCAATTATGGAAGCCTTCTGATCGTTATTTTGCGAAAGTTGGAATTTCTTAGGTCGCCGCGCTGAAGTTGCTTTAGAATGTAAAAAAAATGAGCTGTGCACAAGGACAGCCCAATCGATTAATATTAATCCTTTCCACCGAAGGCTTAAAGTTTACATGGGTTTTACATAGGATTAGTGCACTTTTTTACATTTTGTATGATAACTTATTTTTTATCAATCTTTTGCTTTGACCATAATATTTATATGGTTTTGGAGGTGCTGAACACGAATCTGATGTCAAAAATAAGTTTGGGAGCTGCCAGCTGTCAAAAAAGCAGTCAATAAAGATACCAATCTTTTAAAAATGACAGTTTTTGTCAGAATTTACATTAATTTACTCATAGAAAAGTATTTTAAGAACACTAAGATCAATCCAAATAGCAGTATGTAATATTGAGAGCTGTCAATTAAGGAGTTTTTGACAGTTTTTACATTAAACTACTCATACACTCATATAGAAGTATTTTAAAAACACTGAGATAAACCTATAAATATAAATATGTAGTATTGACAGTTGACACCTGTCAAACTTTTAAAAAGGAGACTTTTTACATTAAATTACTTATATACAACAGTGTTTTTGAGAACACTGAGATTAATTCTAATAGCAATGTGCATTCTTGATAGTTGATAGCTGCCAAAATCTTATTTTAAGTACGAAACTTTATTTAATAATAAAAATTAGCTTAAAATAAAAATTAGTGGTTCTCTTACTATCTGTCGAAAAATCAGACATTAGAACTGATATCAGAATTGATATCAGAAATTACATCAGAACTGATAACAGGAATGATAACTGATTTTGGGATTAGAACTGATACCAGTTCTGAAATCAGTTCTGATGTAAATTCTGGTGTCAATTCTAATATCATTTCTGACATTATTTCTGACATCATTTCTAATGTCATTTCTGATATCATTTCTGACATCATTTCTGACATCATTCCTGATGTCATTTCTGACATCATTTCCTATGTCCATTTCGATCAATTTATCTAACAGAAGAAACTAAAATATATCAATTTCGTAAATGCAATAATTTTTGGCAATAAATGAATAAATAAAAATGACATCAGAAATGATATCAGAACTGATATCAGAACTGATATTAGTTCTAGTCCCAAAATCAAATATCATTTCTGATATCAGTTCTGATGTCAGTTATGATGTCAGTTCTGATGTCATTTCTGATATCAGTACTAATGTACGTCATTTCTGATATCAATTCTGATATCAGTTCTGGTGTTAGATTTTTCGACAGGGTAAATAAGCTTGCTATTTGACTGAATTTTAATTCACTGGTCTTAAGAAAAACAGTCGATATTGACTAACGATATTTTTTATCTTGGTTAAAAAAAATCGCTACATAATTTCTAAAAATTCGTTTTAAAGGTGATTAAATTAACTTTCAAACGCATTATCTGCCAATAAAATGTGATGATCTGTTTAAAAAATACATCAGTTTAAAATTTACCAAAAAAAGTGGAATTTTTTGACTATTGTTAATATTAATTAGGTAATGAAGAATTTTTTTTTCTCTCATTAGATATCCTGAAAGTAGAGCATATAAGCATTAAAAGAAGTATTTATTTATTGTTTTATCTTTATTAGTTGAAGCAATATAAAACTTTTTGTAAAGACAAAAATTCTGATGGGTGGAGAAATCCTGCTGGACGGTACTATCTAAGTGAACGAAAAAGTACGCCTTGTACTTCTCGGCCATCCAGCTTTTTGAATATTCGTCAGAAACAGTTCTATTACCATAAAATCTCTTAATGAAGAATGAATAAATATGAATATGAAAAAATATTACCTCAATATCAGTTTGAGGCGGACATTTCATTATCACGTCAATATATCACCCCGCAATTGGAAATGGCTAAACCCCGATACGCTATCTGGTGGTATGAATTTGAACTAAAAGAAGTAGGTAAAAAAAGTAAACAAACACGTAAAAATTTTGTAAAAGGAGAAAAAAGTGTAATTTTCTAAATTTATTAAAAAAGCTACATTTAATTTTGAGTACGGATAGATGAAGAAAATAAAAAAGAACAATTTAAAAAAAAAAATCCTGCAATTAACATTTTTTACGCAGTACATATGGATATAACAGCTGACCTGTCAAGAAACCTAACCTATAAATATTTATCATTCTTTAAAAAAATGGACAATTAATAGAATGAACCATGCTAATTAATAAATAAACGAAATTGTTTTAAAGATTGCAAGTTTTTAATGCAAAATTTTTAAATATTTAAACAACTTTTTTCAACGTATTTTTCTCCAGTACACAAAATATGTTATTTCTGCCGTTTAAAACTTCCTTACGCTGAACAAAATTTAGCCCGGAAAGTGTTGATTGCATAACTTAACAAATTTTATTTAAAGTGAGCCGTATTTTATTATTTTTATAATGTATTTTAAAAAATTTCTCTCGTTTACGTGCTTTAGTTAACAAAGTTACCTACTTCTGTCAGCCATTTTCGTTTTGTTGACGTCACGACCGCCAATCCCAATATTACCAATATTACAATATATTACTGCGATATTCATGTAATATTACGTGCTGCATGGGAAAATATTTTTGCAATTTGCAGGGACGTAACTACAAATGTCGAGGCCCCCCGCAAATTTTTTCAGGAGGCCCCTTCCCCCCAAATTTTTTTGAAATAATGTATAAATAATTTCAGGCAATATTTTCTATTTTTAATTTTATTTAAAAAAAAAATTTTGCATTAGGGTTATGGGGCTTGAGGCCCCCCTGCAATGCGGGATTTCGCTGTATGGCAGTTACGTCCCTGGAAATTTGGCATTAGTAGAAGTGTAATAATTTTAACATAATACGAATATATTTTTCCTGAAGATAAAATCATTAAAATATCATTCATAGAATTGGAATATAATTTAACATGTTACAATATTTAAAGAACGTAGGGAAATAATAATTTTTATATATTAATTATTCTAAAATTGCACTTTGGGTATATATGAATATTTTATCAGTGTATCCAAAAGATCAAAAAACACCAAAAGTACTAAATTTAAGTAAAAATTATGTTCCTTTTGACTTCTTCAGAAAATATTTTCCTCGCTGCAGGGGAATTCCCAAAATTAATTGGGGGAGCATTTCTTATTTAGTCTAATTTGCACGATCTTGTAATCATAAACCAATATTCATGCATCCTCGTTTCACTTGCATTTTTAATGAAACATCAGCAAACGTAGTATGTATTCAGCAACTATTTCGTAAGCTTTTTGTGCACAATTAAAATCATGAGATTGTCTTTATGAAATTATTAAGATTTCAACAATAACTGGAATATTATTAACATTTTAAGCAAAAAAAGAAAGCTATTTTCCATAACATTTTGTTATTTTTAAATTAACAATAATAAGGTGTTTTGGGAAAATGTAAGAAAAGGCTTCTCAATTATTTGGCTTATAAATTTGTTTTTATATCATTATCTGTATAATATATTTGAAACAATATCATTCTACAACATTGCATAAAAATATACAAAGACATGAAAAAATGTCTCGACTCTCGTACAGTAAAACATGTTCGTGAATAATTTATCATCGCTGCAACGTCATCGCTCGCAACTAAATTCAACTAAACATATGCTGATTCATTTTTCGTCTTTCATTGAAAAACTCGACAACTGGCCCGTGTCGATATTCACCTATGCATATGTCATACAATTATCTGTTTCACGGAAGAAGGTTTTAAGTGCCATGATACTCAATCGATTATAATCAAACACTGCATTTCATACAACTCAACCAATCTTCGAACTACAATTTTAACGACAAGATCAATTGAACGAGCCTCCCGTCATATGTTTTAGAAATTCGTCAAATAAATTTACTTTTATTATTGAATAAATTGGACGATTCAACAGTTAACGATAGACAAGCAACGGAAGTAATAGAACATCAATACGAAAATATCGATGTATACATGTATGTATTTGAAATTAACAAAAATTGTCTCTTTTTATATCCCATCACAATTGAAGAGAGGCCCGAATTTAGAGGAATTGTCGTTTCTGTTTTGAGATCAGAGGCCAAGAAAACGATTGTCGCGTTACAAAATTAAATGTAAATATAATAATAAAACAATAATGTAGTATAGTTACTTAATAAAAATAGCAAAATAAAAATAACCAATCGATAACTATCCTTTTTCCAAAGGGAGAATAAATCGATAGTTTCTATTTACACATCCTGTAGTTCATTTATTTCTTAAATATTTTTCATCGTTAAATAACGAGCTGCTAGAATAAAACTATAGGACAATTATTACTATTCGCCTGTAGAAACATAAATAATAACATGAACGCAAATATTTACAAAACTGATGCACGGACCTTTCAAATTGTAGTAAAGACACATGTTCGTATTATTTATCGTGTCGAAGAAAAAACACTTATTTAGAACGTATCTAGAACATTTTTAAGAGAGTCTCACATGAATAAATTGCTTTCTTCCTCGTGATTTCATTTCAGAAAACAATGACAATGTAAAATTATACTCGTTAAAATTATTTTATTTGACATTTTTAAGTGAATCTAATTTCTTAAATTATCATCAAATTTCAAATCACTTACAGTTAATTAAAATCAAATTAAAAGCTGTTGCCATGAATCTTCTTTATTATCACACTTAACGAGGATAAACTTACAGCTAAAGAAGAAAATAAATATAAATATAATTCAGGATTATGATAATGAGTTTTAAAGGAAATATTGATAAGCTATTTCTAAACTTGTAGTTTAATATTTATCTTAATGTAACTTAAACTTTCATTAAAAAATACAAATTTTACGCTTTGTATTGAAATGTTAAATTACTCAAATCGTTAAAAGTTCGAAAATAGTTTGTAAGCTCAATTTAATTAGAACCGTGCTTTTCCCAAGAACTGGGAACAAAGAAAATATATTTAAGATTACAACTATATCACAATAGTTCTAAGAATAAGGTGCAATTTGATTCGATGTAAATAATGGTTTCTGAAAAAAGCAAGACCCTCTTAAAGAGCAGATTACATTTTTTTAAACTTTATAATTAAAAAAAAATTGTGGCTTTTACAAATTATATCTCATGCCTAACAGAAAAAGAATTTTTCAACAATAACAGTTTATGTTGTATTTCAGTGGAAAATTTGCGGAATACGGACATATTTCGCTTTCTAATTCGCCCTCCATATTTACAATAATAATTATTATCAGAAACTTGATGCCTGGATTTTTTAATTGTGTTTTTTTCTTGTTTTATCAATAGAGTTTCATTGTAAAAATACTGATCCCACAAAAATTCAAATGGTGAAGTTAAAATAACTTTTTAACATCGTAATGAAATTGTTTATGTATATCTTTTTTCTAACTTTCCTATTAAAAAAATGTAAAAAATGTGCCAAATTTGTAACACTTACTACAATTATTTAATAACTGTAATACAATTTTCGTATGTCAATAAACAGTAAATTTCAAAAGATATTTCGAGTCAACTTTCAATCATTAAAATTTTGTTTGCTTCCAAGCTGGAAGCATCTGAATTTTAAGTTGGAAGAACGACAGGTTTAAATCTGGAGCTTTCCAAATTAAAAAGATTTTTGGTTTCCAGTCATATCAGATTCGTGATATTCAAAATTGTGCTTTTGAAGATGAAATTTTATGAAGTTTAATGAAAGTGTGTCAATTTTGAAAATGCCGCCCTCTCGGGTTGAAAAAGACTCTCTTAATTGTTTGTTTTTTTCATTTTAAAGCAATACTGATAACAATGATAAAAAGTAATGAATCACTTGATTGATGTTAAGTTAGAAACATGGAAAAAATGTAAAAGTGAAAATTTCTTGATTTTTTTAAAAACTATAGTTTTAAAAAACGAGAGGACATGGCATGATATTGTTTTTACGGATTTGCCTTTATCGTTGGTCCCTATTAATCTCACAAAAAATTTAAATCGTATATGTTTAGCAGTGGCTTATTTACTTTCCTTTTTAAAATGATTTTTTGATTTATACAAGAAAAATTGACTTGAGAATCAGAGCACCTGTATCCTTCCTCCTCTTTTTATTTACTCTTTCGCTTTAGATTATGTTTTGTGGCCCCAATATTTTACAAGAGAATAATATAATCAACGCCCTAGCGAACTACTTTATCCGAGTGGCTCACTGCGAATTTAGAAGTTCTTCTTCTAATTTTCGCCGTACTCCAACAATTTTTTCTAGTCTACATCTCACCTGCTACTTAAATCTGTTTCTTTAGTTTAGAAACGATACTTTTGATTAGATAAATATCCACAAGACTACATTTTTGTTTTTATGGAATGTATCACTATTTGGAAGATTCGCGGTTACTATTCTCAGAATCGAAATTATTTACTTTAAAGTAAGTAGTTGAGGAGAAACTGAAAGAATAATCTCTGAATAAACATGTCATGAAATTAAATCAATTTTTAAAATTTCATAGCTTGCAGTAGTAAATATATTATTACCAAAAGTTTCTCTGAAATTTAATTTAGGAAGACTTTTTTAGGGCAGTATATTGTAAGTAAATAAAAGTGTAAATTTGACAATTCAATACTGAGAATATCCGCCTGCTTGTGCCATGTGTGCCACATAGATAGGACGACAGAATGCATTCAAACTAGAATTGAATAAATACTGCGGGATGTCGAATGCACTCAATCGTCCAAGTATTTCGCTCGCTCTCTTTTTACACAATTAGTCCTTTCGGTCCGAAAAAGTGACAAAAGTTCTTTGCAAGAGACCTTTCATTTTATCCTTAAAGATTCTAGTCCGATTCTTTTCGAGTCGGTTTCGCTATGCTACATTTTTTATGTACAGTGAAGGTCTCGATAATTTAGATACGACAGTATAATCAATATTAGGAGGGGTTTATTTGAGGTTTCTTTCTTGCTTTCTTCCTTTCTACGATACAATCTTTTCTACGAACACTCGGCCAACTCGCCTACAAATAGACGCTTGATAATTGACTTTCTCTTAATTGTAGACTCGCTCCGATCGCGACAATTAAATACATTATGTGCTATTTTCAGTTTCAGATAATTTTTATAAATGTTTCAACTCTCAATACGAACCTCAAAGGTTAGCTCATCGCGTTAAAAAACAAAATTGGAGTCAATTTCCAGTAAAATATTGCCTGAAGAAACTTTGTCAATTTATAAAACATTTACTACTTTTCAATTTTTCTAACCATTTTACTTATCTTTTGTCAGTTTCCAATAAATTATTTAACGCAATTAATAATCTGTAATAAATTTCATATCGACAATTTAATAAATAGTTCTTTAAACTTTTCCATCTTGTAAAAATATTCTCACAAATAAGCTGAAATTACTCTATCTATAATATACATTTTGCAAATTTAATTAATATTTTAAAGGTGTTTTAAAATGCTTTAAAATATTTTTGAGTATTAAAAAATTTGGAAACTTTAACATTACATATCTGCAAAATTTAAAAATGACAATTATATTGCTATTTTAAATGCCCATTTTTTAATAATAGTAATAATAATAATAATTATAATAATATGGAATTCTTATATATTCTTTAAGCTTACAATATAATTATACAATAAATATAGCAATAAATATGTATGTGTGTATATGTATAATTGTATATGCATATGTATGTATATAATATTTATATATAATATAATGATTTATAAAAATCTTCTTATAGATAATGTAAAAGGCCAATGAGCACGCTTTCTTTGTAACTCGCAAAAAGTAATTGAAATAAATATTACAATTACTTTAATTCACAAAATATTTTACCTAATTCTATCAAGTATAAATAATTATCAGAAGACTAGACTAGGCTAACGTCTTTGAAACTTTTGATCAGTTTTCTCGTATTTCAGCTTTATTGAAATTTTTCGTGTATAAAAAATGCAACAAATAATAAATTTACAAGAGACCAACAAGAATAAGAGTTTACACTTTATTTTTAGAAAATGAAAAGAGTAAATTTTTTTTCTATTGCAAGTATTATTTCTAGTGTTTGAAGAGTTACTTCCTTAAAAATTAAATTCACTTTTGATAAAACAGGAAATAATTTACTGGAGAATTATAATTGTTACTTTAACTATTTGTTCATATCAACTTAATTCATTCCAAAGATTAAAAGTATACAATTTTGAATTAAGTCGTAAAAACTCTATACAAATTAACTAGAATAATTCTATCGGATTCTAATTGAATTCTCTAAATTGCACACTATAATTGTATCATATTGTGAACCACGAAGTTGAAGTTTCTATATCATGAACACTGAAGCTTCACTTTTTTAACCCGGTCCTTCTCTGATAGGCTGATCCAATTCGAAGCAACCAATGAAAATGTTAGTTAGTTTTGATTGGTCGACAAGTTAAAATAAGTGAGACTTTAAATAAGTGAAGTTTCAGTGTATTGATTCTATAGAATCATTCTAGTGAAATTGTGTATCGTTTTGTCAATAATTAATAATTTCCAATTGATAGGTATAAAAACGCCTGTAATCTTGAAAAAAAAATTAAAATAAATAATAATAAAACGAAAAACACGCATTCGATGTAGTACCTTTCTGGGCTCGACCAACTGTATCTAAATTATCCCACATGAGAGAAAAATTGTTTTTTCGACTTAAACACGGGAATATTCATGACCACGCACAATTTGCTAACGCGTAAACATCGCGGCAAGATAAATTTTACTAAATCGCGATTATCTAAGAAGAAACACTTGACATTCGAGTATCACAAGATACATACATACATTTTTCCTCTCGATAGAACCGCATTAATCACATAACAAGTACCTCAATCTAAAAACGATTGAGAGTAGCTGCTTGTCGCAAACAAACAGCGATGCATATTCGGCGAGCTTGATTGTCTGCCGAGAAAACTCACTCATTGTCAAAGAAACAATGGCAATAAAAAGAGGTTCCAGATATCACAAGAGCAGAATCTGAAAATTGGAGACTGGTTTAAGAGACTCAAACGTTTTACAGGATGTCAAGATTGAAACCAGCCGTTTGGTCCAGCGAATTAAGAAGTTCCTGGGCACTAAAATTGGCTGCATCAGCGCTAGGCAAATTGTCCAGTAGATCGAAATTAAAGTCTGCAGTTCCTATAGAAGTATCTGGTTGGGAAGGCTGAGAATGCTGCTGCGGTAGACCACGAACTCCTGGACTTCCACCACCGTATTGCTGATGAGGATGCATTGGTGAACCTGCGAAATAATCATTTTAAATTTTAGCAATAGCTTCAATTAACATGGAATTTGTTATAAATTATAAATTAATTACAGATAGGGTAAAGGTACCAGTTATTAGACACGTTCCAGTTTATCGGACAAAGTTATATTTTCTATGATTTCAGACTAATACGACTTACAAATTGTCTATAATATTTTTTATTAAAGAAATTGAAACCTTTTTTAAATGACACAAAAAAAATTATCATAATAAAATTATTTATACGAAATCTGCGATTTTCGGACATTTTTCTTAACAAAAAGTTATGAAAATGACTTTTTGAAGAGTGTATAAAATTATCATTTTATTGATTTTCACTATAAATCTATGATGTACAGGCTCAGTATACTTTAAATTAATCATGCAAACAAGAAAACTGAAGCTTTTAGAAATATTTAGCAAAATAATTAAATGTCTAAAAACAGGAGTTTATTTTCTAGCATTTCCATTTATTAGACTCAATGCAGTTTGTATTGTGATTATAAACTAAAGATTGTTTTATATATGAATATGAGTTGTGTATTAACATTAATTATTTTATTACATGATTTTAAAAAATTAATAACTAAATTAAAGTGCATTGATATGTTCTACATTTAATTATAACCTAAAAATGTTTTGTTTAATAAATATAAATTTTCTTTACCCTTTAATTATTTTATTCCATTATTTCTTTATTCTTCTTTAGTTTGGAAGAATTTTAAGGCTATTCATGTTTACTAATTAAATTAAAACACTTAAATTTCAAATAATTTAATGAGTCCAATAACTGGGGTCTAATAACTGGTACCCCTACCCTATGTCATTTATTTTCTGTTATGTTTTCGCGCCAACAATAAATGCCAGGAAAAAAATATACAAAATTAATTTCACCATGAATAATAATAAGAATACTATTGAAATTATTCTTATTAAAAAAAGAATTGCTGCAAAGGAGAAGAAAAAGGATTTTTTCTCTTGAATAATTATTTTGAGACTTGTAGATCGATAATCCGAAGTCGAATGTATGTAAATGTTTTTGGCAGTTTGGAAAACGCGTAAATTTAAAGAAATAAGGAAAAAGTGTGTATCTTTGTGATGTGGTTTAAAAATAACACAGCTACATAGAAAAAACCTGAACTTATAATGAGCACGTTTTGTCTCATTCTGAGACTCAGCGGAAATGAGAATTCCTTTTAGACTCCATTATTTTAGATTCCACCACTTACATCTTACACCAAGGCCACATACAAGGAAGAAGAAATTTATAGAGAGTAGCAATTTTTTTCTTTTGGGTATAAAACAGTGCAACTGTGCAAAAATAATTTACTGGGTGTCGGGCAAAGGGAACTGTAACTTTAAATTTAAAAGTTCTATTTCCTTCTGTTGCATTTAAGGAATTAGATATTTGGTACTTTGAAATATAAGTTAAATGATCGTTTCAGGGTCGGCGACTTGTCTAATATGGTACATGTCTCCATAGGGCGAAAAATTGGCCCTGTGGGTGAATCCCCCCCCCCCACCCTCCAACGGTTAACAATAAGTGCGCAGATGCCAAAAGTTTACAAGTCGCCGACCCTGAATGGTTTAAAGAGTTATAAAAATAACTTACGTCACGACATTTGTCAATTTTCTTAATTTTAAAAAGATAAATAGGTTTCTAATTTCAGAAAAAAGTAGGAAAAAATTATTGCTTTCTCATAAAGGAAGCCTCAAATTATCGATTGCGATATTTTGTTATATTTCGACCTCAGGATGTCCAAAATGATGTTTTTAAAAAATGTCCTGCTGTATGTATGTATGCATGTGTGTGTATGTGTGTGTTAACATAACGTTCTGATCTATATTTCAGACACCATAATAGATAGAACAATGTTTTTAAAGGAATTATAGATCTCACAGAGAAACAAGTTATGAAATACATTTGAACCCAATCGATTAATTTGAAAATATCGTTTTTTATCGAAATTGTATTTTTTTAAAAGTTTAAATGTAAATATCTTCTTCTGCTTATTTATTGAAAGCGCATTGATTTAGCTGTTAGCGAAACCTCTAGTGCAATTTTATCCAAAGTTGTAAACATTTTAAGAATCGAAAATTTTAAAAACCTTGTTATTTAATTATATAAATATACAAATTAAGTAATCTCTATGAGGATAAGCAATGTGTTCAAAAAATAAACACAAAAAATTACTTACTCAAAATAAATACTTGAGGTACTACTTGGCAGCGGTTTTTTAAATCTAAAATAACTAATTTTCCTACTTTGTCCTGGAATGGTATCTTTTTTTTAAATTTGGAGTTTAGTATTTTCATCTTCAAATTAATCGACTGTTGGTAAACAGTTATAAATACCCACTATACAGTTTATTTAATAAATTAATTCTTTCATTCAAAAATATACACAACCTCAGCTAAGAGACAATAATTATTTATTAATTATACGAAAATCGTCTAGAGCCGGTTGCTCGATGATGAGAAAAAAACCTGAAATTAATATATAACATTCTTGTACACAATTTAATTACCATTTAAGGTTTAATATTGCTGAAAATATCTTAGTTCTTTTTAAACAGCTTTTTTAAAAGAGTCGATAGATTTCAGGGTTATGAATGGTCCATTTTACAACGAAGTAGTAAAAGCCGTTATAAAATGAAAAATATATGTAATATGTATTTTTTATGATACATATTCACATAACATAACTGAATAAATGTAGGGGAGAGTGGCTATCAATGTACCGGGTTTTTTTCAAGGTCATAGTACTTATTGAATTTCACCAATTTCAAGCACTTCTTTGCATCCTTATAAAACTACAACACTTATCTAGGTAATGCACACATATTTTACACGATTTATTTTGATTAAATAATAAAATTTAGGATTTTTCTAAAGTAACAAGCTATTTTCATTTTCAACAAACTGGGTACACAATGAACCACCTCTATAAAAATACTAAAAATGTTCAACAATAATAATATTGCAATTTTCACTTTGTAAAAAAACTTGTTTTCTATCAAATACTATAAAAAATTGTTACTTAACACTTTTTAATTGATAATGTATAACATAAATATACCTCAAATTTAAGTTAACTAGCTAAAATGGCATTTTAGTTTTGCTATGTTGAGAAAAGTACTGATAACAATCGCTGTAACATGCTGTATGCATGCCTAGTTTTATAATCAAGCATACCACTCTGGAAATCGAAAATACACTGAAATTCCAGGTGGTTCATTGTTCCCCGGTACATTGAATCAACATGACATTTGCAACAAAAATGGTTTTTTATAACTTAATCCAATATTTCAAAATCTTTATCTCATTAGAATATTGTAGTTAAGGCCCAAAACAAAATAAATCGTAAGTACATTTATTTTTAAATGGCCTTATTTCAATTAAAAAACGTGTTTGTATTTTAGGTAAATTTTTTCTTCAGTACATCAAAAACAGTTTTTTCCAGTTTTCTGTGTAAAGAATAAATCCACACGTCTCAAATTTATGGACGTAGTGTGTTTACGCAAACTTAATTTATATTTAAAATTAGGAGAATTTTTATTTAATTGTTTCTGAAAAAATTGAAATGGTTCATTGAAAAAACTGGTACATTGATGGCCACTCTCCCCTATATTGTTTAAAAATTACTCACCTAAATACTTAAAAATTGTGATTTTTTCTTCGCTGATGCTAAAGCTACGCTAACGTGAACTAGTTCTTCAAAACTATACCTACGCGAAGTGGAAGTGAAGTACTCTTTAAAACGAATGCTTCACTTCATTTGACGTACATTTGTTGGAATGATAATTAAAAATATATATATGTTCAATTATTTATTGAACAAGAAATATTTGAAAAATACTTAAGTCCTAAATCTATTACCAAACGTCAGAGTACTGCAATCAAAATTATGTTATGAAAAGTAGCGCGAGATTAAAAAATAAGAATTTAAAGATAAATTTCTTCTAAACAAAAAAATAATTTTTAATTGACAGATTAAAATTTTTAATGACGTCCATCTGATAAAAATTGGCTTAAAAACTTGTTTTAAAATCCAAATAATTTTTTTTTTAATAATAAATATTCTTTTACTAGACATTAAAATTGGAGTAAGAAATATATTTATTTAAATCCATTATTACTATTGGATATTAAGTATAAATTAATTTTTTAATCAGAATAACTTATAGAAATATTTTTAAAAAATTTATTTAGAATCTTTTAGTCTTTGATTTTGAAAATTTTTCAAGTTTTTAACTACAAATGAATTTTAAATATATTTTTTAAAAATTATTAAAGTCTAATTTATTCAAATCATTCTAATTTTAATTCATTTATCATTAATTTTTAAAATTAGATTTATAAAATTTATTCTATGATTGTTTAATAAAATTTTTTAATTTAAATTTGGAAAAACTATTGATATCACTGCCACTGAGTAAAAAGCTATTATCAAAGGTTAATTCTTGGAATATTGTAGTGTCAAATAATTGTAAAAAAAATTTATTTACTTATTTAAAATAATTAAACAATTTATTATATAGTTTAATTTGAAAATTATAAAAAATACTCTAAAAATAATTTTTTTTTTAATTTATACAAAACTCATTTTTTAAAGTCTTATTTTTTCAAAATTTTAAAAATTTAGTATCTTTTTCGGTCTGGATTTCTTGGTTTGGACTTTTTGTCCTACAATCCATTTTTTTTGGTTGTATAACTCAATAATTTTATAAGAATGAAACAAAATAGTATATTTCGTAACATGCGTGACAAGCAGTCGTTTCTGAAACGTGAGCAATGTTTTTGCAACGAGTGAAACGAGTTGCAAAAATTGCGCGAGTTTCAAAACGACTGCTTTGTTCACGCAGTTACGAACGAAACTTTTCATAACAAAGTCATAAAAGGTGTGATTCGGTTCTCTGTATAGATAACCAGAAAGTTGCAGAATTAAGAATGATTCACTATGTCACGTCAGAGTGTACACAAATACAATCCAAATTGAATGTCTCACACTTTTTTACTTGTCAACACGCCGCGCTAGTGATACGGTCAGGTTAGATTTTGAAGCTGTACTACTCACGCTAAAGATATCGACTATGTTCTGTTGGTCAAACAGTGCGTGCAAGAAAAGTAAAAAAGTGGGGGACATGCGATTTGGACTGTACTTGTTTGCACTCTGACGTCACACAGTGAATCGTTCTTAAATCTGCAACTTTCTGGTTATCTACAGAGAACCAAATCACGCCATTTTTAAGACTGCGTTATGAAAAATAAGTTTAAAAACAATTGAAAATTCTATTAGAAAGTGATTTAAAATTGTTAAGGATTTTAAATCAAAAATTTTACTAAAGATTTGAAAAAATACTGAAATTTTGAAAAAAGTAATACTGTAAAAATTGAGGATTGCAGGCCAAAAAGTCCAAACCAAGAAATCCAGACGTTATGTAAAAATTTTTAAAACCAGAGTCTTACAATTTTTAAAATATTTAAAAAATCTGAAAGAAGAAAAGTTGATCAGTCAAATTTTACAATACAAAAGTCGAAAAGACATATTTTCTGAAAAAAAATTCGGAAATAGTTTTAAAAATTCGTTCAATCCGAGCCTTGTTTTTAATAAAAACGTTAATTTAACGTTTATTACTTTTAAAATTAAACAAAAATTAAAAGCACATGTTCTAAAAAAATCTGTATTATTTTCAAAATTTGACAAAATATAAACAATACCCTATCTGTGTTAAATATAATTATTAGAAATTAATAAGCCGATTATTTACAAAGGATAGATAATAATTTTAAAGGATTTATAATTTCTTAAACTGATTATAATTAATTAATATTGGATAAATTTATTATTTATATCGAAATGTTAACTTAATTCCAAATAATCGAAGGAAAATACGGTAGAAAAATAATTTCGTTCAAATATTCAAGCTTTTAACGCTCATTTGATCGAATAATAAATATTTGGTATATTCCGTACAATAAATTTGGCAAAGTAAAATCAAGATGATTGTGATGACATTAGCGCCACGAGTGTCGCTTTTCAAAACTAATTTCACTTCGCGTAGGTATAGTTTTGGAAAAACGGTTCACGTTAGCGTAGGAATAGATACTCCGTTTTTTCTTCTTCGCACAGTGTTTAAATCTCCTTTTTCTTTTATGAATATCTTCTGTGGAGAAAAATGAAAATACAAAAATCCTTTTGAGTTTTGTTAATATTACAATTATAAACATATTCAGCGAAAAAAACCTAATGGGTTTTGTCTCTAAACTAATTTATTTAACTTTAAAAATTAAGTGAAACTAACCTGGTTTTCAATGGAATTTTGTTTTGATGTTAGATTTGAAGTAAATGGGAAATTCTAAGGGATTAACTTCAACTCTAACATCAAAACAAAATTCAATTGAAAACCAGGTTAGTTTCACTTAATTTTTAAAGTTAAATAAATTAGTTTAGAGACAAAACCCATTAGGTTCTTTTCGCTGAATATGTTTATAATTGTAATATTAACAAAACTCAAAAGGATTTTTATATTTTTATTTTTCTCCACATAAGATATTCATAAAAGAAAAAGGAGATTTAAACACTGTGCGAAGAAGAAAAAATCACAATTCAAGTATTTAGGTGAGTAATTTTCAAACAATATACATTTATTCAGTTATGTTACGTGAATATGTATCATAAAAAATACATATTACATATATTTTTCATTTTATAACGGCTTTTACTACTTCGTTGTAAAATGGACCATTCATAACCCTGAAATCTATCGACTCTTTTAAAAAGCTGTTTAAAAAGAACTAAGATATTTTCAGCAATATTAAACCTTAAATGGTAATTAAATTGTGTACTAGAATGTTATATATTAATTTCAGGTTTTTTTCTCAACATCGAGCAACCGGCTCTAGACGATTTTCGTTGGACTGACCCAAATTTATTAAACAATATTTATTAATTATAATTAATAAATATCGTCACGTAAGTTGTTTTTGTACTTTTTCAATCTCTCTTTAATTTTGTTTTTAAAGAACCAAATGATGAATTAATGAGTTAAAATTATTAAAAACAGTTAAAGGTGTAATGATACCTTTAGTGATTTTTTTAGGATTTATGGGGAAAAAAAGGGAATAAGACTTTGGTGAACATGAGAACAGAATGTGATTCCTGGCATTTGTTGTAAACTAATAAACTGTAAAAGTACCTGTCCCCGTACTTGAAACAGAACTTGACTGCGACATTTGCATTTGCATTGACATCTGATTATTGTTCTGTTGCATAACTAGAGATTGTTGTTGGTGTTGTTGTGTTAACAGTTGTTGCATTTGAGAACTGTTAGGTATACCGGTTCCTCCCATGCCACCACTTTGAGATCGAAGAAGTTGCTGCTGGTGTTGCATTTGTGCCGCACTCATCTGCATTCCTCCTGGATTTCCCATTCCGAATCCACCTTCAAATTTAAAAACATTTTTAAAATCATAGTTTCCTCTTAATACATAGGTTACATTTAGGGAACCTATGTTTCTATTTATTTAGTCTAAATTTTCATCTCCCAATCGCGATCTGATTTTAGTGGAAAATAATCCATCAGCGAAAAATTTCACGATTATTTACAACATGTTTCGCAACTGAAAATCGCGATCAAACTATGCACCCTGCATACCTATCACCTAGCCTAACAAAATCCGTTAAAATTAGCCTGAAAGCAAATAGTATGACATTTTGTGTAGATTGACTGGCATATTTGCGTTGCTTTTGTGGTCTAGTTACAAAACGTAACAACAAACGGTGCCATGAAACTGTCTCCAGAGGCTGCGTGTACATTATTGCGTTAGAACGCTGCGTTTTGCGTTGAACAATGAGTGCGACAAAGATGAAAATATTTATCTGTCTTGCTGACTCTCTTTGTTTAACACAAAACACAGCGTTCTAACTCAATCATGTGCACGCAGCCTCATTTACCGAATTACCGGTAAAAAATTGGAAAATTACCGGTAAAATTTGAAGAGAATTTTTGCCCATTTACCGGTATTACAATCCGTAATTACATTATGTTTACAAAGATAAATAAGTGATCCCAGTTGAAAATTTCGTGTGTGTATGGGTTCCCGTATGGGATCCCATATGGGATCTGTGTACCAGGGAACTTTGGCACGAACCCTCGAGAGAACACTGTACATAGGATCCCATACACATAGGATTTCAAATCAATTTTTGAAAACTTAACATGCTGCGCAGTAGTTCTCTATAGCATTTACGGCTGCGCAGTAGATTTTTTTGTTCTTGTAAATATGGTGCAACAGTTACTGATAAATGAATTATTTTCTTAACAATAATCTGTTTGTAGATTGTTTAATAGATTAAGGGTCCCGTAAGGGAACATATACACATGGGATCCTATGTACCGTGTTCCATCAAGGGTTCGTGACAAACTTCCTTGGCACACAGGATCCCATATGGGAACCCATGTAGGAACCTTTAAGGAATCCCATACAGGAATCCAAGCACGAATTTTTTAACTGGGATGTCAGAAAACGAAATGAAACGTATCGACGTCGTACGCTGTCATACACCATATTCGAACCTACAAAACTGGTTGTTATAAGGCATCATGTTAGTTTATGCGCATCAAAATTATGTGCAAAACAGAGGCGAAAAACTAATCTGATGTTTGAAACTGTATGATACATACAGCTACTCCCTTCCACTTTACTCAATTTTGCATACCTGTGGCGTATGATGACATACGGTGCTGATATATTCCAGTTTCTTATTCACGACATTGCTTTTAAATTTCTTGTTAATAATTTAACACGATTTTGTGCTTCCTTGCGTGTTAGTATCTTTAAACAATTTGAAAGATTGTTTTCTTAAATGGAGGAATAATAAGAAGCTTATCATACCTGCCATTAAATTTCTGATACAAATTTTCATGAGGGAGCGATCGACAACTAATTGTACCAATGGTAAGAAATTGTAAAATGAAATTATCGAGTTATAGTTATACTTTCAAAAGGTACTACGAATGGTATTCTACTTTTTCCTTTCTATTAAATAAAACCTTTTGTAATAACAGTTGGTTCCGCCATCTGCCGGGCTGACAATTTAATATTAGAGACCAACTAAAAATGTTGATGGTATTTTCTCTAAGGGAATTGCCAATTTAAATCATTTGCCTTGATGTTTTAAGTAATAGTCGATGAGAAACTGTTCCTCAGTTTATAGATTACCTTGATGTCCCTGTTGGTTGAACTGTGGTCGCATCTGGGCCTGGAAGTTCTGTTGTTGCATAACAAGATGTCGCCATTCCTGCTGAGCACCACGACCTGCGATACTATTACCCATGTTATCGGTTGGACCAACACTGACATTAGGCGGCCGTTGATTGTTCGTTCTCGGATAACCCAGCCTCTGGTGCATCTGATGCATTCCTCCAATTGCGGCCATTCCGCCACCTCCCATGTACATGTTTCCACCTGCTGCATGCAACGTTTGTTGTTGTTGCTGCTGCTGCTGTTGTTGTTGTTGTTGTTGTTGCTGTTGTGACATTTGAGGCCTCATCATGGGACCTACAAAAAACAAATAATAGTACATTGTGCAACAAAACAAACAAGTATGCTTATGTATTCATTTAAATTATCGGGTAGTACACTGACAAAAATGAATTATTAATCGTTCATTATTAAGTCTTCATGAAAGCTCGAATTTAATCCAGATTAATGCAATATCTTATTAACAAAACTGTGTGTAGCGTTATGATAGATTATTGCAATTATTTTTGCAGCTACAATAACTTCACACATTTTTTGTAATTACTGCAAAAAGTGACTACATATTCAAGCTCTCATTAGACTACTGCAACCATTAATAATAATAATAAGTTTTTCTCAATATATCTAAGGGATGGAAAGTCACAAGAGATCTTCCTTTGTCTTTTTCTAGAGGGAATTATGAAACAATGTTTGAAAGTGTTTACACTATATAGTATCGATTTATAGATTATATATTTAATATTATACCTCATAGACGAATAAATATGAATTAAATGATTCCTACTTAAATCAATCAAGCCTTGTGTACTTTTAAATCCAGGATAAAAGACGAGACAAAAAAATTCTCTGCAGTGCTTATATAAAAGAATCAATAGTGACGCATTTTCATTATTTTAAGTGCTTCTTATGTCTGGCTACCGGCCAATATACATGAAAGTAACGTTTGATGGAAACGTAGAAGTGAGAGGAAAAGGCAACGGAAACAAATCCACCACAACAAAATGTCTGCTGCTAAATATTATCTACTTATTAGTTTCATATAAAAAAAAGCTAATTGGAAAAACAGCTTAATTATCTGCAACTTTTGAACATTTCATTGGAATTATTAACAGAGTTAAAAAAGAATCTATAGGAAATAAAATTCGGTAAATGAGGAATTTCAAGGCTCTCACTTCGAAGTTAAGTTGAAGTTTGGTTGATGCATGGAATCAAATGTTGATATTTTTTACATTTATAGAAAGTATAATCCTTTATTAATTGTACTCACCTGAAGGTGGCATTGGTTGCTGGGTGACTCTACGCATAGTACCTGCATTAGGAAACCTAGCCTGTTGACCGATTCCCATTCCTGCATGCATCATCTGCGCTTGAGCTGCTGCTTTATACTCTGGAGGCGGTGGCCTTACACCACCCATATTTCCTGCCATGTGTTGCTGCTGTTGTTGTTGTTGTTGCATCACCTTAAAATAAAAATATTATTAGTTGTCAGTCTATATTAAAAAAATTAGTTTTGTTATATTTTCCAAAAATGTTAACTGTTGTTTCTACTAATTCAAAACTGTGTCAAACAATAAATAGTTTTGATCGTTCAAATAAATGATATGTTTGTTTAATCATCCTATGAATGTAAGTTATTTCCTAAATGTTTGCATTGATGATTGTTCACAAAAATTTAATTCATATATTTATTTTATGAGACAAAAACATAAATATGTGATGAAATATTTGATTAGGGTACATATAAGTAACTATCGAAAAAATTAAAAGTTTATCAATTTTTAAAATGGCAAAAAATATGTTAAAAAAAATATAAAGTTTTGTTGTACTTTAAAAAAAAAACAAGTTCAAAAAGAACATATACATTTCAAAATGCGTGAAAGTTCGAATGTTCTCATTATTATTCACGCTATATGTTATTATTATAATTCGACACGTTCCAACGATAAAATAACAATAATGTTACACACGTTCTCTTCTTGTGACTCGAAGTACTAAAGAATGCATTGAAAGGCACAATGAAAATTTTAAGTAAATGTAAATTACAGATTATTTTTTAGTACACGGAAAAAAGAAATTCCTTAACCTTGATCCATCAGACTTTCCTTGTTCTCTCAACAAGTGCGACGCGATATTTGTACAATAGGGTATGTTGTTTTAATTCAACCCCTGTATTTGAATTAACTCTTTAAGCATCCGTTAGGCGTCGCGTTTGTTGGTCCAATCAGGAAAGTCAGTTAATTAACATGCTTTTCTGTTTGGACCAATATACGAGCCTAATGGATACTAGTTTTTGACAATTTTAAGAATAGAAAACAAAATTGGACAGGTTGCTCAATTTCGATGCATATTAAGCAAACAAAATTCAATGTGACAGCAAAAAATTTGCTTGTTTAAAACAAAAGTGCACTGTGGACCAGGCAAGTAAATTTCCCTTCGATAAAATATAAGAATTTAGAGAAAGCAATAATCGGAACGGTAATTTTATGACTTACATATTAAATAATATTTTAATAAAAATAATTTTATGTTGTGCTGAAAATTAATTTCAATTATTTTTTTAAAAGTAAGCTGTAGAATAAGAATTGCTTATTCACACGTCTTCAGCCTGCGCCCTTAATTGAGAAAAAAGTCACTCCCTCGATATATGCGCTGATACGCTCTGAATTTTTTCGTCATAAGCGAATAAAAATCGCAAAGCACGGGAAGTACCTGTTGCATATACGCGTCTCGACGACCATTTACGGATAATTTAATCTGTCCGATAATAGCGCGAGCACAAAGCGCACGTCATCCTATCAACTGCTTCACCCTTCTACCGTTCAATCGCGCTAACTAACTACAATTACTCAAACTAAAGTATAAATAATTTTAATTTTATAAAAAGAAAAGAAAATTTTACAAAACTTAAGATTTCAGGGTCAACTTTATTACAAGTGATCATAATAAAGACGTCAAATTTTATATTGTCTATATTTCGATAAATTTCGCAAACTTAGAAAATTTAAAAAAGAAATGAACCAGACCTTCTGTTCTAAAAGCAGTTTTGGACAAAGAATTCAAAACTTTTGTCTGTTGTTAAGCATCATTTTAAAATTTTTCTAAATCTCAACTAATATAATTTTTCTACAACAGTTTGTGTCCAAAATGCAACTAAACTGCTGTTTTTTATGTACTTGTATCTAAAAGCAACTTTTACGCATAGTTTCTTCCTCCAGTAATGCTTGTCAAGCATCCCTTTCTTATAATAATTTTGACTCTGAAACGGGCCTATTGATAGTTTATTTTGAGTTCGCGGTGTCACTAGCTTATAATTTGGTGTAACTCAGGATTTTCTACCTCTAATAATCGACATTGTTGATATCTAATACAACAAACTTAACCCCGCGGAGCCAAAAACTATTCCGGCGGCTTGTCAGGGTCTTTTTTTAAAAGTGTTTTAAAGTAAAATAATAATAATCAATATCACTGTATTATTATCCCGTAATATTACCATATTACTCAACGTAAAAATATTATTGGACTTGCTTTAAACCAGTGTTGCTTAGGATACTTATTATTCCACAGGCACAAACATGGCGCTTTTAGATGCCTATGGACAGGGTCTAAATGCATTCATTTGAATGCGTCCAATATGAATCCATTTTTTCCCAAATCCGACTCACGCCCATACAAAATTTCCACAAATTCTGACTTTTGAAATCTAAAAATCAAGATTAAAATCACTAACCCAACAAATTTTTAGAAATTAGCTTTTCATTAAATTTCAATATTGATTGAAGAAAAGTCCCCACTTTCATAAAAAAATAATTGGAATTGATGAAAGTAGGATCGAGCGATTGCCTGTTAGAAAACCTAGATCAGATTTGGTTGTAGTCGATAAAGATATATCCCCGCTTTCGAGAATTTAGCTGGAAGGGAGACGAGACAAAACAAGGTGCAAAATGATAAAAGAAGTCCTGAAAGGCTGTCAGGAATGAAGACCACGTTAGTAAATTGGTCTTATAAATTTTAAAAAGTTATATTCCTTCGACTATTCGGGAACGGTAGCAAATAATTTACATATTAATATATTTTATATGAATGATTCGAAAGTGCAGTGATCACTGTGAGATTTGACAAAAGCAATAGCTAGATAAAATTGTGTTATTTAACAAAAATATCTGTCCTTCCACAATGAATGAATTATATTAATATTTAATGCTGCAAGGATCTAAGAATTGTTGCTGCCACATTCACCTACTAAATCAACATCCATCCAGCATCGAATTTGAGAACGTCGCCACAAATATTGAAGAATCTAACATTTCAATTTTAAAGTATTCATCAAATCATCATAGTGAGTGACTCTATCAATCAACGACGGCACATGTATGTATATTCAGGAAAAAATTGTATATTAGATTTTGATTGTGATCCCCAAAATATTGTAAATGAATATTTAGTTGAAATCTTAATAATATAGTTTGGACCCTGTGTCCTGTGTGTATGTATAAGCGTTAGGGAATTAGAGATTGATTTCTGATGTTAAACGTAAGGATTTGGTACTTACTGATTGATTAAAAAGTTATTTAATTTAAGGATAAAATAAAATATAAATTGTTAATCTTAATGTTTGTCTTGAATTCATTTATAAAAAATAATCCTAGCCACACACAAGGTTCAAGCAGCTATCTAGTTATTTGATTAAATAAAAATTAAAATTAAATTTATACGGTAGGTGGTATGAATTATCATCCCACAAAAGTTTTTTCAGACTATAATCTCATCCGAATTAAGAAACTTAAATCCAACATGTCTTTGTCAAAGAAAATTGCAGTGGATACAAACCTGCTGTGCTCGCATCATTTGCTGCTGTTGAAGAAGTTTGGCATGTTGATGTTGGTCAACAACTTGACCCTGAGGCACCTGTTGAGGGTGATTTCGTGGCCCTGGTGCTCCCGGTGCCCCTGGCGCTCCTGGTGCCCCTGTAGGTTGCGGCACACCGCCAGCGGCTGCTGCGGCTGCTGCAGCTGCAGCTGCCCTCTGCCTTAAACTTTGCTGCGTGAAATTTATTGTTTGCGACTGCGATACTGTACAGTAGGAATCTGCCTGTCCACCTGGACCTCCTTGATTCTGTGCCTGTTGTTGGCTGAAGTACATTCCTTGTTGAGCAGCTACGGACACTCCAGGTTTCAGGTCACCCGTCAACTGCATATGTTGCCCTGCTGATACCTGCACATTAAAACAATAAATTTGATTAATGAAACGTCAATCTCCAATCATATTCGCAAAATAATACCAATACATGGATTTGTTTTTCAACCTAAAATTTCTTTCCTAAAAGGACTGCCAATAACATGAAGACATTTTTGGCAAAATTGATTTTTGATAGAAAAAAGGTGCTAAATAATAATTAAAAAAATCTATGTCCAATTTGAGATATTTACGAATTAAATAAGTCTACCAAATTTCATAAAAATCCGTTTAAGCATTATCGAGATATCCTGACGACCAGAAAAGTTACTACTCGTAGATACCTATACACACACACACACACACACATTTACTGTGGGACGATACCTCGGGGACCCTAAGCTCAGAGGGTTCTTGGCCGATCCTAATAGAATTTTGAGAAATAGTATAGTTCGAGTGAAGCCCATTTTAATTTTTGCCGAGGGCCCTTGACCACCCATTTACGACACTGATTCAAACACACACATATCTGGACATTTGCTAAAGAATAAACATTTAGGCATTTTAGGTGAATATGAGGCTATCTAACCTATGTTTAAAAAATCGAAACCGTACTAATTAGAACAAAATCGAGGGGCTGATTACTCCGAATAGTCTCGAATTTACTCAACGTTAATAGTTTGGTATTTTAGAATTAGTTAATATTTTCCAGTACTTGCTGATATTTGTAAATAATTGTTGATATTGTGTATATTTACGCTCCTGATATTCTTTGAATCGTCTTGAATGGAATTGTATAGACTCGTGCCGAATCGTCGAGAATCACACTGAATCGTAAATATTCGCGATAAATTGTTGAGAATTGAGTTAAATCGTGTAAGGTTTGCGTATAATCGTACTGATTTCTGAAAATTGCTTGATTTTAATGTTATTCCTTTACAAATTCAGCTGAGTGTGATAGGAGATCGGTTTAATATCGATATAAATCGCAGTTTACTATCAAATATTTGATTATATTCGATAGTATTCCATTGCTGCGTATAATATTTACTAGCATTACCGCGTTACCAAATATTGTCTAGTCTCTTAAAAGTCATTGAATCGAGAGTGATCAGCCTCTCGGCTGTTTATACTTAAAAGTATAGTAATTCATTTTGGCTTATAACACACTTTAGTTTGAAATCAATCACAAGTTGGGATCATTACAATTTTTTTCAGATTTCTCCATCCCCGATTTCGCAAATTTTCATTCTAGATCTTGAATGACAGAATTCAGAAGACGGAATACAAAATGTCAGATTTCAAAAAGTAGGATTAATTCGGACGGAATGATTATTAACGGAATTTAGATCGTGTAATGTGTATAAATACGCACGATTTTTAAATGTGGAATTGTGAGAGCAGGGATGTTCAATTTTAGGTGTAAAATAAGATTACCTCTTTACATCTGCTTTACTAGTATGTTATATAACAACGTATTAAACTAAAATTATAAGAAATCCATTAATAGTCTATTTCCCAGAATTACAATAGGTTACATTATTTACGTTGCACATAATTATATAAGAATTAAGGAAAAAAGTAATATCTTTTTGTACCTGATTTCAATAGTTAAATTAGAGTTTACAGGTGAAGTCAACATAAGAAAAGAATGAACAACACATAATACTTTAGGATGTGAAGTTATTATTATAAGCGATTTAAGAGCGCAATGAAGTGACACAAGGTTCTCTTGAGGAGAATCAAGGATTTCTCGCAATTAGGTCAAGCTTTCTGGAGTCACGTGAGATTTTATATCATACCATGGTTGACATTACTATAGATTTATTTATCGTAATTGCACATATTCTTTTCAAGTTAATAACATTTATCCTTTAATATATGACTAACTATACACATTCTTTTGACAAACTTTAAATGTGTTATGTATACAGCATGCTAAAATTTCACTTTAAAAAACCCGGCACATTCAATTTGAACTGAAGAAAACGAAAAACACAAAGAACTAATATCCATCCCATCTAAAACTACCATATGATTAAAAAAGCTCAAAATATTATAAAGCTTTCAACCATGTTATTGCATACAACAACAACTACCCTTAAAATGCAAATGATTAACACAACATCGTTTTCAGTAAACCAATTAATATTTATTGTCAATTAATATATCCTACAGCTAAATAAAAAAAGACTTGAATAGTTATTAGTAGGAAAGCAATATGAGCAAAAAAGATAAGACAATATGGGTCATGTTTATAAAACACATTGTCAAACTTTACGGTTCATTAGTTTTGTGTATTGTCAGATAATTCCAGAGACAGAGTCAATGTACAGAGAGGTCATATCTTGCATTAAGCATACCTACATACATATATTTCAGTAATTATAGATGTAATGAGAAACGTTGACCCGAGCAGTCGCATAATTAGCTTAGCTTAAATCACGCCTGCCATCCCTGGGGTTATTCTAGATTCTAGGGCGTGGCATTTGCATAGCATGTATCCTATTAACAGCACTTGACTCTCTGAATAAGATGATATTTACATCTCCCATTTTTTGTGTATTTCATAACTGCTAGACTTAGCTAAATTGATTATTGACATAACCAAAACAGGTTTATTCTTTACTGCCGCAATGCAGTCTGTGATCACTTAAATCTAATTGACAATATTTCTACTACTAGCGGAAGTCAAAATACTGTTGCTTTTTAAGATAAAAATAACAATATTTTTTGCAAAGATCGAATGATTTCTTATTTCTTAAGCTTCTGCTTTTATTTGTACAGAAATACCACATTATACCATTTTCCACTTTGTCTGTAACAGGAAATGAAAAAACGGTTTTGTAATTGATGAAAATTTTTTTTTATCAGATATGCTTCAATATTTGGTACAAGAATTTTGCAGGAATTACGTATCGAAATTAAGTTAAAGTTCTAATGCATATTTGACGGAAGCTGTACTTGTGTGGATAAGAATATTCACCAAGCTTAAGTAGGTGCCAATGACTCATGCCATACAGTGTAATTAAATCATGCTAATAATGTTCCTCTCCCGTTAATGTTACCGAGAGTATCGGCTACTATCGGGCTCTATCGGACACTATCGGCTTCTTCAAACGAGCTCCTTCCAAGGAATGTATCTATCGATCTGAACTGAGAGTCAGCGCTCAACTAACGGCTCTTGAATCCATAATGATCGATGATGTTCTCCAAAAATAAGGTACATGCATAATTGTTTTTCAAAACACGTGTAAACTCAAAAATATTATTCTCTGATTTTCAACAGGGTGAATTCCACTTGAACTGATGAGTATACCAATACCAATAGTATTTCTCAAAAAACATTAATTTTACGATTAATTACATTAAATTATTTTATACTATTTATAGTCGCTTGAAAGATTAATAGTTAATGTTCAATTAACCACAAACATCAATATATATATGTTGTTCTTTTTATTTCTATATACCTTTGAAAAAACTATGGTTAAACTGCCGCACCGAAAAAAAAATATTCTTCTAAAGAGAGTAACATTCCTTTCGTGAAATCCTCTCACGTTTTTACATTGTTTTGAGTATCCTCTACTTTTGAGAGGAAAGTTCGCATCAAAATGAGAGTATCCTCTCAAAATGAGAGGATCCTTTTTAGAGGTCATATATAAGAGGAAAATTCGCATCAAAATGAGAGGATTCCACTCAATCCAAGTATATTTTTTTTCGGTGCGTTAATCACTGATTAACTTTTAACCAGAGTTGGTGAAACCGGCCCTAACACTTTTAGTAAACTGACACCATTGCTTAATTAAATTGTTAGTAGAGGGTCAACAGAAAAGAAAACAGTGATTAAGGGGTTACGCCTAGTTGTCATAGGCAAAAAGAAAGTAATATTTGAAAAATTTTTGTTTCTTTTTCATAAAACTTCACTGAAAGAAATAATTCCACGGTACTGACATAATTATGGATAAATCACCCATAATATATTGCTAATATAGATACTGCCATAATATATTTGTCTTTTAGCCATATGACTGGTGAAACTGCGATGTATATTTTTAGGTTAGAAGAACTGTCAGTGCCGCACCGATACATTATGGGATATTCATTCATATAGTATTCGAAGTTCTACAAAAACTGTCAACAATAATCATATGGCTGATAAAGCTAGAGTATTTCTTTCAGTGTTTTTTAAAAAAAGTAATAGTGTATTTACAAGTGCATATATTTAAACGCTTAAAAATAATTTAACAACGAAAAAATATTGCAGTGGACAGCTTTTTTCAAAAACAGTTCATCTGAAATTAAAAATTACAAAGTTTCTGTTAGAACGATGTCATACGCAGTTCGTGAACGAAGGGTTTTGCAAAATTTTAATTTTTAAAAAATGGTAGCAATTTTTTTGAAAATCAGATTAATTAAGCAAAAAATATTTGGATTTACATTAATAAAAATGAAAGTTTTTATTTAAATAAAAAATCCTTCGTTCACGAACTAGACATTTATGTGTAAAATAAGACCTATAAATTTGAACCCGTTCGGTTGAGTCGTTTTTGAGAAATCTTGTCCACCGCATATGTAATTCTTGAAAAATGTAATTTCGAGAAAACGCATTTAAAGATTTTAAAACGAAGTCGCTAAAATTTTTATAAAACATAATCAGAATCGCTTGAAATTTGTTACTCAGGGATTTGATCAGGGGCTGATTACGAATCAGAAGTCAGTTTTTCACAATTCAAAATTGCGGACCCAATATGGCGACCAAAATTTAAAAAAATTTTTGATTCGCTTAAAACTTGTTACGCGGGGGTTTTTGTGGTCGCTGATTATGAATTTGAAGTCAGTTTTCCGAAATTAAAAATATGGGCGACAAAATTTTAAAAAAAATTTGGTTCGCCTATAACTTTTTATTCAGGGTTTTTTTTTGGGTCACTGATTAAGAATCCGCAGTCGGTTTTTTAATATTTTTAAAATTCAAAATGGCAAATCCAATATGATGAAAAATTTTTTTCAAACCTTCTTGATATGTTTGAAAATTGTTATTCGGGGGTTTATTTTTAGAAATACAGTAAAACAAGAGCAAATGGTATTGTTTTTACACTGTAAAAAGAAACATCTTAAAATGCATTGTAGTCACTTTTAAGACGTTTAAAGTATCTTATATTTCAGTTTCCATCTTAGAAAACTAATGCATTTTAAGATACTTTTGCTAACTTTTCGGAAACATCTTAAAAGTGACTACAAATGTATCTTAAATTAAGATGCTTACTTTTTGCAGTGTAGTCTTGTTTTAACAATATACTATAAAATTGTAAAAGATAAATATTTTGCAGATTGAAAACATTAATTATTTTTAGAAATGTTTAAAATATGACTTTCAAAAATTGATTTCGGTAAATTTTTATACTCGGTAAATTTTTGAAAAATATCATTTTTAATCCATTTTAGCTAGCGATTCTTTGCATTTTTCCAGTACTTTTGATGGAAATCCCTGACCCATTTTAGTTTTCCTAATTTTAAATTGAAAAGTATTTCCATCCAAGCCATTAAACAAATTATTTTTAAATTGAAATTTCCCTATTTAAAATTTTGTTCTGACTGCTTTTTAGTGCTATACGGAAGAAATTAGTACTAGAATTATTTTAGAACTTGTTCAAGAACTGTGGATATGGGGATAATTTAGGAATTTGTTCAAAACAATAATTTAATAATAATTCTAGAATTTTGTAGGTACTTCTACAATGGCAGTGAAAGGATTATTATTACTGCAGCGATCGGAAGATCTCTACCGCTGTGTTCTAAAAGTTCCGGAACTGTTATAGAAGACGCATCACGCGAACCATTCAGTCAAATATGTTTTCACTGTCTATACGAGTTTCGGAAGTACTCTTGAAATAAATTCTAACACTTCTAGAAAACTCTTAAGAATATTTTAAAAATTTAATAATACAAATTTCCGAATTATTCTCCTATCCACAGTTCTTGAATAAGTTCTAGAATAATTCTGGTACTAATTTTTTCCGTGTTTATATAGAGGAAGATCGAGGGGAGGGGGAATATAAAATATAAACTACGTAATTTTAAAATTAAACATTTTTCGAATTAGACTACTTAGGTTACGTTAAAGATTACAAAATTTTAAATTAGTGAACATACTATTAAAACAACGTTAAAAATTATTGCAAAATCGTTTTACATTCTGAAAGATTAAGGTTGAAGGATAAATTCTACAACTCAGCTTATCTGAATTAAATGTAAATAAATATTTTAAAATCACACTAACGATATAAAATTCAGACAGCTAAAAATTTAAAACCTCTTTTCATTTTTCTACTGACAAACACGGAGAAAAAAGATTAGCTGCCTTAGCTAAGATTTTGCAGCCTTAGCTTACCCCGATGGCTATTATATGGATAACAATTTCTGTCAACAAACACAGCTAATAAATAATTAACTTTCACATGCGGCTATTTTGCTTTCTGCAACAGCTAATTATTATAGCTATCATGCTCAAAATTAGCTATCTAGCATACAACAACAAACTCATTTTTCTCAGTGAATCCAATAGAGACATGTGTAGATACACAAAAGAAACGTGTTTTAACAGTTATTTCTTAATACACTATAACATTGTTTATTTATCATTTCTCAGTTCAGCTGCAATGAGAAAATTAACTTCTAACCGAGTTGTACAAATAGCTCTGTTAAAGGGAACGTATTTAAAATTACATAAGATACCTATAGTTAAAAGGAAATAAATAATACTTGCAGTCACAAATCGAGTTGAGATTCACAAAATATAAGCAACCTTTGCAAGTTTGAAAACAAACATGTATAGTTGATCAAAGTTAACCTTTTTGAATAGCCACGGTAATCAAGTATGTTTTTAACCAAGTGACAGTTAGCAACCATAACCTAGAATCTTGATCTAATTTTCTCAGTGCGACATCTTACTCAACCGAAAAAGTAGAAGCACTTAAACAATAGAAACACGAGGATTTAATGAAAAAAAACTTAAAGTAATAAATACGGTTGAATCATATAAAAAGCAAGTCTTATATTAGTATCCCTGAGAGAAAATGAGCTGCGACAAGGGTGGGGGTGGAGGTCAGCGCCCGAAGAGTCTCGCGAGACTTAGCAGCCAAGTCCTTTTCCATGCTGTGCTGTTTGAACTTTTTCTGTGGCATTCCTCTCGCTCAGGGCTCCCTATAGCTCTATACTCTATTTTATTCCATGGGCAATGGGATTCTGCACTGCGGTAAGCTCCTCTAAGTAGGTGTACTGAACCTGTATGCACACTTGCATGCTACACAGCATACATTATAGGCACAATATATACAATGAATGGAGAGTAAGGGTCTCTAAGCTTATCCTGCGCATACCTCTTTCGCTTCTTGTTCACATACTAGTCACGTTACACCCGTTACACGCACGCATAATTGCGCACGCGCTCAATCTTTATCCCTTCTCCAAGTTCACAGCATCTTCCACTCTCTCCACTCGAGCCATTTCACTTTATTTCACCCTTTTTCTTCACACCCCTACTATTTTGTACATCGAGTCTTTCTTTTCTACTATAATCACTTCCCCGTGGGAAGCTTCAGGCTCAAGGTCACTCGTCAACACTCACCTTTTCGACATTCGACTTTATTTACTAATATAATGACACTTTGCGTCCAACTCAAAACTTTACTCTATTGATTTTGTTTTGTATTTTTTAAATTTTTCTTTAATATTTTTTTTCTATTCTTCGTCCTCGCCAACAAACTTGTACCACCATTTGAAATGTAACTATTCTGTATTACCAAATCAAACTATATCACACAAAACCTTAGGAGCTCAAAACGTTGCATAATGATACCGATTTTTCGATTTATTTTACAAATTGAGCTAAAAAATGGCATTTTTATGCAACGTTTTGAGCTTTTCAGGTTTTGTGTGATAAAAGTTAGAAGAAAGTTCGTGATTGAGTAAAATTTGCTAATGCCGGTATATTGTTGTATATATTTTATTTGTAATTGTTCATTCAATTTTAACCCTTCGCAGGTGAGAGTATGTAGGACCGGATATTGAATACTATTAAAGCGCTATATTGAGATATTGACTTATAGGTAATAAAAAATACAAACAATAATTATTTATCATCTAGGTATATCATTAATTTATTACCCTGTTTATCACCCAAGAGTACGCAGTAAAAAATTTTAAGAACAAAAATATAATACGCGAAAAGAAATTAAGTTGTAAATTTTATCAAAATATTTAACAATTTAAGGCAAAAGTCTCAAAAAAGGAAACTTTCAGATAAGTAATTTCAACCTAAAAGAGAATTCGTGAATGAAATATGGTTTTAAGTATACGTATTAACAATTATTAAAACTCAATTTGACACATTGATGTAGACATAGACCCAAAATTAAATTAACAAAATTCCTGACGCCGAAAATAACCTTTGTCTTTCTTGAGCCACGCAACTTTTTTTTTTAACTCAGATACTCACACATATATATTTCAAGTAGTGAAACCATTGATTTGGTCAGACGGAGAACTATTCAGGCTTTTCGAGGGTCGCTAATTTTAATTCCCAACTAAATTGTCCTTATTGTCTTTAACATTGTATAATACTATAACTAGATAAGCATGTGATCGTAAAGAAGCATAAGACTAATTCAATGGATTTTTAAGTCAAACAATTATTTGATACGTGTTAGAATTCATACACAGCATTAATGTTCAAAATGCATATAACCAGCACTGATTCTGATTTTGCAAACTGTTTTATGTTCACTATTATTTTTAAAAATAATTTTTTTAATTTCGTCTCTTTTTAGAATCAATTTGTTTATTTACCATCAGTTTAAAATAACCAAATCTCTTCATATAACAAAATAATGAATCCTTGGATTTATTAGTGTTGACCAATATACTTATTAGTTAAGTAGAAAATGTTTGCAGTGATACCGTTCAGTATTAAAAAACTAATAAATATATCGTTCAAATTTATGTGAATGTGTGACACCAGGGTCATTGAGCTCATTTAACTACATAGTAGCTTGCCCAGCACTACATTACGCTCACTATGACAGAATAGAACATTCTCAAGCAAGATTACAGATTCAGTTACTTTAACGATACCTAAGTTAAATCCAATTAATGAGCACGAAAAAAAGGTGGTATAGTCGATTGAAATGCGCAGTAATGTGAAGATATAGACAACACTAAGAAAAAGTTTGTTTGGGACAAACATATTTCTTAATGACTGTGTATGAAACATATTTATGTTTAATTCAATTAAAATTATTTCTCAGAGTGACATTATAATGTTACTTTACTGTACAAACAATCAACAGTGAAAAAAATGTTTAGCTGATCCACCTAAAAATATTGCTGGATTTCCTCTTGCTAAAAAATTTAGGTGTAACGGCTAAAAATATAACTGCATTTGCCAACTGTTTAGCACAGGTTGCCATATTTCTATAGTTGTTACATCTAAATTTTTTAGCAAGACGATATCCAGCTGAACATTTTTTTCAGTGAACATTTAAAAATAAAGTGAGATAGTTATTTGAAGCATTTATAAATGAAAACATTAAATAAATTATAATTAAAGTAACGAAGGCAAAATTATATTGATATTGAATAAGATACATAATACAAATATTCATATAAATTAAAAAATATTTAAATTATACAATGAAACATTTTTAGAAGAAAATTATTTTCATTGTTACATTTAAAATAATGTTATTAAACATTTAACTGTAATTCAAAAAATTATTATTTTTCTCTTAAATGAGTGGCTTTGCGTACCTTACGAAGCTTTAATGTATCTTACTTGCGCGTCTTATAAATTGACAAACTTTACCTTCCGAACTTACCGCAAGGATTAGTCACAACATTAATCAATTTTTTTAGTTTTACAAGATGCTTTTAGTTATTAGAAAATTGGTTTTATAAAGCATAGTGTTTCAAGATTGTAAAAAAAAACTATCAAAATCTTTCAACGATAAGTACAAGTTTTACAAAATTGAAAATTGTTTAAACTACCATTTGGAAGCACCATTTTCACATTTAACTATTATTTTTGTTATAATAACTAACCGATTACCAGAAAATCGGTAGAAACCATCGTTATCTTACCAAACTTTAGTAATATAAACAATTTTACTAAATTTTCATGTTTTCAAAAGTTATTAACAAAAACGGTTTTAACCACAGGCCGAACTTACCCGACTCTCTCCTATGTACAAAAAAACCCTGGGATCAAGAAGTAAGTTAAAGTTGTCTGTGCGTGAGAGCTATCTAAATTTGGTTCAAAATGGAATATTGAATTTGTATACCAAAAAATACAAAAAACACATATATGCATATGTGTAGTGATATTTTGGTTCAATATTTAAAGCAAGTGAACAATGGTAGTACAGAAATAATTCTGTCCCTTGAATTTTTGAAAAGAGAATAAGCATTAGAGAGAAAGAGAGATATTGAGAGGACAGAGGCTGTTGCCTCTCTGATATCGATTTTCGATAGTGGCATTTAGAGCACTATATATTCTGTCTGCTCCCATACGTGCCCGATACGTGAACGTATAGATATCCTTGATATATAGGATGCAGCAAATGGGTCGGCTGAAGGAGAATGCTACAAAGAGAAAAAAGGGGAAAGGTTCATTGCAAATCGTCGTCAAGCGTAGTGTAATGTTTACAAGGCAATCCGAAAACATATATTTCAGTACTTGCATTCGATACATTTAAAACCTAATAGTAAATCTTATGTAGAGTAAAAAATTGAATATCAGTCGTTGATTCACACTAACACAACAATAGAATGTTTTTCCTTTTACAGAAATTCACTATATGGTTGATTTCAATTAGTTTTTCTATAAATAGAGAATTTCATTGCCAAATGTGCATATCTGGATATGCTCAAATAGATGATGCTTTGCATCAATTATTACAGTTAAACTTCGTTGGTTTATAAAAGAATATTTACCAAGATCCTGACACTTTAGATTATGCTATGATCCCAAATTTTACCTTTCATCATTTTACATCCCATTAATCCACAACTCGCTATCCCTTCTCTTGAATCCAGCAAGCATCACACTTTCTGCTTATCTCTGTAATAAAACCTTTGGAAGTTACTTAATAACCCTTCTTACTTACGCTCAGAAACATTTACTAATAGGTAGTGGTCATAATAGTTTACATCAGAGAGCATATATGTATTCACCTTTGTGATAGTTACCAAAAATTTGTAAAGCGTTACTATATCAAAAAGTTTCTATTATGGTATACTGTTGTAATTGTTATCAAAAATCTTTCGCCGAACTGGTCAAAGGGAAAGTGAAGGAACTAGAATTAGTATGAACATGTTGGAGTGTTACAAAGTGTAATTTTCGATTAATTATAATTAATGTAATGCTGTGGATAACAGTATTACTCTTCTATGGATCTTAGGCCCCGGTGGAATTATAACAATGAGAGAAATAGATGGTAAGAACTTTACTATCTTTGGTGGTAGAGAGGTTATGTTACACTCTACCATCAGAGATGCTACACCGTACCATCTAGATGCTACATCTATCCCGTGCCATCTAGATTATTGTCCGTATATTTAAGATCAGATATGGTATTTGGTACTATTTAGATGGTACCCCCTAGCATCTATTTCTCTCAGTGAAGGATCCAAAGAGACTGGGAATAGACTAACCAATGCAAAAGCCAGGAAAAGCACCAATGGGTTGCAAAAGAGTACTAGTAGGAAGAGAATGTTTATTCAAATGTTTACCGATATAGGTCGGGTAGAAAAGTGCATTGACAGATCCGAAGACCGAATGCTTTTCATAGTGAAGATTCAGAGTGGTTCATAGTAAAGGTCTGCTAAGAATTTCTCCAATTACGAAGGCGAACTAGTGGATGCTCTAAAATTATAAGGAAATAAGACCAGGGCCTGGTCATCTCTCTTCCGTAAATTGAAACATGCAAAGGAAACCATTGATCAGGGGATCCTATTCTAATTGGCCGGGCTGAGTAATGTTAACTATCGTCGTCTGACAACGAAAACAGTTCATTTAAATTGGGTGTATCCAGTATAAGTATAAATATCTCTGATGAGACAAAATAACGAAAATGTGTGAAGCAAGATGAAACCTCGAATCATATTCTTTGCTACTACCCCTTGCTCACTATAGTGAACGACAGTGGGTTCCTTTAGAAAACTGAAATTTCACTCAATAGCATGAACTCAGTCCTTTTCTGGTGAAAAAGGAGTCTTTATAAAATGCATATGGGTTCAGGCCCAAGTTAAAAATTTCCACTGGATTTTTCTGTCATTTATAATAGCAGCTTTTTCTGATCACAAGTAACACAAATTTCAGTTACGTAACGCGCATAACTTAAAGTAAAACCTAACATTATTTCATTATTCAGAAGACAATTTCCTTGGTGATTTTAACTATAAAGTTTCATCTTTGTACTTTTATCGAAAATTAAACACGTGCATTTATTGTAATAAGAATATAATACACTAATAAAAAATTGTAGAGTCTATGACGAGAATGGTTTTAGCACTTGACTACTCCTGTACTGAAAACATCTTCCGCATTAAAAAGAGTCTGAAATCTCCATACAAGTTCAAAATATATTATTCTTATTCTATCGTACTTTCATATGAAAGCAGAACATCGGTATGACCGCTTTAGACCACGTATCCTCTTTTCAATACCGTAGTCATTTAGAAGTTGTGCAGAGACAATACGTCATCGATTACGAGCAGCAAGGTGTCATTCTAGTTAAAACTTGAAAAACATGCCATCTCAGATGTCAAATGTTTTGCTTATTTTTAGGTTGACAAAAGTCTTAACTGCGGAATTGCACCTTGCTGATACCAGTCGACGATATTAGTCCGTAACAAGTTGCGTCTATAAAAATCGCTAACAGAACTAAGATTTTCATTAAAAACTGTCTTATTCTGTGAAGGAACTAAGAACAACAATTGAAATTATAAAAAAACATGATTTAAATATATTTTCTATTATGCGCTTTATTCTAAATTCGATGAAACATTGGGAATTTATTGGCATTGCCTTGAAGGGATTCTGTACTATCTCAGTGTCGCTTTAAATTGCAGACTCAATGCCATTCAAACAAGAACGTATGGAGGAAAATCAAAGTAAGTTTTCAGTCACAGGATGCGTTATCCTTATGAAGTTTCGTACTTGTGTGCTTCCTCGGGGAACAGTTGGGTTGGATATCGATCGGGCAAAGGATGAGACACGATTTAATCCCACGGGTTTAGAGAGGGCGCGGCGCCTGAAGGAGGAATTCTGCAGAGGAGTGAAGTAGTCCTTTATTATACACAAAAAGAAAAATATATCGTTGCAATGGTTAATTTTGCTTTCCATCCTAATCTAGCTACTTTCTTGCTAATAAGCTTCTGATTCAATTATATCCTAACATTACCTTGCTTAAATAAATGCGAAAACAATAATTTCCTAAAATAGTAAGTGCTATAGATTATCTTAACAAACCGTTCACTGTGACAACAAGGTTATTGCTACAATAAAAAAAAATACAAGAAAACTCCAATTTGCTGATGCAAAAATTCTTGTTACTTTGTAACCTCTTTGGGTAAATATTTTTGAAAAGAATGCATGAAAATTTGCAGATTTCAGAACTTTCTGTATTAGCATAAGCGTTTTACAGAAGTATCATTCAGCAAATTTAAGTTCTGATTGTTGGATTGTCCATAGTAATATAACAAGAGAGAGAGAGAGAATTCAACCCCCCCCCCCCTTCCCTTATAATACAAGTCAATACTTCTGGTCACTTTTGTTCTTACTGAATGTTATCCACAGTCAAAAATTTTGAATTTGTTCTTGGAATTCGCAGTTTTGGAAAGAAAAATCGCTTAAAGAACTTGTATAATTTTTTATTTCATCATCAAACGGTTTGTTTTAAACTTCTCAAAAACAATTTTTTTTCGTTTTTACCATCTTGGCAGACGATAAAAAAGGATTGTGTTAATAATGATCTATTATACGTCACACTGAACAGATGTTGATCAACTTTTCTTTTTATTATTTTTTCATCGCCTTCTATCTCAACCCCTCAGCAAGTAATCTTTCTGAATCCCGAACTTCTTCTTTAAAGGTTTCCAAGTTCTCGATGAACCATTCCTTGGTCCATTCTGTTTATTATCTTCATTCTCTTTCTTAATAGTTTTACCTCCTAGCTTCTACGCATTAATAATTTGTTTTTTCTTTGCTTTCTAAAAGTAAAAATACCTTTTACAACTTGTATCAATCCAGCTCTTGAAATACAGAAGATACTGTGCCTCAAATATATTTCTTCTTTATTCACAAAAAAAACTTCTGTTCAAACATGTCAAATTACTTTAATAAAAAAAAGCAAACATTCACGGCCGAATTAAATATAAAATTCCTTGTGTAATAAATTTGAAAATCTTTTTAAAGACGATAAAATTATCTAACTAAATTTAAGTTGAGTGAAGGGTCCACAAATGAGAGAAGAAAAGTCATACTGGAATGCTGGTAACAGTAATACTTTGCTCACTGTGCGTAAGAGTGATAATCTATCCCACGACTTTCCACACCCAAGGCGATATGTATGCTTATACAGTCAACTTTGTATCAGGAATACGTCATTAAAATATTTGTATATGTCTATACTACCGCAAACTAAAAGAGTCTTACTTTAAATATCAGTAATCGTGTGTACTCTTTTTTAAAAATGTTACACTCTAAATCTTAATAAGTGATTAAGTGAAAATTCACTTCTTGAATGCGTATATATGCACTTATTGGAATGAGAGGACGAATTTTCACTAATAAAGATTTAGAGAGTATCTGATAATCATTAATTATTACATTATTAATTTATCATGAATATCTTGAAAACATTGTCGAACTCGGAATATATTTAAACAAAATTTAGTAACTGGTTTTTACAAGTATTTATAAGAACGTTATCTAATTTTTCGTAAATTGGTTAAAATAATTCGATTTATATATATATTTATTTACATGTGTATAAATAAAATACTTCATTTCCACGATTTTATCACTAAAAGCATGTTAAAATTATACTGATTGTTAATATAATAAGTAGGTTAGGTTTTACAAGGAAACATTAATATAACAATGTTTTAAATAAACACAGATTTAGAGAATATTATAGGTACTATTAAAATGTAAGCTTAAGTAAACATCAATTTAGTCCGAAGCAAAGCGATAACTACGCATTGAATGAATGTCTTATCGGCATCAACGTCATTGAAAATCCAAGTAGAACATATATGATGATAATTCTCCTTTTCAGGCCCGATTGCGAAAACAACTTTTAGGAAATATATGCGATTTTAAAAGTTTTTATTTTAGGAATCTTATATTTCAGAGAATTTTTACTCAAACATATTTTAGAATTTGTACAAAGTATGGAAATTGTGGATTTAGAATAATTACCCAAAATCACACGGAGAAGAAGAAAACGATTGGTTCTTTATTTCCATATAATGAGATTGTTATAATAATCATACAAATCGTGGAATGCTGTCCTATCGCATTGTATCAAAAAACCGATACGAGACCAAAACCGATGAGCGGGGGCGGATCCAAACAAAGCTTTTGAAGGGGTTTTATGTAAGATAGAAGGAGAAAACATTATAGTTGTCTCTAGTGTTATCTCTTTCTCCCTCATATAAATATTTAAGGTTCTAGAGGGGAGGACATGTTGGGCCCCATGTCATCAAGACATGTCATCTTCCTTGTGTAATTTCTGGAAAAAAGTCCATCCCTTTTGGACAATTTTCCAAATTTTTGAAAAAAATTCCAATGATCTGATGAAATTAGTTTTTCTTAAAACATTGGAATTTTTCCAAAAATTCCTAGAATTTATTTCCGAATTTTTGGAAAAAAATACACTATGTTTAAAAATATTTTCAATCTTTAGGAATAGTTTCCATTTTTTTTAAAAATAATAAATTTTTCCAAACTTTAGAATAAAAATTCACTGTTATCGGAAAATTTCCCAATTTTTGGAAAAAATGACAATATTTCCTGGACATAATAACTTTTTCCTAAACTTGCAATTATTTCCATTAATAATATGAAAATATAATCCATTCTCCACTATTTAACCCTTTGCAGCACGAATTTTTCAAATCTAGAAAACCCTTTCCTGTGGCATAATTTTAACTGTATGACCCAATAAAGAAGCAAAAATACCAAATTTAGAGAAACCAACATTTGTGACATTTAGTCATTTTTATTTCGAAAACTAACATCAATATGTTCCTTGATAATAGATCTTTAAGTTCGCAATTTTTCTGAAAAAAAAAAAATTGATCATTTAATAGAATAAGGCATAGGGGAGACCGGGGCTAGTTGGGTCAGGGGTATAGAGTGGGTCATTGCAGTTTACTCAAATGTTATTATTCGAATTAATTTCTTTCTACACAAAAACTATTTTACATAGTGAGATGCAAGTTTGTGCCAAGTTTTATTATTATATCATTATTTATGTGGAGTAAATGTAAGAAAAACTAATTTTGATACTCCAAATTTTTACCCACTTGGTTTTTTTGTTCTATCTTCCTGAGTAATAGTTTTAGAAAAAGTTTAAATATCAAATTTTGATCTTTGAATAGTTCCTTTTAAAGCTCTCTAAAACTGAATCAGTGAAAATTTCACTGATTCAGTTTTAGAGAGAGGGCAATGGAGAGATTTCAATTTATATTTGCAGTATCGATAGGAAAAAATCAAATATTTGAAAAACACAGGCAGGGTTAGTTGACCGGGGTTAGTTGGGTAGTCCAAATGTTTGAGGATTGAGGAATCTACTATATACTTATACTACATTAATAAACTACATTTATTTAATTAAATTTCACTTTTATTAATTTATTTCAGTCAATTAACACTAATAATAATACTTTTTAACAATTAGGAATTAAAAAATACGTTTTTTCAACATGAGCAATTTTTTTATTTTATAATCTTATACTTTCACTGCTTTAATTTAAATATATTTATTTTTCAATTTCTTTTGTTATAAAATAACCCTAAAAACTAAGTTTATTACATAAAGTAATGTTTTAACATTTAAACAGTAACATTTTAATCATGACCCAATCTACCCCGGACCGGGGCGGGTTGGGTCACTTTGGATTTCTCCAAAAACAATGTTCCCCAAAAGAAACTAAAAGTAATAACGGGACTTTTTCTTTTTTAAATGGAAGCTGAAATATTAGAGCAAGTTTTCTGTACGATAAAGTTTTTTTAAATTGGATATTAACGAAGTTAAACAACGAACAGTGCAAAATGACCCAACCAGCCCCGGTCTCCCCTACTTTAAGTAAATAGAAAAGTCGGGGAATTATGTTCATTTCATAAACAGTTTGCTTCCTCATGGAAGAGGCAATAAAGTAATTTTTTAAAAATTTGAAAATTGCGATTTATTCTTTAAAAGTTTGACAAAATATAAACTTTATATAGGTCAATTGATTTGTTTTAAAGCAAGGAATATGATTTTTTTTTATATTTAATTGAATTTATAGGTTAAAAAAAGTTTTTTTTTAAAAAACAATCTTTTTTTCAAACACACACACATACATACATCCAGAAATTTGAGCAGGAACTTATATAACACATTTTTATATTAAGGAAAGTTAATTTGTAGCATTTTAAAAATTTATAAATTTGAACGAATATAAAGCTTCCTTCCTTCCTTCTTAAATACGAAAGGGTTAAATACGAAAACAGCTGTTTCACCTTTACATGTAAAAAAAGGAGCAGTTTATTTAAATTTAAAATTATTGAGAATAATGAAAAATTGACAAAATATGACAAATTGTAAAGAATGTAAAGTAATAAAAATATTTTCCTCTTCTTTAAAGAAAAGTATGATAAAAAGATTCGCTACATAAATTATTATTTGAAAGCCGTAAGATCAGCATTTCAGCAAGTTTACGTCATATGCTCTTCGCGAAAACGAATCGGTACATTATATCTTCAAGAATAAAGCGACATATCATGCGTCATTTATGTCGTCATCATTCGTACATACTTTTATTTTATTTATACTTTCTGAATTTGCAACAATTCGAGTACTTTTAATATAAGAATATTTATCTTCAAATAATCAAGATCTTGATCTGATTCATTATAGAAACAACTCTTGTTTTTTTATTAAAGCCAATGAAATGATAAATAATTTAATGGAAAGAAAAAAACAATTATCGCACATATTTGAAAAAATATTGATTCAATAGTGGCATATTCATTTCTGAGATGTAGAAAAAAAATTTAAATATTATACTCCGAAACAATTTATTTCCCTTTTTAAAGAAAAGAATTTCAATATCGTCTAACAAAAGGTCAAAAGTACACTGGAAAAAATTTACCCGAGAATTTCAACTACCACTGGATAGTTGATTGCAAAATAATATTAAAGTAATTACTTTTTTAGTTAATCTAACCGTTTTCGTGTTGTTAATTTCACTATTTTTCATGTAGTTAAACATTAGTAGTACAATTTACTACTTGAAGTAGTTAAATTTCAAAAACGACTACAAAATCTCATTTTTCCTATTACTTTCGTAGTTTTTATAACTACTTTTTCAAAGTCAATATAACTTTTTAAATTCGATTAAGGGCCTATTGCATTACTCCGGGTAGTTAAAAAGTAGTCAAATCTACAAAGAATTTTGTTTGAGTGTATCAAATTTTCGATTTATAAGAATTTTACTAGATTGGCTAACTGAGTTGAATAATTAATGAACTATAAGTATTTCATAAACTTGTTAAAAATGAGTATAGATAGTGACAAAAATGCTTGAACTAAGACTTTATTTGATGTAGTGGTGAACGATGTAAGAGGACTTGAATCGTGAATCGGTAATTGGAACGGAAGTGACTATTTTCATGACCCCTGCCCGCGCCCTAAAGCAGTGCTTGAATTCTCGTAAACGAATTTTACTGCCGCAGAGTTGCGCAAACAGTCATCATTATACTTCTCCTTCGTTGTTAATAACACTTTGCCGCGCCGTCGCGTCGCGTCGCACACTAGATGCAAAACAGTGGCAAAACAGCGACTCAGAATCAGAACCAGTACATCCACTAAGCAGCTAATCAGCAGTCATTTATAATAATCTATACCTCCTTCACTTTTTGTCAAACATTACATTTTGCAAACCACACTGAGAAAAAGAATTGCAGTGATAGCAAACTCACTTGTTAATATAGCGCTTTGCAATATTTTTTTGTTACCATAGCATAATAAATAGGGTGGTCGACAAACAAAAAGTTGAAAATGTTATGCTCTCACTCCCTAGGATTATACTATATCGAATAAAAATACCCATATTTTTTTTAATATTTAGAGGTTGCTCAAATCGTTCAAAGTTTCACATGCAAAATGTATGGAAAAAAAACCTTTTTCGTAAAATTGATATAAAATCCATGAAAAATAATATTTTTTAACCTGTTAACGCTGTTTCTCTTTAGAAGAGTTCAAAGAATAAGATTCAATAATTTATTTAACAATTTTTTATTATTAACTATTTTTTAAAGGGCCCTAAATAACCGTCCTTAAAATGAAAAATATGTGAAATATCGTTAAAAAATACCTATTTATTACCACTTTTTACAAAATTTTCCACCAAAATTTCGTATAATAACATGCACACTAATTACTAACAATTGTTGAATGTGTTTGTTAATTTGTTTAAACAAATTAATATTGTTTATTTGCAACTTTTCATCTAATAGAGCAAGAGAGATAAGCAATAAGAGGTGAGTTGAAACGATTTTTACATTATCACGTACAACTCAGTCAAAATAGTCTTATTTTTATGAGCTTTATAATTTAAGATAGCTGTTTTTATGCAATATGTGAATCAAAAAGAAAAAAGTTAAAAAGTTATAAGGGTATGTAAAAAAAGTTGCAAAATCTAAAACAGTTTACCGCGTTTCAATTTTTTGCAATTGTTTAAAATATTTATTATTGCAAATTTATAACATTTCCAAAATTAATAACAGTGAGAGTATCAGACTTCAGAAAACTTGTCAAGTTTTTAGCATTACTCTGTACTAAATCAATAAACTATTTAAAATATTGAATTAAAATAGTTATCAATATAAATAAAACATTGTTTAAAAAAATTATTATTGTTATTTACCAATTTCTTATTCAGTGCTCCTTGAGAGATGCAGTTTTTTTTCCAATTTTGCAATTCATCAAACATCCCTATGGGAAATTTGCCAATGCTCAAGATCGGCCCAAGCTTGGTCTAATATTGGTCTAATATTGGCCAAGCTTGGATCAAGCTCAAGCCGATTGTCATTTTCCATAGGGATTATACAATAACGGTTAAAGATGACAAATGAATTATTATTTAAACAATCTTCTTAAACAAATTATTATTGTATACGCCATAAATTTGTATTAAGGGAGCCTAGAAAGATGCAGTTTGTTTTTAATTTTGCAAGTAACTAAATATTATACAATTACCTATAAGAAATATAAATGAAATTGTTATTTAAACAATTTTTAAACAAATTATTGTTATTTAAAAACCTTTTTTTTTACTCAGTATATTGAAAAAGATGCAGTTTTTCTCAAATTGTGCAATTTACCAAACTTCTTATATAACTACGGAAGATTATATATAACAATAAAAATTTGTTTATAAGTTATTTAAATAAATTAAATTAACTGCAAAATTTAGGAAAGCTTCATTTTTCTAGGTTTAGTGTTTAGGAAGTTGGTAAATACAACAATAATTTGTTTCAACAAATGTAAATTCATCGCAACTTTTTTAAAAATATATTACTTGTTGATACAGATCAAAAACTTCGATGGTTTTAATCTTTATTTTACAATTTACAAGTCATAAAACATTTAAAATGTTTCGAGTAACCTTAGTAGGTTTTCGGTAGCGAAAAGGTTAATATTTGTTAAACTTTTGACAATATAAAAGTGATTTTACACGAAAATTTGAAAAATTTTAAATACTTTTAAAGCTATAATATATAACAATATACTTTAGCCAACAATTAAAATGTCACTATTCGATTAAAGCACAATTTTGCGTATACCAAGGTGAGTTCATGGATTTTATATCAATTTTACGAAAAAGGTTTTTTTTCCTATGTATTTTGCATGGAAAACTTTGAGCGCTTTGAGCGACCTCTAAATATTAAAAAAAAAATAGGGGTATTTTTTTCTATATAGAATAATCCTAGGGGGTGAGAGTATAACATTTTCAACTTTTTGTTTTCCCCATGTATTTTTAGACCACCTTAATAATAAATTGCTAGAAAAGCAAATCATTAGCTAAGTTAGCAAAATGTCTAATTTGTTAAATTAGCAGTTAACTAATTTGTTTTGCAGTGTGTAGCAAAATTTTTTGCTACCAAAATGTCTCAGTTTAAAACACTTTCAAGACACTTGTTTTTTGAATGTAATAACAAAAAAAGTTGCAGACGCTATATGAGAAAACTCTTTTTTCTCAGTGCATGTTTTTAAAATCTATTTTAGAATAATCAATATATGGTTAATTTTTATTTGTTACTCGCTCAAAATCAAAAAAGTCCTATGCTCATTAAAAGATATTTAATTGTTTGCTTCAGAAAAAGGTCTTTTATTTTGAGGGATATAAAATATTTAGAAAACGTCTCACGTTATTTTAAGTTTTTCATATGGTTATGAGTATATATAATATATATGAAAGACGAAGCACTATTGGTCAAAATTTAAAATACGAAATAATGGCTTAAAAGTGAAGACAAAAGTTTCTCCAAAAAATACCTGTTTTTACGGCGTTAAAAAATAATTGTGGACAACTTAGGCCTATACTTAAGTAAAACTTTTACTCATGTAATAACACAACTGTAAATTACTGATAAGTAGTAGAATCAAATGGTAGCTAGATTTTTTCTTCCGTGCTGACTTAGCTAATAAAATTCTCTCTAAGCAATTAAAATTAGATGACATAAACTGTTAAAAAAGTATTGATGCATTAACTTGTGCTTCAAGTTATATACTTGCTATTAAATTTTTAATAACTCGACATTGATAATGAGATCAATATTTTTACAGATATAGTAAATTTCAAGTGAAATGTCCAGCTTTTTACAAGACAGCTTTTACAGATTTTTTCGTAAGATTTCGATTGATGGAGTCACTTTTATTTTAATTTTTCACTGAGAAAAATATAGTTAAGCTGATTCTCAGTGTGTCATTTAACCTTCATTTTCGAAAATTAAAAATAATTTTGTTTTTTTCTTGTAAGTTGGTTTCTTTTAATTTTTTTTTAAAAACAATAATATGGTGCTAAATGTTAACAATAAGTTATTGAAATTTCAATAGCGAGTTATTAAAAATTGCAGGTATTGTAAACGACTCTATGCACAACGTGTCAAGTTCCATGTATATTCTTTAAACAGTACGTAAGAAATCTGCTGTATCGACCTTAGTTTAAAAACCCAATGTATAAATTCTGAGTCGCAGTTTTGCCATTTTTGGGTTTTTAAACTTTAGTCGACATAGTATATGTTTCCTTACTCGACCCATGGTGGGAAACCTGCGTGTGATTCACACAAGATTTGAAGTCATAATTCTGGGAAATTTTGACAAACAATTTTGTTCTTTATTAAAAGAGGACAATAGATTATAAAGAATAGTAGAATAAAAGGAAAAAAAATTATAAATAAGATACAAAATCTGTAGAATTGAGACAAGGATGCACATAAAAGAGACTATTTTCGAACGCTGTTTATCTGGCCTGAATCGAATATATAGTTATGAGTTCCAGAAGGCGTCTGATAGTTCCTTGAAGGAGCTACTATTAGCTGGCGCTTCGTCGAACTCGACAGAAATAATCAACAGACATACTGTCAGATTTGAACAGTTAGAAGGGTATATAAATATACATGAATATGCAATGAGTGTTGAAAAGTATGTTTCCAAAATTTGAATACTTCAGATGGTCAATTTGCAATCGACCCATTTTATACGAAAAGTTCTAATAACGTGCAATAAGGCCCATGGCGGATTTATTAACTCCCAATCACCCAAATTTAATTCCTTGATCCTATGTTACTAGAGTACTTTTAGTTATGATGCTATAGTGAATGATAGGGAGTAAAATTTTTGGAATTAAAATCAACTCCAAAAGGGAGTTCGCGGGTTACCTTGTGCATTCTTTAAAATCAATTATTTTTCAAAAATTTGTTTAATAGTAAGTAAAAAGTACTTTTAGTGTTTTGTTTCGTTTTTAGGTTATGTTAAAAATTGATCAAACAAATTTTTTGCGCAACTTTATAAACACAGAAAATTATTTTGGATTAAATTAATCTGCAACGCTCTTTTTTTATACCAAATTTAATTTAAATAATCTGAAATTGGCTTAAAACAATCGCGCTGCAGATTATTTTAATACATAAATGTTTTCAGTGAATAAACTGACTTTGATGCAACAAAAAAATTCATTTCAATAAAATTCATTAAAATTTAATAAAATTTTTCTTCATTTTAATAAGTAATAATTAGATGATAATGAAATTTGTAATTGAGATATGAAATTATTAAGTTTTTTAGTTATTAAATTATTAATTTGTTATAATTAAATAATTTAATTAATAAAAAAAAAATTAGGCTATAAAATATTATTAAATAAATTATATGTTTTAAGTTTCATAAAGATGAATTTATTGAATATTAGGAAGAATTCGTGCAATTACTCAATCAGTTTCACATCAAGTTATAGATTAATTTAATAGCCCCCTCAGGGGTCCATTTTGTGCACGACTTTGAGTTTCTATAACTCAGTCAAAAATTTTTTTCTTGTTCGCTTACTGATAGGACATCTTTAAAAGGATGTTCACAACATGTGAATAGATAAATTTTTTATTTTTCCAATCCTGAATTTTAATAATAAAGCATAGAGTGGAAAAAGTGCGATTTTGTGCTCAACAGTATACTCAAAAAATAGTTTAAAAATAATTTGGTTGTTAAAAGCAATCTATTCTATTAAAGTGTATTTTTAGTGCACAGTGTATAGTGTACACTGTACATATTTACAATCATTGTGAAATGATAATTTGACTAATTATGAACGAGAGTTGTATAAAGAATGCATAAACCTTATAATAATTGTGTTTAAGTGTGCGTGTAGCATGTTGCAAGTTAAACATTCGATTGTTTGGATGCATTCAGTTTTTGCGGTTGCAGGTTCTCAACGTAATATGAATCCGGTTGACTTGCTAATTTTAGCTCGACCGTGACACCAGCGACGACGCGAGAAGCAACTCCCAGTTCATACAATTGTCTTGCACAGTCGCACAGGTGTTTCTTCCAACAAATAACCAATCTCTAGAAACTTACAACCATATCACTGCTTCCAAGAAAACAAACTCTAACTCCATTAATATTCACTTGATACTCGTATTTTTACAATACAATAATTAAACATTCATCATTTTATCCATTTTTTCAGTTTTATTTGTTTATAATTATATATTGTCCATTTAAAAAATAAATTAACAAAAATATGGTACACTCCAAAAGTAAATACAAACACAGTTGTCATATTATTCCATGAAAATTTTTGTAAAAACACAAATTATTTAAATATTTTTATCCCTGCATGAAAATCCATGAAAATTTTTGTAAAAACACAAATTATTTAAATATTTTTATCCCTGCATCCGGTTAAAAATTCATGTACAAACATTATTATTATTATTATGAGGTGATTTAATGAAAATAAATTTTAAATAATTTTATTGTTGAGACTAAAATTTTGAGAGAAACCCTTGAATTTTTAAAGATCTATCTGTCTCAGAGAGCAAATAAATATTTAGTTATGTGACATAATACCTTAATTTAAATACCTTAATTTTCTGAGTGTAGTAAATATAGTTTCTGAATAAGGTAAAATTAAAATAGATAATATTTATTATCAATGCAAAATAAAATTGTATCCAGTGTCACTGAAGCAAAAAAAGAAAGAAGAAAAGAAATCGTCCTAAAAAAAGTATTCAGTCTGTAAACTAATATTATTTTTTTTAAAGAAGTGATAAAAGTATCCATAAAAATTGTAATTTATAATAATCAAAAAACTGTTGCCAAGTTGTAACTTATTAAATGCGTATATTTTAAGAGAGTGATTTTTTGTGTTCACTTTTTGAACACATTGCTTTATCATAGAGATTACTTAATTTGTGTATTTACATCACTAAAATTAAGAGATCAAATAAATTTTCTGAAAAAAAAACATAAAAATTAACCTTAAAAAACATGTTTGATTCTTTAAACATTACTAAGTTTTGATTAATAGGTTCGGATAGAAATCTTAAACATGCTAATTGATGCGTTTTTGAATTGTCTACAAAATGGGTGAAAAGTATTTTTTATAAAATTTATATAAGATGCCAAACAAATTTTAAAAATTTGTTTTTTTTAATTTTTCATTTTTAAAACCTTGATAGCTCAGAACAAGATACATTAGAAGGTTCGCAAATAGCTCATTCAATGTGTTTTTTAATTACCTATAAGCAGATGAAAATAATAAATTGAAACTAGCTTGACAACATAGAAATAAAATTATTAAAAAAACATGATTTTCAAAATTTTTGCTTTTAAAAAATTATTAACTGTGGATTAAATTAAATTGGAGGGTTTGCTAATAGCTAAATTGACGCGTTCTAAAAAATAATGGAAATAAAATTCTAAAATTCCATATTTTTTTTAATTTTACAATTTCGCGAGAAAACGATTTTTTGAAAACATTCAAATGCAAAAAAAGTATAGTTAGAATTGATCAACCGGGTTCAAACATACAAGTCATAATTTGTCCCCCTCCTGAAAGACCTACAATTTTGTAAAAAAACATGGTTCTTATTATTATGGTTTCCTATTATTAATTAAAGACCTTTACTTGATGCGCACTAATTGTAAGTTTTTATGGTTTCCACATCTGCGCAGTATTTGTTTTCTTAAAAATTAAGCACATATATAGAAATATATTAAACTTTAAAATTACCATTTTATTGTAGAAAGACAGTGCATTTAAAAACATATTTTACTTACACGCGGAGAAAAAAGATCAGCAGCATAAGTTCAGAGTGAGCTACCTTATATCCAAATTTTGATTTTCAGTGTCAAAAATAAAATAAAGCAATTTCTCGAAAAAATATTTTTTAAAATATTAAAATTTGTCAAGTTCAGTTTAACTAGCCTTTCATCCTTTCAGACGGCCTTAAACCCCTTCTGACAGTCAGGCCGGCGCAAACCCTATATTTGTTAAAAAAAAAATATATATATATGTAATTAAAAAGTAGGAATAGAATTCAAAGAATATTTATTTTTATCTTTGCTGCTAAAAAATACAACATTTAATAATTAAAAAATATATAAAGAATAACATAAACAATTAATTTAAATGATTAAGACAATTATTATATTGTCATTTAAAAAATTAACTAATTTTACTTGAATATTGAAAGTTAGTTTGGGCAAAGTTCAGAAACCGATGAGACCAGGACGGGGTTCTTATTTTATTTTTATCTTCCTTTTCCTTACTGTAGAGACGCTGTTTTAATTATTATTAGTGCTTCCAAAAAGATATTTCACGCGCCACCCTTATGCATTTCTCTTAGTTTATATATAATAGTATTTCATTGATTCATAACCATACTATAATGAGTGATATACTTTCCCTTAATTCAGATTTATGTTACAGGGTGTCCAGCGAAGACATAGAATGAAATTCCCGTACATTTTCCGCCCCTCTTCTGCATCTATATTATTCCGTTCATTTCAAATAATCTAACAAATATAAATTCTGTATTATCAATATAAATTAATTTGATTGCTATATTTTTGTATCAAAAGTGTTATTTTCAATTTTATTTTATTATAATTCTCTCCATTTGTTTTAAAATTCCAATTCAATGATTTTCTTTCTTCAAATAACTTTTTTTTCTTGGCTTTCAATTCTTCCATTTTTCATTGCATCAGTTTTCAAAATTTATCGTTTTTAAGAAAACTTTCTGTATACATAATCTTAAATTGTTAAAATTCCCGGCGATAGAAAAAATCCAGTACATTTCCCGCATCAAAAAAATTTCCCGTACAATTCCCGCACCCTGGACACCCTGATTTACAGCATTGACAATTGAAATTGGACTAAAATATTCAGATAATTTTTGCACTGAGAAAATAAGCTTTTTGACAACTAGTAGAATAGCTCGGTTCAATTGAACTTGGAGGTTAAAAGTAGCGTTTTGGAAGAATTATTCAGCTATAATCAACAAAGTGTTTTGCAGGTGCTATATCATCAACCTCTCTCGGTTAAATTTAATCAAAAAATGGTTATATTTAGTCATCTTCTTTTCTCAGTGTGTACTTTTTGAAAAATAGAATACACTTAAAGAAATTGTTTTGAAGAAATATTTTTATATGTATACGTTTGGTTACTGTAGACGTTGCGGGGTGTATTTTAAAACATTTTGATGTAAATACTTGATACATTGATATTACAATGTGAAAAATGGACAGAATGAACATAAATGTGGAGTGTGTATATATAATATTGGAATTATAGTAAGTGTAATGCTCATTTTACTTGCGACTGTACCGCACGTCGCGTCGCGCTGATACGATGTAGGTTACAAACAGAGGGCACGGATATCGATTTCAGCGCGGTATGCACAAGCACTGTGGAATGTGTCTTATACATATATATTCGTAGATTGCATACCAACACACCCAAGCAGAAGCGAACACATAAACACATATGGCTGGGTATGTGCGTTAACACGGGCCTCCGACCTCCGGCCCCCATTCCGGATCACGCGTCTCCATGGTAGGGGATACACCACACCGTTTGCACACTCTAAGCAGCGATAAACGTTGTAACTTACCGCGACGCTCACAATCATGACGACTCTGCACTTAAATGATATATACCTATATGTACAGTATATACATTTTCATGGAAATCATCTTTTTTTCATTTATCAACAAATTTCTCAGATGAATATTCACTTTGTTACGTTGATTCTTTCTTTTCCATCTCATACCCAACTAAAAAATAAAAACTGACTAACCATTTAGATTCAAAATCAATATCGAAACAGAATTAGAGTGTTATTTCAAAAAGATAAACAAAAATTTACTGGCATTGATCTGAAATTGAGGGGCCGGATGCAGCAATATGGTAGTCAAGTATCAGTGTGCAGCCCATTGTTGCTCACTGCTACCTGACTATCTAGTTAAAAATTCCTTTGCAGAAACTTTTAAGGATCGTGTCATGAACCTTTAAGGAACTTTAAATGTTCCTTTAAGGATCCTGATAGATAGGGGAAAGTCGCCTAAGACGAGTCCCTATCCATATTTTGTAAAAAATTGTTAAATTAGTGAATTAAAAAGGGAACCAGAATATATCTATGTTTATTTTTAACATTTTCTTTAATGATTGGTAAGACGAAAACCTTTATAATTGTTTAAAAGACAATTAATTTTGATGTTTAAAAAAAAGTTCATACCAGCCCGTCTTAGACTACCTGGTAGGGTAAGATTGGCCCTTTTTAAAATCCCCTAAATCTACTTATTGAACAATATATATACGGCAATTACAACTTTTTTAGGTATTTTAAGCAAAATACATGCCTTTTTAAAGCCCTATATCAGGAAATTTGGTGAAATAAAAGTAAAAAGACAACAAATATGACTATTATATAAAATATGATTTTGATGACATTAGAATAATACTATGTGAAAAAACTGTCTTAAATAATTTTACATTTAATTTCAGAATTTAACTGTTTTACAGCATAAAAATAGCTTTTGTTTAATATTCTTTTTAGTAATTAAAAGTGATTTTTGAGGTTAGAAATAGAAGCGGCAGATGCATAAAAATTTGAATTTGTAAAATTTTCTTTGTAAAATTTATAGGCCATGATCACTGTTAGCACCGTACCTTCACAGGGTAAAGAAGATTTCGCTTTAATCGAAAATTTAATAAATTCATGGAACCCGTCTTAGACAACAGGCATATTTTTAATATATTTACGGTTTTTAATTATATAAAGTAAACATCAATTAAATATATGTATGATTTTTAAACATTAGAGGATATTCTTAGAGATAAAATCAATACTTCCATTACAAATGACATTTAATTTAGAAAATTTCCAATTTAAAAACTAGTTTATATTTCATCTTTTGAAGCGCTAAAAATATTTTTCCCTCTTATTATTTATATTTTTTTGAAAATTACAAAAAAAGACTTTTAAATTAATTAGATACATCTCGACTACATATCTACATATACAGTTGTTTAATAAGTTTCTTTATTTCGAAGATATTCAAGGGTGCCTGTCTTAGGCGCTAGCCCGTCTTAGGCTACTCTCCCCTACTTTAAGAATTCTCAAAGGTTCTGCAATAAATCCTTGGAGGATCCTGACATTTCTACGTCATGTATTAAATATAAGTTCAGGCCTCATACTCAGTTTTGCAATGAAAAATAGTGTCAAAAGTGGCATAAACTGTTCAAAAAGGTGGCAAAATAGTGGCATATTTTTGTTAACAAATATATATAAATTTTAGAACCCTCCGCCGCCGCGCCACGCTGACGCCGCTGCTCATTTACTACGTACACCAGCGCGCCGCCGATAGACTATTGGCGTGTCGGCGTTCATCGGCGTTGTTTCGTAAAAACTAAATTTGAGATTTTTATTATTTTTATACGTCATAATTGATTTTTTTCTTAGAATTTGAAACTCAAAAGTTAACTTAACCATTTCTCGACGTGATGTGAATTTTTTCTGGAAGACTGAAATTTTTTCTTTAATTTTCTATATTGGCTTCATATAGTACTCACAGTGAGATTTAAAACCCTTTTATAAAAATTAATTTACAATGATTTTAAAAGAAGTTATGAATTTTTGAATTTATGACATTTATAACCACATTAACGTCTGAAATCACAAAAATCGTAGCATTACTGTGGAATATTACTACAAGTAGAAATTTTTTTTTTAAATATGGGAATAGGGTTTCTTTACGTTTTTAAGATCGTTCTATAAGCTTGCGGGCTCAGATTTCATTTTTATCCATATGCAAAACCAATATGGCGGCTTTTTTGAAAAAATGTACAGATAAATCGACAAGTTTTTGTTTTATAATCATTATTTCTTCCCGAAAACATTCTTTTAATGTGTACTAAAGTGGCACAAACTGCTGGCAAATTAAAAATATGATTTAGTTAATTCATCAAATTCAATATGGCGCACAGTGGTCTGAAACTGGAATTTACTGTTCAAAATCGACTACAGGTCACAAATCTTAACCGATTTCAAAAGTTTTTTTTTTAAATGCAACTCGAAAGTTATATAAGTAAGTAAATTGTTTATAACAATTATTTTATCCATATATATAATTGTTTATACCTTAAGCGATTGCTAAATATGATTTTGATGGTTAATATGTGTCTGTGCTATTATTATTCTGATTTTTTAAACACAACTATTTTTACAAAAATTATAATTTCTTCTCCTATTTGTTTATCTATAAATGTTATAAATAATTAATTTAAAAATCGGGAAAGACCATTCTTTTAAGAATTTATCGCTGATCATTTGAAAAAAAAACTTTTGAAATCGGTTAATATTTGTGACCTGTAGTCGATTTTGAACAGTAAATATAAATTCCAGTTTCAGACTACTGTGTGGCGGCGACAAATGGCGGATATTGTAAAAAAAGTAAAAAATTAATATCTGTTGGACCAATCTTTAAGTTTTATATTAAAATTAATGAAACTTGGTACATAGGGTTTTTTGGGTCGCAGATTATGAAGTTGTTAACAATTTTTTAAAATTCAAAATGGCGGATCCAAAATGGCGGACGATATTGCGAAATTTTCGCTCAAATTTATGAAACTTGGTATATAGGGGTGTTTGGCGGCACTGATTACGAATCAGTTAATATCGAGTATCACGCGAATCCAATTATCTTTTCAAAAATCTTCAGCCATATTGGGGCCGCCATTTTGAATTTTGAAAAAGTATTAATCGGCGCGCCGCCGTACGCCTGTTGTTTTTTAGTTGAACGCCGCCGCCGTTAATTTTCCTCGGCGCAGGGTTCCAATTAATTTGTTTATTTATTTAATCTTATGGTTGCAAAAATAACAAAAATTAATAATATTACTGTTTTTATTTTATAAAATATATTAAAACTACATTAAATTAAAAAACTATGAAATACTTCATTTACAAAAGTTCTTGAATTGTAATATTTTTCTTTTCTACTTTAACTGGACTAATGGGAACATTATCAACCTGGCCATTTTTATTGAATTTTGTGTGATTTGTGATGTTTTAATAGTCTCCAATATTTTAAGGTTTATTTTAAGTCTTAGAATCCTCATTTCCATTTATTTTAACCTAAGAGTTACCTGTTTTCAATTTTTTCCCTGAAAATTAGAAAATCTCCCCAACTAGTGGTTTTATTTTATAAAGTTTGGAAAAATTCCCTATTTAAAAAAAAATTGGAAATTATCCTTAAAGATTGATAATCTCAAAATCAATTAATTGATAATCTCAATTTGATTGAATTCGATGGTGATGACGGAAGAACGATCTTAGAAAATTCATTTGAATCTCGAGGAACATTTTGGTATGTAGTTTATTTTCTTCCAACAATGAAATCAATTTTGTAACGCTTTGTTTTTGAATATCCGGTACGTAGTTCTCGAGACCTTGTAAAGATTTGAGATATTTAAATCTTGCAACTGAATGAATAATGAAAATTTTGCTTTGATATGCCAAGCGTATGTCAATACCCTGAAATCTTCGACTCTCCCTTCTCAATCAATTAGCAGCTTCTAAAAGACCTTTTCAATCGCAGACGGGATTTTGAACACATAGAATATTGTTGTGGCAGCAAACCACTCTCCCTATTAAATTTATAACAAAGAGTTTGACTGAAAATTACGTTAAATTTATTTGCTTAAACAAACGATTTTATCCAATTGAGAAAAACCTACACTGTAAAAAATAATGGAAAATTTTCCATACAAAAGTAACGAATTTTTTCTATACTTGGTATGGAAATATGTTTTTCAGTACATCAGTATGGAAAAATTTCATGACATTATGGAAAATTTTCATTCTTATAGTAAAATACCCAATTTGAGTATGGAAAAATTACCTTACGACAAAATTCCATACATGGGGATGGAAGAATTACAATACATTACAAAATATTTTCATACGTGTTTGGAAAAATTCCAATTTTTTTAAAACAGTAATAATGATAAATTGTATGTAATTATAAGTGCATAATTTTTACAATAGTTAATAAAATAAAAAGTTAATGAAATAATTGGAAGAAAATATACCTATTATTACGTGCTAGATAGCGTAATTTTGTAAAATCATTTATTTCTAAAAAACTTTAATTATATAAATTAAATAAATTCTATTTATTTAAATAAAAATCCCCCTCAATATATTATATGTAAATAATTTTTATAATTTACTTTTGTATTAAGTATTATTGAAATTAATTATTTAAATAATATTTTATTTTTAAATAATAATATTAAATTAAAATTAAAATTAATAAATAATAATTATTTGTTAATTTTGTTTACATATATTGCAATTATTATATTAGAATATTTATTTAGAAAATATTTAGAAGTTAGGAGATTGGATTGTATAAACTGTGTATTAGTATATACAAAAGATAAATAAATTCTATTAATTTATTTTAGATAATTAATACGTTCCAGAATTATTATAATTTAAATAGCATGTAATCCAGGCCTGAACCTCCCAAAGTTATTTCTATCGACACTCAACTACCCGGCATAGCCGAGTGGTACTAATAGCGTGCGTTCACCGCGAGCGAATTCGTCTATAGGGCCGTGGGTTCGATCCCCCCTTGAGCGTGCGATATTTTAATTCATAGGTTAAGTGTTTATATGTATTAAAATTGTTAATTAGTCTTAGGTCTATAATAATTAAGTGTTTAAATGTACACTTAAGATTAAATTATAAAAATAACAATCTAAAAATATCAATTTAAATAATTATAGATTCTGCTTCTGTGGAAACAGACTTGACCATACAACGTATGGGTTTTTTTCCATACAATCGTATGGAAAAATTGCAACAAAGTATGTTGATATAACTATACGACGTATGGTTTTTTTCCATACAATCGTATGCAAAAATAACAATAAAATATACTAATACCCAATGGGAAATTTCTGTACTGCGCCAGTATTGACAAATGTCGTAGTACGGGGTCCGTACTGGCATGCCCGCACTGGTCACCCGTACAGGACCAATACTGGGCCCGCACTGTTAATAAAATATGATAGATTTGTTGATAAATAAGGTCATTTTACGAGGATTAAAATATATTTCAAGATTTCTTTGAGAAAATAAGAATATTACACCCCTAATGCTCAAACACATGCGCACTAGTGTTCTAGCGCACGAATCGATGCGCAGTAGTGTTCTTATGCTCAAATACATGCGCACTAGTGTTCTAGCACACGAATACATGCGTAGTAGTGTTCTAATGCTGAAGTACATGCGCACTAGTGTTTTAATGCTTAAATAAATGCACACTAGTGTTCTAGTGCACAAATACATGCGCAGTAGTGTTTTAATGATTAAATGTATGCGCACTAGTGTTCTAGTTCACAAATAGAAGCGCAGTAGTGTCCTAATGCTTAAAAACATGCTCACTAGTGTTCTAGTGCACAAATACATGCGCAGTAGTGTTTTAATGATTAAATGTATGCGCACTAGTGTTCTAGTTCACAAATAGAAGCGCAGTAGTGTTCTAGTGCACAAATACATGCGCACTAGTGTTCTAGCTCACAAATACATGCGCAGTAGTGTGCTAGCGCACAAATATATGCGCAGTAGTGATGTGAGCATCAAATACATGCGCATTAGTCTTGAAATCATCTATAATAAACGCAACAGGGTTTTAAACACTAAATACATGCGCAGTAGTGTTGGAGATAACAAATAATGCACAGTAGATTCCTAATCAACAGAAATATTTACAGTAGTATTCTAAGCACTAAATGCATGCTCAGTAGTGTCTTAATCAACATAAATATGTGCAGTGATATAAGAAGCAGTAATTTCAGACGCACTGTTATTCTATTGAAGAAAATGCACATTATTTTACTATTTAACAAATAACTTTTCGAATATATATGTGTCTCTGTCTAAGAAAAAAAATCTAGATTAAACTAATAATAATATAAAATTTGGGATATACTTCGGAATAGAACGTACCTCCGATTTTGATAAAACTGAGTATACTTACGTATTTCGATACGCTGATTCCGAAAATAATAGTGAAAATTGGCGCAAATTCGATTATCATGGTGAAAACCATAAGAAACCTTGAAAATATGAGTTTTTTACATATAATTCTTTAAATATTAGAAATATCGAAAAATGTTTTGTACAAAAGTTGTAGGTCTCGTTAAAATACATATTTTATGTACATAAAAGTTTTTTCTAAAACTGATTAATTTACGAGAAAAACGCAAAAAACCGGAATTCCCCATAGAAGTGACCAAATTTTTTCGAAATGTGCATAGTTTTCAAGAAAAATGCAAAAAACTAGAAATCACCATAAATACGTTATTTATAACGTAATTTACCTATTTTTATGTAATCTTTTAAGTTGGCTTGTTATTATATATATTATGCTACTCCCTAACCCCCCATGTCTTGGACAGTCTAGGGGGGGGGGGGGATTCGGGTGCCATACTGAAAGTGGAATGTAGACAGCGGTGGGAAAACCTATAGTTGTGTTGGTTTTTAAAGTATTCATTATAAAAATGATCAAGTTTACAATTTTTTAAATATGATTTTCGTAATTACTGCATGGACATTAAGTAAATTACGTAATTTTACGTTATTACATAAGTGTACGTAATGTTACGTAATAAACGTAATGTTACGTAATGTAATAACGTAATTACGACTGTAGATAATTTAATATTGATATAGTGTGGGAATTTGGTCACATTTATGGTGATTTATGTTTTTTGCAATTATTTCCTAAACTAATTTGTTTCAGTAAAAAATGCATTTAACATAAAATGTGTATTTTAATGAGATCTACATCTTTTATATAAATTTGTTTTTTATATTTGCAATATTTAAAGAGATAAATGCAAAAAACCAAAATTTTCATGATTCTTTATACATATTTTTTACCATGAAAATCAATTTGCGCCAATTTTCACTATGATTTTCGTAATCAGCGCATCGAAATACGTAAGTATACCAAGTTTCATCAAAATCGGAGGTACGCTCTATTCGGAAGTACACCCAAAATTTGTCCACTGAATTTGAATTACTACCTTGGAATACTGAATAGCACATATTTAACGCTAAGAACACTACTGTGGATGTATTTGTGCTCTAGAACACTAGTGTGCATGTTTTTTAGCATTAGGACACCACTGCGCATGTATTTGTGCGCTTGAACACTAGTGCGCATGCTTTTGAGCATTAGGACAATACTACGCATGTATTTGTGCACTAGAACACTAGTGCGCATGTATTTGAGTATTATAACACTACTGCGCATGTTTTTAAGCATTAGGATACTACTGCGCATGTATTTGTGGACTAGAATACTAGTGCGCATACATTTAATCATTAAGACACTACTGCGCATGCATTTGTTCACTAGAACACTAGTACCCATGTATTTGAGTATTAGAACACTACTACGCATGTATTTGAGTATTATAACACTACTGCGCATGTTTTTAAGCATTAGGACACTACTGCGCATGTTTTTAAGCATTATGATACTACTGCGCATGTATTTGTGGTCTAGAACACTAGTGCGCATACATTTAATTATTAAGACACTACTGCGCATGTTTTTGAGTATTAGAACACTACGGCACATGTATTTGAGTATTAGAACGCTACTGCGCATGTATTTGAGCGCTTGAACACTAGTGCGCATGTACTTCATCATTGGGACACTACTGCGCATGTATTTATGTATAAAATACTACTTGCGCTTGATATAATGACGATTGAATGACGATATTATCTGTGTTCGAACTAATGTACTTGCTTGTCAGTGCAGAAGAGCAGTATATGCCAGATATATCCCAGTACGGGCACCGTACTGACTGCCAGTACCGGGCCCGTACTGCCCGTACTGGGCCCGTACTACGCCGTATGTAAATTTCCCATTGGGTATAACCATACAATGTATGGTTTTTTTCCATACAACTGTATGGAAAAATTACAGTAATGTAAGGGTTAATTTACGTCCAGTACATGTATGGAAAATTTACCACAAAAATTTTTTACAGTGTACAAGTATTAGGTTTTATCAAGATTAATCAATTTTTGGAAGATTTGGTATATTGAAAAAAAGTATTCTGACATTAATATACCAGATTGTGATATGTGACTATTTGCTGGTCACATATACTAGATTTTTTTATTTAGAATATATCCCACTAACTTATGTTTGTCTAAAAAGAGGTACATTCTTTGTTAAATCCGAATCTGAAAAGCTAAAATTGCTAGATTGGATATTTTAGATTATTTTAGATATTTTAGATATTCTTAATTTTATATTTAATTAAGTAACAGATGTTCCAAATAAGGCTTAGTCATGGAAGACTGATTACCAAAGATTATTATTATAATAAATAATTTATTTTTAAATCGATAATGTTAGTTTTATTGAGCTTCAAACCTTAGGTACCCCGTCTTGCTCCTACCTCTCTTACACATCTACAACTTATAAAATATATAATATAATTTTAAAACTATTGTTCTTGAAAATGAGTATATTTAAAACAAAAATTTCCGAAGTTATATAGATTGCTTTTAAATTTCGCGCCAAATATTTGCAAGTTAGAAGTTTAGTTCTTAAACGTACTAATTTCACTTACTTTTTGTATGATAATCGAACATCAGAATATATTATAATAATGTTATAATATTTTCTACTAATGCAAAAAAATTATGAAAAATTGTTGAAATTGAAGTTTTAACATGAACTTAAAAAAAGGTGGCCCACTACCCCTGACACTATACCCTACTCATGTTTTTTTTATAAGATAAAATGCATTTCGGATCTCGATTATATTTGAACTTAATTTTATATTCTGAAGATAAACTATGTACGGTCTACATAAAATTGATAAGTTTGTTTTTTGGAGCATTTATCAAAGCCCCTATCGGGATGAGTTAACAACTGTGCGAGAATATTTTAGAATTACATTATATAATCAATAACTATCAAATTTAAAGAAATTATCTTGCTTTTTATCAGAAAAAATATTTTTAAATATTTTTAAATCGTGATCTTCAAGTCTATTGTCATTCTTTTACCCATAACTGATTTAATCAATATACGATTTAAATAATTCTTCAATTAGTCTACGACAGCTTTGTATAGGTGAGTCAGGGTTATCAATTGAAGTCAGTCAGTTTTTGGAGACTGTTTATGGAATACTATTTATTCCATTAAAAGAAAAAAAAACCTTTATGATCATATCTCTAAAAATAAAATTACATTTTCAAACTCAAGTTGCTTTATTCGAAACAAAATTTGAATAAGCCATAAAAGCAGAAGAATATAAATTGTATAAAATGTAGTATAATATAAAATACATGTGCGTCTTACAGAGAACGGATTATAAAAGACGAAGAATACATGATGGAATTGGTGGTAACCCTTGAACCGGAAGCGGTCGAGTATAGACGGGCATAAGAGACCGAGGACTTCCTGTGAGAAGAAGGTTCGAACGAGGCATTAGCACTGACTCCCGATTTACATTATTTAGTAGTAAATAAAGCATACTGCTTGCCTTTCTTCAATTTACAAATTCAAATATTTTTTTTAAATTTACAAATTTATGTATATCTATATATACACTGTAAAAAATTTTTCGGAAATTTTTCCGAAAAAATTCGGACAGCACGGAACCCCAGACGGTGGAAATTTTTCCGAAAAAAAAATTGGTTTTATTTCCAACTTTTTCGGAAACTTTTCCTACTGATGAAGAGGAATTTTTTCCGAAATTATCGGAAATTTTTCCGCATATGAAGTTGGACATTTTTCCGAATACGTCGGATATTTGTCCTGACATTAAGTTGGAATTTTTTCCAAAATTACCGGAAATTATTCAAATTTTGTACACGGAAAAAAAGGGTTGGGTTTAATAAACAAACGAAAATTCGTTTCTAACCAAAGTGGGTGGTTGACTATTATATGGCCTGACCCAACTCATATATGAAACATTACATGTACAGTTGTAATAAAGAAATATGTTTATCCTGATACAAAAAATCCCATTGATTATTCAATAATAAAAATCAAATCAACAGATTTAAAACATTAAGGAAATTTATATTTTACAGTATGGGATTTGGGTTTGTTTTTACATACTTATTTAATTCAATTGTTGTGTTGTGCTGAAATTACATTTGATTATTAATTAACATTTTATTTATACCTTAAACGCAACTAAACGCATACATACGAAATTTTTGAAAAATCCTAGCGACACTGAGATTCGAACGCACTAACCCTAACGCTAAACGCAAATACGCATATTACGATACGAGCACCTAACCATTGAGCCATCTTGGCTATGAAATTCTCTTTTCAAAGAACTTGGTGATCTCAAGTTTCGTTTGGTCGCCACGTGCAGATGAACCCCCGCAATGGCATCGCCCGTCAACAATAGACTCTCATAAATTTTGGTCCTATGGTTTAGTTAGCATTACTGGCATGTGACACTCACACATATTTTCACCAAAAGGAGAATGGCAATAAATTCATTTCGACAAATTTTTTGTGAATCCATTATTTTAAAGATTAAGACATTTTTTTGGAGAAGATTTTTAAGAATCTTATCCAAATAAAATTTAAAAATATTTATTTGAAATAAGATAATTTATATTCGGAGAAATTTTCATTTTTTGTATAATCTGTATATCTGTTTATATTATTAAGAAACATTCAAAGATAGAAAACATTTCTAATATTAAAATTTAAAATTTTATTACAATCATTACTAACAATGTTTACTTTTTTTCTGATTGAAATTAACATAAGATTAAATTTATTTGGTAAAAAAATTATTTATCGTTACTAAATTACCAATAAATTATATAAGTAAACATTCTTAACAATATTAACTGGTTCAAACAAAATAGTTTAAAATTAAATTATATGTATTAGGAAAAATAATTGAGAACAATAATTAATCGATATTTAAAAATGATAAAAGAATACAGGCTCGGATACAGATTATCAATAAAATGAATACAAACAAATTGATTAACTTCAATAAAATGAATACAAATAAATTGATTAACGTTTTAAACAATTTCATTTATTTATATTAATAAAAGTAATATTTTTAAAATGCAAACATTGCCCAAAACAATTTTTTTTTTATAAATTAAACAGAAGAATTAAATATTAAAATATAATAGTAATAAATATGTGAAACAAAATTTTTATAACAAAAACATGTTAGATCTATTAGTTCTGTATCAACAATCTTTTAGTAAAATTTTTGTTCTTCACATAAATAAATTTTTCATAATTATAATAAATAAAATAATTAGAAGAAACTAATTAAGTCATTTGTATTTTTTAAAAAATGAAACTAGGAGTTCCTTTTAGTAGGAGTACAAAATAACATTTGTTCTTCACATAAATAAATTTTTCATAATTATAATAAATAAAATAATTATGAGAAACTAATTAAGTGATTTTTATTTTTAAAAAAATAAACCTAGGAGTTTCTTTTAGTAGGAGTACAAAATAAAATTTTCTTAGATTGAGCAATATAATATGCACAAGTTAAAAATCCGTTTAGTTTGGAAATTTTTCTGAAGTTTGAGAAATAATTTCCGGTTTTTTGTGGAAAATGTATTTTTCCGACTGCATTCGGAAATATTTCCTTTTACTATAGGTTAAAAATCCGTTTTGTTTGGAAATTTTTCCGAGGTTTGAGGAATAATTTCCGGTTTTTTGTGGAAAATGTATTTTTCCGACTGCATTAGGAAATATTTCCTTTTACTATAGGTTAAAAACCCGTTTTGTTTGGAAATTTTTCCGAAGTTTGTGGAATAATTTCCGGTTTTATGTGAGAAAAGTATTATTCCGACTCCATTCGGAAATATTTCCTACTACCATAGGATAAAAATCCCATTTTATTGGAAATTTTCCCGAAGTATAAGGAATAAATTCCGGTTTTTTGTGGAAAATGTATTTTTCCCATTCCATTCGGAAATATTTCCTACTACTGTAGGTTAAAAATCCGTTTTGCTTGGAAATTTTTCCAAAGTTTGTGGAATAATTTCCGGTTGTATAGGAAAAAAGTATTTTTCCGACTCTATCCGGAAATATTTCCTACTACTATAGGCTAAAAATCCGTTTTGATTGGAAATTTTTCCGAAGTTTGTGGAATAATTTCCGGTTTTCTGTGGATAAAGTATTTTTCCTCCTCTTTTCGGAAATTTTTCCTACAAAATATTCGGAAACATGTGTTACCTACCAGTTTCGGAATAATTTCCTACTAATTCATCGGAGAAAATTCCGAAATTTTTTACAGTGTACTAGAAACAGGAAACTATAATAATATATTGGTCTTTTGAAATCATTTGTTCCCAATCAAATTTGACACAAGTAAAAATGTATTTGATAGAAATCAAAAAGTTAGTAGGATCTGATTTAATATGTTAAATGTATTCTTTGTCAATAAGTATAATTTTATAGTATCTTTATGACAGCTTTTAGGAAAGAGACAAAGTTTATTCTTTGTTTTATAAAGAATGTGGTTTTGTCAATTATCTTAATTTTTTCTCACTTTTCTTAAATCGTGATTTTTATGTAAACAACAAAAATTAAAATTACATATAAAGTTTTCCATATGTGTAATTGTTGCACATAAACTTATTTATTTGTGTATTAGAAAATATTTTCTAGAAATTAATTTTTTTATTTAATTTCAAATGAGAGGGGGGGTCAAGATGGGATAATTTAGATTAAGATAAAGGTTGGTTTAATGATATATGTCAAAAATGGGGTTATTCATAAAGAGAGCGGAGAGTTGAAAGAGCTAAAAAAATTAGACCCACGTAATTGACGACTGACCCCTAAATCTATTTTCTCCTAAAACAAAAGAAAAACAAATATTACTTTAATTGGTTTTTAATGTATTTTTTAAGATTTTTGATTATTCCTTCAGTTTTGGCATTAAAATTTGGTTTGAACTTTGAACGCATCTCCATCTGGACAGCATTTTTTAAATAGGCTAACTGTATCGTCATTTTCTTATTTCGTCGGGGTATCCTAAGACTCTTTCTACATTTTGTTAATTTTCTATTTAATTACTTAACTGATGCTAATAATAAGACTTAGTCATAAAATACTGATAATTATTTAACTTCAAACGTTAAGTACCTACCCCGTTTTTCCCGACTTCCCCTGCGTAAAATTAACTCTAATTATAGTATTAGTTACTAATGAGTCACTCGTTTTTGTGAAAAATGTTTTAAAAATCAATAATAGATGAGAAACTTTCCTACGTAATAGTTAAAATGTACGTCATTAAAACACAATAAGATGGGTCTATTTTTACGAAAAGGATGGTCTTGGTACTGCTTTGCACATCACCTTCAAAATATACCTGGAGCGTCACGTCACCTCGTTTCCACTGGTGACTTCCTGCTCGATAAACCTCAGAGATTACCATTTCCGTACTAACCTTGATGGCCTAAATTTACAATTATATATAGTAACTAAAGACAAAAAGCAATTAAAAACATCACTAAATTACATCATTCAAAATTGCCTTTATAGAGGAAGTATTATTGTTATTTTTGCAAAATTGTGTAATTTTTTTTTTTTTTTAAATTAAAACGAAAATACTTTATTCTTTTAATTTTGTGAAACGCATCGATTGACATATTAACGAACTCTTCTAATGCAATTTTATTCTATGTTATTCGCATTTTCAAAATTGTGTTTTTTTTAATAATTTTATTATTATATTTTCATGTAAGTTTCAATATTATTATTTTGAATAACTTGTAGGTGCTTGAAAAACACGAAAAACTATTTAAGAACCTTTAAGGGTAATTCTATAGTTATCAAGGTTTGCAAAAAGAAAAAAATATTGAAAAAATATATTATATCCACGCGATTTTTAGAAAAATGCAAGAAAATGATAATTTGAGAAATACTGTATATTCTTGAAACAAGCGTAAATGTTTTAATACAAATATAAGATTAATATAAATGTAAGTTTGTTCAATGTTTTGCATAAATGGAGTAATTCTTCTGTCAAGTTAAGAAATATACTGTTTGTAAAAATAAATTAGCTTCTTTCAAGGCGAATTAATACAAACATATTTTTATTTTTGCCAAAAGAAAATTTTTCTCTTAGAGAAAGAGTTTATATAATAAATCTCAAAATTAGTTTATGAAATCTATTATTTTGTAGCATTTTCGGCGTTCAATAGTATCTTAAACAGTTTTCAACATTTGTCAAAGTAAATATAATTATTTAACATTTAAAAAAAATTGATTCTAATATCTATTTTTGAATATTTCGGAGTTGGTTTATGGATTGCAAAAAGACTTTGTAGTTTTGCATTTAGTGAAAGAAGTTACAGAGGCAGAAATAAGTTTTAAGGGCCAGGACTAAGTTGTGACGCACAATTTGAATGGCCGACGCTATATAAATCGTATGACAATTTAAGGTGTAGACCTATCATTAAGTGAAAAGTATTTTTTAAGTAACGCCTTATTAACCGTTGAAGAGTTGATCATTATACGCAATTTGTAAAAGTAATCTTGTTAAATATATAATAAAAGAAAGTAAATTAGGAAAATGAAATATTAATTGCTTTCAAATGCAATGGATTTAAAACTTCAAGTAAATTATGTATTGAAATATATTTTAAGGACGCTTCTACCCTCAAGCGGTTCTCATTCCATCGGACCATGATAAACCATATTTTTTTAATTTTATTTCTTCTTGTAAATTGGTTTCTACAAAATAGTATTTTGTAGTTAAAATCAATACACAAAAAAATTTTATTGAAAAAAAATTTTTCCGTTGAAAATTTCAAGCTATTAGAATTTTTTCTTCCTGATTATTTCAAAAAAGTGAGGAAATACTACCCTTGAATAACATTTTCTTAACAACGATACGGTAAATTAATTAAATATTGTTATAAAAGTTGTATTATATTACAGTTTAAAATATATTAGTTTTTTTACCAAATTTGTAGAACCGTGTTTTTATAATTAATTAAAATATAGTCATTTTGCGCGTTTTGTTACTGTTTCCATGTAAAAGTACCAACTTTATAAATTTATATCTTAAAAACGGAACGGTAAAATTCAATAAAATTGGAACAGTACACGTAAAGTAATGCATTTAATATGCCATAAAAATTTTATAAGAATCTGTAGAAATTGGATTTTTGGATAAACCTCCTTAAAATGATGCTATTCAAGGTATACTGGCCATCTAGAATACTACTACATCGCTTTTATTTTCAGTTGTCCCAAAAACCCACGAGGAACAAGCTTTATAAAAATCTACCAAATTATCATCTGTACACTGCAAAAACAGGTGTCTTAAATTGTTCAAAAATGTCTTAAATTAAGACATTTTTCGTGTCTTAGACACCAAAAGTATCTTAATTTAAGACATTTTTGTCCAATTCAAGTCACCATGTTTTTGCAGTGTAGTATTATTCAATACTTTAGAAATCTAACGGTTTTAATTTAAATCTACTAATAAAATCTAGAGGAGAGTCAGGTAAAAAGCCTAATTGGGTAAATTGGCAATCGTTAATAACTTGGCCAAAAATAAATATTAAAAATAATTGTTTTTGTTAACGAAGTATATTAAGGTAAATATGATTTTTATAAAGTTTTATGTTTATCAGTTTATTATTAAAAAATTGTGAAAATGGTGCTTTCCAACGATAATTTTTTCAATTTTAAATTTCAAAAAATATATACTTTTTCCTCAAAACGTGTATAATTTTTTTTAAATTAATCCTTAAACATGTAGCTTTTTAACACTTTCATTTAATTTACAAAAATGAGTTCTAAAATTAAAATAATTAGTTTAATATTACGCCGTGTGTTTTTGGATAAATTGCCTGGGTTAAATTGCCTACTTGCTGTAAAACTTCTAAGCAAGATACGTACGATTCCTTCTGCATATAAAATCAGTGTTTTAACGAATCAATTATATTTATTATTGCATTTATATCAATAATAATGAAAATAATTGTGCATTGGAGAAACATTTTTAATATATTTTTCAAACATGATATTAAATAAGCACGGGATGAATCAAAAGAAGTGCGCATGCTCAGAAAAAATTCGTACAAGTGCGAAAGTTACGTGAGTCAAGTGATTATAAAGAATTATGGCGGATTAACATATCACATTTGGCATTGAATGTCAAATTTGAGGTTTTATTTCTAAAACTCACGCTATTTTGAAGCAAGCAGGTATTTTTTTAATTTATTACAGTGTTTAATTTACTTTTGTAAGTTATTTTATAATTGTTGAAGCCTTATTTATTTGTTATATGTTTTATTTCAATTTTTGTCGGACTGCTTTGGATTGAAACTTTAGTTTTTTGATAAAAATATTATATTTTGTACGTAAGGATTTTTATTATTTACAATAAGTGTTTCGTAAAAAAAAAACTGTACGAAAGAGGAGAAATCTTTAAGTCCTGTGCGCAAGCTTAATTTTTGATCAAAAAAATGTTTAAAACAATGTTTAAGCCGTTACTAATTATAAGGAGTATGGAACTGTTTCACGATTTTGAAAAATCCAAAAGTCACCTTTTTTTGGACCACCCTAAGGGTCACATACCTGAAAAAGCATGGTATAATTTGTGCATACGATATAGGCAGAACGTTCATGCGTATAAAGCCTATCGGAAATACAATAAATTTATGTACATTCTACTTTATCTGCATAGAAGGCACTTATACCAAATATCTATGAATTTATGCTTAAATACTAAGCGGAGAACCACTGCTTTAAAAGCCTTAACTAATGACATACTAGAAAAGCTTAATTTTTCTTTCCGTGTAGAGATATTTTTATTTTCAATAAAGAAGTAGTGAATGAAAGCATAAACCTTTTTTTCCAATGCATTTTTGAACTAACATCCTGATGACAAGGATAATGCAAATCTGAAAGTGAAAAGAAGTGCGTTGGAATTTTTGTAGGATTTTGATTGGAATTGGAAAATTAGCGTCAAAGTGGCTCCACGCGACGAAGCGCGGCGCCTATTGCAAAGTGTATTGACGCGAAGAGCACACGGTTAAATTGGGCAGACAGTGGCGTCACTGCACGTCACTGGGTGTGCGCGCCACCGCGCCAGGAAAGAAGTCTCAGTGGCGAGCAAATGGGTTCGGGTAGTATAGCGAGAAGGGGGCAAAGAAGCAGGGTTGAGAGCGACTCAGAGCGACTCTACTCACCAAGGGGTGAGTGTAGTAACAGTGAGAGGGAAAATCCATCGTGTGGAGGGGGTGAAACTACTTGTTGCATTTCGCTGATCCCTCGTCACGCTCTTTCTGCAGTATGTATATGTATAGTATACTGTATTATAGATATAGTAATAGGTATATGTATACTGCTTTTCTCAGTCGTCGTTGTCATTGTCGTCGTTCAGTCTTCTCCTCTTTCCTCTTTCCTCTCTCCTCTACCCTCTTTACCAACACTGCCGACATCGACACTGTCCACCCGATCCAACAAACTGCCGGCGCGGCGTTGACAAAAATAGACGTATATTGTCGCGACGAGTCACAGATATCGCTCAAGTATTCAACTTACAAATCAAGAAAACCAATTTTCTCTTCTACCAATTACAGTTATTTTTATCAAATTGATTGCCTTTTTATCCAGAAGAAATAGCATGTTTTATTTACTTCGTTACAAAAAGAAAGCTACTCAAATCTTTATAAATAAAATCGGATTTTTGTCTGTACATTGTTTAGAACTTTAAAAATCATATATAAGGTAAAGGTAATAATTATGAAAAATTTCCTTAATCCTTTAGTTCCTATTATGAAACAGTTTTAATAAAAGAAATCAAGTATCTACTGACAGGGTGTCGAGCATGTGGGAAATGCGTGAAAACGGAATTTGTAAGGAAAATTTTTTTCACGCGATAAATGTATGGAAATTTTTTCCGTCACCAGGAATTTTAACTATATCCCACGCAGCATGTAATATTACATGAATATCGCAGTGATATATTGTAATATTAGTAATATTACGGGGTGATATTACAGTGATATTGCCGTGATACTACTAATATTACAATACGATATCACTTTGATATTCACGTACTATTATACGTGCTGCTTGGTATAAGATTATGTACACAAATTTTTCTTATAAATTATAAAAACTTTCGCACTTATTATCTGTCTACTAGGCTAATGCACAATGATTACGAATATGGAAACAGGGTTTATTCTCTAAAATTGAATAAGTGAAAATTCACTTATTAGATGTCAAAAGTCTTCCACTCTTTCAAAAAGTGCATATGCACTTACAATAAGTGTATATGCACTTATGATAAGTGAAATTTTCACTTATTATAAGTGCATATACACTTTTTGAAAGAGTGGAAGACTTTTGACACCTAATAAGTGAATTTTCACTTATTTAAATTTAGAGAGTAAGCTAAAAAAGAACAGTGACTGTTTCTGTCCTTTTATGTCAAGTTTTAATATATTCATTAATGTATTACCTACAAAAATAAATTTTTTCAAAACTAAAAACGTGTCAATTAAATTAATTTTTTAAAATACAGGGTAATTTTATAAGATTACAAATATAAGATCTTATATTTATAAGATTTCAAATTAATAAAATAATATAGAGGAGACCGCCCAACAGTAGATAGTAAAAATTTCCAACAGGTGTAACTATTTCAGGCTGAAGTAATTAATAAAATGTTTAATAGGGGAATGTCTTAATGAGCGGGCCATCTTAATGAATGGGCCACCTCCTGTATTTCTATAATATCAAAACCGAAATGGTAAAATGTTGCTCTTGACAGTCTAATATTATCACGAAACAGTTTTCAGTAACATTCTTGAGAAAAAAATTGCTTTTATATTGTCAGGTGGGCGAATAGAAAAATAAAGTACTTGTAAACAATCGAAAAAGTTTTTTTGTGGAATTTTCAAAAATTAAAAAAGAATGGTTAACAGTCGATTTTTTAAGTGATTTTTATTGTACCATTAACTTCAGACATTAATATTTATTATACAAAAAGGACAGACAAGTATTTCGATGTTAAGTAAAAATTTGTGTAATAATTAAAAAAGACTTTATTTTCAATGAGTGGACCACTATTTTTATCAATGAGTGGACCTCCGTGTTTATCATTTTTTTATTTATCGATAGCATTTGTTATAGCCAATGAAGTTGCTTCTTTTTGCTTTTCATCTACTATTTTGACACTTTTTTGGTTACAATTTTGTTTTGTTTACAAATGTCATAACCCCAAAATGAGTGATATTAATATAGATAAAGTTTTTGAAGCTGTAAAAGAAATTCAATGAGAAGGAAAAAGGAATTAGAGCTACTGCAAAGAATTATGGGATACCGAGAACAAGTTTATCAATATATAATTATTGAGAAATTGATAACACATTGCCGAATATTTCGAATGTAACCGATAAAGTGTTAACAAACCATTCTGCATCAATTTACTTCGCATGTTTTACCGCTAATGGTAAGCCAAAACATTTAATTTGTTTTGCAGCTGAAAGCCTGAAAGTCGACCATAAGTTTTTCCAGTGAAGTTATAAAAAGATCTAACCACGTATAGTAGTTAGCTAACACCTTCAGTTAAATAGCATAGTATATAGATTCTTTTAACTCTTTTTTAAACAAATTTTATGTACTTCTATCAAAAGGTGGCCCACTCATTAAGACATTCCCCTACTAAAATGAAGCTAAATTAATCAATTAATTATCACAATCAGCAAAATACGCCTACAATTAACCACTTATTTATAATAAGTATTTTTATAATACGATAAAAATTTACTTAAAAATTACCTCCTTCCAACAGTAGAAAATCCTTTCTTATTTGAAAAATATAGATTGTGGAACAGCTTTTTATCCGTAATACATTTCCTTGATAAGCATTCTTCAAAATAAAATTAATTTGTCACCATAAAAGTTGTTTATTCTTTAGTAATAAAATAAAATCTTAAAAATACGAGAAATCTTGTCATTCTTAACCAGACCTAGCAACTAAGGCAGCAGGAACTATAGTCACAATTTATATAGAAGTGTTCAAACTATAAATTAAAATGTTTTTGAAGACAAGAAAATGATATCAAAACATAACACTAGTTTCTAACAGTTCTATAATGGATTATCTACTGTTGATTATCTACACCGAAAAAAATATCTTCTTTTTTTAAGCGGAACATTCCTATCATAAAATCCTCTTGAGTTTTTTACTCAAAATGAGCTAATTATACTGCAACCAATAGTATTTTCCTCTGTTTTGAAGGGGAAAAATATTAGAAGACGACTCTCACGGTTTAATCTTACGTTGAGAGTAATCCACTACTTTCGATAGGAAACATCCGATTAAAAGTAGATGAATATCCTCTATATCGTATTTGCACATGCGCAATCAGTAACAATTGTATCGCGTCGCGTCTCGTCGTCTGCTTTAACGTTTATTTTGACCTTTAGCGTGCCTTTAGTTTTCGATTGTGGAAGACAATTTACAGTGTGTTTTAAAAGATTTAAGACTGGATGATAATATTTTAGTGTTCTGTGCACATAATAATATTTTGACTTCATTATTTGTTTGTGTACGAATGTGAAATTGAAGTAAAAGACCAATATAACCTAGCAGTGTGACATGTTTATTTTACTCGCGTATTTAATAAAACAACATACAAAATGTTCGAATATTGATGAATATTCCTTTCTTTATGTGAATCAATAAAGGTAGTTAGTGATTTTAACTTTCTTTAAATAATTGAAAGTAATTTAAGTGGGAAAGTGAAAAAGTTTACCCTATGAGAGGAAAGTTCCTCTCATTTTGATGAGTATAACATCCTCTCAAAACGAAGGGAATCATTTTGATACCATATTGTAGAGGAAAAAAAGCATCAAAATGAGTGGATTCCACTCAAAAAAAGAAGATATTTTTTTCGGTGTCCTGTTGGAATTCACGCTACTTCATAAAACGTGTTTAAATAATTATCAATGAAGAAAACTAACACTTCGTGGTGGCATGTTTTACTTTTTAAGCTATGTATTTAGATAATAACGCATTAACGATCCCTCAAAAATTTGTATTTTTCATGAAAACTATAAATACATTTCAGGTTAATTCTTTTTCAACATTCAAAAACAGTTTTTTTCATTTTTATACATTAATTATTTATATTCTTTCAAAAACACATTGTTAGGTTACCTTATTTTATTCTTAAAATATTATTATAATATATGCTGAATTACAATTTTAAAACCATTTTTTAGAAAATTCAAATTATCTACTGTTGGGTGGTTTTCCCTATACTACACATTAAAAAAAATTAGGAAATTTTATAAATTCATGCGGGAAGTGTACGCACTGAGAGAAATAGATAGTAAGAATTTTACTATCTTTGATGGTAGAGAGGTTATGTTACACTGTACCATCACAGATGCTAAACGATGCAACCCAGATGTTACCCCCTACAATTCATATTTTATTCCTTACAATCTGATGTTACCCCGGAAAATCTAGATTGATGTCCGTACACGTAAAACTAAATATTGTACCTGGTACTATCTAGATGTTACCCCGTAGCATATTTTTCTCTCCGTGCAAGAATTCAATGAATTTTTACTAAATAAAATATGTAACACTCATATTCACTATAATTGGTTCTTCAAATGTCATGCTTACGCAAATTGCAAGAATCAACTAAATTATTATTAATGATAAATTCTTTCTTTACATTTAATAATACACGAGAACACCGATATTGTGTTACCTTGTTTTCTATTATTGTAATTTCGCGAAACAAAAAAGTCATACACGTATTTTGAATTAGTATATTATTTGAGGATAGAAAAGCGTAAATATGAAAAAGCGATATTCATTTTTAACATATTTTCATATTATTTATTATAGCACGTCTAAAACTTCATTAGAATATTTCTACGACTTTTTTTCGAACAGCCATATGTCTCATGAGCCTTTACCACTTCACAATACTTATTAAAAAATATAATTGAAAAAAATCGATCTTGTCATTAACAATGTACGAGTTTTTATAACCATATCTCGATTATCCCTAAATTCTTAAATATTATTCTACAAGCAATAAAGCAGATACACTGAGAAAATTATATCTGTAATGATTACAAAACTAACCTGCAATCCTGTCACGAAATGACCATTTGTGTTATATTTACAAATTAACCTTGTTTTTTTAAGAATATATCTGCTAATTTTACAAAACATTTTGTTTTTTATTCTTTTTATGATTTTTTTTTTTTTTTTAGAATTGGTCTCATTCTTTTTTGAATTCCTTGATCCTTCTGAACCAAGATCTGTAAATAGAAAGCAACAGGACGGTTCGCTATTCAATGTACCTAGCCCTGTTATGGTTTCAGACTGACATAAGCACATGGGGTACGTAGATACTAAGTCTTGTCAGATTCAAACAATTATTTAAAATTTTGTCCTCCGTGTTTGATCCGACATTTTGAATTTTTAAAAATTGACTTCAGATTCGTAATTAGCGACCCTAAAAACCCCTACATGCCAAGTCTTATGGGAATCAATCAATTTTTTAAAAATGTGTTCTCCACATTAGATCCAGCATTTTGAAATTTTCAAAATTGACTTCAGATTCGTAACTAGCGCACCCAGAAACCCCTAGATACCAAGTTTTATGAGAATCAAACCATTTTTTAAAAATTTGTCCGCCATTTTGAAAATTAACTTCAGATTCGTAATTAGCGACCCCAAAAACCTCTAGATGCCAAGTTTTATAAAAATCAAACAATTTTTTGAAAATTTGTCCGACATATTAGATCCGCCATTTTGAATTTTCAAAAATAGATTTCAGCTACCCCAAAAACCCCTAGATGCCAAGTCTTATGAGAATGAAAGAGTTTTTTAAAATTCGTCCAAATGATTATTTTAGCACACTTAATCCCCTACTGGTACACTACTCCTATATGTATACAAAATATCAATAAACAGTATATCCACAGTAAAAGATAAGACAAAAAATGTATCCTACCTGAATTTGGTGTCCAGGATTAGTGATGTGCAACTGTTGCGCTTGATTGATCTGAAGTGTGGAAGTTCCAGAACCGGAAGGTGGTCTAGGCGGTGTGGAGCCCGTGAAAGGTCCCTGCGACCCAGGCTGGTTAGGACCGGCACCTGGATTCCCTCTGGGCGGAAGAGGATATCCAGGACTGCCATGATTGGGCATAGAGCCTGGACTTCCATAGGGCGAATACTGTTGCTTATATCCTCCTGTAGATGCCAATATGTTCGGTTTGCCCCCAGCCGGCTGGGGCCTCTTCATATCTGCTAATCCCGAGAACTGTGTCTGAGTACCAAAAATGTCTGCTGTTTGCTGACTCTGGAATCCTTGACTACCATTATTCTTATGATAATTTCCGCTATTAGGTGCATTTTGGTTTTGAGAGGATGGATTAACGTTGCTGCCAGGACTCCCAAGGTAGTCCGTGGCACCACCGAATTGTGAGAATTCTGCATAAGGCGATCTGGCTGTTGGTCCTCTGGCAGCCGCTGAATTAGGATTGAAACCTCCGAGACCCATTTGTTGACTTTTGTGCTGATGCTGTTCCGCCATTTGCTTAAGTGTTTGGGCCGCTGGACTCATCTCGGACAGACCAGAGTAGGGCAGTCTTGCTGGTGAATACTGCGAGGAGCCAAGGTTTCCAGGACTAGAGTTCGATACCACACCAGTGCCATTGTTTGCGTTTCCGTTGCTCGGGTGTTGGTGCATTGATTCCTTATCGTCTTCGATTTTGATCTGGCCATTGTTGGGTAGACTACTGATGGCACTATTCGCCAGGGCATCCACGCTTTTGTCCTCAAAGTCAAAGTCTTTCATGAACTCCGGATGGAAGTCGGATATCTCGGATATGAGGTCTTTAAATGCGTCCGAAGTAATAATTTCATCTCCAGTGTCATCGCCAATGAAATCTGAGAAGCCGGGGAAACCGGCACCATTGGCAGCAGCGTCCTTTTCTAAAGCAGCGGCACATTGCTCGAGATCAACAAACTCATTGTCAGGTTCCTGTTTGCACTCAACCAAGTTTCCAATATCCACACAACCAATGCTGCCGACGCCACCAGCACCTCCACCAGCACCTCCAGTTGGATTCTGAGGTCTAGGAGCAGTAGAAGACTGCGAGTCTGGTCCAGGCTTTGGAGACGATGAAGAATTCACTAGATCGCTCTTAACAGAAGCGTTTGTTAAGGCCTTTACCGTAACATTCGTAGAGATCTGTTGCGCTTGCGAATTTGCAGCTGAAGTGGTAAACTCCAGTTGTTGGACAATTTCCACAGAAAATTTCGTAAGACCCTCGTTTCCAGGTGCACCTCCTCCATTGCCAGCACCGCCGCCACCGCCACCTCCTCCCCCGCCGCCTCCGCCGGCCGATTGTCCAGTAGCACTGGCTCCATTTCCGGTCAGATGTGGACCATGACCCAAGTGAGGTCCTCCACCACCACCCGGGGCTTGTTGGTGTTGGTGCTGTCCTTGAGTGCATTGCAGCTTAACTGGTGGTTCCCCAAATGTTCCATCACCGCCACCACCACCCCCCGTTGGCTCCAAATCTTCTGTCGTTCTCTTCAAGAACTTTTGCTGCTGAAACAAAAATTAAACATATATGTTAAAATTAATGACGTTAAAAAATTACATAATTATCAAAATACATATTTTTCGCATTATTTCTCAAACAGTTAAAATTCTCTAATTAACAATCAAATTAAATTGAAAAATAATAGTAAAAGACAAATTAATGAAAGTCGAAGAGAAGTGAAATGTTGACATTATATCCTCCTATTTGCATCAACATATATTCATTAAAAGTAGGTTGTGAATATGTGGCTACATCAGCAAAATTATTTTGTAGTCAGCGTCGGCACCTTGACAAGAAGCATAAATTACGTCAGACGAATCGTCGCTAAATTAAGCAAATCGCAACACGTGCGCTTATATGCTTTGCTGTGTAACTATTTCGCACATTCATTTTAAGTTTCGTCTCATTTGTCAGGTGAAAGCTACTTAATTTATTCTACATAGTAATGAAATAAAAATAATTTGTTAAAAATATTTAAGGGATTTGCATGCTTTAAATGACGTTTAAGATATGGGAGCAAACAAATATCATCATAATTTTAATAATGAAAGACACAATTTATGGTTTGTGTTGTAAGTTTAGTTCATGATGCATAGTTTATTATAATTTTGCAGCTTGATTCTGTATTGAAATATTGAATTGATAGCTTTTAAAGTAAAAATGAATTCTTAACATATTTGCATCGGAAGCATAACGTTAGAAAATAGTAAGTCAAAACTTTTTGTCCTAGCTTTTCAAGACTTCTACTTTCATCATGTTTACAGGCCTAAGCTCATATAGAAGAAGGCTGATTTTTAATTTGTACAGTTCGAATTGCATATGCAATTGACTAACTGCGATTCTTGAGGATTCAAATCAGCTGACTGCTATGTCAGGAAGTTCACCAATAACCAAGTATTATTATTTTGGTAAGTGTTAGTTAATTAATTACCCTTTTCCAGAGCGGATTATAATTTAGGTAATTTAAAATCGTGGGGTAAATTCGAAAAATTGATGTATCTGACAACAATGTGCTAAAAACCAAATGCAAAGTCAACAACCGACATTAAGAAACACAAAATAAATTTTAAAAAAAACAGACTAATTTTTAATAATAAGTATAGTGTATAATTGACAATAACTTTAATTTGCGATTGACTGATGATGCATTTTATTTGAAAAATTAGTTTAAATGAAAGTATCAATAATGCCACTGTTTCGTAAAATCTGGATAGAAAACTATATTTGTCGCGATTTGAACCGAGATAACCTCTTGTTTGGCTACAAAATCGATAATACCTATTACCCTCTAATATCGAATCGAACGGCTGCTCCCGCACGTTCAAACGCGAACCTCCCCTACTCTTCTTTTATCCCACCCTTTTCTCATTCCCCTTTTACGGACACATTCACCTTCAACTCTAATACCGACTCATCACTGAATCTAGTGTATAGGCAACCGAATAACTTTGCGCGTCTCTTTCAAATGTAATACGATATCCTAGCAACCTTCTTCGTATATGTTTAATTTCGGATTCTTCAACCACACTCAGTAATGGCAATCTATTAATCCAGTGAAGAAATATCTTCCTATTAACTATGCACTATGCCTGCTTTACCTAACTATCTAATAAAAGTTGACAAGACTATTTTTAAAGTTACCTAATACACCTACAGAAATTCTACTATTTACAAACTAATAATTCAAATGTTGGAATACAGTAAAATTTAAAAATTGTATTATACGTTTCAACTATTAAATCTAATGTATTACTCATGATAAAATAAATGATAGACAGCTTATTTCAAAGTTTGAAATAAAACGGTTCGAAAATAGTTTGACAACTTTTAATAATACAATCTATCTCTCAGTGTACTCTGGGAAAATAAGCCTGTAACCAAGTTTTAGTAATAGCACGGTTAAAGGGACTCGTATCGAAACAAATAAGATACTTGCTCTCACAATAATCGAATATCGAACTGGAATGATAAAAGTATCCATTTCGAAGAATAATTCAGTTACAATCAACAAAGGTATCAGTTGTAGCAGCTCTGCGATTGAGAAGGTTAAACAGTACTCTCTGAATCTCAATAAGTTAAAAGTCTTCCACTTTTTCAATAAGTGTACATAATGAGTTTTTGGGGGCTTACATTCGGACTTGACAAAAGATAAATCGTCTTTTCTCAATTTTTCTTAACTCTGATCAGACATGGCCAGACAAATGCAAGGACTTCTAATAAAAGTCGACTGCGATTACATTATTAAATTAATAGAATATTGCTGTCAATCACACTAAGAAAAATGGATGTTTACCCTTAACATCTGGATGTTAACGCTCAACATATTTATCACTTAACATAGGGATAGCTATCTAGATGTTAAAATTTAATGTCTTAGATGTTAACCTTTAATATTTAGAGGTTAAGCGTTACTATCTTGTTTTAAACATCTAATTCTAAACATCCATTTTTCTCAGTGCATTCTATGAATAATAAAGATTAACTCATAGATATAGTAAGAATGATTTTCAATTTTGCTACTTCAAATTGAAATAGCAATATTAAAACAAAACGAATGTCATAAGCAAACATTCATTTGTTGCAAAAGCTCTGTCTCACTTTTCGTTTGGTCGAATATGAAGCTTACGCACTGCGTGTATTCATACATGTATAGGTAATCCGCGGACCTTTATTAACGGCACGAAAACAACGTTCCTGAATTTATTTAGCTTTAAAACAATTTTTTACTTACTATTTATACCTAGTTTATTCTACGCTTCTTTGTTTGACATTAAAAATATTATCACATTTAAAATACCTCACAGAAAAAACCTGAACTCATAATGTGCCCGTTTTGTCTCATTTTAAGATGAAAAGGATATGAATGAAACAAAATAATAGGCTGATATTGAGTTCAGGTTTTTTCTGTGCTATAGTTAATTAATTCTCGCAGTATGTCAGAAAATTAATCAAATAATTAATTAAATTAATTAAATTAATTGAATCAATTAGATCAATATACATACTGATAATTATTAAAAGTTGTCACCCCTTAAACCCACGATTGTATATTTTCCGTAAATAAATTCAATTTTAGAATTTAAAAGAATGGATAAGTGTTTATGGATTGAGGGTAAAAGTAATTTTAATGGAAACATCGACAATAATTGAGCGTGTCAGCCCTTACCCTCTAAATCTTCGTATACCAAAGTTATTACACCTCAATTATTGACATAACTTCATTACAAAAGCTGCAAGCTTAATATTTCAGCCCTTGCACAAAACTCGACCTTTTCTGTCGTTGATGACAAAACCCCAGTAGTTGTGCATTCACTTTTAAATTGTCTATAATGATAAAGAAAAGAATTCTATTGCTACTATTCTACAATAAAATAAATGTAATACAGCAACAAACAGGAAGTTCTAATGGAGAAACTTTTATTTTGAAATTTCAATAATATATATCATATTGATATTTACAAAATTTCAATGGTAAACCAGGATATAACAAAGAGACAATACCCGTGTAGAAATTTTGTCTCGGTCCCGACTAGGGCCTGACAAGAATTCCCTATCTAGAGAATTCACGCTTTCCCAACCAGGGCCCCATGAGGTCCCCACGAGGCCCCGGTAGGGTGCACCGTCACCGGTCTAGACTAGTTCTAGATAGGGAAATTTCTTCACGGGTAGGTCTCAGATCTCTATAGTATAGAAAAAATCTGAACTCAAAATGAGCCCATTTTGCCTGATTCTAAGGTGCAGCGGAAATGAGAATTCCTTTACTCATGCTAAGTTTTAGTTCAAAAATTAACAATGATTAAATGCTGCTTTAATTTAATTCTGCTGCTTCTCAGAATGAGACAAAACAGGCTCATTATGAGATCAGGGTTTTTCTGTGAGATGACGATAGTGTCAATACAAAATTTTGCAATGTAAATATTTTTTGCATTTCTACAAATTGCTGGTTTGCGATGCGCGCACTGAAACCAACTGCGTTTCAAATCTCTCTTTGGGATCTCAAGAAAATATAATTTTTTAAAAGCTCATATAAATATATTATTCGCAAGACTTAAGGGTATATGATGGGGAATGATATATCATCAGGACAGGCAAAATTTGTCACTAAACTTTCTCTTAAAATAATAAATATTTTGGCACCAAACCTTGTAGAATTACTTCAAATATTATTAGGAAGGTCTCCCTGACCCAAGTTTGTTTAAATTTTGACTTAAACTTAATTTTTTAAATTTTTTGAAAAGCAGATAATTTTTTTAAAAACTCACTTAAAGGCAACATTTAAACAAACTTGGGCCAAAGAGGCCTTCCTTATGGTATTTTAAGTTATTGCACAAAATTTGGTGTCAAAATATTTAGTATTTTAAGAGAAAGTTTACGGACATATTTGGCCTATGTCAGTAACGTCCTGCGATAAGACCAAGATTAGAGAACTATTAATCTCCTCTAGTTTATTCAAAACTTGACAAGACTTACAGTGTCAAGACTAAAACAAGACCATGAGCGAGACCAAGAGTCTTGTCTTGAAACTGTTCTAGTTGTTAGAAAAACATAACTACTTAAAATTTTAAAAAGGAAGACTCAGAAAAACAATCGGAAGAAAAATTAGTGCAACTTCATACTTTTTTATACTTCAATAGCAAAAACGGCTAAATTTTAGGTTATTCTCTCTAAATCATTTCATATATAAAATTTCATTCGAAGGATACAAACCGAGAAACGATAAATTTTTTGTTTATTAATTGTCTTGACAACCAAGCACAAATTATTGTATCAATCGTTTTAAGCGAACTTCTCAAATCGAACGATCCAATTCATATTGTATACTATTTACTAATTGCAAGCAATTTATTAAGAAAAATAATAGGGGAGAGTGGGGCAAAACCGCTAGGTTTATATTTATTGATGCACAAAATTTTAACTATACGTTCAATTGGAGTAATTTTTGTTTGTTACACTGCTGAAACTAACCAGTAACAGATTTTAAAAGTCGTTGTTACATTTATCATAATCACAATTACATTATTTAGTTGTTTTTAAAAAGATTCAAACTAGCGGCTTTGCCCCAACTGTTGGGGCAAAGACGTTTTTGCTAATATTATTATTACAAATATAAAAAATGGTTTAAAATATATACTAAATAACATTTATTGGTGCAATAATTATAAAACATAAACATTTTACAGATTTTTAAAGAGATTTAATCCATTTTATTGAAAATAATGACGACTTGTATTTTTAACCTCATATTTTCAATTTAATTGTTTTTTATTTTGTTTCAAAATCTACTTTATCAACTTTATAAAAATGGAGTGTTATTTAAATAACCGCGCGAAAATATGATTAAATAATAATGCTTATTTAATATTCAAAATGCATAATTTTTTTTCAAATTAGTAGTAAATGCGAATAAACAATTTAAAAATTAAATAATAATAATAATAACAATAAATTTGATAGAGAAAAATACTTATTTGTTTTGATGAAAAAATGCAGGTTGACAGTTGATTAACATGAAGTTTCCATCATTTAAAATAACATGATAATGCAGTTTTTAATATTCAATTGTTTTTTTTGAAATATTTTTCAAGCGTCTTTGCCCCAAACGACAAACCTTTTTTTAATTTAAAATTTTATATATTTAGATTAAAAATTAAACCTGGATTTCAAAGAGATTGTGTAGATAAATCATTACTCTACTAGAACGTGAAAATTTCAATTTTAAATGCTCACAATTTACATTCAAAATTTACTAGTTTTGATCAGTATAAATTTCATCTCAGACTTGTAAAATCTATTTTTTCCGTATATTTCTTAATACATTTTATATTTTCAAGATTTTTTTTTCTAAACAATAGTTCCAGTTATAATTATGATAAACTTTAAACAAAAGTTGAAACGGTCTAGAAATAAGAGATATTTTGAAAAACGTCTTTGCCCCGCTTAGCGGTTTTGCCCCACTCTCCCCTAATATATCTTCAGCGATAGATATAGATTTAGCATTTCTTCTGATATTTAAATTAATAAATGCGCTTTCTAAGATTCATAATATTGAATTACACGAACTGTGAAAATAAGGTTTTAAGAAATTCGATCAATCTCGTTTCGAAAAATAATACGGTACTCTCCAAATGTGGCGCATGATCATTGCCCAAATTTCAATTTTCTAATTCTCATACGTCGAAATATTATAATTCAATTAATAAATTAAATACTATAATTCACTCGAATTATAATAGAAACTAATAATTTCTAAATAATAGGATTGTTTTTTGGCATAACTTTTATTTATCCGAAAAATTATTTATCCTAAATTTTTTCCAAAAAACGGTCATTTATCATTATTATTGTTGTTCGTAATCAACGTGCATTAACATAATTTTTATATTTGGACCAATAATATAACCTAAAATTCCTAAAAAATAAATACTACTAGACATAATGTTTATATCAGACAAAATCTATTTGATATAAATTGTATTTATCTATTTATTAATTAACATAACATCATCTTCTTGAATGACAATCTATCATAACTTTCATATTGTCGAAATGCTCTTAACATAACTTTTATTTTGGCGAATTTCAATTTATTAGAATTTTTAATATTGTGTTTTTTTAAATTTTAATTTTATTAATTCTGTACTTATATAATTTCCAAATCACCGAAATTCTAAGTGTCCTTAATTTCGTTCTGTCAAACTAGTCGTATAGTCAAATCACTGAGGAATTTTTTTCAGTGCGAGGAAACGTTATTTTATATGTGCCTTATATCTGGTTAAAATTTCAGGACCCTTTATCGTCTAAAATTGAAGATATTAATGTTCGAAATTTCAATTTTACATGCAAAATGATAAAAATTGAAATTTCGAACATGAATATCTCAATTTTTAGACTGTAAAGGGTCCTGAAATTTTAACCAGATAGAAGGCACACATAAAGTAACGTTTTCTCCCAATTTAAAGAAAATCCATAGAAAATCGATTTTTTCAAGTATAACTGCAAGAGAAATACCTTAAATAATAATTAGATAAATACAATATATATTAAATAAATTTTTTTATGATATGAACATTATGTCCATCAGTACTTATTTTTTATAAATTTTAGGTTACATTATTGTTTGAGATATAGAAATTATGTTAATGTACGTTTATTACAACAAATTTTAATTTATATAACTTTTCCAAACAACAATACTTTTGATAAATGACCATTGGGGACAAAAAATTGAGGATAAATAATTTTTCGGCTAAATAAAAGATAAGCTAAAAAACAATTCTATTATTTAGAAATTAGTTTTAATTATAATTGGAGTTAATAAAAATTATATCAATTTGTAATATTTCAATTACAAAATTTACGTTAAACAGCAAGTCGATAATAAATATTTGGACTTATGAAAATAAAATTGAAATTTGGGCGATAATCATGCGCCACATTCGATACGCTTTGAAATTAAAGAAATAAAAAGAAGAATAAATAATCCTTAAATAAAAGAAAACGAGTTCGAACAATACGATGATTGAAAAAAATGGATTTCTCGTCTCAAAACGAAACACTAATAAAACCTTAATTTCAGTACTCTATGACTTTCCTAGGTATTTCATATACAGAACTAATATCTGAACCTTCTTCTTTGGTAATTTTCCAGAAAAATTTTGAAAAGATATAACTTATGAAACATTTAACATTTAACAAATAAAACACAACTGTCACAATTAACAGATAAATGTTTCGAATTACTCACTGAAATAAAATACTTTCATACTGAATTGAATCCAAGTTTCTGTGAGGGTGGATGTTTCTTTTTTTGTTTTTAAAATTCCATCAGAATTTAAGGTTATCAAACATATGTTAGTTTTTCTGAAACCTTTGCTTCCTCGGATACGATAAGCTATTCTCGAACTTTGGACTTGCGTCCCTTAGCATGCAGATTTCCATGATTATACTAACAAATCAATGTAGGAACAGACACACTTGAATCACGTGAACAAGCTTTACATTGGGTTGTCATGTGCATCTACACTTGCCAACTTTTTCTTTCCGACACTGTGTTACGGAGAATCGTGTAAAACACCCATAAATAAAAAGTTATATTATCAGAAACAAACAAAAAAACAAACAAAAACAAAAAAGAAAAAAACATGCCAAACAATTTCAACGTTGTTTTAGTTTTCTTTATGGATATCTTCTTGCAAAAAAATTTATAACAAGAGTTTTGTTAAAGTTGATTTTAATTCAAATTATTTAAAGCTCACAGAAATTTAGAACGATCGAAAAGAGATTGACTAATTCATTAATTATTTATGAGCTAATTTTTTCCTTGTATTGACGCAGTACAAATTATAATTATAAATTTTTCGTTGAATACTTATACACTTGTACACGGAAAAAATGAGTTAGTTGCTACAGCTAAAACAGTCAGCTGAGACTCAAAAGTAATTTTAAAGAGATAGCTAAGACCTTTGCATTTATAAAAGTAAGCAAAATAGTCTTCTGAAAACCTAAACTATTAATAACATATAGGTACTACAGTGCTAAGATAGTTAATTCTCATATCTAAGGTGCAAGTTAGTAATTATTTTCACAAAATTTTGCTATGATATATAAATAGTTAGCTGAGACTGCTTATTTTTATTATACCATACAACCTATGTCACGTTGCGCATGCGTTTGAAGTAAAAAACGCCGTGACTATATCTGACGCGATCGACACCGAACGTGAATATGACTGAAACCTACTATATTGACAATTAGTTTGAAATGGAAATAAAGTTTTTCTTTTCATTAAATTTAATTTAAAATGAAACAAAAACTGTTAACAAATTTTAAAGAAGTTAAGAATTTGTAATTCTGATTTGTGCTGGGGCAAAGCCAGGACCTTTTGATTGCCGGTTAAATGCTCTACTACTGACAATCAGCTACAGATCGTCCGTTATTTAATTTAGAAGAGTATTCAGACTGAAATATTGGACTTGTCCAGAATTCAGACACTCTACTTTGTATGCAATTGTGTTTTCGAGAATTATCTGAACTAACCTCTATATGCTAGAGAAAAAGTTAGCTATTACGGTACTTGAACTGAATGTCATGTCGTTTCAAGTTAAGGATGCACTTATTAATACGGCTTCTTTAATGCATGATCGATAACATCGTATCACGTTCCAGAAAACTTGCAAACGCCCTGCTCTTTCTTCTTAAAAATAGCAAACAGTATTCAAGAGTCTAAAATACAAATTAATATTAAATAGTAAAAAACGAAAATTTGTTTGTCTTTTGCTGTTACAAAACAGAGGATGATTACGTTAAGCGTCTAAGTAATTTCTAATAGAAGATAATATGAATGAAGTTTAAAATTTAGTCCATTTTTTTACTGTCGGTTTCAGACTAGAGAAGTGCGAATCTGGATTTTTAAACCAAGAATCAAATCGAACAGGCTTGGTTCCGTATATAGTCTGATTCACTATAAAAGTAAATTCTATAGTGAAGTAGATTATTTACGGACTCAAGCCTGAAATCGAATCTCATAAAAGTTTGTCCAATCGAATCAAGTCAAATACGATTCGACTTTAAACGAATTTGCATTGTTTGATTCGTATTCGAATTATGATCTCTATAAATTTCTTGGAGTAAGGAATCCACTCCATAAGAGTGAAAACTCACACCAAGAAATTTAGAGAGTTCGAAGACTTCGAACCTTTGCAATTCGAATTCGAATCGAATCTTGCTAATTCGATTCGAATTCGGACTATTCGCACATCTCTATTTTAGACTAAATTTTAGACTTTAGAGTGGCTTTTTTCAGCCCACCGTATGCATTATTGTTTCTGTGATATTTTCCTTTGCTCAATATTCCAGCAGTCCAAGACTTTTTTGATTGCACATTCAAAATAATCCAAAATATCGAAATTTTAAGAGTATGTCTGTCTATAATAACACTGAAGTGTAAGATTGGAGGCAAAAGCAATGCTTTAGCAGACGACACACCTCCAACCTCCCTATCGATCCTGTGGCCGGAGCAGAGCGGAGCAGTGTGCAGTTTGCAAGTTTCGTACGCCCTCCACTCACCGATAACTCGGCATGGAACATCGCATCGCGCCGCGCGCCGTTGCAACTTGCTGTCGGTACTTTTTGCCGCAAAATGCAGTCTTTGTTAAGTATTATATGCTACTCTCAGTGCACCGTAAAAAACATTCAAATTCCCTATATCAATATTGACTATACTCTTAAAAAATTCTCCACAAACTTATATATAACAATAATAATAAATCAAATCGAATAATATTTTAAATACAATATTCAGCAATTACATTATGGGTCAATTTCGTTTTAATTCCATTAAGTATGTTTTTACAGTAAGCAAAAATAATTTAGTGAATTAATTAAGGGGTTAGACCACTGTGAACCTTTCAAGAAATCGAACAATTTTTTTTAGCTAGAAAGGTGCCATAGGGCCTTAAAAATGAGAAACAATAAACATTAGAGAAAGAAAACACTTTTAAAAGCCAAAATTTTTAATCCGCGCGAAACCCTACTGTGCGCAGTGCATAAGAAACGTCTATGTTCTTATACTTTGAACGTGTTTTTCCCAAAACAACATTTTTCAAACTGTCCGGTAACTTTTCTCGCACAATTTTTGACCGATTTACTTATAAATTGGTATGCAGCTACATGATAACATTCTTCATGGAAGTACGTAGGGCTTTTTCTCTACTAAAAAAAAAAAAAAAGTTATTGACAATTTTCTATCGATTTTTTACCGAAAAACTTGAAATTTTGATTCAAATGCGTGCCATTTTCACAAAAACCGTTTTATTCAAAATCCCCTACGTACTTCTCTAGCTTTTGAGTTGCAAATTCATAAAAAATTTGGGTTTTGGTTCTAGATCAAAAATTGAAAAAGATTTTCTACCGGCCGTAGACCTCTACTTAAAAAAATGAATTTTTTAAATCGACCATCTAGGCCGCCATTTTAATTTTTTCAACATAACGAAATATTTTTTTTATACTTCAATAGTACCTAATAATAATAAATCAACCGGATTTTAATTCATCTTATTTTACGCTTCCATAAATAAATCTTAAAATTAGGTCTAATTTACGTGTTTTACAGTGGTCTTACCCCTTAACCGAAACAGTGCATTATATTTTTTTTAATAATTAAAAAATTTCCAAACAAATTTTTAGCATAGTTCCTATATAGCTTTACACACAAAAACGCTAGAATTGCATCTACTATAGTAAACTAGTTAAAAAGTACCACGGTCTGTGTTAGTTACAACTACAGCTGTAGTACATGTAAACATGAGTATAGTTTGTGCGACCAGCTGATTGGTATTGTTTCTTTTGACTGGTTTTTTCTGTTGAAAAAAGACGTCCTGTACCTTTTCCTTTCATAATGCTGATTTCTCGATATTTATAGTACAAATCTAAAGGACCTATGATAGTGAATGACGTCACTGATATAGGCAAAATTTTTCTGTACAACGAAAAAAATATTCTTCTTTTGAGTGTATTTCCCCTACATTATTCTTCATTTGAGAGGAGTACTTTTAATTCTAGATGATTTACTCTTGTTACCATTTTGAAGAGTGATACCTGTCAAAATAAGTATATTCCTCTTAAAATAAGTAGAATTCCTCTCCATTTGAGAGGATAGAATATTGATACCATATTGTAGGGGAAATAAGCTCAAAAGAAGAATATGTTTTCCCAGTGTAAATTTTCTCTTAAACTAATGAATATTTTGATTTTGGGCACCACCCTTAACCCTAAAACTACTCCCACAAAAAATATGTCCACCCCCAAATTTAGTTTGAAAAATGCAGGACCATAGTGGCAACCAATGAATATGAGAGTATAGCCCAAAAACTGAAAGTGCTTGCGGAATAACCCATTAACACCTTCACGCAAAATTCATTTTTTTAAAAAATAAAGAAGCCCACCAAATAGACTTTGTGCACAAAATTAGCCCAAATTTTGTACAGAGTAATCATTAAAATTTGTTTGTGGAAGTGCTAGCGAAAAGAACCAAGAATGAGTACCCCTTTTGCGGACGAACGTCTTTAGCATTAGTATGACCCTTTAATATGTCTAACACTCTGACATAGACTGAGACACCCTGTAGATAAATGAGGAGTTTGAAGCAACCTTTAAAGACTCATATGTAAAGCCTTGAAGTTGTTGAGTATAGAAAATATTTAATCATACAGTGCATCACGTAAAAGTTGAGCCTTCAAGGATGGCAAGCCATAGGCATGGCTGGTCGTGAGAGGAGGTTGGTCTGTTTGGAGGGCAGAAGAGGACGCGGACACAGAGGTAGAGAATCGATACCTTCGTAGCTCCATGTCGCGGAAGTCAGGCCTTGCCCCACGCTTAACCCTTCGTCGCTACACTCCGCGCTACTCCGCTCCTTGCCCACCACCGCGCCAGTTCGTTCGTCTGAGAGAATAACATAAAACACTGCTCGTGCTAAGTACTTCGCCCCACAAGCACCAGTCGAGACTATACGCTGTATTTACATGCGAAAGCAGAACTTGCATCAAATTGTGCTGCAAGGAATTCTGTTTCTCTTATGCGCCCTTCACTAACGCTGACACTGAACTTTCTACACGTCTGCACATTTTTTCCTGCTCATGCACAGCCATCGCTAGATATTTTTAACACTTAAAACTACATTTTTACATGCAACCCATGCAAAAAACTAGATCATATTTCTAATCTTTTTAATCATCAACATTTTCTTCCCCTTTAAAAATCAGTTCCAAATTTTAAAGCATATTTGAAGTAGATTCATTCCTAGGGACTTCTTTCCCTGATACATTTTAAAATTAAAGCGTAGAGCATGTGCATTTCGATAGTTTTTAAATTATGACCCATAAAAAAATATTCTGAAAATTGATACTGATTTTTGAAAAACTGTAGGGTGGATGTCATACCTTGATCATATTTGGTATTAAAGTGCATAAATTCGATCACCCATATTGGTACTTTTAAGAATTGAAAAATATGGGCCTTTCTGAAAAAAGATTGGCAGCATTAGCTAACCTTATTTGCTAATTTATGGATAGCTATTTTTGCAAACTAATACAACTAATAATTAGCTTTCACAGTTAATTTTGCTTGCTGACACAGATAATTACTAGCTACCACCGCTAAAAATTAGCTATCCATATAGTAGCTAACTCATTTTTCTTAGTGTACATATAATTCTTAATATTTTCTTTGATTTCAGCAAAACCTTGGTCATTGTTCCTAATAATTTCTTATTTTACATTAAAATCTATCGGATTGATAGATTCTGTTCTAAAATGATTTACATCTCGTTTTATTGATAATCTTATTGGATTGTTGTTGTTCCCAATACAATGGTAGGATGCCCGAATGGGATTTCACTGGAAAAGGTATGCTACAGGATTGAGCAAGTAGGAATTTCACCCTAAGGATGATGTTAGAACTACATTTCTGGGCAAAGGTAAATCATCTTAAAATAAATTTTTACCATACAATTACTTGAATTGAAATAAGTGTAACAGTGTATTCTTTTATGATGAAAAGATGATTTTTTTGGAGATGAGCATGTTCACTGAGAAAATAAGATGACTTAATATAAACACATTTTGATTAAAAGTAACAAGAAAGGTTGCTGATATACCACTTGCAAACACTTTTTTGATTGTAACCGAATAATTATTGGAAAGACTTCATTTAATATTTAAGTCCGATTGTAAGAAAAGGTATCTTGTTTATTTTGATCCTTGTCCTTTTAAGCGAGCTATTACTATAACTTGGTTAGAGGCTTATATTTTCAATGTTATAATATATACATATATATACGACTTTTTAAGTCAAGTTGAAAACAAAAAAACTATTAAACAAGAAACTTAATTTGTCTTTCCATTAATATTACCGCACCTCTACTAAATTATTGTTCCGTTTATAATGATCTGACTGATAAACTTATTGTTAGGTGTCTTTGTACCTAGATAAGATTTTACTTTTTTAAACTATGAACATTTTATTCCTCGCTTCAACTTGTAGTCTATTGCGACAAAAAGATACGGGAATTTTTCGAAAACTCGTCCAAAACAATTTAATAATAATTCTACAATTTTATAGGTATTTCAACAATTACACTGAAATAATTCTTATTAGCGATGTGGTTGTTAGATCCCTACCGCTGCATCCTAAAAGTTCCGGTAGAAGACGCATATATGCGGACCAAACACTTTATAGGTATAGAATAGATAGCCCTTAGTTCACTCAAAAATGTTTTTACTCTCTAGAAATTCAACCGCGATTTTAGTTCAATTGCACAAGTCGGAGATTTTGAGGTCTCAAGGAACTGTGTTCGAAATTATTATCGAATTTTAAAAATTTTCTCGAGTTCAAGAGTTCTTAATACGAGTTTCGGAAGTCTTCTTGAAATTCATTCTAATCTTTCTAGCAAAACTTTTCGGAATATTTAAAAAAAAGTTAATAATAAGAACTTCAGAATTATTCTCGTATCCACAGTTCTTGAACAAGTTCTAGAATTATCCTAGTACTAATTTTTTTAGATATACCTACATATATTTACGATTCTTTGCCGAGCAGACATTCGGTCGTTCCTGCTAATTTTGGATTGTGTTTATAAGTACATAAGTGCCTGTAATCAAGACATAAATAATTGCGTGTACTAAGAAATCGTGATCTTCAGTAGCATTTGGTCGAAACATGGTTTATTCTTGTGTCGCATTACCAAACCACATCGCCGCACCGTTATGGTATGCCAACCACGTTCTCAACTACTTGCTTCCAACTATGTTTGTAGTTTCCTTTCATAGGCCCAGTGTACATTTGTACAATTTACCATGTAGTATATATTATTATATATCTCTATATACTATACGTATACATATCGTGTAGTTTTGTGACGCTTAGCTGTAACAGCAACAGCTATCCAGTCAGAGAGGAAAGCAATTATTCTATACGACACAACTGTTCCATTGACAAAGATATTAGAGCATCCCCTTGATAATGCGGCTCTCTCCAACATCTCTAACCACTCGAACTGTCTCGCCCAGCCACCCACTGTGTTCATACTGCACCGCGACCTGGTTTAACAATCTAACGAGAACCAAAATGCAATTTTCGCAAGCTGCACACTGCACAAAGTCAGTGACCCCGAGAGAGAAATTAGCAGGAATCCTAATTAAATAAATTTTATTTTTCTTAAGTCAGAGGTGAGGGATTGCAAATTCTCATTCGAAAATATAACCTATGATTTTCGACTGTTGCAAGATATAAATGATTAAAACACATAACCATTGTCAAATTTTTAAGGTTCCGTGAAAGAAGGGTACTCATTTGAAAGAATTGAAAGATATTAAAATTAATAAGTAATTCCACATTCAACGTGAATAAAACATTATTATGTAATTCAGGAACTTTAAATTTGTTAAATAATTGGAAAGTATTTAATGCAACGGAACAGTCTTGCAATAAAACGGTTAAAAAGAGAAGACGGTTAATCTAAGTGAGAAGAAATGGAAGACATGCTCCTGTAATATCCAGCGAATGAACGACCGTCGACCGGACCGCTATAGAATTCCGTTACAGACAACAAGTAATAATCTATTGTCCCACGCACACTACAAGTATATATATGATAACTGAACTTATAGAGACGAAATACTTCTATTAGTATTAATTTAAATTGACTATTAATAAAAATGGTGTATTTGATATTATAAGAGAATGGTGACATAGCAAATTAAATCAAATACACTGCAAAAACAGGTGTCTTAAATTGTTCAAAAATGTCTTAAATGAAGACATTTTTCGTGTCTTAGACACCAAAAGTATCTTAATTTAAGACATTTTTGTCCAATTTAAGACACCATGTTTTTGCAGTGTACTTTTCCATTATATTCTCTTTTGATAAATTGTTATAACAGCAGAAACTAAATTTACCACTTTATAGTTTAATTCATGAAAACATATTGTTAAAAATATTTTTAAGTCTCGGGGTCTATCATGTTACAATTGTAATAATTTTCTAAAGGACAATATCAAAAATAATTTCTGTCATGTGTGACTAGAAAAATTTGCTACATTGGACGGAAAATTGTAACAGTGTGCCTCTTAATTAAGTTCAGTTCTTATTGTTAGTATCTGCACCTCACTCTCTTTATATGCAACTCTTCGGGCTTGGTCTTTTATATAGCGAATTGTAAACAACGGCGAGAAAAACATGGGCCTTTGCCCCCCCCCCCTCTTCCGTTTTTGACTCACAATAATTTTTGTGCTTTTAATTACGATAAAGTTATAAAATAAACGCATGATTCAAATTCTAAATTTGTATTGACTGAAATTCATTCACCCAACTGATTAGAGTAAAACATAATGTATTTGTCGCGTGGATGCTACACGGTGAAAACCAATAAAATGCAACGTAAATACTTTTCATGATTTTGAATCATGAACTATAAGTTCTCGTGATGTGATATTACACATTTTTCAATAAAACTTAAAAATTTTGGATTTGTAACTTAATGTATTTTCTATTCCGTACGGTCAATAAAGTCCACTTTTTTTTTTAAGCAATTGTTTTATCTTACATAATGTGCAACTTAGTGGTTTTATTTGAAAATGTGACGAATCGTTTTCATATAAATGAATATGAGAGACTTAAATTACGTGCATTGAGCGCTAGCGTATGTAAAAGATGTGAACTTTGAATTTATATTTTAAAGCTCAGAAACGGTCAAAATTAATGGGATAGGTCTTATTTAATAGATAAAGACTTCTGAAATACTGATGGAAAGTTAAAAAAAATCTGACAAAAGTCATTCTACGCGACAAATACCTTAACAAATATGTACAAAAACATGTCTCAAATGGTAACTCATTCGAGGTGTTACATACATTGGTAAAAGATTACCCCACAAAATGCTTTAGTGCAGAGGTTACATTTGATTAATTAATAATATGTCAAACTAGTTTTCACTGTGAAATTAAAAGTATTTTTTACAAATTGAGGTTTAGAGAGTATGCTCTAATAACACTTGCAAATATGTAAGAAAAATTTCACTCAAAATAAGTGAGGAGCACTTTTTTAAAAGTTAATACATCCATTTTTTGTTATTTCGAGAAAATTAAACAAATACATAGTTTCGCACCAAACCCATAGAGTTATAATTATAAAGTAGAGAAACTAAACGAAATTATTTATATAAGAATGATTTTTCGACTTAAGGCGATTTATTTTGAATTAAAGTTTATAATAATTAGGGAATTTAAAGGCTTTTCTAACTATTTTAAGGAAAAAAAATAGTTTAAATCATCTTGGTTAATTTCAGATTTTATAAAATTAAACATTCTTTGTTAATATGTTTTTATTTTTAAATTCAACAGTGACAGATCGTAAATCAAATCTAACAAATCAGCAAATTTATCATATTTATATAAAATTTCTGATTATCTTTAATTTTTAAAAAATGCATTAGTCGACTTTTGAAAAAGTGCTTTTCAAGTGAAAAGCTCACTTATTATAAGTGTGTATGCAGTTATATTGAAATCAGTGGAACACTTTTGACATATACCTAATTAAAATTAAATTACTTTTTTTCTTAAAGTTTTAAACTTATTTCTTGAAATAAAAAGTAAATATCTTTTCACTGAAAGTTACTAATTGAATTAGTTAATTTTGACTAATTAACGGTCAACAAATTTGCGCTATTTGCAGTAATCGAAAATAACTATCAATGCATCAGTTAAGGATTTTCAACTAATTAAGATTTATTTTTAGAGAATATTATATTCTGTATATGTATGCGTCCACATGAAAAGGGCCCACTTTGTCGATTTTATTTTACGAGATATTCGCATTTTTCTAAAGGAGGTTCAGATTTTCGACTTTTCTTTTATTTCTGAAAAACATTCTATGTAACGTCCCACGACGAATCATGTATTTATTATAACTTTCTCGTAATTAAAAACACAAGATAATCTTATTTTTAATTTTTAAAAATCATGGGCGCTAATCGTAATCTTGAACTTGAAACTCGTTTTTTTCAAAACTAGGGTTCTGACACTTCTAAATTTGAATGCTTGTAACTTTGTAAATTTCTCATCTAAAGGGGTCTAAGATGTCTCAAAATGTTCAAAATTTAATGAAGAATATGGTCACATAGATATAAGTTCAATAGTGCCAAAGTGGCCCTTTTCATGCGGACGTACACATATGATTATTAAGATGATAATTTAAGTAGGGTAAATGCTTCAGTTGTGGATTATTCACCCTGGAATTTGCATCAACCATGGACATAAGTTAACAATCGTCTTTAAGACTCGCTTTTAAGTTTATTTAGATTTAGAAAGTATACCATAAGTAGTTTAAGGGTTCTGGTACACCGTACATCTTATCTTAATTTCATTAATTTTTTCAATGTTTGATAAATTTTGCATTCACTTTAAATCTGATTAAGTCAAATGTCTTCCACTTATTTAATAAATGCATAAATGCACTTTCAATAAGTAGAATTTTCACTCATTTATTTCTATAATTTCTGAATTAGGAATAAATTTTGTTGTTCTTCAATTTACATGTATTGCTGCAAAAGAAGCTGCTTTAATAGCCAATTTATTTATTTATTTATTAATCAAGTAAATAATGTTGTTAGGGCTGAATTTTGCTCAATGGAATAAATATACAGCGTATATATAATATTTTGCTGTTTATGATTTGAAAATTCAAAAATGTTGAGAATCTCAGGTGCAGCGGGTGCATGTGTAAGTGTATTTATACAGAATGATTGTTTTGCGGATTCGAATCCATTAGAATGTAATGGTTGCAAATGCTGTTTTAAATAATATTTGCCAGAGAAGCATCAGACTACCTATTTATACAGAATGAATAATAAGGAAAGAAAGTTTATCCGGACAATAAGAAACGTACCATCATTCCAGTTGACATGGAGCTGTCCTGGCGGGGTGGACCAAGGTTATTTCCTAAAGTGATAATTTTTGGGCCTCAAGCCTCCCCAATGGACAAAGACGAACCATTTCTTCTTAGCACCTCGGTTACTAATCGTAGTATTAGGCTACTAAACACTGTTTAATCCCGTTTCGCGCAGCACTTTTAATCTCTTATTCGCCCTGCCAAGTATCCCAAATCACGTCACCTACCGAGTAAAGAACCACTACACGCAAACTTTTCAGTGACCAAAAATCACAGTCAATCAATTTTCCGACAGAATAGGAAGTCATGATTCCGCGGCAAAATCTCCTTTGCACACTTCAAGTCTAGCTTGAATCGAGATCCCCTCCAAGAAAGCATCAAGTCCCCGAGTCACGTGGCAACCCACTCTTCTCCCGGCACAAAACATCAACAGGTGACCGTCTCCTGACGGTCCCACTTGCAGCAATCTTTGTGCACTCTTCTGTTGCACGGACTCATCATCTGGTTGGTTAGCAGAAACCAGTTGGACGGACCAAAACTAATAATAATTGGTGGGCTTTCTTGGACTATTTCTGTCGTGTGGAAGATGGCACTCGTAGGCGTTGTATATTTAGTAGCAAGCGCACTGCGTTGCTCTTGTTTACATGGCAATGGGCCTGAGCTTACCAATGACTCTTTCGCAGCATATAATAGAAATATGGACTAGAGATATAGAAAGAGGAGGGGGGGGGGGGGGGGGTAGCGTAGGTGGAAAATGTAGATAGAAGGAGTCCTGTTGAAATGTTGGCCCTGTCCAAGTCCGCGGGCAATTGACTCCCGCGCGTCCCGGCTCGCGGCTGTCGTGTGGCACGCGTGAGAGGGACGAGGAGGAGGGAGGGAGGGAAGGGGTCCAGTGGCGAGTACGCCAACCGGAGAGGGGTGCCACTCCGCGAGCGAGAAGAGGGAGAGGTAGCCGGCGCGTGCCACTACACGCCAGCAGGTGGACTGCGCGTGCCCAGAATCTCTTTACTCTCCCCACCTCCTTTTCTCACTCTTTTCCTTCTCCCCGCCACAACTTCCGCTCGCCGAATGCCGTTACTTTTTCTTACTTTTCACAGTCTTCTTCCTCGGATTCAAGTATCATTCAAGTATGCTAAGTAGCCGATGCACATTTTTCCTCGTCACTCACTCAAGGTCGACTCAATTTTCAATTCGGCACTTTCCATTTCTCCAGTGAGTTGTGTGGGTCCTCCTTTCGAGACATGCGTAATATTTACGTGGACACAAGAGAGCCACTTTCCCGCGACGATAAGAGCCGCCAACGAGGCGACGAAAGCGTCACAGTCTCTCGCTCGTATCTCGATGCTCCCGCGATCCAGTCCATTCTTGCTCGTGGATGTTGTAATCGCCCACGTCACTCTCGGATTTTTCTAAAGCCGTGTTCAATCCACTGCTTGTCGCTTTACAAGCGAGGGTCGGCTACTCTTGCTTGACAAATGGACTTTTCTTTTTACCCACGACATTCCCATTTTGACATTTTCAATTGTCAATGGAGATTAAGAAAAGTGCACCGGCCTTGCTAGTGGACTGCCAGTCCGGATGAAGCGACCGAGTTAGCCAACTGTCAGACGACGCACGTGGCTGCAGTGGCTCTCACAGCACCAATTTACATCCCATAATAAAAGTAAACCTGACGCCTCAACGAATCGCCAGCCACTGAATACAAGCAGTTAGGCAGTCACTCTCCGCTGCTGCTGCCGCTTCGGCTAAACTCGTCTCGTCTCGTACAATGTCGTGTCGTGTCGACCCGATAGCTCTCGTAATGCTCGGTTGCGACCTGCGCCCGTCCTTCCTTCAACTTCGACCAGAGCCGTAAACTGGAATCACCATCACCCCTCTGTATTCTACTTTTAGAACTTTAATTCGACCTCCAGCCAATGTTTTCAGCAATTCATCTTTCCAATAATTATCTTCAATTTATTTACAAAAACATTATTTGAAAATTTTCAATAAATTTTCATTAAGCTATGTTTAGAAAAATCACACCTGTCAAATGGATTCTATCTGGAGTCTACTCCTGCCAAGTGACTGATACTTCTTCCCTCTAAATCTGTCTGAATTTCATATCAAAAAGCAAAATTCCCAACTACGTATCAAAAATGTGTTTAAATATTTATTTTATTATACCTAACAGAGAATTACATCTTTCTAAAAGAGAGAAAACAAATTTTCTTATTCTTTAAGACAAGGCGCGAACTAGGTCAGTATTTTCCGTAAAATTCTATACATTTTTCTAAAGTTTGTAATGTTTGTAAAATTTGTTTTGCAAATTCCTGATATTCATAAATTCTACAAAAAGAAGTTGGTTAAAATATATTTATTACTATTTTTTACAATATTTTCCACCAAAATTTCGTTTAATTAAATGCAAATTAATTACAAACACTTGTTGCATGTGCTTTTTAATTTGTTTAAACAAATTAATATTATTGTTTATTTGCATCTTTTGATTTAATAGAGCTAGAGAATTGTAACTTTTTCTTAATTTTGCAACTTTTCACGAACGAGTTTTCTCTTTTTCAATTAGTAAAAACTAACTAATTATTAGTAGAAAACTACTAATTCAGTAGTTAAATTTAACTAATTAAATAGTAAAAAATAACTAATGTAATCAGTAAATAGAAATCTACTATTTCTTTTAGTAGTTTAACATAACCTAAAAATTACTTTGACTAATTAAATTATTAGTTTATTACTAAATTATTATTAGTAAAAAATTACTATTTGACATGGTAAACGACTTTTCACCCTTAAAATAGTAGTTTTTAACTAATTCTCCTTTACAGTTTTGATACAGGGTTTTTCTAAATTTTCGTCCGCGAATTGGTCGTAAATTGTTTCTTTAATATTTTTATCGGACGTTAAGGTTATATTTAAAAATTATAAGAACTGTTTAAACAAATTAATATGTTTATTTGCAACTTTTCAAGCCTAGTAAAACCCAGTATTAATAGTAAACTGAAATCAACATTTCAAATTTTTTAACCAGGGTCACGAAACTAGCAATTTGTTCATAAAAAACTTATAATGATTTAATTTATTGTGTTTAACATTTATTTTTCCATTTCCAAAAATAAAATCTTGTAAAATTAAAAAGAAGTTAAAACTCTCTAGCTCTATTAGAAGAAAAGTTGCAATTAAACAATATCAATTTGTTCAAACAATTTTCATAGTTGTATATTTTAGTTTTTTACTAGTACTGATCTTTACTAGGCTTGAAAAGTTGCAAATAAGCAATATTAATTTGTTTAAACAATTTTTATAGTTGTGGATTTTTTTTTATTATTAGTATTGGACTTTTATAGGCTTGAAAAGTTGCAAAAATAAGAATAAGTTACAACTCTCTAGCTGAATTATATGAAAAGTTGCAAAATAAACAATATTAAATTATATAAACAAATTAAAAAGCACATGCAACAAGTGTTAGTAATTACTTTGCATTTAAGTAAACGAAATTTTGGTAGAAAATATTGTAAAAAGTAGTAATAAATATTTTTTAACCAACTTTTACTTTTTTTCATTTCATGGGGTTTTTTGGTGCCCTTTAAAAAATAGTTAATAATAATAATAATAATAATAAATTGTTAAATAAATTATTGATTCTTATTCTTTGGACTCTCCTGAAGAGAAACAGAGTTAGCCGATCAAAAATTTTGCATGGGAAGCTTTGAGCGTTTTGAGCAACCTCTAAATATTAAAAAAAAAAAAAAAACAGCGGTATTATTTTCAATAAAGAACAATTATAGGGAATGAGAGCATAACATTTACAACTTTTTGTTTCTGGATTACTCTACTGTACATTCTGCAACATTGCAAATATAAAAAAGTGCTCTCTATATCTGAAGCTGTGAAACTTCAGCTAAATTTTATAGTAAATCAGTTAAAAATAACTAAATTGTCAGTAAATTGTTAATCTTAACTTTAAAATCTTAAAAATATTATATTCCTAAATAGGATCCAAAAATTATTTTCAATAGAAGAATTTTATTTTAATGTAATAAATGTGACATTAAATTCGTAGTCAGCGACCCAAAAACCGCCTTGTATGAAGTTTAGAAATCAAAACTCCCTTTGTTTTTCTCAAAATTATGAATTAATGCAACAGTCTATCTTGATCTAGAATCTAGATATGTTGAACTCTCTAAATTTTTTGGAGTGAACTTTTACTCCACGAAGAGTGAACATTGAGCCACTCCAATCAGAGAAAGAAACTCACTCTAAAAGAGTGTGATCTCACTATTATAGAGTAAATTTTCACTCTAATTCGAGTGGAAATTCACCCCAAGCAAAAAGTGAACACTCATTCTAATGTTGGAGTGAATTTCCACTCGAACTGGAGTGAAATTTAACTCTATAAGAGTGAGATATCACTCTTTTAGAGTGAGTTTCTTACTCTGATTAGAGTGGCTCAATTTTAACTCCTTCTGGAGTAAAAACTCACTTTAGGTGTTTGGAGGTTATAGTAATAGCGTTGTTAAGGAAAAACTTTTTTTTTTAAATAATCGTGTTCCCCCTCCCTTATTTTCTAAACTATTTGACCTAGTAGTTTGAAACTTGGTTTACCTGGGTATTTTTACGTGTAGATTACAGGAAAAATATAGCGAACGTTAGTGGACTTAATTTTCAAAAGTTATTAATGAAAAATTGAAAAATGACAATATACCCCTATGTTAGAGATTAACCTATTTATCTTGGAGGATTGGGAATTTGCAAAAAATATGTAATTTCATGCAGAAAATTTTATAAAACCATAAAAATTCTAGTTTAAATCTAACATCCTAGCATTTTTATAAAAAAATTGAATTTTTACCAAAAAAAAATTTTTTTTCCTGAACATTTAATGCATTTTTAAGTTAGTGTGCAGTACAGAACCTTCGGTGCGCGAGTCCGACTCGCACTTGCACGGTTTTTTTTTGAGAAAAAAATAATTCAATTAACCTTGAAATTAATTAAATTATTATTAAAAATTACTCAAAATAAGTTTCTAACTAAATTAGATTATTTAGAAACTTTTTTTCTTTTTGTAAACAGATGTTATTGATCGCTTTAGATGATAGTCGATTTGAAAATATTGTTGTCTATAAAAAATGATGATTAGTATTAAGATTTTTATAAATTATTAAAAGTTTTTTATACATATAAAACATTGTTTTTTGACAATATTTATTGCAATATTTTAATCTTCTTTTGTGCACGGAAAAAAGTCGTTTAGTAAATTCGACAGAAATTTTTTAATGAGGTTATAATACTCTCAATTGAGTATCCATGACTCTTTCGTTGAGTAACCATGACTCTTATTTCGTCCCGTCAAAAATCGACTTAACTATTGAATAACCACACACTCACAATTGTCGAGGTTACTATCCACTTCTTTCAGTGTATGGAAACAAACAAACAAATATTATTTGTAAATAATTGCAATGTACATAAATTTACAGTATCAACGCACTGTAAAAAGAAACATCTTAAAATGCTTTGTAGTCACTTTTAAAACGTTTAAAGTATCTTATATTTCAGCTTCCATCTTAGAAAACTAATGCATTTTAAGATACTTTCGCTAACTTTTCGGCAACATCTTAAAAGTGACTACAAATGTATCTTAAATCATGATACGTACTTTTTGCAGTGAAATGGTTAATAATAATTATAATGTATATGTAATAATATCCTCTAAATAAATAGAAATTAAAAATTGGGAAATATGGCAATTTAATTGTTTATTTTATAACTGTAATTCGTCAACGATAATTTGCAAATCAAGAATAAAGTTTTATTACTTTATTACTGATCATTTTCCAAAAATTTGTTATAAAGTGTCAGTAAGTTGCTGCTACTAAGTGTTAGGGTTATTGTTCCAAAAAATATTGTACGACACACGTGCGTAAACTTGATTATATTTGTGTGATTTGCAATACCTACTTTACGCACTGGTATCGTAAATATAACTACAGCAGCAGTTATTTGATGTATCGAAAAATTTGGAAATTAATAAAAAAAAGGATGTGTTTCAGAGTGTCCGACCAAACTGCGACAGGTACTACTTTCAGAATTTCTTTCAGTTCATTAAAATACATTTCCTAACGTGCACGAAGTAAGCAGTGTAAGGAGAAAAATAGTTTAATAACAACAGTCAATCTGCATTAACTGATAAAAATTAGATAAATTAGCTACTTATTTGATGTACTAGTTAATGATAAAAAGTTAGTTCAGCTAGTTATTTGTTATCCATTGTATAATAGTAAATATATTAATTAAAAGGTAAACAGTGTCGGAATTTTCTGTTTTCTGTGACCACACTGAAAAAAATACTCTGTTCAGAGTAGACATTTGACTATACACGGAAAAAAAGAAATTGTTGGATTTACAAATCGGATTATTAATATAGAACAGACAAATACTATTTGTTGTTGTAGCAAAGTTTTTGTCATCTTAGCAATTTGGGATCGTTGTAGTAACAATCAGTTTTGTTAGTTATCTAGAACTAACTCCTCGCTACACGCAGGACCAATACAACTCACGCATAATTATGTATCTATATCTTCAAATCTTCTTATTTGAGATTTGATGTTATTAAAAATTCATTTTAATTTTCTATCATAAAGTACAATCTTTGTTTTTAATATCTCTGAGATGTCGGGAGATTTCGTATTTATATTTGTATACATAATTTCAAAATATATTTGCAATCCTTTGGTTTTTTGATAGATAAAAGGAACCAATCGCAGAGAAAATTTTTATTTTTGAAGTATGATAAATTGATCACATTGTAAATGCTCTAAGAATCATAAAAGATAAAAAATTAGAATTTTTATTTAAATGCACTGTATATAAATATATATTGTCAAATAGTTTTATCTTCTATTTTTTCCATTCGTTGTTCTATTTTACGATAAATTTGACATGTATTCTATCCAGCTCTATATCTAATGTGGATTTTATTTCATAGTTAGCACATTCTTTCAACTCAGTAACTACCATAAGTTGCTCGAATGTCGTGAACTCTGAGACTATTGTAGACGGACCTTGATATAGGTTTAATTCGTATGAAAGTCGTGGGTAAAAAGAATTATAGAGAGCAAGCCAAAAACCGAAAATAGAAAAGTAACAGTACTTAGTAAAGTTTAAAAGTAAAAGGAAGACTGGAACTTATATGACGAATGAAATCGAATGTGAGGAGAAAAGAAAGTGGAGTTAAGCAACAGTGTTTACTGTTTGCACTTGATAGTTGGCAAACAGCATCCCTGATCCCATAAAGTAGACTACAGTGCACCTCATCATTTTCGCATAACACGTTATACTGTTGATGTACAATTGTTTCTGTTTATAGAGACAGATATGCATAAAGTATTACTTCAGATATCTAAGGTCCCAGGTCTTGTGTCTTTATTTAGGAGAGAGATAGGATGATCAAATGCTTGCTCCATATAATTTAAAAATCATCCCTGCACTGCAAAAACATGGTGTCTTAAATTGGACAAAAATGTCTTAAATTAAGATACTTTTGGTGTCTAAGACAAGAAAAATGTCTTAATTTAAGACATTTTCGAACAATTTAAGACACCTGTTTTTGCAGTGTGCATGGACTGCACTACAAAAACTGCTGACTTCTAAATGATTTTAGACGTCTTCGTGTCTAAAAATATGAGACACAAAACATTAGACAAGAAAGATGTCTTCGTTTAAGACACAATAACCAATCTAAGACATTTACGCATCTTGACACTTAAAATGTTCAGAAATTTTTCAAGACTTTCAAAAGAAAATTGGTTGACATAATATGTACATTTTTTATGAAGACATTTATAGTGTCTTTTACGAAGACACCTAAAACGTCTTCGCATTTTAATTTTACAGACACCAGAAAACGTCTTAAAAGTGAAGACAAAAGTGTATTGAAACTAAACAGCAGTTTTTACAGTGTATGTATGCTGGGACTTTGAAAATCGAACTTTGCTTATTCTTCTGAAATTACATTATATATATATATATATACATGTATAGAGACTGCATCTTCAGCAGCAGTGTAATGATTTGGAAGAGAGTTTGTGTTGGTTGATAGTAAGGACGACAAGAAGTTTTAGGCATCCAAATGATGCTTACATAAAAAGTGGAAAATTCGGATAGAAACCCGTAAAAGTGGGGAAAGAAGATCAATAAAGTGGTATGGCATACCGCACTGGCACTGATGCGGTGTTAGTGCTTCTGGTATATACCGTTCGTTGTAGAAGCGGGTGGCTGGCTGGCTGGTTGGTGTGTATTATTAAGCGGAGGTGTGGAAACGGAGAGGGCAGTAGGGTGCGGCATGGAAAGAAGTGGGAGTGAAAGGAGAGACGGAGAGAGGTTTATCTACTGCAGTTGGATTGAAGCAGACTGATAGGAGGGGAAAGAAGAAGAAGAAGAAGAAGAAGAAGAAGAAGAGATAAAGAAAAGACACAGAAAATATGGAACAACCGTAAAAAACCGTGTGAGGAACAGAGGAAGTATATTTCCACGAAGGAAAAAAGGAGGCAGCAGCAAGATAGTGCAGAGGCAAACGAGTGGTGGAGACTGAACCTCGAGAAGAGCACACTACAGATATTAACTGAAAGTGACTGTGGCGTCGACTGGAGCTCCAACATGAGCAGAGTGTAAAAAATTGTATGGGGTCAACGCTAGCTCAATATCACGCAAAAATATTAAAGTAACTTAAAAAAGGTAGATTCTGCACTGTTGAAGAAATTTCTTGAAATTTTACGGAATTATCAGTAATATTGGGATGTCATGGGAATATGCAGGTGACAAAACGGGCTCATTATATGAGTTCAGGTATACATGTATGATCCACTGAAAAAAATGTTTAGCTGATCCACCTAAAAATATCTCTGGATTTCGTATTGCTAAAAAATTTAGGCGTATCAGCTAAAAATATATTTGTGTTTGCTAGCTGTTTAGCACAAGTAGCCATATTTCTAGCTGTTGCACCTAAATTTTTAGCAATATGGTATCCATCTGAACATTTTTTTCAGAGAAATTATGTTATAGTTAATTGCAAATGCACTGCAAAAACAGGTGTCTTAAATTGTTCAAAACAATTTTTTTAACAAAAAATTGATTTAAGAGTTTTTTTTGTTAACATTGATAATCGTTAGTTAAGTAATAATTGAATTACTGTATATGAAATGGTGCAGAAGACAGATTTTGAACATTTAGGTCCATAATGAAAATACTTGTTTGAATATAAGGGAAAGAAAAGTGAAACCACTTGTGTGATAGAGGGGTCTTGAAGCATTTAGGCATAAAAAGGGTCTTTTTGGAAATGAAGTGAATTTAGCTTCAATAGACAATTTGGCAAAACAATTTGCTGATTTGCAAAGGCGTGTACAACCCATTCGGATGGTTGAGTGCCACTGTTTGAGCCGCATTCCCTTTGTGCAGTCAATGGCGTAGCAATGTGTTCTCCCGAGAGATCGGGAGGAACTGAAGTAAAATCACAGAAAGGAAAGAGACTGAGGTAAGGCTTAGCTTAGACTTCGCAGTAACATACCTATGTACTTGGTACAAACAACGCCAACGCAACAGAACGCAGTCTTCTCAATTTATTCTGTCGTCTCGTCATTAATGCTTTACTTTACTTTTTGCGAAAATTTGCAATTTAGAGAGACTCAATCCTTTCAACTATGACGAATAATTTTCTAAAGGTGATACTCTTTAACTTCCACTGAGAAAAATAAATTAGCTCCTATATGGATTGCTAAGTTTTAGCGATGGTAGTTAATAATTAACTATGAAAGCTATTCATTACTTGTGGTAGCTAACTGATAGAAATATTACTTTTTAAATCAGTCATTGACTTTTTGCAATCAAATCAGGGTCAGGATTACCAAATCTAAATTTTAAACTTATTCTGTTGCTATCTTTATGATAAATAATACTACATAACTACTTACCTGCATGACGAAATAAAAAATCAGCTTAACCATTCTATTTAAGTATTTTGACAACAATTTTATGACAAAACTCACAGCGCTAATTAGTAGGGTTAAGTTGGTTTTTGTTTTCATTATGCAGGTTTGTACAAAAAGAAATTGGTTCGATCCAGGCGTTATTGGTAATCTAGACCCACTTATATTTAACTGATTCAAATTCCCAGAATACTTATTGGTTTATACCCAGCGGGAAATTTCTGTACTGGGCCAGTACGGGCAACATTTCTACGCATCTACTTAGTGCTTGTAACATTAATGTGAATAAATTTGTTATTTAGGAGATTAATATGTATGTATTTTTTATTTGAACATTACTGCGCATATATTTATTGCTTAGATGACTTCTGCGCATGCATTTCTGATGTAGAAAAATATTACACAATAACCTGCTAAATGTTGGTTAAAAATTTGTTGTGCACGTTTTCCACAACTTTTACGGGCATGCCCGTATCTTGCCCGGATTGCCCGTACTATGCCAGATGTAAATTTCCCTTTGGGTACTAGTAATCGTCTATTTTGCCTTTCGTTTGGAGGCTTTGTATGTACTTGTACTTCCAAGTGTGACAGGAACGGCCCTCTCGAATACTCGGGCACTCAAGCTGCTCAGCTTACCTTCACCCTCGACAACCTCAATTTCCATCCCCTTTACCCTTCTTCCTACAACCTACAATATTTTACTAACCATCTACATCTTTTAGATACTGATGGATTCCAGCACTCAATAAGACTTGCTTCAATATTTTTTACATGTATATTTTCTCACTTTGGTTTAAACTTTAAATCGAGGTTTAAACTAAAAACCTGAACTCATTTTTGATGCACCTCACATTGTCACATTTCAAAAAAATAAATTTTTGTATCCTTAAAATAAATATTAACTATTATAGTTAATCAAATTGTTTTTCAATATATATTTAAAGGTAAAGTAAAGCCCGAGGTAAATCACAAACTACATGGTCCTTCTCAGGTTCTTTTTTATATCAGTTCAGTGATGTTTCACGATAATTTTAAAATTAAAATTAAAATAATTGTTAAAGGGAAGCTCAAATTAGATTGATTTTTAAATTTTTTCTAGGTCATTGAAGATATTTTCTTTAAAATAACGTTTAGAAGAATAGGGGAGACCGGGGCTGGTTGGGTCATTTTGCACTCTTGGATGTTTAACTTCGTTAATATCCAATTTATGAAAACATTATCCATTACCCAACCCTCCCCGGCCAGGGGCAGATTGGGTCATGATTAAAATGTTACTGTTTAAATGTTAAAACATTACTTTATATTATGAACTTAGTTTTTAAAGTTGTTTTTTAATAAAAGAGATTGAAAAATAAATATATTAAGTATTTTTATAAACGTTATTTTTAAGAAAATATCTTCAATAATTTAGAAAAAAATTTAAAAACAAACCTAATTTGAGTTCCATTCCAACGATTATTTTAAGTTTCATCTTAAAATGATCTTGAAACATCACTGAATAGATATAAAAAAAACCTGAGAAGGGTCATGCAGTTTGGATTGCATAAACGATTTGCCAACGATACAAAACTGTAGAGTGAACTGCACCTTCTTTCACACAAAACAAAGAAGAAGAAGTTGAATTTCTGACTCGATAACTAAAGTTTTTGTGACATTACTGCAAAAACTGCTGTCTTCTAAGTGTCTTATTTTAAGCCATTTTGGTATCTTTATTGTATCAAAGACGCCATTAATGTCTTAAAATGAGACATTTTATGCGTCTTAGACACCGAAATGTCTTAAAATAAGACACTTAGAAGACAGCAGTTTTTGCAGTGATGTAGCCAGAAAAAACTGCTGTCACTTGTAAATTACAGGACACTGAAAACATATTTTTATCAAAAACAACTATTTGCCTACAGTTGAACCCGTTTTAGTTAAAATGACAAAGATTCTAAGTTAAGCTTGGAACCGAAGCGAAGTTAGTTCTAATATACACCGAAAAAAATTCCTAGTACCCGTTTACCAGGAATTGACTATGTTTCCTATAGTTACGAGAGGAGCCGACTATGAAATCCTAGTTAAAGTAGTAAGCTTCAAGTATAGTTAAACTGACTAGAGAAATTGGTCAATGTGACTAGGAGAATAGTCAATTTGGCCAATGATACTAGTTGTTTTAATCACGTGCAACTCGATTTTTTATTCAATTTCGAATAAATTAATTTTTCAAAAAGCTGTAATAAATTAAGAAACCATAATATTTTCAATTTATAGCCAATAAAAAGCGGTAATAAATTACAAAAATAGTACGTCTGTCAACAACAAGAATTTGATGTTGTCAGATCGCTCAAGGTTAGAATCTATGAATCAAGAACTCGATCGTACTGGGAGCCGCGCGTTAACACACTCGACCAATGGAGGATTTGGCTGATTGTCACAAAACATCCTATACTTTCTTTTTGTATAAAAAATATTTTTTTAGCATCACAAAATATATGTATTATATTATTATCAAATATTTGTTAAATTCAAACAAATTATTCCATTTAAAGGAATAATCATTTAATTATTATATTATTATTATATTAATAATAAGTTATATTTCTTTAATAAGAAAATATACAAAAAACCTAACCTAAAAAGTTGCATACGTATTTAACCCTAGAAGGACTAACTGGGGTCGTTATGTACCCCACGCGAAGTTTGAAGCAGGCTCCTGACACATACAGTGTCAATTTCGGTTGGGGATTCTAACCATAATTCAATTTAGTAACCTGAAAGTTGATTTTAGTAGGTTAGTGCGAATTGTGTGCGCAAGTCTCTCTTCAGTATGCAGTTAAAGTAAGTCTGGGGTCCCTAAATACCCCAGTTAGTCCTTTACGTTTCAAAAAAGTCAGGATAATAAATTTCTGTTTTTTTATTAAAACGGTTTAATTAAACCTACAAAGCAAAAATGTAATGACTATACTTGTAAAAAAAAGTTTTTTTAAAAAACAAAAATATTTTGAGTAAAAATAAAATTTTTTTATAGTTGATTTTGGTAAATTTCACGTGCGTAATTGTTTATTAATTATTAAAATTTCATCTATTCAAATAAATATACTTTTTTCAAATAATTCAAAGGTCCATAAAAATTTCTTCAAATATGTCTATTCAGCTTCTAAAATCCACAGAATTTTTCTAAATTGGTCAATTTGTTGAAAAACTACAATATTTTTTGTAAAAAATGCCAATTTTGAGAAAATTTGGTTCATTTTTTTGTTTTTACAATATTTTTAGATTTGTTTTTATTGTATTAAAAAATAAATTACACCATCTTCTTCCTTAATAAAAAACGAGAAAAATTCACTATATAAAAGCTGTTTTTGGTATAAAATGTAAATCTTATATACACGTTTAAAATCTGGGGGAACAAAGGACCCCAGTTAGTCCTTAGAGGGTGAGAAAAGTAAGTTAGTCCTTCTAGGGTTAACGTATAGAACTGATTTTATTTACGACTGAAAATTAAATAATAATGTTTTGATTATTACATTGTGTAAGTAAACACTTATTCAAAAAGGTTTATTTCATAATTATTTACACGTGTGAAACTGATTAAATTTATACAAAGTCCTGAATGATCTTCTTAACCAAGTTCACTAGCAGATTTGACTAGGAAATTCAGGGTTTTTGCTACTAGGTTCTGAATTGTGAAATTAACCATACACTGCAAAAACATGGTGACTTGAATTGGACAAAAATGTCTTAAATTAAGATACTTTTGGTGTCTAAGACACGAAAAATGTCTTAACTTAAGACATTTTTGAACAATTTAAGACACCTGTTTTTGCAGTGTATAAGGTACGTAATTAAATTAACCAGAGATCCTTATTAAATTTACTACATTACGATTGACTATAGGTTCCTGGTTAATAAGGGCATTCACATTTTTTTCGGTGTATCAAACTTGTTTGTTTGTAATTCTTAAAAATCGGGCAAGTTAGATTTACACCCGTACCAAAATCTATAGGGTTCCGTACATTTACGAAACAAAGATATATGTACATTATTAACAAACAGAGAGCTCTAATTTGGTACACATATGTATTTTCACGTGCACTGAAAAAAATATTTCCGTGGAACTGCAATAAATATGGGCAAATTGGCAATATTTTATTGCTGTTTTGGGAACTGCCATACGTATTTGTGTTTTAGCCATACGACTATGTGAAACCGCGAGTGACATTGTAAGGTTAGGTAAAATCGACAGTGGCGCACCGATGCATTATGTCAAACTCCTACATAACCTGTCAACCATACTCAAATGTCTAATCTGATCACAGTATTTTTTTCAGTGTGTAGATTATACACGGAGAAAAAAATTAGCAGCCAAAGCTAAGACTTAGCTACCTTAGCTAACTTTAATTGCTATTATATGCTCTCTAAATCTGAATTAGTAGTTTCCTACTATGCATTAGTCAAATTCATGGCTCATTTTTCTCTAATTCATATAGTAGAAAACTACTAATTCTTAGTAGAAAACTACCAATTCTTAGTAAAAAACTACTAATTCTTAGTAGAAAACTATTAATTGAAATAGTGAAACTTTACTTTTAAAAAAAGTAGATTTTTTTACTAATTTAATTAGTAGTTTTCTACTACAAAATTAGTAGTTTTCTACTAAGAATTAGTAGTTTTCTACTAAGAATTAGTGGAATTCTTACTATTTTAATAGTAGCTCACTTTTCGCTAATTCATTAGTAGAAACCCACTAATTCAGATTTAGAGAGTGGATAGCTAATTTTTTAGCTAACACAACTATTAATTAGCTTTTACAGCTAATTTTGTTTGCTGAAACAGCTAAATATTAGCTACCACAGCTAAAAATTAGCTATCCATATAGTAGCTAACTCATTTTTCTCAGTGTAGGAAAATTATAGCGAACATTATCTGGATTGACAGTCAAAACGTTGTAAAAAAAAAACTGCAAATTTTCAAAAACAAAAGTTTTTTCCCCATAATTTTGACGTTATTTGAGCTAGAGGGCTAAACTTTGGTACATTTGAATATTTTTATGTACAGATTATGAAAATTAATTAGAACGTACAGATTATGAAAATACTTCTACCTTCAAATACATGAAACTTTTGCTTAAGGGTACAGGCTTGTATTTCATAAAAATAACATAAAAATCAAGAATTTTTTTAGAGGGAGGCCCTGAAATTTTTATAGGGTTTCAAGGCTTAGAACAGTCTTGATTATAGGTCCTGTGGCAGCCTTGATCAAGCCTTGCATAAGATTAAAAAAAATTTGTTTTTTTCATAATCTTTCAATTATTTTGAAAAAAAATGTGATAACAATTTTCAATCGCTTTTTATATCGTTTTTTTAAATTCTGAGTATACAAATAAAAATTTTATTGGTTTGAGGGGTACTGTAGGACAATTAGTGTGAGCTCTAGCATGGGTGTCTAAACCTCTTTTTGGTCATTTTTTGAATTTTTTTTTGTGACCTCATAATATTCAATTTTATTTCCAAACATAATTTTTCCATAATCTGCATGCAAAAATACACGAGTGTACCAAATTTTAGCCCTTTAGCTCAAATAATGGCAAAGTTAGAGAAAAAAAACTTTTTTTTCGGAAATTTGAAGTTTCTCCTTGACAACGCTATGGCCATCAATTCAGATCATGTTCTCTATATTTTTCGTGTAATCTACACGTGAAAATACATATGTGTACAAAATTTCAGACCTCTAGGTCAAATAGTTTAGAAGTTAAGGGGGGGGGGGGATGGTTTTTGGCTACGGGCGCACGAGTCTCGCTATAAGGGTTCCGACGAACACCGAAGGTGTACAGAACCCTAAAAACGGAAACAAAATTGTCAATCAGCTAAAAATTTACAATTTTCCAGTGCAAATGAGTTAATTTGTATCACATAATCTTTAAAATAATACAAAAATTTACACTAAACTTCTAATAGTGTTTTTTGAAAATGTCAAATCAACATAACCTTAAAATATATGACGGCCACGATTAGGTCATTTACCGTAACCACTAATGTTTTAGAGATATAAAATATTAATATTTTATGAAATAAAAGACTTTGTCAGTAAAATATAATTTCTAAGACTGGAAATTATCCTTGTATTTTAACTAGGCTCCCCTAATTGGCGCCTTAACTAACAAGGAAAACTGGTTGATTCCTTGTGTACGGGAGCGAGGGATTTTTTTCAGTGTATAATTCGTAATTATAAAATTTTTATAATTAATAATTACAAAATATTATTATTTTTATTATAATTAACCTCTTTACGTCCATACACGGAAAAAAATCTTCAACTGGAATATCAATAAGTTTCTCTGGAACAGCGATATGTTTCACTAAAATAGCAAAATCTTTCGCTCTTCTAGTAAAACATATCGCTGTTTTAGTGAAACTTATTGCTGTTCCAGTTGAAGATTTTTTTCCGTGTAGGACATATATGTCCCACCTACAAAAAATCTCAATATCTTCGAAGAAAATTAATATTTTTCATTCAATCTTGGTGCGTTCTCTTCAGGAAGGATAAAGCTTTAAAAATATGTAGAATGGATTGGGCCTTAATTTTTCTATTGTTTAAAAAAATGTATAAATAATTGTTAAAATTTACGAATTTTTAAAACATTTTAGATTCGACTGAAATTTGTTACTCGGGGGTTTTGGGATCGCTGATTACGTACCCGTGTTATTTTTTAAAAATACAAAATGGCGGAACCAATATGGCTGACGAAAAATTTGTTAGTTGGGGGTTTCGGAATCGCCAATTACGAATCTGATGTTAACTCTTGAAAATTCATATGTTCAACTGACTTAAGCCATCAAATCTTTAAAAACCAGTTGGTTTATTTGAAACTAAAATATTTGTTTACCAGGGCCGAGATTTCAAGCAAATCTAAGCAATATTTGAAAAAAAAATTTCCATATTGGATCCACCATTTTGAATTTTGGAGAACTGATATTAGATTCGTAATCAGCAACTCCAAAAAACCCCGATTAACATACTTTAAGCGATTTTAAACACTTCTTAAAAATTTGTCCGACACATTGGATCCGCCATTTTGTATTTTTAAAACCTAACACTGAATTTGTAATCAGCGACCCCAAAAATCCCTAAGTAACCAATTTTAGGCGAATCTGAAGGATTTTTCAATTTTTCGTCCGTCATATTGCATCCGCCATTTTGTATTTTTTAAAACTAACACCGAATTCGTAATCAGCGACCCCAAAAACCTCTAAATAATCAATTTTAAGAGATTTCAAACAATTCTTCAAAATTCGTCCGCCATATTGGATCCGCCATTTTGAATTTTTTAAAATTAACACCGGATTCGTAATCAGCGACCCCAAAAACTATAAGAATCACTTTACTTTTGTTTTTGTAATTGCTCAATTTTGCTTGGGTGTAAAAGGGTTCCGTATTTTGAATCTGTTGATCGCAGATACACATGTCTGCTATAGTCATAGTGTTAGAAAATCGTATAAAGACTTGAAAATATGAATAATTGTTGAATTTAAACGTAATTTTCGAAATAGCAGGGAGCATCTATCCTGAGTTTGCTCTATAGACAGGCGATAAAAACGTTGGATACAGAATGGGTAAAATGAGGATAATTCCATGCCACGGAATCCTGCAGTTCTCACTTTGAACTCCATCCCCCTGATTGCCATGAGCGACGCAAGTGGAGCAGCGCGCCACACAGGAGTTAGAGGTGAGGGGGTACAACGGGACTCGACGCACCGACATCGACACCACCATCGACGCCATGCCATGCCACCGTACCGTCAAGGCTCCATCCTGACCAACTGGCTGTTTACTGTTTGGCCTCCTGGGATATCGATCCCAGTGGCGCAGCGTAAGAATCTCAAGCAGTCCGCCAAAGGGTGAGAGGTGAGAGACACTGCCAGAGTAGAAAAGGGGCTGGATTGCTATGCGGTGGGGATTAAACTTGGATATGGAGCAAGATACGAATCCATGCAAGGGAGTAAGAGGAAAGAGAGAATTTAGGGAAACGGAGATGGACAGATAGTACAGAATGAGTTTTGACCGCGGGCGGATGGCAACGCGACCAACACTCTTTACTTCTCTATACATGCTGACAATGATTTTAAATTCTCGAGACGTTCTGCGACCACCAAATATTGTACCGCCAACAAGATCAGCAAACGAACTTTCTTACAAATTTTAGACCTAATAATTGCAAATTTTTTATAAATTTTTTGCAAATACATAGATTTATACTAAATCTTTATTGATGGAGATCATGACTCCCCCCCACCCAGAGGCTAAGAATTATAACCTCAAAAAAAGGTCGCATGATTTTGGTCAAAAATCTTATTCCAATAAGGATGCGACCTCCACCCAGGGGAAAGTTCTGGATCCGTCACTGATCGAGTAGCCAGAATAATATAGGCAATCCGTAACATTATATGGGACGATTTTTATTAACTTTAAAAATGTCTTGTAACTTTTTCTTTCACAAACACAATTCTGATGTCCCGATATTTGTATAAAAACTAAGAGTCAAAGACGATAAATGAGAAAGGAAAATGAAAGAGGTATCGAGTCAGGTTGAGCTGCTTCAGAAGGAAAGAAGAAAGAACAACATCGTTATTAGAGGTTTGAATTAAGGGTATTGGGAAGGCAAAGAGGAATTAGAAAGATTGCTAACAGTAATTAGGGCGAAGGTAAAAATTAAAAAGGATAAGGGAATTAAAGGAGTAGATCAGGAGATAGCAAAATTGTGGATAGTAAAGTTGGAAAATGAAGAGGATAAATATGAAGTAATGAAATTAAGGGGTAGGTTGAGAGGTAGTGAGAAGAGGATAGATACACTGAAAATTTTTTTTTGAAAAATCCAACTACTTTCCCTTAGTGGAATGAAAATCAGTTAATTGAACTACGTATGTAGTAAAGTGAGACATTTTAACTTACTTAAATGAACTACTTTTTCTTAGTTGTGAAAATATCATTAAAATAATTGTAAAAAGTAGTAGTATTCAATGGCGGATCCAGGCCCGTGCCCCCCCCCCCCCTGGATCCGCCAATGGTAGAATTAACTACAATACAACAGTTAATTGGTGAAAGTAGTAAAATCAGTGACAAAGAATAGTTCCGTTAATGGTATTTTTAGTTCACTTGACTAAGATTTCATATTTAACGTTATTACAAAAAATAATTGGGGACTTATTGAACTAAGAATCTTAGTTGAAAAGTAGTCAAATCTACTTAAAATTTTTTTATTGTAAATATAGAACATGGAGAGAGAGAGAGAGAGAGAGAGAGAGAGAAGAATAAGGTGATTCTTGGAAGAGAAAGCGTGGGCAGGGAGAAAGAAAAGAGGTGAAGTAAGGATGAGGAGAGGTTGTGTCTGGGTGGATGGAATAAGATGGAAAATGAGAGAAGAGACAGGAGAGGTTATCAAAGTATGATTGGGTATAAATATGGAGTGTGACAAAAATAAGATTATAGGGATGATAGTGTAAAGAATGAATGGAGAAGAGAATATAGTAAAATGTAAGAGTGGGCGATAACAGGGATAAAGCCGAAATTGTCAAAAGGAACGGAAAATGGAAGCTTAGGCACTTGACGGATAAATGGTTAAAATAGGTTAAGATGGCGTTTAGATTTAAGTAGGATAGTATTGTAAATAGGTAGTTATAAGAAGGTTATTGTAATAAAAATGTAAAGGGAACGGAGTCCTCGAACCCGTTAAAGGGAGAGTAAATAAGGTATATAAAAACTAAGATTTTAATTTCTTTTTGGGAGCATCACAGAAAAGTGGCCTCCGACAGCATTCTGAGAAAATAGCGTCACACGATTATTGAAACTTGAATCATACCATCATGCTTGCGGCATTTGTTTTTTGAAAATTGACAATACAACTCAAGTTTAAATAATCCCGCTGCCTTTTCTCAAAGTATCGTCGAAGGGCTTCTTTCAGTATTGTTCACAAATGAAATCAAACTCTAATGTTTTATATAAAAATCGAGGAATCAGCATTGTGAAATTCCTATGTTGGCGTCTGCGCAAAACTTAGTTGCCATGGCGACGAACTAATGCGCAGGCGCAGTAATATAAGCTAGCTTATCATAAGGTGCTTTATTGAAAGTAGCGTAATATAAGCTAGTTGGTGTAACCAGCCTCATTTATTCTTAAGGTAGTTCTCTTGGCTCAGTGATTCTCAACTGAAATTTTGTCATTCTTTGACTTATTTTGTGATGTTCAAAGTGACAGGTTTAACCGCGATTTTCTACAATTACTATAATTTTTAAAAAGTTTATTATTTTACCGATTATTTAAGTAAAGAAGTCAAAGTTACAAGTAATTAACTGTATGGCAGTAATGTCATACAGGCGTTTCATCTCATTATCCTACTTCATTTAGTGGTCCTATTTTTCAAATCAAAATTGACATTTCCGTTTATATTTAAAAGTGACAGATTAAGCAGTAAGGTTATATAAAAAAGATTTAGAAATTCAACTTCATAAGTGGATATTGAAAAAAAATAGTGTTATATACATGCGTAATCTTTTGACTAGGAGTAATCAATTTATTATACTGTAGACATGAGTTACTATAATTTATCAAACAAGAGTTGCTTTTTTTTAAAGAAAATATTTTTTGTATTTTAAAGAATATTTTTTTCAGTGAAATCTCAATTCTAATGTCCGATCATCTGACTTGCTTATGGCTTTAGCTAAAGTGACGCTTTTTGATACTAAGTAGTGGTTGAATCTAAAAAAACGTAAAGGGAAGATTTCTCGCGAGATAAGTGAAGGAAAAAAAGACAAGTGGGAAATGGAAAACGGAAAACTGAGAGAGAAAAACAAGGAAAAGGCAGCTAGGATCGATGCTAGAGGTCGACGTACTCACTACGGTCTCTGCGAATTCCACCTGCATGTGTCTAGATTATTTCTGCAAGCCGCTCACTCTAGAGTAGAGCCTCGAATCTCGATGACGTACCTGTCGATAAATCTCTACTCTCGTTATAACAAAGAGAATCTGCGCTAGTCAACGATTCAATGACTTTAAAAAAGAATTTATACAACTGACAAACAATTTTTTAAAGTTGTGGAGGTATCATTTCAATATTGTAGAATGCATTCAATTTTCTGGAAGTGACCTGCTACTCCTAAATTTATGTTTTGGTATCATTTTTATTTTGAGTAACTTTGAAGATTTAAATATATATTTTTTGTCCTATCTGCACGGAAAGTATGTCATTTGGGACACTTAATGCGGGCGCAAAGCAAGTCATTTCCGCCTGGGGGTAGGGTAAGAGGGCGCAAAAGTTATCAACACATGCTCAGTAGTTTTGTATGCTTGTAAAACATGCGCAGTAGTTTTCTGTGATAGTTACACAATATGTTAATTAATTGTTGATAGTCTTTGTGCCGACTACAATTTTATATTGCTGATGTCTACACTGAAAAAAATTCTTATTAGATTTGACTACTTTTCAACTAAGATTCTTAGTTCAATAAGTCCCTAATTATTTTTTTGTAATTACGTTAAATATGAAATTTTAGTTAAGTGAACTAAGAATACCCTTAACGGAACTATTCTTTGTCATTGATTTTACTACTTTCACAAATTAACTGTTGTATTGTAGTTAATTCTACTACTTTTTACAATTTTAGTAAGTTAAAATGTCTCACTTTACTACAAAAGTAGTTCAATTAATTGGTTTTCATTCTACTAAGGGTAGAAAGTAGTTGGATTTTTCACAAAAATTTTGTTCAGTGTAAGTTCGCAATTCTCCCGTATTTTTCACTCTTTCTCTGACTTTGTTTTCACATTTAAAATAAGTTTTGTCTTGATTTTTCGACTAAACTGATATAGTAATTCCGTAATACTAACTAAAATTGTAGATAAATAGATAGAAAAAAAGGAATAAAAATATATGTTTGACTTACTACGTAAAGAGAGACATCCTTCTTTTTATGAAAAAGATGACTCACCTAAAACAGAGAAAAACGGAAATTATAACATTGGTATGAAATAAAGGCAATGAAAAAAGAAGTAATAAATTTACACTTTTACACATACTCTCAAAATCTGAAATAGTAGAATTTTTATCAATTTAATTAGTAGGTCAGTATTTGACTAGATGAATCAGTATTATTCAAAAGTCAAATTATAGAAACTTGTCGCTAAAAAATCGAAAAAGTGCACCTAACATATAGGGATTTATATCATAAGGAATTTATAATAAGAAGTTGCAAAAAATTGCACCCGAAAAGAGGGTACGGTTTTTTGTTATAAATACATGCATTATTTCTGCTAATATTTATCCCAGCAAATTATCAATTGAGGAACCGTAAAGATACGTTGATTACGCGTATTTTATTTTAAGTTAATCTACGATAACACAGCCACACAAAAAATATAAAGTTCCCTGATCTGGGTATGAGACCCATATTTTTCTTTGTATTATGATGCTCTGAATCCGAATCCGTCATCAGGATTGACCTAGCACGTCAAGTTTTGACCCTAACATCAAAATGAAAAAAAATGGTATTTTTTGTACGTTAGAATTTGAACCCCACTTAACATTAATACATGCATATTGCCATTAGAAAGCTTGGATTATGATTTTTAAAACGGTTTTTTAAAAATTGTTCTAGAATGATTTTTAACAAAGATATAATGTCTTACTTAACTTATGACTTTTCTTAATATTAAAAACGCGTGGATAGTGAATTGTAAAAAAAAATTATTTTATGTAAAACATATCATATCTTCGTTAAAAATAACCGTAAAACTATTTTTAAAACAGTGTTTTAAAGGTTATAATCCAAATTTTCTAATGGCCATATGCATGTATTTTAATGTTAAGTAGGGTTCAAATTCTAACTAACAAAGAGTGCCATTTTTTTTAATTTTGATGTTAGGGTCAAAACTTGACGTGCTAGGTCAATCCTGATGACGGATTCGGATTCAGAGCATCATAATACATAGGAAAATAGGTATCTCATACCCAGATCAGGGAACTTTATTTTTTTGGTGTGGCTGTGTAACTAGGGGAGAAATTTTTTTTTTTTTCAAAAAAATCCGGACAGCGCATTTTTTAATATTTTTAAATGAAATTTATAGGATACAAAGATAAATTATTGTTCTTATTCATAAAAAATGAACAAGATTCCAACTTGTGATTTTCATCATTAAAATTGGGATAAATGGAAGGGCTCAAGTCAAGGGTGCTTGGAGTCTGGTAGTGGGGGTATCGTGTCGTCGCATCGGTCGCACCAGAATTAAATTCGAATCATCAAATTATTAAAATTCCCTATAACTCATCAAATAATTAACCAATTTTGATCTTTCTTTTTTGTATGTAGGCTACTTTTTTCTAGCGATTATGTTTAATATGTTATGAATATGTTAATTGTTTTTTTTTAAACTATACATATTTGTTAATATATTTTTTTCTTAACTAAATGCTGACATTTAATTGCTGCTTAATGAAAGCAAACTTCTTTCATTGGAAATAATTATAAAAATATTAACGAAAAAAAATTATTAAACAAATTTTTTTTTTAATTTTTCTAAATTCTCCCAAGTAGCACTATATCAGAAATTTATTTGAATTTTTTAATTATTAAAATTCCCTACAACTCACAAAATAATGAAATGAATTTGATGTTTCTTTTTTTGGTCTGGGCTACTTTTTTCTATTGATTCTAAATATATTTATTGTTTTTTTTTAAATTATTGTTCATAACAAATATTCGTTAACTTATTTTTGACTTTTATCTAAATTTTGACGTTTATACGATGCTTAATGAAAGGAATCTTTTGTCGCTGGCAATAATGCTAAAAATATCAACAACAAAAAAGTAGCAAAAATTTTTAAATTATGCCAAGTAGCATTCTTCTGTACAAGAAATTTATGTGAAAATTTAAAAATGAAATTTTCGTAAATTCTAAAGAAAAATGAAAATTATTTTTGATTATATTTCTATTTTTTAATCAATTTTTGGTCGTTTAAATATGTCTTCATCTAGGCCACCCTACTACATGAAATCGTTGATTCCTAATTGTCTCTTATTTTTGACGAAATCGATGTTTCTCGTGATAAATTTATTGGACTACACCGTGTACAACAACAATACATTTATTTGTTTTCAATGTATTTTTTGTTAAATTTCATGTGCAAAGTTTGTAAATCAAAATAGGTTGACTTTTTGTAAACTCCTTCTTGTTTCTTAGGGATTCTCCATCTTACCCGCAGTATAGTGCGCAAGATATATGGAGTAGAGATTTGACTTTTTCTACATTTTGTTAATTTTCTATTTAATGACGTAACAGAAGTTTCTAATAAGACCATTACCAAAGTTATAATAGAAATAAAAAATATAATATAAATACGATATTGTCAGTTTTATTTAGCTCCAAACGTTAAGTACCCACAGTCTTGCACACACTTCCAGAGCCTGGAGCTTAGCATGAATCAAGTTTATTTTCATTCTGCCTGAATTGTGATAAAAATCGGCCATAAATTGGGTCTACATCAGATTTATTCAGTTCTCCCTTGTACAAAGATTTCTAATTAATCATTAACGGTTTATTTTTTATACATCTATACATATATAAATATATGTCTGTATATATCAGTAAGATGGATTTCACAATAGTGAGAGGTGTGTGCAATTGCACGCACTTTCTGATCCAAGAATAGCAAGAGTTGCTCGATTATGTAGCTATCCAATGTTCATGTCACCATTGCGTAGTGGTGCCCTCCGAGAATGATTAAATGGTTAGATCGTCGTAAACGAAAAAAAATTATTTAACAGATGAGTATATAATAGATCTTGCTGTCTAAAGGTGCACAAAATTCAAATAAAAAAGTCAAAAATTTAAGAATTTCATTGAAAAGTGAAAAACTTGCAGTCAATCATTACCCTCCGAACTGAGTTCGAGTACTCGTGGGGGACAATTTTTTTTACCGAAATTAAAAAATGTACTCTTTCAAAACAAATTCAAGAATTTTTAATAAAAGTTTTGGAAGTCTTTTTGAAATTCATTCTAATTCTTTCAGAAAAAACTGTTTGGAATATTTCAAAGAATTAATATAAGAAGAACTTCCGAATTATTCTTGTATCCTCAGTTCTTGAACAAACTCCAGAATTATTCTAGTACGAATTTTTTCCGAGTATTGAAAAAAGTAAATAGAGAAGAAATAAAGGAAAATTCGGAACAAAATTAGAGAGATTGGGGTCAGTTTGGACCTTAGAAAGGTATAGTTGGAAAGCGAGGTTATATAAATGAGAGACGCAGGTTCACCCTCGGTTTACCATGTAAGCCGAGGGTGTTCCATGTTTTCGTAAAATATCGATACTGCGCAAGGCTGGATAGTTGCTATAGGTATACTGTAAAGATACGATCTTGTGACCTACATGTCCTAGATGCTTTTACAGGTAAGAACAATCCAATCTTCCCTCCATCCTAAGTCCAACAAGAACTTTTTCTAAATATAATCCAAATAAATATTCTTAAAATTCAACCTTGTTTGACATTTTTTAAAATTCTTTTCGACATAGTACCTATGTATACTCTCTAAATCTCAATAAGTACACTGAAAGAAAATTCACTGCAAAAACAACTGTCTCCTAATGTCTGATTTTAAGACGTTTGTTCTTCATATTTAAAACATTTAAATTGTCTAGTGTCCACATATTTGAGAAATATAATGTGACTCATTTTAAATAAATATTTTAATTAAATATGTATCCAACAACATTGAGATGCTTCTAGTGTTTTAAAATAAGACATGAAGTAAAATCAAGTGTCTCAATTTAAAACACATTTTATATCTCAACGATTCAAAACACCTCAAGTATCTCATTTTGAGACACTAAGAGAATACTGTTTTTGCAATTTACCAGCAATTCACATGCTAAATTCGTTAGTATTTTTTCTCATTGTAAAAAAGAAAAAAATCAGTTAAGTGCGAGTTATGACTTAAAACCGAAGGGTCCCATACCTCCCTCTTCTTTAAGAAGCCGCCATTTTATCAAAAAAATTTCAATTACTTATTCCTTCGATTAAGTACAAGATTATACATTACTTGAATAAAATCCGTTTGGTTTTTTCATTTTAGATGATCCACTTCAGATACAGTGATTACACTCTAAAAACAAGTGTCTTATTTTGTCCTCACTTTTAAGACATTTTGGGGTGTCTTAATTTTAAACCATTGAGATAGTGTCTTAAAAATGCCTGTAAGACGCTTTCTAAACGTCTTATGTCTTAAAATTAGACATTTGTAAGACACCTGTTTTTACAGTGTACCGCAAAACGCCTTTATTTGGGAGGAGTTCCGGGAGATCTGCTGTAGCAGCTTTAAAGGCTATTATTTTTATAAATAACAAAAATTAAAATATAGCTCAAAGTTACTATAATGTGTGTACAAATTGTTAAATTAATAAATTTAAAAGTTTCCTCAAGAAAATTTTTTGAAAAACCTCTTTTTTTAGGCCTATAAGTGTATGTAACCCCTACTTAAAGTAGTAGTAACATTTTTTCAATTAAACTCAATGTGTTGTGTTTGGTATAAAGATTGTGTTAATAAAATGTATTTTTAAACGTTTGCCAATCAACGTTTGCAACGAGTGCAACAAGGTATCAATATTCAAGTAATGATGTGTGATACACACAGGAAGTTGACTCATTGATTTAAGATACATGCACTTGGACTCGTGCGCATTGACAATGTACAGTAAAGTCGATTAAAAGGTAGTGAGCTCTTATAAAATGAATAAGCATTTGACACTTAAAATGAAGATGTTTATGAAAAGATAATTTGTACTCACAAAAAGTTGTACCTATAAAATTAATGTATGTAAAGTTGGCCCCCCCACTATCAATCAATTGGTTTTTTTTTAGTTTTGGCTTCCTTTCAAATAGTTCTAGAGTTCTTTACACATTTTAGAAATAGTTCTGGCGATTAACTACAAAAAAAATTTATTTAACATACTGGGGAGTCAACTTCAAATGGCCCCCACTTTTGAAACAAAGTGAAAATTAAATGGACATAATTGGACATTTCGCTTCCAAGTAAGCAAAATAATTTGCTTCCTCATCGAAGAAGCAATAAATTAATAATATTAAACTTAATTGCAGAAGTTATAAAAAAAAATAATTTTAAGTGCAATAAATATGAAAAAAGTAATGTATAAGAAAGAAAAATTTAATTTTAAGGGGGTATAAATAATTTTTGAACGTTCCATTTAAGAGGAGTTACCATTTGCAACAAAGTGCAACATAGGGGGAGGGGTAGGGGACAAAAGCCCCGAAAATTGATGAAACGTTCTTTATGAATGCCCCCATAGTTCTTTTAACTCCCCCAAAGAGTACGAGCAAAAACTAAAAATTTTTTTTTTGAAAACTCGAAATCCAAAAAACTACACAGCTTTGAAATTTCAAAATTTCTTGTATTTTTGAAAATTTGGAGTTCCAAGAGTTTTGTTCCGAGTTTTGTTCTCCCCGAATTGTTCTACAGATAACACTAATAAAGTTTTTCTCTAAAGTCAAAATCCAAAAAACTACAGAACCTTCTTTCTAAATTTCGTAAATTGTTTAAAATTTAGAGTGCCAAGAGTTTTGCTCGGAGTTGTGTTGGCCCTCGAAAGAGTTCAAACAGAACTTATAATAAAGTGTTCTTTCTAAAGTCAAAATCCAAAATACTACAAAACATTAAAATTTAAATTTTTTTTTGAACTTTTGAAATTTTAGAGTTCCAAAAGTTCTAATCGGAGTTCTATTTTTTCCCAAGGAATTATTCAAAAAACGCCAAAAAAGTTTTCATCCAAACTCAAAATCCAAAAAATTACACAACTTTCAAAATTTCAAAAGAAACTCTAAGTTTTAAGTTCTGTAGTTTTTTGGATTTTGATTTTAGAAAACAACTTTATTAGATTTATTTGTAGAACATTTCGGGGGGCTCACAGAACTCTGATCAGAACTCTTGGACCCCCCAATTTTTCATGAATAAAAAAAAATTGAAATTTCAAAGCTGTGTAGTTTTTTAATTTAAAAAAAAAAAATTTCTTGAATTTTTTCTAGAACTCTTTGAAGGAGTTAAAAGAACTCTGATCAAATCTTTTAAGGTCATGTGGAAGGCGCCAACTTTAAATGAATCGTAATATTTTCCACCAATATTCTAGAAAAATACAAAACAATTTTTAATGAAATTGAAGGAAATAGTTAATGGGACTTAGATGCATTGGCGTCCAGTCCGTTTGAGGTTTAATTTTAATTCTAAATTTGTGGAAAATATTACAACGAATCATTTGAAGTTAGCATCTTCCACATGCCCTTGAAACTTTAAATTTCGCGAGGTCTAAAAAAATTTTGAATTATGATGTTTTTGAAATTTTAGGACTTTCAATTGAGTTTTTCAATATTTAATGTGTAGGGAACTCTAGAACTCTTTGTTGTCGTTTATTTTTTATTAGAATAATGCAATTATGAAATTTTTTTTTTTGCCCTTAATGAGCAAAATTCTTGAAAAAAGTACAAGGAACTCTAGAACTCATAGAAAACGACTCAGAACTCTAAAAATATACCGATTTTGCAAAAGTGGGGGACCACGTGAAGTTGATCCCCATCATGTTAAATCGATTTTTTGTATTTAATCGCCAGAACAATTTCTATAATGTACAAGGAACTCTAGAACCATTCGAAAGGAAGCCACGACTCCGAAAAAAAAATCCAATTGGTTGATAGTGGAGGGGGGATGGGGCAACTTCACATACATGTAAAATTGTTCTAAAATTATATTCGACGAATTGGTAGCAGTGAAGTTCTTCACAGAAGAAACTTGAATTAAAAAAGAGCTCATTTTATCACATTATGATGAGGGGCAACGGAAATGAAAATTCTCTCACTCAGGTTTAGTTTTGGTTTAAAATGTCGGAAACTGACTTTTTCAGTCTAAAAAAGTCAGTTTGCAACTTTTTGAACTAAAACTTAACATGAGTAAAGGAAGTCTCATTTCCGCTGCGTCTAAAAATGAAACAAAACGGGCTCATTTATTAGTTCAGGTTTTTTCTGTGATTTACGATGTTTCTTTTCCATAAGCATATCGTTTCTGATTAATGAACTTAATTTTTATATATGATGAATTTAAAAATAATCTTTCTTTCTTGCCATTACCGAGCAAAATAACAAAGTATGTAGAAGTTTGGTTAAGTGAATCCATAACGTTAACGCTATATAACACCATCATGTCACTTTCGAAAGGTGCATGAGCTCAAGAATAGAAAAGTTTCAGATTTCTCGTCAATGCAATGTATACTATGCATGTATGTTACTCTGACAGTCAAAGATTAGACATATAGGTAGAATAGGAGAAGGTGGGTGGTTGCTGGTTATGGACTCTAGGAGAAGGTCGACTCGATGTTATTACCGCATACACCGTTATGCAACGGCTCTTGGAGCTGTATGCACTATTGAGTGAATTACTACGTTTTCACAAAATTGTCCTTTATTATTACTGAAATTTGTGAAAAATTTAGACGTAAAACCAGGCTCCTCATTTGCAATTCATAATTATAATCAAGGAAAGTAGAAGAGACCAAGTTTGCTCATCTTAAAGTATAATGAAAGCACAGAGTTTTATTTCAAACATTTTCAGAATATCAAAAGTATAAGTTGGTAAAAAATTCCGGAATATTTATAAAACAAGTCAATAGCTTTGCAAAAAGAACTTTGTAACATGATAAATAAAATTGTTCAACCAACATGATTTTAAAACTAATAAAATATAACGCGCGCAAGCTCGCGGTTATAGTTTTCCGTATATTTTAGAAATTAAACTTTACACTGTAAAAAGTAAGTCTTAATTTCAGAAAAGTCTGAAATTAAGTCAGTCTTAAAAATAATGCTGTTCTTAATTTAAACTGAGGCTTCTGTGAAAATAAGGGTGCTTTTTTAATTTCAACTGATGTTTGTGTGAAAATAAGATCTTGGTTCAGCTAAATTTCAATTCATTTCTTAAATTCAGCACACAGATGCTGATTTTGCAGATTAATTGTCTTAAACTCAGCAAATTTACCTGCTGATAAACGCATTCTTTGCTTCTTAAATTGAGGTACAAAAATTGTATTTGAAATTCAACAAGGGCTGTCTTAAAAATGTTGCATCTTAAAATAAGACAGGTTTTCTGTCTTAAAATAAGACTTTCTTTTTACTTGTTTTATTTATTATTATAATAATAAATAAAACAAGTCGATGAATAATATTTATCTAATAAGGAGGGCTGCCAGTGGACTTACAAATTCAAAATAGTGACAAAAATAGTTTTTAATTTAAAAAAGTGAGTAAGTAATGAGTTTTTGAAGGAGCGTTCACATATTACGTAACGTTTTTTTCGGAAAATTTTGACCCCCCCCCCCACCCCCTAAAAAATTTTACGTAATATGTGAATGCTCCCTAAGTGAAAAAAGTAAGTAAATAGTGAGCTTTTAAATAAAAAAGTGATTAAATAGTAAGTTTTTAAATTAAAAAAGTGAATAAGCAATATAGAGTTTGATATTACTGATATTAAATTGGGGGGCGCCAGTAGGAAAAGCCATTCAAATTTGAAAAAAAAGAAAATCGCAAAAATAATTGAAATATGTAGAAAGTAATTAAATAATGACAAAAATAATTCAATTTGAAAAAAAAGTTGTAAATGACAAAACTAATTGAAAAATTGATTAAATATAAAAAAATGATGACAAAAATTTAAACGAAATAATTGGAATTTGAAGTAAATAATTGAAAAGTTTTAAAAATAATTGAAGTTCCAAAAAAATAATTAAAGAATAATTAAAATTTGAAACAAAAGTTTGAGACGGTTGTAAAAAATTTAAATTTTCATACAATAATTAAGATATTAAAGAAATAAGTAAAATGTAAAGAAACTAATTGAATAATGACATAAATAATTACAAAAGCTAGTGTAAAAATTACACTTTTTAGACAATAGTTGAAAAATTGAAAAAAATAATAGAATTTTCAAGAAAATAATTGATATTTGCAAAAAATAATTAAAAAATATCCAAAAATGTATAAGTGTAGAAAATGGTTGAATAATGACAAAAATAACTGAAATTAAAGAAAAAATTAATGAAAAATGAGAAATATATTCAAAAATGAAGTAAAAAAATAAAAAATTTAATACATTATTTGAAAAATTGTATAAAATAATTGAAAATTAACTATATAATAAAAATGTGAAGAAACTAATTGAATAATGACATAAATAATTGAAAACAGATCTTCAAAAGTTAATAAATTCATGACAATAATAAAAAGATTGATGAAAATGACATTTAAAGAAAATAATTCCAAGATTTCAAAAATATTTGAATATTGACAAAAATAGTTGTTGAAACTTAACAAAATAATTGAGAAATGACAAAAATAATTGATAATTTTAAAAAAATTAAAAATTTGAAAAAAATACTTAAAAACTTGACAAAACAATTGAAATATTGAAATAAATCATTCAAAACTGGTGTAAAAATTAAAAAATTATAGACAATAATTGTAAAGTTAAAAAAAACTTTATAAGTTTGAGGAAAATAATTGAAAGTTGAAGAAATTAATTTAAGTTTGAAGACAATAATTGCAATCTGAAGAGAATAATCCAAAAATAGCAAAAAAAAAATTCAAATATGAAAAAAATATTTAAAGTTTGAAGAAAATAATTGAAATTTGTTGAAATTAATTGAAAAACAATGTACAAATTTAATAAACTCATGAAAATAATAAAAATAATAAAGAAAAAAATTGAAATTTGTAGAAAATAATTGAAAAATGACAGAAACTAAATGAAAACTTGTGTAATAAATTTAAATATTCATGACAATAATTTAAAGACTGAAAAGAATTATTGATATATGAAAAAATTAAATTCAGAAATGCAACCTCTCCGGAAGTTTTCAAATTTGCAGCAAACTTGATAAAAGTTTCGGAACTTCAAATATGGTTGAAAAAGTTGCAGAATAATTTAAACTGTATTTAATTTTTTAATTTTAATTTTTTCCAATAAAGTAAAATAACGTCATTTGAATTTTTATTAAATTTGACTATTCGACACTTTAAATTAATCTAAATTATTATTAAAATTCATATAAGTGTTTAATATTGAGTTATTGTTAGTCATAATCAATATCTCGTCATTAAGGCTATCTCATCTACATATTTTGTCTGTAAACTAAAACAATTTTAAAATTTTGTGATAAAGAGAATCAAAATTAATGAAAAAAAAAAGCAGGTACTAACTTCACTGCAAAAACAGGTTTCTTATTTTAAGACATTTATGTGGTCATTTTTAAGACATTTTTGGGTGTCTTAATTTCAACCAATGAGAGAGAGTCTTACAAAATTATTAACCAATAAAATAACTTGAAATTACTGTTAGAAGCTTTAGAAATGTCTTATGTCTTAAAATAAGACACCCGTAAGACACCAATTTTTACAGTGAATTCACTTTGGATTTTAAAATGTGGACAGAAAAAGATAAATAAAAAATAAATATAAAAACTAACCAACTTCACTTCAAGTTTTAAAACGTGGACAGAAAAAAATTAATAAATATAAATAGTAACTAACTTCAGGAGTTTACGGAGATTATTATGATTTTAAAATGGTATTTTTCCAACTCTCTAAATCTGAATTAGTGGTTTTCTCCTAATGAATTAGCGAAAAGTGAGCTACTATTAAAATAGTAAAATTTTACTAATTCTTAGTAGTTTTCTACTATATGAATTAGAGAAAAATGAGCCATGAATTTGACTAATTCATAGTAGAAAACTACTAATTCTTAGTAGAAAACTACTAATTCAGATTTAGAGAGAATACAGTGCAACCTGTTTAATTTTGGATCCAAAAGCTCCTCGCTTTCCTTACAGACCATGAAACGTATGTCAGTCGCATTTGTTTAAATAATAAATTTTTTTTGCATAATTAAAAACAGCATACCTATAGGGGAGACCGGGGCTACTTGGCGCACTTTTCACTCTTTGTTGATTGGTTCTGCCAATTTTGTGTACATGAAAACTATATTGTACAGAAACTTTGCTTAACATCTCAGCTTTGATTTCAAAAAATAAAATTTCCAAAAAAAGTTGTACTTTTTTTTAGAACATATTTTTTAGAGAAAACCAAAGTGCGCCAAACAGCCCCGGCCCGGGGCTGCCTGGCGCACTACCCGGGGTTACTTGGCGCATGAATTAAAATGTGTGATTAATAATCAAGCAATATGTTTCATTGTTAAAATAAGTCTTCTAAGGAAATATTATCTTGAAAAAATGTGAATTAACTCAAAATGAAAGGTTCATCTTGTTCAAAAAGTGAAGTTCACGAACCTAAAAACTACAAATATCTGGAAACGTAAAATTATGAGATTACAATAATAATAATAATAATATATATTAAACACTTTTTTATCTTAAAGGGTTATTTTTGGTACTGATAATAAAATAAAAGTGTTACCACATTGAATTGAATACATTTTTATTGGTTACTAGATGTAGCTTATAAACTTCTAGCGTTCCGAGCGCGCCAACCAGCCCCGAACCTACTGCGCCAAGTAGCCCCGGAGAGACTATTTATACATTTTCTTCGTTTTTATGAAAACTGTAAATATAAATCAAAATTTTTTAATTGTTTCTTAAAAGCAACTGTTCAGAACACAAAAACTTAATTTTGATTTTTTTCTGATTGCATTTTGTAAAAAGATATAACAAAAAAATGTAGGCGTTAAAATTTACTTTTGAGTACCAAAATTGGTTTTTTGAAAATTAATTCGACTTTTCACTTTTGAATAAACTCAAGTGCGTCAACCAGCCCCTGCGCCAAACAGCCCCGGTCTCCCCTACACTTTTCATTATGAAGTGAAATTAAATTGTAACATTTTTAAATTTTATAGCAGAGTTCTTAAAGCAAACAATTTTTCTAAAGCAAAGCTTATGGTTTATATAAAGCCTTATTGTAAATAAGATTCAATGATTACCAAAAAGCTATAAGCTTGATTTCTAACACAGGAATACCAAAAGTTATAATAAACTTAAATAAAGGTGAATATTTATCGAAATTAAATTGGAAAATAAAAAGTTGTTAATATTCAATATAGTATAAAATTACAGATATTATGACATGAATATAAGTTGCATATTTTTAAAAGAGCGATAAAAGTGGTAGTTGTGAGGTACACCCTTTATGAAAATATAACATAAAATAGGATTTCATGGAGAATTAAATACCATTTGACTGAGTAGGCGAGTACGCAGTGGAGGAAAGAGTGACAAGAGGGACAGGGAAGGAGGAGAGGACGAGTTCGGCGCACCCTCTGTTTTGAATTTGAGCGTGAACCTGACAGTTGGTTTATCCGATCTACGGAATTGATGGGTTGGTCGTCCGCGCTCAGTGCCAAGAAATTAGGAAAATAATTATTATCCGCGCTTGGCACTCATGGGTACGTTCATATGCGCATGTATCGTTACTCCAATTCCACCCCTATCCAACCTAACCCCACTTTATAACCAGCGCTGTCTCTCTCTATTATTATTATTACTATCTTGCTTCTGACTTTCTCTCTATCCCTGTAAAACTTTCTCTCTTTCTGTGTCCTCTCGCAGGATGTCGAGCTTTCGATCGTTGATATTAACTGAGCGCGGAATTTTCGCGCTTTCATCCCGGCTTCACTCGTTTTGACAAAACCACTGTCACAAATGGACTTCCCTCCCCCTCCCCCCCTTTGCTTTCCAACTGCAATGCACTGGTATTCAGTTGCAAGTTGAGGGACATTGAACCGGCAAAATCGTTTAAAAACGTCGAGGTGTATACAGACTGAAAGCATTGAAAATGCCAAAGAACCATCGCAATGTTCACTCAGCAAAATGAAACTTGTATTTTTTACTTTCAAAAACTGTTTGCGTATGGGTGTTTTCATTTTTAACATAATTTAGTAAAAGTATACAACTCTTATAATAATAAATTGGATAAACTCTAATCGAAAACTAAATGATGTATTTGCCTACATGAATAACCCAGACATAACTGAAGTCAACAACGTTGCTCCAGCAACCAACAAAAAAAAATTTGTTTTTTGGCATATTTCCAAACCAATAGATGCTATAGATAAAAGCAATCTTTAAAGACGATCTCAACTCTGGAACAGCATAAATCATCCCCTAAATTCGGGAAAATTACAATTTTCAGTAAAAAAATTCCAAAATTCAAACTAAATTCCAGACCACATTTTTTAGCGATTAAACTTAAACCAATAGATGCCCTAAGAATGTCAAATAACTTTAAAACTGCTATCACCCCACGAACATCCCCAAATCAACCAATAAAAATGTCAAAATTCGAAATTTTAAACTAAATGTTTTATCGCTTTAATTTAAAGCAACAGATGCCCGAGGAATATAAAAAAAACATTAGGACTTCAAGAATTTGGTCCGGACTTTAGTTTCATTTCTGGTATTTTTGGTACAGAAATTTGGAATTTTCGCAAATTTAGGAGTTGATTTAGGGATGTTCCGGGGACGATATCAGTTTCAAAAGTTTTTTGATGTTCTTTGGGCTTATATTGCTTCAAGTTAAAGCGATAAAAAATTTGGTTTGGACCGAGGTTTGGACTTTAGTTTGATTTTTGGATTTTTTTTTACTCAAATTAGGAATTGTTGTAAATTTAGGGGATGATTTGAGGCTGTTTCGGGAGCGATATGGGTCATAAAGAAAGCTATCAAAAATTTTGTCTGGACTTAGTTTAGCATTTGGAATTCTTATGTTGACCTGAAACTCCGGGGGCTACTATTGATTTCAAAATATGCAAAAAAAAAATTTTTTTTCATCCCACAGGCATAAACATGGCACTTTTCGATACCTGAAGACCTGAAAGTCATTCATTTGTTCGACTGTGTATAAACAAACCGAAGATTATGTTGATTTCATAAACATTTTGCTTTCACGTCAGCAAAAAGATTTGCTTTCTCATGGAGGAAGCAATAAGATAATTTTTAAAAAACGAAAATCGATTTGTTTTCAACCAAGGAACATAATTTTTCATATATTAAGTTAAATTTATACGTTAAATAAAATGTTTTTTGAAAAAAAATCAATTTTTCAGAAAATTAAAATTTAATAGAAATTTCCTATTGAAAATCTGCTCAGAAATTAAGCTTATCTTTATAATATTTTTATTGGAACATTAGTTATAGTTACAAACTACTATCTCAAAAAGTAAAATTCTAGTGAACAAATGGAGAAATAAATTTAACCACATAACTTACATAAAGAGAGTATTTTATAACTTTACGTTAATGTAAGAGCATAAATGTGCGTATACACATAAAATATGCATTTAATGGCTAATCACACTGATATGACGGAAATAATTAATTGATGAAATATGTTGTTTAGTTTTAACAATGTGAAAAACCATTTATTTTATAAGCTACTGTTAATGTGAAAAAATAAATGGCATGCCAGTTGTTACTAATGAATTACTTATGATTAGTTTAGAAACACAGTGTATATTGATATATAATCTAAAATAGCCATAAGTCAAGCAACAAACTGGATTAACTGCGAGGCTCTGTAATCCAAGCACAGCGACTGTTAACAATATAACGGGTGGCACTGTAAATCGTATGATTTATCAGAAAACCTGAACTTTATAACGAAAAAAAATTCCGAACTGATATTGACACATGACGAGCAGATAGATTAGCTCAATGACTCAAGACGGAAATTTTCTAGAACTAATTTTTCCGTGTTCCTTTTGGTCCGATCCGTCTAATCAATCTGGTAGGATTATCTCAGCAATAGAGTTATGGTTGCGTGAAAGTTAAACGCCTTTTTCTCGAAACAACGTTTCTCGACCTGGCTGACACGATTAAAAAAAAAACTGTGGCGCCGATAGATCTCAAATTTTCAGGCAATCTTCTATACATGTGCCGTTTTGGTATGAACTACGGAATTAAATATCCATTAATATTTAACCCACTTTTTTAAACAATTTAAGTTGTAGAAATAGGGTTAAACAATTTAAACGGCGGCCATTTTGTTTTTATTATCGGAAGTGAAAGTTCGTAGTTCAAACGATAACTACAGATATATAAATTTGAAGAAAATACTTGATTTTTAGTGTTCCGTACCCGGAAACGGAATCCTATTAAAATCACTATGTATGTTTGTTTTCGCACCCCCACTAACTTCTAAACTATATGAGCCAGAGACTTCAAACTTGGTACACATATGTAATTTGACATTGGATTTACCAAAATAAAATGGAAAACCTGATTTGAGCTCATAAACATAGCGAAATCCAGAAAAAAACCATAATTTTTGGCCTAAAATGCAAAAAAATGACCATGTCCCCCCACCTTGACAGCCAAAGTTTTTGACTTAAGATGCTGAAATTTGGTACACATATTTAGATTGACGTGTAGATTACAGGAAAATTATAGAGAACTTTGGTAAAGGTGGTCTACATTGTGTTTACTAGCCAAAATCTTTTTTACTAGGTTTACTAGATTACTAGCCTAGAGTTTCCTAATAAAAAAGTTCCGAATAATACCAGTTGTAGTGTAAAAATATATTTTAATATGAAAAATAAATTCTTGAAAATATGTACAATAAACCCATACTGACCCCTTAATTAATGTTGTTTGCGAATTGGTGACATTATTAATTAAAATAAATTTTAAGTATCCCATAATTATTGCACGAAAATTCCACAAATTTATTTGTGTATTCCACAAACTTATTGGTGTATTTCACAAACTGAGTTGTTTGTGGAAACTACAATCTCTATTTGTAGATGACACAAGAGTTTCTGTGAATTACACAGGATTTTTTTCCGCGTTTTATACTTCAATGTACACTTGAAAACCTGTGTATTCAATATGAATTCATCGTTTTTTAAACTAATGCAAAATATTCTCTTCTGGAGCAAAGCAGATTGTATTATTTTAACATAATAAATTGTCATATATCCTATTAGTACAGAAATAACAGCAGTGTTCTAATGCACGTGATGTGTTTTGATTTTTACTACCATCAAAGCTGATATGGCGTAGTTTGTCGGTAATAGAGAATTAGTACCGGTAACTACCAAGGATGGACAGTGCCGTCCATAAGCAATGCATTAACCTCGGTGGACCAATCCTAATAATTTACGACTATCGATCGGGTACAACTGAAATTTACTAATTTCGCAATAATTATACTGCCTACATTGGAGCCTAACTCACAGAATATCTGTCTGGGGAATATGTAGTCCCGTCACCATTAGCGCTTCCTAGTTTCCCGACTGTCAATAGAAAATCGACATCAGCTTGTCGATAGTTCATAGCCAAACGGGCCGAATAAATTTTGACCATTGACTCAAGCGCACTGAGTCTGTTGACAGTGTTCCAGAATAGTCAATAATTCTGCTGCTCCAGATCCTGGTAGCTGCGATCTTGGTATTCTGCAAGGTGCGCTATAATGCACCTCACATTTTGGTTAAAGGATATACCAGCAGCATTACCTAATGCCTATACAATTGTAGGTTCACAGCTATCCATAAATAGCTTATATATTTTTTAAAGCGACACAAAATAGCTGAGAATGTAATAAATAATTCATCAACAATTTGACTACACTGAAAAAAATACTGTGTTCAGATTAAACATTTGAATATGGTTGACAGGTTATCTTCCATCAGGTTATGTACAAGTTTGACATACAAGTATACGTATGAATTTCCCATAATGCATTTTTGCGCCTCTGTCGGTTTTACAAATAAACCTTACATCCTTACAATGTCACTCGTAGATTGACGAATATCGTATGTTCCATCAAACAGTTGTATGGCTAAAACACAAAACTGCATGGAAGTACTTAAATCAGCAATAAAATATGGTCGTTCTACATCTGCGCAAGTCTCCAGAAAGTCGTGTCATTGGTCCAAGTGAGTGGGGTGGTTTGAAAAGCTTTAAATTAAGCTATTTCAAACATCCCGCTCATTTTGACCAATGATTCGACATTCGCAGATGCATTGGGTAAGGGTAACTGGCAAAAGACTGACTTCAAGTATGACATTGTATATGATAAGGTAAAATCGACAATCGCGCAACGCTGCATTATGGGAATTATACATACGTATATTAGCATTCAAACTTTTCGAAAATCTGTCAACGATAGTAGGGTGGCCACTATTTTTAGGATTTTTGCCTTTCGACTGTCTCCCGGTTCTCCCGGTAAAAACTATTAGTATTTTCTCCCGATTTTTAGAAACAACTTCTTTTGTAATAAAAATCAATCAAGCACCGAAAATATACAGTCTATAAAATTTGTTACGCGCTCCGAAGAAAGGTACCTTTTTAGCAAAAAATCGAATTTTGGATTATGGTGGTTTAACTTCATTAAAATTCCGTTTTCATCATCAGAAGTCAGAAAATCTTTTCTTTAAATACTTTTCAAGTTATGACAATTCAAACATCAGCTGTTTGTATAGACTACCATGCGCGCTTGTCTTTTCTATTCGCTTTCCTGTAAAATTACCATTTTGCTTCTAAGGTACCTTTCTTCGGAGCACGTCACATATTTGGATACATTTTTAGTTTTATAAAGCCACATAGAAACCTTTTTTCTTTTTTCTAGAATGAAGAATTTTGATGGAGTTCGATTTTCCTGCAAATGACGCAGATTTAAGATGAATAGGAAGCGCGGACTATACCTACAAAACACATTTTCTCTTGGAATCATAATTCAGTTCCGGTTTTCTCACGATTTAAATTTTTTTGGGTTGTCTCCGGGCTCTCCAGGATGAGTGCTGGCTACCTAGGATAATCAAATGTGTATTTTCTTCAGTGTAAAGCTGTAAAGTCATCGACACTTTTAAACGTGTCAGAAAATGGATACATATATGGATTTAATTGTCCCTGGTTTGACATTTCGATTATCGATTACTATGATCGATATATCGATCATTGAATATTTTCATAAAATGTTAAACAAAAAGTGTCGGTTTTTTGAAAGCTATGACTGCGAGTAACCCCTTAAGAGAAATTACTAAAAATACGGTAATAAATGTTCTAAACTTTTGAATACAATTTCTGTATTTGTGACTTTAAACCTTCGTCTATCATAAATATGGGAAACTTTAACTAAAACATTTTTTCCGAGTACCCAATAGTAGTTGAATTTCTCGACTACATTTTTTTCAGTGTATGGAATAATAAAAAAAAATTAATAATAAGAATGTTATTTAATTTCCTATCTATAATTCTATAATGAATCTATAATGAATAATTTTACTTGTAAAGCATTAATAGTGTGTTAATATAATCAGTCCTCGCGTGAATTACGTCAGGTTTGTTCAACGTTGAATGATTAGCAAACAATGCACTCTGTTCAGCTACTATCACTAAAATGACGTACTTCACTTGACTCAAGACATATTTAGTACTTACTAAGTGTTTTATAACAAAATAAAATTCATTTTTGACTGACAGATTAATCAACTGTGTAGCTAATCAACATAAATACCTAATTAATGTAAATAATATATTAAAAAGAGATAAAATTGTTCTGTTGACATCCGAGTATTAGGAGAATGTACTAATATTTTTAATATTTTAAGTTTTGTACACGGAAAAAAAAGAGTTAGCCGCTGCTGCTAACCAAATTTAGCAGTCAATTATTTAGTCACCACAGCTAAATATTAGCTAAGACAGCTAAAAGTTAGCTGTGGAAGCTAACAGAAGTGCATCCCACAGCTAAAAATAGTTATTTGTCATAGGGACAGCTAAACATTTTTAGCTATGATATCTACAAATATTAGGAACCACAACTATTTTTTAGCTGACGTAGCAAACATTTTAGCTGTGGTGACTAAATAAGTAACAGCTAAATTTTTTAGCTGCTGTAGCTAATTCATTTTTTTCCGTGTAACTCTTTAAAAAAAAAAAAAACGAATTTTGTGTGAAGGTGCTAAAGGAATATTCTGCCAAAACCAATACAGAAAATTATACAAACTAAAAAAATCAAACACGCGACATTTTTGAGCTCCCAGAATTAGAATTTCAAAAAAGCATCCTTTATCCAAAAATAGCTACCCCCAAAAAGGCGAATTTTTAAAAAAATTGAAATTTAAACTGTTTATGGAGCTATTTTTTTAATAAAAAAACTTGTTAAATAATTACATAAGGTGAAAATAGGGATAGGGTCTGGCTAAATCTCACCACGGGGGAAGAGGGAGTTAAAAAAATCTCACATCAACTTTATAACTTTAGACAAAACATTTTCTTATATATAAAATATTAACATTTCGCATATTTCAAAGCAAAATTAAAAATTCCACTTGAGGGGGAAGAGGTTCTGAGAAATCTCACCAAGGGGAAGGAGGGGTCCAAATTTTAAATAAAACACCTCTCATAATTAAAGGACGTCCTCTTAGTTAATAAAGCTGAAGAACCAAAATATACAATTATTAGGTTTTCGAGTTCCTGATAACGAATCTGATTTCAGATAAGGAAAATTGATTTAGACACTCGACCTTATTGTCTTTTCAAAACTATGTACCCCGACTTTTCGGCTCTCCCTTAATCAAAAACTACCACCCTAAAAACACTTTGGAAATCCACACTTCGTAAAATATCAAAAGTACAACTACTTTCAACTGAATATGCCTTTCTTATTTTTGGGATCTTCCCCTTAATGACAAACTACCCCCTCAACAAAGTCTATTAGTCTATCCACCCAATCTCCTTGAAAAAGAGAGATTCGATTTAAATGAGGGAGCCCGAAAATCAGGCTAAGAATATTTCAACAGACCAAAAATAGGAGAGTCACATTCAAGTAAAAATAGTATAATATATATTTTTTTAAGGAGTTTAGATAGGTAGTGTCTCTTAAAGGGGTATTTTTGTGGTTAAGAGAGGGAGTACAAAAATCGGGCTAAATATTTTTAAAGAGCCCAAAAATAATAATTGGTGTCTGTCCATCTTAGGGTACATGACACCATTTTTTGAGCCCCAGTAAAAATTTGCATACAAACACAATATTAGTAAAATCATTTTAGAATATTACGATACATAGTATTCTAACGTTAAGTACTTATTCTAAATCACAAATTTAAATAACTTTACCAACTTAAGAAAAACTGTAAGAAAACATTTTAGACGCAAAATCACTTGGTATGTGTAGAAAATACATCAAATGTGCATCAAAAACTTCCTCTATACAAACAACAAAAATTACAAAAAGCATAAGGCGCTGTCTATACGAAATGTCCATCTTGGGGCCCACTCTCTCTATTATTTAGAAACCGAATTATAAGAAGAAATTAAATTAAAAAGATATTGAATTTCGGGGTCCGATAGAATGAGAACCTCTTGAGCGGATAAACGTCCTTAAGGTTAGGTAAAATCGACAGCAGCGCACCGACACATTATAGGAAATTCATATATAGTTGTAAAAGTTCTTGATAACCTGTCAACCATTATTAAATGTCTAATCTGAAGTTTTTATTGTAGCTGCCTTGTTTAGCTTTGCTTAGTTTAACTCAATTGCTGTTATATGAATAGCAATTTCGTTTAGCTGATACAGCTAGTAATGAGCTTTTACAACAATTATACTTGCTGTTAGAGCTAATTATCAGCTTCTGTATAGCTGGAATATTATAATAATCAAATTTGTTCCAACTTTCTTTATCATTTTCGTAATTAACGCACACTGAGAAAAAATAATTACTATGATAGCAAACTAACTGGTTAATATTAGCGCCTACAATATTTTTTTGTTATCATATCATAATAAATTGCTGGGACAGCAAATCATTAGCTAAATTAGCAATGCCTAAATTGTGCTCTCTAAAAATGAATAAGTGAAAATTCACTTATTAGATGTCAAAAGTCTTCCACTCTTTCAAAAAGTGCATATGCACTTATGATAAGTGAAATTTTCACTTATTATAAGTGCATATACACTTTTTGAAAGAGTGGAAGACTTTTGACATCTAATAAGTGAATTTTCACTTATTTAAATTTAGAGAGTGAAATTAGCAGTTTACTAATTTGTTTTCTGTTTTAGCAAATCTTTTTTGCTATAATAACAAAAGAAGTTGCAGGCGCTATATAAGCATCATCGGGGTGCCTACCAGTCAGGGAAAACAGGGAAAGACAGGGGAAATCAGGGAATTTGAAAAGAACAAGGTATATTTAATTTTTTTAGTGAAAAGTTACTGTGTTTTTGTTAACACAGGATGCTGAAAATTGCAAAACACGATGCTTTTCACCTGCATGTAATTTAATTTTAATGTAATTTTTTAAAAAAAACTTATTTTGCTTTATTGTCTACAATGTTTCAGTAGGAATTCAACCTCCACCATATATCCTCCACTGAACATAAAATGCTTTATAGATCTTATTATCTCGGTGGAAACGTTAAAAAATAGAAATTGACAAGGATATGATACTTAATCTAGGCAAGGAGAGCTGGAATTTTCGATATGAGGAAGTTTTGAAGAAAAAAAAAGATGAAAAGACAGTGGACTAAAACATTTCAATGCGTTTTAATTTTATGTTTGGGTGAATGATTTTGAATAGCTAGAAACGCATTAATTGGCATTAAAATTAGCTAGTCGATTTTACCTAACCTCAAAATATCACTCACAGTTTCACGAATATCAAGTGTTGAATCGAACAGATGTATAGCTAAAACACAAAACTGCATGGCAGTTCCCAAATCAGCAATAAAATATGATCGATCTACCCATAATTATCGCGGTTTAAAGGAAATATTTTTTCAGTGTTCAATAGGGCTATAAAAATTATATGCAAATTTATTTGAGTTTTAGAAAAAATATTTTTATTTATGCCGATGTATATTTATAATTATAAAATTTAATGGTATTGAAACTGGGAAAATTGGACAATATATTAAAAAGAACTTGAACTATTTGATCAATAAAAAAATTAATTGACATCCTTCCTTCCCGAAAATAGTATTGAACATCATTAAAATTACTTTGCTCAAAGTAAGCCTTTTTTAAAATTATCTTCTGCAGGAGGAATTAAAAGACGCTGAAAATAGTAGGTCAGTAAAAAGAATTAAATAGCATTTTTTTCAGCATATTCTCCTTGAAAAGGTATTGAAAGGCATTAAACTTTACATTAACACGAATAGTATTGAGTGACATTGACTTCATTTTCGACACTTTATCTCTATTATGGCATTGGATGGCATTCCAACACGGAAAAAATTAGTTCTAGAATAATTCTTGAATTAGTTCAAAAACTCAGGATACGAAAATAATTCGGCGATATGTCTAAAAATTTCAATAATCTTTCTGAAATTTTTCAAGTATTTCTAAAAAGATCTTCAAGAATTCTTAATAGCTGTGCGATTGGAAGATTGCTTTCGCGGTGATCTAAAAGTTCTGGAACTGAAATAGAAGGCGCAGTACACTGACCAGGCCCCCATATAGCGCTCAGTTCACTCAAGTATGATTTATGCGTACAATATTACAATCGCGTGTTAGCTCAGTTGGACAAAGTGAAGAGATTTTCTGTAGTCTCAAGGAACTGAGTTCAAGTACTCGTGGGTGAAAATTTTTTTCAAATTAAAAAAATGTTCTCTTCTTAAACGAGTTCCGTAATTCTTATTCTAAATTTCGGAAGTCTTCTTGAAATTCATTATAAGTCTTCTAAAAAAACTCTTAGGTATATGTCAAAGAATTGATAATAAGAACTCCCGAAAAATTCTCGTATCCTAAGTTCCTGTACTAATTCAAAAATTATTCTACAACTAATTTTTTCCGTGAATTTTTTAGAATATTTTGTGAATTGAAAGGGATTAAAACAAGTTGAGTTATAATCTACTGAGAGCATTAAATGGGATTCAAGACAAAACATAAATTCATTGGCATTTGAATGCAGTCAGACGTGTGTTGTTTTAATGCCAAACAATGCCTTTTAATCCACACCTTCTTACACTGAGAAAATAAGCCTCTAGCCAAGCAGCTTTATTTCTAGGTTAGGGTTCCTCGGGACAAATCAAACAAAACACCGGCGATGACAATCAAACTTCTAGGATACCGGAGCATATGCTCTGCTAAAATCAATTAAGTGCTTTGCAGGTGCTATATCAACAACCTCTCTCTGCTAAATTTAATCAAAAATTGGTTGTATTTAGTCAACTTATTTTCTCAGTGTAATTGAAAATGACAGAAATTGCAAGACATATTGAAAAAAAAAACGACAGATCGAAAAATTCCAAAAAACAGTTGTAGAAGAACAAATCCAAAATATTCATACCCAATTTTATTTTATTTATTGAACTTAATTTTTGTATTTTATTGCAAAACAACACTTATAAAAAGTCAAGGAAAATAATTTTTTTGTCAGAGAAAGTCAGGGAATTTCAAAACAAAAATGTGGTGGGCACCCTGATCATATTTTTATAACTTTTTACTACGATTCAAATTTCTGATGACAAAAGTAACAGTATTAATTATAAAATACTTTGAAACGTATTTAAGAAAGGTTTCACTGAGAAAAATGGATGTTTACCCTTAACATCTGGATGTTAAAGGTTAACATATTTATCACTTAACATAGGGACAGCTATCTAGATGTTCAGGGTTAACATCTACATATTAAACTTTAATATCTAGATGTTAAAATTTAATATCTTAGACGTTAACCTTTAATATTTTGAGGTTAAGCGTTACTATCTTGTTTTAAACATCTAATTCTAAACATCCATTTTTCTCAGTGTTATGATGCAGCTCTTAGTTTTTAATAGGAAAATCAAAGCAAGAATTACAAATGATCGACAAGACGGTAGACGCAGCAATGTTTGAGATTGCGACGTTGCCGCGGAATAAAGTAGCGTGTAATTGTATGCGTTTGTTCATAGAATAAACACGCAGCCACAGGATCTCCCAATCAGCATACACTTGGGAGCAGCGGAGAGCCGCAACACAATTGAGAGATGCGAGGGGAAAGTCTTGGCAAATCCAGAATATTTTCGACGCAGAAAGTGTGGCAGGGAGGGAAGATGTGTTTGGCTTTGGTAGGTGGGAGGAAGCTTCCAAGAGGAGTAGGATTGGTGACTGTTCGTGGTGGGGAATCTACTGATACTGCATCGTGAATCGTGGTAGTTGGTACACCTGTGAGAGCGTTATCATGTCGTCTTGTTGAAAAGCGGGTGGACGTCCAGTGCTGTCATCTCTCGATCTTTCCAAGAGTTGCTCTGTGCGCCAATACACCACCTACATGTATTTTTATCCTTAGCATCAAAAAAGCCCAATCAAGCTCGCTTACTACTCGTTAGTAGCTAACTTACATCCACTTACGGACTATAATGTGTCCTGAAAGCTTGACGCATCATCGCACAATTTAAATTACATGACATTCTCGGGAAAACGCACGAGTATGCATTTCAAAAAATCTGTTAAAAATACTGGACAATTAATTAATGAGTTTTGCCATAATGAAATCTAAAACACAATAACTCTGAAGGTAAAAAAGTTGTGATGGTAATTTGTTTTTTAAAATGCATGGCAGAGAGTGAACAAGAAGCTAGTCACAAGAGGAACGAAATCATCTGCTCCTGACCTCCGCAAACATTTCTGTAATCGTGACAGATCTGTTGGTAGGTTGGTTCCGCTCGTTCTTGTTTCACTTGAACGGGTGTCCACTTGGTGTCGCGGTACTCGACAAGAACAGTGCGGAAGGGGAAGGGTGCTGATCGGCTGGAAGTTGAAGAGGATGCCTGTAGGAGGGGTAAGGACAGAGATAATGCTCTACAACACTGTCTTGCTCTCCTGCCTCTATACTACTCTTCGTTCACGGTCACACCCGCGGCGCGGCGGCGCTCAACCTCATCGCAATATTTTTAATTAACCGTCTCCTTTAGCTTCTTAGCAGTTTTTATTTATTAACAACAATTCTGCTATGAAGAAGTGAAGCCTCACACAAAACCTCTAAAGCTATCATAGATATTATTTAAATTTTACAAAAACAATACTAACATTTTATTTGAAATGAAAATTAAACAACGAGAACAAAAACTTGTTAAGTGTAAACCGGCTAAAAGGTATCGATTACCGTAGAGCATCACATATGACAATGAACAAACTCTCTCTCTCTCTCTCTCTCTGGATTAGAAAAAAATTGCTAATTTAATTGTACAACCGAGAACGAGTTTTCTCTAATGAAATTAGTAAAAAATAACTAATTAATAGTAGAAACTACTAACAGTTCGATTAATTAATAGTAACAAATGAAATAAATTAGTAATAACTAGGGCTGCGTACGTGACGACACAAGACGAGGGTTTTCAGAATATCGTCTCGGCCTCAAAAAAATAAATCGTATCGATCTCATTATGATTGGTATTTTCCCGGTCTTTATAAAGGCTTGTCTAGTATCGTTAATTAAAAACACTATTAAAAAACCGGACACGTGCGAGTTGAACTCGCGCACCGACGGTTTCGTACAAGAACTCAAAAATGTTTGAGACTACACCAGAACATCGATTTAGTGGACACCTAATGAGTTCATCGAGAAATCTCGCCTTCTTTCAGTACCGTACACACAAATCTAGCCCCTTAATCATGTAGTGAAAATCTATGATTGCGCATGCCTTAAGTCAATTTTGTGTGCTCAATATATAGTTTAATGTGTTTAAAATAATTTATTAAAAAAAAAAGTATAAAGACCATAATTAATTATGATTAATTATGATCTCGATTTGTCCACTAAATCAACGTTCTGGTGTATTTTGTATTTTTAATTAAAAGAATTTAATCAATTAAATCTTGAAGTAAAAAATATCAATATATTGAAAATAGGCGGAGGATAGGCTCAGCTTTAAATAATTCAAAATTTTAATTAGAAAACATTTTTTTACTTAATTCTTTTTCTTCAACTTTTAATTCTTAAAAAATGTGAACATGAAAATACACATTTTGAAACGAAAAATGTAAAATATTGTATTTGCTATTTGCTTAGGGAGTTAAAAAAATTTTTTTGGCAAGTTTTCAATTTATCCAAAAAAAATACTACAGTCAAACTTTGATTTAACCCGGCGAGCGTAAGGTAGGGTAAACTTTACCCTGTGAAATACTTATTCCTCAATAATTTGAATTTGGCATGATGAATTTATCTATAATTTTTAATAGCTGCACGTGTCACGGTAACAAAGCAATAACGATTAAAAAAAATTTTTGTTTACATTTCTTATTGTTTATTTATAACAATTGTGAACACATATACGCTGCCTATAAAACACACCAAGAGTTTTTTCTTTGTATATTGTAAAAGAAAGTTTAAATCATTATGTTGAATTATTGTAATTGTTTACTAAAGGTTAATAATGTATTTTACTATTGTTAGGATTAATTTTTCAATTGTTTAAACAAATTTATAGAAATTCACTTTTCTCTATATTAGTTTTAGCATTTTTACAATCTCGCAATAATAAATTGTTTAAACAAATAAAAGATTTATTATAACATTAATAAATGACATTGCACTGTAAAAATTGCTAGGACAATATGTCTCAAAAGGAGACACTTTCAGACGCATATGTCTCAGAGTGAGACACAATATGTGTCTTGTGTCCCCATATTTGAAACATTTGTTTGCATTTGTTTTTGCAGTGTGATAGGCAATATAAAACAAGTATGTTAAAAAATTTACAAGATTTCAAGCTGTTTTTTAATATACAAATAGAAAATCTTTACAGGGTAAAAAATACCCTACCTTACGCTCCGTCATACGAAGTTTCACCTTACGCTCGCCGGGTTAACGGAAAGCAATTTGACGTTTCCGTTAAATAGAAGATCATTGAAATGTTATTATAGTGAGTGAACGTTCAGAAATATAAAAACAAAATTATAATAATTATTGAATAATAATTTATTTATTAAATTGGGCTTCAATAAAAACATTTTTAAAATCACATTATTTTGATGTATTTTCAATAGTAAAAAATTATAATTATTTTACAAGAATATATTCCGTGTACTTTATATTATATTCAGAATTAATTTTTCTTTTCGTTGATTTCCTTAATTACTTTCATATGTTGTAAAGAAAAATTTCGGTGAATTTTTTCATTTCAATAAATATTTCCTTATTTGTAGACACTTTTTTATTTTTCTTTTAAGAACATGACTTTAATATTTCTTTGCGGCATATAAATAATTAATTTCTTCCTCAATTTTAAATAAAAATACACATTTTCTTTAAAGTAAAGGATTAACAAGGCACACAGAGAAAAAAGATTAGCAGTTACCTTAGTTAACATTAATTGCTATTATAATATGATATATCAAGAATAATTTATTATTGATCCAAGCATCCATTCTTGGATCAAGAATATGTACTTGGACCAAGGATCATTATTCTTGATCCAAGAATAATAATTATTGGTCTAAGAATTATTATTCTTGGTCCAAGAATAATTATTCTCGATTCAAGCATATAGTCCAAGCATATTTTTATTCTTGGTAATAGAATTCTTTTCGCTCAGTGTATTTTTGTCAGCTAGCACGACTAATAATTAGCTACCACCGCTAAAAATTAACTATCCATATAGTAGCTAACTCATTTTTCTCAGTCCAATACCAATGTCAACATATCTAATAGTTTTTGGGGTCGCTGAAAACGAATTCGATGCCATTTTATAAAAAATCAAATAATGGCAAACATGAATTTTTAATATTTTACCAATATTTATGAAACTTGGTATAAAAGGGTTTTTGGGGTCGCTGAATACGAATATGAAATCGATGATTTAAGAAATTTAATATAGCAGAAGATTTGTTTTAAAATTAAGTGGATTTACTTGAAAATCATCGAGTAACAAATTTCAAGCAAATCCAATCAATTTTTAAAATCATAGTCCGCCATTTTGAGTTTTTTAAAAATGATATTGGATTCGTATTCAGCGACCCCAGAAATACCTTTATGCCAAGTTTCATAAAGATTGGTAAAAATTTAAAAATTCAAGTCCGCCATTTTAATTTATTTTAAAAATGACATCGGATTTGTTTTCAATAACCCCAAAAACCTTTGAATACGGAGGGTTGAGTTTTTACAGGTATACAATTAGTGACAATCAAATTAATTCCAATTGTTATCAATGTTTTATAATTAATTTGTTATTAACAATAAATTGTTATTCAAATTTCAGAAAATAGACACAATTGTCTGTTTATTAATGGATCAGGATAATAAAACACAAAAAATACACATCTGTATTGTTTTTTAACAGAAAATATCAGGTAGAAACAATAATTCTGAATTATTTTAATGTAAATTAAAATGTAATTAAAACAAACTCTAGCCTATTATGACATTCAAGGATAGTAAATTTCATGACTTTTAAAGTACATAGGGTTCATAGTCTGGGTGTCCGCGAAGGGTAGCATGATGGTATTACGTACATGGTGTCAGGGGATCGATCCCTCTGTCAGTGCGTTATTTAAATATTTAATTCCTATTTTAATGACAATTGAAAGTACATTTTTTTATGTTCATTTCATAAACACTCATAGAGATTCTTAAGTTGTTTTTGTTTGAACCAATGCAATGATACAATAACCATTTTGGCTGCGTAGTCAATCAAATTGAAAACAGCTTTCTCCATTCAACATTATTTTCTCAGCGCGCTTCTCTTTGTTCGTGTTTACTGTTTACCTACCCCTACTTGGCAACAGGAAGAATATGTCGTCTGATCGAAATTCAGGGCAAAACCATCGTTTTGTCAAATACAAGAATTTTTTAAACGGTTTCCTGATTAACTAGAAAACTAGAAACTTGAAATCTCACAATGTGAACGAAGAAAATGTACCTTGAAGAGCAGGTGAGAAAATATCAAAAATTCAAAAATATTCATCTAAAATTCGCATATTAATGTTTTGATAAGTTAAACATTGATAAAAATTTCAGACTACAACTATTTGTTTGAACTAACTCGTCCAGAAAGTGTACAAATTTTAATTATTGAGATTTAAAATTGGAAGTTGCCGATATTGAGGACCTTTTAAAAGAAGGGCTTATGAATATGGAGAATGAAGAAAGAAACTGGAGCCCAGAGATGAGAGGCACTGAGGTACAGTATCAGACTGGCTCCACCTAGCATAGGGTGAACGGGTCGGAGGCCGTTCGTTCCTCATAGAGTTGCTTTCTTCTTATTATGTATTATTACACGAATGCGGTACAAACATAGGCTCACATAGGCGCGTGCGCATACACAAATGCAGATACGAACGCATGCGCGGCAATAGCTGGCCAAGGAGTGGTAATGCGCTGAGATAGCGGGGGTAAAACAGGTTGACTCGCACGCGAGGCATCGTGTGCTCATCCAACTTTGGTGGGGCTAAGCAGTCATCTATTTATTCAGCAGAGGGACAGTCTACAGGAGAAAAGGGATAAAGGTAGGGAACATCAACATCGGCGCACAAGGGACACAAACTTGCCGCATTTACTTCTTTAATTCAAGAATTACCATTATCATCATCACACCACTTCTTAAGCCAAGGATCTGTCTGGATACCAATTGTCTTCACTGTTATGCTTCTATCTACATACATATTTATATACATGTACAGCAGTAAACATTTCGATTGTAAACGACTCTTTTCAAACAAGAGTCAATAACAAGATTTTTGTAACCCTTAGTCATACCCTGTTCAACTCCAATCAAAACATTCTCCGAAAATATAGCATTTTACAAAATAAATAAAAAATCTTGAGAGGAATCAAAAGAAGGTTCAACTTGAAAATGCAAGTTTATAACTATAAAGATTAGCAAAAAAAGTATAAATATAAAAAAACGTCTGCCAAGTTGTACCTCAAGTATTTATTTGGTTTGAGTAATTTTTGGTATTAATTTTTTGAAAACATTGCTTCCTCATAGAGGTTACTATACAAACATCACTAAGTTTTAATTAATAGCTCGTATAAAAAAATATGAAATAGGCCAATCGATGCATTTTTGAATTGTCTACAAAACGAACAAAAATTATTCTTCATAAAATTTATATAAAAAGCAAAAAAAGATAATAAAATTTTATACAAATTTTTAATTTATGAGACCTTGATAACTCGGAACAGGATTACAGTAGAAGGTTCAAAAATAGCTCATTCGATGTGTTTTTTAATCACCTACATATAAATAAAAATATATTGAAGCTTGTAATAAAGCCTAAAAATAAAATTATTAAAAAACAAGATTTTCAAAATTTTCGATTTTTAAAATTCTAATAACTTTGGATTACATTGCATTAAAGAGTTTGCTAATAGCTCAATCGATGCGTTTTCAAAAAGTAAAACGAACAAAATACTTACATTTTAACTTTCTTTTAAGTTAGAATTGATCGATTGGATTCAAACGTAAATCATAATTTGTCCCCCTGAGGGACCTATAATTTCGATAAAAAAACGTAACAAACGGACATTTTTTAAAAACATTATTTTCGACATCCTGAGGTCGAAATATGTCTAGAAATGTCAAAAAATCGCAATCAATAATTTAAGGGTAAAAAAATAGGTTTAAAATTACTTAGCAGTTATTCGAATGGTTGTTCTAAAGGTAAAAATTCCTTGTATGGAAAATACACTTTTTGTCACTTTTCTCTAAATTATAAAGCATTTTAATAAAGTATATAATTAATTTTGTTCGCGTGTGGACAAAAGTAATGTCTAAATACAAAAAGAGAATGAAATCCGTCTGGGCAAAAAAACTGGTCTTATTGACCCTCCTTCTTTTAATAAATATTTGTAAACTGAAAAAATTCTTAAGTTATTAGACTATATACTTCTAGTCACAACAGGAACCCATCAAGAATTAGAGTCACTTTAACTAGGAATCGTGGTTATTTTGACATTTGCATTACTACAGCAACTAGGAATTCTGTTTAACTCGACAAAGATTTCTTAATGGGCTCCTCTCGTGACTTTTAGCACTTGCGAATTTTTTTCAGTGTATTGAATTTAGAAGATGCAATATTTCTCTCAAGGCACTATTGGAATGGCAACTAGAAAAGTTTTCTGATTAATTAAAACTCTTGTAAGACGTTGACAATAAGAAATATATTAATAAATCTCAATTATCAAAAGACTAAGAGTGTGAGTATGTGTCATTAAGGCGTTTTACTTGCGTGCTAAGAATCTCGGGTATAATTTGATTCTTTCAATCGTGCAAACTGTAAAAAATAGTATTTTAAATTACAAGTTTTTGCCTAGGTGTGCAGAATGATTAACCCATTAACACCCAAAAGGACACAAATTTGATAAAAATTTTATGGATATTCTTAGCAACAAAAAAAAAATGTTTAATTTAAAACAAATCATTTTCAACGTAAAATTTACCGCTCATTCAGATTCTGTTATTAAAATTTGTTTATAATAAACATGTAAAATGTTATAAACAATTATTTAACAAAACACACGATTTTTTTATAAAAAAAGATTTTTTAATGAATATTTTCATGTAGAACAAGAAAATAGATTAAGTTAAAGCATCAAAATATCGTGTCTTTAAGTTCTCAGCTATAAATATTCGCAAAGACACATACGAAAATACAATATGGCGGCTCCAATATGGCGACTGAAGTGACTTTTTTTGTAAAATATTAGCCTAGTATACCAAATCTTCAAAAATAGACCGAATTTGATCAAACTTGGTACCCGTGAGTTTTTGGGGTCCCTGAGTACGAATCTAAAGCCATTTTTCAAAAATCTAAAATGGCGGATCCAATATGGCGGACAAAAATTCAATTTTTTATTTACCTTTCACGAAACTTGGTACACAGGGGTTTCTGGGGTATTTGATAACGAATCTGAAATCATTTTTAAACAATTCAAGATTGCGGACTCAAAATGACGGTCAAAAATAAAAAATTTCAATTTAATTTCATGAAACTTGGTATATAGGGGGTTTCGGGTCTCCGATTGCGAATCTGAAGTCATTTTTTAAAAAATCAAAATTGCGAATCCAACATGGCGGTCGAAAATGAAAAATTTTAATGTAATTTCATGAAACTTGGTCCATAAAAGGCGTTCTTTGTCAACTAGGCAAACCTGCACTCCAAAATTGGTATACATAGGTTTAAAATTCACTTAAAAATATTTACTTTTAAGTCCCAAATGATGTTGTTTAAAATAGTCAATATGGTTGACTAAATATAGCGGACACTTTCATCCCTTATTAATATCACTTACTTTCTTGACCTTGAATTTTTTTTACTATGCCTGACTAACCGATGGAAATTATTTATTGGTTACCTAAAAATAATCAGATGTAATAACCTAACTTAATGAAATTTGAATGATTAAAAATTAACTTCAGATTCGCATTCGAACACTGAGAGAAAATTATAGTTATGGGTAACATAATGATCTTCACGGTAACCATATTTAATGTTACAAATACGGACAGCTATCTAGATAGTAACAGTTACCACCAGATTATACGGAGAAAAATCTTGATAGTACGGGGTACAATAACTATATTTTTTTAACATCATTGATGGTAGCCAGTAGCATAATGATAATACCTTATAACATAACCTTTTTAACATCAAAATCTTACTATCCGTTTCTCTCAGTGTAGTCACTTTTAAGATGTTTCCGAAAAGTTAGCGAAATTATCTTAAAATGCATTAGTTTTCTAAGATGGAAGCTGAAATATAAGCTACTTTAAACGTTTTAAAAGTGACTACAATGCATTTTAAGATGTTTCTTTTTACAGTGCACTGAAAAAAATTCCTGGCTACGTTTACTAGGAATTGACTAAACTTCCTAGTCACGAGAGGAACCCACCAAGAAATCATAGTCAAAGTGACAACTTCCAATATAGTCAAAGTGACTAGGAAAATTAATTAAAGTAACTAGGAAAATAGTCAATTTGACTAATGATACTAGGTTTGTTTTTAACACGTGCAAAACGCTTTTTGTTTACTTTTGAATAAATTAATAGTTTATAAAGCCATAATAAATTAAGAAACCATCATATTTTAAATTAATTTACAATAAAAAATTTTATTAAAAAAAAAACAGTATCCTCAACATTCACGGGAGTTTAGTGTTGATAGATGTCTTATTGTAAACTCGAGATTAGAACCCCTGACGTTCCAACTTAACCGTACTGGGAATGCGCGTTAACGCACTCGACCAAGGGAGATCTTGAAATGATTATTTATGATTATTTATGACCACCATTTTGAATACACCATCTTGAATTTTCGAAAAATGACTTCAGATTCGCTATCAGAGACACCCAAAAAACCCCTATATACCAAGTTTTATGAAATCGAATTGAAATTTTTTATTTTTGACCGCCATTTTGAATCTGTCATCTTGAATTTTTTAAAAATGACTTAAGATTCGTTATCAGTGACCCCAAAAACGTCTGTGTACCAAGTTTCGTGAAAATTAAATAAAAAATTGAATTTTCGTCCGCCAAATTGGATCCGCCATTTTAGATTTTTGAAAAATGGCTTTACATTCGTACTCAGGGACCCCAAAAACTCACGGGTACCAAGTTTTATTAAATTCGGTCAACTATATTATAGCTATTTCTTATTAGATTGTACATAAGGAACTTTTATATTTAAAATTTCAAGATTGAAAAACCCAGAGGTTGTCTCTAGTAAGTAGTAACACTAACCTTGTTAGATAAAGTCACTATCTATTAAGCTAATCACATGATGTGATACAACAAAAATATTTTACTCAAACCACTTCATAAAGTGGGGATTTAAAAAAAGCTTGTATCTTTTTTAGTTTAAAATTTAAAGCATTTTTTGAAGCAACATTTGAAAGAACCCCTGTGAAGCTATAAAAAAAGGTGGTCAATTTTTTCTTAATGATTTTAAATATCGAAATATAAATTTTATGATAAAATTGTGTACCTACATCTGATCCTTTACGGGCAAATTAAATTAATGTTATAAGGGAAATGAATGAGAATAATAGATTTTGAAGAAAGCTACTTTGTTAGTAAGGAATGTCGAAATATTAGTAAAGATAAAGAAATGGTATGAGCAGTGAGACTGACGCAAGCCAGGCAGTGCCGCGAAGGCGGAAGGATTAATAAAGTTAATTGGAGCACGCTGGAGAGTGCAGAAGACTGAGCGACAACTATACCGGGCGGCAGCACGCCGCGCCATATCCATCGCTCTCGTCACGCTTCGATTGTTCCTTTCAAACGCATTGCGATTTGCGATTTTAAACGCAAGTAGCACAACAGCTATTCGTTTCAACTCTGTACCATTATGCATTTTGACAATAGTCAAACCTCTAGTAAGAAATATTATTTCTTCAATTTCCAAACAAAGGAATGCTTTTTATGATTCAGTGGTGTCAATTACATCTACTCCATTTGCACATAGTAAAATTTTTATCAATATAAGGATTTAAGGTACCACCTATTAGGTTCTTTAACTTGGCAAGCAAAGTTATCCAGAGCTAAAATGAATGGACTCTTTGGAATGATGCCTTCCATGTGTGGTGCAACCAGTTAGATGTTAAGATAATTTGAACTTAGGTTCTGTTAACCTAAGTTAACAGTTGAATGAACCTTTAAGTCAATATGACATTAAGGTAGTCCCAAATTATGTCCTACAAGTAGTTGGAACTGTTAAACTGTTAGATCCCTTGTCAACTTAACACATTCAGTTAGATTGACGACAGGATTTTCACAGAAAATACATCATCCCAGCGGGAAATTTCTGTACTGGGCCAGTGCGGACAACACTACTACTAATGTACTTGGTACTTGTAACATTTTTTGCGGTCATGCCCGTACTATGCCCGTTGTAAATTTTCGATTGGGGGATTGAATTCAACGATAGTGACAGTCCATTTAGGTCGGACCATAGGCAACAGATCAGTACGGTTGGAAAATACAAATTTTAGGTATTGTTACAACTGAAATTTTATTTTGGAATTTATATTATCATGATAAAGCACACATAGAAAAAAGATTAGCAGCCATAGCTAACTTATTTTTCATAGTGCATGATCAGTGAAATATGAAATGATTTTGAGTAGTAATATGATTTTCAGGATTCGAATTTTCTAAAAATAACCAAACCTATCCGAAATCCGTTTCATAACCGGGACTGTTACCTTAATATGAATTCAGTAAATCTGCTATGAACATATTGTACTTTGTAATACTTTTCTTATTAAATAGTGAAGTAAGCTGTAAAGGACTTCGTACTAAAAATTATTAACGGATTAGTTTCAGTATAAGAGTAACCTGTTTAGAAGGTCAAAACACTCGATGCAAGGTACATAGTTGATGATCAGTTACAGGTGAGAAGCACGGAATACAAGAGCTAGCGAAGCACAAAGACGATAAGGAAGTTCGTAATGGAGAATGTGGATGTGAACAAGAGAAGAAGAGGAACAAGAAATGGAAGAAGACCAAAAGGATCAACAACCTGAGGGCACTCCTCGCTAGCTATGTAAAGACCAAGAAATCCTCCACTGAAATCTGGAGGCAACTACCAAGTACCTACTACCTGTATACTGCTATCATTCTTCTATGCCCACACTACGCAATTTGCAAAATATTACCTGCAAATTTTTCCATATTCGTTTTTAAGTTATAGCCTAAAAGTCAACTTATTACTTTTATAAATTGAGACAGTAAGGATGGTTTTGAATGAAAAGATCTTGTACAGAATAGAATGGTGTGAAAAATGAACGCGAACTGGACGCTTACTGATCTCGGTCCGTCAGTATCTAACGGTGCGGTTGCTAAGAATTCAAGTTATTATTGTTAAAATTACTGTATATCTTTACCCGTTAATGCATGACTATACTATAAATGTAAATGTAACCACAAAGAACATTCAATTTGCATAGGTGAAATCAAAAATTTTAATTTCATTTGAAAGTGATATAATTTTGAAAACGTCTTTTGAAAATGTCTTATGTTGAAGACAGTCAGATACTTACGACTCACAAAACAATAATCTACTCTCTAAATTTGAAACAGCGTAAAGTATACAGCTGTTTCAAAACATCGTATATATACGCTGGTGAATTAGTGAATTTCGCTGTTAATCAGTGAAAAAATGGCTTTTTGATCAGCGTATATACGCTGTTTTGAAACAGCTGTATACTTTGGGCTGGTTAAACAGCGAATTTTCGCTGTTTCAAATTTAGAGAGTACTGAATATAAAAGGACTTCATTGGGAGATAGATTGTAACTTAAAGTACTCCGAAAATGAAAACCATGAAACATTTAATTTAAACATTGTATAAATCAGAAACCATTCTCACTCGTACATCTCACTGAGAGAAGTAGATGTTACCGAGCACCATCCATTTCTCTCAGTGCTTAAATTTTTTGGTGTAAAAAAATTAAATAAATGAATTAGCAGATTTCTTTCTACTAAGTATTTCAATTATTTTTACTACTAATTAAATTTTACTATAAATAAATAAATTTTCTTGAGCTGTCAACAGCGTAGTAATGTGTATTATTTCGACTTTCTAACCTAAATTATCAGCTATAATAAATAATAATAATGTTACTAATATAATTTTCACGAATCTAACCTATGTGAAACTAGTGTTTATATTAATAAAATCATGTATCATTTCTTGTGCCTGACCACTGACCAGAACTTGTACAAGAACACATATGGGTTCAACCCAAGAAATTAAAACAAGTTCTTGTACAGGTTCAAAAAACAATAGAGAAATTAACACTGACTAGATTCGAACCCGTATACATCTCAACTAATGAACGCTTTTAACCTCACGGACGTTGTTATATGGAATGAAGTGTACAAAATTTTAATTATAAATTAGATAAAATGAACCTGCACAAAAACATGTTCCAATTTTTTGGGTTGAAACTATACAAGTTCTTTTAGTTTACGCCTCTAAGTACAAGAAATGATACAAGAACAGGTTTAAAAATGCAGCACTTCATGTACAGTTTAATATGCGTGAAATTCAACTTTACAGGTAAGTGTTGCAAAAAAATTATTTTTTAAAAAACGTTTCCTAGTGGACACTTTCAAATCTCTATACATAGTTGTTAGAAATTAGAGAGGTACGGATCCCTCCAGTTTTAGTACGAGTACAACTCGTAATTGTTCGATTTTTACTGATACAGATTTAAATGAAGGCACCGGTGAAATTTCAACCCATCCAAATCTTTGACGCCTCGAGGTGCCAATTTTTTTCTAGCTTAATTTGGGCATATAAAATTATCTTATAATGCCAAAAATAAAAAAATAAAAGTTTAAACAAGTTTAGAATTTTTATTTTCGAAAACATGAAAACTTTTTAAAAATCTAACTCCTTCCACAATTTTTACAAGCTCTTTTTACAATTCTGAATAACATTACGTATGGATATTAAAATAATTTTATTTAAAAAATAAAAAAAAAATTTGTTTCAATTTTTAACAATATATAGTATAATTCTAGATCTAAAATTATGCCAGAAAAAAAAATTATACCCTTCAGCAACATTATAAAATTTTGTTGGTAAATTTTTGAAAATCCACATTGTTTCCACAATTTTTACTATTTTCTATCGCCAATTTTTTACTGGTTTTTTTTTACAACTTTAAACAAAATTAAGTATGGATTTAACTTTTTATTTAAGAAAAAATTAAAAATCTTAAAACCCTTCCACTAAATTTGATTTTAATTTTATCATTGTAGAATAATTTTAAATCCAAAATGTTGCTAGAAAAATATTTGGTATCTCTGAACAACGCTATTTATAAAATGTTTAAATTTTATTGGTGTCTCCCATTAAAGAGTATCTTTACTAAACAATAATTTTTAATAAAAATTGCGTATTTTGTTGTTTTAATAATACAATTACATCGACTTACGTATTATGAAATTTGCTGTCTTCGGTCAGTTGTACAATACTGAGGATTATATTGGTAAAAACTCACCTGAAACATAAATTTGAAAGTGATTATTAAATAATAATTATATATTATAAAAAAAAATATCTACACTGTAAAAAGTGGTGTCTTATTTTGAAACATAAGATAGTACAAATGTTTATTAAATGCGACCATAAAAATGTCGTAAAATAAGAGACCTGTTTTTGCTGTGATATTCTTTTACTTTTATGTTGTTATAAAGGAGTAGACGCTAAACGGGGCTATTTTGTGAACACGAAGTTTTTACAAAAAAGAAATTTATAATGAAATGATTTAATTTACAATTTGATTTAAATATCGATTAATGTCTAAATTACAGAGGGTACTAAATATAATTGCTGAATTATTTCTCAGAAATCAGAAAAAATATTCGTAAAGTTGTAAAAATCAAGCTGAAAGACGTACAGAATAGAATAAGTATCCTGTAGAATAAGTACTTAATTATATAATACGAAATACATTTTTTATACAGACTACATTGAGCTTAAAAGATGAAAAATCGAAATTCTTGTGCAAAAATGACTATAAAAAATTAAATAATCGGTGTATTTAATTGAATATAGTTGGTAGAATAAATTGGCCAATAATAGGGCCTACCTGCAAAATGATTATAGTTTATTTGAACATTTTTTTATATTTATTATTGACCCTAAACTGCGGAATAAAAAAAATGTCCAAAAAACCGCTGCCAAGTTGTACCTTACAAGTTTACATTTGCAGTGCGTAACTATTTGTGTTCCTGTTCATCTCATAATCTCTTTGATTTTTCAAACTCTCTAAATCTAAAATGGTTAAAAACTACTATTTTAACAGTGAAAGCTCGTTTACCATTTCAAATAGTAATTTTTTACTAAAACTTTAGTAAAAAACTACTAATTTAATTAGTCAACGTAATTTTAGGTGATGTTAAACTACTAAAAGAATTAGTAGTTTATAAAATAACATTAGTTATTTTTTACTATTTACATAATTAGTTAAATTTAACTGCTGAATTAGTAGTTTTTTACTATTAATTAGTTATTTTTTACTAATTGAAAAAGAGAAAACTCCTTCACGATTTTAACCCCTTAATGGTCATTTTTAACTAATTCAGATTTAGAGAGTAGAGGTCATTTAGTTAAATATATCGATCGGGTACAAACCCGTATCACACTTTTCCCCCTACAAAACCTATAATTTGTTAAAAAAAAAATTAAATTCTAAAATATTGCTACTATGAAATAACGCCGGTCTATGGAAAAATTCGGTTGTCTAGACTCTAGAGGCTCGTCTTAATATTGCTTGATTTTGCTTAAAAATTTTTTAAGCAATTTTAAACATTTTTTTTTTACCTCGACTAATTTTCCGGGTGAAGACAGAAGATTTGAGAACATTGCCCAAATAAGGGCCACCCTAATGTACAGGTAGACAATTTTAACATTGTATTTAAACCTCGATTTAAACATAATTGAAGGAATGAAGTTTTTGAATATTAAATAAATTAACTAATAAAATAATAAAATTATTATTTTCATTCGGTGGTAAGATTAAGCTGAGAACCGCTGGTCGGTAAAAACAATGTCTGTAGTGGGTTCAGAATACAGAGGTGTGTACTGCTTAGGTCACGTACATTCAGTTGCATTTAGTTGTCAGATTGTGTCACATATTCTGATTTTCTGCTCTAGGCAGCAACTTACAAGTCTCATTAAATTAAAACATTTTTTTCCAAAATTTTCAACAAAATTTTCAGGAAATATAATATGAATTGCAATAAAAAAATGTAGTTTTTTCCATAAAATTAAAATTTGATAATGCAGGTGTTTATCATTCAGTAATTTAAGAAATGCTCCCTTTGGGAATTAACGAACCGCAATTCAATAAATCTAAAAATAAGTACACTGAGGAAAGCTGTGCAGTAAATTTTACATTAAAATAATTTAGAGGTGGGATATCTTGACATTTTTGTGATTGAAACATGTTTTTAAAATACTATCTAATATTCTAGATTGAGAATATTCAGTCTATACAAATTAAAATGTCTTTTTTGTCATTTGTAAGACTTAAGAATGTATGAAGTTTAAATTTTCGTTTATAAATAGAAGCTTCAATAGCGTTTTCTTATCTATACAATATTCTGATGGAAAATTTAAATTGTAAAATGTAAAGACACATTTAACGCCATCCTTCGACTACCGAAAGAATCCGAAGTCAGCTGAGCGCGCAATATGACGTCATAGTTTATATAGACAGGTCAAATTTTGTTGACATTAGCGATAATAGCTGCGGTTGTTTAGGGATAGGTTTAAGTGCGTGTTTCTGTCGTGACGCGAGTTCGAATCTTCCCCCAGGCGATATTTATTTTCAAATACTTCAAAAAATATATTCATAAGCAAAAGTCATGTATATGTGTAAATAAATGTATGTTATATATGTGTGTTACAAAATAAAAGAAAAGACAATCACTCGAGCACAAATACGGTTGAAAATAATTTTTTAAATATAACTGACATTTTAAATCGCTACACCGTTGAAAATTTTGTGTATTTGTATGTAACAATCGGTTCTTATTGAATTTTGTGTGTCAAAATTAAACATTTTTTGTGTGTTTATTTAACATCTCCATTAACTGTCACTCGATTCTTGAATATAACCTCCAATTTCTTAAGAATAACACTGTAATTGACTATTCATTTTTTGTTCTAAAACATAAATTTCATATTGAAAATTAATTTTAATAATCAAAAGGTAAAGTTCAATACTAATTGAATAAAATTTACTCCTTAAGTCAACACGATTATATTTTACTTCTGCCAAGCGCAGACGGTAAACGAGACAACACAAATCCCTGTGTTAAAAATTAACACAAATTTTGAGTGAACCGTTTGGGACATTTGATTTATGTTAAATTTAACACAACATTTTTAACTGTCTACACTGCAAAAAGTGCTGTCTTCTTAGTGTCTTATTTTAAGACACACGGTAAAAAAAAATTAGCAGCCAAAGCTAAGACTTAGCTACCTTAGCTAACTTTAATTGCTATTATATGGATAGCGAATTTTTTAGCTAACACAACTATTAATTAGCTTTCACAGCTTATTTTGTTTGCTGAAACAGTTAAATATTAGCTACCACAGCTAAAAATTAGCTATCCATATAGTAGCTAACTCATTTTTCTCAGTGCATTTTGATGTCTTTTTTGTATCTAAGACGCAAAAAATGTCTCATTTTAAGACGCAATTATTGCGTCTTAGACACCAAAATGTCTTAAAATAATACACTTAAAAGACAGCAGTTTTTGCAGTGTACAATGTAAAATTTTAATTCCAGGATGTAATTGTTCACTTAAATACATACATAAGTCTTCAGTTTGTAATAGGTTGTAAAATTTACAAAATTGTCAAGATATCCCACCTCTCAAACACGTTTAATGTAAAAAGCTTTTCTCAGTGTAGTATAGAAAATTACTAAATCGAATTATGTAGGTACCTATGCTATGGATTAGAGAAGAAAAATCTCGTTTGGTATTATTCTTTTGTGATTTGACCGATTATAAGTTATGATAGTGACGAGTGCTACAGTTGATACACAAGTGTCCAAGAGACATGTGGGCATTCCCCTCGAGGACGGATTTACCAGATTCTCCGGGGTCAAACCAACACCTGTTCATGATACCCTTTTCACTTCCGGAAGCTGGCAAAACACTTAACTAGCTTATTGCAAGACAAATTTCTAAACCAGTTTCTCAAAAAATACATAGTACTTCTTGTTACCATTATTCAACCGCTTTTTAAGATTCTTGATTAAACTTTAGGATTCACACTAGAAAAAAAAGTTAATTTTTTTTCCTGAAGTACTGTTTTGAATTCTTTTATGTGAAAAAATATTGAAATAGTATATTAAGTTACAAGTACATAAAGGCAGCCCTTTGTTTACGTTGATGTTTGCAGTACGAGATGGGAGTCGAGGACGCCAAAGGCGCCCGAGACCTACACGAGTACGCAAGTGTTTTATTTTAACATACAACAATAACATTTTTTTCAAATGGTCGATAAAACTTAGGACATAGAGACATTTGTATAAAACTTAATCAACATTCTATGGAAATCTTTGAGAAACAATTGTCATTAATTTTGAATGTTTATACAGCAGTCGATTAAAACGAGCAACAGTTTTTTTAGCAAAATATTAATCCACTATTTTAATGCACTTAAAAAATACTTTGTCCGATTTTTTTAGGGGGTAGTTTTGAGTTGAGTGTTGGAAATTAAATATTAAGGGAATGTATTGCTATTAAACCACACTGAATTAAAATTTTTTGAATTTTCGAGGGTGGCCGTTTCTTGATAAGGGATGATTTTTGAAAATTCTAATAATGATTTTCCGAGAGCCTAAAAATAGACTATTATTAACATTCGTGTGTAGTGGTGCCAGGTATGTATATGCACCTGCTTATACCTGGTTACTGATTTTTTAAAGAAACTATTTTCATTTTTAAATTTATTATTGTCATTCAACCAAGCTGACAAATTCATGAATACTATTAAATATTCGCCAATTGATATACCTACTAAATTTGGCTAACATGTTTTTTTTCATTAAAGAAATTAAAGTTTGTTTAACCTTTTTCATATTTTCAGCATGTAGTGCAGTATTTATCTCTGAGAACATAGCTTAAAGTCCATAAAATATAATTCAAAATTCATCTTTACTTCTTAAAGTATTTGAGTCTATAAGTCGTGACCTAGTTTGTTTGAAAGTGATATTTCGCGATCGTTCTGACCTCTGTAGTTTCCAAGTGTAACAAAGGGTGCTGGACAGAGACCAATCTGAGATAACATCCGAAAGTGACCTGTGTTTCACGATTCTTTGGAGAAATTGACGAACGTCCCCGTTCAGGTCAGCACACTTTCACCCGTTGGCGCTGGCGGGGCGTTGTAACGAATCAGGACGGCAAGAATCACCGCGTCGGCGTCGGCGTCGCGAGAAAAGGAAAGGAAAGTGTGGTACAAAGAAATCGCGTCATTTCTTTAACTTTCCTTCTTGCAGTGACTTCACATAGTCCTCTACAATATGAATCTTTTCGAAAACAATTAACTCCTCACTCAAGTACGATGATATTAATGGCCTTATCTACGCCAAAAAAAGGCTGATCCAGCCAGGTCGTTGACCATTTACCAATATTGGTAACACCCTCTCTAAATCTGAATTAGTTATAAACAACTAATTATTATTAAGAAAATAACTAAAAAATAGTTAGTAAATAATGAATTTTAGTATCTGAAATGCATTTACCCAACTAATTGGGGAACAACAAAATAAATATATATATATACTAAACATGCCTCAAATGGCAACTCATACGAGGTTAAAACCACTTATAAGTTTAATAGGGAGTTAGCATAAAAAATTTAATTGTTTTATATAATAAAATCGTAAATATAAGTATCAATTATACACTGAGAAAAATGATACGTCGTTAATATAACCAAAAAAAAGTGGTTGGCGATATGTATTTACTGAGTATTCATAAAACTGTCTGTGTACACAAGTTTACTGCGGTTACAACAACCAGGAATGTAGTTGTGATAACTATATTTTCTTACAAAATCGATGTCTGGTTGTGGAAACCACGTTAGTAGTGAAAATTGTCTTTAACCACATTTGATATTTATCACAACATTCACAACGTCAGTGACAAGTTGGCGGAACATGAAATCTTGGTTGCTGTAACCAAGAATTAAAAGAGTGCAAATTGCAAAGTGACTGCATTGCTACATTTCTTAATGAGATTTTTCTTATTGTTGAAAAGTTGTTGATGTCTTGAAGACTACGCTGCATTGATGTATATTATTATATTTTGGTGAGTTATATTTTTGTAAATAAATTTGTAATATTTATGAAACTTTGTAGGTATGTTTATTGTGCAGTGTATAATAATTTGTTAACATATTCTTTAGTTAATTTGCACACTGAGAAAAGAGGATCTCGATTTATAGTAAATAATGTAATTATTTAGTAAAAATTACTATTTGTAGTAAAAATTACTATTTAGAGTAAAATGTACTTCATATAAAGAAAAATTACTTTTTACGTAGTAAAATTTACTAACTGTAATTATTACTCTAGTCGTTTTTAAAAATTCTGTTAATATTTTTAATCTTTATATGGTCTTAATAAATTTTATCAACTTCGAGGATTAATTATTAAATTCGTCCTTTTTTAAATATTGCTCAAGCATTTTTAAAAAGTATAACTGCGTGATATAACAATTACTTCAGTAGGATCAGTTTTTAATATTTGCTAGCAACTTTTGCTCAGGAAATAGTAATCCGTGCCACTACTACTAATACTACTACACGCCTCTCACCGATACGCGAGTCATATACAGTCGAAATATATGTACATTTAATAAATGCTTCAATTCCTTGTTACATAAACATTTTTAATATTTTTTAAACAAATCTCTTGTTAATATGGATCTTATACTTTTATTTTGACATATTTTGTTCTAAAAAAAATTATAATAAGCAAATTTATATCAAAATGTGTATTAAATTAGAGAATTTAATTGTTTCATACTTTAAATTAATTAGTATATTGTTACTCATTAATGATACAAAAATATTTTAAATAATATGTATTCTATTACCATTGCAAATTTTTTTATAAAACTTGAATTTGTTTGGTAAATATTAAGTAATTAATTTTCTAGTTCAAAAATTTTTTTCTTGTAACTCAGGTGTTACACAAAAACAATTTTTCATTTTTCATTTATGTTTAATCATATTATTTTGTATTATTTTCTTAAAAAAACTGCATTTGTTATAATAATTAATTAAATTTATTTTGATATTCAGATAAATTATTCAATATTAATATTAAAACATTTTTAAAATTAATTTTCACTTTTATGTTTACTATTTTATTTTATAAATTAGTTTGCTTTAAACTATTTAATAAGTATTATTTATTAATAATATATTGTATAAAAAAATTTAATAATATTTTATTATAAAATTTTTTAGATTATATAAGTATTTCATTTATTTTTACATATTTACAATTTTTTTATTTAATATTATTCTATCTAATATTATTCTATTTACTATTATTTTGAATAATATTTACATTTAATTTCAATAATGTAGTAAAATATATGGGGTTTATGATTTATTTTATTGCGGTAATTCATATAAGTTAAAAAATATATGACGTCAGTTGCGTCGATAGCCGAGAGGCTTAATGAGAAAGCGTGCGTTTTTAGGGTTGCGACATTGCGTATTTATATTTAAGTTAGGTAGTTCGATCCCGTATGATTCTAAGATTTTTCCGAAATGTTCACTCGTTAATTCTAAGTACTTGTATATTAGAAGAATGAAACTTGTAAATTAATAAATTGAAGTGTATTTATAAAGTTAATAATGTAGAAACTTTTTTATTTTTATTTGCTTTGATTTATTTTATAAAGAATTAAAAACAAGAAAATATTATTTTCTGTATTATTTCATTATCCCGTTTCCCGTCTCACACGTATATACTGCCTACATCGGTGAGTGACGCGAGCAGTGGAGGGGCAAAATTACAATTTTCTGAGCAAATATCGTTAGTGGCGATGTAAACGCCACTCCGTTGAAAAGCAATTCTTATTCTGGATGATACAATAGTTCCTCAGATTCATATTAATACTTATGATTTTCATTTAAATTTTCCATTCCATGGAGTAAATTTTATTTCAATCAAAGTATAATTCATTTACTGAATTAAGTAAAAAGTATTTAATTTTTGAACAGTTTCAAAACTACTGCTCAAAAATAGTAATCTTTAATCAAAAATATGTTACTTTTATTATTCTTTTTTTTCAGTGCAGACATTAATTATTTTGATCAATTTAATTACACATATCCCATCACTCGAGCGTGCATGTATTTTATTTTTATTATTCCACTCATTGAACTATAATACTACTGGAACAGGCACCACGCATGTTGAGCTGAAAGAGAGCAGCGGCTGTGAGACAGACAGATGGGGGGGGGCATGCGTTCTCTCTCGCAGAACGCGTCATTTCAGTGAATGCTAAAACTTTAAAACTAATGCGTTGGTCAGTTTTGCGTGTTGTGAGTGTTTGGCACAAGCAAACTTCTCAAGCGGACTGTACAGAAAGAGACAACATGCCCCTCCACAACTCTCTCTCTCTATGCCGCTTTTGTAGCGCTGTGCCTGTTCCAGTAGTATTATAGTTCAGTGATTCCACTACATTTCCTGGTTATAGCAACTAGTTTTCAATGTTACGAGAACTATTTCCTGACTATAGCAACTAGCTTCTAATGTTACGATAACCACGTTATTTTTGTACCTACAACTTGCATCTAAGGCTAAAGACAAATTTAACCATGAAAACCTGATTCCCCGAACCAGAAATTTCTCTCAGTGTATGTAATAAGTGACATTTTTATCAAAGTTGAGATTTTGGTATCGTTAGATTCGTAAAAAGAAACTGCATCGAATTGTGTAAAAAAATTGACAATTTTAATTATTTATTGCAAAAATAGATTTTTTCAAAATGAGAAAAGTCACAAATATGACGAAATACAAGTGAAAAAGATACATAAAGTATACTTTGGGTGTTTTTAAATTCATTGTACAAATTGTCTACGTCACCAAAATGCAACAGAAAAAGAATACAAAGTCGCTTGTGTTTCTTTTACCTTGCGAAGAAGCACGAGTGAGAGCTAAGTTTACAACACAAAAAGACCATATACCCATGTCTTTTAAATGGAAGTGATCAGACGTATCTTTTTGAGTTGTCTTTCTTTTTTTTAAGCATTTCCACATAAAAATTGTTTAAATAATTTTTGTTAAAAAATCTGAAAGAGCACATTGGATTTACCCAGAAAATGACATTGCATTAATAAAATTTAGATTTTATACTACAGTTCTACATAGAAAAAACCTGAACTCATATTGAACCCGTTTTGGCTATATGGATAGCTACTTTTTAGCGATGGTAGCTAATAATTAGCTGCCACATTAAGCAAAATAGCTGTGAAAGCTATTAATTAGTTGTGTTATCTAATAAAAATTACAATCTATATAATAGCAATTAAGGTCACCTAAGGTTGCTAACTCTTAGCTATTGAAGCTAATCTTTTATCTCCGTGTTACTTGTGTAGTTCACCGTACACCTCTTCTTATCTAGGTATAATTTTGTAGTAAGCGTACTATGCCATATGATTTTATAGTATCGCGTAATAACATCTTAAATGATTTGCTAAATGATGTATTATGCTGCTGGTAATCAGATTTTAGTTCAGATATCTGGTCTGTAAACAGAAAATGAAGGGCTTCATACTATCAGGACACCTCAAACGAATTTCTTTTATATTTGGATCTTAAAATTTTTCTGATATTGATAATGTATATTTCTTTGCTTATAATTTCACTTTAAATATTAATGCTATTTAGTTAGTTGCCTAACTTAATCCTAGAGTCTTTAGTTGAAACATATAATAGGTTTTGCGTAATATCTGGTTATTTCCCTAGAAGCAAATAATCCTGTAGCATTCTGTCAAGAATAGATCTTACGTAATTCTTGGGTTACTTGGTTGTGTTACTTTCTAGCTTCTTGGGATGCAATGTAACAGCGAGCTATGAGATATGCTGTGCAATTGCGTTCTCTACCTATCTTGACCCCCTCTTACAGATTTTCAGCTGTCATTCTCTTTCTTTCTTCCCCTAACAGTCACACTAAGATTACATTACTGTCCATCCAGGTACAAGGTTATAACACCAATGCAAAACAGCACCTATTACTCACTTGATTATACTCACTATGCAATTGAAGAGTTAAGAATTTATTCTAATGCATATCATAATAATTCATTATTTCTTTAGTTCCGCAAATACTGCTGTAGATAATCTCATTTACTTTTTAAAATAATCAGACAATTTTTGTAGTCACTTTATGAATTCTTATTTGGTATACAATTTAATAATACCTTTGCCGCATGTAAGTAAATTATCTTAGTCCAAATCGTTCATTAATAACAATTATAATCTTATAAAAGAGTATATGTCATGAATAATGACGTCACTGTAAAAACAGGTGTCTTATTTTAAGACATAAGATATTTAGAAAGCGTCTTATTGTTATTTCAAGCTCTTTCATTGGTCAATAATTTTGTAAGATGCTTTCTCATTGGTTTAAAATTAAGACAACCTAAAACGTCTTAACCCTTACATGCACACATTTTTTAAAAGTAGAAAAATAATTCTTTTTGATTAAAATAGGTACTTTATAATCAGAAGAAGATAAAAATTTGAAAATTAGAAAATCGAAAAAAATTTGCTATTTTCAAATTTTTTTCTTGGAAACTAAAAAAACATATTTTATTTGAAAACCATAGTTTGGAATCGGAAATTTACTGAGGAACCTTCAAATTGGGTCTATAAATGTAAAATAGTGACTGTATTCCAATAATCTTTAATAATCCACGAAAAACTCAAAAAATAGGTGGTCAGTGGGACTGACCACTGTGCATCTAAGGGTTAAGAGTGAGGACAAAAATGTCTTAAAATAAGACAATTGTAAGTCACGTGATAATCATACCAAAGCATGTTGTCAGAATCAGCTCAAGAAAAATTAATCACACAAGCAAGTGGCTTTTTTGATTCCCTCTGCGTTATTTAAATTTTCTAAGGTGAATAAATTTAAATTTCACATGTTTACCCCTAACGTATATTTTAGTGGCAAACATTTTAAATGTCATACACGAATAAGGGAGGTGGAGTCAAGATATTAATTAAGAAACTAATTAACCATTCATGATCATTTTTTGCATAACATAGCACGGTTACGATAGTTTCTGATTGGCCAAGTCACTGATTGATGAAACCGAGTTTTTTATTTGTTACATGAAAAAAAAAAATGTTTCTGACGATTTTCTTGTCATTTTTGCATTTTATTTAGAACGTGTTTGTTATGTGAATACTAACATTTTATATACTATTTAATGTTATTCGTGTTCAACCATGATTACATTTGTATTTAAGCACTTGTTTATTTCTGTATCGAAACTTAAATTTTAGAATGAAATTTCGTATTTAAGGGCAAGACGGGATATAGGAAGTGAGAGCAAGATGAGGTACTAAAAATCAATCATTTTTTTATTTTATGAAAAAAACTGTTTTTGGTGACTTTACAGACTATTTATAACGTTTTGTTATGTAAATAATACTTTTCAAATGCAGGAGTTAAGTTTATTTTATGAGATCAATAAAGGTGCTTAGATGATGAATTTGAAGATGCAATCTTTACTTGCGAAATTTGTAGGCAAAAATAGGTTAATTTTTGTACCATCCCATCTTACCTCCCATGTTTGGTAAAATGAAAAATTTGAGTTTTTTTACTTATTCTTAATTTTATATTTAATTAAGTAACAGATATTCCAAATAAGACTTAGTCATGGAAGACTGTTATTGATGCGTTATTCTAACGAATTCAGAATTTTTTAACATTTCATTTTTGAGAACACATTTTTAAATTATCTAATTTTTAACCCTTTATATAGGGGAAGTTGGGATTAAAAATGTCGGGAGTTGAAAGTGCTGATATGTATATTTTGAAAATGAAAAGAGATAAAAATAAAGTTGAAGTATGAAAAGTAATTAATACGACTCGTTGTCAACCATTTTTATTTTACCTGCTACGCAAAAGAATTATCTGTTATTGTATTTGTGCATTTTAAGTCACATGAGTGAATATTTTCATGGTTATACATTTTTGTCCTACCTGCATAGAAAGTATGTCATTGAGGGCACGAGCTGCAAATGCCATGTAATAGTAAAAAAAAACTCATCTATAAATGAAAGAAGAATGGATTCTGACTATTTTAATTTCAAGCGGGCTCAAAAGAGGATTTTGCGCCCTAGAGTCTAATTTAGTGGGCACAAAATACTCCATTGCTCCCGCTGCTTCTTCATGGGGCGAAAATTATAACTTACTTTGCGCCCACTTTGAGTGCACGAAATGATATACTTTCTGTGCAGGGAGGACAAAAAATAGTTAACCTAACCTGACGTTAATTCGCGCATACGCAAAAGTTAATTTCTATCCCCTCCAGCCAAAGTTTTTTAAAATCTGTTTAGGGGTGACCGCGGGGCTAGTTGGGTAAGGGGTAGAGTGGGTCATTGCAGTTTACTCAAAGGCTATTATCTTTTAATAGTACCTTTTAAAGGACAATAAAGAGATTTTAATTTATATTTGCAGTATCGACGCAGAAAAAAATCAAATATTTGAAAAACACGCACAGGCGGGGTCAGTGGGGTCCGGTCGTTTTGACCGGGGTTAGTTGGGTCACCCAAATGCATGAGGAATCTACTATGTACTGCATAAAAAACTACATTAATTTAATTAAATTTCACTATCAGCAATTTATTTCAGTCAATTAACACAAATGGTAATACTTTTTAACAATTAGGAATTAAAAAATACGTTTTTTCAATATGAGCAATTTTTTAAATTTATAATCTTATACTTTCACTGCTCCAATTTAAATATATTTATTTTTCAAATTCCTTTATTATAAAATGACCCTAAAAACTAAGTTTATTATATAAAGTAATGTTTCAACAATTAAACAGCAACATTTTAATCATGACCCAGTCTGCCCCGGTCCGGGGCGGGTTGGGTCACTTTGGATTTCTCCAAAAACAATGTTCCCCAAAAGAACTAAAAGTAATAACAGGACTTTTTCTTTATTAAATGAAAGCTGAAATATCAGAGCAGGTTACCTCTACGAAGGTTTTCATAAATTGTATATTAACAAAGTTAAACAACGAAGAGTGAAAAATGGCCCAACCAGCCCCGGTCTCCCCTACTCTTTCTCGATTCTTTTATTTTTTCATAAACTTTTTAAAACTGCACTTTATACCATATTTTTCGAATTTTTATACTTATTCCGACGAAGACTAATTTATCTTCTTCAATAATTATCGAAAAAAAAAACTTATTTATCTTATCTTTTACTTATAAAGAATCTCATCTTAATGAAGCACGAAAAATAAAAATCATTAAAAAAATCTGACATCGCGCTTCGCGCTCCGTCACATTCTCATCGCGCGCTTCGCGCGCAGGGCTCGCTTCGCTCGCTAGTTTCAGCGCGCCTCGGGGCGCGCGAGGGTCGTCGTCGCGCTTCGCGCTCCGTATTTAAAATGAACGTCGTGCTTCGCACTCCGATTATTATTAATCTTCCCGTCAGGCTGCACGCTTCGACCATGTAATACATGCTCTTCGTTATCGAAATTGTATACTTTCCCTACAACATGAGCCAGTTTAATCTTTGGCACTGTTTAGCGCTATTCTAAATTGGATTTTCACTTAAAATATAAGACTTTTTTTGTCTTAAAGTTCTACGCCTTTAAGGAATACATTCTCATCACGGCACTCGCGCTTTGCGCTCGATACTAATACTTTCCGGAATATTTGCGATATACTGGAACGAAAAGAAAAATCTCAGTTACTTAAATCCTCAAAGCAAAAGATTGTTGCACCTAAATGTCATTAAAAAATCTTAAAATTTCTGTTTGAACTTATTGATATTAGTTGACTTCTGCCTCAATACAATTCAATAATTGAGTAAGACCAGTCTTCAAACCAATATAGTATTAAACTCAAATTTAGAATACAATTACGGGGTTACATCTGTTTGCAATTTTTTTTTCCTTCGACTTTTTTTATTGGCTTAAAATACACTATAATATTGCTAGATAAATAATCAATATTGTCTTTACAAGGAAGCAACTTGGAAATGTTCTGAAAATTATTTTCTGAAGCACATCCGAAGTGTAAACAAAGAAAATTTTAAATTCAAAGGCATTTTTTTCGAAACCATATTTTTTTATTGGCTTAAAGTACACTATAACATCCCTAGATTGATAATCAATAACGTACTTGCATGGAAAACAAATTAGAATTCTTCTTAAAATTAATTTTTCTGGAGCAATTCCGAAGTGTAAAAATAAACAATTTCAAACGCGTTTTTCTCGAAACCACATTTTTGAAACCTGCACGCAGTAGAACTCAAAGAATTTTCATCCGATTGACTTGAAATTTTAACTGTAACTTCTTAATTAGATTATCTAAAGAAGTACACACGATTTTAACAATAGATAAAAAAAATTTTTTTTAGAGATATTTAAATAGCGATTTTTTAGTCGAAAAATCGATTAACTATAAATTGCAGTTTTTATCAACGAATCAAATTAGCGAAAGTGGAGAACCAAGCGAGATAATTTGGAACTTCAAAATTTCGTCTGCTACAATGGGTTTTCGTCTGCTAAGCTATTTACGTGACCTACGTGATCACTCAGCTGTTTGTAGATAGCCATTTGCAAAAAACATTTCAACTGTGTTAGTATAATTGCATGTACACAAAAATGACATAGTATGGCTTATAATTCGATCTACACTCTAAAAGAAATCAGTGTATTAAAACATGTAAAGGCACACTCTCACCTCGGAGTCTGTCTGCATGCGCATGCAGCAATCGACATGAGATAAAGGAAGACAAAACATGCAAATTTATATTTCTGTCTTCTTCTATCTCATGTCGATTGCATGCGCGTGCAGGCAGACAAACTAAGTGGGAGCGTACCTTAACATGTTATTTTACATGCTGAAATACACGTTAGACGTCGTAAGTTTACTACGTGCCAATGCGTAATTCAGTATTATACTGTAAAAATATTATTTGCCACAAAGTATTTTAGCAGTGTTGTGTAAAATTACAATATCCGACGTTGGAAAATTGTTTCACTATGTCCGACGTGTATTTTAACAAACGACAGTTAATATACATTATTTAATAAAAATACACAATGTGTCGTAATATTACGTAAGGTGCCGTAATTTTACTTCGTCGAGGTTATTGAATAACACAACGCATGTAAATAATGTAGACTATTTGTAGGTTATAAAAAGAGATTTTAAAATTCTGTATTAAAACTAATGAGAAATGATAAACTATTTTATCAATTACAAACACTAGTTTAATAAGTATTATTTGGGCATAATATCAGAATTTTTATTCATTTTATACGCGATTTGATATTTATTTATCTACTTATTTGAATAAAACAAAATTATGACAAGTATCTCCATGGAGCAGAGGTTAGTGTGTCGGACTTTCAAGTTGAAGATCCCGTGATCAGTTCCAGCTGCTGATTTATTTTTCGTATATTTTTTCTTTTTATTGTAAGGAACACAACACTTGTATTTTTACATTTAGTTGTAAAATAACTTACAGGTTATGAGGACATAATAATATTTATTCACAAAAGTTTTAAATTTAAAAGAACATCAATTTTCCCAAAGATTTAAATCTCAAAAGATAAATAATGTTTGTGAAAACTAACAGGCGAATATCAAATTTTCCTTTAAAGCAAGACGTATGTAGCACTTAAAAAAAAAAAAAAAAAAAATAACCCAATTTTTTTGGAATCAGGAGGTCTCAAAACGTCGAGAAATGTATGTTTTAGCAAAAGTTCAAAATCGCACAAATTGAAGACTTTCTCATTTAGGATGAGAATGTAAAAATGAATTTATTTAAAATTTCCAAAAATTTTTAGAAAAGTCAATATTTTTTGATGCAGTTTTATTAGTTGTGATCAATGGAAGTAAACAGGAAGAAAAAACCGGAAGTTTTTTCATTTTTTTTTAAAATAATAGAGTTTTTGTATAGGATTTATCCACTTTCAGTACCCCTTTTTGCACATGTAAACTTAAAAAATTCATAGCTTTGTGGGGTTGCATTATATCGGAAACTTTTATAAACAAAATTTGTTCGATTTTACTTGTAGTTTAAGAAAAAAATTAGAGAAAATTTTTTTTTGAAAAACGTCGAGAAATGTATGTTTTAGCAAAAGTTCAAAATCGCACAAATTGAAGACTTTCTCATTTAGGATGAGAATGTAAAAATTATTTGAGTTAATCATCTAATGATTCATGTTTTACTGCGTAGGAAGAGACCTAAATGTCTAGCTAGAAAATTTCCATCTACGAGTCTGTTGATCATAAATGTATATTATATTGTATATATAATCAAAAGAAGCAACGAATGTCCCCTGTATTAGTGTGTTGCTGGCTGCGCAAGGGGACTTGGAATATCATGCGTCCTGAGTTTTCAGTTCTGGACCCTCAACCGAGAGTTTACGATCAAGCAGGAACCACGTACTGCACCGTACTGACGCGAAAGCCCTAGAACGCACTGTCGCGTCATTCTTCTACATCTACACAACTGCAATAACCGTTCGCTCTTTGTCCGCTCAGCTGCCTTTCGCAAACGATGGTTCTCAACCTAAAACATTTTTCTCCTTTACCAAGTCTTAACAGCTCGTCTTACAAGCATATTAGAGAACATGTTACCAATGATTCCACAGTTCAGAATTTTTGATTTAAAAATATGTCACATATTTTGTACATTACAGAAATTATTAAATTCAAGATCTCAATATTATTTTAACAGCTTTTCCTTAATTTTGTCAAACTATCTTTTGCGGTCAGAAATCTCCACATTCAAAAGTCATCAGATTATTATATGGAACATTAAGTTCTACTTAGTTAATCAGCTAAATACTTATTATTAGTAAATTTGAATTTTTTTAGATTTAGCTACAATACATTCGGAAGGGCCAAAATACTGAATATTGATGTATTTCTTAATTACTTTTAATCATAATTAACCTTTACAGAGAAAAAAACTTCCTTACTTATTTGGCTATAGTACTAGTTACGAGAAGAGCTAATCAGGAATCGGAGTCACTTTAACTATTAATCCCAGTTGCTATACGTGACTCTGACTCCTAATGGCATAAAATTCACCTGTAATAAACTTCATTTGACACAAAGCCCACTTAGCATAAAGCCTCGCATAAAGCTCATTTGTCATAAAACCCATTTGGCATAAAACTCATTTGACATAAAACCTATTTGGCATAAAAATATTTCGGCACAAACTTTTCTTCATCTAAAAAAAAAAAAATTATGCCAAATGAGTTTTATGATTAATGAGCTTTATAATAAATGAGCTTTATGCTAAATGGGTTATATGCCTAATATGTTTTTTATCCATTTGGGTTTTATGCTAAACGGATTATACGTCAAATGAGTATGTTATGCCAAATGGCTTTTATGATAAATGGATTTTATGCCAAATGAGTTTAATTCAAAATGAGTTTTATGACAATTGAGCTTTATGTTTAGTGTGTTTGATGTTAAATGTGAAATAAGTTTTATGCTAAATAGGTTTTAGGGAATAATCATGCGCCATAATTAGAAGTTTGCTGACGGCTATCTAAATGCTCTCTGAATGCTTTGTGGAAGATTAATTTTTTCTCTACTCGATTAAATTGAATTAGTTAAAAATACTTGTTTTTCAGTTAAATCTTGGCTAAAGATAACTGATTGTTAGTCAGAAATTGCTGATTATCAGTAAAAGATAACTGAAAAATTGTGTAATTTCAGTGATTGAATCAGCTAACAGAAAATTTACTAAAATTCTGTTATTATTTCAGTTATTGACAATTAGTTATTCCTAACTGAATTATCAGTAGAAATACTACTATTTTTGCAGTAACTGACTTCTTACTATTGAATCAGTTACTTTTAACTGATTCAGATTTACACTGAGTAAACTGGAGGGTCAAATTTAGAGTGTCAAAATTTGTATAGTCCAAACTGACTCTCTGTATGTTTAAGTTCACCATCAAGAGAATTAACTTGAGCATCGAGACGGTTAACTTGACAATCTATGAAGGTTGGTTTTTTGTTTACCCTCAAATATTAGCTAGCTTCACCCTCCAGATAATAAAACTGATAATCTATTTTTCTTATTACAGTGTAGAGAGTAAATCAGAGTCAGTGAAAATTTCGCTGATTTCGTCAGTCATTTGAATTTTGACTGAAAACCAGTGTCAACTAATATAAGTAAACAGTGAATTCTTAGTAAATACTTTATTTAAAGAAAACTAATGGTTCAAAATCACTGACAAATACGGGTAGCTAAGTTTCCGCAAGGGGGGAGGGGTTGCCCTCTTCCACTGGGGCTCAGGGGCGAAACCTTGGTCAGGAGGTTTGGGGGGTGAAACCCTCCGAAACATAAAAACTACACTGTGAAAATAAGACTCTAGCCAATTTCTAGATTAAGGGACTCTGAACAAAACAAACAAGATACCGGCGATCACAACCAAACTATAAGGTTAACAATAGTATTTAATCTGCTAATAATAAACGAAGTGCTTTGCAGGTGCTATATCAACAACCTCTCTCTGCTAAATTTAATCAAAAATTGGTTATATTTAGTCAACTTATTTTCTCAGTGTAACTCAAAAGATTTTACACACACACTTTACTAAGGTTAGGTATAGGTAATTTACTTTACACACGATGGCTACGAATAATAATGCCATTATCAAAAATAAATCCGAAACTGAAACAATAAAAACGGAGACCATACATTTGTCTACTACCTAATGTCACCGCAGTTTCATTTTATATTAACGACAAGCTATCTTATTAACAAATATTCAATACGACACAAGACCGGTACAATACTACTACCAACTTTATAATAAGTATTGGCCACATCAACTACGCCGTATTCATGATCCAAGTAATACGGTCTCGCAACTTCGTGGTTCATTTTTCAAGTCTTTTGCGCAGCTTTGCTTATTTTTGCTTATTCCCAGAAGACATCCATATTGGTTATCATTAGGAAGGGTCAATTTCTATGTATCGCAAGTGAAGATGGATATCTCCGGGGTAAGAATCTGTTTGGTTGACATTTTTTTAGTTGCGCGTGGCGAGACCTTACTACTTGGATCATGGCCGTATTGCGCATGCTCTATAAAGTAGAATCAAGGAAGCGATCAACAGAGCATGCGCGCTATCTGGCAATGAATACTTTTACGACCATGATGGCCTGTAAAGTTATCCCCTCCTGCAAACAAGTTCTTTACGTCTTAAAAGCGAGTACGAAATTATACGAAAACCGTCCGCTTTCGCATAAAATATTAAGTAAGTACTCGTGTAAGTACAATCAATTTTTTTTTAATCAATATTTGTTTCTTAATAAAATAGTTTGTGCTATTTGCAAACTGCGGGCTTTATATATAACCTCAAATTTTGAGGTGAAAAATATGTTTAGGTATAATATTTTTTAAAATTATACTTCTTTATGTAGTTTTTAAACTATTATGTTCGTTAATAATAATTATTATTAATGCATGTTATTGTGAAAGGTATTAATTTTGTAACTTATTTTAACATGTTACATACGAAAAGAACACCCTCAGAAATATTTAATAATAATTTTATGCTTTCTTCACGCTAATTTAATGTCAATAATTCCGCAATTAATGCCCGACAAAAACTACATAAGAAGATAAGAACTCGCACAAGACTACAAACTGAAAAGTGAATTCAGTAATCCACAAGAAAAATGTCTTATAGACATTTTTAAAGTCGGTGAACTTCCTCTCTCAAAAACTATTGCACTTATGCTAGTAAAATTTTGCACACTTTCCTTTAGCACAAAAAATACCAGCCTCCGAGATACAGCCCCAAAATCTCGAAAATTTGAAGTGAAAATCGCAGAAAATCAGGTGTTTTGCCTTTTTTAGTTGTCAAAAATTCATAAAAAAAAGATCGTTAGTGAGCAGGCAAATTTGTTCTTCTAACCAAATCCACTTAATAATCCGTTCATGAGTTATGATGTTCACCGCAGATCATCTTTTTTGGAAGACGTCTTCGAAAATTCTTCATTTCTGGCACAGAAATGAATATTTTAAACAATTATACTAGCAGTGTCAAGTATTATGTATCATTCGTAAACTACTTCGGATTGTTTTTTTTGCATGAAAATAAATGAAAGTCTGTTACTACATATAAGGGTCATAAACTCATAAAATGCAAATAAGATCGTAGCCAGAAAAAAATTTCTTTGATTGTCAACAGATAGTCAATTTGATAAACTTTTTATTTTACTTCAACTATTAATATTATAATATATTTGGGGTGGGAGGGGAGGGGGTCAAACACCCCTAACCTCCCCTGGCTAAGGCCTTGAATGCAAACCTGGTTAAACAATTTTTATTTTCACATCCCGGTAAGAACAGAGGAATTGAAAAGAGTTCAGAATCTGAATCCCCTTCAATAGGCGAATTTTCCATTTTGAAAAATTCCAATATGGAGATTGAAGAATAAAAATTTTTATTATTTTTAATTTCCAGTCATATATTAAATCTGTAAGAAATAAATTGATAATACTAAAATCAAAATATATGCATTTGGCAAATTTATTGATTTAGAATCAATATTAAAAAATCAAAAAGTATTATCATTTCAAGATATTTCACAAAATTAAAAAAGTATATCAGCTATCAAGGTAACATAACCGAAAAACTTTCATTCGCAAACTTAATTATAATTGAGTAGAATTAAGATAAATATTCAATTAATTCTGATAATTTTATAGCTTCAAGGTTGTTAAAAAATCCCTTAATTACATTAAATATTTAAACTAAATTCGGGATATCGATTAAAAATCCAAGACGTTTTTTTGCTGTCACATTACATTAAAACTCGGACACATTTCACGAAAATATAACATAAATTATCTATATTATTTTATCTGTGATTATCACATTTTAACATTCAGGAGCATATTCACGTTTTAGATTATTAGAGAAAAGATACTACACCAAAAAATCAATTGATTTTTCTAAATATCTAATTCTCTGTAAAAAATTAAAATGAAAAATAATAGATATTGAATTGCAGATAACACAAGGCTGCAAAAAAAAATTTTTTTCTGTTGTTTGAGATCGGTAAGTCATTTCCCGTAGTTTTTGATACGCTGAATCCGAATCTGGCAACGAAAACCTCCTATCACGTCAGGATTTTGAGAAAAGTGGGGGTAAAACTCCCAAAAATCACGTTTTTGGCACTTTTTGAAAATTTGTACCGAGTGATTCCGACGTGCTAGAGAATTATCATAGAGGTTAAATTAAAGCTTGAACCCTGTACTTTATAAAAATATAGTGACATTGGCAACAACATACTAAATTGACTGTCAAACATGATGTTTTTGACAGTTGTTAAGCATAAAAAATATCTTACACTGTCCGTAAATACAACTATTTTAAAAATTGATGGGATTCGCTTGATACTTGTTACTCAGGGGTTTTCAGAGTCTCTGAATACGAATATGTAATCATATTTCAAAAATTCAAAATGGCGGATCCAATATGGCGGTTCTAAACGAAACCAATCAATTTTGAACAAAATCGTCCGCCATTTTGAATTTTTGAAATATGATTACATATTCGTATTCAGAGACTCTGAAAACTCCTGAGTAACAATTATCAAGCGAATCCCATCAATTTTTAAAATAGTTGTATTTACGGACAGTGTAAGATATTTTTTATGCTTGACAACTGTCAAAAACATCATGTTTGACAGTCAATTTAGCATGTTGTTGCCAATGTCACTATATGTTTATAAATTACAGGGTTCAAGCTTTAATTTAACCTTTATGACAATTCTCTAGCACGTCGGAATCACTCGGTACAAATTTTCAAAAAGTGCCAAAAACGTGATTTTTGGGAGTTTTACCCCCACTTTTCTTAAAATCCTGACGTGATAGGAGGTTTTCGTTGCCAGATTCGGATTCAGCGTATCAAAAAACTACGGGAAATGACTTACCGATCTCAAACAACAGGAAAAATTTTTTTTTTGCAGGCTTGTGTAATTAGTTGAACTGGAAATATGCTCGCTTCCGTAAAATTGAAAAACACAACGATTAAAGAGAATTTAAAAGTTGTAAAAAAAAGTATACTAGCAGAGAATTGAAAAGTTGAAATACGGATTAAAGGGAATTAATTTTTTAGACATTTCATTCCCATTTAGTGTTTTTTAAAGATGGAAAATTCGCCTATTCAAAATAATTCAATATTCTGCACTTTTAGATTAAAGTCTAGAAATTTTAATTTTTCTCTGTTCAACGCATCTTACCGGGATAACACAGGTATTATAAATATTGCTATGTTCTATTAGTAAGAAGTATATTAAAATTTTACAAAATAATTTTCAAAAAAAATTTGCATTTTAAATTAGATGCTATGTCACAAATAAAATCTAAAAGTAAATAGGTCCCTAAATACTTATAATATACCATAAAAATGAGGCTATAACTTCGTACACCTTCGATGATTGTATTACCATTATATTACTTATTTACGAAATATAAAAGGGTGACCATTTCGCAGCGAAGTACCCTATATAATTAATAATAAATCTAGTTTAAAGAAACCGTATTCTATAACGCAGTTTCATACCTAAAACATTCTCTCTAAATATGAATAAGTAAGAAGTGGTGTACTGCTTTTAATAACATACATACACATTCAATAAGTGAACTTTTAACTTATTTCGAGTGAAATTTTACTTATTTGTAATGGGTATAAGCTCGTGTATAATAACCACTCTGTGAAAACAAAATCTCAAATGATACGATCATAAAATTTGATAAATTTTTGTTCTTATTCAAGCGCTTATTGAAATCCTTTTATTAATTGGAAAGAAAATACTTCTTTACTTAAGAAATGAATATTAATTTTCTATTAAAAGATACATAATATTCTGTGTAGAATTAATGATTGTGAAAAACTAACGATTACAAAATATCATTAATAGTGGATTTTTCAAACCTTTCTTAAGCAAAAAATCTTTTAATTTTATATTTATATGAGAAGTGTTTCATTAAAAGTTGAGCAACTGATACTTTAATCGTCAAGTTATTCCCGTCGATGCGATAACAAGGTTCGTCAGAGTTCGATAATGCGTTTATCACGATCCAGTGAGACGTCTTTTGAGGCCTGCGGTCAGCGTTGCTTTCTGAAAACCGTGTAATTCCCTAGTCAAAGGCTTTTTCATCCGTTCAACAACTAATGCACGGAAAAAATTAATCGTCTAAAAATTCATCGACTCTCTGAAAGACTACCGGATATAAGAAAAACTTGAATAAAGTTACAAAGAAATATTATAAAATTTGTTAAACAAATATTTTAAACCAATTTCTCTCAATTTTCCTGTATAGGAAAAAGTACCTAGGGTTAATACTGACTTTGCAAAAGTCAATATTATAGTAAAATATAGTAAAAAAGAGTTACACTGAGAAAATTAAATGGCTAAATATAATCAATTTTCAGTTAAAACTTACCGAGTACTACCGAGTACTAGCTGCCACAATCGAGTTGAGATTCACAAAATGGAAGCAATCTTTGTATATCCCGAGTAGAAAAGTTCCCAGTATTTCCCAGTTTGTAAGTGGGCGCCAGTTGGGGCCAACCTGGGCTTCCCAGTTTTTTTAAATGAGTAAATTGTTACTAAATAATAGTTTCAATACTAAGCTTATCGCCAACCTGGCTTTATTTATTGCAAATTCCCTTCATTTCAATTTAAAAATTCATGAAATTCGGTCAAAGCGCTCAAAGTTTCCCATGCAAAATGCATGGAAAAAAAAACTTTTCCATGGAATTGATATAAAATCCATAAAAATTAACATTTTTCGATCGGATAAAGCTGTTTCTCCTTAGAAAAGTTTAAAGAATAAGATCCAATAATTTATTTAACAAATTTTTTATTATTTACTATTTTTTAAAGGTCCATAAAAAATCTTCATAAACGAAAAAAACGTGTAAGATCGTTAAAAAATATTCATTACGACATTTTACACCATTTTTCATCAAACTTTCCTTTAATTACATACAAATTAGTTACTAACAATTGTTGCATGTATTTTTTAATTTGTTTAAACAAATTAATATTGTTTATTTGAAACTTTTCATCTAATAGAGTTAGAGACTTGTAACTTTTTTTTAATATTGCAACTATTTAAGTTGAGTAAATCCTAATATAAGAAAGAAAATTAAATATAAAATTATAAAAATTGTTTAAACAAATTAATATTGTTTATTTGCAACTTTTCATCTAAAAGAGCTAGAAAGTTGTAAATCTTTCTTAAATTTGCAACTATTCAAGCCTACAAAAGATTTATATTAATAATAAACAAAAATCCACAATTACAAAAATTGTTTAAACAAATTAATATTGTTTATTTGCAATTTTTTATCTAATTGAGTTACAGAGTTGTAACTTTTTATTAATTTTGCAATTTTTCAATACTAATAAAGCCCAGTTTTAATCGTAAAGTAAAATCAGCAATTATAAAAATTGTTTAAACAAATTAGTATTGTTAATATTAATATTGTAATACAGTTCCCAAACTGTATTAGAGTTGTGAATAAACATTATTAATTTGTTTAAAAGAGTTTTATAATTATGAATTTTCGTTTACTATAAGTTTTGGGCGTTTATAGGCTTAAAAATTGCAAAATTAAGAGAAAGTTACAACTCTCTAGCTCAATTCGATGAATAATTGCAAATAAACAATATTAGTATGTTTAAACAATTTTTATAATTGTTGATTTTCGTTTATTATTAATATTCAGCTTTTATATTCTTGAATAGTTGCAAAATTAAATGAAAGTTTTAACTCTAAAGCTCAATTAGATAAAAGGTTGCAAATAAACAACATTAATTTGTTTAAACATTTAGTGTAATTGTGGATTTTTGTTTATTATTAATATAAGGCTTTCATAGGTTTGAAAAGTTGCAAAATTAAGAGAAAGTTTCAACTCTCTAGGTCAATTAGATGAAAAGCTGCAAATAAACAATATTAATTTGTTTAAGCAATTTTTATAATTGTGGATTTTCGTTTATTATTAATATTAAGCTTTCATCAGCTTGAAAAGTTGCAAAATTAGGAGAAAATTTTAACTCTGTAGCTCAATTAGATAATAAGTTACAAATAAAAAATATTAATTTGTTTAAACAATTTTTATAATTGTGAATTTTTGTTTATTATTAATTTTAAGCCTTCATAGGCTTAAAAAGTTGCAAAATTATTCAGAGAAAGTTTCAGCTCTCTAGCTTAATTAGATGAAAAGTTGCAAATAAACAATATTAATTTGTTTAAACAATTTTGATAATTGTGGATTTTCGTTTATTATTAATATTAAGCTTTCATAAGCTTGAAAAGTTGCAAAATTAGGAGAAAATTTCAACTCTGTAGCTCAATTAGATTATAAGTTACAAATAAACAATATTAATTTGTTTAAACAATTTTTATAATTGTGAATTTTCGTTTATTATTAATTTTAAGCTTTCATAGGCTTAAAAAGTTGCAAAATTATTAAGAGAAAGTTTCAGCTCTCTAGCTCAATTAGATGAAAAGTTGCAAATAAACAATATTAATTTGTTTAAACAATTTTTATAATTTTATATTTTTTTTTTTTCTAATATTAGGCTTAGTTATTTTATATAGTTGCTAAATTAGAAAAAAGTTACAACTCTCTAGCTCTATCCGATGAAAAGTTTCAATTAAACAATATTAGTTTGTTTAAAAAAATTAAAAATTACATGCAACAATTGTTATTAACTAATTTTTATCTCATTAAAGAAAATTTTGATGGGAAATATTGTAAAAAGTTGTACTGAATATTTTTTAACGATCTTACATTTTTATGATCTTCTTTAGTAAATTGGCACTAACAGGGTTGCTCATTACAAGCCCACTAATTTCCCAGTGGGAAGACCCAACTGGGGCCCACCTTAAATCTGGGAAACCCATATGGGGCCCAACTGGCGCCCACCGAACTTTTCTACACGGGATTTGAAAACAAACTGGTATTTGGTCAAAATAAACCTTTTTGAATGTCCACGGGAACCAAGTATATGATTTTAAACAAGTGACAGTTAGGAACCATAACCTAGAAAGTTGACAAATGTCAACAGAAACTCATAACCAATTCACTTTGTTACAAATAAACACGCGCTTTGCAGACATTCTAATCTAATACACTTGGAAGGTTTTAACAGAAAATTGGTTATATTTAGCCATTTCACAGAAAAAACTAACTGCGATTTTTGCTGCATGTGATTTTCAGGTAAATGAAATTCTTAAGATTAACTCTAGATCATTGCTAAATGTCTCTTTATTTTGATGTTAAATTTACATATATGGGTGACTTTCTGCTGTATTGAAATTTTCACCCAAATCATATATTAAATTAACAAAATTTTTTTTAGTGTTAATTTTTACTCAACGTTTTAATTTCTGTTGAAATTGTTAAGTTTCTAGGTTATGGTCACTTGGTTAAAAACATACTTGGTTACCGTGGCCATTCAAAAAGATTAATTTTGATCAACTACATACAAATTTGTTTTCAAACATGCGGAGGTTGCTTACATTTCGTAAACCTCAACTCGATTGTGACAGCAGGTATTAATTATTTCCTTTTAAGTATATCTTATGTACTTTTAAATACGTTCCTTTTAACAGAGCTATTTGTACAACTTGGTTAGAGGTTGATTCTCTCAATATATTTAGTGATATTTTTTAAAAGTATAAACTATTACATATTAAAATAACAACCTTCAAGAATCAAATAAAATAGTTGTTTGAAGTATTTATTGAAGATAGCAAAGAATACATTGTTTTAAAAGAATATGTTGCAAAATTCGCCATTTTGGATTATTTGTGGGTAAATATCTAATATTAGAATATTGAGAAATAGCAACTTTTTAAAAGTTATTTTAATTTTTAATAAAATTCAAAAATGTTTCGAAATCGTAAAACGTGAATTTTGCGTTCGTTGGCCTTTCTTCGGGCGGCAATAGCTCAAGAAATGACATACACGGTGAACAAAAGAATTGTTTAAATGTCATATTTTCGTTCATTTTGCAAACGTATAAAAATTGTCATCTCTCCAAATATTTTATTTAAAGAAATCACTAATCTACAGGTAATTGGTACGCTAAGGAAAATGGATGTTTAAAATTAAAGACAAATATCTAAGATGCGTTCAATGTTAGCATCTACATGTTTATCTTAACCAGTATAGATAAACATATTGTTATACTTACATTAAACATATTATGCTTACGTTGAACATCTTAGATATTTATTCATATATTAAACATCTATAAATGTTCAATTTAAATATCATTCTATTTTTTTTTAATGCATGCTTGTCTATTTATAATCAGGTGGACTATAGAGTCAAATTATAAATTTTGTTTTTATCTTAGTTGTCAAGAATATTTCAAGAACTTGTTCATTATTCACCTAAAATAGATAGGTCTAATAATTGTAACAGAACTCTCTTCCTTGTCCCAAACTCAACTACAAAGTTTCCGATAATTCCACGAACTATTTCTTTCCGTGCGGAATTGATATAGTCAAAAACAAGTACTAATTTCTAAGAAAGCATCTTGATAGACTCGTACACTAAAACATCTTTTATTGCAAGTGCAGTTCCTACTATGGCTATACAGCTATATTAATAGTGCAAATGATGAGGATGAGGAACAACATGCAGAATTTAATTTGCCCTCTTCCATAGTGAGAATGATAAGCAGATTACAATGTAGGTCATCCATGCCCGGAAGTACTTTGACTGAAGTCATAAACGAGTCCAATGAACTATTACGAACAATATAGCACTAAATACTCTGAAGCATATATGATATAAGGGTATCGAAAGTTTGTTTAAAAACAAAACTTGATTTTTTTGTCCATTTTGCAGATGGTTCTGTTTTTTTTTCTTATTCGCATTTTAATTAATGACACATTAACCAATCTTTTTGGTACAAGGAGAAACTTTTTATTATAATGTGTATTAGCTTTGTTGCTTGTCATATATTAAGAAGATTTGAGAATTTAGGAATTTAATTTCAATTTTATCTCAATTTTCATTGAGATATTGGTTAGAAAAATTATGAAATGACGTAGCAGTTGTTATTTCTGCATCTCGTAAACATTGTTAGAAAAGGTTCATTTTTTCACAAACGTATATTAAAATTCCAATACACTATGTAACCTACTTTTTATCTATACATATACATGTGTATTAAATTTTATTTATTTCTGTAAATAAAATTGAAATTGAAATTGCGATATTTTAAACACGTATGAAACTTTATAACAATTTCCTAATAAACTTTTGTCTAATTGTTATTCCAAAAATTGCCAATAACAGAATAATATTTTTTCAGAATAAAGTGTATGTACTTTGGTAAAAGGATTGTAAAAGGAAAAGCTGTTATTATGAGTAAATTGCAATCATCTAAAATGCCTAATGTTGATCAAGAAGATAATAAGTTGGAGGTTATAGTGTAGTTTCGGCGAATTCAAAGAATGGGATTTGCAGGACCACCCAGGATGTTTCAGTTTGTGCTTGACAATCACTGTTTCTAAAAACGTGTAATACATAAAATATTTTTGAAACTTTATTTTCATAATTATTAAATTTACAAAACATTTTACATTTTATAATTATTAAAACATATTTCGTGTTGTCTATATTTCTTAAATAATTTTAAACATTATTTTTTGTGTTATCTATATATCTTAAATAATTTTAAAAATTGGAGGTTTATTTTTTGTAGCTAAAAAAAGTCTATAAGTAAAATTAAACGATTGGCATTTATAAATATAGAAATTACTAAAATTTTGTGATGTCTGTAATAAGTTTTTTAGTCAAATTAAAGAAATTGGTGTAACATTAAACGTTATATAGACACCTTGTAAGAGTTTAAATTTAAAAGATACGCCCATAAAGCATAAAAACACAGTCGCTTTGTTCAACGCCCTAATTATTTTTACGACCACATACGCAATTTCTTCCCTGTGATTTCATTTAAGATTTCACACTTGAAAATTAACCAATAGGTTTTCAGTTCTAACTTTATGCACTGAAATAACACTGAATTTATCAATTGATTACAATGTTTAAAATTAAATTTTGAGAGGTAGACCAGTATCAGTAAAAGTATGTATGTATCTAAAACTCAGCAAACTTTCGCCATACGTGTAGTCTTTGCAAGAATATAGCTGGATCTCGGCCTTGAGAGATCAGACAGTTGGCTGAGAGAGTATAATATTAAGGTGGAGAGTGAATGGGATTTTGTCTTTCGCTTGTTTCCATATTGGCAAATTTCCTCTTTTGTAACCTTTAAACCCCCATTTGTTTTTCATTTTTATTATTCAAAAGAATTTTCACCATACTTAATGAAAAATAATGAAAATAAATCCAAATAATTTTTATGAACTTTAATAAAAGTGCTTACCTTAATTTTCCATAAAAAAAGGTTTTTTTAGTTTTTGTTTACAGTTCTTTACTTTTAAATAGGAAAATAACGGTTGTAAAATTTTTCGTTGACTTCATTAAAACTTGCTAAACAGTTTTAGAAAACATACACTGAAAAACTTTGTAGATTATTAATTGTTAAACTCGCGATTTGATTTTAGTAAACTGACTATCAATGTGGGGAAAAATTGGTCACTAGACAAAATATTTCATTTACTATAAGTTTATTAACAATAGATAATCTCTTTTTTATCAAAATTTAGTAGTCAGTTTAAGAAAAAATGGTTCATTTTGGATGAAAGAATTAGGTAGAGAAAAAATGATTGAAGAAGTATATTTTCTATGTTCGTAAGAAAGATATTTTCTTCGCCGAATGTTTAGAATTTAGTAGTCAGTCGATCAAAGCTGTAAACATACAAACGACCATTGCTCGTACGTGTAACAGAACAGAACCTTAGGTACACTCTCATCTTCAAAAGAGATCCTACTTAAATGGAAATTAATTCTGTTTCTTCGAAAATTTGACAATAATATTCAATATGACATATTTTGAAAATTTTTTTTGGTGTTTTAAAAACAATGTTTAATACAAAAATACTGATCTTATAAGTAGTAAGGAAATTGTTAGATTCACGTAAAAAAAAAATTACCTGTTGATATTAATTGTATATTTGCGTTGCGTCGGTTAAAGCGAATGTTATTTTATCTATATTTTCCGTTAAGATATGCGATGTAATATAAGTTGTATGTAATTTACAATTCTAATTCATTCAATAAATTCAATAGTGAAAATGGTATATCTTTGTTATATAAATAAGGTACCATTGAGGTTAGGTTAACTGTCATATATGACGAAATATTGTGTTTCCGCTCTATACTTTTTCTTCCTTTTAGGAGAAAATTTTAATCAAAAGACTACTAAAAATTAAATGTTTGTTAAGTTAAAGAATGAATTTTACATTTTAATAGTCAAACTATGAAATAATAATAAAATTCCAGTTTTTTCGTTGTCTGATAGTCAGTTTACTAAAATGAAAAATCATGAATAATTAATTTTTGGTCAATCGATTCGTTTTGAGACAAGAAATATGATTCTTTTGATTTGTTAAGTTGTATTTTCAGCATGAAAAATTTTTTCGCAAAAAACTATATTTTTTGGTGAAAAATGGTGTTTAACAAAATTTGGTTGGGTATTTGCAAAAATCCCTGTGTCCAAATTTGGATATTTATGATATTAATTCGCCATTCAAATTTTATTAAAATCTGTGAAGGCGTTCTCGAGATATCCTAGCGACAAAAAAGTGACCATACACATACACACACACACATCCGGACGTTTTCTTAAAAATGAAAATTTAGATTTGTTAGATGAATATAAGTCGATTTAGACTATTTTTGGAAAATCGAAAATCTTAAGCGTAAAGCTTTCTCCATGAGGAAGTAAAATAAATCACATTTTTTAATTATCCACATCTTTTGAAAAAGTTTTTTTTCTTTTGAGATATATAAATACGATTAAATATAAAGAATTTAACTGTTGTATTTCGTTGGAATGTAGGATTTTTTAGTTTTTCATGTCAAATCATTGGATCAAAATTTTCTACTGATATATCAAAAAAATTCCAGAGAAGTGTACACTTAAAGAGTAAAGCCTTGAGAGCATGTGAATCGAATACAAGGTAATCAGCATTTTACAACGATAACAAAACGCGGGTGCTATTTAGCTTAAATATTTGTTGTTGCTGTTGTGAGGAATTTTTTAAGAGCAGTCAAAATCTTCATTAAACTTACTATAATACAAAAGTTTCAAATTAAACTAGCTGACTGTTCATGCCTATACAAATGTGTGGGAATACGAAAATAAGTTTGAAATGTATGTGTTGGTCAAAATATTGTCCCTTTTACATCGCACTTTTCTCAAGTCTAAATATATATAAATCATAAATCATAAAATACATTTTTATAAAAGAGAATATAAAAAAATTTGATAATCGAATTATTGCTTTAAAAGGAGAGAATTTTTAAAAGAGTAATAAGAACTGGATAAAATGTAATATTAAAATAAAAAGTATAGTTAATTGAAAGGAATCTGTAATGATTCTTAAACGATGATGATGAAGATAATGATGATAGCCAATGTTTCAAGAAAAGTGGAAAGGAAGGAGAGGTAAGAGGATAGAGATATAATACTGGAATATGTTCTGGTTGTTGGTTTCTATACACACATACGCAGACGGGAGACGATACCAGAAACCAGACGAAACTGACTCACATTCACCAAATAAGTCTTTTCACCTTGGAACTTGAGCGACAAATTGGCAGGAGTTAAGCTTCAAAAACTGGATGATGAATTGATGATATAAGAATTTTGGAATAAAAGAAATTAAGACAAAAACTTAGATTATCTATCTGTATATGTATCAATTTATTGATAAGCATCCCACCACACCACACGCATTGTGAATCCTCTTTGGAAGCATTGGTTCAATTCAAACAGTGGCTCTCAGCTTCGATAACTAGCAGTTCCTTCAGATTTTTAGACTTTAATATACAATTGTATATTGACTTTAACATTAAAAATATTATTCATCATATAATAGAGAAAATTGTAAAGAATAGTGCTGACTTTCACAAAATCTCGCATGAAACCGATACCGGGGCTTACTTTGAATTATATTAAGGGCGTATCTGATGGAATATGACATCACTGGTATGGACAAAATTTGTCCATAATCTTTCTTTAAACATAATAAATATGTATGTTGACACTAAACTTTGTAGAATTACTTAAAATATCATTACCAAGGTCTGTTTGATTCAACATGATGTCCAGCGGTTAGGGAAGTCAGGGAATTTAGTATTAATATTCTTTAAAAAATGGGAGATATCAGGGAAAGTCAGAGAAATGTCAGGAAATTTTTTTTACACTATAGCTGGACGCACTGTTCAAATTTGTTTTAATTTTGTCTTAAACTTTATTTTTTAAGAAACTCGCTAATCTTCGGAAATTAAAAAAAAATTATTTTAAGAAAAAATTTAAATAAGTTAAGGTCAGGCAGAACTTCTTAAAGAAGTTTGCGGACAAACTTTGCCTGTACCAGTGAAGTCATTCTCCACCACAAGCCCTTAAACGACACGATGACACCATATACACGGAAAAAATGTTTTATGTAAAGTTTACCATATTTAGGATATACCTCGGATTAAAGTCACAAATGCAGAATTCTGCCGTTAGAAATAAAAACTCTCGTAAGTTATATTGTTGCTTAGGCTGAGTTTTGTGCGTTTATACTTCTGGAATAGCGACCAAAGCGACTAAGGGCATGTCCCAGTTCTTGGGACCACTTGAGACTAAAATGTAGAATTCTATCTTATCTCCCATATTTAATTTGTTAATAATTTAATTGTTTTTCAAAATTTTTAACAAGTCGAACATTTATGACACACTTTATAACTTTCGAAAACGATTTCCAAAATTTCAAATCGATATCTTCTCTAGTTTAGGCTTAAGTACGTGTAAAAAAATTAATCAATATTACCGACATTAAAAAAAGAGTCGGTAATATTGATTAATTTTTTTACACGTACTTAAGCCTAAACTAGAGAAGATATCGATTTGAAATTTTGGAAATCGTTTTCGAAAGTTATAAAGTGTGTCATAAATGTTCGACTTATTAAAAATTTTGAAAAACAATTAAATTATTAACAAATTAAATATGGGAGATAAGATAGAATTCTACATTTTAGTCTCAAGTGGTCCCAAGATCTGAGACCCAGATCTTGTTTCTGGCGGTAGAATTTATTGTACTCAAGATTTTAGAAAATTATTCTCATATTTCTAGTCATTTCGCTCAAAATTGCTACAAATATGTATGGGAATATGTAGTTTTCTAAAAAGTTGAGCACAACCCTGCATTTAGGACTTTAATCCGAGGTCTATCAAAAATATGGTAAAAGTTACACAAAACATTTATTCCTTGTATACTTCATATCAACCAACATCCTGAACGAAACTTATATATAACTTAAACTTTTGTCAAACTTGACTCTAACTTGATTCAAACAAATATTGCTTCAGCAATGAGGGTAGTGATGAATTCAAGAATCTGTTCTTTCATTAAATATAAAAGACACAAACTTTGCATTCGTTTGAGTTTAATGTATTTTTGACAAGGTTTCTGTTTGTTTATCTATTACGAGCGATTTCTCGCTCCAATGCATCACTATTGTGTAAACCTCAGATTTGCATGAGTACCTATATTGAATGTACTGAGTCTTAAAGGAGCTCCAGAGTAACATTTTTTTTGTATAGGTCTCCCTATCGAACAAACAATTGTATTTCTTTCAAGACAATCATCATAACAAATGTAGATTAATCGAGATATTTACTGATAACGAAACCAAAAATTTTGACGTGACGCATGTATATTCCCTGAAACTCATTTGGGATAAAACTCATTTGGCATAAAACATATTTGGCATAAAGCTTATTTGGCATAAAATACATTTGGCCTAAAACTCATTTATAGCATAAAACTTATTAGGCATAAAGCCCATTTGGGATAAAACCACTTGACATCAATTTCATTTGTCATAATTTATAATGTAAACTTTATGACAAATGAGTTTCATGCCAAATGTGTTTTATGCATAATGGGTTTTATGCCAAGTGAGTTTTATGCTAAATGGATTTTATGCCAAATGAGTTTTATGCCAAATGAGATTTATGCCAAATGAGTTTTTATGTCAAATGAGTTTTATGCCAAATGAGATTTATGCCAAATGAGTTTTATGACAAATGATATATTGATGACAAATATTGATGGAATAATATGAAAGTAACTGGAACATTACAAATATATCTCTAATGCTGTAGTAATAATTACAATGTTCTAATATAGGTAGTAGCAATCTTAACATTCTAGTGACGTTCGTAGAGTGTAAGATGCTTTTTTAACAATATACATGAAAATCTAGATGAAATCTCTAGAAGAGAAATGGATTATTATCGACTTAGACTCGATTTTTGTAAATGTTGTGGTATATCCAACAATGCAGACGATTTGTACGGACAGAAATATGTCAGATATACTAAACGTACTATGTACTATTGAAATGATATATATGCTACGAAAAAGATTAGGATTTATCAAGAGATGCTGTTTACATTTAAACACTTTTTAATAACAGTGACCAATTCATTCCAAAGAAAGGGATTAAATATTGCTTCTTTAAAGTGAGACAGTTTATTGAATATTGAATCGGAACATAGTGCAATAAAGTATGAAAATATTAATTGATAAAAATACATTATCGGAGATGCAAGAGTGGATGATAATGTACGTGTAAGAGATATAGGAAGAATCTGGTTCACCACAATGCTTTTCAGCGGAAATTGCAATTCCCACAGCTTTCCCCTATTGGCAACGCCTCGGCTGCTCGCTCATAGTTTCCATTGTTTGCAAGATCTCGCGAGCTTGCTGTCTACAACTACAACTATAAATGAATAAAGGTACATAGTTAGGTACATGTTACCTTCCCAACATTCCTAATCAAGTTAGGTATAGATAGTCAGAAACTAATTGAAAATTTCGATATTCCGTGTCAATCACTTTTATAAAAAAGACTAGTCTTGGTCCAATACGAATTTTCGACTTTTAAAAACAAATACAGTGAGTTCTCCAGAGTCGTTAAACTTCGTAGTTGCGAATTCTTCGTAGTCATTCTACATTTGACATTTGAATGATGTAAACTTTGTATATATTGTAACTTCGTAAGTTTTTCAAAATTTAATTTCAATTTTATTCAAATTGTCTTGATACTAACTTACTAATTAAATAACAATTAAAAATTCATTTTGGATTATTATTTAAGCAAATTATTATTGTTGTTAATTTTTAACATTAGTTCAAATTAATCTACGTTATTTTATTATTAATGACGCGCTCCGAAGAAAGGTAACTAATAAGCAAAACGGGAATTTTTCAGGAGAGCGAAAACAAAAGTCGAGCGAGCATGGTAGTCTGTACAAACCGCTAATATTTGAATTGTCATAACTTAAAAAATATTTAATAAAACCTTTTCTGACTTTTGATAATGAAAAAGGAACATTTAATGAAGTTTAATCAATCATAATCCAAAAATCGATTTTTGCTTCTTAACTACCTTTCTTCGGAGCGCGTCACATTACTCACATTTAATTATTAATATTTTAAACCAATAAGTTTATGACAACGTAACGACTACGAAGAATAAAAAATTAAAATGAATTTAATTATCACTCAACGTTTCTCCACAATCATTGCGTATGGCAGTAAAGACTTGATTGAATATAAGGATGATATTTTTTCTGAAAGTGCGAATATTTCAGAGATTATTTCTTTTATTATAACTCCTTGTTATCTAAAGCAGTAAAAAAGTATGTTTAGAACATATTTTGGGGTACATTTGCGGTAATTTTTGAAGAAAATAGTGATATGTGTGATTTAACTTTGTATTTGTAAAGAAATAGCTGAAATCTGATTGACGTTTAAATGTTTTTATTATCATACTATCTTTACCCCAATAAACGTTAAGTGTTTTTAATATTCTAAATTTAATATATTTAAACATTAAATCCAATTTTAAATCTATGAATTTGAAATTCTTATTAAGTTTAACAAGACATCAAACTTTTACGACGTAAATATTTTTCAATTTCTTTTAAACTTAATATAATAAAATTCCAAATTACCATTTTTCTTTTACTAAAACAGTTTTTTACACAAATTACTTTATTTACATCAAAAATAAACATTTTTTTTTCATAATATCGTTTCTTCAATGAAATTAAAGATTTATATATAGAAAAAAGTTTTAACACTAAAACAACGGTATTTTTATTTTAAGAATTATTATTCTTGGCGCCTATTTAAGAATAAAATATTCTTATATTAAGGATATAATATTGCTAAAAGAAAATAATGTGCTTCTTATTTTAAGAATGTTCTTCTTAATACCATTTTTTCAGTGAATAATTTATAAACAATGAAGATATGTTGATTATTCTCTTTTTACACTAAAGTCATCTTAATAATATTTTTAAAAAACACGTAGATGCGCTTTACGTCATAAATTGACGTCAAGGTAAGAAAATGCCAAATCAATAGTTTATATAGGTAGTCATGGAATATTGTGACGCTTATACCAAAGGGAATACGTTACAAGTAATTATTACGGGTAATTTTCAGTAAACTTTTACGCAGAAGGTAAAATTAAAAATAATTAAATAAGTTTGAAGTGTTCAATAGTAATTTACATGCATTGTATAGGAAAGTATCAAATATAGTTTAATCATACAATTGTTTTCAAAAGTAATGAATAGTGTTAGAAACTAATTATTTGCCACAGTAGTAGACCAAGTATCAGTAAAAGTAAAAGATATTCGCTTGTCGATAAAAAATATAACCTAACTTTTTGACATAAATCTCCAACATAACGCTGTACATTAATATACGTACCTAATGTTAATTTACAACGCAACATATTGTAAGATAATATCTGATCACTAATTATAACAATTCAAAATGTTAAACGCTCAGTCATATTAAAAATTAAAGACACAGAATCAAGTTATATTTTCTGTCAAAACAAGTGAATTTCTTCTGCTACTTGGTCTATTACTACCAAATCATTAGTTTCTTACACTATTTGTTACTTTTAATAGTATATTTCGTAACATGCGTGACAAGCAGTCGTTTCTGAAACGAGAGCAATGTTTTTGCAACGAGTGAAACGAGTTGCAAAAATTGCGCGAGTTTCAAAACGACTGCTTTGTTCACGCAGTTACGAACGATACTTTTCATAACGCAGTCTTAAAAATGGCGTGATTCGGTTCTCTGTAGATAACCAGAAAGTTGCAGATTTAAGAACGATTCACTATGTGACGTCAGAGTGCAAACAAGTACAGTCCAAATTGCATGTCCCCCACTTTTCTACTTTTCTTGCACGCACTGTTTGACCAACAGAACAGAGTCGATGTCTTTAGCGTGAGTAGTACCGCTTCAAAATCTAACCTGACCGTATCACTAGCGCGGCGTGTTGACAAGTAAAAAAGTGTGAGACATTCAATTTGGATTTTATTTGTGTACACTCTGACGTGACATAGTGAATCATTCTTAATTCTGCAATTTTCTAGTTATCTATACAGAGAACCGAATCACGCCTTTTATGACTTTGTTATGAAAAGAAAATTATATAATTCAAAGATTTTGGTCCAAATCAAAAACTTCTTGGTATCCTTTCAACCTCTTCTTTAATTTTTTTCTTCAAGTACACCCTGGTAAATGATTGTCACCAATTTTGGACTAAAAAAGTATCGATAAAGTTCACATTTGGTCCTGATGTCAAAACTAAAAATAAATACATTCCAATTGTTTTTTATAATACTTAACTCAACGGGACTAGTTATTTTTAATCATTTTAATAAGTATTAATGTTAATTATTGAAAGATATATTTTTTGCTTTTTCTTTCAATAATACAGAATAATAATTATTAAAATGATTAAAAATAACCATATAGTCCCATTAAATTAAATACTGTACAAGTTATGTTAATTGGAATATAATAATTTGCGAATTTCTACCATAATGATAATAGTTAAAAACATAATAGTTATCAGTTCATTCGCCAGGGCGTCGTTGAAAATTAATATTCTCAATATGACAAAGCAATGTACATACAACTTTTTAACTTATAAAGTAACATTTGCACTGTGGAAATTTAACGTTCACTAAGTCGTTGAATATTGAATTTTAAAATCTTAATTTATATATTATTTATTAAGGTTTTAAAAACAACAATTGCTGTTTCTATTACTATCGAGGATAACATCAAAATCATTAGAAAAATTTTAGTTTTTAATAAATTGTCAAAATATTTTAAAAACCCCGCATGGGAAATTTGCCGATGCTCAAGATCGCCCAAGCTTGGGCTAATATTGGTCCAATATTGGCCAAGCTTGGGTCAAGCTCAACCGATTGTCATTTCCCATAGGGCCGCTGCCAAGTTGTACCTAAAGTATTTATTTGGTTTGAGTAATTTTTGGTATTCATTTTTTTAAAACATCACGTCCTCATACACGGAAAAAACTGCTATGGCTGTAGCAACAAAATTTTAAATGTTGAAAGAGTAATTGTTGTATTAAGCACATATGTTGTTGTCATAACTTTACTTTCAGTTCTATTAGAAAAATGATCTTGTTGTCTCAACAAGATGCACCTAGTTGTCGCAGTAAAGTTCCCACAACCATAGCTTTGTCAACCGTAACTCAGCTATGGTTATTATAGCATTTAGGTATGTTTGTATTACTTCATACCAGGGACTATAGTTAAAGCAAGGCCCCTGACTTATAAATTTTTAATAATTTTTTTTCAATTATAATGTATATTGTTATAAAAGTGTAATGGTTACAATTTACTTTAGTATTTACAATTAATTATATAAAAAAAGTAAAATTTTAATTAATATATGTCTTGAATTTATATTAAGTACTTGTGTCAAAAGTAGGTCCTACAGCCCTGCTGGGTTTTTCCCAAATACGCTCTGACGCGTCCAGGCCAAGGCATCAAAGGGTCTTTAGTATAATGACTAATTTAGTCCTTTTCAAGGTTTAAAAGGTGTCAGTGCGTTAAAAGTGAGTGAAAAGTGATTTCAATAAATAGACGAAAAATTCGGATACATTCAAAATGTTCTTCAAAATGAGCATGGTGATATTTGTTTAGTTTATAAGCGATGTATAACATATGGTTTTGATCATTTATATCACGCTTATGAACTCAAATGGACCGAAATTTTTGAATGTGTTCTTTTAAAAAATTTGGTTACACCATTTTCTGCCATCCTTCATCAAAATGGAAATGGTGTATTATATGCAACTTTAAAACATAAAATTTAATGGGAAGTTGTTTCCTTCCAAAATTTTTCAATGAAGACAGAAAGTTTTTAGTGCTCTTGGGAAGGTATATCAAATAAAAATTGTAACAGATTTTTATTTTTGCATGAACGCAACGACAGACTGTTTGGATTGATAATGTCAGTAATTGTAATTTGGAAAAAAAAGAAAAAGAATTTTGTTTTTTAATGTTTTTAATGTATGTCATGTATAAATATAATTATTTAAATAATATTTAATAATGTGCAATTCATAATTTATTATACTTTTAAAACGTTTGCTACGATTGTAAGTTGTTGATGAAATAAATAAAAAAAAAAGTAAATAGGAATTTATATTTCATAATTTTATTTTTTAACGCATAAAATTTTTAAATAATTTAAATTTACTTCTAACTATTATTATAGTTGAGTTAACATAAAATATATAGTTGTGACTACTTTTTCAAGTTTTTGGTAACGTTTATAATATTGCTCAGAGAACTTGTTACTATGTTAAGACACATACGTAATGTGGTTGCCACAACCACATTATGTTTTCAACGATCTATGGAAATTGTTGCACCTGCTGCATGTTGTGGTTGTGACAACCACATCATATTTGGAACAACGTTCACATAATGCTGATCCAACTACTCTATGTGGTTGTGACAACCACATCATATTTGGAACAACGTTCACATAATGCTGATCCAACTTCTCTATGTGGTTGTCACAACCACATCATGTTTCGAACAACATCAACTTATGGCTGTTCCACCTACTCTATGTGGTTGTCACAGCCACATCATGGTTCTGTCAAATATTATGATGTTTCTACTGCAACTGCACTGCGGGGAGGCACAACAACTTATTCAGACTCCCACAACAATTCCACTGTATAAATATCAATGTTGTTGCCACAACAAAAAATATTGTTGTCCCATATTTAGCAATTTTATCTTGTTGTGGCAACCACAATTATGGATCTTGCAACCACAGAGTTTTTTCCGTGTAGAGATTAACTACAAACATCAATAAGTTTTAATTATGAGCTCGCAAAAAAATATATAATAGGCCAATAATTGATGCATTTTTGAATTATCTACAAAACGAGCAAAAATTTTGCTTCATAAAATTTATATAAAAAGCAAAAAAACATAAAAAAAATTAATTTTTATAAAAATTTTTAATTTTTTAAACCTTGATAACTCGGAACAGAATTACAGTAGAAGGTTCGCAAATAAGTTTGCTGTGAGAGTAAATTTTCAAAAATTTGACTAATATTGTTTATCACAGGAAACTTTGTTCATTGTCATAGCAAATAATTTGCTTTGGTTACTAATTTTGTTAGATTCAACAGCAAACATTAGTTAGCGACTGCAGAACAAAATTTATTAAAAGTTCGAGATGGCCGTGAGGTTTAAGTGTTGGGTTTCGCGTTCGTGATTTGCGTGTGTTGTTCGTGTATAGGCTGTAGGTATAGGTTATAATATAGGTTCGAAACTTCGAGATAATAAATTAATTTTAAAATTGTGTTAATAGTATGCGATAGTGTATTAAATGATCCTGTGTGCGACTGTGTTAAATAAACAATATTGTGATTCGTATGAATTACAAAAATTAATTTTTTTATACAAATAGAAGAATTTAACAGTCAATAAAAATTTCATTGACTTTCTTTGAAATCATAGTGCGTGAATATTTATTTGTTAATGGATTTTTGGCTAAGTCAAGTACTATAACACTGTAAAAAGAGGTGTCTTACAAGTGTCTTATTTTAAGACATATAATATTATAAGGGGTTCTGAAGGGTCTCTGAAGTTATGCAAATGGCGACGGTTTATTCTAAATCAGTAAATAATATACTTTATTACTCCGCTTTTTCATTTTGTACACATTTCATATTAATATATAATTATTTTAATTTTATAATTTATATTATTATTGTATCATATTCTGAATCTTGTTTTTACAATAAAGCAGATTTTGGTATTGATAAAAGAGTCGACAAACTGGCAGACTGCTGTAAAAATATGCAAAAAAATTTGAAACTGTTCGCTTATAATGTTCCAAGATTACCAAGGACTTCCAGGAAGTTGCTCTATGCTTACACGACTGGACCACGTACGTACTTTGAATGAATAAACAAAAGACATTTTCTCTCGGTGACTGATGGTATACAGATAAGGGGTGAATATTATATTATTTATACAACACGTGGTGGTATTGTAAGATGGAATTTATACTCTCTAAATCTCAACAAGAGAATATTCACTTTATTTCACGTTTGTAAGTTTTTTTAATTTTAAAATAATTATTACACTATATAACTTGTTTTCAAACAATTCCAGTATGCTCAGTTTCTAAACAAATTCTAGAATTGATTAAGAACTTTTTTTCTGCAAAGAAGGTTGGCCCGAAAAGAGATACACCAGAACCTGGATTTAGTGACTCTTGTTTTAGTGTTCATTTAATGAACTCATGGAGAAATCTAGTCTTCTTTCAGTAGCGTACACACAAATCTAGCCCCTTAGTCATGTACTGCAAATCTGAGATTACGCATGCCTTGAAAGAGTAATTTGTGTTTTCAATGTAAAGTGTTTATTTAAAATGATTTATTACAAAAAAAAGTATAAAAAACAACAACAAAAATTATTATAATCTTCAGTAGCCAAAAATCTATTAAGCTATTTTGTGGCACAGCATAACCTAGAAACTTCTGTGACTAATTGAATTAGTAATTTTTTTACTAAACTATAAGTAGCAAAAATACTATATTTGATATAGTAAATTAGTTCTCACTGTGAAATTGGTATTTTCGACTAATATATTTAAATAATATTGTATTTCTTTTAAAATCATCGCTGGTTTTACATTAAGCAAAAATAACTGCAATGGTACTGTGATTTTGATAGCATCCTTTTAGAAACAATAGACAGTTAATTCCAAATAATAAAATAACTGAACCAAAATTCCAGAAATCGCATGTACTAAACATAAAATTTAATTTAATCAGGGAAATAAACGAATTGTAGGCGTATTCAATTTAGAAATATTTTCCAAATTTTTGTTACAAAATTATATTTTATTTATATTTATTAATATAAAGCGCAATATTTCTTTTTTGTGTTTGATGACAAGATCAGCAGTGTGATGAAAGAAGTATAAATATTACAATTGGCTTTGTCATTTCGTGTGGCTTCAAGTTATAATTGTTTTAAAGAATTTTTATGTCAAGTCAGCTAGAAAAAACGTCATTTCTTCTATTTAATAAACGTAATAGCCATTACAGATTTTATTCAATGTTAATTTTAGTCAGGAGCGTAAGCAGGAGAATTTAATCGACATAAACTTCCTTCGAAATCGGAAAAATTAATTATAAAGTAATTTACAAAAATTTATTTCGAAACAACCTCCAAAAAATGAAACTCTTTATTTCCACCAGGGGGGAAAATTACATACCGTCAAGTGAGGCTATTTTGTGCACAAAACCGCTCTTTTTCCACTCTATGCTTTATTAAAATTCAGAATTTGAAAAAATAAGGAATTTGTCTATTCAGTTATGTTGTGGACATCCTTCTAAAGGTGTCCTATGAGTTAGCCGACAAGAAAAAAAAATTTGTCTGAGTTAAAGAAACTCCAAGTTCTGCACAAAATAGACCCCATGGTGGGGCTATTTTGTGCATCAAAGTTTGCTTATTTATAAAGTTGAGTAAAAAATTTTTTTGAACGTTTTTGCTGTATGAAGTATTATTTCTAGATATTCTAGAGTACAATAAAGAAAAACAAAGCCAGAAATATTTTTTTCTAGGAATTGTTCAACTAATTTCAAAGTAAAACACTAAAATTTCACAAATTAAAATGTAGATTTACAAAAAAAGTTATTTCTTTAAAAAAATTTTACTTAAAATAACTTCTATTACACTTCTTCAGTTATTTTAAGAGAAAAATTTTCAAAATTAACTTGAAAAGCAAGTAATTATTATTAATGTTACTTTTTTTTAGGGTTTTAAGGCACCATGGGTAAAACTGAAATTTAATGCTTATTTCTTGTCTTTCATAACAAAAATAAGACAAAAATGTTTTGAAAGGAAATTCTAAAGTAATTTTTACTAACTGCAAAACAAATTATTGAAAAAAAACTTGATTTTCAAGAATGCACAAAATAACCCACCAAATTCTGGTTTTTCAGTTTTTTACACTTTTTTCTTAAAATATGCAATAAGAAGTTAGCGCATCACGTATAAATCATCACAACTAAATTGTCAACAAGTATTATTAACACTTTTAGAAACACTTCTAAACTTTCGGAAATCTGAACAGAATTTTGAGAACTTTGACAATTTTCAGCTTTATTTTCACGACTTTACGATTTTTTTTCTGATTTCTGATAAAGAATTAAGCAATTTCATTTAGTACTCTCGGTAGTCTAGATATCAGAAAATATTTATACCAAGTAGCAAACTTAAACAACTGAATATAAAGATTTTATTAACTAAAAACCTCGCGTGCACAAAATAGCCCCACAGCACACAAAATAGCCCCACTTGACGGTAACTCTTAAAAACGAAAACGCAAGTTCGCGAATTTGCGATTTTGATTTGCAAAACTTGCATTTTCGTTTTCTTTTTTAAGTTACGTGATAGGCCCCCAGAACATTATTTCTGTATACGCCTCTGGCTTTAATTAATCTAAGATAAAATATGATTACAAATTATATATGATAGAAAAAAATAAAAACATAAATATGCTCTGCAGCGCTTTAAAGTTCTATTTTCTATAATTTTAAAGCACTGGAATATAAATACATGGTAATCCATGACGTCACTGTATTACATGTCCTTCATAATCTTAGAATGCAAAGCAGCGAAATTATTAGCGACAAGAAAGACTAAAATAAATGGCTTACATTATTCTGACCTCTCTTTTAAGCTCATAACCAAGACTTTTGTTAAATTACTTTTTAGCCCTTAAACGATACGAAAAAATCTTTTTTTGGTAAACTTTTTTTGATATCTACAACCTTCATTATTTTCTTTTTAAATTAGTAATATGTTACTATTGAAAACTAAGCCTTGTACCAAGCCTTTTACAGAAATTTTATAATTTAATTAATCAATAAAAAATACTGATATATTGATAATATATAAAAATTGATAGCTCTGAAGTTACAAATAGTATTTTTATGGGCGCATCTAGTTTTTTTGGGGTAATTCTCAGTGCTTTTGCTAGCTCAGCTAAAGGTTCGCTGTGTTATGTAACAGGTATAGATACCATAGCTAAACATAGTTATTTGTCTTGGGGGCCTTTCTAAATCTGAATTAGTATAGTACTTTACTAATGAATTAGAGAAAAATGAGCCACTATTAAATAGTAAGACTTTTACGAGGAATTTTATTAATTTCTTTCTTAGAAAACTACTTATTTTTAGTAAAAACTACTAATTGAAATATTAAAGTTTCACTATTTGAATTAGTAGTTTTCTACTATTTGAATTAGTATCTTTTTACTAAAAAATTACTTAAATTCATACTATTTAATAGTAGCTCACTTTTCGCTCATTCATTAGTCGAAAATCACTAATTCAGATTTATATAGAGACAGCTAGCTTTTTGTTTAAGGTGACAGCACCTTATGTTTTTTGTCATTTTTGTTGTTTGTTTTTCTTCTACACATACCGCACGTGATTTTGTGTCTAAAAAAGTTTTGTTACAGCTTTTTCTTAAGTTGGTAAAGTTATTTAAATTTGTGATTTAGAATAAATAATTAACGTTATAATATTATTTATTTATCGTATTATAATATTCTTAAATGATTTTACTAATATTCTGTTTGTATACAAATTTTTATTGTAGAATAAAAAATTGTGTCATGTACCCTAAGATGGACAGATGCCAAATCTCAATGTATTTATTTTCATATTTTCGATTTTACACTTTTTTCAATAATTTTTTGAGCTAATTAATTAAAAAAGTTTATTTTCCACCATAAAATGTGATGTTATCGTTAAAGAATTTGATATATCGATATTTTTCGATATCTTATTACTTTTTACTGTTAAGCTATTAAATTGAAGTTTTTAGAAATGTTATTTCTTTATAAATACAGTAAAATGATTAAAAATTAGTTTAAGAATTGTTACACGATGTTTATTTTTTATTTACTACATTTTTCAGAGACTTTTAAGAGGGTGTCCATCTTGGGGCCACTTTTGTTTAGATCGAAAATTTTAATAATTAGAAAAAATGCTTTAAAAAATGTTTATGTTCAAAATAAAATTTTATCTCTGTGGCCATAAGTTACCTTATATATTGTACTTTCATCCGGTATAAAACATTTTAAAATATTTTATTCGGTTTGGATTCTAGAGCAATAAATCTAAAGGATGTCCATACTCCATCTTGGGCGACCCTCTCCCCTACCAAAAATTAGTTATTATTAACTGTAATCTGCAATAATCAGTATAGAACAATGAAACTGTGCGTACAAACTTACAGTTCCTTGGGTACATGAACTTGAGTAAAAAGTGAAATCAATTTAACTTATCATCTTTGAATACTCTCTAAATTTAAATAAGTGAAAATTCACTTATTAGATGCCAAAAGTCTTCCACTCTTTCAAAAAGTGTATATGCACTTATAATAAGTGAAAATTTCACTTATCATAAGTGCATATACACTTATTGTAAGTGCATATGCACTTTTTGAAAGAGTGGAAGACTTTTGACATCTAATAAGTGAATTTTCACTTATTCAATTTTAGAGAGTAAACACAAGTGCGTCAACCAACCCCTGCACCAATAAACAGCTCACTAATAATAAATGTGATAAAAAAATATATGTCATCCAGGAAGGTAGAAAATGAACACAAATTTTATATTATCTCATATAGCGACGTTTCGCTAACAAATGTTGGTTGGTTAATAATAATAATAATTCAATTTGTTATATCAAAAGAATATTTTTTTCTGAAGGACTGCATTCTGTGGATGAGTACCCTTAAAAATTGGAATATTCTTATTATATATCTGTATTAATAATAATATATACTTCTAGATAATAAAATTAATTTTAAGCCTACAAAAAATATTTATTATAATTTTTTTGGATTAAAAAAAAAACAAATTAAGTGGAATATTTACACCTTCACATATTGGCTCCTACTGACCGACCTTTTTTCTGAATTTCATAAACTATGGAGAGCGATCAAACTCTTACTAATTTATTATAATACTTTTGCACCTACATATTATTATAGAATCTATACAAAATACTGAGAGCAATAAGTAATTCAATAGTGGATTTTGCATAAATTAAGAATACGTTTTGCATGTGGGGCGTCTTATTGTCAGCCCAGTACAATTTGTCAGCACTGCACGGAAAAAATGAGTTAGCTGCAGCATCTAAAATTTTGTAAGCAGCAGCGGCTAACTCACTTTTTTCCGTGTGAATTTTACTTCAGTTTTGGAATTATAACAGTTGTCATTACTCGTAATTTACCAACTTTTTTAACAGGTCATTTTGCTTGCAATGTTAGTATTGAAAATGATGAAAAATATCGGAATTCTTTTCGGGGCTAATAACCAAAGTCCTAATTAGAGAAATTAATAATGTGGCTAGTGTAAACAAAAATTGATTTATTTTCTAGTTTTAAATAATAATTAATTTTTTTCACACTAATTGCATTATTAAATCCTTCACTGCCACGTCATTTATGACCCCACTTTTTTCATCATTTTCAATGCTATCTTATAAGTGTTGCAAGCGAAATGCAAGCAAGTGCAAACATTCACTAACCAGGGTGTCTACTGAAAACCTAATTTCATTAAGGTGTCCCCAAAAAAAAGAAAAAAATGTTGTTTTTTTTTATGATACTTCCTCCTAATTTTGTTCTATATAAAAAATGAGGCACGTATTTATTTATTTATTTTTTACCATTGTCACTAAGGCATTGAAAATTAACATTGAATCTTACGAAAAAAATGCATTTTTTCGTAAATTTGATAAAAAGTCTATAAAAATTGATATTGTTTAATCTGCAAATTATTTTTTCTTCTTCAAGTGTCCAGAAAATAAAACCCGATGCCTTATTTATTAAAAAATTATTTTAATTATTTTTAATAACGTGCCAAATCCTTTCCCCCTAAAAAAATGGGAAAAAACATATTTTTTTGCTCTATTATCTAATTCTGTTTGTTTTAAATGTTTTTAATAACAAAAATATCTTCCTTAGAGAATAGGAATTTCGAAACTTTCTTCCTGCAGCATAATCATATGTTATAAAACATTTTCTAATTTATAATTTAACAATTGGATGAACAATTTCTTTATTTATTAATTAATAATATTTTTTTAATCTTATATTGACAGTTATACTTTTTTCCCTAAATTGTAATTTTAGATATATTATTGAACAAAAAAACAGATATTAGTAGTTACATTAAAAAATATTTAAATAAATTATTGTTATTATTTTTAAATATTTGTAGAAATGTATCAAGACAATTATATTTTTTTCTGAATTTTTGACTAATAATTTTGTTTTGTTTTATTTGAATAAATATATAAAGTTTCAAACTAAGGAGAAAAAACTACAATTCTCCAAGAAAGAATTAAAAACTGTTAATAAATAATAACAATAAATCTTTTAAGCAATTTTAACAATATTTAAAAATAAGACAGTTATATATTTATTATTATTAAAATCATTTAAAACAAACATAAAGAACAAGATAAGTCAGAAAATTTATTTATTTCAAAATTTTTTTTGGGACGTTATGAAATATAGTTACAATAATTTATTAACAAATAAAGTATCGGGTTTCATTTTTTGGCCATTTTTGAAGAAAAATTTGAGTGTCAGGTTAAATAATATAAATTTTTTCAGATTTTATATAATTTATTTTCTATGTATGGAAGCAAAAAGTACGAGTTAAACACAAAAAATAAAAAAATTGAAGAACACAAATTAAAATCCCAAGACGAGTAGACACCCTGTTAAGGCATATTTATGACCAAAAAGAGTAAAAAACACACGAATAAATTGAATAAAAAAGGTGTTTATTAAATTTAAATATAAACATTTCATGTATACAAAAAGGCAGAACATTTATTTGTATGTTGAAAGTAAAATAGTTTTACTTTGGTGTGTTTTCGACAGGGTTAAAAAATCGCATACAATTGCTAAGGTATTTGACGGTCGCGTGGACTATAAATATGTGCAAGTGCATTTACTTTTTGTGTTAAGGCGAAGTGGGCAAGTAAAAAAATGAACCGTGATTAGAAACGATTTATACATTGGAAATAAGATCTGTGTAGCATTTATCGGAATGATCCTATTTTTGTATGATCTGGAGCCCACTTGATACAACAAGAGGAGCACAAGATGAGAGAAGAAGAGACTTTGGCGCGACGAGCAAGACGAGGTGAAGTGAGACGAGGTTAAGCGGGAGTGTAAAAGTGCTGGTAATAAAAGTAAGAGAGCCGGTGACTCACCACATGTATACTGGAGAGGCCGACGGGTTCGCTCTGCTTCTTGTCGCTCTTCTTGGCCTGTCTCTTCGCTTTGCTCTCGAGAAAGCGCTGCTTCAACACTAAAGTATCTTGAATATTTTGCTCGCATTGTCCACTAAAACTCTGATCAAATCTAGGTATGCAGTCCGTCTGTCTTCGCCTGTAGCTTTCTATCCTACGTCTCAGTCTATCAACGACCGCCTGTCTCTTGGGGGTGAGCGCTTCACCCATGCCGGGTGCCTGACCCATTTGTTGCTGCAGCTGCAGCTGCTGACTCGTCAAGTTCAACTGGTTGCCAACAACAGGGTTCAGATCGTGCAATGGCGACTGATTTGCGTTGCCGTTACCGCCACTGTTATTCAAACTGTTTGTACCCTGGACCACTCCCGAGCAAATTGATCCGGGGGGGCCTTGCGGGGGCTGTCGGGGTAGAAGCCCCCCGGCTTCCATACAGCCCCCTAAATCCAATCCAGGGAAAGCCAGCTCAGTAGGCACTTCCGCATGTCCTCCTTATTCCTGTCCCTCTTCCTCTTTCTTTTACCCAAGTTACAGCAGCAACTTCAACTTCAACCCCCACGACCTCTGACCCCTTCGTCCACAACCTTGACCTTGACATCGGAATCACTCAATCTCTTCATTGCCACTCAATTACTGCCTTCCATTACCAACCACTTTTCATTTTATTCCACAAAAGAGATGTTGCTGTCTTATCTTAAAATAATATTGCTCAATGCATCACAGACAGGTATTCGCCAAATAACAAGAATATTCTTATCCTCTCTTAAAGAAAGCTATTTCACAACTGGCAGTTGAAATCGCCTTGACCACGTGACCGTGGACGATATCAGCTGAGCAAGGCGCTATCTTCGCCAGTGTAAACAAATAGAGGAAAGACGAAGCCGGTTAACCGTCTCGTCCAACTGAAATTTCAAAACGACTCCCTCTCAACAGCATGTCACTTGTCCGGCATCCAATCCAGAAAACTGATTTCCTGTATGAAAATACTCCTGTTGGCAATATGCATCTGCCAATGTGTGGATTTGCACTGTCGGATTGTCTGGCGTCGGGTGCACTGTACCGCTCAGTACCGCTGTACGTCACAACAGGTAGTCGAGCACAGTCGAGTGAGGGCAGCGGGCTTCGGAAGAAAGAGACTCTCTCTTTCTGTGGCCGTCTCTCGTTCTCTCTCTCTGATGATCGGGTGGGGAGCACGAGAGAGAACAAGTGATACACGAGTTGCGAGGCAAAAAGAGAGCCCGCACTTGGAAAAGAATACACTGTCGGTCCTGTGAGTTTCTGTCTAAAGATAGAAAAGGAGGGACGAATAAAAAGGGGAAAGAAGCAGCAGCAGCATCGGACTCCGAGCTTCCTTATACATGTACATTATATTCAAACAAAATCAAACACTTGCAAAACTCGAGCCTTTCAAGATTAAGGCAAATTGGATAAAGTTGGCAGTTTTGCACAGTCGAGTCACTTGACCGTTACGTGCCCAAAGTTGGCGCAATGTTCAAATGTCATCGAACGCGGCGCACAGGATCGTTCCAAACAATTACATAACCTCACTTTTCGCGGGAGATGAATTTTCATTAAAATACACTTTCTGTCGGGAGCGTTGACAGGGCATGCTAAAAAATGAGATTGTTTTGAGAAGTAATTAAAAGTTTAGATATCACATGGTGAAAAAGCGAGGGGATTAAGAGAACTGTGCCGCGCGCGTGGGTACTCCAACTAGAAGTCTGTAAGATACATCGTTCAAATGTAGCCCGTAATTCCAACGACGGCACAACTGACACCGATGCAGTCTGGTTGCCTGTTGATCAACTACCACACTGTCAGACGGTGACTGCCAGCTGATTTTCTTGCCATCTATCGGCATTGAACAGAGTTGTTGCGGAATGTTCAACGCCTTTCGCCTTCAATCTTATTGCATAGTCTCAACATTTATCGCCAAACTTTATTTGCTACTTCTCAATTTAGTTAATTAACTCTCTCAGTCATTACAATTCATAAGATTAATATATTATTTGTAAAACTACAAGCAAAGAAAATTAGTTCTAAATTTTATTAAATTGTTTTATAAATTGGGGAAAAGTGCCGATAAGCGGAGTTTTCATACAAAAAAATAGTTTTAGAATAAAAAACATTCGAAACGTAACTAAGTGACACTTAGAAAAAATGACAAAGAAATTTTTTTTTTAATCGGACTTAGCATAAGTTATTCGTCATGAAAAACTAAAAAAAAATGTGTATTAAATCCCCCCACCCCCAGAATTTCATTTTAGAGCTAAAAAACAGCTTTTGTATAAGATATACTGTTACTTCGTCATTTTTTTATCCAATTTCAAAATTTTTCTTTTAATTTAAAGATGAAAAACGAGGCTTTCCATAACTAATACAGGTTTTATGTTTTAAGGAAAATTTACGGTAGAAAAAGAATAAAAAAGTTAAAAAAATGTCAATTTTTTTGAATTTTGTAAATTTTTGCAATGATTTACGTATCAATTTTATGTAGAATGATTTTTTCTGTTCTGAATTATTTAAAGTGTATATTTAATTTTGCGTCGAATAAGCTTTTTTCAATTAAATTGGTAAAAAACTGGCTGAGTTATTTCATTTTTTGTCTTTATAATCACAGTATTTTTCGGGAAAATCAATGTTCAAAAATTGTTGAGACATTCTTAATTTTCAAAATTTTACCAAAGTAAGTATAAAAAAATTGTTAGAAGATGATAAGTACCACTTGCAACAATTAAAGAAGGCAAAAGAAAAAGAAAGTACTGTTTTTTGCTTAAATAAATACTGCGAAAGTAAAGACAAAAAATGCAATAACTCAGTCAGTTTTTCACCAATTTAATTCAAAAAAGCTCATTCGACTCAAAATTAGATAATATTCAATATTTTTTTACTTTCATTTCTTCTTATAATTTGGTTTCTAAATAGTAGGGGAGAGTGGGGCAAAACCGCTAGGTTTATATTTATTGATGCACAAAATTTTAACTATACGTTCAATTGGAGTAATTTTTGTTTGTTACACTGCTGAAACTAACCAATAACAGATTTTAATAGTCGTTGTTACATTTATCATAATCATAATTACATTATTTGTTGTTTTTTAAAAAGATTCAAACTAGCGGCTTTGCCCCAACTGTTGGGGCAAAGACGTTTTTGCTAATATTATTATTCCAAATATAATAAATGGTCTAAAATATATACTAAATAACATTTATTGCGGTGCAATAATTATAAAACATAAACATTTTACAGATTTTTAAAGAGATTTAATCCATTTTATTGAAAATAATGACGACTTGTATTTTTAACCTCATATTTTCAATTTAATTGTTTTTTATTTTGTTTCAAAATCTACTTTATCAACTCTACAAAAATAGAGTGTTATTTAAATAACCGCGCGAAAATATGATTAAATAATAATGCTTATTTAATATTCCAAAGGCATAATTTTTTTTCAAATTAGTAGTAAATGCTAATAAACAATTTAAAAATTAAATAATAATAATAATAACAATAAATTTGATAGTGAAAAATACTTATTTATTTTGATGAAAAAATGCAGGTTGACAGTTGATTAACATGAAGTTTCCATCATTTAAAATAACATGATAATGCAGTTTTTAATATTCAATTGTTTTTTATGAAATATTTTTCAAGCGTCTTTGCCCCAAACGACAAACCTTTTTTTAATTTAAAATTTTATATATTTAGATTAAAAATTAAACCAGGATTTCAAAGAGATTGTGTAGATAAATCATTACTCTACTAGAACGTGAAAATTTCAATTTTAAATGCTCACAACTTACATTCAAAATTTAATAGTTTTGATCAGTATAAATCTCATCTCAGACTTGTAAAATCGATTTTTTCCGTATATTTCTTAATACATTTTATATTTTCAAGATTTTTTTTTTCTAAACAATAGTTCCAGTTATAATTATGATAAACTTTAAACATAAGTTGAAACGGTCTAGAAATAAGGGAGATATTTTGAAAAACGTCTTTGCCCCGCTTAGCGGTTTTGCCCCACTTTCCCCTATTTTATAATATTTTATATTTTAGTTAAAATCATTACACAAACGAATTTTGTTGAAAAACAAATTTCCCGTTAAGAACTTTAAGCTATTAAAATTTTTCCTTCCTGATGATTATTTCAAAAAAGAGAAGAATTATTAGACTTGAATAACATTTTCTTAACAACCGTACGGTAAATTAATTAAATATAGTTGTCAAAGTTGTATTTTATTATAGTTTAAAATATATTAATTTTTTTTAAATTTGTAGAGACGTTTTTTTAAATTAATTAAAATATAGTCATTTTGCGCGTTTTGTTTTGTTACTTCCAACTTTATAAATGTATATCTTAAAAACAGAATGGTAAATTTCAATAAAATTGTAACCATACATGTGAAATAATACATTTAATATGCCATTAAAATTTTATAAGAATCTGTAGAAAATCGATTTTTGGGATAAACCTCCTTAAATAAGCGCTTCAAAAAAGTGCTGATTAAAGATGCATCCATTTCGGTAAAAAACTGTCTACTAATAGTTATTTTAAATAAAAAATATGACAAGTTTTTACAGATACAATAACCTATTGTGTTCTTGAGAATTTTATAAAAAACTTTTAATTTATGAGTCAATGAGATTTTTAACTATAGGGGAAGGTGGGGCAAAACCGCTAGGTTTAAGTTTACTGATGCACAAATTTTTAACTATACATTCAATTGGAGTCATTTTTGTTTGTGACACGACTAAAACTAACCAGTAACAGATTTTAATAGTCGTTATTACATTTATCATAATCATAATTACATTATTTAATTGTATTTAAAAAGATTCAAATTAGCGGCTTTACCCCAACTGTTGGGGCAGAGACGTTTTTGCTAATATTATTATTGCAAATATAATAAATGATCTAAAATATACTTTAAATAACATTTATTGGTGCAATAATTATAAAACATAAATATTTTACAGATTTTTTAAGAGATTTAATCGATTTTATTGAAAAATAATGACGACTTGTATTTTTAACCTCATATTTTCAATTTAATTGTTTTTTATTTTGTTTCAAAATCTACTTTATCGACTTTTCAGAAATAGAATGTTTTTTAAATAACCATGCGAAAATATGATTAAATAATAATGCTTATTTAATATTCAAAATTCATATTTTTTTTTCAAATTAGTAGTAAACGCTAATAAATAATTTAATGATTAAATAATAATAATAATAAAAATAAATTAAACAGACAAAAATACTTATTTGTTTTGATGAAAAAATGCAGGTTAACAGTTGATTAGCATGAAGTTTTCATCATTTAAAATTACATGCTAATGCAGTTTTTAATATTCAATTGTTTTTTATGAAATATTCTCCAAGCGTCTTTGCCCCAAACGACAAACCTTTTTTTAATTTAAAATTGTATATATTTAGATTGAAAATTAAACCTGGATTCCACAGAGATTGTGTAGATAAATGATTACTCTATTAGAACGTGACATTTAAAAATGTTTAGAATTCACATTTAGATTTAAAATTTACTAGTTTTGATCAATAAAATTTTCATCTCATACTTGTAAAAACGATTTTTTTGGTATATTTGCTAAAGCATTTTATATTTTCAAGATTTTTTTTAATAAAACAATGGCTCCAGTTACAATTATGATAAACTTTAAACATAAGTTGAAACGGTCTGGAAATAAGGGAGATGTTTTGAAAAACGTCTTTGCCCCGCTTAGCGGTTTTGCCCCACTTTCCCCTAACTATAATTTTCAACAATAACTACTATGAATTGATACTTTTTAAAGTATCTTTGCCAAAAACTTATACTCTCTAAATTTCTAGGAGTGAGGAATCCACTCCATAAGAGTGAAAATTGAGCCACTCCAATTAGAGTAAGAAACTATAAGAGTGGGATCTCACTTTTATAGAGTGAAATTTCACTCCAAAATTAGAGTGAGAGTTCACTTTTTGCTTCGAGTTTGGAGTAAACTTTCATTCAATAAATTAAAGTAAAAACCCACTCCAAAATTAGAGTGGGTTTCTCATTCTGATTTACTCCAGTCAACAGGTACTTTTAGACGGTAATAACTATATAATAATAAGGTCGATGTTTTTGGCTTAAACCCTTTATTTTGGCATACAATTAAAGACCCTAAGTTATCGGCAAGTGTGGCTACAGAGAACCCGGGTAATTGGCCAAATAGTTCCCGAGCTATGCCTTTTCAAAGTTTACTAATTTTTCATCATTTTGCCCGAAAAAACCTTGGTTTCAAAAAATAATGCCGAACTTTTTTTTACTTAATCGGATAAAAAAATAATGTGCATAAAAGTTGTAGTAGACTATATTAGCTTTAAATTCCCGTTTAGAAAAATAAATTCGGCCTACTAGTTACCGAGCTATGACCTCCCAAAGTATACCAGTTTTCACGTTTTTTAACATAGTTGCAAATTTTTTAGTTCAGATAGATTGCTCTTGTATTTTATTATTAAACAGGGTTGCCACAAAAATTATCTTTTGAAATTCCAGGCTTTTTCCAGGTTCTCCAGGTTCAAATTTTCTCAAATTCCAGAGTACATTACTTTAATATTTTAAGTTTTGGTACAACTAGAATTGCACTAGAACTTTTGACTAGAATTTGTAGGGCTGATAGAAATCATGATTTTTTTTAAAAAATAAAAAAAATCAGATTTTTTTTATTTAATTCAAAAATTGCTGTTTTTAAAATGTAATCAGAATATAAAATCTCCGAATGTTTATTTGTAAGTAGTTAATTATAGTAATGAAGAAAAATTTTAAAAAAAAACACAAGGAATAAAACATTGACATACAAATGTATAAAAAAAGTATATATTAAAAAAACTCTTTTTAAAAAATTAATCTATTGCACTGAGAAAAATGTTTAGTCATAGCAACGAAAATTTGGTTGAGCCAACCAAATTACTTGGTTGTTATTTAATCAACCAAACTTTTTGGTTGAGACAACTAAATTATTTGGTTCAGTATTGTTTGTTGGCATAATCCAGCTGCCAGTCCAGTAGGCTAACCACCAGCCCATGAGAGATATGAATGACCAATATGGAATAAACCTTATAGCTAGACAGTTCAGTAACAGACACCGTTGGCTCAACTATCAGACCCAGGTTCGGCCGACCGTCTGGTATTGGTTTTTATTTAAATTTTATTTATATTATTATCGGCAGCTTACTTACAAACTAATCACCAATTTTTTTTAATAATTGTTTGGTTGTCACAACCAAATTATGTTTGCAACTATGTGAAAAAACGTGAAAACTGGTATACTTTAGGAGGTCATAGCTCGGTAACTAGTGAGCCGAATTTAATTTTCTAAACGGAAATTTAAAGATAATATAGTTTACTACAACTTTTATGTACATTATTTTTTTCATCCGATTAAGTAAAAAAAGTTCGGCATTATTTTTTGAAAACAAGGTTTTTTCAGGCAAAAATGATGAAAAATTAGTAAACTTTGAAAAGGTATAACTCGAGAACTATTTGGCCAATTAAGTTCATGTTTTTTTAAAAAATCTCAAAATTTTATATACTTTTTCTTTTATGCAACATATTTTTCACGTAAAATGCACAGAAAACCGACAATTTCAGAAAACGCGATTTTTTGCACCTTTTTTGAAAAATTTACCTGGGTTCCCAGTCCCCACGCTTGCCGAAAACTTAGGGTCTTTAATTGTATGCCAAAATAAAGGGTTTAAGCCAAAAACATCGACCTTCCGAGTTATTACCGTATAATACGTTTTTTTGCGACGTATTGACTGGACTAATTGGGATGACTCAATTTTCACTCTTCGTGGAGTGAAAACTTATTCCAAGAAATTTAGAGATTATTATTTCGTTTTAAACATTTTCATACATACCTTCCATGATTTAGTGGACACCTGTTTCAAAAATTTTGAAATAATTATTTTTTGTTTGTTTTTAATTTTAAAAATAATTTTTTTTACATATATACTATTTGAAACTATCTAAAGTCTAAATAGCATGAAATTATAGATAGAATTCAATACAAAAAAGAGTGTTGGTATTAATGTATCGAATCTTGTCAATTTCCCATTGGGTCGAGTAACTAACATTGGACCAATACCGGTTCCCGTGCAGAAATGTCGATGTGGGCCTCAAGGGGTGCTTGCCAGTTTTCCTTATCTCTGGTAAGGCCCTTGTCGGGAAAACTGGTAAGCGCCTTACAAGGCTGTAACGCTTTTGCACATCAATGCCCTACATATGGAAAACTCGTCAGAGCCTTACCCGTTTTTAAAATAAAAAACCTGAGTAGATATATACAACGGCAAAGCAAAGCATTAAACAAATAATAATGTAATTACATTAAATTAATTTCTTAAAAAAATATTTTTGTATTTTTTTTTAGTTTCATTTATTTCTTTTCTATTTTTTTTTACAAATCAAGGAAGGATTACTACAATTATTTATATAATTCACTTTTAATTTATTCTTAAATATCTTATTTTAAACTTATATTTTTATTTTAATTAATTTTTTTTGTACACACAAACACTTATAACTAAGAATTAAAAATACCGCACGCAAGGAGGATCGAACTCCAGAAACCTAGACCTAAGGACACAAATGGCGGGCGCCTTAGCCCACCCAGCCACACTGGCTTAGGATTATTTTATTTTAAACGTTTTCTTGAACTATAAGTCATTAGATCTATTACTTGTTGTGGTAATAAAATATATGTATCACCTTTGAATGTTTTAACCTAATAAAAATGTATATTATTTTAATGGATATATAAATATACATACATATATCTACATATATTTATGTATATTTATTTTAAATTTAAAAAAAAATCATTTATATTTTTCTATTAATAAATTGTTTTTATAAGTGAGCTAATACTAATTGTAAAAATTTTTTTTTAAAATAGTTTACGTAATTATAAATAAGTAAATAAATTTAAATAACATTTTACAAAATATCAATTCAAAAAATTGACAATATAAAAAATATATTTTTTAAATTTAAATAGGTACATACTAAATAGAAAAATTGTAATTATCAAAATTCTCAACATAAAATAAAATGATTTCAAATTATTAATATTTTATACTGGTAAACAAGTAAATATAACGTCATTAGGCTAGGGAAAGTAATATTCTTTTAAATGTATGATTCTTTCTAATTAAATATAGAAGTTCATATACAAACTATTTTTCAATAAAATTCTATACAAATTACTTTTAGAATCGAAAATAAAAAATTTTATAAGTTTGAAATAGTTTAATTGATAGTCTAATATGCAAAACATCAATGATACCTGAATTGTGGCGTTATCGGGGTAATTAGTGGTTTTCCCTTCTTAGGGCTTTGAATAGAAGCCCATGTCAAAATCTAGTAATATGAAATAAATTATAATTTATTTTAAATTTAAATACATAGTAAATAGTAAAATTGTAATTATCAAAATTCTCAACATAAATTAAAATTATTTCAAATTATTAATATTTTATACTGGCAAACAAGTAAATATAACGTCATTAGGCTAGGAAAAGTAATATTCTTTTAAATGTATGATTCTTTCTAATTAAATATAGAAGTTCATATACAAACTATTTTTCAATAAAATTCTATACAAATTATTTTTAGAATCGAAAATAAAAAATTTTATAAGTTTGAAATAGTTTCATTGATATTCTAATACGCAAAACATCAATGATACCTGAATTGTGGCGTTATCGGGGTAATTAGTGGTTTTCCCTTCTTAGGGCTTTGAATAGAAGCCCATGTCAAAATCTAGTAATATGAAATAAATTATAATTTATAATTTAAAGTCATTTCATTATATTCAACTGCGATTAAAACGATTAATTCTTTAAAATATACATAAATGTTTCTAATATGCTACCTAATTAAAAATTTAATAACATTTTTTCAGTTTTTTTAAACAAGGAAAACTGACGAGGCCCATGCCTGAGCCCTACTTTAAGTAGGGCAAACTAGGGCAATTTCTGCACGGGTTGCCAGTATTGATCCTGGTTCCAAGCACTGGCAACAAAGATTGGTCTAACTTCTTACCAATCTTCAATTTTCCATTGGGACAGTTTGTAGCAAACTTATTATAATTTTTTTAAAGTTTAAAATTGCTTACCTGAAGTTTTTTCTTTTTTTGGCGCTTTTTCTCTAACTTGAATGTAAAATGTTTTAATTACATTTATTTACATTCAAATTTTCCTTTCGTGTGTATTCAATATAAAATAAATGATGTAGGGTGGTGAAAAAATTTTTGAATTTATAAAATATACAGATTATAAAGTGGTCCAAAAATTGTACACTGTTGTGCCAACAAAATTCTTTTGTTAATTATTTAGGGTAATTTCAACAAAAAAATTTGGTAGTCCCAACAAAACTTTTTAGAGCTTAACAAATATTTTGATGGCTATTATAATAAAGAAAAAAAAGTTAAACACAGATTGTGCAAATGGAAATTCCAATATTGTTTTGATTTGTTAAATAAATGAATGTTTTTAATTAAAAAATATTTAATATTTTTTGTATCTTACTGTGAAATAATGTGTAGTTATAATAATACACGTAAATATTTCTAGGCATGAAGTTTATTTAAAAAAATGTGTTTATTTTTAATTTTTAAAACAATAATTGAAAGTAGTTTCATACTATTAAAAATGGAATTATTCCTTAATTATTTCTTATGTTAAATAAAGTATTTTCTACAAAAAAAAACAGAATATAAAGTAGATAGTTTTATAGGTTAGGTTTAGATTCTTGAAAACAACATATTGTGCTTAAACGTTTATTAACCTGCCACGTAAGAATCGAAATATAAATTTACTCTTTTAAAAAACCATAATATTTATTCACTTATATGACTAATTATCGACTTATGTATCATTAAGCAATACATTCTGTCAATTTTGTCACTAAACATAAAATCATAAATAAGTCCCTTTTTATTATCTTTATAAAGTATATTTTATAGTTATATTTTTTTAATTTCAAAAGTTAACTTTGTAGACATTTGATTTAGTTATCACCCATTATATAATATTCTTCTTTTTTTTTTTTTTTTTTTAAAAAACAAAAAATTCCAATTTATATCGATGTCTTTATGAAAACCAGACAAGAACATGCGTCAAACAGGATCGTATAGAATGCGCATGCCCCATCACATATTTGGTAATGCCAACAAAAGATTTTAATAAACTCAAACAAAATTTTTATTAAATACTACAAAATTATTTTATAATTTAAACTGTTTTTTGGTAATTCTAACTCTGAAATTTGACAAAGCCAACAAAAAATCATTAACAAAACTATTTTGTTATGATTACATTGCTATTTTTTCAGTGTATTGCGCACATTTCTTAAATGTTCTTTATACTGAAAAATAAGAAAACACGTATTTTAATTAATAATGTAAATGAGTAGTTCTTCAAACGGAGTAAGAAAATGAAGCAAATTTTGGCATGATATTTTTTGAGCGTATAAGATTCGACAAAATAATACCCTAAGTTCGTTTACCAGTACTGGGGCAATGTCGTTTTGTTAACTACGGGCTTTACTTGTCGGCTTACATATTTCCAAGACTTGGCGCTATACTGGATCTGTTCCATCTACGAATCCGGCTATTTAAAATGTTCGGAATAATGCCGCACGTCGAATTAAGGAAAAAAACTTCTTATCGGACTTAGTGGAACTAGTAGGTAATAAAAAACTAAAAAGAATGGTACCGTCAAGTGGGGCTATTTTCTGCGCCGTGGGGTTATTTTGTGCACGCGAGGTTTTTAATGAATAAAATCTTTATATTCAGTTGCTTAGATTTGCTACTTGGTATAAATATTTTCTGATAACTAAACTACAGAGAGTACTAAATGAATTTACTTAATTCTTTATCAGAAATCAGAACAAAAAATCGTAAAGTCGTAAAAATCAAGCTAAAAATTTTCAAAGTTCTCAAAATTCTGTTCAGATCTCCGGAAGTTTAAAAGTGTTTCTAAGGGTATTGATAATACTTTTTGACAATTTAGTTGTGATGATGTATACGTGATGCGCTAACTTTTATTGCATATTTTAAGAACAAAGTGTAAAAAACTGAAAAACCAGGATTTGGTGGGTTATTTTGTGCATTCTTTAAAATCAAGTTTTTTTAAAAAATTTTGTTTTGTAGTTAGTAAAAGTTACTTTTGAATTGCGTTTTGAAACATTTTTGTCTTAGTTTTGTTATAAAAGACAAAAAATAAGCATAAAATCTCAGTTTTACACATGGTCCCTTAAAAACCTCAAAAAAGTAATATTAATAATTACATGATTTTCAAGTTAGTTTTGAAACTTTTTCTCTTAAGGACGCTTATACCCTCAAGCGGTTCTCATTCTATCGGACCATGATAGTCAATATTTTTTTAATTTTATTTCTTCTTATAATTTGATTTCTAAATAGTATTGTGTAGTTAAAATCATTAGACAAAAAAATTTTATTGAAAAAAAAATTTTCCGTTGACAATTTCAAGCTATTAAAATTTTTTCTTCCTGATTATTTCAAAAAAGTGAAGAAATACTACCCTTGAATAACATTTTCTTAACAACGGTACGGTAAATTAATTAAATATTGTTGTAAAAGTTGTATTATATTACAGTTTAAAATATATTAGTTTTTTTAAAAAATGTGTAGAACCGTGTTTTTATAATTAACTAAATTATAGTCATTTTGTGCGTTTTGTTACTGTTTCCATGTAAAAGTCCCAACTTTATAAATTTATATCTTAAAAACGGAACGGTAAAATTCAATAAAATTGTAACAGTACATGTAAAATAATGCATTTAATATGTCATTAAAATTTTATAAGAATCTGTAGAGATTGGTTTTTTGGATAAACCTCCTTAAAATAACTCAAAAAGCTCAAAAAGTGTAATAGAAGTTATTCTAAGTAAAATATTCTTACAGAAATAACTTTTTTTGTAAATCTACATTTTTGTGAAATTTTAGTGTTTTACATTCAAATTAGTTAAACAATTCCTAGAAAAAAAATATTTCTGGCTTTGTTTTCCTTTATTGTACTCTAGAATATCTAGAAATAATACTTCATGCAGCAAAAGCGTTCAAAAAATTTTTTTACACAACTTTATAAATAAGCAAACTTTGATGCACAAAATAGCCCCACCATGGGGTTTATTTTGTGCACAACTTTGAGTTTCTAAAACTCAGACTAAAATCTTTTTCTTGTCGGCTAACTCATAGGACACCTTTAGAAGGATGTATACAACATAACTGAATAGATAAATTCTTTATTTTTTCAAATTCTGAATTTTAATAAAGCATAGAGTGGAAAGTCCGAAATCAATCCGAATAAATTCGAAATTTGTTCGAAAAAATTCGAAATCAGTCCGAAATAAAAATTCCAGATCAAAGACAAAACAGAAATCTGTCCGGTAAAATCCGAAAACAGTCCGGTGAATTTTAAAAATCTGAAATTTGTACGAAAAAATCCGAAATCAGTCCGAAATAATAATTTCAGATCAAAGATAAAACGGAAATCTGTCCGGTGAAATCCGAAAACAGATTGAAAAATTTTTGAAATTCGAATTGTGTCCGAAAAAATCCGAAATCAGTCCAAAATAATAATTTTGGATCAAACAAAAAACGGAAATTTGTCCGGTGGAATCCGAAAACAGTGCGGCTAATTTTTGAAATCCGAAATTAGTCCGAAATAAAAATTTTAGATCAAAGACAAAACGGAAATTAGTCTGATGGATTCCGAAATCAGTCTAAAGTAAAAATTATATCTAAAAACAAACAAAAAAAACAGAAATTTTCCGGTGAAATCAGTACTTTTTTTTAATTCCACCGGACTATTTTCCATTTTGTATTTTAACTCGGACTGATTTCAGATATCAAAATTCGCGCCGGACTCTTTTCGGATTCCACCGGACATTTGACTTTAATCTGAAATTTTTATTTTGGACTGATTTCGTATTTTTACGGACAAATTTCGGATTACAAAATTTGCCTGACTGTGTTCGGATTCTACCGCATGAACTTCCGATTTATGTTTGATCTGAAATTATTGTTTCAGACTGATTCAGGATTTTTAAGGACTGATTTCGGATTTTAAATATCGCCGTACTCTTTTCGGATTCCATCGGACAAATTTCCGATTTCACTTTGATCTGAAATTTTTATTTCGGACTGATTTCGAATTTCTACTGACAAAATTCCGATTTCAAAATTCGCCGTATTCTTTTCGGATTCCACCAGACAAATTTCCGATTTGTCTTTGATTTGAAATTTTTGTTTCGGACTGATTTCGGATATTTTCCAGATTCTTTTTGACGGTCGGACTATTTTCGGATTTCACCAAACAAATATTTTAATTTACTTGGATGTTATTATTTCGGATCGATTTCAGATTATTTCGGACAAATTGTTATTTACTGCCTGACTGTTTTCGGATTTCACCGGACGGATTTCCTTTCTGCTCAAGTGTTGGAGTTTGCAGATTAATTACCAAGCGTGTCGTGTATGGGGGTTTAGAGCGTCGAACTTGCGTCCGAAGAGACCCGGGATCGAATCCCAAGGTCGTGCGATTTTTAATTCGTGGATAGTTTTAATTGTTTAGGTTCTGCGAATCTTAGGTCAATATAAATATATGTCAACAATAAAATAATAAAAATTGTTATAAACAAATAATTTCCGTTGCCAACGGATTAATCTCGAACAAAATTCGGACAAAACCAGATTAATTTCCGATGACAAATACCGGACAGGATTCCAAATTTTTTGCACAATTTTCGGATAAAATTCGGACTGTTTTCGGACAAAACCGGACTAATTTCGGATGTCAAATACCGGACAGTGTTCCGGACTTTTTTGGGATAAAATTCGGACTGTTTTCAGATAAAACCGGATAAATTTCGGATTTCATTAACGTTCCTTCGACCGGACAAATTTCCGTTTCTACCGGATTAATTTCGGACAAAATTCGGACTGTTTTTGGACAAAACCGGACTAATTTCGGATGACAAATACCGAACAGTGTTCCGGACTTTTTCGGACAATTTTCGGAATCCGAAATTTGTCCAAAATTTTAAGTAGGGAAAAAACCGTTTTGAGGTACTCTCTAAATCAGTGAAATATCACTGCGAAATAAGTCACTGATTTGAATCAGTGAAAATTTCAGTGTAATTTCACTGATTCTCAGTCAAAATGTAACTGATTGAATCAGTGATGTTACTGAATCAATCAGTAAGATATGTGACTGAGAATCAGTTAAATTTGATTGATTCTCAGTCAAAATCTCACTGATTGAAATCAGTGGCTTTATTTCGCACTGTTTCACCAGTGACTTTTCACTAATTCGAAACACGCCATTTTTTATCCTAATTAAAAAGTTTCTTTTTTAATTTAAATCTTATAATCAGCCCTTTAAAACTGTATAAGATTTTCTTCACTATCATTAAAATTCATTTAGATATATGGATGAAAAACCGTCAAAAAATTTGATTTTTTCATTGTTTTCTTAACTTTGAGACAAACTTATATCTTTTTTCATATTTAAATTATATTTTTTCTCAACGTTATATTATGGAAATTTAATTTTTATACAACTTATCGAGAAGTATTAGCTTAAGTTTAGAAAATTGTTTTAAACTAATAAAGATATATAAGTTAATTTAAATTTATGTCAATGATTTGTATTGTCTTATAGTATTTTTATCTTTAAAATCGATACTTTAAAACTAAGACAGGTAAGAAAATTTGTTCCGTAAATTGGTCCCTAATTTTTCCATTTCTGGCACGTAAAGTCCGTAATTTTCATTGTCTAAGTCGGTTCGAGGACTGAAACTATGACACTTTTAAATTTGTAGTTACATCATTAAATTTTGACTTGATGAAGAGTTTTTCTTTCTTTCATGGTTTATTTTTACTGTTTTTTTAATTTTTATGTATGTCTACAATGCTAAGAAACTATTTTTAGAGTTTAAGAATCATCTAATAAATACATGTATCCTTATTTAATAAAATTATCATAATATACTAGAAAGTGATTCTTGAACTCTGAAAATTGTTTCTTAGCATTGTTAAGTTAAGGTATTAGTCGCGTAAAATGATTTTCGTCAGATTTTTTTAAAACTTTGTATCTGTATTCATGAGGTATTTATCTATGAAATGAGATCTATCCTATTAATTTTGACCACTTCTGAGCTTCAAGATATTAATTCAATGTTTATACCTTTTACATGCAATAGCACAAAATGCATGTAAAAAATGTCTCTTATATTCAATTATAAAAAAACAAGTCGTCAGTTTTTCAAATAAAACTACTAAGTTACACATTGAGATAAAATAAGTCCTTTAAAAAAAATTAATTTTATTGACCACGCCGTATAAAAAATACAATAATTTAAAAATTCATAATTTTTCATTTTCACGTGGTTTCATTGAAAAATGTCGAAAACGTGTAAGCAATACATCACGATAACTTATAGTACCTGACTCAAAATCGTGAAAATTACATATATTATATTAGAAGAGGTCACAAGGAAGCAAGTGAGTTGATATAAAAGTTTATTTTTTGTTCTTTTTATTTTGCGGGAGTTTTGCGAGAGCATTTACGCGACTAATACCTTAAAAGTGTCATAGTTTGAACAATTTTCATCAAATTTTATTCAATCTAGGGTCATTTAAAGCCTAATTGGCTACGTTTTCGATGTACGTTGAGAAAAAATATAATTTAAATATGATAAGAGATAAATTTAAAAAAAAACAACTTTTTAATTCGGATAAAAAATGGCGATGTTTCGAGGTATATGACGTACGTGAATCTACCTAAAAACGGTTTTTTGGCTCTAAAACAAGATTTTGGGGATGTATCAATGGTAGATTGCGTGCCTAGGGGAGAAACGCAATCTTTTCCGACAAGTCGAGAAATTGCGTCTCTTCTAGGCACGCACTATATTTTCACAACAACCTGACAAGAGCAAATTTCTTAACAAAATTTTGTTATACTTTAGGTTTTTTCGTATACAATTTTAGTTTAAATCTTTAAATAAATAAGGTATTACTTCTGATTATAATATTGGATAGTGACATTACAGTTGTTGAATTGATATAAAGGACTGTTTTTGTTATTATTAATTTCAATATTTTCTGAATTGTTTTCAATAGCGAGATTTGATTGATTTTGCGATAAGATACATAAATTAACGTCATTGGCTGGCGGTGTTGAATTTTTAGAATATTCTTCATTAAGGTTTTTCGAGATCGTTTCTAATTTAGAAGAGCTCGGAAATTGTTGATCAATGTTATCGTGTTTTCGAGATTTTGAAGTGGAAGGACCGTTATCATCATTGGAATTTGAGGGTAGAGAAATTAAATTTGTAATAAGATCACTTATTTTGCGCTTATTATTTATTGAATTTTCAATATAACCGGTAAAAGAACGGAAAAGTTAATTATGTTTATAATCGTAATTTATATTAGAACTTACAATTACATATTAATTGTGCTTAATAGTTAAAGTCGCCGAAGTCCGACGGAAACTGTGCACCGTAACCAAACCAAACCAAGCAATTTCAAATATTCCGCTATGAATTTTGGCATTTTTGCAAATTTATTTTTGCCTAATATAACCTGGTTTGTGCATTTCCCGTTTTGGAAATTTAGAAATAAGCGATCTGTGTCAGTCTTTTTAGGGCGCAAATCATAATGTCTTTTTACGATTGTAACGAATTCTCCGTTGATTGTATACGTTCGTGGTATTTTGGTTTTCGTATCAGGAATCTGAATTAGCAATTAACTGCCTCTACACTAAAAAAAAAATTCTGGTTAGATTAACCAGAATTCTGGTTATTTTAACTAGAATAGAAAGTTAAATATACCCTTACTATTTTTTCTGGTTAAAAGTATTAGAAAATCTGGTTAAAATTTTCTGGTAAAAATTTCTGGTTAATTTAACCAGAATTTCTTGTTTAGTGTAACTATATATACAGTATCTATATATACTAGAATATCCCTCTTAACAGTATTTCAGGTTATTTGTGAAAATCAAATATTCTAGTTCTCATTATACAATTATTTCACTTGTGAGACTATTGTCATAAATAAATTTAAAGTTGAAAAGTAAATTTCAGGGAAAAGAGGACTTGGATAGATTTTAAACACTGAAATAAAAATACCTGGAAACTTGTAAATACCTGTAAATATCTCCTTCAATTCCACTAAAAACATATTTCTTTGAGGGAATTCAACATTTTCTTTATTCTACTTTTCTTTAAAATTCACAAAACACTATCACTAACACATAAGTCTTGACGAAAATCAGAAAACAAAACGCTAAACTTGCAATAAACAACATGTGCCATGTGCTAAGAGCTCGATTTTTTTTCAAAGCACACTCTATCGTGTAATTTTTAAACTATATTAACCAGAATTTTTAACCAGAAATTTTGTTAACCAGAAAAGTCAACCAGAATGATTTAACCAGATGGAGATGGTAACTTTAACAAGATCTTTTTTTGAGTGTAGGCTCAATGTCAATAACTTTTACAGAGATGAGTTCGCCACCTCTGCAGGCACTTGCTACTCCGAAAATCATAGCAACCTGATGTAGAAATAAAAAAAATTAATTTTTTAATTAAAAAATTTTATTCGATACCAAAATTTTAGAAAACGTAATTTTGCATTGTTTACCTTTGTTACGAGATATTGATTATCAGGCGCTTCGTTCAAATATTTTGCAATTTCCTCTGCAGAGAAAACTTTTAATTTTTTGCTTTTGAAGCCATCTGGTTTTCTTTTCAAAAAAGCAATTAATTTAGAGTAAACATTGATTTGGAGGTTATGATTGGTCAATAAGGTACTTTTTAACATTGAGAATTGACTCCAAAGTGTCGAAGACTTCAATTTAGTTGCCAATTCATTAAAATACGCTAATAATACATTTTCAGATATCATTTTAACTTTATTTTTCGATTTCCATTCATTAAAAGCTGCGTATGCCGCATTATACCGGCCTTTAGATTTGATAGGTAACAATTGTTCTACTGCATTTTTTGCTACTTCAACTAATTCAGGAGGTGTACACTCAGACATTTCGTAATTGAGAAAATTAAAAACAAAAAAATAGTATAAAATAAATAAAATCTAACAAGTTTTTAGGGTGCCGTCTCATGCTAGGGATTAATGGATTAGGGATTAGAATAGACCAATCAGATATTGGGTCACATTGGAAAGCATTTTCTGATTGGTCTATTCTAATCCCTGATCCATTAATCCCTAGCATGAGACGGCACCCTTAATAAAAAATTTTCCAATTTTCAATCAAACGTTTCCGTTACACTTTTTTCATACTAATACAGAGGGCGCTGATGTAGCAGACTATCTAATGGTTATCAACTTTCTTGCTCATGTCATCAATAATTATCAACTTTCTCACCTAGGGCAGAAAATTGACGACCATTGACGACGTACGGAGAAGAAAGTGAAGCCGTCTGCAATTAGCTAGTTTCGATGTGGTATGGAGCTGTTGAACGTGTAGTTCTCGATAGGGGCGTTGTGAAAAGATTTAATATATACCATTCTTTTTAGTTTTTTATTACTTACAAGTTCTACTAGGTCCGATAAGAAGTTTTTTTACTTGTTTAAATTTTGTAACATTACTATTGGCGTGGTACTAAATCAGTCGTAACTTTTAGACCCGACTTTCTACTGACATTGATACTGGCTCGGTCCTTCCCTACTGAAAAATCCTATATAGGATCCTACATAGGATCCTATATAGAATCCATATGGATTCCTATGAGAATCCACGTAGGATCCTATATAGGATCCTATATAGGTATTGTCCTATAGGAATCCATGTAGATTCTCATAGGAATCTATGTGGATTCCTATAGGTCGCCTATAGGACAAGTCCTATATAGGATCCTATGTGGACTCTCCTATAGGAATACATGTAGGATCTCATATAGGATCCTGCATAGGCGTCCCAAAAAATTTTTGTACATCCTCCTACATATGATCCTACGTAGGTTCCCATATAGGATCCTATATGGGAACCCATATAAGATCCTACATGGGTACCCCTAAAAAAAATTTTTGTACCCCTTCCTCATGCGCAGTCGTCTTTTACGTATTCTACAATACTTACGCCTGCGCAGTAAATATTTTTCGTCCTTATAATGGTGCTTAATGTATATTTGAATAAAGTTGTTAAAAAAAAACAATTAATTCTGTGTACATAATTTTTTTTGGGCGCCCATAAAAGATCCTATATAGGATCCTATATGGGAACCTACGTAGGATCCTATGTAGGGGGGTGTACAAAAATTTTTTTGGGACGCCTATGTAGGATCCTATATGAGATCCTACATGTATTCCTATAGGAGAATCCACATAGGTTCCTATATAGGACGTGTCCTATAGGCGACCTATAGGAATCCACATAGATTCCTATGAGAATCCACATGGATTCCTATAGGACAATACCTATATAGGATCCTATATAGGATCCTACGTGGATTCTCATAGGAATCCATATGGATTCTATATAGGATCCTATGTAGGATCCTATATAGGATTTTTCAGTAGGGTTGCGCTATATTGTCCGAAATGTGTTCGATAACATAAAATATAATAAAGTTAACACTTATACATTATACAGAAAAACCTCCATAATTTATGACAAATTTATAAATAAACTTTAGAAATTGTAAAGTTTTAATGTAAACACGGGGACAAATAGTTAGTACTAATCACAAAACTGTTTATATATTTTTATAAAATGTCAGGAAATGTTAATTTAACCTTATATAATTTATGTTTTATAACAAAAAATAAAAGTAAACTACGGTATTAGTTTGAAATTGGTATTGGTAATCAGCGACCCCAAAAAACCCCGAGTAACAAGTTTCAGACAAATTGGATTGATTTTTAGAACAGTCGTCCACCATATTGGACCCGCCATTTGGAATTTTTAGAAACTGACTCTAAATTCGTAATCAGCCACCCCGAAAACTGTATAAGATTGCATTGATTTATTGAATCCTTCACATTTTGACCAGAATTTTTACGTGTTGGACCACTGTGAGCCGGTTCCCAGCCAACTCCTTGCCCAAAGTCATCTTTCGGAATAAACATAGTATGAATTGTAGTGTTCTTAAATTCTCGAGAATTTAAAATCGGGTAATTTACCTGAAGAAGTTACGATAATATTCTTCTTCCAAGAGCATTTAAGAGAATTTTTATAATTTAAATACTGTAATGTAAATAATTTATGTTAATGTCTTTTATTAAATATTATATTCTTGTTATAGCGTATTATTAGTAACAAATTACTCTTATATCAAAAAGTTTTTTAAAATAATAAAAAAAAATTATTTTAGGATGTCCAGCAAAGACATGAAATAAAATTCCCGTTTGAATATATAAAAGTCCGCAACATTTTTTTTGCATGTATTATTCCATTAATTTTAAATTTTGTTTTAAAAAAGGACTTTTTAAAAAATTTTTATGATTCATTGTATTTTTAAAAAATAACATATCATTAATTTATTACATTATACAATACTTCTTAAATTGAATTACTATTATTAAGATTAAACAGTTTTTAAATCTTTTTATAACATTTAGTTTTTTTGAATCACAATAATCTTACTTCTAAAGACTGTCTTTAAATTTTTTTCGACATTTGATTCTTGAAATCACAAGATATATATTTTTATACTTTTAAAAAACAATTTTTGCGCTATACTTATAAGATAAATTAAAAATTTTAATTCTACGAAAGCGTAGAATCTTTATCTATTGCATATACATTTATTTAATTATTTTAGGTTATAAAACAGATATATTAATAACATAGTGCATTATATCCATATAAATTCTAGTAGAATAAACATTTGTATATTTTGTAATTAAAAAAATTTGAATTATCTTAAATTCTCTTAAATTCTCCGAGAATTTAATCGTCGGTTATATTCTCGGTTATATTCTCGTTCTCGGTAATATTCTCCGGGTAATATAACCGACTTAGAACACTAATGAATTGTAAAATTCCATTTGCTGCAGTGGCGGTTTTACGGGGGGGGGGGGGGGGGGCGATTAGGGCGACTAGTGATGAGCAAAATTGGTCTTGGTCTTGCAGTCTTGGTCTTGGTCTTGCACATTTTGCAAGACCAAGACCAAGACCAAGACCAGGCTTATGCTTGCAAGACCAAGACCAAGACTCAGTCTGCAAGACCAAGACCAAAAACAAGACTTTATCCTCAAGTCTCGCAAGACTCTTGCAGTCTTGCAAATAATAAAATATATTCACCAGAAGAAGCAAACGTTAGATTATATTTTAAAGGTAAAAGTGTCAATTGCGATTTTTCGTCATATAAAATCTATCCGTTTTGTAGATACCCATTCAAAAACGCATTTATTGCCATATTTAAGACTTCTTTGTGACCTATTAATCAGAACTTAGTGATATTTAACTAGGGTTGGAAAGTTTCATGAAACTTTCCTAATTGAAATGTTTCATGAAAGTTTCAATGCTTCATGAAACATTTCAAAGTTTCAATATGGCGCAAATACATGGGCAAACTAACCTTACCTTACTTGACAAATAAATTTGAAGGCGCGAAATTTAAATTCTATCCCCTCCACTCAAAGTTTCATGAAACTTTGAAACTTTCGTCCATGAAACATTGAAAGTTTCAATGAAAGTTTCAATGTTTCAATGAAACGATTCACAGCTTACAACCCTATATTTAACCCCTTGACTGTGCTGCTGAAATATATCATAAAGTGGGCTCAAACTGTGCAGCCAATTCAATTATTCAATTTTTACAAAACTTGGTACTAGCAGGTTTTTCGGGTCGCTGAGTACGAATTTGAAGTCAAATTTCCAAAATTCAAAATGGCGGATCCAATATGTCCTACAAAATTTTTAAAAATCTTAAGATGTCAATGAAATTTTGAAATACTTGTTACTAAGGGGTTTTCGAGGTCGCTAAATACGAATCTGATATCAAAGTTTAAAAATTCAAAATGGCGTATTCAATATGGCCGCCAGAAATTTTGAAAATATAAAAATGTTGGAATTTAATTTTTTTCAAAATTTCTGACAGTCATATTGGATCCGCAATTTTGAATTTTTATACTCTGATACCAGATTCGTACTCAGCGACCCAAAAAACCTTTGTCTACCAAGTTTCGCAAAATTACGTTGTCATTTTAAGATTTTAAAATTTTTTGGCGGCAATATTGGATCCGCTATTTTGAATTTTGGAAATTTGACCTCAAATTCGTACTCAGCGACCCGAAAAACTTACTAGTACCAAGTTTTATAAAAATTCGTTAAGCCATTCTCTTGTCTTTATCATGACGTGTATACACGTCATCCACATTCAAGGGGTTAAATAATAAACAACAGCTTTATATATATATATATATGTGTGTAAGAAAGGAAAAGATAGCACTATAGTGACATCTCTTTCTCTCTCATGTAATACAAAACTGCAAGACTCTTGTTTGCAAGACCAAGACAAAGTGTGCAAGACCAAGACCAAGACTAGACTTCTGCTTGCAAGACCAAGACCAAGACCATGGAAGTCTTGGTCTTGGTCTTGCATTTGCTCATCACTAGAGATCCTCAAGGGAGAGTTGAGACAAGTTTCCCCTTCTACTACCCATGCGGGTTTCCGGAAACGGAAGTGACGATATTGCAATCTGTATCATTGGTCGAAAAAAGCGGGCTAATTTTAAAAATGTTTGTTTTAAAAGCATTTCAAAATGGAACCGCCATTTTGGACCAATGAAATTAACTTTTTATGAACATCCGTTTCCGGAAACCCGCGACCAATCAGAATCGAAGTCAACATGTCCCAACTCTCCCTTGAGGATCTCTACTCATCACTAAGGGCGACCATAGAGATATAAGAATAGAGCGCGCAAGACGTCTGTTTTCGCGTCAGCTCGGACGCATTGGATAGAAAGAGTCGGGTAGTGTTTTATTGACCCCTTGTCGCCGCTTGTCTTACTCACATGAAGCATAAGTTAGACAAGCTGCGACAGGGGTTCAATAGAACAGAGGTTATCTCTTTTTATCGAGCTGACGCATGGGAAATTGTATGACTCGCGCACTCTATTCTTATATCTCTATGAGGGTGACCGCCCCCCCCCCCCCGAGAATCTTATATTGGTATAAGAGAGAGATAGAGATGGCCGGGTGCAGGAAATTTCCCAAAAACCCAAAAGGTCGAATATCCAAATGGTCGAATCTCCAAACGGTCGAATATCCAAATGGTCGAATATCCATTTTGTCGAATTTCCAAATGATCGAATATCTAAATTGTCAAATTTCCAAATTGTCGAACATCCATTTGGTCGAATATCCATTTTGTCGAATTTCCAAATGATCGAATATCTAAATTGTCGAATATCTACTTTTTCGAATTTCTAAATTGTCAAATATTCAAATTTTCGAATTTCCAAATTGTCGAATATCCACTTTGTCGAATGTCCAAACTGTCGAATTTAGAAATTCTCGAATATCCATTTTGACGAATTTACAAATTGTCGAATTTCCAAATTGTCGAATATCTATTTTGTCGAATATCCAAATTGTCGAATTTCCAAATTGTCGAATATCCAAATTGTCGAACGTCCATTTTGTCGAATGTCCAAATTGTCGAATTTCCAAATTGTCGAATCTCTAAATTGTCGAAAGTCCAATTTGTCGAATTTCCAAATTGTCGAATATCCACTTTGTCGAATTTCCAAATTGTCGAATTTCCAAATGATCGAATATCCAAATTGTTGAATTTCCAAATTGTCGAATATCCAAATTGTCTAATTTCCAAAAGATCGAATATCCAAATAGTCGAATTTCCAAATTGTCGAATCTCCAAATGTTCAAATGTTCAAACTTTTTTTTTATGTGAGTTTCCTATCTATGAAATGCGTTGGTATCGGTGGTATAGTAGATTGGACAAATGCGCAAAATTTTAAATTTCCTAAACGATTTTAAATTTTGCGCACTTGTCCAATCTACTGTACCAACGCATTTCATAGATAGGAATCTCACATAAAAAAAAAGTTCGAACATTTGGACATTCGAACATTTGGAGATTCGAACATTTGGAAATTCGACAATTTGTAAATTCGATAAAATGGATATTCGAGAATTTCTAAATTCGACAAAGTGGATATTCGACAATTTGGAAATTCGAAAATTTCAATATTCGACAATTTACAAATTCGAAAAAGTAGATATTCGACAATTTAGATATTCGATCATTTGGAAATTCGACAAAATGGATATTCGACCATTTGGATATTCGACCTTTTGGGTTTTTGGGAAATTTCCTGCACCCGGAGATGGCAATATGGTGCTATCTCTTTCTACTCTATATATCGCCCCTCCCGAACATTTTGCCTAAAGCCGCCCCTGATTTGCTGACATTATAAATTGCGCAACTTTTCATTTTAAAAATACATTCTTCGTGTTCAGTGATAATTTATTACCAACAGATTAATGGCACGCCCATAGGATCCCCTATTTCACCAATTTTCGCCGACATTGTCATGGATGATTTGGAAAGTGATTGTTTAAAAATATTAAAAACAAAGTATAATTGCTACCCCCTTTTTTTTAACGATAGGGAAGACCGAGGTGAGTTGAAACGATTTTTATATTATCACGTATAACTCAGCCAAAAATAGTCTTACTCATACTAGTATGAGCTTTATAATTTAACATAGCTGTTTTTATGTAGTATGTGAATCAAAAATAAAAAATTAAAAAAGTTATAAGGATATATAAAAAAAATTGCAAAATCTAAAACAGTCCACTGCGTTTTAACTCACCTAGTACCGAGGTGAGTTGATAGGGGAAACTGCCCTATAGTGGATAGCAGTTCCAACAGTGGATAACTTTAAATTACTACAAAATAAACTATAAATTTCAAACATAATAATGATTGAAATATTAAGCGATTAATATTCTTTATAGTTTTCTAAGATATGCTTCGGTAAAATAAATAATTTTTAAAATATTTAAAGTTATCCACTGTTGGAATGAGTATCCACCATAGGGCAGTTTCCCCTACACATGCCGAGGTCAGTTGGAACAGTTGTGAATTTTGGGATTTTAAGAAAAAAAATTTAATTTAAATAATTCTATTAGTTAGTAAAGAAATTTTATTTACTGCGATGAAGTTTGCAATTTTTTAAACTATTTATTATTGCAAATTTATAACATTTCCAAAGTTAATAACAGTGAGAGTATCAGACTTCAGAAAACTTGTGAAGTTTTTAGCATTACTCCGTACTAAATCAATAAATTATTTAAAATATTGTATTGAAATAGTTATCAATATAAATAAAAAATAGTTTAAACAAATTATTATTGTTATTTACCAATTTTTTATCCGTTTTTTTCCAATTTTGCAATTCATTAAACATTATATAATAACGGTTAAAGATGACAAATGAAATTATTATTTAAACAATCTTTTTAAACAAATTATTATTATTGTTATTGACCAATCTTTTATCCGTTTTTTTTCCAATTTTGCAATTCATCAAACATTATATAATAACGGTTAAAGATGACAAATGAAATTATTATTTAAACAATCTTTTTAAACAAATTATTATTATTGTTAACTGCCAAATTTTTATTTAGTGCGCCTAGAAAGATGCAGTTTGCTTTTAATTTTGCAACTAACTAAATATTATACAATTACCTATAAGAAATATAAATAAAATTGTTAATTAAACAATTTTTAAACAAATTATTGTTATTTAAAAACTTTTTTTTACTTAGTACATTTAGAAAGATGCAGTTTTTCTCAAATTTTGCAATTTACCAAACTTTTTATAACTACGGAAGATTATATATAACAATAAAAATTTGTTTATAAGTTGTTTAAATAATAACATCAGTTATAATCTTTATCCGACATTGTGTAACGTTCGGTTAATTGCAAAATTTAAAAAAAAACTGAATTTTACTAGGTTTAGTGTGAAGGAAGTTGGTGAATAATACAGTAATTTGTTTAAACAAATGTAAATTCATCGTAACTTTTTTAAAAATATATTACTTGTTGATACAGATAAAAAACTTCGATGATTTTAATCTTTATTTTACAATGTACAAGTCATAAAACATTTTAAATGCTTCGAGTTACCTCAGTAGATCACATACATATATTTACAAGTGTTATAAATAAACAAGAAGAATTGTAAAAAAAACTTTTTTTTTAATTTTGCAAAATTGAGTAAAAAATTGTCTAGTAACTTAAAATTGTAATTATTAGATTGATACAAAACTCCAGAAGATATTACAATTCAAATATTCTCGTGTCTACCCGGGGTGTCGTCCATCAGGTAGCGAAAAGGTTAATATTTTAACTTTCGACAATATAAAAGTGATTTTACACCAAAATTTGAAAAGCTTTTAAAGCTGTAATATATAAAAATATACTTTAGCAAGCAATTGAGTAAACCAGTGTAACGTCACAAGTCCGTTAAGTTTGGTCATTTGTCAAGAAGGTTGGGCTCGAAACCCAAATTTATATTGCAATTTATGGGAATTTAAAAAGTGATTTTTATAACAATACAGTAAAATACGGTTAGAATTATTAAGGATAAAAAATAAAACATATGTATTTTATTATGTTGCTAAAATATATTCATACATATTATCTGTTATTTGCTTCCTTTTTAAAAGCCAAAAAAATAATAGTGAAAAATTAAAAATAGGTTAGAAAGTTCTGTCATTGTGATTGTTTATTTAACTGTTAAGTGCAAATTAAATAATTGATAAGGAATATAAGTATATTTCAAAGACGCAAAAAAACATATCCTACCTTTTAATTGCAATAATTTATGCAATTTTACAATAAATTATTATAAGAAACGGTGACATGGGACCAGAGATGGGTAAATGTAGAAATCTCGAGGTTTTCCACAAGAACGCAATTACATGTCTGCTTCGAACGCTGCGTTCTTGCGTTAAGTGAGAGACAGGACGACAGAAATATAGTCACATCTTTGTCACTCTCACCATTCAACGCAAAAACGCAACGTTCATTGGCTCAAATCTAATCTGCTAATCAGCTAATCTGCTAATCAGCTAATCTGCTAATCAGCTAATCTGCTAATCAGCTAATCTGCTCCATGTGCCTAGACCCTAATCATACATTATGTATTTTACATATGTATTATACGTATAATACATGTTTATTATACTTGAAAAAATTGGAATTTCAGATGTAGTGGCGGGTATTCTACGTATTTTACGAGACGTAGAAAACCATGTACAGTCGCGGTCATTGATGCCTTCACATTTTTCCACTAGATTTTTTATGGAAACACATGAAAAAATCTAGTGGAAAATGGGAAGGCATCAATGTCCCCGACTGTACATACAGTCGGGCAGGGATGGGTAAATGTAGAAAACTCAAGGTTTTCTACGTATAATACGTGGTTTTCTACATTATGTAAAATACGTATTATACGTAGAAAACCCCCCACTCCCTCTTATTTTCGAAATTTTAACGTATAATACGTAAGTATTATACTGTAGAAAACCATGTATAATACATAACGTATAATACGCACCCATCTCTGCAGTCGGGGACATTGATGCCTTCCTATTTTCCACTAGATTTTTTCATGTGTTTGGCCCAAAGCACAAAGAATACGGTTACGGGACCAGATCATGAGACATAAAGGGCAGAAATAGTCTCTGTCCTTTATTATCTCATGCCCTGCTCCCGTAACCGTATTCGTTGTGCTTTGGGCTTAACGCACAATGAATCGTAATCGCTAATCCTTAATCGTAAGAATGAGAGGAAGTAGGACAGACATATATCTCTGTCCTGCTTCCTCTCATTCTTACGATTAAGGATTAGCGATAAAGGTCCCGTCCCATAACAGCGTCAAAGCAGAAAACGGAAAGCGTTCAGCCAATAAGAGTATGTTCTACAATGGAAGTTATTCTAATTGAGCGTTCTGATTGGAGCAACGTTTTACCCTTTTCCGCTTTCACGCTTTGACGGTCTCATGGGACGGGACCTTTACGATTCAATGTGCTTTAGGCTATACATACATACAAGAAAACTCAAGTTACGGTCACACCTCGACAACTGCCTGCCTGCGCAGGCAGCCGATATGAGATAAAGGGAGAGAAAAAATTCAAATTTCTATTTCTGTCCTCTGTTATCTCATATCGGCTGCCTGCGCAGGCAGGCAGTTGTCGAGGTGTGACCGTACCTTCAGGTAGTAATATACATGTAGAAAACCATGTATAATACGTCATGTATTATACTTACCCACCACTGCTCATCAGTAAGTGAGGGCTTAAGCCCAACTCACAATAAATACGGTTACGGGAACAGGGCATGAGATAATACAGGACAGAGACTGTTTCTGTCTCATGCGCTGGTCCCGTAACGTAACCGTATTTCTATCTGCTTAAAGCCCAAAGCACAACGATTACGGTTACGGGAGCAGGGCATGAGATAATAAAGGACAGAGACTGTTTCTGTCCTTTTCTGTCTCATGCGCTGGTCCCGTAACGTAACTGTATTTCTTTCTGCTTAAAGCCCAAAGCACAACGATTACGGTTACGGGAGCAGGGCATGAGATAATAAAGGACAGAGACTGTTTCTGTCCTTTTCTGTCTCATGCGCTGGTCCCGTAACGTAACCGTATTTCTTTCTGCTTAAAGCCCAAAGCACAACGATTACGGTTACGGGAGCAGGGCATGAGATAATAAAGGACAGAGACTGTTTCTGTCTTTTTCTGTCTCATGTTCTGGTCCCGTAACCGTATTTCTATCTGCTTAGACCTAAGCAAATTAAAGATTTCCACTCTCGACAAATGCATAGATGTAGAAAAATCAGGACGTATATTTTAAAAAATACGTAGATCATTTTAATTATTCTGTCTTTTTCCAGATCATGCAATGGCATATGCATTAGAAGAAGACAGGAAAATTAAAATGAATAAGTCTATAAACTTTCAAACGCCATCTTGAAACGTATTTTACCTAGGTCTTCTACAGTTTTCTGCGTATATTACGTATTCTACCTCTAGAACCAAAATGACGTGTAAGGGCGCAATTAGGGTGCCGTCTCATGCTAGGGATTAATGGATTAGGGATTAGAATTGACCAATCAGATAATTGGTCACATTGGAAAGCATTTTCTCATTGGTCTATTCTAATCCCTGATCCATTAATCCCTAGCATGAGACGGCACCCTTACATGTCTGCGTCGAAAGCTGCGTTCTTGCGTTGTATGTTGAGAGAGAGAAAGACAGACATATAGTCACATCTTTGTCACTCTCACCATTAAACGCAAAAACGCAACGTTCGACGCAGGCATGTAATTGCGCCCTAAATGTCCATTTCCGATCTCTGCTTGTTACTTGCCAATATAAGATATAAGTTGTCAACCCTGCACCACATGGTCGTTCATGTTTATTATGTTTATTACTGTTGTACACTAAATGTCATTTATGTTGAGTATACATGATATATGTTTTTACGAATAACAACTGATAAAACGTTATAGTACAAAAAAGTAAAAAGTAGTATATTTAATGGCTTCTGGTACTCATAAACATAAAAAGGTGCCTTTTATTCCGGGAACAAAGCCATCAACACACAATGCACAACTATTAATTTCTACCGGGATTCCTTCTTTAGATCACGTAATAGGTATAACTAATTTGTTTTTTATTACTTACGAGGTATTTTATTATTACTTGCCAAAAAAGACATTAATTTTCAAATTCTAAAAATTAATTCAATTTTTTTCTAACCTAAAATTATGCTGTAATTTTTATCTTTTATTTTATAATTGCTAATGCTTAATCTGCATTAAAAAATAGAAATATATACATTAGAATGAGATTGATCCGTTGGAGCAAAGTTGTGTAGGTAATTTTGTTAAGTTATTTTGTTTGGATTGTAAAACTTGTAGTCGGATGTTTTGTTTTTGTTTTTTTAAAAATCCATATTTATTTATATTCAATAAATTGCGATACCGCAACTCATTATTATTTTATTAAATTTTCTAGTTAAATTAGCTTTCGCCTGTCGACGTCAAGCATTTTAAGATTTTTTTGTAAAAACTTCAATCATGAATACAAAATTCAAATTTAGATAGTAAAAAAATATGTAGATGAGTAGTGAACATTTGTTTGTAGACTTTTATAATATTATATGTAATTATTACTAGGGTTGGAAAGTTTCATGAAACTTTCCTAATTGAAATGTTTCATGAAAGTTTCAATGCTTCATGAAACATTTCAAAGTTTCAATATGGCGCAAATACATGGGCAAACTAACCTTACCTTACTTGACAAATAAGTTTGAAGGCGCGAAATTTAAATTCTATCCCCTCCACTCAAAGTTTCATGAAACTTTGAAACTTTCGTCCATGAAACATTGAAAGTTTCAATGAAAGTTTCAATGTTTCAATGAAACGATTCACAGCTTTCAACCCTAATTATTACTAGGAATGAAACATAACCTCAAACTTACCAAGAAGGTTTATTCCGACACTCTCAATTCAACTCTTTATTCATTGTCAAATAATGCAAATCTAGTGTAAAACGTTTTTCTAAAGAGCAATTATTTAACAAACCTGTTTTTAAAATATTTACATGTGCTGGAAGAATCCCACTTGATTTACATATTCTCAAGAATCGGTTTTTGTTTATTAGTGTAGAAAGATGTTTCTTATTTCCAATCCATGTCTTCATGACTATAGCTGCTTCTGTACCAAATTGTTTCCTGATATCGAAAAAACCAATTTGTACATTGTTATGGAAAAGTGTAGTCATAACGCAGATTGTCGAAAATACTTCTTAAGTCCAGATTCTTGATTGTTCTGAGTCCAAAAATAAACTTTTGAAGAAATTCTTTTTTGACGTATTTTAATAATTTTGTTCATTTGTTATTTTGTTTGGATTGTAAAAATTGTAGTCAGATGTTTTGTTTTTGTTGTTTTAAAAATCCATATTTAGTTATATTCAATAAATTGCGATACTGCAACTCATTATTATTTTATTAAATTTTCTAATTTTCCAGTTAAATTAGTTTTCGCCTGTCGACGTTAGGCATCTTAAGATTTTTTTGTAAAAACCGCAATCATGAATACAAAATTAACTTGTGTAGGTAATGTTATAATTTTAATTAAATAACATAAAACACTAACATTATTTTTAAGACAAACAGTCTTTATTAGCAACGTTTCATCAATGATTCACTGTCCTCTTCAAGCTATAATATAATAAAAATAACACTTAGAAAATATTATATTATTATTATTATATACTAGCCAAAAATACGCGCGCTAAAGCGCGCGACAATTACATTTTTCAATAGTTTCAATAAAAAAATAAACTGAACTTATTTAGATTAAATTAATTATACTATCAAATTAAATTTTGTCACTTATTTTTATTTATTAAAATGTGCTATAAATTAACAAACACAGAGAAATTTTAGAGAATACCTCCGATTTTCTTCCTAAGTTAAAATTAAAAAGTTTCCATAGTACGTTACAAAAAATTAGAATATTTTTTTTAATAGTTTTTTGAACCAAATTTTTTTTATTAATACAATTTTCTATGCAAATTTATTTTATTCCAAACTTCTATTGATATGAAATCTTTATTTTTTAAGTTTCTTTAAACAATACGAAATTCGATTAGTAACAAACCATTCTCAAAAATTTCTATCGATATAAATTTTAATTTTTCCAAATTAAAAAATTCTCAACTTCTATTAATTTAAATTATTTCAAACTTCAATTATAATCAAAATTTATTGTGATATAGGTAACCAAAGTTTTAAAATTTATAAATCAAGTTTAATATTTTTAATTTAAATCAATTTGTAAAAGTGAAAGATTGAAATAATTAGTGTTTTTTAGAAATTAAAATAGAAATGAGTTCATTTTATTTTATTTCCATCTTTAACTTTTACAAATTAAATTATATTAAAAATTTTAAACTTGATTTTATTAATATGAATGCAAATTGTTTGAAATTTTAATTAGTTTACTCTAAAAACAAGTGTCTCGAAAGTGTCTTAAACTATGATATTATGGTATCTTTATTGTATCTGAGGCGCAAAAAGTGTATTAAAATAAGATATGTAAGTATGAATTATTCAAATTTGAATAATAATAAACTTCAATTATTATTTAAAACTTTTAATGGTTCAAGCTTCAATCAATTCATGTTAAAATTATTATAAACTTATAAATATTTTTTAATTTTAACAATGCATATTTAAATTAGGAATTTCAAACTTCAGCCAAGGAGCCATCCATAAAGAACGTTCCACCAATTTTCGGGGTTTTAGACCCCCACCCCCCCTTTTGTTCCACTTGGTTACAAATGACAACCCCCCCCCCCCCTAAATGGAACGTTCAAAAATTATTTATACCCCCCCTCAAAAATCAAAATTTTTTTCATATATTAATTAAATCAAATTATTTTTTTTGTCATAATTATGGGCTCTTATGATAAAAATCATTAATGCACCGAGTCAATTCTTGAAAAGTGTTGAAAAAAAGTATTCTATTATTTATATACACTAGAACTCCTATCGAGCGGACAGCTCGGGTGAGTGTCCGCTCGATATGGAAGGTCACCTTGACGTGTTAAATGAATGGAGCTCAACTTCTTCCTTCTCCCCTCGTCCCGTGAATTGCCTACTGTTTCCGCTCGATAGGAGTCCGCTCGATAGGAGTTCTAGTGTATTAATTTATCGGAACTGACTATTTCTTATGCAATTTCAAAAAAACACAAAAATAAAAAAAAAGATGAATAATAGTTAATAGCAACAAATGAATAAATAAATTATAGAATACTGCTTTTTAAAGACTTTTAAAGATTTGGTATGGTGCATTAATGTTTTAAGAGATTTTTTACGATTTTAATTCAAATTTACAAAAAATTGCGTTTTTTCCATGCAAAATACATGGGAAACGTCATAGGCTTTGAGCCACCTCTAAATATTGTCCGATTTCCAAATAAAAAAATAATGTCATTTTTTGATTATTTAATTAATTTTTTTTTCAATTTAAAAAAAATTTTGGGGTATGAGCATAATATATCTGACTTTTGTTTTTTTTTAACCAACCTAATATATATATCTAACTTATATCGGCCACGCTTTCTGCTGTGGCAAATATTGCTGACTTTTCAAATTAAAGGCTCAAAGACGAAAAAAAATAGAATAAGTCAGAATAAAAAAATTAAAATTCGAACGTTCCAAATTTCAACTAACCCCCCTCCCCCTTGTTACAAATGGTTACATTTTTCAACCCCCCTCCTCCCCCTAACAGTGGAACGTTCTTTATGGATGACCCCCAATATTAAAATCTTCAAATTATAAAAAATGTGTATTATAATATTAGAACTTAAATTAATCTAAACTTTATGATTATAATTTCCACTATTTAAGTCTAAAAATATTTTAAAAAATTCGAAACAATGGAACCTGAAATCATTTGCAGATATAAAAACTATTAATTTCAACTTATGGAAATTTGGAAATTTCAAATAAATTCAAACTTATATTTAATCCAAACTTTAATCAATTAATACTTGAATTTACCGATTCTAAATTTTTTATTGATGCAGACTTCTTTTCCTAAAAATTATTTAAAACAATTTAAAATCTTAATTTCCAAAAATATCATTCAATTTAAACTTCTACGCTTAAAATTTTCAGGATTTATTTAGTTTAATAAATATATTTAGTTTAACAAATGTACCTAAGTCTACCAAAAAAAGCAATAAATTATAAAGACGGCATTTAAAAGCCTTAAAAAATATTGAAAAACTGTGCTCGCTTTCTTCAATTTAATTTTATGATATTCATTTCTATTCTTATTTATGTTGTATTCAATAAAATTATAATTAAATCGTCGAATATATTGGAAACATTAAATTATTTTAAATTATTTATATCTACATATTTTTTCATTAATTTTCATATTATGTTTAAAGTGTTTTCAATCTTTATTAAAAACTGTAAAGTAGATTAAAATAAAACTCGCATTTATATTTTAATACACTATTGTTTAAAATAAAATATAAATTTATTACTTAATTTAAATTTAAAATTCAGGAGAATTAATAAATAATTAAGTAATATTAGAAATCATATAAAAAAATACATTTTTTCAAAAGTTATTGATTTAAAACAGAAAAACATCTATAGGTGTGAACAGAATGCAAGAATGAATAAATAAAGTTTGCGATTATTATTATTACTAAGCAAAAAAAAAAAAAAAACGCGCATTTTATTGGCTAGTATATAGTTTAAATGCAAAAAATAAACTATAAACTTATTTAGATAAAATTAATTATATATTATCATATTAAATTTTGTGAATTAATTTTGATTTATTAAAATTTGTTACAAATTAATAAATAGAAAGAAATTTTAAAAAATAAATTAAATTTTCTTCCCCAGTTAAAAATAAAAAAATTTATTGTATATTACAAAAAGTAAGAATATTTCTCTTTCAATAGTGTTGTGAACAAAATATATTTAAACTTTTATGCAAACTTAATTTATTCCAAACATCTTTTGATAATAAGAATTCCTTATTTTTAATTTTTTTTACGCAATTCAATTAATAAAAAACCATACTTTAAAAATTTTATCAATATTTTTTCATTCTTCCAAATTAAAAAATTCCCAACTTCTATCAATTCAAATTGAAAATATTTCAAACTTGAATTAATCAAAATTGAAATATAACTAAAGTTTTAAAATTTATAACTCATTTTTAATTTAATCCATGGGAACAATTTTTCCAATCTTTTACCTTTACAAATTAAATTAAATTACAAATTTTAAACTTGATTTTATTAATACGAAATTTAATTGCTTCAAACTTTAATAATTAGTATGAGAACTATGGATTTTTAAAATTTTAGTAATATTAAACTTTAATTACTTAAAACTTTTAATTGTTCGAATTTGATTAATTCATGCTAGAATTATTATGAACTTCAAATATTTTCAAATTCTCACAATTTATATTTTAGGTGTTCAAACTTAAACTCATATAATTATAAAAATTTAAAGAAATTTGGAAATTTTAAATCGATCCAAACTTTTATCAATTAATATATCAATTTATCGATTCTAAATTCTTTTATAATTTCAAACTTCTATTAATAAATAGTTATTTTTCTTTAATTTTATGAAATTATTTTAAGTATTTGATTTTTGTGATCAGCGCTTTTTTTTGTGAAAATTTTGGGATCCCGATCTTGATTTTAATGAATTTTTTGTTTTTACAATTGAACTGATTAAAATTATAACACAGGTCCACAAAAAATAATTGTCGGTGGGTTCCTTTGACCAAACCTGGTGTATTATATGTTTTTGGGGTCGCTGAACACGAATCTGAAGTTGGTTTTGCTCCATCACGTCATGATTTTTTCCTAACCTCAAAATCAATAAAATGACACTTTTTGCTCATTAGGATCTGAACCCGACTTAACACACTGAGAAAAATCTATTGCTAATAACGCATGAATACGTACGGTTCGTTCTTCGCATTAGACACTGTATCAGAAAAAGCAATAAGGATATGCGATATTAGCACGGCCCGTGCGGCTACCGCACGGATCGGTGAAAAACTAGCATGGATTTGTGCAATTCTCGCCCGCAGTGATAATGTGCAAAATAAGCAAAAAACGCTCGTGCGGTATTCGGTCCAGAGTTTTCTCAGTGCATTAATATATGCCTATGTCTAGTAGAAAGCTTGATTTATTCCCTTTAAAACACTTTTTTAAAAAGTGTTCTACGATGATTTTTAACGAAGATATGATGTTTTCCATAAAGTAATTTTTGTTCATAATTCATTATTCACGTGTTTTTAGCATTTAAAAAAAATCATATATGTGAAGTAAAACATCATATCTTCGTTAAAAATCATCGTAGAACACTTTTTAAAAAAGTGTTTTAAAGGGAATAAATCAAGCTTTCTACTAGACATAGGCATATATTAATGTTAAGTCGGGTTCAGATCCTAATGAGCAAAAAGTGTCATTTTATTGATTTTGAGGTTAGGAAAAAATCATGACGTGATGGAGCAAAACCAACTTCAGATTCGTGTTCAGCGACCCCAAAAACATATAATACACCAGGTTTGGTCAAAGGAACCCACCGACAATTATTTTTTGTGAACCTGTGTAATTGATCCTAATTTGAAACCTATAATAAAATTAGAAATTAAATAAGTTTAGTAATTTACCAATAAAAAATAAGCATTTTGAGATAAAAATACAACATTTATTTGGAGAAATTTAATTTGGTACTTATCTTTATTTAAAATAGAGAAGAAGACTTCAAATTAAAGAAAAATGATTAAAAGAGGAATAAATTATAAAGAAGGTATTTAAAAATCTGAAAAAATATTTGAAAACAGTGCTCGCTTTTTTCTAATTATATCATGATATTTCATTCTTTATTCTTATTTATATTGTCTTTTTTAGAAGTAATTAAAAAAACGAAATATTATTATGAAAATTATTCATATATTATTATAAATTATAACAAAAAATATTCATTAATTTTGATATTACGTTTAAAATTTTTTGAATCTTTAATAAAATCTGTAAAGTAGCTTTAAATAAGACACGTTTGTATTGTAAATTGTTGTATTGTATTGTATTATTATTGAAAATAAACTATATAAATTTGTCAATTGATTTAAAATTTAGATTCAGGAAAATTAATAAATTAATAAATAAAATTGGAAATCTTATAATTAATATAAAAATACATTTTTTCAAAAGTTATTGATTTAAAACAAAAAACATCTATTGTGCCAAACTTCAGGTGTGGACAGAATGAAAGAATGAAAGAATGAAGTTTGCGATTATTATTATTAATTATTGTTATTATTATTGTATTATATTACTATAATTATATATTTATTTTAAAGAGGTTTCATCGTAAAAAGAATTAACATTACTACTTTAATCAAATTTGGTCCACTGGTAAATAATGGTTTTATAATGATGCAGTTAAATTTTTAGACCTCAAGGTACTTGTGAAAAAAGTTGTAAGGGTTTTCGTTTTTAACATTTTACATTGAGTTTTATGGGTATTGAGTCGTTTGTATCCATATTGTTACATGTATTTTTAAAAGTACCTTGAGGTCTCAAAAATTTAACTACATTGTTATAAAACCATTATCTACCAGTGGATCAAATTTGATTAAAACGGTAATGTTAATCCTTTTTACGATAGAACATCCCTAAAAATAAATAGTTTCGGTTTTCTTTTGCATTAACTTGTTACGTCACTTCCCTAGAATAATTTTATGGTTTAGCAGAATATATAGGTGACCGTGGTTGGCCAGATACTGCTGATTTTTATTATCCCGAAATTTTGACAAAATTGAAAAGTTTCGGGGTAGTTAAAAAGAGCATTATTTCTAAGGCAAATGTAAGAAAAAAGTTATCTTAAGTATACTGCTGTATTAAGGCATGTAAAAACTTGAAAAAAATTCGTAGTAGGTGTATGATACTTGCACCATTTGAATAATAATGTATCATATAAGTTAAAAAATCAACCATTTCAAAAGTAGTAATGTAAAAAATTAAATATATTGATGAAATTTTAACGGATTTATTTTAAACTTGGTGAAGAAAGGTTCCTGAGTCCGCTGAATACGAGTCTAAAGTCAGATTTTTAAATTTAAAATGGTGGCTCTAATATGTCGTATAATCTTTAAAAATTTGCTTGCATCTCGCTCCTCAGGGGTTTTCGGGGTCATGAAATACAAATTTGAAGTATTTCTCTTTCTCTCTCTTCCTCTCTCACTAACTAACTCATTTTCTCAAGTTTATTTACCAGCATGTAGCATGTTTTGTAAGTAACTTTCATGTATTTGTAAGAAGAACTACCTACTATATACTGTGAAATCTATATTAATAAAATCAGACTTTTGTCTGTACATTGCTCCGAATTAAAATTTTTTGTCATATATTGATACTTTGAACAACAAGGATTTCAAAAATGTTAATAAACAAATTTTTGTCTGTCTGTATGTCCTAAAAATTTGTTCCACTATCACTCAGAAACGGCTTGACCGATTGAAGTCAAATTTTGCAGATTTTTAAGTATTAGTCTAACTTAAAATCTTAGTCTTATTAGATTAAAAAATATTCATATGAACGGGAGTTATGACATTTTTTCGTAAAATGCGAAATTTAACATTTTTCATTTTTTGACATATTTCTTTTCTAATATATTTTTATATTTAGGTTTTTTGAGATAGATTAAATATATTTTAACCTTAGTAGGGGAGTGGGCCCCAAGTTGGACACCCTTTCGATTTATTACTGTAGAATTCAAACCAAATAAAATATATTAAAATGTTTTATATAATACCATGCGTCAAGAACTCTACTAAAAAGTCTGTTTTTAGAGTTCTAGAGATTAAAAGGAGGAGAAACCTACTTTTAATCACAGTTATCCCCACCAGCAACGCCATTCAAGCACGCTTGCCAACCGAAACATCAGCTGTCGCGTCACGTGTTAGAACAGCAAGCGTACTTGAATGGCATTGCTGGTGGGGTTAAACTGTGATAAAAAGTAGGATTCTCTTCATTTTAATCTCTAAAACTCTAAAAACAGCGTTTTCAGTAGATTTCTTGACCAAAGATATTATACACCTAGATGCGGCGATGGATAAAGTGGGGGTAAAGCGATATATATAGCTAACCATGTTTTCTTGCCTATTTCACTGCTGCCCTCTCCGTACTACTAAGTTCAGCAGGTAACTTGAGGGTTTTTTGGTGCGCTATGTATTATGGTAAGAGAAAAATGAAATTTGTTTTCGACTTACCGACGCATCGGTAAGTCAAAAATAAATTCTTTTTTCTCTTCTAATAAATTATTATCAATATTAATTTGTGGAATTTGTCATACTGTACTGCATACTTTAGTAAAATTAATTTAAAAAAAAAATTTTTTTTAATCTTTTTTGGATGTCAGGTTTTTTTTGTGACTCTGTATTTAATTAATAAAAAAAATTTTTTTAATATCAAAAATATAAACGGTAAAAATAATATTATATACAGATAGGGGAATTTCATGCCAGATTAAAACAAGTTGAGAAAAAAAAAAATTATATTTTTATTGAAATCAAATATATACTAAATAAACTTATAAAAAATAACAAAAAATAAGGTAGGTCATACAGTGAAACCCACTTATATCGGACCCGCATTCATCGGAAACTCGCTTACATCGGATGAACTTTAAAAATCCATTCACTAAATGTAAATAAATGATTTAAACAAGTAAAAAATAAACAAGAAAATGCAAGTATGTATATCGTAATTGAGTTTAATATTGATAAGCTTTTAAATTGAGATTAGAATTTTATAACTTATAAGTATAATTTTTAATATAAATATAATATCATTTATTAATTAAAATAACTTTTGAGAATAAATATCAAATAACTTTATAGAAAACAAACATTAAAACGTTTAAAAAAGAAAACTACATAGTATTCTACATAATTTGAAACAATCATGAAACAATACATAAATATTTACTCAAATCGACAGTCTAAAGTGAACAGAGTAATATCTGACTTATTTTACCGACAATATTTAATTTAAAAAAATAAATTAAAACTTTAAATAAAATATTAAATATACATAAAAACATCACTTTTAATGCTTTTAAGTAATTAAAAAAAAGTTATTTTCTTAAGACAATCTTACTTAATATTACTTCTGCTATACTCCTTAAGTTATTTTAAGAGAAAAAGTATCAAAATTAACTTGAGAAGCATGTAATTATTAATATCATTTTTTTGGGTTTTTTATGGCACCGCGTGTAAAATTCAAATTTAATGCTTATTTCTTGTCTTTTATAACAAAACTAATAAAAAAATGTTTCAAAACGAAACACTAGAGTTTTTTTTACTTACTAGAAAACAAATTTTGAAAAAAAATTTGATTTTAAAGAATGAACAAAATAACCCAACAAATCCTGGTTTTTCAGTTTTTGGCACTTTTTTCTTAAAATATACAATAAAAAGTTAGCGTATCATGTATACACCATCAACAAGTATTATTTTTATAGTTTTAGAAACACTTTTAAACTTCCGGACTTCTGAACAGAATTTTGAAAATTTTAAGCTTGTTTTTTACGGCCTTACGATTTTTTTTCTGATTTCTGATAAAGAATTAAGTAATTTCATTTAGTACTCTCTGTAGTCTAGATATCAGAAAATATTTATACCAATTAGCACTCTCTAAATCTGAATTAGTGGTTTTCTACTAATGAATTAGCGAAAAGTGAGCTACTATTAAAATAGTAAGAATTTGACTAATTCTTAGTAGAAAACTACTAATTTTGTAGTAGAAAACTACTAATTAAATTAGTAAAAAAATCTACTTTTTTTAAAAGTAAAGTTTCACTATTTCAATTAGTAGTTTTCTACTATGAATTAGTAGTTTTCTACTAAGAATTAGTAGTTTTCTACTATATGAATTAGAGAAAAATGAGCCATGAATTTGACTAATTCATGGTAGAAAACTACTAATTCTTAGTAGAAAACTACTGATTCAGATTTAGAGGCAAACTTAAACAACTCAAAATAATGATTTTATTCATTAAAAACCTCGCGTGCACAAAATAACCCCCGGGCGCACAAAATTTTTCTTTGAAAAATTGGAATTGTAAACATATTATTATTTTAGGCTGTTAAACTAAACTTATTATTTAAACGAAGAGTAGTCGGATATACCTAACTCAGGAAAAACAGTGTTTAAGCTCAAGATATGAGAAATTGAAACTGAGAATTAATATTACTGAAAAATCGACAAATTTAAATCCCTCATTTCAATTTTAAACATTGTTTTTGCTGGATAACACTGCAGACAATGGGCCTGCAAAGTGGCCTGAGACCTGAGCCTCCAAATTCGAAGGAATATAATAGGCGACCGTTAGGAATAAACATGCTTTATTCTTTCAGGTTTGTTTCAGGTATAAAGAGAATATGCTTTTGTATATCTCTTTAATAGTCGGAAAATTTTTTTAAATGAAAACTTGTAATAAATTGTTATTAACTATTATCGCGTTTAGTCTTATTACATATATAGCTTGAAACTATAAAAAAAAAATTATTTAAAAATTTTTGATTCTTCAACTTTTTTCCTATAATATAGGTATTAATATCCCTTGAAGAGGAAATCGATTAACACTAAGTATTTGAAACGATTAATATCTCTATTATTTTAAATAGCCTTTCTTTACTGAGAAAAATGAGTTAGCTACATACAATATGGATTGATCATTTTTAGCTAAAATTTTAGCTAACCATATAATATAACAATTAAGGTTAGCTAAGACAGATAATCTTTTTTCTCCGTGTTAATTGTGTAAAAACGATCCATTACAATTGATTTTTAAATTATTTCTAATAATAGTATACAACCGTTTTTAATCGTTCAATTGCTACAATTCATTTAAAATTGTGGGGCACTTTTTCAAAAGTTGATAAATCCCCATTTTTTTATTTCGAAAAAATTAAACTAATTAATGCAGTTTTGCACCTAACCCCCAGAGTTAATTATAAAGTAGAACTATACGAAATTATTGAAATTAGAATGTTTTTTGAACATAAGACGATTTGCTGTTAATTAAATTTTACGATAATTATAGGAAATTTGAAGGGTTTTGTTATTTTTACTATAAAAAAAACATGAAAATTTTAAATCATGTAGGTTAAGTCCAGATTTTTTGTTAATACAAATTATTTCTTAAATTCAATAGTGACAGATCGATTTGTAAGGTTTTTAATGTTAAGTTTGTTTTAATCTCTACTATTTTAGAAAATAGATATAACAACTTTTTGAAAAAGTGCTCCTCAATTACCTTTACGGTTCATAACAATTAGAATGATTAATAATTCAATATAAATTAATTTCTTCTACAAAGGGGATGTAAGAAAAAATGGCGCGGTTCAAATTCTACACTAAACTCTGCTGATAAATTCTACAGGTTAAATTCTACACAGTAAAATTCTACAATACGATTTTTTGTAAAACAGTAATAACATATTAAATCAAAGTTCTAGAATTTAGAATTCTACACATTTAAACTGTACAGTTCAATTCTACACGATATTAAATTTTTATTTATTTTTTTTAATTCTTTTGTCTAAAGCAAGGAATACGATTTTTTTAATACTAAAGGATATTAATTTTTTTTTAAATTGTAGAATTTAACTAAGTAGAATATAGTATTAAGGTACGGTCACACCTCGACAACTGCCTGCCTGCGCAGGCAGCCGATATGAGATAACAGAGGACAAAAATAGAAATTTGAATTTTTTCTCTCCCTTTATCTCATATCGGCTGCCTGCGCAGGCAGGCAGTTGTCGAGGTGTGACCGTAACTTGAATGTATTATAAAAAATCGCCTTTGAGAATTTTAATGTGTAGAATTCTAAATTATAGAAGTTGGATTTAATATATTTTATAAAAAATCGTATTGTAGAATTTTAATATGTAGAATCTAACGTGTAGAATTTAATTGTGTAGAATTTCAAGTTGTAGAATTTAACTGTAAAGGATTTACGAAAAAAATTATACAACATAATAATGATAAATTAATCATAAATTCTACTCAAAATTATAATACATATTTAAGTATTGCCTTATTCTACTTAACACATATATGTATGTTTTCAAAATTGACGAAACTATCTCATCCAGGGATAATTTTATTTATTTAATTTAATGAAAAACAGATTTATAGGTCCCTTAGAAAACTGCATTACCTACAGAAATTTTACCACTTTCAAGCATAAGTGACGCTTATGGTAAAGTGTTCTGCAAGCTGCTTACAAAACGAACTCGTGGGTCCCTTCAGCGGGTAGACGGGTAAGGTAGGGGCGCGTAAGATTATTTTCTAGTGGCGACAACTATATTTATCTTACGGAACTAAATCTATGGCCGCATCTAGGTGTATAATATCTTTGTCTTGACACAAGGTTATTATATAAAATTATGTGTGGAACACGGACGCATCTAGGGAAATCTCGACTCCCTACAGATGCGCCCTTGTTACACAAATAACTATTATACCTGATGAAAAAGTACAATTTATAAGGTAACTTATGGCCACAGGGATAAAATTTTATTTTTAGAGCCAAAAAACCGTGTTCAGGTAGATCCATGTACATCATACCTTGAAACTTCGCCATTTTTCATCCACACCAAAAAGTTTTTTGTTTGTTTGAAAGTTTAAAATACACAGTTTCAAGCTGTACAAGGATTTCTTTATCATCATTCAAATTCATGAAAACATAGACCGAAAATCATCAAAAATTTTCATTTTTTCATTAATTGTTCAATTTTTGAAGCTAATTTAAATCTCGTATATTATTAAAATTATATTTTCTCTTAATGCACATCAAAATATTAATAAATGCAGTTTCAAATGACTCAAAAATCATCTAATAAATACATGTAACATTTTTGAATAAAATTAATATTAGGTATCAGGTACTACTTTAAAAAGTGTTTCTTATAATTGCAAAAATACATAAAAATTGAAAGATAGTCAAAATTATGAATACTCTGGATGAAAATACCTAATGAAAAACTGTTCATACAATCAGAATTTACAGGGTGGCCACGTGTCAGTAAAGTCAGGGACATGACAGGGAAAAAATTTTTTGTCAGTAAAGTCAGGGATATGACAGGGAAAAAAGTTTTTTGTCAGGGAAATAAAAAAAATTGAGACAAACCATAGTGCGGTCAAAGTTACCATTTTTTTGTCAAAAATCTTTAAATAACTAAAAAATGAATCGATTCTTTCTTTTTTTGAAAATACTTATAAATATTTGCACGGTCAAAGTTACTATTTTTTTGACAAAAATCTTTAAATAACTAAAACATGAATCGATTCTTTCTTTTTTTGAAAATACTTATAAATATTTGTACAATAATGCTTAACTACTAAAAAATCAAGACTTTTATTAGTAACTAAAAAAACGTTAATAAGTTTTAAAAATGTAAATAATTATTTTTTGAGAAATTATTTTTAAGATTTTTCGATATCAGAAACTATTTACACCAAAGTAAATTATACATTTTATACACAAAACTTATCTAAACTATTTTTAAATAGTTCTAGTTACTAATCAACAGTTTCGATTTGCTTAAACAATCTTAGTTAAACAAATTCATAACTTCAAAAGCTTTCCTTACCTAGATTTCGTTTATTTTTTTAATTAATTAATTACTATAATAATTACGAGATCTTTTGAGGTTATATATTTGTTAACTAAAATTGTTTAAACGATTTAAAAATAGTTGGTAAGTATTCAAAATTGCCATGAAAATCTATGCCAATAATAATCAAATAATTTTAAAAAAGAAATAGATTGTAAGAAATATAAATTTTCGAAGTTATTTATTTGTTAATTAAGATTGTTTAGACAATCTAAAAATTGTTTGTAAACATTCTAAATTGTATTAGGACTCTAGGCCAATAGTGACAAATTAATTTTACAAAAGAAACGAATTCTAAGTAAGTGATGAAATCTTTTAAAGTGATTACAGTAGAGACCCCATTATCCGGACTAATGAATGCAGGCACTCATCCGGATAATCGAAAATCCGGATAATCGAAAAAAGTACGAAATAAATGAATTTTCAATTTATAATTTTAGGTATTTATTTCCAATGAATTTAAATAAGACTGAAACAATCTAGAACTCTTAAAATTAACATTAATAAATGTTTAGTTAGAAATATTTCGAAATATTTACATAAACATTTTCTTAAAAATATAAAAATAGATAAAAACACAAAGTCTGAAAATTCAAAATTCACAGATATATTAGAATTGACAATAATCTGCGTAAAAGTTCTTTCCTGTAAAATGTTTTTAATGTTTCAATGATTTAAAAGCTGACAGTTTTCTGCTTTGTGTATTTCCAAAGCTATGAAATTTTACCCTAAGGATATAAATTTTTCACGTACTTCATGGTTTCTTGTACTTTAAATATCAAAATACTAACTTTTTAAATATTCATGGTATTAAAATATAAATTTTTGCATTATTTGAAAGATTCAAAATGTCGGATCCAATATGGCAGACGATATTTCTTAAAAATTGGCTTATTTTCGTGAAACTTGGCGGACGATATTTAAAATTTTGGTTATTTTCAAGGTGCATCCAATATGGCAGACAATATTTTTAAAAAATTCGTTGATTTTCATAAGACATTGAATCTATGGGCTTCTTGGGTCGCTGATTACGAATCCATAGTTACATTTTAAAAATTCAAAATTGTGGATTCAATATGGCGGACCATATTTCTTAAAAATTGGTTTATTTTCGTGAAACTTGGTATCTAGGAGTTTTTGGGGTCGCTGATTACGAATTCGCAGTCAGATTTTACAAATTCTAAATTGCTGATTCAACATTGCAGACGATATTTTTGTTGAGACTCTGTAACGGTTTTTGTTGTCACTGGTTACGAATTGCAGTCAAATTTTCAAAAATTTTAAATAATGGATCTAGTATGGCGGACTACACTTATATAAAATTGGTTAAGTTTCATGAGACTTATTATCTAGGCGTTTAAGGTGTCGCTGATTATGAATATGCAGAAAGATTTTATTAATTTAAAATGGCGGATTCTCAATTACTGCCAATCAGTGCCTCCTTTTCATCCCAAAAAATTAAAAATAAAAGGTAAAAAAAAGGAACTAAATGTTTACCATGTCCACGTCGTGAGTGCCAAATAATGTTAAGAGTAAAATAGACTTGGCTGATAATATTTTTTATGATCGATATTTCCAGAACTTAAGAAACCAAAGCTCACGAACATAAGTCAGTTTTTAGAAAAATATCGTCCGCCATATTAAATTTTTAAAATCTAATTGCAATTTCGTAATCAACGACCTCAAAAACTCCTAGATACCAAAGTTTCACGAAAATAAGTCAATTTTTAAGAAATATCGTCCGCCATATTGGATCCACCATTTCGAATTTTTAAAATAATGCAAAAATTTATAGAAACAAACTTGTATTATGTACTTAACAATAATAAAATACAAGAGCAATCGATCCGAACTAAAAAATTTTCAACCATGTGAAAAACGTGAAAACTGGTATACTTTAGGAGGTCATAGCTCGGTAACTAGTGGGCCGAATTTAAATTTCTAAACGGGTATTTAAAGCTAATATAGTCTACTACAACTTTTATGTACATTATTTTTTCATCCGATTAAGTAAAAAAAAGTTGGGCATTATTTTTTTAAAACAAGGTTTTTTCAGTCAAAAATGATGAAAAATTAGTAAACTTTGAAAAGGCATAACTCGGGAACTATTAGGCCAATTAAGTTCATCTTTTTTTTAGAAAACTCAAAATTTTATATACTTTTTCTTTTATGCAACATATTTTTTTCGTAAAATACACAGAAAACCGACAATTTCAGAAAACGCGATTTTTTGCACCTTTTTTGAAAAATTTACCTGGGTTCCCGGTCGCCACACTTGCCGAAAACTTAGGGTCTTTAATTGTATGCCAAAATAAAGGGTTTAAGCCAAAAACATCGACCTTCCGAGTTATTACCGTGTAATACGTTTTTTCCGACGTATTGACTGGACTAGTATTTTATCTGTTGAACTATGTAAATCTTTTATAAAGGTTTTATTAATATTAATATTATTATAAATTAATAAAATTATTAATTAAAGCGATGGTAATTTGATTTAACGAAATAAGAAAATATTTTATAAGAATCGTTTTAATTACGCCATTTATTAAATACTTTTTCTTCTTCTTAACTAATTTTAAAGGTAAATTCTGTAGAATCGCAACAACCTATTGATATTTTGAGCCCCAGTACAAATTTGTATACAAACATAATATTTGTAAAATAATTTTAGAATATTATTATTCAATAAATAAATAATATTATAATGTTAAGTACCTATTGTAAATCAAAAATTTAGATAACTTTATCAACTTAAAAAAAATTGTAACAAAACTTTTTTAGACACAAAATCACGTAGTATGTGTAGAAGAAAAACAAACTGGTTTTTTTTCCTCACATGTGAATTAAAAACTTCGTCTAAACAAACAACAAAAATGACAGAAAGCATAAGACGCTGTCTTCTTAAACAAAAATTATATACGAAATGTCTATCTTGGGGCACTGTCCATCTTAGGGGCCCACTCCCCTAAAATAGTTATTTGTATTACAAGTGCGCATAAATAGGGGAATCGAGACTTGTGTGAAGTCTCATGAGTCGAGATTTCCCTAGATGCGCACGTGTAGCACACAATATTTTCTGCAATAGTTTGTGTCCAAAAAGAGACCCGAACTTAATATTATTTCACTTTAAAACACTTCAAAACAAAAACCACTGACAAGTCGACGGAGGCGGAGTAGCTTTTGGTGCTGCAAATCTAAAGCTATTTATTATATAACTTTCAGCTTTCAGTAATTGACATTTTGAGGTTAGGTTAGTTGTTTTAAATGTCAACAAAGAAATAAATTGAAAGAATCAATTTTTTTAAAAATTAATCCGCGACCTCTTTGTTTGAAATAAAATGGTTTGACACAAGATAAGAATAAAACAAAGTTAATAATAATGAAAATAAGGCCCTTTTCAGGGTCAAAATTATTCCAAGGAAGGAATTTCACCTTCACCAACAATAAATTTAAAAAAATAAAAAAAATTCCCAATTTCTAAAGTAATTTTTCATAAATTTAAAATTAATTTTTTATATTAATTTGAAATAATACAATTTTTCTACTTTCAGGTGGTGGTTTGCCTATTGGATCCATCTGTTTGATCGGTGTGTAACGAAAATTATTAATCTAAGTTTTAAATTTTCATTTAATTAATTACAATTTATTTTTTAGAGGAAGACAAATATGGAAACTATGCAAATATCATGTTGAAATATTTTATAGCTGAAGGAATAGTGGTATCCCATGATAGTTTTATTGCTTCCCGGGATACAAAACCTACGCAGTTTCTTTCTGAAATTCCAGATGTAGCTACAGATACGCCCAAAGAAAATAAAAGTGATACTAAAGATGAAATGAAAATTGCGTGGAGATATAAAAATCTTAAAATAGTAGACACATCCCCTACTGGGAGTCATACGTTTGGTCATTATTTTGACCTCACCAAAGGTATGGATAAGAAAAAAGTTGATATGACTCAAGTGACACAATGGGATGGAGAAGAACTGAAATTCAAGGATAATTCTTTTAAAAAACAGGAATATGTTGATTTGTTAAAATCCATTGAGGAAACAATATCAAATGGAAAATTTTTGATATCAGACTCTCCAGAAAAGATCAATATTTTGCGAATAGCTATTCTATCATTAGGATCTTGGTTGTGGATGTGTGATGAAGGAGATGACACGAATAGTGATCTCTTACAGTTTTTTTACTGTTTCAGAGCACTATTACGAAATTCTTATGCTGTTGCTACAGTTACATTTCCTGCACATCTATATTCCAAAAAAGTAATTCTCATTTTTATACATTTTTTATAGGAAATGCAACACTTTAGAATTTCAGTTTATTCAGAGTGTTTTCATATGATACAAAGTTTACTTGTGAAAGTTTCATCAGAATTTATTAACAGAATTTTGTAAATTTTTAAAGAACGTATGTAAGGTAAATGTACCAATTACTGCAGTGTAAAATTGAAGTCCGATCAAAGATACGAAAAGAAGACAAATATAAATGAAAGATAAATATTTGACTGGTTTTAAAATCATTCTTGTTATCTATTGAAGGAGAAACAACTAATTAAAATATTAAAATAAATTATGTATTCTTAAAAATAACAAACTTATAAAAAATACTGTGCTGGTATTAATGCGGGCCTGCCTCAATTACTGAGTCGAGAATAACGTGTATTTGAGGGTTAGGTTGTCAGCAGTAATAGAAACACGTGCATGTTCTAATAGTCTCTGGATTCAATAACAGCACATCAAATTCTAACAGCGGTATTCGCTTTTTCCCTACTCTCTTAATCTGAATTAGTGATTTTCTACTAATGAATTAGCGAGAAATCGGTTACTATTAAATAGTGAACATTTTGACTATTTTTTAGTAGAAAACTATTTTTAAAAATAAATATCTATTAATTGTAATAGTAACCGATTTCTCGCTAATTCATTAGTAGAATATCACTAATTCAGATTTTGAAAGTACCACCTTGTAATTGATTTTTAAGAAACAAAATTTTGTAATTACTATCTTGAAGGAAATTCTCCGGAGCATCTTTTTTTTCAGATAACATTTTTTCTATCTCTTACCGTTTTTGAAAAAACTCAAAAAACTGAATTTGTCTGAAAATCATATTTGATTGAAATTTCAACAACTCTTTCTAAAATAACAATTTCATAATATCTTTACATGCAATTTATAGGATTTATAGTGTAAAGTATTCTTAAGATGATATGCTTTTTTAAGTTACATGTAACTTAGAAAAAGTTATTAATTTTTTTGTTGCTAATTGTTACATTATTGTTTGATAATTTTCAACTGCTTGTTTTGACGAGAAAATTTACAGAAAACACAAGTCAAAGTGTCATATGTTAAATTGTTCATAGATATCCAATAAAGTTTTCTGGAAAGTTTAAGTTTAATAGAAATTATCCTAAACAAAATATGAAGAATCATATTTTCTCCAAGCAACGAACTTAATTTGAGAACTGTGATGTTAGGCGAGCATTAGGTGTCGTATTCATGTTAATCGAACTTAATATTATTTAGTTGTTTTTTAATTGTAAAAGGTTCTAATTTCTTTTGCTCATTGTTGGATTAGTTTTTGATAGTTTTCGAGTGACATGATACAATATAATGATAAATTTGTGATTGATTAAAATTTAGTAAAATTCTTAAAATTTATTCTGAGACAAACTTAGTAATAAGAAGTATACGGTAAACCCTTGTTAGCAGGTACTCGGTTAACATGAACACTCGCTTTACACGAACAAAAATTGATGTCCCGGCAGAGACATGTGTAAAATACATTGAGCGTTCCTCGATTAACACTATACCACTGACGTTTCTACTTCATTTTGTAGAAAATTTGGAAAAAATAGGTTTTGAGTAGAGATAATTTAAAACCTTTAAGTCAATTACATGAGAGAGAAAGAGACTCCCATGCAAATCTAAGTTAGATCCGGGGATCATGACCCCCCCCCCCCCCCAACCGGGATCCGACACTGCTGGGAAAACTGGAGAGTTTAATTTAGAGTGTCAAAATTGTTACCTATAGCTCAAACTGACACAGTGTGTCAATCGAAAGTGTTAACTTTATAATAATCTATGAAGGTTGGTTTGTTATTTATCTTCAAATAATAAGCTAGCTTCACCCTCCAGATAATAAAACTGACGATCTACTTTTCTTTCAATTAAAAGTCTATGTTGTTCAAACTGATAATTGAGTGTAAATATAATAAATGTGTACGACCGCATGAAAAGGGCCCACTTTGTTGATTTTATTTTCCGAGATAAGTATTTGCATTTTTCTAAAGGAGGTTCAGATTTTCGAATTTTTTTTTAATGGTGAAAAACAAACTGCGTAATGCCATAACTTTATCGAAATTAAAAACACAAGATAATTTTATTTTTAATTTTTAAAATGCAGTTTTGACACTTCTAGCTTGGAATGCTTGTAACTTTGTGATTTTTTTTATCCAAAAGGGTCCAAGACCTCTCAAAATGTTCCAAATTTAATGAAGAATATGGTCATATAGATAAGTCCAATAGTGCCGAAGTGGGCCCATTTCATGTGGACGTACACAAATAATGAATCAGGGTATTGTATGTCATTTATTATAAATGCCTCGCGATAACGCGAATTATTTTAACACGAACAGCTAAATTTTCAGTCTCTTCAAGTTCGTGTTAACGAGGGTTTACTGTATATAGAAAATATATAGTCTTAAATTAAACGAAAATTTGGTATTAATGTTTTTCAATAAATCTCTATCTTTATCAACTGTTATGACATTTATAAATTTGTATTTTATAAATATTTAATTTTATAAATTAATATTTATACCTCAAATTTAAAATTATCAAAGTCACTGACAAAGTTGCAACATACCATGTTTCTTTTTTAACATTCTTTGCTCAATTTTCTTATATCAGTTTTTTTTTCTTCTACTTGAAACTGCCACAATTTTTAACATTTTTCATCAATTTTTCAATATAAAATAAATAAATTCCTCTTTCCAATATAAAAGCAACTTTCATTCTCAACACAAGGATTAACAATAATTATTGTTTATAATTATAATTATATTTTAATTAACATAAAGACAATCCCTAGCGCTACGTCTAACACCACAGTTCTCTAATCAAGTCCGTTACGCCGCGAAAATATTATTACTTATACTTTGTTTAGGATAATTTCTATTAAATTGAAACTTTTTAGAAAACATTATTTGATATTTATGAACATTTTAACATGTGACACTTTGTGTTTACTGTAAATTTTCTTGTTAAACCAAGCAGTTGAAAATGATCAAAAGATAATGTAAAAATTAGCAACAAAGAAATTAATAACTTTTTTTAAGTAACATAATTAACCATTATTTTAAGCATATCCTCTTATGAATATTTTAAACTATAACTCCTATATATTTCATGTAAAAATATTAAGAAATTGTTATTTTAGAAAGAGTTGAAGTTGAAATTGGAATCAAATATGAATTTCAGAAAAATTCAGTTTTTTGGATTTTCTTCAAATACGGTAAGAAATAGAAAAAATATTATCTGAAAAAAAGATGCACCGGAGAATTTTCTACAAGATAGTAATTACAAAATTTTGTTTTTTATACATCAATTTCAAAGTAGGGGGGGGGGGGGAGAGCGGACACTGCTGTTGAAATTTTAGGTGTTCTTATTGAATCCAGAGGCTCAATTACTGAGGTAAGTTGTAATTTAAACTTGAATAATTAAATAGATTATAAATAAATTTAATTTAAATATTTAAATATACATCTTTATTGGCAATTGTATCGAGTAAGGTTTTAAATAATCTTTTCAACTAATTTAAATTAATTTTAACCCTCTGCCTACTGAAATGACCGTTAACGACAAAAATCGACAATTCGGACGCGTGGTGGGGACTATAGGAAACTCGTAGAATAGTTCGAGAGTGGGGAGAAGTAACCGTAGGCAGAGGGTTAAACTCTTAAAAAGTGCATAGTAAATTTTTCAAAAAACTGCAGTAATTGGTGCATTCGCAGTAATAGGTACATTTATCCTACACTGCCGGTCAGAAATATATTTTGAAAAATGAAACACATTTTAAAACATAATAGTTATTTGTGACACACTGACTCTAAATGGGACTTTATAGTACGAGTATGTATCGTAATACAAGTCCTGCGGTTTCCCTAATCTCGCCCTCGCTTCAATCACCTGTTTTGCGCCCTTGATACGAAAATAACTATATTCTTTCTTGACATAATGTTTCATTAATAATGTTCAATTTTCTGAAAATAAGAAATTCATAATACTTAACTTAAATATTACACAGCCTCACAAAAAAAGTGATATGTATATTAAACCAGACCACATTTTTCTTATGCATTTTGACATCCTGATTACGAATTTTTGGTCTAGAAAAATTTCTATAAGGTAATTTTTTTCAATTGTCAAAAAACGGTTTATAACTGCAAAAAAGGTTCTTGGATCCACAGTCAAGGGGTTAATGTATTTGGGTCTTCTGATCATGAATCCGATATTTAATCAATATTTCATATAAAAATTTTGCCGTTATCTGTAGAAAACAGACTGTTCTTTTGCAACAAATGATTCAATTTTAACAAATAAAAAACTTAGTATTTTCAAGAGTCTGACCACACTTTTCCATTAAATTTGGGTGCACTGAAGACGAATCTGTCATCATGTTGACCATTTACATGATAACTTTTTGCAAATTGCAGAAAACCGGTTGTATTTTTGCAGCATATGTCAAAATTTATATAAATCACAATTTCTACGTATCTTTCAGGGGAGGCATCACCCCTTGTTTTGACCCCCTTAAATTTCCATGGCCTTAGTAAGCTATATTTTTTTCATGCAACTTTTGGGTCCTAAAAACATACAAATTGATCAAAAGTAAAATATCTTAACTTTTGCTAATTTTAGTATTTTTAATCAGAAATTTTTTTTTGATATAGAAAGGCAATAAAGTTGAATACAATATTTATATGAGCAACGTTTCGATTTTTTTTTAAAAATTAAATCTTTTTAGATTCTATGCGAGAGATTTGAGAGAATCATAAAAAAGCGTAATAAAAATTGGCATTGAAAAATAATCAAAAATGTAAAAGAAATTGAATATTTAAGGAGAGAGACCCATGCAATATCAACACATTCTTCAGTGGTGTCAATTTTTTTTAAACATAATTTTACATCTTAAATTATAGTATATCATCAAAAATTAAGAAAACTATTATTTTATCAATTTAGAATTTTTCAAAATTTTGTTATTTTTATTGCATTGAAATATAAAACGTTAAAAATAACGAATTTCTTTAATTTTTTTTTTTTTTTTAAATAACTATTTTCAAACAATACATATGTTTAAAAACAAAAGTACATTAGTTTCATAATATATCTACGGAGAAAAAGAAAAAAACTATAAAAAAATAAAAGCTTTGAAAATTGACCATTATTATCTAAAGAGAAATATTAATTGTTGACTTTCTTCCATCGGGAACTCGAAACAACATTAAAAATAGAGCTTCTAAAAAGAACTATTTTAGAAAGTAAGTGAGCGGACGGCCTTCGTTATTGGCAAAAACACAGAATTTGGTAAAACTATCACAGTTTTCAGACAGAAGAAATAAAATTTAGACTTTCTTTCATGGGGGGTTCAAAAGAAAATACAAAATTGAGTTATAAGAAAAGAAGACTTTGAAATTGATTGGATGGCCTTAATTATTGTCAAAAACACACCATTTTGACAAATTATCACCATTTTCTGACAAGAGAAATAAAATATAGACTTTCTTTCATAGGGAGTTCGATAGAAAATAAAAAATCGAGTTATAAGAAAGGACGACTTTAATAATTAAGTGAGCCAAAGGCCTTCGTTATTGACAAAAACAGACAAATTTCATTTTTATTGACAAATTATGACCGTTTTCAGGCTTCTTCCTTAGATTTACTATAAAACGAATGTACTTTTGTTATTAAACATATGTTTCTAAATGAGAGTATAAAATTATATTACATTATCAAAATTAAAAATAAATAATTTTTATTGATTTTAGAATTGTAGATAAAAAATTATGAAAATTGTAGAAGTTCTAATACACAGTGGGTCTGAATGAACTTTGACCTAAACAAGCTTGTATACTCCAGTTCTCTTCTAATTTCACTTCTAGGATGTCTCTCGATGATTTTAAACTAAAAAAGAAAAAAATCGCTTGGGCCCTTTTTGAGAAAATCCATTTTTTCGATATTTTTATAGTATTAATAAACATATTTTTGAGAAAATAGTAAGAAGTAATGTTGTTATTGATTTCAATTGTTTAAAATAACATAAATAAAAAGTTCCTACCCCCCAGTTTCTTGGGTTAACAAATTCCCATAAAAAATCCTGAAAAACTGTGAAAAATATGCAAAACTGCTCGTTTTTCTAAAATTATTCGTTTTCAGTGCCTTCAGGTCATTAAATATCTATGCAAGAATGAAAGTTAATAAAATTTGTCATCAATTAAAAAAAATCGAACGATTTATCTCTAAAACTATTTAAAAAAATATAATTTCCTCTAAGAATATAAAAAATTAGATTTTTGTAAAGTAACTAGTTTTTTTTAAGTGTGTTGCAGCTATTGGTACAAAACAAATTAAAGCAGATGTGAGTTTGAGCAAATATAAAAAAATAGAGCTTTCTACCTTAATTTGAGCCAAAGTTGTAACATTTTAAACATGACCCTTAATATTTTTTAAAATAACAAACTTAAAATTTTTGAATGAATATTTATTTTTGCTGATAACGATCAGAATTATGAAAAAAATGAAAATCGATAGTATAGTTTTAAACTAAAAAATCTTTTTACAAAAGTCATACGATCATAAATGCCGAAAAATTACGCAAAAACGCACGATGAACATTGGCAATTAATTTGTTGTTGTTTTTTGGAAAATCAAATAAAGGGATTCTTGTGATTTTGCATGGTAAATTGAAAGCTATTATAAAAAAATTTATCGAATACCATCCCGATAACATTAGGTTACCTAATGTGGTATGCTCTTGCTGTCATAGAGATTTGTATAGAATTTTGAAGGATAATAGCGAGAACAAAATCTCCTTAACATTATCTGATTTTTCTGATCTCAAACCTATGTAAAGGATGAGATCAATGAGTATCATTGTGTGTAAATGTCATATTTGTCAATTAGCCGGGACTGCAAAGTCGGGAAATTTTACAAAAGTTGTTTTACCTAAACGAAAGAGTATTCTGTCTGATAATTCAAATAAACAAGCCTAAGGTAATTTACCAACCAATAATAATAGCATAGTAATATTAATAATAATAATAAATTAAATTAATAAATAATATATTAATAACAACAAGAACAACAACAACAAGAACAATAATAATAATAATAATAATAATAATAATAACATAGATAAGGAGCCCATTCTGCCGTATGCCCAAATGGATCAAGAATCCGTTGTAGAAAATGACCAGTGCAAGATATACTGGAATTTTTTTTCCCCCACCACTCATCATATCAGTGCCATCAAGCCTGATATGGTCCTCCAAGATCATAAAAGTAAGATCATTTATGTGGTTGAGTTTTCGGCTCCTGCCGAGAGAAACATCATTAAAAAGGAGGATGAGAAACGGATCAAATATCAAGAGCTCTTATTCGAATTGAGTAAAGTGCATCCAGGATATAGAGTCCACTTGATTGTTTTAATTCTCGGCTGCTTAGGAGGGATGAAGGCTTCATTTTTGAGCCAACTGAAGAGGATCCCAACCTGCGAACGTCAAGCCAATTTGTTAGCAGGTAGAATGCAAAAAGCAGTTTTTTTGAACTCCCTTTTTCTGGTCCAACAGCACTGTTCCTTGTAAAAAAAACATCTTTAAAGGTAACTCTAAAAAAGCATCCCACAATTTCATGTCGGCCGCATAAGAACATCGGCGGCAATGGACATTAAGACCCAAAAAACAGAATGCTGAAACTGTACAGCGTAAAGAAAAATTATGCTTTTGCTCACCTTCCAGGACGGAAGGAGCAAAAGTTGATAAGAGTATGTAAAGCAAGAATTGGGAGAGGTTGTTTCAGTGCGGTATTGCCACAGGATGTGGTCGAGTCCCACACGAACAAGTGAGTAAATGCATTTTTTCCTCTCTTAAACTTGTTTTGTAAAAAAAAAAAAAAATAATAACAATAACAGTAATAATCACATCTCTAAGAATAAATCTTTAAACATTCTGCTTTTTTTAAAAATATTTTTGCGGTAAAATAAGTTTTTAAAATTCTTTGTATTATTATCCATTATTTATCACTAAATCCTCTTTTAGATCATCAAACTTCTACGGCACATGTTGTTGAAAAGCGTTGCAGTTAAAGCGTCGCTACACGGAAAGAAAAATATTGGTTTTGTACTATCACATTACTCTAAAGTATTTTCCTATTTGCGTTTGCTTACCTATAAAAGCAAGAATATATGGTTTTAAAGCATTAGGTATTGCCATAGGAAATACCTATCATATACTTACTTTTATAGTAAGAACATAATAGTCTAAACGCAAAGACGTTATAGGCCAAAAGCAAGAAACATCGTTACAGTTCAATCGCAAAAGTTAAACAGGATTAGTCTGTTATTCCGGTGCAACGAGGTTTTAGGCCACCGCCTACTTGCCCTCTCCAACCGTCTGACGTTTGTGTAAATGTGTGAGAAATGTGTGAGCCGGCAGAGGTTGTTTTGGTGTTTGAATATATTATTGTGATTTTATCGTTTGATTTTAACGAAATATATTTTGATTATACATAGTCTTTCTGATTTTGATTTGAACAATTATCTTTGGTAAGTACGCATTTAATTACTTTTGTAAATTATTTTCTATAAATTATTTAAACAATATATACAATATATATATGTTAATTGAAACTATATATTACAAGCAATTTAAACTAATTTAAAAAGAATTAGGTTAGACTGTTTTATTTAAGTTAATGTTTGATATATTTTTTAACAAATTATTCGTGGTGAATACAGCTGTATTCATATTTGAAAAGAATTGTTCGGGGTAATAAAGTAATATGGATTGATTATTATAACGAATGTAATTTAACTAAATCTTATATGAAAATCAGATAGCTCATGCAGACATAACCTCAAAACTATTTGAATTTTCAAATTGCAGACTTTATTCTATTGTTTAAGTTTAAATGTGTTTTAAATTTTATTTTTCGTTTTTAACTAAAAATTATCTTTTTCCTAATTTTAGAAATTACATTTTTGTTAAATTAGTTAAAATTGCTTGTAATATATAGTTTCAATTAACATATATATATTGTATATATTGTTTAAATAATTTATAGAAAATAATTTACAAAAGTAATTAAATGCGTACTTACCAAAGATAATTGTTCAAATCAAAATCAGAAAGACTATGTATAATCAAAATATATTTCGTTAAAATCAAACGATAAAATCACAATAATATATTCAAACACCAAAACAACCTCTGCCGGCTCACACATTTCTCACACATTTACACAAACGTCAGACGGTTGGAGAGGGCAAGTAGGCGGTGGCCTAAAACCTCGTTGCACCGGAATAACAGACTAATCCTGTTAAACTTTTGCGATTGAACTGTAACGATGTTTCTTGCTTTTGGTCTATAACGTCTTTGCGTTTAGACTATTATGTTCTTACTATAAAAGTAAGTATATGATAGGTATTTCCTATGGCAATACCTAATGCTTTAAAACCATATATTCTTGCTTTTATAGGTAAGCAAACGCAAATAGGAAAATACTATAGAGTAATGTGATAGTACAAAACCAATATTTTTCTTTCCGTGTAATAAAAAGAAAATTATGTGAAGAAAGTGAAAGAACAGCAGAGATTTCATTAACTCAACCTTGAGGTGGTAAGCCACTTAAAATCATCATTGGTAAAAACGTATCTGAAAATCCATTGAAACAGTCACTCCTTACAGCAGAAAACTTTTTAAAAATTCAACATAGTTTTCATTTAAACCAGAATAAAATAGTTAAGATTGCGGGTGCCATTTGTGTTGCTGCAAAAGATAGAAGAATCATTGAACCCAACTTAAAAAAAGTTATCAGTTAAAAGCCTACTGCATTGATCTAGAGAGGCTCATCAAGTACATTCAAGAAAAACGTCAACTTTCTGAATATCACCTAAAATTTGGAATCGATGGCGGCGGTGGTTTTTTGAAAGTATGTTTGTCTATTCAATCTACTGAAAAAGAGGATAAATTAGAAGGATTAGAAGGAAACGTTTCAAGGATTCTGGAGTTAACAAGTTGCTCATATTAGCACTAGCGCAGTGCGCTCAAGAAAACTATAAAAATGTATTGCTCTTGTGGTCTGTAATATAAATTAATAACTTTTGAGGGACCATTGCAACTGATTTGAAACTAGCTAATATAATAATCGGAATAATGTCACATAGCAGTTTACAACCTTGTACTTGGTGTTACGCTGAGGAAGGAAAACTCGATGAGCGAGGAATTTATAGAACTTTGGGAAATACAATGCAAAATTATAAAGATTGGTGTCATGCAGAATCTCTAAAAACAAAAGCAAAAGACTATTATAATTGTATTCACTCTCCTCTTTTCACTTCAAGTGAAGATAAAACATTTTATATTCTTCCACCTCATAAATTGAATTTAATGTTGGGTGTTGTAAATACCTTATTCAGACACTTATTAACTGAATTCAAAGAAGAAGCTACTATATAGGCGAGATTATGCAACGTTCAACGTGACATCACACATGAAAGTCCTAAATTTAATGGAAATTCTTGCAAGAAACTGCCAGAAAAAGTAGATTTGTTACGTGTGATGAAACAAATAAGAAGCTTGAAATATGTAAAAACCTTTGCCGATTTCAGAGATGTATTCAACGCATGTTTCAGTAATCAATTAGATTCTTGCTTTGAAGAAAAAATAGAAAAATTCAAACAAACCTACTTAGATTTGGGCATTTCGATAACTCCAAAAGTACACGCCGTATTTTTCAACGTTCCAGACTTCTGTAATGAAATAAAAACTGGCCTTGGATTTTTTAGTGAACAGGCAATGGAGTCTGTGAATGAAAGGTCATGTTATAAAGGTCATAACTTCGGCTCAAATTAAGATAGAAAGCTCTACTTTTTATATTTACACGAAATTATATCTACTTTAATTTGTTTTGTACTAGTGACTAGGGTGAAGGAACCAATTATCGAGGAAATAGTGACACTGCATCAGAATTTATTTAATAACTCATAAATAAAACTATTTACATGCATAGCAACGGTATATTTGAATAAAATATAATTAAAGTTTGAAATTTTAATATGATTTTCTATTAAAAAAATAAATATATAAACAAAAAATTAATATGCAAATTTATTGCATATAAATACCATTTGTAGAGGCTGTGATACCAATCGCTCGATTTCTGGACCCAATTGTCGTTTTTACTTAAATAAATGCTATTACTTAAAATTTAGGAATTAAAAAATGATTATTTATCTAAGCTTTTGTTTAAATATATAAATAATCACATGTATTATAAAAAAAACTTCATATTCTTTTAAAATTAAAGTATGTTACCGGTTACTTTTCTGACGTTTGTAAACATAAGAGGTTTTACGACTTTTGAAATTTAAATTATGACAGTCGTATTGTGAATAAAAACAGCAAATGGCGACTGTCAGCTGAAAATGTTGATACTGCATATTAAACCATTTAATTCCAGAAAAATGGTCTTTAATCATGTAAATAAATATTTTTGTATGTTTGCATAAATTATTCATTGATATTGTAATACAATTATATTTTATATTTATAGTGTGATTTACCTTTTATAAGTAAAAGTAGTCAGTGCGACTCGACAATTGGTACTGACTCGGTAATTGGTTCCTTCACCCTACTATACATTTAAAAAACTAAACTAGTTACTTTACAAAAATCTAACTTTTTATATTTTTTAAAAGGTCATAATTCCATCACTTTTAGAGATAAATCGTTCGTTTTTTTTTTAATTGACGACACGTTTTATTAGTTCTCATTTTGTATAGATATTCAATGACCTGAAGGTACTGGAAAGGAGTAATTTTAAAAAAACCAGCAATCTTGCAGCAAGATTTTTTATGGAAATTTGTTATCCCGAAAAACTGGGCGAATAGGAACTTTTTATTTACGTTATTTTAAGTAATTTATGTCAATAACAACATTACTTCTTACTTTTTTCTCAAAAATATGTTTATTAATAATTCAGGCATCATAGGCAGTCATCTCTTCATCTTTTTTCACATTTTTTCAATTTTGTCACCTTTTTCACCTTTTTGGACGATTTGTCACCTTTTTTGGGGTCAAAAATATATAATTTTTTGTAAATATTTCGAAGTAGATTCATAAAATTCAGATCCAATGTTAGAATCTAGTTTTATTGATGATTGATACAATAACAAAACATCTGATATACTAATAAAAAAACCATAATTTTATATAAAAGAAAGGACACATTTTTGTTTATTTTCGATAAAAGTTATTTTTAACGAAGTTTCGCTTGTAATATTTTTCCTAATTAATACAATTAAATGTTGTTTCTTGGACCTTTTAGGTGATCTTTTCTGCTTCAAAATGCCGTTTGAAATTATAGATGATTTTCCAAAAATAAATAATGTCCATTTTCTAAAAAACCCCACCTTTTATTTCTTTAAAGAGATACTAAATCATACTGACAGCTAGGAGAATTTTTTTATATTTTTAGAAATATTCTTTTTTACACAAAAATTTGAGTTTGTTAGTGTGCATTAATTATTATTGATTTTATAAAAGGACATATACTTCAGTTGAATTCATTGCATTTTATTTGTTCTTAAACTTGCTTACTAACATCTCAAAATTTAAATAAAAATTTATTTGTAAAAAAAAATTTCCTGGATGCCACTATAGTTTAGCACGCTTGAAATTTATAGGAATATTTCATGATATTAATAAGAATTTATGGTCAAAATTTTAAAGAAAAAAAGTTGGGGTTTTTGAGAAAATAGACCTTATTTATTTTTGGAATGTTATCCACAATTTTGTTAAATTTAAAACCTTTTAAAAATTTCAAACGGCATTTTTAAAGAACAAAATATCACCTAAAAGATCTAATAAACAAAATTTGATAATAATAATAAACAAAATAATAATAACAAAATAATAATAAAAATAATCTAATAAACAAAATCCTAATTTGAAATTAGGAAAAAAAATTACAAGTAAAACAAATTTTTTTTAATTTTTATTTTGACTTTTGCCGTTCAAAATTGAAGTACTCCTAACTTCGTTTAAAATAACTTTTAACAAAAATAAAAAAATACTTATCTTTTAATTTCTCACATAGATAGAATAACATATTTAAGTGGAAGTTAAATCTACAACTTGAAGTTAGTCGGCCTGCATGATTTGAAATGGATTCAACCGATAGTTCTCATTATATAAAATATGTTAAATTTTTTATTAATATTTAATGATAATAAAATTTCAATATACACTAGAGTCTCTATCGAGGCGGGAGCTCGGGGATGGGCCAGCCTCGATCGAGACTGTCCTTGAAGCAAAGTCACGTATACAATCAGGACCGTACAAACTTTTTTAGGCATAGCCCACAATTAAAAATTTCATATCATTTTTATTGTTTGGAACAAGCAAATAAATAAAAGAGATACTAAATAATGAATTTAATATAAATTTAATTTTAATTTTCCCAGACTTATGATGTTAAATATTTTTTTCACAGTTTTCAAATTTTAAATTCATAGAAACTTAATTATCAATGATAATAAATAAAGAACTAATTAATTAAATAATTTAAAAAGGTAACAGTAGGTAAATATGTAAATAAAATATCAATTTATTAATATTTTGATTCAAAGAAAGTTTTTTGAAAATTTTGCAGAATAATTACACAGAGTTAATTTTTTACATTTAATTTAAATATAAAATTTTATAAAGATAAAAGTTTTATTTATGAACAATGTTAAAAGTCATAATAAAACTATTAATGTAGTGGGGTACTGTGAGCACATCAGATTAGTCTGCTTCTTACGCGCCTGGTCTCTAACGTCACACTCCCCTCTTTCTTCCCCCGCCCTCTCGCCAAGGAATAAAATAAATAGAAATTAAATCATACGCCTCGATCGAGACTCCAGTGTAATAGAAAAGTTCTTAAAAAAAGGCGCGTCGGAAAAAATTTAAAGCAGTTATTGTTTGCCTATTGTTTATGTTAGGTAGATAATAAAACTTCAAAATGATGTATTGATATTAAGTTACTTTTTACCAAAGAGTAAAAAACTCTAAGAAATTTAAGTATCAATATACTACTGTTTATATGATTTTAAACACATTCCAGTTTGTTGTTTTTTATATTTTTGGTCACCTTTTTGTCAAGTTTTCCAGGGAAAAAATTCACCTTTTCACCTTTTTTGAAGATAAAAGGTACTGTGATGCCTGATACTTTCAAAATATCGAAAAAATGAATTTTTTCAAAAAGGACACAAGCGATTTTTTTTATTTTTTAGCTCAAAATCATCGAGAGACATCCTAGAAGTGAAATCAGATGAGAACTGGAATGTGCAAGCTTGTTTGGGTTAAAGTTCATTCAAACCCACCTTGAATATTTACTGGATTGAATTTTAGATACTTGAAGAATTGTTTGTGTAATTTAATGGGTAGCAAACATCGAAAGCTTCTTATAAAGTTAAAGAAAAGCAACTAAGAAACTATAAAATTTACATTTAAAATAATTTGAGTCTGAATAAATGAAACTCTACTGTACCTATAATTTTTAATTTATATGTATTTATAATAATTTTAAATAGACAGTTTGCTTTATTTGCATAAATACATGAAATATATTTGATCTAGGATGCTATCGTTGAAAGGTTAGAACATCTTGCCGACTCAGTAGTAAGGTTGGAATCATTTGCTGGCTCGGACAAAGAGACGAACATCATTTTTAAAGACTATCACGGTTTGCTGCATGTCAAAAAACTTTCAGCATTTAATACATTAGCACCACATTGTCCACACTCTACAGATTTGGCATTCAAATTGAGGCGAAAAAAATTTCTTATTGAAGTAATTTTATTGAACTTTATTTTTTAATCACAAAATAAAATTATTTCTTAACGTCATTACTTTTAAAACGTTAAAATTTTTGATTTGACATTTTAAACTTTTAAAACTAATTTTTATCTTTTTAGGTTTTGCATATACCGCCAGAATTGGGAGATTCGACAGAGCGCGAGCAAGATGAGAGTTCCTGTGGAACTGGTAGTTCAAAACAAAGTGTACTTGATTTTTAATAATTAAATATATAATATATTTTCCCACAATGTTTGAATTTGAAATGTTTTACAAGTACTTTCCCAACATGTTCAGAGTTAAAAGTAGAATAGTGTCCAATCATTTGTGCCAATATAAAGTCATACCTCGTAATATTAAATTTTAGTATTTTCGTAAAATAATTGCTTTATTTTTGTACCAGAATAACCCTGCTACCTGCTAAACTTTCAGTTTTTAACGTTTTTCTCTTTAAATTTTTAATAAAAAGTTAGACCATCAGGTAAATATAGGCCTAACTAAATTCTCAACACGTATCTTAAATATTTTTTACATGGAATATATCAATTTTAAGATTTTAGCCGATTTTTGAGAACTTAAAAGTTTTTAATAAAATTTGTATGTGGAAAAATTTCACGAATTCGTCGCTTGGGTGGAGAACTACGCCGATTCACAGTAGTGTTGAAAACTGCGTCATTCCAGATAACAGTTAATGAACATGCCATTTCGGATATCACAATTTTACCCATATTTTATCTTGAAAAAATATAACAGGTCGTTTCCATTTTAATTCAGACAGACTATGTATGTTGAAATCAGGGAATCATGTCTCATTGAAATACGTTATTTTTTAGCCAATTTTAGGCGACAAGTATTTTCTCGTTTTGGTAAAAAAAAAAATTTTAACGAAGTTATGTGGATTTGAAAATTTTAATTAATTACATTGATACCTCTGATATTAATTCGTCAAGTGGATTTTGTAAAAATATAATTAGTTAAAGTAAAAAAAATATAAATTGAAGCGTTTTCATTGATTCACAACCTGAAGCGTCATTCCTCTGGCTCAAATTAAAAATAGAATAACACTAGATAAAAAGTTCATGCATTTTTTCTACAATAAATAAAGTTAAAATATGTAAACATGCTAAAGCAATTCAAGTTTAAGTAAGAGTGCTAAATTTTAAATAACATTTAATAAATGTTGAAATCATCATTCCTCTAGCTCAGATTTAAAATTAATATCAATATCAATTGTCTGCAAACTCAGTTAAAACTAAACCTACAAATCTTAAAAAATAACTCTTAGTGGTAAAAATATTTTTTAATTTAGTTAGTTTTTTAAAACCTACATATTATTTAAATTATAATTATAATAAATTAATTATTATTAAATAGTTCTTAATAAATACAAAAATATTGTAGAAGATAAATTTGAATGTCTTGAACTTGTTCTTTCCCAAATAGCACGATATCTTCCAGGAAGCTTCCCTGCTAAGAGTAAAAAGTTAAAAAGGGAAAGAAATATAAGAATAGAAAGAGATTACACTTTTTCTATCCCTTCCATATGAGGCATTCTCTGAAAAAAAGCCATCCTAAAAATTTTTTTTGACAACTTTCTTGTAAATAGAATATGTTATAGTATGAACCAAACCAAATATTTAGAGTAGGGTTATAGGTCCGTGTAATGCGTGGTTGCCATATTATCAGGGGCTCAATTTTTATGCAGTGTAATTTTCAAATTCCAATCACTTTTAACTGGATGGATGGATTTGAAAAAATTATTAGGATTTTTTGTGCAGAATTTCCTAAACTTTCAAATAAAATTAGCTATTAATTTCAAAAATAAAAATTTCATTAGAAAAAATTTAAAAAAATTGTTTTTTTAAATTTTGAACCCCTGCCCCCCCCCTACGATTTTTTTCGAAAGTACCCCAAAATGTTCCGCATTTAGTCAGCTTTTCACCCACCAAAGGCAATTTTGGGACAGCAACATTTGGACGAGCTACAAATGAATATATACCACAACGCAACCTATTAACTATCATCTAATGTTAACCTGAGGCATATTACTTCCTCATAAAAGAGGTATTGTAATCGTGATGGTTCTTGATTTTCTAAAAATAGATTAAATGCACTCATTTTCATTAAAAAAGTGTATACAGTCGAATTTATAGAATATATGACAATTTTTTATTTTTTTTACATTTAAAATTCCATTTTTTACCATAATTTTTAAAATTATCATTTTCTAATTATTGTTCCTTTGCAAAAAATATTCTAACTGGAGAACTCATCATCTAAGCGACCTAGAGTTAATATTTAACCCAAAATTAAAAAAATTGAATGCTAGTTTTCGTTTCTTACAAAATTAAAATTTTTTATATAACTACTGCATTTTCCCAATAAACATTTTTTCTTTATATGGAAGAAATAATGTTTATGAAATAAACGCCTAGTAAGATTTTGTAATAGGATATATTTATTATCAAAATACGTAGGGTGGGGGGGTCGGGTGTTCAAAATTTAAAAAATTTTTTTTTTTAATTTTTCTAATGAAATTGTTATTTTTGAAATTAATAGCTAATTTTATTTGAAAGTTTAGGAAATGCTGCACAAAAAATCCTAATAATTTTTTCAAATCCATCCATCCAGTTAAAAGTTATTGGAATTTGAAAATTACACTGCATAAAAATTGAGCCCCTGATAATATGGCAACCACGCATTACACGGACCTAAAACCCTACTCTAAATATTTGGTTTGGTTCATACTATAACATATTCCATTTACAAAAAAATTGTCAAACAAAATTTTTAGGGTGGCTTTTTTTCAGAGAATGCCTCATATATCTACTTTGCATTCCCAAAACACAATATCTTTCTATCTCTAAACTTCTACTTCTTTATATCTTTTCTCTATTCGTTTTGGATTTCTATCCCTTTCGATTCCCTTTCTATCATCTTCTAAAATAAATAAATCTCTTTCTATCTCTTCGTCTATCAACTATTTTTATTTCTTTCTATCCCTTTTCTATCCTCTTTTTTTTATTTTCTATAAAAAGTGAATCTCTCTCTATCCCTTCGCCTATCTACTATTTTAATTCCTTTCTATCCCCTTTCTATCCTCTTCTTTAGAAATTTAATCTCCATCTATTCCTTTGCTTATCTACTATTTTGAATACCCAATTGCTTTAGTTATTTTATATGGTAGTATATATATATATCTATATATACTGAAATTAATCTGATATTTAACGCGTATAATACTGAAAAATCGGCAGCTATGTTGGAGCGATCCCCTAACCTCGTGCGCATTAACCTAAACACACTACCAACTGAGCTAACGAACGATACACTACAGATCACTTCTTTACTTGATTGCCTTTTATCACTCTTACTCCCATCTCTTTTAATCTTCCTCTTCTATCTTTTTCTATTCCACATAGTATTTATATTTTTGGAGATCCATACTGGAAATAAAGAGATAGAAATCTTATCACTTTTTATCTTTTCTTATTTCTGTTATAGAAAGAGATACAGAAAACGTATAATTTTCAATTCCGAGTCTATACCTTCTTATCCCTTTCTATCGACCCCAAACCTCTTTCAATCTCTACCAAAATCATAATTATCAGTTTTCACCATTAATCAACTTTTCCCTATAACTTTCAATCTTTAATCTTTATATACCATCCTTTCCCTTTCTATTGCCTTTAATCTCTTTCAATCTCCACCTTAGTCACCATGACCAGCTTATCACCATTAATCACATTTTCCCTATAAATTCCAATCTCTAATCTTTACCATCCTATCCCTTTCTATTGCCTCTAATCTCTTTCAATCTCTACCTTAATCATAGTGATCAGTTATCACCATTAATCACCTTCTTCTTATAACTTTTAATCTCTAATATATACCTTTCTATCCCGCCTTATTCCTATTTGAATGGACATAGCGAGTTATCACTTTTAATCATATTTTTCTATAACTTTGAATTATTAATGTCTAATACTTTCACATCATTTCCAAACCCCACCTGAATGAACATGATGTGCTTTCCCTTTTACACTGAGAAAATAAGTTGACTAAATATAACCAATTTTTGATTAAATTTAGCACAGAGAGGTTGTTGATATAGCACCTGCAAAGCTCTTTGTTTACTATTAGCAGATTAAATGCTACTGTTAACAACTGTTAATTATTTGTAAAATATATTATTATCATTAAATTAAATAAATAAGTAATAATCATAATCAAAATAAATAAACATTAATTAAGTATTGAATTAACTATTGAAACCCTTTTAAATTAACCTTGTTATTAGTTTATGCTGGATAATGTTTGTTAATGAAATCAATATTTTTTATTTGTTTAAATAAACAATTTGCAACAAAAGAAAACTAATGAATTTACTATTTTAAAAATCCATTAAGAAGTGGAAAAATAAAGGAAACGTCCATTTAATTTAATTTATCATTATTATTACCAAGTAATTGGTATAATTGTTATATTTCCCGGTTTTAATCCGTGTACAAGATCATCTACTGAACTTGTACATGATTCTGGATAAAATCATGCACAGGTGCATTGACTTGCTTTGTGCATGAACTTGCAAAGGGTCAACACATGAATTTGGAACAACGAACGTGCAAAAGAACATGCACATGTTCATGAACGCTTCTAAAAGCAAATAATTTCATGTGCATGAACATGCACACGAATATGCACATGAATCTGTACACGAAAATGGGAGTGAAGGCTGCGCAGTAGATTTTAATGGCTATAAAAGGTAGAGAACCACTATAAAACAAGTAACATTTGTTAATAATATTTAAAGTATGGAAAATTATGTGCATGAACATTTGCACGTTCATGCACATGTTCTTGTATCAGATTTTATTGTGCGTGCATGAAAATGTACACGTTCGTTGTTCCAAATTCATGTGTTTACCATCCACAACTTCATGCACAAGACAAGTCAATGAACTTGTGCATGATTTTATCCAGAATCATGTACAAGTTCAGTAGATGATCTTGTACATGGATTTACAACCGGGTTTAAGAGAATCAAATCAAATTATTAATATTTCGAAGTTAGTTTAATAATTTTAGGCTAAGATTCTTAAATTACGTTTAATTACATTTACAAATTTGGTTTAAATCATTATAAAGAGCAATTATTTGTTAAGGACAATGTTGGTTGAAACAAAGGACCCTACTGAAAAATCCTATATAGGATCCTACATAGGATCCTATATAGAATCCATATGGATTCCTATGAGAATCCACGTAGGATCCTATATAGGATCCTATATAGGTATTGTCCTATAGGAATCCATGTGGATTCTCATAGGAATCTATGTGGATTCCTATAGGTCGCCTATAGGACGCGTCCTATATAGGATCCTATGTGGACTCTCCTATAGAAATACATGTAGGATCTCATATAGGATCCTACATAGGCGTCCCAAAAAAATTTTTGTAAACCCCCCTACATAGGATCCTACGTAGGTTCCCATATAGGATCCTATATAGGATCTTTTATGGGCGCCCAAAAAAAATTATGTACACAGAATTAATTGTTTTTTTTTAAACAACTTTATTCAAATGTACATTAAGTACCATTATAAGGACGAAAAATATTTACTGCGCAGGCGTAAGTATTGTAGAATACGTAAAAGACGACTGCGCATGAGGAAGGGGTACAAAAAATTTTTTTGGGGATACCCATGTAGGATCTTACATGGGTTCCCATATAGGATCCTATATGGGAACCTACGTAGGATCATATGTAGGAGGGTGTACAAAAATTTTTTGGGACGCCTATGCAGGATCCTATATGAGATCCTACATGTATTCCTATAGGAGAGTCCACATAGGATCCTATATAGGACTTGTCCTATAGGCGACCTATAGGAATCCACATAGATTCCTATGAGAATCCACGTGGATTCCTATAGGACAATACCTATATAGGATCCTATATAGGATCCTACGTGGATTCTCATAGGAATCCATATGGATTCTATATAGGATCCTATGTAGGATCCTATATAGAATTTTTCAGTAGGAGAATGATCAGTATATAAAATATACTGATCTTTTTATAAAAATAGAAAATTCACAACATTTTAATAAAAAAAAAGACTTTTAAAGGAAAAATAATTGATCATTTCATTGATATTCAATTAATGTTTCCTTTGGAAATATCAATATCCTATTTCTCCACCTCTTAACGAAAATATTTCCCTACTTTCTGAAAAATCAGGAAATACTCCACCCTTTTTCCCTTTCCAAATTTCTCAATCTCAAGAGGGTCCGATCCCGTCAAGTTTTCGCCACTTTCTTCTCCAAATCTCAAACCTAGAAGCACGTCTTCTTTTCTGGACTTTTTATATTTAACTTCGGACTTTGCCAAATCTTCTTCATAAAATATAAAGCTTTTGGATTTTTCGGACATCACATATTAGATTAAAAATTTGGTGGCCCCGGAGGGATAGTTGTTTGTTTTAAGGTTCCTTTTTCTTGTATTCTTTCTATGTGGATAACATTGTTCATTTAATTCCTATATTTTTTTAAAAAAAAACAAAAAAAATGAAAAGAATTTTCTTTTATCACCCAGTTACCCACCCTGCTAAGAGTAAAAAGATAAAAAGGGAAAGAAATATGAGGATAGAAAGAGATTTCACTTTTTCTATCCCTTCCATATATCTACTTTGCATTCCCAAAACACAATATCTTTCTATCTCTAAACTTCTATCTCTTTATACCTTTTCTCTATTCGCTTTGAATCTGTATCCGTTTCTATTCCCTTTCTATCATCTTCTAAAATAAATAAATCTCTTTCTATCTCTTCGTCTATTAACTATTTTTATCTCTTTCTATCCCCTTTTTTCCTTTTTTATAAAAAGAGAATCTCTTTCTATCCCCTTTCTATCCTCTTCTTAAAAAATTTAATCTCCATCTATCTTTTCGCTTATCTACTATTTTAAATACCCAATTGCTTTAGTTATTTTATATGGTAGTATATATATCTATATATACTGAAATTAATCTAATATTTAACGCGTATAATACTGAAAAATCGTCAGCTATGATGGAGCGATTCCCTAACCTCGTGCGCATTAACCTAAACACACTACCAACTGAGCTAACGAACGATACACTACAGATGACTCCTGTACTTGACTGCCTTTTATCACTCTTACTCCCATCTCTTTTGATCTTCCTCTTCTATCTTTTTCTATCCCACACGAAAAACAATATTAAGCTCTTCTAGTATGTCACGAGTTAGGAAAATGGATTTTATGGATTTTAAAAACAATTATGTCAAATAAATAAGAACATTTCAAAAAAATTTCTTCAAATTCATATGATCACAAAATTAAGAAAATTAGATAAAAGCAACGAAAAAAATAATAAATTAAAAAAAAAAGCAGGAACGTAAAAATATAAGAAAACGATCTATTAAAATAATGATAAAATTCTTTTAAATAAAAAATGTCATGCTTATTATTAAAGAAATGAAGAAAAATTAAAAAAAAGAACTTAGTAGTGAAACAGTAACATAAAAATGTGTATAAAAAAGTAGGCACACTTTTTAAAATTTTAAACTATTTACAGACGTTTTTTTAATTAAAAAAATAAATAAGAAGATAATTAAAAAAAATATTAAAATACATTACTAAAGAGGAAAAAAAGGTTAAATTTGAGAAACTGGTTCACAAAATAAAATATAAAATTAATAAAATTTTGTTAATTGGAAAAAATTTTAGAAATAGAAAATTCTATAAAATAGAATAACGATGTTAATATGAAAATATTTAGTCTAAGCTTAAATTTACAAAATATAAAATGAAAGATTACAAGGCTGCCAAAGAAGAAAAAATTTAAAAATTTTTAAAATGATAAATGAATCGAACAAATATTTTCAATAATTTTTAATTACAAAATAAAACTGAAAAATATAAATTAAGGATTAATATGTTTATAAGAAAAATGATGGCAAAAATTATAAAGAATTAATTAAAACGCAAGAAAGGATTAAAAAAATAATATTACATCAATATTAAGTGGAAACTATGTCCATTTCATGGACATTTCACTTCAGACGCCCCTCCCAAAAGCCTTAGATTACCATATGAGAGGGAAAGAGATAGCACTAAACTCTTGTCTCTTTCTATCTCACATATCGCCCCATCCAAAACCCTCGTCTGGATCCGCCTTTGTTTCACTTCCAAGTAAGCAAAATAATTTTCCTCCTCATAGAGGAAGCAATAAATTAATAATATAAAATTTAATTGGAGAATTTATTTAAAAAATAATTTTAAATGCAAAAAAAATATATAAACATGAATTATTTTACGAACTTTTGATTAATTATAAAACTTATATAGGTCAATCGATTTGTTTTGAGATAAGGAATATGATTTTTGTATTGCTTAAGTTGTATTTTAAGCATAAAAAAAATTTTGTCAAAAAACAAAAATTTTTAATAGAAAAAGGTGCTAAAGAAAATTTGAATAGGTATTTTAAAAAATTCCTGTGACCAAATTTAGATATTCATAAGCTTAATAAGTCATGCAAATTTTATTGAAATCCGTTGAACGGTTCTCAAGATATCCTTGCGACAAAAAACGCTATGACATTTGCTTAAAAATGAAAATTTACGCTTTTTAGATGAAAAAGAGTCGATTTAGAGTATTTTTGGAAAACCGAAAATCTTAACGACCACAAAGCTTGCTCTATAAGGAAGCAAAATTAAATAAATAGGAAGAAAATGGAGAATTAGAATTAATAAAAATAGAATACAACATGGAAAGATAAATAAAAAGGGCAAAAAAGAAATTTAAAAATCTTTTAAAAATAAAAAAGTTTAAATTAGAAGAGTTATGTCCTTCCATTATTATAGTATAAAAGAGCACCAATACGTGATCCAAGGAAGGTGTGTAAGAAAACAAAAATTTTTTTAAATAAATTTAAAAAATTTTTTTCTCATTTCATCTTTGCTTTTTATTTTGTCAATTTTTAAAAAAGCGACGTTTCGCCAACTGGATTTGTTGACCTCATCAGGCTAAAGTCAGTTACAAAGGAAAACACTTTATTAGTTTGATTGTATAAAAATTTGCTTTTTTATATATAACACTGGTTATGAACAACAAAAAAACTAATCACCTTAGAGTTTAGTTAAAACAATCATAATTTTAACACGTCAGAAAATTAAAATATAAAACAAAAAACGTTCTTACTCTGCGTACAGAGAGACGTACAAACCACAACGACATATTAGCAACTGAGACTAGAAATTTATAAATATAGTAATACAAAAGGTAATAACAAGTAAATCTTAGACAGAGAAGGTTAATAAACTGAAAAGGAAAAACAATGATTTCTGAAATAGAATGTAAATATAAATTTAACCGATTAATTTTTCTAAGTAGAGGAAAAATTAAAATAATAAAATAAATATAAGTTTTATCGATTAATTTTTTTAAGTAGAGGAAAAAATATTTTGTTAAGGGAATAGTCATCTTCTTTTATATTAATTGTGTTATTATTCAATTTTATGTGGATCATTTCAGAAATCTTTCGTTTTCTCCAGTTTGCTTCTGAATCCAAGATTTTAACATTTTTCCAGTCAAATGTGTGACCCAAACCATTACAGAACAGACACCATTTCTAACAGACACTGTTTTGGCCAAGTGCTATGGATTACCAAAAATACACAAAAATAATTGCCCTCTTCGACCGATAATTTCTCTTGTCAATAGTCCGTCTTATTTTCTCGCTAAAGTTATTTATAATAATTTGAAAAATTGTATTTCGTTACCTAAATCTCATGTTAATAATAGTTTAGAGTTAAAAAACAAACTTAAAGATGTTTCATTGGATGACAGTTATATTTTTCTTTCTTTGGATGTTAGCTCTTTATTTACTAACATACCTTGTAATTTAGTTTTACAAAGTCTAGAAAGACGTCCTCGACAAATTTTAAACAAATGTAAAATTCCTTTAGACGAATTAATTAATTGTACTGAGTTCTTATTTGATAATACTTATTTTATATTTGACGGAAAATTTTATAAACAAAAAAAGGGTACTCCAATGGGATCTCCCATTTCCCCTCTTTTTGCTGATATCGTCATGGACGACTTAGAGAGTGATTGTTTAAAAATTTTGAAGGAGAAATACAATTGTGTCCCCCTTTTTTATTATAGATATGTCGACGATATAATTTTGTGTCTAAAGAGGGAGGATGTCGACCGGGTTATCAATGTTTTTAATTCATATGACCAAAATCTACAGTTTACTTTCGAACTGGAAAATAATAACAAAATTAATTTTCTTGATTTAAGTCTTATAAAAAAAGACCAACATATAATAACTGACTGGTATAAAAAACCTACTTCATCAGGAAGGCTGATTAATTTCTTTTCTAACCATCCTTTACAACAGAAGAAAAACATTGTTTTTAATCTGGTCGACAGAGCAATTTCATTGTCACATAAAAAATTTCATGAAGACAATTTGAAATCAATCAAAAAAATGTTACTTTTAAATAATTATCCGATAGATTTTATTAACAAACATGTGAAGTTGCGTTTAAAAAAATTAAAATACTCGAATAATAATGTTACCAATAACAATAGACACTTGAATATACATCGTCTGTTACCTAAAGTTGTCTTACCTTATAATGAAATGATTTATTTTAAATTGTCTAATGTTTTTAAGGAATACAACATCTCCACTATTCCAACTATTGACAAGTCTTTAAATGCAGTTGTAAAATTAGGAAAGGACATTTCAAAAAAATGGGACAAAACAAATATAGTGTATAAGTTTGATTGTGTCAATTGTCCTTCGACATATGTTGGTGAAACAAAGCGCTCACTTTTTACACGTGTCCACGAACATGAAACTTTCAAAAACAAAAATTCTGTAGTTTCTAAGCACTGTAATGGTTTGGGTCACACATTTGACTGGAAAAATGTTAAAATCTTGGATTCAGAAGCAAACTGGAGAAAACGAAAGATTTCTGAAATGATCCACATAAAATTGAATAATAACACAATTAATATAAAAGAAGATGACTATTCCCTTAACAAAATATTTTTTCCTCTACTTAAAAAAATTAATCGATAAAACTTATATTTATTTTATTATTTTAATTTTTCCTCTACTTAGAAAAATTAATCGGTTAAATTTATATTTACATTCTATTTCAGAAATCATTGTTTTTCCTTTTCAGTTTATTAACCTTCTCTGTCTAAGATTTACTTGTTATTACCTTTTGTATTACTATATTTATAAATTTCTAGTCTCAGTTGCTAATATGTCGTTGTGGTTTGTACGTCTCTCTGTACGCAGAGTAAGAACGTTTTTTGTTTTATATTTTAATTTTCTGACGTGTTAAAATTATGATTGTTTTAACTAAACTCTAAGGTGATTAGTTTTGTTGTTGTTCATAACCAGTGTTATATATAAAAAAGCAAATTTTTATACAATCAAACTAATAAAGTGTTTTCCTTTGTAACTGACTTTAGCCTGATGAGGTCAACAAATCCAGTTGGCGAAACGTCGCTTTTTTAAAAATTGACAAAATAAAAAGCAAAGATGAAATGAGAAAAAAATTTTTTAAATTTATTTAAAAAAATTTTTGTTTTCTTACACACCTTCCTTGGATCACGTATTGGTGCTCTTTTATAATAAAAAAGTTTAGGTAAATTAAACCAAAATTTTTTTTATAATATTACACTTAAATCAAGTTCAACAATAAATATAAAGAATAAAAAAATTTTAAGAAAGAATAAATAAGTTCACAAAAAAGCTAACAAAAAATCGGCAAATCACAAGATGTAAAAACAAATTAAATAAATTTACAAAAAAATGATCGTATTTATTTTTAAAAATATGGAAATACATAATTATGAAAATCAACGGAATATAAAGTTTAGTGAATATTATAATAACAAAATTGTGTAAAATAATATTAAATAATTTACATATAAGAAGAAGATAATTAAAAAAAATCCAAAAATAAAAAGACACATGTACAAAAAAAATCAAAAGTAAACAGAGACAAAATCTTAGAATTTTGTAAAAATAAGAAATTAAACTGTTTTAAAAAAGTGAAATTTCTTAGAAAAATTGAGGGTCCGGATTCCATAAGGTGTTACGCGTGACTTTCGTTGGCCCCTCGTTCAGTGAGTTCTCGCTGAACGCGGGGCCTACGTTAGTCACTCGTAACACCTTATGGAATCCGGACCCTCAATTGTAAGAATTAAAAATAAGATTATTGTGAATATGAAAAATAATTAATACTATTTGATTATTTTGCATTAATTAATGTGAATTTAAGTTTCAATTAATTCAAATTTAGAAGTTTAATCAAATTGAAATATAAGTTAATTGACGATTGGAATTTATTTAATTTATAAGGACTTAAGGATATAAAAATGTAATACTATTTTTGGCTATCTTAATACAAAAAATTTTTATTTCTAAGTTATTATGATAATCGGTATTAGCACAATTTTTAAAATTTTATTCAGGAAAACTATTCGATGTAGGAAGGTAAAAAATTAAAAATTTTATATGCAATTAAATATTAAATTAAAAGGTTTATATATCCAAAAACTTGTCGCTTTTTTATAGCTTGCGATATTTAACATGCAGAATTAGACAACCGGAGAAGAATCATATATTTATAAATTTATTTTATTATTTATATTTTAATATTTTTTAAACTATCTTCTTATTTATTTTTTTAATTAAAAAAACGTCTGTAAATAGTTTAAAATTTTGAAAAGTGTTCCTACTTTTTTATACACATATTTTTATGTTATTGTTTCATTACTAAAAGTTCTTTTTTCAAGTTTTCTTCATTTCTTTAATAATAAGCATGACATTTTTTATGTCAAAGAATTTTATCATTATTTTAATAGATTATTTTCTTATCTTTCTTTAAAATCCATAAAATCCATTTTCCTTAAGATTTTTTTAAACATTTAAAATCACGAAAGAACAAAACTTGTGATTTTTAAAAATGTATTAAAATTTAAAATAAGAATTTTAAAGTTTACAAGTTTGTTAATTTATGGTTAAGAATAATTAAAAACTTTTAATCTTGTAATGATTTGGCTTTTTGTGCTCGCGAATTTGCTCGCCGGATGGAGCCAAGATTCTTTATATTCTAACTTTTCAAAAAAAATCTCAAGATGTTAAGAGTTTAACTCATTACAACAATTTATTTGATTCAAGGACTCGAATATCTACAATTTAAACATTAGAGCTAGTAAAGGAAAGGTGTAGTCAGAGATGACACAGTGATAATCATTTAACAAAGTATATTCTAACCAAATAAAAATGAGTTGATACAAGAAATTAGCAAACTAGATCGTAGGTGTAAAACACAAAAATCTCGAAGGAACATTCTCTTACAAATTCTCTCCTAGACGGTCAAGAAAAAAACATATGTGACTTTGACTTGATCCTATATTTCTAGAGGCTTACCGAGAACTAGTCTTTGTTTACATACTTGCCTTTACACTAGATTTCTTTACATCTTTACAAAAAATGAGAGTTCGGACCTAACCTCGTGGAGCGCCACGTGAAACTTCTACCTTCTAATATCTTGATTTTTAGTAATAGGACAAATCTTAAACTAACGTCTACATTATTTCTTTGTCTAAAAGTAAATATAACTGATCTAACTTATTTCTAGTTTCCTGGGGGGGGGGGGGGAGGGGGTCAAAGAGCAGCTGCTTGTAGCGGGTGGTGCGCCACCCTCTACCCTCAGAAGTTCTTCTATCTTAAAAAAATATAGTGGGTGGTGCGCCATCTACTATCTTTAGTCAAAGACGTGTTCCTTCCAACTCCTAGGAACGCTCGTTGCCATCAAGGCGTCTGTAATTGGTGCGCCAATCACAGTCTGCTCTCCAGCCAGCCGTACCTCGTGGGGCGCCACGAGGTACTACCTTTGGAAGCGAGTCTAACGTGTGAGTGGGCAGACTGCCAAATCGGCAAGCGAGCCTCGCTTTTCATAGCTGGCCCGCTTTGCCGAGTACAGACTTGGTGGTGGGGACGAGAGCCGCGCGTCACAGCTGCGCGTTCGCTTGCTCTCTCGGAGAGCGGCTATAGACCGCTATATTCTAATATCGTGATAAAGTGAGTGTGAAAACTCACATCATCACAAACTTCCTAAAACTTTATCAAGTTTTAAAATTCATGCCCTCCTTCTAACCAAAAAAAAATCAATTACATATTATGAAAATCAAAAGCTTTGTTTGTATGTGATTTAAAATACTTGTAAACTTTTTAATTATGAAATTGGATTGACTTTAAAAATAAATTCTTTAATACTTCGTAATTCTCCTACTCTTATTTAAAGATTCAAAAACCAAATTGTCCCTACTGCAATTGAGAAGTATTTAAAATTGTTATTTAACAAAATTTTAAGCAACTTTAATTGATTTTTTCTGTCACAGTAGGTATTAAATGTTTGAAACTTTGAATAAAAGTTGAAAAATTACAAAATATTAATTAAATTTTCAAAATAATTTTCACGTTTTTTTAAAATGTTTGTCAAGTATCTAAACTCAAAAATTAATAAAATTTCTAATTTTCATTTTTTCTTCCAGAGAAAATGTAATTTTCGCAAGTTCAAAAAATGCTATAAGGATTTTCGAAATATTTCATAATTGGCTTCAAAATAATCTTTGGTAAAAATTTAAAATCATAAAATAACAGAAGTTTATAATTTATAACAAAGTATCAAGGAACTTTGTTCCAATTTTCCCCACTAACAGACTTAATATGTGTATTTTAAAACCGAATAGGTAAAAAAATAGTGAATTAATCAAAGAAACCTCAAATAATAATGTAATAAATTAGGAATAAATTTTTAAATAAGAATTAACTGTTATAAAAGCAAATGTTTTTTGACAAATGTTTCAATACTTGAAAAATGTGGTGAAAATGTTTTTAAATAAACCCGCCGTTTTGTCAGCTAATAAAATCACTTGCACCACAAGATAAAGATTATCCTTTCCATTGGCAGTCGCCTATGTGGCTCAGGGGTTCGGTAGTTAGTTTGCGTACGTCGAACCCGGGTTCGAATCCCCATACCCCCAAATTTATTTTCAAAATTATCTTCGTAATTCTAAGTTTCTAAAGTTAATTAAGGGAACTACTTGTAAATATCCTATTCTAAAAAAGGCATGAAAGTAGGAGGAATCCATTTTAAGTCGAATATCGAAAATCTCGAAAAAACTCGAAAAAATTCGAATGAAAGTTCAAGCATGGGAATAGAAAATTGTAATAGAAAGGCATTTCGAGTGCATATAAATCATAACAAGTAGATGGATCTGTAGTCGAATAAAAGGTTTCTGCTTATGATTGGTCACATTATATGACGTCATAATTCTGGGAGAATTTAAAAATATGCGGTGTAATTTTCAAATTAATATAAGTTAAAGGAATATAAATAACATAAAGTTAATTGATTATTTTATATTTACAAAAAAATACACAGCTAAGTACCTAATAATTTTTAAATTATTTATAAATTTTAAAAAGAAAAATTCGAGTTAATTATTTATTTTTTTACAAAAAATTTTTCAATTTTCTTTTTCTAATTTTCTAATTTAAAAAAAAAAAGAAAAATTAGAGTTAATTAATTAATTATTTTTTTAGAAACAAATGTTTTAATTTTAAAATTAAAATTAAAAGAAAGAAATTAAAAGAAAGAAATTTAAAGAAATCAAGGTGTTACCTAATTAATTAAAGTTAATAACTTATATTTATAAACAAATACAAAGTTAAAGTAGGTACCTAATACAAAATTTAAATTATTTATAAATGTTAAAAAATAAAAATACAGTTCATTAGTTAGTTATTTTTTATTAACAAACAAATGCAAAGTTAATAATAATTTTTAAATTAATTTTTAACTTTGAAACAGAAAATTACAGTTAATTAATTATTTTTTTACAAATGTAAACTTGACGTCATAATTCTGGGAAGATTTCAGAAACACATACGTAAGCGATTTAGTTTTGAAATTAAATAATATAAAATTTAAAAAGAAATTAAAGAGTTAATTAATTACTTTATTTTTACAAATACAAACTTGATGTCGTAATCATTTTAATTTATTTCTACATTTTAAAAAAGCAAATTAAAGAGTTACTTTATTAATTTTTTTTTTTTACAAACAAATGTTAACTTGAATTTATGTGAATTTTAGGTCAATTATAGACTTTATATTGGTCAAATCGATTCGTTTTGAAATAAAGGATATAATTCTTTCATTTGTTAAGTTGTATTTTTACTGCGAAAGAAATTTTTGGCAAAAAACTATATTTTCTGGTGAAAAAAGGTGCTCAAAAAATTTGATTAGGTTTTTTCAAAAATCCCTGTGTCCAAATTTCGATATTTATGAGCTTAATTCGTAATCTAAATTTTCTTAAAATCAGTTTAGATGTTTTCGAGATATCCCAGCGACAAAAAGTGACCACACACTGCATCCGGACTTTTTCTTAAAAATGAAAATTTAGAATTTTTGAATAAATATAAATTGATTTAGACAATTTTTGAAGAACCGAAAATCTTTAAGATCTTAAAGTTTCTTTTATGACTAGGAAGTAAAAAGAAATAAATGTGTAGCGAAGGGTTAAAAACCTAAAAACTTTGAATAAATGTAAATGTAATTTATATTGCAGTAAATAATTAATAATTGAAGGAAATAATTGAAAAATAACGAAGGTCAGTTGAAAACAAAATTGAAAAATGACTAGATTAATAGACAACTGAAAAAAATAATTGAAAAAATTGAACTAGAATCATTTAATTTAAAGAAAATAATTGCAAATTAAAAAATTAAGAATATTTTATTATTATAATTATTACTATTATTATAGGAATAATTGTTAGAAATAACTGCCCCTTTTACAACTTTATTAAAAATCAAAACATAATAAAAATTAAAGAAAATAATTGAACAATTACATTAAAACTAAAGAAACTTAATGATAATCGAAAAAAATAATAGAAACAATGCGATATTTTTTTAATATTAAAGCAAATAATTTAAAATTGAAAAGTGGAATTTAAATTTGTAAAAAAATAACTGAGAATTGAAGAAAATAGTTCTACAATTGAATAATTGAATTGAAAATTTAAAACAATTTTTATGAGTGAAAAAAATAATTGAAAATTCAAGAAAATATTTAATAATTAGAAGAAAAATTACAATATGGCGAAAATAATTAAATATTGATAAAAAAATAATTACTATGAAAAAAAATAATTATCAAATGAAAAAAAATCAAAAAATGGTGAGAATAATCAGCATTCGAAAAAACAAAATTTTAATTAATAAATAATCATAAAATTGAAGGAGAATAATAAATTGTCAATTGGAAATGAAAGAATTGTATCGAAATTTCAAGAAAATAATTGATAAATGAGAAAATTTAAAATTTAAAAAAATTGTCGATAATTGAAAAAAAAATTACAAAATGATTAAAATAATTAAACATTAAAGAGAATAATTAATAAATGAGGAAAATAATTGACAATCGAAAGAAAAATTCGAAAATAATCGACAACAGAACGAATTACTTTTAAAAAATTAAAGAATAATTATAAAATGTAAAGAGAATAATCCCTGGCGAAAACTCTATAAAATTATAGAGAAAATATAGATTTATTTATTAATGAAATTAAAATTATTTGATCTGATATTTAAAATTTTTAATTTTAAGGGTGGGGAGGAATGGTATTTAATTTTTTTTGGCAATTTTTTTTTTATTTTTTTAAGTGAATGCACAATATTTTAAGAATATTGTGTCCAAATTTTAAGTTGATCGGAGCAAAATTGTAGAAGTTACGAGTATTTGAGTGACCGTTCCTCGGAACCGTTTCTATGCCGCGCCCGTGCTGAGCAGAAGCAAAAGTCGACAAAAGTTTAAATTTCCTTTCGTTCGCGTTCGTTGTTTTTTAGTATTTTAAATTGTTATGTATCTGGACGAAAGAACTTTACCCTATGGGTCTTGCATTGACGACTCTGAGTGAGCTTTACAGAATTATTAAATTTTATTTTGAATTTCTTAGTGTGTAAAACTTTAAAGCTCTCTACTGAAAAGTGCCGTTTTTTAAGTCGGTAAGCAACATAACTAAAAATCTACTGAACCAATCGTTTTTAAATTTTCCACAGTACTTCTTCGCATAATTCCCCAGGTAATGTCGAGGGTTTTTTTGTTTTTTTAAATAATTGTTCATTTTACAATAACGAATATGTCGGTTTTTTGACTTCAAAGTGCTACCAAAAATTCAAAACTTAAAAAAAAACAAAAATCCCCTCGATGTTACCTGGAAGAACATCTCCTTTAACAAATGCATTTTGATTTTTTTGTTTCTGATGATTCTGTTGCGAGTTACGCTGCGCACCGCAAGACAACTTTTATTCGAAGCGCATCAGGAAATTTACATTCACTCGCTCAATTTTAAATACTTTTGAATGAGAATTTACCCAAAAATTGTTCGAATGTTGCTTTATTGTATGGAAATTGATTTAATAAACTGATACACTCTGCATCGCCAAAAACAATTCATAAAAACATGCCTTCTTTACCGTATTAAGCCCTAAGCAAATTGAATACGCGTACGGGACCAAAGCATGAGACAGAAAAGGACAGAAACAGTCTGTGTCCTTTTTTATCTCATGCCCTGCTCCCGTAACCGTATTCTTTGTGCTTTGGGCTATAACCATACCCCCCCCCCCCTCCTTAATCAATTTAAAATGCATTTTTTAAAAAATATCTGATTTAAAACAAAAAATATCTCAGTTCAAAACTTCAGATGTAAATAGACAAAAATGAATGAAAGGAATGACAGAACGTGAGGATTATCATTATTATAGGGGAAAGTCGGATAGCCCCGGACAGCGGGTAGCCCCAGACACTAGCTATTTCACGTATAATACTGCATTTTTATAATTGACACAAATTACAAACTGTGTATAATTCACTTGAGCTTACGTTTTTTAATATATTAATTCATTTTTTCATTTCTTCTTTTTGAAAATAAGTAATTTCTAAATTTAACCTTAAATTGTCTAGACAATTTAACAAACGTGTATCGTATTAAACGGCATATAAAAATTCTATTATATTTGGACTTTCTGTTCCTATTAAATAGATGTTTTAATTTATTTCTAAAAAATAATTTACGGTTATTATTTAAAACACAATTTTTTCGCACTTTATCAAATTAAACAATTTAAATAAGCACTTTTATTTTCTCTGTCCGGTGACACCCGACAAGTTTTTGGAGGCTTACATTTTACTACTCATATATGATCTCATTTTTCTCTCAATTAATGTGTTTATTTTATGATCGAATTTATTTCAAAGATGGATAGAGGTCATCCCTACTAAAAAATCCGGACTAATTCCGTACGAATTCCGGACGAATTCCAGACAAAACAGTCCGGTCTTATCTGGAATTAATCCGAAATGTGTACGGAAATGATCCGAATTAGTCCGAAATTTGTCTGACACAAAAAATTTGATCTGAAATTAATCCGGAATAGTCCGAATCTTGTCCGGCAATTGATTTCGAAATTATTTATAAACAAAGTGAAGTCCGTTTTTTGTCCGGTCACGTCCGGAAACTGTCCGACACAAAATTTAAAATCCGCTTTAAGTCTGGTTTTAACTGGAATTAGTCCGGCATTCGATTCAGAAATTATTTTTAGTTAGAGAGAAGTCCGTTTTTAGTACGGACACGTCCGGAAACTGTCTGGCACAAAAATCACAGTCCGTTTTAAGTCTGGATTTATCTGGAATTAGTCCGGCAGTCCATTTAGAAATTAATGTTAGTTAAAGTTAAGACCGTTTTAAGACTGGTCAAGTCCGGCAACTGTCCGGCACAAAATTCACAATCTGCTTTAAGTCTGGTTTTATCTGGAATTAGTCCGGGAGTCAATTCCGAAATTATTTATAACCTAACTGAAATCAGATTCTAGTCCTTTAACATCCAGAAGTTGTCCGGCATAAATTTTAAATCCGTTTTAAGTATGGTTTTACCTGAAATTAGTCCGGCAGTCAACTCCGAAATTATTTATAGTCTAAGTAAAAACCGATTCTAGTCTGATCACATCTGGCAGTTGTCCGGCATAAATTTTAAATCCGTTTTAAGTCTGATTTTATCTGGAATTAGTCCGGAAGTCAATTCCGAAATTATTTATAGTCTAAGTGAAATCCGATTCTAGTCTATTCACATCTAGCAGTTATCCAGCATAAATTTTAAATCCGTTTTAAGTCTGGTTTGTATCTGGAATTAGTCCAGATACAGAATTAGTCTAAGTGAAATCTGATTCTAGTCCGTTTACATCCAGCACTTGTCCGGCATACATTTTAAATCCGTCTTAAGTCTGGTTTTATCTGGAATTAGTCGGGCAGTCAATTCCGAAATTATTTATGGTCTAAGTGAAATCCGATTCTAGTCCGGTCACATCCGGCAGTTGTCCGGCATAAATTTTAAATCCGTTTTAAGTCTGGTTTTAACTGGAATTAGTCCGGCAGTCGATTCAGAAATTATTTTTAGTTAGAGAGAACTCCGTTTTTAGTACGGACACGTCCGGAAACTGTCTGGCACAAAAATCACAATCCGTTTTAAATCTGGATTTATCTGGAATTAGTCTGGCAGTCCATTTACAAATTAATGTTAGTGAAAGTTAAGTCCGTTTTAAGACTGGTCAGGTCCGGCAACTGTCTGGCACAAAATTCACAATCTGCTTTAAGTCTGGTTTTATCTGGAATTAGTCCGGCAGTCAATTCCGAAATTATTTATGGTCTAAGTGAAATACGATTCTAGTCCGTTCACATCCGGCAGTTGTCCGGAATAAATTTTAAATCTGTTTTAAGTCTGGTTATATCTGTAATTAGTTCGGCTGTCGATTACGAAATTATTTATAGTCATCCTATTTTCCCTTCCCCGTTCGCTCACCTCCGGATTCCGGTGATTTTGGAGATTCATTTATTTGGAAATTTTCTTAGAACATGCGGAACATTCAATTATATTTTATATGCGACTTTTCTGTTTTTTAATCCCGCCTGAAAGCAGTAAAATATCTGCAAAAGCATTTATTTTCTGTTAGTAGCGAATTGAGCTAATTAAAGGAAATTAGGAATCTGCATTGTTTTTATAATTCGCTAATGTTTATTGGATGGTGACATCTAAAAAGATTTGCAATGGATCTTAGAAAAATAGAAAATTTTATTGCTTTAAATTATAGGAAGTCGGAAAATAGTTGCATTAAAAATAATTCAATTTCTGAATGATTTTCTTTTACTTTCGCTTCAAAAGATTCTAAATTTTCGTCAGTTAAATTGGCTCGCTGCATTTTCTAAGAACATCTCCATCTTTTTAACTATTTTTCATTTCGCCCTTTTTACCGGAATACAGAAAAAGTCTGGCATATCTTTTACAATCCAGAAAGAGTCAAGTGAGTGGCAAGGAGTCTGGTGAAGTTTGGGTATAATCCAGTACTCGTTTTTAAATCCAGAAAGAGTCCTGTTTAGTGCAAAAATATTCCTGCATTCTTTTTGCGATCCGGAGAAGCCAGACAAATACTGTTTTTATCCGTCACATGTTTTTAAATCTAGATTATAGTACGATTTATTTAGAAAATAGGAAACACATTTTTTAAAACAATTTTTTCTTTAGGTCGTTTAGCCATGTCGTGATGTGTCGTTATAATAAAAAAGATAATAAATAAAAGTAACATTTGGACAAAAAAAACAGATTACAAAAAACGGATTTCAGTTTGACTATTAATAATTTCGGAATTGACTGCCGTACAATTTTCGGATGTGAACGGACGAAAAACGGATTTTAGTTAGACTATAAGTAAATTCGGAATTAAGTACCGGATAAATTCCAGACTAAACCTGACTTAAAGCGGATTGTGAAATTTGTACCTGACAGTTTCCAGACGTGACCGGACTAAAAACGGACTTCACACTTGAGCTATAAATAGATTCCGAATCCATTTTTTATTTGCAGTAAAACCCTCACATATCGGATTCCAAGGGTCTGAGAATTTTTTTCGATATAAGCAGGAATTCTATTTATTCGGGTAAAAATTCATTATATTTAAATTCAAGGGACCGGCAAAAATATCTGATATAAGCGGGAATCCGATATATAGGGTCCGATATACTGGGTCCTACTGTATTTTCTATATCTCCCTTGTTACCGTGTAATAAAGTGAACTCTATCCGGATTTAAAAACGAGTGCCCGATTATGTCCGTACTTTGCCGTACTCTTTTAGAATTATAAAAAGAATGCTGGATTATTTTCATACTAAACCAGACGCTATCCGAATGTGAAAGCGATTGCCGTATTATTTTCATACTAAACCAGACTCTTTCCGGATTTGAAACGTTTGCCGGATTATATCCGTACTGTACCGGACTCTTTCCGGATTGTAAAACGAATGTCAGATTATTTTCGTACATACTCCGGGTTCTATTTGGAATTAAGAATTAGTGACGGATTATATCCGTACTTTACCGGACTCTTTCCGGATTTAATCCACAGATTACATGTATGTTTGATTTAACAAGTTGAACCTCAGAGCCCGTATAGCTCAGTCGGTTTAGGTTCTGCGTTGCGTGCGTAACATTCCGTGTTCGATTCCCCTCATGCGTGCGATTTTTCTTCTTTAATATAACTGTTGTATATAATCGTTGTAATAAATGTATGAATATTTGTGTAATGTTAAGTTCCAAACATTGTTTAAAAATGACTTAAACAATTAAAAAAAATTTTTTTTTTGCTTTTCCGACTAATTCCGGATGAAGCCGGACTAAATCCGGATTACAAAAAAAGTTTAACCAGATTAGTTCCGGACTCTACCGGACTACATCCGGATTTAACCAACGATTAGGACCGTATTTGTTCCGGACTGTACCGGACTACATTCGGATTTAAACAACGCTCCGGACCAGATTTGTTCCGGACTACTTTCGGATTTAAACAACACTTCGGACCAGATTTGTTCCAGACTGTACCGGACTGTATCCGGATTGTATACGGCCGGATTTATTTCGGATAAGACCGGACTAAATTCCGTGCCAAAAACCTACGTTCAATCGGACACTTTCGGACTAATTCCGGATCCGGAATTAATCCGGTTTTGTCCGGAATTTTGTCCGGATTTCGTCCGGATTTTTTAGTAGGGATGTCTTTGTCATAAGATGATTTAATTAATATTTCAAAAAAATTATACAAATTTGTTAACCAAAAGGCTTAGGTGTCCGGGGCTACCCGACTTTCCCCTAGATTTGTGAAATATGAAAAAAATTGATTTTCGATAAAATTTCTCATAACTTTTAGACCCACAAGGAAATTCCCGGTTTAATAACAAATTTCCCGGTGATTTTCCGGTTTTTTCCGGCTTCCCGGTCAAGTGACCATACCCTGTTTGTTTATTAGAACCAATCAGGAATTTAAATAGTAATAAAATCTTGACCTTTTAATTATGGTTCCTTTAAGAAAAAATTTCCTGACTTTTCAAGATGTTTTTAGAAAATCCCTGATTTTTTCCGGACTTTTCCCTGACCTGCGACCACCCGCTGTAATATATTTATACTTCTCAAAGTCTAAGATAACCTCCCGGTACTTCGTAGAATGAAACAATGCACTAATTTTGATTAATATTCTATTACCTAACAGTTTCAACACACTTCGCCTTAAAATGTAAAAGAATTAAGCACTAATTTTGATTAATACTTTAAGCAATTGAACGCTGTATTCGAAATAAATGCTTAACCATATTTTCCGTGATTACTTAAAAAAGTATACTTTGAATTTTCGCCCCAAGACTACGCGACCAGAATATTGTGCGCAACTAATAAATGTTTTTAGAAATTGCAATATCTTTTAAATTAACAATTTCCAAACAATAAAATGTAGTTTCCAATTATTTCCAAACGATTTGGAAATCGTTTGATTTCCATGATGTGAAGTTGGTACTGTACTTTTTAAAATCACTATACTTTTTTAAGTTTGGATTTCCAATCAATCAATCAAATTAGTTTCCAATTATTTCAAAATTTAAGGTGATGTCAGATACACAGGCAGATTAGAGGATCAGTTAAATAGAATAGACGAATCAGATAGTTGCACATTGAAAACCATTTTCTGATTGTCTTACTCTTTTCCCCTGATTCGCTAATCCTTCAAAACTGACTTTAACCTTAATAGACCTTTTCATTTAACTTTTCTGTCTTCTTCTAATGCATGTACCATTGCATAAGCTGGAGAAAGACAAGAACTAAAATGAAAAGGTCTATAGTATTATTAACACTTGATGACAATGGACAATATATAAATTTGCGTGTCATAATAATACTAATAATAATAATATATAACAAAATTTATTAATTTAAGCATTTATCCAATGAGATTTTAAATTAACAAAAATAGAAATAGGATATTACATTCAAATCAACGATGACGGCCGCTGGCGGCCGTCTGAGGCGCTAGTATAGTGTATTTGTGGCCACATTTGTGCCCAATTTTGAGGCCTCATTTGTGGTTGCATATGCTGTTTCAAATCCGCTACCACATTTGAGGCCTCAAATGCGGGCACAAATAAGGGCACAAATGTGGCCATTTTTTCAATAGGGTGACTCAAGTTAGGTTTATAAACTTACAGACTTAAAAAATATTAATAAGAAAGGAAGATATACATTTTTTTCAAAAAATTCAAAAAATCGAAAATTTTTAAATTATGCATTTTTTGTGAACTGCTGATAAACTTTCTTTAATTAAGTATTATCTGTTATTTCGATATATTTTAGAATAATTTGACAAAAAATATCGTATAACTGAGATATATAAGTATAAAAGGGACGCATAAATTTATACCGATTGACATTTGATCGACTGGACATTTGGACGAAGGGCGTTTGGACGCATTGACATTTGGACGAAATGACATTTAGACGAATCGACATTTTGACGAAATGAGATTTGGACGAATCGACATTTAGACGAAACGACATTTGGACGAATCGACATTTTGAAGAAAGGACATTTGGATGAATCGACATTTAATCGAAACGACATTTTGACAAAACGACACTTGGACGAATCTTTTTTGGCATATAAGTTTACTCTCTATGTTGTACTTGTTCATGGTTTCGAATTATCAAATATTCCAAGTGTTGATAGGGTTTAGTGTTTATCCGAGAGATGGAGCTAGAACTATTAAAATTTAGTTAATCTGTTGGTAAATTACCTAAATATTATCAAAAAATATAAAAATGTCATTTTATACACAATTTTAATACTTCTAGCTCCATCTCTCTGAAACAAACTGAACCCTGTCAAAACTTGGAATAATTAATAATTTAAAAACCATGAACACGAACAACATAGAGAGTAAACTTATATTTCAAAAAAGATTCGTCCAAGTGTCGTTTCGTCAAAATGTCGTTTCGATTAAATGTCGATTCGTCCAAATGTCCTTTCTTCAAAATGTCGATTCGTCCAAATGTCGATTCGTCCAAATGTCCTTTCGTCAAAATGTCGATTCGTCCAAATGTCATTTCGTCCCAATGTCGATTCGTCCAAATGTCAATTCATCCAAATGTCTTTTCGTCAAAATGTCGATTCGTCCAAATGTCGTTTCGTCAAAATGTCGAGTCGTCCAAATGTCCTTTCGTCTAAATGTCGATTCGTCCAAATGTCCTTTCGTCAAAATGTCGATTCGTTCAAATGTCTTTTCGTCAAAATGTCGATTCGTCCAAATGTCCTTTCGTAAAAATGTCGATTCGTCTAAATGTCGATTCGTCAAAATGTCAATTCGTCCAAATGTCCTTTCGTCTAAATGTCGATTCGTCCAAATGTCCTTTCGTCAAAATGTCGATTCGTCCAAATGTCTTTTCTTCAAAATATCGATTCGTCCAAATGTCGATTCGTCCAAATGTCATTTTGTCCAAATGTCTATTCGTCCAAATGTCCTTTCGTCTAAATGTCGATTCGACCAAATGTCCTTTCGTCAAAATGTCGATTCGTCCAAATGTCATTTCGTCCAAATGCTTATTCGTCCAAATGTCCTTTCGTCAAAATGTCGACTCGTCCAAAAGTCCTTTCATCAAAATATCGATTCGTCCAAATGTCATTTCGTCCAAATGTCTATTCGTCCAAATGTCTTTTCGTCAAAATGTCGATTCGTCCAAATGTCCTTTCGTAAAAATGTCGATTCGTCTAAATGTCGATTCGTCAAAATGTCAATTCGTCCAAATGTCCTTTCGTCAAAATATCGATTCGTCCAAATGTCATTTCGTCCAAATGTCTATTCGTCCAAATGTCCTTTCGTCAAAATGTCGATTCGTCCAAATGTCTTTTCGTCAAAATGTCGATTCGTCCAAATGTCTCTTCGTCAAAATGTCGATTCGTCCAAATGTCTTTTCTTCAAAATGTCAATTCGTCCAAATGTCGATTCGTCCAAATGTCCTTTCGTCAAAATGTCGATTCGTCTAAATGTCGATTCGTCCAAATGTCCTTTCGTCTAAATGTCGATTCGCCCAAATGTCCTTTCGTCAAAATGTCGATTCGTCCAAATGTCATTTCGTCCAAATGTCATTTCGTCCAAATGTCTTTTTGTCAAAATGTCTATTCGTCCAAATGTCCTTTCGTCAAAATGTCGATTCGTCCAAATGTCTTTTCGTCAAAATGTCGATTCGTCCAAATGTCTTTTCGTCAAAATGTCGATTCGTCCAAATGTCTTTTCATCAAAATGTCGATTCGTCCAAATGTCGATTCGTCCAAATGTCCTTTCGTCAAAATGTCGATTCGTCCAAATGTCGATTCGTCCAAATGTCCTTTCGTCAAAATGTCGATTCGTCCAAATGTCATTTCGTCCACATGTCGATTCGTCCAAATGTCCTTTCGTCTAAATGTCGATTCGTCCAAATGTCATTTCGTCCAAATGTCTATTCGTCCAAATGTCGATTCGTCCAAATGTCCTTTCGTCTAAATGTCGATTCGCCCAAATGTCATTTCGTCCAAATGTCTATTCGTCCAAATGTCATTTCGTCCAAATGCCTATTCGTCCAAATGTCCTTTCGTCAAAATGTCGATTCATCCAAAAGTCCTTTCGTCAAAATGTCGATTCGTCCAAATGTCATTTCGTCCAAATGTCTATTCGTCCAAATGTCTATTCGTCCAAATGTCCTTTCGTCAAAATGTCGATTCGTCCAAATGTCTTTTCGTTAAAATGTCGATTCGGCCAAATGTCTTTTCGTCAAAATGTCGATTCGTCCAAATGTCTTTTCGTCAAAATGTCGAATTGTCTAAATGTCTTTTCTTCACAATATCGATTCGTCCAAATGTCGATTCGTCCAAATGTCCTTTCGTCAAAATGTCGATTCGTCCAAATGTCATTTCACCCACATGTCGATTCGTCCAAATGTCCTTTCGTCCAAATGTCGATTCGTCCAAATGTCATTTCGTCCAAATGTCTATTCGTCCAAATGTCCTTTCGTCAAAATGTCGATTCGTCCAAATGTCTTTTCGTCAAAATGTCGATTCGTCCAAATGTCTTTTCTTCAAAATATCGATTCCTCCAAATCTCGATTCGTCCACATGTCCTTTCGTCAAAATCTCGATTCGTCCAAATGTCTTTTCGTCAAAATGTCGATTCGTCCAAATGTCTTTTCTTCAAAATATCGATTCGTCCAAATGTCGATTCGTCCAAATGTCATTTTGTCCAAATGTCTATTCGTCCAAATGTCCTTTCGTCTAAATGTCGATTCGCCCAAAGGTCCTTTCGTCAAAATGTCGATTCGTCCAAATGTCATTTTGTCCAAATGCCTATTCGTCCAAATGTCCTTTCGTCAAAATGTCGATTCGTCCAAAAGTGCTTTCGTCAAAATGTCGATTCGTCTAAATGTCTTTTCGTCAAAATATCGATTCGTCCAAATGTCGATTCGTCCAAATGTCATTTCGTCCAAATGTCTATTCGTCCAAATGTCCTTTCGTCAAAATGTCGATTCGTCCAAATGTCTTTTCGTCAAAATGTCGATTCGTCCAAATGTCTCTTCGTCAAAATGTCGATTCCTCCAAATGTCTTTTCTTCAAAATGTCAATTCGTCCAAATGTCGATTCGTCCAAATGTCCTTTCGTCAAAATGTCGATTCGTCTAAATGTCGATTCGTCCAAATGTCCTTTCGTCTAAATGTCGATTCGCCCAAATGTCCTTTCGTCAAAATGTCGATTCGTCCAAATGTCATTTCGTCCAAATGTCATTTCGTCCAAATGTCTTTTTGTCAAAATGTCGATTCGTCCAAATGTCCTTTCTTCAAAATGTCGATTCGTCCAAATGTCGTTTCGTCAAAATGTCGATTTGTCCAAATGTCCTTTCGTCTAAATGTCGATTCGTCAAAATGTCAATTCGTCCAAATGTCCTTTCGTCAAAATATCGATTCGTCCAAATGTCCTTTCGTCTAAATGTCGAATCGTCCAAATGTCTTTTCGTCAAAATGTCGATTCGTCCAAATGTCTCTTCGTCAAAATGTCGATTCGTCCAAATGTCTTTTCTTCAAAATGTCAATTCGTCCAAATGTCGATTCGTCCAAATGTCCTTTCGTCAAAATGTCGATTCGTCTAAATGTCGATTCGTCCAAATGTCCTTTCGTCTAAATGTCGATTCGCCCAAATGTCCTTTCGTCAAAATGTCGATTCGTCCAAATGTCATTTCGTCCAAATGTCATTTCGTCCAAATGTCTTTTTGTCAAAATGTCTATTCGTCCAAATGTCCTTTCGTCAAAATGTCGATTCGTCCAAATGTCTTTTCGTCAAAATGTCGATTCGTCCAAATGTCTTTTCGTCAAAATGTCGATTCGTCCAAATGTCTTTTCATCAAAATGTCGATTCGTCCAAATGTCGATTCGTCCAAATGTCCTTTCGTCAAAATGTCGATTCGTCCAAATGTCGATTCGTCCAAATGTCCTTTCGTCAAAATGTCGATTCGTCCAAATGTCATTTCGTCCACATGTCGATTCGTCCAAATGTCCTTTCGTCTAAATGTCGATTCGTCCAAATGTCATTTCGTCCAAATGTCTATTCGTCCAAATGTCGATTCGTCCAAATGTCCTTTCGTCTAAATGTCGATTCGCCCAAATGTCATTTCGTCCAAATGTCTATTCGTCCAAATGTCATTTCGTCCAAATGCCTATTCGTCCAAATGTCCTTTCGTCAAAATGTCGATTCATCCAAAAGTCCTTTCGTCAAAATGTCGATTCGTCCAAATGTCATTTCGTCCAAATGTCTATTCGTCCAAATGTCTATTCGTCCAAATGTCCTTTCGTCAAAATGTCGATTCGTCCAAATGTCTTTTCGTTAAAATGTCGATTCGGCCAAATGTCTTTTCGTCAAAATGTCGATTCGTCCAAATGTCTTTTCGTCAAAATGTCGAATTGTCTAAATGTCTTTTCTTCACAATATCGATTCGTCCAAATGTCGATTCGTCCAAATGTCCTTTCGTCAAAATGTCGATTCGTCCAAATGTCATTTCACCCACATGTCGATTCGTCCAAATGTCCTTTCGTCCAAATGTCGATTCGTCCAAATGTCATTTCGTCCAAATGTCTATTCGTCCAAATGTCCTTTCGTCAAAATGTCGATTCGTCCAAATGTCTTTTCGTCAAAATGTCGATTCGTCCAAATGTCTTTTCTTCAAAATATCGATTCCTCCAAATCTCGATTCGTCCACATGTCCTTTCGTCAAAATCTCGATTCGTCCAAATGTCTTTTCGTCAAAATGTCGATTCGTCCAAATGTCTTTTCTTCAAAATATCGATTCGTCCAAATGTCGATTCGTCCAAATGTCATTTTGTCCAAATGTCTATTCGTCCAAATGTCCTTTCGTCTAAATGTCGATTCGCCCAAAGGTCCTTTCGTCAAAATGTCGATTCGTCCAAATGTCATTTTGTCCAAATGCCTATTCGTCCAAATGTCCTTTCGTCAAAATGTCGATTCGTCCAAAAGTGCTTTCGTCAAAATGTCGATTCGTCTAAATGTCTTTTCGTCAAAATATCGATTCGTCCAAATGTCGATTCGTCCAAATGTCATTTCGTCCAAATGTCTATTCGTCCAAATGTCCTTTCGTCAAAATGTCGATTCGTCCAAATGTCTTTTCGTCAAAATGTCGATTCGTCCAAATGTCTCTTCGTCAAAATGTCGATTCCTCCAAATGTCTTTTCTTCAAAATGTCAATTCGTCCAAATGTCGATTCGTCCAAATGTCCTTTCGTCAAAATGTCGATTCGTCTAAATGTCGATTCGTCCAAATGTCCTTTCGTCTAAATGTCGATTCGCCCAAATGTCCTTTCGTCAAAATGTCGATTCGTCCAAATGTCATTTCGTCCAAATGTCATTTCGTCCAAATGTCTTTTTGTCAAAATGTCGATTCGTCCAAATGTCCTTTCTTCAAAATGTCGATTCGTCCAAATGTCGTTTCGTCAAAATGTCGATTTGTCCAAATGTCCTTTCGTCTAAATGTCGATTCGTCAAAATGTCAATTCGTCCAAATGTCCTTTCGTCAAAATATCGATTCGTCCAAATGTCCTTTCGTCTAAATGTCGAATCGTCCAAATGTCTTTTCGTCAAAATGTCGATTCGTCCAAATGTCCTTTCGTCTAAATGTCGATTCGTCCAAATGTCTTTTCGTCAAAATGTCGATTTGTCCAAATGTCTTTTCGTCAAAATGTCGATTCGTCCAAATGTCATTTCGTCCAAATGTCTATTCGTCCAAATGTCTTTTCGTCAAAATGTCGATTCGTCCAAATGTCCTTTCGTCAAAATGTCGATTCGTCCAAATGTCCTTTCGTCAAAATGTCGATTTGTCCAAATGTCTTTTCGTCAAAATGTCGATTCGTCCAAATGTCATTTCGTCCAAATGTCTATTCGTCCAAATGTCCTTTCGTCTAAATGTCGATTCGCCCAAATGTCCTTTCGTCAAAATGTCGATTCGTCCAAATGTCATTTCGTCCAAATGTCATTTCGTCCAAATGTCTTTTCGTCAAAATGTCGATTCGTCCAAATGTCTTTTCGTCAAAATGTCGATTCGTCCAAATGTCATTTCGTCCAAATGTCTATTCGTCCAAATGTCTTTTCGTCAAAATGTCGATTCGTCCAAATGTCCTTTCGTCAAAATGTTGATTCGTCTAAATGTCGATTCGTCCAAATGTCCTTTCGTCAAAATGTCGATTCGTCTAAATGTCGATTCGTCCAAATGTCCTTTCGTCAAAATGTCGATTCGTCCAAATGTCTTTTCGTCCAAATGTCGATTCGTCCCAATGTCCTTTCTTCAAAATGTCAATTCGTCCAAATGCCCTTTCGTCTAAATGTCGATTCGTCCAAATGTCCTTTCGTCAAAATGTCGTTTCGATTAAATGTCGATTCGTCCAAATGTCATTTCGTCCAAATGTCTATTCGTCCAAATGTCCTTTCGTCAAAATGTCGATTCGTCCAAATGTCTTTTCGTCAAAATGTCGATTCGTCCAAATGTCTTTTCGTCAAAATGTCGATTCGTCCAAATGTCTTTTTATCAAAATGTCGATTCGTCCAAATGTCGATTCGTCCAAATGTCCTTTCGTCAAAATGTCGTTTCGTCCAAATGTCCTTTCGTCAAAATGTCGATTCGTCTAAGGTCATTTCGTCCACATGTCGATTCGTCCAAATGTCCTTTCGTCTAAATGTCGATTCGTCCAAATGTCATTTCGTCCAAATGTCTATTCGTCCAAATGTCGATTCGTCCAAATGTCCTTTCGTCTAAATGTCGATTCGCCCAAATGTCATTTCGTCCAAATGTCTATTCGTCCAAATGTCATTTCGTCCAAATGCCTATTCGTCCAAATGTCCTTTCGTCAAAATGTCGATTCGTCCAAAAGTCCTTTCGTCAAAATGTCGATTCGTCCAAATGTCATTTCGTCCAAATGTCTATTCGTCCAAATGTCTATTCGTCCAAATGTCCTTTCGTCAAAATGTCGATTCGTCCAAATGTCTTTTCGTTAAAATGTCGATTCGGCCAAATGTCTTTTCGTCAAAATGTCGATTCGTCCAAATGTCTTTTCGTCAAAATGTCGAATCGTCTAAATGTCTTTTCTTCACAATATCGATTCGTCCAAATGTCGATTCGTCCAAATGTCCTTTCGTCAAAATGTCGATTCGTCCAAATGTCATTTCACCCACATGTCGATTCGTCCAAATGTCCTTTCGTCCAAATGTCGATTCGTCCAAATGTCATTTCGTCCAAATGTCTATTCGTCCAAATGTCCTTTCGTCAAAATGTCCTTTCGTCAAAATGTCGATTCGTCCAAATGTCTTTTCGTTAAAATGTCGATTCGGCCAAATGTCTTTTCGTCAAAATGTCGATTCGTCCAAATGTCTTTTCTTCAAAATATCGATTCGTCCAAATCTCGATTCGTCCACATGTCCTTTCGTCAAAATCTCGATTCGTCCAAATGTCTTTTCGTCAAAATGTCGATTCGTCCAAATGTCTTTTCTTCAAAATATCGATTCGTCCAAATGTCGATTCGTCCAAATGTCATTTTGTCCAAATGTCTATTCGTCCAAATGTCCTTTCGTCTAAATGTCGATTCGCCCAAAGGTCCTTTCGTCAAAATGTCGATTCGTCCAAATGTCATTTCGTCCAAATGCCTATTCGTCCAAATGTCCTTTCGTCAAAATGTCGATTCGTCCAAAAGTGCTTTCGTCAAAATGTCGATTCGTCTAAATGTCTTTTCGTCAAAATATCGATTCGTCCAAATGTCGATTCGTCCAAATGTCCTTTCGTCAAAATGTCGATTCGTCCAAATGTCATTTCGTCCAAATGCCTATTCGTCCAAATGTCCTTTCGTCTAAATGTCGATTCGTCCAAATGAACTTACGTCAAAATGTCGTTTCGATTAAATGTCGATTCGTCCAAATGTCTTTTCGTCAAAATGTCGATTTGTCCAAATGTCTTTTCGTCAAAATGTCGATTCGTCCAAATGTCATTTCGTCCAAATGTCTATTCGTCCAAATGTCTTTTCGTCAAAATGTCGATTCGTCCAAATGTCCTTTCGTCAAAATGTCGATTCGTCCAAATGTCCTTTCGTCAAAATGTCGATTTGTCCAAATGTCTTTTCGTCAAAATGTCGATTCGTCCAAATGTCATTTCGTCCAAATGTCTATTCGTCCAAATGTCCTTTCGTCTAAATGTCGATTCGCCCAAATGTCCTTTCGTCAAAATGTCGATTCGTCCAAATGTCATTTCGTCCAAATGTCATTTCGTCCAAATGTCTTTTCGTCAAAATGTCGATTCGTCCAAATGTCTTTTCGTCAAAATGTCGATTCGTCCAAATGTCATTTCGTCCAAATGTCTATTCGTCCAAATGTCTTTTCGTCAAAATGTCGATTCGTCCAAATGTCCTTTCGTCAAAATGTCGATTCGTCTAAATGTCGATTCGTCCAAATGTCCTTTCGTCAAAATGTCGATACGTCTAAATGTCGATTCGTCCAAATGTCCTTTCGTCTAAATGTCGATTCGTCCAAAAGTCCTTTCGTCAAAATGTCGATTCGTCCAAATGTCATTTCGTCCAAATGTCTATTCGTCCAAATGTCCTTTCGTCAAAATGTCGATTCGTCCAAATGTCTTTACGTCAAAATGTCGATTCGTCCAAATGTCATTTCGTCCAAATGTCCTTTCGTCAAAATGTCGATTCGTCCAAATGTCTTTTCGTCAAAATGTCTATTCGTCCAAATGTCCTTTCGTCAAAATGTCGATTCGTCCAAATGTCTTTTCGTCAAAATGTCGATTCGTCCAAATGTCTTTTCGTCAAAATGTCGATTCGTCTAAATGTCGATTCGTCCAAATGTCCTTTCGTCAAAATGTCGATTCGTCCAAATGTCTTTTTGTCTAAATGTCGAATCGTCCAAATGTCTTTTCTTCAAAATATCGATTCGTCTAAATGTCGATTCGTCCAAATGTCCTTTCGTCAAAATGTCGATTCGTCCAAATGTCTTTTCGTCCAAATGTCGATTCGTCCCAATGTCCTTTCTTCAAAATGTCAATTCGTCCAAATGCCCTTTCGTCTAAATGTCGATTCGTCCAAATGTCCTTTCGTCAAAATGTCGTTTCGATTAAATGTCGATTCGTCCAAATGTCATTTCGTCCAAATGTCTATTCGTCCAAATGTCCTTTCGTCAAAATGTCGATTCGTCCAAATGTCTTTTCGTCAAAATGTCGATTCGTCCAAATGTCTTTTCGTCAAAATGTCGATTCGTCCAAATGTCTTTTCATCAAAATGTCGATTCGTCCAAATGTCGATTCGTCCAAATGTCCTTTCGTCAAAATGTCGATTCGTCCAAATGTCCTTTCGTCAAAATGTCGATTCGTCCAAATGTCATTTCGTCCACATGTCGATTCGTCCAAATGTCCTTTCGTCTAAATGTCGATTCGTCCAAATGTCATTTCGTCCAAATGTCTATTCGTTCAAATGTCGATTCGTCCAAATGTCCTTTCGTCTAAATGTCGATTCGCCCAAATGTCATTTCGTCCAAATGTCTATTCGTCCAAATGTCATTTCGTCCAAATGCCTATTCGTCCAAATGTCCTTTCGTCAAAATGTCGATTCGTCCAAAAGTCCTTTCGTCAAAATGTCGATTCGTCCAAATGTCATTTCGTCCAAATGTCTATTCGTCCAAATGTCTATTCGTCCAAATGTCCTTTCGTCAAAATGTCGATTCGTCCAAATGTCTTTTCGTTAAAATGTCGATTCGGCCAAATGTCTTTTCGTCAAAATGTCGATTCGTCCAAATGTCTTTTCGTCAAAATGTCGATTCGTCTAAATGTCGATTCGTCCAAATGTTCTTTCGTCAAAATGTCGATTCGTCCAAATGTCTTTTCGTCAAAATGTCGAATCGTCTAAATGTCTTTTCTTCACAATATCGATTCGTCCAAATGTCGATTCGTCCAAATGTCCTTTCGTCAAAATGTCGATTCGTCCAAATGTCATTTCACCCACATGTCGATTCGTCCACATGTCCTTTCGTCCAAATGTCGATTCGTCCAAATGTCATTTCGTCCAAATGTCTATTCGTCCAAATGTCCTTTCGTCAAAATGTCGATTCGTCCAAATGTCTTTTCGTCAAAATGTCGATTCGTCCAAATGTCTTTTCTTCAAAATATCGATTCGTCCAAATCTCGATTCGTCCACATGTCCTTTCGTCAAAATCTCGATTCGTCCAAATGTCTTTTCGTCAAAATGTCGATTCGTCCAAATGTCTTTTCTTCAAAATATCGATTCGTCCAAATGTCGATTCGTCCAAATGTCGATTCGTCCAAATGAACTTACGTCAAAATGTCGTTTCGATTAAATGTCGATTCGTCCAAATGTCCTTTCGTCAAAATGTCGATTCGTCCAAAAGTGCTTTCGTCAAAATGTCGATTCGTCTAAATGTCTTTTCGTCAAAATATCGATTCGTCCAAATGTCGATTCGTCCAAATGTCCTTTCGTCAAAATGTCGATTCTTCCAAATGTCTTTTCGTCAAAATGTCGATTCGTCCAAATGTCCTTTCGTCTAAATGTCGATTCGTCCAAATGAACTTACGTCAAAATGTCGTTTCGATTAAATGTCGATTCGTCCAAATGTCCTTTCTTCAAAATGTCGATTCGTCCAAATGTCGTTTCGTCATAATTTCGATTCGTCCAAATGTCCTTTCGTCTAAAAGTCGATTCGCCCAAATGTCATTTCGTCCAAATGTCTATTCGTCCAAATGTCCTTTCGTCAAAATGTCGATTCGTCCAAAAGTCCTTTCGTCAAAATGTTGATTCGTCCAAATGTCATTTCGTCCAAATGTCTATTCGTCCAAATGTCCTTTCGTCAAAATGTCGATTCGTCCAAATGAACTTACGTCAAAATGTCGTTTCGATTAAATGTCGATTCGTCCAAATGTCCTTTCTTCAAAATGTCGATTCGTCCAAATGTCCTTTCGTCAAAATGTCGATTCGTCCAAAAGTCCTTTCGTCAAAATGTTGATTCGTCCAAATGTCATTTCGTCCAAATGTCTATTCGTCCAAATGTCCTTTCGTCAAAATGTCGATTCGTCCAAATGTCTTTTCGTCAAAATGTCGATTCGTCCAAATGTCTTTTCGTCAAAATGTCGATTCGTCTAAATGTCTTTTCGTCAAAATGTCGATTCGTCTAAATGTCCTTTCGTCTAAATGTCGATTCGTCCAAATGTCCTTTCGTCGAAATGTCGTTTCGATTAAATGTCGATTCGTCCAAATGTACTTTCTTCAAAATGTCGATTCGTCCAAATGTCGTTTCGTCAAAATTTCGATTCGTCCAAATGTCCTTTCGTCGAAATGTAGATTAGTCCAAATGTCCTTTCGTCAAAATGTCGATTCGTCCAAATGTCCTTTCGTCTAAATGTCGATTCGCCCAAATGTCCTTTCGTCAAAATGTCGATTCGTCCAAATGTCCTTTCGTCAAAATGTAGATTCGTCAAAATGTCGATTCGTCCAAATGTCCTTTCGTCCAAATGTCGATTCGCCCAAATGTCCTTTCGTCAAAATGTCGAATTTGTCAAAATGACATTTGGACGAATCGACATTTTGAGGAAAGGACTTTTGGACGAATCGACATTTTGACGAAAGGACATTTGGACGAATCGACATTTAGACGAAAGGACATTTGGACGAATCGACATTTTGACGAAAGGAAATTTGGACGAATAGACATTTGGACGAATCGACATTTAATCGAAACGACATTTTGAAGAAAGGACATTTGGAGGAATAGACATTGGAACGAAATGACATTTGGACGAATCGACATTTTGACGAAAGGACATTTGGACGAATCGACATTTGGACGAAATGACATTTTGACGAAAGGACATTTGGACGAATCGACATTTTGACGAAAGGACATTTTGACGAATCGACATTTTGAAGAAAGTACATTTAGACGAATCGACATTTTGACGAAAGGACTTTTAGGCGAATCGACATTAAGACGAAAGGACATTTGGACGAATAGACATTTGGACTAAAGGACATTTGGACGAATCGACATTTTGACGAAAGGACATTTGGACGAATCGACATTTCGACGAAAGGACATTTGGACGAATCGAAATTTTGACGAAACGACATTTGGACGAATCGACATTTTGACGAAAGGACTTTTGGGCGAATCGACATTAAGACGAAAGGACATTTGGACGAATAGACATTTGGACGAAAGGACATTTGGACGAATCGACATTTTGACGAAAGGACATTTGGACGAATCGACATTTCGACGAAAGGACATTTGGACGAATCGAAATTTTGACGAAACGACATTTGGACGAATCGACATTTTGACGAAAGGACATTTGGACGAATAGACATTTGGACGAAATGACATTCGGACGAATCGACATTTTGAAGAAAGGACATTTGGACGAATCGACATTTAGACGAAAGGACATTTGGACGAATCGTCATTTTGACGAAAGGACTTTTGGGCGAATCGACATTAAGACGAAAGGACATTTGGACGAATAGACATTTGGACGAAAGGACATTTGGACGAATCGACATTTTGACGAAAGGACATTTGGACGAATCGACATTTCGACGAAAGGACATTTGGACGAATCGAAATTTTGACGAAACGACATTTGGACGAATCGACATTTTGACGAAAGGACATTTGGACGAATAGACATTTGGACGAAATGACATTTGGACGAATCGACATTTTGACGAAAGGACATTTGGGCGAATCGACATTTAGACGAAAGGACATTTGGACGAATAGACATTTGGACGAAATGACATTTGGCAGAATCGACATTTTGACGAAAGGACATTTGGACGAATCGACATTTTGACAAAACGACATTTTGAAGAAAGGTCATTTGGACGAATCGACATGTAATCGAAACGACATTTTGACGAGAGGACATTTGGACGAATCGACATTTAGAAGAAAGGACATTTGGACGAATCGACATTTTGACGAAAGGACATTTGGACGAATCGACATTTTGACGAAAGGACATTTGGACGAATCGACATTTAAACGAAAGGACATTCGGACGAATCGACATTTAGACGAAACGACATTTGGACGAATCGACATTTTGAAGAAAGGACATTTGGACGAATCGACATTTTGACGAAAAGACATTTGGTCGAATCGACATTTTGACGAAAGGACATTTGGACGAATCGACATTTTGACGAAAGGACATTTGGACGAATCGAAATTTTGACGAAACGACATTTGGACGAATCGACATTTTGACGAAAGGACATTTGGACGAATCGACATTTTGACGAAAGGACATTTGGGCGAATCGACATTTTGACGAAAGGACATTTGGACGAATCGCCATTTTGACGAAAGGACATTTGGACGAATCGACATTTTGACGAAATGACATTCGGACGAATCGACATTTTGAAGAAAGGACATTTGGACGAATCGACATTTAGACGAAAGGACATTTGGACGAATCGACATTTTGACGAAAGGACTTTTGGGCGAATCGACATTAAGACGAAATGACATTTGGACGAATAGACATTTGGACGAAAGGACATTTGGACGAATCGACATTTTGACGAAAGGACATTTGGACGAATCGACATTTCGACGAAAGGACATTTGGACGAATCGAAATTTTGACGAAACGACATTTGGACGAATTGACATTTTGACGAAAGGACATTTGGACGAATAGACATTTGGACGAAATGACATTTGGACGAATCGACATTTTGACGAAAGGACATTTGGGCGAATCGACATTTAGACGAAAGGACATTTGGACGAATAGACATTTGGACGAAATGACATTTGGCAGAATCGACATTTTGACGAAACGACATTTTGAAGAAAGGTCATTTGGACGAATCGACATGTAATCGAAACGACATTTTGACGAGAGGTTATTTGGACGAATCGACATTTAGAAGAAAGGACATTTGGACGAATCGACATTTTGACGAAAGGACATTTGGACGAATCGACATTTTGACGAAAGGACATTTTGACGAATCGACATTTAAACGAAAGGACATTCGGACGAATCAACATTTAGACGAAACGACATTTGGACGAATCGACATTTTGAAGAAAGGACATTTGGACGCATCGACATTTTGACGAAAAGACATTTGGTCGAATCGACATTTTGACGAAAAGACATTTGGACGAATAGACATTTGGATGAAATGACATTTGGACGAATCGAAATTTTGACGAAACGACATTTGGACGAATCGACATTTTGACGAAAGGACATTTGGACGAATAGACATTTGGACGAAATGACATTTGGACGAATCGACATTTTAAAGAAAGGACATTTGGACGAATCGACATTTAGACGAAAGGAAATTTGGACGAATCGACATTTTGAAGAAAGGTCATTTGGACGAATCGACATTTGGACGAAATGACATTTGGCAGAATCGACATTTTGACGAAAGGACATTTGGGCGAATCGACATTTTGAAGAAAGGACATTTGGACGAATCGACATTTTGAAGAAAGTACATTTGGACGAATCGACATTTTGACGAAAGGACTTTTGGGCGAATCGACATTAAGACGAAAGGACATTTGGACGAATAGACATTTGGACGAAAGGACATTTGGACGAATCGAAATTTTGACGAAACGACATTTGGACGAATCGACATTTTAAAGAAAGTACATTTGGACGAATCGACATTTTGACGAAAGGATATTTGGGCGAATCGACATTTTGACGAAAGGACATTTGGACGAATAGACATTTGGACGAAATGACATTTGGACGAATCGACATTTTGACGAAACAACATTTGGACGAATCGACATTTTAAAGAAAGTACATTTGGACGAATCGACATTTTGACGAGAGGACATTTGGGCGAATCGACATTTTGACGACAGGACATTTGGACGAATAGACATTTGGACGAAATGACATTTGGACGAATCGACATTTTGAAGAAATGACATTTGGACGAATCGACATTAAGACGAAAGGACATTTGGACGAATAGACATTTGGACGAAAGGACATTTGGACGAATCGACATTTTGACGAAAGGATATTTGGACGAATCGACATTTTGAAGAAAGGACATTTGGGCGAATCGACATTTTGACGAAAGGACATTTGGACGAATCGACATTTTGAAGAAAGGACATTTGGACGAATCGACATTTTGAAGAAAGTACATTTGGACGAATCGACATTTTGACGAAAGGACTTTTGGGCGAATCGACATTAAGACGAAAGGACATTTGGACGAATAGACATTTGGACGAAAGGACATTTGGACGAATCGAAATTTTGACGAAACGACATTTGGACGAATCGACATTTTAAAGAAAGTACATTTGGACGAATCGACATTTTGACGAAAGGACATTTGGGCGAATCGACATTTTGACGAAAGGACATTTGGACAAATAGACATTTGGACGAAATGACATTTGGACGAATCGACATTTTGAAGAAAGGACATTTGGACGAATCGACATTAAGACGAAAGGACATTTGGACGAATAGACATTTGGACGAAAGTACATTTGGACGAATCGACATTTTGACGAAAGGACATTTGGACGAATCGACATTTTGAAGAAAGGACATTTGGGCGAATCGACATTTTGACGAAAGGACATTTGGACGAATCGACATTTTGAAGAAAGGACATTTGGACGAATCGACATTTTGAAGAAAGTACATTTGGACGAATCGACATTTTGACGAAAGGACTTTTGGGCGAATCGACATTAAGACGAAAGGACATTTGGGCGAATCGACATTTAGAAGAAAGGACATTTAGACGAATCGACATTTTGACGAAACGACATTTTGAAAAAAGGTCATTTGGACGAATCGACATTTAATCGAAACGACATTTTGACGAAAGGACATTTGGACGAATCGACATTTAGAAGAAAGGACATTTGGACGAATCGACATTTTGACGAAAAGACATGTGGACGAATAGACATTTGGACGAAATGACATTTGGACGAATTGACATTTTGTCGACAGGACATTTGGACGAATAGACATTTGAACGAAAGGACATTTGGACGAATCGACATTTTGACGAAAGGACATTTGGATGACTCGACATTTTGACGAAAGGACATTTGGACGAATTGACATTTTGACGAAAGGACATTTGGACGAATAGACATTTGGACGAAATGACATTTGGACGAATCGACATTTTGAAGAAAGGACATTTGGACGAATCGACATTCAGACGAAAGGACATTTGGACGAATCGAAATTTTGACGAAACGACATTTGGACGAATCGACATTTTAAAGAAAGTACATTTGGACGAATCGACATTTTGACGAAAGGACATTTGGACGAATCGACATTTTGACGAAAGGACATTTGGACGAATAGACATTTGGACGAAATGACATTTGGACGAATCGACATTTTGACGCAAGGACATTTGGGCGAATCGACATTTTAACGAAAGGACATTTGGACGAATCGACATTTAAACGAAAGGACATTTGGACGAATCGACATTTAGACGAAACGACATTTGGACGAATCGACATTTTGAAGAAAGGACATTTGGACGAATCGACATTTTGACGAAAAGACATTTGGACGAATCGACATTTTGACGAAAGGACATTTGGACGAATCGACATTTTGACGAAAAGACATTTGCATGACTCGACATTTTGACGAAAGGACATTTGGACGAATAGACATTTTGACGAAAGGACATTTGGACGAATAGACATTTGGACGAAATGACATTTGGACGAATCGACATTTTGACGAAAGGACATTTGGACGAATCGACATTTTGACGAAATGACATTTGGACGAATAGACATTTGGACGAATCGACATTTTGAAGAAAGGGCATTTGGACGAATCGACATTTAGACGAAAGGACATTTGGACGAATCGACATTTTGAAGAAAGGACATTTAGACGAATTGACATTTTGAAGAAAGTACATTTGGACGAATCGACATTTTGACGAAAGGACATTTGGGCGAATCGACATTAAGACGAAAGGACATTTGGACGAATCGACATTTTGACGAAAGGACATTTGGACAAATCGACATTTTGACGAAAGGACATTTGGACGAATAGACATTTGGACGAATCGACATTTTGACGAAAGGACATTTGGGCGAATCGACATTTAGACGAAAGGACATTTGGACGAATAGACATTTCGACAAATCGACATTTTGACGAAAGGACATTTGGGGGAATCGACATTTAGACGAAAGGACATTTGGACGAATCGACATTTTGACGAAAGGACATTTGGACGAATCGACATTTCGACGAAAGGACATTTGGACGAATCGAAATTTTGACGAAACGACATTTGGACGAATCGACATTTTGACGAAAGGACATTTGGACGAATAGACATTTGGACGAATCGACATTTTGACGAAAGGACATTTGAGCGAATCGACATTTAGACGAAAGGACATTTGGACGAACAGACATTTGGACGAAATGTCATTTGGACGAATCGACATTTTGACGAAAGGACATTTGGACGAATCGACATTTTGACGAAAGGACATTTGGACGAAATGACATTTGGACGAAATGACATTTGGACGAATCGACATTTTGAAGAAAGGACATTTGGACGAATCGACATTTAGACGAAAGGACATTTGGACGAATCGAAATCTTGACGAAAGGACATTTGGACGAATCGACATTTTGAAGAAAGTACATTTGGACGAATCGACATTTTGGCGAAAGGACATTTGGGCGAATCGACATTTTGACGAAAGGACATTTGGACGAATCGACATTTAGACGAAAGGACATTTGGACGAATAGACATTTGGTCGAAATGACATTTGGACGAATCGACATTTTGACGAAAGGACATTTGGGCGAATCGACATATACACGAAAGGACATTTGGACGAATCGACATTTTGACGAAAGGACATTTGGATGACTCGACATCCAAATGTCCTTTCTTCAAAATGTCGATTCGTCCAAATGTCGTTTCGTCATAATTTCGATTCGTCCAAATGTCCTTTCGTCTAAAAGTCGATTCGCCCAAATGTCATTTCGTCCAAATGTCTATTCGTCCAAATGTCCTTTCGTCAAAATGTCGATTCGTCCAAAAGTCCTTTCGTCAAAATGTTGATTCGTCCAAATGTCATTTCGTCCAAATGTCTATTCGTCCAAATGTCCTTTCGTCAAAATGTCGATTCGTCCAAATGAACTTACGTCAAAATGTCGTTTCGATTAAATGTCGATTCGTCCAAATGTCCTTTCTTCAAAATGTCGATTCGTCCAAATGTCCTTTCGTCAAAATGTCGATTCGTCCAAAAGTCCTTTCGTCAAAATGTTGATTCGTCCAAATGTCATTTCGTCCAAATGTCTATTCGTCCAAATGTCCTTTCGTCAAAATGTCGATTCGTCCAAATGTCTTTTCGTCAAAATGTCGATTCGTCCAAATGTCTTTTCGTCAAAATGTCGATTCGTCTAAATGTCTTTTCGTCAAAATGTCGATTCGTCTAAATGTCCTTTCGTCTAAATGTCGATTCGTCCAAATGTCCTTTCGTCGAAATGTCGTTTCGATTAAATGTCGATTCGTCCAAATGTACTTTCTTCAAAATGTCGATTCGTCCAAATGTCGTTTCGTCAAAATTTCGATTCGTCCAAATGTCCTTTCGTCGAAATGTAGATTAGTCCAAATGTCCTTTCGTCAAAATGTCGATTCGTCCAAATGTCCTTTCGTCTAAATGTCGATTCGCCCAAATGTCCTTTCGTCAAAATGTCGATTCGTCCAAATGTCATTTCGTCCAAATGTCTATTCGTCCAAATGTCCTTTCGTCAAAATGTAGATTCGTCAAAATGTCGATTCGTCCAAATGTCCTTTCGTCCAAATGTCGATTCGCCCAAATGTCCTTTCGTCAAAATGTCGAATTTGTCAAAATGACATTTGGACGAATCGACATTTTGAGGAAAGGACTTTTGGACGAATCGACATTTTGACGAAAGGACATTTGGACGAATCGACATTTAGACGAAAGGACATTTGGACGAATCGACATTTTGACGAAAGGAAATTTGGACGAATAGACATTTGGACGAATCGACATTTAATCGAAACGACATTTTGAAGAAAGGACATTTGGAGGAATAGACATTGGAACGAAATGACATTTGGACGAATCGACATTTTGACGAAAGGACATTTGGACGAATCGACATTTGGACGAAATGACATTTTGACGAAAGGACATTTGGACGAATCGACATTTTGACGAAAGGACATTTTGACGAATCGACATTTTGAAGAAAGTACATTTAGACGAATCGACATTTTGACGAAAGGACTTTTAGGCGAATCGACATTAAGACGAAAGGACATTTGGACGAATAGACATTTGGACTAAAGGACATTTGGACGAATCGACATTTTGACGAAAGGACATTTGGACGAATCGACATTTCGACGAAAGGACATTTGGACGAATCGAAATTTTGACGAAACGACATTTGGACGAATCGACATTTTGACGAAAGGACTTTTGGGCGAATCGACATTAAGACGAAAGGACATTTGGACGAATAGACATTTGGACGAAAGGACATTTGGACGAATCGACATTTTGACGAAAGGACATTTGGACGAATCGACATTTCGACGAAAGGACATTTGGACGAATCGAAATTTTGACGAAACGACATTTGGACGAATCGACATTTTGACGAAAGGACATTTGGACGAATAGACATTTGGACGAAATGACATTCGGACGAATCGACATTTTGAAGAAAGGACATTTGGACGAATCGACATTTAGACGAAAGGACATTTGGACGAATCGTCATTTTGACGAAAGGACTTTTGGGCGAATCGACATTAAGACGAAAGGACATTTGGACGAATAGACATTTGGACGAAAGGACATTTGGACGAATCGACATTTTGACGAAAGGACATTTGGACGAATCGACATTTCGACGAAAGGACATTTGGACGAATCGAAATTTTGACGAAACGACATTTGGACGAATCGACATTTTGACGAAAGGACATTTGGACGAATAGACATTTGGACGAAATGACATTTGGACGAATCGACATTTTGACGAAAGGACATTTGGGCGAATCGACATTTAGACGAAAGGACATTTGGACGAATAGACATTTGGACGAAATGACATTTGGCAGAATCGACATTTTGACGAAAGGACATTTGGACGAATCGACATTTTGACAAAACGACATTTTGAAGAAAGGTCATTTGGACGAATCGACATGTAATCGAAACGACATTTTGACGAGAGGACATTTGGACGAATCGACATTTAGAAGAAAGGACATTTGGACGAATCGACATTTTGACGAAAGGACATTTGGAGGAATCGACATTTTGACGAAAGGACATTTGGACGAATCGACATTTAAACGAAAGGACATTCGGACGAATCGACATTTAGACGAAACGACATTTGGACGAATCGACATTTTGAAGAAAGGACATTTGGACGAATCGACATTTTGACGAAAAGACATTTGGTCGAATCGACATTTTGACGAAAGGACATTTGGACGAATCGACATTTTGACGAAAGGACATTTGGACGAATCGAAATTTTGACGAAACGACATTTGGACGAATCGACATTTTGACGAAAGGACATTTGGACGAATCGACATTTTGACGAAAGGACATTTGGGCGAATCGACATTTTGACGAAAGGACATTTGGACGAATCGCCATTTTGACGAAAGGACATTTGGACGAATCGACATTTTGACGAAATGACATTCGGACGAATCGACATTTTGAAGAAAGGACATTTGGACGAATCGACATTTAGACGAAAGGACATTTGGACGAATCGACATTTTGACGAAAGGACTTTTGGGCGAATCGACATTAAGACGAAATGACATTTGGACGAATAGACATTTGGACGAAAGGACATTTGGACGAATCGACATTTTGACGAAAGGACATTTGGACGAATCGACATTTCGACGAAAGGACATTTGGACGAATCGAAATTTTGACGAAACGACATTTGGACGAATTGACATTTTGACGAAAGGACATTTGGACGAATAGACATTTGGACGAAATGACATTTGGACGAATCGACATTTTGACGAAAGGACATTTGGGCGAATCGACATTTAGACGAAAGGACATTTGGACGAATAGACATTTGGACGAAATGACATTTGGCAGAATCGACATTTTGACGAAACGACATTTTGAAGAAAGGTCATTTGGACGAATCGACATGTAATCGAAACGACATTTTGACGAGAGGTTATTTGGACGAATCGACATTTAGAAGAAAGGACATTTGGACGAATCGACATTTTGACGAAAGGACATTTGGACGAATCGACATTTTGACGAAAGGACATTTTGACGAATCGACATTTAAACGAAAGGACATTCGGACGAATCAACATTTAGACGAAACGACATTTGGACGAATCGACATTTTGAAGAAAGGACATTTGGACGCATCGACATTTTGACGAAAAGACATTTGGTCGAATCGACATTTTGACGAAAAGACATTTGGACGAATAGACATTTGGATGAAATGACATTTGGACGAATCGAAATTTTGACGAAACGACATTTGGACGAATCGACATTTTGACGAAAGGACATTTGGACGAATAGACATTTGGACGAAATGACATTTGGACGAATCGACATTTTAAAGAAAGGACATTTGGACGAATCGACATTTAGACGAAAGGAAATTTGGACGAATCGACATTTTGAAGAAAGGTCATTTGGACGAATCGACATTTGGACGAAATGACATTTGGCAGAATCGACATTTTGACGAAAGGACATTTGGGCGAATCGACATTTTGAAGAAAGGACATTTGGACGAATCGACATTTTGAAGAAAGTACATTTGGACGAATCGACATTTTGACGAAAGGACTTTTGGGCGAATCGACATTAAGACGAAAGGACATTTGGACGAATAGACATTTGGACGAAAGGACATTTGGACGAATCGAAATTTTGACGAAACGACATTTGGACGAATCGACATTTTAAAGAAAGTACATTTGGACGAATCGACATTTTGACGAAAGGATATTTGGGCGAATCGACATTTTGACGAAAGGACATTTGGACGAATAGACATTTGGACGAAATGACATTTGGACGAATCGACATTTTGACGAAACAACATTTGGACGAATCGACATTTTAAAGAAAGTACATTTGGACGAATCGACATTTTGACGAGAGGACATTTGGGCGAATCGACATTTTGACGACAGGACATTTGGACGAATAGACATTTGGACGAAATGACATTTGGACGAATCGACATTTTGAAGAAATGACATTTGGACGAATCGACATTAAGACGAAAGGACATTTGGACGAATAGACATTTGGACGAAAGGACATTTGGACGAATCGACATTTTGACGAAAGGATATTTGGACGAATCGACATTTTGAAGAAAGGACATTTGGGCGAATCGACATTTTGACGAAAGGACATTTGGACGAATCGACATTTTGAAGAAAGGACATTTGGACGAATCGACATTTTGAAGAAAGTACATTTGGACGAATCGACATTTTGACGAAAGGACTTTTGGGCGAATCGACATTAAGACGAAAGGACATTTGGACGAATAGACATTTGGACGAAAGGACATTTGGACGAATCGAAATTTTGACGAAACGACATTTGGACGAATCGACATTTTAAAGAAAGTACATTTGGACGAATCGACATTTTGACGAAAGGACATTTGGGCGAATCGACATTTTGACGAAAGGACATTTGGACAAATAGACATTTGGACGAAATGACATTTGGACGAATCGACATTTTGAAGAAAGGACATTTGGACGAATCGACATTAAGACGAAAGGACATTTGGACGAATAGACATTTGGACGAAAGTACATTTGGACGAATCGACATTTTGACGAAAGGACATTTGGACGAATCGACATTTTGAAGAAAGGACATTTGGGCGAATCGACATTTTGACGAAAGGACATTTGGACGAATCGACATTTTGAAGAAAGGACATTTGGACGAATCGACATTTTGAAGAAAGTACATTTGGACGAATCGACATTTTGACGAAAGGACTTTTGGGCGAATCGACATTAAGACGAAAGGACATTTGGGCGAATCGACATTTAGAAGAAAGGACATTTAGACGAATCGACATTTTGACGAAACGACATTTTGAAAAAAGGTCATTTGGACGAATCGACATTTAATCGAAACGACATTTTGACGAAAGGACATTTGGACGAATCGACATTTAGAAGAAAGGACATTTGGACGAATCGACATTTTGACGAAAAGACATGTGGACGAATAGACATTTGGACGAAATGACATTTGGACGAATTGACATTTTGTCGACAGGACATTTGGACGAATAGACATTTGAACGAAAGGACATTTGGACGAATCGACATTTTGACGAAAGGACATTTGGATGACTCGACATTTTGACGAAAGGACATTTGGACGAATTGACATTTTGACGAAAGGACATTTGGACGAATAGACATTTGGACGAAATGACATTTGGACGAATCGACATTTTGAAGAAAGGACATTTGGACGAATCGACATTCAGACGAAAGGACATTTGGACGAATCGAAATTTTGACGAAACGACATTTGGACGAATCGACATTTTAAAGAAAGTACATTTGGACGAATCGACATTTTGACGAAAGGACATTTGGACGAATCGACATTTTGACGAAAGGACATTTGGACGAATAGACATTTGGACGAAATGACATTTGGACGAATCGACATTTTGACGCAAGGACATTTGGGCGAATCGACATTTTAACGAAAGGACATTTGGACGAATCGACATTTAAACGAAAGGACATTTGGACGAATCGACATTTAGACGAAACGACATTTGGACGAATCGACATTTTGAAGAAAGGACATTTGGACGAATCGACATTTTGACGAAAAGACATTTGGACGAATCGACATTTTGACGAAAGGACATTTGGACGAATCGACATTTTGACGAAAAGACATTTGCATGACTCGACATTTTGACGAAAGGACATTTGGACGAATAGACATTTTGACGAAAGGACATTTGGACGAATAGACATTTGGACGAAATGACATTTGGACGAATCGACATTTTGACGAAAGGACATTTGGACGAATCGACATTTTGACGAAATGACATTTGGACGAATAGACATTTGGACGAATCGACATTTTGAAGAAAGGGCATTTGGACGAATCGACATTTAGACGAAAGGACATTTGGACGAATCGACATTTTGAAGAAAGGACATTTAGACGAATTGACATTTTGAAGAAAGTACATTTGGACGAATCGACATTTTGACGAAAGGACATTTGGGCGAATCGACATTAAGACGAAAGGACATTTGGACGAATCGACATTTTGACGAAAGGACATTTGGACAAATCGACATTTTGACGAAAGGACATTTGGACGAATAGACATTTGGACGAATCGACATTTTGACGAAAGGACATTTGGGCGAATCGACATTTAGACGAAAGGACATTTGGACGAATAGACATTTCGACAAATCGACATTTTGACGAAAGGACATTTGGGGGAATCGACATTTAGACGAAAGGACATTTGGACGAATCGACATTTTGACGAAAGGACATTTGGACGAATCGACATTTCGACGAAAGGACATTTGGACGAATCGAAATTTTGACGAAACGACATTTGGACGAATCGACATTTTGACGAAAGGACATTTGGACGAATAGACATTTGGACGAATCGACATTTTGACGAAAGGACATTTGAGCGAATCGACATTTAGACGAAAGGACATTTGGACGAACAGACATTTGGACGAAATGTCATTTGGACGAATCGACATTTTGACGAAAGGACATTTGGACGAATCGACATTTTGACGAAAGGACATTTGGACGAATAGACATTTGGACGAAATGACATTTGGACGAAATGACATTTGGACGAATCGACATTTTGAAGAAAGGACATTTGGACGAATCGACATTTAGACGAAAGGACATTTGGACGAATCGAAATCTTGACGAAAGGACATTTGGACGAATCGACATTTTGAAGAAAGTACATTTGGACGAATCGACATTTTGGCGAAAGGACATTTGGGCGAATCGACATTTTGACGAAAGGACATTTGGACGAATCGACATTTAGACGAAAGGACATTTGGACGAATAGACATTTGGTCGAAATGACATTTGGACGAATCGACATTTTGACGAAAGGACATTTGGGCGAATCGACATATACACGAAAGGACATTTGGACGAATCGACATTTTGACGAAAGGACATTTGGATGACTCGACATCCAAATGTCCTTCTTTAAAATGTCGATTCGTCCAAATGTCCTTTTGTCAAAATGTCATTTCGTCCAAATGTCGATTCGTCCAAATGTCCTTTCGTCAAAATGTCGATTCGTCCAAATGTCATTTCGTTCAAATGTCTATTCGTCCAACTGTCCTTTCTTTAAAATGTCGTTTCGATTAAATGTCGATTCGTCCAAATGTCTATTCGTCCAAATGTCCTTTCGTCAAAATGTCGATTCGTCCAAATATCCTTTCGTCAAAATGTCGATTCGTCCAAATGTCCTTTCGTCAAAATGTCGATTCGTCCAAATGTCATTTCGTTCAAATGTCTTTTCGTCCAAATGTCCTTTCGTCAAAATGTCGATTCGTCCAAATGTCCTTTCGTCCAAATGTCGATTCGTCCAAATGTCATTTCGTCAAAATGTCGATTCGTCCAAATGTCCTTTTGTCAAAATGTCGATTCGTCCAAATGTCATTTCGTCCAAATGTCTATTCGTCCAAATGTCCTTCGTCAAAATGTCGATTCGTCCAAATGTCCTTTCGTCAAAATGTCATTTCGTCCAAATGTCGATTCGTCCAAATGTCCTTTCGTCAAAATGTCGATTCGTCCAAATGTCCTTTCGTCAAAATGTCGATTCGTCCAAATGTCCTTTCGTCAAAATGTCGATTCGTCCAAATGTCATTTCGTTCAAATGTCTTTTCGTCCAAATGTCCTTTCGTCAAAATGTCGATTCGTCCAAATGTCCTTTCGTCCAAATGTCGATTCGTCCAAATATCATTTCGTCAAAATGTCGATTCGTCCAAATGTCCTTTTTTCAAAATGTCGATTGGTCCAAATGTCATTTCGTCCAAATGTCAATTTGTCCAAACGCCCTTAGTCTAAATGTCCAGTCGATCAAATGTCAATCGGTATAAATTTATGCGTCCCGTATAAAATTGGTTTCTGGATCAAACAAATTGAAAAACCTACATTTTTCAATAAATTTAAAGAAACGAGATCGACCCGCGCGCTGCGGCGCGCTTGTTATTTTTTCTTAATGAATGTTTATAATGTGAACTGTTTAAGAAAATTTATGAACAAACAAAATAAATCATTTAAAAATAATTAATAAATAAAACATGAACATGTTAAAATGTATTATCATGGTTTCTTAATAGAGAAGTTTGGATTAAAATATTCAAAAAAAAATTTTTTAATTTTCTTTAAAAATTGAAAACAAAAGTTTTTAGTATATTTTAGAAACGGTTCTACCTTATCCCTATTTTTTACATTTTAAGGACCTTAAAAAAACGTTTCGGATACATCTTGAAAACGTTTTATGTTTAGTCATTGAAAGTTCCAAAAAAAAGAAGTTAACGTTTTTGTAAATCAAGCAAAATTAAATTAAAATATTATGTTAGTCATCTGATTTCATAGTTCCAAAAACATATCTCGAATATTTTTAAATTGTTTTGGGAACTTTTATGTTTCAACGTTTTGAAAACGTTTTTGGAACGTATTTGAGACACTTTAAAAACGTTTAAAGAGGCTGTCACAGATTCAAAGAATCCATTACCTCTAAGAGTGCAATATCATTAACTTATGGATACAACAATAGGCATAGGAAAAGAAATTAAATGCACAACAGCTTAGGATAATTTCACAGCAAGCATGTAAGGTAACAATAAGCTTACAATAAGCTTAAGTGATCATTAATAAAATAATTGATCGATTATTCTTGCGAATTACTTTTGTATGGTACCTACAAATGCGCAGTAGGGGGTACTTTTGCACAAATGAAATTTGTGTAGTCTTTTTTCACTACCGACAGCTGATTTCAAGTTGTTTTTTCAATATTGCATTTGTTTACATTATGTTAAGGTCCAGTGTTATTGAAAACTTGGAAATGTCGGTAGTTCAGTGCTATGTTGCATCTTACGGGGTCCAGGGCGGGTTCTTTAAGATTTTAAGGTGAAGCGGATTAAAAGTGTTGGAAACACAGATAAATTCTTTATATTACTATCAAATATAGCTTCTATATTTATAGATTTTCATGTTATTGTATATTATTATTATTATTATTAAATATTATTAATATAAAAATCAGGGACGTAACTACAAATGTCGAGGCCCCCTCCGCAAATTTTTTCAGGAGGCCCCCTCCATCCAATATTTTTTTAAATAGTGTGTAAATAATTTCGGTCAATATATTCTCTTTTTAATTATTTTTTTAAAAAAAAATTTTTGCATTCGGGTTATTGGGCTCGAGGCTCCCCAGCAAGCCGAGGCCCCCCGCAATGCGGGGTTTCGCTGTAAGGTAGTTACGTCCCTGAAAAAAATTAATTTCCGGTTGAAAAAACATGTACATGAACTCGTACACGAACGTGTACATGACCACGTATATGAAAGCGTACGTGTTCATGTGCATGAACATGTATGTGTTCATGTACGCGGCATTGAAACATGAACATGTACATGAACACATATATGTTCATCCACGTTAATAAGTTCAAAAAACAATACACATGTTCATGTGTATGAACCTATGTAATTTTTGTTCAGAAAATCTTAATGAAAAATGTGTACTTCTTTTTTTTGTTTTTTTGCATATATATTTGTAATATTTGCAAAACATTTGAATAATAAAATATGATAAAATACAATTATTTATGTACAATTAATATTTACGATTAACATAATAATTAATAAATTATAATTTCATTTTAGCATTTATTTTTTTATTCTGCAAATTAAATTATCTTAACCAATAAACAGACATTATTGACATTGATTTTGATACAAGTTTGAAAATAAAACAAATGAATGGTTATTTCATTTTTCATATTTATAAATACCTTCATTCAGTTAAATTTCGTTTAATTTTAGTTTTATTTTTAACTTTTAGACATTATAAATTGAAAATAGAATTTGGCGTTTGTATATAAAAATTATAATAATGTCTTTAAATAATCACACATGTTTTCAATTCATTATATTTTAATTTGTAGTTGTGCTCCTGAAAAAAGGCTAAGTTTTGAATCGTTCACGATCAAACATAGATTGTTAATTATTGTAATATTTTCTTTAATTCTAATCGCACACTGTTCTATTATACCTAGATTTGTTCATCTGCTAAAAAACAACAAGTACCAATTTGAAAAATTCAAATCGAATAAACGTCGTAAAAAATATTTATAAAAATGTATAGGTATTTCATTATTTTAAAATAATGAGTAACGCTACTTTCAGCGACTACCATTTCTTTTTAATTAAGGGCACATATTTTTTTCTGCCTTCAATAAATTCTACACTAAGTAAAGTATAATTCACCATCATTTGGAATTGTTTTAATCTATGCCGAACAAGTTATACCCATAAGAATTAAAGTTGATACCTAGAATAACACGACAAATTTGATTTTTTAAGTAACTTAACTCTATTTTATTTTTTATATAAGACGAAAAGGTTTGCATTTATTCAATTTTCTTAGTTTAATTGGTTATCAGGGACACTATAAATTGGTAGAAATTTGAAAAAGATTAATATGATGCTTCTAAGATAGAAAAATCTGTGAGTAACATGAAATCGACCGGTTCTGTGGATTCGCCCATATATTTATGCTTTATTTATATTTAACCATTATTGGAGTCTTATCGTAAGCTTACCTCACCGTAAATTACCTTAACCTTGCCGTAACATTAACTTTGCTTTACCGTAACCTTATACACGTAAGCTTACAGTGACCACATATGTAAACTTACAGTGACTTTACATTTAAACTTTTTGTCTAAGATATTTTAAAATTTATATCCTATGAAAAGAAACCTTGCACGTTAAAATCCGATAAAAGGTCTAACTTTGAACACGATTTTTTGAAATAATGTTTTTTTGTGTACCGTACCTGTCTCTCTAAATTTAAATAAGTGAAAATTAACTTATAAAAGTCTTCCTCTTTCAAAAAGTGCATATGCACTTATAATAAGTGAAAATTTCACTTATCATAAGTGCATATACACTTATTGTAAGTGCATATGCACTTTTTGAAAGAGTGGAAGACTTTTGACATCTAATAAATGAATTTTCACTTATTCAATTTTAGAGAGTGTCATAATTTTACCAAATCAATCGATTTTGAAGAATGAGTGCCTAAATTAAAGATACTTAAATTTTTGAGGCCTTGTCTTTTTTATTTTTTTAAAAACAAAATGTTAAAACAGTTTTTTCGGTTAACAATTTTTTTCTAATGCTGCTCTTAATCCATCATCTTTGTCTTTTCTCGTATAAGAACAGTTCGCTGGGTTTGTAAATGAACTGGCAAACATATTCTGGAAATGTTTTCGAAATTGTTTAAAACATTCTTTTTTTATTTTGACATTTCCTGTGCTGTTTTTCTAAATTTAGAAACAATAGCCATATCATCTTGATAATTCTGTAGCATATTGCGTGGTAAATAAGTAAATATAGTTAACGGAATAAGAATTCTACTCTCTTGTATTCTAGAATCGTCGTGATGTTTAGGTAAATTACTAATTAGAAAAACTTTTCTTTTGATTCACTCGACAAAAGTATGTTCTGTCTTTTTGAATTATTATATGACTATCAACAATTCATTGTTAAAATAGTCAACGACCATTAAAAGACTCATTATTAACTGTACTTCCTATAGCTTTTAATTTGTTATCTACACGTAAAATTGTTTTTTTTTATTGACACACTGTTTATTGTGATTCCAACTTCTTATACCGCATACTTAAGATATATAGCAGACATATTTAAGGCTTAACTTTCGGATCCATGTATGTCACATATTGCAATTTTCTATAACTTTTATTCTAAAAAGTTATATTTGATTCTGGAATCGCTCGCTGTCAGATGTTGTTATAAAAATTGTCGCAATTTTATTAATTTTTTGTACTTTATATAGACCACTGTCTATTTCAAGATTTAGTGTAAAGAGTATTTTCATGTTGAGAATTTTTCACGATCATTGTTTAGCTAAACTTATTATACTTGTCCATACATAGTGAAGGAGTTAACCGATATCACCTATTCTATCTAAAATAAGAATATGTGAAAATGTATGAATATTAGAAATTTTGTATAAAATTTAAGGTTAACTGATATATTTGTTTTGTGATGTGGATATATGTCATTTACTGGTATCTTGAAGTCAGTGGTATGTTATAGTCTGATTCGAAGGAGATGTTTGGATCTTGAAGAATGCATTGATGTTATTATCAACTCATTCATAGGTTGAAAATAATGTTTAATACTTCTGTTTAACATATTTCTTTATGACTTTATACATATACACGTGCAAAAAACGTAAAAAAAAATTCAATAATTTCATTGAAGCCTAAATAAATTGCAGTAAATAGTGAACTAACTATATTCAGTAGTGCTGTACTGGGCTGAGACTGGTTTCCTAAAGTTCGTCATGGAAATAAATTGCTTTAATCATAGGACTCAGTACCGTTTTCCGAATCCTGCTTTTTCTGCGTTCAGTTTAATATTTCTATCCTATGCTTAAATATATATTACCATAGAGACACATGAGGAACAGAAAAAGTGGTACATTGCTTGATACAATGCATTATCTTGATGTTAGCATATTAATAAAATAGTTCCAGACAGCACAACATCTTATAGTAATCTCACTGCAAGCTTATAAAAACGGATTTGTTTAGTATTAAGAAGTATTGAAATGTACAGTTTTTTTCATGACATTCTATGCTTCCCAGTTAAAAATTGTGTGTGTGTTCCCGCGTGTGTTCCTACATGGGTTCCCATTTGGGATCCTGTGTAACAGGAAACTTTGGCACGAACCCTTGCGGGAACAATGTACATAGGATCTCATGTGGGATTCCACATAGGATTTTAAATTTAATTTTTAAAAACTTCTAACATGCTGCGCAGTAGTTTTCTAAAGCACTTACGGCTGCGCAGTAGATTTTTTGTTCTTGTAAATATGGTATGTAACAGTTACTGGCAAATGAATTATTTTTTTAAAAATATTCTTTTTGTAGATTCATTTAAATTGTTTAATAGATTAAGGATTCCGTAACGGAACACATGCACATATTCCCTCGAGGGTTCGTGACACTGTTCCCTGACACACAGAATCCCATATGGGAACCCATGTAGGAACCTTTAAGGGATCCCATACGGGAACACACGCGAAATTTTGTAACTGGGTTTATAATTAACCTTTTTTTCCTGGGAACACTTACCATGAAAAATATAAAACAACTCATTAAAACAATTACATTATTATTATTTTTTTTTATTGTTACAACTGTTACTAAACCATCCTTAATTTTAGTAACGATTACCACATGAAACAGAATAGAAACAAACATTCTAACCTTAAATTACTCATATAATAATAATTAAAAAGAATTAATAAAACATTATTTTTAATACAATAATAAATAATTCAATATATTAATTAGAAGTAATGAATTGTTATTAGTTTTAATTTAATAAATAAGAGATGTAAATAATAAACAACACAATTGTTTCAAATGTAAATAAATTAAAAATTTAGAAGCAAACAAAATTTAAAAAAGTTATTATCATTCACTATACATACAATTACTTTATGATTATCTTTATTATAATTACACTCATTTTATAAATTTAAAATAGTTATTTAATAAACTAATGTTTTAAATAAACTTAATAAAATGAATTACTTGTTGAAAAACTTCATTGATAATGATCACATAATATAATTTTTGAATTACAATAGAAACAAACATCCTAACCGCAAATGACATTTATCAGTATGATACTTTGAATAAGAAAATACAACTATTGAATTAATGTAATAAGAAAAAATATAAATAAATTTGAAGCTTACAATAAAATAAAATGGAATTATAGAAAATTATTATTATTACTTGTCACTAACCATTACTACGTAACTGAAGAATGGTAAAACATAACCTTAAACATGAAAGTATAATATTTTTATTTTACAGAAACTTAAAAGGTTAATGAATTATAAACATTAAACATACAATAAAACAAAATAAGAAACTAAAAATTATTATAACTTACCAGTTTCATCATTTACACGTGACCGAAAAGAAATCCGATAACAATCACCACGTGCAGTACAATAAAAAAAAATATCAAAACCTTAAATGACATAAATAATTATGATACCTTAAGAAAAGAAAACATTTAAATAATAGAACTAAAAAACAGATAAATAAGTTAGAAATAAAATAAAAAGAAATAAAAGATTATTACTATTATTATCATTTACTAACCTGTCAGAAACGAATGACAATGTAAACAGAACAGTATTTTACTTAAAACACCATAACCTTAACAACTTCACTAAAATCACTGTCACTTCTTAAACTATCACTCCTTAATTATTACAATTTCATTTTTTTTTAATTTATTATTATTTAATAAAATGCAATTATTTAATATACGAAGATTTTAAATAAATTGAAAAATACTACAAATAAACGTCTAAACTGTGATGTTATTGTTGACAAAAAATATCGAAAATCTTCTAGCCAATCAGAAGCCCGATAAAATGTGTTACACCTCTGAAGTTGGTTGAAAGGGTTCTCGTATAAGGAAGTCAAGGTCAAAGCTAATTTCTATGTATTAATTATTTTAAAAAGATTTTTTGATATTTTAGATTGCTAACATTATAAGAAATTTTATAAAATAAACTTGAAGTTACTATATTTATTTAAAAGATTTTAATTTGTCTGCAAAACAAAAAATCGAAACTGAAAACTATCGATAGTGAGGTTTGATATGTACTGACCAATGGGAGACTCGGAAATAGAGTTACACGTCTGAAGTTAACCACAACGTCTGTTCTTTTTAGAATCGGATACATTAATAAAAATAATTTTAGATGAAACAATGCAAAAAAATGTTAAATCTGAATTTTTTGGGTCAAAAAATAAAAACCAGAAAATCTTATAGATTAAATTTAAATTCTATTTAACCTAAATCCCATTTAACCTAAAAAACATTTTGCCTAACACCAATTAAACATAATAAATCTTATTTAACCTAAATTACATTGAACCAAAATCCCATTTAAACTAAAATGCATTCAGTCTGAAACACATTAAACGCCTAAAACTTATTTAACCTAAATCCCATTTAAACTAAAAAGCATTCTGCCTAAAACCCATTAAACATAATAAATCTTATTTAACCCAATTTTTATTTAGCCAAAATCCCATTAAACCTAAAATGCATTAAGGCTAAATCCCATTTAACCTAAATCTCATTCAACCTAAAATGCATTCAGACTATGACCCATGAAATCCAAAAAGGCATTCAGCCTAAAACTATTTGTCCTAAATCCCGTTTAGCCTAAATTTTACATTATAAATTTCGTTCAATGGGATTCAGGCCAATTTTTTTAAGCTATATGCATTTTAGGTAAAACAGAATTTAGGCTGATTGAATTTTAGGTTAAATTGGATTTAGGCGGAATGCATTTTTGGTGAAATGGGATTTAGGCTGAATGCATTTTGGGTTAAATGGGATGTAGGTTGAATGCATTTAAGTTAAATGGGATTTAGGTTGAATACAATTGAAGTTAAATAGGAATTAGTTTAAATAAGAGTTAGGTTAAATGGTATTCAGGTTAAATAAGATTTAGGTTAAATGGGATTTATACTGAATCCATTTTAGGTTAAATGAGATGTAGGATAAATGCTTTTGGGGATAAATGGAATTTAGACTAAATGCATTTTAGGATAAATGGGTTTTAATCTGTGAATGCATTTTAGGTTAAATGAGACTTAGGATGTATGCATATAAGGTTTAATGGGATTAAAGTTAAATGGGTTTTAGGCTGAATGCATTTTAGTTTAAGTGGGATTTAGGCTGAATGCATTTTAGGTTAAATGGGTTTCTTGCTAAATGCATTTTAGGTTAAAGGGGATTAAGGCCTAATACAATTTAGGGTGAATGGGATTAGGCTGAATGCATTTTCGGCAAGATGGTTTTAGGCTGAATGGGATTCAGGCTAATTTGGTTCTAGGTTTTTCTCGAAAAATATTTATTTTGATGAAAACAAATTTTACAACATGACATGCGTATTTTTATTAGATCAACAACTTGGCAAGGTTGAAGCAAAGTAAAAATGCCTTGCCTCAACATTGCCAATATTGCTGGAACATCCAGTGCTGTTCGGGTATGTGCTAATGGGAAGTATATCTAATAAAATATATTAGAATTTAATAATTTTTGGAAGAGAATTATGCTGCTTTTAGCAAATTATTTTTTAAATAATTTCTGTCCGAAAATACTTATTGTCAAAAAATACTTTCTGTCAGAAAATCATTTTTGTCAAAAAATACTATCTGTAAGAAAATACATTTTAATTTTTAATTTAATTTAATAAATAATTTAATTTTACATTTTACTAGATTTCGTGCCCGCCGAAGGCGGGCTCGAAAGCTAGAGTTGAGAAATAAAAAGATAATACGTCATAATAAAATAGAACAAACTAATGATGACGATTTCTGGGACATTCCGGGAACTTCAATACCATAATAATTGTTCAATTATTCATACTAACAAACTTTAAATGTTATTCTAAAATATTATTATTATTAATTTTTTTTTACAAAACAAGTTTAGGAGAGGAAAAAATGCCTTTACGCACTTGCTCGTGTGGGACTCAACCACGCGCTGTGGTAACACCGCACTAAAACAACCTCTCCCATTCTTGCTTCACTTACTCCATCTTGGAAGGTTAGCAAGAGCGTGATCCACTTACTCGAGACGTTTTCCATGTTTCTTGCACTGAGGTCCTCGCCCATAGCCGCCGATGTTCTTAAGCGGTGGTCGAGAACGCTGTTGAATGCTTTTTTAGAGCTACCGATTTTTTTTTTTTTTTACAAAACAAGTTTAGGAGAGGAAAAAATGCATTTACGCACTTGTTCGTGTGGGACTCGACCACGTGCTGTGGTAATACCTTACTAAAACAACCTCTCCCATTCTTGCCTTACGTACTCTTATCCGCTTCTGCTGCTTCCGTCCTAAAAGATAAGCAAGAGCGCGATTCTTTTGCTCGAGGTGTTTTCAGTTCACTGTTCTGTAGGTGGTCCTGTCCCATGCCGCTGATGTTCTTACGCGGTGGTCAGGAACCCTATTGGATGCTTTTTTAGAGCTACCTTCGTGATAGTATATAATGAAGAACAGTGCTGTCGGACCAGCTTAAGTGAACTCAGAAGGACAGCCTGTTGCATACGAACCGTCAATACTTCAGCTTGACGTTCGTAATTTGGTATCTTTTTTAATTGGCTTACAAATGAAGCTTTAATCCCTCCCAAACAGCTTAGTACGAGAACAATTAATCGGATACCCTGGATACATTCGGCTCAGCTCAAACATAAGATCTTGGTATTTCGTCCGTTTCTCATCCTCCTTTTGAATGATGTTGCCCTCAGCAGGAGCCGAAAACTCTATCACACAAATGATCTTACTTTTATGATTCTGGAGTACAATATCAGGCTTAGTAGCTCTGATACGATGAGTTGTAGGAAAAGAAAAATTCCAGTCGATCTTACACTGTTCATTTTCCACAACGGATTGCTGATCCCCTTGGGCATACGGCAAGATGGGTTCCTTATCTATACCATATTGGTGTCAAAGGTGATAATACAACACCTTAAGCGCAGCATTGTGTCTTTCTATATACCTGTAACATGCATACTTCGGACACGCACTTAGAATGTGACCAAGTGTTTCCGGGTATTGCTTACATGCTCGACAGTTGTTATTGTCGACAGGTATATGCATCACGCGACTGCGGTACACCAAAGTATTAATTACACCATCCTGACAAGCGAACAAAAATCTGTCAGTCTCCGATCTCAAACCAGCAGATTTAAGGAAAGCAAAAGTCAAGCCTTGAGACAATCCTATTTCACTTATGAGATTATAGAACTACCCGTGAACAGGTTTGCTTTTATGTTCCTGTAACAAAAGCGCTTATTTTGCATCCTTGACACATTTTTTAAGCATCAATGGTGTTAACGACGCTAACCCGTGCTCCATATCACTGGTTTCAAATGGGAGACTAAGTTCATTTGCAGCTCTTTCTGCCGCACAATATAAAAACGGCCCAACATTTGCAATTTCATGATGGTGGACAAATTGCATAAGGGGATCTCTACTGTTCATCGCTGAGCATGCTGCAGCTAGTACAATTCTTTGATAAAGACACTCTAAATTTAATAGACCTCTTCCTCCCCTGTCTCGTAGAAGGTAAATTCGTTTCACGGAAGACCTTGGATGATGACTACGATGGATTGACATCATCTTGCGAGTTTCTCTATCTAGTATTTTCAACTCATTTACATTCCACTTAACAGCTGCAAAGGTATAGATAATGTATTTGTGGCCTGTATTTTGTTCTTCCCAGACAATTCGGAAGACCAAATTTTTCTGAGAAGCCCACGATACTTTGTTTGGAGTTGATCTTTATGCCCACACACATCTTGAGTCTCCGACTGTGAAATTCCAAGATATTTGTAAGTCTCTCCACCACCAAGATGTTAAATGGTGTTGCCACCAATGAGTTGGATGTCCTCAGAGTCCCTCGGAATTTCAGATGTTTCATTTCTTCCTTTAATCAGATAGATGACGGCACATTTATCCAAAATCCATTCCTATGGCTCTGGAATACTCGGCCACTGCAAACACCAAAATTCTAAGCGCATCCTTACTGGATGCATAAAGCTTAAGATCGTCCATATAGAAAAGATGGTTGATCTTATAGACCATATTTCTTGGTTTGCCACACATGTATCCAGAGTGTTTTTCTCGAAGTGCAATTGACAGAGGTAAGAGGGAGATACAATAAAAAAGAGGACTAAGGAAGTCGCCTTAAAAAACTCCTTTCTAAACGAGATTATATTAGTCATCACCTGCTGTTTGTTAGATGTTATAACAAACCTTGTCCTCCACTTAAGCATTAGATCCTTTAAGCATCTCACGATGTTCGGATGTATCTTCAAACATTCAAGCAGCTTGATGATCAGCTCGTGACTGTTATGTCCGACCCATCCATAACTTTTTTTTTGTTAATAAACCGATATCAACATTTCAATTAGTACTGAAACAGTATTAGCAGTAAAAGTGGCGCCTGACACTAGGCTGCCGTACTTGCAGGTAGACAATTAAGCTCGTATAAAATGCAACCTATTTTGATTTTAATTTAATTGCAATAATTTGATTCAAATTTTAGAAATGAAAACAAAACATATGAGAGTAGCTCAAATTTAACAAGTTCTAATTATTTATTTAATAAATCTTGTAGCAACTATGTTAGAAATTCCAATATGAGTTTAAATTATTTAAATTAAGTAACTTCCTTCCTTATGAAAGAAGTTAAAATGATATTAACTATGCTCCAAGGATAAATTGACAGAAGGTGTTTTAAATTCAGCTCCAATGAGAGATCGAAGCTATAAATCGATACAGGATCGTTCGTGCTAACGCTCGCATCTGGCTAAAGACACTGATGGTAATTAATTCTTTTTCTTAATGGTAACAGATTAACATTCGAATCACGGTAAAATAGCGCGCTACAATGACTTTCTTAAAGACATAAATATGAGTTACCATCATGAAATAAACGAATCGATTATCATAAGTAGGTTCAAAGAGCAATTATCATGAGTTAATTAGTTATCATAGGTTTGAATATTACAATCTCATTATGGGTAAAAAGATTTAAATATCGCAATAAATTCTCAAAATCATCATAGGATATAACAGACAATAGAAAATAACATATAAAATAAGGGATGAAACCGCGATGATTGCTCAGTACAAGGGCCAAGTATAAGCCAGTACTGGCGTAAGTGGTGGAGTTTGTAAATTAAACGATAATTGCTATAAGTATAAAATATTGAGATCGTTTTTAGACACCCCTATTCACAATGGCATAAATTAATGTGATTGATCAAATAAGTCGATAAATCATTTGTTTTAATTGATTAATTGAAAATTAATATGAAATGGAGCAAAAGCGCGAGTCTACGAACGGTCTCATATGACAATAGTACGTGACTATTGACACTTTTGCATGAGAACGTGTCAGTTGACACTTTTGCATGAGATCGTGCTAAAATAACATAAACTAATCCCCGCAAATAGCGAAAATCGTCTTTAAAAGAACACGACGCTAAATGGAGGGGGTCGAATACACCAGAACCTCCGTCGAGTGAGCATAGATTGTCGTACGGCCCGTCGGACTGCCAAAATTGTGAACTTTATATCTGAATCGAGTCAAACGCGGGTTTAAGTGTCAAATTTAAGAGTACCGTTTTGAATTGTCAGTGTCCGTCGTACAAATTCTTAATTATTGTTAAATAAATTGTGAAGTGTAATTCAACGGACTGACAAAATCTATAACTTTATAATTTCATTGAATTGAACCTGTGTTAAAAATTCGATCTCTAGAGTATCGTCTAAAATTGTTGGTGTCCGTCGTTAAAAACTAAACAATTGTTAAACGAACTGTGAAGTGTTGTTCGTCAAAGTTGTAAGCAGCAACGTAGCAGCATTCAAAATCGTTGTATTTTCGATTGCTGCTCTAATCGAGCGATTGAACATCCAGTTCAACTTTCAAAAGGAACATTAAAAACTAAATGTAAGTCTCTATATCACTAATAATATTGAATATCGAAAAACAAAGTAAAAACGTATACCGAAAGGCAGTCATTTAAGGACTAATGAATAACGGATGAATATTATTGTATAATAACGAATAATGAATAGCAAATAACGTGTATCAATTGTAATTTACTCTAATCTTGTACTTTTTATAAACTTTGAATTGCTTCTGAATAAATAAGATTAAATTCAGAATATATTGTGAGTTTTCTTGCTTACGGAGTTTACCCGGTACTGGCTTGCCGCCGTCCTATAAAGAAGTACTCATTTCACTCCTAAAAATCTAATACTGAGTATATTAATTTCGAAGTTCCATACTACAAGAACAATAGTAAGTATACAAAGAGTAATTTAACGAAAACCCCATAGGTTTTATAAAGTGAACGACCCCTAAAAATAAATATAAAGACTAGGTTCTACTTAGTTGGTTAAGCTGTTAATACTCCTGATATATTCGGTCCTTTGCCCGAACGTAACAGCTTGATTTGGTGTCAGAAGTGGGATTGACAATTTAGTTAAATAAACAATTTATATTCGTTAAAATAGTTTTCATTATTTGTTAATTCAATTAATAATAGGTGTAGTCAAAATAGTATCCTTTAAGAACAAATTGATGCAGTATTGAAGCTTTTATTTCAGCTTTCATGTATTTTGTTGCATTGGTTTTAAATTGGATCTAATTTTGATTCAGTTTCTAAAAGTGTTTTATTTGCTATAAATCATAATACTTGTTTTAGATTCATGATTTTGGTATGATTTTGGTAGTACTAAACGTTTTGCTGAGATTAATTAATTGTAATACTTGAAAATTAATTAAAGTGATATTAGTTGGGACTTTTAATTTGTTTGATTTAACAATTCAAGTTTTCCATTTTAATTACAGATTGGAAAATTAAATCAGTCATTTAACTTAACTCCTTAATTCATTTAAATTTTAATAAACACAACTTGTTTAATAATTAATCTAATTTCATTAAAGTAATTTTCATATTGCACTAATTTTGTTATAATATTAGACGTCATTTGACGCTATATCCTAAAGTTAAGATTTGATACTTGTAAGTTGTGTTTTCCATTTAGTTTGGAGGTTTTATTTTTAATAAATTATTCTTATAATTTATTAATATGTGCAGTGTCTTCGGATGATTTTCTTTTTAAATCTAAGTTACTTCATTATATTCAAAATTCGTGTTAATTTTGAATTTCATTGGCCCTGTTCTAGAGAATTAAAATATGGTATTCGGAATGTGTACTTTCCATTAATTTGAAAACTTGTGGAATCAAAAGATTCAGTGGAACTATATTATATCAAATCAGTTTTAAGTCACACTATTTAGAGGTTTGAGTGAATTAAAATATGGTATTCGGAATGTGTACTTTCCATTAATTTGAAAACTTGTGGAATCAAAAGATTCAGTGGAACTATATTATATCAAATCAGTTTTAAGTCACACTATTTAGAGGTTTGAGTGAATTAAAAGAATTTTAAATTCCTAAGTATTACATATATATTGAATCTTGATTTTCTAAAGTTAAAATATTACACAAAACCCGAAGGGTTGTGGTTCCAACAATTAAAACCTTACTTAATAGAATAGAGAGTAAATTGTTCAATTGTGGAAGTCTTTGTTTAAATTTTAACTGAACTAACTTCCTCAATATATTAATTAATAAAAATAATATCACTTTTAATAATTAAAAAAAAAAAAAAATTGACAATTATACGTAAAATACAACCCAGTAATAAAATTTAAAAGTTGTTGTACTAATGTCATCTAATTTGTCTATCAAACATCAAAAGAAAACTATAGTCACTATATACTCAGATTGTTTGAAGAATAAATTGGGTGATTTTGTTTATGATCCTACTTTAACCATAAATTTAGTAGAAAAGGACTGTGTAGAAAGTTTTATGAAAATAAATTACTCAAAATTGTGCATAATACAGCAAAAACAGCTGATAACAAGTGGTATTGTTCTAATTCCAATATTAGACAAAACCGTGCCTTTTAACGTTGTTAGTACAGGACAAGAATTAAGGGTAGCTGGAGTCGTAGGGCACCCTTTTATGAGCGAGTTTAACCTATAAGAATCTAGCCTGATAAATCCAAGCAACGACAATAAGGCGTTTTGTTAACAATTTATGTTTGTTCATTGTAATGAACTCGTTTATTAATTTGCTGGAAAACGAGTACTTTTGTGCTGCACTTTGGTGTATCACATTTTGGTCCTATGTAATATTTGGAACTATTGTGCTAATGCGGTTGTTTAACGCACTAGAAAACTAAAATTTAGTAATACAGCTTGTTCAAGGAATGTATGTTTTTGCGAACCTGCCATTTAAAAAGGACCTACATCCTAAAGTACGCTTGAGTTCACACGATTTTAAAGAATCGAGAAATTTATTCATAGCAAGCCCAGTTGCCACCATAAATCTAATCGACGAGAAGAAATTAGCGAAACACGTGAAAATCAATAAATCCGAGTCTCTCTTTTTAGATCAAGATACCTTTTCCACGACGGGAACAGTGCGGATTTTGATTGCTAATCATTACGTAATCTTTCATACAGTTAAATCAGAACCGTCTGAAATAACTGGAGTATTGGGAATACCATTTTTGGGAACAAATCCAGACAATTTTACATTGTAAACTTAAAATAAAATTCATTGAAATTCGTTTAGAAAATATCTAAATAATAAAAATTTTACATGATTCATCCTACTCAATTATTGCGTGATCAATATTTATTGATTTGGTTCCTAATAGTTTGGATTTACATAATCCTAGGAGCATTTTCCTTATTGTATTTACATAGAGTCCTGCTTAACTTAAGTTTAAGGTCTGAATGATTTTATTTTCACTAATTTATTTAGCGACGAATAGACAGCCGTTGTTTTTCAAGTAACATTAGTTTATTTTTCGTTGGACACAACAATTATTAACGATATTCTAGAATTGATCTCAAAGCAAATTTTGCTACCCATTTAAAAGTCTAATTATTGATTCATCAGAAAATTGTAACAAATAAATAATTTTGATTATAATAATTTCAGAAAATTGATAAATTTGAAAAATTTTAAATAAATAATCATTGTTATTAACCAACAATTCGGTATATAAAAAGAAAAAAAATTTTACGCCCCCTAGGATTCGATCCCGAGACACTCGGATTGCGAGTCCAGCGGGTTGACCACTGTACCATTGAGGCTTGTTATCAGTAGCTCGAACGGCATATATAAGCTACAGTGTGAGCGAGCGAGTCATCTTCTTAAGGAGAGCGGCCACAGCAACCGCGGAAGAGCCACGGGACTTCCCCGTTGAACGAGAAGGTCACGCGCCAGAGACTTCAATGCGTGGTTAAGAGAGTGCAAAGTAGTAGGGATAATAGTTCCATCTCTTTCTAAATCTACTGCAAATAAGGAAGCAAATACATCTTCTCAACGGAGTGTATTAATTCAATTAAAATAATATTTCGCAATTATAATTTTAATTACGCAAGAATAAATAATTAAAAATTCATTCTTTCAATTAAGGTGGAATACTATAATATAAAATTTCGCAAGTTTTATTGTAGTTAAATTAAAATTCAACTAAGACTTGAATAAATTACAAATAAAAATGCCTGGAGACGGGTCTAATCAGCACAAACCGAACAAGGATGGTTCCTTTTCCGGAACAATAGATCGAACATTAAATGATGCGATGGTTACATCCATGGCGGAATGTTTTGCCTTACAACAAGGGGTTATGAACATTCCATTTTATGACGGAAAAAATATTCCCGTAAGAGATTTTATACAAGACATCATAAATGGAGAATCTAGTGTACCCGCGAATTGTGAAGCTCAATTGACCAAAGCTGTGCTATCTAAATTAAAAGGTGCAGCCCGAGATAGTACCCATGGCAAAATTTTCAACAATACTGAACAAATTATTCAACATTTAAAACAACGATTTGCACCACGCAAATCCTATTCTTGGTATTTACACGAGATGTCTACAATTCGAATAGGTCGTAATGAGAGTGCTAGTGAATTTTATGACAAACTAACTCTATTGATGTCAGGAGCACAAGCGGCTTTAGAAGATAAATATGGGATGGAAAAGGCGAAAGGGATGATGGAACCTTTAACGGATTGTGCATTGGAGGCGTTCATTAGAGGTCTTCCAGATGGAGTTTCCAGTGTAGTAGAAGCAAGAGGAGCTAAAACGCTTAAAGGAGCACTGAAACACGCACTAGAGTTTGAATACAGACATCATTACCAACCAGTAAACTACAATAATGCTTATCATTTTTCGCGTTATCAACAAACTAATGAAAATGGATCTCGAGATAGAAGTCCTAGTCCTCATGTGAGATTTTCACCCCCTGTTCCAGCTCCTAGAGATTATTCTCAATCATCATCCCCCTCGGGTATTTTAAAACATCCTTATGGACCACCCCCTTCAACTTCAGGGTATTACCAACCTCATCAATATTACCCATATCATCCACCGTATAATCCATATCCTTACCACCAACCATCCCAACCTCAACAACCTTATCAAGGATATTCCTATCCAGGAAATAGGACACCTCCCCGTTCTCAATCACCAGTTCCAAACAATGATAAGAATTTAAACTTAAATTCTGCTCCTCGTGCCGACGCGACGACGAGTTTAGACAAAACAGACCAGCGTCAAGCAAATGTGAGGATACTCAAGAGACAAGAAAAATTCTCGTCGCAAGAACCAACCAAGAATCACCAGTGATAGAATTATCCTCCCCCTGTTTCATAAACTCTAAGGCAAATTTTCTCATTGATACAGGAGCCGACGTAAATGTTGTCAAACTATGTATGCTTGATCCGGAATTACTAGTATCAGAAGATGAAGCCATTCAAATAGCTGGATTATCCCCGTTCACCATTTCAACCCTAGGGACTGTACAAATAACCCTAGGAAATTCATTGATTACTTTTCAAGTAGTTTCATCGAATTTTCCGATAAATTCGGATGGAATATTAGGCAGGGATTATCTCAGACAAGAAAGAGTTGAGATTTCATTCTGGCACAATTCAATAGTCACTTATTCCGACCCTATTAAACCAATATTTTTCGCAGATAATGAGTCAGTAAGGGCAAGGGATGCCTTGGTCGAAAATAAGGCTAATCACAAGAACAAATTACTTATTAAGGCTAGGACAAGACAGGTCGTTCCGATAGAAGTTCTCAACAAAGAAATCAAGGAAGGATATCTACCATTAATAAGAACAGTAAAAGGAGTTTTTGTTGGAGAAGGAGCAGCCACTAACCAAAATGGTGTTTGCCATGTTTTAGCCATAAATACGACTACAGATGACGTCAGTTTGGATGTACCACCCCAAGAACTAATACCTTTTGAGTATTACAACCTACCAGGTGAAGATTCAGATGAAGAATATTCCGAAGATCCTGCAACTCTTCCTGTTGATAAAACATCAGCTATTATTGAAAAATTACAACTAGAGCATTTATTACCGGAAGAAAAAGATCATGTCATACAACTAGTAAAGGATTTTCCGGAAAATTTTCATCTTCCTGGAGAAGCTCTCACTTCTACCCCTTTAGTGAAGCACACAATACCAACAATAAATGAGGTACCTATACATACGAAACAATATAGATTTTCACCCTCTCAGAAAGAAGAAATCGATAAAGTGATAGAAAGAATGAGATCGGAAGGAGCAATGGCACCTTCATCTTCACCTTACAACTCTCCTTTATTAATTATTCCTAAAAAGATTGACGCTAGTGGAAAAAGAAAATGGCGTATCGTGATCGACTTTAGAGCTCTTAATGAGAAAACAATAGGGGATGCTTATCCCATCCCTTGCATTGCCAGCATAGTAGATTGCCTCGGAAAAGCACAGTATATTTCGATATTCGATTTAGCGAGTGGATTTCACCAAATAGAACTAGATCCGTCAGATAGAATAAAAACAGCATTTTCCACGATTAATGGGCATTATGAATATATCAGAATGCCTATGGGATTAAAAAATTCACCTGCAACTTTTCAAAGACTGATGGATTTGGTCCTATTAGAATTACAAGGAATAGAGTTATTTGTGTATCTAGATGACATAGTTGTCTGTGCAAATGACCTTGAAGAGCACGATAAAAAGGGAAGAAGACTATTTGAAAGGTTAAAAGAAGCTAATCTCACTCTACAGCCGGAAAAATGCGAATTTTTGCGTAGGGAAGTGATGTACCTTGGTCACATAATTAATAATGAAGGTAGTAAGCCTGATCCGAAGAAAATAGAGGCGGTAGAAAATTTTCCCACCCCTAAAACACCCAGAAATGTGAAACAATTCCTAGGATTGGATGGATATTACAGGAGATTCATCAAGGATTTTTCTGCCAGGGGTAAGCCTTTAACTAACTTGTTAAAAAAGGAAGTTAAATTTTCATGGGGTTCTAAAGAAGAAGACAGCTTCAAGGATCTTCGATCGGCCTTGTGCAAAAGTCCGATTCTTCAACGTCCTGATTATGATAAACTATTCACGCTAACAACGGATGCTTCAAATTACGCATTAGGCGCAGTATTGAGCCAAGAAAAGGATGGAATAGATTTACCTATTGCTTATCTATCCAGAGTGCTCAATCCTGCAGAAACAAACTATTCAACTACTGAAAAGGAGTGTTTAGCTGTATTACAAGCAGTACAACATTTTCGACCATATATATATGGAAAGAAATTCACTCTAGTGAGTGATCATGAGCCTCTTCGATGGATTGCAACCATTAAGGATCCAGGACAGAGACTAATAAGATGGCGTTTAAAATTAAGAGATTATGAATACGAGTTCAAGTATAAACCGGGCAAATTGAATTCGAATGCGGATGCATTATCCAGGAATCCTATTGAAGCAACAGAAGATTGCGAACCTGCAACTCTAGACCTTGCAAATCAGGATATAGAAGAAAAAATAGTCAACATCCTGATGCATAGTAGACAATCTACAAAATCTAAATTGCCCGTGAATAAACCTACAGCCAGTCGTCTAACAAGGAGCAAATCGACCAGCAAATCTGCGCAATCTGCAACATCGAAACCAACAACATCAAAACCTGTCGTAAAGGCTTCAACTTCGAAAGAAAAACTAGAAGAAAGTTCAATAGGAGGAAGATTGCTTCAAAGAAGAAAATTAGAAAACAAGCCTAAACCAGCAATAATAGAAGAGGATGATGAAGAATATGGTTCAGATCACGAGACAGATGCAGATTTCAATCCTCCACTATTGAGGAAACGCAGAAGCGTACTGCCCAGTCTAAATCTGCCTCCACTATCTTCATCACACTTTAGGGGACCCAAAAGCGCGCCTCTAGGTGTATCAACAACGCAAGCAGAGCTATTTGAGCCCCAAGAAGAGGAGCCCAATTTGGGAACAAATCAACAAGAAGTAATGATAAGCCCACCTATGAGTGAAAGTGATGAAAGCTCAGAAGAAGAAGAAGAAGAAGAAGAAGAAGAAGAAAATGTCCTACAACATTCAAAGAGCCCGAAACCGAAGCCCAGGAAAGAACTTGCTACCGAACTGGAAGAGGCATTTGCCAAGTTAAATCAATCCATATCTCAGCATCAAGATTGGATGCAAGATCCAGAATTAGAGCCTAGGGATTGGCCGGTACATTTGGATGGAGATGATGATCCAGAAGTTCATAAAGCAGCAAATTCCATTGTTACAGGAACCAATAAAGAATTTGCAAAGAAACTTGATGATTTATTGGACTGGGCCAGTATTGGTTTAACGGAGTTGGAAGAAGAAGCTCGATTACCAGTATATGAAGAAGAAAAAAAAGGCGAGTTAGGATCTGAAGAGGAAGAAGAAGCTCCCTCTTCAATACTTTTGCCTCCTTTGACCCCATCGCTCGCAACGCTTCAGAAGACGAAAATGAAATACAAACAGTGGAAGTAGCTACAGAAGAGAGTATGGGTAGAGAAGAGTCCTGTGACGACACTAATCAAGACTGGCAAGCCGGAGTACACACTTCAATAAGTAGTATTCAGCCAGGTTTAACTTACGATCAAGATACAGAGGACACAAACTCGAAATTCACTTCTAACGTGCTAGGAAATAGAGAAAATTTAACTTATCTCAGAAATAACTATGCGCACTTCTTATCTGCTGATTGTGAGTTCACATCTCCCATAAGCAGGTTATTGGTTGACATAGGAGCGATAGAACCCCAAGAAATGAAGAATAAAAATCCAAAAAAGGGGCAGTTACTAATCACTCCAAGAGGGAAATACAACATTTATACATTGGTTGTGAAGCACAATCATTTTGATGAGTTAAAGAAAGAAGATTTGAGAATTGGACTTCAAAACCTTAAGGCAACATTCCAACGTGAAAATGTTAAAGAAGCACGAATATAGGTGTCTCGCTCGCTTTTATACTGCCTTTATGGTTTAATCACGGGATACCGAAATGAATAATATCGATGTTTAAACATTATATCGTTTAAAAACGACCACCAATACATCGTTTAGCACAAAATATCGATCATGCACTAAACTAGTCATTTAAATAATGACTCATTATTTAATGAAAATAATGAGCAAAAAAACAAAAAATGTTCTAAAAAATTCTAAAAATTCTAAAATTATTAAATTCAAAATTCATGGATATCTATAAGGGAGCGTTCACATATGACGTCACGCTATAGAGGGGAGGGGGGAGTCCTGATCAAACGTGACAAAACGTGACTTGGGGGAAGGCGGGGTCGTCCTAAACGTGACGTCACGTTTATGTTTATTTTTATGTTTAATATGAAGTATTTAATACTTAAAGTTCGAGGTATATGATTTGAAACAGTCCTTAATGTATTTGTTGTGCGAAAAATAAGAAATTTTTTTAATCACAGTATAATAATCTATTTATTAACCAAATGTCAGTAATAAACCCAAAAGACTGCAAATTTAGAATAATAAAAGCGATTCAAAATTATTACTATTGAATTTTTTGTTATTAACGTTGAAAATAAAATTATCATAAAAATAGGGGGGGGGGGGCAAGAAACGTGACGTACTTTTAGGGGTACGTGTTTACTCTCACGTGAGAGAGCGTGACAGGAGGGGGGGAGGGGTCAAAAAATTGAAAAAAATGCGTGACGTCATTTGTGAACGCTCCCTAAGACAGCTCAAGATGATCTCACGTCAAAATACTAGTTGACTAGACGATATTAACAACTAATTTTATATGGAAGATTTTGTCTATCGAAGACAACGTAAGCTGACTCCATTGTTTATTTGTAAACGTCAAAAAGTGTCTACATGGTTGGAAATTTTTGCGTAAGACTGACACACGTAGTATTTTGCCCGCGGGTTTCCAGCCATGTAGTTACACAAAGGCGAAGTTGTTTGACTTACCTTTAGTAAAAGGGTAGATTATGAATTATCAGCAAAATCAGGATAATTGTTGTCAAAATTTTTGGTTAAAACAAAAGATTAAAAGGGTTATGTGTATACAAGTTAAAACTAAGTGATAAAATGATAGTTCAGAAAGGGTATAAAATTAGGATCACATTTTATAATTTCTAATATTGTAAGTCAAAACATTTTCTTTGGAGCATATGACAATAAAAAAAAATCAATGGAAATAAAAAGAAATTGAAATAGAATTAAATTTTGTTGCTAGTAAAGTTATGTAAATTAAAACAAAAACAAAAAAAACCCAAAAAAAAAGGGAAAATAAGAAAAGTTAAATTTTAATCAAATTATCGCAAGGTCAGAGGCATTGAAATGTTGATATTCGTTAAAATTGTGGGAAAGGAATACAGAAATGAAAAAAAAAAGGAAAAGAACACATCTTAGGCAACAGACTCATATATTTTCAAAATTTTACAAAGGTCTGTGCATGGACGGGCGTATCCGGGTGCACATGAGAAGTATGCGCATGATTGTAAAAAAAAAAGGGGAAGAAAAAATTTATATATATATAATAAGGATAATAAAATGAATACGACAAATAAAAATGGAATGCACATTCATGTTCGGCTCAATCGCTAAGGACGATGATTTCATAGTCGGCCGGGAAAGACCTTTTTATGGCACCACAGCCGCATCTGTATAGGTGTGTGCGCACACCTATGTATTTGCCACACAGGCAGAAATTCTGTTCCAGATCCGCCTTATCGCTGTAAACAGACAAGAAGAAGAAATTAGATACAGTAATGACATGTGGGTGAATATTGAACGTAATAGTGCTATGCGCTCAATAATTCCTCCAAATTCACAGATCAATTTAAGTATGTTTTCATGGGTGAATGGGGAGCAATGAGAAAACCAATAAGATACTTACGAGGCACTCTGAATGAAAGATTCCGTCGGAGAAGGGGTGTCAATCAGGAAGCTCCGCACCAATCTATCCAGCATGTCCCTAGTGCTGGCTACTCTCTCTTCATGAATCGCCAAGTCTTGGAGCAGTACGGACTCTTCGAGGACGTCACACGGCACCCAGGTTGAAGTGTCCGGAACCCTCGATATTTTGAGGGGCTGCACCTTTTTCTTTGGCCTTCCCCTTCCCCGTTTCTGGATAGGTCTCTGTGCTGCTGCTCGCTCCAGATTTTTACGAATGCATTCTACGAATTTTGCATGAACACACCAAGCTGAGATTGCCATGAATACTCGTGCCAGGAAGTTGACGTGAGGCTGTTGTCTCCTCCTGCGCCCCTGAATTAAGCACTGCAGAATGCGATCTCTGGGCGGAATGCGCTCCCCATCTAGAAGCAAAATAAAACAGATATTATACACAACATTTTCAATAAAGTAAGAAACAACACACCATTCACGTCACGCAGTATCAACGTTATAACCCCGACGTATAAAAAAATCTTTATTGTGTAAGATTAGTCGTTTTAATCTCAAAGAAGAAACACGGATTAACATACCCCGACGTCGCCAATCGAGTTCATGAACCACGGAAAAATCAGTACGCGAGAGGGTTTCAGTGGTCAGTTCTGCACATAAAGAACGCAAAATTTCAGCTGAATTTTTCGAACGCACGGGCCAAAAGGACACTTTAAAAATCTCCAAACGTTCTTCAATCTCAACTATTCGTCGTTGTATTGCTTCGGATTTGGAGACCGCCTTTGAACTTTCAACCACTTCCGGAGGATTCAATGGATTGTCACTGGTATTTGGCACTTCCGGAGGATTCAATGGGTTGTCACTATTGGTGTTTGGTACATCCGGGGGGCCCGGTTCACAAAACAAATCAAGATCGAAAGAATCAATACATTCCGAAAAAGATTCGTTAAAATTAACGCCATCCGTCATGTTTTTATTGTTGAACCACTCCGCGCATCAAACTACTGAGCAATTATACTAAAGTAAAATGAAACTTACCAGATTCGCGGCAATCCACAACCAATGGGAGGGGGTGAACTTCGTTCATTTCCTCCTCAAATATCATCGTCGTGGTGTCACTAAGAATTGAATCTCCACTCATGGACACGGTTATACTGGCAAATAGTTGAGAAAGACGTCATCCCGACGCCAGCATATCTTACGAAAATCACTGACCACAGCAAAAAGGGATGAATACAAAGATAAACAAACTTTCAACTCCCGTATGTGTCACTGAGATCACGTCCGCACATGCAAGGATCATTTAAAAAAAAAAAAAAATTATATTTTGGGAGAATGTTCCTTCTCAAAATTTTATAAAGTCAAAATTGTGTTTATGTGCATATCTGGGTTACTAACACCTATGCACATACACTCAACGAAAAGAGAATTTGCACTCCATGGTCCACAGAGGACTGTGAACAATTTAAAGAGGGAGGACTGTTATGTCCGACACATCCATAACTTTTTTTTTGTTAATAAACCGATATCAACATTTCAATTAGTACTGAAACAGTATTAGCAGTAAAAGTGGCGCCTGACACTAGGCTGCCGTACTTGCAGGTGGACAATTAAGCTCGTATAAAATGCAACCTATTTTGATTTTAATTTAATTGCAATAATTTGATTCAAATTTTAGAAATGAAAACAAAACATATGAGAGTAGCTCAAATTTAACAAGTTCTAATTATTTATTTAATAAATCTTGTAGCAACTATGTTAGAAATTCCAATATGAGTTTAAATTATTCAAATTAAGTAACTTCCTTCCTTATGAAAGAAGTTAAAATGATATTAACTATGCTCCAAGGATAAATTGACAGAAGGTGTTTTAAATTCAGCTCCAATGAGAGATCGAAGCTATAAATCGATACAGGATCGTTCGTGCTAACGCTCGCATCTGGCTAAAGACACTGATGGTAATTAATTCTTTTTCTTAATGGTAACAGATTAACATTCGAATCACGGTAAAATAGCGCGCTACAATGACTTTCTTAAAGACATAAATATGAGTTACCATCATGAAATAAACGAATCGATTATCATAAGTAGGTTCAAAGAGCAATTATCATGAGTTAATTAGCTATCATAGGTTTGAATATTACAATCTCATTATGGGTAAAAAGATTTAAATATCGCAATAAATTCTCAAAATCATCATAGGATATAACAGACAATAGAAAATAACATATAAAATAAGGGATGAAACCGCGATGATTGCTCAGTACAAGGGCCAAGTATAAGCCAGTACTGGCGTAAGTGGTGGAGTTTGTAAATTAAACGATAATTGCTATATGTATAAAATATTGAGATCGTTTTTAGACACCCCTATTCACAATGGCATAAATTAATGTGATTGATCAAATAAGTCGATAAATCATTTGTTTTAATTGATTAATTGAAAATTAATATGAAATGGAGCAAAAGCGCGAGTCTACGAACGGTCTCATATGACAATAGTACGTGACTATTGACACTTTTGCATGAGAACGTGTCAGTTGACACTTTTGCATGAGAACGTGTCAGTTGACACTTTTGCATGAGATCGTGCTAAAATAACATAAACTAATCCCCGCAAATAGCGAAAATCGTCTTTAAAAGAACACGACGCTAAATGGAGGGGGTCGAATACACCAGAACCTCCGTCGAGTGAGCATAGATTGTCGTACGGCCCGTCGGACTGCCAAAATTGTGAACTTTATATCTGAATCGAGTCAAACGCGGGTTTAAGTGTCAAATTTAAGAGTACTGTTTTGAATTGTCAGTGTCCGTCGTACAAATTCTTAATTTTTGTTAAATAAATTGTGAAGTGTAATTCAACGGACTGACAAAATCTATAACTTTATAATTTCATTGAATTGAACCTGTGTTAAAAATTCGATCTCTAGAGTATCGTCTAAAATTGTTGGTGTCCGTCGTTAAAAACTAAACAATTGTTAAACGAACTGTGAAGTGTTGTTCGTCAAAGTTGTAAGCAGCAACGTAGCAGCATTCAAAATCGTTGTATTTTCGATTGCTGCTCTAATCGAGCGATTGAACATCCAGTTCAACTTTCAAAAGGAACATTAAAAACTAAATGTAAGTCTCTATATCACTAATAATATTGAATATCGAAAAACAAAGTAAAAACGTATACCGAAAGGCAGTCATTTAAAGAATAATGAATAACGGATGAATATTATTGTATAATAACGAATAATGAATAGCAAATAACGAGTATCAATTGTAATTTACTCTAATCTTGTACTTTTTATTAAATTTGAATTGCTTCTGAATAAATAAGATTAAATTCAGAATATATTGTGAGTTTTCTTGCTTACGGAGTTTACCCGGTACTGGCTAGCCGACGTCCTCTAAAGAAGTACTCATTTCACTCCTAAAAATCTAATACTGAGTATATTAATTTCGAAGTTCCACACTACAAGAACAATAGTAAGTATACAAAGAATAATTTAACGAAAACCCCATAGGTTTTATAAAGTGAACGACCCCTAAAAATAAATATAAAGACTAGGTTCTACTTAGTTGGTTAAGCTGTTAATACTCCTGATATATTCGGTCCTTTGCCCGAACGTAACAGTGACTCGTGGAGTCGAATGCTTTGCGGTAATCAATCCAAGCCATTAACAGGTTACGTCGATAAAATATCGAATCTTGGGTAACACACCTCTCTATTAATAGGTTCTCCCTACAACCTAACAGGCCTCTCTTACATCCTCGTTGTTCACATACCGCACTCCAGACTGGTTCTATAGATGACAATATCCTCTCCTTGAGGACCCCAGTAAATAGCTTGTAGCAGGTGTTAAGACAAGCAATTGGTCTGTAATTTTTTTGATTGGATAAATCTCCTGATTTTGGTAGAAGTACCGTTCGTCCTTCCACCAACCACTGTGGTATTGGATGTTCCCCGTTGAGGTAGGTAGTGAATATACGGGCCAAATGTTTGTGAGTTGAAGTAAACTTCTTCCACCATAGATTATTCATCTTATCTGGCACGGGTGCTGAAAAGTTCTTAGTTTTAGCTACTGCATTTCTTACCTCCTTTTCAGTAATTGGTGGACATATCTCTGCAAATTGGTCAAGCCCCTGTCTGACACAGAAGCTGCGAAAGAGTGACAAAGATAACCCTTCATCGTTTACTGAATGGGATGTCCCATAGATGTTGCTCTAGAAAGTTTCAATCTCTTCTCGACATGAAGGCCTTTCAACGGTTGTTGATGGTATACTGAACAGGCAGGAAGGATTAGTAGCAAAGATATTATTTTGCTTTATCTATTTCATCTTCCGTTCTAAACGTTCCCTTATGACTACAAGAGAACGTATCTTCTCAATCCAGAGTTGCTTGATGGTCTGCAACTTTGACATTTTTAAAGTGTGATGCAATCTTTTAAGAGTTTGGGCTATTTCCAAAACTCTTGGCGTAAACCTTGTGTTTGATACTAGATATGCAATCACACTCTGGAATTGAGAAGCATGTCGTCGAGCTATCCCGATCTCTATCTGTACATGTTTGATTCGCTGGCAGGTCTTAGCAACGCGTTCCGCAACAGATTTTCTGTTACTTTTGCGAAGTAAGGACACAGTTTTTTTCTACACAGCACAGTTCAATGTCCAGAGATCTACACTCGCTGAGAGTAATGAGAGTTCATTGTTCCCTTCAGACATTTTATCCATTTTAATGGAAACCTTGAGATGAATTTTGGTTTCCCTCGATCTCATGTTTCCATCTTCGGCTGCTGGCGTTGGTGTTTCACATAAAATTTGTGTGTTCTCTGAGGGGTCTTCCTGGTCTTGGAGAAGAGCTTAATATCCCCTTTTTTTCAGAGAGGATACCTGATCTCTTAAGTACTGAGGCGTCATTTCCGCGTATTGGGGGGTGCATATTGACCCATTGCGCATGTAACCTCTGCATGTATCCTCTTCTGTTAGGGGAACTATTTTGCCAATACACACAGTGGTCCTCAACGGCCAACAAGTTTAACAAAAATGTCAAAGAAAAGTGCTAGTGCCATCTTTTTCTATGTGTTTCATACTTTAAGGATCATTTTTGATCGAAATCCTACCTGATCGCGTTTTCAAGATACACAAAAAATAATTAAAATTGAAAACCAGATTTTAAGCGATTAATGCAATATTTTAGTTTAAATGCGTATTGCACATACATACACACACCTACACATCAATACACACATACACATTTTATGCAGTTTACACACATATTTACATACACATACAAGCACAAGCAAAACTGCTGCAAACTCTGAAAGGATACTAATAAATATTTTATTGAATGAAATAATATATGTTCGTTTCCACGTGAAATTTACCTATCCAAAATTTAAATTCAATTTAATACATATTTTTAAATTCTTTAAAGAAAAATAATATATAGGTACGTAATTTCTTTATTTTGATATCTGAGATCCCGTTTTCGAGTTATAAATTTTCAAAATTTTGATTTTGATAAAATATAGGTAACTTTTTTTAATTGTTTATAACTCGTAAAATATTGAAGTTAAAAAATTAATGTGAATAGATGAAATGTTCGGTTTCCTAGGCTTTTGAGTCACTTTAACTAAAAAAAAATTCGTATTTTTTTTATAAAAAAAATAAATTTTATAAAAAAATCAATTTTTTGTAAATTTGGGCGTGGAAAAATTTACATTTTTTTTTTCTAAATAAGCGTGTAAATGTTACAAGTGCAATGATATAAGACCTAAAATGGCTTGACCTATAGTTTTGTTTAAATAAAATTTTAAAGTTCAGCGCGCAAGCTCGAAGTCTATTGCGCCTTACGCCGCGTTGCATATCACGCCTTGCTTGACTGTACTTGTTCAAACTAAACTCTATAAGAACAAGTACAGTCAAGCGTGGAGTGATATGCAGCGCGGCGTAAGGCGCAATAGACTTCGAGCTTGCGCGCTGAACTTTAAAATTTTATTTAAACAAAACTATAGGTCGAGCCATATTTGGTCTTAGATCATTGCACTTGTAACATTCTCACGTTTCTTTAAAAAAAAGAAAATGTAAATTTTTCCACGCTCAAATTTAAAAAAAAGTTATTTTTTTTAGTTAAAGTGCCTCAAAAGCCTAGGAAAAACTAAACATTTTATCTTCTCACATTAATTTTTTAACTTCAATATTTTACGAGTTATAAACAATTAAAAAAAGGTACTTTTATCAAAATTTTGAAAGTTCATAACTCGAAAACGGGACCTCAGATAGCAAAATAAAGAAATCACGTATACATATTCATATAATTTTATGAATAATTTACTAACAATTTAAAAAAGTAAAAAAAAACACTAAAAAAATTAAAATGGACCTACATAGTATTCTCTAAGTCCTCGTCGTTAGATTTGGGTAATGCCGAAGGAGAGTATAGAAGTAAAAACTATTTTACCATTTTTTATTACAAAGTGGTGCATAGGATCCAAATCATATATTTTGTTAATAAAGTGTTAAAACTGTTTTTGATATATCTTAAAAACGCGATCAGGTAGGATTTCGGTCAAAAATGATCCTTAATGTATGAAACACATAGAAAAAGATGGCACTAGCACTTTTCTTTCTCATTTCTGGTAAACTTGTTGGCCGTTGAGGACCACTGTGATACAACAAAATGTCCCTCCGAAGTTGGTCCGTCCATTTTAACCTTAATCGAGGTTGTCCCTGGTCGTTGCTTAGTCGTCGCCTGGGTTCTATCCTATTGCCACGACCAACTGAACCCTGATCTCCATCCGAGAGAGACCTATTGTGGGTGGCACTGCGCGATACAGTCGTCGTAACCGCAAATACTCTGTGTGGGAGGTTATCCCAACACAGAGTGGACAATTATATCGGGTGCCCACGCCTATCTGACTTTTGGTCCGCCCCAGGTATTTTAATTTCCTCGGTACCTCCCATATCTGAGAGGCCTTCCCCTATCCGCCACCTGGGGAGGCGCCCGATTGGGGTGTCAAAAACCCCATCTCAAATGCCATTCAAGTACTTGACACAGTCGGCTCAGAAATTCTGTGATATCCAGTAAAGGGTATCACAATTTCCTTACCAACCCGATCAAATACCTATACGATGTTCTGTAATGGTCATCTTAGTACTGAGCCAAGTAGGACCAGTCTCTTTGAGCTGCTTGGTAACGGAGGCACCAAGCAACCCATTTATTAATATTATTATTATTATTGTTATTAACAATATTACCATTATTTCTATGGAACTGTTTATTATACATTTTGTATTGTAATAATATAATCAATTATCTAGTGGTAATGAATTATCTTGATATATTATACTCATTAGGATTAATAAATTTACAAAAATAAATAAATAAATAAAAATAAATAAATATTATTAATCAATTATTTTATTTGCATCACTATTTATGTTTAAAAATAATTTCAATTAATAATATGAATAGAGAATAATTTATAATAATGGTAATACAACCTTTATTTTAATTTTGGAAAAAGTCAAATCATAATTATAGTGCACAATATTACTACACATGTATGAATTATTATTTTGGAAAATAAATAATCAATGATTACATCATGCTAACAATTAAAAATTGAAATAAAGACGAAAGAAAATGAAGGAAGGGAATTTGGCAGTCGCTTTCTTCTTTCCTCTATATTTTAAAAATATAATATTATATAATTATAATTTATATTTTTAACTTTATTGTTATGCTTAATAAAAGATATATATTATAATACAATATATAATATTAAAAAACTATAGTCTAAATAAAACTGTTAAAATGACAATCACTCATAATTAATTCTTTCTAAGATAACGTGGAAATTCCATTTTTGGAATCCATTTCCAACGCCTGGTCTTACATTTCAACAATATTCAAAATATTACTTTTATTATTTATAATAGTAATATTAAAGCACCTGTATAATTGCTACAAAGTAATGAAGGATAGAAGGCAACAGAGCACCTAGTCATTGATGACAATGCCAAAACTAAGGCTGGAGGAGATGTTCAAAAATAAAAAAATAAATTTTTTGTTCATTGCATTTCATTAGTCAGTATTAAAGATGAGCACTCGCAGTAAAAGAAGATAAGCAGAGCGGATTCCCGTTTCAATAAGATATTTTTGAGTTTATATATCATGTATTTTTACCCCTATAGATCGGATTCCCGCTTATATCAGAAAAACTTCTCGGCCCCTTGGCATCCGACATTTGTGAGTTTTAGTGTGTTTCTCAAAAGGAAAAATTAATTGGTCATATATTTATGCAAGTCCATCTATATTACTCAACATTTAATGATAAGTCTGACAGGTATTTCAATGTATATTTGATTAGAATCGACCTTTAAAAATAACACTTTATTTTAAATAAAAAAAAAAAATTTTAGAATATTTATAACGTTATTAAGTTTATTTAAATTAAAGACATTGGAAAAGAGAAAAAAAGGGTAATTTTTATGCAACAAGACTATATATTTTAATTTACAATAAATGGAAAAATATATTTTTGTTAAGTACTGACATATAAACAGAAGAATATATATATATATATATATATTAATATAAAAATAAACATCACATGAAAATCAATACACTTTAGCACTCAAAATCATATTCATCAGAAAGTGAAGCTTCTTCTTCTTTGATGGAAACAACATTTCCTTGTGGCTCTTTAAAAGAAGTTTGAGCACTCGTTGATGCTACTGGAGACAGGTAGCTGGTACTTGGTCCAGCAACCGATTGCATCCAATCAGCAGCATCAGAATCTTTTAAGTTTACTGACACCATTGCATCTTTCTGCTGAAGGGCCTTGGATGGTTCAGGGCACAAATCTATTACCTCTGGCAATATGACGGAAGTCTGATCTTGTGGGACGGAATCTATAAAACAAACGTATATTTACGTATAACTTTAAACATACGTATCCAAACGTCTAATCAAATTATAATGTTATTCAAAAAGAAGAAGGAAACTAAGAAAACTAAGGAAAGTTTTAAAATTTTACACACTATAAAGACTCGTACCACACTTGCATCTAAAAGCACCTTCCCATTTATCTGTATAGCGACCACAAAAACAGAAGACGGACATACACGAGGAATTTCTAAAACACAAAATAGGATAAAGGGCTATTAAAATAATTTATGAACACAACAAATTTCATTAATAATACAAAAATTAAATAAATTTATAAATAAAAGAAGAGTAAAAAGAAAAAGCTTACCTAAAACACATCGGTGTTAGACGAGGAGCCGGACAACTTACTACATTCCTCTCAACGATGGGTGTTTGTGACACCGGAACTTGTAAATTAGAATTCTGCACGAGAGACGTAAAATGTTAATGTGTAAGAGTAAGCGATTCATCAATTGCGCTTTGGATATTAGAACGGAGCTGCCGAATTTCGCGCTATCTCACTTTTCTCCAGGCAATCAGATGATTTTTCTTTAGAACTCGAGGATATTTTTTAGTAATGTCCAAGGACCGACCCCTATAGCACTCCTCGTTCTGGCTATAACTTTTTCTAGAAGTTTCACCTTTTCTACTCTTTCTCAGACGAGCAGCTGATAGACGTCTCAAATCATCTTTTTCGTTTTCTAAAGTTAATAGTGTTGTTAAATTTTTATGCAAAAATATCATCAACTCATAAATCTTATACAACACGAGGGTAGGAGGCCGCACTATCAAATTCCGAATATCTGCAAAAATTCACATAAATTGTATAGCATTTCAAAAATAATATACATACATATATATGTATTTAGATATACATAGATACACATATAAAAGAGCACCACACTTGATAAAATCACTTGACAAACCTGTCACAAAATTTGCACTTCCTGGATTCATGATGTGAACTCTATGTAACCCGTTAAGAAACTGAGGGCTCAAGGATTGTCACAGAAAATAACACAATAGTATGTAGATCGGTCATCAGAATTTTAAGAAACCATAATCAATTGCTTATCGTATCGCTTACCTCAAGGCGAAGGAGGCATATTCCACACACTTAATGATATTCACTGACACCACACTGCACAACTACACCAAAATTTCTTAAGAAAAAGACTTAATAAATGTTGTCAAATTCATCTCAAAATTCAAACAGGCAAACATTAAGAATTACAGTAAATTTAATCGATTCTGAATTAATCAACCTCATCCACTCGTTTTAACACCCAGTTGTTGAGATTTTGCTTTAAATACTTTAATTTCATTAGAACACTTTACTTAAAACTTGATATATTCTTTTGTGCCGTATATATATAGTAATTATAATCAAATTTATAAGTAAACAAATAATATAAGAATACAAGTAGGTCGATAGTTAAAAACAATAGTATTCAAACATGTCAGGATAACAAACTGTTAAATGCATCAGTATAAAAATCGCGTCTATTATCTGGATTAAATTTCGTGTTCATTACTTACGAACGAAAAGGGAACATACTACTTATATACAGTTATTATATATTATTATATTTTAGTACAAGATATCCACTTTGTTATTATTAATAATGATTGTACATAAAACAACTTAATTATAAGGAAAATAAATAATAACAATTTGTAATTATTTTCCTTGAAATTAAGGAACCTATTCTCTTTTCATCGATGACGATGAAAGTCCTAAGGGTGGAGAACAGTTACATTCTTAGGTAAATTTTATTTCTTGAATTAAAAAATTATAATATTAAGAACAATCATTCTTAATTATTCGGTTTGCGTAATTATATTAAGACCAAGGATACATACTATAAAAATACAAATCCCTTATTATTTAAGCCGCCCTAGTTACGCCTATCACTGGGTACGCGATAAACGTTACCAAGGCCTACGATATCTTATCTGGTTCTTAGAACTGAGCATAATTAAAAAATAATAATCGTTCTTTATCTATTACCAGCCGTCCTAGTTACACCACACGTGTGACTATCGCTGAGGTATGCGATTAGGTTTTATCATAGCCTTTTTTTTTAGATAAGCCACTATCGGGCTGATTAAGCTATTCCTAGAACTGAGCCTATGATAAGCCGTTCTAGTTTAGCTACACGCGTGCCTGTCTCTGAGGTATAAGATTAGGCTTAGTAGTAAAAGAATCCTATATAAACACTGTACCATAGACATCAACTCATCTTTTTGCCAAGTTTCATTGTTATACCAGAAACCGCGGATTGATCCTTCAATTGTCAAATTTTCGAAAGTCTTTTTGTTCATTATAATTGTTACTTAAAGTCAACCATTAGAAAGGGTTCGTCGAAAATCTTGTCTATTGTCGTATTAGTCTAAGGTCTACGATTAAATAATGTTAATCGAGTACTGTCGCGAAGAAGTAGTGAATCGGGAAAAGTACAGAAGGTCACGTATTCTTTTGTAAACCAAAGAACTAAGTGAGTTTTATCACAAACTAAAGTGTTAGTTAGACAACACTACTGTTCCCAGCAAGATTTCGTCGCTGTCTTGCAAGACTAAAGGGTTCAATCGACAACTGAAATTCATCCTGCGCCCTTTCAAGAGAAAGGTAATGTAAGTTGAAATTGTAATTAATACTTTAAATAATTGTAACAAATAATAAAAGGGAATGTTAAATTATTTTTATGTTTAACTAGATGTAACACGATTCCCGTAGAATCGATAAGTACAAATGATCCTGCAAAAATAATAATAATCAGGCCTTACTAACCTGATTTATCAACTACACTTTTCTCCTAACAATTAAATATATTCTTTAATTTGTCACTCTTTACCATATAAGCTCAGCACGTAACAGATGCATTGTACAAAATGGGGTCTAAATTAAAGTGTCTGTCATTTTGAATTTCCAAAAAGTAACCTCAAAATTGTAATCAGCGACCCCAAAATCCCCCAGGAATGACTTTTAAGAAAATTTAATTGATTTTTATTTTTAAATTTTGTGTACGTCATTTTGAATCTGCCATTTTTAATTTCCAAAAAGTAAGATCAAAATCGCAATCAGCTACCCCGAAAACCCCTAAGGGTTTCGATTATTTAAAAAGTAAGCTCAAAATCGTAATCAGCGACCCCAAAAACCCTCAAGTAATTAATTTCAAGCAAATTCGATAGATTTTTACATTTTTGTCATCCATTTTGGATCCGCCATTTTTAATTTCCAAAAAGTAAGATCAAAATCGCAATCAGCTACCCCGAAAACCCCTAAGGGTTTCGATTATTTAAAAAGTAAGCTCAAAATTGTAATCAGCGACCCCAAAAACCCTCAAGTAATTAATTTCAAGCAAATTCGATAGATTTTTACATTTTTGTCATCCATCTTGGATCCGCCATTTTGAATTTTGAAACCCCAACATCAGATTTGCATTCAGCGACCGTAAAAACTGTTAATTAAAGAGTTTAAAGGTAAGTGGTCTTTTCAGATTTTTAATACATGAAGTTATTTTTAAATTTTTGAATTGAACGCCTCTTTTCCGCCATATTGGCATAGCCATTTTGAATTTTCAAAAAACGCCATACAGCATTTAAAAGTAGATAAACGTACAATTATTTTGAACTATATAACTTTAAAATGGGTTAAGACCATTTTTGGACTTAGGCCTGTCCTTGTTGACGTGGAATATATATATAATAATATATATAATGAATAATATATAGTGAAGTGAAATGAAGTAGAGTGAAAATGAAGTGAAAGTGAAGTGAAAGTGAAAGTGAAGTTAAAGTAAATGTGAAGTGAAGCGAAAGTGATGTGAAGTAAAAGTGAAGTGAAGTAAAGTGATGTGAAGTGAAGTTTCAGAATAGAATTGAATTTGTCAAAATCATCTTATATTCCTGAAAATTGAAATATAGGGGTTTTGGGGGTCGCTGATTACGAATATGATGTCAAATTGACATCTTGACAGTTGACAGCTGTCAAATAAAGTGTCAACATGGCCAAAAAACAATTTATTTTGCTGAACGTGACAGTACAAGAGTTTTTGGGGGCGCTGATTACGAATATGATGTCAATTTGACATTTTGACAGTTGACAGGTGTCAAATCAACTGTCAACTTTTCCAAAAAGCAATTTATTTTGCTAAAAGTGACAGTATAAGGGTTTTTGGGGTCGCTAATACAGAATATAATGTCAAATTGACATTTTGACTGTTGACAGCTGTCAAGTCAACTGTCAACTTTGCCAAAAAGCAATTTATTTTGCTGATAGTGACAGTACTAGGGTTTTAAGGGGTGCTGATTACAAATATGATTTTAAATTATCATTTTAACAGTTGACAGCTGTCAAATTAATTGTCAACCTTGCTGAAAAGTAAAATGTCTGCAACAAGGTTGCTGTGTTCTAGCTGTCAAATCAACGGTCAATTAAACGAAAATTTAATAAAGTCTCTTTGTTACTAGGACAGCTGTCAACCATTTTATTGTTAATATGACTATTAAATTCTTTAGTAGAAACCCTGCTGTTACATCCCAGTAACCAAAATTTCTAGCTTTTTCTAATAACACCACATGATTCTCGTATTTCTAAAAAATACATCCTTGCAGCTGCATGATAAGATACTCGACAGTATATTATTTCACATTTTATTCACGAATTTTGCAAATTCTTTTAGTATGTTTTGACAGCTGCAAGGATAGATGGAATTACAACATTTGCAAATGCGAATGAAACAAATCCATTGTTTAGTCTCTATGAAATTCTAGTCCAAAGAAAACGCAAGCTGATGACAACAGTTGGAAATATTCATTTCAGTGTTGGTCCAGTGCTGGCTCAGTCCTGGCATTTCTTAATTTGAAGATTAAACGAATTTGCTTCCCTTTTCTCGATGGTATAATATTACATATAACTGAATTATTAATTAAAATCATTCTTTCCGAATACTGGTCCAGTATTGACCCAATACTGGCATTTAGCGAAAACTCACATTATTGATTCATTGTAAAACTAAAGACATTGAAGATTATTGTGATTGTTGTTCTCTTAGTTAAATTGTTAAAATAAACTTGATTATTGTTCTGTAACTTTACCATAATGAGTGAATTATTATAATAAACGTCTTAAAGATATTGACTTGATTATTTATTGACTCAGATCCCTTAGATCTGTTAGTGAAAACGTAGCTAAATAAAAAAATAAATATAAAGGCTAGCATTTCGCTAGCTAATCAGATTGTTGCTTTTCTTTTTTATTTAAATATTATTTTAAATAACCTCGCCTTCGCTCAGATGTAACATCTGCTAATTCTTTTACAATATCTTATAAAAGAAAATCAGTTTTTAGCAAGGTGAAATTAGGTACCAATTTGTATTTAATATGACATTATATTCCTAATCAGCGTACCCGAATACCCCGTAACTGTCACTTTCTTAAACCTATATTGACTTTTGTCAGAGTTAACAGTTGATGTAACAGCTGACAACTGGAAATATGTCAATTTGACATTATGTTTGTAATCTGCGTTCCCAAATTCCCTTTATCTGTCATTTTCATAAAAAGAAATTCATTTTAAGAAAGTTGATAGTTTATTTGATAATTCATCTTCTTTCAAGTCAGATATAGGGTTCTCGGGGTCGCTGATTACGAATTTAATGTCAAATTAAATACAACTTTGTTATCAACTTTCAATTTTGCTAAAAACTGATTCTATTTTATAAATTATTATAAAAAAAATTCGATAGGTCCCTGGTAATGAATTAGGAATAAAATGGTTGATAGCTGCCTTAGTAATGAACATATTTTATTATCTTTTCATATAATTGACAGTTTATTTGACAGCTAGAACACGATAACCTTGTTTCTGACTTTTTCATAAAAACAATCCACTTTTGAACAAAGTTTACAGTTAATTTGACAGCTGTCATTTGTCAAAGTGTCGATTTGACATTATATTTGATATCAGAGACCTCAAGAACCTTTTTCCTGTGCTTTTATTTGAAACGAATTCCTTTTTTGCAAAAACACCTCATTTGACAACTGTCAACTGTCAGAATGTCAAATTAACATTATATTCGTAATAAACGCTCCCAAAAACCCTTATACTGTCACTTTAAGCAAAATATATTGCTTTTTAGAAAAGTTGACACTTTATTTGACAGCTGTCAACTGTCAATATGTCAATTTGACATCATATTTGTAATCAGTGCCCCCGGAAACCCTTGTACTGTCACTTTCAGCAAAATAAATTGCTTTTTGGCACAGATAAAAGTTGATTTGACAGCTGTCAACTGTCAAAATGTCAAATTGACATCATATTCATAATCAGTGACCTCAAAAACCCCTGTTCTGTCACTTTTAGCAAAATATATTGCTTCTTGGCAAAGTTGACAGTTGGTTTGACAACTGTCAACTGTCAAAATGTTAATTTGACACCATATTCGTAATCAGCGACTCCAAAAACCCTAATATACTTAATTACATTAAATTTTAAATGTAAGAAAAACGTATGCATTTGGGAACCACTTTTGGGGTAGAAACTTGTGCGCAGGAGGGTTAAAAAATTATTCTAAGAGTATTTACATATATATTAATATTTGTTACTGATATAATCAATTATTGTATATTTCTGAATTATCAATAATATATCCAAAAAAATAATTAAGAAGATTACTAAAAAATGTTCATCCTTGTTTTTGTCCTAATCGGCTTTATTAATTTTTCTTACAGTTTTGACGTTTCGACGTACATATTACGTTCTCATCAGAAATTATATAAACACATAATATTTTTCAATAATGAATTAACAAGTATAACTATAGACAGTAATAATAATAATATAAACGATTTTTTTGCATACCAAAAGTAAGACTTTCTGTTTAAGCACATGAGTATTTTGCGAAGATTTATTTGTTTTTTAATTTATACATTAATCTGAAATCAAAATGAGTATTCATTTTATGTACACTAAAACTCCTATCGAGGGAACTCATATCGAGCGGAAACTGTAGGCAATTGACGGGACGAGGGGAGAAGGAAGAAGTAGAGCTACGTGCATTTAACACTTCAAGGTGACCTTACATATCAAGCGGACACACACCCAGGCCTCCCAAGCCACAAACATTCTGCCATTTACCTACGTAGCGACACTAGCGCTGTGATAGACAGGTCGCTGAAACAGAGCGTGTAGACAAAATACATAGCTACATGGTTTCTACTTTACAACTGAATTTTAACATTTAAGAGAATCAAAAATATTTCTATTAATTACTTATTTAGTAATCTTCTTAACTAATTAATACGACTTTAAAAACGGGGCGAAACCCTATTTCGAAATTAAAAAAAAATAATGATAATATTTAAAATATATAAAAATGTAAATAATATTAATAATGTGTTATTTATGTGGATACTAAACTAAAGTATTACGAATAAACGTATGATAGATATAGTTTATTTTCTCCCTTTTCGAACTATAGCAAAACTTAAATTCTAACGGTTATTTAGTCAATGATTTTAAAAGTATAAATGATTTATTTAAACATATATGTTGGTTGAACATATTACATAGTATGGCGTACACTTAATACTAAAAATAAAAAGAAATTCTTTTAGCATTTTATATAGGAGTATTATTAGTTGGTTAGATCTGTTAGTAATACGTGACGCTTTTCATTGTAAACCAATTTATATGTTTATTTAATATTTTATTTTTCTTTAAAGTTATTTGTTTCTTGGGTTAAGGTTTTATTTTATGGTTAGATTGTTAAAAGGTTAGTTAAATATTTCTTAGTTGACGATTGCTTTGGATTTTTTAATTTCTATAGTGACTTCTAGCCCTTTTAAATATGAGATATGTAGCAAGTCCACTGGTGAATATTCCTATTACTGACAATCCTCTAAAAAGGTCTCTATAAGAGTTGATGTCTTTTAAACGCATTTTGGGCGCTTAGTTCATTCTCAATTTTGTCAAGAGGTGTCCCTGTAGACAGGTGGTTCCATTTTGTTGGTCGAAATATTTCATCTTTTAGTAGAAATTCGTTTAACAAGGTTAGGTTTTCTATATCAGTCGTGTTTGTTATGATCTTAGTGATGTTTAGAGGTAGGTCAGGTTGGTACAAATATTCTAGTCCGGTGTTTAGAACTAATGCTCCAGCGAGAGCCACGTAGTGACTTCTGGGAACGCAATTGTTTCCTATCCGTAATAATCTAAATCCAACAGGTTTAATGTTAATGTTTGTACTCATTTGGAAAAGTGATTGTTATTGTTTCTTGGTTCGATGTGAAAAAAGAACCAGCCAGCTAAAGTTGAAACCTTATTTCAGTACGTTTTAGTATTGGGCTTGATTTTAATGTCACATAAATTTCAATTCTTGTCGTTTCGTTCTAATAGCAATTGGCTCTCGCAGATCTTCAAGAGACTTGTTTCAAATATTGGTCGATAATTGTCGATAATTGTTTCTTGATCCATGTATATGTGGGAGCGGCGGTCTTCTTAAATAATTATACAGGGTGTCTCTGGAATTATGTAAGACAAATAGTTTTTTAAATTTTGTGGAATAGGGAGAGAATGTATTCTATATAATTTATGTATATTTTTATTTAATAGAGAAATATTTACTGCAACTAAGAATTTTTTTTTATAATAACCAATCCTTGTTTTTGCTACCAGAGAAATTTCTTTAGCTAAAATTTTGGGGCCTTGAGTTGGAATTTCGCTGATTTTATTTGATTCTTGTAACTTAGTTTTAATGTCTTCGAGTTCTTCTATGCTTAATAGTGTTGGGTGAAATTTTTCTTCTCTGGCTGATAATATGGTACAATGGCTGCGTCCATTGTACCAAATATGCATAATATTGGTTTCGATTTAGGTTTTTAGTTAAAATATTGAATTCTTGAAAGTTATTTTGCACGTGATTTAAAATTTCAAAATGACGTTTAGCTTCTTTGTGGAAATTTGAAAATTTGATCTTACTATGTGGGTCTGTTTTCCAACAAGATAAGATAAGTTCCTATTTAATTCAGAGTTCGTCTATTGCCTCATCGTACTTTTCTCCATCTTCAGTGGTTTAAATGCTTTTAACAGGTTTTAAAGCTTGACCATTAAAATCTAAAGGTGATCGGCGTTTCCTTATAGTTATTGGCAGATTTTCAACATCTAATGGAACATTATTTAAATTTGACAATAAACTTTTTGCATTTTGAAAAATGTTGTTTGCTTGGAAAATTTTTTCTTTCAAAGCATGAGGTGTTATTGGCTGAAAACAAGATTCTGTATATGGAAAACCATATACAGAATCTTCCCTTATTAGATTTTTCATCGGGAAATTAGCTTGTAACTTTTGTAGGTCGATAAAAATTGTTAATCTCTAACAGGTTTAAATGAAGCGAATGCTATTTAGTCTTTGAAAGAATAGACCTGGAATACTTTAAAACATTGTTAATTGGTAATTTTCAGTATTCGCGTTTGCTTTCATTAGCAAAATTAATAAATTCGATAATAATATCTTAAAGTTTTATCTCTAAAACTGAAAAATATATTAGGTTAAGGTTCCAATTTGTTACTGTATATTGTTTTTGTTATTGTTTGCGTATCTAAAATTATGATGGTGACGTGATGTAATGCGATAGTTTCAATGGTTTAAAAAAATTGGAAAGCGTATACGGTGCTCTAGAAGCTGAGATTAGTTTGACAAAAAGGCTGACAGAAACGGCCCACGGGGTTTGATTTGCACTTATTTGTAGCTTTAAAATCCGTTTAAAATAAAATTTTACCTGTTCCCCTTCTCAAGATATGCGTAAAATTATTTTCATTTTTGTAAAAAGTAAAGATTCAAAGGCACCAGAGAATCAATCTTCTTAAAAATTAGTGGACTTACGCATTTCGGTGCGCTGACTAAGAAATTAATAAAAAAAATTGGCGAAAAGTTAACTTTCATGGTAAGGACAATAAAAAACCCTAAAAAATAACTTTTTTTACATTTATCACAATAAATATTAAAAATTTTTTTAAATATTTTAATCAAAAGCCTTAGTTTATACAAAATAAATACTATACTTACGTTTATTGATGCGCTAATTTCGAAAATAGTAAAGAAAATTGAGAATTAGCACATTTTCAGAGCAAAAACCATTAAAATTCATAAAAAAGAGGTTTTTATATTTTTTTCATTACATATTATTCTATTTGGCTTGTTCTCATTTTTAGAATAAAGAATGAAATCTATTTATTTTCGTTAATAATAAAATTTATTTAAAGAAAAGGCAAAGGGCTTAAATTTATGTTTATTTACAGCATTTGAACAATATATAATAAATAATATATTGTAACTCTTAAAGTTAAATGTTCTTAAAAAATTTGTTACATGTAATTTAGAGATGCTGAGAAGAGAACTCAACTACAAGGCCCTCTTTAATCTTTTTGAGGAGCATACGTCATCAATTAAATTTATTTTATTTTTGTTCAGTTATTTAATAAATATCTATGTATTGTTTCTCCAGATGTTCTGACCACCTATCTCCGTCGAAAAAGACCAAACAATGTGACATGTGTTCTATAATAACACGAACTTTTAAAGTTTTTGAGATACAGGAATGTATTTATGACATGCGCAAAGCATATGAATCTTCTGATATCTCAAACAATTTAAAAATTCACGTTATTTTAGAACACATGTTACATTTTTTTAACTTTCTGGACAAATGTGGACTAGTAGTAGAGTTCTCTTCTCAGCATCTTTGAATTCAGATCAGTGTATCAATCTGCTCAATTTTCTTTACTATTCTCGTACTTAGCGCATCAATATACGTAAGTATAGTATTTATTTTTTATAAACTAGGTCTTTTGTTTAAAATATTTTTAAAAACTTTTATTATTTATTGTGATAAATGTAAAAAAAATTAATTTTTTAGGGTTTTTTATTGTTCTTACTATGAAAATTAACTAGTCGCCAATTTTTTCTATTAATTTCGTAGTCAGCGCACCAAAATATGTAAGTCCACGCATTTTTAAGAAGATTGATACTCTGGTGCCTTTGGAACTTTACTTATTTTTACAAAAATGAAAATAATTTTACGAATATCTTGAGAAGGGGAACAGGTAAGATTTCATTTAAAATGGACTTTGAAGCTATACAAATAAGTACAAATCAAACCCCGTGGGCCGTTTCTGTCGGCACTTTTGTCAAAACTATCTCAGCTTCTAGAGCACCGAGGTAGCTATTGAAAATACTCCAAAAGAAAATTTTAAAAAGATTTTGGTAGTGTAACCTTCCCCTCTTTAGAATTCGGCGTCCCGCCTGAATGGTTAAATTTATATGTTTGAAAAACGTAAATTCGATCAATGGGAAGGTAAAAAAACAAATATACTTTTTATGTCATTTTTTCAAGTTGCGACGTTTCGATAGTGTGGTTTACTATCCTCTTCAGGCTAATTTTATTGAATAAATAAATAAACACCAAATTAATATAATAAAAACAATTGACACACACATTAGACTTTAAATAACAATTTAAATAATAATACCTGAGTATTCGTGTAAAATTAAAATACATTGCAACTAGTCAAAATTAAAATTTTTGTCAAAATTAAAATACAATAAATAACAAGTAATAATAAATAACAGAGAGAGGACCGACGTTAAAATTTCTGTCATTTCGATACAAGTATCAAGTCAAAACTAAATTTAAAATTAAAATAATAATTAGTTTGGAAGAACACCACGTATACTGGAAATATAAGAGGTCAATGAAATCAAAAGTAAACAAGTTCAGAGGGAGACACCTGAAAGTAGTTAGGAATTTAGTTTTCTAATACACCGAGAGAAAAAAAAAGTGGTGCCTACAGGAAACTCAAGTAAATACGCGTGAATTAAGTAGTTTTAACTAAGGCTTACAGTAACAGTACTATTTAGATAATGTGACTCTAATTAAACAGTTTAAATTGTGCCATGATCAGTATTGCCTACTATCATAATCGTATTATATTTTATTTATAAGTATGAGGTGAAAAAATTATTTTTTAAGTATTTTGTAAAATGAAGCATTGACGTTTTTAATTCTTCCTGTTAAATGTTATTTTCGTCTGGATTTTATTAAATTGAGTTAATTTAAGGAGGTTTATCCAAAAAACCAATTTCTACAGATTCTTATAAAATTTTTCGGGGCATATTAAATGCATTACTTTACGTGTACTGTTACAATTTTATTGAATTTTACCGTTCCGTTTTTAAGGGTTCAAATTCAAGGGTAGTATTTCCTCACTTTTTTGAAATAATCAGGAAGAAAAAATTCTAATAGCTTCAAATTTTGAACGGAAAAATTTTTTTTTAATAAAATTTTTTTGTGTAATGATTTTAACTACAAAATACTATTTAGAAACCAATTTACAAGAAGAAATAAAATTAAAAAAATATGGTTTATCATGGTCCGATAGAATGAGAACCGCTTGAGGGTATAAGCGTCCTTAAACATATGTTGTTTTTAATATTGTAGACTATTTCGCAAACGTTAAACAACTCTTTTGATTAGTATTTCGCGTTAAACATTTTAAACTGCATACGTTTAAATATACTATACTTTTTGTATTTTGAAAAACAGCACATTTTGTTTGTGGTTATAGAAATGATGTACATTATTTTTGAAAAATGTTTACCAATTTATAAATAATTCGTTTGACGGCCTGTACTAGTTTGATTTCAATAGTTTTTTTATTTTAAGTCGACGATTCGGTTGGGATCCTAATTCATTTCAAAACTACAAAAAATATAATATTTGTAACTTTACATAAAGAGGTTATATATTTTATAATATCGAAATCAAACCAGTACAGGCCATCAAACGAATTATTTATATTAACTGGTTCCCATTAAACTATATACCAATTTAGAAACGAAGTAACTATCAAGGATACAAAAGACACGAACTACCTATTTCTGGTGAGTCCAACTTTTTTATTCTCTCGGTGCAAGAGGGAAATAACTCTTACTCAGAAAACAGATGTCTTCTTTTTTATTAATAGTCGAGTCATTATTTAAAATATGTATCATTTCGGAAATTAAACGTTTATTCCGGCCAGGTTCGCGATCCAGTATAGTGGTATTGTTCCAGTTGAAGTCATGTTTGAACTCCAGTTGATGAGCAGGCACGGCAAGTTTATCATTCTTTCTTTTTTTATGTTCGTTGACACGTTCAATTATGCGTTTCGTCTTACTAATGTAAGTAACTGGGCATTCTTTACACTTAAATTTATAAACAACATTCGTTTCTTGCCATTTTTCAGATACATCTTTTCCCAAGTTAACAATTTTTTTGAAATTTTTATTAACAATAGGGATTGTATGAATATTATATGACTTTAGAATTCTAGATAATTTTGGAAAATTTGTATTATTAAACGGTAAACAAATTTTAGGAATTTGTTTAAAATTAAATTAAAATATTTAAAATATTGAGACACTTACATTCCAAATCACACATAACAATATCTGCGAAAAGTGGTGAAATGGGAGAAATCATCGGTGTACCATCAATTTGTTTATAACATTTGTTGTTAAAAATAAAAAACGTATTGTCAAAGAGAAACTTTGTACATTTTACAATCTCAGAAAATGGTATTTCACAATTTGTTAATGATGTCAACAACAAATACATTAAGAACCGTTTAAACAAAATAAGATTTGACAAGAATGATTCGGATCTCAATAAAGCCAGATCACTTTTGTATAAACAAATTCCTAACGTTTGTTTACCGTGAAATAATTCAAATTTTCCAAAATTATCTAGAATTCTAAATTCATATAATATTCATACAATCCCTATAGTTAATACAAATTTCAAAAACTTTGTTAAATTGGGAAAAGATGTATCTGAAAAATGGCAAGAAACGAATGTTGTTTATAAATTTAAGTGTAAAGAATGCCTAGATACTTACATTAGTGAGACGAAACGCATATTGATTGAACGTGTCAACGAACATAAAAAAAGAAAGAATGTTAAACTTGCCGTGCGTGCTCATCAAGTAGAGTTCAAACATGACTTCGACTGGAACAATATCATTATACTGGATCGCGAACCTGACCGGAATAAACGTTTAATTTCCGAAGTGATACATATTTTAAATAATGACTCGACTATTAATAAAAAAGAAGACATCTGTCTTCTGAGTAAGAGTTATTTTCCACTAATTAGAAAACTAAATTCCTAACTACTTTCAGGTGTCTCCCTCTGAACTTCTTTACTTTTGATTTCATTGACCTCTTATATTTCCAGTATACGTGGTATTCTTCCAAACTTATTTTTATTTTAATTTTAAATTTAGTTTTGACTTGATACTTGTATCTAAATGACGGAAATTTTAGCGTCGGTCCTCTCTCTGTTATTTATTATTACTTGTTATTTATTGTATTTTAATTTTGACAAAAATTTTAAATTTGGCTAGTTGCAATGTATTTTAATTTTACACGAATACTCAGGTATTATTATTTAAACTAGCAAAATATATCGCGCGCAAGAGCGCTATTAGTTTTTCATATGTTTTAGAAATTTGATACCGATTCACTCTTTGAGCGGGGGGTGAATCGATTCAAGGTAGGGGGGGGTGATTTCCGATATAAACGGGAATCCGATTTATCCAGGAAAAACAGGTGATAGATGAATTCGGGGAACCGGCAAAAATATCTTATGTAATCGGCAATCCGATTTATGCGGGACCGATATACGTGGGTTCCACTGTAATTTATTTTGAAGAATGGGGGCGCGATTTAAATGTTTAAAACTTTCCGCGGGAGGTCGCTCGAAGTTTTGACGGGCGATTCAGGGAATTTCTCTGGGGAGCTGTCGACGGGTATAAAAAGAACGTCCCGTTTGAAAAGGTCCTGTGCACTAGGGAGATCCTCACGAGGTGCGTTTTGTACTACTGGAATCGAGACTTTGGTGGGAACCGTAGCGGGAATCTGTAGCGGGGTTAAGGGGAGAACGGCCTGAAATTCCGCGAGCTGACGGGCACGTAAACGAGAATTTTTACCTGGGAGTTTACGGGGCTTTCCGCGGCGTTTCCGTTTTCGTACTTGTTGAGAATTTCCTGCGGGGGTAGTGGCGTTTACTTTCCCACGATTCGCCATTCGAGAGTCATTTGTTAAACCCCAAATTTCGAAATTTACCCCGAACAGAATGCTTGCCTCCTTTTGTACAACAAATCCGGGGGGGGGGGGCACCGCGCTCAGTAAGCCAAGCGTCTATCAGTATCTTCGGTCGAAAGATGAACTTCCGACGAAGGCTGATAACTTGACGAACCCAGTGAGGAGAATATCGCGCGCACTAAAATATTTCGACATAGAATAACATTTAAATAGTTCATAAAATACACATTATCAATATATCAAAGACAAAAAAAACACAAATCAAGTACTGCCACAAGTCTGTAACAGAAAACAAACAAGACATTCAAAAATAAAATTTCACAAGAAGGATATACTGGAACGATGCTGGTTCAACTCGCTGGTGACCACGTGCTGGAACTCGAACGACGCTGGAATGGCGATGTCGAAAAAGTCCAAGGTTGTCTTTCCTCAAGGATCCTCACAAACGAACAAAACACCAGAAATACGACTCAAAAAGAAGGGAATACACAAGGAAAAAAAAACACTCTGAATTTAACTATAGCTCTGATATGAGAATTTATTGAAATAAAACTGTGGGAACTTTGAAGGAATTGACAAATGCTGGGAAGCGGATCGCGCGTGTGGTACGTTCGATGGTCGGTGAAGCTGAGAGCGTCTTACACGCGGCCGACTCTTTCGTAGCTCGCTCGCTCGAGGCTTGGCGAAAGAGAGGGCAGGCGGGCTGGCGCTTGGCCTCTGTGATTGGTCGAGCGTGATAGAAGTACGAGAGAAGAAAAAAAGGACCAATCACTGCCTCCTACCGTCTCCCAGCCAACAAATTGATTTAAATTAAAACAATAATAATAATAATAATAATAATAATAAGAGTAAAAAAATAAATGAAATAAAATAGAAAAACTAAATGAATTAAAAATAATAATAATAATAAATGTAATCAGTAAATAAAATAAAATAAATTAACTAATAATTAAAGTTGTTAGATAACCGGGGCAAAAGACAAGATCAGCTCTTTAAGACAGATTTTTCTTGGGTTTTCTTATTTCTCAAGTATTATGAAAAATATTCGAGAAATAGAAAACCGGGAAAAAGGCGAACCGTAACAAATTGGCCTCCTTAAAGAACTGATCCTTGTGCTTTGCTGCGGGTGATCTTTGGTTTAAACTAGGAAATAAAGAGGTAACCCAGGGCGAAATCCAAAAACCATTCTTTAAGGCAGATTTTTCTCGGTTTTTCTTATTTATCGGGTGTTATTAAAATAATACTCGAGAAATGTACAACCGGGAAAGAGGCGAACACAACAATTGGCCCCCTTAAAGAATTGGTCCCGGTGTTTGGCACGAGGTGATCCCTGATCTAAAACTAAGTCTTCTTTCGACGTGGAGCGTAGGGCCGGGCATCTCGATAATCGACACCCTATCGAATACGTCGTGGATAGCGCCCTCCGGCGACCTCCCGATGATCATCGTCGTCAAGCGCAAACCTCTCCTGAGGTGGCGCAACTAGGTCCGTCCTAGTTTGCACGGTTGCGCCGGGTTGGACTGTCCCTCCTGGGACAGCGATCGGTGGTATGGCCCCGGCTGGGACGGCAGTTGGAGAAAAACTCGGCTGAGTTTGTTCTGAAGGGCAGGCATGAACTTGTCCAGTCACATGCTGCGGATGTTGGCGCGTCCCGGCTGGGACAGAAGGCGATGGTGTGGCCCCTGCTGGGATGGAACTCGGTGAGGGCAAACTCGGTTGAGTTTGTTTGGATGTTGAGGCACGAACTTGGTCAGTCACGTGCCTTTGCGATTGAGTCCCTCCTGGGACGGGATTTGTTGTTGGAGTGGCCCCTGCTGGGACGGAACTCGTTGGGAGCAAACTCGGCTGAGTTTGTCCGTCAGTGTTGGCACGAACTTGTTCAGTCACGTGCGGCTGTTGGTGTGTCCCAACCGGGACAGTGGCTGCTGGAGGTGTGGCCCCTGCTGGGGGCGCTCGTCGAAGTGGTCCACCTGGTACTGGAACCAGTTGACTCTGATGAACCTTATGTGGTCCGTCTTCCTTCTGAATCCGGTAGACTCCCGGAGAGACTACCTCTAATACCCGATAGGGCCCTGTTCGCGTCAGGGCGAGGTTTGCGTTGTAACGCTCGGCGGCGTTGGAGAGTTTGTGGTTTCGAGCGTAAACCTCGTCCCCAACTTGGTGACTGGGCTCTGTCACGGGCTCAGCGTAGCGTTGTTGGTACTGGCGTTGATGATGGAAGGCTTCCTGCTCGCGATGTTCGGCGGTTTCCACACACGGTGCCGGTCTTGGGTCGGGGTGTGCGTCGAATTCTCCTGGACGACGAATTTCTCGGCCGAAAAGCAGATAGCCGGGGGTGACTCCGGTAGCAGCGTTGCGCCTTCGACGTAAGGTGAAGAGGAGCTGTGGGAGCTGGCGGTCCCAGTAGGGCTGATCTCCACCGTTCAAACGAATGCGCAATCCTTTCTTTATCTCCTGATTGCGACGCTCTGTTGGGTTAGCCCGGGGATGATATTCCGGGGTGGTCCAGAGGGAGCAGTCCCATTGGTCACAAGCCGTGGCCCAAGCGTTGCTTCGGAACTGTGGACTGTTGTCGCTCAGGAGCTGTCGAGGGTAGCCATAGCGGAAGAAGACTTCTTCCTCTATGGTGCGAATGACCGTGGGAGCCTCTGAGTTGCGTAGAGGGAAAGCCTCTACCCACCGAGTGAAGAGGTCGGTGACAACCAGAATATAGCGGTTTCCGCGGGTCGTTAGGGGGTATGGACCCATCAGGTCGACGGCCACGGTTTGCCAGGAAGTTCGTGGGATCCTGGGGCGTAGTCCTGGGTCGATCTTCCCGTAAACCGGTTTGGTGCAGCGACAGAGATGACACTGAGAAACGTAACGAGTGATATCTCTGTTCATCCCTGACCAGAAGTAGCGGGCTTGGATACTTCGGCGCGTCTCCTCAGCCCCGGGGTGTCCAGCGAGGGGGGCGTCGTGATATTCCCACATAACATGGTCTTTAAGGGCGACTGGGACCCGGAGTTGACGGTGTGGGCTATGTGGGTTGATTTTCCAAAGGCCAACTTCGTCCAGAACGTTATTTTCGAAAAAATTCTGTTCTGACACGTTGGGGGCCCCAGTTCGCTCCGTTTGGAGCCAGTTGGTGACTTGACAGCTAATGAGGGGGTCCAACTGTTGTTCGGCGGTGATGGTTTCCGCCAAAGTCGGAGTGTAAATGGCATTGATAATCGGGGCTCCCGAGCGGTTTCTCGCTTGGGACGGAAAGGCCATTCGGTCGAGATCGGGCTCTCCCGGGGAGCACTCTGACGGGTCTGGATTGCGTGAGAGAGCGTCCGGGAGCTCGTTTTCCTTCCCTGGCACATGTTCCGTTCGGAAATCGAGATCACTCAGGAACATGTGCCAGCGTGCTAGTTTGGCTTTGGAATCCTTCATAACTCCAAGCCAAGTGAGGGTCTTACTGTCCGTCCTGAGGACAAAATGGCGGTCCTCGAGATACGGACGGTATTTTTTGATGGCCCAGATGACCGCCAGGCACTCCTGCTCGTTACAATGATAACGGCTCTCAGTTGGGCTGAATTTGGCACTGGCATAGGAGATGACGTGGCGGCGTCCATCCTCGGACTCTTGGTATAGAACCGCCCCCATGCCCAGTTAGCTGGCGTCAGTCTGGAGGATAAAGGTCCGATTGGTATCTGGACGGCTAAGCGGAGCCGGATTTCGAAAAGCCTCCTTGAGGGTCTCGAAGGCGAGTTGGTGCTCCGAGGTCCACTTGTAGGGCTTTTTGGGGGAAAAGAGACTTGTTAGTGGACTGGCTAACTCTGAGTATCGAGGAATGTACTCCATTAACCAGTTACAAGTTCCGATGAAAGAAGAGAGCTGCTTTCGAGTTCTAGGGGCTTCGGCGTTTAAAATCGCCTCTACATGGACGGGCTGGGCCTGGTTTCCTCCCGAGGTAATAAAGTGGCCCAGGTAGGGCAAGCTAGTTTGCAACGTGGATTAGGACTAGGGCAACGTGTTGCAGATGCTCCTCCCAGCTAGAAGAAAATATGATTATATCGTCCAGGTAGGCGATACAAAATTTTCCCCAGTAGGAGGCTAGGACAATCCTCATGAGGTTCTGGAATGTCCCTGGGGCGTTTTTAAGGCCGAACGGCATGGCACGGAATTGATACTGGCCACCGTCGGGGGTGGAGAAGGCGGTATACTTTCGAGATTCCGGAGACATCGGTACCTGCCAGTAACCGCTCTTAAGATCGAGGGTTGAGAAGACGGTGGCCCTACCAATGTCCTTGAGGACCTCGTGAATACGGGGAAGGCATTGGGAAGCCCCGACTGTCTGGGCGTTGAGGCGACGGTAGTCGACACAAAAGCGGTATTCGCCGGCTTTTTTATTTGCGACAACGATGGCTGAACTCCATGGGGACGTAGTGGGTTCAATTATTCCGTCCGCTAGCATTTCTCGTGTTTGCTCGTCGATAAACCGTTTCTTGAGATCAGAAAGACGTCATGGAGGCTCCCGGAAGGGTCTGGGAGACTCCAGTTTGATTTCATGGTTTATCGAGAGCGTTTGCCGAAGAGGACCGCCCCGGTGGAACACGGATTGGTATGTTCTCAAGGTTCTTCGGAAACGGTCGGCATATTTGGTTGGGACTGATAAGCCTATATCAATTTCAGGGGCCGGCGAGGTGGGGACCTTGGCGGCGGGCAAGGGGGTCAGAAACAGTCGTTGACGGTCCTTGACCCCCAGGTAGAGACAGTCCGACCGATGCTCATGGTGGACGTCATGGTCTTTGAGCCAGGAGCGGCCTAGGATAAGGTCCGCTCGGAGCTCACCACAAGCGTGGAAAGAGCCAGGATATACATGGCCTCCTAAGACGGGCTCTAGTTGGAGGGTACCATGCAACTGCATGGAAGCTCCTTGAGCAGCGAGGTCAGCTCGCGCTGGACCTGGTTGGAGTGCAACTTCGTTCGGCTTCCGTGAGGATGGATAGCTTCACAAAGTTGTGAGAGGCGCAGGAGTCGATTTCGTCCACGACTTCGCGGTCCCCAAGGCGGACTCGAGTACGTGGAAGATCCTGCGCCGAAGAATAGATCGAGTTTAGGGTTAGGGTGGTTGTGAACCGGCAGCCGGATTTTGTGTCGGGGCTGCCGGTGCTCGCCAGTTTCCCTGATTATGCTGGTAGCGTTTCGCCAGCACTGGGCAGTCCCGGTGATAGTGTCGCTCGGGACAGTGGTGGCAAGCCGGTACCTGGGGGGGTCTATTGGCATGCTGCTCTGAGGTGGTCCTCCTTGGAGGGTCCTCTTTGGGGGTAGCGATTTTCTTCGGGGCACAGTCGAGCTCGTCCTGCTCAGCTTTCATGGCGGCTTCGAGGAGCTCGGAATAATCCTGAGGGGCAGCCGGTCGTACCAACCGGCGTAAAGTGGGTTTTAAGGATTCTAGAAGTAAGGCTGTGAGATCAGCCGTGGGGAGCGTTGGGCAGAGGCGCTTAGCCAGAAGGAACTTTTGTTGCAAGAAAACGGCAACTGGCTCCTTCTCCCCTTGTTTTTGGGAATATAGTGAGGCTTGGAGCCTCATAACGCAGGTGGCCCCTGAGTATTTTTTAAGGAACATGCCCTTAAAGTCTACCCAAGAGAGGTTCAGATTTTGAAAGGGGTCCCACCATCTCTTGGCGTCCCCTCGGAAACCCTTAGATAAATTTGGGGTCCTTTGACCCTCCTCGATCCTAGATTGTGAAAAATATTTTTCACAGTTTGTGAGGAAGACTTGAGGGTCCTCGTGGTCAAGCCCCCCGAATTCTGGAAACGGAGGGGCTGGCGATTGGTATGCCCGGATGAGGGCCAGATAGTCGTCAAAAGAAAGGTTGGAGGAAAAGGCAAGTGGAATGGGCATGGTGTGAGGGGGGGGGGGGGGGGGCAGACGCCCCTGCAGGGTTTGAGAACGATCCTGGGTTGGAGTTTCCTCCTGAACTTGTGCCACCTGTCCCTTCGGTTTCTTGAGAGTTTGCGCCGGGGCCGGTCATGTTGGGTGGAGGGGGGGCATTTCCGGTGCCCTGGCTTGTGTTTCCGGAATCCGCCATGGCCATAAAATTAGGATTGGGCGCCACCGGGTGTTGTCGATCACTCCCGAAAGTGATAAAGGGGAGAGTTTTCTCGGAATCCGAGTCAGAGACTACGAGCTCTTCAACCTCGTTCGTAAGTTCCCCAAGTGGATTTGGGGAGGGGGTGAAACCCAAAAATTCGGTTTCGCTCGAAGTTGACTCCTAATCGGAAGATTGGAATCGTGCCTCAAATGGTACTCCTGGTGGAGTGCGAAAAAGGGCACCGACACGGCGAGAAGGTAAATTGCGGAGGTTGTGGCCGGAATAATTTACCGGTGTTTCGGCTGGCTCCTGAGACATCTCATTGTGGGGGGGGGGAATCGTTTCGACGTCCGTCGAAATTCGAAAGCTAAATTTTCGTTGCCCCACACGTTGGGCGTCAATTTGATACTGATTCACTCTTTGAGCGGGGGGTGAATCGATTCAAGGTAGGGGGGGGGGTGATTTTCGATATAAACGGGAATCCGATTTATCCAGGAAAAACAGGTGATAGATGAATTCGGGGAACCGGCAAAAATATCTTATGTAATCGGCAATCCGATTTATGCGGTCGCTCGAAGTTTTGACGGGCGATTCAGGGAATTTCTCTGGGGAGCTGTCGACGGGTATAAAAAGAACGTCCCGTTTGAAAAGGTCCTGTGCACTAGGGAGATCCTCACGAGGTGCGTTTTGTAATGCTAGAATCGAGACTTTGGTGGGAACCGTAGCGGGAATCTGTAACGGGGTTAAGGGGAGAACGGCCTGAAATTCCGCGAGCTGACGGGCACGTAAACGAGAATCTTTACCTGGGAGTTTACGGGGCTTTCCGCGGCGTTTCCGTTTTCGTACTTGTTGAGAATTTCCTGCGGGGGTAGTGGCGTTTACTTTCCCACGATTCGCCATTCGAGAGTCATTTGTTAAACCCCAAATTTCGAAATTTACCCCGAACAGAATGCTTGCCTCCTTTTGTACAACAAATCCGGGGGGGGGGGGCACCGCGCTCAGTGAGCCAAGCGTCTATCAGTATCTTCGGTCGAAAGATGAACTTCCGACGAAGGCTGATAACTTGACGAACCCAGTGAGGAGAATACCGCGCGCACTAAAATATTTCGACATAGAATAACATTTAAATAGTTGATAAAATACACATTATCAATATATCAAAGACAAAAAAAAACACAAATCAAGTACTGCCACAAGTCTGTAACAGAAAACAAACAAGACATTCAAAAATAAATTTCACAAGAAGGATATACTGGAACGATGCTGGTTCAACTCGCTGGTGACCACGTGCTGGAACTCGAACGACGCTGGAATGGCGATGTCGAAAAAGTCCAAGGTTGTCTTTCCTCAAGGATCCACACAAACGAACAAAACACCAGAAATACGACTTAAAAAGAAGGGAATACACAAGGAAAAAAAAACACTCTGAATTTAACTATAGCTCTGATATGAGAATTTATTGAAATAAAACTGTGGGAACTTTGAAGGAATTGACAAATGCTGAGAAGCGGATCGCGCGTGTGGTACGTTCGATGGTCGGTGAAGCTGAGAGCGTCTTACACGCGGGCGACACTCTCGTAGCTCGCTCGCTCGAGGCTTGGCGAAAGAGAGGGCAGGCGGGCTGGCGCTTGGCCTCTGTGATTGGTCGAGCGTGATAGAAGTACGAGAGAAGAAAAAAAGGACCAATCACTGCCTCCTACCGTCTCCCAGCCAACAAATTGATTTAAATTAAAACAATAATAATAATAATAATAATAATAATAATAAGAGTAAAAAAATAAATGAAATAAAATAGAAAAACTAAATGAATTAAAAATAATAATAATAATAAATGTAATCAGTAAATAAAATAAAATAAATTAACTAATAATTAAAGTTGTTAGATAACCGAGGCAAAAGACAAGATCAGCTCTTTAAGACAGATTTTTCTTGGGTTTTCTTATTTCTCAAGTATTATGAAAAATATTCGAGAAATAGAAAACCGGGAAAAAGGCGAACCGTAACAAATTAAACTATAATAATAAATAAAACAAATTGATGAATAATATTTATCTAATAAGGAAGGCTGACAGTGGACTTGCAAGTTGAAAATAGTGAAAAAAAGACTTTAATTTAAAGAAGTGAGTAAATAATGAGTTTTTAATTGAAAAAAGTGATTTTTTAAATAAAAAAAGTGATTAAATAGTCAGTTTTTAATTAAAAAAATATGAATAAGCAATATAGAGTTTGATATTACTAATATTAAATTGGGGGGCGCCAGCAGGAAAAGCCATTCAAATTTGAAAAAAACAATTTGAAAATTGCAAAAATAATTGAAATGTGTAGAAAATAATTAAATAATGACAAAAATAATTCAATTTGAAAAAAAGTTGTAAATGACAAAACTAATTAAAAAATTGTTTAAAAATAAAAAAATCGGACAAGTTCGAGTTACACTCGCACTAAAACCGAGGGTCCCATACACGAAACAAAATAATTTTTAATATATTTGATATTATTAAGTATATAATATATAAATATATTATACATATTATATATAGTATAATATATAATGAATTTTTTATAAAAAATGGACCACCCCCTATCTTCTAAAATATTTTACTTAGAGAGTTCAAATTTTGTACAGGAATGTATTGTCAGGTGTAAATTACATAAAAATTATAGAGAACGTGATGGTGATTGCGCTGTCAACGAAAAATCCCGAGATTTTAGCAAATATCCATAAAAAATCCCCAAAAATCATTTTATTTCCTTAACAACGCTATGATCAACTTTTACAATCATGTTCTCTACAATTTTTCTGTAATCTACACGTGAAAATACATTTGTGTACCAAATTTGAACTCTCTAAGTCAAATTGTTTGGAAGTTATGGGAGGGGGGATACGGTCATTTTTTAGCATTTTTTTAAATCTTTGGTTTTTGCTTAAAAACACTATGATAACAATCTGGGCCCTTATCACGTAATTTTAAATACGAAACCGAAAACAAATACGAAAACGCAAGTTCGATTTTCAAATTTTTTGTGAAATGTCAGTTTGCATTTGTGATCATTATGATCATTGTTTATGATTTGAAATCGTCACTTTTTTCGGGTTAAAAGAATTTTATAAGATTATAAAATTAACCACTTTAGCGGTATGACGCCAAAATTGGCGTCATGCGTGAAGAGTCCCAGAGCTGTAAAAAATGAGCAAAATGGTGTCATGACTATTTCTCGATTATTAATGTCTGTTGTGATTTTATATGTTTGTAAACATAGTATTCTTATATTTTAAGATTCGGTGATTAGGAATAAAATTCTAAAAATTCAATTTTTTAAGGTTTTTATTGTTTTTTAGCAAGCAAGTTGAATATAGACGATTTTCAATAATTGTCGCGAATAGCGTCATATGTCTATTCAGTTATTGTCCTTGATTTTCAGTTTATTTTTTTTAAAAACTTATTTTTGGCAACACATATGTTGTATCAGGATGACCCAGCGGGGGTCATTTGTATGTAGGGGGGGCTACTTGCACTAATGTGAAAATTCAAATCAAAAACTTTAAAACTTATTTTTGTCAACAAATATCCCGTTTTAGGATGATCCGCTGGGGGTCATTTTTATGCGGGGGGTGACTTGCACCCACGTGAAAATTAAAATAAAAAAATTGAAAACTTATTTTTGTCAATCGAGGGCCGGGGCAGCAGGAGCATGTCTATGTGGAGGTAGGTAATGCTAGGTAATGCCCGCATAAAAATGACCCCAGCGGATCATCCTGAGACGACATATTTGTTGTTAAATATAAGTTTCTAATTTTTTTACTTTAATTTTCACGTGAGTGCAAGTCCCCCCACCCACATAAAAATGACCCCCGGTGGGTCATCCGGAGACAACATATTTGTTGTCAAAAATAAGTTTTTAATTTTTTGATTTGAATTTTCACGTGGGTGCAAGTCACCTCCTGCATAAAAATGACCCCTAGCGGATGATCCTAAAAAGGGATATTCGTTGACAAAAATAAGTTTTCAATTTTTTGATTTTAATTTTCACTTGAGTGCAAGTAGCCCCCCCCCTCCCCTCACATTCAAATGACCTGCCGCTTGGTCCGCCTGAGACGACATATTTGTTTAAAAAATTTTTAAAGAAAATTAACCAAAAATGAAAGATAGCAACTGAATAAACGTATGACGCGACGCCATTCGCGAAAATGATTGAAAATCGTCAATATTTAACTTGCTAAAAAACAATAAAAACCTCAAAAAATTAAATTTTTAGTATTATATTCGTGATCACCGAATCCTAAAATATAAGAATACTATGTTTACATACATATATAACATAAATATTTTTATAACATACATATATATACATACATATATTACAATATTATGTAGTTTATATAAATTATAAACCACATAAATTGCATAATATACAAAATATTATGTAACGACTTACTACATTTTAATAAAATAAGAAACAGTGATCTTGTTAGCTTAGTCAGTCAAAATGTCGGCGTCGCGTGCCTCAAATTTGGGGTTTTGTACCCAAGTGAGCGTGTGGATTTTTTTATTCATAATTGCAAGTATTATACGTGTACAAAATTGTTAAACAATTACAAATATTTATTTATTTGCACGTCTACGGGCTTACTAAAATTTGCCCATTCATATAAAGAGCTGAGTAAAGAAAATAAAATAAAAAAGGAATTAATATACAGAGATATATGAGATTTACATAAATATTGATTAAGAAAATAGTAGAATTTGTAAACTATAACTCTCAAGTTTGAAATACTGAATAATAACAACATAAAAATAAACAATAACTACAGCAATCAATTAATCAGTAGGCTGTATAATCAAAACATTGCATTAACAAAACAAAATGCCTTTAAATTATTAGAAACTAATAAGTTATAATTTTCAGTTTTAACATAATAATTTACTAATATTTATAAAGTAAAGTGAAGGTCCAGAGACAATTTAAATTTATATGAATTCGGAACATATTTAAATAGTTTAGAGTAATACTAATAGGGTTTCAATCCAAGGTTGATCGTGTAGACTATCTCTGCTCACTGGATTACTGTCATATTGAAAAAATCAAAATTTGTGAATATAAGTAAAACAAAGGTTAATAAAAAGGATTTAAAACTTATCTTAGCAATTTTATAAATAAACAACAAAAATAAACAATAACTACATTTGTCAAAACTTCAGAACTGCACCAGCATTGCACCAGTAATAGCAACCAACCCGCAACAGTACTGACCAGTATTATCCAATAGTCAATTTCCTATTGGGTACAAATAATGTGCTTTGTAAATGTTGTAATAGAATATTTAGACCCTTAGAACTTCAGAACTTAGAACCCAGACGTGTGAAATTATCTTCTGGACATTTTGAATATCTCGATTATTGTTTATACAACAACTATCCCATAATAGTATTTTGAATTTACTGTTTAATTTTGAGGATAGAACCTTCCTTTAAATTATGAATTATTAAATAGTAATTAAATTGATTTTTTTTCTTTAGTCAGGCAATCAGGTTCACAATCGGCGTAAAATTAGTCAAAATAAAATTTGAAAACTGACACAAAACTCATCCTTCTAAAATTGGTTTGAAGAACAAAATATGAAGTTTAATACTCACCTGTAGTGAAGTTTTACTCACGATACGGCCTTGCTCACAAAGCATAACACTCGTTGCAAGAATGTGCAAGTGCCGTGCTCGCTTAGCTTACTTCCTGACATTCTGACACATAACTTGTAATGAGAGATGGACTCCCGATTCAAGTCGGTCAGTAGCAACAACGAATTATAATGAAAATGATTAAATTTCCTAGACTTAATTTGATTGATTGTAGCAGAAATTGGAAAAGTTATTTAATTAATTTTTTTATGCAATAAATTATTGCAGTTCATCAATATAAAATTAACATGTTTAACTATTGTCTGACATTGATTTGAAATGAATGAACTCAATGTCGACCACCTCATGTACCCGTCTTTTTCGATATATGCGTTTCAAAGTTTAAGAAAAAGGTGATTATTGCGGTTTTAGATATAAATATTCGCGAAATAACTCACACCATCAACGGCATAACATGCATCTGGAGCAAGGGACCAAAACATCGGGGGTCATTTTTTTCAGAATAGGGGATATAAAAGTACCTCGAACTTACATCAATTAGTTCGCTCTACTGTACGTGTGCACAGATACAATAGGGTAAAGCAACCGATGTATAAGAGTTTATGATATTAGTTTTTTTGTTTTTTTTCTAAATTAGTAAACTAAGAGTAGGTAAAGTGTTCGTGAAGTAAGTAATGTTCGAGTTAACACCACCAACGGAACAATGTGTTAATGAGATAGATAAACTAATTGAAGTATTGTTTATGGATGAAATCGGAATTTAGGATTTTGAAATTTCGAATACAATATTCTTTTGACAGTTTGTTTAGAAAATGATTCAATTCATAATTATTTAGTTGAAAGTTCTAATCGATTTTCGTTAAAATTCCATTCGAGAATAATGACAATTTGCAACGCGATAAACATGAAACCAGTAACACAACCCGCAAAAATGACTACACAGAATTTTTTTTTCAAATAGTCAATAAATTATTTATTTATTTTATTATTATTATTATTATTAACAAAATTCGTTTGTGTATTGATTTTAACTATAAAATAATATTTAGAAACCAAATTATATAAATAAATGAAATTAAACGACATTAAGTATCATGGTCCGATAGGATGAGAACCGCTTGATCGAATAAATGTTTTTAACGCGAATATTTAGGAAAATTGTTAAACATCCTTTTACTAGTTTTAGTTTTAAAATTAGATCTTCCTGATAAGTTGCAACGCACAAATAATGAAAAACAAAAAAAAAACAGAGATGACAAAATATAATTGAAAGAATGAGTATAACTTTAATATCTAATTGAAGAGAACATTCTTTCTCATATTAGTGTTATTTTATGTTAGTGAAATTTGATTCTTTCTTGCAAAACCTCACTGACCTAGTGTGCCTTCTCATAACAAATTTTAAATTTGATTTTGTTAATATGATTTTAATTGATTCTACACTTCAATACATTTAAGAACTAAATAGATTATTTTCAATAAATATTTTAATAAATAAAATTTTCTTTTAATTTGAACTCTTGATTAATTGAATTTACTTAGTTAAATTTCTTTAATCAATTCAAGATACAATTACTTAAACCTAAAAAAAAATGTTTATAAAACCTAACAATGCACGATAAATGAAAATAATTATAAACATCAACAGTTACAAAACTGCTAATCGTATAAAGAAATTTTCATTGTACGTCAAGTTTTAATCAGTCCATACCGTGGAAAAGAAACTGACTATTATTTAAATGCTAAAGTTACTATTTATTGGGATTTGAAATCGAAAGAAATTATGTTAAAATAAATCAAACTTGTGAAAATTGGCTAAACACAGCTAAAGCTTGTGAACATAACTAGACTAATGTTTAGTCATTTTTAATTAGGATAACGAAAGCGCGAGTTTGGATTAAGTTTAAACAATTAAAACTTCGAGAAAAAGAAATTAGAATTTTTAATATGTTTTATTTGTGTCTAAATATTTTAGTTAGGAAATGCTATAATTTCTAATTCAGGCTTCGATGCACTAAATTAAATTATATAATTTCTGATCTATTAGTATAGTTTTCCAATAGTTAGTCAATTATGAACTAAGAACATAAAGTCAGCAATGTTCAAGCTAACACCACCAACGGAACAATTTGTTGTGCGAACAAATACATTAAATTGAGGTGTTGTTTATTTTTTTACAAATTTAATTTTAAAACAAATATTCCTGATAGCTCTGAAAGTTTTAACGCATAAATAATAGCGCATGACGACAAAGTATAATAAAAATAAAAATTTAGTTTCACTTTAAAATGTAATTGAAAGAACATCCTTCCTTATGAAAGTGTCATGTTATGTAAGTAAAATTTGAGTCTCTGCCGCACAAGACCACTGACATAATACACTTTTGCCTTTATATAATTTTAATTTGACTCAACAGTTTGCATATAGTATATAAAATAAAAAATAATATAAAATGAAACGCTTTGAAATGCCTTCACTTAAAAAAAGCAATTCAGAAATTTCTGTTTTAAAGCAAAAATTAAAAGATTAAAAATGTTAGAAAAATGAGATTAACCTAAAAAAATGGCAGATTAGGAACGAGGTAAATTCATACCCACCGCTGCCACCATCTTTTTGTAATATTCGAAAAATTTTTTTTTAATTCTAATTAGTTTTGAGATGCTGAGTTTTTACCTATTTATTCTTTAGAGTTAATTACATTTTTTTTCTTCGTTGACAGGAGGAAATTCTTTTGCTAAGGTCCTTACTTAGTGTCATGAACTAATGATTTATTACCTTAACTTCCTCCTCCCTTCGGTCCAAATAGCCAAAACAAATCAATATTTAGTTAATTTATTAAGTTTTTATTTGCGGCATTCCTTTCCAATTGATAGAAGATTTTAATTCGCGCCTTTCATTCACTTAATTGGGTTAAACTCTGTTAAGGGTCGAACAGGATACATAAGGAAATCAAACATGAGTCGATTCATTATTTTTGTTATAGTTTATTCCTTTTCACAATCAAATTAAACCTTGAACCTTTCTTTTGTACAATGTAGTATGAGGTTTAACAGTAATGATAAACAACAAAAGATTAGACAATTGGAATGATACATTTTTACTTACATAATGTTTTCCTTAAATCCTACCGCACTGAGTGGAAATAGAGGAAAATTAGCTGAGAAATTATTGCTGCGTTTCCTCCCAGGGCGGGCATAATTCGAATATGATTGTCTTTAAATATTTTTATGCATGTGTTCTGATTGCAAAACACTATACCAAGTTCTCGATTACATCGGGGTAATTCTACGCACGACCCGGATTTAATGTTTCGTCGACAATTAGATCATGCTGATTTATTTTTACTTCAAATGACTTCTCGTTAAAACTCCGATAATTGTTGTTACAATTATTCTACGTTTGTTTTAAAACGAAATGTTCACTTGACGGGCAAATCCGTCTGAGGAGTAAAATAAAGAGAATTTAGAGAAATTTACGCGTACAATGTCTATTCGTTTCGATTATAAGGTTAAGAACAAACTTCTTATAATTTTACTCTGACGAACTTTTTGCCCGTTAATTCTTAATTTTTTTACTCTATTTATCTCTAGCCGCGAACATCAACTCCCTCCGATTATGGTAAAAAACCATAATTCTACGTTTGAGAATTTTTTTAAACGGAACGAGGTCCTCCGACAAGACTTTATTGAATGTAACGTGTTTACTGCACTCTTTGGAGATCGGTTTCGAATTTCTTCTACTTTATTTTAACGTCTGCCCGAAACCCGTTGCCTGTGGCGAACTTTAGGAATGGCCGAATCCCACAGACGGACATCTTCGCGATAACCCGGCACGGGAACTTGTCTGTCACAAAGAGCCATTTGTATCGTGATCACTTGGTTTTTATTGAGGAATATGGAGGTCAAGAGGTGGGGCTTTTTGCTTGTTTCGGAAATTTGGAAATTTGGAAACAAGGAACGATGTGTCGGTTCATCTGCCTGATTTCGTCAGACCGAGTTCAACGAAATCGATTGACTCATCGATTGACATTATTTTTTTTTGATTCTAGTAGATGTTTGGAAATAGGATCGTAGTTGTGTCAATCGATATTACTGCAATCTTAGGAGTCATCATTTCTGACCATCACGCTTTAACTCTGAAAAGCCAGGCCTTTACTCGTTTCTGTAGTACGTATCTATTGCAAGTTGTTCACAAAAATGCTGATAGTTTTAAATCGCACTTTTGCAATATGCGAGGAACTGTAGCAGTATTTATAACTGTCTTTTGTACTAACATTGTGAGTAATTGATGATTTAGCTCCTTTGATTGGCTAATTTAATATTCGTAATGTTTGATTTTTGCAAGGAAGGGTATATCATAAAAAGGGGTGAGGAAAGTTTGTGAAATGCAGGTGTCCACGATGCAACTACGCCTTCGTCCATATCGACACATTCATATAGATTATTAAACTTGTGTAACCCGATATATCGTATTTATTAATTTAAAATATAATAGATAATTTAGAGAATTAAAATTTCGAATTAATAGGTTTAAAATTTATTAGATCAAAGTTTAAATTTAAGACATTGAATAAAACAGAAGTAAAATTTCAAATAAAATTTATAAATTCATAAATGATTAAAGTTTAAATCTTTAAAATCTCGAATTACCCAAATAAGATTTGTAAAACAAAATATACTAAATAATACAAAATGTGCTTTGGATTATAAAATTTACAATAAATTTTTTTTTTAATCAAACAAAGTAAAATTCGGATAATAAATTCAAAATTTAAATTATAAAATTAAGTTTTAAAGTTGTAAAATAAATTATTTACAATGTATAGTTTCAAATTACAAAATTTTCAAGTCTGTTAAGAGTAATCTAATTTAAAGAGAATACACAATAAAATGAAATTCAGATAATAAATTCAAAGTTTAATTTATAAAATAAAGTTTTAAAATTTTAAAGTAAAATATTCAAAAAGTTTAAAGTTTTTGAATTACAAAATTTTTAAGTCTTTAAAAGTAATTTAGTTTAAAGAGAATTCAAAATAATATGAAATTCAGACAATAAATTCAAATTTAATTTATAAAATAAAGTTTTGAAATTTTAGAATAAAAGATTTAAAATATTTAAAGTTTCGAAACTATAAAAATTTTAAGTCCGTTAAAATTAATTTAATTTAAAGAGAAATTCAAAAAATAAAAATAAAAATCAGATAATGCATTTAAATTTATTTCATAAAAGTAACCTTTAAAAATTTTAAGAGTAAAAAATTTAAAATATTAAAAATTTAGAATTATGTATAAAAATTATTTATTTCGTATTTTTCTTTTTGTACTCACTCTGTGTCTAAGTAAATCCAGCTCGTGTTTGACTAACTCTTGATGTTCTTGATTTAAGATAAAATAAAATTTTTTTCTTTTATACAAAGATTTGAAACAGATTAGGAAATTTTGACTTTGTCAATTACAGAGTTTATGGTTAATATATCACAATCAAGTTTGATAGTTTAAGTAAATATATATATATTGTTGCGTCCCAGGTCAAGGCGATAATTTATTTCTAATTAAATAAAAGATAAATTTAGTGGAGAATATTTAGCTGATTATGTCAGGTTGGTAAAGTCTGACGTTTATTTCTATTTTTGTGGATTCGTTGTGTTTCTGTTCCTACAGGAAGCGTTATTGATCAATTAAATAGGCAGGATTGTCAATAATATTGTTTATTATAATTCAGTGAGAGAATATTATATAATGTCATACAAGATAATACATAAAGTAACCACTTTCGATTTGACATAAGGTAATTCAGACAAGGACTTTTCTTACTTGTGAAAGTGCAATTGGTACTTAATAGACTATTATAAACATTCGCATTTGACAGTGACACCTCTACAGTTATTCAATGCAAATTGGAATAATAAATTTTAGATTTACTTACAACTACCTCCAATAATCGGAGGGCAAGAAGATAATAGTAGTATCTCGCCGTTGACAATGAAGTACTTGAAAAGGTACTGCAATGGTGCGGACTTAAGGGTGAAATCACTTTGTTGTCACGCCACTTTAGTTATACTGCATTTCTTGAAACTTTAATGTCTTATAGTCTGTTTCGTTGAAAGAAATACATAATTATTACGACGGTAAATCTAATCTTTTAATCCGGCTCACAACTCAAGCGATGACGTTTAAATACTGTTTAAAATTGCAAGACTTATAAAATTTACAATAAAACCCGGCTCACAACTCAGGCGATTTCCACGTATACTGTCAGAAATGCAAGTCTTACGTGAAGAAAATACTTTTGACTACCGAAGGGCCGGTTCGATGTGAACACAAAGTTAGCACAGAACAATTGACATCTTAATTTAATCGCCGCTTGTATTTAAAGACGATTTTTACCCTTTCCTGAGAGCAGGCGTGTCTAAGATTTGAGTAGTAAGTGGTAAAAATTGATGAAGTTTTAATTATTGCACGTGTGGTCACACGTGCATCTGAGATTGCTAAATTTTATGTTAACATCGTTTTCCCTGATTTTGTTTTATTATCTTGCAATTTCTTAGTTGAGATATTCTTACAGATATTTGTTATAATTTGGTTTGCTTATTTAAATAGGAAGCACACGTGTGATTATTGAAAAAAGTCACGTACATTCTTTGTAACTGATGAACTGTAATATGAGATTACTTATTAAACTTATGATCACACCTATGCTTCCAATGTTATGGGATTTTCATTTGATTTATAAAACCATCATCTCATTCCTATAGTCAGCAAATCAACGAAAGCACTGTTAGAATTCTCTCTTGGGACTTAAAACAGTTTAAAATTCTCATTTGCGTTTGCAATTTTTGATTAAGAAACATTTTGTCTTTCTTTTGCAGCTGTTAAAACATATTAAAAGTATTCCGCGAATTTGTGTTTTGAACCTCTTAGTAAGCAACTGAGAATTTTAAATTTGTATTTAATGTCAAAATTGAAAAATTGTCTAATATGGTTACTGGGATGTAACAGTACTCCCTTCCTACATTGTTCTTCGTCCCGATAGAACTGTAATATGCTATTAAAGAAATTTCAGTATATAAAAAAATTTTTATTATGTGAAATGTTAAAATTCAAACATACTTTTCGTTGATTTAGATTTGCTCTTCTTAAGTTATACAATTGAAGCAGGTGCCACTGTCATTTAATAGATGACATGACGAAAAGATTAAAATGAGGAAGGAATTTTCATTGATATAATATATTATAGTGCTTAATGTTACGTGCTTTTGTAGTTTCTTGTGTTTTGAAATTTGAGTGGTGAGATTAGTGAGATAAGTGTGATGTCATCAAGTGCATCTCTGCAGATGAAGCTGCAGGTGGTCGTGAAGATGCACGTGGTCGTGAATATTTTGCTGATGTCACCATTTTGACACCCTAATATAAGGAAGGATTTATGATGAGTTTAATTAGTTTAATTTCACCATGGATAGTGGAAGATCATCAGCTCAGACAGTGCTTCGAGAAGATTTTGCTTCTGGTAAGTCAACTTCCTTTTTTTTTTTATTTCAACGATACTCGTGAAATACTAATTTGATCAATTCACCAGTACTCATTGTTTATTTCATCTACAGGGATCGTTCTTCGGCCTTGTCCAGTATCACTACCAGCTTTCTTGCGTCAAGTGCAAGCACAAGTGGCCGCCATACATCACAATTTGTTGGTGGATCGAGTGGTGTCTGCCTATGACAAATTTCCAGGTCTTCTTCCATCACCAAAACGAAAGAGAGGGAGGCCCCGGAAGTACTCAGTTCCTGTAGTCGACCCTGCCGTTGACCAAATGAGGGTGGAAAACATACAGCTCGTCACTGAGCTCACTTCCTTAATGAACTCATTGAAGTAAATAATGTTTTTCTAAACAATTCGCAACTATAAGTTCATATTTGTACGCTTTTCTGTGTACACATACCTATGTGAGTATGTGTCCATATTGGTAGCGCAGTTTACTTTTGTTTATTCATAACATTTTCTCTTCTTATTTCAGTCGTCCCGGCCGGCCACATCATTGTCTAAGCGGGAAATATCCGGGTCTCTGGAGCTTGCCGATGGAGGAAGTTTGGATAGCCGATTCCGATGATCCACGTAACTCTATTGGTTCCAATCCAGGTCCAACGAGAGACACGCGAGATCCACTTGTGTAAGTGTCTGTGTATAATGTTATTGTGTGGTGATAAATTTTTAATGAAATTTTTATACTAATATTCTAACATATGTATTTTTCTGTTTAATCATAACGTTGTTTTTACTAATAAATAATTAGATGCGATATTTGCTTCAATTAATTTAAATTCCTTCCAAATTTTATTCTATTCTTTTGTTTAAATTTTCACTTGACTTGTGATGAATATAAACCTGACAAGATATAATAATAATCGTCATTATAATTTGACGAATAATAGTTCTAATGTTATCAAAATAATAATAATAAGTTTAATTATAGTGATGCACACTGTAAAAGGAAATCTTAGTTTATGACTGAATAGCTGCCTTGTTTTGAAACGCACACTTTTTAAGATAGTCTTTGCTGATTTTACTGAAATTTCTCTTGCTTAAGACAACGAGTTCAAAGTAAAAGATATAATAAATTTGAAAATATTATTATTATTATTTTTTTTTTATTTTTACTATTGTGAGTTTAAACTGATTAAAACTGCATTTTTACGTAAAATTTTGAACCGTAAGGCTTGTTAAATTTTTAAGATATGTCATAAATAAAGATTTACCTTTTACCTGTGTATTTTGATACAATTAGTATTTTTTTTGCGTATATAATTCGTTGATATATAATAATATATGATGTCTATATATTTGCATCACTATTTGATTACATTATTTATAAACTTTAATAATTAAATTTTAATTAGTGTATGGTAAATTATTAGCCAACTGTTTCATAATAGCTGTTTAATAATATTGATAATAAAATATTTACCGTACATTAATAGTAATGATAATAATATTTGTTTATAATAATTATTCAATTGCAAATTGTAATTTATTTAAACAAAACAAAATTTAATTATGACTTTTAAAAATGTGAATCTTGTTTTCTTATTTACGGAATAAGTTTATTAGTTATTATTATTAATTTATTATAATAACTAATTTGCTGAGAATAGGCACGTATTAGGATAATATAACTATAGAAGAGTTCTCTTCTGTTATCGTTAACTTACTCCGCCCTTTGTCTTAAAACTTCTACATCAGCTTCGTCAATCTCGTGGTGCATTGGTCAGCCAGTGGTGTTATATGATCCTCTTATCGCACGTTGCAGCCATTATAATTGAGGCGTGACATATGATCAGATTTCTACGTTGATTTGTCCTCTGTGGGTGGAGTAATTAAATTATGGAATAAAATAAAATTTTAGAAATTTTGTTATAAAAAATTTTGATTCGCGACCGAACCCCTTTTTGATGTCTGTCTCCTAAGACAAGAAGTAACGGACTGACTTCTTAACGTATGACGGTTACATGGACCGATTTTTTTTGTTCTCACGCACGGGAGGATGTTTTGTCTCACGGATTTGTATTTACTAGAATCAGCAGAGATAAGCTACCTTTATCCACAGGTTAAAATTACAAATGGCGACATTTAGTCGGCAAAAATATAATATGATTTCTTTTGAATATCGAGTAACGTTTTTATATAACTTTTTATTTATTGTTACTAAAAATGAAAAATTTTATTTTAATAATTTTAATTTGTTCCCTAAATTATTTTGCCATTCTATTGTATAAATTGTTCGATAATTGGGTGGTAGAATTTTTGAAGTGTCAAAAACAAATAGGTTGGACATTTTACCATGCCGTTTATTAAAATTTGTATTGCTGTTTAGTTAAGATTACTATATGGTTTGTAAGTTTTTAAATTTTACAAAATTACTATTTTAAGTTTATTAGTGACAATAGATTAACAAAAATAATATAAATTTAAATTTTTATAAAAATCGGTCCATAATTTATAAATAAATTCGGCTTTATAAATCTCAGAAAGTATCAGGAACGGGAGATTGTCCGACTTAACTCATATGTCTCTACTTATAAAGTTATACTACTGAAAATCTTTTATTCTTTCTGATCGGTTTCTAGAGTAATTCTCGTTTATTTCTTCACGACTCCTGTTGCCCGGATACTAATAATACCTGACATCAAATTTATTTTGCTTTATTATTGTTAATAGTGAATAATAACTGAGTCGTCTATGTATTTATTTTAACTGATAAAATATGTCAAGTATCGTTTAATGGAATTAATTTTCTGGCAATGATTTGTTTAGATATTTTATAAAATTCTTCTTGTTTTCTATTATAATGATTTTCCATAAAATATAATTTTCTTTGTGTTTATCTCGTAGAAGAGATATTTTATACATTGGTTATTTAAGTAATAGAGAAAATATTTATTGATTATAAACGTAATTTATATGCATAGGTTTAATGTATAAAATAGAGTGCAATAGATTCGATTTTAAAATCAAATCGTTATAATTCCTATGAACGTTTAATTTGTTCATAAGAATTATATATTCCGGGATTGCATTCTATGTTTCTAGATTATTATATTGAAATCCTTTTCAATTTTCGAAGTGCAAAGGAGGTTTTATTAAGCAAAAAAAACGTTTTACAATTTTGCGAAAAATTTTAGGACGTTACACCCCCTCCCCATAAGAACGAAACCGATTATTTTATGTAATAAAATAGAGGTTTTGTCTGTAGTTGTAGATCTTTTGAATAGATTTCATCTACGTTATCTTAGCGAATAACAAAATTTCTATCGTTGACTTCGTTTGGACAATGTTATTATATCATTGATAGGTTTCCTAATGTTCGTTGACTGTAATTGATTAGAATTTTTAAGAGTAGATCGTGCTCTATATAAAATTGAATTTATTTTACAACTTGTTTTAATAATTTCTAATTCGAAAAAAAAATTTTGTATAAAATTCATAGTGTTATTTGAGTTCTGACGTTTGTTATTTGTAACTTTTATCGTTTATCTATTTAACATTAAATTTTTGTTGACGCTATTAGGTCTATTGAGGTAGAATGGTAATGATTTGAGGTGCTTATCTATAACATAGGTGAACAATTCGTCAGATTTAACATTATTTTTCTTATTTTGGTCGTTTAAATCGTTTCGATTGTTTAAGTAACATAGATATTTAGCTTTGCGGTTAAAATATTTCGTATTTTGACTATATAGGTTGTTATGAAGATTGGAATTAATGCTTGTAAACATGATGAATTCATACACATAATCAAATCGTTTGTTCAAGCCGATATAATTTTATAGTATAGTATAGTACGCTAGAAAGCTCGGTTATCTAACGTGAGGTTACGATTAAGGGTTACCTTTTGAAGGAGAATAATTTATAAAAATTGGATAAGTAATGGAGTGGGAAGATAAGTTTTTTTTGCGAAACGTACAATTCTGTAAATTTTGTTCATAGTTTGGTAATCCTGGAGTAGACAAAAGACCGCGTTGCAAGTATATTGCAAAAATTTAATTTGCTAGTTAATGTGGAGGAAGTAATCATTTACTCAAAGGATGAAAATTTAAAAATATTATGGTACCTAATACAACTTCTTGCGTCGAATTTCTGAATTGTCATTGAAGATATTCGAATAACTGATAATTGAATTGTTTTATATAATTGTTTGATTAAATGATACTATATCACTGAGTAATAGGAAAATTGTGAGGATTTCGATACTTTATTTATATACCAGAAAGGGTTTTCTCCAACGGAACGCCAATACGCCCGCAAATTTGCGGAAGGAATTAGTTAACTTTAGAAGTTACAAGAAATTTTGGGTGACGGTGAGTTTTGTGATCGGTTACCCTTGTAAAAGGGAAAATTTTCAGAAGGGATGTTATAAAAGAAGCGTTGATTTAAATTTAGACATTTAAAACGGTCGCGTTTATATTTCACCAATAAGAAACTGTAAAGGTTCCGGTACCCTGCCAGTATGCACACAAAAAGGGGTGTAAAGGTACCAACACCGTGCCAATATGCGCATAAAAAGGGGTGTAAAAGTACCTGCGCCATGCCAATACGCACACAAAAAGGGGTGTAAAGGTACCAGCACCTTGCCAATACGCACACTAAAAGGGTGTAAAAGTACCTGCACCATGCCAATATGCACACAAGAGTCTGCAGGTTTTAAATCTAAATCTTTATGGGTTTCCGTTATCAGGTTTCGGGTTATTGCATTCATGTTGGTTTCCTCGAGTAGTTAAAATTCTAGATTTGGGTGTTAAAAAGAGAGATGCATTGTTATATGTTACTGGGATTTCAGTGTAGCAAGTGTTCTTAGTTGGTCTTACTTTTACATTTACGGGTTTACATTGTATTAAATGAGCTATGTCGCCGGAAATTACTGCTAAATATCCGGGTTCCTTCATACAGCTATAAGCAAATTCGTCTGGACTAACTGAAGATTGAGCTAATGAATTTTGAATAACTTGTTTTTCGAGGACACACCTTTGAGTAATTATATCTTTGTATAATAAGTTCATTTCTCTTTTTAAATGGTGAGAAACATAAATAATTTTGGTATTAAAATACGCAGAGAGAGATATGTCTTTGATATTTATTTTATAGATATTTGTAGGAAAAGGATTGTTTAGAAAAGTTTCAAAAATGTAAATTTTAATTTGTTCTGTTTTCCTTATGGTTAGGCCACATACTTGTTCCGACCCAGTGTCAGTAAAAGCAAATTTAATGTCATTAGTCGAGTTGGTAAAGTATATTATAAGTAAGTTGGTTTTGTTGTCTCGTGTTTCTGATGCGTAACCTTGATATAAAATAGCGTACGAATTAAAATTGCATAAAGAAATTTGGGGTTTTTCCCAAAAGGTGTAAAATTCATCATGATCAATACAGTAAGCTTGGGACAAGGTACATTGGGTGTTGGATGGCAATATTATTACACTCTGTTCATTCTTTGTTATAGCTTCGGAAGAATATAAAGATATTTCTAAATCTACTTCTACTATTTGATTTTCTTTCGATTTAAAGTTTTCTCCTTTGCAATTCTAATTGTCGTCAATAGAGCCTTTTATTTAAGCCGTTTTATAATTAGTTGTATTAATAATTAAATCGGGGATAGGTTCGTCGTAATACTTCACATTTACAATTATTCACTTCAAATGGGGATTTTCCCCAACAAATGGAAGCAAACTACTATAAGGCCTATTCCGAAGTGTATTAATCCCACGCGAACCTCTGAATTTAGACCTATTTCCATTATCTGTGCGTTGTCTAAACCGCTAGAACGTGCTGTCTATAAGAAAATGTCCCAATATTTGACTGATAATAATTTGTATGAACCTATGCAATCTGGTTTCAGACCAAAGCATAGTACCACTACAGCTTCTCTTAAATTCACTTCTGATTTAAAAATTGCTTTGGACAAAAAAGAAATTACTGTTGGTGTATTTTTTGATTTTACGAAAGCGTTTGATGTAGTTGATCATCATTTTTTACTACGTAAACTTAGCTCGTTTAATTTTTCTAACTCTGCTATTAATTGGTTTAATTCGTATCTTAGTGGTAGAATGTGTCGGGTAACTAACAGTAAGGGTGAATTTTCGGAATGGGTTAGCCTTCAGTGTGGAGTACCGCAAGGCTCCTCACTGGCACCCGTGCTTTTTATTCTCTTCATCTCTGATCTTGGATCTTTGCTTAAATACTGTAAATATCATAAATTCGCAGACGATTTTAAATTATATTTATCAGGTTCTCCCTCGGATATATTGAATCTAATGAAAAAATTGCAGGAAGATATTGATTTGATAGTTTCTTGGGCAAGGATGAATGGTCTCACACTGAATTTGTCAAAAACGCAAGCGCTAATCATAGGTTCAACGAGTCACAGTGTCGCGAATATTTTGGGTGTAGTTCCTCCTCTTCAGGTGGACGGTAACAGCATTGTTTTTCAGGAGTCTGTGAAAGATCTCGGAATATTAATTGATAGAACTTTGTCCTGGAAAGAACATGTACTTGGAATCTCGAGAAAAGTTTATTCGATACTTAGGCATTTTAGTAGGAATAGGGATTCTCTGCCAACAGCTACCAGAATATTAATTGTTAAAAGTCTCATTTTGCCAATTTTTGATTATTGCTGTCTGGTTTATGATGATCTCTCTAATGAGTTAAACACTAAACTAGAGCGCACATTGAATGCTTGCATTCGATTTATCTTTTGTCTATCAAAGGGTGAGCATATAACTCAATTCAGGAAAAGAGCAGGGCTTTTTAATGTAGCAATGAGGCGACAGTTTTTTATGGGTAACCTATTATTTTCAATCTTTCATACTGGAATGCCAAATTATCTTTTGGAGTTTTTTGAATTCAGGGGTTCACAGGAATTAAGTCAGCATAGGCTCAGGGATAATAAATTAGCTTTAAAAATTCCCAAGCACCGGACAAATAAATTACAGAAATCTTTCATCATAAGAGGCGCAAGGCTGTGGAATAAAATCCCAGCTGACATTAGAAATGTCAAATCACAAGAGACATTTAAGATTCTTTTTTCTAGATTTCTTAATTCTCTTGATAGCTCAACATTTGAAGTTTCCTTCTGGTAATTACTGGTAGAATTTTATTTGATTAAATGTATTTTATACTGCTATTTAAATTTATAGTTAAAGTTTATCTTTTTTGTTTGTTAATTCTTTAGTATCTAAGTTTATTTTTTGTAATACGCACACAATTTTGTATACTGATTTGGTTCCTTGAAGGGCTGTTTAGCCCTAGGGACTTATTTTTCAAATAAATAAATAAAATAAATAAATAAATTGTCCATATCGATGCATATCATCACAGGCTTCTCTGGAAATTTTGAACATTTTTACGGTGATTCCATTGTTAGTAAGGGAAATATGGGAATGCATTCCGCAGTAGTAGCTTCTAGTGGTGGTCTTGACTTTACATTGCTTCATAAAAACTGATCCAAATTCCACTCGCTGTAGTAGGTTTGCATACATTTCCGTTACAGTCAAAACCAGTGAGTCCTAATACGGTCGTCATTTGAATAAAAAGGAATATGAGCAACATTTTCTGGAATCAGAGTAAAAGAACAAGAACTAATTAAAATTTAAGAGAAAGAGTTTTATGACTTGTATTTACAATTCGTTTGAAAATTAAAGTTCATTGAGAGTTTTAATCAGAGCATTGACTCGGGGATCTCAGCCTCGTTAATCTTAATTTGCTCGTATGTACAGTACGAGTGTTATTACCGAATGTGATTTCGACATTATTGTTATTGAGAATTCGTAGAATTTTGTAAGGCCCGGAGTATTGGGTATCGAATGCTCGGTGCCTTGGTTCTTTTTATAGTAAGACTTTATCTCCGATCTCAAATGTACAAGGATTATTCTCTTTATCGTAATAAGTTTTAGATTTTTGTTTCGCTGATTTTAAATTTTGTTCTGCTAATTCTTGAACTTTACTAATCCTATCTTTTAAATTTATTAAATAATCTAAATAAGTTTCATCAGGAACTTCGTCGATCACAACCTTTTCTGAAGGAACTCTTGCAATTTTTGCGAATACACATTCAAACGGCGTTAACCTTGTCCCTTCGTGGAGACTAGTATTATAAGCAAATGTGGCACATTGAAGCCACTGGTACCATGTATCTTCTGATTTTACATAACACTTAAAATATTCTTTAATTACGTGATGCATGCGCTCAATAGAGCCATTGCTTTGCGGACGGTAGGCCGTGGTTGTACATTGGTTTATTCTGCAAATTTAAGAAACGTTCTTTAATAAAGATGATGTAAAATTAGAGCCCTGATCGGTTAAAATGATTTTGGGGCAACCGTGATGGTATACGAGGTTATTTAAAACGGCTGTTGCTATATTAATTGAAGTGGCATGTTCTAAAGGTGCTGCTATTATGTATTTTGTTAGGAGGCATTGCATGGTAAGGATATATTTATTTTTGTTTGTGGTTAAAGGAAGTTCTACGATGTCCATCAAAACTTTGTCAAAAGATGATCCTGGGGTGTCAGTCAATACCATTGGTTGATGAATTTTTCTTCTGACTAGTTTTTGTAGTTGGCAAATTTTGCATCTTGAAATAAATAATTCAACGTCTCTTTTAAGGGTTGGCCAATAGAAATCTTGTTTGATTCGAAGGTAGGTTTTCGTGACACCTTTGTGTCCATTAACAGGGGATTCATGAGTACCGCTTATTATTCCTAGTCTTTCTTCTTCCGGGGGTGTTCTGATTAGTCCTTTGCAGAAGATGAATTTGGTTTCTGGTAATTTAGTTGACAAATTTATAAAACGATCATTAAATTGTTTCCAAGGGATACCATCGATATACTTAGTAATGGCGACTCGTAGCGTCTTTAGATTTTTATTCCTCAATAATTCGTATAAATTTTGAAAGACAGTATCCAAGATATCTATTTCGACCCTAATATTCCTGTTTTTCTTTAAACAAGCAACAATTTAGATTTTTCGTGACACAGTGGTAGATTTAACTTCCCCAACATCAAGAGTATCGATAATAGGGAGGATTTGTTGTTCTTCCATTTCTATAGCGCCTTTGCAGAGTACTTCATTTTCGGACGAAATAAAATATAAGATGTTATTATTAAATGTTAAAAGTTTGTCTCTTACTTCGATGACATTTGCATTAAACTGGCTTCTTAAGTTTAGATCATAATCAATATCATTACAATCAATTATGTCGGATGACGAATTAGTTTCTGGTGTTAAATTATCGGAACTTAAATTATCTAAATTTTCTTCTTCTATTAGATCGTACAGGTTGCTAAGGTCAAAAATGTTATGATTAGGATTTGTTTCTTCTTCTTCTATTTCTTCAGGATTTTGGAATTGGATTTCGTCTTCTTCTATTTTTTAGGATTTTGGAATTGAATTTCGTCTTCTTCTATTTCAGATGATAATTTTTTCTTTTTGTTTGTTGGCCGTATAATATTTTCGGGACTAGATGATGTTGATGGGGTGGTTTCATTCTCAGGGATGGTTTTCCTCTTTTGACTTTTAGGGGCGTCGGGGGCAAATGAAGTTGATGGTAATTCGTTATCATCTCTTGGGTTTTCTGCGTGAACATCGACTGTTATTGTATTAGGATTGGGATTAGGATTGTCGGAATCTGAGGATGAATCAGTAAGGTTGAAAATTAGATTATTTATTTTTTCCGGAGGGTTTCTTGATAAGGCATCTGCCACATAATTTGTTTTTCCTTCTTTATATTTTACAGTAAATTCAAAATCACGTAATTTGAGATAAAACCTTTTCAACCTAGAAGTAGGGTCTTTTAATTTATGAACCCATAACAAGGGTTGGTGGTCCGTAATGAACACAAACTCTCGTCCGAAAAGGCAATACCTGAACTGAAACGCAGCCTTTACCATTGCAAAAAGTTCCTTTTCGATTGTCGAATAATTTTGTTCGGTTTCGTTTAAACTAGGAGAATAAAAAGCAATCGGAAAATCGTTTGAATCATACATTTGACTTAAGATGGCGCCAATAGCATATTGAGAAGCATCGGTAGTAACAATAAATTCTTTGTCAAAGTCAGGATATTTCAGGAGCGGTTCCGAAGTTAAATAATTTTTTAAATAATTAAAAGCATTTTCTTGAGATTCATTCCACTCAAAGTTTACGTTCTTTTTCAATAAGTATGTCAAAGGCTTAGCTTCTTTACAGGGGTAAAGGGATCTTCACAGGGGTCGCTAGATCGGGATTTTTTCAATATTGCAAAATTTGGAATAAATTTCCTGTAATATCCCGAGAGTCCAAGTAATTGTTTAATTTTTTTTGTGTTTTTGGTCGAGGAAAATTTTGAATAGCTATAATTTTTTGTTTGTCAGGACGAATGCCATCTGGACTAATCTCATGACCTAAATAAATTACTTTATTCTGATAAAATTTACATTTATCGGATTGTAACTTCATACCCGCTTTCCTTAATCTTTCAATTACGTTAGCTAGTTGAGCGTCGTGTTCTTCAATGGTTTTTCCATGAATTATGCAATCATCTATATAAATACAAATTTCTTTACTCTGTAAACCATGGAATAACACGTCCATTTGTCTTTGAAAAGTCGCTGGTGAGTTTTTAAGTCCAAAGGGCATTCTCGTGAATTGATAATGTCCGAAAGGGGTCGAAAAGGCAGTTTTATTTTTATCTGATTCCCTCATGGGGATTTTATAAAATCCTGATGCTAAATCTAAGACACTAAAGTATTCAGAACCGGCCAACTGATCTATGACTTCAGCTATATATGGAATCGGATAGGCATCGCTGATAGTTTTCTTATTTAGTTCTCTATAATCTATTACTAAACGCCATTTTTTGTTGCCTAGACTATCGGATTTTTTTGGTACAACCCATAAGGGACTATTATAAGGAGAATTAGAAGGCTCGATAATACCATCGTTTATCATTTTCGTTATTTGTTTTTCTATTTCCGGTTTTAGCAGTTGGGGATATCTATATTGTTTAACATTAACGGAAATTCCATCAGTTAATTCTATCATATGTGAAGTCATATTCGTTTGGCATAATTTTTCATTAGGGAGTTGAAACACATCGGCATATTCGTTACAAATTTTTTCTGCTCTACAAAAATTCTCGCTATCATATTCTTTTAGATTAATTAATTCTTTTACAAGTTCTATTCGTTCATATTTATTTTGCACATTTGAGATAGGAGTAGTTTTTCCTGTATCAGAAATTTCTGTTTCGTAAGAATAAATCGTTTCTTTATCAAAATTTAAATTCATTTAATAGATTGTGAGTTCGGCGTCGTTTATTAATTTATCTTCACCTTCCTCATTATCTTTTACGAATTCTATGACTTCGGTATCATCGATTTTCAGATTGAATAGATCGGTCTCTGACCCAGACTGTATCAACTCTGTCTGCTGGGTCTAGTGACTCTGATTGTGTTGGTGTGATTACGTATTCACATTCTTGAGACGTCATCTGTTTACTTTTTGCCATGATCACTAACACTGACGATTTGCAGTTGGACACTGACTCAACATGTAACTTATGCTAAAAGTCGCTGAACACGTCAAAAGCTGCTCGCTGACCTGGATGTAATATTTGTTACCATCCAACATGTGTTAAGAAGACTACTCTAATTCCCGATGTAGGGTATGATAAATGTTGTGGTACCTCTTCCATAACTCCATCTACGTCTCAACAAAGTGACTTTTCTTTTGAAAATTTAAAATCTTTTTTACACACTGAGTTTGGTGTATTTAAAAATACCATTACCAATGAAGTTCAAACAACGGTCTCAGCAGAATTTAAAAATTTGAAACTACTCTCGATAAAATATCTCATGATGTGAAAACAAATAGTTCTCGTATTATGTTTTATGGTTTAAAGGAACTCGAATCACAAACAAGAGGAAACTCTCGTGAATATGATATAAGTGCAGTTTGCACTCTTATAAATCATTTATGTCCCAATTTTGTTTCTTTAAGTGATATAAAGGTTAAACGAATTGGTATTTTCTCTCAGAGTGGAACTCTACTCAGACCGTTGATTGTCTCTTTCATGGATCTTCACAAGCCGAATCAAATCAGAAACGCCTTCATGAATCACAAAAGAAACAATAGTCTGCATCAGGATCTTCAATCCATATTGATCACATCGGATCGCACAAAATTACAAAGAGCCGAGTACGCACGTGCGAAAACGGAGCTGCGAAATCGTCTTTCGAAAGGAGAAAAGGACCTGATCATAACATCTCATCGCCGTGTTCAGTGTGTGATGAAGAGAGGTGTTCGTGTTGGGCTAACCGAATCACCTGTGCAAGTAGAAAAATAAATGAGAGAGTCAACTCCCTCTTGCCTCTCCCTCTGTCCGACTCTCACACTTCTTCTGATGTATGCGGTTCTTCACTATCTGCGAATGAGCTGTCCTTTTCTATATATTACCAGAATGTAAGGGGTTTGCGTGCTAAGCTAAGTATATTGAAAACCATGATTCCACTTATTTTTTGTTCATTCTTCGTTCTTTCTGAAACCTGGTTGAATCAAACATTTAATTCCTCCGAACTCGGCTTTAATGGATTTGATGTTTTTAGATCAGACAAGAATATCAATACTAGTCCAAATTTAATGGGGGGTGGAGTTTTAATTGCTTCTAGAGATTCTTTTCATTGTTCTCTTTTGGAGACTAATTTTATTTCAATCGAGCATTTATTTATTAAATTTCAATTTAATTCGCAATTGTTTATTTTGGGAACTTTTTATATACCACCTAATTCATCTGTTACTCAGTATTCTATGGTTTGTAAAATTTTGGAAGATTTATCTTTAGTAAATCCAACAGCAAAATTCATTATAATAGGAGATTTTAATATGCCGTTCGTTTCTTGGACTAGCAATTCAGATGATGAATCTTGTTGCAAAATAAAGCCAGGTTTTATGAAAAAACATGATGATATTGTTAACATTTTTTCAGAAACGTTTAGTTATTTAAATTTCGTCCAAATAAATAATTTTGTTAATAATCATGGTTCCCTTCTTGATTTGGTATTTACAAATTTCAACTATTACAATTTATCCCAGGCATCGAATTACTTACTTCCGATAAATGATTATCATCCGTCATTAGTTTTTGAATGCTTTGTAAATAGTAGCAATTTTTCTAATGATTGTAATGCAAGAAACTCACACATACGTTTCGACTTTCATAATACGGATTTTACTCCTTTGAATGCTTACCTTAGATCTGTTGACTGGGTTCACGCTTTAAATACTGATGATCTGAATGAAGCGGTGTCAACTTTTTATAATTATTTATATTCAGCGTTTGATCTCTCCGTTCCTGTTAAAACATTTTATCCTTTGAACTATTACACAGGTCTACAAAATCAGAATTTTCTTTTTTATTAGATATCGGAGTGGTTTCCGACGTATTTTCGTGCGCTCAACACGATGCCGGGTTCCAAAATAGCGCATCATGTCATGATTTTGAGAAAAGTGGGGGCAAAGACCCCCAAAAACGTGTTTTTGGGGTTTTTCAACATTTTTTTCCTATGTAACCTGACGTGCTAGAAACTTTTATAAGGTCTTAAATTTAAACTTAAAATGTGTACTTTAAGATCCATATTTGAAAGACCAAAAAAAAAATAGAGGCTTTAGAGAAAAATGGGGGTAAAGACCTCAAAAAAATTGTTTTTGGGGTTTTTCAATATTTTTTTTCTCTTTAACCTGACGTGCTAGAGACTTTAATAAGGTCTTAAATGAAAGCTTAAAAGGTGCACTTTAAGACTCTAACACTGTTACGTTCCGACTAAAGGCGAGGATATTTAATTAAAATTAAATATTTAGGATGGGTAACATACTGATCAATTAGCTTGAGACTAACTTTTATATTTTTGTTTGGATCCACGTCACTTGTCAAATCTAAGGGACTTGCGCTAAATAATTAAGTGAACACTTCTACATTTGAACACTATTCTAGGATAGGATATGTCAATATAAAAAGGATTTTATGTTTAACAACATTAGCAAGAACAAATATTAATATGATTCTTTTGGTAATATCTGGTATAGTTTATTATTTATTACGAAAATTTGGCCTTTATTATTAACTAAAAGAATGAATTTACTGGGCCGATACTGGTTAACTATTAGTTGACTTAATTAACAAACGAAAGTGAATTTTTATGCCTAGCCTGTAATGGGCCAATGATCAAGGAATATTTAATTAAAATTGCACAGTTTGAACACTATAATGATTTTATTAGTAATATGGACAATTAGGGTAATGAATATAAATTACATAGAATCGTTCTAACACAATACTCTTTATGCCGTTTTCATGCCAGTTTTCATAAGTTTCGTATTTTTCTAATACATATACAAGATATAATTCTCTGTGATAAGTTTAAAATGATTACCTACATTTATTATTTTTAGGAAGTTTAGAATGCGTTAATGGTGATTGTCGCAGCAATCCGACGATCGATCAATCGAAGTGAGTAATCCGTTGACAACGTCCGCTCGGTATCCGCTCACACAAACACACACCACTTTATTGTTATTTTATCGACAGTTTAACAATCAATATTCACGACACTCGTTATTTTGCACTCGACTTTTCCGATACAATTACAATGTGAAGCGAAATTTGTTGTCAAAACCGACGGGTCACTCACGACGTTATTCGTACAATAGTTTCGGAAGATTAGACCCCCTCCATTATGCGTCGCATTATTTTATAGTAGTCAAACTAAGAGTTGCGGGGTGGAAAATGCAAAAAGACTACAATTGGAGAAGTGGGGTCCATTGCGACAAAGCGCAAGAAAACACGAAGATCTAGGAGCTGCGACAAAGCGCAAAAAGTCACGAAGATCTAGGAGCTACGACAAAGCGCAAAACGTCACGTCTCGATCTATAACTCATATTTTACATTGATCGATACATTTTCTCATCAATTTCACATAAGAAAAGATGGTTAATTAATGAATATGCCATTTATAATGGATGTTCATCGATTCTTTCAAACTAGTGCCTTTGCAGAGTCGAACTCCATTATTGGTGCTTGGCCCGATACTCAACTAATACTATGTTTTATTGGTTCGTTAGAACTTATGTTTTCAGGTTTAATATTGATATGCTTTATTATTAATCAAGTTATTTTAATTTAAAGCTGTTGTTTGCTTTCAGTATTGGTCTTATATCGGACCAATATTAGAATCAACAATAGGTTACATAAAGTTTTATATATGCATGCCTATTTTCAATTTTCTTTTATGGTTCAGATTTCATTCTTTGTCTAAAACTACTATTACAAAAATGGGTGCTTTAATGCAAACATATTACATATTATTATGCAAAATAAGAATAATTTTATACGTATTTTAGAGTGCGTACACTGGTTTCGCTGCGCGCCAGTACTGGCAAGTCGGAGTAAGAGTTAGTTTACGTGAAAACATGCCTTAATTGAGCGTTTATATAGATATTAACATTGGCATTCCAATACGTTGTCTTAACTGTTGGTTTGCCAATACTGTCATGCCACATTAAATCAGATTTTTCAACAATGAAAGTCGGCTGAGCGTAGGCTTACTTAGTTTTAATGGTTATTGAGTTTAGACGTGACTTGACGCTTTCTTTTTAAGTTTATCTGTATTGTTCATATTTAATTCCATAACATAAGGTGGAAATTATAATTGGCCAAACTCAAATCATTAAAATCCTTTTATGACAGGCTTACAATCACAGGATCGCCAGCCTGTGTTCGCGAGAAAACAACGATCGCGCTGTAGGATTCAAAGATTAGAAGTACCGTTTTCATTTCTAATTTAAATAATAATTTTATTCAAAGTCACACATTCTGTAATTTTTATAAAGTGAAACCTGATCCCTCCTCCCTTCTTTGATAAACAACAAGAAGCGAGGACTTTAAGCATAAAATAAAAATGATGTGAATACTGGATGTAACAGTCCTCCCTCCTTAGAATGTTTATTGTCCTCAATAAACAAAAAGTGGCAGAGACAGGGGTAAGTATTGCAAAATGTTATTTATATTTTGAGTAATTTGATTAAGTTTGAAAATATATATGATAAGGCGAATAGTGATTTTTCTCTTTAATGTGAAAATGTGCCCAGCATCATGGTGTCGGAATTTCATTTGATGCGAATATGCTACAATTGCAAGCTTGCAATTGTCCAGGTGTTCCTCATTTAGTGTTAACTAAACCATGGAAGGCGAAACATCTTGCGATAGTATGGCCAGCACCCATATTTTGGAGGATGTTAGGAGGGTGGAGGGTAGTTTTCCATCCTCACTTCGCGAAGCTATAGTGATCGGTGAGTAGTTTTAGTGTCTTCGACATCTAGTGCATATTACTTGTGATTAGTTATTGCCATATTGTGAATAGTTTTAACATTTCCAATGTCCGAAAGACTTGAATCTTCGACCGGGCTAAGTAAGTCACCCTACGATTTCGGAAGTTATATTGTCGATTTTGATCTCTCCATGTTTTCGGACTCGAATTTGGTGCAAGATTTAAACAATAGTGTTTTACTAGTAGATACTGCTACGTCACCCAGATCTTCATTAGAAATTGCTGACACTTCTAATCCTTCTGTATCCACGAACTCAATTTCGGAGCAAAATTCAGATAGCCGAAATTTATTGATAGATGTAGCGACGTCACCCAGATCTTCTTTGGAAAATAATGACAGCGTTGATCCTTCTGTGCCCACAGGTTCATACACCAATGGTTTGCCTGTTATATCTTCTAAATTTCCTTCAGGATCTGTCTCAAAAACAGTGGCACTCAACTTGCGGCTTTCCGAGATAGAAGAAAAGTTAAACATTTTCAAGGTAGCCATCTGGAATATACATCCGCGGAAGGCAGTGACTGTGTTGTGCTCGCTTTGTACTGAAATCTCAGGTCAACCAGTGCTAGAAAATGCGTTTACGGTTCTTCACGAACTCGATAGTCGCCGGCGTGGTGTTTTGGGTCGGGTTGCCAATTTACGGTTAAAGAACTTAATTTTGGATAATAAGCTCCTTTTTACTACCCACGGGTATCAGGTGGACCTTTCGTGACCGTAATGTGAATTGGAATTTGTAGCTGTTCGTGCATTCTTTAGTTTCATTCGTCTCCTTTTTATATATGATTTTACTTTCAAGTTTCTTTATCTTGTTTGTGCAGGTTTGCGTCCCGTCACTAGACGCAACGTGTCGCCCAACCTTTTGGCCAAAATTTTCTCCTATATTATCGAGATGGACCATCATTCAAGAAAAATGGAGGCCATCCAGAAGTGCTTGGACTTGAGAGTAAAACTTTCTTGTCGAATTTCTAGGCCTCGAGGTGGGCCTCCCAAAAGAGGGGTAAAAAAAAATGTCTTGACTTGGGTGCCAAAGGAGTTTCCTGATGAGGAGTTCCAGAGAGCCGAGGTTGCGAGGCATCGAATTGAATTTGAAGGAGCCAGGGAGGCTCTTATGGATATTGTGAAGATCTTCTCATTGTCCGAGACTGTTATTAGGCCGACTGCTGTCAGACAGTAAGTAGTTAATTTATTTTTGTTAGTGATATTATGTGATTTTCTTCTCTTAATTCCGACTAAATTTATGAAAATGTCTATAATTTTGGTATGGCAAATATTAGTTTAAAATTTCCTAACAAATTCTCTTATGTTTCCTTTTATATATTTTTATCTTGTTCTTGTTTTTTCAGAATAGTTGTACCTGAGGCCCAAGGCTCTACCACTTCGTCCTCCGAGGCGGAAGATGAGGAGGATGAATTCATCGTGGTGGACTAGGTTTCTGCGCGACCCCCGTTTCCCTTTTCGTACTACGACTGGGCTGTGATTGTGCAAAATGCATTATCTCTCATCATGCCATATATAGTGACTTTGATTAGAATTACCATTAACATATATGCATACACATACATACACACATACATATTGATCATAATACATGCAATATACAATATTTCACATATATATATACATATACATACGTATCATAATATTCTACAATATGCTACAAAGCACTGCACATTATAATGCATACATTTAATTTTATTTTTATTTTGTCATATCTTATTGCAATTGTTTTGCTTTTCTTTTTCAACCAATTAGTTTTCTCGTTTTAGGTTACTATTACTGTATTATATTCTTAGTTCTGGTTAATTTTCTTTTTATAAATCAATTGATTCAAAAATGATTTGTGTCGCTACAGTGAGGGCGAAGTTTCTACTTTAAAACTTAAAACCTCGCCCTTACAGAGCAAACTCTCTAGTTATTTACGTCCTTCAATCCTGTCCTTGGTATTAGTTTTTTAATGATTTGAGTTTAAAATGAATCCTATTTATAGACATTGCTAAAATGCAGATGCAGCGTTTAGGATTCTCAGTTTTCAAAACTGGATGTTCTGAATCGACTGTGAATTTTGGTCAAAATATGCGCTGTGTTTGAATTATTTATTATATAATTGATTGTAGATTCTTATTAAATTATATATTGTTATGTAACATTTATCATTAAGTCTATTTTTAAAATTCATTCGCGGAAATTAAAACTATTTATACACGAACAATTTTATTTGAAAGAAACTTATTTTAAAATATTTCAAATCACGCGCGCAACTTTACAACATGCGCAATTGCAATTTTAAAATTTTTATAGAGTTATAGTCAAACATGCTTTAATAATCGCTTGATAGAATAAGACAAACCTTGAGAAGGATGTTCAATAGTAACAATTAAATTCAATGCCTTTGATGACTATAATAATCGTACTTAATGTCTTGTTTTAGTTATTATCATGACAATATAATGAATAAAACTATTTTTATTGAACATTCTTACAATCTTCTTAACTATTGTCGCTAATAGTGTGGTAATATTGTAATTATTTTAAACTTTCTCATACTTAACCAATGGAAAATACGGCTCGTATTGCGGATTTGTTAACGTTACTTCAATTTAATTAATATGGTTATTCTCATTATTACAATTGAGCTGTATTTTACATTAGTCATGCGTTAATATATTATCGATTATCTTACAAAATTTTGTTGTTGCAATGCTGTCGGTGTTAATGAATGGATGTTGCGTACGTCCGCCGCGAGTCTCGGCCAGCCATCTTGTCGCAGTGGATACCTCTGTTCATAGTCAGACAATAGTTTTTGGTCTGACGCCGGTTGCTTTATGAATTCTGAAGATTGGGTTACATGTTCTTTGTTCGATTTGAATTGACTCCATCGATGTCCATCTTGTGATTATTTTAGAAGTTTGGGATTTTGAATATTGCGATTTTCTCTCCCCTCCCTCCTTACTATTTAGCGTCCGCGCTGAATTGGGATGAACATTTGGTCTCTCTTTTATTGGTAATTTTTCACGAATAAGTTGGAATCCTAATATAATGTAGTCTTTGGCGGCGAAAACCCAGCTAATTATTGATTTTCGCATTTTGATTCGTCTTCCATAAGTTTTGATATCGGAAAATTGAATATTTTATTGTCGGTTTTTGCTGATTGGTAGTTGGTGTTTCTTTGGCGCCTTCCTTTTAGTAGCGTTACGATGTTGAGGAAGTATTTTATTGCTATGACTGCTAGTATAAGTATTCCAACTTCAAAAAAGGTCCATATATAATCTGCCAAATCGAAAATCCATCCAATTATCGGAATTTCCATGCCTGGGGTTGATACTTAATCTGTAAACATTGTTCGTACTTTAGTTTATTTTTATTGTAAAATTTGATTTCTATTGTTCTTCTTTGACCCGATTTAGACGAAATAACAAATCCGTGGTTGATTTTTAATCTTAAATAAAACAATTAATTACATTCAATTTTAGGTTATGGTAAAATAACTGATATCATGATAAAACTTTGTTTACTGATTTAAGTGTTGTTATTATTGTTGAATAAATCATCTTCGTCTAATTCGGATCGATCAAATTGAAATTACGGACAAAATTTAATCGTGACAAATTTTAAATTTGATATGAATTTTAGTGTGTTTGTCTGTAATTTCAAACAAGTTTTACATAAATATTAAATTTTATTATTTTATTATAACATGTAATATGAAATTTGAAAGTTCAATGCTTGTAACGTGAAACAACATATTTATTTGTTTGCTTCACGCGTTTGTCTTTTTTGTTATTTAGTAGTTTACGACAATGTTTTCTCCTTCTGGATTTTTATTTTATTCGCAAGATTTCGTATTCTAACTAATTTTCAATCAATCTATAACTCAATTATATATATATTTTGTTAGTTTTTGACTAAATATTTGTCGTTTACTATCCTAAATAGTATTTTATATGCCCTTTTTGAGATTAAAAATGACTAATTTAATAATCTTTAGTATTTCTATTTTTACTTTGTTCTGTCGACTACGATAGGCAAAGGTTTTATCTATTTATTTGTTTGTTATTTTAATTTTAATTTTTATTATAAGGAATAATATGTATTTATCGATATTGACATGCTATAGTTAATTGTTTAATCATGTGATTTGATTTATTGGTTATAATTATTCTAACTGTTTATTAATATAATATGTTAGTATGTTGTTTTAATTAATTTAATACTTGCGGGAGAAAATATGGTGACTTAATTTTAATTGTTTATGCTATATTTTATAAGATAGGTGTGATGATTATTAATAACAATATTTTGTTATTGTAAATTATTATATTTGTCATGTTTGATTGTCTTTTAATGCATTAATTTATATAATATTTATACCTTAGTCAGTTTATAAAGTTAAGTGAAAATCTTAGGTTTATATTTGTTTGGTAATTAATTGGAAATAAATATAGTTAAGTTTTATTAAGTTATATAAATGCTCTGAACTGTAGCTTGTTTTAAACATCTAGATAGAATAATAAATTAATTATTTAGTTATTTTAAGAGTTCTAGTTTGTAATTATTGCCTTATTATTGATTAAGTAATATTTATCTTGTTTATAAAGATTATTTTATTTTATTTTATTTTATTTTTAATAAGTTAGTATTTTATTTATTTAAGTATAATTTTATTATATTATTATAAAACATATAGTTTTTGTTTAAATATTTTTGTTTATAATATGTAAGTAGTATTTATTCTAGAACAGATATTCATGTAGAAGATTGCTATTAATTTTATTATTTAAGTTGAGTCTTATATTATCAACTTAGTTAGTAATTATATTGAAGATATATTATTGATTATAATAATGTTTAGTTGCTTTCTAAACATAATTATTAATAATTATTATTAAGTATTAAGCAATATTGATTATCTTTTTAGTTCTAAGGTTTGTAATTAATTAACTATTTATTAGATTACTACAACTTTTAGTCATACTTGCTCGATAGATATTTAAAATGACATACTTTGTCAACATTAACCTAGCATATATGTGTTTTATAGCTATATCTCTTCCTTTTTGTTTTAGTAGAAAGAGGAAAGAAGGAGGCAACCTCCAAAATCCTCTTCCTCCTTTCTTTCGTCTTCCTTCTATTTTTCTTTATTTATTTAATCATTTAATAAAATAATCTCTACTAATATATAATAAATATTTATCTATTTTATGACTCACTGTATGCACTAGTTTATTTAGCAATACTTTAAATGTTATACACTATAGTCTTATAGTTTTAAAATAGTTAAATTCAAGCTTTGATTATATGGGTTTTGTTAGACTGCTCTATGACAATATCCTACTCTACTCTATTTTTAAGTCAATAAATGCCCCGGGAAGTTCCCAAGAATCGTCGTTTATTGCTTCATTTTCTGAAATTTTTAATAGTTTCTTATTTTTTATTGGATTTTTACATTTTTCGATTACATGTCCTCTACGAAAACATTGCTCACAGCAATTTCCCCATTTAAATAGTTTAAGTCTTAACTTTTGTGGATTATCTAAAGCTAATACGTAAATTAGATCTTCTATTTTTAAATAATTCTTTTCCTCGGAAAAGAAGTAGGTTTCTTGGAGGAAAATTAATATTTTACGCGCTGCTGAATGTTCAGCTTCTTTTATCGTGTTTTTTTTTTCGTCTCCTACTACTTAGAAAACATTGTCGTTTTTCCAATCTGTTACTTTACATGTCATAGTGAAACGTTTATTATGAGGTTGCCCGGATTTGTTATAAATTTTATAAATGGGCTTGTCTAGGTCGTATTCAGCTGTCAACTCCTCTAAGACTCCTTTATGGAATTCCATATTATCGATGCATCCTTTAGGGAAGATAGATTTAGTGACTATCTCCGCTGATAATGCTGGTGTGTTTATGTTTGCGCAAGTCATCCTGGAAATAGAAAATAGTATTAATATTTATTCATAAGCAAGTTTTAATTTATCTACATGTTTTTGGAATCGGTGACCTTGAAGGGTTTGCAAGATCACCGTGTTTTTATCTAAAACATCCACTATTTCGTAGGGGCCATGATAGTAAGGATCGAATTTACTGCCTTTTGTTTCCTTAACAACATAAGCTTTGTCTCCTAATTTTCCTAGAAATGGCTTTGCCTTTTTATCATAATTACACTTGGATTTTTGTTTTGCTACTATCGGGTTTTGTACTGCTAACTGTCTGATTTCGATCAATCTAGTTATCAACTCTGTTAAGTAGGAATTATAAGTTTCTAATTTTTCCTCGGTAGGAAAGGAAGTGGGAGTCCTAGCGGTTTTTCCGAAAACTAATTCAAATGGTGTAAAATTTGTAGCTTCATGCACTGATGTATTATTATAAGAAAACATCGCAAAGGGTAGTAATTTATCCCAGTCGTCGTAATCTTCTGCGTATTGCTTTATGTAGTCCACTAAAACGGCATGACTTCTTTCCAGGGCTCCATTTGTTTGAGGTCGGTATCCGGATGTCGTTACTTGTTGGACTCCGAAAATTTTTGATAATTTCCTCATCATTTTGCTTACAAAACAGCCACCTTTGTCGGTTAAGATAGCTCTCGGAGCTCCATATTTTGAATATAATTCCCTTGCAACTGCATGTGCGATAGTAGTAGTAGAAACATCAGGGACTGCGACAGCTATACAATATTTTGATAAGTGATCCTGCATGGTTAATATATGACAATTTCCATCAGGTGTAGTAGGCAATTTTCCTACTGTATCAAGTGAAACTTTATCAAAAACGTCAAGTGGTGTATCTGTTATTAGCATCGGCTCTTTCGTTTTTATTCGAACGAGTTTTTGTTCTTGACAAGTGGGACATTTTCTAATGAACTCGGTAACTTGATCTTTGATTCCTTTCCAGTAGAATTTTTCACGAATCCGTCTATAGGTTTTCACTACGCCTTTGTGGCCTCCGATCTTGCTGCAATGGAATTCTTCAATTATTTTTTCTTTATTTTCTTCCGGAGGAATGATTACCTGTCCATAGCAAAGGATAATGTTAATTTTACTATTTTGAAAAATAGATTCTAACAAATGTAAAAACTCTGTTTTTCTTAGCGAGTCAGTGAAGTCTCCCCATCGTGACATTCTTAAGTTGTTGATGCGTTTGTGTTGAAGCACAGTTTTAAGATTTCGAAGGCCTATTCTTAGATCTTCTTTTCTTAATTCATCAAAATGGTTTTGTTTAATAATCACAGTAAAAACATTGTATTTTCCTCGTGGAGTTATCAGTATTTGGCCCATCTTGGGGCTTTTACTTTTTATTTCTTGTGGATCAATTGCTCCTATATCAATTAATAGTCTGCATATTGGAGTTGTAAACTTGCAGTCTACTGAAAGAAAATGAGCATAGTTATCTCTGATGTATGTTAAATTCTCTCTAAATCCCACTTCTGACACCAAATCAAGCTGTTACGTTCCGACTAAAGGCGATGATATTTAATTAAAATTAAATATTTAGGATGGGTAACATACTGATCAATTAGCTTGTTAGCAATTGGAATTTCGACAGCTCCCGTTATTAGTAATGGTATGGTTTCTAATACGAATTGATTTGATCTGTCGATTTCTATCAATGGAGATAATTTATCTTCGTTGATTAAATTTATAGATAAACCAGGATTAGCGAGAAACCACCCACTTGAATTAATAATCGCGCTTGTAATCAAATATACTCTAGGGTAGAAACTCTCATGAAAGTAGTTACCTGCAAAACCGGGCATTTTCTTGATTCATTTCGAAACACTCGGTTTTCACTAACTGTGCTTTATAGGTTATACTGGAAAAGTTAAAGTTCTAAGATACGGTGCACCCAGAATCCCTATGAACTCGCTTAAACCTTCGAATGCAGTGACTTGAAACTCAATGATTGAGTTATTATAATATAGTTCCACTAGACCTTTGGTCACTATGGACCCTTTCCTTAAAATGTAAATTTCGGATTGGTCTATGTCTATTATCGAAGGTAATTCCTTTACCTTAATCAGATTAATTGGTAAGGAAGGGTCAATTAGGAACTTTCTTTCCGGATTTCTTGGAATTATTGAACTTAGTTTGACTGATGAATAGTGATGTGGATTTCTTTCTATTTTAGCGAAGTATGACGTCATGTGTTAAGAAGTATAAAGTCGGTTCAATAACTAACTGGTAACGATGTAAGTGACTAACTTTAATTTGACCTTTACTTTAAGTTAAGTAATGTAAGACGCAAATGCAATAACTCGATTGCACCTACTATCACGTAAAGCAGAAAGACAATAATCTAAATAATTCTGCAAAAATAATCGTTATATAGCAACTGCACGAGTTGCATTATAGTAAAAGCAGTGAGTTTAATTTTATCTTACGAATTTTAATTAAATTTGTTACATTTATGCAAATTGGCAAATAGTAGGCTTATTTCCGTAAGGACTCTTACCTTTAATATCAAATTTTTACTACTACTTATTATTCACGTAAAAGCAATGCAACTGACTCGAGTTCGAATCCTGAAGGCTTTAAAAATTTATTGATTTGTCTGAAATAACTACAGACTTTCTAAATTAAATTTTTCCCAAATTTAGTTTACTTTATTTAGATTGGGAGACCTAATTCTTTCACAAGAGAAGCTCCGATTATTCCTATTACTTCGAAATTTACTCCAGTATCTACAACATTAAAGGTAATGTTGCTGTCTAGTAATGGAATTGCGACTGTACCTCCTGTTGTAAAATTTCTTTTATTTATTACGTAAATTTTCGAGTGATCGATGGACACAAAAGAAGCTAAACTGTTTCTTTCAATTAAATTTATATTGAGAGTAGGGTCGTAAACAAAATCTCCAACTCTATCTTTCAAATAGTCTGAATACACTGAGAACACAATTTTTTTCTGATGTTCAACTGCCAAATTGAAACTCATGAATAATAATTTAACTTTTGTTTTTCCAATAAATTTGTTTATTTGACACAATTTTGATTATTATTATTAATACAAATTTTTTAATAAGGTTATTTTACTTTTTGCACTCTAGCGATTAACTTTTCGGCTTCGGCAATTAAAGTTTCAAAAAGGATTGAAAATTCCTTGTCGTTAGTTGGTTCTTCCTTTTTACAATTAATTTGGTTAATGGACTTTAGAACCCGTTTAATGGCCTTTTTACCTCCGCGAGATCTGACGCCTTTGGGCCTCTGTTCGGACATCCTACTGTAACAACATTGTAAACAGTTTTTCTTATTTGTTTGCAAATTAAATTCTACTAATTTTTAAAATTTTCATTGATTGAAATGCGATGAGTTGTTCACGATTTATTAATACCGTTAAATTGTCGTTTCTAGGTCGTCTATGAAGCTGTAGACCATTAATTTTTAAACTAGTTGATTATTTTAGTTTTATTTTTCTATAAGAAGTTATAATATATTGTACTTCCTTATTGTTCTTATTATTTTTAATAGAAGGATCTCGAATTTTCAAAACTATCTGCCGAAAAGCGTGGCTTTGAAAATTCTAGGAAATTGCTTCGAAAAACAACTTCTTATTTCTCTATTAAAATATAATAGAACTTATAACCAATGATAATGTTGATAAAAGGATTTTGAACCTTTAACGAAGTCTGCCGAAAGGCGATTCGTAAAGATTCTAAAAATTGTTTTAAAATTAATTTAATTCTTAAAACAGTTTCTTATTTCTTTCAACAACATTTATATCATTAACTAAGTAGTACAGAAAATAGAATTTGATAATTTACACAGGGTGTACCGAAAACTTTACTAATGATGATTTTCAATTGTTCATTTAGCAAAAGTGACAATCCCACTTCTGACACCAAATCAAGCTGTTACGTTCCGACTAAAGGCGAGGATATTTAATTAAAATTAAATATTTAGGATGGGTAACATACTGATCAATTAGCTTGAGACTAACTTTTATATTTTTGTTTGGATCCACGTCACTTGTCAAATCTAAGGGACTTGCGCTAAATAATTAAGTGAACACTTCTACATTTGAACACTATTCTAGGATAGGATATGTCAATATAAAATGGATTTTATGTTTAATAACATTAGCCAGAACAAATATTAATATGATTCTTTCGGTAATATCTGGTATAGTTTATTATTTATTACGAAAAATTTGGCCTTTATTATTGACTAAAAGAATGAATTTACTGGGCCGATACTGGTTGACTATTAGTTGACTCAATTAACAAACGAAAATGAATTTTTATGCCTAGCCAGTAATGGGCCAATGATCAAGGAATATTTAATTAAAATTGCACAGTTTGAACACTATAATGATTTTATTAGTAATATGGACAATTAGGGTAATGAATATAAATTACATAGAATCGTTCTAACACAATACTCTTTATGCCGTTTTCATGCCAGTTTTCATAAGTTTCGTATTTTTCTAATAGAGATACAAGATATAATTCTCTGTGATAAGTTTAAAATGATTACTTACATTTATTATTTTTAGGAAGTTTAGAATGCGTTAATGGTGATTGTCGCAGCAATCCGACGATCGATCAATCGAAGTGAGTAATCCGTTGACAACGTCCGCTCGGTATCCGCTCACACAAACACACACCACTTTATTGTTATTTTATCGACAGTTTAACAATCAATATCCACGACACTCGTTATTTTGCACTCGACTTTTCCGATACAATTACAATGTGAAGCGAAATTTGTTGTCAAAACCGACGGGTCACTCACGACGTTATTCGTACAATAGTTTCGGAAGATTAGACCCCCTCCATTATGCGTCGCATTATTTTATAGTAGTCAAACTAAGAGTTGCGGGGTGGAAAATGCAAAAAGACTACAATTGGAGAAGTGGGGTCCATTGCGACAAAGCGCAAGAAAACACGAAGATCTAGGAGCTGCGACAAAGCGCAAAAAGTCACGAAGATCTAGGAGCTACGACAAAGCGCAAAAAGTCACGTCTCGATCTATAACTCATATTTTACATTGATCGATACATTTTCTCATCAATTTCACATAAGAAAAGATGGTTAATTAATGAATATGCCATTTATAATGGATGTTCATCGATTTTTTCAAACTAGTGCCTTTGCAGAGTCGAACTCCATTATTGGTGCTTGGCCCGATACTCAACCAATACTATGTTTTATTGGTTCGTTAGAACTTATGTTTTCAGGTTTAATATTGATATGCTTTATTATTAATCAAGTTATTTTAATTTAAAGCTGCTGTTTGCTTTCAGTATTGGTCTAATATCGGACCAATATTAGAATCAACCATAGGTTACGTAAAGTTTTATATATGCATGCCTATTTTCAATTTTCTTTTACGGTTCAGATTTCATTCTTTGTCTAAAACTACTATTACAAAAATGGGTGCTTTAATGCAAACATATTACATATTATTATGCAAAATAAGAATAATTTTATACGTATTTTAGAGTGCGTACACTGGTTTTGCTGCGCGCCAGTACTGGCAAGTCGGAGTAAGAGTTAGTTTACGTGAAAACATGCCTTAATTGAGCGTTTATATAGATATTAACATTGGCATTCCAATACGTTGTCTTAACTGTTGGTTTGCCAATACTGGCATGCCACATTAAATCAGATTTTTCAATAATGAAAGTCGGCTGAGCGTAGGCTTACTTAGTTTTAATGGTTATTGAGTTTAGACGTGACTTGACGCTTTCTTTTTGAGTTTATCTGTATTGTTCATATCTAATTCCATAACATAAGGTGGAAATTATAATTGGCCAAACTCAAATCACTAAAATCTTTTTATGACAGGCTTACAATCACAGGATCGCCAGCCTGTGTTCGCGAGAAAACAACGATCGCGCTGTAGGATTCAAAGCTTAGAAGTGCCGTTTTCATTTCTAATTTGAATAATAATTTTATTCAAAGTCACACATTCTGTAATTTTTATAAAGTGAAACCTGATCCCTCCTCCCTTCTTTGATAAACAACAAGAAGCGAGGACTTTAAGCATGAAATAAAAATGATGTGAATACTGGATGTAACAAACACCTAAGATTAATGAAAAAAAATATTGGAAAATCCCAAACAGACGTTTTTTGATATATTTACTCTCACTTATCTCTAAAGCCTCTATTTTTTTTAGTCTTTCAAATAAGGATCTTAAAGTGCACATTTCAAGCTTTAATTTAAGACCTTATTGAAGTTTCTAGCACGTCAGGTTAAAGAGGAAAAAAATGATGAAAAACCCCAAAAACACGTTTTTGGGGGGCTTTACCCCCACGTTTCTCAAAATCATGACGTGATGCGCTATTTTGGAACCCGGCATCGTGTTCAGCGCACAAAAATAAGTCGGAAACCACTCCGATATCTAATAAAAAAAAACCTTGTAGACCTGTGTTATCCATGGTTTAATACTGAACTTAAGCGTCTGGTTGTATTAAAAAAAAGGGCCCATCTCAATTATAGAATATCAGGTACTTAACATGATTACAATTTATTCTCCTCGTTTCGTTCAAGGTGCAAATCACTGTCTAAGAATTGTTATACTGAATATATTCGTAGAACTGAAATTTCATTAATTGATAATCCTAAAAAATTTTGGAAGCATGTGAATGTACTTCGCAAAGAGGGACGTATCCCGCGTTCTATGTTTCTTGATGACATTCAGTCCAACGACCCAAAGCAAATCTTGAATTTATTTGCCGACTATTTTGTATCCGTTTATCAAGCACCGTTGAACAGTGATAATGTACTTGATGCCTCGACTCACAACACCATTGATTTGAATAATGTTATTATTACCAAAAATGTCATTTCTAAAAAATTGATGAGGCTGTATGTTAACATTGGTGCGGGCTCTGATGGCATTCCCCCCTCCATTTTTAGGTCGTGTTGATCATCACTGGTTGAGCCTTTATTTATTTTATTTAATAAATCGATTTCTCTGGAGTTATTTCCTTCAGAGTGGAAGAGGGGCATAGTTATTCCAATTTATAAAAATGGAAACAAAAGCGATATCAGAAATTATAGGCCGATTACTACACTAAGTACAATTTCTAAAATTTTTGAAACTATAGTTTTTGATTCTCTTTACCACTCTGTTTCAGGGATAATTATTGATGAGCAGGTCTGTTATTACTAACTTGGGTATTTTTACTGACTATTTGACATCAAATATTCAGTGGGGTATGCAAGTCGATGCCGCGTGTACGGATTTTGCTAAGGCGTTTGATCGTGTTGACCATGGCCTGCTTCTAGGCAAGCTCAGTTCGCTGGGAGTTGGTCGAAATATGATTAACTGGTTTTACACTTATTTAACTAGAAGGAGTCAATCAGTAAGAATTGATAATACTTATTCTGACGAGTTTATTGCGACCTCGGCAGTGCCTCTTTAAATTTTGTTTCTTTTTGCTTTTTGCAGATGATCTTAAATAATTCTGTACTATTAAATCTTACCTTGATCATATTAAGCTCCAATGCGACATGAACAGTTTTAATGATTGGTGCATTATGAATGGAATGTCTTTAAATTCTGCTAAATGTATAACAATATCGTTTACTAAAAAAAAAGTGACTTCCATCCATGATTATAGTTTTAATGAGATTATTTTAAATCGTTCCACACAAGTTGTTGATCTTGGAGTTATCTTGTGTCATGATTTGTCATTTACAGAACATTTAATGAGTGTAGTTGTTAAAGCTAATAGGGCACTTGGTTTTGTTAAACGTAATTCCTTGAGCTTTAAAAACCCCAGAACTCTTAAAGTTCTGTACTTCTCATTTGTTCGACCAGTCCTGGAGTATGCTTCAGTCATTTGGTCTCCGTATTATGATGTGCATATGATCAGATTGGAAAGAGTGCAGAATCGTTTCTTGAGATTTGCAGCTAGACAACTTGGTTTGACATTTGATCCTTATTTACATGATTACAAACATTTAAGAAACGAGTTAAATATCCCTAAAATTCAAATTAGATTTTTATATACGGATATTCTTTTTTTATTTAAAATAATCAGTGGTGTTGTGTGCTGTTCTCAAGTGCTTTCAAGAGTTAACTTCTCTGCTCCTATGAGATCCCTTAGAAATATGTCACCCTTCCACATTTCTTATTATAGATCGAACTATGGAAACTACTCATTATTTAATAGACTTAACAGAGAGGCACTATTTCATTCAGACAGTCTTGATTTTTTTGACAACAGACTGGGCAACTTTATAACTACCCTTCGTAGACTGTTATTGGGGAATAATGTCAATAACGGTTATTTCTTTTGTCTTACATAATATATTTTTTGTAAATCGACCAGCGTGCGAATAAGGATTTTTTATGTACATTTGAGTTGAAAGTGTAAGGGTTTCTTTAAACCCGTTGAATATAAATAAATAAATAAATAAATAATTAGGATTTCGGTTCTCGGGGATCATTTTGATTGTTGTCGACTCTTTGCCTAGGATCGTTTCTAAAGTTCCCGTCATTCGTGGAATTGTAAGGGTTTCTTCGGCTTAAATTTTCTGGGTTACCTTGGTTAGGGTAGTTTCGAGGGGGATTTCCGAGGTTTCTTTGGTTTGAGTAGTTTTGCGAGTTTTCAAAATTTTGTTGGCCTGAGTAATTTTGAGGATTTTCGTAGTTTCTATAATTTGGGTAGTTTCTAGGATTTCCAAAATTTCTTTAATTTGCGTTATTAGTACGAGGGTCGAAGTTCCCGGCGTATTGAGGGTTTCTTTGATTGTTGAAGTTTCTAGAATTTTCGTTAAATCTAGTTTCTCGGTTTTTATTATACTTTTCTCTATCGATTTCTATTCGTTTTTCAGCTTTGATAGCTTCGTCGAAAGCTTCTATAAGGGAAAAAACATTTTGGTTGAGATAGTTACGGAAATAGGGGGGTAAAGCGAAAAGGAATTCTTGAATAAATTCTCTTTCTAATCTTTCAGTTTCGTTTTTATCTAAATTTTCAACTTCTTGTTCTATGCAAGTGCAGTCTATGATTGCAGTTTGTATGTTATCAAATTTTTCAATAAACTCTAAAATCGACTCATTATTTTGTTTTGCTAAATTAGCTAGTAGACCCGCTAATAATTAGAAGATCTATGTGTAGCGAATACCATTTTTAATCTGGTTAAAAATTCCTCTTTTGAAAAGAAATCATAATTTCCTATTGCAGTGTACGCTCGGTGCGTGAGTTTAAATTTTACAAGTCTCACTATTCCTCTATGCAGCCGCAGAGGGAACTGATCTTTTAATCGTCTAACCGTTCTGACAAATTTGAAAACATTGGTTCCGTCAAATTCTGGAACCAATGCTAAACTTTCTCTCAAGATAGCGGAGGAAGGGACAATTTGGTTGTCTTGTAAGAAAGGGTTTGACCCTTTATAAGATTCGTAAGGAGGTGTTTGTGGGTTTTCTTTAAATTCGAGAGAACGTAGACGTTGACTAAAGTTTTTAGTTTTATTTGGGGTAGATTTTTGAAAAGTTTCGCTTGGTTTTTTATTATTGTCTGACTGACATTTGGAGACTGTTTCTAATTTAGCGTCTAGTTCTCGTCTCATTTCTGTTAAGTATAGTTCGTTTTCCTCATTTTCAATTAGTCGGGTTTCTAAAATTTTCTTTTTAGCTTCATAACCCAATTCTTTAATTTGTAATTCTTTTTCGTGTCTTTGAAGTTCTTCTTATTTTATTTTAATGTCTTCTTCAGTCATTTTGTAAAGTTTAATTCTTTAAAATCGTTTATTAGGGTTTATTTGTTATTGGTTGTTGATGTTTGAGCCATTTGTTATAAAAATTTTGTGGACCACTACGCTTTGCATGCAAGAATATGTGATTTAAATGTTTTATTTTCACGAACGTAATTTAAACGATTTAGTTGTTTAAATATTATGCACCTTTTTTAAACTTTTAATTCTCAATTTCTCGTAAAAACACGATATTTTATATTCAATATTTTCATGACGCAGTTCAATCAATTCGTTTGTTTAAATATTATGCACCTTTTTTAAACTTTTAATTCTTAATTTCTCGTAAAAACACGATATTTTATATTCAAAATTTTCATGACGCAGTTCAATCAATTTGTTTGTTTAAATATTATGCACCTTTTTAAACTTTTAATTCTTAATTTCTCGTAAAAACACGATATTTTATATTTAATATTTTCACGACGCAGTTCAATCAATTCGTTTGTTTAAATAATTAATTGAAACACTGAGCCCCCGAAATTTTTTTTATCGATATTTCATAAATGTATTTCTATGTGTTTATTGAAATATTTGGTTTTTTTAGAAATCCCACCGCTGTCACCAAAAATTAAATTCCCTTTTACGTCTCAGAATGTAACATACAAAGGCGGCGGTTTTAGTTTAGTCGTTTGCGAGGCGTACGGGGTTCAAAATTTGGGTTTTTTAAATTCTAAGGGAAGCTCGTGTCACCACTTTTCGATAAGTTTAGAGTCGGTCAAAAAGTCCGACTATCTAACTAAATGTATGAATTCAGGGGATTTATATTCTATTAAACTCCAAAATGTACAATATCGCACTTGCTTAGGGAAGATCTAGACGTTCGGAAATATATTTTTTTGTAGAAAAATATATATATATATATATATGTATGGTTTGTTTTGGATTTCAAAGTGAAATCTTACTGATTTTTAGATGTTCAACCTTAGGTGAGTTGAGTAAAAGAAAACTGAAGGTTTTATAATAAATTCGAACAACTCGATTCCTAAATTATAAAACCAAAACACTTAAGTTTCAAAGATTTTCAAATTTTAAATCTATCAAATAAAAGAAATTAGACCGACCGTAAAATAATTTCTCTTATTACAAAATTCAAAACTTGCAAAATTTTCAATGCCTAAATCCTTTGAATCCTAGACAACATATTTAGATTACAATTGGAAATTCAAAATACTTAAGTAAAATCAAATAAGGTTTTCGAATAATAAATATAAATTTAATTTTTTTTGAAGGATTGAAATTCGATTATTTAAATGGAAGGTTCAAAAATAAAATCGTTAAATCAAATAAAACTTACTCTTTGAATTATAAATTAATATTTAAGAATGTTTAAATTTATTGATTTATAAGTTTGTAAAATTTATCGAATTATAAATTTAAATTAAGAAAGGTTTAATAAGATTTCAGATAATAAATTACTGTTTGATTTGTAAGGATTTTAAAATTTTGAATTATTAGGATAAGAAATAAAATGTCAAAAATGTCAAACAAAGTGAGATAACCTTTTAAATTGCAGGTTCAATATTCAAAATATACTTTCCTTTTTAGGATTTTTAAAATTGTAAATTTCCAAAGTTATTAAAAGAAATTGGGTAGAAAGAAGTTCAAGAAAAATTAAATAAGAATTTAAATAATATATCAATTTAATTTCAGAAAACTCGAAATTAAATATAAAAATATAGAATGTTAAATTAAATAAAACTTACCTTTTAGATTATAATTTAATATTTAAAGAATATTTAAATTTATTGACTTATAAGTTCCTAGGATTTATCGAATAATAAATTTAAATTAAGAAAATTTAATGAAAATTTTCAGATAATAAATTACGATTCAATTTATAAAGAAGAAAAATTTCGAATCATCGACATAAGAAATAAAATTTTGAAAGTATTAAACAATATATATTTTAAAATTTATTAAATTGATTTTTATAAAATCTTTAAGTAAAACTGAGAATAATTTAGAAGATGCAAAATTTAGAAATCTTTAGAGGATGATAATGTTTAGAGAAGACTCAAATCCTGGAAATTCTGGGAGTTTGAAGGTCTTGAAGTTCTGGAAGTTCTTGAAGTTCAGGAAATTCTTGAGTTCTAATATCCAGTTTACGTTCAACTTTGACAACAATTTAGGATACCGGATTTTGGCGAATAAATTGGAAAATTTCTGTAAACAACATATAATAGATAATTAAGAGATTTAAAATTTCGAATTAATAGGTTTAAAATTTATTAGATCAAAGTTTAAATTTAAGACATTGAATAAAAAAGGAGTAAAATTTCAAATAAAATTTATAAATTTATAAATGATTAAAGTTTAAATCTTTGAAATCTCGAATTACCCAAATAAGATTTGTAAAACTAAATATACTAAATAATACAAAATGTGCTTTGGATTATAAAATTTACAATACATTTTTTTTAAATCAAACAAAGTAAAATTCGGATAATAAATTCAAAATTTAAATTATAAAATTAAGTTTTAAAGTTGTAAAATAAATTATTTAAAATGTATAGTTTCAAATTACAAAATTTTCAAGTCTTTTTAATTAACCTAAAAATTACAACCTGTAATTTATTTTAACAAATGTATCACTTTTAGGCTAGGCTTACACATGATTAATTTCAGTTCATTGTATGTTGGCGTAATCGTGAGATGAATCTCGTAAGATTGCTATCAAAGAAATCGACTTCACTAGACATTTTATTAGCTTTTTTATTAAGCCTATTGATTAAAGAGTGATTCCCGTAATTGGATCTATGATAGTTTACATAGAATGGTGAGTAATACCTCGTCATAATATTCGTCATAATAAATTCAAAGTCTAATTTATAAAATAAAGTTCTATAGTTTTACAATGAAATTTTAAAAATGTTTAAAGTTTTAAATTACAAAATTTTCAGATCTGTTAAAAGCAATTTAATTTAAAGAGAACTCAAAATAAAATGAAATTCAGATAATAAATTCAAAGTTTAATTTATAAAATAAAGTTGTAAAATTTTAAAATAAAATATTAAAAATGTTTAAAGTTTTTAAATTACAAAATTTTCAGATCATTTAAAAGCAATTTAATTTAATGAGAATTCGCAATAAAATGAAATTCAGAAAATAAGTTCAAACTTTAATTTAAAAAATAAAGTTTCAAAGTTTCAAAATAAATTATTCAAAAATGTTTAAAGTTTTTAAATTACAAAATTTTCAAGTCTTCAAAAGTAATTTAGTTCACAGAGAATTCACAATAAAATGAAATTCAGATAATAAATTCAAATTTAATTTATAAAATAAAGTTTTGAAATTTCAGAATAAAAGATTTGAAATATTTAAAGTTTCAAAATTATAAAAATTTTAAGTCCGTTAAAATTAATTTAATTTAAAGAGAAATTTAAAAGATAAAAATGAAATTCAGATAATGGATTTAAATTTAATTCATAAAAGTAACGTTTGAAAATTTTAAGAGTAAAAGATTTAAAATTTTTTAAATTTAGAATTATGTATAAAAATCATTTCTTCCGTATTTTTCTTTTTGTACTCACTCTTTGTCTCAGTAAATCCAGCTCGTGTTTGTCTAACTCTTGATGTTCTTGATTTAAGACAAAATAATTTTTTTTTTATACAAAGATTTGAAACAGATTAGAAAATTTTGACTTTGTCAATTACAGAGTTTATGGTTAATATATCACAATCAAGTTTGATAGTTGAAGTAAATATATGGGGCATTCTTTGTCAAATTTGCCACCCCCCCTGCCCATTTCATTTTTGCGTTAAAAATACTTTATCATACATTAAAACTTTTGTTATCAAGTCTAGTTTTTGATGCTGTCTAGTGTTTTGCAAAAGCCGTCAAACATAACCTCAAAATGACGGTTACGTCAGAAAAAAACAAAAAAAAAATACATTTTTTCCTAAAAAATGCCTGTAAAAAAGGAAAAAAAAATATTTTCTTGACCAGGATAACATACTCTACGATATTTTGACTTGCTCAATCCAAATTCACTGCCAGTTTAGAAATTCAAAATGGCGGATCCAATATGGCGGACACAAATTTCAAAAATCTATCATATTCGGTTGAAACTGGTTACATGGGGGTTTTTGGGGTCGCTGATAACGAATATGATGTCGGTTTTTAGAAATTCAAAATGGCGGATCCAATATGGCGGACACAAATTTCAAAAATCTATCATATTCGGTTGAAACTGGTTACATGGGGGTTTTTGGGGTCGCTGATAACGAATATGATGTCGGTTTTTAGAAATACAAAATGGCGGATCCAATATGGCGGACACACATTTCAAAAATCTATTATATTCGGTTGAAACTGGTAATATGGGGGTTTTTGGGGTCGCTGATAACGACTATGATGTCGGTTTTTAGAAATTTAAATTGGCAACAACAAAGTGACTTACTTTAAGAAAATGAACAAGTCCAACAATAGATAAATAGAACAAAATAGGCTAGTACAGAAAAGTTAAAGAGACAAACATAATGAAATCGTTTAACAATGCTGTATAGTTTAACAGAGCCCGAACTTGGACGACCATTGCAGAACATCGTGTAGGTACTTGATCGAGTTGGTAAGGGACTTAGTATTCCCGTCTTGGGATACCATAGGATTTTTGAAATTAGTTCCGCCATTTTGAATTTCTAAAAACCGACATCATATTCGTTATCAGCGACCCCAAAAACCCCCATGTAACCAGTTTCAACCGAATATGATAGATTTTTGAAATTTGTGTCCGCCATATTGGATCCGCCATTTTGAATTTCTAAAAACCGACATCATATTCGTTATCAGCGACCCCAAAAACCCCCATGTAACAAGTTTCAACCGAATATGATAGATTTTTGAAATTTGTGTCCGCCATATTGGATCCGCCATTTTGAATTTCTAAACTGGCAGTGAATTTGGATTGAGCAAGTCAAAATATCGTAGAGTATGTTATCCTGGTCAAGAAAATATTTTTTTTTCCTTTTTTACAGGCATTTTTTAGGAAAAAATGTATTTTTTTTTTGTTTTTTTCTGACGTAACCGTCATTTTTAGGTTATGTTTGACAGCTTTTGCAAAACACCAGACATCACCAGCATCAAAAACTAGACTTGATAACAAAAATTTTCATGTATGATAAAGTATTTTTAACGCAAAAATGAAATGGGCAGGGGGGGTGGCAAATTTGACAAAGAATGCCCCATATATATATGAATTATTCTTAAAGTCCTTATAATAGTTCTTAATTCGTTTTCTTTTAAATTTTATTATACACTACATCACTATTAAAACTTCTCTTGAACACTGTTTAAATTTTGCACGGTCTTTTCTAATTTTTTAAATTATTTGGGAACTGGAAAATAATTATATTCACCACTTGATTAAATTTCGTTTCGGGGTTTATTTTCTGTTCACACCATTTACAGAAGATTACAAGAGAAAATAAATCATGATAAAATGTCACAAAAAGGAAACTGCAGGATTCGTGAATCAGAATTTTTACACTATTTATCTAGACAATTTTGGAAAACTTAACAGCCAAATATTGATTCAAGTTTAAATTGAATTTAAATTTATAATTCAATTATGGAATAAAATACAATTTTAGAAATTTTGTTAGTAAAAATTTTGATTCGCGACCGAACCCCTTTTTGACGTCTGTCTCCTAAGACAAGAAGTAACGGACTGACTTCTTATGTATGACGGTTACATGGACTGATTTTTTTTGTTCTCACGCACGGGAGGATGTTTTGTCACACGGATTTGTATTTACTAGAGTCAGCAGAGATAAGCTACCCTTATCCACAGGTTAAAATTACAAATGGCGACATTTAGTCGGCAAAAATATAATATGATTTCTTTTGAATATCGAGTAACGTTTTTATATAACTTTTTATTTATTGTTACTAAAAATGAAAAATTTTATTTTAATAATTTTAATTTGTTTCCTAAATTATTTTGCCATTCTATTGTATAAATTGTTCGATAACTGGGTCGTAAAATTTTTGAAGTGTCAAAAACAAATAGGTTGGACATTTTACCATGCCGTTTATTAAAATTTGTATTGCTGTTTAGTTAATATTACTATATGGTTTGTAAGTTTTTAAATTTTACAAAATTACTATTTTAAGTTTATTAGCGATAATAAATCGATTAAGCACTTGCAATTGGTTAGTCATTTAGATCCAAATGTTGAACCTTGGATATATCCTATATTTTATCCTCTATGAAGCAAGGGTTATAGTGTCGATATGATTCGTACTGATAGTAACAAACGGACCTAAAATCAAACTGTGTCCAGATCTGCTTATATAAAATATAAAATAGGAGTAAGAGATCATACCTTCAATAAATTTTTATATGGTGCAAGATTGTTTCGGCAATGGTTAGTTGATAATTATGTCAAAGTTAAAAAAGTTAGATTACAGTTTTGTGAAATTAATCAAACAAAATTAAGAAGTGAAACTTTTAAAGGATTAATTGATCATTCACGGTGGGTACGAACCAAATTCAACCCAAAAGTTGAAGCACTTCAAATTTTCTAGTGAATTTCTGTTCTATTATGTCTCCTGAGTAATTTAAGACCAAAACGAAAAAATCTTTAGACACATTTTTGAGAAAATCGAATTTTTGTATTTTTTAAGGGAGGTTTCTCATGGAAATGTCGGAAAATGAACATTTTTGATTTTATTTAATTATTTATTTATTTTTATTGTTACGAACCGAAAAAGGTTAAAAATTATTATTATAATGTTTAAATTAAATTTTGAGATGGTAGTGGGTTAACGAAATTTTTCGTTCTCGAGAGGAACGGCCTTTTCGGGATCTGAACCTCGAAAGCACCTGTCCTTAGCTCTCCGGTCCTAGGAGGCACTAAACTGTCAGGGTTGAAAACAGAATTTCAACCCTGTTGAAATTGTTGCGGGATTTTTTATTCTCCTACGAGGTGTCAGACAGTTGAACTTGAATTTGATTTAATTTATATCTCATTTTAAGTCTCTTATCGCCAAAATTATTTGCTTAGGTTTTTGTTAAGGAAAGAAAAATTTTCTATTAATCAATTTATATGTAATTTATTGACTAACTTCGTCACTCACCCTAAATTTCGATGAGTTATTCTTAACACTAATTCTTTAATCCTACCGTCGGAGGATTACACTCACATCACTCTTCCGACGGGTGGGTTTTTATACACAAAGCACCTATGTGCTTTAATTGTCTTTACCTAAACACTATGGCGAGGCAAACCACTGATTCTGGTGCGGCGCAGGTACTCCCTCGTACGGACTGGCCGGTCCTAGGACAACTTTATCGATCCTCAATAAATTTCGAAGTCTTAAAATTTTCCAGTTTAGCTTCCCCAGGACTCTGTCGGCTTGAGATTTGTTTTAATAATTTTTCGTCCGCCCGAACTTCCCTTGTCACTATCGCAAGAGCGGAAGACGGGCCTCGACTCGCGGACGGGCTTAGTCGCATCTTTTCCAATTCTAGTGATTAGCAAATAAGGGGCGTTGCGAAAAGTTGAGTCTGCTGACGCAGCCCTACATCATCGGTTCCTCTCTGGGAGCGGACACTTAAATTTCCTCTTTATTGCATAAAAATCCACAATCGGAATATCGAACACTTCGATACCAATCATAGCCACCTCACAATTGATTGAACCTTAGACAACAGTCTCAATGGTCGATGTCGGCAATTTTTGTTTTATTCTTGTTATTGTCTCCATGTTGTCAGAATTGTCACTGACATGAATAATCATCTCGAGAACACTGGCAACAGGAGAAAGCTCAACGGGTGCTTATAGATCAATGATCAATTTGATCATCGATTTTCAATGCAATTAGAGTTATTGGGAATATTTTGAAATATTTAAAATTATTACTTCAAGCATATTTTATTCTAGATGGAAAGGGGCTATGCCCCTGGTCCATGGGGAGGTTGGAGGAGTCATTAGATTCATGCGGGAGGGGTTACAAGTGTTAGATGCCCCATGCGCGACGCCGAGAAGCTAATCAAGCCGTCAGATTCCCACCCGTGGGTGTACCTGTACCCCACCAGCAGGAAATGTTGGGTTTGCGACGCGACAAGTGCTCCACGCTGCAACCGCTGTTGCGGATTTGGACACCCGACAAAGTTTTGCAAGGAGAAGCAGGACGTCTGCCGCCATTGCGCCCAAATCGGTCACCGGGCCGATGAATGTAATGAAAAGGAGGAAGGTAAGTCTCCCACGTGTGCTGCATGTAAGCGCGCTGCCCGACCGACGGACCACTCCACCACCGACAAGAACTGCCCATCCTACCTCCTGGCGATGGGCCGTTACCTAGGACGAATTAAGACTATGGACGAAGGAACAACAACCGACAAAAATGGCTAATACCATCAACCCAAGACAGCGACATGACAACGTGACGAATAATACCACTGGGTGTAACCCGCCTGTGTCTACTCTGGGCATCGTCCAGCATAACATGCGCGGTGCAGCTCTCGTCACTCCACAACTGAGTGACTACCTACGTAGAAGGAGTGTTGATGTTGCCCTCGTGCAAGAGCCGTACGCCACTAACATGGGCGAACTCGTTAGGCTTTGTACCACGATAAGGAGAGCAACGGCGCGGGGGTGTAAAAGGCCCAGATGCGCCGCTCTCAACTACAACCCAAGGACAAGCATGACCGTACTGGAACACCTCACGAACCAGCACACGATATGCGTCAAGATTCATGGCTTCGCCATGCCTCTTTACGCGGTATCGTCATACTTCCAATATGCTGAGAGCACTGAGAAAAACCTGGACAGCCTCTCCCGCACCCTATGGGAGCTGCGAGGCAGGAACGTGATTATTTGTGCAGACGTCAATGCCAAGTCTCCTCTCTGGGGATCCCCTGTCACTGATGACAAGGGTGAACTAGTTGAAGACTTCATTGTCCAGCACAATCTTCACGTCCTGAATCGTGGTGGGGAATGCACGTTCCGGAGTGGTCGCGGCTCTTCGCATATCGACGTCACGCTGGTCACGGGTGCTCTGCTACCCATGGTGACTGACTGGACTTTACGGTCATACGAAACTACCAGCGATCACGCGCTCATTGAAATCAATCTCAATGCAGCCGTGCCCGCCGATACAGACACATCGACCTTAAACAAACGCCCTACAAGATACAATGTAAAAAAGGTAAGGTTGGAGGACTTCCAAAGGACCCTAACGGCGAACTTGGAAGCTCTCGACGAGGCTCAACCCGATAACAATGATCAGCTTGAGACTCTTGCGGTTGGCATCACCGACGCTCTGTCTAACGCATGCCAAGCCTCCATGCCACGTAGGATGTGGAGAACTAGGGCTCACCCCTGGTGGACGAACGACCTCACGCGTATGAAGCACAAGGTTCTGCGCCTGAGGAGGGAATTCCAGCAGAAAAAGAATGCGGACGAACGTATTGGGAAGCGCGAGGCATATGTCAGCCTTTAAAACGAGTTTCGTTGTCTGGTCAGGAAGACCAACCAGGAATCCTGGAAACGGCTCGTTGAGAAGGAGGGCAACGCGAACCCCTGGGGTGTTATATACAAGACTGTAACTGGTAGACTAAAGACTGAAACAGTAATACGCACTGTCACGAACGACCAAGGAATTGCTACTCAATCCATGCCTGAAGGGGCAGAACTCTCTATGAGAGCTTTTGTCCCCGATGACGAAGGGACAGCTAATGACCTCAGAAGGGGCCTGGCCCCTCCTGTGGCCCCAGCCGATGACGAGCTCCCATTCACTGGCCATGAGGTCTGGAAAATTATCCGTGCCCTCCCCAACAACAAAGCGCCCGGACCGGACGGGGTGGAAGTCCCCGTGGTCAAATTGGCGTGGCCTTTCTTGGAGAGTGCCTACCTTAGGCTGGTGAATGGTTGCTTGAGGTTGGGCTACTTCCCCGAAACGTGGAAGAGGGGCAATCTTTGCATAATACCTAAAGGACGGGACAAGGACCTGACTAACGTTAGATCCTACAGACCCGTGTGCCTACTTTCCGCACTTGGTAAAATATTCGACAGACTCCTCCTGGGAAGGATGGGGCGTAACGCCCTAGCTCCGAACCGACTGTCCCAATGGCAGTTCGGATTCGTGAAAAACAGATCCACTGAGGATTCCATCTCTGAGCTGAGAAGGATAGTCGATCGGCAGGGGGAGAAGTATATTCTCGCCCTTCTCTTCGACATGACAGGCGCTTTCGACAACGTTAGGTGGCCTCATGTCCTTAGAGGACTAGAGACAAGGGGTTGTCCACTCAACATGCTGAGGGTCATGGGAAGCTATTTCGATAGCCGCTCCATGACTATCTCTTGGATCGGGAGCAGCACAACCAAGACACCCACCAAGGGCTGTCCACAGGGCTCCGTTTTGGGCCCCTGTACATGGAATGTTGCCTTCGATGATCTCCTGAGGACCCTAGAGGACGAGTTTGGTGGGGACATGGTCACCTACGCCGATGATCTCACCAAGGTTGTCTCCGGGAAGACCAGGATTGAAGTTGAAGAGAAGGCTCAGCAGGTAGTGGACCGGGTAGATGGATGGTGTCGCATGAGCGGCCTCACGCTGTCCAAAACAAAAACAGAGATGATATTCCTCAGGCACCCCAGACTCCCAGGAGGGGGAGCTAGGATCAAAGGTAATCGCAAGTACGTAGAGAAGAGATACGAATCTGACTGGAATCTAAGAGGACCTGTTGTCAAGCTACACGGGGCGTCGCTTCCGCTCAAAAAGTGGGTGCGTCTCCTTGGTGTCCACATTGACCAGGGACTCCGAGTGGAGACACACTGTATTAAGACAGCCTACAGACTCAAAACAGACTTCGCAGCCATCCGCCGAGTCGCCCCAGCCTCGTGGGGATTTACCTTCGGTGCACTCAAAGCTCTGTACCGAGGACTGTTCCGGTCCGTTGCTGGATACGCATCGGCAGAATGGTCTGATTTAATGACAGGCACAGACAGACGCAGACTACTTTCAGCACAAAGACTAACGCTACTGATGATCACTAGGGTATACAGGACAGCTCCGACTAGCGCGCTTTGCGTCCTTGCAGGGGAAATGCCGGCAGACCTCCTGCTTCAGGAGCGAGCCGCCCTCTACTGGGTCAGAAAGAAGATGACCTTTGAGCACGGAGATCTCTCCGTTTCCGCGGATGAAATCGGCAGCGGCACGAGCGCCATGGTTAAGAAGGAAACGACACGACTGTGGCAGGAGACTTGGGACAATGACGACTTAGGACGAAAGACGTACGATTACTTCCCTGATGTGAGCAAAAGACTGAAGGATCGGCATGTTGCTCCGGGGCATCACACATCGCAGTTCCTGACCGGTCACGGAGACTTTGCCGCCTATTTAGGGCGATTTTGTCTCCGTGGCGGGCCCGGCTGTACGTGTGGCTCCTCTGAGGAGACTGCCGTCCATGTTTTGACCTCATGTCCGGCACACGTAACTGACAGACATAGACTGGAGACCCGCCTTGAGGGGCCGATTCACTGGCCACTGGACGCGCCGCGCCTTATTACTGGTGATCTCTGGCCCCACTTCGCGGAGTTTGCACACGCCTCCCTCTCCCGGAAAAAGAACGGCAATAACAGCAGCAGATGAGTTGTCAACTACGACTAGCTAACACTAGTCCATGACAATTCATGAATCTCTGATGTGTATCTGAGTGTGAGAATGAGAATGTGTGTATGGATGCATGCGTGGATGACAGCGGGAACTAGGCCTCAAAACCTAGGCCCTGCGTTTTTTTTTTTTTTTTTTCTTTCGGGTGTGATGTCGGGCTTCGGCCCTCATCAGGGGTGGAACCTCCACGCGGTCCCCGCTGGGCACTTCGCTTGGTGTGTCCTGGTCGAGTAACATCGGCCGGGCCAAAACAAGCGATGCTAACCACCCTCCCCATTTGGGGCACTCGGTCTTCCTCGTCGCTTTGGACTTAACAGTCCTTACAGTGACAATTTTTCCATCCTGTGACCTTCCGGTGCAACTGGGATGATCTCGATCACCCGTGTTTCATTATGTAAAGGGTTAGGTGGGTAGTACCTAGTTGGTAGATTTGTAGCCGTTAGGAGTATAGCCCCTGGGGGCCTAGGTATCCCTCGGGAGATTCGTCTCTCGAGAAAGGCACAAATCTGTACCCCACCAGCATCAGTGCACCTGCACTAACACACGCCAGCCCAATATCACACAAAACGTGTCTCATATGAATCAATTAATAATAATTTAAATCCAAATAATAATGATACAATCAAAACAATGGTGCGCTATTTTACCATTGTTGCGAAAATATTTATATTTTAATAACAATGATACAATTAAAACAATGGTGCGCTATTTACCATTGTTGCAAGAAATATTTAAATTTTTATAATAACAATATATTTAGAACAATGGCGCGCTATTTGCCATTGTTACAAAGAAGTATTCAATTTTTAATAACAATCAAAACAATGGTGCGCTATTTACCATTGTTGCAAGACATATTTAAATTTCTATAATAACAATATATTTAGAACAATGGCGCGCTATTTGCCATTGTTACAAAGAAATATTTAAATTTTAATAAAAGTGTTTCTAATTCCTTTTTCTTTTTCAAAAACAATGTTGATAAGGGTTTATGAAGAACTCAGGCGCGTAGGAGCCAATTTTCTGGGGGGGGGGGCAAAACGCTAAATATGACGTATATATACATATAAGTACATTTAACGCGAAATTTCTGGGGCGTCAATTCCCCCCTCTGCCCCACCGGCTCCTACGCCACTGTGAAAAACTTAAATGTTCTTAATTATGTGCGTAATTTGTTATCTAATAAGTAAAAGATATTGATATAGCATTATAATAATATTACATAAAAGTTTAGAACAAAGAATAATATTTATATGTGTTGCGGCGTTCTGTTTTAGTTTTACGTTTCTATAATTTCATAGATTTTGAATCAGAATTAAATACACATTCAAATTACCTATGATTGTAATAAACAAGAAATTATGAATTGTACATTCTAAAAAGATTGAATTTTTATCTACAGTTTTTCATAAAAATTTAATATTAACTGTACTTTATGTCATTTATTGTTTTTGCGGTATATACTTTTTTTCTTTTGTATTCTCAAATTAAAACATTTTATGTTAGTTAAGACATCCGGGCCAATTATAATAACACTTCCGGGCAATCACGAGGCTACCAAAGGGGATGTTTAGCCGCAGCAGCGAAACATTCGTTGCTATGGCGAATGCGTTCGCTACCGCAGCCAACAGCCTCCAGTCCGGGGTAAGGCGCATTCTCTCTTTCTCTCTGCACTGGAAATAATTACTTCCAGTCCAGATAGAACTTTTAAATTTCTGTCGTCGGAGCCGAATCGCAGGTCTCGCCGAAGGAAGCTAACGTCACCTGCTTATCAGGGTATCAGATTCCTGTCGCCAAGAAAGCATTTCTTGGCTAGCCTTGGCCAATTCTCAGCTCTACAAAATAACTATTTTGTCGAGCTGAGAAAATAATTAATACTTTGACTGTTACATTTATAAATATCTATCTAAACCTGTTAACCTATTAAAATTGAAGTATTTTGAAAGAGAAAAAAGTTATTTTCACACCTAAAATATTAGATTAAAAGTACATCTTAGTTCCATGAAGTTGACTCTAAAAAAAGAAGGAGTTTTGCGGTAGACACGATTCCGCTATTTTGAATCACCGGAAACCTAAAAATCCAAAAGAATCTTAAAATATACATATGTGGGCAGTCCGTATACCAGGAGTATTACTTAAAACCAAAAAATAAAAAATTGGCGGGTTTTTTAATCAAAAATTCAAAAAAAGGACATTATTTTAGTACTTAATGATGGCTAGGAGGGGGAGGGGGTTACTAAGGCAGTTTATCCTTGTATACGGACTGCAGACAGGTGTGTCTAACAAAATGCAAATGGATTTAAATCAATTGCTTTCTTCGTTTTCTCTGAACTACGTCTACCGAAAAAAAAAACATGATTTCGAAAAAATGCGTTTAAAATTAAGGGTAACATTTTTAGTAAAAGAAGAAGTAAAGCGAAAATTTTTTATTTTATTTTAATTTTTTTAATGGCATCTATTTAGGGCGTTTCTGAAACCTTTTGCACGTTCCTTGTAACTCTCGTTTTAATCGGACATCTTCGAAAAACACACAATCGACGCGAAACTGAATCGATGCGCGCTACGATAGCCACCAAATGTCACGGATTTATTTCAAAAACTAATACTCGAATCGACTTAAACTTTTATAAAGGCATTTTTGACATGTCAAGGAGTAAATTTATGCAAAAAAAATATAAATAATTGATTTTTCCATGAGAAACCCCCCTTAAGTTAAAAACATTGCTACTCTGCAATAACTTTAAGCCAAAAGTTTTTTAACATTAAATTTTTTTTAGATTTTTATTTCTACATTATCTACTGAGTAATTTAAAACAAAATCTCTCTTACAGTACACATTTATTTATTTATTTCTGCTGTTGTCAATAATTATAAAAAAGTTATACTTTCAGGTTGTACGGTTATAAAAATCAATAACACACACGCTTTAAATCGACTCAAAATTTGTTTGCTTTGTTATGGCAAAACTAAAAAGATATTTTCCATAAAAAATAAGTTGAAAGACTAAGTTGAGAAAGTATTTAGAGAAGAGTGGGGTAGCCCCGGACACTTAAGCTTTTTGAATCATATATTATAAAATAATGATCTTAATTTTAGTGCTTGAGGTTGTTTATAGTTAGCGTATCATTATCAATACCTTCAAAAAATAAATACAATAAATAAACATACAGGGAATAAAAGAAAACTATTTTACGCTAAACATGGTTATGAAAATAAAGTGTCGGGTATCTCCGGACTATAAGAAAATGGTTAATTAAACGCTAAGAAAAGTGCTGTTAAAATAAAATACCTGTTGTACAGATATTAACTAATAAATTTCTGTTCATTTGCTATAAATTAAACATTGATTCTTAATTTTGTATAAATCACAATTAACCAAACGTAAACAACATAATTGTTCTTTTGACAGAAACAAATGATTTCTACACACAAAATGTGTCTGGTAGTGTGCGACAAAGAATGTCCGTGGCTACCCGACGGTGATATATTTCGGTAAATTTGCTATAAAATTAAAAAACTTTAAATTAACAAAAACAATATTAACAAATTTCGTAGACGGTAAGTATATGTATGTATTTCTGCAAAGCCAGAAAAATATATTTGATGTTGTTACATAAAAAATTAACGTTAAATATGATCTTAAACTCTTAGAAGGCCATTGATTTAAAAACAGAGAGCATTTAAATTCGATGTTTTACTATTCTAATTAATGATGATAGACTCCACTTTCTAAATTATATTTTAAGATCATGTGGAACGACACAAACGTGGTTTTAAGTTTAAAAAGTATACAGGTTATTGTATGTCACAAGTGTTCAGGGCTACCCGCTATCCGAGGATATCCGACTCTCCCGAAACAATGTCTAAAAAAACAATGATTTAATCAGCATTTATTTTAAATACTGTTTTCAATTTTTCGTTAATGTCTACAGTTTAACAAACAAATAAATAATTATTACTAAAACAATTTTAATTCGATTATTTACTTTTAATAAAAATAATGCGCGGTAAGAAAATAAAATTGTAGTCGAATATCAATTTATTTAAGAAGTAGTGTCTTCAGCAAACAATATAAAAAATCCACTTTTCATTAAATTTATTCAATTAACCTTCCTCTCTTTTGATTTTAAATTACTCAAAAAATAAAATTAATTAAATTTACAAGAAAATTTAAAGGTCTTAGATTTTTTGGTTGAAGTTATTGCTAAGTAGCAGTGTTTTTAGCATAAAAATACAACAACTCGATTTTTTTAAAATGCTTCTAACGATTTTTTTCTTTTTGGTCTTGAATCACTAAGGAGACATAATAGAGTAGAAATTCACAAGAAAATTTAAAGTGCCTCAACGTCTGGGTTGAACTTGGTTCTGACTTACAGTGCATTTACATAATCAGGAAATTGAAAATAATGTACATGTTGGCAAGATGTTAATATTGCCTTTAACATTTATAGGATCACCTCCTAACATGTTAGAACAATATCAAGATGCAATGACCATTGCAGCTTTTCAAGCAAGAGTCTTTCCCTTACAAAAGAATAAAACATGTGAACCACTTCATGGGCGCGTGTCATATTTTACTTGACGTTTTTTCGCGACGCCATACGTAAAACGTCAGAATAACGTCACAAAAAAATCGCTAAACAAAAAAACTAAAACTAAAACAGGTCTTGGAATTGACCTGGCGTCAGCAACGTGGGTTTCTTCGTACCTGCGTTGAGCTAAATTTCCGCCCCGAGTTTTGGAAGCTTTATTCTTTGGCATTAGAAAGTTAGAACAAGGAAATCGATTTTATAACTCGTCCTGAATGGACCTCACAGTGCTCTTGGTTTGGGCGGTAATTAAAATTTGACAAATACGAATTTTAAGAACATATTGTTTGATTTGCAGTTATTGACACGAGTTCAAGAATTAAAGTAATTAGTTTCGTCGAGATCACAATCCGCCGCACGGCGCAAAGGTGATGTCGATTAATTGTACTTAAAACGTTTCCGAGCTTGTGTCACCACTGTTATCTATCATAATATTTATTTGCCAAATGTCAGATGGTATTGCGCGTCACTGCAAAACTGACTAAAAGATAATTAAATAATAAGTTAATCGGCTCTTCGGAGCACAGTTGACACAAACGTTGTCTGTGTTTATTTTATTGCGGGATTCGTCCTCTTCCTGGTTTTTTAAACTGGTTGCCGGAAATTAAAAAAATATATTAATAAGGTAGCTTGATTGAAACACTTTTACTGGGTAAAAATCTATAATATATTCTTTCAACCCCCGTTTTCTCCCTTTACAAAATTTAGTACATTTAGATCTTGAGGGTTCCAAATAATAAATCTCTCTTATTCTAATTACTCACACATACAGTTACTTAATTCCTGATCCTTAAAGTTACCACCACAGTGATAAGACTGGATTAATCCTTGCTGTTACTGGATGGGCAGAAGTTAGTTTTTAATTCGAATTTTTGAATTAGGCAAATGGTTGCTTAATTCGCTGATAATTTTCCTTCGTAGTTATAAGGACCTTTTTCCCAATTTCTACAAGTTGGTGCACTTTATGCTACTGGGGAACCACCGTTGCCGGCTTCAGTATCCTGTTGGCGACCTTTCCTTGTTTTAATTGCGAAGTAGAGTCAATACAATTCTTCCGGATTTTTCCAGCTATCTCTTTCAATTTTCCTTCGAAATTTTCCCGAACACAGAGCACTTTATGCTACTTAGAACAACCAATTGCTTTAGTTAATATTCCGTTGGAGACCTTCCTTCGGTTGAATTTTTTTTTAGAAAGAAAAATTTAACAAAATCTTTAGAACATTGTCTTTGAAAACACAAAAATTGTCTTTTACGTCCGCACCATTCGTTAAGGGAGGAAGCGCTTTCTGCTACTTCGAAACCGTTATTTCTAGCTTCAATATTCTTTTCGTGACCACACCCAAAACTAAGCGTCGTTGGACGGGCCAGAGATACACGCGTCGATCAAAATTCACGACGGTAGAAGACTGCACTTTAATTAATCGTTGCGATTCCTTTTATGATCGATGGAGACTCAAAAGTAGGGATATGAAGTGTGGAAATGTCGAGTGATTTATGGGCAAGGTAAAGATTAGGAAAGAATTTTAGCAACCTGTGAATTCTTGTCGTCAAGCGAACCTCGATTTTTTTGCACAGCCAGCACTTCAACAATTTCATGCAACATATTCTGCAGAAATTGTATTTGTTGCTCCATCGGTCTATGAGCCTTATAGAGAATCATCTATCGATATGAATCAATAGAGTTTTTCTAATCAATCACACGAATTCTATTGAATGCGAGATGCCTTGATTTGTTGTGCTAGGCCATGTGCTTGGCGATGTCAGAAAACACGTGTTTTCTTTCTTCGTCATTCTCAGGAGTTTTAGAGAAAGAATTATACGAACGTAAGGAAAAGAATTACAATTAAATGCTAAGAACAAATGTATTTTCTTTCATTTCAGCAAGGATTCTTCCAGTCATCTTTTTGCCGGTATTGTTACAGTCATGTCGATACCATATCGTTCCCCTCATATATTCATTCTAGTCTGCTAAACTTAATTAATATTTTGAATAATGAATTTGGAAACAAGCGTTCCGCCTTCCCTTGGATCTTGCTTACAGATACAATTTTCAGATGTCACCGACCTCGAACATTGAGCAACAGTGATTATCACGAGCTTTGTTTGAGCGATAGAGAACAGGGCTCGTGGTATGTCACTATGCTGAATAAATAAATAAATCTTATTTATTGAAAAAGTCAAAGCCGTTACAACCCACCACGGATTTTCCAGTTCTCGTCCCCGAGAGCTCAGACCCAAAGGAAATGAGGCGCTTGTTTCTGAATACTTAACCAAGTTATACATGTAATTATAGAATTTGAGTATCTAGTATTGAAATTGCAAAATTTGAATCTCGAATGATTTCATTTTTAAAATCAGCATATTTCGTTGCTGATTTTGAAAAAAAAATGAAAATTGCAAAATTTTAAGTCAAAATTTGCATTTTCAACATTTAACTTAACCTAAAATTAGAAAATTTAAATAATTTATGAATATTCGTAAAAATTCGCATTATTATTTGTTTTTGCAATTTTTACGCAGAAATTGCGAAAATAACGCCCTTTTATAAATTTCTAGGATTTGAAATTGCAAAATTTGAATCCCGAGTTATTTAATTTTTAAATATTTTATTTTATTATTGGTTTTTGCAATTTTACGCATTGCGAAAGCAACATCTTTTTATTTTAATTATCCAGGGTTGGAATTGCAAAAAAAAAAATTTAATTTTGAAAACTTGATTTGCAAAAATCAACAAACCTTGTTATTAAATCTGCATAAACGCGATTTCGCGCAGTATTGAAAAAATGACATCCCTTTTTGAATTTCTGGAATTGAAGTTATAAAATTCTGGTTCTCGAATGACTGAATTGCATAGTTGGTGTGTTTTGCAACTAAATTTGCAAAATGAGATTTTTACAACAGTTGCAAAACCCAAATTGTTTAACTTCATGTCTCCTGAATAAATTTAGAGTTAAGGTTTAGTAATAATCGTTTTTTAATTTTTTTAGTTGAATTATGTAGGTTGAATATTTCTTTTGTTCACTGTTTGGTTATGGTTCAGGAATTCGTGGTTTATCTCGGGATGTTTTGTCTTCCCAGTTTCCGTTGGGGCACTTGAGAATTTCTTATCTCAATTGATTTCAACGCGTACAATTTCATTTCCTTTCCCAGGCAAGCGTCAGCATCTTCTAGAACTTGGGAGTGGGGTGGTCCATGTGTGCCGTCATCCGGTGACGAGCGCTACTCATTAGTGTTCCTGAATCCGTCGAATTCGTGTGTAAAAAAAATGTCGTGCAACCGGTTGACAGTGATCCGAAATTTCTTCGGTGTCGGGGAAAGTGGTGTGAATGATAAAGTGAAGAGTGAACTCGGGGGTGTCGATCGTTCGCCTCCTCGAGAAGCGCTATTATCGGCACTCCAAGTAATAAAGAGTGCAACAGTACTTAAAAAGGAAGAGCAAAACTCGCCTTACGCCTTAATGAGGGAGGCCCTCATTAAGTTAAAGGTGCAGGATGCGACGAAAAGCTTCGCAACGGGTGAATTTCCCTTGGAAAAAAAACATGGTGCTACCAAAGCACCCCATGTCTTGATGAGTGATGCCCTGGCTAGGATGAAAGGAAAAGAGGACACTGAGGATAAACTCTCAGGGGCCGCTGAATCTTTGCCGAATAGCTGAAATCCTGAGGACTGGACGAGTAGCGGCCTTCAACAGTAAGTGCTATATTATAAGTGTTATATTTAATTTATTTTATTGTTAAGGAAATAAAAGGATCATAAAAAAAAATTGGTGACTTTAGTGATCCTTGAAAGAAAAATTAGAAAAGATGATTAAATTTTAAGAAAATTCTTATTTCTTTAAAAAAATTTTATCTTCTTATGAATCTAATTTAATTTTTATAAAAATTAAGTTATCTTCAAAATTTATCTTTTTATAAAAATTTATTTGTTACATACGTAGTAATAGAAAAAAAATAAGGACTGAAAAGAATTATGTGTATATTAGGGTGGTCCTTAAAATGAGAATTTTCGAATTTTAAAGTTCTCACCCCCACATTTTGTTACTAATCGAAAAAGAAGAGATACGAATTTTTTTATTTTTTTTTTATTTTAATATTTGATGGTGCCTCATCGACCCTGAAATTTCCCATGTATTTTGCATGGGGAAAAAACAATTTTTCGTAGATTTGCAATAAAATCATGAAAAATCAACATTTTTTTACCGGATTACTCTGTTTCTCTTAAAAAATGTTCAAACAATGACATTCAATAATTTATTTATAAATTTTTTATTATTAACTATTTTTTACAGGGCCGTAAAAATATCCCATAAATTACAAAATTATGGAAAAATCGTTAAAAAATATTTCTTATCACATTTTACAATATTTTCCACTAAAATTCTGTTAAAAGTTGCAAATAAACAATATTAATTTTACAGCTCTCTAGTAGAGAGCTGTAACTTTTTCCTAATTTTGCAACTATCCTAGCCAAGTGAAGCGCAATATTACTAAAAAACTAAAATATACAATTAAAAAAATTGTTTAAACAAATTCATATCGTTTATTTGCAACTTTTCATCTAATAGAGCTAGAGAGCTGTAATTTTTTCCTAATTTTGCAACTATCCAAGCCTAGTGAAGCCCAATATTAGTAAAAAACTAAAATATACAATTATAAAAATTGTTTAAACAAATTAATATTGTTTATTTGCAACTTTTCATCTAATAGAGCTAGAGACCTGTAACTTTTTCCTAATTTTGCAACTATTGAAGCCTAGTGTAGCCCGATACTAATAATAAACAAAAACCACAATTATGAAAATCGTTTAAAGAAATTAATATTGTTTATATGCAACTTTTCAATTAATTGAGCTGGAGTGTTTTAATTTTTTCTTAATTTTGCAACTTTTTAAGCTACATAAAGCCCAGTACTAACAGCAAAGTAAAATCAACAATCATTCAAATTTTTTCAACATATTAATATGGTATATTTTCTAATTTTTTATCAATGAAATTAAGAGAATTGTAAGTGATGATAAGTTATTAATTCTTGGGAATTTATCAATTTGTCTCTTCAAGTTTGTCTTTTTTTACTGCGACAAAAGTTTGTTTAAAAATTATGTCCAGGATTAAAAAGTGACTATTGATATTGCGGAGTGAAATGTTAAATTAATGACAGATTATAATGATCTAATAGTAAGAGATGAGGATCAATAACAGCACTTTCTATAAGTTGTTACGGAATATAGTAAACAGTTCCCAGACTCTCAGACTGAAATAAAAAAATGTTAACAGAAACAATGCTGTAATGGTAAAGAAATTTGTCGCGTTTTGTTTAAAAAGTAAACTGCAGAATTTCTGCACAATTATTGTGTTTTACATTCATTCTTACCTTTCCAAAAATAAAAGCTTGCGAATATAAAGAAAGTTGCAGCTTTCTAGCCCTATTAGATAAAAAGTTAGCAAATCAACAATATTAGTTTGTTTAAAAATTGTTTATAATGGTATATTTTTGTTTCTTACTAATATTGGGCTTCACTAGGCTTGGATAGTTGCAAAATTAGGAAAAAATTACAGCTCTCTAGCTCTATTAGATGAAAAGTTGCAAATAAACAATATTAATTTGTTTAAACAAATTAAAAAACACATGCAACAATTGTTAGTTGTTAATTTTCATGTAATTAAACAGAATTTTAGTGGAAAATATTGTAAAATGTGATAAGAAATATTTTTTAACGATTTTTCCATAATTTTGCAATTTATGGGATATTTTTACGGCCCTGTAAAAAATAGTTAATAATAAAAAATTCATAAATAAATTATTGAATGTCATTGTTTGAACATTTTTTAAGAGAAACAGAGTAATCCGGTAAAAAAATGTTGATTTTTCATGATTTTATTGCAAATCTACGAAAAATTGTTTTTTCCCCATGCAAAATACATGGGAAATTTCAGGGTCGATGAGGCACCATCAAATATTAGAATAAAAAAATATAAAAAAATACGTATCTCTTCTTTTTCGATTAGTAACAAAATGTGGGGGTGAGTACTTTAAAATTCGAAAATTCTCATTTTAAGGACCACCCTAGTGTATATGCATATATATTGTTTCTAACAAATTATAATATTAAAGATATATATATATAATACGTGATAATATTATAATAATGTTGAAAATAGAAGGTAATTCTTTTCAAGATGTGGCAATAAAAGAGGATTGCTACACCTGTCGCTATAAAGGAAATTCGTCAGCGAATTCCAGCAGATTGAATTTATATATATTTATAATGTAATAAAAAAAGAAAATTTCCAAATTATGGATTAAGGGCCATATTTTAATGGCTGAGACATTATGACGGACTATCCGTTAATTAATTATTGTAAAGTACCGATAATTCAGAAAGAAGTATGTACAATTTGCACATATGAGTGTTACACTCACGGGAAGGTTCAGGTACCAATACCAGCATAAGACTGTGTCGCGCGTTCACAATACACATAGACGCACGGGCAATACTCTTATACACGGCACGCGACACGGCTGGCGGCCATCATTGCTTCCCTACCTCCCACACCTCATCCCTCTCTTTAACCCATAGTTGAGCGGCAGAATGACTGTATCAAAACAAATGCACGTGTTCGTGCATTGTAAAATGAATTAATATTGCCACTGGAAGATTAATCAATTTCAGAACCAATGCCAATTACTATTCACATTCACGTTGTGATTGTGAACTATTATAAGGGTTAGTATAATCACTAATAAGTTGTTAGTGATTGTATACCTAATCTATAAAAATTATTAACATTAATTTTAATGACTGAAATTGCGAAATGCCAGCTTGCATTTCAACTCAATTCGAAGCCGTTTCGAAACAATTGCGTTAAAATAATTAAAATGAAAAGTTCGTTCACGTTAGTTGAACGAACTGAGTTCTGCCTCAGCGAAAAAATCCAACCACTCCCCGAAGTTCTAAAATCCAAATCATTAAAATTTCCCTCCAAGAGCCGTGTGGCGAACGTGTAGAGGAAAGACGATTAGAGAAATAATTTGCAGTACGACGATCAGTCTCAAACGATCGGTACACTCTTTTGTCAATAACCTAGAGGTATTGTATTGAGAATTCGAATCGCGACTTGCCCGTCTGTACGATAAACCGCGGATAACCAACTGTCTCAACCAACAAATCAGCCCTTGCCCGTAGTGAATCACGTGCGTGTTCCACGGTAGTCGTAGGTAGGGTAAGTGGATATTTATTAAACATATCAAAAATCTTGTTACGAACAATATTCTGAAAATTTTCTCGTAAAATTAATGTAATAAAAATTTATGTTCTCAAAACAAAATGAAAAGTTTTATTATATGCGTAATTACTGAATAATTAATTTATTCAGTCTATTTTATTTTTATTTTATTAAAATTCAAGTTGGTGACAATTTGAATTTTATTCGAGATTCAATAAAATTTAATTTGTGTTCTGAAACGAAATGAAAAGTTTTATTAAATGTGTAATTACTGAATAATTAATTCATTCAGTCTATTTTATTTTATTTTATTAAAATTCAATTTGGTGACAATTTGAATTTTGTTCGAGATTCAATAAAATTTATTTTGTGTTCTGAAACAAAATGAAAGGTTTTATTAAATGTGTAATTACTGAATAATTAATTTATTCAGTCTATTTTATTTTTATTTTATTAAAATTCAAGTTGGTGACAATTTGAATTTTATTCGAGATTCAATAAAATTTAATTTGTGTTCTGAAACGAAATGAAAAGTTTTATTAAATGTGTAATTACTGAATAATTAATTCATTCAGTCTATTTTATTTTTATTTTATTAAAATTCAAGTTGGTGACAATTTGAATTTTATTCGAGATTCAATAAAATTTAATTTGTGTTCTGAAACGAAATGAAAAGTTTTATTAAATGTGTAATTACTGAATAATTAATTCATTCAGTCTATTTTATTTTATTTTATTAAAATTCAATTTGGTGACAATTTGAATTTTGTTCGAGATTCAATAAAATTTATTTTGTGTTCTGAAACAAAATGAAAAGTTTTATTAAACGTGTAATTACTGAATAATTAATTCATTCAGTCTATTTTATTTTATTTTATTAAAATTCAATTTGGTGACAATTTGAATTTTATTCGAGATTCAACAAAATTTTATTTGTGTTCTGAAACAAAATGAAAGGTTTTATTAAATGTGTAATTACTGAATAATTAATTTATTCAGTCTATTTTATTTTATTTTATTAAAATTCAAGTTGGTGACAATTTGAATTTTATTCGAGATTCAACAAAATTTGATTTGTGTTCTGAAACAAAATGAAAGGTTTTATCAAAAGTGTAATTACTGAATAATTAATTTATTCAGTCTATTTTATTTTATTTTATTAAAATTCAATTTGGTGACAATTTGAATTTTGTTCGAGATTCAATAAAATTTAATTTGTGTTCTGAAACTAAATGAAAAGTTTTATTAAATGTGCAATTACTGAATAATTAATTTATTCAGTTTATCTTATTTTATTCGAAATTCAACAGGTGAAAAACATGTAATCACATCTAACTACGAAATTCTATCGAGGATAGAACAAGTTAAAATTTCAATACATCCATTTGTTAAATTATTTGAAATTAGAATTATCAACACTCTTTGCGACATTGGAGGTGTAACATGCTTGTACATGCATTCAAATTAAAGACGTACACTATTGAAATTGCAATCGTTTAGAATTTCTAGATTAGGTCGAAAGTTCCAATCTGATAATTTCAATACAAAATATGGCAGATGTTCTATGTAACAGGTATAAATTATGGAATTAGATATATGTTACTAATAAATGTATAAAAGGGAATTACTTGTTTTTAATTGACTTAAATTCCCTAAATCCACAAAAAGAAAAGTTTAAGCACACACTCAAGGGTAATTAGTGGTCGACAGCACGTTTAAGCAGGTAAACGATCCCGCATTCACAAACTAATTCAGGACTACTTGTATTCGGCAGCTTGGGGCCTCCGACGACTCTCAAAAGGATAATAAATCTTAATTATTGATAACTGAATTATCTAAATCAATTAATAATAAATTATTAATTTGTTTAGTAACGGTTGATTTATTATTATTAGTTTTGCCATTTTATTCGGGTCGTAACATTATTTAATAAAAATTTATTTATTTAAAAATTTTATCTTTTTACAAAAATTTATTTAATTTTATAAAAGTTTATTTTATTTAATTTTTTTTTTAATTTTAAGAAAAATTTATTTTATCAAGAAAATTTATTTTTATCTCTTATAAAAATGTATTTAATTTTATAAAAATTTATTTATCTTCGAAATTTATCTTTTTATAAACATTTATTAAATTCAATAAACATTTATTTAATTTTATAAAAGTTTGTTTATTTTAAAAATTGATTTGTCTTCGAAATTTATCTTTTTATAAAAATTTATTTAATTCAATAAACATTTATTTAATTTTATAAAAGTTTGTTTACTCTGAAAATTGATTTATCTTCAAAATTTATCTTTTTATAAAAATTTATTTAATTTTATAAAAATTTATTTTTCTTCAAAATTTATCTTTTATAAAGTTTAATCATTTAAAAATTTATTTATTCAAAAATTTTATCTTTTTATAAAAATTTGTTTAAAAATTTAATTTTTAATTTAACTAATAATTTATAAGAGAATTTATCTTAATTAAAGATTTATTTAATTTTTACAAAAATTTATTTAATTCAATAAAAATATAATTAATTTTATAAAAGTTTGTTTATTTTAAATATTGATTTATCTTCAAAATTTATCTTTTATAAAAATTTATTTAATTTTATAAAATTTATTTATCTTCAAAATTAATCTTTTTATAAAAATCTATTTAATTCAATAACAATTTATTTTATTTAAAATTTTTTTTTTAATTTTAAGAAAAATTTATTTAACAAGGAAATTTATTTTATTAAGAAATTTTTCTCTTTTTTATAAAATTTAATCATTTAAAAATTTATTTATTCAAAAAAATTTCATCTTTTTATAAAAATTTGTTTAAAAATTTAGTTTTTAATTTAATTAATAATTTATAAGAGAATTTATCTTAATTAAAGATTTATTTGATTTTTACAAAAATTTATTTAATTTAATAAAAATTTATTTAATTTTATAAAAGTTTGTTTATTTTGAAAATTGATTTATCTTCAAAATTTATCTTTTATAAAATTTAATCATTTAAAAATTTAATTATTCAAAAAATTTTATAAAAATTTGTTTGAAAACTTAATTTTTAATTTCATTAATAATTTATAAGAGGATTTATCTTCTATAAAAATTTATTTAATTTTATAAAAATTTATTTAGGGTCAGTTGGGGTAATTCGGGACAGAATTCTTAATTTTCACTAATAACGTAAGTTTTTTATTTTAATAGGCAATACTTTCGGTTTTCTTTTGGATCAACTTGTTACGTCACTTCCCTAGAATAATTCTATGGGTTAGTAGATTTTATAGATGACCCTTAATCATGACAAACTGCTGTCCCGCATTACCCCGACGATTTTGACGAAATGGCAAAATTTAGGGGTAATTCGGGACAGAATTTTTTCTAAAAAATGTCGAATTTAATAGAACGGACAATTCTGAAAAAATTCGTAAAAATTGATCTAATTTGCTTCAATTTTGACACCTAAAGGTTATCTAATACGAATTTGAAGTCTTTCTCTTGCTCTCTTTTTCTCTCTATTTCTCATTTGCTCTCTCTCTCATTCAATTGCTAACTTTTTCTATTAAATTCATTTACCTGTAGCTCGTTTTGTACGTATCATTTACGTATTTGCAGTAATAACTATCTATTTTTCACTGTGAAATATTATATTATGCCTAAATATTATACTTAAACTCAAGAAAAGTATAATAAACATTTTTTTTTGTAATTGTACACTGCAAAAATAGTGTAGTGGTCAATAAGATGCAATTTTGTTCAGCTGTTATTAAAAAAAATTCATTTAAAATTCTGTCTCTAATTACCCCAGTCTTGTCGAATTCTCGGGGTAATGAGGGACAGCTTATTATTATTATATAAATTAACCAAGAACAAAAGCCCAAGTGAATTTCAATCACAGTATTAATAACACATAAGAAACAATTTTTGTTAAATTTTTAGGATTGTTTTTTTTTCAAATACGAGAAGAACTACTGAAACAGTTTTTCTTCGATTGTCAACTTTTAATCAATTATGAATTATCTTCCTATACCTTGCTGACAATTGACAATTGAAAAATTGGCAAATATTCAGAACTTCTTGTAGGTGATCTGAGGTTAAAATATTTATATCGTACATATTTAAAAGTCTATAAATTTAGCTTAAATATCGTTTGTCGCGAATTACCCCTTGTCCCGAATTACCCCAACTGACCCTAATTTTATAAAAATTTATTTAATTTTATTAAATTTATTTATCTTCGAAATTTATCTTTTTATAAAAATCTATTTAATTCAATAAATATTTGTTTTATTTAAAATTTTTTTTGTTAATTTTAAGAAAAATTTATTATATTAAGAAATTTTTCTCTATTTTACAAAATTCAATCATTTAAAAATTTATTTATTTAAAAAAATGTTATCTTTTTATAAAAATTTGTTTAAAAATTTAATTTTTAATTTAATTAATAATTTATAAGAGAATTTATCTTAATTAAAGATCTATATGATTTTTACAAAAATTTATTTAATTCAATAAAAATGTATTTAATTTTATAAAACTTTGTTTATTTTGAAAATTGATTTATCTTCAAAATTTATCTTTTTATAAAAATTTATCTAATTTTATAAAAATTTATTTTTCTTCAAAATTTATCTCATATAAAGTTTAATCATTTAAAAATTTATTTATTGAAAATTTTATCTTTTTATAAAAATTTGTTTAAAAATTTAATTTTTAATTTAATTAATAATTTTTAAGAGGATTTATCTTACTTGAAGATTTATTTAATTTTTACAAAAATTTATTTAATTTTATAAAAGTTTGTTTATTTTGAATATTGATTTATCTTCAAAATTTGTCTTTTTATAAAAATTTATCTAATTTTATAAAAATTTATTTTTCTTCAAAATTTATCTTTTGTCACGTCATCGTGACCTAGTACACTTTCTTTATTATAAACATCAATAATAATTATATTATAAATTCACTATTTTATAAATTGTACAAAAGCGAAGAAGAGAATGACAACCGTGGAAAGAAATATTGTAGAAAAGCGAAGAAGAGAATGACAACCGTAGAAAGAAATATTGTAGTCAAGCGAAGAAGAGAATGACAATCGTGAAAAAAAATATATTGTAATCAAGCGAAGAAGAGAATGACAATCGTGGATAGAAATATTGTAGTCGAGCAAAAAGGGAGAACTTAAAACTCAATGTACATTTTTGGAGGAAACAAGGAGAAGCTGCGTAATGTATAATTCTGAGGAGTGAAAATTGAGGGATTTTACATAAATAGTGGCTGTGGACCACCACGAGCTCAGTCTATGTTTTAGTTTTGTCTCTCAGTGTTGTTACGCAGTAGTTACCCAATAGTTAGTCAGTTGTTAGTTAGTTTGTCAGACGAAATCGAAGTCCGCATCAATTCCTTCTGAAAAACACAAATTATCAACTCCTCGGCTTTGTTTCTACAAGCTCCGGATTCACGTCTCTCCGAGTCTCCAAATTTTATCTAAGGTCTTGACCCGCATCGCCTGATAAAATCATCCACCGAGGACAAGGAAGTCAGCCTCTGCCAGCCTTCTAGCCTGACATTGCATAGCGCCTCCACTTGTACTGGTGTAAGATAACGCAGTGTAATCTTCCCGAACTGACCTGCCTCTCTAAATCACTGTTTCTCGTCTACAAGATCCACTACAATATACATATCAAGGTAAGACATGTACAAAAATTTGTTGTTCCTATCCATTCGTATACCTTATTCCATTTTAACCAAACATTCATTGTTTCAGTGAATTACCAAATCCTCGAGTCAAGATTGTTTCTCTCAGCTGTCAGGATTCTTCTCTTTGTACAATTGAAAGTAAAACATTAACTTAACTATACTATACATTGTTCAAAACACCTTCCTTTCTTGTTCCCTCAGTTCGAAGCCTTCTGCTTCGTAAATAAAACAGGATTTAAAATAATAAAGATTTTTGTATCTGTAAATTGTCCCCTCAGGACTTGACTTAACAGAAACAATTTCAAAATTTTTGGTGCATCAGCCGGGAAACAAAAGGAAAAAGAATTTGAACAATGTAAAAACCTGAGAGAAATAATCTGAGAACATCATTGATAAAATTTAATTGTCTTAGTTACTAACAATCCTTTGTTGCATGTACATTTTTTATATTTTCATTCATGAATAGTAAACAAATTGCGAGTAGTGATCGCCAAACCCGAAGCCAGGCCAAAGCGCTAGCAGATCAGGAAAAAGTTTTAAAATTCATAAATTTTGGGGAAGCCACAAACCCCAAGGTTGTCCACTCACCACCTGTGAATAAAAAAGTAGGGAATAACAGTAACCAAACTGAACATCCAAACGAAAACTCCGGTACTAATTTAGAAAATAGGAATACGGTAACTGATAATTTTGAAAATAATTCTAATGAGAAACAGCTTATTAGTTTCTTAAGTAATGAAGGTGACGAAACAATAATTAATCCTGACGAAATTTAAAAATTTTCCACCCCAAATAAGTCTAGCCAAGAAAAAATTCGTGAATTAAGAGAAATTTTGCGAAACTCCTTAAAAGATAACACCTTTGACGAAAAAACTGACGAAATTAATGAATTAAAAATCCTTGTACAAATTAATACAGAAAATAAAGACCCAAACAAAAATTTGCAAAAATCTCAAACCAATAATTTTTTAACAGACGATTCTTCAGACATAATGAGTGTTCCGTATAACCAGCAGGTGTTTTTAAGAGACGCACTTGAAATAGTACCGGTTTTTGATGGTAAAAATATTTCCCTTTCAGCCTTTATAGAAGGTTGCGATGAGGCAAAACAAATGATACCAGAAACACCCCAAGTAGAGGAAAATTTAGTTAAATTAATTCGCGGAAAATTAATGGGGGAAGCTAGAAGAGGAATTTACGGTTCCACCTTTTAAACTATCAAAGATTTAACAGACCAGTTAAGAAAAATTGATTTACCTCGGAAAAGTGTTTATCAGTTACAAGGGGAACTAGGTAATATTTACATGTGGGAAAATGAAACAGTCCTATCGTATGCCAATCGCGTAAAAGAAATTGCTGATCAAATTAACGATGCTCATAGATTAAATAATAAGGGGACTTTAGATAAAACATTTATCGAATCTTTAGAAAAAGATTTAATTCAATGTTTTCGGAGAAGGTTAAAACCAGAAATTGAAATTCGGATTCCAGAAACACTAATTTTTAAGGAAATCACAAGTAGGGCAATTGAGGTTGAAAGAAGAATAAACTCCAGTAATGAACTTAGGAGGGAAAGATCAAAAAAATGAATCAAATGAATCTAAGGTAACATTTGCAAAGATAGAAACAGTAACTTGTCAAATTTGTAATTTAAATGGATACACGGCTGCCACCTGTCGCAGGTTAAATAATAACCAAAATTTTCGAAATTGGGGTAGAAATTTTACACCATGGAATGGAACAAGAGGCTTCCAAAATAGGGGAAATTGACCTTTTTCTCAAAATCGATGGGAAACCCCTCCACGCGCTCAAAATTTTTCTCCAATACGAGGAAACTCTTGGAGACAGCAGCAACAATCACAAAATTCTAGAACAAATTTTTATCAAAATTCTTTAAACTCATCTTTTAATAATTAAAATAATTTAACATGCAATTATTGTAAAAAACCAGGACATTTATTAAGAGACTGTAGACGCAGGGAATATAATAACCGATTCAATGATAATAGTAATCAATTCAGGGGTAATAATAGTCAGTTTAGAAGTAACGGACGATTTTGGGAAAATAATCAATCAAGAGAAAATAGTCAATTCGAAGAAAACGCTAGACGTTCATTTTCACCCACCCCAAATAATCAGGGAAACGAACAGAACCGTCCCAACCAAGGTGCAATGGGACAGGTAACTCAGGATTAAATGCACCTGAAAATGAAATTGAAAAATCAATAGAAAGTGGTAAGTGTAATTTTAGTAAAGGTAATATGATCTTATAAATATTTATTAACATAAAAGAAGTTCAAAATCCAGTTCACATGATGATTGACACAGGGGCAGGCTTAAATTTAATCAAAAATAAAACAATAAATTCTTTAATGCATGTTAACACTTCTAGGAAAATACAGCTCACCGGAATTAATGAACATCCTGTACATACTTTAGGTCAGGTTAAATTAGAAATTTTCGGCTATTTAACCACATTTCACGTAATACCTGATGATGTTCCTGTTGAGGAAGAAGCTGTGCTAGGTTCAGAATTTTTTACTGACAACAATGTAAAAAATAATTATGCGGAAAAATGCTTAGAAGTTCATGGTCAATTTTATCCTTTTTCAATCCAAGAAACAATAATTTTACCACCCCGATCAATTACAGGCATGTATATGAAGATTGAAAATACAGATGTGAATGAGGGTTATGTACCATTAATAATCACAGAACCAGGTGTCCTCATGGGTAATGCAATAGTAACAAATAATCAGGGAAAAGCATATATTAAGGTCGCGAATACTCAATCCGAACCAATTAAAATTCAAATACCTAGAATAAAATTAGAAAAATTTGAAAAATTTAATAAAATAAATAATGAAATTCAACAACCCGTTTCGCAAAAATCAAAAGTCAATTCTAATTCAGTCGAAAAACTTTTAGATAGTTTCTTTTCCACCTCAGTTTTGAATCACGAACAGTACGCTTTTAGAAAAAATACAGGTAAGGAAAGAGTTGAACAGATATTAGATTTGCTTCGGTTAGACCATTTAAGATCGGAAGAATTAAAACATGTAGAAACTTTAATCGAAAAATATTCTAAAAGATTTCATTTACCTGGCGAATATCTTACGGCTACAAACGTTTTGCAACACAATATTCCAACAAAAGATGAGGAACCTGTATTTACGCGTCAATATCGATTTCCACCTGTACATAAAGAAGAACTTTTAAAACAAACAAATGACCTTTTAAAAAATAAAATCATTAAACTTTCTCAATCCCCGTATAACACTCCTGTTTGGATTGTACCAAAAAGGACGACTCACAAGGTAATAAAAAATGGCGAATGGTACTTGATTTTCGTAAGTTAAATGAAAAAACAATAACTGATTTTTTCCCATTGCCTAATATAAATGAAGTTCTTGAAACCCTCGGAAATGCGCAATATTTTTCTGTTTTCGATTTAGCTTCCGGTTTCCATCAAATAAAAATGAGCCCAAAGGATTCTCACAAAACTGCATTTTCTACACCTTATGGTCATTATGAATTTGATCGTATGCCATTCGGATTAAAAAATGCTCCAAGTTGTTTTCAAAGATTAACGAACTCGTATCTATCCGGAGTAATTGGGACGGAATTATTTGTATATTTAGACGATGTCGTTATTTTTGCAAACACTTTAGAAGAACACCAAGAAAAATTTGATAATTTCATGAATCGTTTGGAAGTAGCTAATTTAAAATTACAGCCTGATAAATGTGAATTTCTTCGACCGGAAGTAGTATATTTGGGACACATTATCGATAAGGATGGTGTAAGACCAGATCCAAAGAAACTCAGCGCAGTTAGAGATTTCCCAACTCCAAAAAATATTAAAAATATTAAACAATTCTTGGGTTTAGCAGGTTATTATCGGCGTTTTATTAAAAATTTTTTAAAAAAATCAGGACCTTAAAATCAATTATTAAAAAAGGATATGCCTTTTCAATGGGGCGATAAACAACAAAAAGCATTTGAAAACTTGAAAGATGAACTTTGTGAAGAACTCTTGCTAATAAGACCTGATTTTGATCAAACCTTTATTTTAACTACGGACGCATCAGGTTTCGCAATCGGCGGAATTTTATCTCAAGGGGAAATAGGGAAGGACAAACCAATTGCTTACGCTTCTAGATCTTTAAATGAACATGAGATAAAATATGACACTTATAATAAAGAAGCCTTGGCAATTGTGTATTGTGTTTTACACTTTAGGCACTTTCTGTATGGTAGTAAATTTAAAATTGTTACGGACCACAAACCTTTATTATGGTTTAAGAATTCAAGCGATCCTTGTTCACGAGTAACAAGATGGAAACTTAAACTATCGGAATATGATTTTGAAATGATACATAAAGCCGGAAAAATGAACGTCAACGCTGACGCGTTATCTAAAAACCCTGTTAATGTCGCAAAAAGAATGATTCCAAGAAAATTTAATAATAAAAGTGATAATGTGAAGCCAATAATTGGAGTAGAAGAGGATGAAATAGATAATCTTTTTGAATACTTATTTGAACAAGAAGATACAGATGAAAACGAGCACGAAATTTCTAGTCAGGGAGTTGAAAATAATAATATTGATTATGATGACAATGATGACAAAAATGAAGATGTCGATGATGATCAAAATGACGAAAATGATAAAAATCTTGAAAATGAAGAGGAAAATTTAAATTGTTATGAGGAAGTCGATTACTAATCTTTCGTAGAATTATATAACAAAGAAGATAATTCTGATTTTAAAACAGTAACGAGAGGAAAACTGAAGAAATTAAATCAAAGAAAAAACGTGTATAAAAAAAAACAAAGTAAGTTTAAAGAAAATATGAACCAGGAAAGCGTTCTAAATCCAAGAAATAAAAATTCTAAATCAACTAAATCAAGTGTAAATAAAAAAACTAAATCTGTGAAAATTAAGTCAAGTAAGTCGGGTCAGAAACAAAATCCAATGAATATAAATCCTAAATCTGTGAATATTGAACTAAGTGAATTAAAAAGTGATTGAAATCTAGTGAAAATAAATCCTAAATCCGGAAATACTAAATCAAGTGAACTAAATAGTGATGAAAATCCAGTGAGTGATAATTCTAAATATAAAAATACTAAGTTAAGTGACTCAAGCGAAAATCAAAATCTAAAATCGAGTACTAAATCATGTGAAATAATGAAAAATCGAGAGAGTGAAAATACTAAATCTGTGTACAATAAATCAAATGAAAGTGAAATTAATCGCAAAAATCTGAAAATAAAATCAAAAAAATCTGATCCTGATGAAAATAAAAGTGAAAAAGTAAAAATCAAAGAAAATTTTCAAGGTCTAAGTAATGCGAGAAATCTAAGAAATCGAAGTCAAAATAAAAAATATTATTCAGATTGCATGGTCAATAATGAAGATGATGAGGACGAATTACTAAATCAAAAAATTCAAGTTCAAGATAAAAATCAAAGTTCGCAAAATTTACAAAATTCTGATGAAGATTCTGATGCTGATTATACGCAAAAATCTGTAAATCAAAATCAATCAAAAGTAAAGAAGAAAGGAAGAAGACCGCGTAAAATAAATTCTGACAATAAAGCAAGTACGTCAATCAAGAAAAAAAGGGGTAGGCCCAAGAAGAATTTAATTAACGAAGAAAATAAAGAAAATGAAGAAAATAAAGATAGTGAAGACTCAGATCCAGAATATTTCGTTCAACATGACAATTATGAGGTACTGAGGAACCTGTATGAAGATTATGAAATAAATGAAGATAATGAAGATTTTAGTGACAGTAATGATAGCATTGAAAACTATGAAGAAAATGAAGAAAATGAAGTACTTAATTCTGATGACCAGTTTGAGGAAATCGAAGAAAATAAAGAAATCAAAGGAATCAAAGAAAGTGAAAATTTTGAAAAATATTAAGATATTGTAGAAGATGAAGAAAATGAAGAAAACAAAGAAGATATAAATGATGTAGACAACGATATAGAACAAGTTAATTTCGGTTTAGAAAGTAACAAACGTCCCCCACCCGAACCCCCACCCTTAGATAATCCTTCTACTTCTGATAATAATATCCATTTTCGAAACATTGTTGAATGTAAAGATCAATTAAGAATGAGAAAGGATAACTATGTATACTTTTTATCGACGACATGCGTACCTCAGGATAATGTTTCAAAGAGCCTGTTTAAGCAAAATGAATTACCTAAGTTTAAAAATCTCGAAATCGGTGAAGCTAAAGAGTTTAAGAAGGGAAACTTTTATCATATTGCGTTACCAATTATCTCAGAATCTAGCGCTAGCCTAACCGAAATGCATAAAAATATAAAATCTTCCATACAAACTTTTAAAACACTAGTTGAAAAACTAAAACTTCGGTCTGTAAGCATTGCTAGAACTATGATTATAAATCATGTAAATTGGAATGAAATTATTTTAATGTTTCGAGAAATTTTTCAAAAATGCAGCACTACAATAATAATTTGTAATGGTTATACTCAATATGCAACAAATGAACAATGAAAAATTTTAATTGAAGCAGCTCTCTCCTCAGCATTAGGCGGTCACAAAGGGGTAAGCAAAACTTACAACCGCATCAGAGAAAAATATTTTTGGGAAAATATGAAACTGGACATTCAAAAATATATACAGACTTGTTTACAATGCCAATTAAAGAAACTTGTTGTTGTTCAAGATAATTTAACTAAATATTCCATAGCAATACCTTTGCCAAATCATCAAGCTAGTACTATCGCTGATGCCTTTATTAAAAAGTTTATTTGTATTTATGGAGCACCAAAGGCTGTTTTAACAGACCAAGGCCGTGACTTTTTAAGCAACCTTTTAAAACGAGTAGCAAAAAGATTTCGCATTAGACAATTTAAAACCATTGCTTTCTATCCACAATCAAATGGATCATTAGAAAGATCGCACCATGTATTGGCAGAATACTTAAAACAATTTGTTAGCAAACATTCTCAGTGGTATGACTGGTTAGAATTGGCAACCTTTTCATATAATACTAGCGTTCATGAAGGAACTAAATGCACTCCATATGAATTAGTTTTTGGTCGATTAGCCAGACTACTTTCGAGCCAACCTTTACTTCCCGAAGAAAAATTAAAAACTTATGATGATTATTTGATAAATTTGGTAACTAAATTACACGAAATACAGTCTCTAGCTCGCCAAAATTTAATTGAGGCTAAAGAAAAATCAAAAATATATTATGATAGAAAAATCAACCCGCAAAATTTTAAAATTGGCGATAGTGTATTTGTTTTACAAGGACCTAAACCTAGTAAATTAGGCGATCAATACACTGGTCCACACGAAGTTTTGGAAATTTTAGGCAAGGGAAACATTAAAATAAAATTAAGCAAAGGACCCAAAATCGTTCACATAAATAGACTTAGACTGTCGCATATTAAACATTCTAATCAAGATTAAAACATTAACGAAGATATCAATTGGGAAAATTACCTTTTTGTTTCAGGGGGGCAAAATCTACAATATTAAACTTATTTGACTTGAGAAATAAATCAAAATGGTTGTAAGTATGTACGACTTTGCTCACCATTCCGCAATGCCATTAGAAGAAATAGTAAAATCACAATATTTAATTTATGAAGAAGAACTATTTGACGTTAAAATAGATATTGAGCATAGCTATGTTTCCGAATCGGTCCTTACCCAAGATTGTAACTACATTGCAATTCCAGACTGTCATTCTATATTTGGTTGTTTAATAGAATCAATAAGATGGATTCTTCTGACAATAAACGGAAAAGAAGTACCCTTTAATATAATCAACCAAAACTATTCTAATATGATTGGTTTAGATACTGGTATTATTGGCTACAGAGAAGCCAGAGACGCAGACATTATCAATTAAATATAATTTATTTAACATTATATTGATTATTAAGTGCAAAAATTTAAATAAACAACCCCTCACATTTCAGAAGATGGGAATAACACAACTCATCTTTTTAATCGTAAGTGGGATCGTGTTCTTCATGACACCTGCTTACGGTATACTTGGATTTAACTGCGCTTCTAGCCAGTTGAACATAACTACACTATCGTTAATCGATGTTTTACTAAAATAAAGGTAATCCAATGTAAAATAGAAATTAAACGCACTATTTATCATTGTGGAATGCATTCTCATTCGTCTGTAGTAGAAAATGGAGTAGCAGAATATTTGCATGAAATCTCGCATGAATCCTGCAGAGAAATACATAATGCCAGGACCTACAAACACAATGAACAGGTAATAGCGCATGAATTAAAAATGAATCAAACCCTTACCAAAAGCGCAACATTCGCCGGAGATATTCAAGAAAATGGAGCATGTACTGGTGTAAGTTATATTGACCCTTTAGGTAGTTGGAAAGGCGTTGTTGTTCTAGGAACCATAAAAATAACGTTAGCAGAACAATATGCAATAGCTGATTTAGAAACAGATAGGGTACGTTTAAGTTCAGGAATATCATGTCCTTTATCTGATACATCCTGTTTTGATAATGATAACGGTTTTTCATTTTGGCACCCTTTACCTAAAGATATTTGTCAATTTGATAAATACTCATTACTTTATGAAGGTTTTGCTAATAAAATAAAGATGAAGAAACAGATGAAACCTTATTTTCTTTAGAAACAAAAGAAATTACCTTTGTATTAAGCCAAAAAGGTCAATTTGCAATCTGTCAATATGTTTTGTACCGTACTGAACATCCTAAACTTTTTATTTTTGAAACCGTTAAAGGACGACCATTCTTAGAAGGAAAAGAACTAAAAATCGAAGCTTTAGATATGATGTTATATGTAAACTCAAAATTTATTTATGTCGAAAGACATATTCGAATCCAAATAAACACCTTATATCAAAATATAATGTATCAGCGTTGCAAATTAGAACAAGAAGTATTCCGAAATTCGCTGATCCTTGCAACCCAAGGACCTGATGAATTTGCACTTCACTTAATGAAAGGGCCTGGTTACATGTCGGTAGTAGCAGGCGAAGTAGTACATATAGTCAAATGTGTACCAGTAGAAGTAGCTTATAGGAAAGTAGACCAGTGCTACCAACAGTTACCAGTATTCAAAGGTAATGAGAGCCTTTTTCTTAGCCCACGAACACATATATTAACTAATCAGGGTAAAATAGTCGACTGTAATTCGTTTGTACCTATCATGTATCAAATCGGCGAAAAATGGTATAAAATTTCTCCAAACCCAGTTGAATCTTTCCCACCTCAAATATTACAACCCATGCAAAATCGCACATGGAAATATACCAACCCAGCGTCATTAGCAACTAGTGGTATTTATTTACAATCAGATTTAGAAAAACTACGCGAACATGTAATGTTCCCCGCGGAAAAACCTATGATATTAAATACCTTAGCTAGGGGATTTTCTAAACACAATATTGCAAACCAAAAATTATCTATTATGAATTTTATGGATGAACAAACTTTAAACAAAATTGCATCCTCAGCCTGGGGAAAATTTTGGTCCATTTTCACAAGTTTTGGTACTGCTAGCGCTGGTTTGATCGGTGTGATTATCATTATTCGTTGTATTAAAATGATAGCCGACACTTTTATTCATGGATATGCATTGCATAGTGTATTTGGTTGGTCTTTTAAGTTATTAGGCGCTTTTTGGGATTTTGTTACAAATTTATTATTGCACTTAGGTAAAAACGCACCAAATCCAGAAGAATCCTCAATGCATGAAATAGAACGTAGGAAAGTAGAGTCTGCACCGCTTTCGCCAGAAATTAAAAACCTTGAACCAGAAAAACAAGGTAACTGGGAAAATCCTGAACTACGTCAAATTTATCAAAATCCTAACATCGAAAATAACTATGTCGTTCACGTATAAAAATCTAACAAAATTTGAAATCTGTCATATAACACGCCTACACAACCTTTTAATTAAAAACTCCTATCCTTTACCTCATTTTGAAATCACGAAAAATCGGAATAAGGATAACTTGGCATATACTTGTGTTTTGAAATTTATGGATAAAACCCTAATTACAACCGGAGTAAATCCAACTAAATTGGAGCAAAATGATGCTAAAACTCTCTTTGAAATTTTACAAAAAGAAAATTTTAAAACACTAGAATCTGCTGACATTTGTTTTAAACTTATTGAATTAAAAAAATTATGTTACGAGCATAAACTTCCAAATCCTACCTTAATTTTCTTCAAATCCAATTAAATGACAAAAAATCCATTTTTATTGTCATCATAAAAATTAACGAATGTAAAAAAACTATAACCTCGTATAATCCTTTGCACGCCTATTCTGAAGCAATCACCAATATGATAACAACAATCCATTCCATTTTTCCTTTAATACCTAACCCCTTTTCTCACTATCAGAATCAACAAAACTTCTTATGCTACGCTGAAACACACAATACACCAACACTAAGTACATCATTTCTACCAAACAACTACCCATTATCCTTGACTAATTTTTCACATACACAAGCACAAGATACGATAGATAAGCAACAAAACCGATCATAAAAAATGATATTCTGACACCTTATTTTTCAAGTATATTGTACACAACTAATAATATTTTCTCTCTGTTCCAGGTAAACCTCAAAAGGAATTAAAATTGATGTAAATTCTCTTTTTAAAATATTTCTGATTTCCTTAACTAGCCTCTCAGCCCTATCAAAAATTAATCCACCTTTTTCCAATTCTCCTTACTCACAAAACCCCGCACTATATTATATATATATAATTGGAATTTAACATCAGAAATGTCAAAATAAATACAATTAACCAACAAATTCAAACTTTTGTAAATAATGTAGTAAAAGCATCGAATCACGTTTCATTCGAAACAAGTAACACTTTAACAGAGACACAAAAAATAATTGTTAACCTGGAACGAAATGGTTATCGCAAATCCCGATGGGATATATTTTCCTCTCACCTCTTTCCTTCAACATTTAATGATATATTAGATGATTTTGAGAGATTAAACGAAACAACCATACAACAAGGATCCTTAGAAAATCAATTACTCACCATCCTTGCGTTTTTAGATAAGTACTTGTTCACCTTGGAAAATCTTTATCAAGCCTTTATTCTTGCATCTAATAATATTTGGTATCCACCCCTAATATCAAAAAAATATAATTTCGCATATCAAGATATACTAAATTCAAATCATAAAGCATATCTGCCTAACAATGCACTATTTCCAAATTTTTTTAAACCTTCAGATATCTCGGTACATCATATTAAACATTATATGGTTTTTATATCAAATATTCCACTATTATCTATCGATAAATATTATTTATTCAAAGTGCATTCCATCACAGGTACTAAAAAATGGAACAAAAATTTTAAAACCATAATCGACATTAACCCCAAACATGAGCACATAGCATTTTCATCAGATAACACCACATATTTTTCCTACAATACAGAATGGTTTAAATCATGCATAACACAACTACCAGAACTTACTTGCAAACCTCCCTTGGAAATAAAATCATCAACATCAAACCTAATTTGCGAAAGCTCAATATTTTCTAAGGGACTATTAAAAAATTGCAATTATAAAATCAGCTTAGAATCCAACCCCCAGTGGATACCTTTACACCAAAATAACTCATGGTTATATATATCACAACCAAAACAATTAATACAAATGGCTTGCTCCGTCAGTTCAGAATCTTCATTAATCATCATAGGAAATGGAACATTGCAATTGAAATCCAACTGCATCCTGAATCAACAAATTTCCTTACAATTTCTTTCGAGCAACTTTGTATCCAACCTTAAAGATCTCTCATTATACGCACCGCTGTTACAACCAATTAGTACATTTCTTGTCGAATTTGTTGAAAAAGATTCATACTCCGTAAAGAAAATTCTAACTTTGTGTCAACAATATATTTCTAAAGAAAAGCAAATTTCAATCACACAACTAGAAAATTTTATTCAAACAACTAAAGATCTTATCTACAAAGAAAATCAAAACGAATTACATTATACCACATACAAGTCAATATTTATAATAATTTCTTCAATCATTGCTTTAATAATTATAATATTAATAATAATTTCTTATAAAATCTCACACAACAAAATACAAGATTTAGATTATTGGCACAGACATGTAGCTCTTCCAGTACACAGCATACTTACGATATACCATACTCATATCATGCAACTCCCTTTATAACAACCAATCCTATGAACAGATTGGACACTATAATAGAAGAAGCATGAAAACAATAACAATATTTTCGTACCAAATTTTCGATTAAATGAAAATAGTTTAATTAGAAATATCCATTATCCAAAATCATTAACAGCATGAAAAATAAAAAGAAATATTAAAATAGCATGCAAACCATTATTAATAATTTCATCTCAAAATTTTTTTAAAAAAACATTGAATCCCAATTTATTCCATTGATCCGAAAATCTCAAACTCAAACTTTCTTTCTCTCTTCCTCTTCCACATGAATACCAGAAGTTAAAATAAAAAAAAAAAATTAAAAAAAATAAACTTTTTTGTCATATCTTTAAAATTTTGTTCTCTCAAATCCTCAACTTTAATAACAAATCTATACAAAATCCTTTTATTTATTTTATTTTCAAATTTTAATATTCTCAAATACACCTGTTTTATAATAATACATAATAATTACATCATTATTTTTTTTAAACTTGTGCGGCCACCTCAGTTATGGAAAACCCTTCAATTCTAAAATTCACTCCTTTGCTGATAAAATTGGAATTGGACCTTTGTAGAGCATCGACTAAACTCGTTTTTATCTCCATCAGACAATCTTGGGTCGGCCACATTTTCTCCAAAACTCAATTGTCAGAATATTCATTTAACCGAATTTTATTTATCCAAAATTGCATTTATCAGATATCTTATTTATCCAAAAAAGCATTTATCAGAAATCTCTTTTGTCCGAAATTTAAATGATCAGAAATCTAATTTTAATGAAAATGCATTTACCAGAAATCTCGTTTGTCCAAAAGGTAAATTGTCAGAAATCTAATTTATCCAAAATTGTATTTATCAAAAATTTAATTTATCCGAAATAGCATTTATCTGAAATCTCGTTTGTCCAAAAATTGAATTATCAAAAATTTTATTTATTAAAAATTACATTTATCAGAAATCTCAATTGTAAGGATTTTCAATGATCAAAAATCTAATTTGTTCGAAATTGAATTTATCAAAAATCTCCTATGTCCGAAATTTCATTTATCAGAAATCTTATTTGTCCGAAATAGCATTTAATAGAAATCTCGTTTTTCAAAAAATTAAATTATTACGAATTTCATTTATCAAAAATTGTATTTATCAGAAATCTCATTAGTCCGAAACTGCATTTGTCAGAAACCTAATTTATTAGACAAAGCATTTAACAGAAATCTCATCTATCCGAAATAGTATTTACAAGAAATCTAGTTTTCCCAACATTGCAATTATCAAAAAACCCATTTATCCAAAAGTGCATTTTACAGAAATCTCATTTGTCCGAAATATTATATATCAGAAATTTCATTTGTCAAAAATGTCAATTATCAGTCATTTTATTTATCGAAAATTGCATTTATCAGAAATCTCATTTCTCAGGAATTGCTATGATTAAAAATCTCATTTGTCAGGAATGTCAATTATCAGTAATCTTATTTATCAAAAATTGCAATTATCAGAAATCTCATTTCTCAAAAATTGCAATTATTAGAAATCTCATTTGTCTGATATTGTATTTATCAGAAATCTCATTTATCCGAAATATTATTTTTCAGAAGTCTCTTTTATCAAACATGTTAATTATCAGTAATCTTATTTGTCAAAAATTGTATTAATCAGAAACCGCACTTCTCAAAAATTGTTATTATAAGAAATCTCATTTGTCTGTTAATGTATTTATCAGAAATCTCATTTGTCAAAAAAATCAATTATCAAAAACCTCATTTATCCAAATTTTTATTTGTCAAAAATCTAATTTATCAAAAATTGAATTTATCAGACTTCTTAGTTGTCCGAAATTGTATTTAACAGAAATCTAATTTGTCAATATTTCTAATTATCAAAAATCTAATTTGTCCAAAATTGCATTTATCAGAAATCTTATTTGTAAAAACTTGCATTTATCAAAAATCGCATTTGTCCGAAATCGCACTTATCGGAAGTCTCATTTATCCAAAAGATTATTCTTCATAACCTTCAATTCTGCGAAAGTCCATGTACAAGAAATCTCATTTTCCCAAATTTCCATTATCCCAACATTTCTCTTTCGAAGCGAGTTGCCCGTCCCTGGTCTATTCGATGGTTTTGGTACAACAAAATAAATGTCGCTCCGAATTCCTACTGAACTGCACTTTGTTTTACCGATTAGACCAGGGACGGACAACTCGCTTCGAAAGAGAAATGTTGGGATAATAAGGATAATGGAAGTTTGGGAAAATGAGATTTCTTGTACATGGACTTTCGCACAATTGAAGGTTATGAAGAATAATCTTTTGGATAAATGAGACTTCCGATAAGTGCGATTTCGGACAAATGCGATTTCTGATAAATGCAAGTTTTGACAAATAAGATTTCTGATAAATGCAATTTTGGACAAATTAGATTTTTGATAATTGGAAATATTGACAAATTAGATTTCTGTTAAATGCAATTTCGGACAACTAAGAAGTCTGATAAATTCAATTTTTGATAAATTAGATTTTTGACAAATAAAAATTTGGATAAATGAGGTTTTTGATAATTGATTTCTTTGACAAATGAGATTTCTGATAAATACATTATCAGACAAATGAGACTTCTTATAATAACAATTTTTGTGAAATGCGGTTTCTGATTAATACAATTTTTGACAAATAAGATTACTGATAATTAACATTTTTGATAAAAGAGACTTCTGAAAAATAATATTTCGGATAAATGAGATTTCTGATAAATGCAATATCGGACAAATGAGATTTTTAATAATTGCAACTTCTGAGAAATGAGATTTCTGATAATTGCAATTTTTGATAAATAAGATTACTGATAATTGACATTCCTGACAAATGAGATTTCTAATAATTGCAATTCCTGAGAAATGAGATTTCTGATTAATGCAATTTTCGATAAATAAAATGACTGATAATTGACATTTTTGACAAATGAAATTTCTGATATATAATATTCCGGACAAATGAGATTTCTGTAAAATGCACTTTTGGATAAATGGGTTTTTGATAATTACAATGTTGGGAAAACTAGATTTCTTGTAAATGCTATTTCGGACAGATGAGATTTCTGTTAAATGCTTTGTCTAATAAATTAGGTTTCTGACAAATGCAGTTTCGGACTAATGAGATTTCTGATAAATACAATTTTTGATAAATGAAATTCGTAATAATTTAATTTTTTGAAAAACGAGATTTCTATTAAATGCTATTTCGGACAAATAAGATTTCTGATAAATGAAATTTCGGACATAGGAGATTTTTGATAACTTCAATTTCGAACAAATTAGATTTTTGATAATTGAAAATCCTTACAATTGAGATAACTGATAAATGTAATTTTTAATAAATAAAATTTTTGATAATTCAATTTTTGGACAAACGAGATTTAAGATAAATGCTATTTCGGATAAATTAAATTTTTGATAAATACAATTTTGGATAAATTAGATTTCTGACAATTTACCTTTCGGACAAACGAGATTTCTGGTAAATGCATTTTCATCAAAATTAGATTTCTGATCATTTAAATTTCGGACAAAAGAGATTTCTGATAAATGCTTTTTTAGATAAATAAGATATCTGATAAATGCAATTTTGGATAAATAAAATTCGGTCAAATGGATATTCTGACACTTGAGTTTTGGAGAAAATGTGGGCGACCCACAAGCTTCCGGGATACCAAGGTATTTCATTGGTAAGAAAAACTCCGCGTCATCAAGTTTAATTTTAGGTGATTCCTTCTTGTATCTATATCTCCCCACATGTACAACATCCGTATAATTAATCTAAAACACAATTAAATTATAACATTAAAACTCAGAAAATAATTTTAAAAAATCGCAAAAATAACGAAAATTGGTGAATAAAATTGAAATTTCGGATAAATAATTGAAAATAATAAATAAATAAATAAATAAATAATGCCAAATTAAGGAAAGTAATTGCAAAATTGTTTAAAACATAGAAAATTGGTTACAATAGTCTTAATTTGAGATAATAACTGAAAATTTAGAAAATTAATTGAAAAATAATAAAACTTTGAAAATTATAATAATAATAATAAAAAGAATTAAAATTGAACAAATAAAAAATTCCACCAAAATAACAAAAAATTGTTTTTCCACATTTGCGTTCCCTCCAAATTCGATAGTTACTTATAGGCTTTCCAACCCTGGCACCTCTCGATAAAGGAAAAACATATTCCAATTTAACTTTGCTTAAAATTATATTCTCAAAAACAAATTTCTCTTGAGTTTCTAAAGTCTTTAAATTTTCCTTCAGATTATGAGTCAGTCCATATCTCAAAACATCCGGTTTTTCCAAAGGAAATAATTCTTGATAACTGACAGAACTACTCGAAATCGATGCGCCACACTGATAATAGTCAACAGCAGGAACTTCTAAAGCCATTTTTTTATAATTGCCATAGAAGAATCAGAACCCTTATTAAAATCTTCATTAGATATACGCCGCTTAGAATCCATTATAATATTTTGAGACAATTTTTCATCTGTTTGACCCACCATCGCATTTTCGTCAGAAATAACATTACTCTCTTGTACGAGTCCAGAAGCACCCATAAACTGGGTTCCGATAGCAACATTATCACAGTTCAATACCTCATGTTTAGTTTCTTTCACCAAGTTATCAGAATTTTGACCATTATCCAGAACAATTACATTAAAATCAAAAGCAGGTAGGGGAAAGTCGGGCAGCCCCGGCCCCTTAAGGAATTTCAGTTATTATTTCTAAAATACGCAAAAAAATGTATGTTTTGATTTGTTAATATAGTTTTGAGTCCTTAATCTACACTTAGAATTTAATTATTCATGTAAGAAACGCTTAATATTTGAAATATAAGGAAATCAAAATATAGTGTAGGGGAAAGTCGGATAGCCCCGGACAGCGGGTAGCCCCAGACACTAGCTATTTGACGTATAATACTGCATTTTTATAATTGACACAAATTACAAACTGTGTATAATTCACTTGAGCTTACGTTTTTTAATATATTAATTCATTTTTTCATTTCTTCTTTTTGAAAATAAGTAATTTCTAAATTTAACCTTAAATTGTCTAGACAATTTAACAAACGTGTATCGTATTAAACGTCATATAAACATTCTATTATATTTGGACTTTCTGTTCCTATTAAATAGATGTTTAAATTTATTTCTAAAAAATAATTTACGGTCATTATTTAAGACACAATTTATTCGCACTTTATCAAATTAAACAATTTAAATAAGCACTTTAATTTTTCTGTCCGGTGACACCCGACAAGTTTTTGGAGGCTTACATTTTACTACTCATATATGATCTCATTTTTCTCTCAATTAATGTGTTTATTTCCTGATCGAATTTATTTCAAAGATGGACAGAGGTCATGTCTTTGTCATAAGATGATTTAATTAATATTTAAAAAAAATTATACAAATTTGTTAACCAAAAGGCTTAGGTGTCCGGGGCTATCCGACTTTCCCCTAATGTTGGTTATTTCAAAAGAGTGTGGGTACCTCCGGCCACAACTAAAAATCAATTAAAACCTTAATATAAAGTATACAAAACTATATTACACTATAAAAATAATATAAATGTTTTCATATTTGCAATAAAATAAAAGAAACTTACCCATATTGTGAGAATCCGAAAATTAAACAATATGCCAAAATTGGTTAGTTGAATTATTTACATTTCAAAATAAATGGAAAACAAATGAAGATTGCATAGAAATATTGGTCGGAGATACCCGTATATAAAGTGGCCGGCGCTGGACGACAAGTTATCCTTTAGAAAAAGTTAATTTATACCCAAATTATTAGAAACTTAAATAAGTAAATTGTAATTATATATAAAGTGATAGTTCAGCTTTATGAAACAGTAAAATATTTAATTCAAATGCTTAGAAAACATAAAAGTATTGGATAATTAAGTTCGTCTATATTTTTGAATTTATATCATGAAACTATCCACAAACAAAAACTTTAATGTAAATATTTTTAAGTAATGTAGTTTTATAAATAATATGTGTGGCCGTGGCTACCCCTTGGCCGTGGCTACCCGACTCTCCCCTACATTCGCACTTTCTACCCCACGCATTATCTGACGAAACGCGTCATCACTCACTCCCGCAAAAATATTTTCAAATTCTTGTAAATTGCTCATGTTAAAATCTCTGCGACTATTTAGAAACAACTAAGTTAAAAATCAAAATCTAATTCTTTAAATACAGGAAGCTGAGAGAACAAAATAGTGGGAGATAAAATAAATATATTTTATTATCTAAAATACGAAAATTTATGGTCCATTTTTGCGCCAAATCTTTAAATTGTTTTCATATGACCCATAGGTCAAGTAGCTGAAATATAACTTCTTGGTAATTCTGCCCTTAACACCCCACTTTTATTATTACTTCTTAGAAACGAATTTCAATCTTATCGCTTCTTTTCTCTAGAATTTTTTTTGCAAATTACTCTCCAAATTAAGATTGAACATCGTTACACAAGTAACTATATAATTAAATATAGTTATAGTATTGACAAAAGCAAATATTTTCTTTTTTTTTTTAGATGGACACAAATATTAACTGTCCAATCACAAAATTAGAGAATCTAAGTATTTAATACGGCTTTTCAAAACCACATTACATAATACCAAATCCGATGGGAATGACGGAAATCGCGTCTTGCTCCATTACAATCGAGACAGACTATCTGAAAATAGTCGTACGAAATAAAGATAGAATTATAGAGACCAAAAATGAATTAGCCCAAAAGATGCTTGATAGGATTCTGAGAAAATATGAATTTATTGAGTCTTATACCGAAAGTGAATTAATTTAAAACGAAAATCTTGAAAAAACATAATTGTTTAAATCGTTAAATTTATGTCAAAGGTGCTACTCAAGGTTTCACATAGCCTCTAGATGTAACGGAAAAAAAAGAAATAAGGACTACATGGATTGGGACCGAATTCTAGAGCGTAAAAATAGAGACGCATAATAAAGCATTTTAAATATATTTGAATTAAATAACGTTCGCTCTATTATCAATAAATAAACTCGGGAACAATAAAAAGTAATCTAGATTAACTAACTCTATATCCACCTCATGTAACATGTAATAATTTATACTTCTATATGTGCTTCTAGATATCTTTACGCTAGAATTCAGCAACAATAATAAACAACAATCAATATTATATTATAAAGCTCCTGCGTATCATTACTTAATTAATTTTCAATAATAATTATTCATATAGGACTAAATGCGATGAGTCACAACCAGTCAATGTAATATGAACTTATAAATTTATATCTTCATTGAAAAATAATAACCTATATATAACCATAAATTCATTTAATTATAAAATTATTGCAGTCATATATGCAAAATATTGAATTATATAATCATAATATTTACCTTCTTCTGAGAATAAAAACTAAAAAAAAAAAAACAATCAACACCTTTCATGTAAAAAAAAAAGAAGGGAAGTTCACTTCGAAATATTTTCTTCAATACTGAATATTTTTCTATCTAAATAAACATGTTTCTAATTGAATGAAGTATGTCGAAATAAAAGTCATAAAACACTAGCAAGGAAGAAACCAAAATGTTATACTAAGAAAACCTATGAAATCATAAACAATGTTAGTTAAAATATGTGTGCCAAAATCACAAAATTTATTAATCAAACACAAACTTTGTGTCCTTTTATGCGTATACAGGCACTCTAACACAATTATCGTAATCTAATACATATATTAATGTCAATAATTTACTCCTATTTTTATCTCTGTGTGAGTGTGATAAATCTCTATCATAATCTTTTGGTGCAAGAAGTAAAAATAAATAGGTACTTCCGTTTTTAAGTTCCTTTTAACAATGTGGACACCTTTCGTAACCAAGGGAAAGTTGTACAAAGAGTACTAATAGTCTCGAAAAACGAAAATGTAATCCTTTTAAGAACAGTAAAGTAATGGTTTTTCATGTTCTAAAACCTTTTTACGAATTAAATGAAAGTCAACAGATTTTCATTTGCCAATTTTTGTACTTGGTCCAACACAAATCCATTCTCTCCATAATACGGAGCTATCTAAATAATATCTAGACAGTTGCGTGCTCTATGATCAGTTAAAACACTTATATTGTCTTTCAAGAATTGTTCTAACTTATTTAATTTAAGTGCGCTTTCAGAACAGTTCAAAGTAATAAGCGTCAGTATTTCTGTAAATCTATTAATAAGTCGTTTAAACGTGCGTTTATGATCTTGACTTGAATGCATTTTAAATTTAGTTATATTTTTTTTTTTTTACCAAATTGCCCATATAATTCAGCCTGTTCTAAGTAATAGCTAATGTAGGAGTAACTGTAATTATTCACAGATAATCGAGAAAATCATTACTCGATTTCTTTTTTGCATTATTCTTCAATAAAAGATCTATGTCTTTCCCGTCATTTGCAAAATGAATGTTTTATTTTTTTGAGGCATACATACGGCTATGTTAAAATTTAAAAAAAACATCCTAAACTCTTTGAAATAATTTCAAAGACAAAATATCAAACACTTTGACATTTTTATCTAACTATTTTATCAGAATTAATTGTTATTGATCGCTATTTTAGACGTTTGTTCATTTAAACTGCATCGCTTGCAGTATTGTAGTGTTTAAAACTTATAGCAATTTGATGTTTATTATATCAAAATTATATCTCCGGGAGAGGTATATTATTGTAATCTTATTTAGATCGTATCTTTCATTGAAACTTTCATTACCAAGCAGTATTATAAACAGTAAAATTTTTATACAACTTCAGGACTAAAAGTATACGACAAATACTTTTACCTAATATAATCCAGTAAAATGTATGCTACGCCTTATAAATCTAGTTATAATGATTATATTCACCATATTAACAAATATCGAACAAATTAACTAATTTCTTTACTAAATTATATTAATGTGCCACCTCGACCAATGTACGTCGAACATATTAATAATTCCTTTTTTTAAGCATTGTCTTATTGTTCTGACAATGGCTTTAGATTTTTATGCAAAACATTTAATTAAACAAGTATTCCATAATTAATATTTGAGCACTCTACTCTGATGGTACTTTTTTCGAAAATATTAGAATCGAAAAACATTTTGAAATTCTCAAAAGATATTTTTGGGAAAATTATTATTTGGACCGATCTACTCATAATAATGATAATATTGTCATAAATAGTTAGAATCAAAGAATATTAAAAAATCTTTATATCTATCTTCCTCTTTCTCTAATTAGTAAACGATATTCAACACAATGTTATCAAATTCTAAAAAAAAATTGACGCTAATAATAAATTATCATGTCATCTCACTTATATTATAAATATACGAAATACTCCGTAAATTTATCGCTTATCGAATACTCAAGCTCCTCTTTCGTATTCTTCTCATAAGGGGAAAGGAGCGTCCAAACGTACGCAAGCAAACATACTTGTGTTATCTTAATGTACGCGTTTTTTTTTAACTGCGACAATTTTTTACTCTCTTCATGTTAATAAAATAAATGATCAAATTAAATACTATCTCTAGTTTTTATGTAAAAGATTAAGATTCAATTGCCTCGAAAACAATTCCAAGAAAATATTACACATGCCAATTTTTTTTCTCTCTTACTTCAAGCTACAATATTTAAGCTTGAATGTTATTAACATTACTGTCTTCGAATAAAATCTTTAAAGTGACATACTCCCTCAGATCATTAAATTCGGAATATTCTAAACTTACTCAATCTTTGAATTCGGAAAATTATCACTTGCCTTCCCATTTTCCGAATTTAAAAGGGGGGAGGTGTCACGTCATCGTGACCTAGTACACTTTCTTTATTATAAACATCAATAATAATTATATTATAAATTCACTATTTTATAAATTGTACAAAAGCGAAGAAGAGAATGACAACCGTGGAAAGAAATATTGTAGATAAGCGAAGAAGAGAATGACAACCGTAGAAAGAAATATTGTAGTCAAGCGAAGAAGAGAATGACAATCGTGAAAAAAATATATTGTAATCAAGCGAAGAAGAGAATGACAACCGTAGATAGAAATATTGTAGTCGAGCAGAAAGTGAGAACTTAAAACTCAATGTACATTTTTGGAGGAAACAAGGGGAAGCTGCGTAATGTATAATTCTGAGGAGTGAAAATTGAGGGATTTTACATAAATAGTGGCTGTGGACCACTACGAGCTCAGTCTATGTTTTAGTTTTGTCTCTCAGTGTTGTTACGCAGTAGTTACTTAATAGTTAGTCAGTTGTTAGTTAGTTTGTCAGACGAAATCGAAGTCCGCATCAATTCCTTCCGAAAAACACAAATTATCAACTCCTCGGCTTTGTTTCTACAAGCTCCGGATTCACGTCTCTCCGAGTCTCCAAATGTTATCTAAGGTCTTGACCCGCATCGCCTGATAAAATCATCCACCGAGGACAAGGAAGTCAGAATCTGCCAGCCTTCTAGCCTGACATTGCATAGCGCCTCCACTTGTACTGGTGTAAGATAACGCAGTGTAATCTTCCCGAACTGACCTGCCTCTCTAAATCACTGTTTCTCGTCTACAAGATCCACTACAATATACATATCAAGGTAAGACATGTACAAAAATTTGTTGTTCCTATCCATTCGTATACCTTATTCCATTTTAACCAAACATTCATTGTTTCAGTGAATTACCAAATCCTCGAGTCAAGATTGTTTCTCTCAGCTGTCAGGATTCTTCTCTTTGTACAATTGAAAGTAAAACATTAACTTAACTATACTATACATTGTTCAAAACACCTTCCTTTCCTGTTCCCTTAGTTCGAAGCCTTCTGCTTCGTAAATAAAACAGGATTTAAAATAATAAAGATTTTTGTATCTGTAAATTGTCCCCTCAGGACATAACACTTTTATAAAGTTTAATCATTTAAAAATTTATTTATTCAAAAATTTTATCTTTTTATAAAAATTTGTTTAAAAATTTAGTTTTTAATTTAATTAATAATTTATAAGAGGATTTATCTTACCTAAAGATTTATTTAATTTTTACAAAAATTTATTTAATTCAATAAAAATTTATTTAATTTTATAAAATTTAATTTTATTTAAAATCTTTTTTAATTTAAAGAAAAATTTATTTTATTAAGGAAATTTATTTTATTAAGAATATTTTTCTCTATTTTCTAAAATTTAATTAATTTTATAAAAGTTTGTTTATTTTGAAAATTGATTTATCTTCAAAATTTATCTTTTATAAAATTTAATCATTTAAAAATTTATTTATTTAAAAAATTTTATCATTTTATAAAAATTTGTTTAAAAATTTAATTTTTAATTTACCTAATAATTTATAAGAGAATTTATCTTAATTAAAGATTTTTATGATTTTTACAAAAATTTATTTAATTCAATAAAAATTTATTTAATTTTATGAAAGTTTGTTTATTTTGAAGATTGATTTATCTTCAAAATTTATGTTTTATAAAAAGTTATTTAAATTTATAAAAATTGATTTAAATTTATAAAAATTTATTTATCTTTAAAATTTTATTTATTATTTTAAAAATTTTTTTTTGTTTGGACCTCTTTAGATCTTTTAATAAATTGAATTTTCAGATTTTACGTGGAATTTGGCGAATATCGAAAGGTCCCGGCTCCCGAACCAGGGTGTTTTTTTCCTCACTACATTCCCTTCTCGGGTGCATCATTCCCCAAAAAAAGATATTCTAGGGGAAAATATTATCTTGAGGCCAAATGGGAAGATGATGGTTGGGTGGCCAGAGGTTTCTGGGCCCCTGTAAGTGTAGATTCTGATATTATGTTTTAAATTGGTTCGTGTTCAATAGATCTAAAAAAAAATTTTCTTTTGTGGTTTCAGAATTTCTTTAAAAATCCCAACAATATTTCCCTTCCGAGAATTGAGGTCATTCAGGATGGTGTGGCCGTCGCGTTAGACTTTTGGGACCTCCCCGATTTCCCAATGCCAGGGTTGCTGTCCGTGATGCGGACGAAAGACCTAATTTGGTGTCAAAGACACTGGTGGTTGACCGAGGAGGAGCAAACAGTGGCAGGATTCTGGAAACTGGTAGGTGTTCTACTCCGTTTACCGCCCCAGTAATGAACTCCTAATATATTCTCTGGTGTTAATGTTTGTGTGGTTCTTTTATTGCTTTTGTTTTAATAATCTATTTGATTTTGTATACATTTTGTTTTGTTTCAGCGGAGGAAATCTGATTTGCCGGGTGTCTGGGTGTCGGTGGAGGTTGGCAAAGTCTACGACTAGGGCCCACATCTAGTAGGAGTGCATGGTACAAAGAAAAAAAAACATTTTTATAATTAGATTACTTTAAGTGAAAGACGGTTTAGGTTGTATTTGTGTCCTGTTTTTGTGTGTTAATTAGCTTTTCAATAAATTTTGTATCTCTTATAACTTTTGGTTCTCTCTGTCATCTATCTTTCAAGTATTGTCGGGTCAAGGAATCGACATAATTGAGCCCTATTTAATTTACAAGTGTTTTTAAGTAAATTTAGTATTTTCTTAGTTTCGAGCAATTGAATTATCTGAGTTTGAATTCTCGGATAATTATTTCGTAATTGGGGAAGGTAGTAAGAGAGAAAGAAAAAGGGGAGAGAAAAAGAAAGAGAAAATAAAAAAAACATAATATGTTTGACTCCTGACACGTAAAAAAAATTATTTTCAACAATTCACAATGGAGTACAGAAGGCACCGAAGAGAAGACTTCTTACAGCTAAGTATTTGTCTTATTATTTTAATTTCTGTTCTCTTGATTCTGATTTTTTTTATATAAAGAGATAATGTAAATTAATATGAACATTCGATACAAAAAATAATATAAGAAATAATAATATATCTCATATATTATTTATTCTAAATATAATTATATTCCAAAAATAATTATTTATAAAAACTTTTGTTAAGTTTAGTAATTCAAACCCTGGATAACCTTAACTCGAGCTAGATGCTTGAATAATCCTACATTATTACTATTTTATTTAATTAAAGACTTTCCTATTTTGAAACTAAATTATTCTGATACCTAAATCGAATTTGATTACAAATGTCTACACATACACCTGCATACACATGCATACATGTGCACTTATTAATTATACAATTAGTAATAAAAATGATTAACAACTTGATACTCCATGCAGTGGTGGGGATAATCGTAGATCCTATACACATTAATTCAATAGGATCAAAACCTCTGTACAATCCTAAATGGGGGGGGGGGGGCTTAGAACACTACTGACAATTTACCTACTAGTACGGTTGCAATTTCTGACGCGGAAGTTTTCGTAGTTCTTTTGCTGTTGCTGATCCTTGTAAGGTACCTGGGGGTTGGTTGATCATTTCTTCTGATGTTGTTGAAGTTATATTTTAAGAAACGTCTCCAATGGAAGAGATGGAATGACGTCTTGATACTGGAGTTGATGCTGATGTTCTTAATGCAGGATCAAGAGTGTTGACGAATTTATCCTCTCTTTTAGGAGGGACAGGATTGATTCTTATGTCGTTTGAGTTGTTGGCTTTCCATCTTCTGAGGCAAGGCTGCCCTTTTCCAAATCGGAGATTCACATATACTAACATTAGAATTAATCCTATTGCAACCAGTCCGGTTCCGATGTAATTTTTCGTGTCGGTGTTTCTTAATTTAACTCGCCCTTGACGAATTAAGGAAGAGTCGTATAACTCCTGTTCCAGTACTTCCAGGGTTTTCGAATTCTTAGAGAAAATTTTAGGTTCGATAATCCTGGAATGAGAAATCGTGTCGTTGGTTGGATTGTGTTCCAAGTTGTACAATATAGGCGAAAGATTTTTTAGGTCTAGGGTTGCATCGGCTTCATACAATATCTCTGAGGAGCCTCGAGGGGACGTGATTGAATGAAGTGTTGCATCAGCTGCCTTTGCCTTACATCCTACTGCAAGTTGAAGTATTCCTGATCCGGATATGTTCACACGAAAGGGGGTGACTCCGTTGCGAGTTATTGTCACTAAAGTTTCGTTGCCTACGGAGTAGATCCAACTACCTAGGGTTCTAAGATTCTTAGTAGTGGCGCTGATCTGCGAACTCGGGTGTTACGAGACAGCATCAGGGGGGCATTTTTTTTCTATGTTCTTCAGTTCTTCAGCCTCCGTCCGGATGTCGTTTCTGAGCTCTTGCGCTCTTGCCCACTCGTTGTGCCATCCGAATGCTTCTGCGTGTTCTGTGCATTTTACGTCCAGCTTAGGGCAAATATCCATGATCCTTTTCATCTGTACTTTTAAAGAGGTTAACTGTTCAGATTGCTTTTCTACATCCAGGACAATGACTATTCTCCATGTTGCTGAAGAGATCAGTAGGTTTGTTTTATATTCGTAGTAGATTCCATTGTTGTTCCGGAAGGGCGTTATTTGGTATACTTGGCAGTGGAATGGATTAGCTGCGACTATTAATGATAAAAGACATCTGTTTATAAAACTAAATTTTGATGCCATTTTCAAGATTTTCCTTCCTAAAAGAAAAGACATAGATTAGCGGTTATTATTTGGATTTCAGGGAGAAGAGAAAAAAAAGGAATTCTAGCAGTGAGTGGCCAGGATTTTGTCCTTATGTTTCGTTAGTCTAAGCCCAAATTCGTTTTCTAATATTACGTTGTTATTTTGTGTAAAACCGACAACACGATATGGTCCGTCGGCGCGCTTATCGTATTTGTTTACCCGAGCTTCTCGCACCGTGTATACTATGTCACCGACCTTAGGAGAAGTGGGCGGGCTTTTTCGTCGTAATATTTTTTTGATCGCTGTTTCGACGAAATCAAATTTCTAGCGGCAATGGCTTGCATTTTGTTAGCACGGGTTACTAGATCTTTTAAATACATTCCATACGTCTCTAGTTCAGCGTCCCGGGGGAAGGAACTTGGTATTCGCACTACTCTCCCGAAAGCTATTTCAAGGGGGGGTAAAGTTTGTCGACTCGGGTACAGAGGTATTGTAGGCAAACATGGCGAAGGGGAGCAGTCGGTCCCAGTCGTCATATTGCTCGACGTATTGTTTTATGGAGGAACAATTCTTCCTCCATTACGGATGGTTCTTCTTCCATTAAGAGCGGTTCTTTTTCTTCGACAGTGTCCTTGAACCTGACTGTAGGTTCGCTCCTGTTTGGTACATCCGCTATGGGACCCGGAGTTTTTTCTAGCAGGACCTTCTTGCCATTCTCGTATTTCTCCAAAAATTTCCCTACACGTTCCGAAAAATCATCGTCATCATATTCTCCGCAGGGATCGAGAGCCTCGAGATCCTTTAAAAGCTCCTCATCTGATTCTCCATCAGACACATGCCCCTTTCCTGAGGATAGGCCCTGAGAATAATTTCCCTCGTGGTCCCAAGCTAACGTTTGATTAGGCAAAGTCCAACCTTTATTTCTCAAGGTTTCTTCAAATCGGTTGATGGATCTTTGAAGATTTTCATTCAGTCCATACTTTTCAGTCTGTTCTTCTTCAGAGCTATCCTCGCTATCAAAACAAGAAGGTGGTAATTCTACAATTACCTTTTCTGGTTGAGAGCCTATATCGTGGCTTATTTCTCCTGGATCTGGAGCGGCGGCACGTGCTAATCGATCGGCTATTTCGTTTCCAAAATACCCTTGGTCACCAGGTACGTATTCCCACTGGACATAGAGAGACTCTAATGCTTCCTTTAATTTTTCAAACTCAGCTCGGTTTTGGACAGGTTTGTTAGCCACTGTCATCCAGTTGTTAGTTTCCCATCGAGGCATCCATTCCATGATATTTTTTATAAGAAACTGGGAATCGGTGTTTAGTCTTAATCTTCTTATTCCAGCCTCTTTTGCTCTGAGTGCTGCAGTCGTAGCAGCCTCAATTTCGGCGACATTATTCGTTTGTCTGCCAATGGCTGGTTTGGATACGTTGAGAGGGTGGTTTGGACCGAACCAGACACCTATTCCTGCCTTTGGTTGTCCGGTACCATTACCACAGCAAGATCCGTCTATAAAGACATCAACATAGGGGTCTTGGAGTGGAGAGAATAATTCGGCTGGAACGGAGGACTCGGGCGGTATGATATTAAGGATTTCTCTTGCCTTTTTGGTCTTAGAAGGAGGGGGAGGTTCTAGATTTGGCTATGTCGTCTACGGAAGACGGGAGGGTCGGAATCTTCCTGTTCTCCTTCACTTGATAGGTTGCTTGAGGACGAGGAGCTGGATCGGGATGTAGGGGACCTAGTCGGAGGTTGCCGTTTTCTGAGTCTGGTAGCAATGGGACCTTCCTCCTGGTCCTGGTTAGGTGTTAATTCTGGGCTTTCTGGATTTTTTGGCGCAGGAGGTCTTCCTCTTTCCTTTTTAGGGGGAAGGACGTCTGATGGGGTATCTGTTTCTTTTGGAGGCACTTGTGGTTCCTCTTTTTCTGAAGGCTTGGGTTTCTTTTACGACTTCTTCTTTAATATTGACACAGGTTTTCCACTTTTTCCCGCACTAGTTGTTGGTTGAGGTTCCTGTGTATTGGTAGGTAGTTGAGTGCCTGTTAAATTTTTCTTCCGCAAACGAGCAAAGCTTGAAATTGGAAGGGCTCTAACCACTCGTTTCTTCCTAGGTTCTTTGGAAGGAAGGGTTTCTTTTGAATCGGAGGAGTCCTCTGGGCTGGAACTGTCATCTCGAGTTGACCCAGTAAGATTCTTTAGATTAGAATCTTCTTGATTAAGATCCTCTAAAACAGGATCCTCTTTCTGAAATGGTTCTTCTGGATTTTCAGATAGGGCTTTGACACTTCGGTTAAGCTTTCCTTTTTTACACTCAAAGTCGTATAGAAAATCCCGTAGCCTCAGTCGCCACCTTGAAAGTCTGGAACCGGGATTTTCTATTGTGGAAATCCAATTTATTGGTTCGAAGTCACAAGCGAGAATGAATTTCCGCCCGTAGAGATAGGGTCGAAAATTTTCCACGGCATAAAGTATGGCAAGACACTCCCTTTCGGCCTGCTGATATCGTTGTTCGCAGTCATTTAAAGTCTTTGAGAAATGCGCGACTGGAAAATCGGTCCCGTCCTTCTCTTGTGTCAGAATTGCACCAGCCGCTACTTCTGAAGCATCGGTGGTAAGTATAAAAGGTTTAGAAAAGTCGGGATATTGAAGTAGGGGTTCCTGAGTTAGATACTGGCGTAACTTAAGGAAACTTTCTTTTTGTGGTTTTCCCCATTCCTATTTTCCATTTTTTCTAGTGAGGTCAACAAGTGGTTTGGCAATTTCTGCGTAGTGCTCTATGAGCTTCCGGTAATATCCGGAAAGACCCAAAAATTGACGTATATTTTGCGGAGTTGTCGGTTGAGGAAAATTCTTGATTGCAGAGATTTTATCCGGGTTTGGTTTTATTCAGTCTTTTCCAATGATGTGACCCAAGTAGGCGACTTCTCTTTTCAAGAAATCACCTTTATCGGGCTGAAGTTTAAGATTCGCTTCCCGTAGCCTGTTAAATAAACTCCTAGTCCTTTTATCGTGCTCTTCTAGCGTATCTGAATAGATGATGATGTCGTTTAAATAAACAAAGGCTTCGATGTCCAACATTCCCTTGAGAACGTTATTCAACAACCTTTGGAAGGTCGGAGGGGCGTTTTTGATACCCATAGGCATCCTCACATATTCGTAATGACAGTTTCCGGTTGAGAATGCTGTCTTGTGTCTATCTGCAGGATCAGTTTCCACTTGATGGAAACCACTGGATACGTCGAATACGGAAAAAAGATTTACGCTACCAAAACGATCAAAGATATGTGAAATGTTGGGCAGTGGAAAAGCGTCGCCAATTACCTTCTCGTATAATGCTCGGTAATCAATTACAACACGCCACTTCTTCTCTCCCGAATTGTCCAGTTTCTTGGGGACAATTAATAGAGGTGAATTGTAGAGTGAATTTGATTCTCGTATTAACCCAGCATCTAACTGTTTCTGTATTTGTAATTTAATCTGAGTTGCAGCCTCATAGGAAACTTTATATTGTTTCTTGTAAATAACTTTATCATCAATAGTTGGAATACGATGTTGCACCAGGTTTGTGCAGGATAGTTTTTCTCCACTTAGGTGAAAAATGTCGGAAAACTCTTCTGCCCAATTAAGCACGTAATCTTTTTCCTCTGAGGATAAATGGGATATGTGTAGGGCTTTCTTGACCTTCTCAATTCGATCAGCCACGGCCTGCTTGGTACCAATGGTTGAGTCTTCGGCCTCTGATGATTCTTCACCCGGAAAGGGACAATAGTCAAAGGGCAAAAGTTCCTGCGGCGGTAGTTCTATTTGAACATCTCCCGCTTTTGTGTTAAAGGAAATTGCATAGCAAACACTGTCATGATTGGTTACGGCTGCCTCGCCAAGGTACACCTCCGGCGGTGTTTTCACTCTGGGCAAATAACCTTCTTTTGGACCAAATGGAATTGTATTTATGGCTATTGGTTGTCGAAAAAAGGGCCTTCCCAAAATTCCATCGGTTGAAATCGGGAAAGAATTTCTTACCATGTGAAATTCTACATCTGTATTAGAAATGCGAATGTCGATTGTACCTAAGGTTCTTACGTTGTGCTTCGTAATACCGACGATTTGTATGGTGTTAGTTAAATCAACCTTAAATTCCGGTCGAAGGGCCTTCAGTTTGATCAGGTTAGTGTCAGATCCCGGGTCAACCAAACACGCTGCTGCGGATTGGATAAACTTTTCGGATTTCACTTGCACTACTGGGGAGTCTTTGGCCTATGTTCCCGCTCTAAAGATTCTACCGTCGCTTCTGAGAACTGGACGCTCTTTGGACGTTCATCCCGGTTTGGATTCGTCGTCGCGTCCGCATGACGAATCGGTTGATAGTTTAAAGGTCTGTTGGGGGGGTTGCTGCTCCCGAATAGTCGGATCTATTTTGCCATTGAGGTCTTGTTTGTTCCTTAGGTAAAAATCCGGACTTTGCAGGATGTTGGGATGATGAAAAGGGTGGATATGTAAATCCAGGATATTGTGGATAGGGGTAGAAATACGGCGGACACGGAGGTGTAAGGAAAGGAGGATACATTGGGGAAGGTAGTTGACCTCCAGTTGAGGACTCGGAAATTCTTTTCTCCCTATTGTCATTGTTCCTTTGAATTCCGGTTACGGATTTCTGTGTCATAGCCGCGCTTTGATTCAAATCGGGGAATTGGTGATTCGAGATGTTAGCGTGTGGGGCACCCCCGACTCCTGTTTTACCTGTTTCGTTGTTGGGCATTTTTTTATGGTGACAATACTTATTTACTATTTCGAAGAGAAAACAGGGGTTTATAAAGTGACAGAATGTCGCCACCACTGGATTTTCTTATTATGTAAATGTCACACGAAATATTTGTTTGGTTTTACAACCCGTAGTCGTCGTTGCAATTAACGATTCCAGTTGTTTTAAAATTAATTTAGTACTTCGATGTCACTGTCGTCTAAAGTGTACAAAACAGTGGTAGCATCAGTGACGTCACTATCGTCTGTGTTAATTGAGTCTTCGTTATTATTAACTCTATTCAAAAACTCGGCAATAGTAATTGTTCCAGGAAAAGGGGGAAGTGCTATTCTCCAGGGAGCCTTGTCACCGACGGAACGATTGTCTGTGCGTGGGATACACATTTAAAAAAAGGAAAACAAAATAATTCTTTAAATTAATTTCAATGTGTATGCAATAAATAATCCTAATCTAATTTTAGCTTGCTTACGCTCTCTTCGAGTTCTGTCACCGATTTTTCTAATTGCAATGACCTTTTATTCTCGTCCTGAGTCGTGAGGTAGAAGATTTTTGCCTTTTCGCGTAGGGTTCGAGTTCTAATTACTAGGTCACGTGTATGATTATAAATTCTGTTGCAATTCTCCTCTAGGGAGTCTAATCTAAATTTTAATCGGTTAAATCGATCTAAAGGGTCTTCTCGAACCATCACTTTGGTGCGTTGATTTGAATTCCTCAATTCTCTTAAATCCTCAAATTGTAACTTGCGGAATTCTAAAGCAGGTTCCTACCGGAAATTACAATCTTTAACAATTGAATTGAAAAGTTTTTAATTGATTACTGTGAGCCAAGTAGTTGGGAATTTTTGACAAGATTATCGATGATTTGTTGTTGTTCAGTGATTTTTTCCTTTAGCGTTTTCACGGTTTGAAACAGCGAGTCTTTTGATTCTGTAACCCTTTTTAGAAGGTTTGAAAAATATTCTACGCGTTTTTCTAGAAATTCAATTCTACTATTAAAAATCAAAATAGCCGCGGCAACTCGATCACAATATTCCTCGATGTTTTCTATCCGTGTTTCCAATTCTATGTGCTGGTCTTGGGGAAACATTATCCTACAGCCTGCATATGAGAAAAAAAATAAGAAGGTGACGAGGGTAAGAACAACTACTTTAGTTGTGGCTCGGTTCTTGTCACTAATGGAAATTTCAAAATTTCAATGCTTGTAATCCGCGCCTTGGGTTTCGATTCAAGCGAATTGGAAATGTTGGTTCTCTCTCGAATTGACTTTGTTTCAATCACGCGTTACTGTGCATCGTCTAGCAGATTTTCAAAAAACTCTGAGAAATCTTTATCGGCTGTTTCTCCCCGAAATTCTTTTAAAACTAAAACAGGTCTTGGAATCAACCTAGCGTCAGCAACGTGGGTTTCTTCGTACCTGCGTTGAGCTAAATTTCCGCCTCGACTTTTAACCTTGTTTACAGACAATTGTAGGAATTAACAAACGTTTAAAAACTACAATCCGCCGCTCGGCGCAAAGGTAGTTAGTGAACGTCAATCTTAGTTAACTCTTTCAATTGTACTTAAAACGTTTCCGAGCTTGTGTCACCACTGTCAACTACTTAATTTAACAAGCGATTGGTTTTTAGAAAGCCACAATCCGCCGCACGGCGCAAAGGTGGTTTAATGAAAACATTTAGCTTCGTTTATTGATGATTTTAAAAATTATTAAACGTTCAGGAACTACAATCCGCTGCTCGGCGCAAAGGTAATTCATCAACGTTGATTTACTTAATTTTTTCAATCATGCGCAAAACAATAATTAAATTACAAAATTTCAAGTAATTAATTATGTAATAAAGGGAAATCGTGTAAAATTTGACAAAAAAAAACAAAAATAAAAAAAAGGTGTAGGCAACCACGAAAGGGGTAAAATACCCACCGCTGCCACCACAACTGTGACGTCTCGACTAAGAATATTATTTTAGTTATCTATCATACTATTTATTTGCCAAATGTCAGATGGTATTGCGCGTCACTGCAAAATTGACTAAAAGATAATTAAATAATAAGTTAATCGGCTCTTCGGAGCACAGATGACACAAACGTTGTCTGTGTTTATTTTATTGCGGGATTCGTCCTCTTCCTGGTTTTTTGAACTGGTTGCCGGAAATTAAAAAAAATATATTAATAAGGTAGCTTGATTGAAACACATGTACTGGGTAAAAATCTATAATATATTCTTTCAACCCCCGTTTTCTCCCTTTACAACATTTAGTACATTTAGATCTTGAGGGTTCCAAATAATAAATCTCTCTTATTCTAATTACTCACACATACAGTTACTTAATTCCTGAACCTTAAAGTTACCACCATAGTGATAAGACTGGATTAATCCTTGCTGTTACTGGATGGGCAGAAGTTAGTTTTTAATTCGAATTTTTGAATTAGGCAAATGGTTGCTTAATTCGCTGCTAATTTCCCTTCGTGGTTATAAGGACCTTTTTCCCAGTTTCTACAAGTTGGTGCACTTTATGCTACTGGGGAACCACAGTTGCCGGCTTCAGTATCCTGTTGGCGACCTTTCCTTGTTTTAATTGCGAAGTAGAGTCAATACAATTCTTCCGGATTTTTCCCGCTATCTCGTTTAATTTTCCTTCGAAATTTTCCCGAACACGGAGCACTTTATGCTACTTAGAACAACCAATTGCTTTAGTTAATATTCCGTTGGAGACCTTCCTTCGGTTGAATTTTTTTTTAAAAAGAAAAATTTAACAAAATCTTTTTGAACATTGTCTTTGAAAACACAAAAATTGTCTTTTACGTCCGCACCATTCGTTAAGGGAGGGAGCGCTTTCTGCTACTAAGAAACCGCTATTTCTAGCTTCAATATTCTTTTCGTGACCACACCCAAAACTAAGCGTCGTTGGACGGGCCAGAGATACACGCGTCGATCAAAATTCACGACGGTAGAAGAATTTCATATCAATTTTCATATCAAAAGTAGGGATATGAAGTGTGGAAATGTCGGGTGATTTATGGGCGGGGTAAAAATTAGGAAAGAATTTTAGCAACCTGTGAATTCTTGTCGTCAAGGACACCTCGATTTTTTTGCACATTTAGCCTTCAACAATTTCATGCAACATATTCTGCAGAAATTGTATTTGTTGCTCCATCGGTCTATGAGCCTTATAGAGAATCATCTATCGATATGAATCAATAGAGTTTTTCTAATCAATCACACGAATTCTATTGAATGCGAGATGCCTTGATTTGTTGTGCTAGGCCATGTGCTTGGCGATTTCAGAAAACACGTGTTTTCTTTCTTCGTCATTCTCAGGAGTTTTAGAGAAAGAATGATACGAACGAAAGGAAAAGAATTACAATTAAATGCTAAGAACAAATGTCTTTTCTTTCATTTCAGCAAGGATTCTTCCAGTCATCTTTTTGCCGGTATTGTGACAGTCATGTCGATACCATATCGTTCCCCTCATATATTCATTCTAGTCTGCTAAACTTAATTAATATTTTGAATAATGAATTTGGAAACAAGCGTTCCGCCTTCCCTTGGATCTTGCTTACAGATACAATTTTCAGATGTCACCGACCTCGAACATTGAGCAACAGTGATTATCACGAGCTTTGTTTGAGCGATAGAGAACAGGGCTCGTGGTATGTCACTATGCTGGATAAATAAATAAATCTTATTTATTGAAAAAGGCAAAGCCGTTACAAAATAAACTGTTAACATTCTCTTTGACCAATTGATTTCAAACCGAGACAAAAAAATACGTAAAATAATTCTACACTAAATAAATTTTTTAAAAGAATCCCAATTCGGATGAAATTACTGTCTAGTCCTGTTTCGATCATAATCATGAGAAAATAAAAGGAAAACTTGATGTAAGGCTGATAAATTAATTAACAGTTCTCTGATATTCTGGCAATAGATAGACAGGACTAAGAAAAGAAACAGAAACAAAGAGAGACGAAGATATGCCCGGAGTGAAACACCGGGGGGACGGAACGAATAAAACAGAATTAACTATGGTGGGGGACTAGACACCAACACTTGAGTCGTAAACTGTTGAGTGAGCTCGATGATACTCTGCTCTACTATGGACGATGACTTCTTGACGTGAATCAAAATTGGGTTTTCGTTGCGATACACGATGCGTAAATTCAGCTGCCCGTTTGCTTGCCGTTTCAAAAGATTCATCTTCAAATCTCGAAGCTCCTGCAGCCGCAACTTCGTCTTATCTGGGGCAACTCGTATTCCTGAGAAAGAATCCGGGAGTTTGAGATCCCTTTTCGATTTCAAAAATGCCTCGTGAAGAGCTTTGGCTGAAATTGAGGATAGAAACACCATTTTCAAGGGCCTGGGGTTCTGATTCGCCTGCGTAGAAAATCCAATCCTTGAGAGTTTAATAGAGTCAATAATTTCGGAAGCAGAAAAAGATGCCAGAAATTCCTTAATAGGCTCAAAGTCTTCATGAGGATCATGTTTATTATTAATTTTGTTATTATTTTTGCTTGTACTGGCTTTAGAGACAGCAGTCTCAGGAAGACCAAACATAATTAAATTGCACTTTCGTGACTCTCTGTTTTTGAGTTCAGTAACACAGGTACGTATAATAGAGGCGTTATTAGGAACACCAGACAAATTAGTTACTTCCACGGCAACCAATTTATTTATGCCCTCAAGAATTTTATCCAGGTCATGAGTGGTCAAACAGGACCTGGAGATAAAGTCGTGGAACTGCTGTTAACGGAAATAGGCGATGCACAACTGGATGCTAAAGCACGTGCCTTGCAGCACTTTGTGAAAGAACCATCCTCCAGCTTTGTAGTTATTGAAGAACAACTTTTATAATAAGGAGCGGCACATCCACTGCAGAAAACAACATCAGTCAAATTTCTCTTGCAACATGTGCACACAAGGGATTTCTTGTGTTGCTCATGGAAGATACCGGCACTGTGTTCGTCAAGATATCACGGCGAAAATCGATTAAATATCCACGATCCCAGCAACAAACCAAAATCAGGTTCGAAACCAGTCAGCACAACACAATGCCAATTCAAAATAGTCGAGAAAACTTGCCAAGAAATGCGTAAATAGGCACAAAAACAGAAACAATTAACACAAATTAATATCCCCTCGGCGGCCATTAATATCCATTAATTCTTAGCCATTAAAATTAATATTTTTAATATCTAAGATACTCACGGTTCGTCAGAAGGCTTTTTTTAAAAAAATTGGCAGCCACCTCTGATTTTTTTGTTTTGAATGATAGTTTGGGAGGCCAGGAAGTCAGACTAATAGTATTTAAAATCGCAAACATCTGTCCCACCGTTTAAAACGCATAAAACCGTCAAAAATTGAAAAAATCAGTATTTATGTGAAAGAAAAAATAGATTTTTGTTTTGCGGAGGCACCAAGCTTCCAAGATCAATAGACCTTGTTTAAATTTTGCGGGATCGTTTATCCTCTTTATATAAATAATCGGACTGTGAAAACCATCTTGATAAATTAATTTACATTAGTGACATAATGAATTCAGGGATAATAGAAAAAGAAGAGTAAAAATTACAAGCTTTCTTTTTTATTTAATTGAATTTATTCTTGAACATATTCTAAATATCTCATACAAACAACAATTGAATTTAAATTTAAAATTAGAAACAATTTCAAAATTATTTAAAATAAACAAATGAAACGATACATTCAGAAGTGTTTACTTACTCACTCTACAACTAAATTTTACCGTCGGAAGTCAGTGAAGTGTTGATACAATTGATTGGGTTCCGACGGGCAGAAGATTCTTGATGTGTGTGTCACCTCTGTGACACTATTGTTTTTATTTTGAACGCGCACAATTACGCATTTGCGGTTCCTAACAAACTTGGACGGACAGGCACTACGCGTACGGACTGACCGGTCAAATGTTTGACAAAAATTTAAATAATTGAATTTAATCAATATTTGAAAATCCACCAAAATTTGCTTGCCGCTGGACTTTAATTAAGCGAAAGTTTTCAAATTTTATTTATCGACCGCTCGAAATTTGGTCACTATCTCGTAGTGGACCTTCAAATCCGAAATAATTCGCGGTCGGGCGTGGTCCCGATATTTCGACTCGAGTGTTGTTCTGTGAAGAACAGAACTTCCGTACGAACGAAATGTGTACTGCGAAATTATTTTGTTCGTGCTTAACTTTTATAGAAACGTTGGGACTCTTTGGGTGGGATATTGACCATGTGTAAGTTCATTCGCAATAAAATTTAGAACATTGAACCATTGCTCAATGTGAATTTTGCAGCTTTGCACTTTCGGCGTATTGCAGGTATATCGACGGAAATGGCACATCCATTTCACAACTTATTAACTGCTTATTGGAGTATCTTGAGCTCTATATTTTTTTCTTGAAAACCCCTTTTTGTTTGGCGTTGCATTTTTGCAATTTCCAAACCGAGGTTTCGTTATCCGTACCCCAGCAGTTATTTTATATTTGAAAAGAGTTCGATGACACCATACGCAACAGCCTCAAGTTGCAAATTTATGATTGCCTGAACTGAATACTTATTCTCTTTTTCTTTTCTTTAAGGGCTTTAAAAGAGGTTTTTAGGAAGGATATTGTAGAAGATTAAAAAGGTTAAGCTTTGGGAACGTTCACATAAATTTAGCACGAACAATATCGTTTCAAAATTTTCTATTTCCGCGTTACTTTCGCCTAACAAGTCCAAATCAAATTAATTAAATTAATTGATTAATTTATCAGTTAATCAAATTAATTGCGATTATGCCTGCCACTCAATCTTGGAAAAAGGTTGCAAGTGCCTAATGTTTATTCAACAATAACATATTTCGTGACGCTTGTAAAAATTGGCGCATGCCATTGATTTAAGTCTAGCGTAATCTAGAGTAGTCACTCCGAAAATCACGAGTAAACTTAAAATTTCCTTATATCTTTCACGTGTGCATTAAATTTCATGCATTCTTTTCTTCTGTCATTAATAAATAAATGTGTCTTTTATTTGCTGTTCTTTGATTTTAGCAATTTATAAGTATTTTCACCAAAGTGAGTTTATTTCCTCCGTATTTCGAAAAATAACGAATGGGTGTAAAGTCGAATTTTCTCCAAGTGAGGAAATTCGAAATAAAGTTTAATTAATTTGTTTTAATATTAATTATGTTATGAATTATCATAACAAACCGCCGTGAATATTCCCGTTTTCGTCCCCGAAAACTCGTTGCGGTGGAAATAAATTCTATGTGAAAATATACGACACTCGTGTTTTTCGGATTGATATAGATCTTTTAATCCTAAGTGTCCTTTATTATTCTTATATCATTACTTAATCTACTTATATTACAAAGATTTGTTCGAAAGAATTCATATATGCACATAATTTTGCGCTTTATACGTCCCAGTATAGGCATAACACGAAACTGTGTGCCGCCAGTACTGGCAGGCGAGTCTTGTCTTTTTGTCGCTTTTTCCGTTTTAATTTTTAACAATTGATTTTACAAATGTATTCGCTATCTTCCAGATCTGGACTATCCTTGAGAATACCTAACTATTATTGACTTTGTGGCTTCTGATTAGTTATTAACAAGAAATAACAAAAGCAACAAAACTTTGTCGAGTTGGTTAATGGCAGAGTTCTTCCTTAGAATATCAACTATTCCTTCATCATTTAAAGATAGTCTTTTCGAAAATTAGATAAGGTTAATAATAATAACAATAATTATCGGTTAATAGCTGATTAAGTTCAATCAATTGGTCGTTCTCAATCCGTTCAGATGTAGAAGATAGAGTGTCGTGATTGTCAATAAATTTTTGCAAAATATAGGAATTTTGATGCTTTGAACATTTTAAAAATTTTTACAATTATTTGCCTAGACTTACATGCGTGCGTATGCATACGCAATTGCGGATAAAAACGTTGAATTCTAGCGCTTTTTATGCTTATATGACCCAGTATAGGCGTGGTGCGAGACAGCGCGTCGCCAGTACTGGCAGCCACCATGCTTCTTATGTTCTTCATTCTAAGTAGATTCTAAACATTCGTACATCATCTGTACAATTTGGTGTACATTTTGTGCCCACATAATCTTACACACATTCATACGTATTTAAACATTTATTCAGCATACACTTTATCGTTTGCATAAGGCAACATAATTCATTAATAAACAATAAAACAGTAAAAGGCAATAATATAATACTGTGGTAAAACGAGTTTACCACTAAATGTTTAACTTAATTAAATAAAATTCTTCTGTTGATTAATGTACTAACAAAATTAAATAACATTAATACGCCGTATTGGGATTATTAATAAGCTTTTTCATGCCCCTTTTTATTTTCTTAATTTTTCATTTGAATTGTTTCTAAAAAAAAATGTTATTTGTTATTAAGAATTATAATGATTTTTTTTTCTTTTTCTTTCTGAATAATTTATATAGATATAGAATTTAAAATTAAAAACCATTATAATTTTTTAGGGTTTCTATTTTTTTTTCATATACAATTATAAGACAATTTACGACCAATAATCCGTTCATCCTATAATCATATAACGTTGAATGGTTTATCACTTTCAATATCCATCATGTGTTTTAAATTTTCTTTAGTTATTGAATATTACTGGCAAATATTTAAGTCAGTTTATTTTATTTTATTGAAGTTAAAACCCAGGTAGCTCGAGCATTCGCATGTTGCTTACGCGGCATTTTCACACCCTTACCAACTCATGTCTCATAGATGAGGTATTTCTCCTTCGCGGGGGGGTTTTTGGGGGTACCATCCTGTTGCCACGCCTGGCCTGATACATTTAGTATTTCTTAATACGTAGTGCGAATTGGGTGGACGACAAGTGGTCTTTCCGCAAGAACTCGGTTTTTTGCGAAAGTTGTGGTCGAGGAGGGCACCCGACTCCATGAATTACGAGGGTAGAGGGATTCTGTACCCTTTAGGAATCCTTAAATCGAGGCCTGAAACGAGCAGTGCAAGGAAATTCCAAAGGAGCGCGGGTGGTTCGCGATATATATTATGCGATCTTACAGTGAATGATGTTCATTTAGAATGCTTATGCGTAATTTTCCGCCGAGCCTGGCACCGATAAAGGGCCAATTCTTAGACGCATATTCTTCTGGGCATCCAACCTTGGGGGCTAATGCGAAAGAAGAGGATTTTATTCACTTAGTTTTAGGTAAGATAGTATTTTCGTAAAAGATGAGAAGAATAATAAACAAAATATTTGTAAAAATGGCAATAGTGATTATGACTAAATGATTAGAACAGTGGTATTAATTAATAGTAAAATTATAAAAATAGCAAATGAATAACAATAAAAAAATGGGAATGTAATATTATAAATATAATAATATAAATAAATAAATAAAATGAAATAATAATAATAGATAATTGAGACAATATTTAGTAATAAAATAAATAATTAAAATGTTAATAATAAACAATTAAAATGATAATATTAATAATAATAATTAATAATGATTAATTAAAACAATAATAAATAAATATTAAAATAAAATACACAATAATTAGTTAGAATAAGAATAATTCTATTAAAATAAGAATAATAACAATAATAACAATAATCACTACAATCATAAAAGTAAATATAGAGTAATACGTGTAAATAACGATTAACAAATATATAATATAATATATAATATCGCTATAATAAACATAAGTGAACATGTTACGTACATGTAATATATACATGCAGACATATACGCATAGTATACACAGCATAAAAATAGATGAAAATAATTGCAATATACAAGTATAATAAATAGTAATCATATATATTACTATATTGATAATAATGATAACTAAAATTAATATTAATAAAATAGTAATAATAATAATAATAATAATTGATCAAAAATAATTCTAATAAGGATAATAATAATAATAAACTAACAACAGGTAAGCAAATAATACTAGACAATTAAAACATTTACTAACTGAATAAATAATAAAATGTTAATAATAAACGTGTAAAATAAAGATAGTAGCTGTGATAGGAAAATAAAATATAAATAATAATGGGTTAATTTAGTTAAAATAATTAAATCAAAAATAGTAGTTATTTAAATTAGTAATAGTAAAAATAATGATAAATTATTAAAACAATAATAAATAAATATTAAATAAAACAATAATTATTTAGAATAATACGGATAGTAACTAGAATTAATAGTCAAAATAACTAACAATAATAAAAGTGATTAAAATAATAATAATAATAATAATACGTGTATTAATTTAATTAAAACAACCGAATAAATATTAATAGTAATAAATAATTGAAATTAATAATAATAATGACAATAAAATAAGACTAATAAATAATCAATAATGATCAAAACAATAGTTGCTGATTAAATAATGATAATAATAATATGATCAACAATAAATAGTGATACTTGATAAAAATAGCAGCAACAATAGTAATGATAAATAAGATATTAATAATAAATGCATTAATTTAACTTAAATAATTAACTGGAGAGTAAAATAATAATAATGATAGTAATAAAGAATAAAATAACAATGAATAATTAAAACAATATTTACTAGTTAAATAAATAATAATAATTAAAATAATAATAATAATAATAATAACAGTAACTATAATCGTGAAAACATAATACAAAATAATATGTTTAAGTAATAATTGATAAATGCAAATATAAATAATAAATAATTAGATAAATAAAGTAATAATAATAACTAATAAAAAAAAACTAATAATGATAAAAAAACAATATACAATCAATAATTAATTAAGATAATAGTAATAGATAATTAGAACAATAAAATTAATTATTGAAGTTAATAATAAACAATTAAAGTTGTAATAATAACATTAATAGTCAATAAAATATTAATAATAAGTGTTAATTTAATTAAAATAAAACGAATAGTAATTATTAAATTAATAATAGTAATAACAGCACTATTATTAAATAATTAATAAACTGTAATAATTTATAATAATTAATAAAACAATAATAAAATAAATACTTAAAATAATAATAGTTAATTCAAATATCTCTAATTTAAATAATAGAAAAATAATAATAATAAATAATAAATTTAATTAAGATAATAATAACAAATAATTAAAATAACAATAAATATTTAAACTAATTGAGATAATAATAACTAATAAACTAATAGTACTTATAATAATAATAGATAATATGGTAAGAATAATAATAAATAATTAAAACAATATTTACTAGTTAAATAAATAATTAAAATATTAATGGAAAAGTAATAACAACAATAATCCCCCAGAATTAATAATTAAGTTAGAATAATTAAATCCAGAATAGTAGTTATTTAAATCAATTGTAGTAATAATAAAAATAACAATAAATAGATAACAGTAAATATGTAAATTAATGATGATAATGATATATTGATTTTAATTGGAATTTATTGACAATAAAAAAACCTTTCTTTTCTTTTTTTTTTTTTTTAGTATTAACATAATTATCCCAAAGACCAAAACAATTAAATCCCCGCAGTAGTAGGTACATTCACAAAAATGGCAAGGTCGTGTTTTGTGTTTTCAAGTACTCACGCAGGTTGAAGGTTTTGAATAGGCAACGATATGCCTCTCCTTGGGCTCGTAGTTGGCGTAGCAGTGTTAATTCTTGAAGCGGAAGGACCTTCGAAGTCCTTTACAACATTGAATTCGCTTGTTGCAATAGACCGTCTTCTTCCTTCGTTCTCTGAAGTGATGTCAGTTCTTTCTAGCACCGTTTCTGTTGAAATGGCGCCTTGTCGACGGCAAGTCTTGCACAACGAGTGGGTTCCTCGCTTTAGAGGACTTCGGCAACAGTATATGGCCATGATGGTTCCCATTAGGATAATTCCTCCGTAAGATCCATAGGTCAAAAAGCTCTGCTTGTCCTTCAGATGTCGTTGAAGGGCAAAGTCCTCTAGTTGTTGCTTAAGGTCATCTAATGTCCTGGAGTTGGCTTCGAAAGAGGACATTTTGTAGGCTTCTCCTCCGTTGTCGTTTAATCGAGGTATAAACTCATCTCCCAAGTGACTATATTTTGCCAAGATGGGCGATAATTCTGTAAGGTTCAGGTGTATCGTAGCTTCGTAGACAATTTCTGTTCGTCCGTTTGTCTGCCAATGGCTGGTTTGGATACGTTGAGAGGGTGGTTTGGACCGAACCAGACACCTATTCCTGCCTTTGGTTGTCCGGTACCATTACCACAGCAAGATCCGTCTATAAAGACATCAACATAGGGGTCTTGGAGTGGAGAGAATAATTCGGCTGGAACGGAGGACTCGGGCGGTATGATATTAAGGATTTCTCTTGCCTTTTTGGTCTTAGAAGGAGGGGGAGGTTCTAGATTTGGCTATGTCGTCTACGGAAGACGGGAGGGTCGGAATCTTCCTGTTCTCCTTCACTTGATAGGTTGCTTGAGGACGAGGAGCTGGATCGGGATGTAGGGGACCTAGTCGGAGGTTGCCGTTTTCTGAGTCTGGTAGCAATGGGACCTTCCTCCTGGTCCTGGTTAGGTGTTAATTCTGGGCTTTCTGGATTTTTCGGCGCAGGAGGTCTTCCTCTTTCCTTTTTAGGGGGAAGGACGTCTGATGGGGTATCTGTTTCTTTTGGAGGCACTTGTGGTTCCTCTTTTTCTGAAGGCTTGGGTTTCTTTTACGACTTCTTCTTTAATATTGACACAGGTTTTCCACTTTTTCCCGCACTAGTTGTTGGTTGAGGTTCCTGTGTATTGGTAGGTAGTTGAGTGCCTGTTAAATTTTTCTTCCGCAAACGAGCAAAGCTTGAAATTGGAAGGGCTCTAACCACTCGTTTCTTCCTAGGTTCTTTGGAAGGAAGGGTTTCTTTTGAATCGGAGGAGTCCTCTGGGCTGGAACTGTCATCTCGAGTTGACCCAGTAAGATTCTTTAGATTAGAATCTTCTTGATTAAGATCCTCTAAAACAGGATCCTCTTTCTGAAATGGTTCTTCTGGATTTTCAGATAGGGCTTTGACACTTCGGTTAAGCTTTCCTTTTTTACACTCAAAGTCGTATAGAAAATCCCGTAGCCTCAGTCGCCACCTTGAAAGTCTGGAACCGGGATTTTCTATTGTGGAAATCCAATTTATTGGTTCGAAGTCACAAGCGAGAATGAATTTCCGCCCGTAGAGATAGGGTCGAAAATTTTCCACGGCATAAAGTATGGCAAGACACTCCCTTTCGGCCTGCTGATATCGTTGTTCGCAGTCATTTAAAGTCTTTGAGAAATGCGCGACTGGAAAATCGGTCCCGTCCTTCTCTTGTGTCAGAATTGCACCAGCCGCTACTTCTGAAGCATCGGTGGTAAGTATAAAAGGTTTAGAAAAGTCGGGATATTGAAGTAGGGGTTCCTGAGTTAGATACTGGCGTAACTTAAGGAAACTTTCTTTTTGTGGTTTTCCCCATTCCTATTTTCCATTTTTTCTAGTGAGGTCAACAAGTGGTTTGGCAATTTCTGCGTAGTGCTCTATGAGCTTCCGGTAATATCCGGAAAGACCCAAAAATTGACGTATATTTTGCGGAGTTGTCGGTTGAGGAAAATTCTTGATTGCAGAGATTTTATCCGGGTTTGGTTTTATTCAGTCTTTTCCAATGATGTGACCCAAGTAGGCGACTTCTCTTTTCAAGAAATCACCTTTATCGGGCTGAAGTTTAAGATTCGCTTCCCGTAGCCTGTTAAATAAACTCCTAGTCCTTTTATCGTGCTCTTCTAGCGTATCTGAATAGATGATGATGTCGTTTAAATAAACAAAGGCTTCGATGTCCAACATTCCCTTGAGAACGTTATTCAACAACCTTTGGAAGGTCGGAGGGGCGTTTTTGATACCCATAGGCATCCTCACATATTCGTAATGACAGTTTCCGGTTGAGAATGCTGTCTTGTGTCTATCTGCAGGATCAGTTTCCACTTGATGGAAACCACTGGATACGTCGAATACGGAAAAAAGATTTACGCTACCAAAACGATCAAAGATATGTGAAATGTTAGGCAGTGGAAAAGCGTCGCCAATTACCTTCTCGTATAATGCTCGGTAATCAATTACAACACGCCACTTCTTCTCTCCCGAATTGTCCAGTTTCTTGGGGACAATTAATAGAGGTGAATTGTAGAGTGAATTTGATTCTCGTATTAACCCAGCATCTAACTGTTTCTGTATTTGTAATTTAATCTGAGTTGCAGCCTCATAGGAAACTTTATATTGTTTCTTGTAAATAACTTTATCATCAATAGTTGGAATACGATGTTGCACCAGGTTTGTGCAGGATAGTTTTTCTCCACTTAGGTGAAAAATGTCGGAAAACTCTTCTGCCCAATTAAGCACGTAATCTTTTTCCTCTGAGGATAAATGGGATATGTGTAGGGCTTTCTTGACCTTCTCAATTCGATCAGCCACGGCCTGCTTGGTACCAATGGTTGAGTCTTCGGCCTCTGATGATTCTTCACCCGGAAAGGGACAATAGTCAAAGGGCAAAAGTTCCTGCGGCGGTAGTTCTATTTGAACATCTCCCGCTGTTGTGTTAAAGGAAATTGCATAGCAAACACTGTCATGATTGGTTACGGCTGCCTCGCCAAGGTACACCTCCGGCGGTGTTTTCACTCTGGGCAAATAACCTTCTTTTGGACCAAATGGAATTGTATTTATGGCTATTGGTTGTCGAAAAAAGGGCCTTCCCAAAATTCCATCGGTTGAAATCGGGAAAGAATTTCTTACCATGTGAAATTCTACATCTGTATTAGAAATGCGAATGTCGATTGTACCTAAGGTTCTTACGTTGTGCTTCGTAATACCGACGATTTGTATGGTGTTAGTTAAATCAACCTTAAATTCCGGTCGAAGGGCCTTCAGTTTGATCAGGTTAGTGTCAGATCCCGGGTCAACCAAACACGCTGCTGCGGATTGGATAAACTTTTCGGATTTCACTTGCACTACTGGGGAGTCTTTGGCCTATGTTCCCGCTCTAAAGATTCTACCGTCGCTTCTGAGAACTGGACGCTCTTTGGACGTTCATCCCGGTTTGGATTCGTCGTCGCGTCCGCATGACGAATCGGTTGATAGTTTAAAGGTCTGTTGGGGGGGTTGCTGCTCCCGAATAGTCGGATCTATTTTGCCATTGAGGTCTTGTTTGTTCCTTAGGTAAAAATCCGGACTTTGCAGGATGTTGGGATGATGAAAAGGGTGGATATGTAAATCCAGGATATTGTGGATAGGGGTAGAAATACGGCGGACACGGAGGTGTAAGGAAAGGAGGATACATTGGGGAAGGTAGTTGACCTCCAGTTGAGGACTCGGAAATTCTTTTCTCCCTATTGTCATTGTTCCTTTGAATTCCGGTTACGGATTTCTGTGTCATAGCCGCGCTTTGATTCAAATCGGGGAATTGGTGATTCGAGATGTTAGCGTGTGGGGCACCCCCGACTCCTGTTTTACCTGTTTCGTTGTTGGGCATTTTTTTATGGTGACAATACTTATTTACTATTTCGAAGAGAAAACAGGGGTTTATAAAGTGACAGAATGTCGCCACCACTGGATTTTCTTATTATGTAAATGTCACACGAAATATTTGTTTGGTTTTACAACCCGTAGTCGTCGTTGCAATTAACGATTCCAGTTGTTTTAAAATTAATTTAGTACTTCGATGTCACTGTCGTCTAAAGTGTACAAAACAGTGGTAGCATCAGTGACGTCACTATCGTCTGTGTTAATTGAGTCTTCGTTATTATTAACTCTATTCAAAAACTCGGCAATAGTAATTGTTCCAGGAAAAGGGGGAAGTGCTATTCTCCAGGGAGCCTTGTCACCGACGGAACGATTGTCTGTGCGTGGGATACACATTTAAAAAAAGGAAAACAAAATAATTCTTTAAATTAATTTCAATGTGTATGCAATAAATAATCCTAATCTAATTTTAGCTTGCTTACGCTCTCTTCGAGTTCTGTCACCGATTTTTCTAATTGCAATGACCTTTTATTCTCGTCCTGAGTCGTGAGGTAGAAGATTTTTGCCTTTTCGCGTAGGGTTCGAGTTCTAATTACTAGGTCACGTGTATGATTATAAATTCTGTTGCAATTCTCCTCTAGGGAGTCTAATCTAAATTTTAATCGGTTAAATCGATCTAAAGGGTCTTCTCGAACCATCACTTTGGTGCGTTGATTTGAATTCCTCAATTCTCTTAAATCCTCAAATTGTAACTTGCGGAATTCTAAAGCAGGTTCCTACCGGAAATTACAATCTTTAACAATTGAATTGAAAAGTTTTTAATTGATTACTGTGAGCCAAGTAGTTGGGAATTTTTGACAAGATTATCGATGATTTGTTGTTGTTCAGTGATTTTTTCCTTTAGCGTTTTCACGGTTTGAAACAGCGAGTCTTTTGATTCTGTAACCCTTTTTAGAAGGTTTGAAAAATATTCTACGCGTTTTTCTAGAAATTCAATTCTACTATTAAAAATCAAAATAGCCGCGGCAACTCGATCACAATATTCCTCGATGTTTTCTATCCGTGTTTCCAATTCTATGTGCTGGTCTTGGGGAAACATTATCCTACAGCCTGCATATGAGAAAAAAAATAAGAAGGTGACGAGGGTAAGAACAACTACTTTAGTTGTGGCTCGGTTCTTGTCACTAATGGAAATTTCAAAATTTCAATGCTTGTAATCCGCGCCTTGGGTTTCGATTCAAGCGAATTGGAAATGTTGGTTCTCTCTCGAATTGACTTTGTTTCAATCACGCGTTACTGTGCATCGTCTAGCAGATTTTCAAAAAACTCTGAGAAATCTTTATCGGCTGTTTCTCCCCGAAATTCTTTTAAAACTAAAACAGGTCTTGGAATCAACCTAGCGTCAGCAACGTGGGTTTCTTCGTACCTGCGTTGAGCTAAATTTCCGCCTCGACTTTTAACCTTGTTTACAGACAATTGTAGGAATTAACAAACGTTTAAAAACTACAATCCGCCGCTCGGCGCAAAGGTAGTTAGTGAACGTCAATCTTAGTTAACTCTTTCAATTGTACTTAAAACGTTTCCGAGCTTGTGTCACCACTGTCAACTACTTAATTTAACAAGCGATTGGTTTTTAGAAAGCCACAATCCGCCGCACGGCGCAAAGGTGGTTTAATGAAAACATTTAGCTTCGTTTATTGATGATTTTAAAAATTATTAAACGTTCAGGAACTACAATCCGCTGCTCGGCGCAAAGGTAATTCATCAACGTTGATTTACTTAATTTTTTCAATCATGCGCAAAACAATAATTAAATTACAAAATTTCAAGTAATTAATTATGTAATAAAGGGAAATCGTGTAAAATTTGACAAAAAAAAACAAAAATAAAAAAAAGGTGTAGGCAACCACGAAAGGGGTAAAATACCCACCGCTGCCACCACAACTGTGACGTCTCGACTAAGAATATTATTTTAGTTATCTATCATACTATTTATTTGCCAAATGTCAGATGGTATTGCGCGTCACTGCAAAATTGACTAAAAGATAATTAAATAATAAGTTAATCGGCTCTTCGGAGCACAGATGACACAAACGTTGTCTGTGTTTATTTTATTGCGGGATTCGTCCTCTTCCTGGTTTTTTGAACTGGTTGCCGGAAATTAAAAAAAATATATTAATAAGGTAGCTTGATTGAAACACATGTACTGGGTAAAAATCTATAATATATTCTTTCAACCCCCGTTTTCTCCCTTTACAACATTTAGTACATTTAGATCTTGAGGGTTCCAAATAATAAATCTCTCTTATTCTAATTACTCACACATACAGTTACTTAATTCCTGAACCTTAAAGTTACCACCATAGTGATAAGACTGGATTAATCCTTGCTGTTACTGGATGGGCAGAAGTTAGTTTTTAATTCGAATTTTTGAATTAGGCAAATGGTTGCTTAATTCGCTGCTAATTTCCCTTCGTGGTTATAAGGACCTTTTTCCCAGTTTCTACAAGTTGGTGCACTTTATGCTACTGGGGAACCACAGTTGCCGGCTTCAGTATCCTGTTGGCGACCTTTCCTTGTTTTAATTGCGAAGTAGAGTCAATACAATTCTTCCGGATTTTTCCCGCTATCTCGTTTAATTTTCCTTCGAAATTTTCCCGAACACGGAGCACTTTATGCTACTTAGAACAACCAATTGCTTTAGTTAATATTCCGTTGGAGACCTTCCTTCGGTTGAATTTTTTTTTAAAAAGAAAAATTTAACAAAATCTTTTTGAACATTGTCTTTGAAAACACAAAAATTGTCTTTTACGTCCGCACCATTCGTTAAGGGAGGGAGCGCTTTCTGCTACTAAGAAACCGCTATTTCTAGCTTCAATATTCTTTTCGTGACCACACCCAAAACTAAGCGTCGTTGGACGGGCCAGAGATACACGCGTCGATCAAAATTCACGACGGTAGAAGAATTTCATATCAATTTTCATATCAAAAGTAGGGATATGAAGTGTGGAAATGTCGGGTGATTTATGGGCGGGGTAAAAATTAGGAAAGAATTTTAGCAACCTGTGAATTCTTGTCGTCAAGGACACCTCGATTTTTTTGCACATTTAGCCTTCAACAATTTCATGCAACATATTCTGCAGAAATTGTATTTGTTGCTCCATCGGTCTATGAGCCTTATAGAGAATCATCTATCGATATGAATCAATAGAGTTTTTCTAATCAATCACACGAATTCTATTGAATGCGAGATGCCTTGATTTGTTGTGCTAGGCCATGTGCTTGGCGATTTCAGAAAACACGTGTTTTCTTTCTTCGTCATTCTCAGGAGTTTTAGAGAAAGAATGATACGAACGAAAGGAAAAGAATTACAATTAAATGCTAAGAACAAATGTCTTTTCTTTCATTTCAGCAAGGATTCTTCCAGTCATCTTTTTGCCGGTATTGTGACAGTCATGTCGATACCATATCGTTCCCCTCATATATTCATTCTAGTCTGCTAAACTTAATTAATATTTTGAATAATGAATTTGGAAACAAGCGTTCCGCCTTCCCTTGGATCTTGCTTACAGATACAATTTTCAGATGTCACCGACCTCGAACATTGAGCAACAGTGATTATCACGAGCTTTGTTTGAGCGATAGAGAACAGGGCTCGTGGTATGTCACTATGCTGGATAAATAAATAAATCTTATTTATTGAAAAAGGCAAAGCCGTTACAAAATAAACTGTTAACATTCTCTTTGACCAATTGATTTCAAACCGAGACAAAAAAATACGTAAAATAATTCTACACTAAATAAATTTTTTAAAAGAATCCCAATTCGGATGAAATTACTGTCTAGTCCTGTTTCGATCATAATCATGAGAAAATAAAAGGAAAACTTGATGTAAGGCTGATAAATTAATTAACAGTTCTCTGATATTCTGGCAATAGATAGACAGGACTAAGAAAAGAAACAGAAACAAAGAGAGACGAAGATATGCCCGGAGTGAAACACCGGGGGGACGGAACGAATAAAACAGAATTAACTATGGTGGGGGACTAGACACCAACACTTGAGTCGTAAACTGTTGAGTGAGCTCGATGATACTCTGCTCTACTATGGACGATGACTTCTTGACGTGAATCAAAATTGGGTTTTCGTTGCGATACACGATGCGTAAATTCAGCTGCCCGTTTGCTTGCCGTTTCAAAAGATTCATCTTCAAATCTCGAAGCTCCTGCAGCCGCAACTTCGTCTTATCTGGGGCAACTCGTATTCCTGAGAAAGAATCCGGGAGTTTGAGATCCCTTTTCGATTTCAAAAATGCCTCGTGAAGAGCTTTGGCTGAAATTGAGGATAGAAACACCATTTTCAAGGGCCTGGGGTTCTGATTCGCCTGCGTAGAAAATCCAATCCTTGAGAGTTTAATAGAGTCAATAATTTCGGAAGCAGAAAAAGATGCCAGAAATTCCTTAATAGGCTCAAAGTCTTCATGAGGATCATGTTTATTATTAATTTTGTTATTATTTTTGCTTGTACTGGCTTTAGAGACAGCAGTCTCAGGAAGACCAAACATAATTAAATTGCACTTTCGTGACTCTCTGTTTTTGAGTTCAGTAACACAGGTACGTATAATAGAGGCGTTATTAGGAACACCAGACAAATTAGTTACTTCCACGGCAACCAATTTATTTATGCCCTCAAGAATTTTATCCAGGTCATGAGTGGTCAAACAGGACCTGGAGATAAAGTCGTGGAACTGCTGTTAACGGAAATAGGCGATGCACAACTGGATGCTAAAGCACGTGCCTTGCAGCACTTTGTGAAAGAACCATCCTCCAGCTTTGTAGTTATTGAAGAACAACTTTTATAATAAGGAGCGGCACATCCACTGCAGAAAACAACATCAGTCAAATTTCTCTTGCAACATGTGCACACAAGGGATTTCTTGTGTTGCTCATGGAAGATACCGGCACTGTGTTCGTCAAGATATCACGGCGAAAATCGATTAAATATCCACGATCCCAGCAACAAACCAAAATCAGGTTCGAAACCAGTCAGCACAACACAATGCCAATTCAAAATAGTCGAGAAAACTTGCCAAGAAATGCGTAAATAGGCACAAAAACAGAAACAATTAACACAAATTAATATCCCCTCGGCGGCCATTAATATCCATTAATTCTTAGCCATTAAAATTAATATTTTTAATATCTAAGATACTCACGGTTCGTCAGAAGGCTTTTTTTAAAAAAATTGGCAGCCACCTCTGATTTTTTTGTTTTGAATGATAGTTTGGGAGGCCAGGAAGTCAGACTAATAGTATTTAAAATCGCAAACATCTGTCCCACCGTTTAAAACGCATAAAACCGTCAAAAATTGAAAAAATCAGTATTTATGTGAAAGAAAAAATAGATTGCAATTATAAATAGGTAGACATTATATAACAAACTAAAATAATTTATTTAATGTTTAAAAGAAAAATAGCTGTTCGAAAATTAAAAAGCTTTTAAATGAAATAACGACTTTTGAGATGGTCCTTTATTTTTGTTTTGCGGAGGCACCAAGCTTCCAAGATCAATAGACCTTGTTTAAATTTTGCGGGATCGTTTATCCTCTTTATATAAATAATCGGACTGTGAAAACCATCTTGATAAATTAATTTACATTAGTGACATAATGAATTCAGGGATAATAGAAAAAGAAGAGTAAAAATTACAAGCTTTCTTTTTTATTTAATTGAATTTATTCTTGAACATATTCTAAATATCTCATACAAACAACAATTGAATTTAAATTTAAAATTAGAAACAATTTCAAAATTATTTAAAATAAACAAATGAAACGATACATTCAGAAGTGTTTACTTACTCACTCTACAACTTAATTTTACCGTCGGAAGTCAGTGAAGTGTTGATACAATTGATTGGGTTCCGACGGGCAGAAGATTCTTGATGTGTGTGTCACCTCTGTGACACTATTGTTTTTATTTTGAACGCGCACAATTACGCACTTGCGGTTCCTAACAAACTTGGACGGACAGGCACTACGCGTACGGACTGACCGGTCAAATGTTTGACAAAAATTTAAATAATTGAATTTAATCAATATTTGAAAATCCACCAAAATTTGCTTGCCGCTGGACTTTAATTAAGCGAAAGTTTTCAAATTTTATTTATCGACCGCTCGAAATTTGGTCACTATCTCGTAGTGGACCTTCAAATCCGAAATAATTCGCGGTCGGGCGTGGTCCCGATATTTCGACTCGAGTGTTGTTCTGTGAAGAACAGAACTTCCGTACGAACGAAATGTGTACTGCGAAATTATTTTGTTCGTGCTTAACTTTTATAGAAACGTTGGGACTCTTTGGGTGGGATATTGACCATGTGTAAGTTCATTCGCAATAAAATTTAGAACATTGAACCATTGCTCAATGTGAATTTTGCAGCTTTGCACTTTCGGCGTATTGCAGGTATATCGACGGAAATGGCACATCCATTTCACAACTTATTAACTGCTTATTGGAGTATCTTGAGCTCTATATTTTTTTCTTGAAAACCCCTTTTTGTTTGGCGTTGCATTTTTGCAATTTCCAAACCGAGGTTTCGTTATCCGTACCCCAGCAGTTATTTTATATTTGAAAAGAGTTCGATGACACCATACGCAACAGCCTCAAGTTGCAAATTTATGATTGCCTGAACTGAATACTTATTCTCTTTTTCTTTTCTTTAAGGGCTTTAAAAGAGGTTTTTAGGAAGGATATTGTAGAAGATTAAAAAGGTTAAACTTTGGGAACGTTCACATAAATTTAGCACGAACAATATCGTTTCAAAATTTTCTATTTCCGCGTTACTTTCGCCTAACAAGTCCAAATCAAATTAATTAAATTAATTGATTAATTTATCAGTTAATCAAATTAATTGCGATTATGCCTGCCACTCAATCTTGGAAAAAGGTTGCAAGTGCCTAATGTTTATTCAACAATAACATATTTCGTGACGCTTGTAAAAATTGGCGCATGCCATTGATTTAAGTCTAGCGTAATCTAGAGTAGTCACTCCGAAAATCACGAGTAAACTTAAAATTTCCTTATATCTTTCACGTGTGCATTAAATTTCATGCATTCTTTTCTTCTGTCATTAATAAATAAATGTGTCTTTTATTTGCTGTTCTTTGATTTTAGCAATTTATAAGTATTTTCACCAAAGTGAGTTTATTTCCTCCGTATTTCGAAAAATAACGAATGGGTGTAAAGTCGAATTTTCTCCAAGTGAGGAAATTCGAAATAAAGTTTAATTAATTTGTTTTAATATTAATTATGTTATGAATTATCATAACAAACCGCCGTGAATATTCCCGTTTTCGTCCCCGAAAACTCGTTGCGGTGGAAATAAATTCTATGTGAAAATATACGACACTCGTGTTTTTCGGATTGATATAGATCTTTTAATCCTAAGTGTCCTTTATTATTCTTATATCATTACTTAATCTACTTATATTACAAAGATTTGTTCGAAAGAATTCATATATGCACATAATTTTGCGCTTTATACGTCCCAGTATAGGCATAACACGAAACTGTGTGCCGCCAGTACTGGCAGGCGAGTCTTGTCTTTTTGTCGCTTTTTCCGTTTTAATTTTTAACAATTGATTTTACAAATGTATTCGCTATCTTCCAGATCTGGACTATCCTTGAGAATACCTAACTATTATTGACTTTGTGGCTTCTGATTAGTTATTAACAAGAAATAACAAAAGCAACAAAACTTTGTCGAGTTGGTTAATGGCAGAGTTCTTCCTTAGAATATCAACTATTCCTTCATCATTTAAAGATAGTCTTTTCGAAAATTAGATAAGGTTAATAATAATAACAATAATTATCGGTTAATAGCTGATTAAGTTCAATCAATTGGTCGTTCTCAATCCGTTCAGATGTAGAAGATAGAGTGTCGTGATTGTCAATAAATTTTTGCAAAATATAGGAATTTTGATGCTTTGAACATTTTAAAAATTTTTACAATTATTTGCCTAGACTTACATGCGTGCGTATGCATACGCAATTGCGGATAAAAACGTTGAATTCTAGCGCTTTTTATGCTTATATGACCCAGTATAGGCGTGGTGCGAGACAGCGCGTCGCCAGTACTGGCAGCCACCATGCTTCTTATGTTCTTCATTCTAAGTAGATTCTAAACATTCGTACATCATCTGTACAATTTGGTGTACATTTTGTGCCCACATAATCTTACACACATTCATACGTATTTAAACATTTATTCAGCATACACTTTATCGTTTGCATAAGGCAACATAATTCATTAATAAACAATAAAACAGTAAAAGGCAATAATATAATACTGTGGTAAAACGAGTTTACCACTAAATGTTTAACTTAATTAAATAAAATTCTTCTGTTGATTAATGTACTAACAAAATTAAATAACATTAATACGCCGTATTGGGATTATTAATAAGCTTTTTCATGCCCCTTTTTATTTTCTTAATTTTTCATTTGAATTGTTTCTAAAAAAAAATGTTATTTGTTATTAAGAATTATAATGATTTTTTTTTCTTTTTCTTTCTGAATAATTTATATAGATATAGAATTTAAAATTAAAAACCATTATAATTTTTTAGGGTTTCTATTTTTTTTTCATATACAATTATAAGACAATTTACGACCAATAATCCGTTCATCCTATAATCATATAACGTTGAATGGTTTATCACTTTCAATATCCATCATGTGTTTTAAATTTTCTTTAGTTATTGAATATTACTGGCAAATATTTAAGTCAGTTTATTTTATTTTATTGAAGTTAAAACCCAGGTAGCTCGAGCATTCGCATGTTGCTTACGCGGCATTTTCACACCCTTACCAACTCATGTCTCATAGATGAGGTATTTCTCCTTCGCGGGGGGGTTTTTGGGGGTACCATCCTGTTGCCACGCCTGGCCTGATACATTTAGTATTTCTTAATACGTAGTGCGAATTGGGTGGACGACAAGTGGTCTTTCCGCAAGAACTCGGTTTTTTGCGAAAGTTGTGGTCGAGGAGAGCACCCGACTCCATGAATTACGAGGGTAGAGGGATTCTGTACCCTTTAGGAATCCTTAAATCGAGGCCTGAAACGAGCAGTGCAAGGAAATTCCAAAGGAGCGCGGGTGGTTCGCGATATATATTATGCGATCTTACAGTGAATGATGTTCATTTAGAATGCTTATGCGTAATTTTCCGCCGAGCCTGGCACCGATAAAGGGCCAATTCTTAGACGCATATTCTTCTGGGCATCCAACCTTGGGGGCTAATGCGAAAGAAGAGGATTTTATTCACTTAGTTTTAGGTAAGATAGTATTTTCGTAAAAGATGAGAAGAATAATAAACAAAATATTTGTAAAAATGGCAATAGTGATTATGACTAAATGATTAGAACAGTGGTATTAATTAATAGTAAAATTATAAAAATAGCAAATGAATAACAATAAAAAAATGGGAATGTAATATTATAAATATAATAATATAAATAAATAAATAAAATGAAATAATAATAATAGATAATTGAGACAATATTTAGTAATAAAATAAATAATTAAAATGTTAATAATAAACAATTAAAATGATAATATTAATAATAATAATTAATAATGATTAATTAAAACAATAATAAATAAATATTAAAATAAAATACACAATAATTAGTTAGAATAAGAATAATTCTATTAAAATAAGAATAATAACAATAATAACAATAATCACTACAATCATAAAAGTAAATATAGAGTAATACGTGTAAATAACGATTAACAAATATATAATATAATATATAATATCGCTATAATAAACATAAGTGAACATGTTACGTACATGTAATATATACATGCAGACATATACGCATAGTATACACAGCATAAAAATAGATGAAAATAATTGCAATATACAAGTATAATAAATAGTAATCATATATATTACTATATTGATAATAATGATAACTAAAATTAATATTAATAAAATAGTAATAATAATAATAATAATAATTGATCAAAAATAATTCTAATAAGGATAATAATAATAATAAACTAACAACAGGTAAGCAAATAATACTAGACAATTAAAACATTTACTAACTGAATAAATAATAAAATGTTAATAATAAACGTGTAAAATAAAGATAGTAGCTGTGATAGGAAAATAAAATATAAATAATAATGGGTTAATTTAGTTAAAATAATTAAATCAAAAATAGTAGTTATTTAAATTAGTAATAGTAAAAATAATGATAAATTATTAAAACAATAATAAATAAATATTAAATAAAACAATAATTATTTAGAATAATACGGATAGTAACTAGAATTAATAGTCAAAATAACTAACAATAATAAAAGTGATTAAAATAATAATAATAATAATAATACGTGTATTAATTTAATTAAAACAACCGAATAAATATTAATAGTAATAAATAATTGAAATTAATAATAATAATGACAATAAAATAAGACTAATAAATAATCAATAATGATCAAAACAATAGTTGCTGATTAAATAATGATAATAATAATATGATCAACAATAAATAGTGATACTTGATAAAAATAGCAGCAACAATAGTAATGATAAATAAGATATTAATAATAAATGCATTAATTTAACTTAAATAATTAACTGGAGAGTAAAATAATAATAATGATAGTAATAAAGAATAAAATAACAATGAATAATTAAAACAATATTTACTAGTTAAATAAATAATAATAATTAAAATAATAATAATAATAATAATAACAGTAACTATAATCGTGAAAACATAATACAAAATAATATGTTTAAGTAATAATTGATAAATGCAAATATAAATAATAAATAATTAGATAAATAAAGTAATAATAATAACTAATAAAAAAAAACTAATAATGATAAAAAAACAATATACAATCAATAATTAATTAAGATAATAGTAATAGATAATTAGAACAATAAAATTAATTATTGAAGTTAATAATAAACAATTAAAGTTGTAATAATAACATTAATAGTCAATAAAATATTAATAATAAGTGTTAATTTAATTAAAATAAAACGAATAGTAATTATTAAATTAATAATAGTAATAACAGCACTATTATTAAATAATTAATAAACTGTAATAATTTATAATAATTAATAAAACAATAATAAAATAAATACTTAAAATAATAATAGTTAATTCAAATATCTCTAATTTAAATAATAGAAAAATAATAATAATAAATAATAAATTTAATTAAGATAATAATAACAAATAATTAAAATAACAATAAATATTTAAACTAATTGAGATAATAATAACTAATAAACTAATAGTACTTATAATAATAATAGATAATATGGTAAGAATAATAATAAATAATTAAAACAATATTTACTAGTTAAATAAATAATTAAAATATTAATGGAAAAGTAATAACAACAATAATCCCCCGGAATTAATAATTAAGTTAGAATAATTAAATCCAGAATAGTAGTTATTTAAATCAATTGTAGTAATAATAAAAATAACAATAAATAGATAACAGTAAATATGTAAATTAATGATGATAATGATATATTGATTTTAATTGGAATTTATTGACAATTGGAGAGTAGAAAACGTTCTAGAACTGAGATGGCAATTATTGAAATTTGGAATTCTTCCGATTATATAAAAGAAATATGAATGGGATCCGTAGAAGGACAGGTCAAGTGTAGTGCCAGTACTACGCCAGAGCCGACGTTGGTAAAAAAAAACGGATCCTAGAGTCATGATCGATCTAGGCTCACGCCAGTGGTAATCCGATACCCGAGTCAATGCAATTTTAATATACACATATGCACACATATACATATACCTATATATACATGTACACACATATACCACATATAATAGATATAATCGATTTCTTAACACCGTAATACATAACCTAGTTAACTTGATTGTGATTAAAAAAAAATAATAAAAATTGGATTCACCTGACAAAATACTTATATTTATACTAAATTAATATCAATTGAAAAACATTTCGGAATTTTATCGTAAAAAAAATTTATAAAGTGAATTTAGTGTGGCTCTGTACTGGCACTGTTACCTTGATACAACCAGCGCGGGTCTAAACCAGCCATCAACGACAGATTGGTAAAGGTTGGCACAAAAAAAATATTCCATGCGGGTGTGTACGTATGGGGTAAAGGAGGTAGGTGATGTTATCAGTTAATCAGTACTCCCCCGATGGAGTCCAGGGTTTTAACTCCTGTTACATATCAAGTTAATTTATTAAAAGTGATAATACATTCTTCTTGGATTTTACATTCAGGGAACAAAAAAAAAACGCGATAGAGTCGATTATTCCCACCTTCTACTTCTTGTTTAGAGTTATGGGGCGGCCGGCCCAATGATAGTCAACATCAACCCAACCCTCTAAGCAGTCACGGATGTTCCTGGACGTGATTCTTGTCACGCCCAGGGTCATCTCGTGATCTCTTCAGACACCAAGGAATCCGGGGTGTGGGAGACAGGCATGAGCGGCAGTAGCGTTAATGACAATCTGGTTACGCTTCCGTTAGTTTCCGCGCATGTCACCTCCCTAGAACGCCGAGACGTCCTAGTGGACGCATGGCCACTCCGAGTCCTCCCTCACGATGCCTCAGATTGAATTTTTCTCTCTTCCTTTGTTTTTATAACAAATGTTACATATTTAAGGGCGGTTGCGACACCTATGTCGATTTTATTTTTATTTATTTATTTGTTTATTTATTTATCAAGTTGTGTACCCACTACTACTTATTTTTCAACCAAGCACTTATTTATAAATCTCTGTAGAACACACAGCATCTATAAAAAAAACCTTTCTTTTCTTTTTTTTTTTTTTTAGTATTAACATAATTATCCCAAAGACCAAAACAATTAAATCCCCGCAGTAGTAGGTACATTCACAAAAATGGCAAGGTCGTGTTTTGTGTTTTCAAGTACTCACGCAGGTTGAAGGTTTTGAATAGGCAACGATATGCCTCTCCTTGGGCTCGTAGTTGGCGTAGCAGTGTTAATTCTTGAAGCGGAAGGACCTTCGAAGTCCTTTACAACATTGAATTCGCTTGTTGCAATAGACCGTCTTCTTCCTTCGTTCTCTGAAGTGATGTCAGTTCTTTCTAGCACCGTTTCTGTTGAAATGGCGCCTTGTCGACGGCAAGTCTTGCACAACGAGTGGGTTCCTCGCTTTAGAGGACTTCGGCAACAGTATATGGCCATGATGGTTCCCATTAGGATAATTCCTCCGTAAGATCCATAGGTCAAAAAGCTCTGCTTGTCCTTCAGATGTCGTTGAAGGGCAAAGTCCTCTAGTTGTTGCTTAAGGTCATCTAATGTCCTGGAGTTGGCTTCGAAAGAGGACATTTTGTAGGCTTCTCCTCCGTTGTCGTTTAATCGAGGTATAAACTCATCTCCCAAGTGACTATATTTTGCCAAGATGGGCGATAATTCTGTAAGGTTCAGGTGTATCGTAGCTTCGTAGACAATTTCTGTTCGTCCGGCTGGAGCAGTACTGGCAGGAATGGTAATGTCCTTGGTCTTTATAAATCATCCAGGAGCCAACTTCAAAATTCCTGTACCATCGAGGAGGACCTCAACGGGGTCCATTGCGTGGCAAATCATTGCCAAAGATTCTGGTGTGGCAAAAGAGAACATCCATCCGGCCATGTCCGTCAGGGGCCTCCAGTAGGATCCTGGGTGGGAAGTGATTCGAATGTCACAAAGCTTAAGTGAATCAGGTGTTGGTCGGATTAATAACTCTGCTTCACAGGAGAGACGTTCCCGACGATCGTAAATAGGGACGCCCTTGACACAAGCGTGATAGGCGGCTGTGGTCCGACAGGAGTTCCAGTCCTGTTCTTTCAGAAAGAGGTATGTTTGATGGTCGTCGCTCATGATTAAGTAATCGTGTTCCGATTTCACATATGCCCTTCCAGTGCCGTTCTCCAAAGAATCCTGAACAATTGGGAGGGGGTGCATTCTAAAAGATTGGTATTTATCCTTTTCCAGTAGTGGTACATCAATCAGCACCCTCATTTCGTCATTTTCACACTGGGTAGTTCCCACTGAAATGATCTGATCCATCGTTCGCATGAGCTGTTGAAAATTGCGCATTGATTTTGTAGACGTTCCCGCCTAGCCAGTAAATCGTCGAACTGCCTGCGCTGTTTGCCAATATCGAGAAAGATGGCAATCCTCCAGTTGGCCATAGATCTCCTCACTTCTCCCACGTGCTCATAGTAAAGTCCGCTGCCCGCCTTGAATGGAGTAATCTGGTATCCTTGACCCTGGTACTCTTTCTGGTCCTCAGTAATGTTAATCCCAAGGACAACTGTGGTAGTGCAAAGAAGGTATAGCACAATTGAAACTTCCATATCGAGAATTGAAATCCACCTAGAAATTTAAAATCATTAATTAATAATTCACTGATAATGATTACAAATGAGTAACCATTATTTTGTCTTTGTGTTTGGCGAATCTTTCGCCATCGTCATTTTCTAAAATGACGTTGTTATTTTGTGTGATCCCTACAACAGAGTAAGGACCATGGGCGCGGTTGTCAAACTTATTGGCCCTAACTTCTTTAAATACATACACTTGGTCTCCGATTTTAACCTTTGAAGGACGCGACTTCCGGTCGTAATATTCCTTGGATCGTTGTTTTGCATTTTGTAGATTTTCCGCCGCCATGTTTTGCAGCTCATGCATTCTTGTAATGAGATCCTTGAGGTAGGACCCATACGTCTCCAAGTCAGGGCCCAAGGGTAAAGAACTCGGAATTTGAGCGACCCTTCCGAAGGCCAATTCGAATGGAGTAAAGTTGGTGGCCTCATGAACGGAAGTATTATAGTTAAACATGGCGAAGGGGAGCAGACGATCCCAATCGTCAAAGTCCTCCGCATAGTGTTTAATATAATCCGTTAGTTCAATGTGGCTTCTTTCTAAAGCTCCATTGGTTTGGGGTCGGTAGCCTGAAGTGGTTAATTGTTTTACTCCAAAAATATTTTCGAGTTTTCGCATTAACGAGCTTATGAAGCTTCCCCCTCTATCTGTCAACACGCACCGTGGGGCACCATGCAATACAAATAAATGGGTTGCAACGGCATGCGCGATCGTGGTGGTCCTAATGTCGGGTATTGGGACTGTTATGCAATATTTACTAAAATTGTCTTGCATTGTCAAAATGTAACGGTTGCCGTTTGGGGTGGTTCGGAGTTTTTCTACGATGTCCAAGGACACTTTGTCAAAAGGGCATGCTGGGGTGTCCGTTATTAGCATAGGTTCGCGAGTTCGGGCTATGGCGAGTTTATTCTCAAAGCAACTCTTGCATTTTCGAATAAACTCAGTAACTTCATTTCGCATCCTAGGCCAATAGTATCGTTCCCTAATTCTTCGATAGGTCTTTGTATTTCCCTTATGTCCCCCTATTAGGCTGCTGTGAAATTCAGCGATTATTTTTGGTCGTATTTCTACAGGAGGGGACTCGATTTTTCCGTGGCATAGGGTGATATTTATATCGCTACCGCGGAATATTCCTGCTACAAGCTTTGCCATTTTGTTTTGGGGGAGCGCTCCTAGCAGGTCACCGGAGTTGGCCATTCTGCAATGTTTTTGGTTGTCAAGGGTAAGAGCGTACTGTAAGTTTTTTAGCTCTTGTATTACGTCTCTCCAATCGAGCTCGTCAAAGTGTCGTCTTTTAACTACAATAGAGTACACCTTGTAGCGGCCATTTAGAGTGACGTAAACTTGCCCTTTAATTGGTTTACTGTCGCGTATATCTTGAAAATCGATTTTCTCGGTGGCTATCAATAGTTTGGCTATTGAGTCTTCTGAAATAAAATGTGCATAATTGTCTTTCTTATATGCCAAGGGTTCAGTCCATTGATGTACAACGTTTGCTATCGCGCCTGCAGTATCATGACTAGTTTTTGGAGCATGAATTTCGGTGTCTGATAGCTCAGGGGAGAAGGGGGATGAAGAAAGATCACAAAAAGGGACGTCTATGTTTATTAACGAACTCACAGGGGGTGCGCACTTCACTGTATCACTGGGTTGTAATCTTCGAGGCGCAATATTCACTTTTCGTTTAACACTTTCTCCCATCCGTTCTTCATTATTGTCTTTGGATTCTGGGAAGGGGGTCAATTGTGCACCTGGGATGGGTGACCATGGTCCAGGTGTTGATGCTGGTAATCTTGGGGATGCTTCTTCATTTTCCTCCAAGATTTCAGGAACATCCATGAAGCGAACAGTGCTTTTTCTTCCCTTTGAGGGTTGGGGACCAGTTTTAGGGGTGCTTTTTGTGGCACCGATTACTGGTGGAACAACTTCCCTAGTGGAGGTTGATAGCCCTTCAGCTCTTGGGCTTGTGGAACGTTCCTCATTAAATTTTCGGAGGAACTCATTCACCCTCATGGAGAATAAGTAATCGTCGTGTTCTGTGCATGGATCTAGGGTTTCTAAATAATTGAGGTACTCCTCGTCGCTTTCTCCTTCAGATACACAGGGTCGTCTTAGGGTTTGATCGAGTCCTTCATGGTCCCATGCTAGAGTCTGGTTAGAAAGGTCAGAAGGGTTTATTCCTTTTCTAATTAGGGTCTCTTCAAACCTTTTGAAAGATTGATTAAGGCTGTCCTCTCTGGGGCTAACGGGTTCCACTAAGTCTTCATCACCGGAAGATTCATCACTGTCAGGGGCGAGGGAGGCTCCAGTGACGATTATCTCATCTAAGGGGAGTTCTGGCGCGGGTTCTTCGTCTGATGATTCCGATGAGGATGATTCTGAGGGTGGTTCTAAAAGAGCTCCTTCTCTTGCCGGTCGGTCGGCATTTTCGTTCCCATTAATCCCTTCGTGACCAGGGACGTGTTCCCAAACAACATCTACATGTTTTAGGGCCTTTATCAATCTCTTATAGGCTTTCTGATTTTTAACAGGTTTGTTGTCGTTAGTTTTCCATTCGTTTTGCTGCCATTTTGGCACCCACTCCGTTATTCCTTGCACTAGGACTTTTGAATCCGTTTTGATCCTTAGTTGATGAATTCCAGCCTTTCTTGCTTGTTGAATAGCCATGGTAGCTGCTTCAATTTCCGAGGCATTGTTAGTTTGCCTACCCTTATATCGTCGAGAGACGTTAAGAGGGTGGTCTGGACCAAACCAGACACCTATTCCAGCACGAGGCCTTACACCGCCATTGTCACAACACGCGCCATCTACATAAACGTCTGTGTATGGTGTTGGTGATGGAGCAATCCAAGGACCAGAGGGTATGCTGGGGCTAAAAATGATTTTAGGGGAGGGAGTGGCCTTACGCACAGGACTGGGAGGAACACTGTGGAAAACACTGTGACTTTTTCGAAACACTGGGAGATCAGAATCTTCGTCCGCATCACTTCCAGAGTGACTGTCATCCAATGATGAAGAAGGGCTTGCTGGTTGGGAACCTGCATCCTGTGTAGAAAGTACAGCATCACGTTTCCTTAGTCGTTGAGCTATACAGCTGACGTTCGGATCAGGATTCGTCTTCTCAGTAGGTGGGATATAAGGGTCATCTCCGTCAGGTTCTTTGGGTTTGGTAGTCCCCTTGGGTCTTCCTCTGGGTTTAGGGACGATGTCCTCTAGCTTAGAGGATGGTCCAGGGACAGGGGAGCCATCTGCGCGAGTGGGCGTAGCAGTTGAAGGAACAACTTTGGTCTTTTTAAGGACAGTTTTTAATTTTTCCTTAGCCGCAATATTTTTTTCCAAGGTTCCCGAGGACTTACCAGGGCGTGAAGATAACAATGTCGACGGTTGTTTCTTTGCAATCTTCGGAACTGGGATCGTGGGAATCTTAAATGCAGGTATTGGCCTCAGGAAGGTTTTCCCTTCCCTTAAGCTCTGTGAACGCGTGAGAGGTCTAGTGGACCCTGATTTCATTGGGATGTCCTTTTTAGCCTTCGCTGGTTTGGTAGGATCTGTTTCCGCACTATCCTTTTCGGTTTTCTTCCGTGAAGAAGAACTGGTTATGGGGAGAGCCCTTAAGTGTTTTACTTCCGCATCTTCTTTGAGGGCAGGTTCTTGTACACTGTGGTCCTCAAGGTCGTCAGAACAGTCGGTCCATTCCGTTTCCGAAGGAAGATTTTTATCCCCATTCTTTTGATCGTCGTTCACGGGATTGTTAGATAACGCTTTTACAATCCGATTAATTTTACATGGCTTGTACTCAAACTTATAAAGATAGTCTTGGAGTCTCAACCGCCATCTTGAAAGCCTCACTCCGGGATTATCTATGTAGGATATCCAGTGGACGGGCTCGAAATCGCATGCCAAGGTAAATTCTCGACCATAGAGATAGGGTCTAAAATTTTCGACTGCGTATAGGGCGGCGAGGCATTCCTTTTGGGCCTTTGGATATTGATTCTCATTTGCATTCAACACCTTTGAGTAGTATGCAATGGGAAAATCTACCCCATTCTTTTCTTGGGTCAGCATTGCTCCAACAGCATACTCAGAGGCGTCGGTTGTCAGTTTAAACCTTTCTTTAAAATTTGGATACTGAAGGATTGGTTTGCGGCAGAGGTATTTCCTAAGTTTTGAGAAACTTTCTTGTTGTGGTTTACCCCAATTCCATTCGACATCCTTCTTTAGCAAGTCGGACAGTGGTTTTGCTAATTCGGCGAAACCATTAATAAATCGGCGGTAGTAACCGGAAAGGCCAAGAAAACTTCGAATTTCCTTCTGAGTTTTTGGCTGAGGAAAATTCTTGATGGCCTTGATTTTATCCGGATTTGGTTTAACACCATTGCCGCTGATTATGTGGCCGAGATAGGCCACTTCCGTCCTTAGAAAATCACACTTATCAGGTTCCAATTTCAAGTTTGCTTCACGGAGTCGATTAAAAAGCCGCCTGGCTCGTTTGTCGTGTTCTTCAAGAGTGTCCGAGTGAATGACGATATCGTCAAGATACACGAATGCTTCGGTATCTAGCATCGCACTCAGCACACTGTTAAGTAATCGTTGAAAGGTGGGAGGGGCATTTTTGATACCCATCGGCATTCTTCGATATTCGAAATGACCATTGCGAGATGAAAAGGCAGTTTTGTGCCTGTCATCCGGGTGGGTCTCAACTTGGTGAAATCCACTGGCAAGATCGAAAACGGTAAAGTATTTCGCATTCCCGAGCCTATCAAAGATGGCACTGATGTTAGGAAGTGGGAAAGCATCACCTATTACCTTTTCGTTTAATGCTCGATAACACAGCCCCACAAAAAAAAAAAGTGTCATGTACTTTTGACTGGAATACCTTAGCCCTATGTATTTTGACGCGCTGAACACGAATCCGAAGTCCATTTTGCTCCATCACGTCAGGATTTTTTCCTAACCTCAAAATCAATAAAATGACACTTTTTGTTCATTAGCATGTGAACCCGACCTAACATTAATACATGCCTTGGGCGAATAGAAAGCTTGGATTGTGTCCTTTAAAACGCTTTTTTAAAAATTGTCCTACGATGATTTTTAACGAAGTTATGATGTTTTATTTAAAATATAAATTTTTTCCAAATGCAAATAACACTTCAATTATTGATGTGGTATGGTGTAATGGAAAAAAATGATTTTAAATAAAACATCATAACTTCGTTAAAAATCATCGTAGAACAATTTTTAAGAAAGCGTTTTAAAGGTCACAATCCAAGCTTTCTATTCGCCCTAGGCATGTATTAATGTTAAGTCAAGTTCACATGCTAATGAACAAAAAGTGTAATTTTATTGATTTTGAGGTTAGGATAAAATCCTAAAGTTTTGGAGCAAAACTGACTTCGGATTCGTGTTTAGCGCATCAAAATACATAGGGCTAGGGTATTCCGGTCAAAAGTACATGACACTTTTTTTTGTGGAGCTGTGTAATCAATTACAACTCTCCACTTCTTTTCGCCGGAAGCATCGAGTTTTTTCGGCACTATTAAAAGTGGTGAATTGTAATCCGAGTTTGAATGACCGATTATTCCGCTATTTAATTGCTTAAGTAGTTGAGCATCTATTTGCTCAAGGGCCTCGTTGGGTGATCTATATTGTTTCTTTCTGATCACCTTATCGTCAGTAGTTGGGATTCGATGTTGTATCAGGTGAGTACACGTCAGCATTTCTCCGTTTAGGTGAAAAATATCAGGGTAGTCTTCTGCCCATCGATCCACCATTTCCTTTTCTTCTGAATTTAGATGAGAAGTGTGCAATGCACTCTTAACCCTTTTAACCCGGTTATGGTAATCACTTTCCGTTGGCGAATTCTCTGGTTCAGAGTCAGACAACTCTTCACCAGGGAATTTGCAGAAATCGAACGGAATCAATTCTTGCGGGGCCACGTGTACGTCGATATCGTCCTCGGTGGTATTGATTGTCATGGCATGGCAGACACCATCTTTACTAGAGACTACAGACTCTCCTAGATAGATGCCCTTAGGAGTCTGCATTAGAGGAAGATATCCTTCCGCAATTTCCGGGTTAGTTACATCAATTGCGATTGGTCTTCTGCTCCTTGCCTTGATGCGGAGGATCCGCGCGAAGGGTTTTATGTCGGACTTAAGCCCTTCCCTTGCTCTTAAAGACTCCGGGTCAATGAAAGGGATGGGTGTTATTGGATCGCTTATTGTAATGAGAGCGTTGTGCCTAAAGGATATTTGGGCTTGCTCTTTTCGTAGGTATGGTCGTCCTAGAATACCGTGGGCGGAAATAGGGAAGTTGTTTTGAACTACATAAAACTCGACTGGGGTGTTCGATAGCGTGATGTTGACAGTCCCTAAGGTTTTCACGGTATGATTTGTAATCCCGGCAATCTCGGCGAATTTAGTTCTTGTGAGTATGAGCTCGGGTTTCAAGGCGCATAGTTTAATCAAGTTTGTGTCAGATCCCGGATCTACAAGAAAATTGGCCTTTAGTTCTCGAAATTCGGGTGCAGCCAATCTGACTACTGGGGAGTCCTCGGCCTGGGTTCCTGCTCTAAGGACCCTACCGAATCCTCCGAGAAGTGGACGTTCTTCTGACGCTCGGGAAGAGGACTCGCCATCGCGTCGGAACGTCGAGTCTGTTGGTAGTTTAAACTACCTTGTTGTAAATTTTGATTTGCTTGTGGTCCTGGGGACGCTAAGCGTGGAGGGGTGTGACTTGGCCTAAACCCCGAATTTTGTCTTGGATAGTTGCCCTGCTGATAAGGGGTAGACGTTTGTTGTATCGGGGGTGGCTGGTACGGCATCTGCGGGACAGGAGGTGCATACGGCATCGGTGGAGCAAATTGAGGCATCATCGACCGATAAAACGAGGCTAGTTGTTCGGGGGTGAATTGCAAAACATCATTAGAAGGGTTTCGCGAAGGTCTAATGGAAGTGGGTTGTCTGTCACTATCTAATCTTCGTCTTTCGTTAGGGGCTGATTTTTCTGCTTGCCTAGTGAATGGACTGGGAGATCGAGGTCTTTCTTCTGACCTTGAAATATGATACGAAGAGCCCTTTGACCTATCCGTATATCTTTGGCGTTCTTCTGCGCGAAGGGCGTGCTCGAATGCTTCCTCAAGGTCTACCGGGTTTCTGGTATCGACAAAGGTTGACATTTCTTCCGGTAATCCTCTGATGAAAGATTCGAGGGCACAATCGATAAGGGGCTGCATTATGATCTCGCGTTCTGTTACTTCCGGTCGCGATCCTGATCCCCCAGGCACGTACTTCTTATTGTACTTCGCTTCAAGGGCGTGCTTGGCGCCGCTTATTAGTCCTTGTAAGCGATCATTATAGTCACTAACAGTTTCGGTTTGTTTTAATCTAATAGTCATGATACTCTCGAAATACCATTGGTATTTCTTGGTTGATGCAAATCGTTTCTTTAGATGTAAAATTAGTTCATTGACATGATCGAAACGCTTATTTCGAACACTTTCGCGTGCCGCGCCTTTTAACTTACTAAGGACAGCTTTAACAAAACCCGGTTCAGTGGCCTGGGTGATAAAAACGGCACCGTTGGTTACATCTTGTAAAAATTCCTTGAGGGGGGGATTTCGCCCATCAAAAGGAGGTATGTGGTAGGTACTCTGTTGTAAGGTCATACACTCAAGGACAGAAGCCATGGCGGCTGTTGTGTCCTGATTCTGGTTAGGGCCAGATAGATTGGCGAATTCGCCTTCCATCTGTACCCCGACATTTCGACTTTGATTGTGGTCGTTTGGCATCTTGTTAAATTAGCAACAAAATTGATCTTAAAAACTAGAACCAATTGTGGTTTGCACCTTGTTCTTTTATATTAGTAAGTCAATTTTTCGCCACCGCGGAATATTCCTGCAAGCTAGCAAAGCGAGAATAGTCCAAAGGTCAGGGAAAATTTTCAACTAGATTTCATTGCGGTTGGTCAGAAAATTTAATTTAATCTTAAGCTGCGCATCATTTCCTCAAGATCAGAAACGGACGTTTTTACTCGCGTAGTTTGATCGTGGATGATTTTAATTAAATAAAAATAAAGCTCGGATTTTTTCTGCAAGAACCGGATTTTTAAAACTAGGTTAGTGTTACATTGAGTTAGGTCAGTGCTCTTATTGATTGCACTTACAAGCCTTTGTTCGAGTTGTACTAATTGTTCGACCGAATTATCTAAAGGGACGTTTATCCAATCAGGTGTCATTGATCTCGAATCTATTTTAGACTAAGCTGTCGAAAATTTTTAACCAATGAGTTTATAGATTGTTGTTGTTGCGCGACCTTTTCTCTGAGATCTATAACACTTTTTGACAAATTATCGTTAGAACCCGAGAGAGCAAGTAGCCATTGGAACAAAAAGTTTACACGCTTTTCTATACGTTCTGCGCAACGGTTCAAGGCTAGTTGATGGATATACAGCTGTTTGTTATATTCTTCTACTTGTTCTACTCTTTCCGAGATTTCAGCCCAATCGTCCCGCGAGAATCCTATTACCGTTCTATTTACTCGAGGAAACAAGGAATTTGGCATAGTATCACGTATTTTATGAAAATTCAAATTTTGGCCATAGTGTTCAACTCATCCGTCTACAGTCAACACGTCATCGTTATCTGAATCGTAATCTGACGAGTCTGACGAGCTTGAGTCTACCAAAATGGGTTCAGAATTCAACGGTCTAGCGCGATTTTGTTGGCGGAGAGCTATCTGTTGCACTGCCCAGGCAACGTCTGCGTCTAGGTCACTTTCTACGTATCCAGCCGGTACTTCCGGTACTACTTCCGGTGCACGTTCTGGTATTGCTTCCGGTGCACGTCGAGGAACAGAAGGTTCACGTCTAGGTAAAACCGTGCAGACTGGACGAACCTTTATTTGTGGTTTAGTGAGGTTATAGTAGATTTGGGAGTAGGATGGGATTTTTCGAATTTCAGGATCTTCGGAAGATTCGAGAATTTCTGGAACCTCTTGATCTGCCGGAAGTTCAATATTTTCGTGAAATTCTGGAAGTTCAATATTTTCGTGAAATTCTGGAAGTTCAATATTTTCTTATAGTCTTAACTCGAAATCGCAGAGGAGTTTTTCGAACTTCTCAATTTTGTGTTAGCAACAGCTAGTGAGTTGTAGTTCATAAGAACAAAAATCTGTTTTCAAGAACATTGTTTTTGTAACAATTTAGTAACTAGTAAAGTTGTGAAAGGATTTTTGATTTTAAAACTTTACCATAATATGGCAGACTTCGCGCGTACGCATTTGCACACAGAGAAGACTGTACTATTCCAGCTCTTTCGAGTGATCCAGATTATAAAGAAATTGATAGTTTCTTAATAATCTCTACTCAAAGTTGCAGTGAATTTTCTAGTTTTCTAGTACGCACTTGCAATAGCTAGAAAGCCATGGTTATGATCACTGCCAAGATTGTATAACTTTCTCAAATGATTAATTGTTACACTAGTAACGCACCTTGCGCGTACGCATACCAAATTTCGATTAGTTCTACTAATCCAGCTTTTCCAAGCAAATAAGATTAAAAGAAAATTAGGATGTAATTTTTCTTATAGTCTTTGCTCGAAATCGCAGAGGAGTTTTCGAACCTTTCGGTTTTGTGTTAGCAACAGCTAGTGAGTCGTGTTATTGATAACAAGATTTGTTTTCAAGAACTCTATTTTTGTACAATCTCATAATTGGTGAAGTTACGGATAGGATTTTTAATTTCAAGATTTTACCACGATATGGCAGACTTTGCGCGTACGCATTTGCATACAGAAGAGACTGTACTATTCCAGCTCTTTCGAGTGATCCGGATTATAAAGAAATTTAGTAATTTCTTAATAATCTCTACTCAAAATTGCAGTGAGTTTTCTAGGTTCTAAGTATGCATTTGCAACAGCTAGAAAGCCATGGTTAATTAAAACGAATTGTTTTAATTAACCCTGTTTTGTGATAAACTCATGGAGTCAAAATTCAGGTTATGGTCGTGTGTTTCCCTTTTGCTAAAATGATAATAAAAATTGGGTTAGTAGGTTAAGGATTTGACTCGTCCTTTTTGTCCTCTTTAAACCACGAATTCTTGAGTTTAGTCAGCGAATAAAAGAAAATAACGAATTGAATCGATACTTTGACTCGACTTACTTTATCATTACTTGCTGCTCTATTCTTAATTTAGTTTCCTGTCTTGTTAAATAAATATTCGAAATATTTTGAAAATTTTCCCAAACCGTTTGGCACTTCCTGTTGGCCTTTATTTTTGATGTGCAAGACCTTTTTGGAATATTTTCCACTATGGTGGGAATAAATTTCGTTACAAAAATTTTTTAACAATAGGAAAAATTATGAATTCAGATTAAAAATTACAGTTTTTACAATAAGTGCCACATTATGTAAAAATCATTTAATAGAAAAAACATAGAAACTAAAAAAAATAAGTCAGGAGAAGATATTAGAATAGTTCATTGAATGAAAGGCATTCAAAATGCCATTGCTGTCACATTAAAAACAATTTTAAACATTTACCATTAATTAGCAAAGCTAGTAAATAGTAAAAGAAAGATGGCCGACAGTCGCGTGAGGAAAGATCCCACCGCTGCCACCAGAAGCTTGTAACAAACTAAAATAATTTATTTAATGTTTAAAAGAAAAATAGCTGTTCGAAAATTAAAAAGCTTTTAAATGAAATAACGACTTTTGAGATGGTCCTTTATTTTTGGTTTGCGGAGGCACCAAGCTTCCAAGATCAATAGACCTTGTTTAAATTTTGCGGGATCGTTTATCCTCTTTATATAAATAATCGGACTGTGAAAACTATCTTGATAAATTAATTTACATTAGTGACATAATGAATTCAGGGATAATAGAAAAAGAAGAGTAAAAATTACAAGCTTTCTTTTTTATTTAATTGAATTTATTCTTGAACATATTCTAAATATCTCATACAAACAACAATTGAATTTAAATTTAAAATTAGAAACAATTTCAAAATTATTTAAAATAAACAAATGGAACGATACATTCAGAAGTGTTTACTTACTCACTCTACAACTTAATTTTACCGTCGGAAGTCAGTGAAGTGTTGATACAATTGATTGGGTTCCGACGGGCAGAAGATTCTTGATGTGTGTGTCACCTCTGTGACACTATTGTCTTTATTTTGAACGCGCACAATTACGCACTTGCGGTTTCTAACAAACTTGGATGGACAGGCACTACGCGTACGGACTGACCGGTCAAATGTTTGACAAAAATTTAAATAATTGAATTTAATCAATATTTGAATTTCCACCAAAATTTGCTTGCCGCTGGACTTTAATTAAGCGAAAGTTTTCAAATTTTATTTATCGACCGCTCGAAATTTGGTCACTATCTCGTAGTGGACCTTCAAATCCGAACTTAATTCGCGGTCGGGCGTGGTCCCGATATTTCGACACGAGTGTTGTTCTGTGAAGAACAGAACTTCCGTACGAACGAAATCTGTACTGCGAAATTATTTTGTTCGTGCTTAACTTTTATAGAAACGTTGGGACTCTTTGGGTGGGATATTGACCATGTGTAAGTTCATTGGCAATAAAATTTAGAACATTGAACCATTGCTCAATGTGAATTTTGCAGCTTTGCACTTTCGGCGTATTGCAGGTATATCGACGGAAATGGCACATCCATTTCACAACTTATTAACTGCTTATTGGAGTATCTTGAACTCTATATTTTTTTCTTGAAAACCCCTTTTTGTTTGGCGTTGCATTTTTGCAATTTCCAAACCGAGGTTTCGTTATCCGTACCCCAGCAGTTATTTTATATTTGAAAAGAGTTCGATGACACCATACGCAACAGCCTCAAGTTACAAATTTATGATTGCCTGAACTGAATACTTATTCTCTTTTTCTTTTCTTTAAGGGCTTTAAGGGAGGTTTCTAGGAAGGATATTGTAAAAGATTAAAAAGGTTAAGCTTTGGGAACGTTCACATAAATTTAGCACGAACAATATCATTTCAAAATTTTCTATTTCCGCGTTACTTTCGCCTAACAAGTCCAAATCAAATTAATTAAATTAATTGATGAATTTATCAGTTAATCAAATTAATTGCGATTATGCCTGCCACTTAATCTTGGAAAAAGGTTGCAAGTGCCTAATGTTTATTTAACAATAACATATTTCGTGACGCTTGTAAAAATTGGCGCATGCCATTGATTTAAGTCTAGCGTAATCTAGAGTAGTCACTCCGAAAATCACGAGTAAACTTAAAATTTCCTTATATCTTTCACGTGTGCATTAAATTTCATGCATTCTTTTCTTCTGTCATTAATAAATAAATGTGTCTTTTATTTGCTGTTCTTTGATTTTAGCAATTTATAAGTATTATCACCAAAGTGAGTTTATTTCCTCCGTATTTCGAAAAATAACGAATGGGTGTAAAGTCGAATTTTCTCCAAGTGAGGAAATTCGAAATAAAGTTTAATTAATTTGTTTTAATATTAATTATGTTATGAATTATCATAACACATTAATATATCTTCCTATATTACAAAAAGATATCGCCGCCGCCGCCGCTGTTTTAAGAATTTAGCCCTATGACATATATATATAGCTATATATATAGCATATATATATATATATATAGCTATATATAGCATATATATACATATATATGTACCTAGCTATATATATATATATATATATATATATATATATATATATATATGTCATAGGGTTCAAATATTAAAACAGACTTCAGCGATGGCCCCTCTCCTCCCATCCCCTCCCATCTCCTCCACATCCCTGCCATACCTACACCTCTACCCCTCTATATATGTCATATATATATAGTATATATACCTAGCTATATATATATATCTCCCTATATTATAAAAAGATATCGCCGCCGCCGCTGTTTCAAGATTTGACCGCCTACAGGGTATACACGTATAATTTACAGGCCTGGACCAGTCTTGAGCCAGTCTTGAGCCAGTCTTGAGCCAGTCTTAAGCCAGTCTTGAGCCAGTCTTGAGCAAGTTTTTAGCCAGGCTTGGGACAGTCTAGAGCCAGGCCTAGGCCAGTCTTGAGCCAGGCTTGGGCCAGTCTAGAGCCAGCTCAAGACTGGACTAGGCCTGGCTTAGTCAATTTTTAGCTAGGCTTGGGAGCAAGGCCTAGGCCAGCCTTAAGCCAGTCGTGGGCGCAGGATTGGGTCTATGCCAAAATTTTCTTTAAAATAAATTTTAGTAATATTATGTATAATAAATAAAAAAGCATTTAAAATAATTAATGTTTTTCAATGAACTAACATATTGAGTTAAATTTTTTTATTTTTTGATGATGAATTTTTATTATTATAGTCATTTCTCTTATTTTCTTAAGTCATTTTAACAGCGACAGACACGAAATCTTTTTGTTGTTTAGGGAAATATTAGTGGAATTTGAAATTTAAAACAAAATAAATTTAGAAATTTTATAAATGTTATTGACAAATTAGTAATTTAATATAATTATATTGTTTTAAAAGAAGATTTTTTTAAAAATAATTATGAAATTATAAGACAGGAAGAGCGCAGGTATCTTTTTGGATAATTATTATTTTTAAATAACCTAAATTTTATAAATATAAAAATGAATTAAGAAAAATAAATTTTAGAAATATTATATAAAATAAAAAAGAAATTTAAAATAATTAATGTTTTTCAATGAAGAAACAAATTTTAATCAGCAATTAAATTAAATTAAAAATTAAATGAAAAGTAGAAAATTTTACATATACTTTGAAGATTATGTATTCTTTCTTTTTATAATTTTTCAATTTTTACACTATAAATTTCAAATTGATTTAATCTCCTTTTTATAACTTTAAAATTTTGAACAATTCAAAAAAGAATTTTGATTCCATGTGGAGTTTTAAATTTTCATGAAAATGTATAAAATGGCAAATATAAAACATTATTGTAAATCTTAAATTATTTGTTTACATTTACAAATAGATATTTTCATGTTTTATGTTTGACAGTTCCACATTTGGCGCAAAAGAGAAATTCTAAATTATATTTAAATTAAATATTTAATTATATATTTAAATAATTTATATTTAAATCTAAATTATATAAATTATATTTATGTGAAATTTATAGTGTTGAGTATAATAATAATAATAATAATAATAATAATTTTCTTTTTTTTGTATTCAATATTATTTGACAAGTTAAAATTTGTATTAACTTAACTTGTAATAACTTAACTTATTTTTAATTAATTATAATAAACTACTGTTAAAAATTGAAGGACGGATCGACAGAAGAAAATTTTGAAAAAATACAACTAAATTTAAATTGTTACATCGTGATTTAATTTAAGATAGAAACTTCAAGTTGGAAAATTTAGAAAGCTTATTTTCAAGCGTCAAGCTTCTATCTAACTTTTGGATCAAGATGTAATAATTGTAATTGAGTTGTATTTATTTAATTTTTTCTTGTCTATAAGAAAGACAATTTCAAAAGATTGTTTCAGTGTATTTAAAATATTTTAATAAATTTTTAGGTTAGGTAAGATATAAGATTGGTTTGTGATAAACTTTAAAGCTTATTACACCTCCTCGCGGTGCATCTTGGAAAGAAATTTTATGAAAATTAAGTAACCTAAAAATTTGTTTAAAGTTTATATGAATTTTTTTCAAAGATTTTGGCTAAAAACCAATCTATAAAGAGTATTATTAAATTAAAATAAAGGTAAATCTATTTACAATTTTAACTTTTTGATATAAGTTTAAAATATTTGCATTTATTTTTATATAAAAACATACCTTAGATAAAAATTAATTGAAATAATTAACTATATAGGCTACTTTAATTAGAGAATCTAAATTTTAATGAATATAGTTATTTATGTATTTTAATATGTACATTAATATATATGAATATTTATTTTAAAACTTAAAAGTAAAACTTGAATTGAAACTCAAGTTAAAGAAGTTTAAAGTTAAAAGCAGGGGGGCGAAGCCCCCCTAGTAGATATATATATATATATAAATATTCATATGGCAAAATTTCTGTACTGATCCAACTAAAAAAAAAATTTCCTCCGATTGGGCTAAAACTTGCCCTAAGTTTAGATCTATGCATGAGTACATTAGCCACCAAGTATTACTAAATTTCATCATTAACTGTGTAGTGGGGAGGGGAGGTCAAGTTTTTGATGAATGGTGGGTGGACTAGTTTTTCATCACTCGTAACTTTTATACGGTCAATCGCACAAAGTTTTGACCTATATACTTTTGAAAGGGTTTTTTTGCCCTTTCAAACGGTAAAAAGAATTTTTTCGAAAATTAAAAATTTGACCCTTTTTTTTAAACATCAAAAATATTTTTGACTTTTTTTTCAAAATCGACATTTTTTTTTCATTTTTTTTTTTTTTGAAAATAAAGTTTAAAATGTGTACTTTGAGTACACCAAGTATGAAAAGGTCCTTTTTTTTGTTTTCGAGATATTAAATAATGAATTTTTAAAAATTAAATAAAAAAAAGTAATAATTCTTTAAAAAAGTAAATTTAGAATTAATATGAATTTTTATTCTAAAGACAATAAAAATTTACATCCAACAAAACCCAAATATATAACATTTTGCATAAAAAGTATTAAATAAAAAAAATTTAAATAATTATTAATAAAAAGTTAATTATGACATTCTTAGCGTCCAAATAAAAAAAATCATAAGGTCAATTCTCTTTTTATTGTATGACTTATTTATTTGTTTAGTTATTTATGTGGATGTTTTTTTATTTATATGTTTAAGAAAAATATCAAAAAGTACCTACCTATATTTTTACAATCGCTAGTAAAAAGAAATTAAGGAAAATAGCTATCCGTGTACTTTAAGTAGGATCACAGTTTATATCCCCTTTGTCCACAAAATTGTTTTCGTGTTTTTTTTTGTCTTTAAGTATATAGTAGAATATTGTAGTACTGCTATCTGCACTTTACAGGGTTTAGACTGTCATGTGAGTTGTTTCAATGCCTGCATTACAGCTGTGTAATATGTAAATGTGTTAATATGTTAATTTTAACTTTTGTTAAAAATATGATTCGTATTTTATGTTGTAACTGTGTAATGAGTTGTATGATAATATTTTCCATATGTGTAATTAGATTTAAATGATTGAGCTTGTTTTACTTAGTTTTTTTTATTGGTTTTGTTTGATTTCGTTGTTTTTGAAACCTTTGTATTAGATTTGACTGCTTTTGGATTTTTCCTTCTTTTTCTTGGAGTTTTGTTCAACGTTTTCGGAAAAAAGTCACTTTCCATCGCAGATGAGAATTTTTTTAGTTGAATTCTACCATCTTCTTGTGGTATATAGGAATGGTATTGAGAACTACCAGTTATTGTTACTGCACTATCGAATCTGCATTTCAACATTTGGGTAGTTGAAGCAAGAGTCTCTTTACTTTTAAAAAAAATGTGAGTTTCTTTGCAGTTTTTCTTTGCCCAGTTAAATAGATTTTCTGCATTAAGAATGTGTTCTTTTGAAGAGGCTTGGAGACTTGCACGAGCAGCTCCTCTTTTTATATTAGCTCCTACGCCATGACAAGCACCTTTACCATGGGCAGTGGCATGATAATGCCATTCTGCAGGAACTCCAAAATCTTGTGCATGAGCTAGAAGATTAGCAAAAGAATATTCATTCTTAAAATGCTGCTTTGCTCCGTCTGTAAAGTAAAAAACTTTTTTTACTTCAAAATTTTCTTTCAAATAGTTCATGATGACAGTCTGATATTCATATACACTCGCAGTGTCATGTGACAAATTGTCCGAAATAATAGTCATGCTTTTATGTAACAAATTATCTTCTACTTTATAGTGTATGACTACTGTAAAGATGGTAGCTTGATTGTTGTTCCAGTGAAAAGCTTGGGCAGCGTTTTGAACAATAAAGGCATAATTTTCAGCGAAATCACATGAAATGACAAACTCACCTGGCACTAATTTTTCCTTTAGATTTTTATAAAAAGATGCTTGCTCTCTGGCAATAAAATCATGTATTTTCAACTTATTTAAGCGTTCACATAAATCTTCTGTAAATTCATCAACATTTAGTACGAGTGTTTTTAAACTGTATCTGTCGGTCTGCATCCAAATTTCACATTTTACCTCTTCAACACAATCTTTATCAAAAGCTTTAATTAAAATCTCTCTTAAAACATTTGTACCTGGACATAGTCCACAATCTCCTAAGTAACAAGAAGTACTCGGAATAGGACAAATTATAGCTTTTATGCAATCATGATAATCAGCTAATTGTAATTGATAGTCTTTAGTTAAATGTTCAATATCAATTTCATTTAGCATTAATTTCACATTTTCGTGATACGTGCAAACACAAACAGTGTGTGTTCCACTACTTCCAGCCAACACACAATGGGTAGGCCTAAGTTGGGAAAATTTTGATAAACTTATTTGGACGTTCTTATGTTCTGATTTAAATTGCTCATACAGTTCATTTAAATTGCATAATAAAAGCCTTTTTTGTACATGTTGACGAGTTCCATCTGCATTTTTGACAGATATGAAGTCCTTCATGCCAGGCATCATGCGACTGATATCATCACGATTGTAAAAATCTTTAACTAAATTCACTGTTTCAGTCGATATTGGATTTCCTTTTTTTGGTTTTGGAAAAGCCAAAATACCATATTTAGCTACTTCATCTTTTACATTTCTTGCATGTCTATCGGAAACGTTAAATTCTGTCATTATCTTATTACTACTCCAAGATTTTGGTAAAAGTGTAAGAAGCTGAAATTTTTCTGCTGAATTGTCTGAGTTCTCAAATTTTTCCTTAATTTGATCAAAGATTTCTACACACGATTTGTGATGTTCATAATCGTCATCAGAACATTTAGACTTAGTTATTTTATTTGGAGTTAAAACAAAGTCATTATCATTTGTCCGATCATCATTTTCTTCAATAAATCCACCAGGTTTTTCAAGATCTATTTCACTTACTTCATTTTCCTGTGCTTCAATATATGAGCTTGAAGGTTTTTCAACTGTTGTTGAAGTCTTCATCTCTTCTTTTAAATCAAAATTGCATTTCAAGCAAATTTTTGCTCCTGGTGGAAAAGAGTATCTACTTTGTACACTCCCAGCTACGGGACGTAATGCTCTATTTGGATGGCTTTTTCTTTTAAAGGGATTAAGGCATCTATTATAACAAACTTTTAATGGCTTACTAGGAGCCATGTTTGATTAAAATACCAATAAACAAATGAAAACTATTTTATTAAATAAAACGATTGTTAGAAAATATTAAATTTACTTACGCTATATGTTAGCAAACGATATAAAAAGAGAGATTCACAAACCTGCGTTTAATGTATTTAAAACTCGAATTTAAAAGATCTAATATCTGACAGAAAACTTATTCCAACAATACAAAAATATTATTAGTTTTTTAAAAGTATATAATACGAAAAAGAAACCAAGATAATTTGTACAAACCTGAAAACGTATCCTTATAGAATAAAAAACTTGAATATTAAGCTCTTATATAAAATATAATACGCATCTGTACTGTGAGAAATAGAAAAGTTGGCCACCCTGTGGCAACTTTTGATACTACTTTAAATAGGCGCCAAAATTTGAACTATTCTAAGCAAAGGATACATTATTAGACAAAACAAGATTATTTTATTACAACAGAAAAAGTATTTTAATACTTCTATAATTGAAATAAAAAAAGAAGACAGCAGTACTACAATATTTTACTATATTCTTAAAGACAAAAAAAAACACGAAAACAATTTTGTGGACAAAGGGGATATAAACTGTGATCCTACTTAAAGTACACGGATAGCTATTTTCCTTAATTTCTTTTTACTAGCGATTGTAAAAATATAGGTAGGTACTTTTTGATATTTTTCTTAAACATATAAATAAAAAAACATCCACATAAATAACTAAACAAATAAATAAGTCATACAATAAAAAGAGAATTGACCTTATGATTTTTTTTATTTGGACGCTAAGAATGTCATAATTAACTTTTTATTAATAATTATTTAAATTTTTTTTATTTAATACTTTTTATGCAAAATGTTATATATTTGGGTTTTGTTGGATGTAAATTTTTATTGTCTTTAGAATAAAAATTCATATTAATTCTAAATTTACTTTTTTAAAGAATTATTACTTTTTTTTATTTAATTTTTAAAAATTCATTATTTAATATCTCGAAAACAAAAAAAAAGGACCTTTTCATACTTGGTGTACTCAAAGTACACATTTTAAACTTTATTTTCAAAAAATAAAAAATGAAAAAAAATGTCGATTTTGAAAAAAAAGTCAAAAATATTTGTGATTTTTAAAAAAAAGGGTCAAATTTTTAATTTTCGAAAAAATTCTTTTTACCGTTTGAAAGGGCAGAAAAAACCCTTTCAAAAGTATACAGGTCAAAACTTTGTGCGATTGACCGTATAAAAGTTACGAGTGATGAAAAACTAGTCCACCCACCATTCATCAAAAACTTGACCCCCCTCCCCACTACACAGTTAATGATGAAATTTAGTAATACTTGGTGGCTAATGTACTCATGCATAGATCTAAACTTAGGGCAAGTTTTAGCCCAATCGGAGGAAATTTTTTTTTTAGTTGGATCGGTACAGAAATTTCGCCCCATATATAAATTCATATATAGGTGTGCATGTATGCATGCCCCACCCTCCAAAATAGCATAAAACCATTAGAAATTGAGAAAATCGGTTTTTACGCCAAGAAAAATAGGTGATAGTTATGTACCCGTGTAAATTATATTATATATATATATGTGTGTTACGTTAAAAGTACAAAATGTTTGTGACGGTAAATGTACAAAGACTGGTGAATGAGAAAAATTTTTAAATTAAGGAAAAAATTATGTACATTTACCAACTGAATTGGTAAATGTTCACAGTAACCATCGTTGGTTGGTAAATGTTGATATTTTGTTCAACATAGCATAAAACCATTAGAAATTGAGAAAATCGGTTTTTACGCCAAGAAAAATAGGTGATAGTTATGTACCCGTGTAAATTATATTATATATATATATGTGTGTTACGTTAAAAGTACAAAATGTTTGTGACGGTAAATGTACAAAGACTGGTGAATGAGAAAAATTTTTAAATTAAGGAAAAAATTATGTACATTTACCAACTGAATTGGTAAATGTTCACAGTAACCATCGTTGGTTGGTAAATGTTGATATTTTATTTTTAAAACATTTCAATGAAATAAAAATAAAAATTTTTTATATTGTTATTACAACAACATCTGCACCTTTTTTAAATTATCTTAAAAAACAAAAGACTATTATTTATTCTGACATTTAGAATTACAAGACAGGTTTTGTGCTTTACAGATGCATCTTTATGTGTTGCGTTTCCTCTTACAAAAACATTATGAATAACATAAAACATATTGTGATTCGTTAGAAAATATTTTAGTTTACTATTTTTGGAAAATGGAGAAATTAATTTTTTTCATTTACAATTGAAATTGCGTCGTACCGCTTGAGACGTCGATATCAACACATGTTTCATTTTTAATTTATATTTTAGCATTACACTTTTTTTGCATAATTTCAATATATTCTTTCTTGGATAAATATAAAAATTATTATCTTTTTCATTTATAATATTTTCTGCAAATTCATTAAGTTTTTTTTTAATTCAATGCATCCACTCATTTTTATTTTACGAGATTAAAGTACCTTAACTGACAATTTAGCTATGAAAAGCATGTATCAGAAGTTGTGGATATCCGAACGGACGAAATTAAAAGAAAAATCTTTAAATTATTTTTCCGGGGGTGCTTTCATCCCCTAGAAATACAAAATTAATAATATTTTATACTTAAAACACATTTTTCAAGAATTTTAAAAGAAATTGCGTAGTCGGCAAAAGGGGCCCGTATCGTTTTGACACAAAATTTTTCGTAGTACATATTATATTTTTTAACTTATGAAAATGTTATATTGTACTTCGACTATAATCAAAGATTTTTAAGTTTTAATTACTCAATAATTGAACTTACTGGATTAATTGAGTCTTTTAATATTAATTTAATGTATTGAAATAAATAATTTAATAAATGAGACTCAAAAACCTTTGATTTTAGGAGGAGTACAATATAACATTTCCATAGATTGAACAATATAACATGTACTATAAAAAATTTTGTGTCAAAATGATACGGGTCCAGGCAAAAGTTAAAAAATATTTTTTTCAAATTTCCGGAAAAATTTCAAGACCGGAACTTTAGGTATATATCAAAAGCAAACTGATAAAATAATAACTAAGCTTGCCAATATAAACATTCTACTTTTACAAATCTGTTCTCTTTGTATAAGTTTATTTTGTATCTCATTGAAATGTTTACAAAATAAAATATCAACATTTACCAACCAACGATGGGCACTGTGTACATTTACTAATTCAGCTGGTAAATTTGTACATAATTTTCTCCTTAATTTGAAAATTTCTCACATTCACCAGTCTTTGTACTTTTACGGTAATACATACATATATATATATATATATATATATATATTAACAGGAGACGTAAACAATCTTCGGAAGGTAATTTGAAATAAAAATTCAAATTTTTTATTTTTTGTCACAAAGAACGACGTTTCGTCGGCTGAGATTTGCCGACCTCATCAGGCTAATTTATTTAAAAAAGGCACAAAATTAGTTACAAACACTTCGACACAAACAATAACATAATTACATATAAACAAAAAACAAAATTATTTACCTAAAATTGGTTAACAACATAAACACGTAGTCAACAAGTCAACGGTATAAAATACATCGCATTAGTCAATTTTTTATAAAAATAAAAATTTGATTTAAAATTACAAGTCAAAAAGAAAGCCAACAGATTCGACATCGTAATCGATACTAAATAGAAATTTACAAATTTCAATAATAGAAAAGTCAATGAACTTAGAAAATTGACAACAATAACAAACAGAACTAAAAGTCATTAACCTATAATGATAAGTTCGGAAATTATCTCGATCATGCATTTATAATATTAATTACAGGAAAGAAATTTTTATTTAATGAAAAAATATCCTCTTTTTTATTAATAGTAGGATGATTCATTTTTATATGAATCATTTCGGAAGTAATTCTCTTTTTTTCATTATGTTCATAGTCTAGAATTTCTATATTATTCCAATCAAATTGATGATCGAGACTTTCACAGTGTTTTAAAACTAAAGAATCCTGCTTCGTTTTATGTTCGTTTAGACGAGTTTTAAGAGTACGTTGAGTTTCGCCTATATATATCGCTGTACAGTCTTTACATTTTAGTTTATAGACTGAATTAATTCTGTCCATTTTTTGAGTCTTATCTTTTCCCAATTTTACTACTGAACTAAATTTTTTGTTTACTATAGGAATTGATGAAATATTAAATTGTTTAAGAATGTTTGAAATTTTGTAAAAAATATTATTAAACGGTATTGAGACTTTGGGAATTTGTCTAAACATAACAGCATGATGTAAATTGACATTGCTGTTGGATTTGAAATGTTTAATTTTATTTAAACGAACTTTAATCTGTTTGTCAATAAATTCTATTGTATAGTCATTAGCAATTAAAATTTTTTTAACAATCATTAAATTTTCAAAATGGAAAGAATCATCAGACAGCGATATAGCTCTATCTACCAAATTAAAAACAATATTTTTCTTTTGTTGATCAGGATGAGCTGAAAAGTAATTAATCAATCTATTTGAAGAAGTAGTTTTTCTAAACCAGTTCGTAATTATGTTATCTCCCTTCTTTATTAAAGTAATATCTAAAAAATTTATTTTGTTGTCCTCTTCTAATTCATAGGTGAATTTCAAATGTTTGTTATAAGAGTTAAAAACTGTTAAAATTAAATCAACTTGATCTTTTTTAATACAAAAAATAGTGTCGTCAACATATTTAAAATAAAAAAGGGGGACACAATTGTGTTTATTTTTTAATATCAATAAACACTCACTTTCCAGATCTTCCATCACAAGGTCAGCAAATAAAGGAGGATTTAGCGAACCCATAGGGGTGCCAAAAGTTTGTTTATAAATTTTGTTGTTGAAAGAAAAGAAAGTTTTATGAAATAAAAACTCAGTGCATTCACGTATTTTGTCAAAGGGAATTTTACAATTATTATTAATACGTTGATATCTACGATCTAAACTATCTAACACTAATTGACATGGAATATTTTTAAATAAAGAACTAACGTCAAGAGAAAGAAAAGTATAAGAATCGTCAATCTTAAAATCCTTAAATTTGTTTTTTAATTCAAAGCTATTTTTAATGTGAGATTTAGGAGTCAAAATGCTATTTTTTTAATGGTCATATAAAATTTTGGATAAAACATGAGTTGGACTGCTGACAAGTGAAATAATAGGACGTAAAGGTACATCCTGTATATGAATTTTTGGAAGGCCGTAAGCTTTAGCTAAAACAGTGCTGGAGAGGGAACCTTCACGTTTGTGGTATTTTCTCTCTAAAAATTCATTGTGATTTAAGTCTTTGAAAATATCTGAAGTCTTTTTTCGTAGTGTGCTTAAAGGGTTTCTTTTTATTGGCTTATAAACAGAAGTGTCAGAAAGTAAATTTAACATTTTTGAATTATAATCTTCAGTTTTCATACAAACGGTTTTATTTCCCTTGTCAGCAGTAGTAAAAATAATATCCCGATTTTTTTTTATAAAAGATTTTGTAGAATTAAATTTGCTTGTTATTTCTTTATCATAACTAGAAATGTGACTAGGTTTATTAAAATTATGTACAATAACCTTTGAAACTTTCTCTCTAAGTTTATCCTTTATTTTACTATCGCATTGTAAAAACGAAACACCCCTATGGGTTCGCCAATTTCTCCTTTATTTGCTGACCTTGTGATGGAAGATCTGGAAAGTGAGTGTTTATTGATATTAAAAAATAAACACAATTGTGTCCCCCTTTTTTATTTTAAATATGTTGACGACACTATTTTTTGTATAAAAAAAGATCAAGTTGATTTAATTTTAAAAGTTTTTAACTCTTATAACAAACATTTGAAATTCACCTATGAATTAGAAGAGGACAACAAAATAAATTTTTTAGATATTACTTTAATAAAGAAGGGAGATAACATAATTACGAACTGGTTTAGAAAAACTACTTCTTCAAATAGATTGATTAATTACTTTTCAGCTCATCCTGATCAACAAAAGAAAAATATTGTTTTTAATTTGGTAGATAGAGCTATATCGCTGTCTGATGATTCTTTCCATTTTGAAAATTTAATGATTGTTAAAAAAATTTTAATTGCTAATGACTATACAATAGAATTTATTGACAAACAGATTAAAGTTCGTTTAAATAAAATTAAACATTTCAAATCCAACAGCAATGTCAATTTACATCATGCTGTTATGTTTAGACAAATTCCCAAAGTCTCAATACCGTTTAATAATATTTTTTACAAAATTTCAAACATTCTTAAACAATTTAATATTTCATCAATTCCTATAGTAAACAAAAAATTTAGTTCAGTAGTAAAATTGGGAAAAGATAAGACTCAAAAAATGGACAGAATTAATTCAGTCTATAAACTAAAATGTAAAGACTGTACAGCGATATATATAGGCGAAACTCAACGTACTCTTAAAACTCGTCTAAACGAACATAAAACGAAGCAGGATTCTTTAGTTTTAAAACACTGTGAAAGTCTCGATCATCAATTTGATTGGAATAATATAGAAATTCTAGACTATGAACATAATGAAAAAAAGAGAATTACTTCCGAAATGATTCATATAAAAATGAATCATCCTACTATTAATAAAAAAGAGGATATTTTTTCATTAAATAAAAATTTCTTTCCTGTAATTAATATTATAAATGCATGATCGAGATAATTTCCGAACTTATCATTATAGGTTAATGACTTTTAGTTCTGTTTGTTATTGTTGTCAATTTTCTAAGTTCATTGACTTTTCTATTATTGAAATTTGTAAATTTCTATTTAGTATCGATTACGATGTCGAATCTGTTGGCTTTCTTTTTGACTTGTAATTTTAAATCAAATTTTTATTTTTATAAAAAATTGACTAATGCGATGTATTTTATACCGTTGACTTGTTGACTACGTGTTTATGTTGTTAACCAATTTTAGGTAAATAATTTTGTTTTTTGTTTATATGTAATTATGTTATTGTTTGTGTCGAAGTGTTTGTAACTAATTTTGTGCCTTTTTTAAATAAATTAGCCTGATGAGGTCGGCAAATCTCAGCCGACGAAACGTCGTTCTTTGTGACAAAAAATAAAAAATTTGAATTTTTATTTCAAATTACCTTCCGAAGATTGTTTACGTCTTCTGTTAATTAACAAAAATGGAAGGGTGTACTTCTCACTTCTCAATATATATATATATATATATATATATATAAATAATGTACACGTGTATATATTATATAACTATCACCTATTTTTCTTGGCATAAAAACCGATTTTCTCAATTTTAGGGTTTCGTACACCACAAGTGTACGCATGGAACCCTATTGGAAAGACTTTGTCGAAAATCATATCTCCTCCCTAGCCACCAAATTATTTGACTTAGAAAGTTCAAATTTGGCCCACATATGTATTTTCACATGTAGATGAAAGGAAAATTATAGAGAACATGATTCTAGGGGCTGATCATAGCGTTGTCAAGAAAATAACAAGATTTTTGAGAAATTTTGATATTTTTTGGCTGAAAACTCTTGCCTGTTCTTTTACAGCGCTATTGCTGTCACGATCTCTATATTTTTTTTGTAATCTATACATAAAAATACATTTGTATACCAAATTTGAACTCTCTAAGTCAAATATTTTGGCAGATAAGAGGGGAATACGGTCATTTTTTAGAAAAAATGCGTTTAATTTGTACCATTCCTGCCCTTTATCTGCCAAATTATTGTACTTAGAGTGCTGTAATTTGGTACACATTTGTAAATAATTTATTTACTCATCCCTTACGGGTTTAAGGGCGTCCGCTCCCTTTACATTCAAACAAAAATTTAGTACAACAACGCTTACATTTATACTTCCTTAAACTTAACTTTAAATACATAATCAACTTAACCTAATCGTCGCTCTTATAATATTTTACTTAACTAACTGTCAAGTGCCTGGGCTTCCGTTTCCTGGTCCTTCTACCCTTTCAGGGTTTATCCACCTCATCGCCCACCCTTTTATAAAACTCTATTTTTACTCATTCATTTATCAGTCATATCACACATTCTAATCCTAACCATTCACTCAATTCTCTCCATATATTTCTCATCCGATCCTACAAACATTTCTATTCATCCACTAACACACTTTCTTCCTTTTTCTTGCTCTTTTTACCTTCTCCCTTCCTCTCCTAACCTATTTCCAATCCCAGTTTGATAACCCCTTTTGTATCCTCTTGCACCAGCCATTCCACTCCATCCACCCAAACACTTTCTCTATTCACTTTCACTACCCTTCCGTTTCTTCTTTCCACCCACGCTTTTTGTTCCAGAAGCTATTTTTTTATTTATCACAATCCACAATTTCGGTTTTTTCACATCCTCTCTTCTTACTCCCTTAACGTTCTTGATCATAACTTTAGCTTCAATTTTTGACAAAATTTTTTCTACCTTCTCTTTGCCTCTTCTCCACTCTACCTTCATAGCTTTAATAACAATATTTCTTTTTCTTTTCTCCTTCTCCATAACTTCTACTCTCATCGATAATTCCCCCATTTTGATTCTTAGATCGTCATCTGCTTTTTCTCTACTCCCCACCCTTTCTTCTACTCCTTCATTTAATGTTACCCTCTCTCTTTCTACAAACTCTCTCTTCCTACTCTCCTCACTCTCTATTATATATTTCTCTAACTCCTCCATTCTCTTCCACATATTTTCCGTCTCCTTATCCCAACTTGCCTCCCACTGTTCAACCCTCTCTAAGATTGCTTTCACTGCCTTTCGTAATCCCTCAATTTGCTTAAACCTCTTTTTCTCCAGTTTCCTAATTTCCTCCATTTCATCCCATGCTTCATCAAACTGCTCATCATTTTCCTTCATTGTTCTTTTGATTAGACTTAATAAAACTTGACAATTCTTGCATTCAAAATTTTTCCTGTCCAATCCCTTTTCAAATTTTCGCGCCTGAGACTCATTTCCGCCTTTACTAATTGCGTCATTGCTTTCCTCTTTATTCGACATTGTCAAGTTCTACCTTATCTACTCAGAAGCCCTACTTTTATCTTTGTCACTCTCTCGCTCTCTCACTCTCACTCAACACGCTTTTATCCTAACCTCACAATTTTGCCTCCTTTCTCAAATATTTTTCCCATTCATTTCTCACCCTCTTCCACATACACTCCTTCCATTTACCTCACAGCCCTTAACTCTATACTCACCAATCACTCCACTACCCACCCTTTACTTAATATTAACAGATTTTCAAAAAACTATCTTCCCTTCACAAAACGCGTCAACTACTAATCGGTACCGGAAACGGCAGTAGGTACACATTTGTAGTTTAACGTATAGATTACAGATTACATCTCCCCCTGAACTTCCAAACTATTGGACTTAGAGAGTTCAAATTTGGTACACAAATGTATTTTCACGTATAAATTACAGGACAATTATAGAAAACATTATTGTATGTCTTAAACATAGCGTTGTCAAGGAAATAAAAATATTTTTGAGCATTTTTTTAACATATGGGCCATAATTTAGTGTTATAACTTTGACAGCGCTATAATCATCACTTTCTCTATAATTTTTCTGTAATCTACACGTAAATCTACATAAATGTACCAAATTTCAGCATCTTAAGTCAAATAGTTTAGAAGATAAGGGGGGGATACGGTCATTTTTTAGCAAAAAGGTATTAAAAGTGTATAATGCCACCTCCATATCTGCCAAACTATTGTACTTAGATTGCTGAAATTTGGTATACATATGTAGTTTGCCATATAGATTACAGAAAAATTGTAGAGAACATGATTTTAGAAGTTGATCATAACGTTGTAAAGGAAATAAAATGATTTTTTAGTATTTTTTATGGATATTTGCTAAAATCTCTGGATTTTTCGTTGACAGGGCAATCACCATCACGTTCTCTATCATTTTTATGTAATTTACACCTAACAATGCATTCCTGTACAAAATTTGAACTTTCTAAGTAGAATATTTTGGAAGATAGGGGAGGGGGTGGTCCATTTCTCATAAAAAATTCATTATATATTATATTTTATATATTATATTATACAGTAGAACCTCGATAACTCGAATTTCAAGGGGAACGCTAAAAACTTCGAGTTAATGAGTTTTCAACTTAACGAGGATTTCGAAATATAAAGGTTTTATTGATCACAACTTCGACTTACAGAGACATAATTATAATGTACATTTTGCGACTTGCAGAGTAATATAAAATATAAAATCAACTTAAATGTCGAACTAATAATAATTTAAGTTAGAAAAATAAACTTAATAAAAATATAATAATAAAAGAAAAAATTGTAAAAAAATCTGTTCTTGTGAAGAAAATTCGACTTACAGAGTCAGCTTTTCGAACTTCGAGTTATAGAGTATGAAAATGCACTATTAGTACCTCAAGGGGAATTATATTTTCTTCGAGTTAAAAATTGAAAATATTTCGAGATATTGAGTATTTAAGGCTTCAACGGGAGGGGAATGCTATTTTTTTCCACTTACTGAGGAATTCGACTTAACGAGGTTCGAGTTATCGAGATTCTACTGTAAATTATATAAAATATGTGTAATGAATTTATATATTATATATTTAATAGTATCAAATATATTAAAAATTATTTTGTTTTGTGTATGGAACCCTCGGTTTTAGTGCAAGTGTAACTCGAACTTGTTTAATATGGTTTTATGCTGTTTTGGAGGGTGGGGCAGATGTTTGCGATTTTAATTACTATTGGTCTGACTTCCTGGCAACCCAAACTGTTATTCAAAACAAAAAAACCAGAGGTGGCTGACAATTTTTTAAAAACCCTTGGCGAACCGTGTACTATACGCTTGTATATTAAGATAATAAATTTTAATATCCATAAACATCCATTCTTCTCATACTGTTAGTTAAAATTTTATAATTTCAGTAACACTAATTCATTAATCAATTATTATAATTATCAATTAATTAATTTAATACTTCAATTAACCGAAAGTTAACAACCCCTAAAAACCACCTTAAACTAAAATAATCGAAAATAAATGTGAAAATAATTATCAATGTCAAGAAAAAAATTATAATCAACTTAAAAAATGGCGAAACTCACTCAGGAATGCGCTACCTTATTTTTTAAATTAATAACAAGAAATAACAACTCCTAAAAACCACTCCTAAGTAAAATAATCGAAAAGAAATTAGAAAAATATCATTTAAAAAAAATTATAAACTAATTCTAAGAGAGTAGGACATACTCAGGAATATGCTCCTTAAATTTTCTAAGTGTTGACAAGATTTAACAACCCACAAAAACCACAGCTAAGTAAAATAATAATAATAGAAAAAAATTCTGAAAAAATGATAAATTTTTACAGAAAAATTCTATTCAAGATTGTTAATAATGGTGGAACATACTCAGGTACATGCCACCTAATCTTCAAATTAATAACAAGAACAAGCAACCCCTTAAAACCACTCCTAAATAAAATAATAAAAAAAAATTTGAAATAAATGATTATTTTTGTCAGAAAAATACTAACCATATTCAAAAATGGGGGAGCACACTCAGAAGACACATAAAAACCACAACTGAGTAAAATAATCAAAATTAATTTCGAAAAAATTATCAATTTCTATACAAAAATTCTACGCTCGTTCTAAAACGGTGAAACTGTTACGTACATAGTTCTTAATAACTAGATTTTATTTGGATAAATGGTACAGAAGGTAAGACCGGCAGTCTCATATAGACATATATATATATTTAAATCGTAAAAATTAAATATGTTAATTTGTGTACACAAATTATTAGGTTATTAAATATTTTGTCTTTTGTAAAAGCTTAGAGTGAAGGAACGAAAGAGAATTCCGTATTGCGAAATAGTAAAGTACATCGGACAGCACTCTGGACACCGCAGGTATCACAACCACATGCATGGACTTTGTCGTACGACGCGAAACATATACAAGCTCATTACCGATGCTCCGCTACATCTTTCGCGTGTCAAGCATTGACAGCCATCTTTGTTTCCTTACCTCCTACCTCTCCTTCCCTTCCACAGCCATCAGACAAGCTAAGAAGCAGAATAAAAATAAAAGCACGTATTGTGCAGCAGTTAAAGAGTTTTTGATCTCGTTAATATAAGATTAATAAATTGTAAATCTGAAACTTCAGTAACGGTTAATTCACAATAGCATTAGGTTATTGTAAAATTTAACCAGAACTGATAGTGTTACTAATAATTATGGGTAACAATTCAACAAAAATTATTATTTAAATAATTCCAAAATCAGATTAGAAACGAATATGCTCGTTCATTTTATTAAATTAAAAAAAATTTCAAAATAAAGTGCTTCGAAATAACTGATTTCGAAAGCATAAAAGGTCGTTCACTCCAGTTGAACGAACCAAAGATTCTGTTACAGCGAAAATCCAATTTAGCAATAGCCTCGGCACGGCGTTGGCCAGTTCAAAAACTCCTAAATCATCAGTTTTTTTCTACTTTCAATTCTTGTACCGAAAACATAGAGGAGCATCGCGTAGAGAAATTTTTTGCAGTTCGTCGATCAGTCTCAACTGGTCAACACCTCTTGTGATCACGGTCCTAGAATGTTGGACTGAGAATTGAACCCGGACGAGCTCCGTCTGTTGACGGAAAGATCCCGGTCAGTCTCATGCGACCAACAATTCTTTCGACTATGACCTAGAAACGTTGAAATGAGAATTGAAATTCCGGTACTAGCCCTTCTGTCCATCGAACACGGATTTTCGATCCTCGATTATAGTGACACAGAATATATTCCGTGCAGACGAAAATAAAAACGGAACCTTACGTTCGATGAAGTCCAGCGGTATCCTTCAAGTGGGAAATGCTATGCCATGGCGAAGAGGCATTTCGCAAATTTTGTTTTCGACCAGACAGTCCGTATAGATTTTACCTGCGCTGTCTTGGAGGGTAACGGAACCGCAAAAGATGCAAGCCAAGCAAACCCAACCATGGCACTAGGATTATATTGAACAAAGATTTTCAAGTTCAGCCCGTCGATTATACGGAATGGTGAATTCTCTTCACTCCTTCCACCTTCAGGAGGTAGGATTAAGGTTAAGGTAAGTTAACGTATCGTTCCAACCTTTTGAACCCTTTTATTCTGTTTTCTATCGAAAAAGACTATTTGTATGCAACCTCTATTGTGATTTTCTATTCTTTCCTAGTTTTCGAAATAAATTTCTAAAAGAGTCAACTTTTCGTTCCACTGAATTTTCCCCTCCACATCAGTAATTGAATTTCCCGAATCTGTAAAAGGTAACGCATCTTGGCAGAACGTAAACAATGAGGTAAACGATCCCGCAACAATTTAAACGTTATTTAGTTCTTTTAAATTTCGGCAACTTGGAGCCTCCAACGACCAACAATTTACTAATTAATATTTAATTATGATTATTTAATTATGTATATTTTTTCTGGTTCGTAACAAGCTGGTGGTGGCAGCGTTGGTTCGAAAATAATCTCCGATTCTCCCACTTCAGCGATGGTTGCAGGGATTGTGAGGTCGTTGGCCACAATGGAGCATCCGGGGGCCAATTTCAGTATTCCTACCTTTTCTAATGAAATGGAAATAGGTGGGCTAGCGTGACAGACAATGTTTAGTGTTGTTGGGGTGGCCATAGAATATAACCATCCACCTAGAGTGGGCAAAGGCTCCCAATAGGATGCAGGGTGAGTGGTTATCCTTATGTCACAAAGGTTCAGCACCTCCTTCGAGGGTCGTGTTAACAGAGATGCTTTACAAGATGGTCGTTCTCGAAATTCATATATTGGCGTGCCCTTCAAGCATGCATGGTAAGCCGCAGTTGTTTTGCAAGATTTCCAATCTTGCTCCGTTAGTAGGAGATACGTATGCCGTCCTTCATCTATTAACAGGTAATTATATTTGGATTTTACGTATCCCCTTCCTGTTCCATTTCCAAGGGCATCTTAAATGGTGGGGAGAGAATAGATTCTAAATGCCTGATATATGTAATTTTCTAGGAGCGGTACATGTAGCAGGACCTTTATCTGATGATTCCCACATAAAGTGGGAATAGTAGAAATCCGGGTGACTTCGTCGATGCTGATTCTTGAGCCAGTGATTGGAAAACTGACTCCGGTCAAGTTCCCTCGGATGTCTCGTAGGACTGGCTCTAGTTGTTCAGAGGAAATAAGACCTGGGTGGAGCCTTCCTCGTCTGGCCTCATGCACGGCCTCGAGCATGGTGGTGGTAGCTCGGATGTTATGATCGAGCCCTAAACTCAAAGCGTTCATCAAGGAAAAAGCAGCATCCATGCGTTATCTCTCAATTTTGGAGTTTTTTCCAGCCTGGCTCATTAAAGATTAGAATTCATCGTGCAGCTGTTTTAATTGAATACTATGCTGCTCTACTTGGGAATGCAAAGTATCTAGCTGTGATCTCACTACATGGGTCTGTTTGCCGACGAGGTGTGACAAATTAGCTTGGGCTGCATTTAATTCTTGAATAGCCGCCTCGTAATGCTCGCCATCGTCATAAGTGAGCATTCCTGACACTGGTCCAGCGATCTTTCCTAGAAACCCGAGTAATGGAGTTGCTCTTCTTTTCCTAAGTTGGGAGGTCATTTTTAAACGAGGTGAGTTTTGTTTAGTATTTTCTAACTCCTCGATTTAAGTTCGGAATCGCTTTTGTAATTCTGAAGCGATTTGCAGTCTATCTCCCCATTGAAATAATCCCGTCCATTTACCACATTTTTACTACAAGCCTAATTTTGTACGTTGAAAAGGAATTTCCTTGACACAAAAACATGTTATTTAAAGGTGACTTCTAGGTTATACTTTTACATTGAACTTATTCCTTTATATTCAGAACTACTTATCTCTACATATCAGAAAAATAGCATTCCGTTACGTTTCCGAAAGTTTAATCAAATACAATATTCAGTGTTCTGTATAAACGTTTGTAACAATTGATAATTTATTTTTCATAAAATCATTATTTGATTTGTGGTGTCAATATATTCTTTTATGAGAAAAATTGGTGAAAAGTTATTTCAATAAATTCAGTTACGAATTTATTCCAATTTTAAACACTTCTGTTTGAAAAAATTGGTTTACCTTCCAATACAATAATAATATAACTTTAGAGTAAATTTATACTTAGTTAATTATCGATTTGGGCAAAAGAAAGATCAAAGATTACGCTGAAACCTCACTTATTTAAAGTCTCGTTTATTGAATTTGCATTCATTCTTAACACTTCAAGTCTCAGTTATTTTTAACTTAGCGACTAATCAAAACTAGCTAACATTTTCATTGATCGCCGCAAATTGGACCAGCCAATCAGAGAAGTTTTCTATAACTACTTCGGAGTTAAAATAAGTGCGACTTTTCTCGTGGCATTGCGTAGACCAGGTTAAAATAAGTGGAACCTCAGTGCAATTCAAAATTAAATTTTTAGAGATCGTTTAGGATTATAGCACACCCAATTTCTTCTAAGATATTTATTTTTATTATTTTCATTGGATAAGTAATTGTTAATCCATTATCAAGCCGAAATAATTAATTTGTTTAAATCTTGATTCAGAGAATTTATTGAACGTTTACTCTTCATTTCAAACAATATATAACCAGTTAGCATGCATAAACTTGATAACTATGAAGTTGCTTTGCATTTGATAAAATCGCCTTGTATTAAAAAAAATTCCTTTCAAAGAAGAGGAAATTCCATACATTTAAAGAGGAATACTTTAGTGTCCGTATACAAAAGAAATTTTGCATTAAATCAAGCGGAGTTCCCTTATATTAGAACACTTCTCTTTTGGTGTAGTGAACCAAGGTTCTTTTCGTGAAAAGTTTTGTATTCCATGGTGTTTAACAGTTATAGAATGTGTGTTAATTAAACTGTTTAAGTTGGAGTTGAAATGGATCAAATTGGAGTTGAAATATTTTCGCCACCACGGAAATTTTTGTTGCTTGCAACGAAATTTTCCGTACAATGCTGAATATGACAGATGATTATAATTTGTAAAATATAACAAAATGGAAGAGAAGAAAGAGATGGATGAGGTTTATAGAATGGGAAAGTGTGAGTGGTTATCTTTTGTTATTGTTAGTTAGTTATGAAGAATTAAATATTTTGAGATGTAGTAATACACTTGGATCGACATGGGTAGACCGCGGAAATTCGAAAGCACATAAAAAAATCAACAGGAATCAACAGAATTCTAATCGTTTTTTATTTTGTTTACTATGTCGGTGAACAACTCCTTTTAATTTAATTAATTTAAGTTACATGAAGAATATTAACTTGAAATTAATATTCTTCATTCCTACAAAAATATGAACGCCGAGAAAATTAACCCTTTTTAATGGCCACAATAACCAAGTATGTTTTAAAAAAAAAATGAAAATCAGCTACCATAACCGACAACTTGACAAATGTCAACAGAAACTCATAATTCTCTTCACTATGTTGCAAACATACTTGCGCTTTGCAGATGTTATTCTAACAGCCTTACTCTGCAAGTTTTAACCGTGAATTGGTTATATTCTGCCGCTTCATCCTCTCGGTTAAATCAATTTCATATCAATCAGATAAAATAGCTAATCGTTTGAATCTAATAGATGGTGTGTTTAAACAAAATAATAATTTATCTAAAATGACAAATTCATTTATTTTCCTAAAATAGTTGGGTTTTTTGATCAGGTAAAAGTAACATAGATTAATATTATCTGAAGTTTCAGAGGTTGGTTAACAGAAAGTTTTACTGTGTTCAGTATATTTAAAATATTGAACGCCCTTACGGAAAATTTCTGTAAAACGCGGTTCTTACTCCCTAGCACGCAGAATTACGTGGCCCAGAATTATCCCAGTATCTTAAATATACTTGCTGAAGTTCGGCTACCAGTACTGGCACAGTGTCGTTTGAGATTTAAGTCGAGTTGAATTTGTATGATTGTCGTCTTAAAATATTGAAATTTGTACAATTTATAATGTTGTTGTTTCAGTTTTTGATCAGTATTAATATATAGTAATAGGTAGTAATAATTTTGTTTGTTTTAACTGATCTGAGTTTCTAAAGGATTTATATGAATTTTCTTTATAAAGAACATATAATCACATTTTTAGCTTTTGTCTCTCTAAAAGAAACCTCTTCAGAAATTAACAATTTTTGGATTTCTAGTTACACTGAAAAATTATATAAATTAGTAATTATAATCATATAAGTCTAGTACATGTGTTCGTTAATTTTATTTTTTAAATTATATTTTTCGCACGTTTCTAACCTAAAAACATTCCTATTTTTTGTGTCGACCATTTATCACAATTTACAATTTACATTTATTTGTCAAGATATTTTCTTAAAAAAATTTTTTTGGTCGTGTGAACGAATTATATAAAATTAAACATTTTTAATTGTTAGGTTTTATTTTTTTAAAAATCATATTTTTTGATCTACGTTATCGATCTACGTTACTTCAAGAATTGATCACTAGATTGCGTCGTTTGTAATCTCAACGTCACTTATGGAAATATCCAATGAGCACTTATATTTTAAAATCTGATTATGTAACACCGTGTTTTTTTAATTAATATTTTTATCTTTAGCAATTTATATTAGAAATAAGGTTTTTATAAACATGACTTAGGGATTGGATATCAGCTCTTTTGTTAACGGAATTATCGTATTTTACTATATAAAACATTTCTTTAAATAATCTTCTTTTTAGGTTATTTTCTTTGCATAAAATTCGAGATTCGTCAAATTTAAAAAAGTGGTCATCTTCGTGGGAGTGACTAACAAGGGATGAAGTTTTTTTTATCGTTTTTGCAATCACGTCTGTGTCCATTAATTCTATTTTTCAAATATTGTTCTGTTTGTCCTATATAGGGTTTACCACATTCACATGGAATTGAATATACAACATTATTTTTCAATTTGAATGGTACTTCGTCTTTATTCTTTGAGAAACATAAAAATGAATCTTTTTGGTAGTAAAAGACGATGTTTACATCAAATTTCTTGAATATCTTTTTAAGTGGAATATATAGTTTGTTTGTGTACGGTAGTAAAACAATTTTACTGAAATGTATTTTTTCTGTTTGTGTGTTAGTGTTATTTAAATTATGTGGGCCTAAAATTTTTGTTAATCTAATATTTATGTATTTTTCAATTAAAGGACGAGGAAAGTCATTATCTTTAAGAATCTCACGGATTATATCTAAATTTTCTTTCATGAATTTGTTTTCAGAGAGTTTGACGGCTCTGTCAACCAAGGCGTAAATAATTGATATTTTATCTTTAATGAGCATATTAAAGTGAAAATTGACATATTTTCCAGAGAACGTTTTCTTTCTAAACCAATTAGTAGTGAGAGCATTCTTCTCTCTTGTGATGAGAATGTCTAAGAAGGTAATACTGTTTTCTTTTTCTATTTTAATTGTGAATTGGATTTTTGGGTGATAATCGTTAAAAAATTTTAGAAGTTCGTCAATTTTGTCTTCTGGAACACACATCAAAATATCGTCTACATATCTGAAGTAAAAGATGTATGGAAATGGTAACTTTTTTAGAACGTCGGATTCAAGCTTTTGCATAACCAAGTCAGCCACTACACCAGATAGTGGTGATCTCATAGGGGAACCAAAAATCTGTTTATAGTAGCCATCCTGGAAAAGGCAGTAAGCATTATCTAAACAAAGTTCCAATAATTGCAAAAAATATTTGTCAGGTATCTTTGTATGTTTACGAATTTCCTTCCATTTTAGTTTTATGCATTTTAGTACAAATTCTTTTGGTATGCTCGTGAAGAGAGATTGAACATCCAAAGAAATGAATTTAAAACCGTTCGGAATATTTAACCTTCTAATTTTAGGTACCATTTCGAAACTATTTTTTATAGTTATAAAAAAAATTGTTTGCCAATTATGCTTAAATTCGGAGTATTTATAGATGGTAATTTTTGGAAATTTTTTTTTTGTCCAATATTTTCCGAGTGGGAGGGGGGGAAATTTTTTGGGTTATACGGTACAACGCAAATTTTAGTATTTTTTTTCTAGTTAATAATTAGATAAAAAAATTTTGCTACTATCAGTTTCGATAGAGTTTTTCATGGCCTTTCGATTAAAAAAAATTGTTTGCTAATTATGCTTAAATTCGAAGTATTTATAGATGGTAATTTTTGGAAATTTATTTTTTGTCCAATATTTTCCGAGTGGGAGGGGGGGAAATTTTTTGGGTTATACGGTACAACGCAAATTTTAGTATTTTTTTTCTAGTTAACAATTAGATAAAAAAATTTTGCAACTATCAGTTTCGATAGAGTTTTTCATGGCCTTTCGATTGAAAAAAATTGTTTGCTAATTATGCTTAAATTCGAAGTATTTATAGATGGTAATTTTTGGAAATTTTTTTTTGTCCAATATTTTCCGAGTGGGAGGGGGGGAAATTTTTTGGGTTATACGGTACAACGCAAATTTTAGTATTTTTTTTCTAGTTAACAATTAGATAAAAAAATTTTGCTACTATCAGTTTCGATAGAGTTTTTCATGGCCTTTCGATTGAAAAAAATTGTTTGCTAATTATGCTTAAATTCGAAGTATTTATAGATGGTCATTTTTGGAAATTTTTTTTTTGTCCAATATTTTCCGAGTGGGAGGGGGGGAAATTTTTTGGGTTATACGGTACAACGCAAATTTTAGTATTTTTTTTTCTAGTTTACAATTAGATAAAAAAATTTTGCTACTATCAGTTTCGATAGAGTTTTTCATGGCCTTTCGATTGATGATATGTATTTAAAAAAAAAAATTTTTGACCAAAAAAAAATGAAAGTCAAAAATAAATTTGAGTTTTTTTTTGGTGAAGGACACGATCTTTTTTTTTTTTTTTTTAATCGAAAGCTGAGGTTTTTTCTTATAAAGGTATGTAGATGAAAAAGTTGTCCTAGCATGTTTAAGGGGGCATATACAATCGTGGCGAGAGAAACTAGGCCATTTTCTCCATTTTTTTTTTACAAGATAGTAATTATTTATTAAAAAACTATGTATACCATTCAATTGCACATGTTTTAAGGTAGAAAAAAATATTTTATCATATTAAATTATTTGAAAATAATGTACGTAAACGCTGTTTTCCTGAAACGCCTTTTTTTTAAGGTGTCTTGCGATGGACATGATAAGTCGAGAATGCTTCATCTGAAATCGAAATCCCAAAAAAATTTCAGTAGTATATTGCAATATCTAGGGAGTGAACAAAGGGTTTGTCAAAATTTGAAATTAAAAAAAAATGGCGACGGTTTTACCAAGAAGTTTGATTTTGGACATTTTTAAATATTCGATTTTTTGCTCCTAAAATTTTATTTTTGTTTTAAATTTTAAATCCTTCGTCCACCCCCTAGTTTTTGAGATAATTAATAAGTGGTATAAATTTGATGTTGTTCGGGTTAATAGTTTTGGAGTAATCGCGTCCACCGCAAAGGTACTTTTGAAAAAACAAGATTCTTAGATAATCGCGTTTAAAGTTTTGTAGTTTTCGTATTTAAAATTAATTTTTTTCTACTTACATCGAGTCACCGATTCCAGGGCCATATAATACTCCTTCTGTGTCCTCTGCAGACTCAAAAACATCGATTTGGAAATAAATGGCCCCGCCTATACCGACCAGCAGCTGCATGATCCGATTGTGGCTGCGCATGTAGTCTTCTTTACATATTTATAACTACAGTTCTAATGCTCCGGTCGTTATGAAATTTACTGAGAGTATTCTTAAGAATATTCAAGAATATGCAATAAAAAAATATGCATTTTTTGGTCATTCACGACTGTATATGCCCCCTTAAGCCATGAAAACTAGAGTTTTAGATCGCTGATGCCTCTGGTCGCATTGAGTCTGCAGCGCACCGCTCTAAAACTCTAATTTTTATAGCTTAAACATTTTAGGCCAACTTTTTCATGTACATACCTTTATAAAAAAAACCTCATCTTTCGATTAAAAAAAAAGAAAAAAGATCGTGTCCTTCACAAAAAAAAAACTCAAATTTATTTTTGACTTTCATTTTTTTATCAAAAAAAAGTTTTTTTTTAAATACATATCATCAATCGAAAGGCCATGAAAAACTTTATCAAAACTGATAGTAGCAAATTTTTTTTATCTAATTGTTAACTAGAAAAAAAATACTGAAATTTGCGTTGTACCGTAAAACCAAAAAAAATTCCCCCCCTCCCACTCGGAAAATATTGGACAAAAAAAAATTACCATCCATAAATACTTCGAATTTAAGCATAATTGGCAAACAATTTTTTTTACCTTGATCACTTCATATGGAATCTCTCATATATTAGATTTAACGAATACAATAAACTGTTTCATAATTAAGAAGTTAACATTGAAATTCTTGGGTGCGATTTTATAAAATGTGTTAATAATTAGTTAGTAATGTCATAAGGTTATTTGTAGTTTTGGTATTTTGAAATTCAATAATTCAACATTGAATCAACTCTAACGTTTATAAAAATTTCTTTTTTTAATTAATTTGTAATGGGGATAAAGAACATTGCGTTTTATTACTTCCAAAAGACATTGACTTACATACTTAACACATTATAGAAAATGTTGCTTACCTAAACACCTAGAAAGTAACCTAATTTACAACGAATGCACAAAATGGCTTACATGTTTATAATATTCGTCTCTCGGCGCGTCACAATGAAAAAATACTTTACCTACTTTTTAAACAGAAAATACCAAATTTTTTTCACAAACTTGAAAAAAATTGTGCAGTGTGCGCTTTACATAAATTTCATTGCAATCATGGGTGCCTACTTTGTATAAGAAATGTAAATTATATTTAGAAGCGTTATTAATTTTAGAATAATAAATTCTAAATGTCTTTTTTACAATTCTACTTAATAAAGTATACACTTAGAGATAACAAAAATAAGTTTCATTGTTTTATTGATGAAAACGAACGATTAGTATTTATTTACAAAAAGGAATAACTGTGGTCATTAAAATTTCCATCTTACTTTCAAATAATTGAATCGTAAAATTCCAATTGGAGTCATGATGTGGTTATTTGACAATAGACCATAAATTTTTCAACAAAACGGCTAAAGCCACATTACAGGAAAAATAAAAAAGTGAAATTGTACGACAGGTCGATTCGATTACTAATTTTTATCTATCCATTTAAAAATATATTTCTAATTATCTCCTTTAGTACCTTTTTATTCGTACTATTTTGAAATCGTGTTAAAACGATTTTCCATTCACCTAGAACTATAACATTCTATTTTATGTTTAACTAACAATATTCTGATACCCAGTACAGCACCAGATATTTCCTTAATCTTTCTTAAACCTTGCAGTGAAAGGTTCGCAATATTACAATTCGCAGTTTAGTAAAGCTTAGTTAAGTAGCAAAATTTCCACATATGAGAAAATATTACTAACCTATGTTATTTGAACATTTCAATTCAATGTCCGTGAAACATTACGCAAAGCAAACTTGTGCAATATTAAGGAAATGTTTTAAATAAGATTAAAAGTTTTATTAAATCTGGTTGTTTATCATATTTAATGCATATTTTACATTTGTTAAAATACATTTAAAAACGTATTACAGGAAAAATTACAGGTAATCTTAAAATTTAAAAGAAATATATTTTTTACCCAAAAAGCAAATAGTTTTTATCTTAAAAAATACTGGAAATATTCAGTAATATTTTCTGAATCTAAGTTCGAAATTTCTATATATTAAGATTAAATAATAGACATTGAAAAAATAGATTATAAACTTAAATTTTAAAATGTATTTTGAAATGAAAAACTCCGCATATGAAGAAAATCCTTCAATGATCATATAATCGTACAATTAATCGATTTTTTATACTTTGGTTTCATAAAAAATTAATGCATATAATAAATTTAGTTTTAAGAAAATTATCATTTACTATTTTTCTTACACATAAAACTAAAAATAAATAAAATATAATATAATTGCAAACATTTATAATTTTAATTAAAGAGACTGCAGGCTAATTTTAAGAAAAGTGTAAAACTGACTTAAAAAATTGTACAAAGTTCCGAATAGGTCAACTCGTGGATTTGGATGAAACTATATGTACTTAAGTATTTTGATGCGCTGATTACAGAAATAATAAATAAACTTATCGACTACTCAAATTTTATGGCGAAAACCGTAAAAAGTACAAATCCCGTACGGGGGGTTTGGGTACCATAAAAAACACGTCTGAAGTTTGTCAAAAGGTATATCTTTAATGAATTTCAAGGTCAAACCTAATTTTTAAATTACGGCCAATTTAATTAAAATTATTATAATTTTAAATACCTAAAAAAATAAAATATGTTGTGAAATAAATTTAAAATTAGAGTTTAATATTTTACTATTAAAATTATTATGATAATCAGAAACTCGAAATCGAAAACTATCGAATATACCTACTAACCAATAAGAAGTCACAAATGAGTCTTACACGTCTGAAGTTTATCACAACGTCCGTTCCTTTTTAGAATAGGATTAACATGAAAATGCAACACTAGCGTCTCTATCGGTTGTGCTCGTAACAATAAAAATTACTTTAACCTGCTATTATTTTATATTTTTTTAATTTATTAATTTTTTTTTTATTATAAATTCCTCTTTTTTTAAAATTATTATTAAATATATATATTCTACAATCAATATGTGATAAATTTTATGAAACTATCATTTACCTACTATTTATAATCTACGTTATTAACTTAATAATTTGTTTTATCTATTGTTTATTGTTATAAATTTAGTTAAATTAATTATTTATTTAGACTATAAAATTATCATGAATTTAATTAAATTAATTATTCACTTATTTATTTTATAATCTATGTTATTATTAATTTATTTAATTAATTGTTTATTTATTTAATTTATTAAATATTATAATTTTAATTAATTAATTATTTATTTAATTTATTAAATATTATAATTTTAATTAATTTAATTATTTAATCTATTTATAAATTTGGTTAAATTAATTAATTGCTTATTACTTTATTCTAAATTCAATTAGTGAAATTATTTATCTATTGTTTACTTATTAAATTTATTTATCATGATAATTTAACTACATCAATTGTTTTATTATTTGTTTAAACTATTTATTATTACTTAATTAATTTTTTATTTATAAATTAATTTAATAATTTCAGTTAAGCTATAACGTTGTTACAAACCAGAAAAAAGTCCCTAATTATATTAAATGTGATTTAATTTAGAAGGGGGGTAGTGTGCCTGAATTCAGTTCGAGAAGAATGGCCTTTTAGGGATTCGAACCTCGAAATGCCCTGTTGCTATGTTTCTGGTTCTGGGAGGCACCAAGCTGCCAGGTTTGAAATCAGAATTTCAAACCTGTTTAAATTTTGCGGGATCGTTATCTCGGTGTGAGCTGTGAGCCAGTCGAAGTGGTACTGAGTTGAAATTAATTTTAAAATGTATGTTCTAATCTTTTTAATAAAACGACACTAATTTTCTTTTCTTTTAAATTTATAGGAATTTATTTAACATTAAAATTGAAACTTTTATTTTCTACAAAGAATAAAAATGAGTTGCTAAAATTTAGATTGACTCACCCTACCGTAAACCTTGGAAACGTAATCCTTACAACAAGAATCACTCGCACTTACACTTACAGTCGGAAACAATTGCGTTCGGTGCACTTTCCGACGGGCGAGATTTAACGGTCAAGCACCTGTGCGCTTGAATTGTCTATCATTAGCATGGGGCAAACCACTGGTCTGGTGCGGCGCAGGTACTCCCTAGTACGAACTGGCCGGTCCTGGGACAACGTTGGCAAAATTTAAACTTTGCCAAAATTCTCCAGCTCAGCTTCCCTAGGTACTCCGTCGCGTCGGCTTGAAGGTTTTAACTTATCGTCCGCCCGTACCTCCCTTGTATTTTGCACAAGTATGGAAGCCGGGTTTCGACTCGCGGACGGGCTTAGTCGCTTCGTTTCCGAATTAAAATCAACAAGTCTGCCAGGTAAGAACCAGGAGAGGTGTTGATCCAAAAACTTCGCTAGGAACCTTGGGTGGAAAGTTTTTGTTGAATTATGGAAATAAGAAGCGGGTTAGGATTTCGTGAAGGGACGTTGCAAAGTTGAATCTGCTGAGACGGATTTTTAACATCCGCTCAAGCCTAGGAACGAATGAAAAATTATTTATAATTGTTCTTAAATATATTTCTGTTTGATCGATCGCAATCACAACTCTCGATCATCCTGACATCGATTGCAGCCACCCCACAATTGATTGAACCAAAAACATCGGCCCTGGCGGTGTTTAATAATACTATTGGCGACTTCATGTTAACAACAATATCAATGATATCAGTAATCATCGATAACAACGGAAGTCCCACAGGGTGGCTCAAAGATCGATGCCAGTTCAATAATTGATTGTCAGAAACAATCAATAATATCAAAATTGAAACCAGCCCTTAGGACAATTCGTTCGAGGACATTTATTCTTGAGGGGGATGGGGCGTACCCCAGAGCCATAAGGTGGTTGAAAGAATCGTCAGGTTCATACGGGAGGAGTTACGGTCGCTAGTTGCCCCCCTCCCCACGAGGCGTCGCGAAACCAATCAAGCGGGCGGAGTCCTGCTTTGGGTGTACCCGCGTCCAGCCAGCAAAAGAACACACACACACATCCTTGCCAATACAATTCGTATTACATAGGAATAGAATTTGTCATTTTAAATTTTAACAATAGTAGTTGGCAATTGTTGCCGTTTTTAATAACAATTATCAATCAATGAAATAGGAAAACAATGGCACGCTAATTGCCATAGTTATAAAACGCGAATTACCTATTATCATTTTGAATACGAAAGTATTTATTAGTTGCTATTGATTTCAATAACAATTTTTAATAATAAAATTTTTAGGGCAATACCACATCAACCGCTATTGTCCTTTAATGGAACAATCTTGAAAATTAATCATCCGTTTGCTGTTTACTTTCAATAGCAATCGTCAATAGTAATAAAATTAGAAAAACAACGGCTCGCTTATTGCCGTTGTTGTGCGAACGCAATTTACCCATTATTAATTTAATATAAAAGTAATTGTGGGTTGCTATTGATTTCAATAACAATTGTTAATTACAAAATTAGGGCAATAGCACGTCTTCTGCTATTCCCTACGACATGACCATCTCGAAAAGAAATGAAAATAACATGTCCAATTGCTATTTACTTCAATAGCAATTGTTCATAATGAGGAAAAAGAATTGGCCAACGGAAATCTCAGGGCCGTCACCAAGCCGTAAGAGAGGAGAGTTGGCCGCGGCAGCGAAATATTCGCTACGGCAGACAACTCACGCGTAATTCACCTAAGAACACATCAAATTTTCTTAATTCAAACCGAGAATAATTATTCTCGGCTAGAATTTTATATTCTTATTTCAACCGAGGCCAATTCGTGGGTCTTGCCACCGGAAGCTGACACAGATTGTTTATCAGGGTGTCAGATTCCCGTCCCCTAGAGGTATTTCTTGACTAGCGTTGGCCAGTTCCAGCTCTATAAAATAATTACTTTATTGAGTTGAGACTGAATCATTAATTTGTCTGTAACAATCCACCGCGAAATTCCATTTCTGGTCACCGGAAATCGCAACCCCCGACTCGGCCCGGTTTGGAAAAAGGAAATGCCATTTTCCTCAATGAATGATATGATTTTTCCCTCTTTCCAGGGTTTTTAGGTTCATTTTCTCAAAACGACAAAATAAGGGTTCCAAATTAGAAAATCCAGGGCACCCAAGTGCAAAATGCCGGAACTAATAACAAGGGCCAATCCCGGCCCAGCAATGACAGTCGAAACTCGGCAACCATTGCTGGGACAACACTGGCATTCTTTACGGCCCTTAACTGTGCAAATATTGACTGCCAGTCTTGATTATTTAAATTTAACCGACCTTCGGCCGAATCTCGGGCCAGTGATGGCCAGTTAAATTAGCCAACATCTATTCTACATTGGAAGATTTTTCTTTTTGACAATAAATGCAAAAAACGTAAATCACCATAAATGTGACCAAATACCCACATTATATCAATCTTAAGTTACCTACAGCCGTAATTACGTTATTGCATTACGTAACATTATGCTTATTACGTATCATTACATTCATACGTACTATTACGTAATAATGTAAAATTGCGTATTTACGTATAATTACGTACACTTATGTAATAACGTAAATTATGTAATTTGCGTAATTTCAGACACTACTTAAGCTTATCATCTTTAAAAAATTGTCCACTTCATCATTTCTATAATAAATACTATAAAAACCAACCGAACTATAGGTTCTCCCACCGTTTTCTACATTCCACTTCCAGTGAGGCACCCCAAGCCTCCGCTATTTCGTATAAGACACGACAAACGAAGGCAGGCTAACAATCTTTGGGGGGCTTCCAAAATAACAACTTTTCCACCGTTGTCGACATTCCACTTCAGTATGGCACCCCAATCCCATCCTAGATTGTCCAAGACATAAGAGGGTTAGGATACTAGCCCCTAACCTAACTTTCGGGGGCCCGAAACAACAAACCGACAAACGAAGGCAGGCTGACAATCTGTGGGGGTCTTCCAAAATAACAATTTTTTCACTGTTATCTATATTCCACTTCCAGTGGGCACCCCAAGCCCCCGGTATTTTGTATAAGACACGGAGGGGGGTCAGGGGGGGCAAAGGTCGATTTTCGGGGGCCGAAGCCCCCCGAAACAACAAACCAACTCAAAAGATTACGCAAAATACGTAAATTATGTTACAAATAACGTATTTCGTATTAATGTAAGTATATACAGACTGTGTTTATGGTGGTTGACAGTTTTTCGCATTTTTCTCGAAAATTATTCATTTTTTTGAAAAAAAGTAAGAAACGTAAAACGTGTTTTTTAATCAGACTAACAACTTTTGTTGGAACTGTTTTTCGAAATTTTGCGTATTTCTTGAGATATATGTCAAAAACCATTATTTTTTTAGGTTTTTTATGCTTTTTACCATGAAAATCAAATTTGCGGGTATTTTTACTATAATTTTCGTAATCAGCGCATCGAAATACGTAAGTATACGTAGTTTCAAAAAAATCCAAGGTCGTCACTTTTCGGAACTTTATCCTAAAATTACTCAACCGACATCCATAATTTTCAATCTTTTGTAATGGGTGGGGTTTCGATGGCGGATCACTTGCTTCTTGCCTTACGCCATTGCGTGCCCTCCTTCTGTATGTTAATGAGAGTGGGTGTCGATGACGCGACCAACGGAGACGCTGGACCCTCAGTGCCTCGTTAACCGCGTCTCACTTTAAATTAATAAATTATGGACTGCACGGGCAGCTCCAGTGCGGGTGCTAGTAGAAGTGCGAAGGACATCAGGTGTGAGGATGCCAACCTCCGCATTTGGGTCCTTTTTTCCTCTGAGGAAGAGGAAGAAGTGCCTCGTGTAAGCTCAGTGAGCCTTCGGCCCGACTTCCGATGGTCCGACGAGGAAAATCGGGAACCGCACGACGTCTGGCTGAGGAGCACACCTAAAATTGGAATTAGATACCGTTCATCCCAGGTCACGAGGGGTCAAAGGTAGGTGGTTGAAATTTGTGAAAGCAGGTCCGTGCGAAGGGGTCAATTGGGGTTCATTTCACCGAGTCTTCATTTGTCTGACATTCTATTTTTGTATCAGCTTTAATTTTAATATTTTTATGCAAAATTATTTAATATTATTTTACAAAATTTTGTTATAATAACTTAACTTTTTATTTTGTTATTTTTCATAAATATTTCCAAATTATTATTTACTAGCAAAATATTCGCGTGCTACAGCGCGCGAGAATGACGTTTTGCATTTGTTACTAATTTAAATGTAAAAAGTAGGAACCTTTTTATATTAGATAATTTATTATTAGATTAAAAAAAAATATAACTGATTTTTTACTGTTACATAATTATTGTTTAAATTTTATTAAATTAGAAAAAGAGATTTGTTCTTTAAACTATGATTTGTACCGTCAAATGCATGTTTTCAAAGTTAATTATTATTAATATACATCATAATACATAATTGATTTAATTATAAAATAATAATAAAAATTTTTTTAAATAATAAAAGTAATCCGATTTAGTTTAAATTAATTTTATTAAATCCTGAACAAATTAAACAAATTTTTTTTTTAAACATATAATTATTATTTTAGGCCAATTTAATAAGAAAGATAAGGTTTGTTAAAAGAAATATGATTTTTTTTTAATGTTGAATAGCATTTCTTGCCCCATAAATGCAAAAAAAAATGAATCATCAAAAAGTAAACAATAAAAGTTTATAGCAAAAAGGGTGCGAGCGAGAAAAACGTAATGACTTATTTATTTTAAAATATACTAACATTATATTCAAACTTCTATACAAATTTTAATTATTCCAAACGTCTATTAATCCAAGTTTCTTATTCTGAAAATTTCTTTCAACAATATAAATTTCAATTACTAACTTCTCTAGGTGCAAACCAATCTTCAAAACTTTTATCAACACAGATTTTAATTTTTCCAACTTTTGTAGATTTAAACTCTAATTATTTTAATTTCAATTAAACAAAATTTTAATATTAATGTAACTAAAGTTTTAAGACATAATATATAATTCAATTTCACTTTGATTCTTAACAATGTTAACAAAATGTATTTTAACTTTTTACATGCATTTAAACTAAAATAAATCCAAATTTTATGATTAATTTTATAATTTTAGTCCATCCAAAAAAAAGTTAATTCTTTTAGAGTAAAAACTGTATTTTAGTCTATCTCATTTTCTGTTAATCTAGTTGAACTATGATTAGATTTGTAATTGTCTCTCATTTTAAATGTATAATTAAATTGAATATTAAAGCAGTTTAATAACTTGATCAAGCAAAAAAAATAATAAGTTTTAGATAAAAATACTAAATTTTTTCAAAAGTAATTTAATGCAGTACGCATTTTTTTTAATTAATAGCGCAGAAAAAAAAGCTCTAAGACTCAAACCACTGTCTTTCAACTAAAGTTCGTCGCTGACATTTTAATAAATATTAAAACCCATATTATATGTCTTATTCAAGTTTTTAAATTCAAGTGCTAAAGTTGTTTTAGATAATTTTTTTTTATTTTCCAGCCGTAAATTGTAAATTGAAAAAAAAAAGATAAATTGGCGTTTTAAATGCATATTTCAAATATTTTTTATTTAGAAAGAAAACATTTCATTCCCATTTTGTAAAGAAAATATGTTTAATTAACATCCAAATATTTATTTTATGTAATGTAATTTTATATATGTGACGCGTCGCGAAGAAAAGTACCTAAGAAGCCGAACGGTAATTTTACAGGAGAGTGAAAAGAAGCCGCGTGCGCGCCATTGATTCTGTACAAATCGCTGATGCTTAAGTCTTAAGTACGTGAAAAATATTCAATGAAAATGTATTCTGACTTTTGATAATGAAAAAGGAACGTTTAATTAACCTAATATTATCAAAATCCGAAAATCGATTTTTTCCTTCTTAGGTGCCTTTCTTCGCGACGCGTCACATATAATGAGTAATGATAAGAATAATAATAATAATAAAATCAATTTAAAGTTGATGAAAAGGCTGTCACTTTTTACCATTTTTAAAAATTTATTTTTTAGAAACCATCTTAATAAATATTATTGAAACTTACCATAATTATTAATTCATACAATCCAATCACGCTTTCACTAAATTTAAGACAAATATTTACTTTATTACTAAATAATACCATCTCAAAATTTGAGAAGTAACCCCAAAACACAAGATTTTTAATCTTATATAAGTTTTTCTGGATGCAATTAAAAAATTATTTCCCCTCACATATCTAAGTTTTTATAAAATCTTCAACATACCAAATTTTAGAGAAAGTAATTTGCTCAGTGTATGAACTATTATTCAAGTTTAAAAATATACTGAAATTTAGCTGTCTTCATTAAGAAGCACCATCAGCTTGTTACAAACCAGAAAAAAAGTCCCTAATTATATTAAATGTGATTAAATTTAGAAGGGGGGTAGTGTGCCTGAATTCAGTTCCAGAAGAACGGCCTTTTAGAGATCCGAACCTCGAAATGCCCTGTTGCTATGTTTCTGGTCCTGGGAGGCACCAAGCTGCCAGGTTTAAAATCAGAATTTCAAACCTGTTTAAATTTTACGGGATCGTTATCTCGGTGTGAGCTGTCAGCCAGTCGAAGTGGTACTGAGTTGAAATTAATTTTGAAATGTATTTGGGAAGAAAAAGGTGAACGTGAAATGGAAAACAATTGATTCTAATCTGCAGAAAATTAAAACCTGCAAAAGTGTGTACAGAGATTTCACAAGATGATTACCAAAGCTTATTCTATATAAGCATCTTAATTTTTTATTTTATTATTATTTTTATTTACTTATTCTAATCTAACTTTTAATTTATTTTAAAAGGTTTCGAAATAATCTTCAAACAAGAAAACCGAAAAAAATTAGATTAAAATCTTTATTTTATGATGATGTTAATATTTAAATAATAAATTCTTAAAACTACGAAGTGAGAAACTGTTAATTTTCTTAAATAATGTTTTAAAGTTAATTAATAATGTTTATTTTATTAAATAATTTTTTTTAAGCAACAAAGAGTTCAAGGAACAATTTAAATTTAATAGTTTGCATACTGCAACGACCAGATCAACTGGGAGCACTCGGAAACTTTATTATATTACTCAATTCAGGCATAATGCCTCATGTCGTTATTTCTTTAGTTAAGATACCTCGATAGCAGGATGAATATATAGGGGAGAGGGCCCCAAGTTGGACACCCTTTCGTCTTATTGCTGTAGAATCCAAACTAAATAAAATATATTAAAATATTTTATACCGGATGAAAGTACAATTTATAAGGTAACTTATGGCCACAGAGATAAAATTTTATTTTGAACATAAACATTTTTAAAGCATTTTTTCTAATTGTTAAAATTTTTGGTCTAAAAAAAAATGGCCCTAAGATGGACACCTTCTTAAAAGTCTCTGAAAATTGTAGTAAATAAGAAATTAACATCCTGTAACAATTCTTAAACTAATTTTTAATGATTTTACGGAATTTATCAGGAAATAACATTTCTTAAAACTTCAATCTAATAGCTTAACAGTAAAAAGTAATAAAATATCGAAAAATATAGATATATCAAATTCTCTAACGATAACATGACATTTTATGGTGGAAAATAAAAAATTTTAATTAGTTGTTTTAAAAAAATTATTAAAAGAAGTGTAAAATCAAAAATATGCAAATAAATACATTGAGATTTAAGGCCTGTCCATCTTCGGGTACATGACCTCATTTTTTAATCCCCAGTAAAAATATATATACGAACACTGAATTAGTAAAATTATTTTAGGATATTATTATACGATAAATAAAGAATATTATAACGTTAAGTACTCATTCTAAATCATAAATTTAAGTAACTTTACCAACTTAAAAAAAAACTGTTACAAAACTTTTTTAGACCAAAAATTACGTGGCATGTATAGAAGAAAAACCAACTGTTTTTTTTTCTTTAAATGTGCATCAAAATCTTCGTCTAGACAAACAACAAATATGACAAAAAGCATAAGGCACTGTTACCTTAAACAAAAATTTTATACGAAATGTCCATCTTGGGGCCCTGTCCATCTTGGGGCCCACTCCCCTATATATATATTGTTTTTTTCTACTTTCAGTTTTACCAAAATGAACGTTCCGAATGCTCGACAGCCGAAGGTACAAAATCCCTCACCTTGAGTTTCTGTATATACCTATACAGGTTGGAGAGCCTGCCTTGGCAATGTTGCTCGTGGTGTTGGCGAGACCGGCGGCGAAGTACCAATTTCTTGTCGAGATACTGATGTCGGCGATTCGCTTGTAGCCAGGGTCGTGTCAAAATTCTTTATCGACTGGTTCACGTCCCGGATTAATTTCTTCTTACGGTCTAGGGAATCTTCTGGATCTTGCTCATCTGAGTCCTGGAAGTTGTCATCATTGCTGTTGGGTTGGCCGTGCCTCCCGATCACCACTTGGGGGGGAGGTAGTCGGTAGTCGGCATTTTCGTTGCCAACAACACCTTCGTGCGCGGGGACATGCTCCCACAGCACATCGAGGGGCCTATCGCCTTAAGCAACTGCTCATAAGGTTTCCGGTTTTGGACGGGTTTATTTTCTCTTGTCATCCAATTATTCTGTTGCCATCTGGGTAACCACTCCTCTACACTCTAGACCAAGTATTGTGAATCCGTTTTGATCCGTAACTTCTGGATTCCGGCCTTTTGCGCTTGCTGTGCAGCTCCCGTAGCTTAAATGGGAATGCCCAGTTACTCATCACAGAGACGCTTCAGCGGACTGAAGCTAATCTCGTCACAGATGTCAACAAGTAGCTGTGGCGCTTACTGACTTAGCTGCAGTGTAAATTACAGTGCATTGCCCAGGAAACACCGCGAGGAGGTACAGTAAGCACTTGAACATCAGAGGCTATATAATCGCTTAGTGTCCCTATGAAAATTCAGTTAAAATCAGCTCCAGGGGAAGTAATTTCCCCGCTGATTTTTCCAAGCCTGAGGGTTTGGCAGGATTTTCGTCTCCTGGCGACCAGTGTAACGACGAGAGACATTCATCGGGTGACCTGGACCAAACCAAACACCAATTTCTGCCCTGGGAGCGGATGCTCCGTTCTCACAACATGCGCCGTCCACATACACATCTGTGTACGAGTCGCCTGACGAGGGCTCTCCAGGACCCAGATGTTTGGTCTTAGGCTTGGAAGTGGTAGGAGTCGGAATTTTGGGTAGAGATGGTGGGAGGTGGGGAAAGGCATTACTGCTCTTTCGACAAACGGGAGGCTCGGAGTCTTCCTCTTCACAGGATCCTTCGTTAGAAGAGGAGTAGGGGTCATTTTGGGATGTGGCCTCTTGGACTGGGGACTTTGTGCGAGGTCTTAAGCGCTTTGCAATGCAGCTCTCATCTGCCTCAGGAGAGACCGTCTCTCGTTCCGAGGAACTGGATTCGTTATCGGCGGATTTCTTCCGCTTAGTGGATCCTTTCGATCTTCCTCGCGCTTTGGGAGGGGCATTCGTGGAAGGGACAGGTTGCGTGCCATCGATGGGGGTGCCCTTAGGGTCTACATCCGGCTTCGGTGGCGGCTTCTTTAATAAAATTTTCTGAGGGACCGGGACCTTAGTCGGTTGCGGGGGTGCCATGCTGGGCACCCCTTGGGATGACGGTGCAGTGGCCATGTCAGGTTTGGATTTAGGGGGAATGGGATTTGTTGCTCTTGTGGGCTTTTTGGCGATTGCCCTTGGTTTGAGCCTCTCCCTTAGACTCCCTGTCCTCTCATGTGGTTGACGAGTAGTGGAGGGTGGTACGTTCTTTGAACCTACTGGGTCACCTTTTGCTCGTTTCGCTCCGGCACTCGTCGTGATGGGCAGTGCTCGACAGCGAGGTGGTCTTTCTTCTTGCTTAACCTCCTGACCCTCAGGATTACTCTCGATGTCCTCTTTTTCTTCGGACAAGGAGTGTTCAGACCATTCGGTATCCGAGCCCTTGACCTCGTCCGCAGGATGGTGGGACAGGGCTTCTACAATCCTGTTAATTTTTCCTGGCTTATGTTCGAACTGATATTGATAATTCCCGAGGCGTAGCCACCATCTTTGAATGTGGGCCCCGGGATTATCAATATACGTCATCCAATGGACTGGTTTGAAGTCGCAGGACAATATAAATTTTCTTCCGTAAAGATAGGGCCTGAAATGCTCGTCGAGCATTAGTAGTCGTTGAAAGGTGGGTGGGGCATTTTTAATGCCCATGGGCATGCGTCGATACTCAAAATGACCGTTACTAGACGAGAAAGCAGTCTTATGTCTGTCGTCGGGGTGGGTCTCCACCTGGTGGAACCCGCTAGCGAAGTCAAATACAGTGAAGTATCGCGATTTCCCTAGTCGGTCAAAAATCGAGACTATGTTAGGGAGGGGGAAGGCGTTTCCGATAACTTTCTCGTTTAAAGCTCTGTAGTCGACAACGACTCTTCACTTTTTCTCGCCTGAAGCATCTAGCTTCTTAGGCACAATTAGCAGGGGCGCGTTGTAGGAAGACTTAGAAGGCTCTATTATCCCACTATCTAGTTGCTTCTGCAACTGCATGTCAATCTGTTCTTATGCCCCATTAGGTGCTCGATATTGTTTTCGATGGATAACCTTGTCGTCAGTGGTGGGAATCCTATGCTGCACGAGATGGGTTCACGTAAGCTTTTCCCCGTTCAAATGGAAAATGTCAGCATAGTCCTCTGCCCACCCGGTTACAATTTTCCGCTCCTCCAGAGTCAGGTGTGAGGTATGCAGGGCGTTTTTCACCTTTATTACCCTTTCGGCATACGTCATCCTGGTGGGAGCCGAGGGAGTATCAGCATCCGAATCTGTAAATTTCTCCCCGGGGAACCTACAGAAGTCGAATGGAATCAACTCCTGCGGAGTCAGTTCTATTTCTAGATCCTCCTCGGTTGTGTTGATGGCCATGGCGTGACAGACGCCATTTTCGCTTGAAACCACGGCTTCGCCCAAATACAATCCGGTAGGGGTACTCATCTGGGGAAGATAACCCTCCTTGAGTTCCGGATTGGTAACGTCGATGGCTACCGGCAACTTGGTCCTGAAGCCGATCCGAAGTATTCTTCGGAAAGGCCTGATTTCGCTTCTAAGAGCTTCCTTGGCTCTTAACGATTCTGCATCTACGAACGGGATGGGGGTTATGGGGGTCGTCACCGTGACCAAGGCGTTGTGCCTAATGGACAATTCCGCTTGTTCCATTCGGAGATAAGGTCTCCCGATGATGCCGTGTGTGGAAGTTGGGAAATTGCTCTGCACCACGTGAAATTCCACTGGTTTGTCGAAAATTGAAACCTCGATGGTACCTAGCGTTCTAACTGCGTGTTCTGTGATCCCTACAATATCCATACTCTTGCTGATAGCAAGTCGACTTCAGTAGAGCTTCTTGCTCTAAGGATCTTACTGAGTTGTCAAAAAATTGCACGCTCCTCTGACGCTGTGGCGTTGGATTCGCTGCCGCGTCCGAGCGACGAGCCGGAGGATAGTTTAAATTCTCCCTCGGCACCGGAGAGTGTGATCTGGGCGGAGTAGTTCTAGGCCTATAGTTATGTGTCGGTTGTTGGTACGGAGAAACGAGCGGATATTGTGGATGCTGGTACTGTGGGACAGGTGCGATCGGAGGAAGAGGAGAAGGTTAGTAAGCAACTGGGGGCGGGAACTGGGACATCATTGATCGATAAAGTTGTGCCAATGGCTCCGGGGTCAACTGAAAAACATTTGACGCCGACGCAGTTGCTTTGGAAGGAATCGTGGGGTCCCGATCTCTATCGGACTTACGCCTCTCTGTGCTGCCCGATTTTTCCAATTGACGGGAGTATGGGCGAGGTGGCCGTGGACGGTCCTCAGCCCTCTCGATATGATAGAAGGTTCCCCGGGACTTCTCCCAAAATTTCTGCCGCTCCTCTGCGCGGATTGCGTGCGCGAGCGCCTTGTCTAAGTCGACCGGATTTCTAGTATCTACAAAGGTCGACATTGCCTCCGGTAGCCCCTAATGAAAGACTCAAGGGCACAATCCACGATCGGCTGCATAGTTATTTCGCTTTCTGACCGCGTTCGCGCCAAACCACTAGAATTCACCTCGGAATACTGTTTATCGTATTTCGCTTCTAGGGCGTGTTTAGCGCCGCTTATCAATCCCTGCAACCGATCATAGTAGTCGCTAACCGTCTCCGTTTGTTTTAATCGTAGCGTTAGAATACTCTTCAAGTACCATTGGTACTTCTTGGTGGGCGCAAAGCGCTTTTTCAATTGGTCTATTAATTCAGCGACCTTATTGAAATGCTTGTCACGACAACTTTCGCGAGCGGCTCCCTTCATTTTGCTGAAAACGGCCTTTACATATGCGGGTTCTGTGGCCTCGGTAATGAACACGGCTCCATTCACCACGTCTTGAATGAATTCCCGATTTTTTCCATCGAAGGTGGGAATATGGAATGTACTCTGTTGAAGCGTCAAACACTCCAAAACCGAGGTCATGGCTGCGCTGGTGTCCTGATTAATTACGCGTTGGGCTGCGGAAATGTTATGATTTCCTCCCGAAGGCACCGCGTTATTCCCTTCGTCTCCGCCCGCATCACCGTTTCTGTTTCCCACTTCGTCCGGTTTTTTGAGAAAAAAAGGGGTGGTTGGAGATATTAGAATATTGATGCTTATATAATTACGAATATTTATACATAGAAGGCAACTTACTAATTAAGCTGCTAAAACTATTGTTATAAGATAAATGAGTTAAATACAAATGTACTTATATACTTATTTACTAATAATTACTTATTGGATTAAAATACTACAATTATGGTCACTTGACTGGCTGGCATTCGCCTTTAGATTTTGGTACGGTGAGAGGGGCCTCAGTGCTTGGCGCCACCGCGGAATTACCTGCTAATTGTCTGAGGGGATATTCGTCTTGGTAGTTGCCCTAGAAGTCAAGAACGCTAGGTGTGGTCCCTAATTCAAGCTGAGATTTATCATCAGATCCTCAATGTCCGAGACTGAGGTTTCCAATTGTACAGATTGGTCGTGGATGCACCTAATCATGTACGTGCAAAAGGTAATTCTGGTTTGCAGAGTCCTAATACGATTTTCCAGAGTGCAATTTTGCCTGCTCAAGCTAAGATATTCGAAGGCCAGAGAGGACAACCGGTCTTCAAGTTGACTGTGCAATTCTTGGGAAATATCGAAGTTTATGTTTACCCAGTCGGGGGACATCGGTTCAATCAGTTTATACTAAGGGCCCTAAGTTCGCCAGCCAAGTCGTCTACAGTTTCTTGTTGTTTGACTGAGCTGGAGCTGCTACCGCTTTCCGAAGGTAGTGTCGGACAATGGAGATCGGCCTCCAAAATTTTCACGCGCTTCCCTTGATTGCTGATGTTACGCGTCCCTCTAGACGTTCCGCGGGACAATTTAGTGCCAAGTGATGTATCGTTAGCTGCTTGCAATATTCTTCGACATTGTCAAGCATCTCCACCACTTCGGACCACTGGTCCACAGTGGTCCAGAAATCTAAAAAGTTGGCCAAAAGTCAAAATTTAATATCATAATTTTTTTTGTTTAAATAGTTGTAGTAGTACCCCTCGAGTTGCTTAAGGTCATTATAAGGGGTACAGTTTCCTTTTTACAGTCATTAATGATAAAAAGTTTCGGACAATTGGAAGCATCAAAATTACATAAAATCATCTATTGAGATTTGCAAATTTTTGCAATTAAGATTAATTAGTTGAAAGTTTTGCGGAGATTGCCAAATTTGATATAAAAAATGTTCATTATATGCACATTTTAAAATGTATGTGAAGATTGGCTGCCAAGACCTGCCAATGTTGCGAGCGGAAGAATTATTTAAATAATTAATACTGAAATCTAATACTTATCTGTCAGAATGTCCTATTTAAAAAATTTGGAGCAACAGTAAACCGGACTTAATTAGCCCGTTTATTAATTTATGGGACGCTATTCTCTGCACTAAGGTTGCCTTGCCAAAAAGATTGTTAGCCGGTAGTGTATAATCAATAACAACTTAAGTTCCCTTAAAATATTTATTCAGAATAAACCCACCCCTGCCTCAATTTAAATATACGTAATATTATATAAAAGATTGGAACGATACAGTATTCTATGTTTCCTTACTCACTCTCACAATGTTGTTCGCTTAATCTACCACTCCATTGAGTGTTCTCGCGTCGAACATGCAGCATTTAATTATGAATTCGGGGAAAACACTCGTCATGTTGTATAATACCACGCGTACATACATGCATACTTATGTTTATACGTATACCTCAGCTGGTATATTTGTAATCGATCTCCGTGAATTGACGTAAAATATTTGTCGCGGAATCAATAATCGTATTGTCAGTAAATGCATCGCCCACGGTATTTTCCAATCCCGTGGTAGAGGGTACCGCCGTATGATGGGAAGGTTTAAGGATTTATTGTCGATTAGTCATAGCCCGGAAGTGAATCTTTGCCGTGCGGAGGCATGCAGTGATTTGGTGGATCGTATTTTAGAGTTTATCGAGGGATGTTCCGATTATCCTTCGGGGGTGGATTCTGGAAGGCCTTCTGGTGAGGCGTCCACAAGTCTATAGCAACCCGGAACAAGCACAGCCCCCCTTCCCGACTCTTCGTTGGAAATGGAAGAGCAAGGTAAGTGCCATCAATTTGTTGTCATAGCTTATTTGTGTTCAAAGTTTTTCTTTTGAGCATAGAATATTTAAATTGCTATCGAACGGGGCTACTCCGGTGCACTACAGTTTTAATTTATAATAATTTATTTGAATTGTTTAAATTTGGCTCTTCGTTATAACTGAAGTGCGATAGTTTGCCGGAAGATAGATCATAAATGTGTTGTCAGGAATTATAATATTCACAAGTCGAAAATAAATAAAATAAATAAATAAATAATAAATACATTTTATTAAGTTCGGGTATTAATTATTACATTCGATCCTTTTTCTCTTTTTTTTTTAATTTTGCTCAAGCTGTAATATAACAATTACTTCAGTAGGATCAGTTCTTAATATTTGTTTGCAACTTTTGCTCAGGAAATAGAAAGTACCATTACACGCCTCTCACCGACACGCGGGTCATTTTTAATTTTAATTTTTAAATAGTCTTCTAACGGAAAATTATTCGAAAACAAACAATCTCATATTATTCTCAATATTTTTATTTTTTTTTATTTAAGAAGTGGAAATTTTAACGTCTAGAATAATTAGGGTATTTAAAAAAATTCTCAGAAAAACTCAATTGATTGTGACTTTGAAAAGAAACAAAATTTTGATAGTCCAGTAATGGTCGTGTTGATTAAGAATATTTAATATTATTTGAGTTGTTTTGTTGAGAAAATTGCAATTGTTATAATAATTAGTTTAATTCAATTTTAAATTCAGATAATTATTACATGTTAATGTTGAAACATTTTCACAATAAACTAGTTTACTTTAAAATATTTATTAGGTTTTTGTTATATATTGTAAGGTATATAATTGTAAGGTTATATATTGTAAATATTGTTAACAATATTTTATTATATAATTTTTTGATTATATCTTTTATTTATTTTTACACAATTAGAATTTGTTTATTTTTAATATTATTCTATTTACTACAATTTTAAATAATGTTTACATTTAAATTCAATAATATAGTAAGTATATAGGGTTTATGATTTATTTTACGGCGGTACTTCATATACGTTAAAAATGACATCGGTTACGTCGGTAGCCGAGAAGTAGAGTTGCGAAGAAGTAATATTACTTGGAGAATGGTAATAAGAACAAGAATATAATCGGGAACATAACCGACCAAAATTCTAATCGAGAATATATGAGAATTTAGGTTTTTTTTATTTATTTATCAATTAAGTTAAATTTTTTCAACAATGTGCGAAAATAGAATCTTCAGTGGCATTCTAATTAGTAATGGTTTCAATTTCATTGTTAAAAGTGAGAATTATATATATAATAATTTACAAATTTCTTTCATTCTATCCACATCTCAAGTTTGTCACTAGATTTTTTTTTTTAATTTTTACATCATATTTCGCATTATCAAAATGTTCTCAAATTTAAAATTTTTAGCCATTTTGATTTCTTCTCACTTTTCAATTTGAATTTGCATTGATTAGAAGTTTAATTAATTCATGGTTCAAATATACTAAATTCGAAGTGATTAAAATATTTCTGAAATTTGTAATAATTCTTTCTTCTTCTCCCGTCGCTCACGCTTACACTGACAACGTCTGTGAGAGGCGGGTAGCGACATTGAGACGGATTACTATTTCCCAAGCAAATATCGTTTGTGGCGATGTAAACGCTACTCCATTTCATTTAAACTTTCCATTCTTTGGAGTAAATTTTTGTTTATCTAGGAAAGAGGTTCCCCTATTGTTTAAATGCAAAATAAAAATTTTACTTTATTTTATAAACAAAATAAATTTTTGTACCACAATAGCCCCGGCTGTGAAATTGTTATAGTACAAAATAACGCGGTATTTGCACCATAATAGCCTGTTTGACGGCGCTCTGGTGATTGTAAAATATCGAATTGTCTTAACTCGCCCTTAAAAATTTATTTTTTTTATTTTAAATATTTATGGGTATGTTAATGATAACATGATCAAGATTGGTTCATTATTGAGTGGCCGACATATTTTCGCTTGAACAAGTAATTATGGTTATTTGTTTCTTGACGTGATAAACAATGACCGATTAAGCACACTTTAAGTGATGAATTAACTGACAATTGATTAATCGATCAACGAATTAGTTATTAATTAACAAAATAGCTAATAATTCAAGCAATCAATAATTAATAATATACATGTATGCTCGCATCATTGTTTAGTTTCTCGCGACAATTGTCAATTAATAATACAATAATTCGTTCAAACAAACAATATTTAACAAGGTCATGTGGGTTGATTGAGTGCGTTACTATTATTTGTTTGTTAAAACACTCGTCATGTTGTATAATACCACGCGTACATACATGCATACTTATGTTTATACGTATACTGAACAAACATTAGAAGTCAAAGAGATGCTAGAAACTATGCTAGAAAATCAGTTCGAGCCTGAAAAGGATAATTGAAATCTTGAAGAATTAATATTATAATTAATGTTAAAAGTTTTTCCTTTTCTTTTTCTTTTTAATAAGTATAATCAGAACATGGATTTTTCGAATATTTTTGGATTTTGCTTCCTCAGTAATAGAATGATTTAGATTTGAATCATTCTTTTCACATTTCAATTACCCTCCTCAAACTTTAATGATCCCATTCCAATCTTTAATTCTTGTTTCATCTACCGTTTTCTCGAATTTAAATTTTTCTTCAAGACTTTATTATGAGGGAAACAAATCTTCAAATATTTTGGAGAAATAAGGTGGAGTTATTATTGCTAATTTATTTGTCCTTGTAAATTCAACTAATGTATATGTATATAACTATACACGCGTAATTACGTTAAATCTTTAATCTCTCTTTAGTATACATATACGAGTTCTATTATAATATATATTGTTTATTTGACAATATGCAATCACGGTATTGCATACGCTCGAAATGTTCATAATTAATTTATTGTTTATTGATTTGTCATTGTTCAACATTACCAATTGGCAACATGCCCTTTTATCGCACATCAATTTGATACAATGATCCTTGTTTAGCATTGTTATAACTTTGTTGAATGCATTAAATAGCGCGATTATATTTAACCTAACCTAATTGGTTTTATACATGAGAATGCATCATAATATTTCAATTAGTCATTAATCAATCAACCAATCAATTAGAAAATTGAACAATTAATAATTTTATATATGTTCTATTATATTTTGTTTAACTTGATTGGTTTTTTTTTAATATATATATATATATATGTGAATGTACAATTTTGTTGCAATCTTAATAATTTGATTAATCAAATTAAATAATCATTCATCAGTTAATTGATCGAGCAATGACCGGTCATCCAGTCAACCAATCAGAGAACCGATAATTGGAAAACTAATAATTTATATGCGTGTTATTATACTAAAACCCTACATGTACATATTTGTAATTATTTTGCTGCATTCTAATATATGTTAAGCGCTATATATTTCACAAAATATAATACATCCCTCTTATAGGCCACTATATATTATGTGGTTATATCTTGCCGTATTCATATTATAATTATATTGTTTTTAATTTAGCCTCGGACAACCAATCCCAACCGATTTTCAAATATGACGAGTTCACATCTACGGCCATTGAGGTGGACTCGAAAGTTGATAGCGATTGGGATGCCGGAGTGTCTTGCTCAATCGTTCGAAAACGGTAAGCGACCATCTTAATTTAAATTATTGTTTGTTGTTAAAGTAGCGTTTTTCTAACATTTGGTTGCTGAACTAGTTTAGGCTAAAATTATAAGTTTTTTTTTATATAGGAAGTCAATCACGGTCGGATTATGGAGGAAGATCCGACCTCACGCGGAAGGGCGGCTGTAGCCTTGGAATATCATTTCCAATCTCTACCATCCACCTAAACCTAACTCTGATTGGGAGTGGAGATTAGAGTTCTACTGGAGCTGGGGCGCAAAAAGCTGGATGGCGCGCTGCTCGTGGGTACCAGTAAGTATAGATAAAAGAAAACATAAAGTAAAAAAAGGCGAGAATAAGGGGGGGGGATAAATACACACCAATACACATATACACATGTGCACACACATACACACACACTTACAGTAATGCATACGAACATACAGATACAGACATACATATCTATACATGTATACTTGCACACACCTACGAGTCATATTTTTACATATTTCTTCAATATATTTCAGAAGTCTTTTGTGCATTACAAAAAGGTGGAAATGGAGGAATTACCGGTATGCGTGGGGGATCGTGCCTTCCGGATGAAAGTGACTTCTTGAGTTTTTGTTCTTTATTTATTTATTTATTTCTATTTTTTTTATTTTATTTTATTTATTTTTCAGCAATACGAGTACTACTATTTTAATACATATATTTCCTTTCTTTAGCGGATTTGCAGACCTACCCGCTGTTCCGCCTGTGACGGGTATTTATGCCCGAGATAGACAACTGACCTTGCAGTTCATTCAGCAATCTCGCTGGGAAGGCCGAAATAACGTAACCCAACTTAGCTTCTGGGAATTGGTACGTATATACAAATCTCGTTGGAATATCCAATTTGCTCAATCTAACACAATTTATCGTATTGTTACAGAGAACCAACAACAAAGTTCCTCAATGTCCCAGTGGGCTATTACCGGCGGATGACTAGTGATCGAGGGACGACGCTCCTTCAATCTGGTCGTTCTTTGATCGGCAGCTGAGTTCAATATTATTGTATTAGGTTTAATTTAGCGTTATTATTACTATTATGACCACTACTATTATTATAAGTATTTTTATTTTTTATTTTTTTTATTTTCTTTATATATCGTATTCATTACATTCCTAAATTAGTATTCGATTTCCTTATTATTTATATTTCTCGAATTTCCCTAAATCAATAATCCAATCTCACGATTTTTTTTATTAATAAACCGCTTGTGATGGTTGTCGCGCAGTTCTAATTCATTAAATTTTATAATAACAAAGAGAAGTATAATAAATAAGATAATAATAAATAAGAATAATACATAAATAATAATAAAAGGAAAACCACAAAAACAAAGGAGAGGGGCGGCCATGATTAATTTTGTGAAATATATTTGTTTTGTTGATTATGTTTAACTAATCATAACTACTTATTGATTGATTGCAATTACCTCGTGGTCTACAGGACGAGTTGGGGAGGGATTTTCAGTGCAACCCTCTTATCCTTCTTGTACGTTGTTTCTTCGCCTGCGACGTCCTTTGAGGTATTACTCGACTCACCATGAGCATTACTATGGGTGTCAGCATCTGTGAGTGAAATAACAGCATCCGATGGTGACTGAATCCGGGGTGCAGGTTCGGGTACTGATTGGTCGGGTTGGTACAGGATTGTTCTGCCGTCCTTCTTGATTTTTCTTCGTCGAATGAGTCCTCTGCCGCAAAATATAATCATTGCCAGAAGTAGTATTCCAACCAAGATCCCAACGTTGATTCTATGTGACCATAAATTCTGACGACTCCGCTCTTGGCGTTGGACAGATAGTTCAAACAACCGTTGTTCTAACTCGTCCAGCGTTTCAGAGTTTTTGTAGAACTCTAGTTCCTTTCCGGATACAACATTATGGACCTTCCAATCGTCGTCACCTGAGATAATTGGCTCTGAGTTTCTGAGTATAGGTGAGATTATTTGTAAGCTCAAGTTTAAATTAGTTTCATAAATGATCTCCGTTGTTCCTTCGGTCGTGGGAACAGCAGGTAACGTTATGCATGATGATCGGGCGTAGCACCTGTCGATAATTAAAGGAGTCCAGTACCCGAGAGTTGTGTAGTTTTAATTCCTTTAGTAGACACTGAACGTTGATTGTAACATTACTTGAAGTTGAATATAGCCATCCTCCGATGGTTTTCAATTTTTTCCAAAATGTTTGCTCATCTTAACCCAGCTCAAAGGTGGCTCCTTTTAGCGCTTCTATTGATAAGTTCAGTAATAATTGTACTTCGTAGACTGGGTGTATTAATTCATGTACAATAAGACCATTGTTGCATAATAAAAATTTCGGTGTTTTTCGACAATCTTTAATTTCCTCACTTCGGATCAAGAGGTATGTTCTTCGATCCTTATCCAAAGCCACGTAGTCAAAATTTGAGATCACTGATGCCCTTCCAGTTCTGTTTTTTGTTATTTCTTGATAGGCAGGCACGGAGTGCATTTGATACACTCTGTACTCTGTTAGATCGTCTAAGGGGATATCTATTAGGATCTTCAATTGATCGTCATCCATTATAAAAGATGTTCCGGAGATTTCGGTCAGGATTTGAGCGCTGACATTAGGTCCTTGTGTAGGCAATGTCAACACCGGATGGTGGTCCTAAATGTCTCTAAGGATTGGCACTATCTGTTCGTTCGTGAGCAGAGATGAATGAATCTGGCCCCGCTTGGCTGCTTGAATTACTTCCAATATCCGGGTGCTGATTTTAATATAATGTGCAAGTCCTAACTTTATTACATTTAGGATATCATATAAGGTGTTGGCGTATTGTTGCTGCCCTGGATCTATTATGGATTCCTTCATTTTCGACGCAAGACCATTAAGTTTTTCATGCAGCTGATTCATTTTTCTTCATGGTCTATTGCTTTTTGGTGCAGCGCATCCAATTGGGCTCTTACAACGTGGGTCTGCTGGCCTACCAAATGCGATAGATTGGCCTGTGCCGCATTCAGTTTTTGTATTGAATGGTCAATCAATTCACCATCATCATAAGACAATGTTCCAATAATAGGGCTTAGTTCGGAGATTTGTGTTCTTAGTTCCTGTTGTAATTCATGGGCCGTAATCCACCGATCCTCCCAACTGTGCTTGTCGATGAATGTTAAACACCATTTACTAGAGACTTGACAGGTTCTCAGTAGATGGTCCCTTTTCTTTTTCAATTGGTCCAACCAATTGATCTGCTTGCTGACGTCCAAAAAGATGGCGACCCGCCAGTTAGAGGTGGAAAGTCGTAAGTAGCCTTCGTATTCGTAGTAGATTCCTGGATTTCCTGCTAGCGGGGTCATTCGATATCCCTCATCCTCTGGAGTCGCCCTTCCTTCATAGATTCTGCTAATGACAAGGATGCACACAAGGAGTACAATCATCCTGCAGAGGTTAACCTGAAACCAAAATATGTTATTAATAAATCAATAAACACATTGCTAGGCTTGCTAGCAATGTGTAGGTAGGACCTTGTCCTTATGCTTTTTTTCTGAACTTCATTCACTCTTGTGATTAAGTCTCGAAGATAGGAGCCATAGGTCTCCAATTCAGGACCTTGAGGATACGCACTAGGTTGTCGTGCTAATTTAGCAAAAACTAGCTCGTAAGGTGTAAAATTAGTAGCCTCGTGCACCGAGGTGTTATAAGCGAACATAGCGGATGGGAGTAGTCGATTCCAATCGTCAAACTCGTTCGCATAATGCTTATTATAGTCAGTGAGGACAATGTGGCTCCTCTCGAGGGATCCATTTGTTTGTGGGCGGTACCCAGAAGTCGTAATTTGTTTTATTTGGAATATTTTCTCTAATTTTCTCATTAATGTATCCAGTGATACTTTGTCGAATGGTTCCGCAGGAGTGTCGGTTAACACCATAGGTTCCCGTGTCCTTGATCTCACCAATTTATTCTCGAGACAGCTCTTGCAACCTCGAATGTAATCAGTGACTTCATCTCGTAATCCAGGCCACGTATACCTTTCTCGAATCCTACGACACGTTTTAGTGATCCCTTTATGTCCTCCCAAAGGGCTTTTATGGAATTCACGTATAATCCCTGCTCGGATTTCCAAAGGTGGAACCTCGATCTTTCCGTGATATAGGTCGATAGTAATATCGCCACCACGGAATATACTTGTTACGAGTTTCGTCATGCAATTCTGGGGAAGGCTGCCAAGCAAGTCGCCGGAATTTGCAATTCGGCAATTCCTTTGATTGCTACGCCTCAAGGCAATTTTTAGACCTTCGATTCCATGTTTTACGTCCGCCCAGTTAACCTGATCTTGATGCTTTCGTTTTATAATCATGGAGTAAGTGTTGTAGCGTCCGTTTGGTGTCACGAAAATTTGTCCTAATTTTGGTCGTTTTTCGTGTATTTTCTTTAGATCAAGATGTCCCATTGCAATCAGGAGTTTGCTGATTGTATCGACTGGTTCGCAGTCTTCCGCTGGGAAATGTGCGTAATTGCTTCTCCGATAGGTCAGTGATTCATTCCATAGATTTGAGACAGCTATTTTTTCTTTTTTCCCTTCATTTGAGGCGACTCTTGTTGCTCTTCAAATTGTAAGTGGTGATCAAAAAGTGTAATCCGAGATCTAGGTTCTATCGGTGATTTGGGTTCTTCCTGAGGGCAAATTCTCCGCGGTTTCATGTCCAATCTTTTAACTGGTGCATTACACACTGGATTAAGGGGTGTGGACTGCGCCTTTGGGTTGAAATTCGTACTAGGAGTTTGCACAACGGTGGTCGGTATCTTGCTCTTAAACCCTCCTTGGAGTTCTATTAGTTGGTCTCGTTTCTCGTCCTCTTCGCTGCTATCTAGATCATCACAATCTTCTAATTTTGTATTTGGTTGGCTTTCATAAAGCTTCAAGAAATTCTTAACACGGCGGGAATATACCTGGTCGGAGTATTGTTGACACGGATCGTGTTCCTTTAGAGCTTCCAGGAACTCCTCGTCTGTTTCTTCTTCGGAGACATGGGTTTTTTGATTACTTATTTCTTCATAATCCCATGCATAAGTATTGTCACTAGGATCGAATCCTCTACGCTTAAAAGATTCATTAACTCTTGCAATGGAATGTGAAATTTGTTTATTAGGATTCTTTTCGTCACAGGACATTAATTCTTCTTCGTCTGTGCTATCCTTGCTTTCCTAGGGAATGTGCGAAATAATCACTATGTTACTCTCTGGATCAATTTCCTCTTCAGGCTCTTGTTCCTGCTCAGAATGAGAATTAGAATCGGGATTTAGGGCTCCTCGAGCCAATTGATCAGCCATTTGACTTCAGCCTTTTTCGGACGACCAACCGGTCGTTTGATGGGTGCATGGGGAAGGACTGCAATTTTTGACGGGATAGTTGCCTTTTTTAGGGTTGGTGGGAGTTTCATTTCAGCGGAATCTGACTTCGTCCTTCGAAGTGGATTCGTAGTAGGTCGTTTCAGTATTGAAGTTGGTGGTCCCTTGATACCAGTTGTAGGCCCGGCCTTGGACGATGATTGTGCTGGATTTTGTTGTTTTTCCTTTGTTTTGGATTAGAGTCGAGTCATTGGAAATGCTCGGTAGAATTTTTTCTCCTGTTCGTCTTCACTTCCTGATTCGTCACACAATTAAGTCGATGTAATAGGCAAGGCTCTAGTTTTCGGATTCGAATCTTTTCTTGGAGGTATTTGATTGTGTGATTCAATGTCTGAAGGAAGGTCTGAGGCATCTGAATCAGAATAATCACTAAACTCGTGAGCGTTTTTCTGATCTTCGGGCCTCCCAGAGAGAGCTTCCACTCCTCGGTTTAGTTTTCCTTGACGATACTCGTATTGATACTGATAATCCTTGAGTCGCAATCGCCATCTTAAAAGTCTTGCACCTGGATTGAGTACTGTGGTAATCCAATGAAGTGGCTCAAAATCTTAGGCTAGTATAAATTCTCGTCCGTATAGGTAAGGCCGAAAATGTTCTACCGCGTATAGTACAGCTAAGCATTCTCGTTCTGCCTTAGGGTCCCTCTGCTCGCAGTCACCGAAAATTTTCGAATAATATGCCACAGGAAAGTCGACTCCAACTGTTTCCTGTGTCAATATTGCTCCCATTGCATGCTCAGAGGCGTCTGTGGTAAGCTTGAAAACCTTAGTAAAATCGGGATATTTTAGAAGGGGCTCTTTGCATAAGTATTTTCGTAACTTAGCAAAGCTACGCTTTCGAGGTTGTCCCCACTCCCAATTCACAGTTTTTTGTGAGTTACACTAGAGGTTTTGCAAGGGCGGCATAATCTGGAATGAATTTTCTGTAATATCCTGATTGTCCCAAAAACTGCCTTATGTTTTTGGAGGTGGTTGGTCGAGGATAATGTCGAAAGGCGGAAATTTTTATTGGATTTGGTTTTACTCCTTCTTCACTTATTCTGTGGCCTAGATAGGCTATTTCTTTTTTCATAAAATCGCACTTATCAGGCTGGAGTTTCAGGTTCGCTCCTCTTAATCGAGTAAACAGTCGTCGGGCTCGACGATCATGTTCCTCTAAGGTTTGGGAGTGAATAATGATGTCGTCTAGATAGACGAATGCTTCTGCATCTAGCATCCCTGTAAGGACTCCGTTTAGTAATCGTTGAAAAGTTCGTGGCGCATTCTTGATGCCCATGGGCATCCTGTCATACTGGTAGTGATTTCTGACAACTGTGAATGCAGTTTTTGGACGATCCTCCGGGTGAGTTTCCACTTGATGAAAACCAGATGCTAGATCGAACACAGTAAAATATCGTGCTGATCCTAGGCGATCGAAAATCTCTGAAATGTTTGGTAGGGGAAATGCATCCCCGATTACCTTTTCGTTAAAGGAACAATAATAATCTATCACTACTCTCCATTTCTTTTCTTATGAATTGTCTAATTTTTTTGGTACTATCAATACCGGGGATTCAGCAAGGGATATTCCGCCACCACGGAATATACTTGTTTAAGTTTAACTGGACGTATAAGATTATACTTGGGACAACTATAATATTTAAATTGAATATATAGGTATAAAAATTTAATATTACATTAATTAGACACGAGATAATTTAATTTATTCTGGATAATTTGTAGGGTAGATTAATTTATGATTAATCTTGTTGGGTAATTCAAACCACGTTCAACTTCTCCACTTTTTGATTAATATTTGTAACTGCCTCCTGTAATTCGGTAACTTGCTTGTTAGCCTCTAAATACGTGAGGAAAACAGCCTTCTTTCCCTTTCGTAATTCTCCAGTTCTTCTTCCTAGCTCAAGACAGTCTTCTCCGAATTTTTTGAATCTTTCAACTAGGGCGTCTAATCGGCTAGTTAATGTGTCGAATTGTTCCAAGGAAGTTTCGGGAGCGGCGTCCGACGACATTGACTATTCCAATTTAAGATTCTGTAAATCCTTGGAAATATTGTCGATTGTTTCATCAAGTTTTTTGTTCAATTTGTTAATGGTTTGAACCATGGAATTATTAGATTCAGTGAGGGCGATTAACCATGAGACAAGTACTCAATATCCTTTTCTAGATTTCCAATTTGACGATTTAGCATCCAATTGCAAAAAGAAACTTGTTCACAATGTTCTTCGGCCTTGCTTAATTTTTCATTCAGTTCCACCCATTGTTCCTGAGGTAAAAGGGCATTGACTACCATTCTTCAATGAGGGGGATAATCTTAACCGTTCTCTTTTTGTTATTCTTGTCGAGAATATCCTGAGCCTGATCTAGGAGTGAATCGAAAAAGCTACTGAATTCTTTAAGATCCTTTAACACTTTAATTTCTGTACTAGGATCCGGAATTTTTTTGTCTAACGGCACTTCTTCCGGATTTGGAACAGGGATGGCCTTTTTCCGCAGTAATTGAACCTTGTTACCAGCACGTCTTACCTTGCGAATTTTATTCATGCTCTGAGCGCAACCCTTTTCCTTTTTACCTAGTTTATAACCTCTACGTCACTATCGTCGGAGCGATATGGTACAGTTGTGGCGTCAGTAACGTCGCTATCGTCAGTATCATAGGCGTTATCGTTGTTGTTATTGTAATTGTTGTAAATTGCGCGACTGTTCAAAAATTCAGCTATAGGAATTGCTCTGGGAACAGGGGGGATAGTTGTAAGAATTGGCCAAGGTGCCTCCTTACTCACGCATAAGAATTTCGTCAAAGGTTTACACATGGTAAATCATTATTTCTTTCTCCTTTTTTTTTAATAGTGACACAATGCAGTTTTCCTTACTTAATCTAAGAATGCATTTGTCCAGGGAAGTGGAATTGGAATTAACTATTTCATGTGCTCAATTAAGGAAACAGGTAATTATTTTTATAATTAATATGATGACGGAATTGTGTATAGAATATGACACGGCATCTAAATATAAGTAGTGATAGGTGTAAACGAGGAAAGAGTCAGAAGTAATTAATTAGTCTTATTATAGGGAACGACTCAAATCCTCTGCTGAATATTCGCTATAACCACTGAGATTCTAGATATTAAGCATAAGCCATCCAAAGCTCAAAATTCTTTTTCTTCCGATTGCAAAATTAAAGTGGAGCCAATTAAAGCTCAAACGATAATTTTTCATCTAAAAAAAAAAGAGAAAATTGAGATAATTAAGGCTCTAATTTTTGGAAGGATAAAATTAAAGTAGAGCTAATTAAAGCTCAAACGATAATTTCTATCAATAAAAAGAGAGAAAATTGAGCTAGTTAAAGCTCTAATTTTCTAGAAAGATGAAATTACAGTATAGCTAATTAAATCTCAAACGATAATTTTCATCTGAAGAGAAAAGAGAAAATTGAGCTAATTAAGGCTCTAATTTTTGGAAGGATAAAATTAAAGTATAGCTAATTAAAGCTCAAATGATAATTTCTATCAATAAAAAGAGAGAAAATTGAGCTAGTTAAAGCTCTAATTTTCTAGAAAGATGAAATTAAAGTATAGCTAATTAAAGCTCAAACGATAATTTTCATCGGAAGAGAAAAGAGAAAATTGAGCTAATTAAGGCTCTAATTTTCTAGAAAGATGAAATTAAAGTATAGCTAATTAAAGCTCGAACGATAATTTTCATCTGAAGAAGAGAGAGAAAATTGAGCTAGTTAAAGCTCTAACCACAAATTCAGAATAAAATTTTTAAGGGGGTGGCAAAACGCGAGAATGATCCCACCGCTGCCACCATTTGACTGTTGCGAGCGAAAGAATTATTTAAATAATTAATACTAAAATCTAATACTTATCTGTCAGAATGTCCTATTTGACGCTATACTCTGCACTAAGGTTGCCTTGCCAAAAAAATTGTTAGCCGGTAGTGTATAATCAATAACAACTTAAGTTCCCTTAAAATATTTATTCAGAATAAACCCACCCCTGCCTCAATTTAAATATACGTAATATTATATAAAAGATTGGAACGATACAATATTCTATGTTTCCTTACTCACTCTTACAATGTTGTTCGCTTAATCTACCACTCAATTGACACTTTAGAAATGGTCCTGTGACTGGTCAATAAATGGGCTGGATGCTGGGTTAATTTTCCTCGATTTTTGTTGTCCACAAAAAACTGAAGATCAAAAGAAATGCCTGAATAGCATAAATTGTCCTCGCGAAGGAATTTCACTGCGTAAAAATTTACAGGGTCACTTGCGGCACTTAGTAGAAATTAGACAAAAGGGAAAACCTGTGGCTTTTTTTATTTGCTTAATTTTAGCTTCATACGTCTTAATTTAACTCGCGGTTTTAAGCGGAATGGACCTTTTACACTTTTACGCACAAGTGAGAATCGATTTCCTTTTAATCTTACTCGTTTGTTTGCGAGGACGCAACCAATCCCAACGTAAAGTATAAATTTTTGACGGGCAGAAAAGTTCGGCAATAATTTGTAATTATTGGTGTGAAGCTTTATTATTATTATTTTTTTATATTTATATTTTATTTATTATTATTATTATTATATTATTATTATTATTATTATTATTTATTATTCGAGCTCCTTACTGTGAGGTGTTGAACAGGAATTAGGTGGGGGTATTGTGGTTGAAATAATGAGGAAATTGATGAATTCGTGAAAAGAAAGAGGTCGTGTGCATTACGGGCATTGAACTGCTTAGCTATGATTTAAATCGGTTTATAAAATTTTTGTTTGGTTTGCATTTGCAATCAAACTTAGTTTTATTCGGTTATTTCGCCATGGCTTGAAAGAATGCCTGTGCTGTTAATCTGAATTAACAACGCAGCGTCTTGAATTTTAGCGAAACAATGTGTGAATTTCCTTCACATAATTTTGCAAGACAATGTCATTGACATTATTGCAATTTGGGTGTATTATACTTAATACACATGCATTTGCAGTTCAATTGCCCAGCATACCATATAATCATGTTACAATATGCAACACAACTTATAATAATTAAAATTGCACCATGATTGTAATATAATATAAATTAATAACAATTATTACTATTAATTTCAATAACACTAATCATCAATATTATTGACACTAATAAAATCTCATAATTAATTTCATCAGAATTCGTAGGCAGCATTAAGATTGGGCATTTGAGATCATATATGAACTGTCAAAAGAGCACGTGCTTTGGATAGTATGGAAGGGGAAGCAAGGAGTCGAAGCAAGAACTGCGCCGCGGTTGAATTAAAACTTCTTTCTTACTCGTATGCATTTGATTTCCTTATTGCCCCTTTTATTTTCAGTCACAAAGGCATTTCTTTTCTTTTGTTAATAAGAAGATTTATCTCCTAAATTCTTTCACAATCTATATTGAAGTTGTTTTACCCTGTAATACTGGCATGCCAAGACCTAATACATATTATATATTATACATATTATAGATTATATATCATACGTATTTATATTGTGTATCATACATTTATACATTTTTATATTAATACAGTATAAAATTGACATGATATAACATGGTACCATGTCATCGTGATATCCTGTAGCTATATGTTATTATAATTGGTTTTTTTAATAATTTATTTCGAATTTTAAAATTAGTTAAGTTACCGTGCAGAGTGACTCTGAGACACACCAGATATTGTTATCGCTCGTCAGCAGGGAATTTAATGCCTTGTTGCAAGGCCACCGGACTATGTCTTGACTGAGAAATCTTAAAAGATTTTCAAATCCCTTTCTTATAAAACTGATTCCCTGTTTAATTAATTGTAACAGTTTGTTACACAAAGACAAGTTTGACACACACTTGAATGTGAACAAACACAAATTACAAAAAGTCAAGAAAATTGCCTAAAAGTGAAAATTGTATTGCATTTCTTTTATGGTCAGGTTTGCCTGCCTGATTCGTTTCGTATCAAAGAAGAAATTACCACTTTTACGTTTCGCGAAAAAAAGTATTCTTTGTTAGTGCACAGTGTTGTAATAGATTAACTGCATTTTAATCCCAAAAATGGATTCAGCTCAAGAAAGTAAGTATTTTCAGAAAAGTGTATATAATAGTTAATGTAAATAAATAAATTTGAATACAATAACTAATCAATAGAATAATAATAAAATATAAGAAAAATAAATTAATTTGAATCAAATAAATACATATAAACAAATAAATATAAAAAAAAATTAAAATGTTTTATTTTTTCGTTTTATTGTTCCACCAGATTCTGAAGAAACCTCCATTTTTTTAACTAAAAAAGAAATCTTTGCAGCTATTAAAGAAAATTTTTCCGATGATTTTCAAACTCAGTGTGAGCTTCTTGATAAACAGCTAACAGAGAAATATAGAATTCTTTTTACATTATCTACGAAAGACAAAGTTCGTATTAAAGCATTAGTTGCCTTGATTAAAAAAAGTGGAAAGACGCAAACAGAACTCTTGATGTGTTCATCAAAAGACATTGTAACAAGCTGTTACAATTAATTAAACAGGGAATTTATTTTATATAAAAGGGACTTGAAAATCTCTTTAAGATTTCTCAGTCAAGATATAGTCCGGTGGCCTTGCAACAAAGCATCAAAATTCCCTGCTGACGAGCGATAACAATATCCGGTGTGGCTCAGAGTCACTCTGCACGGAAACTTAACTCATTTCAAAATTCAAAATAAATTATTTAAAAATCACTTGTAATAACATATAGCCACAGAATGTCACGATGACATAGTACCATGTTATGTCATGTCAATTTTATTCTGTATTAATATAAAATTTATAAATGTATGATACAAAATTATTATATGTATAATATATAATATGTATTAGGTCTTGGCATGCCAGTATCATCGAGTAAAACAATTTCAATATAGATTGTGAATGAATTAGGAGATAATTCTTCTTATTAACAAAAGAAAAGAAATGGTTCTGTGACTGAAAATAAAAAGGAAAATAAGGAAATCAAATGCATACGAGTAGGAAAGAAGTTTAATTCAGCCGCGGCGCAGTTCTATTTCGACTCCTTGCTTCCCTTTCCATGCTATCCAAAGCACGTGCTAAAGGCACGCACGTGCTCTTCTGACAGTTCACACATGATCTCGAACGCCCAATCCTAATGCTCCCTACGAATTCTGATAAAATTAATTATGAGATTATATTAATGTCAATAATATTGATAGTTAATCTTATTGAAATTAATAATAATAATTGTTATTATATTACAATCATGGTGCAATTTAATTATCATAAGTTGTGTTGCATATTGTAACATGACTATATGGTATGCAAGGCAATTGAACTGCGAATGCGTGTGTATTAGGTATAATGCACCAAATTGCAGTAATGTCAATGACATTATATTGCAAAATAATGTGAAGAAAATTCACATATTGTTCCGCTAAAATTCAAGACGCTGCACAAGCATTTTGAAGCCATGGCGAAATAAACGAATAAACTTAAGTTTGATTGCAAATGCAAACCAAACAAAAGTTTTATAAACCAATGAAAATCATAGCTAAGCAGTTCAATGCCCGAAATGCACACGACCTCCTTCGTTTCACGAATTCATCAATTTCATCATTAATTCAACCACTATATCCCCACCTAATTCCTGTTCAACACCTCACAGTAAGGAGCTCGAAGACATAAAAGAAAAATTTCAATAATAATTAAATGCAGTCTCGTCGTGTCTTCACACCAGCAATTACCAATTATTGCCGAACTTTTCTGCCCGTCAAAATTTATACTTCACGTTGGGATTGGTTGCATCCTCGCAAACAAACGAGTAGGATTAAAAGAAAATTGATTCTCACTTGTGCGTAAAAGTGTAAAAGGTCCGTTCCACTTAAAACCGCGAGTTAAATTGAGACGTATAAAGCTGAAGTTAAACAAATAAAGAAAGCCGCAAGTTTTCTCTTTTATTTAATTTTTACTAAATGCCGCAAAGGACCCTGTAGATTTTTACGCAGTAAAGTTTCTTCGCGAGGACAATTTATGCTATTCGGGCATTATTTTAATCTTCAATTTTTGTGGCCAACAAAATCGAGAAAAATTAAACCAGCATCCAGCCCATTTATTGACCAGTCATAGAACCATTTCTAGAGTGTCAATTGAATGGTAGAGTAAGCGAACAACATTGTAAGAGTGAGTAAAGAAACATAAAATATTGTATCGTTCCAATCTTTATGTAATATTATGTATAGTAATATTGAGGCAGGGGTGGGTTTACTTGAATAAATATTTTAAGGGAAATAAGTTGTTATTAATTATACACTACCGACTAGCAATTTTGGCAAAATAACCTTAGTGCAGAGAATAGCGTCCCATAAATTAATAAACGGGCTATTTAAGTCCGGTTTACTGTTGCTCCAAAATATTCAAATAGAACGTTCTGACAAGATAAGTATTAGATTTCAGTATTAATTTATTTAAATAATTCTTCCGCTCGCAACAACATGATCAATGGCTGGACACTTTATTCTTCTTTACTGAGGATGTCAACTGTGATATTAATGACGATGCATAATGGATAGAAGAGCCTACATATTCAGAAAATAAAATGGGACGTCCGTTGTCATCTTTTTCCAACTGCAGTAACCGCACTAGTCGAAAAAAAAAACGATAGAAGACATTTTTTTACGTATTTTTGTTAAGTGCGATCCCGTCATTTCTGCTGTGAGCAATGTCAACGCGAAAAGAAAGAGCAAACAACTGTCAACAGAAGCACTTTCTTTATTAAATATTTCAATTGACGACGAAAAAGATCAATTTAGTGATTATCTTAGTGATAATGAAAACTATCAGTCGAGCGACAGCGAATAGTCGTGTTTGTCATTTTTATATTGATATTGGTTGGAAATAAAAATATATATTGTGACGTTATTTGTTTGGTCAATCCCGTCACAAGGCACAGGCCAAGTAGATTGTTTAAGTTTAGAGTATTTTGGGTTAATTCTTGAGAATGTTTAGGATTTAGTATGTTTGGTAATTTTTGTTAATATTTAATTTTGAATTTTTACGTTTAATGATTTTGTATTTTTGGGGTTAAAAGAATAAGTCACTTCTGAGTTTTTGTTGCTTTTTGCTTCTCCTGATTTTTCGTTTGAGATTTATTTTTGAGTTGTAATTTTTGCTAGAGTTTTTGGGACTTTTCAGTAGATTGGCAGAAGTCTAGTTGCGACACTGGTGCTCCATTTAGATCGGGTTTAGGTTGTGACATTAGAGGGTTTTAGTTTTTGGGATTTGTGTTCGTTTTGGGAATTTGCAGGCCTTTCCTGGGCGATGTGGCGTCGTCTGGGGGAGGAAGCTTTTGGCAGGCCTCCGTGGGTGAATTGACACATTTATCCTGCGGTGGAAGCTACTTTTGTTACCCTGTCACAACCTGGATCCCAGGAGAAGCAACTACCAGGGATTTCTCGCTTTAGATTAGAGTCATTTTGAATTTAAATTTAGTGCAAAGTAAATTTCTGGGAATCCTAACGCAATCTATAAGGTGAAGTGCTTACTAATTGCTAGAAGTACTAGAAAGATCTCGTCACGTGACCCCCGAATAATATATGAGTTTGTGTGTGAATCAGAATTGCTCTCTTGCTTCCGGATCGTCATCGTGTGAACACCTTCAGCTTACGAGCTACCAACATGTGAACGCCGATAGCGTCCTTTTGTAAGCTACAGTTTTCCGCTTTGGTTCTAGTCGTCCAGTCTTGTTACAGTTTTCGAATATCGTTTCTAATATTCGAATTCCAATTATAATACAGAATTGAGTTACAGTTTAGTGAGTCTTATTTAAATTTGTGAATAAAGTCTGTGAGCTTCAAAACGAGCGTGTGTGTGGAGTACGGGTACGATTCTCGCCGAAGTAAAGCTTCTGTAAGTTTTTATTTTATTTTACTTAATTAATTTGACGGTAAATGCTCAAATATTGAGCCCCGATCAACTATTATTGTTAAACAAAGTTAATTCAAAATATTAAATTATCAGGGTCATTTTTTTTACTTTGTAAACTATTTTTATTATTTTTCGCAATATATTCTTTTTATTTTGATCAATTTAGAGTCTTTATTTTGTGTTTTTGAACCTATAAAATGCTCCATTCTATTCTCGGGAATCTGATCCCGACCCTCTCTCCACAACCTGCCTAACTGAGCGACACTGGCACGTGCTAAAAATCTAGTTAATAATGCTTTTGTTTAGTCGATCTTATTTAAGTTTCTTTGAATTTATTGTGGATTTTGATTTTTGAGATTTTGAGATTTTAGTCCGGTTGAAAATACCGGCGATACAAAAATTGTCTGGCGCCCTTCCGGGGATCGCCTAGACAAATTTAGCAGGGAACTAGGTTGCACATGTAACGATAGAGTCTTTAGAGTTTATTGGGATTAAGGTTATAATTGAGTAAATATTGAGAAACTGGTAAGGGATTTAAGTTTAGAATAAGCTACCGCTATTTGAAGATCGATTTCTTTTATTTATTACAAAATTAAAAGTTTGTTTAAAGAAAAAAAAATTGGTTAAAATATGTTCATTGAAATTGTCCTTACCTTTGACGAAATGAATAAATAATATTATTTTAAAATCGAATCTACTTATTTTAATCTCAAAATATATTTTGAACATCATGTTTCCGTATTTTTTATACATCAAACAACATATCCCAACTGCATTTGATTTGTCACTTTCTATATTCAAAAAATAATATCAAATTCAAAATCAGGGACCTCAAATAGCCCCTAGTAACATTTTTTATACAAATTAAATACATTTTTTAACTTTATGCCCGCCATGTTTGATCCGCCATTTTGTTTTTTTTTAATAATATAAAATTTTAAATCAGAGACCTCAAACAACCCCTAGCATGTTTTTTAAAAGAAATGCGAATTTTAAATAATTAATATAAGAGAAAATTCGAAATTCAATAAGATTCAATACAAAAATCAATATTTAAATTCTAATTCTGACACTTATCGAACTCAAGTAGAATAGAGGAAAATCGAATTACAATAAAATTCAGAGACAAAAGATTCAATAAAATTTTAAATCAATTAAATAATGTAGTATAATTTAAATTAGAATTTTAAGATTTTATGCTTAAGTTTTGCTCTAAATAAAATTTAATGCTTTGAATGTATTGATGTAGAAAAATATAAAAAATTTCATAAAATAAGGATTTTATAAATTTTCCTTTTTTTTGTCGATTTACTCACTTGTAGTTTTATATGTGGATTGTTTATATTCTGAAAACCTTGTTGGCTTTTTCTTTTCTTTTGTACTAAAATATTAAATTAAGTACAATACTTTCCTTTGTGGATTACAGAGCTTGTGCTTGATTGGATTTAAAAGTATAACAATTTTGAAATCTAATTAGTTAGTTCCAAATAATTATATATATATATATATGTATTTTTCTTAAGGTCCTTTAAAATAGTTTTTAGTTCATATCGTTGAAAATAAATTTCTTATATGCACTGCACCACTACTAAAATTTTAATTTCACTAAACTTCAGAAATTTAAATGTTAGAAGAGAAATCACTTAAATTTTGTTTTATTTTATTGGAATTTGGACTGGAATAAAATTAATTAAACACTTAGATTGAATTTCACTTTCACAATCGTTATTTATTTTTCCTTTATAGAAAATTTTCAAGGTATTTTACAATTTTCACCGAATTTAATTATCAGAATCTTTACAAGTTATATTAGTAAGAAAATTTAATACAAAAAAATATAGGGTAGATTTCAGAACATATTTGACGTTACATTTCAGTTCTAAAGATAAATTATTTAAAGTCAACTTGTAAAGATTCTGATTTTCGAGAAGTTAATTTCGCGTCTGTTTTCCGCGACAGGAGTTAAGAGACTGACTTCTTAATGTATGACGGTTACATGGACCGATTTTTGTTCTCACGCACGGGAGGATGTTTTGTCTCACGGATTTATATTTAGTAGAATCAGCAGTGATAAGCTACCCTTATCCACGGGATAAAATTACATATGGCGACGTTTAGTCGACAAAAATATAATACGGTTTATTTATAATATCGAGTAACATTTTTATATAAATTTTTATTTATTGTTAAAAAATGTGAAAAATTTATTTTAATAATTTTACTTTGTTCCCTAAATTATTTTGCCATTCTATTGTATAAGTTGTTCGATAATTAGGTCGTAATATTTTTGAAGTGTCGAAAAACAAATAGGTTGGACGTTTTACCATGCTGTTCATTAAAATTTGTAGTACTGTTTAGTTAATATTACTATAACGTTTAGTAATTTTTAAAATTTTTCAAAATTACTATTTTTAATTTATTAGTGACAATAGATTGGCAAAAATAATATAAATTTAAATTTTTATAAAAATCGGTCCATAATTTATAAATATATTTGGCTTTAAAAATCTCAGAAAGTATCAGGAGAGCAGGAGGTAACCGGGAAACTCGTCTGACTTAATTAATGTATCGTTACTTATAAGGTTGTACTACTGAAAATCTTCTACTTTAACGGTCGGCCTCTAAAGTAGTTTTTGTTTTAATTCTTTGCACCTCCTATTATCCGGATACAATTGATGCTCGACGCAAATCTAATTTATTTATTATCATTAATAATAGATATTGACTAATTAGTTTATATGTCAAATATCATTAAATATAAAAGTTAAACATAAATTCATAGTTTTTGTAAGATTTTAATTCATTATTTTATAGAAGTTTATTTGATAAGTATAAGGTTTATCTTCTCATAAACCTGGTTTTATCGTTTTTGTTGTTAACGATTTTTCTAATACAGACTAATTTAATAAACATACTTTATATGCTAGGTAAAAGTATATATTTATATATATATATATTCGTAGTTTAATGTCTATTGTATGGTAGGGCGCAGTAGATTTGATTTAAAATCAAATCGTTATAATTCCTATGAACGTAGATAATTTGTTCATAGAAATTATATTTTCCGAGACTGCACCCTACGTTACTAAATTATTATATTTAAATTCTTTTTAATTTTCGAATTGCAAAGAAGGTTTCATTAAGTAAAAAAAAACGTTTTAAAATTTTGCGAAAAATTTTAGGACGTTACACTTTATCAATTCTTTAAGCTCACGAGTAAACCATTTAGGATATTGAGAACTAAACAACTGCTTAACCGGGACAAACTGTTTAAATGCTTTAAATATATATTCATAAAAAATGCAAACTAAATCGTCAACATTATTACCATCGAGAACAAATTTCCAATCTATAGAATCTAAAAAATTTGCTATGCCTGCAATATCTGCATTTTTAAAATCATATTGACTAGTATTAAACTGTGGTAAATCAGAAGCAGTATTTTTTAGAGATACATAGATGTCAAAAATTAATGGAATATGATACTCGTCAATAGACAAAAAAACTTCATTATAAGTGGAATGTATAAAAAAAATTTTAAAATTACAAAAAACAAGGTCAAGTAAGGATCCATGATAATTCATAACAGTATTAACTTGAAATAGGTTCAAGAAATCAATGGTATCCGAAACTACATTAGTGATAGATCTATGTAAACGCAATGTACCTGGCTTAGCTGTCAATGTTGGACCCACCTCGTTATTCCATGTAGCGTAAGGCATATTAAAATCGCCGAAAATACACAAATTTGCAACTTGGAAAGATTCACTAATATCCTCAATGGAATCGCACATATCAGTGTAAGTCTTAAAGGCGGAATTAGGTGGAAGGTAATATGCTCCAATGAGGTATATCATATTATTAAAATGTAGTTTAATCAATAAGTATTCAATAGATTTAAATTTAGATAAAAGTAACGAGCTTCGCAAATTACGCTTGACAGCGATCAGTACACCACCACCTCTAAGATTCACACTAGTCAAACTATTCCTATCGCACCTATACATATCATTACCCAAAAAACCCAGTTCAGATGATCGAATGTCAGAGTTCAGCCAGGTTTCCGAAAAAACCACAACGTCATACGAGAAAATTGGAATAGAAATTCGCAGGGAGTCAAGTTTTGTTCTGACGCCTCTGACATTCTGATAATAAATCGATAATCTTCGCTCACTTGATGTGGGTATAGAATTTTTTTGGGAGCTAAAAAAACTTGTATCACTTGACGGTGGGTTTTCACTATTAACTCCTGTGTTTAAGTTAGAAAAACAAAAAGAGTTTTGATCTAAGATACTGCGGACTGGTCTTGAACTCCGCTGATCAGACGAGTGTCCTGTCCTGAAGTACGTGTCATGGCTATAGTAGGATTCCCTTGACGAAACACAATGCGCAAGTCCTTCTCTCCGTTTGATTGTCGAGTCTGCAACGTTTTTCTCAGCTTCAACAATTCTGCTAACTGAATTTTCGTTTTGTCAGGAACTATTCGAGCACTCGATAACATTGCCGGCAGCTTGGTGTCTCTCTTCAACTTCATAAAAGATGCGTGCGTCACTTTGACAGATTCCTTCGACGGAAATTTCAGTTTCAGAGGCCTGAAACGGTTCTGCGCCTATGCGCAAGCTCCTGGCATTCAGCTCGGTTATGCATGTACGTGTCATGGTCGAATTTCCCCCTACACCAGATGAAACAGCTGTTTCCATGACTTTCAGCTTCTCTGAGACTTCAATGATTTTTAATTCAGAGGTTGCAATTCTATTTATAGCATCATCATATTTTAAGGTTAAATCACCTATTTGTTATGCGAATGATTCAAATGATGTTTTAAATAGCGCCTGCAATGCTAGAATATTTTTTGCAACAGTATCCAGATCTGAAACGGTTAAACGCTGGACTGTAGGTGGAACCGAGGGCCTTGCTGTATCACGATCGGAAAGAGCACGTGATCGAGGCACTTTGCAACATTTCGAGAATGAACCATTCTGCAATTTTTTAACAGATAGTGCACAACTCCGATGAAAGAAGTAATAAAGAAAACGTTAGCACCAAGAAAAAATAGACTAGTATCCGACCCTGGGAAACAGGTTAAAGAAGTTGTTGAGAAGTTAACTAGAAAGGAGACTTCTAAATCTACTCTCGAAATTCCCAAGAAAGTTGGACAACCACTAATTCCTCAACCTATCCCTAGTACATCCATAAATGTCAGTGTAGGAATCCAAAAAAAACCTGGTAGACCTAAAGGATCTAAATCCAAAATCCCTTCTCCTAAACCAACATCAGAAACTGAAAATACTAGTATAGCTGATAGACTCAGAACAAGAAGGACAATTCCTGACTATCGTGATGACCTTTCTGACGCGGAAGGATCAGGTACAGAAGCAGATAAAAGTAGTGATTCTGAACAGGAGTCTGACACTCCTGTTCAGAGACATAGGTTTAGCTGTCTCCCTAGTTTAGACGTACCGGCAACGGTGCCAACTCGTGAAAGCCCTGTTAGAAATATGCAAATGGAAGATCAAGGCGACAAAAAAAGGGGTGATGAGGAAGAGGTCGCGCGGCAAAATATTTTTCCAGAAACCCTAGAAACGCGAGATAATTCCCAAGAAATCCTAGAACCTGAGGACATTTTTGTATATGCTAGTCCCCCACCATGTAGTAGTGACGGCGAGGATTCCGATGAAGAACTTCCTAATATCACACTAGACCCAGCCCTTGTCAAAAAGCATTCAGGAATCTATTAATAAATTTGACAAAACGGTAGGTAACAATCACCAGTCTTGGTACTGGGACTCAAATTACTTAGATTTGGAACACCCCTTTTCTGATACAGAACCTAGCAAGGGCATCTAACAAGAAAAGGACCCCACAGTATCGGAAGATCGGTCCACGGTTATAGGTTCCCAGATAGATAGCACCATAGATCGTATCACAAAAGAACTCAAAGAAATAGGAGATTTAATGGCCCAAAATGAGTTAGGATCAGTTCTTGACGAAACAAAACATGGATCAAATTGCGAGATCCAGCAGGAAAAAGACACTACGGACATTGATACGACTGTACAAAGCGATTCTCCCGATAAATCAATTCTAGGACCCTTAAAAAAAGGGGTGACGTTTGCAACCCCAATGCTTCGTCATGGCCCTGTCGCACGTTCTACTCCTTACGTTCAACCAGCTGATAAATTAGAACATTTCACAGAAGTGACAGACGAAACACAACCAAATTTAACTGAGGTAAGACTTGATGTTAAAAAACCAAAACCAAGAAGGTTACAGACCAACATTCACGAAAGTATTACCCAACCATTAATGACAACTATTACACTAGAATTACAACGCATTAATTCAAGCCACTGTGAAGTAGTAACTCCCATCACTAAATTACTCCTGTCAATTAGCCGAATCGACATGAACGAAATTAAAGATAAAAAACCGAAAAAGGGACAAATAATCGTTACAGAAAAGGAAAAATATAAAATATACTCAGTAGTTTTTAAAAATCCTTATCTCGACTCCACGAATTTAACAGACTTGGAACAAGCGTTAAGGAATTTATTACTTACCCTAACCCATGATAAAATGGCCCAATTTCGGATTGCACGTTTTGGAAACTTATGTGACGATCTTCCTAAAAACACTCTTACTGACTTACTAACGATCATTTTTAGAGACAAGGACATAAAAATTACGGTTTGTTATGAAAACATAATCACCCTGCCAGAAAAATTACGACAGAAAATCATTAAGAAGTATCATTGCAGTGCCATAGGAGGTCACAAGGGGCTAACAAAAACCTATAGGCGAATAAAAAGTAGATTTTATTGGACGAATTTAAGAAAGGACATTATTGAGTTTATCCGTCGGTGTTCGGAATGTGCCGAGCAAAAGCTTACGCAAATAAGAACGCAAAAGCCGATGCTCATCCCAGACACACCCCTGGATACATTTGATAAGGTCTCTTTGGATACGGTTGGCGTTTTGCCGACAACACCAAATGGGAACAAACATATCCTAACGATGCAAGATCACCTTAGTAAATATTGTATCGCAGTAGCTATTCCTCACATTAGTGCAACGACAATTGCTCACGCTCTAGCAACTCATCTATTTTCGATACACAGCTCACCTAGATGCATTCTGACCTACTTTGGAAAGGCTTTTACTAGTAAGGTTTTGCGAAAATTGGCAAAGATCTTTAATATAGAACAAGTGACCACTTCCGGTTATAGACCTCAAACTAACGGGGCGTTAGAAAGACGTCACATTGTTCTAACAGAATATATTAGGATCTATGCTAATAAATATGATGATTGTAATAGGTTGCTGCCTTTCACTATGTTCTCGTATAATACTTCCGTACATGAATCTACCATCTTTACACCTTTCGAACTGGTTTTCGGCAGGGAAGCTAGAATGCCATCTTCCTTCCCTGAAGAAGAAAAGTTGAAAACGTATGGTTCGTACTTGAGGGAGTTGATCACGAGAATGCATAAAACACGCAAACTAGCTGCTAATAACATCATACAGGCAAAATTAAAAAACTAAGGAATATTATGACCGTAAAGAAAAACCTCTAAATGCAAAATTAAGAGACTTTGTTAGAGTAAAGATTGAAGTAAGGTCCGGTAAGCTTGATGATTATTGTGAAGGCGTTTACAAGGTAGTAGGATTCACTAAGAATCATAATGTTATTTTAGAAGCAGAGGACGGAACAAGAATAACAAAACACGCTGACAAACTGAAACTAGCTTACATTTGACTAGACCAGTCTTTAAGCGTTTCGGAAAACGGATTTCTAATTGATAGACATGGGTTCATACACGTGTATACCGATGGATCTTGTTTCCGAAACGGCAAGGAACTTACAACTAATGGTATTGGCGTATGGTTTGCAGAAAATCATCCCTCTAACATTTCTAAAAGAGCATCAGGCAGACAGACTAATAATTCCGCTGAAATCGAAGCCGTGATATCAGCCGCAACTCAGGCAGTAGTTGCTGGCATTAAAAAATTAAAAATTCATAGTGATTCCCGATTCCTGATTGATGGGTATACTTAATGGTTAGGAAATTGGGAATCGAATAATTGGAAAGCATCCAATAACCAACTTGTTAAAAATAAAATAGAATTTTTAGAATTAAAAGAAGCACTTAAACCCTTAGATATTCAGTGGTGTTGTGAGTCTGCGCATAGTGGCTGTTATGGAAATGAACGAGCAGACGAATTAGCAAAAAGGGGCGCTCTAACTTAGAGCCACCCCTCTTCTTCAAAATTTTAATAAATTATGTGTTATTTTTTTTAGATTAATCATGTTGCAATTGCTGAAGTGGATCATTTGGGGAATCCTGCTTTACAAAGTGAGGTGTCAAAATGCGGCAGAAAACTATTCTAATAACAAATTCAAAACCAATATCGGGATTCATTATGAAAGATTAGGACCCTTGCAACACTCTACAGACGTTTGGCGAGTAATGATCTATTTAGACACTGCACCTGCACAGAAACCGCTCTCAGATTTCTCGCAACCACGAGACCATGAAACATTGCCTTGCTATCGCCCAATTGAGATGTTACGAAGAACTAAGCTACTCCAGATTACGAAAAAAATTTGATGCTGTTGCTACCTTACAAATCACACTATCTAATGCCATACAGAAGTTACGTGATCAGTCTAAAACTTACACAGCGGAATCTACACCTATGACGATTCGCAGAAGGAAGAGAACACTACCATGGTTTGGATTCATAGGCAAAATTGCCGGGCCAACAGCCGGAATCTTAAATTACGAAGACGGTGAAATATATGAAGAAGCCATACACGAATTAAATTTAGTACAAAATAATATTTCAAGACTTATGGGCGAACAGGTACATGTTGTTCGTTCAGAATTTCATGAATTACACGAAAAAGGTAAGCAAAGAGATTTGGAGTTAACGGCATTGAAAACTCAATTAAATTCCTTCGTTAACAATATAACAGAAATAATTAACACCGCATCAATCGATATGTACCGTGACTCCTTGCAGAGAATTGCCCTAACCGTCGAATTCTCTATCGATGAACATCAGAAAAGTTTCGACCAGCTCATATCTATAGTCAACACCGCTAAAGAAGGAAGACTTCATCCATCTTTATTGAAAAACGAACAAATCCTTCGCATCTCCATAGAAGTTCAAGATTTATTACCAGACGTGGAATTCCCGCTACATACTTATCAACTCAATATAATTGATTTAATTAAAATCTCATCCGTTTTCCCTAGGATTCAAAACGATAAACTCTTCGTAGCCGTAAACATTCCGTTATTAAAGAAAACCTCTTATCGGTTATACCAACTACATCCAATGCTCATCATTCAAACACTTGCCGACAACACAACAACCAGAGCTTATATAAGACCAAAGACTAAATATCTTGCGGTTGTGGAGGATAAACAACAGTATTTTTATATTATGGAAACCACTCTACAATCCTGCGCCTTCATCAGAGGAAAATATATATGTCCAAAAATAGTGGAACATCAAAGGATGTATGGAAGTAAAATAAACGGAACTGAAATAGGCCCACATATCCTAATTTGGGACGAAGAAAAGTCTGATGTCTCGCTAGCAGAGCTTAAAAAACAATGGAAAATCCTAAGCCAGCATCAAGAGAAACGACACAAAATAATAGACTCACCAATACAACTCTGGGAGGTGGCACTATATTAGTATTGATATTACTTCTATATGTATTTAAGAAGCCCAACAGCAAGGTAGTGAAAATCCTTACTCCATGCATTAATAAAAAGACAGAATTGCCTATAATAAATCCTATCCTACCGATCAATGATAACAATCTTAGCCATAATAAACAAAAATTTTCAAAGACTCCAAAAAGCAACTTGAATATAGAAACGGACGACAACAACGCGCAGAAAGTTGAAGCGGTAAAAGAGCTTTGTGTCAGCACCTCTAGCCACGCTGAAGGAACGAGCATCCGTAGTAATAAAACACCACGCCCATTAACAAGAAAGCACCAAGTCCTATCTCAAGACACATCAGTATCGTGAGAAGAAAAGTAAAGTGTTGTGAAAAGAAAAGGAGAAAACTAATAATTCAATCTATTCACCGGGAAATTCAATTTATTCAAGTTTATAATTTAATCAGTTATAAAAAAATATATATGTTGGAAAGGGGAAAAATAAATTGGAAATGAACTATAGAATCCACATTATCGAAAGGAAATAGAAACTCGTTGCTCTCGAGCGCAGGTCCAGCATTATGTCACAATCAAGGAAACATGAAATCGCGTCCGCTGAAAATAAAGGAAATTAGTCAGTCATTAAAATAACCAATTTCCATTATGATATTATATGAACCTTTCTTACCAAGTCTAGGCGCATCCTTGTTTTATTCAGAAAAAATTCCACCACATAAACTAGCATAACAGCTGACTCTGATGGAAATGTAGGAAATTCAAAAAAATTTCTATTTAGTTCCGACAGTACTGCTTCCTGGAGTTCATCTCCAGTAGAAACCCAATAGGTAGCTTCAGCCAGTTTAGCTGTCCCAGCCATCCGATGTCTGAACCGCAGCTAAGAATATTACACAATTTAGCAAGATTTAACTGGATAATTATTTATATACATCGCGTGAATAAAATATTCAAAGGTGGAATTGTGTAAATAAATTCTTATAATTTCAAAATTTTAAATGGAAAAATATAATAACAATGATAATAATAATAATAGAACTTAAGGGGTAGTTAATAAAAATTAATAATAATTAAACTGAAATTAACGAAAATTCACTGAAAAATCTGAAAGATTCGTATTAGTGGGGACTGTTCAATTATTAGGTATTAATAATAATTGTCGTTAAGAATAATTAAATAATAATAAATAATAAATTTTCTTTTTAAATCTTATATTATTTTAGCAAATTTCAATTTTTTTTCATTTTAATTTATTTTTATCATTTTCCATTATTTTTCAAGGTTGGTAAAAATTATTCTCATTTTCTAAATGTTTAAGAATTTTTCTAAAATTTTAATTGTTTCCTTAAGTTTTTAATTCTTTACATTTGTATTCATAAATTCAAAATTTTTAACCATTTATCTGACCTATCAATTATTTCATTATTTATATTATTTTTATATTATTTTCTTCAATTTTCAATTACTTTCGTTTTTTCGGTTTTTTTATAATTGCCAAAAGTTCTTATTTACGTCTCTTTAACTAAAACTTGTCCTATTTAATTTTAGATTATGTTATCTTTTTCAGTAATTTTCTCTAATTTTTATTATTTTCTTTCATTTCAATGAACTTCTGAAAATTTTAAGTATTTATTAAATTTCGCTTAACTTTCCTTTTATTTAAAAATTTTATGTAATTTGTTTAATTATTTTCTCAAATTTAAATTATTTTCCTTATGTTTAAAACACGTTTATGATTGTTTAAATTACTTTCCTCAATTTTAATTGATTTTTGTTTAATTCCAATTATTTTTGTAATTTTTTCTTATTCTATAATATATTATAAATTTGGTCCTAAATAAATATTTATTTTATTAATTGATCTTTAAATATTATATTTAAATTATTTATCTCTTCTTATTAGATAAACATTGTTTATTACTGTATTTTATTATAATCTTGCGTAAAATAATTTATTAAAAGTAATAAAATAGTTTAAAATGAAGAATTTTAATTTTCATATTATATTACTTATACCATACTAGAAAATTAAGACAGAAAAGTATAACAAGTACAAATTATTAAACAAAAACTACTAACCGGGCGCCAATAACCGCGATACTTAAGAGATCTAGCAACCCCACACCAAACATACTCCTGTGTCCAAATAAAACATTGGTGTGAAAAATCGGGTCTCACCAAGGTATGGTCAAACTCCACTTTTGGAAACGTAATAGACAGATACTGGGAGGCAGGCAAATCTCGCCAGTCAGGAATAGTTACCAAATACCTGAGAAAGTTACATATAATAAATAATCATAAACAACAATTTCAAAATTAAATGAATTTGGTAAATTAAATCCTTCTATTATTAACTTTGTATGAGAAAATCTTTGATCGTCTATTTCTCATACACAACTTTAAAACTAACTTGAGAAACAAATTTACTAAACGTTAAATTATGACTTTGATAACCTATATAAACTGTTTTCAATACTAAGTGCTAGTTAATTTTTAATGAATAAGTCTCTCGGTATAGAATCTCTAATTCCGTTTTTTTTTTAATGATTAAAACTAATGAATTCATATTTCTAATATTAATTCTCTTGAAACTTTATATTCAATTTATTTAACAAACATTACCAATAATAACTTAATTATATTCATTCAAACTATAAAAGTAATTCACAAACTTGTCATCTTAATATTAAATTTAAAACACCTAAAATACGTATTGTTAAAATTTAAAAAAAATTATTTATAAGTTTATAATAATTTCAACGCGAAATGACTAAAACTTGGACCATTAAAAGTTCTAAATAACAATTGAATAATATTTCAATTTGGAAAGGTTAAAACTTATACTGATAAAAATTTTGAGAATGGTTTGTTACTAGCCGAATTTTGTATTGTTTATAAAAAAAAATTATTTTTTAACTTAGGAAGAAATTAGAGAAATTCTCTAAAATTTCGATGTATTTATTAGCTTGTAAACGATTTTAAATAAAAATTAATTCACAAAATTTAATTCGATAGTATATTTAATTTATTTAATAAATTTAGTCTTTAAATATAATCTAAAATGATGTAATATAATAGTAAGATAATTATTGTAAATTGAATTAAAGTTCAAGAATTGCAAGCACCATAGTGCATAAAACAAAATTTTTTAATTTTATCATACTAAATAAGTAAATAAAATCTATAACAAGAAATTTTGTGAAGTTGACTTGAATTACTAAAAAAAAAAATTTATAGGGTAACTGCCCCAGTCGTTGGCACTGCGTCAGTCGTTGGCACCTTTCTTAGTTTTCTTTAAATAACAAGAAAAATAAAATTTATAGCTTGTTTTGCATAAGTTTATTAAATTCCGCAACATTTTTTACACAAATTAAGTATATAACTTATTAAATGCATTTATATACTTAGTTTTAAAAAATTAAATTGAATATCATTCTCAGAGTGTCAAGAATTTTACATCTTTTCTAAAGAAAATCTTAAGAAAGCTAGAATTTTAAAACTCAATTTACCATTATTATAAGTTACTAAATTCACTTCTTCCTTCGCAAATATGAAATAGGAATGTTTAAATATTGATAATATAAGACGTCAAGTCATGCAAATTATTTATTTATTTATTTTAGGGGGGGTGCCAATGAAATTGTTCACAAAAGACAATTTCACTAGTTCTTGGCACCCCAGTGCCAACGACTAGGCAAGCAATTTTTAATCACGTCCTAATCGTTGGCACTCCTTATTTCCAATTGTTACTGAAATATATTTTAATATTAATGGACATTATTTGAAATAACACTGAAAAAATATAATCCATGTAATAAAACATAAGTGAATTTAATGTTTAAATGAAATATTTATATGTCACTAACTTTTGCCTGTTAGTATGCACCAACCTAAAAAAGTAAAATATTTACATTGAAAAGTACGTTTTATTAATTCCAAAATAGATGAATGCCATTAAAATAAGCATTTATCAATTGTATTGTTACAAAAAAATGCATAAAATTTTCGATTCCTGTAAAATTAATTTTATTAACAGACATAAACAAACTGCAGAGAGGCAGAGTTTTAAAAGTTTCATTTTTCAAGACTGGCTGCCCTGAACCGACTGTGGTTATTGGTCGAAATACGCGCGTGTATTTGAAATACTTTTTAAACATTTATTATATTTATGATTCATTTTAGAATATATATTCATGCTATATTTTCATTAAATATATTTTAAAAACTTATTTGTCTTGAAATAAACCTATTCAAGTACAAAATGTTTACTTGGGAATAATTTATTTCAAAATTGATAGCATGCGCATTTGCTTTTGCAGATTTTTCCTACTTTATTTAAGATTTTCTTAAAAATAAACTTTATAACACTAGATGAAACTTTGAGAATATAATTCTGAAATATTAAAGAATAATATACTTGAAAATGATTAATTTCTGCTCATTTTTCATGTCAAGAAAACAGCACTAAACAGCATATCTCCACAAGGCTTCTTGTCAACTTTGAACATTTTTTTAATAAAAAAGAAGCTTATAAGGCATAATGAAACTTTGGGAGAACATTTCTGTTGAACTTAGCACTTGATTTACAAAATTTAAGCAAAATCAACTCATTTTCATTTAGAAGTCTTAAAGGTTATATATGGGGTGCCAACGACTGGGTCCTAGGTGCCAAATGACAAGTGCTGCAAAATGGCAGCAGTGCCAACGACTGGGGCTTTGCGTTAGCACACAATTATTTGATAATTTCGAAGTCTTCGTGCTTTTTCATTAAAAAATAGTAATTTTATTGTATTCTGCATTAAATTTTGAATACATATATCATTATATGTATTTTATTATATTATTTTTTCTATGTTAATTTAATTCTTGAAGTCAAAATTTGGCTTAAGGTGCCAACGACTGGGGCAGTTAGTTTAATACTTAGGTGTAGAATGTACATGTTATAAAATTCAAGTAACTCTAGAAATGATTAAGCATCATAATATTTAAAGTCATAAAACTTGGTTAACAATAACAAAAACACATATTTAATAACAACCAAATATGAATTTAATAATCAACATAGTAAAGTGTAACTGTTTATGAAGTAATGTCCGAATTATTAAAGAAATTGTAAATCTTGAAACCTTAACACTCCAGTTTCTCAGTATAGTTACGCTCAAAAATATTAAATGACTTTGTTACCTATTTTATCATTAACTCTCTCAAGAACTAATAGTATTCCTGTAAATTTAACTAAATACAATATAATTATAAAGAGAAAATTTTTTTGTAGACATAAGAATAATATAAATTAAAACTTTTTATATAACGGATATTAATTTCCCTAAAAATCCACCAGAAAAAGGTATTCGATTAATATCCGGATTTTTGAAAATTAATATCTTTATATCTATAATAATAATCCAAAGATTCAGAAAAAAGGTGAGAAAAATGGAATTAAGGATAGAGTCTATTTTGAAAAATAATTAATTTACTTATTAACAAAAAAACAACGAAGAAACTTTGACTAATAAAATATAGTTACTCTAAAATATTGAACTAACAACTTCATGCACAAAAATTGTTGAATTAAAATGTAACCATACCAAAATAAAACAAAAATACACTAATTTATGCATAACAATATTTTCAATTTACGTTATAATAAAATGATAATTATTAGTAAATTTTGTTGATAATTTATTGAGAAGCATTTGGGTCAGGCTTCGCCAAGCGGATCGGCTGAAATTTTAAAAATTCTATTTCTTATGAGACATTATTTTTGTTATCCTTAAACTATGTAAATTAGTCTCTAAAATTATTAGAACAAAAAAAATTGTTTTTTCGAAGTTATTAGTGATTGAAATTTTTAATAGTGCAAAATGAAAACATATTTTTCTCGAGATCTTCTTAACCGATTTTAAAAGTTAAAAAAAGCGTTTTAATTGTCTTGAAACTTAGTTTTTAAAAATATTTTTGTTATGAAGAATTTTTTAATTTTTATCGTTTTTTAAATTATTTATTTAATAAATGTTAATAAAAAACAGCTTTCTGCGTGGATTACGTGAAATTTTAAAATACTGTTGTATTCTTCACACTTTTTTGAAAATAAAACCGTTAAGAAAAAAAATGGCCTGCGATTAGGAACAAAGATATTACATTTTTTTTTCGGCATTCAAAATTTTTTTTGCATAGGTAGTTAATAAAGGTTTAAAAATTATTTGTTTAAATTTTATTTTGTTTTCAATGGTTTTTATACACAACGGATTTATGTAATTGAAGTAAAAATGTTTTTTACACGCCGAAAAAAAAATTTAATATCTTTGTCTCTAACCGCGGGCCATTTTTTTTCTTAACGGTTTTATTATCAAAAAATTGTCAAGAATATAACAGTATTTTAAAATTATAGGTACGTAATGCACGCAGAAAGCTATTTTTTATTAACATTTATTAAATAAATAATTTAAAATCGGGCAAGTGCGAGTTACACTCGCCCTAAAACGAAGGGTTCCGCACATCCCTAACTTTTTAACTATATGAATTAGAGATCTGAAATTCTTCGCTATTGATATAATATAGATATTTTAATATTTTAATAAACCCCTTTTAACTTTTAGCGATAGTGCAAGTTAATCATGTTAAATGCGATTTTTCACGTTTAATCCATAATTAAAAATATACCCCTATAAAACATAAGCATAAATTATGCTTATTTCAATTATTTATTAGTTATTTATAATTTGAATTTTATAGTTTTTTTTTTCAACCGCCTGTAATAAATCAAGAGACTGTTCTCGATTTAATCCGTATTCTAAATTCTGATCAGAGAGATTTTATATTACATGTTGGGCATTACTTTTTCTCACAGACTGTAAATACAGAGCCTTTATATTTGTTTGTAAATGGCGGTGCTGGTGTTGGAAAAAGTCTACTAATTAAGACATTATATCAGTATCTTATGGTATATCATTTTAATAGAATACATGGTTCTAATCCTGACGATCTTAAAATACTTTTATCTGCGTTCACTGGAAAAGCTGCTTTTGGAATTGGTGGTCAGACTGTCCATAGTGCTTTTGGGCTTCCAATTTCACAATGCGGACATACCATGCCGGAATTATCAGCTTCTACATCTAATACACTTGCCTGTAAATTAATGTCTGTAAAGTTAATTATATTAGATGAAATATCTATGCTGGGCAGCCGAACATTTAATCAAATTAACAGAAGGCTCCAAGAAATATTTCATACCAATAAACCTTTTGCGGGTATATCAATCATTGCAGTTGGAGACTTTCATCAGTTGCCTCCTGTTGGTGATAACTGGATTTTTCAACCAAATGTAATTAATAATCCTATGGCATTGTTGGCAGAATCACCTCTTTGGGAACAATTTAAATTATTTCAAATGAATAAGATAATGCGTCAGAGAGACGATCTTACATTTGCAACCTGCTTTGAATAATATGGCTTCAGGTATAATGACCAAGGATGATATTACTTTGATAGAAACTTTTACAATAAATCTTTTACCTTCTGAAGCATCAGGTGCTACACATTTGTTCGCTAGTAATAGAGAAGTAGATGACTTTAATAACCAAATTTTATCTAAAATGCAAACAGAAGGTGACAAAGTAAAAGCTATATTGATACAGTTTCTGGGGCCCCTAATGATGTAGCAAAGCGAAAAGCTCTTAAATCTGTAAATTCTCTCCCAACGATGAAAACCTATGGCCTTAAAATAACTTAATGTTAAAGTCGGAGCACGATTCATGATAACTATAAATATTGATACTTCAGATGGACTAGTCAACGGAACTACCGGAGTTTTAAAAGCTATTGACTTTGGTAAGAATAAACATACTGGAGAAAGACGACCATTGAGAGTGTGGATACATTTTTTTGACCAAAATATAGGAAAAAATGCAAGAAATAAGTTTGTTTCCACAAATAAATATTTTGTTGATTTTATTCGTCAAAAATGGACGCCTATCGAGCAAGCTACTTACACAATAATTTCCGTCAAGCTATGTTGTACGTAGCATGTTCAAGAGCAACATCTGCTCTAGGTTTGTTTATTGTTACTAAAAACGGTAAATTTCCAGCACCTTCGCCACCTTTAAATAGCAGTCCTGTAGTTGTCGAAATGAATAGACTTCGATCAAATAGACCACTCATCCCTTGTTTTAAATTTTTGGGTAATGTACCATCTAATACTATACAAATTATTTTCCATAATGTTCAATCTTTTAATAAACACAAAGCTGATGTGGAAATAGACCCTATAATACAAGCGTCGCATTTAGTTTTCTTGGTAGAGACGTGGTGTTGTCGTCATGATAATTTTAATATAAACAATTTTTCTGATATTATAAGAATCCATGTCCCTGTTGAAAATAAGCCAAATCCTGGATGGGGATCTGTGATATTAATAAAAAATAATTTAAAAGAAACTTTACAAATAGATTGTAAACGATATTGTACAACAGATGAAAATAACGGGCACTGTGAATATATTGAAATTGAATTGTCCGGAATACGACTTCTCGGAGTATACAGATCTCCAAAGTGTACAACTAATAATGCGCTTAAGTGTATAGATAATGCACTAAATGAGAATAAAAAAATAAAAATAAGCCTTTATCTCCAATTATAGTTATGGGTGACTTTAATGTAGACTTTGTAAAACATCCCAGTAATGAAATTTTAAAATATTTTAATAATTATGGATTAAAGGGTCGACTTAATGAAACGCATACAACACGAGACTTAACGAGCATTGACAATGTATTTTCTAATATAGAATCTGTCGAAGTGGGTACAATAGATACCTTTTTTAGTCACCACAAACTATGGGTGAGATTAAAATCAATAGACTTCCAAACCTTATAGTAAAAATAAAAACGTGTCAATATTAATCATATGAGAATAAATAATCTTCCAAATCCATAAATCTAAAAAAATAGAACTATAGTAGTAAAGCTAAACGATAAAGGATATAATATTTGTCAAACCAAAAACACGTAAAAATAAACCGAACGCAAATAGATTGATGAGACAGGATAAACATTGCGATTGAATTAAAATTATCATAAAATTATAGTAAAAATTAAGTAACTATTATAATTAAAAAGTATGTAATTTTTTTGTATCCTAACCTGTAGGGGAGAGTGCCTATCAATGTACCGGGTTTTTTTCAAGGTCATAGTACTTATTGAATTTCACCAATTTCAAGCCCTTCTTTGCATCAATGTAAAACTACAACACTTATCTAGGTAATGCACACATATTATACACGATTTATTTTGATTCAATAATCGAATTTAGGATTTTTCTAAAGTAACAAGCTATTTTCATTTTCAACAACCTGGGTACACAATGAACCACCTCTATAAAAATACTAAAAATGTTTAACAATAATAATATTGCAATTTTCACTTTGTAAAAAAACTTATTTTCTATCAAATACTATAAAAAATTGTTACTTAACACTTTTTAATTGATAATGCACAACATAAATATACCTCAAATTTAAGTTAACTAGCTAAAATGGCATTTTAGTTTTGCTATGTTGAGAAAAGTACTGATAACAATCGTTGTAACATGCTGTACGCATGCCTAGTTTTATAATCAAGCATACCACTCTGGAAATCGAAAATACACTGAAATTCCAGGTGGTTCATTGTTCCCCGGTACATTGAATCAACATGACATTTGCAACAAAAATGGTTTTTATTATTGAAAAGATATTATCGATTTCACTGAGTCAAATAAAACGAAAAAATCTTCACTTTTTTATAATAATCCGATCGCATTGATTAGTTCAATAATATTCTAATTACCTCAGTTTAATTTTAGTAAACGGACGAGACACTTGTTGTCAAAAATTTGTCATCGTCTTTATATTTAATTTATTTATTGTTAATTTTTTACGGTAATTATTGTTGACACCATTTCATTTTATTATATGCATAATTTGTAAATTAATTTTTTGTTAAACATGTTATTAATAAATTTTAGTTTCTGATGAGGGCAGCATAGCTGTTGAAACGTTAAAAAAGTGAAGATTTTTTCGTTTTATTTGACTCAGTGAAATCGATAATATCTTTTCAATAATTATTAACTGAGTGATAAATTCATAATATTATGGAAATAAATTCATAATATTACAATAAAAATGGTTTTTTATAACTTAATCCAATATTTCAAAATCTTTATCTCATTAGAATATTGTAGTTAAGGCCCAAAACAAAATAAATCGTAAGTACATTTCTTTTTAAATAGCCTTATTTCAATTAAAAAACGTGTTTGTATTTTAGGTAAATTTTTTCTTCAGTACATCAAAAACAGTTTTTTCCAGTTTTTTCTGTAAAGAATAAATCCACACGTCTCAAATTTATGGACGTAGTGTGTTTACGCAAACTTCATTTATATTTAAAATTAGGAGAATTTTTATTTAATTGCTTCTGAGAAAATTGAAATGGTCCACTGAAAAAACTGGTACATTGATGGCCACTCTCCCTTAAATGAAAGTAAATAAACATTATAAATTATATATCATTTTCTTATTATTTATATTTATTCTTTTATAAAATAATAAAATGGATTGAAATTTTTTTTTTAATTATTTATTTTTATCGATTCATTTTAATTATTTATTAGAAATTTATTATTTGGATTATTTGAATAATATCAATAATGATAAACTAAAATAATTTTTTTTATTTTTAAAGAAATTTAAGTAAAAACTTAATGATTTTTATAAGATTTAAAATTTCCAATTAAATAGACTAAGCTTTTTTATATACTTTTGAATTTTAAAGACAAAAAAATTTTGTTTTTAAATTTTTTTTTAATTTTTTAACTTTTAAAGTAATTTAAACATAAACATAAACATTTTGTACAAAAAAATAATCTGAAACTATAAAATATTGTAGCTGTTTAGAAGAAAAAATTTTTTTTTGGTAAAATTTCAGTTTTTTGAAAAAAATGTTATGATAATAAATTTAAACCACAATTTTTATGGTTTTATAAAAAATTCTGCATAAAATTACACATTTTTAACCAATTCCCAACCTTTCAAGATAAATACGCTGAGTTCTAGCATAGGGGTTTTTTGACATTTTTCAACTTTTCATTAATAACTTTTGAAAATTAAGTCCAGCAACGTTCGCTATATTTTTCCTGTAATCTACACGTAAAAATACCTAGGTATACAAAATTTTAAATCTCTAGGTAAAATGGTTTGGAAGATAAGGGGAGACACGTTTTTTTTAAAAAAAAAAGTTTTTCCTTGACAACGCTATGACTATCACCTCCAATCATGTTCTCTATATTTTTTCTGAACTCTACTCGCGAAAATACATATGTGTACCAAATTTCAATACTCTAGGTTAAATAGTTTAGGAGATAAGTGGGGGGGGGGGGGGGTAAATAGGCATTTTAATACATTTTTTGAAAAAAATCTTGTTATTTCCTTGACAACGCTATGAACATCACGTTCAATCATGTTCGCTATATTTTTCCTGTAATCTACACGTGAAAATACATAAGTGTACCAAATTTCAACTCTCTATCTCAAATAGTTTGGCCGCTAGGGGGGGGGGGGGGGGGGGTAATGGTTTTGGGCGACGGACAAACGAGTGAAAACATAAGGGTTCCGTTTGGACACTTTGTGTACGGAACCCTAGAAAACGATAAAAATTAACATTTCTTTAGAACAAAAATTATTTTTAAAAACTACGTTTTAAGACAATTAAAATGCTTTTTTAACTTTTAAAATCGGTTAAGAAGATCTCGAGAAAAATATGTTTTCATTTTGCACTATTAAAAATTTCAATTACTAATAACTTCGAAAAACAAAACAATTTTTTTCCCACAGGCACAAACATGGCGCTTTTAGACGCCTGTAGGCATCTAAACGCATTCATTTGTTTGACCGGGTAAAAATGGCTTCCATTTTTTCCCTAGGGAGAAAATGAACAGCTGATCCATGCATTTTTTCCACCACAGGGCAAAAATGGCCGCCATTTTTATACGGTCAAACAAGTGAATGCATTTAGACCCTAACCTACAAACATTTAAAAGCACCAAGTTTGTGCCTTTGGAATAAAAAGTATCGTAAGCAACACGAGTTTAAAGTCAGTCCAATTTGTTTACAATGATGTTTGTGTAAACAAATGGCTGCCTTTAACCCCTTGTTGCTTAATATACTATTTTGTTCTAATAAATTTAGAGTCTAATTAACATAGATTAAGGATAACAAAAATGATGTCCTTACTAGAAACAACATTTTTATAATTAATTTTAGCCGATCTGCTTGGCAAAGCCTGACCCATTTTTAGGATATAATTATTATATAAGATATTTAATTAATATAATATTTTTAAATTGAAAATTTTAACAAAATTTTTTTGTTTAAAAAAAAAATGCATTAAAAAAATTACCGTTTTAGTAAGAAATTAATAGTTATTAGGGTTCCGTACACAAAGTGTCCAAACGGAACCCTTATGTTTTCACTCGTTTGTCCGTCGCCCAAAACCATTACCCCCCCCCCCCCCTAGCGGCCAAACTATTTAAGATAGAGAGTTGAAATTTGGTACACTTGTATATTTTCACGTGTAGATTACAGGAAAAATATAGCGAACATGATTGAACGTGATGTTCATAGCGTTGTCAAGGAAATAACATGATTTTTTTCAAAAAATGCATTAAAATGCCTATTTACCCCCCCCCCCCCTTATCTCCTAAACTATTTAACCTAGAGTATTGAAATTTAGTACACATATGTATTTTCGCGAGTAGAGTTCAGGAAAAATATAGAGAACATGATTAGAGATGATGGTCATAGCGTTGTCAAGGAAAAACTTTTTTTTCCAAAAAAAACGTGCCCCCTCCCCCTTATCTTCCAAACCATTTGACCTAAAGGTTTGAAATTTGGTATACTTAGGTATTTTTACGTGTTGATTACAGGAAAAATATAGCGAAAGTTGCTGGACTTAATTTTCAAAAGTTATTAATGAAAAGTTGAAAAATGACAAAAAAACCCCTATGCTAGAGCTCAGCGTATTTATCCTGAAAGGTTGGGAATTGGTTAAAAATGTGTAATTTTATGCAGAATTTTTATAAAACCATAAAAATTGTGGTTTAATTTTATTATCATAACATTTTTTACAAAAAAATGAAATTTTACCAAAAAAAAATTTTTTTCTTCTAAACAGCTACAATATTTTATAGTTTCAGATTATTTTTTTGTACAAAATGTTTATGTTTATGTTTAAATTACTTTAAAAGTTGAAAAATAAAAAAAAAATTATAAAAAAATTTTTTTTTGGCTTTAAAATTCAAAATTATATAAAAAAGCTTAGTCTATTTAATTGGAAATTTTTAATCTTATAAAAATCATTAAGTTTATACTTAAATTTCTTTAAAAATAAAAAAAATTATTTTAATTTATCATTATTTAAATTATTATTCAAATAATCTAAATAATAAATTTCTAATAAATAATTAAAATAAATCGTTGAAAATAAATAATTAAAAAAATTTTCAATCCATTCGATTATTTTATAAAAAAAAAACATAAATAATAACTGTTGATTAACTTGCACTATCGCTAAAAGTTAAAAAGGTTTTTTTAAAATATTAAAATATCTATATTATATCAATAGCGAAGAATTTCCGATCTCTAGTTCATATAGTTAAAAAGTTAGGTATGTACGGAACCCTTCGTTTTAGGGCGAGTGTAACTCACACTTGCCCGATGTTTTTTTTACCTTGCTCACGCTTAGACTTTTTCATTAGAAAATGGACGATTGTAGACATGTCTAGAAATTTATTTTCTTTTCGTGTGAAATAAAGTAAAATATTATATTTATTTACAATAGTTGTCAATAGAATTGCCTATAAAAAAAAGTTTCACCATAAAATTTGCTGCGAAATGAAGTAGGAATTAATAAAATTAAGAAAAAAAATTAAATTGTCCAAAACCGGTGTCATGGTCAAGAATGGTACATCTACCCTAGCTAAGCGTAAATTGCTATGTTTATTATTGAAGTTTCAATCAAATTTTTATTTCCATCAATAAACAAAATTTTAATTATTGTCAATAAACTAACATAGTATAACATTTATTGTTAAGTAATATCTCCTTTAAATTTCATTCGTCAAATTAATTACAATGTTAATCAATTCTGGAATTCAGTATCCTAAATATTGTGATAAACCATTTCAACTATTCGAAATTTAGTATTGAATAAATCACCCCTTTAAAAAGGGGTGATTTTTTCATGGATGACTGTTGGGAAAAGGATAATAAAAAAATATAATAAATCAGAAATCTAAGTTCTTTTATCCTTATAGTAAACAAGTATATAAAAAACAAATGAAAATCATTATATTATAATTAATGATGATTATATATTATATATTCTAATTGGAGGTCAATATACTCCACAATATTTTATATGAAATACTTTACTTTGAATTCCGCATTGCAAAATCTAAATTAAAAGAAATATTGCAGCAAACATGTGAAATAGTACACGTGTAAGCGCCGATGTTTGGCGAACACACCTAAGCATACACATACATACACTTGCCGGCATACCGTAATATTGTGTTGTTTTCACACTATTGCATTTTTGCAATGATGAGATTCTTCTTTATTAATAAAATTTTTAACAATTATTAAACTAAATTTATATGAATAAAAATTAATCATTAATTAAAATCAATAACCCTGTCTTACTTCCGATTTCTTAAACAAAATAAATTTTATTAAATTAATCGAAACAGAATTTATATGAACAATAATTCGAAAGACTAAATAAATAAGTAATCAAACTAAAATAAATAAGATGGCATCTATCGCTGGTTGTTGTCATTCCATGTGCATTTTAGCAATAAAAATTGAATAAATTATTACAAAGAGTGAAAATTAAAATCCACACTCTTTGGAAATTCTATTATTTGATTTAGAACTATATAGGCCTACAAGTTCAGACCTTAAGTGGGAAGAACATAAGAACAAAGAGAAGTAATTTTGTGATATAAAAAAAAAATGAAAAATAAATTAAATAAATAAGTCAGGCTGTGTATTGCCGGAATTATTTACATCGCGTATGGATACAACGACTAGGAAAGATGATGGGTCATCAAAAATATCCAGTTAGCAACACCACCTGTAACGCCTCGGAAATACAAAATTGCAAATACTGTAAATTTGGCATTTCCTAACAAAGAAACAGAGATGACTTGTTTGATTAAAGAACTAACTGGGTGCACAACTAATCGAAGAGTCGAAAAGGTAAAAGCTCTCGGATATTAAAAGTTGTCTGCCCGTCGCGAGTTCTAAACGTATTTCTCTGACTTTGATTTTTAATTCGAGAGTGGCCGCGACGTTTTTCGTGACCTCGTAAATAAAAATCAAAGTTAATATCGCGTATTCTAATCGTTTTCATTTCGACTTGCAATTTCCATCGAAAGTTGTCGCGATAATTAATCTAACTGTAAAGAAATTGGAAGTAAGGTTAGAATTAAAATCGGGTTTCCAAATTATTTGATTTTCCCAGTTTAATTCGAATAAATAATAAAATCAATAGAAAATTTACCTTGTGCTCTTTGAGTTTTTCGAAGGTAGAAATTTAGTTATTTTATTTTAATGATAATTTAGAATTTAGAAATAATAAATTAAATATCAAAATCAAATCTCAACAACTCATAAATTCTGGCGGTATACTGGTAAAGTATAATCTCGTTCCATTCACACTACACGACAAACATACACACAAAATTGTTCTCTGCTTAACATTTAAATTTAATTGTAACTTTTAAACATTTTTGATTGTTTAAATAAATTGTTTAAAATGGTAAATCAATCTTAGCAAGTTAATTTCCTTTCACTATTTCCAGAAATAAATACAAACAGAAAAGGCTTGAATAAATAAGTCAGGAATTCGACTCATTTTACTACTCCGTTATGAGTTGAAACTATATCTTATTTCCACAAACAATAAAATCTTAATAAATAATTTTCTTGTTCGTGACAATAATATTTTGTTCAGTAACAGTTATTAAAACTTAAACTAAATAAATGTATATTTTATTAGAAGTTTTTTGTGTGTCCGGTCGTTAAATGTGATGCATAACATCGTTCGATAAAATGTTAGAAGACTGTGTCAATCCGGTGATGGAGGGGAACTCTGCCAGAATTTTGGAAAATGAAGATGATTTGTCTATGGTGCTCACACCGAAAAAAGGTACATTTTTTACGCTGCCAATAGACGAACGCTCCGTTGAAGAATCAATGAGTTTTTTATGGCGAAGATCGACATTCAATCTATAAGCCGAAAGCAGATCAGCCCCTATTAGGGTAGGGTACTGCTGCGATACAAAAGTTCCAACAAATAGAACGTTGAAGACCAAGATTAAGCCTAAGGCGTCGTCGACCATACGTGTTTATGCGCGAATTATTCGCGGCATAAAGGGGATTAAGGATATGTCCGATCCCGTATCTATTAGAAAACTGAGACTCGGCTCGCGATCTTGCATGAAGCGACGTTTAGAGTCTGCCTTTGCACCGGTCGTCTCAAGACGGATCGGCAAATCTAGTTTTCCGATTCTGGGCTTTTCTTAAAAGAGCAGGGCTCCCGATACTTGTGTGCCCTATCTCCGAACTTGCGATGACAAAAACAAACATTCTGATTCTCCGAGGTACGATCACGAGACCTGTTTCCATTATTAGCTCCCGAATTCGCACGATATTTTGATCAGTTATTAAAATTAGAATTCTTCTTAAAAGGGGGGCGCGGTTTTGAGGACAAAGCGTCCACTTTCGCTGTCAACTCGTCAAGTTTGTCTTTAAGACTCCGATCAGCCGAAACTGCCGAAACGTTCCTTTCACCAGAGCTATAAGAGACAATTCGATCTGCTATGGAAGTTAAACGAGTGAGATCATTCGTATCCGAGACGGCTAAGACAGCACGGCAACTGGCAGGGAGATGCTTAAGGAAAATTGTTTTTATCACGTCATCGCTGCATCTACCACGTCCCACGTGACGTAACCGATTTAAAATGTAAGATGGTTTACCGTCACTTACGGTTTCACATCTCAACATACTTCGCAATTCACTCTCGGGGGAAACCGAAAAATGATCGATTACTCTTTTTTTAATTTCAATGTATAAGTTATTAACATAGCAGCCATTCGACAAAAGGTCGCCAAAAGTTTGAATTATTTCATAATCAAGGACAGCCACGACCGCACCGACTCTTAATTGCTGTGAAAAAACACCTGAGGATACGAAAAAAAGCTCAGCTTGAGCAAACCAAAGCGATGGATCAGCCCGAAAAAATGCTGGAAGATGAGGAATTCGACTAGGAATATTAGGACGTCTTTGCTCGAAAAGGCCAGGTCGCGACGAATCTTCGAAAAAACCCTTAAAACTTCGTGGCAACTGCGCACGGTCAGGCATATCCGGTCGAAATGTCATACCCGAAAGGCCAGTACCAAATTCCTCTGCTGACATCTCGAAAGAAAAAAAACCTCTTAATGAAAAGACTCACAAATCAAAAATTTATTTTCTCGAAAAAATTCAAATAAATCGGCAAATAAATCGATCAAATATCCAAATTCAATATTATTTATTTAGTTTGACATCAGTAACATTTCAGGACTTTTATTTTTCCGGAAATAGAAAAAACCTTCAAAGAATTAATCGTTCTCGTAAGTTTTCAATAGGAATTAAAACGACCTAAATTACTCGAATAATAAAAACAAAAATCACACAACAGAGAATATTATCAATGAAAGAAGGAGTATTTAATACGATTCGCATTTTGTCGAGGAAAAAAGAAAAATGACGATTATTTACTATTATCTGTTTATCCGAAAAGGAAAAATATTTCAAATCGCGCAAATTTCAATTTATATTAACTCAAGGTCGTCGATGTTTTCGAAGTTCGCCGACGTTCCTTGCTCCATCGATCTACCAAATTTCAAAATAATTTTAATAAATACTTTTCCGTTAAAAAATGAAAATTCTCGTCGCAATCGCTTTACCTCAATATTTGAACCACTAAAATTTTAATTTTAAATGCACAAATTTATAAATAAATTTTTTTAAAATTTTACTTTAAAGTTAAATTGATAAATTCTTTTTTTTAAGTCAAAAGAAAAATAAATTCAGAAAAAGATGAAAATGAAATACTGAAAACAATAGATATGCTAAAATACAAACGTAAAACAAAAATGTCCAATACGCTGCGAAGTTTCTGTCTACGGAGATGTTTCCCACGATGAAAATGGCGAATTCCATGCTGATTTTAGTCCCTCTTTTTTAAAGAGGGACTTTTTTTTTACTCTATGCTAGCGTGAATCCTCGAGATACCTCTGGAAGCATGGCACGTAGATATCGGCATAACTGGTCGCTGGTTAACTTGACATCACAGAACACCAAGAGTGATTTCATGAAAGAGGTCAAATTATAAGGAGACGGAAAACTGTTAAATTGCAATCAGGCTAAAATGAAACGTCACATACCTGTTGCACAGGCTGGAATGTTATGCCCATGCGCCGTTTTCCAAAGCGTTTACAATAAAAATCAGCAACTGCTCACCAACATTCTTTCAGATTCTCATCATCCAAAAAAAAGGCAAAAATATCCTCGTCCAGGAACTCGAACAGCACAGAAATTCTCCAAACAGGAAATCCTTACGGCATTTACTTGCGATGATTGGCTGACGGGCGTCTGCGACGAGAATTCAAGATAGGCGAGGTCGCAAAATATTTTCTTGAGTAGTCAGGTTAAAAAATATTTTCTTGATCGGCATTCTTTTAAATTAACATAATTCCATGTTTCAAAAACGGTGAAGAAAATCAAAGTGCTTTTTCTTGAAAACACAAGATGGCTGCGGCGTGTCGACATCTCATAAAACTTGTTTCAGGATTAAAATAACCCATATATATGACAGAAGTAATTTTTCTTTGTCATATTTTCATCATAAAAACTTTGGATTAACACATGATGTTAAGCTGAAACACGATTACCACGCACTTGAACATCGATCACGTCGGGCTCACCAATGTGGGGATTTTGAGGTTAGATTTTACGTAATACATAATCTCCCACTAATGTTCATAATATAACTCCACTTTATTTATAACACTCGTCTGGCAAGACGATAACATTTCTTTGTATATAATTTTTATCAGGGCGGATGTAATTATACTATCCTTGTTATTACTTAATATTACGACTACTCTCTAACTAGATTCGAATCTATCTGACTAAAACTGTATGGCGCAGCTGACACTTCCAGGCCTGTGTCGATAGAGAGAGAGGGAGATATCGAGACAGAGATACTCCCCACACGCGACGCGATACTGCCGCCATCTGTTGCCTGACTTATAATTTCACTGGAACGTATAATATTGTCGGTAAAAGTTGACTTTAGCACATGACATATTTATGTGAAAACCCGTATTATTTATGTGTTTCAGTGCCTAATTTAATGTTGTTTATTGACACATTATTTTATTTTCTTTAACACTTTCTTGTTCTTATATTATACCAACAGAAAATAGACGTATTTAAATCTTTTTCGTCATCACCTAATCGAAAGTTAACTAGAAGTGTAGAATATCCCGAAAAATGTCATTTTCACAATTATCTATTTTTCTGCCTGAAATAGACAAATTCATTCATCAATTCCATCTTTAACTGTTACGATCGAAATTCGTAATACTTAATTTTTATTTTTAATTGCATCTTTATTTATTGTTGAAAAATCATATTTTATATAATTTAAGTACACATTTCAACAAACCTTTATGCAAGCGTGTCATAAGATTTTAATGATAAATGTCGTCAATAATTGCATTTTCTTTCAATTCTGATTTTGTTAAGGAATCAAAACCTTTCTTTAAAAGGAAACTTAACCAACTTTAAATTTACCAAGTAAAAGAATTACTTTCAAAACTCAAGTAATTATGAAATACTCGATTGAATCCAGAGACCAAGGGGAGGATCTACAAATTAAACACTTTTGATTTAAATCTCTTTTAAAAGTGCAATATAAGATATCAATGTGGTAATACACCATGTTTGATTTGCAGAAAATAAGAAAAGAAACTCATTTAGTTGCATCAGGTGCTCTAAATAATTTCTGCAACATATACAGAATTCGGTCAATGATGACCGAGATTCACTAATTTGTAAGAAAATCCCTACCCGAATCTGATCAATAAAAACGGCACACAGAGAATACTCTGGGCCATTTTACGCAAAGTTCTTCTTGAATCTACATTTGTGCGGTCCGTCGAGGCGGGGTTTTGAAATTGATATAGTGCCCGTGGCCCGCGACGTTAATCAACGCCACAAAAATCTGATAGGTTTAATTTTGATATTTTTATTGAATTGAAATAAAAGAAATAATAAAGAGAATATATAATATTGAAAATGATTAAAACAAAGAAGTAATGAATGAGTGAAAAGAATAATGAAAATATAAATCGGTTTTAAGAAATACCCTCGACGAATCGCGAGTGTAAGAAATATAAAGAAATAAGGCAAAGCCAGAATTGAAAGAAAGAGAAAAAATACTACAAGAGAGAAATAAATAGAAAAGGAATTTGCTAACGTTTGCAAATTGGTAAGAGCTTTGAAATCTTCACTACAACAACACTCTCACACACACACATACATTATTATATACTTTTCAAACATCAATTGTTATTTAATACACAAACTCTATTTTTGAAGAAAATTATTTAAATTGTAGTAAACAATGACTTTTATTAACATGTGTTAAATATACCTAAATAACTGATGTATTAAGTCAAATTTATTTAATCAGTACCTATAGTCCAAAGTTTCCTCAAAATACAATTAATTTTGAATTATTGAAATAATAATAATTTAGGGAATAGCCCATTACCTTTATTTAGCGCGAAGAGCGTATATCGTTTATCGTTAGAATGTTCTTTTAGAGATCTAGTATCTGAATATACTATAAATATTTCTTATTAGAAACATTATATAATAAATCAATTTTCTTTGTTTATTAAATTCATTTATTATATCTAACAAACTAATCAGGGAAGTTATATTTTACAACAGTAATTAACCTTTTTCCCCATTTTATTTCCTTTTTTTCCAATATTCAACAAAAAACCAATCGGAAACTAACGAGAACCCTGTGAAAACTCAGTCGCTTTCTCCATTCGTTTCGCTTCTGGTCGAGGGTAATATTAAATCACACATAAGTTCTTTAGAAGGATTTTTTTAAAATATGAATATGCTTTTATTCCTAACCTATACAGCCATAATTTGATAATCTAGAAGATTTATTAACTATTTTTTACTTCAAACGTAGGTTTAATTTCAGCTTTCTTAATAATTGACAATAGAATAATACAGTATGAGGTTTGAAATGCAGCCCATTTATTGGTTTTAGGATAAATTTTAGTTTTTAATGTTGTTTTTTCAGCCCACTGTGTGTATTGCTTTCATGTTATTTTCTTTTGCTGAATTTCAGCTCACAGCGGCTTTTTTCGTTTAAAATGAGCTTGACTTTTTTAAACAGTTTATCTAACGATCTGAAAGAGAAAAGTTTTGTGTAAGCATAGAAATTTATTTAAAAAATACACTTCACTTTTACTTATTTACATTAAAAAAAGTGTTTATTCTTGCTCTTTTTTTCTGAAATAATAATAATGTTAGTTTAATTAAAACCTCAAGCTAAAATAAGTGAGAGTTTAAATTGTTAAAATAAGTGCGTAAAGGTTAAAATAAGTGCGAATTCAAATAAGTCACATTATTTTAAATAAGTAAAGTTTTAGTGTAACTGTAGCAAGTCTTAATTTTTTAAATAATTTCATGAAAAAAATACAGAGTTGATAATGTAAAAAATCAAAAAAATTTTGTTGAAAAGAAATTTCTCAATTATTTTAGAAAATAAGATATTAACATTACGCAAAACATTGCCGTACCCTACGAATGGCTCAACACCTGCAGCATCAGCAAAATCATGGTGGCATGTCAAAATGCCATTTCTGCGTACAATCAATCTATCGATGGAGGAAATTCGTAGAATGTAAACATTATACTTGTGTTAGACGCAACAACAGCCCGCCTGGAGTACATCGGAAACGTGTATTTGTTTAGAAAAATTGATGGTTTCTCACCAATTTTTTAAAGTTTTTTTTCTTAAAAAAAAATGTTTTAATCACAAAGTTTTCTTAACCAAAAATTTGTAAATTTTATAAAGAAAAATGTTTAGTTTTTACAATAGAAAAAATGTAGTCTTTGTAAAAAAAGTGAAGTGCAAAAATATATATAAATAGAAAAAAATAAAAAAAATCATCTACAGTTTTTTATTTACGAAAATCATAAATAATCAAGTACATTGTGTTTGTGTGCTTGTGGTGATGTACAGATTTCTTTGGATTTTCAATTTCATCGTTGTTGTTTTTGAGATTTTCAACTTGGATTTCATCATTGTTTTTTTGGATTTTCAAACTTGGATTTTCAAACTTGGATTTCATCGTTGGTATGGATCACTATTTTTCATGCTTGTATATAGTTTTCTCATAGTTGCTTAAAGTTAAAGAAATAAATAATACATAACTTAAAGAACCACAGCTAACTTGTTCCTTTTAGTGTTCATAGAAGTTATTTATAAATTTATATATTTATAACATTAGAATCAACAAGTTACTTAATTTCTATTAAAAAAAAATTTTTTTTCACACTTTTTCAAAGAAATTACACAAATTTACAAAAAAAAAAAAAAGATATTTTTAAAATTGTTAAACATAGAAAAATAGTTATAATTGATAAATCTTGTTCATTTTTTTTTTTTTTTAAGAAAAAAGCATTTATTTGAGAATTAAAGTGTGTTAGCACTTTATCGATTTAAGATGATTAAGGTCAGTGTATATCATTCCAAAACATTTCTCAGCAGGTAGCAGTCAGCATGTTACATCTATAGATATAGCGAGAGGAGTAAATATGGTTACCTTTCTTCATCACTAAGCCTTAATAAAATTTCCTTTTCTTTTTAGGGTTCCGTACGGTAAAACGGAACCCTATTAAAATCACTATGTCTGTCCGTTTTCGCACCCCCTCTAACTTCCAAACTATATGAGTTAGAGACTTCCAATTTGGTTCACATATGTAATTTCACCTTGGATTTACGGAAATGATATGGAAAACGCGATTCGAGCTCATGAACCTGCCGAAATCCAGCACAAACCACTTTTTTGCCCTAAAAAGCAAAAAAATGACTATGTCCCCCCCCCCCTAAATTTCCAAACTATTTGACTTAAGGGCCATTCATTAAATACGTAAGCATCTCGGGGGGAGGGTGGTGGTTTCAAAAATCTCTACATATTTTATGCTTACGTCGGGGGCACGGGGGGTGTAAAAGCAAATCTTACGTAAGATTTAACTATGTATGGAAATTCATCTGGAAGCACGATATAAAGTTATGGTGAATTTACACACCTTAACTTGTTTAAGCCAGTCTGTTTAACGTAATTAAATGCTATTACAAATAAGGAATACACATTAAATGATTATTTAAACAATATTTAAACAAATTAATATTGCTAACTAACAACATTTTTTACATTGAACCTACAAATATGCAGCTTTTTCCTAATCATGCAATTAACCTATCTTTATATGATTATGGCTAAGAAATAAGTAATAAATTATTATTTAAACTTTCTTTAAACTTATTAATATTGTTAATTATTAATATTGTTAACTAGCAACTTTTTGCTTAACAAGCATCTGTAGGTTTACATTGAACCTACAGATATACAGTTGTTCCTCATTTTGTAATTAATTGATCTTTGTATGATTATCGACAAAGAATTTAACAATAATAATTTGTTTAAAAAATATTTAAATAATAATTTAATTTTGTATTTCTCTTATATAATTAGTTGAAGATCGATAAATTGCAAAGTTAGGAAAAAAACTGCATATTTGTATGTGCTTTATGTAGAAAATTGGTGAACAATATTTATTTGTTTAAACAATGTTTTAATAATTGTTATTATTCGTTTCACTAAATATATTATTTAATTTATTACTTACAAAAACAAAAACTAGGTAAAAATTATGTCCATTTCTTGGATATTTCGCTTCCAAGTAAGCAAAATAATTTGCTTCCTCATAGATGAAGCAATAAATTAATAATAATATATAAGTTAATTAGGAAAGTTATTAAAAAAATAATTTTAAAACCAAAAAAATGAAAAAATATGAATTATTTTACGAATTTTTGACCAATTATAAAAGTTATATAGGTCAATATATTAGTTTTTAGATAAGAAAGGGTGTTCCAAAGCTAAGCTAAGCCATGACAAAAATAGATGATATATAACAAAGTCAATTTTTACACATGAATTTTTGGCACAACACAATACTTGACATAAAAACGCAACATCAACGAGAAATTGTACATATTTGTAGTTTCTAAATCACTTGGAACTATTTTATTTTATTCCCGAACAAGGCGACAATATGTGCTAGAAAATTCGGTTGCAATGAAAGCAGATGATTGAAACAAAGATTAAGTATACTTTGACGTCGCTTTGGAACACCCTCAAGTTATAAGTTTAGACTGGAAAAAAGTTTTGTCAAAAAACGATTTTTTTCGAAGAAAAGAGGTGCTCAAAAAAATTTAATTGGGTATTTTTAAAAATCTCTGTGTCCAAATTCAGATATTCATGAGATTAATAAGTCATCCAAATTTTATTGAAATCTGCTGAAGCGTTCTCGAGATATCCTGGCAACAAAAAACGCTATTTACACATATATGTGGACATTTGCTTTGGAATAAAAATTTACGCTTTATAGATAATTTTAGATAGTCGATTTAGACTATTTTCGGAAAATCGAAAATCTTAACGATTGCAAAGATTCCTTTATGAGAAAGCAAAATTCGACAATTTTTTTTAATTTCTTACTCTTTTAGTTTATTTGGAAGTGCTACAATTTTTCAACAATTAATTGCTTAAAGAAATTAAAACTTCATCACAACATTGAGAAAAAACTTTTCATCGGTCCTAGTATAAAATAGTATAGACTTTTCGAATTTGAGGTCATGATAAACTGTTTTGTGCATAATAGAAGTCAAGCAGACCCGAGTTTACGTTAAATAATATCTTAGTCTTGGATCAAGTATAAGTACATAAGTTTTGCTACATACAAATAAAAGTCCTCGCGTGTATACAATAATTTTCGGTAGCGCGAAAGTTAATATTGTTTCAAATTTCGTCGATTATTTGATGTTACCTAAAGTAATTCTCTTTTGCAGTTTTTTGATAGATTCGTTAAATTAACTACTTTAAGATCGTTTTCAATATAATCGTTTATTCAGTTTATTAGATTACGCAAAGTATTCCATTTTAAGGTTTTTAGAAATCTTACGTCTAATTATGGTATTTATTTTGCAAAGACTGAATTATTATTTTTAAAAAAATAAAAATCTTTAAATTATATCAAATAATGATGTGTTTCAGTGCAATTGAACTTTTTCTGATAAAAGCATACTTTTAAACTAATTTAAGGGTAGTTATACAAAAATCTTACGTAAGAATAGGGGGGGGGGGGGTCTGACAAATCTTATGTATGCTTACATGGAGGTGGAGGGGGGTCAAAATTAGCTAGAATCATGCTTACGTAATTAATGAATGGCCCCTTAGGATGCTGAAATTTGGTACACGTATGTAGATTTACAAGTAGATTACAGAAAACTTATATAGAACTTTCGTAAAGGCGGTCTTCATAGTGTTTACTAGCCAAGAAGTACGTTTTTTTTTAAAAAAATTCGAAAAAATGACCATGTCCCCTCACTAATCTTCCAAACTATTTGACTTAAGATGCTGTAATTTGGTACACATATGCAGATTGACGTAAAGATTACAGGGAAATTATAAAAATCTTTCGTAAAGGCGGTCTTCATAGTGTTTAACAACCAAAAAGTACGTTTTTTTAAAAAAAATTCGAAAAAATGACCATGCCCTCCCCCCCTAATCTTCCAAACTATTTGACTTAGGATGCTGAAATTTGGTACATGTATGTAGATTTACGTGTAGATTACGGGAAAAATATATAGAAGTTTGTTAATGTTCGTCTTTATAGAATTTACTATCCAAAATTTGTGTTTTTTTTTTAAAAAAGTTTGAATAATAATTGGTTAATTCCTTATTTTTTGAAAACATATTTAAAAAACTGCCCTGACCCTTCAGCTGCAAAAGTTTTGGCTTATAGTGCAAAAAATTTGTACCAATAAAGTTTTATTTAGTGTATAATAAAAAATATTTTTAATAATGGTTTCCTGGTGGAAAATTTTTAATATCTGCCTCATATAATTGAAAAAAATTAGAGCAATACGGAACCCTTCGACTTGGTACGAGTGTAACTCGTACTTGCCTGATTTTTTTTAGTATAATTAATGTTTGGTTTTTTAAATTAAAAATACTAAATAATATATTCTTTTACAGTAGTAAAGAATTAGTTTTTTTTCTGCAGTAGGTAATAAATCTTTTAATTTAAAATATTTTAAAGTTAAAATACTAAATAATATAAATTTAATTTGAAAATCTCAAATATTAATAAAAATATTTTAACTATACTAAATATGTTATTTATTATTATGTAAAAGGCATAAAATATACATTTCTTAATAAAAACATTAACAAACTATATATACATTTAAATGATAAAATTTTTTACAATATTTGGTAAGGGTAATTTCAAAATATTTTTAGTTATTTTCGTTGTATCTTTTTGTTTTAAAAAAATTTCTTTTCTAATAGCCTTTTTGCATGTCTCAATAAGTGGACGTGGTTGTGCTGCAAAAGAAAAAATATATATATAATTATATTAATTTTTACAATTTTTTTTATAATCAGCAAAAAGCTATAATAATTACGTGGAAGGACTCCCATATACGTCATGGTTATATTAACGTTTCCCCACACGCAGGAAACGATTGGAAATAGTTTCTTTCCTCTCAACCCAGTAAACACCACTCTCAGGTACTTATCATCTCATATAAACGCTAAGGTACATTTTCCATATGTAGAATCTCTGAAAAAAAAATTTATATATAAATTTTAATAAAAGAATTGTAAATGCATAATAAAGATAAAAAGAGTTTTTTATTTACTTGTCAAGGTGCTTAGGGCTTGATAATAATAAAAAAAACTCAAAAAAGAAGAGTACATTTGCATGAAATTATAATACCTCCAGCAATGTACCCTTTTAGACTTTTGGAAATCCCAACCCCAACTATGTTCATCACTACCGACAAGTGACGCGTAACTCTCTTCTTGCAGGGGCGCATTTTCAGTCGCTTCTTTTACAACTGCATGACTACCACGACGATATTGGTTCCAATCAAACCTAAAAGCGTGGATACCACTAGTATAGCCAACCTTTCCATGAATACAATCAGTTGATTGCGCAACCTGTCTTTGTTGCATTGTTAAAGGATCATTAGACTGTAAAACAAAGTTTTGAAAATTTTTTAAATATTTTAAATTTTTAGATTTTTAAAAATCTTATTGAATAGCTTTCATGATTTTCAAACTTTTTAATAATTTTTACAATATTAGTTTTTATTTCATATAATCTTCATTACAGAAATTAAGAAATTTATATAACAATTTATGTGTTTCAATGTTTTTTCACAATTTTTGAAAATTTTTGAATTTTAAAAATATTATTGAATTGCTTTTATAAAAGTAGACTGCCCTGAGAAACTCTATTAATTTCATTAGATTTTGCATATCTCACCGTTTTTAAGATATTTTAAAAAATACTTTCGGAGGGGTGAAGGGTAGTATTAGAGTTGACAAATACAGATTTTTTAACACATCTTAGACCATGAGTTTATATGTAGTGTAGTATGGTTTAAAGAAATTAAGAAATTTACATGATATTTTACGTTCTTTTTTTAACAATTTTTAACAACTTTCAATTTTTTTTTAAATATTTTGAATTTAGAATTGTCCAAAAACTAAAGAGAGAAAAAAAGGTAAAAAGAAAAGATTAAAGCATTCGTTTGTAAACGAAAGTAAAAACTTACTTATTAAGAGAAAAATATTTTCACTCCTTGTCATCGAATTCTTAAAATTTCAGATGACAACTTATGTGATTTTTCTTAGGCGGGGTCAGACAGTCGTTGTAAAAGAGACCAAATTCCGATCCTAAGGTTGAGGATCGTGAAATCGGGAACACACACGTTTCTCTTCCGATCCTGCGGGAGAATCAAGAAAATAAATAAATTGCAGTTAAATCACCAGAAAAAATAAAAGGCAAGGAAACGCGTGGAATTAACGATCCTACGTAGAGGATCGTGAAATCCGGAACAACCACGCTTCTCTTCCGATCCTGCGGGAAGGATCGAGAAAAGAAATAAATTGCAATTAAATCACCGTACAAAAGACAAGGGGACGCCAGGAATTTCCGATCCTACGTTGAGGTGTAACGTCAAGCTATAATAATAAGATCCTTAAAATCTAATCTCCTTTCTAAATATTTAATGTCTTCTAATTCTATTTTTTAAAAAAAAAGAAAATCAGGAATTAAAACTATAGTAATCGGTTACCGTAATGAAGTGGAATTTCGGGGTCAACTTCTCCTTATCACTATGTTATAAATCAATCATCAATTATTAATTACATTCGGTTAGTTGTAGTGTTACGATGGGGTGAGCCTTCCGAAAACCTGGAATTAAGTACATCAAAATTTTTTTGGCCTCTAAATTAAAAAAAATATATTTCCTAGATGACAAACCAGTTCGGATAAAATCATTGTTTTATTCACACCGCAGTAAGGAGGGCTCATATAGGTGAACACCCATACCCAATTAGTATTTGCATAAAAATTACAAACTTTGAAAATTTCACAATTATTGAATTTAATAAATATAATGAAATTTGAATTTCGCAGTAATTCAATCTATTTTAATTGTAGTAAATAATGCAAATTAGTATTTGCATAAAATTGCGAAATTGTCAAATTTCATAATTATCAAATTTTAATAAATGTAAGAAAATTAAATTCTGAAGCAATTCAATCTATTTTTATTATAGCAAATAATGCAAAATGAGTATTTGCATAAAAATTGCAAACTTTGAAATTATAAAATTTCACAATTATTGAATTTAGATAATATAAGAAAATTAAATTCCGCAGTAATTTAATCTATTTTAATTGTAGTAAATAATGAAAATTAGTATTTGCATAAAATTGCGAAATTTGAAAATTTCACAATTATTGAATTTAATAAATATAATAAAAATTGAATTTCGAAGCAATTCAATCTGATTTTAATTACATATAGTAAAAATAATGCAAATTAGTATTTGCATAAAATTGCGAAATTGTCAAATTTCACAATTATCAAATTTTAATAAATATAAGAAAATTGAATTCCGCAGCAATTCAATCTATTTTAATTGTAGTAAATAATGCAAATTAGTATTTGCATAAAAATGGCAAAATTTGAATATTTCAAATTTCACAATTATTGAATTTGGATAATATAAGAAAATTGAATTCCGCAGCAATTCAATCTATTTTTATAATAACAGATAATGCAAATTAGTATTTGCATAAAAATTACAAATTTTTAAATTATAAAATTTCACAATTATTAAATTTAGATAATATAAGAAAATTGAATTCCGCAGTAATTCAATCTTTTCAATTGTAGTAAATAATGCAAATTAGTATTTGCATAAAATTGCGAAATTTGAAAATTTCACAATTATTGAATTTAATAAATGTAATGAAAATTGAATTCTGAAGCAATTCCATCTATTTTAATTATAGTAAATAATGCAAATTAATAATTGCATAAAATTGCGAAATTTGTGGTTATCGAATTTCTATTATTGAATTTTAAAATAAAACATACTGCGAGTACGTTCAATGTAGCGCAAAGGGACCAAAAGTTCTACACTTCTTACGGATCAAGCTCTCGGGGACGAGATCTGGAAAATCCGTGGTGGGTTGTAACGTCAAGCCATAATAATAAGATCCTTAAAATCTAATCTCCTTTCTAAATATTTAATGTCTTCTATTTCTTTTTTAAAAAAAATAGAAAATCAGGAATTAAAACTATAGTAATGGGTTACCGTAATGAAGTGGCATTTCGGGGTCAACTTTTCCTTATCACTATGTTATAAATCAATCATCAATTATTAATTACATTCGGTTAGTTGTAGTGTTACAATGGGGTGAGCCTTCCGAAAACCTGGAATTAAGTACATTAAAATTTTTTTGGCCTCTAAATTAAAAAAAAAATATTTCCTAGATGACAAACCAGTTCGGATAAAATCATTGTTTTATTCACACGGCAGTAAGGAGGGCTCATATAGGTGAACACCCATACCAATGCAAGTGCCGGTGGCCACGCGATAGCTAACCACCCATACACTCTCATGTATGACTCCTCTGCTTAACGACAGCCATGATGGATTCCCACTCCCTTTTCCTTTTCTAAAATACCTAAGAGCAACTGAGAAACGACCACGTGTTCTCTGACAGCCCGAGCACATGGCCTAGCACAACAAAACAAAACGTGCTTCACGCAAGACAATAATAGATTAAAAATAAACACAGGAATTTCTACTTGATTAATGATTGTTAAATAAAAATTTCTTGGTATTAAAAGTTCATTGGCACAATGAAGCAATTTTTTAAAGAAATATTGCGTGAATAATTGTCAAAGGTGCTGGCCTGTGCAAATTCGGCGACTGCTTGGCAACGGCAAAACTAAAGTGTTGCTAAATAAAATTGCTCTTCGCCTCGTCTAACCCTCATCCAAGATTGCCACACCTGAAGTCCTTACCTTTTCCATAATGTCCAGAAAAAATAAAAAAGAATCGCACAATAAAATATCGCAGTTTTCAACCGTCGCGATTCTTAAAACGACGTGTGTGGGCTCTCGCCCGTCCAGCGACATTTGTAATTTGGGTGTGGTCACCAACGGATATAAACGACTAAATTTATAAAAATTTATGTCAATATCCTAGTAATATAAAGAGTTCCCTCCCTACTAGCGGTGCGGACGTAACCGTAAGAACAATTTTTTCGAAGTTTCTCTTGAATTCACTCTAAAGCAATTTGTTAACCGGATGATGGTCGCCAACGGATGCAAGTGACTGAAAATTATAAAATTTTGTCGTTCTTAGTAGCATAAAGAGATTCAGACCCGCTTTAGTAAAGAAGAACAGAATGAATTAAACGGTACGGTGGAAAAAAAAAGAAAATTTAAAAAAAAAAGAAACTATCGTTTGACAACGTCGCATCGAACTGTCAATCACAAGTTTCAAGAAATTTTGATCTGCCCATCCAGGATAGAAAAGTTTACTCCAAGTCCATCCAGAGATGTAAAATTTTAAGGACTAGAAATAGGTGTCGCAAGTAAACTATTGTAAGTTTGTTATTCACAAATTAAATAAAGTTTTTGTAAAGATTATTGTAAAGGGAAAAGAAAAACCGGGGGTTGTCAGAATACATTGAAAGGTTAAAACCCAGTAATTGTGTTTTTTTCTATTAATTAATTTGCTACCAATAAATTAATTCTAACCTTCCGGCCAGTAACTAATCCCAAAAGGACAGAAAAGGACTAACTCCGCCATAAAAATAAAAACACGAGTGGACGACACGCGTGTCAACTGGATCCGGAGAGTTTCGAATGCAGAGGTTCCCAACTGGTTTGTAATTCTTCCGACGCTCGAAGTTTCCTCTAAGGAATTCGATTTAAAGAATAGAATAAGTCAGTAATTAATAACGTCTAATTTCAGAAAACATTACAGTTGTGGTGACAGCGGTGGGTGTTTACTTTTTCGCGGTTAACCCCAATTTTCTTTTACAAGCTTTGAATTTGTGTTGGAATGTATTTTCCCTTTTGAATCTGACAGATATTTTAAGAAATAATTGAAAAATTCTATTGACATTGATTAATAGTTTTTACGCTGAGCGGCGGATTTCAAATTCTTAACGTTTATTATTATTTTACAAATATCGAAAAACGAACTAAAAAAACTTTCAGTAAACTGATTTTACGCCGTGCGACGGATTTCGATTATGTTAGATTATGTAGAAGTAATCTTGTTCTTTTTTTTACGAACCAAGATAAATAATTAATAGTATAAACAATTCTCGGAATTACTTATGAATCATAATCCCTAAAATTGTCATTCACCCCACGTTAGGTTGTCTATTTTTTTTAAATGACAAAAAAAAGAATCTCCACTAACAGAGGTGGTCGGTTGGCCAAACGTCGCTTCCAGGAAAATTACGTTGTCGACGCCAGGTCAATCCCAAGGCCAATTTTCGAATTGAAAGAATTTCAGGGCAAGGAAGCCGACAAAGCTTTTTCAAATCTTTTTGAAACCGTATTAGATACGGCTCAAAGAAGCATACGAAATTCACAGGCAAAACTAATCGATACAGTAGTAACTCTGACCCCGAAATCAGCCGTCATAGGAGTTTCGGAAATTTCAGGCCCACCCAAGGAAAAACCTCGAGTTACAAAAATTGAATCTTTGAATTTTTGCGTGATAACGATTGGTACGTGCCGACCTCTATATAAATTTTTAAATAAAATACAAATACCTTAATAATCTTAAAAATAATAATAAATTTAATAATTATTTAATAAACGCTATCTATAAGGATTAAAATATGTTAAAGGTTTGAAGAAACACTTTGTTCTTTTAATTGTTTCTACATGGCAATACACACCTATGTGTGTTGGTGTAGGTAGCGTAAGATTGAATATCATACCTTATACAGGCATTAATTAAGTAACAGAAATTGCGTAGATCAAAGTAAGCTATTGAGCAATGCTCTAATTTCTTTACTTTAATATGTTTCTAAAACTGTATCATTTTGTTTACACGAACCATTTCATAATTGATACACACATTATAATTAGAACTTCGCCGCTCCTGTAAAATTTCTGCAATATATGTCTTTTGCACGTAAATTGTGCTCAATAATTTAGTATATAACTCGTAATCAAATGCTACTAATCATCATTATATTCCAGTGAGTTTCTGCCCGAACAGTATCGTAGAGTCGACCCTTCAGTTCGTGAACATTTAAAATTTCGAATCTCTGTAAGATTTTGCCAACCATAATACAATTGTGTTTAATTAGAAATCGTTCTAATTAAACGTAACAATATACATATTTCAAATTTTAAAAACACGATACTGTCGAATAATAAGTTTAATTTGTGCATAAGTGCATCAAATTCAGAACTGTAATATTTCATTGCAACGAATTTTCGTACTACAGCTTTGCTGGACGAATTGTCGTATTGTATCAACTATACTCGTACATAAATTGTAAGTAATATTGTATTTATTAAATATTATTAATAAATTAAAATCATAAAAAGGAATATTACTCGTAATTTATTTAACTCAGAACCCATAGTTCTGACAAGTGCCACGATCTCACAATAAAATAAAAGTCAGAACTTACCAATCTGACTAATCAGCGACTTGCCTCTTAATTATTAAAAACAGTTAATTAATGAAATTATATCTTTGCTCGGGACGTGACAGCTGATTTGGTGGCAGCGGTGGGATTTGTGCACTTTTGTTAATTAAATAAACAAAAATAAAAATTTATAAATATTCCTTAATAAGTTCATTAAAAACCTTTTAATTATAATTTTCTTATTTTTTGATCGCGAATGTTGTTAATTGCGTGAATTGAAAAATTTATTCTTTCTTTAATCGGCAATTGCAGTTCGAATTGTACTCGATTATCGTGCGAGTTGTAAAAAATTTTTACACTTAGAATTGTTATTTTCTACTCGCGTTCAGGAGTTATACGAAACACTATTCTTTCCATTAAATGGTGCAAGTTAAATAATTACAACATTTAGAATACTAAAATATTAAACTCAACGCATTACAACAAAATAAATTACAACAAATTTCATTATAAATATATACAGATATTCAATACCACTCTTTTACACTATAAAAATAAATTCTAAGCTCATTCTCACACTGATCAATAAAATTGTAATTTGAAAAATTAATTGAAAATCTTCAGTTTGGCATTTTACGCCGATCGGCGAACTTGTTGAGATAAAGAATTTTCAAAAATTGATTGAGTTAAAAATCATTGAGGTTAATTTTACGCCGATCGGCGAACTTTAATCCAAACAATACATTGACAGTTTACGCCGTTCGGCGAGACTGTGTGTTGCTTTATTCAGTAATCATTTTTATATATTTCTACTTTTCAACAACTTTAATATTAAGGACAAAATGTCTTTGTTTGCAGTTTAAGATTATGCAAAACAACAACTTGAAACCAAGAAACCGAGGAGGAAAAAGAATACGAATACGATTTCAAGAAAAACAAATAGAGATCATTAATAAATTTTTAAACGTACATATCATAAATACTCACCAAGAGTTTGACCAATTTTTTGAAAAATTGTTATTCAGTACTGAACAGTTAATCAATAAGAATTAAGATCGAAAATGTTGTCAAAACTATAAAAAGTTAATAAAACAACTTGAAAAATATTGTTATATAGGCATTGTTGAAATTTTTTAAAGTACAAAGAATTTTACAAAAGAAAAATTTTTTTTTCCAAATAAATCATTTTCTATTTTAACGTTTTAAAGATTAAAAACACAAGAAGAATTCAGAATCATTTTGTCAATAACAAATTGAAACAAAAATTCAATTACACAAAAAATCAATAAAATAAAATATCTGGATTTTCATAAATGTGGTTCCTTTATTTATGTGTGTTCATAATATACGTAACATTTTCTTTTGTAATTTGGTGGACAAGTCATAAATCAAGCTAACTATTTAAGTAATTCAATCAATAAACAAATCAAAAGTAAATGAATAACTATTTTGCTAATGTTGATTATAACAGACATAGATATCCGTGTATTGAATTAATTTCTGGTTGCTTTAAATCTCATAAAGGTAAATTTCTTATTGATCATACCCTATCAATAAATTTAATTAAAGAATCAGAAATCTCTTCGTTTGTTTATATTAATAGAAACATACTAACATATGGTCGACTCGGTGCAATTCGAACTAGAGGAGATGTTATTATTGAATTTTATGATTTTTCGTTAAAATTTGGAGTAATAGATTATCAGAGTGATTCCGAAATTATAGGAATTTTGGGGGCACCTTTTCTTGATCATTTATTTGAAACAGATTATTTCGGCAGATGGTCCTCGGATTACGAAAGAGCACTTGTAACACGGGAACATACCATTAGAGAGCGAATTAGACAAGCAGTCTCAAATTTTTTGCGACGCTATTCTTTCTTAAAATTTCCTTAATACATTGATTAATTTTAGATTAACCAACACAATAATATAATATCGTATAAGAAAAGTTACCTTATTATTTACAATAATAATAATAATAATATTCTTAAAATTAAATTAATCCTTATGAGTTCATATTTTTATTTTATAGAAAAACATAATAAATTATATCCATCTATTTTATTAAAATCAAGATTCTTTAAACAATTTCAAGGAAGATTAATTATTAATCCTTCTTTACCTGTTAACTTAATAAAACAAAAAGACCTGAATTCATTCTTTGGCATTGATTACACAGGTCTACAAAATCAAACTTTTTTTTTTTATCAGATATCGGAGTGGTTTCCGATGTATTTTTGTGTGCTGAACACGATGCCGGGTTAACCTGACGTGCTAGAAACTTCAATAAGGTCTTAAATTAAAGCTTGAAATGTGCACTTTATAATCCATACTTGAAATACAAAAAAAAATAGAGGCTTTAGAGAAAAGTGGGGGTAAATACCTCAAAAAACTCGTTTTTGGGGTTTTTCAATATTTTTTTTCTCTTTAACCTGACGTGCTAAAGACTTTAATACGGTCTTTAATGAAAGCTTAAAATGTGCACTTTAAGCTCCATATTTGAAAGACACAAAAAAAATAGAGGCTTTAGAGAAAAGTGGGGGTAAATATCTCAAAAAACGTCTGTTTGGGATTTTCCAATATTTTTTTTTCCTTAATCTTAGGTGTTAGAGTCCTAAAGTGCACCTTTTAAGCTTTCATTTAAGACCTTATTATAGTCTCTAGCACGTCAGGTTAAAGAGAACAAAAAATATTGAAAAACCCCAAAAACGAGTTTTTTGAGGTTTTTACCTCCACTTTTCTCTAAAGCCTCTATTTTTTTTAGTTTTTCAAGTATGGATTATAAAGTGCACATTTCAAGCTTTAATTTAAGACCTTATTGAAGTTTCTAGCACGTCAGGTTGAAGAGGAAAAAAATGTTGAAAAACCCCAAAAACACGTTTTTGGGGTCTTTACCCCCACTTTTCTCAAAATCATAACGTGATGCGCAATTTTGGAACCCGGCATCGTGTTCAGCGCACAAAAATACATCGGAAACCACTCCAATATCTAATAAAAAAAAAACCTTGTAGACCTGTTTTATTCAAAGACTCATTCATTTAGAGATAATACAATTGTCACATCGGGCTCAACTAATCTTTGTATTAATTACACGGTTGTAGAATTTCATACTATAAATTATATAGGATTCACAGACATAATTGGTATATTAGGAACAGCTTTTAATTTCGATATTGTTAATGAAACTATAGAACTTTCTGTTTATGAAAATATTTAAATATCACGCCAAAATGCCTGACGATAACGAACACGGTAGTATTAATCGTACTTTAAACGATGCTATGGTTACATCTATGGCAGAATGTTTCGCGTTACAACAAGGAGTAATGAATATTCCTTTTTATGATGGAAAAAGTATCTCGATAAGAGATTTTGTTGACGATGTCCTTAATGGGGAATCTAGTATTCCCATAAATTGTGAAAAACAATACATAAAAGCAGTATTGTCCAGATTAAAAGGTGCTGCTCGTGATAGCATCCATGGTAAAAAATTTGAAACCCTTGACGAGTTAATTAAACACTTAAAACAAAGATTTGCCCCAAAAAAATCATATTCGTGGTATTTACACGAAATATCCACCATCCGCATGGATCGAAATGAAGAAGTAAGCGATTTTTATGATAGGTTAACTCTTTTGTTATCTGGAGCAAGAGCCGCTTTAGAAGAAAAATACGACAAAAACAAAATAGAAAAATGACTGAGCCTTTAAACGATTGCGCCCTAGAAGCTTTTATTAGAGGACTCCCTGATGAAATTTCTAGTATGATTGAAGCCCGAGACCTTACAAAACTAGATGATGCTTTCAAGGCCGCATTGCAATACGAAGCTAGGCACCAACTTCAATTACATAGTTACACTAACACTTATCATGTTTCAAGGTATCAGCAGCCGAACGAATATCAAAGGCGAATTACCGAATATGAACCCAGGGAAAGAAGTCCCAGTCCACGCGTACGTTTTTCCCCCACAGAAGAACAATCAAAACTTCGTCCTCAATCTCAAACCCCTCAAGGAATATTGAAACAACCTTACAACCCTCAACCTTCATCCTCAAAATACTACCCCCAATTTTCTCAATTTTCTCATCAATATAATCCACACCCTTACATGCAATTCAATCCTTATCCTTATTATCCACCTCCCCCAAGAATGGACGGATACAATAATTTATATGAAGGAACCAGAACACCCCCACGTGCTCAGTCTCCATCGCCAACCAACGAGAAAAATTTAAACTCAAATCAAGCTCGACGAACCGACGCGACGACGAGCTCAATAAGCCCAGAGCGTCAAGTCAACGTAATGATACTGCGCAAACAAGAACAATCTTGCATACCAAGGCAAACAAAGAATCACCAGTAATTACATTAAAATCTCCCAGTTTCATAGAATCAAAAGCCCTATTATTAATAGACACTGGAGGGGATGTTAGTCTAATAAAATTATGCGTATTGCATCCTGAACTAATTGTTCAACAACATGAATCGATCCATATTACAGGAATTAGTCTTATAAAAATTTCAACACTAGGAACAACAGAAATATTACTAGATAAAAATTTAGTTACATTCCAGGTTGTACCATCCGATTTTCCTATTCAATCCGATGGAATATTAGGACGAGATTACCTTCGGAAAGAAAAGGCTGCAATATCCTTTTGGCATAATACTATGGTAACTCATTCAAATCCAATAAAACCAATTCTATTCGTAGACAATGAATCAATACAAGCTAGGGAAATTTTAGTTAATAACAAAGAGAATAAAAATAAGGATCTTACTATTAAAGGAAGGTCAAGACAAGTAATCCCAATAGAAATAACAAATAAAGATATAAAAGAAGGATATTTACCCTTAATAAAAACTATAGAAGGGTTAATAATAGGTGAAGGAGTTGTCACTAATAATAATGGAGTTTGTCACATATTAGCAATTAACACTAATATAGAAGACGTAGATGTGAAAATTCCGCCTCAAGAATTAATTTCTTTTAATTTTTATAAACTACCCGGAGAAGACTCGGAAGAGGATTCATCAGAAGAAGATTATACTCCATCCAAAAACCGAGTTCCAGCCATTATTGACAATTTAAGGTTAGAACACTTGAATTTAGAAGAACAAGAACACGTCAAGGAAATAGTTCAGGAATTTCCAGAAAGTTTCCACCTTCCTGGAGAACACTTAACCCCAACAAATCGCGTTAAGCATTAAATTATAACTATAGACGAAATGCCTATCCATACTAGACCTTATAGATTCTCACCAGCTCAAAAAGAGGAAATAGACAAGGTTATTGAAAGAATGACTTCTGAAGGTGCTACAGGACCGTCTTCATCACCATACAATTCACCATTACTTATAATACCAAAAAAAATAGATGGTACTGGAAAAAAGAAATGGAGGATCGTTATAGACTTTAGAGCCCTCAATGAGAAAACGGTGGGAGACTCCTACCCTCTCCCCCATATAACTTCAATAATCGATTCGATTGGCCGTGCCCAATACATACGAATGCCCATGGGACTAAAAAATTCTCCAGTCACATTCCAGAGACTAATGGATCAAGTACTAATAGGTTTACAAGGAGTAGAACTATTCGTCTACCTAGACGATATAGTCATTTTTGCAGAAAACCTAGAAGAACATGGCAAAAAGGTAAGAAGGTTACTACAAAGGTTAAAGGAAGCAGAGTTAAGTCTACAACCGGAAAAATGCGAATTCTTACAGTACCGTCGGAAATTGTCAGTACACCCATTTTTTAAGGTTTGAGAAACATCTTTAAACGTACAAAAATATATCTTGATATCAAATACAACTATATAAAATATACCAAGGTCATAATTGTCAATAACTTTCGGAAGGAAGTAATATAATATATATATTGGAATTTTAAAATTTATTTTTATGTCAAAATAATGTCTTCAAAATTGTATAAATTTTTTGGTCCAAATTCCGAGCCTTGCATATGCTAAGAAAAAAATTGCACATTAATCCTTAAACAACAATGCTATTTTCCAGTAAATTCCCTTTAAAACAAGCATAGGAACTTTAAAAAACCTTTATTATTTCAAGAGTAATTTCAATTTTTGTAAAACATTAAAAATTCCACATTTTTTAACATATTTCAATGAAAAATTGACTAAATCACTTCACTGAGGCCTTATTTTCCTCAAAATTTTATCTACTTTAAGGAAATAAACACAGACAAATTTTAATAATTATACTTTGTACGTTTAAAGACGTTTTTTCAAACCTTAAAAAATAGGTGGACTGACAATTCCCGACGGTACTGTATTTAAAGAAGTGGCTTATTTAGGACATATAATTAGTGGAGAAGGAGTAAAACCTAACCCCAAAACGAATGAAGCCGTAGAAAAATTTCCAACCCCAAAAACACCAAGAAATGTAAAACAATTTCTTGGACTAGCAGGGTATTATCGTAGATTCATCAAGGATTTCTCAGCAAAAGTTAAGCTTTTGACTAATTTACTGAAAAAGGATATAAAATTCAAATGGGAAGAAAAAGAAGTCGAGAGTTTTAAAGAACTACGATCAGCCTTATGTAAAAGCCCAATATTACAATATCCCGATTTTAACAAATCTTTCACAATAACAACTGACGCATTAGATTACGCAATAGGTGCAGTACTCAGTCAAGAAAAAGACGATATTGATTTGCCCATTGCATATCTTTCTAGAGTTTTAAATGCCGCTGAAAAAAATTATTCTACAACTGAAAAAGAATGTTTAGCAGTACTTTATGCTGTACATCAATTTACACCCTACATTTATGGAAAAAGATTCACCCTAGTTAGCGATCATGAACCCTTAAAATGGATAAACTCAATAAAAGATCCCGGACAGCGTTTAGTAAGATGGCGACTTAAATTAATAGACTATGAATACGAATTTAAATATAAACCAGGAAAATTAAATTATAATGCAGATGCATTATCAAGAAACCCTATTGAACCAACTATTGATCCAACTAATGATAATGGAGCAAGAATCCTTATAGAGACCAGACAATCAACAAAATCAAAACTACCCCCACCCCCTTCTACAAGAACAGGAAGAGCAAGTGCCCCATCAGCAAGCATACAAAAACAAGGAAGTAATAAACAAGTAAAAAGAACTCTTCCAAAGCAAAAACCCACAATAAACACAAGCAAAACAAAAACACTTAATGAACCCTCTACTAAAAAACAAGACTTAGGACAAAGTACCATAGGGCAGCGCGTATTACGTAGAAGAAAAGAAAGCAAAAAACCTCCTGCACAAAAAATAAATAAAGACTCTTCATCAAGTTCTGAATCGGAAAAAGAAAAATCAAACCCTCCAATACGAAAGATAAGTTTAAGTGTTTTACCAAGTTTAAATATTCCAGCATATCCCTTATATGACCCACATGCACCCAAAAGTGCACCACCTGAGAAATTGAACATCAGAATCCAGAACAATTAGAAAAATCCCAGCAAACTTTACAAAGTAAAACAAGAAAAGAAAACGCAGCAGAATTAGAAAAATCAATATCCCAATTTAACCAATCATTAAATAAACATGAAGAATGGTTACAAGAAGAGAAATTACCTCTGCGAGATTGGCTCAATAGTTCCCTCGGAGCCGACGACCCAGATATTCACGAAGCCGCTAACGCTCGCATACCAGGAAATAACAAGAAATTTTCAGAAAAAGTAGGTGAAATTCTAGAAAATGTCTATAAGAAACTAGAAGAAAACAGCAAAAAACCAAAAGATTTAATTGATCAAAACCAACCAACTCAAAACCTTACAAAAAACGAAAATGTTACTTTCAAACCTCAACCAAGCAGAGCTGTCACGCCCCTAAAGTTTGATAGACCTTTAGCAATATCAACACCCTATCCAATAATACAAGAAGAATTAACTTCAAATACCGAACAAGAATCAGACTCTGACATTGAAGAAAGTGAAAACAATATGTTAAATGATCAATCAAAAGAAAATACACAAACCTCAATTTCAAGTATTCCTCCCCACCTTCCGATAACACCAAATACCAATAGGTATTTAAATATCGTCGGATGTAGAGAAAATTTGACATATTACAGAAGCAATTATGTCCATTTCTTATCATCGGACTGCGAATTCGTGACTCCTATTAGTCGACTACTCATTGATATTGGAGCAATCGACCCACAAGAAATAAAATTAAAGAACCCTCAAAAAGGTCAAATCTTAATAACACCACGAGGACGCCACAACATTTATACTCTAATCGTAAAACACAATCATTTTGACAAACTTAACAAAGAAGACATTAACAATGTTCTACAAAATTTAAAAACTACACTCCAACGCAATAAAATAAAAGAAATAAGAATATCAAGAGAAGGCGATTTAACCAAAGAATTATTAAGAAATGATTATTGCAATTATTAAACTCTATTTTTCAAAATAGCAACATAAAAGTTACCATTTGTTACGGTCAAGTTACAGTTCCACGAGAAGAAATTCACGAAAACATAATAACAGAATATCATAACAGTAAAATAGGAGGACACAAAGGTGTAACAAAAACTTTTCGAAGAATACGTGAAAAGTTTATTTGGCCCGGAATAAAGGAACAAGTAATAGAATTTATAAGAAAATGCCCCACTTGTCAAGAATTGAAACTAGTGAGAGCAAGAACCAAGGAACCAATGTTAATTACCGATACCCCCCTGGACTTTTTTGACAAGGTTTTATTGGATACAGTGGGTAAACTACCCACAACCCCAGATGGCAATTGCCATAAACTTACTATGAAAGATAATCTATCAAAATATTGCATCGCAGTAGCTATCCCAGACATTTCATCCACTACAATTGCTCATGCAGTAGCTACAGAATTATTTTCGAAACATGGAGCACCAAAAACAATTTTAACCGATAAAGGAGCAAGTTTCATCAGTAAATTGATGAAAAAATTATCAAAAATTTTTGGAGTACAACAGGTAACAACATCAGGATATAGACCACAAACTAATGGCAGTTTAGAAAGGAGCCACATAGTCCTTATAGAATTTTTAAAACAATATTCAAAAAACTATGACGATTGGGACAAACTTCTACCCTTCTCAATGTTTGCCTATAACACGTCTGTTCATGAATCAACAAATTTCACACCGTTCGAGTTAGTTTTCGGAAAAACAGCTCGAACTCCCACTTCCTTCCCGTCAGCAGAAAAATTAGAAACATATGGTTCATATTTAATAGAACTAATATACAGATTAACTGAAATTAGAAATTTCGCAGCTGAAAACCTCATGAACTCTAAAATAAAATCCAAACAACACTACGATAAAAATTTAAAACCTTTTTTAGAAAAAATAGGCGATAAAGCCTATGTTTTAAGAGAAACTAAGAAAAGCAAATTCGATCCTTACTCTCATGGACCCTACGAGATTGTGGATATTTTAAATAAACATACCGCCATTTTAATTACCAAAGACGGTCAACGGTTTCAGAAACATATAGATAAACTAAAACTTGCTTACGAATAACAATAATAATATTATTTTATGTATTTTAGATGGCTGATTTGGTACTCCACACTCCTCCCCTACATGGAGAATGCATCGTAATTAATATATTTCCAAAAGGAAATATTGACTTAATGGAGTTTCCAAAAGGAATTTTAGAAGAATTAACGGCTGAATACAATTTAACTAAACCCCGTTATTCTATAGAAAAAGTAACAGGCCCTTCAAACAACAGACGATACGATATAAAATGTATTGTCAGAGACTTAAAACATGATAACACGTTTGTAACAAGAATACAAAACGAAAGAAAAATAAAAAACGGGGAACACACAACAGCAAGACAATTGTTAAAACTCTTAGATCAAACCTACTACTTTAGTGAGCAAGAAAAAGAAACACAACAACATAACGTCACATACATTATGTCGCAAGAAAATCCCACAAAACTAAAAATTAAATTATTTAAGTGGGAAGACTGTTGCGAAATATGTTACATACGCGGACACACCAAATATGCTTGTTACAGACCTCTAAAAAATAAACAACTAATACCACAAAGTCAAAGACAGCAAGAATTTAACGATGACGCCTGGGAGATACCAGGAAAACCAATTAATAACGAACAAAATCAATACGGAACAGATGACTGGGATCTCCCAGAAACTTCATGCTTATGATCATTATAAATCTTATACTAACAAAAAATGTAGTATTATTATATAATACGTGTAATTAGTATAGTCACCTAAAAACATATATATTACAAAATAAAAAAAAAATAAATAAATAAAATGAAATAAAAAGACGAAAGAAAAGAAAGAAGGAGATTTGGTGGTCACCTTCTACTTTCCTCTTTTTACAAAAAAAAGGGCAAGTACATATTCCAACATCTTGAGAATTTTAATGCTTTTTCTTCTAATTTAATTTTATGATACGTAATTTTTTTTTTATTATGTTGTACTTTATATTTTAACCATTTTCTTTTTTTATATAAATTAAAACCTTCTTTTACTGTTTTAAATAAAAATACCTGAGAAATTAAAATTGGTCAGAAAATTTGTATTTTACCTCAAACTGTTTAATTGTCTTATTCTGTAAGTAAATTATTAAATTTATTTAAATTATTTCAATTAATTGATTGATATAAAAATTCCGTAAACGTTTATGCAAACATGTTTAAAATATCTAATATATCCATTGTAAAAATTTAAAAAATATTTAAAGACTGTTACGACCCAAGTTTTTTGAATGAATGTTCTCCCAAAAAAAATTAATAAAACTCTGGCCGTCGGAGGATCCAAGCTGCCGAGTTCCAGGACGAAGTAGGAACTCGTTTAATTTTTATGGGATCGTTTTCCTCTTGAAAATGACGCTGCCGAACCACGTCGATAAATTGCCAAGTTGATTACTTATCTATTTTGAAAATTAATAAAGTTTTATTTTGTCCTATACGACAAAATACTGTTTGATAAAATGTTCAAATAAAATAAAATTTCATATGATGGAATCGAAATTATCACACATCAGAAATCAAATAAGGTTTAAATTTTTCACTATCCTGAGTTATTAATATTGAACATATTACCAATTGAAGATTTTATAGCTTTACTTCCTATAGAATAAATAGATTTTATCTACACATAATCCATACCATCAAATGAAATGTACGATGTCAAACAATGCAATTTTAAATATTAATTGTTTACTTGAGAATAAAATTGAATTATTACTGTATTAAATGCTTGGACATAAGAGAATAAGAAATTGAATCGCAATAATGTAATGAACACAAAATTACTATACGTGAATTTAACAAAATTAAAATGCTGAAAGATTTTTTTTTTGATTTTTTTTTTGTTATTTAGTAATGACCTTAAATTAAAAACAACTGCAATTTAATAGTCCAGACATTACTGAGCTAGTGCTAGTATACTATAAGGAACTTGACAGATAATTGGGTTAAAATAAAAATAAAACATTTACTGCCCTATTTAATACATTTATTAAATGTGACCTTAACCCATTACATTTGAAATCAAAATTTTCAAATCCGTAACAACCTGACAGAGATAAAATTACTAAAAATAATTTCAGTTTTCTTTACTTACGATACCTAATCTACCGCAGGACACTCACGTGGCCACCACGGGCGAAAGAAAGATTATATTGTTGCAGACCGCTTTTCCTTGGTTTGAAATGCCAGGATTGCATTAAGAGATCCACCAGGTTCAGGGCGGCGCAGGCAAAACCTTGAAAAATGGCTATTCTGGATCCTTGGAAAGAACAGGCTTTTATTTTCGTCTGTCCGAGTTAGTTCGCGTCACAAACGAGGGACCGATTCCCGGGTTCAATCACACAGACGGGCAAGCCACAAAATTACAATTCGTCAACTCAACAACCTGCCAGGCTAGAGCCAAGGGAGGTGTTGATCGCTTCAGACTGTCGGATGTGATGAGTAGGAATTTTGGAAATGAGGTGATGTCCTTTGAAACAATTGCCATGTAAAATTTTGCTGAGCAGAACTTCACAAAGTTCATTGATTCGCATAACGCAGCAATTTTCGTTTCGAAACGCCGCTAAGTTATATTGATTTAAAATCAATTGCCAAATTAAATTTGTTAATATTAATTGGCTAACTTATATTAACAACCTTACTTAGGGGTTCGAAAACGATTTGCCATTTGCATACATAGATAGACGTCAGCAATTAAAATTGATGTTATCCCATGGCAAATTGTATTTCTCGCCTAGCGAGATTTAATTCATATTGTAGCACGAGCACGTGCTTTTGTTTTGGCTCGGTTATTCGTTTCTTTAGTCGTGGACTAAGAGACGAAGGAGAGGTAAGGAGACAGAAGAAACAATGATGGCCGTCGAGCCATGCCACGAGTAACATCGCGGAGCATTGCACCGTGCCTGTGTGTGTTGCATACGCGTGAAAGTTTGCCTTAGTGGTTGTGCCCGGCACGCCAGAACAAATGTGTCTCCAAATGCAATCCATGCATTGCATTTCCTTTTTTAATCTTACTTCTTTACTTTTGTTTGTTGACGTTCATCGTTCATGATTAACTGATTAATTATTCAATCAATTAATACAATCTTTCTTTCCCGTATTTAGATCAACACTTTTAACACCAAATTCACACAATTTTGTCCTCGAATTTACACTATACAACATAGTGTCATACAATTATTATTTTTTTTTGAAACCTAATAGTTAAATTATTAATAATAAATTATTATTATTATTAAACAATTTTGTCTGGCCTCATTATTATAAATTTGAATTTGAATCAAGTCGAGCGCTGGATTCTGCTGACGGGGCTTCATAGCGATATCGAGTGGCTTCATGTTGAAATGAATTATTTCGTAAATTTTATTAATAACAAAAGTCGCAACTTTTACTTTTGAAATCAGTGATGAAATCCTGCTTTCAATTATTCTAATTTAAAACAATTTCTTTTTTTTAGCATTATTTTTTAGTTATCGAATTTTTCGTAACAGACACTAATAATTTAAACATAAGTTGATTAAAATTTGAAACAAAAATTTTAAAATAACAATTAAAGTTTACTAATATTATTAAAGAATTGAATAACAAATGCCAGCTCTCGAGTTAAAACAATGTGAGTGTCTCTAGCAAAAATTATCCCTTGAAGTATTATGACCATTGCATTATTGCAGGTTGCTGATTTACTAGTAATCCTATTGCTATTACAGTATTATTATTAGTATCATTAATATTAGTATTACTATTACTAGTAATACTATTACTTAGTGATTTGCGCTGATAAATGTACAAAATTACAAGGTTACACTTGAAATCCAACAATGACCTTATTAATGCAACTCCTAGACCTAATATCTAAATTTGACATTCATTATGAGATTCAAGCATAAATTACATCTAAAACAGGAGTAGGATGCGATCAATTCTTTTAAATATAATTTAATTCTCTGCAATTAAAGCACAACTTATTTCAAACTTTGTGTTTCATTCTGGTAGCTACAAGGATATCTCATTTCTCTTTAATTTTATTCTTATAATGGGTGTTAGATGTGGCTGTTAGTAGTGGTGAAATTGCTAACCGCTGAATGAATATTCATCTCACCCGGCCGGCATAATCTTTCTAGTTCCCCGCGTACACCTGTGGAACGGGAGGTGACATTAGCATGTATCATTACGCTGCAGCGGTGCAGTAGTTAATCTGCGTCTTTAGTGTTCCATTGACCGCGAATAAGCTAAAACGTCCTCTGGAAATGCAGTCAAAAAGTGCAAGTGTGGGCGTTGGCCGTGGAAGAGGGGTTGTGCGTTGTGATCCAGAAGTGATAAATCAGTGCCGCATGATGGCGGAAACCGCGGATTTTGTTCGTGGACGGGGAAGAGCAATAGCCCGAATGGCGTTAGGAGCTAATTTTATTTCGAGCACTTGTCCAGGCTGTGATTAACGTTCGCGGTTGTTGCCTGAACAATATCGAGACCCGAAACAGTGTTTTGAAATTGACGAAATGATTTCATCAAAAAAGGTTTCCCAGCCCTTGGTTATTGGAGTCCTGTATTCCTCAGACGAAGAGGAAGAGGGTGCAGTACCTGGACTGGAGATAAGTCTTCGGAAAGATTTTTGCTGGTGTTGCGAGCAGCGCGTCACGGGGGAGGGTGTACACGTATGCCCGAGCAAGCGACCCGTATCCTGGTAGGTGACTTATTTTAATAATAATAATAATATTGTATGTCTTAATTATATTTTATTGTATAATGTTAATTTAATTTCATTTATACAATTATTCTATTTTATTATAATAATAATATATATATTTTGATTGTAATTGTATAATATTAATTCAACTTTATTTATACAATTATTTTATTTTAATAATAATAATATATGTACTTTTAATCATAATTGTATAATGTTAATCCAATTCCATTTATACAATTATTCTATTTTATAATAATAATAATATATATATTTTGATTATAATTGTATAATATTGATTTAATTTTATTTATACAATTATTTTATTTAATGTAGACATATAATTCATTTACATTTCGGTATTACTTATCATAGGGATCCTTCAAGCGACGAGGGGTGGTCTCCCGTGGAACCCGCTACTGGTTTAGGTTTGTGGGACTTTAAGGTACTAACTCCTCGCGGTCCCCCTCGAAAACCTAGTTCCATTCATGAGTGGCGAATGGAATTCCGTTTCGCGCCTGCGATAGATATGTGGACGGGTCGTGCCTTTTAGCGCAAGGTAGTTATAATAAATCATCCGAAACGTTTAACCCCTTACGTTAATTAGTCTATTGTTATAATAATTCGAATATTTCATTTTTCTTTTCCTGCAGCCTGATTTTATCAACCCGAGGCGAATACACATATCCATGGCCTACGTGATGCGTGAAGGGCTCCCTCACCTAATGTGAGTTTTATTATGCTCGAGTCTAATTACACGCCCCGAATTCTCGCGTTTCTGGAAATAAATTTTCCTTTGGTTTTCAGCAAGTTTGAGAGACTTCCCCGCTTCCCGCCGCGAGACGGTTAGTTTACCTTCAGTGGGGCCGTTGAATTGGTGTTTATTCAGGACTACAAGTGGATTGGACCCGGGGCGCCATTGCGGCGATACTTTTGGGAATAAGTAAGTATGCCTAGTCCCTTTGGGCGTTACAACGTAATGTTAGTTCTCGTAATTTTAATCTTTGCCTTTCTTTTCTTATCAGCGAACTAACCGGTTTGGTTAGGGGAATTGCGTTTATATGGGCCAACATTTGTTCTAGTTGGATATTGATATGACTTAGTTTAGTTAAATTGATTATACCAAATACTTCTATAATTATAATAATACTTCTATTCCCCTATTATATGTTAGATGCCTTAATTGCTTACTATATTCATTTGAATCATTAAAAACCTTTTTTAATTTTAATCATTACTACTGATTATTTTCCTTCAATTCCGCTATCAGAATTCGACACTCCTTTAAATAAAACAATATTGTCAATGTCAATTAAAATTTGCACATTAGAGTGTCTTATGGCACAGCAACGATTTTCTCTTGCTTCTTTCACTACAGCATCAATAGGACTATAGATATAATAATATCTAATTTTCTTTTGTTTCGCGCACTCAAACACTCACATTGGTAGGAGTTTTTGGGTGGGCAGCGTTACACCGATCTTAGATGGGGTCCTTGGTAAGGGGGCCTCTGCGCGGGGTTTTCGTAACACTTCCACTTCACTAGGTATTTGAATTGAGGGGCCAGCTTCTGGTTCCCTGTTAGCGACGGGAATCTCGATATCCTGGGGAGTTTCATGGGTTAGGGTTCCGAGTGCCTCGATGGTTGGAAGTGTTTCTTTGATTGTTGATGGGCGTCTTGGTGCAGCAACAATTCTTTTTTTCCGGTAGAGCCTGCTCTTTAGTCGTTTAAGTTGTTCGACAGTGCCTGTCGAGGAGTTGGTGCTTCTTCGGCTGGAACTCATCGAGGAGACTTTATACAATGCGTTGGTTGCCGACGTGATAGGTTTTCTACAGAAATATAATACGGCTATCACAACTATTAACACCAGGATTCCGCCAAACCCATACATCGTTACAGTCTGTTCATAATGTACTCGTCGTTGAAAGGCGAAATTCTGTAGTTGCTGTTCCAATGAATCCAAAGTTTAAGAGTTCGCTTCGAATGTTGTGACTTCGTCCAGTTCTCCTTTAACGTCCATTGTTTTGATCCCTATGGTGGTCACAAGGTTTCCGTATTTGGACATGGTGGGGGAAAGAGAGGCCCAATCTAAGTGTAATTTTGATTCATAAATAAGCTCTGAATTTCCCATTTGCATTGCTTCTGATGGAATCCAAACGTCCGCAACCTTCATCACGCAGCCTGGGGCTAGCTTCAAGATGCCTGTTCCGTCTAATGTCATCGGGATCTCTTCGATGGAGGGGCAAGTAATAGTCACATTTGTTGGGGTGGCTATGGAGTATAGCCACCCTGCTAGGGTAGTTAATGGATCTCAATATGATTCCTGGCTAGTAATCACCCTAATTTCACAGAGCTTCAGGGCTTCCTTTGACGGATACAGCATGATAGCTATCTCGCAGGAGGGTCGGTCCTTAGAGTCGTAAATTGGTATTCCTTTTGGGCACACGTGGTAAGCTGTTGTTGTCTTGCAGGAGTACCAGTCTCTTTCCTTCATGAACGAGTAGACATGTTTGTCATCATCCAAGATCAGGTAATCATGTTTAGATTTTATGTATGCCCTTCCTGTCCCATTTCCAATTGCTTCCTCTTTCGTTGGCAAGGAGTGTATTTTAAATGTCTTGTATGCACAATTTTCCAGGAGAGGCACATCCACTAGTATCTTCAGATGGTGGTCTATGCAGTGGGTGGTTACAGTAGACACCTGGATGAGGTCATAAACACTGATGTCTGGTTCAACAACTGGAACGGTAACACCCTTTATATGTTTTCGAATATCATTGAGGATGGGTTCCAATTGCTCTGCTGTCAACATGTCAGGGTGAAGCAATCCTCGTCTTGCATCGTGCACGGCCGCCAGCATCATCGTAGTGGCTTGAATATTGTGGTCAAGGCCTAATCTGATTGCTTGAGTTAATGCCCATGCTGCATTGCTACGAGAGACTACAGCGGCGGCACCGGATTCAAACTTACTTATTAAAGAATGGAATTCTTCGTGGAGCTCTTTTAGTTGGTCACTGTGGAGTTAAATTCTGGAATGTAGGGTGTCCAACTGTGACCTTACTACATGCGTCTGTCGTCCTACAAGGTGAGAGAAGTTGGCTTGGGCCGCATTAAGATCCTGGATCGCAGCACTGTATTGTAATCCGTCATCGTGAGTTAATACACCTGCTACTGGACCGGCAATTTTTCCTAAGAAACCGAGCCATGGAGCTGATCTGCGGACCCTAAATTGGGAATTAACCTTTTTTGGTGAGGCCTTTTTTATCTTCTCTAATTCCTCCATTTGATTTCGGAAACGTTTTTGTAATTCTGACGCCTCCTCCCATTTCTCACCCCATTCAAAAAGAGCTGTCCATTCACTACAATTTCCATTTTTAGGTGCGCACAGGATTTTCAACCTCTCCTTCCTAACAAGTAAGTCGTCAAACTGCTGCCGTTGCTTCTCGATGTCCAAAAAGATGGCTATCCTCCAGTTGTTGGTGGATCGCCTCATCTCCCCTACGTGCTCGTAATACAGCCCACTACTGGTCTTGAAGGGAGTGAGCTCGTAGTGGTCTGTGGTGATGGTTTCATTCAGCCGATCCGTGTAGGAGATGACGAAAGCTATAATGAACAGGAACAAAAGGATTGACATCATCATTTCCATTGTCATCATTACGTGATACATCAAACACAACGATACGATACCTAAAACAGTAAGACAATTAGTGACAAAAAATAAGAGGATACAGTTATTTACAATTGCGTGACTATGACCTTGTCCTGGTGTTTAAAAAAACGGCCGCCATATTCGTTTTCCAGAACCACATTGTGGTTTTCCGTAAATCCTACTACTGTGTATGGTCCGTCTGCTCGTCTGTCAAATTTGTTAGTTCTAATTTCTTTAAAGACGTAGACTTGGTCACCTATTTTCGCGTTTAACGGTCGCGCCTTTCTGTCGTATTGTTCTTTTGATTTTTCTTTTGCTCTGGTCAGATGTTGAGCCGCGAGGTTTTGTAATTCATTCATACGCGTAATGAGGTCCCTTAAGTACGATCCATATGTTTCGACCGTAGGTTCTTGTGGCAACGAGCTGGGAGCTCGAGGCAAATGCGCATATATTAGTTCAAACGGAGTGAAGTTAGTAGCCTCATGCACTGACGAGTTATAATTAAACATGGCAAAAGGCAATAAACGATCCCAATCGTCAAAGTCCCTCGCATAATGTTTAATATAATCCGTCAGCTCTATGTGGCTTCTCTCTAAAGATCCGTTCGTTTGGGGTCTGTATCCAGAGGTCGTCAATTGTTTAACCCCAAATAGTTTTGCTAGCCTACGCATTAGGGAACTAATAAAACTGGGTCCCCTGTCAGTTAGTATACATCGTGGCGCTCCGTGTACTAAGAAAAGGTGCATAGCAACTGCGTGTGCAATGGTTTTTGTTTCAATATTAGGGATAGGGACTGCGATACAATATTTGGAGAAGTTATCCTGCATCGTGAGTATATGTCTGTTTCCGTTCGGGGTTGTTCTCAGTTTCCCTACCGTATCTAATGACACTTTATCGAAGGGCATGGCTGGGGTGTCGGTAATTATCATGGGTTCTCTGGTGCGTGCCCTGGCCAACTTATTCTCAAAGCAGCTTTTGCATTTTCGAATAAATTGAGTCACTTCATCACGCATTCTTGACCAATGATATCGTTCTCGAATTCTCAGATATGTCTTTGTTATACCCTTATGACCTCCTATCAAACTGGAATGATACTCAGAAATTATCTGGGGCCTCAGCTCGATAGGTGGCACTTCAAATTTTCCGTGGCAAAGAGTGATAGTCACATCGCCACCGCGGAAAATACCTGTTACGAGTTTTGACATTTGGTCCTGAGGAAGTGCGCCCAACAGATCTCCCGAGTTTGCCATTCTACATGACCTTTGTCCATTCGTCTCGAGGGCCCTTTTTAAATTCTTGTGTCCATTAGTTACGTCTATCCTAGAGATGTCGTCAAAATGTCGTGCTTTCACCACAATGGAATAGACCTTGTATTTACCGACGGGGGATACATAGATTTGTCCTTTTATCGGCTTACTATCCTTGATGTCCTGTAAATCAATTTTCTAAGTGGCAATAAGCAGTTTAGATATTCCGTCCACGGGTTCACAATCCGCAGAGATGAAATGGGCGTAATTATCTCTCCTGTACGTTAGGGGCTCTGTCCACTGATTTACTACAGTTTGCTGTGTTCCGAGTCGTTGTTGCTCTAGTAATGCATTGCTTTGTTCGTCTTGATCCGAAGAATCATGAGAAGACAAAGATGACGGGGGGTCGCAGTACGGCTCTTGCACGTCAATGACTGAGACTGGAGGGAGTGAGCATGTACTCTTATTTACTTCTTGCTTTAATAGAGAAGATTCAGGTATTTTTTGTCTATTAGGAAAGGGGGTTGATTGGGCACCGGGGACCGTTGAAGGTCCTGGCGTAGACAACTGATCCAGTAGGGACTGGGTCTCTTTTCCTTCTGGTTGCTTAATTATATCAGGAATTTCCCTAAATCGAACTGCACTTCGCCTCTTGAATGAAGAAGGACGACTAGTGGTTGGCGTTCCCTTCATGGTTTTTAAAAGACCAGATTCTTCTTCCCTTTCCAATGGTTGCGCATAACCTTCCATTTTGTGGGCTGCTTGCCGATTTTCATTGAATTTCTTTACGAAATTCGTAATTCGGTCAGCGAAGGCATCATCTATCTCTAATGCTGGGCCGAGGTCCTCGTAGTGCTCATACCCTTCTTCGCCATCGGATAAGTGCAATTTGCGTGGACTACCCTTTAGTCCTTCGTAATCCCATAACAAGGTATTGCTTGTAGGTTCGGTAAAATCTATACCTGCAGCTGCAATAGTGTCATTGAAAATTCGAACGGATTTGTTGACTTCTCCGATTAACAGTCTCTCTTCCTGGACATCATCTGGGTTAGAATGGTCGGAGTCCTCCTCATCGCTCTTTGGATAGGACTGCCCTTCAATTATTATCTGGTCAGGCGGGATTATTTCTACCTCCCAAACGACGTCAAGTGGCTCGATTGCCTTTAAGAGCCTTTCGTATGCTTTTCTATTTTTCACAGGTTTGTTCTCTGTGGTCTTCCAGTCGTTTTCCTGCCATCTAGGCAGCCATTCTTCGATGCTTTTTATCAGGTATCGAGAATCTGTCTTAATACGTAGCCTGCCAATTCCAGCTCTGTGAGCATGACGGGCAGCTACAGCGGCTGCTTCAATTTCATAGGCATTGTTCGTTTGTCGTCCCCTATATCGCCTGGATACATTAAGAGGGTGTTCTGGTCCGAACCAAACTCCGATTCCTGCCTTCGGACTACATTCTCCATTCTCACAACATGCTCCGTCTACATACACGTCGGTGTATGAATCTGTTGTAGTGGGAATGGTGGGATTGGAATCTTTATTTTTGGTTGTTGGGATGATAGGAGTTTTTCTTTTAGTCGGAAGAGGGGTCGTAGGGAGATTTGGGAAAACACTATGACCTTTTCGGAAAACTGGAGGATCAGAGTCGTCCTCTTCCATTTCGTCATTACTACTATTCATGTTTGATGAGGAAATGGAATCGTCAGAACTGGATAACTCTCTTAGGCTTCGTTTGGTTCGAGTCCTTAGACGTTTCGCAACACAGCTCTCATTTGCACCAGTTACGGGCGCTGGTTTTGGCTGGACCTCTGATTCGCATTCTTTAGTTCCTTTGGGCTTAGTACTTTCCTTGGGTCTACCTCTAGGTTTAGGCATCGCATCGGGGGGTATCCTGCAGACGTTCCGGGAGAAGGTTCCTTAGCACCTTCCATCCCTTCGAGACAGGTGTTAGATTTTGTGACTACTGGTTTCTTGAATATGGTCATTCGCAAATTAGCCGCTTTATTCGTACCAGGTAGGCCTGATGATCCTGCGATCCTTGATGCCCATTGTGAGGTAGCGGGGGTCGATTGGGATACCTTGTCAGCATTAGGTGGGGCAGTTTTACTGGCCTCAGTGGGACGTTTGAGAATAGTTTTAGGTCGAAGTCCTTCCTTCAAACTTCCCGTTCGCTTAGGTAATTGTTTTGAGGGGGCATTTTGCCGAGAGCTTTCGGGACTGCCCTTGAGTGGCTTGGGTGGCTCTGGTGGCTTTTCATGCTCGTGTTGATTTGTTGAGGATCAAGTCATGACGAGTACACGCTGGGGTTTTGGTTGTCTATTCACGGACGCGTCCTGATCAATAGATTTTCTGGTTTCTGTAAGTTCGGCAGATGATACTTCTGACCAATCTGACGCCGGGTCTTTATTTTCATCCGCAGGATTGCCGGAGAGTTCTTCAACAATTCTGCTGATCTTGCCAGGCTTATTTTCGAACTTATAATGATAATTCTGGAGCCTTATCCACCATCTTTGAATGCGGGGCCCAGGATCATCAATATCATCCAATGACCTGGTTCAAAATCACATGCTAGAATGAACTCTCGACCATACAGATACGGGCGGAAATGCTCCAGTGCATACAGAATTCCGAGACACTCCTTTTCCGCATCCGGGTAATTTTGTTCGGTTGGTTTTAGGGTTTTGGAATAGTATGCTACTGGTAGATCAATTCCATCATTCTCCTGAGTCAACATCGCTCCTACAGCGTCCTCGGAGGCATCGCAAGTTAATTTGAATCCCTTTTTAAAATCCGGATAGTGCAGGATGGGTTTTCTGCACAGGTACTTCCTAAGACTTGAGAAACTACCTTGCTGGGATTGTCCCCAGTTCCATGTAGTAGTTTTCTTCAATAATTCGGTTAAGGGCTTAGCCAATTTTGCATAGTCTTTAATAAATCGTCGATAATACCTTGAGAGTCCTCAAAACTGCTTAATTTGATTGGGATTGGTGGGTTGGGGAAAATTCCTTATAGCGGTTATTTTATTGGGGTTGGGCTTTACCCCTTTTTCGCTTATAATGTGTTCGAGATATGCTACCTCAGTTTTCAAAAAATCGCACTTATCTGGCTGAAGCTTTAGATTGGCTTTTCGTAGGCGATTGAAAAGTCGTCGAGCACGTCGGTCGTGTTCGTCGAGGTTCTCAGAGGGGATAATGATATCGTCTAGGTAAACTATAGCTTCCTCGTCGAGCATGGTATGTAAAACACCATTAAGCAATCGTTGAAACGTGGGAGGAGCATTCTTTATTCCCATTGGCATCCTTTGGTACTCGAAATGTCCGTTGCGCGAAGAAAAAGCTGTCTTATGTCTGTCGTCAGGATGCGTTTCAATTTGATGAAATCCACTGGCCAGATCAAAGACTGTAAAATATCGAGCTTTTCCTAGTCTTTCGAGGACCGAAGTTATGTTAGGGAGGGGATAGGCGTCACCAATGATCTTTTCATTCAGTGCTCGATAGTCAACCACCACTCTCCACTTTTTCTCGCCCGAGGCATCAAGTTTTTTCGGGACGATTAAGAGCGGAGCGTTATATGGTGAGTTGGAATGCCCAATTATGCCACTATCGAGTTGCTTCTGTAGTTGGGTATCAATCTGAATTAAAGCTTCATTTGGTGATCTGTATTGTTTACATTGGAATTCTATGATGGACTAGGTGAGTGCAGGTAAGTTTTTCCCCATTTAAATGAAAAATATCGGCGTAGTTTTCCGCCCATCCCATCATGACCTTCCTCTCTTCCGGATTGAGGTGAGAGGTGTGTAGGATATTCTTCACTCTCCTAACTCTATCAACATAGGATTCCTTCATGCCGCCTTGCCTCGTTTCAACTTCCGAGTCTGTAATTTCCTCTCCAGGAAACTTACAGAACTCGAAGGGTACTAGTTCCTGAGCTGTCATACTAAAATCTATGTCTTCCTCGGTGGTGTTTAATGCCATTGCGTGGCAAACTCCATCCCTATTAGTGACTACGGCTTCTCCTAAGAAAAGACCTTCTGGAGTTTTGACCCGCGGAAGATATCCCTCTTGTATATCGAGATTAGCAACATCAATAGCTACAGGTGTTCTAGTTCTTGCATTTATCCGTAACACTCTGGAAAATGGTTTTATTTTCGACCTCAGAGATTCCCTGGCCTTCCGGGACTCTTTATCCACAAAAGGAATAGGCTTTACTGGGTCAGAAATTGTTACCAGAGTATTATGGCGAAAGGAGATTTCTGCCTGTTCCTTCCGGAAATATGGTCTTCCCAGAATTCCATGGGTAGAAACGGGAAAATCGTTTTGTACCACATGAAATTCGGTGGGAGTTTTTGAAAGGTTAAGGAAAATGGTCCCTAGCGTCTTGACCAAGTGTTCTGTAAAGCCGGCAATCTCAGTGAACTTATCTCTGTTTATCACGAGTTCTGGTTTCAGAGCACAAAGTTTCACTAGATTAGTGTCGGATCCAGGGTCCACCAAAAAGCTCGCTTTTTTACACCGGAATTCGGGTGCCTGCATTTCGACCGCAGGAGAATCTAATTGAACGGAGGAGGGGTCTTCGGTCTCCATTCTTGCTCTAAAGACCTTACGGTGTTCTCCCCGAAATGAACATTCCTTTGACGCTGGGGGTTTGGACTCGCCGCCACGTCCGCGCGACGAGTCTGGGGAAGTTTAAACCTTCCCGGGAAACAGGGGACGTGGCCCTAGGCGGCGTCATGCTGGGTTTGTAATTTTGCGGAGGGCCGTAATAAGGTGCCGTTGGTTGGTACGGAGCTCGTGGAGGATGAGAGGGTTGTGGGCTATGGTTCATGGTTGCTTGTGCTGGAGGTAGGAGGGGTTGAGACGGAATTTGAGGCATCATGGAGCGATAAAACTGCGCCAGCTGTTCCGGGGTAAATTGCAACAGGTTTGTATTTCCACTAGTTTGTTTAGGGCGGGGATTCGTTTCTCGATCTGTTTCCGGTTTCCGCCTATCCATACTTCCTGACCTTTCCAACTGTTGTGAGTACGGACTTTGCGGACGCGGGCGCTCGTCTGTCCGTGATATATGGTAAGAAGAAGCTCTAGATTTTTCCGAAAACTTCTGCCTCTCCTCTGCCCTAATCGCGTGTTCCAGAGCTTCTTCCAGATCCATGGGATTTCGTGTGTCAACAAAAGTAGACATTTCTTCTGGCAAGCCTCTTATGAATGCCTCCAAAGCACAGTCGATTACCAGTTGAATAATTATCTCGCTTTCCGACATAGGTTGTGCCATTCCCCTGCCGTCCGTGTCGAGAAACCGTCTATTGTACTTGGATTCGAGTGCATGTTTTGCACCACTGATTAATCCCTGCAACCTATCATAACACAGCCCCACAAAAAAAAAAAGTGTCATGTACTTTTGACCGGAATACCTTAGCCCTATGTATTTTGACGCCCTGAACACGAATCCGAAGTTCATTTTGCTTCATCACGTCAGGATTTTTTTCTAACCTCAAAAAACATGTCGGATTTTGAGAGGTAGGCGATTTTTTAAAAAAATTTATGGATTTACTTCAAACTTGGTATCTGGGGGTTTTTTGGGTCGCTGATTATGAATCTGAAGTTAGATTTTCAAAATTCAAAATGGCGGATCCAATATGGCGGACGAATTTTGAAAAAATTTGAAGATTTACTTCAAACTTGGTATCTGGGGGTTTTTTGGGTCGCTGATTACGAATCTGAAGTTAGATTTTCAAAATTCAAAATGGCCTACGCTGGCTTCGTTATTTCGATAAACAGGAAGCGAATCATTCTACACATCCCCTTTCGGGGCAGTTGTCATCGCCTACTACATTTATCGAAGCAGCAGGATTTAAATTGTACCAAAGCTCAATAAGAACGTTAGACATAGAATGACAATGATATGTCCATCAGGAATAAGATGCAGAATGGAACAATGTACTTTCTTATTTGGCTTCTGCACCAAACATATCCAATCTGTTACCAAGGAATATTTTATGATAAAATTGTAGTAGAAGTCATATTTGAAAATGTGAGAAACTCGCTTCGAAATCACACTCAGCAACTTAAAAACCTGAAGATACCAAATTTCATAAAAATTTCGAAAATATGACGTCAGATTCGTAATCAGCGACCCAAAAAACCCCCAGATATCAAGTTTGAAGTAAATCCATAAATTTTTTTAAAAAATCGCCTACCTCTCAAAATTCGACATGTTTTTTGAGGTTAGAAAAAAATCCTGACGTGATGGAGCAAAATGGACTTCGGATTCGTGTTCAGCGCGTCAAAATACATAGGGCTAGGGTATTCCGGTCAAAAGTACATGACACTTTTTTTTTGTGGGGCTGTGTAATAGTCACTTACGGTTTCCGTTTGTTTTAGCCGGAGGGTCATGATGTTTTCAAAGTACCATTGGTACTTTTTCGTGGGCGCGAATCGTTTCTTAAGATGATCCAAGAAATCGGATACCTTATTAAAACATTTACCTTTACAACTCTCTCGGGCCGGCCCTTTTAGTTTACTATATACGGCCTTAACGAATGCTGGTACTGTTGCTGGCGTTACGAATACTGCCCCATTCACTACATCTTGTACAAATTCTCTAAGGGGGGGGGGGGGGTTCCTCCCGTCGAAAATAGGTATGTGATGGGTACTCTGTTGCAGGGTTAAACATTCTAACACGGAGGTCATGGCCGCACTTGTATTATGGGGAGCGTTCTGGAAGGATGCATTAGGGTGTTCTCCTGGCATGTTCACATGATCCTGGTTTGGATCAAGTGCACCAGGGCCAGTGTTGTCATTTTCGTTCGCCATTTTGAGATGACGATTTACCTTTCTCGTGCAACAAGTATGCTGAAATATCCTAAGAAAAATAATGGTTATTTAGAACTTGAAAATTTTCTCGAGCTAGTATAATTAGCAAGTTTCCAAGATAGCTTTCTACGCCACCGCGGAAAATACCCCAAACTTATGAATTCAACAAAGTTTGTTTACACTTCATCAGCATTGATGTTTTGAATATTCGACTTTGACAATTTATCCTTCGTTCAACGAATGCATCAACTTCTTGAGATCGAAAAAGCTGCCTTCGGTAAGGTGGCTAAGTCATTAACGATTCCAATCGTATGGAAACAGAATAGAGTTCTCAACTACTACTTATTAATCTATAATTTCAATTTGGGCCTTCGTTTACTTAGAACACATTCAAAGGGGCCTACTCAAGTTCAAATTTAACGCAATTCAACAACACGTGCTATACCTATTCTATTTTAAGTCGTTGTAATCCTTGTTCAAGAGTTAAGATTGACTCGTTTACCTGCTGTTTTCTAGTTGTAGCGTACTTTAGCATGTGAAACGTAAATTTAACCTCTTGGTTTAATAATCCTATTCTTCTGGTTAGGTCCCGATTATAATTACCAATTCGATTAGCTTTCCTAACTACAGTTTCAAAACGATCTCTCAAAAAGTTAGTGTACTCCTCAGTGTTATTGAAAGTGACACTTTTCCACTCTGGGGACATCACTTAAGTCAACTTGAGGTTCTGAAATTTAGCGGTTAACTTGTCGATGACTTCCTGCTGTTTAACGACCTTTTTATTCAAATCCTCGGTAGTTTGGAGTACCTTGTCATTTGCCTCTAATAAACTAGCTAATTCTGAAGACAAGAACTTGATACGCTTTTCTAAATTTTTCACTTGACAGGTAAGTAGGATGTTGGAAATCTCCGACTTTTAGCAGGAGTCTTTAAGGTCGGCTAGTCTACTGACTAATTCTTCCAACTGATCTTCTGGAAAAACCGCGGGGATAATGTTCTCCACGCGAGGAAACATTTACTCAACGTTATTCTATTCTGAGTCTGAGCCGGAGTCCGACTCTGATGACGCTACTTCCTGAATAGTGGGGGTCAACAACCTAGCAGAAATTGCTCCTTCCATGAGCATTAGGCGAATTGTTGCTGCGACTTTAGCATCAAGATCTCCCTCTTGTCTAGCAAAGTTTTGTTCTTGTGCCGGAGGGGCGATCTCTGGGACCGGGGAAATTCCTTCGGTAGGTGTCGGATCGAATGGTCCTACGCTTTTAACCGGTATTCGTTTTTGAATTGGATAGACAAGTTTGTTATAAATTTGCGTATATTCTGGAGGAGGTTCTGGACCAAAAACGACTTGTGAAATTTTGTCAAAAGGGACTTGCTCGATTTCTGGATTTTTTCGAGCGTGTTTTCTTTCCGATCGTGTTTTCTCTTTTTTCTTTCGTTTGCCTTCATCATTAAAGTTGACGTTTTGAATAATCATAATGAATAAAAATTAGGAAATCCTTGCCTCAATTTTTTTTAATTCTTCCGGTTATTTACCAGAGACTACTGCAGTTTTGCAAACCCAGCGCGTACGTTCTTCTCGTACTAGAGAGTATACTGATCCAGCTTTTCAAGTGTTAAGGGATAGAAAGAAAATTTGTATAAATTGTACTATCGATCCTGACTTGAAATCGCGCGGAATTTTCCACTCTACTCGCACGATAATTACAACAGCTAGGAGAGTCACAACTTCTCGGAAACAATGTTTGTTTTCGTGAAATCAGTGTCTACATTAACCTCTGTAGCCATAAACCAAAATTTCTCTGTTTGATCTTGCGCGTCGAGAACACCACTATTGTTACGAACTTAGCGCGTACGTTTTTCCCATACCGGAGAGTATACTAATCCAGCTTTTCAAGTGTTCAGAGATAGAAAGAAAAATTTTTATTAATCTTAGTATCGATCCTAACTTGAATTTGCGAGGAACCTTCCACTCATCCTGCACAGTGCTAACAACAGCTGGTAAGAGTCATGACTGTTGAGATTACAAAGGTTCTTGTAATTACAACTCTATGTTAGTGGCGCTAGACACGAAGGTTCATTCAGAATTTAATTCAGGTTCGGAAAAACAAACAAAAGAAATCCAAACTTGGATCATTTATTATTCTAAATTTACAATTTTTAATCGGTTCAAATTAAACTTGCATCTCTGATGCCTATGAATCCTAAAATTCCTACACTTGTTACACCGATGATATGATGGGAAGAGTTTACAATTTGGAAAGGAATTTCTTTCCCATTGACTAGTAGGCAAACCATGCCCGAAATTCCTACGAGCTCGTCGTAAACTGAATCTTGGTCAGAACCGCCCAAAATTGAACAATCGTTCGTGAGCTCTTTCTTACAAATGTGGTTGTTTTTAATGGTTAGATCAACCGTGAGTTCTACAGAATTCGCTAAGAGATTCTCAAACGAAATGGCGGTTATGGTACTAATGGAAACGAAAAGAGATTCAGACCCTAACCTCATAATCGAAATGGTCATTTTTCTTAATCATCTTTCCACAGGATTGGTTGGGGTTCGTCTGTTCAGTTCTGGTTGTATGAACGGCTAGTTTCACTAAGGGACGGAATCTATGGACGGAATTATAACCAAATAGACAGTTATTAAAATGCGGTTATTACTTGGGTCTAGTTTCCTGTGAACGACTGATTTCTGTTTCTGCTCTGTTTAGGAGTGTTTCGAAGAATGTGGAAAACTCTTTCCAATCAGCTAGCACCTTTTCCGAGATTGGAAAATCGTTCGAAGAAGTCTGAGCAGGGAGCACGGCTTTTGATGTAGAAAGATTTTTGATCCCGGTGCAAGGTTCGCTTTTGATAGGACGAATTTCCAAAAACTTAAGTTTTCTAACCTGGTCAGTCCTACGCGTTCTTTTCCCTCTTTTCCTAATGTTATTGGGCATGTCAACGCATTTCTAGCAACAAGAATGTTGCTAAAATTAAACAAAGAGTAAGCGCGTAGTAACCTGATAAAAAAAAATTTTTCCTTTGTATTAATAAAAAAAAAAAAATGATTACATTCCCAATGAACTAAAACATCAATGACGTCAAGAAAATAAATTAGAAGTAACCGATTCGCTTAACCAAAATTTTGTTCAAAACTCTAATTTTCTTTATTTGTAATTACAGAGTCAAAAGTGCATATCCGGAGCCGTGTCTGCCAGCAATAATTCGCGGAGACTTGTCTACCAGGATAGTTTCTTAAAGTTTAAGGACACTGTTACGAATATAACAGAATTGACTAGATACAATAGGTTACTTACAGACTGCAGAATAGAGACGGTAAAAAGTAACCACTTTTGCAAGCGCAACAAGGTTGCAGAAGGATGAAATTTAAGTACTCCTCCGGAGCCCAGCTACCTGCGACAAGTCGCGGAGCTTGGTCTACCAGGATTTATACTAGAATTTTAGAAGAACAAATGTTACCAAAAATCATTGTTACCAATAAGCAAAAGGACGTATTGCCATGTAACCAGGAAATAGAAGGTAACAGAAGAGGTAACAAGAGACTTCGATGATCGAGTTTTAATTACAAAACTCAATTTTAGAAAATTATAAGAGGTACAAAATGCTTTAAAAACTAACAATAAAATTGCAAAGAAGAACGAGGGCACGTTACCGTGCCACCAGGTAACGTGGCTGACAGCTACGTGAGGGAGACCTCACCCCTGCCACCATCAGCTTGTTACGACCCAAGTTTTTTGAATGAATGTTCTCTCAAGAAAATTTAATAAAACCCTGGCCGTCGGAGGATCCAAGCTGCCGAGTTCCAGGACGAAGTAGGAACTCGTTTAATTTTTATGGGATCGTTTTCCTCTTGAAAATGACGCTGCCGAACCACGTCGATAAATTGCCAAGTTGATTACTACTCTATTTTGAAAATTAATAAAGTTTTATTTTGTCCTATACGACAAAATACTGTTTGATAAAATGTTCAAATAAAATAAAATTTCATATGATGGAATCGAAATTATCACACATCAGAAATCAAATAAGGTTTAAATTTTTCACTATCCTGAGTTATTAATATTGAACATATTACCAATTGAAGATTTTATAGCTTAACTTCCTATAGAATAAATAGATTTTATCTACACATAATCTATACCATCAAATGAAATATACGATGTCAAAACAATGCAATTTTAAATATTAATTGTTTACTTGAGAATAAAATTGAATTATTACTGTATTAAATGCTTGGACATAAGAGAATAAGAAATTGAATAGCAATAATGTAATGAACACAAAATTACTATACGTGAATTTAACAAAATTAAAATGCTGAAAGATTTTCTTTTTTTTTTTTTTGTTATTTAGTCATGACCTTAAATTAAAAACAACTGCAATTTAATAGTCCAGACATTACTGAGCTAGTGCTAGTATACTATAAGGAACTGTACAGATAATTGGGTTAAAATAAAAATAAAACATTTACTGCCCTATTTAATACATTTCTTAAATGTGACCTTAACCCATTACATTTGAAATAAAAATTTTCAAATCCTTAACAACCTGACAGAGATAATATTATTAAAAATAATTTTAGTTTTCTTTACTTACGATACCCAATCTACCGCAGGACACTCACGTGGCCACCACGGGCGAAAGAAAGATTATATTGTTGCAGACCGCTTTTCCTTGGTTTGAAATGCCAGGATTGCATTTAGAGATCCACCAGGTTCAGGGCGGCGCAGGCAAAACCTTGAAAAGTGGCTATTCTGGATCCTTGGAAAGAACAGGCTTTTATTTTCGTCTGTCCGAGTTAGTTCGCGTCACAAACGAGGGACCGATTCCCGGGTTCAATCACACAGACGGGCAAGCCACAAAATTACAATTCGTCAACTCAACAACCTGCCAGGCTAGAGCCAAGGGAGGTGTTGATCGCTTCAGACTGTCGGATGTACTGCAATTTAATTTTCTTTATGATGCTCCTCTACGTGTCCGTCGCATGGCTTGAAGGTGGGAAAAATTGATGAGTAGGAATTTTGGAAATGAGGTGATGTTCTTTGAAACAATTGCCATGTAAAATTTTGCTGAGCAGAACTTCACAAAGTTCATTGATTCGCATAACGCAGCAATTTTCGTTTCGAAACCCCGCTAAGTTATATTGATTTAAAATCAATTGCCAAATTTCATTTGTTAATATTAATTGGCTAACTTATATTAACAACCTTACTTAGGGGTTCGAAAACGATTTGCCGTTTGCATACATAGATAGACGTCAGCAATTAAAATTGATGTTGTCCCATGGCAAATTGTATTTCTCGCCTAGCGAGATTTAATTCATATTGTAGCACGAGCACGTGCTTTTGTTTTGGCTCGGTTATTCGTTTCTTTAGTCGTGAACTAAGAGACGAAGGAGAGGTAAGGAGACAGAAGAAACAATGTTGGCCGTCGAGCCATGCCACGAGTAACGTCGCGGAGCATTGCACCGTGCCTGTGTGTGTTGCATACGCGTGAAAGTTTGCCTTAGTGGTTGTGCCCGGCACGCCAGAACAAATGTGTCTCCAAATGCAATCCATGCATTGCATTTCCTTTTTTAATCTTACTTCTTTACTTTTGTTTGTTGACGTTCATCGTTCATGATTAACTGATTAATTATTCAATCAATTAATACAATCTTTCTTTCCCGTATTTAGATCAACACTTTTAACACCAAATTCACACAATTTTGTCCTCGAATTTACACTATACAACATAGTGTCATACAATTATTATTTTTTTTTGAAACCTAATAGTTAAATTATTAATAATAAATTATTATTATTATTAAACAATTTTGTCTGGCCTCATTATTATAAATTTGAATTTGAATCAAGTCGAGCGCTGGATTCTGCTGACGGGGCTTCATAGCGATATCGAGTGGCTTCATGTTGAAATGAATTATTTCGTAAATTTTATTAATAACAAAAGTCGCAACTTTTACTTTTGAAATCAGTGATGAAATCCTGCTTTCAATTATTCTAATTTAAAACAATTTCTTTTTTTTAGCATTATTTTTTAGTTATCGAATTTTTCGTAACAGACACTAATAATTTAAACATAAGTTGATTAAAATTTGAAACAAAAATTTTAAAATAACAATTAAAGTTTACTAATATTATTAAAGAATTGAATAACACTAAAAATAGTTGAAACAAATTAAAATTGTATAATAAAATCAAGTAAAAAGTTTTTTTTTTTAATAAACATAAGCTATGAATCATAAACTTTGGTTATATCAACTTCAGAAGAACTATCAAAATAAGAAAAACGCATAATATTCACACCAAAAATAACCCTAGCCTCATTGAAATAAATAAGACAAGACAAACAAAACAAACAAAACAAACAAAAAAACTGAATATTAATTGCATAAATGTTTTCAGATGGAAATCCCATTCTTTGGACATCTTGCCAGCGCTGCTAACTATATAACAATAGCATTCAAAATTCTATTGTTGTTAGTAGCAATTATAGTACTCAAAAACATCTATATTTGCTACAAAGTTATCAGCCTCAGAAGGCAACGAAATGTTTTTTCAAACAACATTTAAAATTCTCCACCTCTACTTCAACCACTCCCCTTCAGCATTGAGGACAATGCAAAATCTAAGGAGGGAGGACTAGCCTTAAAATAAATTAATAATTTTTTCTCAAGTTACAAACAACTGCAAAGAGCTTATAATCATGAAAGCTATAGTTCCCTGCTTAAAAATGTCAGACAAGATAAACGATATATATTTCCGTATAAAATTTTTAACAATCAATAAATAAAAAAAAATTTTATTTATTAAATTAACTACTATGAATTAACAAACAAAACAAAAAAAATATAAATAAAAAAAAAAAAGGATAATAAATTGAATATTTATTGATCGTTTCAAAATCATAATAAAGAGGATTGAAAATTTTAAACTGACAAAATAAGAAAAATAATAAATATGACAATGCTTCAAGAATTAAGCTTTAGAATTTTCAACTACTCGACATGACATTAATTTAGCCTTACAAGTAGGAAAAATAATGTCGATTTGACATTATACCCCACATATTATATTTAATCGCAAAAATTTACAAATTAATAGAACAGATTAATATTCTATTGAATAAATAGTGACGATGCTAAAAAATACTTTTAATACAACAGCATTTTTTAGGATTCAAGCAAATATATTTAAATTTAATAATATCTTTTATAAATACAAGTGACGACATCTTTTGAATACCTTTAAAAGGCTCTCCTTTAAACAAAACAAAAATAATAATTCTCTTTTCTTTTATCATAATATAGTTCATGGAATCATGAAAAAATGTTTTTGTATAAATTGTTTATCCCCTTGTCTTTATTAAAATATTAAAGAATTATTAAATTATAATGACATTGGGAATGTTACTGATGAAACAAAAATGTATAAAGAATAAATAAAAAGAAATATTATTGATTCAAGAGTAAAAATTTTAGCATAGATAAATAACTAAGGAAACTCGCAATTCAGAATAAAATCTAGTAACAAGCTAATCCTCGGAAACGGAATTAAAATATCGTATAAATCAAGAACGAAGCATTCTGTCAAATAGATTTTTGTACTATGTTTAGTACACATACTTCAATTAACTTTATGTAACTGGGCATTGAATCGCAAACTTATTGTATTTATCAACAAAAATGCTAAATACGTATTATCAAAAGAAAAAATTTTTTTTGTGTAGAATTAAAAATTTAAATTAAATAATTTTTAACCACTGATCAATTTTACGTGCAAAAAGTTTTATAAGTATAAACAAAAAAAAAATAAAAATAAAAACAGTTGAAATTCTTTTGGTAATATTTATTTGTACCCAATACTGAAGATAATGTATATATATGCTTTAAAATTAGAAACATATAAAACAGAAGTAAGGATATCGCTATGTACAACAAAAAAAAAACAAATTAAGTATTAATTTCAAACAAAAAATTTTTTAATTCTTCAATTGATTTTTATTACAGTAAAAACAATACAGATTTAAAAAGTTACTTTTCAAAATGCAAAAGATGAAAATTAAAGAGAAATTACTTACACATATGGCACAAAAACATGTACTACACATACATTATTATAGTCAATACTTTCATTCGGCGATATGGATACATGGATACTCCCCATTGGCACGAAGAAAGGCAATTCGAGGTAATCCTTCGGAAATGGTGACGTGGCCACAAACGCACAGAAATCTATCGTAATTCAAACGAAGGAATCGGCCACACAAACAGTACCTATCCATAGTGCCACTCACCCTGGAAGAGAACGAATAATAAAAACATTGAATAAGAGTTATAATTTAACAAAACAAAAAATTCTTTTATTAAAAAAAAGTTAAGATAAAAAAAAAGAGAATTCAAGAATAAAATAAATAAATCTATTACCTGGTACACCTGCAACCGTCACCAACATGCAGACACTGCGTCACTTTCGGATTCGGATACAAGGACATTTCTTGAACCACGTTAGCCATGTCATCAGATATTAAATACGCTCTCGCCATCGTTTCAAAAAATTCTTCAGTAAACTGCATCCTCTGGTTCCGCAAAAATTGATCGTGTGAAAAATAAGATCCACCGTACAATTTGGTCGAATATGGAGGTCTACCTCTTCTCCGTTGCGATAAGGACGCATGCAAAATTGGCGATCTGACATACTCTTGAAATCCTCGAGCACGATCCAGAAGAAAAGTTAATTCAGTGGTTAAACAAAATAGCTGAGTCAAACTCCTAATGGACGGTAACCGACGATTTCTTGTTGCACCTTAAAACAAACCAGGGTGTGTTAAAGAAGAAAATTGAGAAAAGCGGAAAAATTTATAATTTGTATGGAAATAACAACAACAAAGTATATATTACCTTTTAAATTATGTCCACGAAATAGCCTCTTAATCGAAAGAAATATTCAAATAAGATAATTTTTTGTTTAATCACAATGTGGCGAACTTGTACCAGAACACCGTTACGCCCATCAGTCAATGACCGCACAATGAAAAATTCTGAAGAAGGATAGTTTTCACCTAAAATTTCCGCACACAACGTATTCAAAAGGCTAGCTGCCTCGTCCGGAGAAACTTCCCAAAAAGTGAATTTATAAAGTCCCATATACTCCTCAAGTTCTATTATTCTCTGAATACAACTACGCAGATCAATTATTCGAAGAATACTGTTATCAGCACTTAGAAAAGCAGCAATTAATGCACTACTAAAATTCAGTATATTTGTCGTCGTTTCACTTTCACTCGGTAATTGATACGCATCGGAATCAAAATTTTCAATTGATTCCCACTGATCAACATTAACTTCGTCCATAACTTCACCACTTTCCGAGGAATCCATGATGATATTTAAGAAATAACACGAAGACCATGACAACTGAAGAAAAAATGTTAAGGGAAGGACCGGTGAAATTTTAGCCCTTTAAAATTTTTGATGCTAAGAGGTGTCAATTTTTTTCCTATATTATTTTAGATGTAGAATTATGGTATTACATAAAAATTAAGAAACAATATTTTTTTGACCATTTTCGAATTTTTATTTTTTCAAAAAATAGAAACTTTGCCAAATCCATACGATTGATTGTAAAGATTCATTAAAATCGCGTGAAACAAAATTGGCGATAAAAAATAATGAAAATTGTAGACGGAGTTCAATATTTAAGATGAGAGACCAAAAAAATTTAAGCCTATGCTCAGGGGTGCCAATTTTTTTTCTTACTTTATTTTGGATCTAGAATGTAGATATACAATCAAAAGGTGTAAAAAAAATTTTTTCTAGCATTTTTGACCATTTTAGTATTTTACGATTTTTTATTTTTTTGAAAAATTAAAATATTTTAAAATCCATACGAGAGATTCTAGAGAAACTTTTAAAAAGGCCACAAAAAAATTGGCGATGGAAAAAAATGAAAATTGTGGAAGAGGTTTAATTTTCAAAATTTGCATTTTTTCCAGAATATGTATCTTAAACTCCGCAAAAAATTTATTTTTATATTTTTGACATTATCCCATAATTTTAGGTCTAAAATTACACAAGAAAAAAAATTGGTAACCCTGAACATCGTGAATTTCTATAAGCTTAAATTTCACCGGTCCCTCCCCTTAATCACTCAACTCACCACTATTCGAAGTTTGAGATGTCATAGTTCTATAAGGAACTACTGTCGAAGCTGTGCTATCTACAGAAACACTGCTCAGAAAAGAACTGACCTATGTTTCCATAAAAGAGTAGTAGTAAGGTACAATCATCAACCAAGGAATATGAAGAATTGCACATTACGCACTTACCTAGTTGCAGAATCTTGACCTAAACCTTATCAAAATCATACCACTGGATCAACTTACCTCTTATTATTTATTTTGCCCTGCAGTCGCCATGGCTCGTGCGAAGAATTGTCTTTCATGGGATATCAAATTCCATGTCAACAATAATTCGTCTCCAGCACACTATACATACAATATAACATTTCACAAAATTAAGAATTACAAAGTAGCATCAACATGTTACTTATCATCACACGACTAAGTTCATTGAGGACGATAAACAATCTAAGGAGGGAGGACTGTTACGTGCCGACCTCTATATAAATTTTTAAATAAAATACAAATACCTTAATAATCTTGAAAATAATAATCAATTTAATAATTATTTGATAAACGCTATCTATAAGGATTAAAATATGTTAAAGGTTTGAAGAAACACTTTGTTCTTTTAATTGTTTCTACATGGCAATACACACCTATGTGTGTAGGTGTAGGTAGCGTAAGATTGAATATCATACCTTATACAGGCATTAATTAAGTAACAGAAATTGCATAGATCAAAGTAAGCTATTAAGCAATGATCTAATTTCTTAACTTTAATATGTTTCTAAAACTTTGTCATTTTGATTACACGAACCATTTCATAATTGATACACACATTATAATTAGAACTTCGCCGCTCCTGTAAAATTTCTGCAATATATGTCTTTTGCATGTCAATTGTGCTTAATAATTTAGTATGTTACTCTTAATCAAATGCTACTAATCGTCATTATATTCCGGTGAGTTTCTGCCCGAACAGTATCGTAGAGTCGACCCTTCAGTTCGTGAACATTTAAAATTTCGAATCTCTGTAAGATTTTTCCAACGATAATAAAATTGTGTTTAATTAGAAAGCGTTCTAATTAAACGTAACAATATACATATTTCAAATTTAAAAAACACGATACTGTCGAATAATAAGTTTAATTTGTGCATAAGTGCATCAAATTCAGAACTGTAATATTTAATTGCAACGAGTTTCCGTGCTACAGCTTTGCTGGACGAATTGTCGTATTGTATCAACATCAATTGTAAGTAATATTGTATTTATTAAATGTTATTAATAAATTAAAATCATAAAAAGGAATATTACTCGTAATTTATTTAACTCAGAACCCATAGTTCTGACAAGTGCCACGATCTCACAATAAAATAAAAGTCAGAACTTACCAATCTGACTAATCAGCGACTTGCCTCTTAATTATTAAAAACAGTTAATTAATAAAATTATATCTTTGCTCGGGACGTGACAACGATGGTTCAACAGTAGTTCCATACGATTAAATTATTCGAGTTAAACAGTTTAGTTCTTACCTTTTCTCTTTTAGACTCACCTGATTAATTGTTCTGGTATTCTACCATGTGGTTACTCACGTGCCTGTAAATTCCGTCCTCTGAGATGTTTCCTCAGAATCAACCAATCGAATTAGAGGCGCGAATCGAGGAACTAGTAGACTTTTGCGGCCGAGCTTCTGCCGACAATTTAATCCTGAAAAGTCGGGTAAAGAATCTAGAAACTTGCATCGACTATTTTTCCAAACTTTTGACTAAGGTTACAGAATCAAAAGACGCCCTAAGTCAGACGGTCGAAACGCTAAATCAAAAGGTTATCTAGCAGCAAGGTATTATTGACAACATTGCTAATGAACTTCAACCACCTTCATTGAAGTTACCGACGGACTAAAAAATATGGTTCGAGAAAATCCTTTGGACCGAATTGACCGATTAAACACTCGATTAGATTCCATCGTGGAAAGTTGAGACAGAATTGACATCTGTACCCGTGAATTAGCAGCCAGAATTCAGACCCTGAATAAGAAAGCCAAAGTGTTTTTTTTTACTACTCTGAATGAGAAAAACAAGTCGTCACAATTAGCCAGATTTATAAGCAAACTTGAAGAGAACATAACTAGGTTAAAATTAGATTAGGGCCCAAACGCTATCACCTAGTATTCTACTTTAAGATATGACTGTCTCTATCCTCGTCAAGGTAGAACAGTATCCTTCTAATCCGTAATTGTAGTAAATTCAGAAAAACTTGTTGTCACAAACCTGAAAATCCCTATCGACATTAGCGTAAAATACGACTATATTCCGGAAAATTTGCTTACTCCTAGTTCCGTTATTTTGGGTGGCCCGACCAGGACTCCTTGAAGGGAGAGTTCGTAGAAATTTTGGGGATAGTGTACTTTCAAATTGAAGGAACTGAAGTCTGTTTTAATGTGGTAAAATTCTTGTATTCTGATCTTTTCTCTAGCGGAATTAAGGGTTTAAGGGAGCAAGGGACGTAATTACTATTTCGGCCCAGGAGAATTAGGTATCGAACGCTTTTGTATCATTTCTTTTCTTACAATGTGCAGACCGCGCACAGATAGCCGTTCCGTCGCCGACGAGGCTTCGTGGAGAGTACCAATTCCCCCTCTTCCTGGAACCATCACTAATGCCGAATTTCTGAATAGGCACCCTGTCAATACTAATAACGATCCCATCGATTCAGATGACAGTGATATTACTGACGCCACGACGGTACTGTACCGATCAGATGACAGCGACATCGAAGTACTAAATTAATTCAGAAAGAAAAACTCTAGTAATTCAATTACCTGGGAAGACTTTTAGTAACCCAGAATTAGATCTTTCTTATTCCTTTTATTGCTGTTTAGCTGGAAGGTTCGAGTTAAAATAACAATTCTTGTTACTATTTACTTAATAAGAAAATCCAGTGGTGGCGACATTCTGTCATTTTTTAAACCCCTGTTTTCTTTTAACCCTTACTCACAGATATTATTTAAACAAAGTACAACCGGAAGGGAATATAAAGATGGCAAATGAACAGGACGGTAACGGAAAAAACCAAAATGCAGGTGTGTTTGGTGCTCCCCCGCCAAATATTACCCATATATTACCGGATCTTAATCAGAGTGCGGCCATGACTTACATGTTCGAATGCATGGTGCTACAACAAGGAACGCATCACTTACCGATGTTTGACGGTAGGAATCCTCCCCTTCGAGAATTTTTGCAGGACATTTCGAACGGTTTAGTATACATGACGGATTCCCCTGAACCATGGTTTATAAAGGTCGTTTTAAGTAAACTAAAGGGTCCCGCTCAAGAAAGTGTTCGAGATAAATCTTTTGAGAAATTGAGTGAACTTGTCGCCCATCTAAAAAAACGATTTTCGTCGTCAACAAATTATTAATGGTATCTCGATTCCATTGCCAAACTCCGAATTAAACAAACAGAGACAGTCAGTGATAATGGCGACCGAGTTCAAGGACTTATTAGTGGTGCGCGACATGCTCTCGAGGAACGGTATCCAGGATACGTCGAAGGGTCTACGGTGGCCCTAAGCCGGGTAATGATGATGCCTGTACAGGATTTTGCTTTAGACTCATTCATACGTGGGCTTCCGACGGAGATATCTACGCACGTGGACACCAGATGTCCAAAGGATTTAAGCAAAGCCCTAGAATTCGCCCTTCACGCGGAGAAATGCGAGATCTATGTTGATCATAACCGCCCAGTCTCTTATCGTATCTAAAGAGAAAGGGAAACAGAATTCCAACCGCAAAGGATCTCAAGTGCAAATCAAAGGTCAAGTGATACCAGGGAGAAACCTAGGCCTTCAGAATCACATACGGGAGGTCTACTTCCCCCCCAGACTTACCCACCTTATCCCACGCCACCATGCCCCCCTTATTTTTACCCTTATCCCCAATATCCAGGATTCCCCTATCCATCTATGACATCGTTTCCTCTTCCTACCCAAAGGACGAGTTATCCTTAGAGAGAACCAGTGAAGCCTCAGTGGAATGACAGGCGAGAAAATTCTGGCATTAATACCCCTCCGCGATCTATGTTCCCAGGACCAAATAGGTCTTTAAACTACCAGCAGATTCGTCATACGGACGCGCCGACGGGTCCCAGCAGAGACGAGCGTCCGAAGACAGTCCTATTCGCGGAAGCGACGGTAGAGTCCTTAGGGCAATATCCCAGGCCGAGGACTCCCCAGTAGTGGAACTGAATTCTGAAAAATTTATTGAACCTGTGGCAAGGTTTATGGTTGACCCGGGGTCGGATTCAAATCTTATCAAACTTAAGGCGCTACGTCCGAAGCTCAAAATAAATCTAACAAACGCTGCGAGAATAAATGGCATCACAAAACATAACGTAACTACCTTAGGTACCATACAAATACCGATTCTTGACAAAGAAACGGAATTTCATGCGGTTAGAAACTCTTTCCAATTCTCAGCTGACGGAATATTAGGTAGACCATACCTTCGGTAGGAACAGGCAGAATTATCATTCCATCACAACACCTTGGTAACCATTACCAAGCCCACTGCTCCCCTTCCATTCGTCAATAAGGAATCAATGTTGGCAAAACAAAAGTTAAAAACGGAAATAAAGCCTTTCAAACGAGTTTTTAGGATTCAGGCCCGTTCTCGTCAACCAATTGCAATCGATACAATACTCTCCGACCTAAAGGAAGGTTACCTACCAAAGGTGCGCACTCCATCAGGTATATACATTGGCGAGGCCGCTGTGAGCAACCACGACGGGATATGCTATGCCATGGCGCTAAACACTACCGAAACAGACGTGCAGATCGAACTTCCTCCGCAGGAACTTATGCCTTTCGATTACTGCCCTTTCCCGGAGAAGACTCATCCGGATCCGAGAGTTAAGACATCGTGAACGGTGCCCAAGAAGCCATAACAGATCGAATCGAAAGAGTCTAGAAAGCCCATCACATATCTAAACTATCCTCATAAGAAAATAAATATGTACTTAAGTGGGCAGAAGAATTCGAGGATGTTTTTCATCTTAGTGGAGAGAAATTATCGTGTTCAACCTGGGTGAAGCATCGAATTCCGACCACCGACGATAAGGGTATTCACCGGAAGCAATACAAAGTGCTTTATGAGGCTGCAAATCAAATCAAAACGCAAATACAAAAACAGCTAGATGCAGGATTAATTAGAGAATCTAACTCTCCTTTCAATTCTCCCCTCTTGATAGGGGATGTTAGACGTTGAGGCTTTCGTCTATTTAGACGACATCATCATATATTCAGACGCTCTAGAAGAACACGACAAAAGGGCCCGAAGATTATTTACCAGACTGCGAGAAGCAAATTTGAAACTTCAGCCGGATAAATGTGATTTTCTAAAAAGGGAAGTTGCTTATTTGGGTCACATTTTCGGAAAAGACGGTATTAGACCAAACCCCGATAAAATATCCGCTATCAAAAACTTCCCTCAACCAACGACGCCAAAGAATATACGCCAATTTCTGGGCCTTTCAGGATATTACCGGAAGTTTATCGAAGATTACGCGAAGATTGCCAAGCCTCTGGTCGATCTCACTAGAAAAGACGGAAAGTGGGAATGGGGAAAGGCACAAAAGGAAAGTTTCCTTAAACTACGACAGTATCTAACGCAAGAACCATTGCTCCAATACCCGGATTTTTCGAAACCTTTTAAACTCACGACCGATGCATCAGAATTCGCAGCGGGAGCAATACTAACACAGAACAAAAATGGAATCGATCTTCCGGTTGCATATTTTTCTAAGACTTTGAACGAATATGAACAAAGGTACCCGCAAGCAGAGCGAGAGTGCCTGGTCATACTCTATGAAGTCGAAAAATTCCGACCCTATCTATATGGTCGAGAATTCATTCTGGCCTGTGATTTTGAACCTGTTAACTGGATTTCATAAGTAGAAAATCCCGGATCTAGATTGTCAAGATGGCGATTAAGATTACGAGACTTCCAATACGAATTTGAGTATAAAAAAGGGAAACTCAACCGAAGCGTCGAAGCCCTATCCGGAAACCCTGAAGAGTTTTTCCAACCGTCAGATACCAGCTTAGAAAGTTCCATGGAATCGAGTAAATTACTCATATTGGACGACGAAAAAAATCAGCAATGCGAGCCCTCCCCATCCTCACGAGGTCTGCTAATCTACGAGATGGAAAAATTACGGACAAACCTCGCCCTGTAGCCATGAAACGACCCCAGTCAACAACCGGCTACGAAAAGGAGAAGGTGCCTGAATCTACGTCAATGGAAAAGAAACCCGTTTCCATATTGAAGCGGAAACCGGTGAAAGTTTCGGAACCCGCAAAGACGGCTCCAGCAGTCACACCTCAATATAACCCCAATCCTAACGCCAACATTCCTCCCAATCAAAAAAAGAGAGGATGGCCTCCAGGGACAAGAAAGGTAACGATACCGGAATCAGCCTCTGAACAAGAGCAAGAAGATCCTGCCATCGCCACTAGGTTGAGGAAACGACCCAGCCCTCGTGGATTCCCATTACCCTGCGATACCTCTTCTTCTTCCTCTCCCTCGACCGACCCTTCGAGTAATGACGAGGAAGAGTCTGATCCCCCCGTATTCCGCAGCCGACACAGCGTTTTTCCAAATGTGAAACCTTCACCCCCTCCTGTGTATAATTCAGCAAGTGGACCACTACTCACAGTCTCTGATAATGCTCCCGAGCCAGCAGGATTACTTCTCCCACTCCAAGATTCTTATACGGACGTTTTCATAGATGGATCTTGCTGTGGAAATGGCGCAGGAAGGCCTAAGGCAGAAATAGGTGTTTGGTTTGGTCCAAATCATCCCCTCAACGTATCAAGGCCGGCAAGTGGTAGGCAAACCAACAATGTCGCAGAGATTAAAGCTGCTACAGTTACAGCACTCAAAGCAAAGGAGGCTGGAATTCAGAAGCTAAGATTGAAGACTGACTCACAATTTAAAAAAAAAAAAAGCATAACGGAATGGATGTCTCGATGGGAAACAATTAATTGGTTGACAGCATCCCGCAAACCTGTCCAGAACCATGCAGAATTTGAGAAGCTGAAGGAGGCTTTAAAAACACTCGATGTTAAATGGGAATTTGTACCTGGACATCAAGGATATTTTGGAAACGAGATGGCAGATCGACTAGCTCGCGCCGCCAACCTTCCTGATGAAGAATGTTCTCCTGCTCGAGAATCCGACAACGAGGGAGGCGCTCTTCTTGAGGATATAATTAAGGATGTACCTCCTCCATGCTACAACAGCGAGAGCAGTTCTGAAGAGAACGACCAATTCAAACCAGAAGAACGAAATTTTAACCAAGAACAGCAACAATCCATTAACAAGTTCGAAGAAACCCTAAGAGATAAAAGACGGACTGCGACCGATCAGACATTAGATTGGGATCATGAAGGTAATTACTCGCAAGATCAATCGAAAAAAACGTCACGTGTCTGATGGTGAATCAGACGAAGAGCTTCTGCAGGACCTTGAAGCCCTCGACCCTTGTAGAGACTACGACGACGATGCATTCTCCTCTCCAGTTCAGAAATTTTTAGAGAAGAATGAAAAGGGTCGTAATCAGTCAACACGGGAAGAAAAACTACCAGAAATTGTAAATGTGCAAAAGGGAAGGGACCCTGTCGTAAGATTCAAGGAAGTTATCGAGGACAGTGAGTCAGATGAGTCAATTGTGGGAAAAGGAGCAATCACCTGTGAAACAAAGAGAAAAGGTACCAAGAAGGTTAGAAGGACTATCCTGTGAAAGGATCCTTCCTCTTCAAAAATACCCCGTATTAAATGGCGAATTATACGATCATAGCCTTCCATACGTTGAGGATGATGATTGTCAAAATCTGGTCTCACGCTGTCAGGAACCTTTGACGTTTAAACGTAACAACTATGCACTGTTCCTCCTAGCAGACTGCGAACCCATCGATTCCGCCTGTAAGTTGTTGCTAGCTACCGACTACCTTAACCATCAAGATCTCAAGGAATGCCGTCTGAAAAAAAGACAAATCCTCGTCGTTCCCAACGGTCAATTTAAAACCTATGTCGCAGTAGTAAAAAACCGTTATTTTGACAGACTCTAATGGAAAGATGTAGAAAGGGTATTACAGAGCCTACGTTCCGCAATAGAACTCGATAATCATCAAAATTGTAGACTCGCATTAACAGGGGAGGTCCTTGGTACCACCGCTGGTACATCTCTCGCGGAGTTAATTGCAAAAATATTTCACGACACTAATATTAAGATAACGTTATGTCAAGGAAGGGTCGAAGTTCCCTCTCCCCAAATCAGACACAAAATAATTAAAGAATTCCATCAGAGTCTCGTCAGAGGACGCAAGGGTATTAATAAAACTTATCGAAGGATCAGAGAACGATATACTTGGCCGGGCATGAAAGACGAAATAACAAACTACCTTCGTTCTTGCAGGAGATGTCTAGAGAATAAAGTTCGAAGGCCCGTACCAGAGAACCCATGATCATCACGGACACCCCCGCTGAACCTTTCGACAAGGTATTCCTTGATACGGTAGGTAAGTTACCTACCACTCCGAGTGGAAACAGGTATATATTGACCATGCAGGACAACTTCAGTAAATTCTGCATAGCAGTACCTATTCCCGACATCAAAACAACAACGGTTGCTCACGCCGTTGCAACGAATTTATTCTTCGTGCACGGAGCACCTAGAAGCATCCTGACAGATAGAGGAGGCAGTTTTGTTAGTCAACTTATGCGAAAGATGGAAAAACTCTTTCACATAAAACAAGTCACCACGTCGAGATATCGTCCCCAAACGAATGGCGCTCTCAAACGAAGCCACATCGTTTTGGTTGATTTTATAAAGCAGTACGCGGAGGAATATGACGATTGGGATCGACTACTTCCCTGCGCCATGTTCGCCTATAACAATTCGGTACATGAGTCTAAAAATTTTACCCCGTTCGAACTAGCCCATGGAAGAGTAGCCCTGATGCCAAGTTCTTTCACTAGTGGTCCCGAACTGGAAACATACGGAGCATATTTAAAAGACCTGATCACCCGCAAGAATGAAACGCAAGCAATTGCAGCAAAAAATTTAATTTCATCGAAACTACGATCAAAAAAATTTTATGATGAAAAGGCGCGCCCTCTATCGTCCAAAGTCGGAGATATTGTCTACACCATACGGGAGGCACGGTTTAATAAATTCGACATTTCCCATTTCCCACTCTAATAATTAATTTCATTCATTTTTATTATTTGTTACTAATTTTTTTCTTTTTAGGAAGGAATTATTGAATCTGGAAAGGACTATGAATCTCTTAAAAAAGTGTGTTTTGTCTCTCCTAGCCATCTCTATTTCAATCAACACACATTCCTGCCAAACTCCGGAAACACATCGAATTACGACCTTCGAAAAAAACAACGGGATCTACTACGAATATAAATCTGAATTCAAGGTCTTCACCGCCACCTGGAGGATAGTGGTATTCCTGAACATCACTAAACAACTTGACAGGATAACATATTTAAAAACCCGACTACAAGACGCACTGGACAGTTGCCCAGAAAATGTGACATGGTGCAGTGATTTTGTTACAAAGGATGGCAGGACGAATGGAAAAAGGCTGAAGAATTGAATCTTTAGATAAGTAAGGAATATGAAGAATTAAAAAATGTAAGGGAAAGCTCTCCCTCGATGCTACCAAGAAATGCGCGAGTAAGAAGAGCCACTCCTTTATTAGGATTCATAGGAAAACTTGCCGGACCTATTGCTGGAATGCTGACGTATGAAGATAGAGAAGATATCAAAAACGCCATCCAAGATCTAAATGAAGCCCAAACCAATTTGTCACATTTGGTGGAAAAACAAACGCACGTTGTTAGGGCACAACTTGACCAGAAAGGCATACATGACCGACAAACACAAGCACGAAAAGCTCTATTGAATGCAGTACAAGACGGACTGACGCGACACTGTAAGGCAGGGGCCAAGGTCCTGGAAGTATTGCACCTGGCTCGGAAAGGACAATTACACAAGGCCCTACTAACCGACGACCATTTATCACCAATCCTGAAGGACATTCAACGACACCAGTCAAATCTAGAATTTCCCTTAGAAGGACCTAACCTGAGCATGGAGGAACTCGCCCAAATATCACACACTACTGCACTTACGGAAGATAACCATCTGAAAATAATAGTGGACATCCCTCTGGCAGACAAGACAAAGTACTCGATGTACCAACTACACCCCCTCCCTGTGTTCCAACCTATTTTCGACTGTAAAATTGGAAAGGCTCACGTACGTCCACGGTTCGAATACCTATCAGTTGATCGACAACGACAAAATTTTATCTTGATGAACTATCAAAACATAAATTCTTGTAAAAGGACCAGAAAATTCCTCTTGTGCGCAAACGCCCCCGCTATTCAGGAAGTCCAAAAAAACAGCAGTATGTGAGGTACGCCTCCTCCTAGAACCAACCTTGGACGTTTTAATAACCTGCGACGTAGAAATCGATTTCAACGTTGCACCTTTTTGGAAAAGGTTAGAAACATTAGCAGGCTGGATTTACTCCCTAGGGAATGACACTCTCTTAAGGCTGACTTGTGAGAACACCCAGGATACACGCGTGAACATTTCCGGAACAGGACTCCTGCAACTAGCAGCTGGATGCAAGGCCTGGACGTCGGGAATGATTCTTACTCCCGCGTCAATCCCGAAGGGATTTTCGGAGATCCTATATGAAGCAGATGTGAATTTGGATTTAGGAGCTCTTTCCTCGTCTCTAAACAAATTTAGGCTTAGCCGTCCCAATGAGACCATAGCAGAAATCCACGACCTGGAAATCGAAACCTTTTAAGGAAATTCAAAAACCTTGGATGAACTAGAGCAGGATCTGCACGAATTCACTCTACGACGACATGCTCAGGACGAGAAAAGAACTTCTAATGTTAGAATTTACACTGGATTTGGACTAATCACCATAGGACTTTTCCTAATCTTGTTATTCGTGAAGCTTCAGATAAAGAATAACCATTTCCAAAGAAACACGACTAATCAAGAGGCCATATTCCCCATACCCCGAGAGAGGAGGCGGCAATTTTTTAGAAGGAGGAACTCAAAGAAAGTACTAAAAATAACCCCTAAGGAAAGACGTCGCTCTACACCCAACACCGAAGATATCAGCCTTCATGTGATTCCAACTACACCGGAAGACCACTCCGATTGTCAGGAACAAATAGAAATTGAACCTTGAATACCCACGGCGAGCGAAGTAATGTGTAGTATTCGAAAACTTCCTCGACAACAACTACATCCTTGTTAAGCCATTGCAAGTAACCATTGTCAATTTGAGAAAGTAAATAACAAGGAAGCTCCTGGGACTTGGATCTTTAATAATTAAATTTATAAATAAACTAAAGAAACGAGGACTATAGGAAATTTTTTTAAATTTAATTGCAATATTACTATGAAGGTACAAATGTCTCAATTACATCTCGAAATTCTAACTCCGTATTGGTTAATCTTAATTTATTTATTTATTTATTTTTTATTTTATCCACTTTCCTCTACGAAAACCCTCCATTCCGTGATCTCCATCCATTGGCCTTTGGACTCTGATTTCCGGCGCTAAAACAAAAAAAAAGGGGTAAAGAAGGTAAACCACTCCACTCTCAAATTTAAATTAAAACCCGTCTATACTCTAAAAAGTCTTGCCGGCCCCATTACCTACCAGTTTCCAATGTCCCGCAAGGCGAGGCTCCCTTTCTAACCAAAAGTGCCGTTGACACCACACAAGTTCCTTATTATCCATGACAGTCATCAGGCCCCCCACTGGCCACTCCGGCAAATCCTCGAAATCGAGAGTGGTCCTCTCACCTTCAAAGACCACCTCCAGACGCGGGAGATAGACGCATTCTTCATTTTTGAAAAAATTCTAACAAAAAGAAAAAAACCCAAGATCAGGAAAGGGGAATCTTTTAATCCTAATGACTAAAACAATGAAAAAAAACAACAAAAAAAACAAACAAAAAATTATTACTAGAAATAATTGAAATAAAAATTTAATTAACTTTTAATTAAAATTTATAATTCAAAATTTTCAAAATATTATTGAGAATTAATAGTCAAAGTTACTATTTCAAGTTTATAAGTAAACTAAAATAATCAATTTTAATAAATTTAATAAAATTATGAAAATTAATTAATTTTGATGAAATTTAGAATTGTCATTCATGCGATCGTTTAAATACTCCAACTCTTTATTCAATCGTAAAAAAGTAAATTATTCTACAGCACAAAAGGTTACCACCTAAAAGTTGTAGGCGAATAATTCGTTCTTCCTTTCCCAAATTAAGAATAGTAAGTTTAACCCTTTTGAAACCTATTTCGGCTCATCATTAAAAATTGTGTTAAGACCCGAGAAAGGAATTAATTAATTAATATTTTAATTATTTTAATCGTCCTCACTTGTCCAAGTGGCTACACACTTACGACAAGGTTACTCGGAGGAAGTTTCTTTTTTTATTAAGGGAGTCAGAGCTCGCGAGCACGCGGAGTATAACTACCGTCCTTCATCACTCCAGTTCCGCGTCCACCTTAAGTGCAATGGTGGTTGCTATTCTTTCAGCAACCCAAAGGACGACTAACATTTAGGAACGACGAAAAAAACAGAAAAATATAAAATAAAAAAAAGCTAGTTTAAATTTTTTTAATTACGCGCACTTATTCTCATTTTATATTCATAGTTTTTGTTTTAAAATATATCCCTCCCCGCTAAAAGAAAAGAATAATTACAATTATTGAATAAAAATAAAATTATTGATGATCACAATAGATCGAGTTTTCCACTAATTCGAATCACTTGATTCTTTGGTTCGTGGAACCGAATTCGTTCCTATGGAAACTCCAATCTATACGGGGATTCTGAAAATAAAAATCCTAACATTCTGAACCGATGTAAATTAATTAAACAGCAAACGAGTAATTTAAAAATTTAATTGTCCCAATGAAAATGATTAATTTGATGCAATTTATAAAATTATTAAAATTGATTTAAATAAAATTCAATTAAATATTAATTAAAAATTTATAATAAAAAAAAACTTCCAAAATATTATTAAAAATTAATATGTCAAAATTATTCAAGTTTTATGAGTATATTAAAGTAAATAATTTTGATAAAATTTAGAAATTATTGGAAATTAATTGAGATAAAATTTAATTAAACTATTAATTATTTATAATTAGGATTTCAAAAATGTTATTAAAAATTAAAATCAAAATTATGATTTCAAAATCGTATAAGAATATTAAAATAGTTAATTTTAATAAAATTTAGAAAATTATTGAAAAATAATTAAATTAAAAATTAATTAAACTATTAATTATTTATAATTAAGATTTCAAAAATGTTATTAAAAATTAAAATCAAAATTAGGATTTCAAATTGTATAATAATATTAAAATAGTTAATTTTGATGAAATTTAGAAAATTATTGAAAAATAATAAAAATTAATTAAACTATTAATTATTTATAATTTAAATTTTCAAAAATGTTATTAAAATTTAAAATCAAAATTATGATTTTAAAATTGATAAGAACATTAAAATAGTTAATTTTGATAAAATTTAGAAAACGATTGAAAAATAATTAAATTAAAAATTCATTAAACTATTAATTATTCATAATTAAGATTTCAAAAATGTTAATAAAAATTAAATACAAAATTATGATTTCAAAATTGTATAAGAACATTAAAATAGTTCATTTTGATGAAATTTAGAAAATTATTGAAAAGTAATTAAATTAAAAATTAATTAAACCATTAATTATATATAATTTAAATTTTCAAAAAATGTTATTAAAAATTAAAATCAAAATTATGATTTCAAAATTGTATAAGAATATTAAAATAGTTAATTTTTATGAAATTTAGAAAATTATTGAAAAATAAATTAAAATAAAGGATGAAATAAAACCTTCCTTTCGCCTGCCTCCACCAAGCGCCAACGAGGGTCGAATCTGTCCGTGGCTGGTTCTGCCTCCACTCCACAATGTTTGGAGATTGAGCTTTTGGGACCCTTGAAGTTCCTTAGCTCCTCCAAAGAAAGTAACATTCTGATGCGTGGCGGTATTAAAGATTTTCCCGTTCGCAAGGCAATCGTGGGATTCTTTTTTTCCATTTCTTCACGTTTTTCCTTTCATCTTAAAAGGGATTTGTAAAATTCATCGGAAGGAGATTGATCACTTTCCACTTTATCAGCGCACTTCACTTGCACCCCGATTCCGAACATCTTTAACGTACAAAGATGTGTTGTTCACGAGTTTAAAATCATTAATGAGCTCGGAACGGCTAACGAAACGACAATCAAGTCATCACCATATGCCCCCCTCCCTTAGACACCAAATGCCATGTCCCCAATCTATTTTAATTATAGTAAATAATGCAAATTAGTATTTGCATAAAATTGCGAAATTTGAAAATTTCCCAATTATTGAATTTAATAAATATAATGAAAATTGAATTTCGCAGTAATTCAATCTATTTTAACTATAGCCAATAATGCAAATTAGTATTTGCATAAAAATTACAAACTTGGAAAATTTTACAATTATTGAATTTAATAAATATAATGAGAATTAAATTTCGAAGCGATTCAATCTGTTTTTAATTACATATAATAAAAATAATGCAAATTAGTATTTGCATAAAATTGCGAAATTTGAAAATTTCACAATTATTGAATTTAATAAATATAATGAACATTGAATTTCGCAGTAATTCAATCTATTTTAATTGTAGTAAATAATGCAAATTAGTATTTGCATAAAATTGCAAAATTGTCAAATTTCGTAATTATCAAATTTCAATAAATATAAGAAAATTAAATTCTGAAGCAATTCAATCTATTTTTATTATAGCAAATAATGCAAATTAGTATTTGCATAAAAATTGTAAACTTTGAAATTATAACATTTCACAATTATTGAATTTAGATAATATAAGAAAATTGAATTCCGCAAGTAATTCAATCTATTTTAATTGTAGTAAATAATGCAAATTAGTATTTGCATAAAATTGCGAAATTTGAAAATTTCACAATTATTGTATTTAATCAATATAATGAAAATTGAATTTCGAAGCAATTTAATCTGATTTTAATTACATATAGTAAAAAAAATGCAAAATAGTATTTGCATCAAATTGCGAAATTGTCAAATTTCACAATTATCAAATTTTAATAAATATAAGAAAATTAAATTTCGGAGCGATTCAATCTATTTTAATCGTAGTAAATAATGCAAATTAGTATTTGCATAAAATTGCGAAATTTGAAAATTTCACAATTATTGAATTTAGTAATGTAATGAAAATTGAATTCTGAAGCAATTCCATCTATTTTAATTATGGTAAATAATGCAAATTAATAATGGCATAAAATTGCGAAATTTGTGGTTATCAAATTTCTATTATTGAATTTTAAAATAAAACATACTGCGAGTACGTTCAATGTAGCGCAAAGGGCCCAAAAGTTCTACACTTCTTACGGATCAAGCTCTCGGGGACGAGACCTGGAAAATCCGTGGTAGGTTGTAACGTCAAGCCATAATAATATGATCCTTAAAATCTAATCTTCTTTCTAAATATTTAATGTCTTCTAATTCTTTTTTTTAAAAAAAAAAGAAAATCAGGAATTAAAACTATTGTAATGGGTTACCGTAATGAAGTGGAATTTCGGGGTCAACTTTTCCTTATTACTGTGTTATAAATCAATCATAAATTATTAATTACATTCGGTTAGTTGTAGTGTTACGATGGGGTGAGCCTTCCGAAAACCTGGAATTAAGTACATTAAAATTTTTTTGGCCTCTAATTTAAAAAAATATATATTTCCTAGATGACAAACCAGTTCGGATAAAATCATTATTTTATTCACACCGCAGTAAGGAGGGCTCATATAGGTGAACACCCATACCAATGCAAGTGCCGGTGGCCACGCGATAGCTAACCACCCATACACTCTCATGCATGACTCCTCTGCTTAACGACAGCCATGATGGATTCCCACTCCCTTTTCCTTTTCTAAAATACCTAAGAGCAACTGAGAAATGACCACGTGTTCTCTGAGAGCCCAAGCACATGGCCAGCACAACAAAACAAAACGTGCTTCACGCAAGAAAATAATAGATTAAAAATAAATAGAGGAATTTCTACTTGATTAATAATTGTTAAATAAAAATTTCTTGGTATTAAAAGTTCATTGACACAATGAAGCAATATTCCCAAGAAATATTGCGTGAATAATTGTCAAAGGTGCTGGCCTGTGCAAATTCGGCGACTGCTCGGCAACGGCAAAACTGAAGTGTTGCTAAATAAAATTGCTCTTCACCTGGTCTAACCCTTGTCCAAGATTGCCACACCTTAAGTCCCTACCTTTTCCATAATGTCCAGAAAATATAAAAAGGAATCGCACAATAAAATATGGTAGTTTTCAAACGTCGCGATTCACCAGCGGATATAAACTACTAAATTTATAAAAATTTATGTCAATCCTAGTAATATAAAGAGTTCCCTCCCTACTAGCGGTGCGGACGTAACTGTAAGAACAATTTTTTTCGAAGTTTCTGTTGAATTTCCTCTAAAGCAATTGGTTAACCGGATGATGGTCGCTAACGGATGCAAGTGACTGAAAATTATAAAATTTTGTCGTTCCCAGTAGCATAAAGAGATCCAGATCCGCGTTAGTAAAAAACAACAGAATGAATTAAACGGGACGGTGGAAAAAAAAAGAAAATTTAAAAAAAAGAAACTATCGATTGACAACGTCGCATCGAACTGTCAATCCCAAGTTTCAAGAATTTTTTATCTGCCCATCCAGGATAGAAAGGTTCACTCCAAGTCCATCCAGAGGTGGTAAAATTTTAAGGACTAGAAATAGGTGTCGTAAGTAAACTATTGTAAGTTTGTTATTCAGAAATTAAATGAAATTTTTGTAAAGATTATTGTAAAGGGAAAAGAAAAACCGGGGGTTGTCAGAATACATTGAAAGGTTAAAACCCAGTAATTGTGTTTTTTTCTATTAATTAATTTGCTACCAATAAATTAATTCTAACCTTCCGACAAGTAACCGATCCCAAAAGGACAGAAAAGGACTAACTCAGACATAAAAATAAAAACACGAGTGGATGAGACTAGTGTCAACTGGATCCGGAGAGTTTCGAATGCAGAGGTTCTCAACTGGTTTGTAATTTTTCCGACGCTCGAAGTTTCCTCTAATGAATTCGATTTAAGGAATAGAATAAATCAGTAATTAATAACGTCTAATTTCAAAAAACATTACAGAGGATCGCGAAATCCGAAACACACACGCTTCTCTTCCGATCCTACGGAGAGGATCGAGAAAAGAAAGAAATTGCGTATAAATCACTGAACAAAAGTCAAGGGGGACTCGAGAAATTTCCGATCCTGCGTTGAGGATCGCGAAATCCGGAACACAAACGCTTCTCTTCCGATCCTGCGTAGAGGATCGAATAAAGAAAGAAATTGCGATTAAATCACTAAACAAAAGTCAAGGGGGACGCGAGAAATTTCCGAACCTACGTTGAGGATCGCGAAATCCGTAACACACACGCATCTTTTCCGATCCTGCGGAGAGGATCGAGAAAAGAAAGAAATTGCGATTTAATCACTAAACAAAAGTCAAGGGGGCACGGTGAGTTTTATCCAACTTTAACCTAAAGGTTCTCCCACTACAAATGTTTTTGCAGATATTGAATGTGGACACTTTTTTAAGAGTTTTGCAAAAAACTAAAATCTTTCATCGAGCCGTTTTTGAGAAAATCGATTTTTAGATTAACAAATTTAATTTTTGAACTTCTTATTTGAAGTATATGCATGGTCGCAATAAAATAAAACTCAGTTTGAATTTAGGCACTTTCCTGAGTACGTTGCAGAAAAAAGTAATACTAAAAACATTTTCATTCAGCTTTTTTTCAGTCGTTTAGGTTAAAAAATTTAAGTTTTGGATTTTTACGTAAAGTATGTGTAATATCGTTACAACAATGAATATTAAAACTTTATTTTTGAAAAAAAATATTGCGTGGGCCATAATCTTTTTTCTTTATAGAAAATTACTGAAAAAAAAATTTAAATCATTGAAGCTCGATTTTTACCTTTGACTTTAATTGCTATTGTCGCTTTCAATTTTTGTGCAAGTTACCTAGAGGGTCGGGCATAAAAATTAAATAGGACAAAAGAAAGTAAATTCGAATATAGAGGTCGCACTTCAATGATTTAAAACTTTTTTTTCAGTAATTTTCTATAAAGAAAAAAGAATACGGCCCACGCAATATTTTTTTTTCAAAAATGAAGTTTTAATATTAATGGTTGTAACGATATTACACATACTTTAAATAAAAATTCAAAAATTAAATTTTTTAACCTAAACGACTGATTTTTTTAAAAATGGCTGAATGAAAGTGTTTTTAGTATTACTTTATTTTGCAATGTACTCAGGAAAGTGTCCAAATTCAAACTGAGTTTTATTTTGTTGCGACCATGCATATACTTTAAATAAAAGTCCAAAAATTAAATTTGTTAACCTAAAAAATCAATTTTCTCAAAAACGGCTCGATGAAAGATTTTGGTTTTTTTGCAAAACACTTAGAAAAGTTTCCACATTCAATATCTACAAAAACATTTGTAGTGGGAGAACCTTTAGGTTAAAGTTGGTTAAAACTCACCGTGGGGACGCAAGAAATTTCCGATCCTACGTTGAGTATCGCGAAATCCGAAACACACACGCTTCTCTTCCGATCCTGCGGAGAGGATCGAGAAAAGAATAGTATAATAATAGTAGTAGTAAAAACAACGCGTACAACTAGTACTAAGTTAATTTACTCTTAATGTCCTTTTATTTTTTCACAACACACAAAAAACACCATAGCCTATTCTTCTTCTTCTTCTTCTTCTTCTTCTAAAAAAGCACACACCTGGCATGTTCCAGAGATACTGAACACTTTATGACCACAGATTTTAGTCTTTTAGGTCCCTCAGTGAGACGCGTGGGAGTACGAGGGGAGGGTAACCGGGGTGTCACTTTCATAGTTTTCTTTTTTTTAATCAGTGTCCTCCGGAACCCTGGTCGTTGTTTTGCTGATCGTTGGTGCTTCGACGGAGGTCGAGGACGTCGCTTAGTTTCCGGATCGTCAGTGCTCAAATCAACTCGCGCATCTCTCCACTCTTTTCGTATTTGAGCTTTCACGGGGGTCTGTCTTTTTATTGGGAACTTTTTTTTAACTGGGCTAACACGCGTGAGTGTAATTCTTAAGTCCTGACGAGCTTTTGTCGAACTAACTCTATAAATTTTGTTAAAAATTTTTTTTTCTTCTTTGGTGAGCACTTGGGTGACTTTATTTTTTTGTTCGCCAGCCTCTGCCGGGGATGTCCAGGTTCATTTGCCTCAAAATACGCAAGGTGGGGTGGGACTTTCGGCGGTGACCTGGACGCCTGACATATCTCCATGGCTTCTTCAAACGTAAAGTACTGCTTCTCGGGAAGAGGTTTAGACAGAGAATTTTCTTTCATCCCTTCTGCCTGCACATCAAGGATGATTTCACTTGTCTCCACCAATTTGGCGGAGTTTGGCACTTCCGGTACAACGTCCACAGGAAACGCCTCGCCTTGAGTTTCTGTTAAGACAATGGGACGACTGTCAGAGACGAGTTCTCCCTGATTTGCAGTCAGGGATTCGGAATCAGCCACAGGCACGATAATATCCGTAGAAAAAACAGTTCGATCGTTTTTGTCCTTCTCCGTCTTACTTCTCCTTCCTACTGGAAGAGGAATATAAAGGTCAGGTTTCCTGAGTCGCTCCACATAAGCGCGTCTGCGCCTCTCAGTTCTTCTTTTGTTCTGACTTGGTTTCTTTGATGCTTTCAAAGAATGCCCCCCGGTCTCCAGTCATGCGCGTGACAACCTAGTTGTCACGCGCTTGACGCAAATTATACCTTGGCAATTTCTTTGTCAAATTGCCAATCAGCGTTTCCACTGGTTTAATTTTATCCGCAACTTCACTCTTATTAAAAATGCCTTGCTTTGCTAATTGATCAGCTTTTTCGTTCCCAGCGATTCCTTTGTGGCCCGGAACGTGCTTCCATCTAACTTCTTGAAACCCTTTTAACAACTCATTAAGTTGAATAAAGTTCTCTTTATTCTGAACAGGTTTACCTCGAGTGGTAATCCAGCCTCTTTCAATCCAGGTGTGGATCCAATTTTGAAAACTGTTTATGAGAAACTTCGAGTCCGTGTTAAATGTCACTTTATTAGCTCCGAGTTTCTTAACTTGTCGAGCTGCTTACAGGTTTGTTTCCCTTTAATTTGTACAGACAGGTTGAGAGGATGACCGTCTGAAAAATAAACTCCTACACCCGCCTGGGCTTGATCGGTGCCATTAAATGAACATGCTCCATCAATAAAAATTTGCAAAAATCCTTCCTCGTCATAATTCAATTCTTGAATTTCATTCTCGAGGAAAACTTGGTTTATTTTTTAAGAGTCCGGTTCGTCGGGTAAATTACCTGATGGCTTTTGACACTTCCTCTCACGAGGCCGTCCTCTTTTACGTTTAACCGGTTCCGATGGTTTCGAAGCGGATTCATCGATTTCCTTTTCCTGCAGAGGTGCGCATACTTGAAATCTATCAGCAGATGCAGGTCGAAGATTGCTCTCGTGGATCTTCACTACTCTTTCTCCTTGTGCGATTTCGTAAACCGCGTAAGTCAAAACTGACGAGATCTGATACGGTCCCTCCCACCTATTAGCCAAACTCGCGTTGAAAATTTTACTCTTGTTCGATAAAGGGTGAGATCTGACTCGAACCTAATCCCCTTTCTTTCCCCACGAGAACCGGTGGCTGCATTCCGTCGCGTTCTCAGGTTAAAGAGGATTTCGGTTATCCTGAGGTCCCAATCGCAGTGTGTGTGATCCACCAGCTGCATTCTTAAACCAACCTTCATTGATTGGTTACGACGCTCTGTAGAGTTTGCCTGGGGATGATAAACTGGCGTTGTCCAGGCTTCACAACCCCATGTAGTATAAGCGTCGTGCCATTGTTTACTGGTGAACTGAGACCCATTGTCACTCAGTATAGCTCGGGGAAAGCCGAACCGATGAAATACCTCCGTCTCTAGAAATTTTACTAATTTTTTTGTGGTAGAACTTCCTAAAGGAAATGCCTCCACCCACCTAGAGAATAAGTCCGTTACCACAAAAAGAAATTTGCGTCATCTCCCTGATCGGGGATTAGTTCCCATAAGATCTAATGAAACTGTATTTGACAACTTTGTCGGCTGTCGGGGACGCTATGGTACCGGTTGAGGAGTTCTAAAGAGCTTGCACGCGTTACAAATGCAGCAACTCCGTACATACTTCATTATCTGTTCTCGCATTCCTACCCAAAAGAAGTGCTGCTGGATAGCTCGCAAGGTCTCTTCCGCTCCAGGATGTCCAGCCAAACCTACGTCATGATACTTGTACAAAACTCTTTGCTGCGACTCTTCCGGAATCCACAATGGCTGACGATCACCTAATCGTTTGTAGAAACCGGTTGACGCGACTAAATGATTGGTACGAAAGTTTAATTCCTGGGCGGTCAGATGATCGTTGTTAGCCAGTTCCTGACATTTTGAAGCCAGTTTAGCGATTTCTTGATCGTTTTGTTGAGATTGATACAGTTCAATGTAAAAAGTATCACTTCCGATTTGTGACAATTGATGAGGTTCCTCCGGCAAATTCTTTATTCGTTCTGGTGATAAAATCTCTGCCACTTCAACTTCATTTAAACTCGTAAATTGATCTTCGACCGGATGCTGAGCAAGTGCGCGCGATAGTTCGCTTTCCCGAATCGTCCTTGGTACCACTTTAAATTTAAATTTATCGAGAAAGGTCAACCAATTTCCGAATTTGGTTTTTGTTTCATTTGTGTTGGTAAGCCATTTTAGGACGTTTGGATGGGCTTTACCTTGAAATTGATTTTCTTCCAAGAACGGACGATAGTGTCGTATAGCCCAAACTAAAACCTGGCCCTCCTTCTCCATTGGCGAATAACGTTTCTCCACCTCCTGAAGCTTAGCGCTGGCATAGCTGATAACCCGATTTTTACCTTCTGTTGTCGTTTGGTAGAGCACCGTGCACATTCCATGTTCACTGATGTCGGTTTGAAGTTGTAGCATGAGTAAAGGGTCGGGTCGAGCTAAACGTAAATCAATTTTGAAGTGTTCTTTTATTTTTTCAAAAGACACTTAAGCTTTAGTGGTCCAGTTCCACTTCCGACATTTTTAAGGAGATCGGTTAGAGGAGCGCTTATTTCCGCAAAATCACAGATATATTCTCGCACCCAATTACAGATTCCCAAGAATTGTTGGAGAACCTTTTTCGTTTGCCGGCGAACAGCTTGCAAAATGGCCTCGACATGTTGCACTTGCGGCTCGTTATACTCCCTAGAGATAGCATGTTCTAAATAGAGAAGCTCCATTCTTCCGAACGAGCACTTTTTTAGAGAACAAGTGAGCCCGTGCAACTCAAGTCTCTCCAATATTAAAGAAAGGTGATATAAGTGTTCTTTCCATGAACACGAATAGATGATGATGATATCATCTAAGTACACGATACAAAATTTATTAATGTATCCTCGTAGCACCACCTGACTCATTAGGCACTGGAAAGTAATGGGCGCATTTTTTTAATCAAAAAGGCATTACTTTAAAGCGATAAACTTCTCCGTGAGGTACAGCAAAGGCTGTAAATTTTCGAGAGTCGGGGTGCAATGGAACCTGCCAATACCCCGATCTTAAGTCCATCGTAGAGAAAATACTGGCTTTTCCTAATTCTTTTATTGAATCTTGTATTCGAGGGAAGGTTTGTGCGACGTCCTCTGTAACGGAATTTAGGCGTCGAAAATCCACGCAGAATATATACTCTCCATCTTTCTTCTTTGCCAGAACGATGTGGGAACAATACTGAGACTGACAGGGCACAATCACATCTTCTGCCAGCATTTCTTGGACATGATCAAGAATAATCTTTCTTCGATTCTCTGAACACGGATAGGGTCGAAGTCGGAAAGGTTTAGTAGTTGTTACCCGTATTTCAACTTTTGTGCTGACTGTATCTCCGTTAATTTTACCTGAGGATTGAGCGACCGCCTGATCATTAAATTTGCATCTGATTCGTGGCGTAGGTAGGAACTTCATTTTTTCTACGATACCGCTAACCAAAGAGAGACTAGGAACACCGCGTTTTTCGTCCCGGGTTACTGCGTCGTGGGGGCGGCGGTCGGCGTTATCACCGCCCTTCTCCAGTTTTCCTAAATCTCTTCAGATTTTACCGCTTTTTCTGCGAGTATTTTCTTGTAATCCTTGCAGTCCCGATGAAAATGGTATCCCGGACAGTACCAACAGCGAGGTCCTTTCGGCGTTGATTCCGATTTTGGTCGAGATTTAGTTTCATCCTTTTTTGGGGCCGTTCTTTTCATATCTCTTTCGTCGTGATCATCAAACGTTCGAGGACCTGAAGATCGGATAGCCTGACGAATTGAGGGCCGAATCAATTCCAATAACGCAATGACCAGATTTAGCTCATTTTTCTGGGGGTGCAGACGACGATAGAGTAAATTTTTTCGGTGAAGAAATACCCCAACTGATTCTTTCTCGCCATGTCTCTCCGAAAAGAGCTGGGCCTGCAACCTGCCCTTGACTGTGGGTAAATCATATTGTCTAGTCAACAACATTTGGAATTGTTCCCAAGTGAATTCTAATCCACGGTAAGAACGGTACTTCCCCGCAAGAAAGCTGTTGGGTTCTCATGATCTTTTCCCCAGAATTCTGGGCATGGATTGACTTTAGGAATCGCCTGGAGAAATTCTCGGAATCCACTCCAATAAGCTGGTAATGGTCCACCTAGGGGGTGTTTGTTCGTTATGAAAAGACCCATTTGAGGTTCCTGTCCGGGTAGTGGTACTTGCACGGGTTGAGCATTTCCGTAAGCAAGATTTGGAAGATTAATTCCGCTAGTTCCGAAAGCTGTAGGCTGAATATCTTGAATTGAATTCCCGGAAGGATAGCTTCCAAGTCCTATTGCAGCCGCTCCTTGATTTCCTACTGGAAATTGTCCACCCTCTGGCGCAGGCTGATATAAACCGTGGTTAGTTCTTGGATCTATGACCGATTGAACCACCAACGAAGGTCCTGCAACTCCTGCTCCGTATAGATAATAGGGAGCGTGGCCCGCGATATTCCACGGATTCGTTACTGGAATATTAGCCGATCCCGTTACTGCTGGTCGATAGAAGGGAAAACAATGTATCCTTGGTAAACTGGTGGGTTGACTTTGACCTGTTCCAATAATCGTTTGGCTGTAGATCGGTGCGTTACTTATGATTGGTAAACCCGGAAATGAAGAACCTGTCCATATGTGACCTTGCGTCGGTAGGGTGTCGTTACCCATTACCGCCACGGATGCCATTCCGGAGGTAGTAACTCTTGCTTAGAATACTGATGGAAAACCACTAAAACGGGCAGGTTTTAGTTCCTGGAGCTAAATTGTTCTCAGCTCCAGACATTGGTGGGTTGACACCCGCAGTCACTGTTGATGTGGCGAGGTGTTCGATGCCTGTGGAATTCGCAGTCGTAACCATACTTGGCCCAGGAATCGGGTTGTGATTGGATGGGGCACCATTCCCACCAAACGGATATTATTTCCCATCTGCGAAGTTGGGGTGAAACCAAGAAAAGGTGTTTCTGTTCCACTCCCCGTTCCCGCACTATTATTTGAAGCTGTGCCTTCGGTATTTGACATTGTTGATCCTGAGTCCAAACTCGGATCCGGCCGTGAAGGGATGGAATTTTCGTTGGGCGCCACCAGGTTTTCTTCTTCACTCCTAGGTTCGCGATATTTCTCTAAATATCGACCTTTTCGTAATCAAAGGTGCCCCACGCTGGGCGCCAAAAATTGTCATCGAATTCTTAAAATTCCAGACGACAACTTATGTAATTTTTCTTAGGCGGGGTCAGACAGTCGTTGTAGAAAAGACCAAATTCCGATCCTACGGTTGAGGATCGTGAAATCGGGAACACACACGTTTCTCTTCCGATCCTGCGGGGAGAATCGAGAAAATAAATAAATTGCAGTTAAGGGGTTAGTACCACATCTTTTATCAAAAAAATCGATTTTCTAAAAACTGCAGATTCTTCTATTATATATATGTAGAAATGATGTAAAAACTATTATTTTGGTTAAAAACTTGGATAACGTATAGAAAAACGGGATACAAAATGTGAGAGTTTTGCGACCCACAGTGATTTCAAGTACCGAAATCATGGCCAAAAATCGAAAAAGTAATTTATCCTGAGTATTTTAAAACCAGAGTTAACAAATTTCGTCAAAACTTGTGAACTGTAGACAGTTTTAAACAGTAAATTGCATATTTCGACGCGTAAGGGGTATTTTCTTGAAAGAGAACGTGTTTTTTTAAATTCGCTTTTTTTCCAAAACAACGTTTCTTGACCTGACAGACATACTAGAAAAAAACTATTTCACCGATCGGGCTAAAATTTGGATGGGTTATTCTACACATGTATGGCTATCGTGTGAACCAAAATTATAATTTTTTACTTATTTTTTATTCATTTTTTAAACAATTTACATTGAAAAAACAAGGTCAAAAATGAAAAAAACTCCGCCATTTTGTTTTTTTTCATCAAAAAAATTTTATCGAGGTTCACACGGTAGCGACAAGTTTACTTTTCAAGAAACTACTTATTTTTTGTTGTTTAGTTCACCTAAACTTAAGATATTGTGTCCGCCAATCGCAAATAGGAGTATTTTCAGGCGGCCATGACAGTAAGATAATCGTTAATAAACAAGGAATAAGAAATTTTTTTCAATAGCTTAAAACCATTTATTTAATGTTAAAAAAGTTTATAGTAAATAAAATAAATTTTGTAATAAAAAAAATGTTTAATAAAAGTCACTGAGTTGTGGTACTAACCCCTTAAATCACCAGAAAAAATAAAAGGCATAAGAACGCGAGGAATTTCCGATCCTACGTTGAGGATCGCGAAATCCGAAACACACACGCTTCTCTTCTGATCCTGCGGAGAGGATCGAGAAACGAAAGAAATTGCTATCAAATCAGTAAACCAAAGTCAAGAGGGACGCGAGAAATTTCCAAATCTACGTAGAGGATCGCGAAATCCGAAACACACACGCTTCTCTTTTGATCCTGCGGAGAGGATCGAAAAAAAATTGCGATTAAATCACTAAACAAAAGTCAAACGGGACGCGAGAAATTTCCGATCCTACGTTGAGGATCGTAAAATCCGGAATAAACTACAATTATTTACCAAACAAAAGGCAAGGGGGACGCGAGGAATTTTCGATCCTACGTTAAGGATCGCGAAATCCGAAACACACACGCTTCTCTTCCGATCCTGCGGAGAGGATCGAGAAAAGAAAGAAATTGCGATCAAATCACTAAACAAACTTCAAGAGGGATGCTAGAAATTTTCGAATCTACGTTGAGGATCGCGAAATTCGAAACACGCACGCTTCTCTTTTGATCCTGCAGAGAAGATCGAAAAAAAATTCCGTTAAAATCACTAAACAAAAGTCAAAGGGGACGCGAGAAATTTCCGATGAATCGTAAAATAATAATTTACAAAAATTTCCTAACCCCCCCCCCCTTTCACCCCCGGCTACTTTCTTGACATTTTTTTATACCATTTTCTAAAAGAGAACAGTTAGTTTTGCTTTAGTATTTGATAAAATAAGGTTAATTCTATGTGATTTTAGTGAGTTTAGTTATATTATAGTGAGAGACAAACTTAAAAGTATGAGAAAAGTACGTGAACTATATTTGTTTTTTCTATATAATTGTTAAGAAATTTTTTTAAATTATGTTTTTATTTTAGTGGAAGATTATTTTACTGGAGAAAGCCTTACAACCATTGTAAATTCCGCACCACCGTCAAGGGGGGTGCAATTAGCACTCGGATGGAAAGGAGAGGATGCAAGTGAAAATATTTTTCTCTTGATAAGTAAGTTTTTACTTTCGTTTACAAAACGAATGCTTTAATCTTTTCTTTTAACCTTTTTTTTCTCTCTCTTTAGTTTTTGGACAATTCTAAATTCAAAATATTTAAAAAAATGTTGAAAGTTGTTAAAAATTGTTAAAAAAAGAACGTAAAATGTCATGTGAATTTCTTAATTTCTTTAAACCATACTACACTACATATAAACTCATGGTCTAAGATGTGTTAAAAAATCTGTATTTGTCAACTCTAATACTACTCCTCACCCCTCCAAAAGTATTTTTTAAAATATCTCGTAAACGGTGAGAGATACGCAAAAAAACGCAAAAAAACTCGCTTTATCACAATTTTTAATAAATAATTAATCTAATAATATTTAAAATAATACCTTTTTCCTTCTCCCGAATAAATAAATATTTAGGGACATATTTATTTTAATATTATTAAGTGTATATTTTCAATTTTTTTAAAGTTTAATATAAGAAACTTTTATTAATAAAAAAATTTTTATAAAAAAATTTTCATTTTTAAAAAGAATTATTATTCTGAAAAAATATTTTTATCTATTTATTTAATATTAATTCCCAATAGTAAAATAATGAATCAAAATCCTTTTATAATTCTAATAATTTTTAAATTGGCTTGAGAAATAGTACAAAATTATTAATATTTAGAACCCTGCAGTTTACTGTTTTATGTAAATAAAAATTATTTAAAAAAACTTCAAAGTATAAAACTGTTTATAAGAATTATGAACAATTATACAGAGATTTTATAATTGACTTTTAATGAAAAAATTGGCCTGGAAAAAATTACAAAATATTTTATATTGCTTTTTAAAAAATAATATTTTTAATAAGTATTATTGAACAGAATCTCGTTTCTCACAAACTCATTTAGAAATACCTGTTTAGTATATAAGGAAGTTTTTTTTCTCTAACTTTAGCGTCAATTTTGTCAGCGCCGTAACTAGGGTAGGGCTAGTGGGGCGGCCGCCCAGGGCGCAACAAGAGAGGGGCGCAATCCTAGCTGCCTTACATATACATTAAGTTAAATTTTATTTTAAAAAAATTACTACAACTGTTTCAGAAAAAATTTTGTTCAAGCCTATAAAATGTTACATTTTTTAGGACAATTTCAAACCTTTTTCGAAAAATACTTATTTATCTCAATCTAATATATGTGTTACAGTTGTATATACGTTTATGTCGTACTTACATATTTTCCAGGCTAGGTCGATATAACTTTTTGGACTTTTGAAAATGTTAATATTAACTCAATGTCATCATGTAAAATGCATGGGAAAAATTTTAATTCTCGGAAAACCAAAGGAAGCATTTATAAAGAAAGTTCACCAATTTTCGAGATTTTTTCCATTAAATTGAACTTCAAAAATGATCTATACCCCACCCCCTCAAAACTCATTTTTTCTTATATATTAGTTAAATTAAATTGTTTTATTTACCATATATCTTTATCAATAGATATAATTACCACGATTATAATCTTTGCCCGTCCGTCTTTTAAAGTTTGCTTTCCCAGCGATAGGTCCCTTCTCTCGCGGAGCGTCACATATTATATAATATTAATTTTCAGAAATGAATCTATTGCTGACTTTTCAAACTAAAGTCTCAAAGATGAACAAAGATAACAACCTCTCCCTTGTTGCAAAAGGTTGCATTTTTTGGACCATCTCCCCCCCCCCCCCTTTAAAATTAGAACGTTTTTTATGGATGCTCCCAAAATGGTTCGCAACAGTTTAAAAAAAGTTATATTTTTTGGACCATCTCCCCCCCCCCCTTTGAAAGTAGAACGTTTTTTATGGATGCTCCCGAAATGGTTCGCAACAGTTTAAAAAAAGTTAATATTAAACTTCTGGATCTTAAAGTTGACTATTTGACTGTTTAATTGTTTAAAAAATTAATTTTTTCTAAACAATCATATAAACAATTTTTTTTGTTTTGTATTAATGTTTTCATTTAAATTAATTATTTAAATAATTTGAAATTATTAATAATCAATTTTAAAGGTAATAAATTATTTTATATTTTATCAAATCATACTAAACCCGTCTATTTGTACAACTTTTAAATTGGCTAAAATGAGTTTCTTGTTAGCCCTAGAGTCAACAAGAAAGACTCTACGGTACTATGTAATCCTACGTGTTTTTCTCTGCTTGATCCGAATCCGAAATCAGAATCACCTAATTAAATAAAATTTAATCTAAAAAAATTGTTCAAAATCACGCGAAATTTTTTTTTCCTGCTGGTGTTTTCCTACGTATTTTTCTCCACTGAAATTGAATCCGAAGTCAAAATGAATAGAATGGCTACAATTTTTCAGATAATTTCAAAAAACTGCGAAAAGACACTAAAACTCGCTTTTTTGAGATTATCTGAAAAATTTGAGTTAATCTGATTATTTTGACTTTGGAATTAGAATCAGCAGAAATAAACCCGTGCTAAAATTGGCTTACTTTGCCCTATTTAAAGCAGGGTTCAGGGGTGGGCTTCGTCAATTTTCCTTGTTTAAAAAAAATTAAAAAATATTAATATCTATATTTTTAACTAGGTAATTTATAATGACTTCGAATTATAAATTATAATTTATTTCACATTAATAAATTTTGAAATAGGCTTCTATTTAACCCTTTAACGCCCAAATGTACAATTTTTTGTCATGAAGTTTGACGCAAAATTTTATCAATTGAACCTTATGAAAAAAGTCGCTCTTTCGAATGGTGTATTGAGAAATCTTGTAAATTTTTAAATAAACAAATTATAGATGTTTTTTTAAACAAAAACATGAAATTTTTAGGTTTTTTTGTCAAATTATTGCATTTTTTTATAAGCAATGGCATTGCAGTATCTATAAAAGTCATAAATATCCCGTCAAAAATAAGTTAGCTGTAAGATAGGAGTATTAAGAAAAAAAAATTCAAAATGGCGGAAACAAAATGGCGATTAAAGTGAATTTTTTAGGTAATGTACATAGCCTTGTGCACAAAATCGAAGAAAGTAAGGGACTTTTATAAAACTTGTTATATAAGGTTTTTTATGGTTGCTGATTACGAATCTGAAGTTAATTTTTAAAAATTCAAAATGGCGAATCGAATATGGCGGACGAAATTTTTTCAAACTAATTGGATTTGCTTGAATCTTGTAACATGGCGGGTTGTATGGTTGCTGATTACGAATCTAAAGTCACTTTTTAAAAATTCAAAATGGCGGATTCAATATGGCGGAAATTTTTTTTATAATTAATTGGATTCGCTTAAAACTTGTTATATGAGTGTTTTTTTGGAGCCGAATTAAAGAATATTTCGAGAATACTTCCGAGAATTTTTTTTTTCTTAAATAGTAATGGTAATTAATTCTGATTACTTATACTGCAAAAGCTTATACTTTAAAAATGATTTACCATAGGAGATACAGTGTTTTAAAACACCAAGTATGGGTTACCGTAAGACACTCTTAGGATATTACAAGGATAAATGTCATACTATGAAATATTTATAAGACATTTGCTATTGCAGTGTATTTGACGTAATATCCCGCCAAAAGCGCTCTGATATTTAAATTGTTCAAAGTTGTTTTAATCATTAAAAATACACATAATTGATACACAGTATTATTGTTAGAATAGATTCACATAACGTCAAAACTTTTGATCATATGTGACCACGTCTAAGGTAACGAGGCTTATGACAAAATTAATCGTAATCAGCGACCATAAAAACCCCCATGTAACAAGTTTTAGACGATTTTAATCCATTTTTAAAAATCATCTGCCATATTGAATCCGCCATTTTGAATTTTTAAAAAGTGACTTCAGACTCGTAATCAGCGACCCCAAAAACCCCCAAGTAACAAGTTTAAATCGAATCCAACAAATTTTTAAAAATTTCATCCGCCATATTGGATCCGCCATTTTGAATTTTTAAAAATTAACTTCAGATTCGTAATCAGCAACCATAAAAACCCTTATATAACAAGTTTTATAAAAGTCGCTTACTTTTTTCGATTTTGTGCACAAGGCTTTGTACATTACCTAAAAAATTAACTTTAATGGACATTTTGTATCCGCCATTTTAAATTTTTTTTTTCTTAATACTCTTATCTTACAGCTAACTTATTTTTGACGCGATATTTATGATTTTATAGATACTGCAATGCCATTGCTTATAAAAAAATGCAATAATTTGACAAAAAAACCTAAAAATTTCATGTTTTTGTTTAAAAAAACATCTATAATTTGTTTATTTAAAAATTTACAAGATTTCTCAATACGTCATTCGAAAGAGCGATTTTTGGACCATAAGATACGGCTTTAGCAAAATTTTTCTATAAGGTTCAATTGATAAAATTTTGCGTCAAACTTCATGACAAAAAATTGTACATTTGGGCGTTAAAGGGTTAAACCTCTTAGTAGATAAAACCACTGAATACACCGATAGCACCACAATTTATGTACCATTGATATTGATTTGCGTATTGGACAATCAATTAAAATATTACAAAATGATTAAATTTTTTATTTTCTATTCTGAAACTAATTTGTATATAATTTTAGTAAATAATAGTTGGTTTTTTAAATTACAAATCTCATAAGAAAACTATACTATTCCAAAAGTATTATCTTAAAAAACTTATTCAACCATTTTAATTTGTACAGTAATAGTATAATTCGATACAAGAGGCTAAGTGATTGGTTTGCTCATTGCGAGTGTAACGATGGCGCGAGAACTGGAGGGAAGACGAAGCCGAGCCAAGAGTTCGAGCGACTGAGTTACACGAGCAATGAGGAAATCGCTCACGCGGGCTAGTGTATCGAATGATGTTTTTCTTTATAAATACTTGCAAAATCGAGATGTCCGACATGCACCCGTGAACGAAAAATTATTTCATAATAAAATTTGAGGTTAGGAAGAAATGTCAAACGCGAAACTGCCTTACCGACCTAGCGACTAACTAACTTCAGCTCACTTACACAATGAAACACCAATACATATAGTAACGATTCGAGGCACTAGATGGCAGCGCCAGTGATGAGAATGTGGGAGTTTGTTAATTATATATAATATATTTTTAAGCAAAACATTGCGTAAAGCCAGAAGGCTCCCAACATTATGCGGTTCACTTATTTATTAGAATAAATTAACACTTTTACTAGTTAATTAATTATTTTATTCAAGACTAGAATTTCCCTCCTATTCGTAAGTGGTTCCTGACGAGACTAATCATAAGTGCGTTAATCGCTCATGCGCTAATATATATTTTTCGTCTCGATCTACGTGCGAGTGAGAACTTTGCTTACGCTTCTCGCTTTGCGCGAGAGAGAAGATTTACAGGAATCGATTTTACCTGTCTACGATCCCCACAGTACTCCCCCCCAAGTGTAACGTTCAATGCAACTGTACAACAGTGCAAGGGGAATATCAATTTTTAAAAAATACAATCAATTGTGGTATCGAAATCTATAATCTCTAATAATTAATGAAAGTCAAATAAATATATAAATATAAATAATATATCAAAATCAATATAAATATTAAAGAGATAACAATATAAAAATTAAATAATTTGTATCATGACGATCGATCGTAAAATTTGATTTTGGTAATTACAATACAACAAGTATATAAATATTTACGAGTAATACATGCGGTGCGCGACTTTTATTATAATTAAAAAATGATATCGCTAATTTTTTCTAGTCGAAATATCGCAGTCTTATCAGTCTTTTAATTCTTACTTTTTTATTTATTACGTTATAAGATCAAAATTAAACTAAAGTAAAATTTCTTCGACATAAGATGTTATTTTTTTCCGGAAACATCGAAAGAAACTTTCTTTTTGTTAACGTACGTACGTAAAATTGGTCTAGACCCTAAATTTTTAAAATCGTTTTTTAAAGTCGCTGGTAAATTTGGCTGTGCAGTGCTCGTCTGCTCGCCAGAACTCGCGTTATTACCATTATCCGCAAAAAATGCGGGTTTTAAATTTTCAACGGAAATTTGCTTGTTGACGCCGTTAATTTCAACTTCGAAAACTCTGTCTGAGGTACGATTAATTATCCTGTGCGGGCCAGAGTAAGGACATTCTAGCGATTTTTTAATTGTCCCTATTTTTAAAAAAACATGGGAACAAGTGTATAAATCTTTAAAGAAAAATATTTTTCTCCTATGTTTATGCTCAACTGGCACTGGTTTTACCGATTTCATGTGTTCTCGGAACTCTTCGAGAAATATTTGACGGTTAGCGGAGAAATCCTCCGGAAGTACGAATTCGCCCGGTATTCTGAGGGCGGTTCCGTACTGGTATTCGGCAGGCGATGCCCCCGAATCTAAAATATTGGTTCTTAACCCCAGCATAACAGTTGAGAGAGAATAAATCCATTTGGTATCACTGTGGCACATGATCGCGGCTTTAAGCGTGCGATGCCATCGCTCAACTAACCCGTTAGCTGCCGGGTGATATGGGGTGGTCCTGATTCTATTGCAACCAGTCATCTTGAGAAGCGCAGAAAAAAGTCGCGACTCAAATTGACTTCCTTGGTCTGTTGTAAGCGTTACAGGACACCCGAAGCGAGAAATCCAGTGATCGAAGAAAGCACGGCTAACAGTTAATGCCTCGATGTCTTTAAGCGGAATTGCTTCCGGCCATCGAGAGAATCTGTCGATTAGTGTCAAACAATATTTGAAGCCATCGCAAACCGGTAGAGGACCGATTATGTCCATGTGGACGTGACGGAACCGACCATCCGGTGCTACAAAATGAGAAGGAAGGACGACATTATGTCGTGAGACTTTTGCCTTCTGACACTGTAGGCAGGATTGACACCAGCTTTTAATGTCTTTATTCATGCATGGCCAGACATATTTTTTACGAATTAACCTATCCGTTAATTTTCCTCCAGGGTGTGCAGGACTATGAAATAAGTTAAAGATTCGTGTTCGGAGTGAACGAGGAATGTATGGACGTACATTGTCTCCAGAAATATCACAAACGAGTGAAACGTTATTCCAATCGAATCTTTTTAATTTCAATGACGAATTACTGTCAGCGGAAAGCAGTTTCAATTCTTCATCCTCGATTTGAGCTTGAGAGAGCTCTGCAAGATCGATTTCCGAAGAGAAATTAATCGCATCTGCACGGGATAAAGAGTCAGCAACGATGTTATCGATACCGGGAAGATATTCAATAACAGTCGTAAACTGTGAGAGAAAAGAAAGCTGTCTCTGCTGTCTAGGAGAAGATTTTTCCGTGTTTTTCTGGAACGCAAAAATCAACGGCTTATGGTCCGTACAAATTTTAAATTCATGTCCTTCGAGAAAATATCGGAAGTATTTAACCGATTCGTAAATCGCGGTTAATTCGCGGTCATACGCGCTGTATTTCGCCTGAGCAGAATTAAATTTCCTCGAGAAAAAGGCTAATGGTTGCCATGAATTATCCAAAAATTGCTCTAGTGTTGCTCCCATCCCTAGGTCCGAAGCGTCAGTTACTAGACGTGTAGGTACGTTAGAGGATGGAAATGCTAGCATCGTTGCTTGTGCTAAAGCTTCTTTAACGGCAATAAAGGCCTGATCAGCAGCAGGAGTCCAAGCAATCTCGCGCTTATCATTTTTGCGCGTATCGTGCAAAAATGCGTTAAGAGGCTGTTGGATTTGGGCTGCATGAGCAATATTACGACGATAAAAATTAATCAATCCAAGAAAACGTCGGAGATCATTTATAGTGCGAGGCTTTTCGAACTCAGAAATCGCTCGAACCTTCTCAGGAGTAGGCCGAAAACCATTTTGATCAATTAAGTGGCCTAAAAACTCTATTTTAGTTTGTCCAAAAACACATTTTGATATATTTAAACTGAGGAAGAAGTTTTTCAATCTATTGAAAACAATTTCGAGATGTTCTTCATGTTCCTTCATATTTGCGGAAGCTATGAAGATATCATCGAGATAAGTGAAAACAAACTCTAAATCTCCTAAAGCCCGAAACATGTATCTTTGGAATGTTTGACCTGCGTTACGCAAGCCAAATGGCATGCGCAGGAACTCGAACAAACCAAAGGGTGTTGTTACCGCCGTTTTTGGTACGTCATCGGGAAAAACGGGGATTTGATGATACGCCGCGTTCAAGTCTAATTTAGAAAATATCTTTTTACCTTGTAAATTAATAGCAAAATCGTGCAAAAATGGTATCGGGAATTTATCAGGTACCGTAACTGTATTTAAAAGCCTATAATCTCCGCAAACTCTCCACTGACCATCTTTTTTTAGGACCATGTGGATAGGAGAAGCATAAGGGCTGTTAGAAGCTCGACAGGTACCTGATTCAATCATGGTTTTAAAATGGGCTTTTGCAGCTGCCAATTTGTCGGGTGGAAGCCGACGAGGTCGTTGAGAAACCGGTGGGCCATTCGTCACTATGTGATGAAAAACACCATGAGTACTTGGTATTTCCTTTTGGACCTTATTAGTAATTTCAGGGTATTTTGAGATTAAATGATAAAAAGGCATAGCTTTGTTGATAGAACTAATGTCCGTAACAGTAGCTGTTTTAAGAAAACCTATTGCATTACAACCCGAAAATAAATCTATTATTTTTCGATTTTTAAAATCTATTAATAACCCGAAATATTCAATAAAATCTGCCCCAATTATAGGGTAAGGCACCGAAGCTATGCAGAAATTCCACGAAAAATCACGACTCAGACACAAATTTAGAGATAATCTCTTGTTTCCAAATGTATCTATCCGCGAATTATTCGCAGCGTAAATGACATAATTGGAAAGGTTATGTTTATCATGTGATTTTGCTGGAATCACTGAAACGTCCGATCCGGTGTCAATTAAAAATGTGAACCCTGTTTTACGATCACGAATGTGTAATCGCTTTGAAGGAAAAGAATTATTGATACTACTAACTTGACGCGGCAGCTCTAGTTCCCCGAGGAAGGGCCCTGTTGCATAGTGCACGGTGGAACGCATTTATGGGCATTATTTCCAAATTTCTTGTGATAAAAGCACAAAGGAGAATCTTTAGCGTTAGCGTTCCTTTGATAATTATTCTGATTAAAATTTTGCTTTTTGGAACTAAAGTTGTTGTTATTATTAAATTTCCTAGTATTATTAGATTTACTTCTGTTATTTCTGTTAAAAGGCCCGGAAGGCTGATTTGGGCGAAATCTATTCTGATTGGACAACGCATCGACTTTGGCGGACAGCGACTCAATTTTCTGTAACAATTCATCTTTAGAATTTTCAGACGAGCTCGCCAAAGCACAAGAAGGACCACTCTGACCTGCCACTTCAACGAAACGGTCAGCTAAAGTAGCTAATTTATTAATGTCGGTCACTTCACTCAAAGCCAGTGCAGAGCGACAATTGCTGGGTAATTGGTCTAAAAAGACAGTCTTAATTACCTCATCGCTGCACTTATCTTGGCTGAGATTTTTTATGCGACTTAAAATCAGCGAAGGTTTTCCATCGCCGGCAATTTCACCTTTTAATAATTGTCTCAACCGAGATTCGGAAGAGACAGAAAAACTCGAGATAAGACGCTCTTTTATTTGCGTGTAAATATCTAGTGGCGGGGTTTCGGCAGTAATAATGTCACTTATTGTCATAACAGTATCAAAATCTAATGCCGCCAATACTGCCCCAGCCTTGGTTTTTTCTGTGTGAACACCGGCGTAATCGAACAACAGTTCGATTTCTGCGAACCATACTCCTGGTTCTTTATGGTAAAAATTGGGCAATTTCAATATTTGACGGAATCTATCGCCTGCAATTGGATCTACCATCGGGGGTGCCCCACCACCTGGGGGTGCGCCACCGTCCTGGGCTGCCCGGTCGCCCGGGGGTGCATCGCCGATCGAATTAGTACCGTCATCAGTCAAATATTCATCACTGTTAATACGTTGCCTATTATCAACCATGTTAATAATAAAAAAATCCGAAACAATACCGACAACCAGTAACCAGAGAAAGATATTGAATACAAAAAAAATCAATTAATTTAATCTATTAGTTAAGAGGGGACAAAAGCTAAAGCTTGATCCACTTATTAAAAACTTTTGAAAATGGCGAAAACTAATTTATAATTAATGTTTTAAAAGCTGAAATTTATAATAATTATGAAATCTAAATTAAATGTGTTGTTTAAATTCAAACAAATCCACGTGAAAAAAATCTATGATAAATTTCACTAAATCCGATCCAAAAGCAAATAAGGACCGACAGGACAATTTTGTGTTCAAAGCCGACGCCGAATAAATTAATGTGAGTTATTTAACGCAAACGAGCAATGCCAACGCAAATTAAATAATCCTACACAAGACGTCACGCAAAAATAAATGTCAAAAAGTAAAACAACTGTCGCCAGTGGACGCTATTGTAAAAAAAATTAAATAAAAGAATCCTAGTAGAAAACGACAAAAGGTGAAAATTATTTATTTGACTTGTTTATTTGACTCGATGAGATCATTTGTTAAAATAAAAATAAAAAAAAATCTAAATGCATAAAAAGAATTTCAAAATAAAAATAAAAAAAATCTCTAAATGCATGAAAAGATTTTAAATAAAAATAAAAAAAAATCTAAATACATGAAAAAGATACCGAAGCAGGGAACCACTTACACAATATAATACTCACAAAAATATTAATGGACCCGACAAAAAAATAAACGAGTGATGACCTGAGTCGATGACCTTGAGTGTTGACCTTGAGTGTTGGCTTTGAGTGTTGACCTTGAGTGTTGACCTTGAGTTGATGATCTTGAGTCGATTATTAAGTTGTTGACCTTGAGCTGATGACCTCCCTCAGGAATAATACGTCATCGATGAACCAGGTGCAGAGCATGAAAAAAATTTAACCCTTTCAGGAAAGGAAAACTGTTATCTTGCAGCAGGTAAAAGAAACGAAACGTACCTGCTGCATGGGCTCAGAGTGACCTGCCCATGCGCCGTTTTCCAGAGCGTGTTTAAAAAGGTTGTCTCTGCACTCAGGAACTCAATAAAAAATGTGCCTTTAAAGGTCAGGAACTTGACTAGGATGTCGTTGATAAAATATCCTCTTCGATGAAGCAGGCAAAATTTGCAGTGACACAGAAATATCCTTGCAGATAGCGGAACATTCCTGTGAGCGTCCACGTGTCAGGAACCAACTAAAAATTTTTACGAATAAGTAAAAATAATTTTCCCAAAAATGGGATAAATTGGAAGGAAAAGTATAGGCAAATCAGGATATAAAGGAAATCTCAGTGGAAATTGTTTTTGAGTAAAAGAAGAAAAGGAGAAAAGGTGATGCCGTCTCCGCTGGGCTGCCAATGGCGTAGCGTCTCAAAATTCTCGTTGCACATGTGCTTCGTAGAAAATCTTGATTTTTTCGGTAAAATGGCCAATAATCCGAAAAAATATTCCAGCAGGACTCCTTCTCAATTTTTTTGAAGCACAATTTCCACTTTTTCCGTCGAACTTTTCACGGATGCCCGAGATTTTCACTGATTATTATTCACGCCACGTGCTAGTCGGGGTCACCAATGTGGGAGTTTGTTAATTATATATAATATATTTTTAAGCAAAACATTGCGTAAAGCCAGAAGGCTCCCAACATTATGCGGTTCACTTATTTATTAGAATAAATTAACACTTTTACTAGTTAATTAATTATTTTATTCAAGACTAGAATTTCCCTCCCATTCGTAAGTGGTTCCTGACGAGACTAATCATAAGTGCGTTAATCGCTCATGCGCTAATATATATTTTTCGTCTCGATCTACGTGCGAGTGAGAACTTTGCTTACGCTTCTCGCTTTGCGCGAGAGAGAAGATTTACAGGAATCGATTTTACCTGTCTACGATCCCCACAAGAAAAATAGTCTGCTCACCGATGTCAACATTTTGCTTTACTATGTCATTATTTTGCTATATTCTGTCAATGATTTACTCCCTAGTTAGAATACTTTACGCCCTAGTCAGATTATTTTGCGCATCAAATTCCCGTACAGTAGGAAATCGGCTATTTTGCATAGCTACGAACGGTTGCCAATCGAGAATTTTGCACATATGTGTAAAGAAAAAATAATTTATATACACTGAGAAAAATGGATGTCTACCCGTAACGACTGGATATTAAGCGTTAACATCTAGATGTTAAAGTTAAACTTCCATTTTTCTCAGTGTAAAAAGATATTTTTAAAACATTTTTACAATCAGTATTATTTTATTTATAAAAACAATTTATTAATAAAAAAAATAATTGAAGTTTCTTTTAAAATTTAAAATAAATATATAAATATATGTAGTTATATGTATATTTATATGTAGATTAAAATAATATACATTATTACTGGGTTTAAACATTCAAAGGTGATACAGGTATTTTATTACCAAAACAAAAAATAGATGTAAGAACTTCCCAAGTAGCACGTAATATTTCATTCAATTTTACTAATATTACGGGATGATGTTACAGTGATATTGATGTGATATTAAAACGTCCGCGTCAAGATAATATTACAGGTCAATATTACAAAGTAATATTAACTTAATATTACCGTAATATTACAGTAATATTACAAATCTTCCTGTAATATTACAGTAATAATACAGTCAGCGTGGCTGGGTGAAAAAACGCAGTTGCACCTGTGTTCTCAGTCTAGGGTTCGATCCCTCTTACATGCAGAAATTGTTATTAATTGTTACTAATTGTTATTAAACAATAAAAAAAAATTTTCAACAAAAATCACGGACAAGGTCCTCTTAAGTATTTTATACTCTTTAATTTAAAAAAAAAAATTCTAAAATCGGTCAAGATTTGTGGGCTTTAGACCTTTTTGAACGAAAAATTAGCGTTTCGTCCCACTGTGTGCCGCATCGACGACTGACACTCGGAAAAATATGCTCGGACATTTTTTTGAATTTCTCGAGAACTACTTAATATTTTTTAAATGTCAAAGCATTTTTTTAAAGCTGAGACTGTCTTTATATATAGGGCACTGATTTGCAAAAGCGTTACACCCTTGAAAGACGCTTACTAGTTTTCTCGACAAGGAACTTACCAGAGATATGGAAAACTGACAAGCACCCTATTAGGCCCACATCGAGATTTCCGCAAGGAAACATGTAAGAAATTAGGAATACACTAGTGTAATGTCTCGGCTAAAAACTTTATTTTTTGTGAGGCTGTGTAATTTCCCGAAATTAATTTGACATGAATTTAATAGTAAATAAATTATAATTGTTTTAACAATTTCAAAAATTTTTATAGATAATTTGAACAAAAATATTACTGCAAACCATAAAACAGTCATTTGTATGATTGTTTAGAAAAAATTAATTGTTTAGACAAATCAATTTATTTAAACAATTTTCAAAAACTTAAAAATATTAATAAAACATATTCACTAAACAGTTAACAAAAACCTGCGATAAATAAGAATAACTCTTTTTGTTGATAATAGGTACTATCAAACACCTAACTGTTATCTCTTAAGTGAGAAATTTATATACATTAGAATTAGCATAGACCATTGTTAGATCCCAATAAACAATTTCAAAATAAAAATTAAGAATTCGTTAAATAATTACCAAAATTTTAATTATTGCCAAATATATTTTAGTTTGATCTATAAAATATTAAATTTTTATATATGGGGAGGCTCAAATCATGTAGTTTGCCCAGGGCGCACAATAAGCTGGTTACGGCGCTGCTCTTATAGAGGGACAAAATTATTATATATGCTTGAACCTGATCAAATAAGTCTAAAGATATTTTTTACATTTAAAAAATTTTAAATAATCGTTTTTGTTATTTTCTTATCGTTTTTTTAAAAACAAAATTGTATTTTTCTTTTTTTTTTTAAGTTAAAAAGTAAGTATTTTATTCTTTTAAGTTTTTAAAAAGCATCGATTAAGCTATTATCAAACCCTCTAGTGCAACTTAATCGAAAGTTAAGTTTGATTTTAAAAATCAAAAATTTTGAAAACCCTGTTTTTTAATAGTTTTGTTTTTATATTATCTTGGTAGTTTCAATATATTTTCATTAACTGGTGGGTGATTAAAAAACATATCGAATGAGCTATTTTTTCTTCTATCGTAATCCTGTTTAGACTTATCAAGGTTTCAAGAACGAAAATTTTTAAAAATTAATTATTGCCTTCTCATTGAGGAAATATTGTTTTCCTTGCAAATACGCGATAGCGACTTTTTGACATATCGTCACCTTAATAAGCAAACCTCGTAACTCCATTTACCACTACTTTACACACTGAGAAAAATGATACGCTGTTAATATAACCAGAAAAAAGTGGTTCATTAAATGTAGTTAGTAAACCTATATAATAATGTTCCTCGGCCCAAGTTTACTGGTTACAGCAACCTGGAATGTAGTTGTCTTACCTAGATTTTCTTAAAAAATCGATTCCTGGTTGCGGGAACCATGATTGTGGTGAAAATTGTCTTTAACTACAATAGTCGATTATCGCAACGTTAATGACAAGTTGACGGAACATGAAATCCTGGTTGCTGTAACCAGTAAATTTTAACTGACACATGCGCTGCATCTTTGCTTACTCAGCTGATGTTTGACGCAATGTCTAATCAGTGCAACATGTGGAGTTTAAAAATCTTTCTTTTATACCTTTTTACATATTTTGTGTAAATAGAAAAGAACAAGTTGCAAAGTGAATGAATATTAAAGACAAGTATTACAATATATAATGTGATTTTACTCACTTTTGAGAAATTTTTGATGCTGATAACTAAACGTTTCATAATTGATTGACTGTACTTTGATTCGAGTTACATGGTTGTTGTGATATTTGTGAAACACTTTAGGTATGATATTTTGTCAACATTTTTAAAATTAATTTGCGAAAAATACTTAGTTTGATATATTTAATTACACTTAACCCGTAAGTCCGCAGGCTCGCCTTTTGTATTTAAAAATAGACTACGTTTTCTGGTTATAGCAACCAGTTTTTAACGTTCCGAGAACTCTTTCCTGGTTATAGCAACCATCTTTCAATGTTACGATACCTACTTTATTTTTGTTCGTACAATTTAAATTTGTGGCTAAAGACAAATTTAACCATGAAAACCTGGTTCCCTGAACTAGGAATTTCTCTCAGTGCAGGAGAGCAAAAAAAACATTGCGGCGCGCCGCAATGGGCCTGCGCGATGAGAGTTTTTTTCACTGTTCGGAAGTTTATTTATCTCTAACGTCACTAACCTGAAAACTGCGAGTGCTGACCCGCTAACGCGTACAAAACACGAGATTTTCGTACATTTGTGATAGAAAATAGCATATGCACCTCGGGAGGCCGATTTTTTGTCTCGCACAATGTTCTCCGAACATTTGTGCTTGACAAAAAAACACGTACTTCCCTCCCTTGATGCATAATATACTATTATTTCTTTTAAAAATGGAGTTACGAGGTTAGTACTTCAAGTAAAGAAGGTAAAGAAACATTTTTTGGAGTTACGAGGTTAGTACTGACAAGATAGGTTTAAAAAGTTTAAAATAAAATTATTAAAATTTTTTTTGCGAGGTTAAACTCAACAATCATTAACACTCCCATGGGTTAAAGCAACCCCAAGGGGCAAAGTGCCCCAAAGAATGAAAATTTCACCGGGGCTCAAAATGACCCCAGGGGTTAAAATTACTTACCTAGTGTTTTAAGATAATTACGCATGCGGAATAGCGATTTATAGCAATTCACATGCGGAATTGTGTTTTATGGAACTTCCGCATGCGGAATGATATTTTATAACTATTCCGCATGCGGAATTATGGTCTATGTAAATTCCGCTTGCGGAATTGTGTTTTATGGAAATTCCGCATGCGGAATGGTGGTTTTTGGAAATTACGCATGCGGAATGGTGTTTTTTTAATATTCCGCATACCGCATGAGGAATTTTGTATTTTAAAATACAAAATTCAGTATTTTGTATTGGAATTACAGTAAAATTGTAAGGAATTACAGTATTTTGTATCGTAAAAATACGATGGAATCGTATTTTTTGAAAATTCCGCATCCCGCATGCGGAATCGTATTTTTTAAAAATTCCGCATTACGCATGCGGAATAGTCTTTTTTGACAATTCTGCATTTCGCATGCAGAAGGCTTTTGAATATTCCGCATGCGGAATTTCCATAAAACACAATTCCGCAAGCGTAATTATCATAAAGCACTATTCCGCATGCGTTTTTGTCCAAGCGGGATAGTATAAACTATTAAATAAATGTCTCCGATATCTTACATATTCGTATAGTCAGAGTTACGAGGTTTGCCATTAACAATTTTTCGCGAAGGAGTTACGAGGTTTGCTTGATCGAGTTTTTTAACTGAATTTTTCGTTTGAGAGTTATGTCATTGAAAGTACAAATGTGTTCATATATGAGGAATCGAATAACATCAAAAAGTCAATTTCGACCAAAAGTGGAGTTACGAGGTTTGCTTATTAAGGTGACGTTATGCTTTCTGTCATTTTTGTTGTTTGTATAGACGAAGATTTTTATGCACATTTGAAGAAAAAAAACCAGTTGGTTTTTCTTCTACACATACCACGTAATTTTGTGCCTAAAAAAGTTTTGTAACAGTTTTTTCTCAAGTTAGTAGAGTTATTTAAATTTATGATTTAGAATAAGTACTTAACTTTATAATATTATTTATTTATCGTATAATAATATCCTAAAATGATTATACTAATTCAGTGTTCGTATACGTATTTTTACTGGGGATTGAAAAATGGTGTCATGTACCCTAAGATGGACAGGCATCAAATCTCAATGTATTTATTTGCATATTTTCAATTTTACACTTTTTTAAATAATTTTTTGAGCCAATTAATTAAAATTTTTTATTTTCCACCATAAAATGTGATGTTATCGTTAGAGAATTTGATATATCGATATTTTTTGATATTTTATTACTTTTTACTGTTAAGCTATTAAATTGAAGTTTTTTAGAAATGTTATTTTTTGATAAATTCCGTAAAATGATTAAAAATTAGTTTAAGAATTGTTACACAATGTTCATTTTTTATTAACTACATTTTTCAGAGACTTTTAAGAAGGTGTCCATCTTGGGGCCACTTTTTTTTGGACCGAAAATTTTAACAATTAGAAAAAATGCTTTAAAAAATGTCTATGTTCAAAATAAAATTTTATCTCTGTGGCCATAAGTTACCTTATAAATTGTACTTTCATCCGGAATAAAATATTTTAATATATTTTATTTGGTTTGGATTCTACAGCAATAAATCGAAAGGGTGTGCAACTTGGGGCCCTCTCCCCTAATATCTATAAGGAAGCAATGTGTTCAGAAAATGAACACAAATAATTACTCACTCACAGTTTATTAAAAGTATCAAATTTATAGCATATAGCGTATCAAATTTGTAGTTGATATGGGATCAAAACGTTGCAAAATGATACTTAAAAAAAACTGTGCTCAAAATAAATGCTTAAAATGCAACTTGGCAGCGGTTTTTTTCTTAATGAAGTTTAGTCCGAAGCATTAAGAAACAAGTTTTTATTTGAATTTAGAATCAGAATTCTCAAAAACACTAAAATATCAAATTTGAAGTAAATTCAAAAATATTTTTAAAATCAAAACCCCATCTTTGATCCACTTTTTAAATTTTTCAAATCAGACTTCAAATTTGTAATCAGCGACCTAAAAACCCCATATACACCTATTTTTTTACACTTTTAAAAACTCTTTGTGTTTAAGCCAGAAAATAAGGTTAAATTTCCCATCGTGCGAGTAGAGCGAGCCGAATAAATCAGTGTGATTCCGAGTGTCAGTGCGTACAAAGTACCTGAGCTCGAGAACCTGAAACAACAAATGCATGAGAGCCCCTTCGAAATTTTAATTGTACTAGTTACGTTATTGATAAAATAAACAGTTGTAATGTGGGGATGCCATAAACTTGTATACATATTATAACCACAGTTAAGTGGTCGCGTGGTTAAGACTTTCGACTTTCGTGCTTGCTTTATACCGTCTTTTGGTATTCAAATCCTCTTGTGTTAAATATGATTTCTCTTAGAGCTGTATTTTAAAAAAAATTCTCTGTTAAGTTAGTAGAAGTTAGAAAACAGTAAAATACTAATATAACCCAGGCGCGAGAAACCAATGCTGACGCTGGGTGGAGGCTTGATTCTAGCTTTGACACCCAGAGTGGGTAAGCGAGACTGGGAGCAGTCTTTAAATCACTGTCGTTCAATATTGGTTGAAGATTGGACACCAATGCTCGTTCCATGCTTGATTCAAGACTGCTTGAATCCTCATGCGCAAAGCTTGAACATCCAATCTAGATTCAAGCTTGAATCAACTGTGACACAATTGCTCAACTTATCATATTACATATTTTTTATATTTTAAAGTATATACATATAAAAAGTATTATTAATTAAATAATAAATATTACAACTGCTGCAGATTTAGTAATTTTATGAATATTTACTATTAATTTTGTATAAAAAAAACTATAAATAAACAAACAAAAATTATGTAATTTTACTTTATTGTAAGATATATTTGAAGTAAATTAAATTTGTAAACAATTATTTTCTTATTTTAAAAAAATAAATTTCAAAGAATCATAACCAAACGAAATAATTTAAAGACAATTTTCAAATTTGAAAAATATTGAAGATATGATTACGTGCTCGATAGCGTAATTTTGTAAAATCATTCATTTCAAAAAAACGTTAATTATACAAATTGAAAAAATTTCTTTATTCAAATAAAAGTGCCCTTCAATACATTATATATAAACAATTTTTATAATTTACTTTTGTATTATATATTATTGAAATTAATTATTTAAATAATATTATTAAATTAAAGTTATAAATAAAAATGATAAATTATTAGTTAATTTTGTTTACATATTTTGCAAATATTTTACAAAAATATTTATTTATAAAATATTAATAAGTTAGGAGATTGGATTGTATAAACTGTATATCAGTATAAACGAAGGATAAATAAATTCTATTCATTTATTTTTGATAATGAATATGTTCCAGAACTATTAAAATGTAAATAGCACATAATCCAGGTCTGAACCTCACAAAGTTATTTCAATTGACTCTCAACTACCCGTCGTAGCCGAGTGGTACTAATAGCGTGCGTTCACCGCGAGCGAATTCGTCTATAGGGCCGTGGGTTCGATCCCCCCTTGAGCGTGCGAAATTGTATTTCATAGGTTAAGTGTTTATATGTATTAAAATTGTTAATTACTCTTAGGTCGATAATAATTATGTGTATAAATGTGCAATTAATCTTAAATTATAAAAAAAACAATCTGAATAATATCAATTTAAATAATTATAGATGAACATTAAAAACTTTTTTTATTTTATTAATTTTATGATAATCTGCAGCAGTACAGTAATTAAGAAAAAATGATAATAATAATAATATTATTATTGTATTTATAATTATAATTCTTATAATTATAATAATAATAATAATATAATATTATTATTATTATTATTATTATAATTATAATTATTCTCTAATCAACAATACTCACCTTTGAAAGCCGAATATTTTTATTAAATTTCATCAAACTACAAAAATAAAATCATGTCATTAGAAATGTTTGTTTAAGTCAAATTTGCTTCTCTGGAGGTGACATGACATCTGTGAGGAGATAAGCCCTAGTCCGCTATGGCGCACAGTGGGAATATTTGCACGGAAAAAATTAGTACCAGCATTATTCTAGAACTTGTTCAAGAATTGTCGATACGGGAATAATTCAGAAGTTTCTATTATTAATTTTTTGAAACATTCCGAAGAGTATTTCTAGAAGAATTAAAATTTATTTTAAGAAGAACTCCCTAACTCGTATTAAAAATTCTTGAACTTGTTTTGGAAGAGATAATTTTTTAAATTCCATAAAAAACATTTCCTCGGCAAGTACTTGAACTCAATTTATTGAGACTACAAAATCTCCGCCTTATTACACTGAGCTAAGTACGCTGTTAAACTGTAGGGTAAAAACATATTTGAGTAAACTAAGCGCTTGGTCCGCATGTTGCGTCTTCTATAGTAGATATACTGTGGGGTGTCTGGATAGATTAGTGTGTGTCCATGTGAGGTATGTATGTGTGTATATGTGAGAGCCAATCAGAAGCGACCTTTACAACGAAATGGACCAATCAGGAGCCAGGATTTTGATGACGTCATAGTGTATGCCTCGTTTTAAACTAGGTATGTAACGCCATGTCTAATTAGAGCCCCATCAGGTAGGTTAGGTAAAAAATTTAACCTTGAAAGGGGGGGTGGTGTAAGGGGGAATTGCACAATTTTGCGAAATTTGAATCACCGATTTTACATAAGCGTGTGTGACCTTCCAGAAGCTTCTAGAACATTTGATTTCAGGGGGTGGGGTTCATTTAACCTTGAAAAAAGGGGGGATTACATAAAAACTATATTGCGTAATTCTGCGAAATTTGACTCACCGATTTTACGTACGCATGTGTGACCTTCCAGAAGCTTCTAGAACATTCGATTTCAGGGGGTGCACACAAAAAACAAAGTGTTAAAACGAGTCTAAATTTTGGACTTCTTTTAAGGTGTAAACGAAAGAAGCCGCTGTGGGCTGAAATTCAGCAAAAGAAAATAACTTGAAAGCAATACACACAGTGGGCTGAAAAAAAGCAACACTAAAAACTAAAATTCATGATGAAGCCAATAAATGGGCTGAATTTTAAACCTTATACTGTATTATTCTATTGTCAATTATTAAGAAAGCTGAAATTAAACCTACATTTGAATTAAATAAAATAGTTATCAAATCTTCTGGATTATCTAATTATGGCTGAATAGGTTAAGAATAAAAGCATATTCATATTTTAAAAAATCCTTCGATTTGGTATTATATTTAAAAACTGTAAATTAACTACAGTTTTTTATAAAATCCCAAATATCTTGTGAAATTATATGATATTTAACAGTTTAATTTAGCAGGGATGTTACATACCTGTAACATCCCTATTACAATTTCACAAGATATTCTGAAATAAACTAGAAGTTTGTTTATACATATCATCACAAATCACGCACAAATTCATTGTTCTGAAGAAAATTGTCTACATCACTCAAACAAATAAGCACCACAAACACAAAAATTCACTACAAAATTGTTCAAAATTATCGCGTCGCGAAATTTCTATACTGGACGCATCGCCATTAACATATGATGTTCGCTCATGCGCAAGACCCTTCTGGTGACGTCAGGCGGTCAAGGGACTACTTTTAAGCCTCCGGAAAGGCTGAAAAGTATCTTCGTAAGCCTATTGTGATAGAACAGCTCAACTGTGTCTGGTTTTAAGCATCGACAACTAGAAACCAGGATATTTAACACTTAATTTTACTTTAATACTCGACATGTCTGTTATTTAGATATTTTTGGACTTTAATTCAGTTTTCGACTTAATTTAAGTCAAATCTTAAAAGTAGCCAATCATGGTTTTAAGACTTTGTTTTTTGTGTGTGAGGCTCATTTACACGCATAGAAGTTCCCTTATAATATTTGTTAAAAGTGATTGAATATTTTAGTATTTTGTGTTTCAATTTAGGGAAATTGAGGCTTTGTATTAAAAGTTAGTATATTTTTATGAAAAGCTCGTGTAAAGCAGATTTTTAAAAAATTGAAATTACCATTTCTAAATTTGAAATTACTATTTCTAAGTTTGAAATTGTTACGAACCGATTATTTATTTATAAGATTTATTGTTAGATAATTCTATTCAATTTTAATCTTTCAACAAACTGACAGTTCGCAGCAAATCGTTTTTATTTAGTTTTTACTCGTTACGGAGTAGTAGTTGGATCGAGTCTCTATCTTATTTTATTCAAGATATTTCAATTTGCTATAAGAAGGAAAAGGGAAAATTTTTTCACAAGGAAAATACACAATAATGACAAATGAGATCTTTGGGTGAAATTTCTTTTAAAATTTATTAAACAAACGTAAGAAAAATTTTAACATTTAACAAATCTATATACCGACTTTATTTTAAGTTAACTGAAATTTTGTTATATTGTGTGTGTGTCAGTGTATAAAAACGATACATTAACGATACCAATTTTGATGACAAATTCTTCGGTGTAGCCTCCGACGAATCCAAAAGTGAATCACAGTGGCGCGTGGAGATTTAGGTTTAGAATATATTTTTTTCTTTTAATTGCTTTTAAGCTTATAACTACCGTCAAGATTTGGCGGGCAAAATTCTTTAATACTAAATTTCTTTTACCGATTTTAGAATGTTCGAAATAAACCCGGAAAAATCGATAAAATGAAAAATTTTGGGTTTAATTCTACCGATCAAGTTTTCTTTGTTTTTATGTTTTAATGTGACTTCGAAAATTTAAAACTTGGAAAATCAAACGTTTTGCACGTATCTTTGAATTGATTTTATGGATGCTTGGATTTTTCGTGCGCGTCCTCCCTCGAAAATCAAATCGTTTAGAAACGCGACGGGCGATACTTTTTTAGAGCCGCGAGCTGTTACTTGTTCGACGGATAATTTAGTTGTGCGCTCAGGTAATTGCTTTAATTAAAATCTACACCTCGGTTCTTGGTTGAAAACGCAGAATTGCAAGTTTGTCCGGCAGGCCCTATGCGGGGCGGTTGCGTTATGGTTAGCTTGTCGATCCAGCGATTTTCGAACATTTGGACCGGGTGCAGTTGTCATTGGCTTTGCCTGCCTCGCAAATTTTTCTAATTTGCGAAACAAACTTCCAGCAAACGAATTGAGAAATCTGGCCGAAATTATTTTGAATCGTGTAACCATTTGATTTTCCATATTGATTTTCTTATTTGTTCGAATTTTCTTTCATATTTTTTTTTCTTTCGGGTTTATTTGACTATGGATTTATATTTGGATTCGTCTGTTTATTTCATTAAAATTTAAAATTTTGTAAAATTTTTGACAAAATGTTGAATTTAATCGTTATTATAATTTATTTTATTTTCTGAAATGTCAGCTAGATTTTCTCAGAAGGCTGCCACATAGGCGCTTACATGTGTGTGAGTAAATTCTTTATTCGCATTGACATTCCTTATGCTGGATTCCTTCGATGATTTTTTTTATTCTTATAATATGCGTTTTCCAAAATCAGGGCCGGATTTATATGTAGGCAAACTAGGCAACTGCCTAGGGGCCCCCACCAAAAAGGGCCCCCACCAGCTATAATATTTCACACAAAAAGAACTTCGAAAAATATTTTTAGGCATTTAAAAATCTGAAAAAACCCAGTATGAAAAAGAGAAAATTAAAAAATATTGAAATTTTATGATTTTCGAAGAAAAAGGAAAACTGTTCAATCTTTTTTAATACCTTTTTTGTTCAAGCTATTCGAATACCACCAACTTTTATCGAAAAGTCAATTTTTACTAATACGTTTTTTAATATTTTACAATCCAAATGAATCCCTTTATAACGAAAAAAATAAAATGTATATATTTTAATACCCACAGTTCAGATTATTGAATCCAAATGAATCTCTTTATAATGAAAATAAAATTCAAATAAAATGAATATTTTTGAATACCCACTTTATATAGTACATACAGTTCTTTACATTTGTATAACATTATTTCTTCATTTTTGATTTCAATAAAATTAATCTAAAAAAATTGAGAAAGCATAGTTACTTATTTAAGAAATTGTTTTTTACCTTACATTTGATTTAAAGAAAACAAATATTTGAATATTGTTTAGTATGACATTTACTATACTGATTATTTATATAGGTAACATGAATCTGAACGGTAGGTATTCCAAAATATACCTTTTTTTCATTATAAAGGGATTTACTTGGATTCAATTAATCTTAACTGTGGATATTACAAAATAATAATTTTATTTTTCTTATTATAAATGCATTTATTTTGATTGAAAAATATTTAGAAACATGTATTAATAAGGATTGATTTTTGAATAAAAGTAGTGTTATGTTCGGAAATTTAATTTATTTAAATTTATTTAACTTTTTATCCCCACCCTGAATCACAATAAAGTTGCTCAAAAAAATTCAGCGCGCTAGGAACATTCAAATAAAGTTTTTCTGTGCTCTTCGGAGTTACGTAGTCACAGTAAATTATACTGTGTTTAATTTATTTTTAGTGGTGTTCGCGTTACCCTAACCTGTAGGTATCAGTTGCTCAAGAGATGAATGTAAAATTATATCTTTGGTAGCTGAGGGATTTTCTGGATTTTTAGGAATCAAAATAAACTAAACCTTTTAATCTTGAAAAATTCCACGATATATTCTACAAACCCCCTGTTTTCCCTTTACATAAATCTAGTATGATTTTAAGACATTATTATTGGATCGATACTTTTTGTTTCTGTGTACTTACTTATTTTTGTATTACTTATCGTCGTAACTTAATCCTACCACCAAAGGAAAGAATTAGAGATGTCTTTGATCCTTCGGCGGGCTCAATCAAAAGAATAATGTTCAAAATTTTCCATGCGGAAGTTTAAAGTCCATGCACAAATTCACCGTACGCACGAATATTATTTGGTGCACTTGGAATTTTAACGAAGTCTTTAATCAAAGTTTATGGCACCGTAGCTTGTATTATTCTTCTTCTTCTTGACGGCTTTTCGCTCATAAAATTTGATAATTATTGGTGAAAATAAAATAAATAAATAAATTATTTCCCCCTTTTTAACGTCTGCTTGACTTGACGGAATTTTTAAAAACTTAATCATTGGATAATTTGTCCGAAATTGTTCTTGTCCCAATTTCCTACCCTGTTAAGTACCGCACCCAAGTCGAATTTTCGCTAGACGGGCGAGAGTAATTGATCGAGCTAAGTTCGCGTCGATTCAGGAACTGCATAATTTTCGTACGCGAAATTAATTTTATCATCTTACCCAAACCTCAAAACTGGGTGTAGAGAAGGGACACGAGGTGTGGACAATTTTAATTGGTTATGGAAAAATCGAAAGACTTTAGGACGGGGAAAGAGGATTCAATAAAAATTGCAATCTGGCTATTTGTGTTGCCAAGCGGATCCAAAAAATGCTAAATCGGCAACACATCCAAGTCTCCAGCCACCCATAGTGAATTTTATTTCGATTGATTCCAGTCAATCAAATTATTTATATTTTCAATAACTCAATCGATTAATTTTTCCATCAATCAATTAGTTATATTTTCTTTTCTCCTCTTTTTTTAATCGTCAATTAATCATAATTGAGGTACGAGCAATTAATAAATCAAATTTTGTGATTGATTAATTCTCGATAATTTATAGAGAATGTGTGTCGAGAGTTTGACACAAGATTCTATTTCTCACTCTGTAGGCGCAGATTTTATAGGAGTAGGTCCACGTGCTTGATGTCAACATAAGCACGTGGATCAGCGCAGCATTGCAATCATTAAGACGGAGAAGGAGAAAAAATTCATGATGGCCGACGAGGTTAGTCATGGGTCATTCCCACAGCGGTGTATGCGAACATATACTCTCGCACGGCCAGCAGCCATCCGACATGGTGTAAGTGCACACAGGTATCGTCCAGCCTGCACTCTTAATTCGAATAGTGCGAAGAAGAAGAAGAAAAAGAATAATTAATTGTTTGGTTCTTTTAGCCTGGAGTAAAACTTCAGCATTTCCCATTATAAAAAATGATGTTTTTCGGGAGTCTCCTATTTAAGGATTGTATAGATTCTAGAAAATCCTTCTAAAAAAATATTTATCTCCATTTCTTTCCTTTGCATATAAAATAATTTAATCATAACTATTAGAATTAAAGTAATAAAAGAAACTTCGGTTTAAAAGTCACTCGTTCTTCTTTAAGCATGAGCACGACACAGGGTTGCTTGCGTCAGCGACCTTGGAGATACGTGCTCTATTTCTAAGCTCGACATCCATAGAATTTTTACTTTATCCTTTTTTTATTTTAGTTCTCTTATCAGGCAATCTAGCTAGAGAACTTTTCATTAACTTTTGTTTAGTGATGCATGTCGAGCAAACGATCTGATCGATTTTGATATCGATCGTCATTTGTTTGCTTGGATCGTCTCGATTTTATTTTATATAATTAATTAATTTTATAATTAATTATACAGGCTTAAATAAAACTTTTCTTTAAAAAAGAATGTTAATATATGTGTATTCTAAAGATTTATTTGTAGTAATTTATTTTATATAAAGAATAATTATAATAAGTAAAATCGATTTAAGATTGATCTAGAAATTGACGTTTTTTTGTCATATTGAACAGCATATTTTTTTATTATGAGGACTCAGAATTAGTATATTTCTTTTGCTTATCCAGACACAATTGCTTAAGAACAGTAATTTAATTATTACAAAACTGAATTTCATAATTCTATATTTAAACAAATGACATATTTAAACACATCATATCTTTTTTCTGAAAGCTTTTAATAAGTTCAAACTTTAATCACATTTAAATTTGTACAAACAGTTTGTATTAAAATTTTACTAAGATATTTTGCTTGATTTCTTAAATATTTGAGTAAGAAATATATTACAAATTTAGAAGTCCTTCAAAATTGGTTGGTTTGGCAAAAAATTACTTGAATCGATTTTATTTAAATTAAATATCGTAATTAATATTCATTTAAAAGGTGTAATAGATTTTATTTAAAGGTGTAACATTTATTTTCTTATAATTACTTGCAAATTAATGTTATTTATGATAATTATTATTTCTGGATAAACAAAGTAAATGTACAAACTAATTTTAAATTAAATTAAATTTTCGTAAGTATCCAACTTTCTTATTAAATAGTTTTAAAAAAATATGCTGTCAAATATGCCAAAAATTGTCTATTTTTAAATCAATCTTCAATTCATTTTACTTACTATAATTGTGCTTTATATACAAAATAAATTACTACAAACAAATCTTTAGAATATATTTATTAACATTCTTTTTTAAAGAAAAGTTTTATTTAAGTCTATATTTATTAATTAAAAAAATTACTCATATGACAGTTCAGTATAAATGCGTACTGAATAAAATATGCCAACAAAAAGAAAAAAACCTTATATTTAAAGATATTTTCAAAAATGATGATAACTATTCAAAGTTAACTAAAAAGTAAAGTTATAAGTATAATTTGATTATATGTACTTATAATTAATTATAATATTCATTAATTATAAATTAGAATCGAGACGATCCAAGCAAACAACTGACGATCGATTTCAAAATCGATCAGATCGTTTGCTCGACATTCATCACTACTTTTGTTAAATTCATAAATAAAAATTTTACTCAGATTCGTAACAGTAGATGCTATCGCCGGATACACATGTATTGGACAAAAAAGGTATTCAAAAGTATTAACAAATTCTAATACTTTTCAATTCCTCTCTTCTTACTGGGACTTTTATAGAATAATTGTAAGTTTTTAGAAATTCAAAAAGCCCACTCATTAAAAAAGTGTCAAGTTTTGAAACTGATTTTTCGACTTGAGTAAATTTCGGAAAAATCCATTCCTTGCATAGGCGCCCACCAGCGTCTGCCTATGGCCCCATGTTTGGTAAATCCGGGCCTGTCCAAAATAATATGTATTATAGAATATATATATATAAATTAAATAAGACATATATGTAATATGAATTTATCAATCGGTGTATTTTAAATGGAGACGAATAATAATGATAACGTTTCGTCTCCATGCAAAATAGTAAGATTTGACCCTTACAAATCACCCCCTTTTTATGATCGCCGTCCCCTGGTGATCTTACAACAAAAATTCTTATCCTAGGAATTAAATATATTTGGCCTTTGAAAATACTAGGTTTGTTCTTGCTCTTAATGCCTAGTCTTTTCCGGCGTTATCTGGGTTTCGGGTTACTGTGATTGTAATTTCTGCTATGTCTTGGGTTTAGATGAGGTTCAAAAACTCCTTAGTTTCAGTCTTGTTAGTCATTTGATTGTAGTCAGTTCGTTAATTTGTGTCTTAAGTTGTTCAATAAATTTCCTTCTTTTTATGTCGGGTTCATTTTTTTCTAAAAAATTTTTGATTGCCACCATGGATGTGGATGTGGGATTGTCGTTGTTCACCCGACTTCAAGATTTATACAAGGACGAGCCAGTGATCTTGAATTTGTTAGAAAAGCTCGGGAGTGTGTGTTTCCGGTGTGTGTTACCGGTATTCCCAATTTCGAGTCTTTTTGCGAATTGGGAATGGTCGAGAAACAAAATTCGCTGGTGTATTCAGGAAGTTGGAAGGCTGTGTGCGCTTGGAGCAAAGGACGTGCCGTTTTCTTACGAGTAAGTAATGAGATTTGTTATTTATTTGGTGAATTTACCCTAGCGAAGTGATATTAATATGTGGAATATTTATTGGTGAGAAATAAAAGGTTTCCCAAAAAAAAGGAGTAGAGGTATGAGAGACTTTAAAAAAAGAATGTAGGTTAAAGCATCAAATAAATTTTCAGGAATAATTCGAAATTTTAAATAAAATTGAAAAGGATTTTAAAGAAGGAAAAAGCATAAAAGTTTAGGGAAATTTTAAATGAATTAATTAGGACAAAGGGAAACAATTTAAGTTTCGAAACAATTTTTAAACATAAATTAATTAAAATAAACAAAGATTAAATGACAAAAATGGGAGAGAATAATTAAAATTGAGATAAATCAATTAAGATTGAAAACAATAATTGAAATTTGAGAAACTAAAAAAAAGATTACATAAACAGGCTTCACAGTGACAATGAAGAATATTTTAGGGGAAATAGGGGACAGAATTATTCAAAAATAGGGAACTATTAGGGTACCTACTTTAAAAACTTTATAAATAAAGATAAATAAATTATATAAAGTAGAACCTAGATTTTATTTGGGTAGGACAAAAAACAAGTTGTAGGATAACGAAAAAAATTACAGAATTTTCAAATTAATAATAAAAAAAAAGGAGAACTTCAGAAATAGTTAAAAAAAGACAAGAATATAATGGTAAATAAAAAAAATGGAAACTTTAAGTAATTAATTGAAAATAATAAACAGAATTAAAAATTGAAAAAAAAAAATCAATTAAAAAAAAGATTATAAAACTAATCAAAATTAAAAGAAAGAGTTTAAATTTGAGATAAATAATTGAAGGTTCAATAAATCAGTTTAAAAATAATAAAAAAAATTAAAATTTTTTTCTATAATTGCAAAATTATAGAAACAACTGAAAATTGAGAAAATAATTGAAAATTGACGAAAACAATCGAGAATTGGGAAAAATAATTAAAAATTTAGGAAATTAATTAAACAATGATTAAGGTAATTTAAAATCAAAGAAATCACTGAGGAGGTTATAAAACAAATTAAAGATTGAAAAAAAGAATTGAAATTGAAGATTATAAATGAAGATTATAAATGAATCAAACTAAAAATAATTTTAAAAATTAAAAATTGAAGAAATAAATTTTTCAAAATTATAGAAATAATTGAAAATTGAAGACAGTAATTTAAAATTTAGAAAGTATTTCAGAATTAAAAAAAGCAATCGAGAATTGAGAAGAATAATTGAAAAATGGCAAAAATAATGATAAATTTTTTTAAAATAATTGAAATTTGAAAAAAATAATTGAAAAAAATTTAAAATATATTAACAATTTTTTTAATTAGTTAAAATTTGAAATAAATAATTAAAGGTTTAGTAAATCAGTTAAAAAAAATAATTGAAAACTTTATAATTTAGAGAAAAAAAAATTGAAAAATTAAAGAAATCAATTTAAAAATGATGGAAATATTTGAAAAATAATACAAATGACTGAAATTTGAGATAAATAAATAAAAAATGTAGAAAGTGTATGAAAAAATACTTTTCATAACTTAAAAATAGAAGAAAATATTTTCAAACTTATAGAAATAATCAAAAATTAAAGAAAATAAATAAAATTTATGAAAAATAAGTGTTTAAAATTACAAAACATTTTTGAAATTTATTAAAATAACTGAAAAATGATAGACACAATGAAAAAATAATGAAAAAAATTCGAATGTAAAAATTAATTGCAAGTTTTGTAAATTAATTGAAAAATAATGAAAATATTTAATAAGTGGAAAAAATAATTTAAATTGAATAAAATAATTTTAATTTGATAGAAATAACTGACAGTTTATGAAATTAGTCAAATAATAATGAAATATAAATAAGTATGAATAGTAAGAAAAATTTAAGAAATAATGATAAACATAATTGTAAATTGAAAAAAAGATTGGAATCAGAGATGAAGGATTGTAAATTCAGGAAATCTATTGAAATATAATTTAATAAACGAAAAATTGGAGAAAATAATTTAAAAATGATAGAAATAATTAAAGATTGAAAAAAATAATAAAAATGGAAAGAAGATTGAAAATAATTGAAAATCTCTAGATACCTTGACTTTAAATATACTTTCGTGAAAAAAAAGGGAAAAACAGGTAAAATTTTCTAAATAGGGGACATTTAGGGGAAATAGGGGACGGTCTGTGAAGCCCTGCATAAAATATTTTAAACAAAAGAAACTTGAGCATTTTTTTTTTTTAGAAACTTAAAATTTTCAGAAGTTCATAAAAAAAAATAAAGATAATTTAAATTTGTGAAAATACATAAGTTCTTACAATTGAATTGAAATGAAAAGAATAACCAAAAGTTTTGGGAAAAATTTTTACAATGATTTATAAGACATTTCGGAAATTGTGAAAATAATGAAAATTAAAATAAAGAATTCTTTAGAAAAATACTTAAGAATCCTAGAAAATGAGAATAATAATTATCAGTCGTGGGAAATATTTGAAAATGATCAAATTAATTTAAATTTGAGAAACATAATTAAATATAGGGAAAATAATTTAAGTATGTGAGAAAAAATTGAAACCAGTATATAAATTTTGAGAGGAATAATTGAGAGGAAAAAAAAAAATCCTAGAGTACATGTTAAGAGGAAAGAAACATAATGCCAAAATAAGTAAAATAATTATAAATTGAAGAAAATTAGAGAAAATTGTAGAATTTATTTTTGTACAAAGAAAATAATTGAGAAATCGTTATATTATGGAAAATTGATGAGAATAATAGTCTAGATTTGAGGTAGTAACTGAAAAATTAGAAAATTAATTGAAAAATAATAAAAATATTAAAAGATGGAGAAAATAATTGAAAATTTAGATATATATCTGACAATTCAGAACATTAATTAAGAGCTTATAAAATGATTTAAAATTGAAAATAATCATTGCAAAATTATAAAGAGTAGTGGTAATTTAAAAAAAATTTTATTTAAATTCTCGATGAATAGTATAAAATTTAAAATAAGTAATTAAATTGATTGAATGTCGAGGGTAAAATAATTAAGACTGAAAAGTGATTGATTAAACTGAACAAAATAATTGAAATTTGAAGAAGTTGAATTTGAGGCTCAGGGAAACAATTAGAAAGTAAATAAAAATTTGCAGAAAATGATAAAAAAAAATAGTACAAAATTGCAGTTTTAGTAAATGAAATCTTAATAGCAAAGAATTATTGGAAATTGAAGAATTTTTCATTACTTGTAATTTAGTATTTTTGACGGAAGAAATGAATGAATTAAACTTGTAAATTATTGTATTGTATTATAACTTATTATAAGAAAAATTGTAAAGATGATATGATGATTTTTTTTTTGAAAAGAACAAAAAAAAAATTTAAAATAAAAGACAAAAAAAATATCAAATTTTAAAAAAAAATTTTTAAATTTTATAAAATAAGAAATAATAAGATCAAAATTATTTAAAAAACTTATTGATTATTGATAATTACATTTATGGAGCACGGAAAAAAAATACAACTGCTTCAGTTAAACTTTTCTCCATAATGTCTAAACATTTAGCCAAAACGAACGAGCGATATTGCCGACATCACTCCTTTGGCTAAATTGAAAATCGTCGCTCGTTTTTTCTATATTAGCGAAAGTGTACTATTAATTTACATATTTGTCGCTATCAAAGAAAGGTATTGAAATTCTTTGGTTCAAATATTAAAATTGTATAGCTAGGGACTTGATTTCGAAAAAAAAGTAAAAAAAAACAGCAAATGAATATGTTTGTGCATACCTTATTTTATAGGTTATTTAAAATTGTGTTTATGAAAAGTCAGCGGCCAAAGAGTTCAATTATTGCAGAATACTCATCTCATATCATTATCCTTATCTCATTTTTGTCTCACTGCCTGTCTAAATTTTAATTGTTTTGAAAATTTCAGCTTCATTTTCTCGTGGTTAGAGGTTGTTTACTTTTCTTTTAACACATAATAAATATTGAAATTGTCATTAAAACACTATTTAAATAATAAGAGTATTATAAATATCTTTAGCGAAATGCTGTGAAATGATAGTGACGTATAAAAAAAATAAATCAAGAAGGATTGATGTGAATACGATAGAATATAAGTCGACAAAATTATGATTCTGCATTTGTATTTCTACTTCAAAACAATAGATAAACTCAGTATGCATTTAGTTTTGTCATTAATGTGTATTTTTTTTTATAGTTTAATTTGATATGGTTTTCTACTATTTGCTAAATAATTTTTGTTATTCTTAGTTTCATTTCGATTGGTTTAATTAAAAGTAGGGTCATTAACATTGTAAATAAACTTAATAAGTTTTCAATACCACAATATATATTATTTAATAAAGGTTTTTATCGTTTAAAAATTGAATTTTAAATTTTCGTTTTACGTTTTTCTTTACGTTATGTATTTTAAAATTTAAGAGATACTTATTATATACAAAAATAACGTATGTAGGTACTCAAACCTAAATCAAATTTATCGATTAATTTAAATATAACAATGTTTTAGTTTTAAATATTTTATTATTAATGTAATTTTTTTTTTTTAATTGAATCATATGATTCGTTTATTACAGACTTAATGAAACTTTTATGTTTGTACACAAAATTTAAGGTTATTTTAATAAACTTAAAAAAAAAAAAAAAAAATAGAAAAAAAAATCCATTTATCACATTATGTAAAATTATATTAATCCAAATTTTAATCAATAATTCGTAGTAATTGACAAAACTAGACATAGTTACAAAAAGTGCATTCATTGCTTTAAAAGACAAATACAACAAGTACATCATTAGCGTAATTTTATAATAACTTATTTCTTTTCGTTTATATTTCCTCTTTTTTTTTCTTTTTATTGTAATGGTAAAGTCGGAATAAATATGAAAAACAAAACGAATTTCAGCAGAAATAAATATGTTTATTATTGATAAATGAGGCTGGGTAAGTCGTTATTCTGTGCACGGAAAATAAAACTTCAAATTGAGTTTTACGGTTGTAATAACCCGAGAAAATTTGTTAGTTGACATGAATTGACAGTTACCATATTACCTGAGGTTGTACTTAGTGAACAGATTTAATAAATAAAATAGCATGATAATACTTAAATTTTCCGAAATTTCATGTTATAAATATCAAGTTTTAAATGTCACTGTTTGCAAATTAACTAAAAGTCAATAAAGGGTAAAATTTGTTGTTAAATATAATAATTATAAACAGCGTTTTATATAAATTTTAAAAAAATTTGTAATTTCTTATACCTAACTAGTTTCTACACCTGATTTTATTAACGATTTAACTATAATCTAGAAAAAATAATAGCAGGTTTTCAAATTACTTGCATACAAAATTAATAAAAACGATTAAAATTATTGAAAGTAAATAAAAATTAAATAAAAATTAAGTTCTCATCAATTCTCAATTAGAATTTTGGTTGGTCATATTCCCGGTTATACCCTCGTTCTCATTACCGTTCTCTAAATAATATTACTTTTTCTTTTGGCAACTCTAGTTAAACCAACACACGGACACACAGAAATGGTCAACCACAACGTGGATATTTGTTCTAGGTCTTAATAAGTTTAAATTATTTCTAAAACTCATTTTTCTTTCTTTAGTACCGTGGTGTCAATCCCAGATTGGGAACGCTGTCCCGCTCCTAGCATGGGGTTGTTGCGGTCGCCCACCTCGGATACACGACTGGCATCCTTGGACTCCATACATCATTCACACTTTGTTTGGTGTCAAGAATATGTTTATTGCCAGGGCGAAAAATCCTTCTTTCACCGAGGCTATTGGAGGCCGGTGAGTGACGTTCGTCTAGTTGTATTACTTGGGAAATATTTTGTGATTTTGTTCGAAAAATTCCTTTTTATTTTTCCGTGAAATTTTCCGCTTCTGGGTTTAAGTTTCATGATTTTAATTTTTGTTGTTATGGACTATTTCCTTAAGTTGTTTGGATTTAATTGGGGTTTAATATATAATATATATATAAATATATATATATATATATATATATTATTTGGGTTTTCTTTTTTTGTTAACGGGGTAAAAGAATTTTTTTTCCTTGTTTTTCAGGAGTCATTTTGGCATCCCATGGGCTATTCGATTAATGGGGCTTCAGTGGAGTTTTTGGTCAGCATGGGAGGTGATGCTCGCCAAATGCCGTTTGGGCAGTTGCCTAGAAATTTTTTTGAATATCCGTCGGTTCCAGTGGAGCCGGCAATGATATTGGTGTATATGGTGGAGTTTTTGCCAAAAAGGGTTAAGACTCGAGCTGAAGTGGTAAGGATTTTCTGAATCTCATCTTTATTTAAAAAAAAAAATCATAGAACTTCTTAATGATTTATTTAAAAAAAAATTTCTTTTGATTGAAAACATTTTCTGATTCCTGGGTTTCTTTCAGAGGGCGCGTTTCGGTGTCAACGATTTTTTTACACCGTGTTGGACGTGTGCGAAGGAGGGGCGTCAAGGGTCCAAATAATTTCATTCCCTGCGAAAGACTTTTTAATCCTTATTAGTTATACGATATAGTTATTTCAAATAATAGTGTTTTTCGGTATTTGTGAACTCCAGTGTTTCAAATAAAGTTTTATAATTTTTTTTACCTTTTTAATTATGATGACATGTTTATTTCTTTTATGATACTTTAGATTCTCTCTCTTAGCTTGAATCAGCCAACAATGTTTAATTATTTATTCTAGTCGTGGTTGAGCTTTTGCTTCGTTAATCAGTGAAAAATAATCAATTACTAGTAGAAATTCTACCGATTGTTAACAGGAAAAAAAACACAACCAAAACTAGCCAAAAAAAAATTTCATTTGGATTAGCGAACAGGAACTTATTAAAATGTAGTTATTTTGTCATAACCTAAAAATTGAATTTGACTAATAAAATTTTTTTTTTTTTTTTTAATTTTTTTTTTTTCCTTCACTTCTCACTAGACAATTTGGCAGAAGTACAACCGTTTGAATTAGTGGCTACAATTTTGCTTTTAGTTTAGTCATTATTTAACTGATTCAACTTTGAGAGTTCGATATGATCCTATTTTCCCCACTTGTTCTTATTTTTGATAACGATATAATTTTTGAAGCTTGCATAGTTCTTGTTAAAGTTTTTTTTTTTGTTTTTTTTTTTTCACTTCACGATACTGCAATATTTTGCGTGGGTACCGGACGCTGTGGAGTCCTCGAGAAGAAGATGGACGGTTCTTCGGTCTTTGAAATGGAGGGATTTTCCAGTACTTCCACAACGATCTCTTTTTCCGAATCTGTTCCCGACGGATCTGGGTGGCTGGTTTCTGGTTTCTCTGTCTGGTGTGGTAAGTCACTTGAGGTAGTAGTAAATCTTGGTTTTGGCATTGTGAAATATATTTGACTTAGATTATTTTCTAGGTTGTTTGACTTGTTTTTCTTCTTTTTGCAGGTGAAGATCTTGGAGAATAGGTACAGGATTTGTTCTCGGAATGCACAGATAATGACTATAATCAGGATCGTGGCTGTTATCCCCAGGGTGATGTGAGTGAGGATTCGGTATTCCTTGTTTTCGACCTTGTGATTACTCAGGATCTTCCATTGTCTCTCCAGTTCTGCGAGAGCCATGTCTGCTTTGTCTTCAGTCCACACCAAAGGAGTCTGCAGCGATCCCGGGTAATTGGGTATTTCCGAAGATTCTTTGGGTTGTAGTACCAAATTTGGGGATATTTGTTCTAGGTCCAAGGTTATGGCCGGTTCATATATATATTCTAGTGGATCTTCTTGTAGAATAAGGGCTGCTAATCTTACTTTGTCGGTTTTGAGATAGCATCCCTTTTTGAATTGAATTAATCCAGTTTCGATTAATTCTATTTCCTTGGTTGCTTCTTTGATGCAGTTGAGGTGAGCCGTTTCTGGTTGGCTGAGTGAGAACAACCATCCTCCGAAAGTGGAGATTGAGGTCCAGAAGGGTTGATTATTGTTTGATATTCTGATGTCGCATGTTTTTAGTACTTCTATCGTTGGTTGCCGTAGTAGTTCTATTTCACATGCTTTGACTAACACAGCGTCGTATATTGGTTGGCTGGGATGACAGATATACTTTCCTCTAGTGCGGACACAGGCTTGGATTGTTTCTTCGGACAAGTATTGGTAATGTCGCTTGTCACCATCCAGTGCTATGTATTTTTCTCGCGGTACTATATAAGCCCGACCAGTTCCATTGTTTAGTATCCTTTGGTTGATTGGTATAGGGTGCATTCGGAAAAGTTGGTATTTGTTTCTTGTGAGAAGTGGGATGTCCAGGGCTATATACAATTTTCCATTGTGGATTCGAGCTGATACAGGTGAGATGTGAGTTAGGTCCACTAGATTTGCTTGTTGTAAAGCTAGTGGAAATTCGAAGTCGGGAAGCATATCTTGGATTTCCCTGGAGATGTTTCTCAATTGTTCAGTCGAAACTAGCGCTGGGTGTAGTTTACCTTCTTGAGCTGAACGAATAACGGACAGGAGTTGTTCAGTGGCTTTCTGATGATCATCGATGGAATGCTCAAACGTCAGTGCAATCTGTGTAAGGGCGGATCCATAGAGGTTTAGGCGAATTTTGTCCTTGAATTCGGTCAGGTTGTTTGCGAGTCCAAACAGTTGTTGTTTAATAGATCCTATTTCCGAATCTTATTGCGATGTTTGTTGATGCAATTTGTGTAATTCGGATCGGACCAGATGGGTTTGCTCTCCCATCAGTCTGGAGATGTTGTTCTGGACTCGATTTAACTCTTCAATCTCTTGGTCATACCTTTCTCCGTCGTCATAGTTAAGGATTCCTGCTGTTGGTCCTGCGATTTTTCCAATAAATCCGAACCAGGGTACATTTCGTTTTCTCCTGTGCAACGTCGAGGGTTGTTCTTGCGAGTCGCGGGATTGAGTATATTGAGCCAACTCTTCTATAGCTTCGAAGAGTGTCTCTTGTTGTTTTCTTGCCCCTTCTAGTTTTCTCCTGAGTCTTTGGTATCCAAGTTCTTCATAGCATCTAAATTGAGCGGTAAGCAGACAGTGTTCCAAAATTTCTGCCAGTCTCCGTGTGCAATCAGATAGGAATTCTCGAGATCGTGTGGTTTCCAAGAAAAATGTTGTTCTCCAAAGAGCAGCCGTGTGTTGTAATGTCTCCAATTTTTCGAAATATAGTCCAGTAGTTTTATTGAATTGGACTAACGAATAAGAGTTGTTCTGGTTATTCTTCTGAGAGTCGATTCCTAAGATTAAGATCCCCAAAGAAAGTCCCAAAATCATATGCTTCATGGTTAACCTGAAAAGAATTTCATTAGATCTATTCTGGCTTAAATAAAATATCGATTTTAAATTTCGGAGCACGCTCCTCTCTTTGCTAATTCGTCCGCTCTTTCGTTTCCAAAACAACCACTATGAGCAGACTCGTAAACCCATTTAACCTCGATTTGTTCGAGAGCCATTCCGAGACTCTCGAACTCCGATTTGTTTTTGACCTGATGATTGGCAGAGGTTTTCTAACTATCAGTTTTCCACTTTGGCAACCATTGGTTGTAGCCATTAATCAGGAATTGAGAGTCACTGTGGATTCCCAATTTCTGTATTTGGTTTGTTTTTGCTAACTCGACCGCTGTGATAACTGCTTCTATTTCTGCAGAATTGTTAGTTTGTCTACTAGAAGCTGGTTTGGAAACGTTGAGAGGGTGGTTTTCGCCGAACCAAACTCCGATACCGGCTGTTGCGAATTCTTTCCCGTTTCGAAAACAAGATCCGTCAGTGTAAACATCGACGAATCCATGCCTATCCATCAGGAATCCATTCTCTGAAGTGTACAAGGACTTATCTAGTCATAAATAGGCTAGTTTCAGCTTGTCGGCGTGTTTGGTTACACGACTACCGTCTTCGGCTTCCAATAGAACGTTATTGTTTTCGGTAAACCCTATGACTTTGTAAAGGCCCTCGTAGTAAGAGTCGAATTTGCCGGATCTTACTTCGATTTTTACTCTTACAAAATCTCCAATTTTCGCGTTCAATGGTTTGCTTTTTCTGTCGTAAAGTCTTTTACTTTTGGTTTTCGATTCAACAACGTTCTGGGCCGCAATTCGTCGTATTTCCTGCATTCTGGTTATTAAATCTTTTAGGTACGACCCGTAGGTCTCGAGTTTTTCTTCATCCGGAAAAGATGAAGGGGTCCTTGCGGGCCTACCAAAAACAATTTCGAAAGGTGTGAAATTTGTAGCCTCGTGCACGGAGGTATTATAGGAGAACATGGCGAAGGGGAGGAGTCTGTCCCAGTCATCGTATTTGTTCGCGTATATTTTGATGTATTCGGTTAGGACTATATGGCTTCTTTCTAACGCGCCGTTAGTTTGCGGCCTATATCCCGATGTTGTGACTTGCTGGACATTGAAAATTTTACAGAGTTTCCGCAGCAACTTACTGATAAAGGTTTTACCTCTATCCGTCAAAATGCACCTAGGTGCACCATGGTTACAGAATAAATTTGTCGCAAGGGCATGGGCAATGGTGGTGGCGCTCAAGTCCGGAATAGCTACCGCTCGACAGTACTTGCTCAAGTGATCCTGCATGGTAAGAATGTGTCGATTCCCGTTTGGAGTCGTGGGTAAAATGCCCACGGTATCTATTGATACTTTATCAAAGGTGTCTAATGGGGTGTCGGTAATGAGCATTGGTTCTCGTGTTGCGATTCTAGTTAGCTTTTGCTCAGCGCAGTTTGGGCATTTTCGAATAAATTCGGTCACTTCTCTCCGGAGTTGTGGCCATGTATAGCGCTGTTTAATTCGGTGATAGGTTTTGGTCACTCCTTTGTGACCACCTATCGTACTACTGTGGCATTCTTCTAAAATTTTCTGCCTTAATTCTTCTGGCGGGACTAATATTCTTCCGTAGCAGACGACGATTTTGATCTCATGATTTTTGAAAATCTCTGTGAGTAACTCCGTTAAGGTGTTGCGGGGTAGTTCGTCGCAGAAATTTGCGTAACGAGCAATTCTGAATTGTTTCGTGTCGTCAGAGGTGATGACCTTTGCCAAGTTCTGAAGACCAAATTTTAGATCTTTAATTTTTAGTAGGTCGGAGTGTTTTTCCTTTACGACAACTGAGTATATTTTATTGTTACTCTTAGGGGTTAAAATAACTTGACCTATTCTGGGTTTCTTTTCTTTTAGTTCGTGGGCGTCCAGTTCTCCTAATGCTATGAGTAATTTGGATGTAGTGGTGACCAATTCGCCATCAGCGGAAATGAAATGAACGAAATGGTCTTTCCTGTAAGTCATTGGTTCTCGACTTATTTCCAGGGTTAAACCTTTGGAAGTAACCGCGTTATTTTCCAGACTAGTCTTTGTTTCTTGAATTTCCGTTGAATCTATATAGGGCATGGTAATGCCTATAGTTTTGGGGGTGCAAGGAGTATTGAGGAGAGGCGTTGATGGCGCCTCCTTCGGAAATTCGCTCTGCAGACGTTTGGGTATTCCTCTTTTCCCAGTCGTGGTTTGATGATTGTTCGAGGTGCTAGCTTCCTGTTCCTCTGAGGTTTCGAGTATTTTATCTGTCGACGGAACATAGGGCGTTGAGCGGGCTGACGGACCAAAGGTCGACATTGGGGTCGCGAAGGTCACCCCCTTTTTAGGCAAAGGTGCTAAAACATCTTCGTCGTCAGATCCTAGTTCTGCTTCGACTTTGCCATCTTCCTTTCCCGTCTCTTCCAGGTTGGTGGTTGGCTGTTGCTCTTGTGAAGATTCTCCCTTAGGGCTGTCATTTATTTTCAAATCAGCCTGTTCTATTAAGCTCCCGATTTCGCGTAGTTCCTGTGCAACCTTGTCAACGGCGTTGTCAATATCCCTTCCTAATCAGAAGGGAATTCCCGCGAGGTCTAAATAATCCGTATCCCAGTACCAAGAACGATGCGGAGGATTTGATATTGTTTCGTCAAATCGATTTATTGATTTCTGAATTTCTGCAACGAATTCTGGGTCCAGGACGTCTTCCTCCTTATCGAAATCTGAGTCATCGCTTTCACTACTGCTCGGTGGTGGAGAGGCATAGATTAGGATGTCATCGGTGTCCATTGGTAGGTTGGGAGCTTCCGGTACAGGAGTTTCTTCGACGTCACTCTTTTCCTCATTTGTTTGGATCTCAGGATTTGAGACCTTGACTGGATTCTCCTTCGTGTTAAAGGTTGGGGGAAGGTTAAGGTCTGGTAAACAACTAAACCGATGCCTCTGTACTGGGGTTTCTGGGTCTGATGAAACATTGTTATCTTCCTCCGATTCAGTATTAGATTCTTCTTCGTCTGATAGTTCTGAGTAGGATTTTCTTTCAGATTCTCTAGTTCTAAGTCTATTGGTAATAGTTTCTTCTTCCTTGGAGGGTAGAAGATTTGAACTGGAGACTTCTGGTTTATTTTTGGAGCCCTTTGGTCGACCGCGCCCTTTCTTTTGCTCCGTGGAGGGTATTTTTGACGTGCTTGGAGTGGGTTCCTGAATTGGGTTTTCTTGTGGAGGGAGAGTGTCGGCGCGTGTCAAGGGTGGTTTTGGAATTCGAGATTGAGGAATCCTTTTGGTTTGAAATTCTGGATCTGAATGTATCCTGGTTTGTCTAGGAGCGAAGTTACGACGGATTCCTTCTCTAGCTGTTTGCTTGGCAGCCCTATCTTGAGCCTTTAGGGGGTAGGATTTTATACCTAAAGAGCGAATGTGCACGGGGAATCCATCTTGCTCCAGACAACTTGCGAGTTCTCCGATTGTTGCTTCTTTTTCGTCCTCTGCACAGAATTCGATATCGCCGTCGTTAGAAGTTGAATCCTGTCTCGCTGGATTATTGGAAATAGCTGGTAACCACCGGTTAATTTTCCCGGGTTTACATTCGAATGTGTATTCGAATTCCTGTAACCTAGTCAGCCATTTTGATAATCTTCCAACGGGAGTTCTGGCTTGGTCGATCCACTTGACAGGTTCGTGATCGCAGGCAAGGGTAAATTTTCTTCCGTATAAGTAAGGACGGAAATTTTCCAGCGCGAAAATTACAGCTAGACATTCTTTTTCTGTTTGGGTATAATTGCATTCGTTGGCATTAAATACCCTCGAATAGTAAGAAATAGGTAGATCCACGCCATCTTTCATCTGGGTTAGGACTGCTCCGACGGCGACGTCTGATGCGTCAGTAGTTAGTCGAAAAGGTTCTTCGAAATTTGGGTATATCAGTATAGGGTCTGAACATAATTTATTCCTAAGGATGTTAAAACTTTCTTCTTCTCTGTCGCTCCAAAGAAAAGTTTTATCTTTCTTGAGTAGGTTGAATAAAGGTTTTGCTATGTCCGAGAAATTTCCGATAAACCTTCGGTAATAACCAGCGATTCCTAAAAATTCTCGGACAGATCGTTCGTTTTTAGGAGTTGGAAAATTTTGTATGGCGGTTAGTTTACTAGGATCGGCTTTGATTCCGTCCCGATTGATAATGTGGCCTAAATAAGCCACTTCGGTTCTTAAAAATTGATATTTTTCTGGTTGAAGGACTAGGTTCGCTTCACGCAGCCTCTCAAGTAACCGTTCGACTATCTTATCATGTTCTTCCAAAGATGTAGAGAAGATGATAATATCGTCAAGGTAAACAAAAATTTCAGAGTACTGCATTCCGTACAGAACCTCGTCCATTAACCTTTGAAAGGTCGCTGGGGCATTTTTAATCCCCATGGGCATCCTTTGGTATTCGTGATGTCCTCGCCTTGTGGAAAAGGCTGTCTTATGTCTGTCCTTTGGGTCGGTTCCTATTTGGTGGAAACCTGAGGCAAGATCTAGAACGGAAAAATATTGGGCATTTCCGAGGCGTTCAAGAATTGTATTTATGCTTGGTAGGGGGTATGCATCCCCGACGGTTTTTTCGTTTAATGCTCGAAAATCCGTTACGACACGCCATTTTACGTTTCCTTTTGAATCTGCCTTCTTTGGTACTATGAGGACAGGTGCATTGTACGGGGAGGTGGAGCCTGTGATAACGCCATCTTTATACATTTTATTGATGTGTTCCTCTACAAGTTCTTCTTGTTTTTGGAACTGACGATATTGTTTTATTTTTATCGGAATATCATCAAGCGTAGGAATTCGATGTTGGACTCTGGTGGTGATAGGTAATTTATCGCCAGGAAGTTTGAATCGATCGTGACCACTCCTGATCCACTTATGTAAATATCCTAATTCCTCAGGATTTAAGTGGGAGGAGGGGAGTTTCTCGACCAATTCTTTGATTCGTGCCTCGGCGCTATAGAGCTGAGGTTCGCACATTGATTCCTCATCACTATGTTCGTATCCATAGTCGAAAGGAAACAATTCTTGTGGCGGAATGTCGAGCTCGACGTCGTGCTCCCTAGTGTTGATTGCTAACACTTGGCAAGTTCCGTCTCGATTAGTCGTGATTGCATCGCCGATAAAAACTCCCTTATATGCCCTTATTAAAGGTAAATATCCCTCGCGAGCATTGTTTTTCAGTGGAATTGGGATTTGTTGTCGCATCCTAGCTTTAACGGTAAGGATTCTTGGAAAGGGCTTGATTTCTGGAGCTTGTTCTTCTCGAGCTTTGACGGATTCTGGGTCCACGAACGGAATTGGGTCGATAGGTTTCGAACTCGTAATTAAAGCGTTATGATGAAACGAGACGTTGGATCTCTCCTGTCGAAGGAAACATCTTCCCAAAATTCCTTGGACCGAGATGGGAAATTGTGGTTTGACTACGTGGAAGATCGTAGGCTTTCCGAGAACTTCTAATTCGCATGTTCCTAACGTATATGCGCGCGTAAGAGTGACCCCGGTTATTACCGAGATTTCGTTCGTTCTTATTCTCACTCTATCGTCGAGGGCAGTTATTTTGATAAGGTTTACGTCAGCGCCTGTATCAATAAGAAATTTTCCGTGCCCTTCATGTAGGTCTGGAATATCTAGTTTCACGACTGGGGATTCTGTTATATTCACGCTAATGGGACGGTTTACTGATTCTCTAGAAATCGGACCGCTGGTGGACGCTCTTGGTTTGGTTGACTCGCCGTCGCGTCGATCCGTCGAGTACGTTCGGAGTTTAAAGATTCCTCTTGTTGGGGCACGAAGGAGGAATAAGATTGGTGGTTGCTCGGATTTGGTCCGGAGTAAGGATCGTTCCGATGAGGGGAATCTTGTCTCCTAAGAATACCATGGATTGGAGGATCGTAGCTGCGATTGTCGCGCCTGTAACCTGGGCTAGGAAATCGATTGTGTTCCTGTTGCTGTCTACCGTTAGAATTATCTCGATAATAGCCGTTGTCGTGTCGGGAGTATCTTTCCGGAGATTGATAACGGCCAGGACTATTATAGTTTCTCCTGCTGGCATTTTGGTTCCAGTTTCTTGCATTGGGATCGTACAAACGAACGTCTTCTGCCGGATGACGATTAGAACGGGGATCAAAATCATGACGTCTGCTTAGAGATTGTTCTTCGCGCGATTGGTGGGTAACGCGATAGGAGTTATGCGAAGAGTTTCGACGTTCAACCGCGGATTTGGCAAACTTCAAAGCATCAGATAAAGTCAAAGGGTCGCGAGCATCAACGGAAGATGATAGTTCGTCTGGCATGCCTCGGATGAAAGCTCGAAGTGCTGACTGTTTAATAGGTATCATTGTGGTGGAAGCTACCTCGACCGTATGAGCAGATTCTAAGGCGGCTTGAGCTCCGCTGAGATAGGAATGTAACCTGTCATAATATTCGTTGATGGTTTCATTTCGTCGCATAATGATATTATAAATCTCGTTAAAATAAAAGTCGAATGGTTTGCCAGGAGCAAAACGTTCTTTCAGAAGGTCGATTATGTCGGTGATTTTGTCGAAAGTTCTGTTTCTAGTGCATTCGCGAGCAGGGCCTGTTAATTTTCCTAGGACTGCAGTTATTAGGGAGGTTTCACACGAAGCAGGGACGTATGTAGCTGCATTTATCACATCCTGAAGGAAATCACGGAGAAAAATATTTTTCCCGTCAAACTGGGGAATGTGAGTGGATGCCTGCTGAATTGCTAGGGTGCTTGCTATTGAGTGCGCGACTTGCATGGCGGAGTTTTCCGGCGTTGCATTTAATTCTTGATTATTTCTCGTATTTCGCGTGTTGGGTTGGAAACCGATATCTCCCCTCGAGCTATACAAATCAGCGACCGAAGATGCGTTTCCTTCTGTCTGTGTATTCGTGGAACTGTCCCGGTGTCCGTTGTTGTCATTTTCGTTCGCCATGTTTTCCAAAAATGGTAATTTATAATTCAGTAATTTTTCTATGGGTTGCATACAAACTCTATTTGGGGTCGTACCTAATTTTTAATTCTTATTTCTGACATTTGTTAGTAGAAAAAAAAACTTTGTTTTGTATTTATGAAAAAAATAGAAAGGTTCTTATTCGCTTTTGTTCGCTTAGTGTTTTCAGTTCGCTTCTATGGTTTCAACCAAAGATCTCAAAATTTCGTCAAAATTTTCCTCCTTTTCAAAAGTTTCCTGAACTTGAATTGAGGGTTTTTCGCAATTAATTCTTATTAGATTTCTAGCAATGGCACGCTCGTAACGTTCTCGTACCTTTTTCCCAGCCCGAGATTTACGTTTGTTTACTTTCAGAGTCGTTGACCCGGTGTCAAACATTTATGTCATTTAAAGATACTAGATTTCTGTTTATTCGGCTTTCTAAATCCAGTTTGGAGTCTATTCAAATTTTTGTAATATGATATTATTAAAAGGAACGATTGTTTACTTGATTTATTTAAGGAAGAATAGAACAGGTTAACAATCGAATTTTTGGAATTTGAATATAGCCTGTATTCTATGGCTCATATAACAAATACCTATTATCCTTTTTTTTTCATATCTGACTTGATTTAAAATCGAGATTCGAACTGGATTTAGAATTCTCGGAATTTAAACTCTCTCGGCAGCTTTCTGTTTCTTTGCTAAATTCAAGGTTTTTTCTGTATTTACTAGCAATTCTTCAAAAAAACTGGAGAATTCCTGCCACGATCCTAGCTCTCTGGGTAAATTTTTGGATTCGAGATTACAGGGTTGAATTACACGTTTTGTTTCTGTTTCTGTTGAGTTTACACTTGTCTCTGCGGAAGTTGTAACCTCTGCTTGTTGTGATGCTTTCTTTGTCCTGTTTCGAACTTGTCTACCGCCTCGACGTTTACCTTTTCCCGATTTTTGACCAGAAATGGGTAATTGAAACATTCGTACGTTTTATTTAAATTTTCCTCGAAAGTAGACTTATTCGAACCTTAAAATGTTAGTTATAATTGTTCCGCCAAAAAATGCTTAAAGCAGGCCAAACAATTAAAACGACCCAGTTTAGTCACTCGAGGGCCAAGAAGGCGCAGGTTTGACATAGACTATTGTGAGTTTAAGGTTAAATAAATTTTCGAATTTTATTTCGTTTTCTCGAAAAGGGAGAAAAAAAAACCGATCATGCAATTTAATTTTTCCGCCGACAAATGCTTAAAGCAGGCGAAATAATTAAATTCCCAATCGAAATAGTCGAGTGCCAAAGAAGGCGCAGGCTTATTTTGATTTTGGCATGAATAAAAAAACTATGAAACAATAAGATTCTTTACCAAACTTTTGCAGGTATAAATTACTCCGCCGAAAAATGCTTAAAGCAGGCCAAATAATTTATAGCTCTTTATTTAAAATATTCAAGTGCCAAGAAGGCGCAGGCTTATTTTAAATATCAGCGTAAAATTTTTAAATATCAAATCTTTAAATTATTTCCTTATGGTTTATGAGAACGTCAGGTCGTATTTCCACAACGCGCAAAGAAAGCAATGTGAAGGACAGGAGCTACACTTCTCGAGATAATAAAGAAATTTTGCACTAAACTTTCGACACTCGAAATTCTCTTTAATTCTTAAAGCAAACAGTGAAACTCGATCCCACCGCTGCCACCATTTTATTTGTTACGAACCGATTATTTATTTATAAGATTTATTGTTAGATAATTCTATTCAATTTTAATCTTTCAACAAACTGACAGTTCGCAGCAAATCGTTTTTATTTAGTTTTTACTCGTTACGGAGTAGTAGTTGGATCGAGTCTCTATCTTATTTTATTCAAGATATTTCAATTTGCTATAAGAAGGAAAAGGGAAAATTTTTTCACAAGGAAAATACACAATAATGACAAATGAGATCTTTGGGTGAAATTTCTTTTAAAATTTATTAAACAAACGTAAGAAAAATTTTAACATTTAACAAATCTATATACCGACTTTATTTTAAGTTAACTGAAATTTTGTTATATTGTGTGTGTGTCAGTGTATAAAAACGATACATTAACGATACCAATTTTGATGACAAATTCTTCGGTGTAGCCTCCGACGAATCCAAAAGTGAATCACAGTGGCGCGTGGAGATTTAGGTTTAGAATATATTTTTTTCTTTTAATTGCTTTTAAGCTTATAACTACCGTCAAGATTTGGCGGGCAAAATTCTTTAATACTAAATTTCTTTTACCGATTTTAGAATGTTCGAAATAAACCCGGAAAAATCGATAAAATGAAAAATTTTGGGTTTAATTCTACCGATCAAGTTTTCTTTGTTTTTATGTTTTAATGTGACTTCGAAAATTTAAAACTTGGAAAATCAAACGTTTTGCACGTATCTTTGAATTGATTTTATGGATGCTTGGATTTTTCGTGCGCGTCCTCCCTCGAAAATCAAATCGTTTAGAAACGCGACGGGCGATACTTTTTTAGAGCCGCGAGCTGTTACTTGTTCGACGGATAATTTAGTTGTGCGCTCAGGTAATTGCTTTAATTAAAATCTACACCTCGGTTCTTGGTTGAAAACGCAGAATTGCAAGTTTGTCCGGCAGGCCCTATGCGGGGCGGTTGCGTTATGGTTAGCTTGTCGATCCAGCGATTTTCGAACATTTGGACCGGGTGCAGTTGTCATTGGCTTTGCCTGCCTCGCAAATTTTTCTAATTTGCGAAACAAACTTCCAGCAAACGAATTGAGATATCTGGCCGAAATTATTTTGAATCGTGTAACCATTTGATTTTCCATATTGATTTTCTTATTTGTTCGAATTTTCTTTCATATTTTTTTTCTTTCGGGTTTATTTGACTATGGATTTATATTTGGATTCGTCTGTTTATTTCATTAAAATTTAAAATTTTGTAAAATTTTTGACAAAATGTTGAATTTAATCGTTATTATAATTTATTTTATTTTCTGAAATGTCAGCTAGATTTTCTCAGAAGGCTGCCACATAGGCGCTTACATGTGTGTGAGTAAATTCTTTATTCGCATTGACATTCCTTATGCTGGATTCCTTCGATGATTTTTTTTATTCTTATAATATGCGTTTTCCAAAATAATATGTATTATAGAATATATATATAAATTAAATAAGACATATATGTAATATGAATTTATCAATCGGTGTATTTTAAATGGAGACGAATAATAATGATAACGTTTCGTCTCCATGCAAAATAGTAAGATTTGACCCTTACAGAAATTTAAGCGTTTTAATCTCTGTTAAAACTATACGAAAAATAAAAAGTATATTAAAATAGGGAGGCGTGCGAAAAAGAATGTTTGGAAGGACGAAGCACCAATCAGATCTTTGTCTAACTTTTCTCCCACTCAACCACAACGCAGTGGCTCGCTTTGATTGACTTAACTTATTCTTACACTAACTTAACAGTAATACGCATACATATAAACGCAGAATGACGAAACGCTTGTAACATAATAAATAAGAGATCCATAATTTGGTATTGGGCCAAAAGTAATTTTAACACACACACACACATATACATTTTTATATTTTTGATATCCTAGGGTCGAATTATGTTGAGATATGTCAAAAAATTGCAATCGAGGATTTGGGAGTAAAAAATTCTCTATGAGCAATTGAGCAAGCAATAAAATAAAAATATTTAAATTTCGGCTATTAAAGTTTTAGGTTATATTTCTGGGCCGGGACTTTAGTTATATACTGTTTGCGCTAAGTCAGACTTCTTCTTTTTAAGCGCCATAAGCGCCATCTTTTTTTTAAAGTTATTGAGAGTAAAACAAATGGTGATAATATTTCCTTACATATTAGAATATTGTTAATACAAGATCATACAAAGTGAACAAAGTGAAGTTTAACCTTTGAAGATAGCGATTTGACATACATTGCTTGTCAAATCGCTATCTTTAAACGTTAAATTTGATTTTGTTTACTACGTATGATCTTATACTAACAATATTAAAATATGTAGGAAAATATTATCACTATTTGTTTTACTTTTAAAAACTTTCATAAAAAAATATCATTTTTTGGCGCTTTAAAAGAACAAGCGCTACTTAGCACAAGTACTATCAGAGTCCCAGCCCTGGACTTTTTTAATAAATATACGTTTAAAATACGTTAGAAACATTACAACCAACAATAATTTTTCAAATACAATTATAAACTACATTTAGTTTGCCTTTATTGTCTCTCTTCTTATTATCATGCATCATATTGTAAAATACACGCCACAGATGAGAGGTTACTTAAAGGTGGTACAGTAATCCCTCGATAGTCGTGACAACCTATGAAATTTTCCCATCCTTCAACCTCGATAGTCGTACGCCGCAGAAGTCACGCCTCTTTGACGATTTCAGGAACGTATGCTTCATAAATTTCTCCCGGAGACAGACGACAATTACAGAATTATTTTTTAAGAATTGATATTATAGTATTAATAATAATTAATATAATTATTAACTAGATATAAACATTTGAGTAAATTAGAGCTTCTGTGTATAAAATTTGAATGCAATTAAAATTAAGAAAATTTTAAAGAGTTTAAAAATTTAGATTTATTAAAAACTGTGGATCAATTTAAATTCGAATAGTTTGAAATCAGATTAAATTAAATAAAATTTGTTTTTAAAATTCAAACATTTTACTAAATATCTGAATTCAATAAATAATACTTTCTGGTTGTTCAGAGTAAATATCTTAAATATTGTGTTTTGGTTAACTGTCGCTCTTTCAAAAAATATAATTTAAACTCTTCATTTTTAGAAATTAATTTTGCTAACGAATATATTAAGTTCTTGAATATTATTGTAATTATGTTACTTATTTGACGTTTGAGGATATTGAATTTGTAAATCGTAAAGTCTCTTTGAAGTTCACTTACATTTATTTAATTTCATTTTCTGAGTTATAAATACCTTAATGTACCTTTTAATTTGTGTAAACAGATAATTAACTTTTTTGAAAACAAATATTTATTGGAGGGAATTTCCACGTAACTGCGGACATTTCGTCCTTGCATCGCGAAAAATAATTAGTCTATAACTTTCTTGAATATCAACATAGAATGAAAATTCCACTTTATAGTAAGAAATACAAGGATTTATGAACTATGCCAAATGAGTTTTTAATTCTATAACAAATATTATAGAAGATATAATCAATTATTTATTGTGGGATACCAACAAAATGTCCGTGCGTCACAGACTTTTACGCTCTTTCAAGTTCTATCATATATGGTAAAAGTTTTTCAATTTATTCGCAACCTCGTATTCTCATTCTACAAATAATATCCAAATATTAAATAGCCTTAGAACATTTTAATTCTCATAATTTGTAAACTATTCATGCATTATATTTAGATATATTAAAATTCGTGTCCAAAAAAAGTCCTTGCGTCACATTAAATTGTTTTACGCAAAAAATGCAAAAAGTAAAGAAGAAAAATAACTTTAATACATTTTTCAGATATTTCTGTTTACTGGATTTAAGATTTTAAAAGTCATTTTGCATTATAAATTCAGAGAAAGCTAGGAGGTGGGGTAAAATAGTAAAAAATATCGCGAAAAAGTCCTTGCGTCACGCGTGGAAATGCCCTGGATTTAATTTTCACAAATGTAGATTATTCTCCTGCACTGACTAGTGATGCGCGCACGCTGGAAAGCGTACGACTATCGCGGTAGGTGCCCGCCTACAAAGCGTACGACTATCGAGGGTCACGACTATCAAGTGTCACGACTATCGAGGGATTACTGTATTTGACAACTAACTTAGATACTGACTATAAATTAATTGTCACAAACAAGAAATGTAGAGTTTTATTATTTAGAGTTTAGTTTTCCTAAGCATATTATATTTTTTTCATTTTGAAAAATTTTGAAAAATAGGATTTGGCTAGAAAAGTCAAACTTTCCATAGTGACTCTATAAAGAAATGTTGTCGTGAAATTCAACTACTATTGGATAGTGGAGTGGAAAATAGTTAAAGCAACTACTTTTTTTGTTATTTTAACGCATTCTCTGTAGTTAATTCAACTATTTGTAAGTAAAAACAACTAAAATAATAGTTAACGGAACATTCTCTAAGTAGTACATCAAATTATCGTGTTTTAGTTACATAAAAAGTAGTAAAGACAACTACACTCACAAAAATAATCTATTAATCCTAAAATTATTGTCCTTTAAAATTGAATCCTTTATTCCTTAAAAGAATTATTTTAAATATAAGCAGAATTATTTAACTATAAAAGTATTAGCAGTCTTTTAATAAAAAAATAATAATTTGAATTCTAATCGATTTCTTTTTGTTTAAAAATTAAATTGTCTAATTTCAAGAAGATTTTCGTTTGTCAATGTTGATATGTTATTAATGACATTTGACGTATTAAAGTTTGTATATTGTTATTAAAATGGAAAAACTCGCAGAATTTGGAGTCAATAAAAGTGATTTGGATACATTAATCGGTAAGTAAATATTACTTTTTTAATTCTTGTCATTATGTTTTTCATATTTTCAATTGTTAGAAATAAACAAGAAAAATTTTTGAACCGGTTATGTTTTTTTAATATGTTTTTAATTTGTTTATTATATTTTATTATATGTTTACTATAATTGAGCTGCAACTTTAGTTCGAACTGATTTGAATTACTATTATAAACTGGTTTATCATTTTATATTACAGAAAATAACATAACCGTTGAAATTTTAAAGATTATGACCGACGATGATTTTAAAAAATATAATTTAAACATCAGCATCGGTTCAAAAATTCTAATCCAGCAATTTTTTAAATTACAAAAAGGGAAAGAAATTAATTCAAATTTTAATGACGCATTGGTAATTTTAACAATTTTAAAGAAGTTGTTTGTGTTTAACTGAATATTAAACCGAAAAAATTAAATTACAAATTACAGGTTTTTCCTTTATCTGATGATGATAATCAAACAAGTGCAGAAAGCACTTTAACAAATTCAAGTTTAAAGAGAAAAATAGATTTTGTTTCTGAGGTGATACCAGTGAGTCCAAAAAGAAACTTCTGTAATCATGAGATAATTTTTCAAAATGAAGAGCTTTTAACTCCAAATAAGGAAATACTTTTAGAAAATGAAGCTATAGTCGTTTCATTGTCACTTTATTTATCCGATAGTTCTTTAAACAAAGAAGTACCCACACAGCACCAGAAATTCCCTGAATTTCCCCTGAATATTGGTCCACATTTCCCGAATATTCGAACCTAATATTCAGGGAAGTTTCGTGGAAGCATCAAAATGTCCGCCATAAAGAATATTGGACGCTAAATTTCCCTGAAAATGTATTTCTAATTTTCAGGGAATTTCCGCCTCTAATATTCCTAGAATATTCAGGGAAAGTTAAAAAAAATTTCCAAAATTTTTTTGATCTGGTAATTGATAAAAATTGTATGTCATATTTGGCACCCGTAGGATTCTAGAACATTAAAAACTACTGCGCAGCCGTAAGTGTCACAGAAACCAAGTTCGACCATTGCGCATCATGTACAGAAGATTTACGAGTACTGTGAATATTGAAGGGATATTAGATGCGGAAATTCCCTGAAAATTAGAAATACATTTTCAGGGAAATTTAGCGTCCCATATTCTTAATGGCGGACATTTTGATGCTTCCACGAAACTTCCCTGAATATTAGGTTCGAATATTCGGGAAATGTGGACCAATATTCAGGGGAAATTCAGGGAATTTCTGGTGCTGTGTGGGTAATTCTTTTGTATTTAAATTTTTGTATCTAAGTGATAAGAGTTATTTTGTAAAAGTCTGTTAAAAATGTAATACATGTTAAATATGCCTTTAGATAATCAAGTTGCTGCTACTAGAAAATCTTGAGGGAAAAGCTGTGTTACTTAAGTATCAAAGTTGCTCTATGCTTGAAGACAAAGATAGAGCTATATTAGTGTCAATTTTGATAAACAGGAGCAATGTTAATGATATAAAGAAGCCTCTTGAATTTTGCAATAAGTTGTCTGATTTGATTGTTGAAATATTCCCAACAGAATCTAAGGACATTTATTTTATTAAGCCACTATCTGATGGAAATTATACAAAAAATGCAAAAGGTATAACAAAAATTATATTTTAAACTTAATTTAATAATAAAAAACATAACATTTGAATTTTGACATAATAAAACGTTTCAAATTACCAGGAAAAATTGCAGATAAATGGAGAAATGTTATGTTTAATCTTCGTAAAAATGGAGTTATAGAAAAAAAATCAAAATCAGATGTTCAAACCCCACCCATTTACATTCAACCAGAAAAATCTGTAGAAGGCAACATCAAGTGGCTGCAAACACATAAAAAGTGGGAAGAAGTTCACCCTCACTGGGAAATCACAACCGAATATCGTCGAGAAAGAATTAAAGCTTTGAAAATTGAAGAAATATTTACTGAGTGGCCTATTTTGAAATCAGAACTTGCGTCTCGACTGGTATATACTTGTATTGTGAATAAAAATACACCAAGAAAAGAAACCCTAATTTACTTGGAAACCTTCTCGAATGATTTCGAAAAGTTTCAAGGAAATCTTTCGGAAAGTTTTCAAGAAAAGCTTCTAAGGAAATCTTTCGCAAATTTTACAAGAAAAAGGACCCCGCACACAATGTACTGAAAAAAAGTCTCGGTCAAATTTGTTGTAACTTGGCAGATTTGTAGTTTAGGATCTCCTGAACCAAAAATGTAAGTGGTAAAACTCCCTAAAATTGTTAGTTTTTCTGTTAGAGCGTGTGGAAAGGGTAGTTACACAATGCGTATAAAGACAAATTAAATGTGACCAAACAATAACTGCAACAAATGAATTGCAGAACCTATGATATCGGGATGTTTATCAGATCAACGAACATTAATGTGAAGTTAGTTTTCAAAAATTCAAAATGGCGGATCCAATATGGCGATGTTATTTCTTAAAAAATGGTTTTGTTTTACGAATATTGGTGCTAGGAAGTCATTAATATCACTAAACAAAAATCTGAAGTTAGTTGTCCAAATTCAAAATGGCGTATTCAATATGACGTTGGAATTTTTAAAACAATTTTGTTATTGCTAGGTTATCGAGATTTATTAAAAACTCGTTAACTCTTACAAATCGCAATACCTCTAGGTTTTTCAAATATCTAATCTTGCATCTGACGTTTGTTTTTAAAACTTCAAAATGGCGGACCAATATGATGATGAGGTTTTTAAAAAAATATTCATCTACTTCGAATTTTTGTACTGCTCAGACTTACAAACCTTATTGAAAAAGTCTACGTCGAAAACTACGTCGAGCACGACGCACAGTGAAACGACTCTGTACAAAAAGCGGACATTGACCAAAAAATTGAAGTTGTTAAATATTTTAATTCACTTTAGAATATCATAATAGATACCTCAAATGTTTCAAAACTTGAATATTACAACAAAAAAACTATTTTTACTGTCAATAAATTGACTGAAAGCATATTAGTTTTTTAAGTTTTGGTTTTTTCCATTTCAAAATGTTGTTATTAAAGTGCGCTTAAAATACTTTATAAATTATAAATATCCTTCAACTGAGAAAAATTTTCGTTTTATATGTAAATAATAAGAGGTACGATAACATAATATAATTTTTTTATGCTTCGATGAATTGTTATAAACAATATACTTAATTTCTTTTTAGTTAACTAAAATCGTTACAAAATTCATATAAAAGTTCCAAATACGGATAAAGTTCACAGAAGTTCAAGTCCCAGCACTGAAAAACTTATTGTGTTACTAATAAAGATTAAAAAAACGATTCATTTAGCTGCAAATACCTGCAAGCCTTTTCTTCTTATAATAATTAAGTTTTGTTATTCCTGACATGTAGTACAATAATTCTTCTTATACAAAGAGGATAGGTTAAAATATCCCTTCAGGATTATGTTTTACATAAAAATGTTATATAGAAAAAAGATAGCAATTAATCTAATAAATTCATAGGTTTTATGTACTTTGACCTTGATGCATTATTTCAAGGTCATTTAAAGGTCATTAGACGTTTTAAGCGAAATTACTTAAATTCAATATCAATACTTATCAGAGCTGTTAATTTTGTGTCAAAAATTTTAGCAACATATGTTGTAAAATTACCAGTCGCGTAGCCAGAAATTATTTGGGGATCGAGGCAAATTTTCAGGAAGGGGGGACTGCCAACCCCTGGCTACATACCTGAAAATTACCCTTTAAAGGTTATATTTTAGAAATATTAAAAAGTAGAGATGACAGAAAAAGGCTTTTTATATCAAATTTGTTTTACATATTATGATTTCACCAATTTGCTGTGCAGTATGTATCAGCAGATATGATTAGAGACTATCCATTCTTCGTCTGAATTGAAATTTATAAATTTTAGTCTATTTATTATAAATAATTCAGACAGTAGAAGTTTTCTCCCCACTCTTAGTATGATCCAGAACCACGAACGAGGACGTGATGGGGTAACGGTTCCATTTTTTGTTTTATTGTTGTTAAATTTAAGAATGTTTTTAATTTTTTTTTACTTTTTTAGAATTTAATTTTTTGTTAAAGACTTTTTTTAAACAAATGACCTTCATTTGATCCTTAAAGTTTGTTGCTGAATGTTTTTTACTCACGATTGGTAGCTCTAAAAATTACTGTTGTTAAATTGAATTGATTATGCTTAAAATTTGTAATGACCTTCAAATAACCTTTATACAATGCATCAAGGTCACAATATATATGACCTTTAAATTCATTAAATTTATTGCTACAACTATTATATAAAAAACCTCTTTTAGTCATCTATATTACAAAAGTTTTATTGTATAAAAAACATATGACCTTTATTTGACCCTTAAAGGTCAATTTTTCAATATGTGTTGCTGAACATTTTTAATGGAAAAATGTCACCTCTATTAAGTCCTGCTGTTGAATTTATGCAATTATGCTTAAAACGTTCAATGACCTTCAAATGACCTTGAAATATTGTATCAAGGTCAAAGTATATATAATATGACCTTTAAATTGGTTAGACTTTTTGCAATCATTTTTGTATTGGACATTTTTTTCTAAAACTTGATCCTAAAGAGATATTTAAGCATGTCCGCTTTTTTAAAGAATCGTTCCACTGTGCGACGTCTCAAACTACGTCAAGCAGGACGTCTCAAACTACGTCGACCACGACGTCGTAAACGACGCCGTTTACTGCGACATATTTTCAGACAGTATACGACGTAGCACACGACGTCGTTCAGGACTTAGTTTATGACGTAGTTTATGACGTCGTGTAATTTGATTGTAATCGTAATTTTAGTTGTAGTTTCTTTCCCTTCATTAAGAAGTATGTCCGGAAAAGAATGATCAACTAAATGTTTAAAAAAAAGAGTACACGACGTCGTAAACTACGTCGTGAATTACGTCGTATACAGTTAATTTTGCATTAACTTTTTATAGAGGGTAAAAAATTGTGTTACTTGCACCAATCTTGTGTCTTATTACTTTGTATTTTCGGTTATTTTAACATCAGTTTACTGAAGATTAGTAATATATTTGCAAAATGTAAAAAGAATCTTTTTTTTAAACTAGACTTTGTTGAATTTGTTTTTTTAATTTTTAATTAATTAGGTAATTTTTAACTTTATTAATTTTATTTATATTTATTTATTTTGTTGAATACAGTTTTAGACATCAATGAAACCAAGTTTTCATGAGTTACTTTTTCCGTCTTCTTGAGTTGTTACACAACAATTAATACCAAATTGATTGAATTCTTAGAAAGGCAATGAAAAATTCCAATAAAAAATAGTGACGAAGAATGATGAGCTAAATAACACTGCTAATGCACCGAAAAAACAGTATTCTTACTTTAAGAATTATTCTTGGTGCCTATTTAAAAATAAGACATTCTTATATTAATAATATAATATTGTAAAATGAGAAGAATATTCTTAAAATAAGAAGCATATTCTTAAATTAAGATTATTTTCCTATGTTCTTGAGAATATGTTTCTTAGTTTAAGAATGTGCTTCTTATTTTAAGATTATTACACGACGTCATAACCTACGTCAAAAACTAAGTCCTAAACGACGTCGTGTGCTACGTCATATACTCTCTGAAAATATGTCGCAGTAAACGGCGTCGTTTATGACGTCGTGGTCGACGTAGATTGAGACTTCGTGCTCGACGTAGTTTTCGACGTAGACTTTTTCAATAACTGGTTAACTGCTAGGTTAACTTTTTGCAATGAAGTTAATGATAAGTTACAGGTAAAAATAACTAAGATTATCTCTAGATTTAACCAATTTTCTTATTAAATTTTACTATTTAAACTAGTAAAATTAAATCACTGTATTTTACAACTTAGTAAATTTTGTTGCAACTACAATTCTTAGTAGTTTCTACTACATTGTTTAATTTACAAGAAGTCTGTTAATTTTACTAGTCGCGATATAGTTATTTTACTATACATTATACAGTAGCACTTATCATTTCTCTGTACTCAATTTTACTACTAATTTTGTAATTCAAAGTAACTACGAACGATAGTTAATTTTACTAAGAATTTTGAACTACATAAAAATGGTAATTTTAACTAGGTAACAACAGTTGAATTAATTACAAATGTAATAGGTCTAACTAATTTTCACTCTACTAAGGGACTGTAGTAGGATTTATCACACGAATTTTTTTCAGTGTAGAAAGTACTAAAGAGGACTACTTTTTTAATTATGAAAACAGTTTTATGTGTAGTAAAGTTTACTACTTTTATGTAGTTAACAATAAATAGTTACATTGACATAAGTTGTAGACCAAAAAAAGATTTCAGTAGTAAATTTTATTACTTTCCGTCATTTAATATTAGCATTAGCTTCTACAACATGTATGTTGTAAACTACTACATGAAGTAGTAGACTTTACTATTTAAAGAAATTCGATAGGCTTTAACCATAGTTTTGAATAAGTGTGAACTTTTATTTTGTAGTAAACATTACTACTTTTTGCAGTTCAGTGACATTTGTTATGCGTAATTAACTATTATTTTCCCATTAAAACTACTACGTTTAGTAGTAGATTTTACTACTTAAAGTAATTCGATAGGCTTCAACGACAGTTTTAATGTAGTTTGAACTATTGTTTTGTATTAAGTTTGACTACTTTTGCAGTTTAAAAAGTTTCTGTGTAATCTTTGTTATAGAGTTTGAGAAGTAATAATTTATATGAGGTTATAAGAAGAACTATCAATAGTAGTAAATATGACTACTTTAGATAGTATAATTAACTGCACAATAATTAGTTGAATGTTAGGGTCGTGTGTTCAATCCCCGGCGGTTAGAGATTTTTCTCTGTTAAGTATATAAGAATTAATTATTATAAGGTATATATAAACGAAAGCAGTAAAGGGGAGGTTTAAAAATGTAGGTCGATAGTAATAATAGTTAGTAATAAACAATTTCATTTTACTACTTGAAGTAGTTGTTTTTACTGCACAGGACTGTTGATTTTCGCTTTGTTAGACAGAACATATAACTACATTTACTAGTTCACTCTACAAGAAAAATGTTGAAGCCTACTCTCTAAATTTAAATCAGTGAAAAGTCACTGGTGAATCAGCGCGAAATGAGCCACTGATTTGAATCAGTGAAAATTTCAATGGAATTTCACTGATTCTCAGTCAAAATGTAACTGATTGAATCAGTGGTGTTACTGAATCAATCAGTAAGACATTTGACTGAGAATCAGTTAAACTTGATTGATTCTCAGTCAAAATCTCACTGATTGAAATCAGTGGCTCATTTCGCGCTGATTCACCAGTGACTTTTCACTGATTTAAATTTAAAGAGTATCGAATTACTTTAACTAGTAGAATCAACTACTTAAAGTAGTAGTTTCAATTGCAAAATATTTGTTGACTGTACTACAAAAAAGTTCTTAAAGCCTATTGAATTACTTTAAGTAGTAGACTTTACTACTTAAATCTTAGTTATTTTAACATCTTTGAATTTCGTCAAATCAATTACAAAATCTTATTCCACCAACTACATTCTTAATTCTTTTAACTATTTTTATTCTAATAGTCAAAACAAGCTTTTAAATTCAATTGAGGACCTATTGAACTACGCAGAGTAGTTAAAAAGTAGTAACCCACTACTACTTTTTTCTTTCAGTGTATACAAACTATTTGACATGATTATATAAAAATTTGTTACAGTTCTTTATCACATAGTTTGATTCAATCTTCCATACACATATTATCAATTTTCAATGTTCTAATTTCAATTTTCGATAAAAAGACACTAAACTTCGATATGAATATAATTATTCAGTAATTATGACATTTCCTTCTTTTCCTTAAACTCGAATACTAATATAAACTATGACAGAATTTTATCATTAATTAACTAATTAACATATTCTAAAAAAATAAATGTTCTTGTAAAGTAGTAATTATTTATGTAAAAATGGGTGATCGTACAATTTGAAGCAGCAATATATCTTCCCTTAAGTTACAAATAAAGTTCTTTAATGTAATTCAAAACATTCAAATTTTCCCAGAAACAGGTATGAACTTTGCTTACAAAAGTTTAAATATTTAGAAAAACGATTATAATCGTAAGCAAGTGATTAAAAGCAAGATATTAACAGAATAAGCATGCCCTATTTTATAAAAGACGAACGATGCGAGCTTAGCAGATGCGTTGAATTAATGAAGACTAGAGGAGATAGGCTCAGTGAACACTTACCGATTCTAGACAAAATATTTCTGTGCTATGTTAAACAGAATAAGCAGCCAAATTGTGTTAAGTGAGCGTACTGAAGAGAGATTTATAACTTTCGATTTAATTAATTTTCTCGATTTCCAACACAGAGAAAATGTATTTATAAATTTAGATTCATTTTTTCCAGTAAATATTTCTTATACGGTAGAGATTAGTAACTCTTTAAAATACATATTCTTTAACCACATTACGTAAGAAATACATTTAAAACCAATAATATTTTTGTGTGATTCATCTTCATTTGGTGCTGAAAGAATCATAATAAAAAAAAGTTAACCAATTTTCTTGTTGAGGAATACTTTTTGCTGAGAATACAAAGAAACAAATTAAGGATACTGAATCTTATATCAATAAGATAGGCAAATTTACGGAACGTCCCAACCGAAATTTTCAATATTGTGCCATTGTTGACTATTGGCGCAGTACCGCGCCAGTTGCATCTGCCGACACTTGGCGTGCCTAAGGTGGCGCAGTAATGGCTGCAGTAATATGCCAGTACTGCGCCAGCATTATTACCTTAGTCTATGCTCCATTGTTAATATCATTATTAAATTGGTAACCAATAATAAATTTAATGTTTATCATTGTATTCAGGTATTTTTTGCATCATGTTTGAATAGAAAAGCAGCTTATATACAAGGTCCAACTTCTAAAGCCCTTCCTCATTAGCCGTGTTAGCTCAGTCGGATAAAGCGTCAGCATTGTGTCCGTTAGTTTCAGGGTTCGATTCCTCTAAGCGTGCGATTTTTCATTCGTATATTTATAAGTGCGTTATTTAGGTCCAAACAATTCTTAAATAGTTATTACACGGAAAAAAAATATTCATGAATAAGTATGGAATTTATTCATAAGTTTGGGGCAATAGAGAAAATTTGACGATTTATAAAGAGCTTTTATTAACGATTAACGATTACTACTGAACCGGTTCCTGACTTTTATTCATTAGAAGGCGTGGCCTCACGCCCACTGTCTTGTAGCGCACTGCAAGCCGTTGCTCGTATATAACGTACATGTAAAGACTTGTAACTGCGTCAGTGGCCTAGTGGATATAGCGGGCAGCTTTAGAGTGAGGGGTCGCGAGTTCGAGACATCCAGCTTCTGATTTTTCTATTTCAGATTTTAAAATATTTAATTTAAATCATCAATCTATAGGTAAATGGTATGTTTAAAATTAGACCGAAAGAAGTCAAAACATAAATTTTATTTTCCATCTAATTTTTAAGAACTTTTCAGGAACTAGTTCCTTATTTACCTAAAATATTTAGGTTTGAATTAGTGCTAAATTTCCTCCTTTGCCCCAAACTCAAGTACAAAGTTCAGTAATATTCAAGAAATTATTTTTTTCCGTGTAGAAATAATAAATAAATAATGTATAAAATAAAAGTGTAAATATTATTAACAATTAAATTTGTATAAACAAATTGTTAAATTCTAGATATTCATAATATTTTTTAAAATAAATTTATAAGAACATATTTTATTAATACGTGAAATTAATTTCCCGCTACAGTTGAATAGTAGACTAGAAATAAATTCAATACTGGCACCTCACTGATGCCATTATTGTACCATTGCTGCACCAGTGTTGGCATGCCGTACTGCACCAGTATTGACAGTCAGTACTGATTTGCGTTATCATCATAGTATTCCACCAGAGTTGCCCCATTATTGGCCTCCCAGTACTGCGCCAAGACTGTCCAGTACTGACGCGCTACTGCGCCAGTTGTCAATTTTTCATTGGGTGGTAATCACTATGTTAACAAAAGAATCTGAATTTGTCAGAGTTTGAGAGCCTTTAGCTATCAAACAAAAAGAGTTAAAGCATTCTACTAGGGCTCAAATTAAAGTTTGAAATTTCGAAAAAAAGCTCATGAAAATTAAATAACTGTACCTTGCGCTCAAAGTCATTAGTAGTCACTTTCGAAAAAAAAAATTTTTGTATTTTTTAAAGATAAGAAACCTGTAGCAATGAACCGAATGGAGGTAGAAACTTTAACCAGGGTTTAAATTAAACCTTGAACTTTTGACAAACATTTCTGAAAAATACATTATTGTACCTTGCTATCGAAGTCATCGATAGTCTTTTTCTAAACTGAAAAAAAATGGATGTGGCAAAGTTAAGGAACGTGTAGTCATGAAACCAAAAGTGATAGAATCTTCCACTATACGGCTCAAATAACCTATACCAATACTCTATACGAATGACTTTTATAACAAGGTGCAGTAATGTAATTTTCAACAATGTTTTGTCGGACATTCAAGGTTTAATTTGAACCCCAGTAAAACGATCTACCTCTTTTCGTTTCATCGCTACATGTTCTCAAACTAAGAAAAATAAAGATTTTTTGGTTAAGAAAGTGATTACTAATGACCTTTGGAGCAAGGTGAAGTTATGTAATTTTTAGGAGTTGTAGTGGAAATTTAAAACTTCAAATTGATCCCTAGTGGAAGGGTCTACCTCTTTTGTTCCATCGCTACAGATTCTCAAACTTTGATAAATTTAGATTTTTTGGTTAAGCAAGTGATTACCAGTGATCTTTGGAGCAAGATGAAGTTATGTAATTTTTAGAAGTCGTAGTCGAAAGTTTAAACTTTAATTTAAGCCTTAATGGAAGGTTCTATCTTTTTTCGTTCCATCTCTACAAGTTCTCAAACTTTGACAAAGTCAGATTTTTGGTTCAGAAACTGACTACCAATGACCTTGAGAGCAAGATGCAGTTAAGTTATTTTCAAAAGTTGTAATCCAAAGTTCATTAAATTTGAATTTGAGCCCTAGTGGAAAGTTCTACCTCTTTTCGTTTCATTGCTACAGGTTCTCAAACTGTGACGAATTCAGATTTTTTGGTTAAGACAGTGATTACCAATAACCCTGGGAGCAAGGTGCAGTTATGTAATTTTAAGAAGTACTAGTCGAAAGCTCAGGATTTAATTTGAGCATTAATCAAAGGCTCTATTGTTTCATCTTTCTGTTTCATCGCTACAAGATCTTAAACTTTGATAAATTTAGATTTTTTGGTTAAGCAAGTGATTACCAGTGATCTTTGGAGCAAGATGAAGTTATGTAATTTTTAGGATTTGTAGTCGAAAGTTTAAACTTTAGTTTAATCCCTAGTAGAAGGTTCTGTCTCTTTTTGTTTCATCGCTACAAGTTCTCAAACTTTGACAAATTTAGATTTTTTTGTTAAGAAAGTAACTCTCAATGACCTTTGGAGCAAGTTGCAGTTATATAATTTTTAGGTGTTATAGACGAAAGTTCAAGCTTTAATTTAAGCTATAGTGGAAGGGTCTAGCACCTTTTGTTTCTTCGCTAGAGGTATCCAAATATTTATATTTTATAATTATTAAAATCGTTATAGAAGAGAAAATTTTTAAAATTCGATAAAAAAATTTTCCTCTGCGAGTATTCGAACTCAGTTCCTTGTGACTTGAAAATCTTCGCTTTGTCCAACTGAGCTAAGTACGCGGTTGAATTATTGAAGCTTAAAAACATATTTTAGTGAACTAAGCGCTCTTTAGTGCTTGGTCTGCGTGCTTCGTCTTCTATAACAGTTCCAGAACTTTTAGAACACAGCGGTAAAGATCTTCCGACCGCGTCGCTAATAAGAAATCTTTCAATATCATTGTAGAAAGACCTACAAAATTCTAGAATCCTTTACTATATTAAAATGTAACCAGTTTTTCGTTCATTTTTTCGTTAGTTTGTCCATTTTATTAAGTTAACCTACTTTTTCCTATTGGTATATTAAAAAATAATGAGTCCTTTATGTAGTGAAGCATTTTTATACGCAGTTGCATATGCAAAATCGTGCATTAATACATAAAAATGATGTTGATTTTCGAAAATTTGAAAAATTTTTCGTTTGCTCTTTCGTTTGTTCGTTCGTTCGTTCGTTCGTTCACCACTTCTATTAAGTCTGCTCGCTTTTTCTGATTAAAATACATTTTTATGCGCAGTAACGCATGCGCAGTAGTTAACATTGAGCGCTACATGTCCGAGATAGTTTATCGTGAGGGCCACATGTGCGCAGTAGTCATACGTTACTTCTACACATGCTCAGTAGTTAACTAGGTCAATTTCACATGCGCAGTAGTGAAAATTGAGTGCTACAGATGCGCAGTAGTGAATCATGAATGCCACACATGCGCTGTATTGCACTAGGAGAGTACTGTTGGATTTAAAGGTGCTTATTAATTGCTACAATTCTTTCGAATTTTCCGTTTTTTTTTTGTTTTTTTAAGTCCAACAAAAGTCAAATATTCATCTTTTGTTATATGTAAAATAATTTAGACAGGATTTACTTTTAAAAAATGCATATCGTACCTAATGTGTCTGAAATTTCTGTTTACATGTTTATTGAGCTTTACATGCATGAAAAATTTTCTTAACAAACTTTTTTTTGAAGTTTTTGTTACTGCGCATATTTAGCTATACAGGGATCCTTCTGCGCATGAGTTTTGATTTTTATTTTAAAATCTTGTTAGTGATTTTGGTTATAATTGTTTAGTTTTGTTTAAGAAACTTTTTTTTTTGTTTTATCATTATTTTTTGAAAATTATTATAAGAAATAACACTAACTTTAGTAAAATTATCATTGAAATTAATTAATTGTATATATTTTTAGCCCTCCAATGTTAGCCGTTGCTTATTTATTTATTGTACACTGATAGCCAGATATGCTTTAACATATTTCCATATGACCTAGGTGTTAAAATGTTAAAGCATATCTGGCGATAGCTGTACAATAAATAGTGAGTAATGATTAGCAACAATAAGAAAGTTAAATAACAAATTATAGAAGGACGCAAAAGGTATGCAATTAATTACGGTGCGTTACGTAGAGGGACGGAGAGATCATAATAGCTTTATAAAAGCGTTACGTATTTTTTAACCAAACACTTATAACAACTAATTTTTTTTACTTAATATTATAATATTTAAAAAATAAAAAATAAAATAAAACATATTTTGCCGCTAACTTCTACATAGAAAAAAGAACTATTTATAATTTAAAATTTTTTTATTAAGATAATCGTTCTTGAGTTATCAAAAATTCAAAAATAATTACTAATTTTTTAATTTTGAATAAAAATATTATATAAAATTGAAAAAAATAAATTTAAAATTTGATAAAATTAGCTATCAAATGAAATAAGTGTAATTTAAGCATGATAATATCTTAGAAAACAATATTATTTAAAAATAAAGAAAAAAAAACATTTCTTTTATCAAAATATTAATTATAAACATTAACAGTATATTTTTTTAGATTTTGTTTTTTATAATATTAATGATCAAGAACTGATATTAAATTAAGACATTTTTAAGCTTCGTAACATAAATAATAAACTAAATACAAAACGTTTTTTAAAACCTTTAATAGCTTAAAAGTGGGCAAAAGTTATTCGACTTGATTGTATGAGTACAAAAAGTACAAAAAATTTAGAACCAATGTTTACTGCAATGTTTAATGCAATGCTGAAAGCAGCAAAAAATAATTAAAATTTGTTAACATTATTTATGTATATAAATATGAATATTATAATAAATATATATACAGAAAATAAATAAACATTTTCAAATTAATAATTCTCTACCTTCGATAAATACAGTCAAGGTTCTTGGAGGCATTACATGATGGAGAAAAAGATACGATATTATAGTGTTATATTTTTATCTCTCAAATGATTATAAGGCTTTGAGAAGGGGGCAATTGCCCATAACCATTCTGAATCTCATAATTTTTACAATTAAAGAAAAAATCAATTATGATGTTTAAATAATGAAAATATAAAATAAGAGAAAAAAAATTAATATAGCAAACAAATAATAAATCAATAAAAAATATTTTATTTTATTTATTAAGGGCATGTGATGGAGAATGACGTCACTGGTATAGGAAAAATTTGTCCGTATGCTTTCTCTTAATATAATAAATATTTTGACACCAAACTTTGTAAAATTACACAAAATATCATTGGAAAGGTCTCCCTGACCCAATTTTGTTTAAATTTTGCCTTAAACATAATTTTTTGTATTTTACGAAAATCAAATAAGTTTTTAAAAAATTAACTTTAAGGCAAATTTTAAACAAAATTGGATTTGAGGGACCTTCTTAATGGCATTTTAAGAAATTCCACAAACTTTGGTGTCAAAATATTTATTATTTTAAGAGAAAGCTTACGGACAAATAATAATAATTTATGTATATAAAAATGAATGTTATAATAATTATATATACATATAATAAATTAACATTATAAAATTAATAACTCTTTAACTTTTGATGGATACAGCTAACGTTTTTAGAGTGGATAATACATGATAAAGAAAAAAATTGTATTAAGAAACGTTAATCATTAGCATACTATATAAAATTCAAAATAGATTGAAAAGAATTAAGATGTCCTTTATAATCATTAAATTAATAAAATTTTTAAATTAATTAATTATAACAATATAAATTATTAAAATATAAAAACTGTTTAAAAAATTATAATAAAAGTTCAATGACAAATAAGTTCACTAATTTTTTATAATATGTTCACATCAATAAGCAATTAAAAAATAATAATTATCAAGCGAGCGAGGTTAATATCGCTAGTTATTATTAAATTGTTTCAAACAAATTCCCGAATTATTCCCGTATCCACAGTTCTTGAACAAATTCTAGAATAATTCTATAACTAATTTTTTCCGTGTAGGTTTTGGCTTGGTATTTAATGGGATAAAAAAACCAGGTAATATTTCTTTTGTTAATTAATATTGTTTATAAAATATTCTGGCACATGAACTTTTATTGTGCAATGAATATAATTTTATTAAATTTAAATTTTGCTTACATAAATGGAACAAAAATGAAGTTTTTATCACAAAAATTAAAGAAAATAAGCATTTGTTAACTAATATTGTTATAAAATTATTATTAACTAATTATTTTACAACTACTTAATTTCTATGAGAGAAGGGACTGTCCTGGAAACGACACGACACATTTAAACAGCTGACGTGTTGTGTTGTGTTCGGACACGAAACACGTTAGAAATGTTTCAAATCTTATATCTTCAGTTTTATTTTTAGAGTCTTATTTGTAAATTATGGTTGAAGCCTTATATCTTAATACATCTCAATTTTTAAGTCTAACGTTTTAAATCTTATGACTAAAGTAAAATGTACTAACTTTTCAGTAATTTAAATTTAATATTAATAAAAAAACAAATTAAATTAAATTATTAAAACAAAAATTAATAATTTTTGGGGTCGCTGATCACGAATCCATGGTTAAAATTTAAAAATTCAAAATGGCGAATCCAATATGGCGGACGATATTTTGAAAATCGATCGGATTTGTTTGAAATTTGTTACTCGGGGTTTTTTGGGGTCGCTGATCACGAATCTGATGTCAAAATTTAAAAATTCAAAATGGCGGATGCAATATGGCGGACGATATTTTGAAAATCGATCGGATTTGTTTGAAACCATGTGATTAAATATTTAAGGTCCTTTAGCTGATAAAAGTATTTTAACGTTTCCCATCTCAAACACTGAATGGAAAAAAAAGAAAATGCATTGTCGACAAGTGTTCAATACGAACAAAACTTTTGTGAAAGGTGTATTGATTATTTCTGTAAATATTGTTTTAAAAAATTCCTCGAATATTAAATGACGGTCTTTGGTCCGTTTATATAAAATTTTTTTAAAATACAAAAAAAAATAAATAAATACAATTACAAAAAAATACAAAATAAAAAAAAATGACTCTTCACTTTACGTTTATCTTCTCGTGGTTTGAGTCGGGCAACATTAAAATACTTTTAATGACTAAATGACGTGAAATAGTCAATCAGATGGTATTAAAAAAATCTCATCGATTTTCAAAACACCATCTGCCACCTTGGATCTGTCATTAAAATTTTGTTTAAATTTAACATCAGATTCGTGATCAGCAAACCCAAAAGTCACTAATTACAAATATTATTTATTGTTGAAAATGGCAGACCGAATATAAGGGAAGAATTCTAAAATGGTTAATTAGTTTGAATGAAACTCGTTACACAGGAGTTTTTGAACTCACTGGCAACGAATCCGTCTTTAGATTTTGAAATTCAAAATAATAATAAAATAAAGAGGACTTTCACATTAAATTCGAAATTAGTAAAGCATAAATGATATATATGTATTTTTAATTACTTCTTTGTATGAAATAATTACTGAAGTGTATTCATTAGGATTACGTGCAAAAATAATATTTTATTTGAATGGTTTTATTGGTTTTATTTTATTGCAATAAAATGGTTTTATTGCACATTAAGGTCAGTTCTTAAAGCTGCAGTTGGTTAGTTTTTCGAAAAATTGCACTATTTAGTTAACTTTACAGTTACGTAAACACGTGCAAAGTAATAATTGTGAAATTGGTTGATTTTTTACAACTTTTCCAAGGTGCAGTAACTGTCGGTTAATTATTTCGACGCCCCCCGTTGATAAAGTGTTTATTAAAAAGCCAGGTTAATAAAATGTTAATTTGAAAAACAGTGGAATGCCATTTTTATAATTAATTTTTTTGAATATGATTTCTATTAAACTATTTGTTTAATCAAATGTCTTTTAAAGTTTTGTCATAAAATGTTAATTGGACCGAACGATGGATACATTTGTTTATTAATTCAAAGATGCAATAACATTCTGTATAACATTCTTTATAACCTTGCTTTAACATTATTCTACGGTTTTTCAAATTAACATTTTATTACACTGGCTTTTTAATAAACACTTTATCAACGGGGGGCGTCGATTTCAGTGTAGCATGAAATCATTCAGAAAATATTAATATTTAATTCTTTTTTTTTAACCACCCTAATTTATCTGTATAGTAATATTTCCTAATCTTAAAAAAATATTTGTAACATAGAAGAGATATAATTTATTTGTTTTAGGCAAGTTTTTAAAATAATTGTAAAAGTGTATTTATGGCCCTAAATTAAAACTAAATGTAACTTCTTGAAATTTGTATAACCAAGTACACTAAATGGGCACTCCTATTTGGTATTTAAGGTATATAAATAATCGGAACACACTATCATGTGAACAGTATATAATAATGTTCCCCAATACATTTTACAAAACAACACGAGGTGGTACTTGTGAAATAACTAACTTTTTATACTCTCCCTCCTTTCTTCCGCACCTCTCCACTTCCTTCCGTTTCCGTTCAGTGCGTCGCGCATGACGAACTCAATGCTAACGAATGCATGGAACGGAATTACCAACATTCTTTCTTTAGTGCTTTCCAGTTATAAAACAACCGCGAATAAGTGAGTTTCAAATTTTCTAATCTGTTTTCAAATGTTTTTATTCTTAATAAAGAAAATAATTGTTTCATGTAAAATAAATATTACGCTTATAAAATTGTTTAAAATGACGTAATATTAGTGTCACAAAAGGGAAAAAACATTAACTTACAGTGATGAATATATGTAATTCTTCATTCCCACGTTTGTTTTTTGGAAGGTAATCAACTGCAATGGAGAAAAAAAGACTAGGATTGCCAAAAGCATTTATTTGCTGCTCAAATATTTTATTTCTGGTATGTGTATTACATTTTTAAAAAAAAATTTCAAATTACACTTACTCTAGTCGAAATATAGTTAATAATTGATAAAGCAAAACATAGAAAAGTCAATTCATAGATAAGCAATAATTTTTTATTGTATCAAAACTCTGAATGCTTTATTTTTTATTTACTTATACCTATTCAATTTAAATTCTATTTTTATAAAAACTGTTTAATAAATTAGTGTATCTACCAAAAAAATAATTTTTTTTTCTAAAAGAGTTTTCGAAATTAATTAGAAATCTATTTTAAAAAATCGGACAAGTGCGATTTGGACTCGCGCGCTGATTGTTCTGAATTTAAAAATGTTCTAAATTATTGGTATTTTGCATTGAAAAAAGTAAATTAATTAAATCATGAAGTACTTAAATATCAATTTAGAGAAAATGGATTGAGCATAGGCTGAGATTTAAAACATTTTGAATTTCAATTAGAAAAACATTTTTCACTTAATTTTTTTTTAAAATTTTTTAAATCATAGAAAACTGATTGGGACTAGCCAGACCGTCGCACAGTGAGGCAAATCTAGGTGTTCGTGGAGAAATTCGTCTACAAGTCACAAAATTCACACATTTTCAAAGTTTTTTTTTTTTAAATGAAAGGTCATAAAATACGGATCGATCTGTGGGAACCAAATTTTAAATATTGTTGCTAATTTTTTTTTATCAGGTATCAATAAAAACAAGAAATTTTTTTTTTTTTTTCAAACAAGTCTATTTTTTATGCAAATGGTATTGTATTTCCAAATATTTTTTTACCCAAAAGGGGAAATCCTCACAAATAATGTCTATATGGATAAAATAATTAAAATAATTTTTTTATTAGTTATAAACAATTAAATTCTTATAATTGACATAATTCGTTCAAATAAAAATATTTATGTATAAAACATAAATATTTGCAGCAATAAAAACAATTTCTCTTATAGAAACAAAGTTGATGTAAAATAATTAGTTAACTGATTAAAAACTGATTAATGGTCTAGTCAACATTGTCAGTTTAATTTAAAGTAGATTCTAAATTAACTGGCATAAGCTATATAATAGGATCAAGCTTCACGAAAATTGATTGATATAATTTTTTTTATTTTTTTATTATACACTTGTCTATTGGCTTTTTCGCACTTACAAGTGTTCACCGAGGAAACGCCTACAGGACGACTTTGAAGTAGGAGTACTCGCATTTGCCTGGACCACCCATAATTGGGTTTTCTCGCCAGTGGAGAGGGAAAACTGTAGAAAGACCTCTTCTTGAGTACAACCGGTTTATCGACAGTCGAGTTCTAATGATTTGCACAGGTCAGTTACCGACAGTGCATATCATTATTCCTCGACGTCAAACCTTCCACTGAAGTTATCTCACGAGCTGAAAAAATCCCAGACTTGTCGGGGCGCGAACCCAGCAAGCTGGACTTGGTGCGATTGCAGGGTCTAGTATTTAACCAACTGAGCTAACTCCGTGGTGATATAATAAAATTAATAATAGTAATTTATAAAACAGAAACCATTAAATGATACTATACTATCTATTATTGACAAATTAAACAATTCTTTTTAATATTAAATGTGATAGAACTTAATAAAATATAAGTAATAAATAATAATTAAATAAGAAACAAAAGTTAGGAAAATATTAAATATTTAAATAGAAATTTTAACAATAATTTAAAACATTCTTTTTACGTAATATTAAACTTAATTTATATTAAAAAAAAAATAATTTCATTAAACTCACATAACATTAAACAAATTATTTAAATGAATTAAAATGTTTCATTTCTCAATTTTTTAGATTTATTATTTTAGATTATTCAGAATAATTAAAACTTATTAAATAACATTAATTAAAAATTAAATAAAATAATAAGAGATAGGTAGAACTCGATAACAGATAAGAAACAATTAGATGCAAAATAAATATTTCAGACAAATATTAAATATTTAATTGAAAATAAAAATTATTTAATACATTTTTCAAATAAAATTTATTTTACTTAAATTCAAATAACATTAAAAGTGTTTTTTAAAGAATTTATTACTTAAAATATAAACGAAAATAGGGTATCTTTAGAATAAATTAAAATAAATTAGGGCTGCGCACGATACAGCAAAAAAATTTCCGAGACGATACCGAGACGATACCACGAAAAAAGCAAATCTCGGCGAGAGTCTCGCCGAGAACTTCTTTACTACAAATAACAGATATAGATATTTATTTTTAAAAGCTAAATAATGTATAATTCGACTAACCTTTTTTCAAAAATATTCAATTTTAAGAAGATTCTTCAACTGATGATTTAATACCAAAAATCATTTCTTAGATGGAAGTATAGAAGTCGAGGTTGTCGAAGAAGAACGTGAAGTATCGGTTTAAAAGTATTGTCCAACATTTCACTTATTGTTAATTTTGCTGCTTGTCAGCTTCACATTTTAAACAACATCTTATTATTCATCTTATTTAGCTAGGAATTTGTAAGTCACAGCGACACTATTACATGAACAAGACCCAAAACGTTTTTAACAATTAACAGCTGATTTGCAAAACTTATCTTCTTACAATAAATAAGTTAACAATTGTATTCTGCAATTACTATATTTTATTTTTTCGATGTTTTTAAGATCGAGACTATACGAGACCACAATTATGAAGGCGATACCGAGACGATACCAAGCGTGACGAAACCGAGACCATCAATTTTCCATTTTTTCGAGACCGAGACGAGACGCTGTCAAATATCGTATCGTATCGTATCGTGCGCAGCCCTAAAATAAGTTAAATAATTTAAAGTGTTTACAAAATTTTAATTTAATAACACACTGAGAAAATTATATCTGTAACGATTACAGAACTGCTATGGTACTGCTCGGACGAAACGCCACCTTCAGTAAATAGTAAATAAAATGATCTTATAAAAAAAAGGAGATTGTCTCATAATATTTAATGTTACAGAAACAAAGAAATTAACGTACGTAGTGATACAATTACAGGACAAAATATACTTAACGAGTATTAAAGAGTCTAAGAAAGACTTATGTTATAACTTGGAAAAAGATATAAAATCACCGTGAAACGTTACAAAACAGTTCTGCAATTTAACCTGTTCACATATAAAAAATTTCTCTTCCAGTTTTTCAGTTGTTCTCTTTCAGTCAATTTATGTACGCAACTCGCACGTAACCTACAATTATTTACTGATACACCCTCCCTCCTGTTGCTTACAAATATATTTTTTTTAACTATTTGAAAACAAATTCGCATGGTGAAAGATTCGAACTCGCGCGACTCGACCCTATCGCGAAAGCCTTAACGACCTCAGCTATCACAGCACATGTCAGTTAGTTTTGACTCGTCTATATGAACTACAACATCGTGTGTAGCGTCGTCTGTTGCCGAGTGAAGCCGTAAGATGCCGAAAGTTGCCGAATGTTACCTTCTTTAATGAGCATATGTAATGCTTACAAAGCAGTTCTGTAAAATTAACTTGCCTATACTGCACTCTGTGCCTAAAGGAACCTTACAGCTTTATATAATGAGTTTTGTAATAATTTAACTTTCTTTTATGACAGACCACTGTATTTAAAAGTTAATTTTTTTCTCCTAATCCTGTAATAATAACAGAACAAAAATTTGATGCGAAGTATAGTACAGCTTATGACAGATTACAGAACGTTTTGTAAAATTAGCAGACATATTCTTAAGAACAACAAGGTAAATACGTAAATAAAACAGAAATGGTCATTTCGTCAGAGCAGTACAGGTTAGTTCTGTAATCATCACAGATAGAATTTTCTCAGTGCAGATAACGAACAAATAGTTAAAAATTAATATTTTTTAAGGCCTTAAATATTTCAATTAAACATTGACATTTTATTTTATTAATTTTAAAAAGTTTTTAAAATAGTGTCAAAATAAAAAAAAGGAAATTAGGAAAGGCAGTAAAATTAAACTTTAAAACATTAAAATTTTTTTAAGCTATTTTAATTTTTCATGTTCCATTACATACTTTAATTTTAAAAATGTTTAGGTAATAAAATTAGTAACTTATTAAATGAAGTTATCCATTTTGAGATAATTTATATTTATAAGTTTATGTCTCTTACCTAAAATTGATAATATTTTATATATTCGCGAGTAATATTATGTTGCTAGACTAGTAGTAGTTCATTTTTACGTTGGCACTATACTGGCTTTGTGTCTATATATCTGGCCATGACCTGGTGGATTATGCCGCTAGAGTCGCTCCTGTTCTGCGCGCCTGCGCTGCTCTATTGCTCGAGGAAGAAAATCAATAATCAGTCATTCAATCAAGAGGAAATTAATAAAATAGATCAAATTACCGGGCTTCCGCTACGCAAACAACTGCTTGACAACGTAGTTATTCGTACCTGCCTAATAAAAAATTGACAACTGGCGCAGTAGCGCGCTAGTACTGGGCAGTCTTGGCGCAGTACTGGGAGGCCAATAATGGGGCAACTCTGGTGGAATACTATGATGATAACGCAAATCAGTACTGACTGTCAATACTGGTGCAATACGGCATGCCAACACTGGTGCAGCAATGGTACAATAATGGCATCAGTGAGGTGCCAGTATTGAATTTATTTCTAGTCTACTATTCAACTGTAGCGGGAAATTAATTTCACGTATTAATAAAATATGTTCTTATAAATTTATTTTAAAAAATATTATGAATATCTAGAATTTAACAATTTGTTTATACAAATTTAATTGTTAATAATATTTACACTTTTATTTTATACATTATTTATTTATTATTTCTACACGGAAAAAAATAATTTCTTGAATATTACTGAACTTTGTACTTGAGTTTGGGGCAAAGGAGGAAATTTAGCACTAATTCAAACCTAAATATTTTAGGTAAATAAGGAACTAGTTCCTGAAAAGTTCTTAAAAATTAGATGGAAAATAAAATTTATGTTTTGACTTCTTTCGGTCTAATTTTAAACATACCATTTACCTATAGATTGATGATTTAAATTAAATATTTTAAAATCTGAAATAGAAAAATCAGAAGCTGGAAGTCTCGAACTCGCGACCCCTCACTCTAAAGCTGCCCGCTATATCCACTAGGCCACTGACACAGTTACAAGTTTTTACATATACGTTATATACGAGCAACGGCTTGCAGTGCGCTACAAGACAGTGGGCGTGAGGCCACGCCTCATAATGTATAAAAGTCAGGAACCGGTTCAGTAGTATTTCCTGAAATATAAATTGCTGAAATATATTCTAGTTTCTACATTACTGTTTTGGGATTTTTTCTAAATTTTCGTTAATCGTTAATAAAAGCTCATTAAGAATCGTCAAATTTTCTCTAATGCCCCAAACTTATGAATAAATTCCGTACTTATTCATGAATATTTTTTTCCGTGTAATAACTATTTAAGAATTGTTTGGACCTAAATAACGCACTTATAAATATACAAATGAAAAATCGCACGCTTAGAGGAATCGAACCCTGAAACTAACTGACGCAACCCGGCAAGAAGAAGTAGATTGGTTTGGATTAAAGTGATATCAAATATACTGGATTTTTGAATTTTTTCAATGCCAAACTAATCCCATTTTTGAAATTTTACTTTTGAATTCACTTTGTCAGTATAGAAGTGCGTTCGATTTAATCTGTTTTAATACATGTTCATTTTGGCATAGAAAGGTAGACATTTTAATTCTGTTAAGAAGATTGATATACGTAACGATTGTATACCAACTTAATACGGACAGAATGTCTTCCAAGTTTGTGAACATTTTAATTCCCTATAATGTGGCTTGTTTTGATTAAAGGAATTCAAAAAAAAAACTTAATTTTTGAGTCATTTTAATTCATTTTGGCGAATAGAAGTGAAAACAAATAAATCCTTCCGAATTTTTCAACTTAAAATGATTAAATTGACTTTATTTTTATTCCGTTTAGAAGATAGAAAGGAAATCAAAAGAACTCAATATAATAAAACAATAAATAAGTATGATAAGAAGAATGAATTAATTTAATTATATAATTATTAATAATAATATTAAAGGAGTAAAAATTAATAAATAATAATAAAAATAAATAACATAATAAAGTAAGTGAAGAAAAAAGTAAAATAAATAAATTATTATTATTGATTAAATAAGAAAAGCAAATTGTAAGTATGAAAAAAGCAATTTATTTTTGTTTTAAATTCAATGTAAATTTGAGCTAATATTAATTTATTAAATAAACATTAATCTTCAGAAACCATAAATTTATTTAAAATTATAATATATGGAATGAAGGAAAATTTTTTTAATAAAATAAAAAGAATTTAAAAAATGGGTAATATAAAAGATGACACATTAAATAATAAAAGCTATAAATATTTCAATATGAACAATATTGTAAATTCACTGAAATAATTTTCAAAATAAAAATACTGTAAAGCTACATATAATTCGAAATTTTTAAATTTTTAGGCAGTAAATGCAAGTTGTAAAAAATAATTGAATTATTACTGAATAAAATGTTTGTAATGTCTATTTTATACAAATAATTTCAATTTAATCAAGTTTTGATAGATACTTTGTATTAATAAGTTTATTTATTTCATATATAAATTAAAATAAAATTTAACTGATAATGATATGAACTATTATGTTCATGAAAAATTGTTTGCAGTAAATGAAATTACATATTTAAAAAATAAATTTGATTTATTTACAATAAGTTATGATAATTTTACAGTGATAAATGTAATATAAAAATTTAAATTACTCAATACAAATGATTGTACATACATAATAGAAGATAATTTAAGGTTTTTAAGTTAAGAACATTTCGCTTACAACTTAACAAGCAATTTCCATAAAATTTTTTAAAAAAACTGCTATTGTACTTCAATACTGTTACAAATTACAGAAACTAACTGCTCAACATTGTTAAAATCTATTACAATTATTTTAGACTCAATGTCGGAAAACGCAATTGGGGCATGTTCGATGTTTTTTAATACCTTCCAGATATGATTAATCTGAATATGCCCTGCGGCAAATGGTTCAAGAACCAATTCTATAACTTCCAACTTACATCCAATATTTGGCAGTATTGAAATCTGTGTAATTTGAACAATCTTCTTATTTCGTAGCTGAAATACTGTGTCATTAAACTTTTTAGATTTCAAGTACTTTGTACTACAAAAAATTATGCTTTCCCGTATGCATTTTCCTAGTTGTTGTTCTGCTTGAAATTTATTTTTCGAACTTGGGCAAAAAAATCTAATGTTTTCGATTGTTACACAGCTCTTTGTGAAAGTTTGAATTGAAAACAGATCTTTGCAGTATTGACTCACTTTATCTGATAAACGTGAATTGATAGGAGCAGCTTCATACGCGAGTCGATTCAGTGATTTGGTAGCCATTTGATGTTCAATACTTTTGGTCCGTTCAATAGACATTTTAAATAATATATGTTGCGCTCAAATGGAAGTGCGGAGGTAGCCCACAGTGGACCAGATTTTCCGACAGAACGCACTAAGTGCAATAATATGTGCACGTTGAAGGTCATCTTGTCAATTCCGTAGAAAATTAGAAATTCACCAACAAAGATAATCAAATTTCGTTCACATTTTCTTAACTCCATTTCAGTAATTTCTAGCTTCAACTATGTGTGCACAGAATTTACGAAGAGCGCATAATGTTCAATTTTTTTTTGACAATCCCTTTTTTTCTGATACAAATTTAGTCAAAATTGGTATACTGTAGTATAACAACCAAGACTTCCAATGAGTCGCCTTCCAAACGCCCTTCGATGAAATTTTTTCAGGGAGTCCATGTAAATCATGTGGAGGCTGTATTTGGAGAAGTAATACATCAACCTCTCGGCGCTGCTGAGGTGCGAGATCATTTTTAGTAATGTGCTCCCAGACTTGTTCTGTTACACCTAAGACCACATTGTGCATATATTCGAGTGGAAACCCCCAAACCATATCAATACCTTGATCAATAAATGCAGAAGGACCTTTTACCCCGCGCACTGTAGGTTTTACATTCTTTTTTTTTAATTTTGAAGAAACTAGTTTTTTGACATCTTCTAAATCTTTTAAATGTGACTCATGGGTCCTTAGTTCTGGTTCTACCTCTAAAAACAGTAATCTGATGCCTGCATTTTCAATATGCTGTCCCGGATGGTAACAATAACTGCACGAGCAATATCCGTTGAATTGAATTCTATTTTACAGAAATGGTCGGGCAACTGAATCGGCAACAATACAAAACAACACAAATTTTATAATGAACTCGTCTCCAAAATTCTGTAACTTTAATTTTAACCCTTCGAAAATTAAACGTCTTGTTTGTTCGGTGAACGCGTAAATAAAAAGATTCATAAGATCCGGTTTAGGTTCTTTACCAACAATCATTACGCCAGCTGTCAATTTTTTAAGCAAACAATCGGCTACTTCCTCTTTTTTTAATAGCAATTGTAATTGATATTCCAAATCTATAGACAAAAAATAATTGGGGTTTCCTAGGAAAATGGTGGGTTTTGTTTTGCAATGTAAACAAACTACTTTGTTGTTTTTAATTTCTGACTTTAAGCACGACTTTAAGATTTGTTTTATTTCCGGACACTGGTCACAGTAAAAATGATACACAATTTTGTCAGGCTGTGGATCACAAACTTTTGAAATCTGATAGTTTGACAATTTAATATGTTCAAACTGCTCCCCAGCGCATATTTTAAACATTTCTAGCAACCAATCGCGTTGCTGATGTGTAACACCGAATCGAATACTGAAAGCAACAATCATTTGCACAACGTCATTAACTGTCATCCCAGATTTGTCGAACATAACTTCTTTTCCCTGATCAAACATCGCAGATTTATTTGTGCATGATTCTTCTACTGGCGGCACTCTTGAAGTTTCTAGATTTGATTGAAAATCATCATATTCAGAATCGGATATTTCATCACCGTCCAAGTTAACTGTTTCTTCCTCGATTTCCGAGTAGTCTATATATTCGTTTTCAATGTCTGCATCACGTGATATGTCATCCAAATGAACTTCACTGGCAGATGTTTCTGAGCTTCCTGCATAAAAAATTAATGTGCATTAATTTAAAAATGTTTTTTTTTTAATTATGTGACATTTTAAAAAAAATCTAAAATTGTCAGGACCGACGGAAGAAATTTTTCCGGGGTGTGGAATTATTAAGGATTTTAGAGGGGGGAGGTGATATGAATAAATTAAAAAACGTTTGTAAGTGGTTATAGCTTAAATTCGGGGTGTGAAATTCCACCCACCCCTAATATTTTGGGGTGTACAGTACTCCACACCATCACACAGTTCACGCCGGCCATGAAAATTGGTGAAGCATATTTTTGACAGGGATGTCTTTTTATAAAAATATTTTTTATTTCAAGATCAGTTTCCTTTACTTATAAACATCGTTTTAAAAGATTTTCAAGATGTTTCAATATATAAAACATCTGTTTTAAAAAACAGATATTTTTTCACGTAGAAAAAAATTGTTTTGTTTAATTTAAAAAAAATTAACAAAATCAACACTTGAATTATTTTAAAGTTAAAGGTAATGATTAATTTAATAGACCAAGTATAGGCTCTATATAGATCAATCGTTTCGTTTTGTTATGAAGAATCTAATCGTTCATTATTTTAATTTTTTGATATTTTTTATAGAAATTTACAACAAAAACATTTATCTTACTTTTCCGTTTTATTTCTTCAATTTTTTTCTCTGCAGAATCATTCCACATCTTGACAGTTTTTTGACTTAATTCTAAAGCAGGGTAACATTTGTCATCCAATATTAATTTATATCTGCGTTTTTTTGGGATCTGTTCACTTTCAGACGAACTCATAATGTATCTAAAAAAAGTATACTTTTTAGCTGGTTTCAATTCATAACTAATTTTTCGAAAATTTTTTGTATTCACGCATTACAAAGTTACTATTTCTTATAAAAAAAATTCTTAGGTATTTAAAAACTTGAAATTATGAAGAACAAATGATTGACTGTTTTGCCCGTCGATGCAGGATATCATAATATAAGAGTAATAGTTTATTCGCATTTCAAGAAAACAAAATTTCTAAATTTTCGAAAGATTATTTTTTTAAAAATGAAAATTATTTAATTTTATTTATTTATTAATTTATCCAAAGTGAAACAATTTTTAAAAATAAAATGATATGCTCTTCAGTTAAAATACACACGTCTTAAAATGAGGTTATGTATTTTATAAACTTGTACACTTACCAGTATTTGAAGTAAATATATTTTTGATAAAATCTTCATAAAAACTAATTTTACTTTTTATAAAAGATGACATAAATTCAACTTCATTGTTAAAACAAATATATAGTTTTTAGCTTCTTTTTAGCTGATGTGTTTTCACCAGTGAATTGTTAGGGCGCAATTACATGTCTGCGTCGAACGCTGCGTTCTTGCGTTAAATAGTAAGAGGGAGGAAGACAGAAATATAGTCACATCTTTGTCACTCTCACCATTCAACGCAAAAACGCAACGTTCGACGCAGGCATGTAATTGCGCCCTTAATCATTCAGGGAAACGACTAATCTTCACTGAATATTATCCGCCGTCCTTAGTCCCTAAACATAATGGTCCGCGAACGAAGATCACAAACGTGATGCACGCAATAGAAAAGGACAGATACTTTCTATCTCATACAAAGCTGTTGTGCTTAGGGTTTTAAAATATAGATTATGCGCATCGATTTTTCCATACGTATTCTTGCTTCTCATGAGCTTCTGTTAATTTTGAAATAGAAAACGTTGAAAGTCACATTGTCGGTTACATGTAATTAAACATTGGATCATCATTTTAATTCTAATAATGTTCGCGTACGTTTGCATTTTAGAAAATAGATTAAAGATAAAAGTGCATATAAATTAAATTAAAAAATTTAACATTAATAAACATGTGCCTAATCAAAAATATAAGTTAGTGGAAGGATCAAAAGAGTGTGTCGTGCTCAGACTTGCAGGTTAGTATTTATTGTGTTTATTGCCTGCTTATACACTATAAAAAGTTTTTATAGAGAATTTTGCCAGTTTTAAAATGGGAATTATTATAATCCACTATAAAAGTGGAACTTTTACTCTCGATGGAAGAAAAATTTGTAGGTTATGTAATTTTCTGTGCGAGACGGGAAAATTAATTCCAGATTCATTATTATTAAATTTAATTGGTCATACATTTTTTAGACACTGAAGAGGAACTCGATGTTTTTATTGAAGGTGCAGGTGGCAGAGGTCGTATCCCGTCCGCAAAGTTATTGAAATCTGCCGCGGAAACCACGGACGAGGAAACTCTACCGGTTAAGCGTAATAACAAACGAAAAGTAAGTATTTTCAAAGAATATAAGTTTTATTTTTAAATTAAAATTGTATTGTTTTTAGTTTTTTAACAGTTTCCTTTATGTCATTAAAAATGTAATTATTAACTTTACCTACTTTTTTTTAACACGTCTCAACACTCAATATGTTAAAACGTTTTAAGGCTGATAAAACCTGTAAACAGAAATGCTCTCATCTGATTTAAATGTTGAGGTGTTTCGCTGTTAAAAGACAAAATAAATTAGTAAATGTTGATTTATTAGAAATAAATAGAATAGAGTAGAATAGAGTGACACATGTGGTGGAACTTCAATTCTGTTGCTAAAAAAAAAGAGAAATATTAGTTTTTAATCATTTTTCCAAATTTCTAAAATACTTTAAAAATAATATTTAACTTTTTTATTATATCAACAAAATTGAAGTTCCACCATTTGTAGCAGTCTATTATTTCTAATAAATCAAAATTAAATACTTTATTTTGTCTTCAAGAGCGATAAACGTACACACTAAAATCAGGTGAGAGCATTTTTGTTCACAGATTTCATCAACCTTTTATTCAGTGTGGTATGAATAAAATTTCAAAAGTTATTTTAAAACCTGAAACAATCAATATAAAACTATCAAAATTTACAGTACAATTTGGTATCACATTTGTAAACCACTTTTTTAGGCTGATGGTAGTAACGTGCTTACATCTTTAAATAAAAGTCCCGAGAAATTTGATCATGTAAATGAAGAAGTAAATCTTGAGATGAACACTTCTCGAAGCAATGTGATTGAAAGGAACGAAAATACAACAAGAATATCTCCAAATAATATTGCAGAAAACAAAGAAAATGCAACATGCTGGTCGTGTGAAAAGTTAAAGCAACAAGTGAAATCTCAAAAGGAAAGAATTGATTCGTTGTTAGAAGAACTAAGTATTCGAGATAATGAGGAATGGCAAAAGACTGCAATTAAAAAGCATAACAATTTATTAGGTAAGAAAATCTTTTAACAGAACAAAAAGAATGTGTATGTATGTTATTTTCTTTAAAAAAAAAATAATAAAAATGTTAAACTTTACTTTTCCCGCTATACACAAAGCGACAGTTGAAGCTCCTAGGCAATTTGATAGAAGCGGACAATATCCTCCAGTCGGATTTATTACAGAGGACGAAACACAGGTAAATGTATAATTATTATCACCATAAGTTTAAAATTATCTTTCAATGAAAATTCAGTACAATAAATATCAAAATTTTACTTATGCAATTTTAATAAAATTTATAATTCAAAATTTTTTTTTAAAAAACAAATAATTATTTCTAATCACAAAAAATATTTAATATTATGTTATAAATAAAATTAGTTTTAATATAACAAACAAAATAAAATCTTATCCTCAGAATACAATTTTTAATTTCAAAAAGATTTTAAAGAATACATTGTATATCACATTTATTTTATACATTTTATATGATTTCATTTTAACTTTAAAAATAAATAAAATTCAATTACGTTAAATTAACTTAAAAGAACATAATTAAACGTCTTCACAGATTCATCTTGGAAGGGGAATTTATTTGTCCATGCAGGCATGGGCCTTGGCCTTACATGTACCGAGTATACGAAAAGCAACATTTGCAAAACATATTTTAGTTCCGCTGTGTGGCTATGATTATTTATCAAAAACTACGGTAACAGGAAAAGGAAGTAATCGCAATAAGCAAACAAAGAAATCAGAAAGTCAGCTAGATCCTAAAATTCTTCTGGCAATTCGAGATATCTACATTTTCTACTTAGTAACAGAAAAGAAATTAAAAGAGGAAGACGCAGAAATCGAAGCGGCAAATGTTCATACGCTCATTAGTAAAAAAATTGCCAGTTTAAAAGAAAACAAGACAAAAGCTTACGCCAAAAAACCAGAGAAGCCTACATTGGGATCTGTAAATTTAAGTCGCCCGAAAGGCGATGAAAATTCAAATGGTCAGGAAGTTCTATCTGTAGCTTCAGGCAGTCATTCAGAAATAGTTCCAAGTGGCCAGGAGGATATTACTATGGCTTCAGGGATTCAGTTACAATCATGTCCAAATCGTCAGGATGTACCAAGTGGTTTGGAGGAAGCTGATGTGAATTTAAAAGCTGAACTTGGCCAGATCGATGTCGAAATGAAAGCTCTATTATCCAACGAAGCAAGTTTAATTGATCCAGATAGTGATGATGATTTACTCAATGACTTCGAATGATACTACACATCGTTCAGGCATCTCATGTTCAAAGCTTAACTTAATTTCTAAATTTTTTTTACTAAATTTGATATTATTTTAATACTTAGACGTTCAGAAACGAGCAGTATTATTTAATTTTAGAGTTAGCGATGCTTCATAACCTTTCAAGCATCTCGTGTCCAAAGCTTAACTTAATTTAATATTTTCTATTACTAAATTTGATATATATTTTAATACTTAGACGTTCAGAAACGGACAGTACTATCTAACAACCGTTCAAGCACATCGTGTTCAAAGCTTCACTTAATTTCTTATTCTTTATTACTAAATTTGATATGTATTTTAATATTTCGACGTTCAGAAACGAGCAATATTAAACTTCAGAAAAAAATTCTGAAATCTTTTTTACAAATTTGGATAAAGGCAATGTGTCTGTTTGTTTAAAAAAGTCTGACTATTTAGCAAAAGCCAATGACTTACTTTTAGATCAATCTGTTTATAAAGAAGTTGCTACAAAAAACTTCTTAACTAAATTGCAATCCAGCACTCAAAAAATTCTTAATAACTTAAATGATAACGATTACACAGGCCAACAAAATTGAAAAAAAAATTTGGTGCCGGAAATGTCAAAGCTGTTTTCAATGCATTTTTTCGCGCTAATTACGAATCCGTAAGTAAAAAGGTTCCATCAGCTCTGGTTTTTGAGAAAAACGGGGTCAAAAAGTCAAAAAACCGTGTTTTTCGCAATATTTGGACACCTCTAGCAAAGAAACAAAACGTGATAGAACCTTCCACTATAGCTCAAATTAAAGCTTGAACTTTCGACTACATCTCCTGAAAATTACATAACTGCACCTTGCTCCCAAGGTCACTGGTAGACACTTTTTTAACCATAAAATCTCAAATTGGCAAAGTTTGAGAACCTGTAGCAACGAAACGATAGGAGATAGAACCTTCCACTAAGGCTAAAAGTAAAGTTCGAACTTTCGGCTACAACTCCTGAAAATTACGTAACTGCACCTTGTTCACAAGGTCATCTGTAGTCACTTTCTTAACCGTAAAATCTGAAATTTTTAAACTTTGACCTTAGCAACAAGGTGCATTTCTGTAATTTTTACGAGTTGTAGTCGAAAGTTCAAGCTTTATTATGAGCCTTAGTGGAAGGTTCTCTCCTATCGTTTCGCTGCTAAAGGTTCTCAAACTTTGCCAATTTGAGATTTTATGGTTAAAAAAGTGTCTACCAGTGATCTTGGGAGCAAGGTGCAGTTATGTAATTTTCAGGAGATGTAGTCGAATCAAGAAGACTAGAAACAGGAGACACAACATGGAGTGGGTCTGATGGTTCAAATTGTGGCAGGACGCTTGGGCGTACTACCCCGAGGCGCGGTAGTTTTCTGCGCATCCCCACCAATTCCCACCATATGCTTAACTACATGAATTCTGGTCGCATGAAAATATGCATCAGTGAAATCGGTGGTGGGAATGCGCAGAAGACGACCGCGCCTCGGGGTAGCACGCCTATGCATACTGCCACGGTTTGGACCATTGCTCCCGATTTTAAGCAGCCAAGTTTGTACTCCTGTTTCTAGTCTTCTTGAGTCGAATGTTCAAGCTTTAATTTGAGCTATAGTGGAAGGTTCTATCACGTTTTGTTTCTTTGCTAGAGGTGTCGAAATATTGCGAAAAACACGGTTTTTTGACTTTTTGACCCCGTTTTTCTCAAAAACTTGAGCTGATGGAACCTTTTTACTTACGGATTCGTAATTAGCACGAAAAATGCATTGAAAACAGCTTTGACATTTCCGGCACCAAAATCAGTGTTGGCCTGTGTTATCTTAAATATAAATTTCACCACAATCAGTTAACTATGACAGATACGTCACTAGTAAAATTTTATGGATTGCCAAAAATTCACAAAGACAATGTTCCTCTTCGTCCAATTGTCTCTCTCATCAATAGTCCAACACATTTTTTAGCGAAAACATTATACGAAGAATTAAAAACTGTTATTCCTCTGCCAAAATCACACATAATTAGTAGTTTTGAATTAAAACAGAAATTGCATAATATGGTTATACCAGATAATTTTGTTTTACTTTCACTTGATGTTAGTTCTCTATTTACCAACATTCCTTGTAATTTAGTTATTGAAAGTTTAAATAGAAGATTTGATAAAATTCATAATTCTTGTAAAATTCCGTTTGATGAGATTATTAACTGTACTAAATTTCTTTTTGATAATACCTTCTTTGTTTTTAACAATAAAATCTATCAACAAATTCATGGTACCCCTATGGGTTCCCCTATCTCACCATTGTTTGCTAATATGGTTATGGCAGACTTAGAATCTGAATGTCTCAAATTACACAGCCACACAAAAAAAAAGTATCCGAGTTGGGGAATAAGACTACCCATTTCTTATGTATTTTGATGCTCTGAATCCGAATCCGTCCTCAGAATTGGTCCATCAGGTCAAGTTTTGACCCTAACCTCAAAATTAATAAAATGACACTTTTTGAACATTAGAATTTGAATTGTTAAAATTTGAAATCTGTGAAAAAATATCGGACATTTAGCTCCGCCGGGATTCGAACTAGGGTCTTTCATTTGCTAGATGACTGCTCTAAACCAACTAAGCTACAGAGGCCCATGTCGGATATAATTTCACAGATTAAACGCTTCATTCAGCTAATTTTCTATTTCAAATTCAAATTTTCCCAGAATTATGACGTCGAACATTTTTCAGTCGCAAGCAAGTTGTCCACTTGGTTTGTGTGACGAAACCTACTATACCGACTTTTATTTCGACAATTCTAGGAATATTAAATGCTATTTAAATCAAGTTGTTCATTCTTGTATTCTGAAAACATTTCAATCCAATTTAATTCTATTTACCCTCTTTATTTTTGTGTAATGAATTTAATACCATTTAATCCACTGTATACATTTCAATCTCTTTTTAATCCACGTTCAACTAAGTTTGGAGTTCAAACGATAACTTTCAAAAGTGAGATTGGTTTGGAAAGAAACGTTTCTATTCCATTTAATTCACTTCTTCTTGTCGGGAATGCTGACGCTTTATCTTTCTTTTTTTATTTATTTTCAACGACATATAAAAAGATACAACCATGGTGCATAAATAATGAAAAAAGCACCTTAACCAATTAACAAGTAACAGTTACATAGTAACAACAGTTTCGAACGTACGTACAACGTCATCTCGTCGAATCACTCAGCTCATTCATGCCAATGACAGCTTTGTTTTTCCGCTAATATGTTTAATCTATTATACTATATAAAATGACTTTTTATACAATTCTAACTAGAAAAAAAATACCCAGGTATAAAAAACTAGTTGTCCTCTTGCAATAAAAAAAAAAAAGAAAAAAGAGGGGAAATGGGTTTGCCGCCCACTCCAGCGGTTAACAACGATAATGGTTAAAATACATATTACATATCATGTTCCGTTGAGCCACCAGTACCGTCTCTTTCTTCATATAAAACTAGGACCCTTTGCTTTACGCGCTAGGCTTCTTGAGCATAATAATTTTATCGCAGAATCTCCTCCTACATCTTCCATATTATATTTTATTATATATATATATATATATATATATATATAAATCAACAATTATAATATATATCAATATATCAACAATTTTTTTCAAAATCTCATCTCCTTTTTCAAAGGGCATACGAACTAACGGATTGTCATGATTTTTGCGGACTCTTTCAATGTGATTTCTAATTAGGTCCACAATGAAAAAATCGTCTCTGGGGATCATCGCCGCGTCATATATCCTTTGATTAGAGATGAATCTGACGCTTTATCCGACTGAGCTAACACGGCTAATGAGTAAGGGCTTTAGAAGTTGGACCTTGTATATAAGCTGCTTTTCTATTCAAACATGATGCAAAAAATACCTGAATACAATGATAAACATTAAATTTATTATTGGTGACCAATTTAATAATGATATTAACAATAGAGTATAGAATTAATTAACTGTAATCGCATATTTAAGAAATATTCTTATAATATTTAACTGTTCATCTCTTTATCTAATTATTGTAACTATTTATAATTATAAATGTATAATTAAATACATATAAAATTAATACAAAATATAATAATATTTATAACAATGACAATAATATTAATTAAAGAATATTTATTAATAACCAAATAAAAATAATTTTAGTATTTTACAGGTATACACTGAGAAAATAAGTTGACTAAATATAACCAATTTTTGATTAAATTTAGCAGTGAGAGGTTGTTGGTATAGCAAAGCTCTATGTTTATTATTAGCAGATTAAATGCTATTGTTAACCTTGAAGTTTGGTTGTGATCGTCGGTATCTTGTGTATTTTGTTCAGAGTCCCTTAACCTAGAAATTAGCTGTAGGCTTATTTTCTCAGTGTAGTTTGCATTTTTTAAATCTTTTTTTATTTTCCATACAAAAAAACTTAAGATCTTTATTCCAGGCTATACTTATTTTAGCTTTTTTCGTCAGTACTGCGCCAAAATTGGTTCAGTACTGGACAGCTGTTACTAAGGTAATAATGCTGGAGCAGTGCTGGCATATCACTGCAGCCATTACTACGCCAACTTAGGCACGCCAAGTGTCAGCAGATGCAACTGACGCGGTATTGCGCCAATAGTCAACAATGACACAATATTGAAAATTTCGGTTGGGTACATTAAAACGCACCCATCGGAACTTATCAGTCTTGACCAAGAAGACTATATACAGGAGAGAGAGCTTCGCTTTATTTGTATGGAAAGAAGTGGAGATGAGGGTGGCTCTATCAGTGGACAGAAGCCTCCAGTTCGTCCAGAGCGCGGTTATGTTTTTTATTACTCTGCGCACATTCAGCTGTTTCCGGTGTGCGCAGAGTAATGAAATACATAACCGCGCACTGACCGAACTAAAGGGGTTCTGCCTACTGGCACAGGCATTTTCCTTGTAAACCCCCACGACCGCGATATATCTTCTGCACTGTAAAAATTTCTGGGACAATATGTCTCAGAGTGAGACACAATATTTGTCTTGTGTCCCCATATTTGAGACATTTGTTTGCATTTGTTTTTGCAGTGTGTATATAGTCTTCTGAGTCTTGACCAAGTCTAGACGGCATGGCATTAACAGTGATTGTCAAGACGGACACATATTTGACCACCGTGAATTTACACTAGTTCATAAAAAGTGTTTTTGTACACTGAGAAAATTCTATCTGTGATGATTACAGAACTAACCTGTACTGCTCGGACGAAATGACCATTTCTGTTTTATTTACGTATTTACCTTGTTGTTCTTAAGAATATGTCTGCTAATTTTACAAAACGTTCTGTAATCTGTCATAAGCTGTACTATACTTCGCATCAAATTTTTGTTCTGTTATTATTACAGGATTAGGAGAAAAAAAGTAACTTTTAAATACAGTGGTCTGTCATAAAAGAAAGTTAAATTATTGGCCGTGACTATTCATACAGATTTTCTGTACGAATAGCCAGATCAAGGTGGAACGGCTATTCGTACAGAAAATTGACACACTGTCTTTGGGAGCGTAATACCTTTTGTTTTGGTTGTGAAAAATCATAATAAAATGTTGGAAATGCTAAGGGGCGTTCTTGTGTCACAAACAGTGGTCTTTTAACCAAAAGATATCCGTGTAACATTAATTTTCACAAAAAGAAAGATTTTGACAATTTTCTGTATGAATAGCCAGACCACATAGAACAAGCTATTCGTACTTATTGAAGCAATTTTCTGATTGGTCGAGAATTGCATTACAAATTTCTGATTGGTCGAGATTTTCTGTACGAATAGACACTCCGTAAATTATTACAAGACTCATTATATAAAGCTGTAAGGTTTCTTTAGGCACAGAGTGTAGTATAGGCAAGTTAATTTTACAGAACTGCTTTGTAAGCATTACATATGCACATTAAAGAAGGTAACATTCGGCAACTTTCGGCATCTTACGGCTTCACTCGGCAACAGACGACGCTACACACGATGTTGTAGTTCATATAGACGGGTCAAAACTAACTGACATGTGCTGTGATAGCTGAGGTCGTTAAGGCTTTCGCGATAGGGTCGAGTCGCGCGAGTTCGAATCTTTCACCATGCGAATTTGTTTTCAAATAGTTAAAAAAAATATATTTGTAAGCAACAGGAGGGAGGGTGTATCAGTAAATAATTGTAGGTTACGTGCGAGTTGCGTACATAAATTGACTGAAAGAGAACAACTGAAAAACTGGAAGAGAAATTTTTTATATGTGAACAGGTTAAATTACAGAACTGTTTTGTAACGTTTCACGGTGAGTTTATATCTTTTTCCAAGTTATAACATAAGTCTTTCTTAGACTCTTTAATACTCGTTAAGTATATTTTGTCCTGTAATTGTATCACTACGTACATTAATTTCTTTGTTTTTGTAACATTAAATATTATGAGACAATCTCCTTTTTTTTATAAGATCATTTTATTTACTATTTACTGAAGGTGGCCTTTCGTCCGAGCAGTACCATAGCAGTTCTGTAATCGTTACAGATATAATTTTCTCAGTGTACCACCTCTCGATAGAAACCGAATTTTGACGCACACGTGTGCGTCAAAAGTACACTCAAACTTCCGCATAACGAGAAACTTGGGACTCTCAATTCTCCCTATTACAAGCGAAACATGGCCAGAGGGGTATCCCCACTTTTCAATACGTAAGTCGTTCGCGAACAGAAAAGTTAAAATATTTTTATATTTTGTGCAAAATTGTTAAGCACTATATTTACTGTATATATTTTTTATTTATTTAATATTTAAAAACTACGTTTTTAAGATGTTTAAAACTTTTATAAAAAATTATATGTTGTAAAAAAATGAGTTTATATAAGTCTGATTTAACATGTGATCAAGTTTCAATATTTCTTGAGATCTAAAGTACAATTCTAAAAATTTTTAATAATTAATGGCGATTATATTTTAAAATTGCAGTTTAAAAAGGAATGGTAATATATATTCAAAAGATTTGTTTTTGTTAGTTTATTGTGTGTATAAAGCTTAATTATAACAAGAAAAATCGATTTAAAATTGATTTAAAAACTGACAATTTTCGTAATAGTCAACAGCATATTTTTTATAAGAATATTTAATAAAAAACTTGAATACTTACACTGAAAAAAAATTTATTTGATCCAAGTAAATCATTTACTTGTCTATTACACTAGTTTACAGCGATTTTGATCTACAACATTTGACTCTCATTTCCCATGTAAAATGATCCGCTGAATCCGAAAATGAAGCCCAAAGTTAAGAAAGTAGAACAGTTTTTAAGATATTTTTGTTTTTTCATATTTTTCGTCACGAAAAAATTTTTTTTCACTAAAATGTAAATATTTTTGGTTCCAGTAGACGGATTTTAATTCCTTTTTTTTGACTTAAAGGGAATTAAATTTTCAATCAACGATTGGCACAATATTTTTTAATTCAATCATTCCCTTAAACGCTATTGATGATTATATCGAAAATTTTACTTCAAATTTACAAAAATTTGAAATAAAGGCTGGATTCTGTTATTGATTGGGCTAAAATAAAATTTTTTAAGAGCTGATTCATTATTGGTTATTAAAGTCTGATCTATTACGATAAAAATGAGCGGTTATTTAACAAATTCGGTTGAAAAATATCAAAGTTATAAGCTTTTCGGGAAAAAATGCAAAATTACGATTGTTAGATATTTTCATGATTAACTTGATTTTATTGCCTGTAATAATAATATAAAATTGTTTCACGTATTAAAAGTGGCTTGTGCTTGATTTTTACCTCCTTTTATGCTCAGTTTGAGTTTCTCTAATGAGAAACCAACATAAGTCACCCATCATCGCCTCATCCCAAAATCCCTGGTACCTTTGTTCCATGGTCTTCAATTGTTGGTGAAAACGTTCGCCATGCTTTAAACATTAAATTTAGACTTCTTTAATGCAAATTAATCGAAATCCGCCAGAAAAAAAAATTTTACTACGATATAGTTAACCTCTGAAAAGTGGAAATTTCAATATAGAGAAAAAAATTGTTGTATTTGATTTTTGATTTATTGTTTTATTTTCGTAGCATACTGACTAAAAACATTGTAAAATGCACTGAACCTCTTTATATATACATATTTAACCATAAAATAGTGATATACTAGGTAAAAATGTGTATTGCACATCACCCCAAATAGGACATTTTGCGCAGATTGGTGTGGCAGCAACACAATGTAAGGAAATCACAAAATCTTTTTGGATATTAAAAGACACTTAAAAAACCAACAATATAAACAAATTTAACTACAAAATAATTGAAAACAATTCACTCAAGTGCTATAAATGTCAAAAGCGAAAAACACTTTGAACTCCAGAAATTTAATTCGCTTTACGTACAGCAAACCAGTGTACGTGCTGTCTCGTGTGTTATACATCAAGAACAAGTTACTGTAAACACAAACAGATGACAGTATTCGGTTCTGTCCAATATCGAAATGTAGATCAGAAATCGAAGGTGTTGTAAATCACCCCACAACACCCTATTAATTAAGTGAATTTGAGTGAATTTTACTTAACGTCTCAAAAGTAACACAACTCATTCATCTCAGATTTACTAATCGTTAAGTACATCTCACAAACTTCTAGTTAAATGTACCATTTGTTTAGTCTGTCGAAGATCGACAAAAATGTTTTGTAATTGTTACTTAGCTCGTAGTGACATCCACTAAAATATTTTCTAAGTGACTGTAAAGAAAACAAAGATTATAATGTAAAGCAGAAGCAAAAATACTAAAAATAGGCGAAAAAATCAAATTTACACATTTTTACTGAAATGCTTATAACCTTGGTATTTTTTAACCGAATTTGTTAAATAAGCGCTCATTTTCATCGTAATAGATAAGACTTTCATGACCAATAATGAATCAGCTCTTAAAAATTTTTATTTTAGTGCACTCAATAATAGAATTCAGTCTTTATTCCAAATTTTTGTAAATTTGAAGGAAAATTTTCGATATAATCATCAATAGCGTTTAAGGGAATGTTTGGATTAAACAATATTGTACAAATGGTTGATTGGAAATTTAGTAACCTTTAATTTAAAAAAAAAAAAGAATTAAAATCCGTCTACTGGAACCAAAAATATTTACATTTTAGTGAAAAAAAATTTTTTCGTGACGAAAAATATGAAAAAACAAGAATATCTTAAAAACTGTTCTACTTTCTTAACTTTGGGCTTCATTTTCGGATTCAGCAGATCATTTTACATGGGAAATGAGAGTCAAATGTTGTGGATCAAAAAATTTTTGAAAATTTGTATACTAGTGTTATCCATTAAATATGTATTTGACTCAAATAAATATTTACTAGTCCTAAGTATTTTATTTTACCTCGTAAAATAAACAGTAGTTTTCGTCAAATAAAAATTACTTTAATCAAATGAGTGAAATAATTAAAGCTAATAAATATTGGTTCAAATCAAGTATGAAAATTACTTAATTCAATAATGCATGTTATTTAATTCAAATAAATATTTATTAGCGTGAAAACAATTTTTTTTTTTTTTTTTTTTTGAAGAACTAAACATTTTTTTGTAATAAGTATTTAATTATTCATCACGAATAATTGTTTTAATTCTGATCAGAAATTATCTAATTCAAGTAAACTTCTTATTTTATTCAAAATTCCCGAGTGCCAGAACGTTAGGGAACTAATAAATAATGGAATATTTAAAAATAATTTTGAAATTAATTCTAAATTGTTATTCAAACTTGAGTTCTACTTTATTTGTAAATGGTTTTCTATTTATTTAAGGCTATTTAATTCTAATATTGGTGTTATTTATTCCTTTAAATGAATGAATTCTTTGTTTATAAAGGTTTTATTAACTTTCACACGATATTTTTTACATCTAAACAATTATATACTTATAATTAAAAATCGCACCTGCAGAGGATTCGAACCCTCAACGCTACGTACACGGAAATTTTTTTTTTCGAATTTTACAAAACTTTTTCGTATCCTTGGATAAAGCCATTTAAAAAGCTCAGTTTCTGGGGATGTGCAGAACAATTAGGGCTGCGCACGATACGATACGATACGATATTTGACAGTCTCGTCTCGGTCTCGAAAAATTGGAAAATTGATGGTCTTGTCTCGGTATCGTCTCGGTCTCGTCACGCTTGGTATCGTCTCGGTATCGCCTTCATAATTGTGGTCTCTTCTAGTCTCGATCTTAAAAACATCGAAAAAATAAAACATAGTAATTGCAGAATACAATTGTTAACTTATATACTGTAAAAAGATAAGTTTTGCAAATCAGCTTTTAATGGTTAAAAACGTCTTGGGTCTTATTGATTTAACAGTGTCGCTGTGACTTACAAATTTCCAGCTAAATAAGATTAGAAATAAGATGTTGTTTAAAATGAGAAGCTGACAAGTAGCAAAATTAACAATAAGTGAAATGTTGGACAGTACTTTTAAACCGATTCTTTATATTCTTCTTCGAAAACCTGGACTTCTGTACTTGCATCTAAGAAATGATTTTTGGTGTTAAATCATCAGTTGAAGAATCTTGTTAACAAAAGAACATCAATCTACATTTTCATTATCCGGTATGATTATTTTTTTATAATTATAATTGAATACTTTTGAAAAAAGGTTAGTCGAATTATACATTATTTAGTGCAAGATGTTCTGTTTTTTTTTTTAGAAAAATCAACATTTATTAACAAAGAATGTGTGTTAAGCTTTTCGTTCATCTACGATGAACCTCTTCAAACAACACTTAGATTCTTATTAATACATTATTTAGCTTTTAAAAATAGATATCTATATCTGTTATCAGTAGTAAAGAAATTCATAATTATAGTTACGTCCCTATTGCGGTCTCGGCGAGAGTCTCGCTTTTTTCGTAGTATCGTCTCGGTATCATCTCGGAAATTTTTTTGCGGTATCGTCTCGATATCGTCTCAGAAAACGAGACGATACCAAGCCGAAACTGAGATCAGTCTCGAAAAAATGGGCTGCGCAGCCATATCCAAGGCCACAGGCGTGTCAGTTAAAAGTCGAGTTTCTAACTAAGAGGGAGTACAAAAAATGGTATCCACCCATTTTCCCGACAGTTCATGAAATATTTCACTGAACCAAAATTTAATATATTTTTATATCTATACAAGCTTGTGATGTTTTGTTTTTAAAGTGCAAAATTGCAGATTTTTAAATTTCAAACAAAAACTGAACAATCGTAGAAATTAAGACCCTGAATTAACAATATTTGACTTTTGTCTAATTTTGTTGTAAAATTAATGTGATCAACATTATATATTTAAGAAAATTTTGCCGACTGTGTCAAGAAACTGTCTTTTTAATATGATTTTTTTTCTTTACAATTTTTTAACAGTAAAAATTATCTTGAACAATTTGCTTCTGGTTTCAGATGTCAGGATTCGTGTTGATGTCACTAGGAGCATTACTTTTAGCAGACAGTCATCGTGTTTTGCTTTCGCGACTTCTAGGTTCAGAAGAAGTTTACCAAGATCAACCAATTTTTTATTACTTAGCTTTCTCCATTGTGGGCTTAGGGTTTACTATTTCAGTCACCGGTCTCTTAGGTTGTTGGGTTACATGTCTCTACAATTGTTGCATAACTATTACGGTAAGCCATATAATTAATGTTTTATTTTATTCTTTATATGAACGTAAAAAAATAATTTAAAAATTGAAGGTTTATTAAATGAACAATTTAAAAAATTTAATGTTTTTCTATTTTGAAAATTATTGTAAAAGCGTAATTCATTTGCCGAAGGCATCATTTTTTCGTTATTTAGTTATTCTTGGTTGTAGCCTCCGATGTTCTTACTAGGTTAATCAAATTCGGACTACTGGTAGATAATGGTTTTATAATGATGTATTTAAATTTTTAAAACCTCAAGGTACTTGTGAAAAAAGTTATAGGCCGTTTTATTTTTAACATTTTACATTGAGTCTTATACACCGAAAGAATTAATTTATTAAATTTTGTTCAAATAGTCGATGAAACTCAGGACATAGAGAGACTTGAGACTTGAGACGGCGCCTTATACCCCTCGGCCATTCAAGAATACGTGAGAATCTTTAGAATGAAATGAGTGATACTTAACTATAGCATAATAGGCGTTACATTTCCTTGATTCCTCGACTGTTGAATAAATTTTAAGTGTACTGAAAAAAATACTCTAGTCGCATTAGCCATACGATTATTGTTGACAGTTTTTTTAGAACTTAGAATATTATATGAATGAATATCCCATAATTCATCGGTGCGCCACTGACAGTTCTACCTAACCTAAAAATATACATCGCAGTTTCACCAGTCATATGGCTAAACGCCAAATATCGCATAGCAGTATCTATATTAGCAATATATTAAGGGTGATTTATCCATAATTATGGCAGTACCGTGGATTTATTTTTTTCAGTGTGGTATAGATCAACGTTTGGAACTATTTTGAACATTTCTTAAACAACCTTTGGTTACTTATTAATCACTCATTTCTCACTCTCTTTTACTACACCAGGATTTAAGTTTAATCGACTGCTTGATGATTATTTCTATTGTGCTCATGAATAGGTATGCAATCATATTTCAAGCTTTATGAAAATGTCTCTATGTCCTGGTTTTCATCGACTTTTAAATAAATTTCTTCCGTGTGGGAATTAAATAGATTGTCATATATGGGCGATTCTTACGTAACTGCCCTACTTAACGGCATTGTGATATTTCTCATTTAAACTAATATTATCTCGATGTTCATCACGTCTTTTCCATAAATATCTATATGTTTGACCAATATACGGCTTGGGACAACTCTGACATGTTAACTTATAAATCACATTAGTCTGTTCCTCTGGTACTGTTTTTAGATCCTGTGCTGCTTTTGATAATATTATAACGTTAGGCTAGGATGGTATAAATCCAGAGGAACAGACTAATGTGATTTATAAGTTAACATGTCAGAGTTGTCCCAAGACGTATATTGGTCAAACACAAAGATATTTATGGAAAAGACGTGATGAACATCGAGATAATATTAGTTTAAATGAGAAATATCACAATGTCATTTCTCAACATAAAGTTCTACATAAGGTTAATGATACTTTCACTCATGATTTTGATTTTGATAATATTAAAATAGTTCACAAAGAAAATAATGATTACAAACGAAAAGTAGGTGAAATGTTTTTTATAAAAAAAGAAAAAGAGAATAGTTTAAATTTAATAACGGATCTGAATAATTATAATGAGTTATATAATGTGATTCTAGATAAATATTGATTAATTTGATGAAACATATTAATTTTAAATACTGATAGACAAAATAGTGTTCTACTTTATCTGCATAGTAATTGAATTTTGTAGTGTGATCATTCTAACCTATTTTAATTTTGACTGTTTTTAAAAATGTGACTACGATTTTTATCGTTGAAAAAAGACAATACTTTTTATGTTTATTTATTACTATTTATATTTTATTGTTGACTGTATTGTTTTTGTTTTGAATGTTCATGGCAATTTTATGCTTGAAATAAGTAAGTTCATTCTTGTTTTGTGGTTTAATTTAATTCGTTTTATGTCTTGTTTTTAACCTAAAAAACTGTATTATGAATTTTAATTATGTTACAATGTTTATAATTTTTAGTTTTATGTCCTGAGGAGGCCTTCTTATTAGTTGGCGAAACGTTGACGTTTTTAGTTATGTGATGATCGTTTAATTTTATTAAATGGACTTGGTCTGGAGACTATACGTTATATTTTATTTATTGAGAATAAATGTCAAATTTCAGCTCCATGGTATCACGTAAAATTTCAGCTCCATAGCCTATATGAAGTGTTCAGTAGGGTGATCCAAAACAAAAAAGTCGTTTCTTTTAATGCTCTCACCCCCTAGGATTTTTCTATATCGCAAAAAAAAATACCCCTATTTTTTTTTTTAATATTTAGGGGTGCCTCAACGGGGTTGAAGTTTCCCATGTAAAATGCATGGGGAAAAAAGACTTTTTCGGAGAATTGGTATAGAATCCATGAAAATGAATATTTTTCAATCTGCCAACTATGTTTCTCTTCAGGAGACTTCAAAGAATGGTGCTACATTGTTTATTTAACAATTTTTTAATATTAACTATTTTTTAAAGGGCCCCAAAAAACCCCATAAATTACAAAATTGGGGTTTATTGGGTTTTTTTGGGGCCCTTTAAAAAATAGTTAAATAAACAATAAATTCTTTGAACATTCTTTGAAGTCTCCTGAAGAGAAACATAGTTGGCTGATTGAAAAATATTCATTTTCATGGATTCTATACCAATTCTCCGAAAAAGTCTTTTTTCCCCATGCATTTTACATGGGAAACTTCAACCCCGTTGAGGCACCCCTAAATATTAAAAAAAAAAAAATAGGGGTATTTTTTTTGCGATATAGAAAAATCCTAGGGGGTGAGAGCATTAAAAAAACGACTTTTTTGCATTCCCATGTATTTTTTGACCACCCTAGTGTTCAGTGTGCTTCATGCAGAGAAACTTTTTTATCTGTGGTGGTTATTTTAAAATATTATTCTATAAAGACTACTTTATAGAATAATATTTTGCTGTTCTTTTATAAAATTTTATATGTGTTAACTAATATCTAAAATACTGTTAGAATATTAAATAATTTATGAATTTATTATTTATTTTCGTTTTAGCAAAATATCAAAAAGAAATTTTTATTTTGTACAATATATTTGCAATAAAAGGATGCGGTTCAGCTCCACATGGCAGCCAATTTTCAAAAATTTGCTATTAGTTTCGTATAAATATAGTTGTAGTAAAATCGTTTAAAATATACTCATATTACACCCTAATAAGAAAAATAAGTGCAGAGAAACATTGAATAAAAAAAATTTTTTTTACCAAATCTTATCTTGAAATCGGCCAGTTACGCAAGAATCGACCATATATAAATATATAAATATATAAATATATATATTTACATGTATTTTCAAAAGTACCTTGAGGTCTCAAAAATTTAGCTACACCATTGTAAAACCATTATCTACCAGTGAGCCAAATTTGATTAAAATGGTAATGTTAATTCTTATTACGATAGAACCTTCTTAAGTTCTTTAAGTCCCATCTAAATATTAAAAAAAGTGTTTTTTATATAGAAGAATCCTAGGAGGTGGTAGCATTAAAAACAAAAATTGTTTTTCCTTGCATTTTTGGACCACCCTAATGTACAGTCCCAAGGTTTAAGTAGATATTGTATTAAAATTCTTTTGTTGTATTTGTTTCTTATATTTTATTTTTCTCATATCAAGAAACCTTTGGGTTGTCTGCAAACCCGCAGTCCCGGAATGTCAGTACTATCACAGTTTGGGGGTGTGGAAGCATTTGAGGGCTTACAGGTGGCCCATAGGTTTTTCGGTACAAACAATTCGAAAGACTAAATGTTTCTAAGAAAACTACGATATGTTATGTGGAAATGATCTCACATAAAATGCTACTGAAATTTCCGCAAGATTTTCCGTAAAATTTTCGCAAGAATTACGACAAACTCATTAATTTTATTTAAGTTTAATTTCTTAAGGAAGGAACCTCAGTTTTCAAGAGTTTTTTCAAAAAAAAAAACCATGGATCTTTTTAAAAACATTATTTAATAATTACAAGTACATTTTCAGAGCTGTAAATAACAACAATAACACATTTTTTTTTATAAACACTTTATGTGTTATAAGCCATCGAAGTGACGCCTTCGGAAAAAATATAAAATATACGGCGACCAAAATTCCGCAAGTATAATTCATCTGTAATGCAAAATGAAATTGATTTACATTTATTATAATATTATGTAGTTCTCAATCAAAGGATTAAGAAAATATACATATTTAATAAAATGGTGACCTGTCAAAGTTAAGATAAGGTAAGGTCGATTTTTTGCTGTAGAAAAAAAAGTTATGGACAAAAAAAGAAATCCTTTGATTCGGAACTATATTTATACGTGCAAATGAAGCATCCTAATTTTAAGTAAATCGGTTTAATGATTTTCGATCAATCGTGGTCACCAACTTTAAAAAAGTCCTTTTGGGAAAAACGCATTTAATGTTTTAACTTATTTTTTTGTCAAACAGTTAAAATAAGGTTTGCTTCTCATATTATCTCTACTTTGCTCAAAATGGCGCGGTGTCTGGTCTGGAGCTACTTGATGCGAGTCCACATTATGATGTATGTCTTATTTATTTTTAACCGGATCAACATAGAAATTTACAGACACACTTCTGAAAACATATAGTTTAAGAAGATGCAAAAAAAGAAAAATCGATTTTTCGAAAGTTACAACTGGGGTTTTCCCCTTAATAACCATAAAGATGGTAAGTGTTTCCCCCAAATGACAGTGTCGTATCCAAACAAGGTTTTTAGTGGGGGTGTACTGTAGTAGTTTTAATGACAAAATATCGTTGAAGCCTATCGAAACACTTTGAGTAGTAGAATCTACTACGTAATATAGTAGTTTCAATGACAAAATAACCGTTGAGTAGAAATAAACATGTCGTTGAAGCCTATTGAATCACTTTAAGTAGTAAAATCAACTACAATCTTAGTTCCTTCAACTACTTTCATAACAGTAAAATCAAATAGTTAAATTCGGTTAAGGACCTATTGAATTACGGAGAGTAGTGAAGCAGTAGTCAAATCTACTACTTTTTTTCCGTGTAGATTTCTATATAGGTCACTTATAGGACGGATCCTAAATATAGGAACCTTCAAAAGTTTTATATTCTTTTTAGACCATCATTCTATCTCTATTCGGAGGATTAGAGCGCATAGAACCGGAGTTATGATTTTTTTATAATAACTCTTTTTTATCAACTTTATTTTGAAAATCAATTTTTTTTAATTTCTTCGTTTTCCAGGGTGTTTATTGTAAAAATTGTCTCATTATATGGTTTTATCTTACATTTTAAAAAAATGAAAGTCCAATTAAATATTTAGAAACAGAAAACTTTTAATGAACATTATGAAAACAATAATGACTTTAAAAATGAGTGAAGACTGTTGTATTCGCATAAAGCACGTTGTAATCTGCGGCAGCATACATGCAACCTGGATGATTATCTGGGGGTCAATTGTATTATGTGATTTCATTCTCATCTCATCTCATCTCATCTGTCTGATTTAAAAACTTTTGTTTATTGTTTTGACAGTTTCATTTTTAAATATTCTCGTGGTTCCTAATGTGTAATTTAGTGCTGCGCTTCGTTCTGCTAAATTACACACGTACTGTAAAGTGCTATATTTACCAGTTTTATATCTGAATAAGAAAATTGAAAATTTATTTAGAGTAAAGCAATAAAGATCGGTCTTAATTTACTAAAGAGTTTTTCATAGTTTTCTTAAACCTAGGGGAAATTTACTGGTTGAAAACGTGTACCATTGACTACCGTTTTAATAATATATAACACTAGATATTATTTTACACTTATTACCTTATTACCATTTATTACAGAGATATTACGGGGTATTACTCGTTATGACACCATCATAATAACGAATGTTACACGGTTTTACAAGGTATTACCAAATATTCAGTGGCGGATCCACGGGGGGGGGTCATGACCCCCCCTGGTCTAACTTAGATTTGCATGGGAGAGAGAGAGAGAGAGAGAGAGACAAAACTACAGTGTTGTCTCTTTCTCTCTCATGTGTGACCCCCTCCAGAAACCAAGTCTAGATCCGCCACTGCAAATATTACTCGATTATTACAAGAAGAGGTGCACCATTGGCTACCAGAGTTAATTTCCCCTCGTATTAAACATAACTTTTCTATCAACGCGAGAAAGTTTTGGAAAAAGTTTCCACCAATTCTTTTATTTACTAAGATCTTCATTATTGAAAAATAAATTACAATTTGTTTTTTTTTAGTACGTCATAATGATAATCTTGCTTCTGATGGTGGAGATTGCAACATGTGTATTGGCTGTTTTTTGGCCTTATTGGTTGGGAATTGATATGAAACCAGCACGTTTAGTAAGAGCCCTACAGCATAGTTATGCAGTTCCTGGCCGTGAACAATTTACAGCTGCTCTTGATTTGGCACAGACAAGGGTTTGTATTTAAAAGAAATAAAATGTAGTTTCACATTTATACAGGGCCGGCGGAACGTATTTTTTCTAGGGGGGGGCAATGCATATATATATATATATATATATACCTACACAGACATACATATATACACAAATATATATATATATATATATATATATATATATATATACCTACACAGACATACATATATACACAAATATATATATATATATATACATATTAATTTTCATGGATTTTATATCAATTCTATGAAAAAGTTTTTTTCCCCATGCATTTTGCATGGGAAACTTTGAGCGCTTTGACCGAATTTCATGAATTTTTAAACTGAAATGAAGGGAAATTGCAATATATAAAGCCGATTGACGATAAGTTTAGTATTGAAACTATTATTTAGTAACAATTTACGTATTTGATAAAAACTGGGAACCCCAGGCTGACCCCAACTTGTTCCCACGTACAAACTGGGAATTACTGGGAACTTTTCTACACGGGAGTGTATTTCTACTTACTTTTTTTCACTGACTAATCAAATTGGTTAAAATTTTTGAAATAATCTTTAAAAAAATTGATGAAAACACGAAAAAATCGCTTTTTTAAGATTATCTAAAAATTTTTAGTTAATCTAATCATTTTGACTTTGAATGCGGATTTAGTGTAGAAAAATATACGTAGGAATACATTAGGGTAAAGACTCGGACCAAAAAATGCACATTAAAGGTCTGCAAAACCTGGAAAAGTCATGGAGTTTTGTTCTAAGAAAGTCATAGCAACCCTGATAATTACATTAATTATTGTATAAAATGTTATTGAACTTAAAACTAAGAAGATTGTACTTTTTTAAAAAGTTGTTTACATATTTATTTAAAAATTAAAATTATAAGTCAATTTTCAGAGGGGGGCAAGCCCATACACTGCCCCCTCGAGGTATTTCTAGGGGGGGGGGGACATTGCCCCCTGTGCCCCCCCCCCCGGCTCCGCCGTCCCTGCATTTATACACTGAGAAAAAGAAACTGTTGAATTAATAGTGCCGATGCTATTGAATTCAATTCTTTTTAATCAATAATATCTGTAATTAATTATACTAATACATATTAAAATATAACAATTCATACTTTTAAATTAAAATCATGATGTTTTTAATATAATTATTTAAAGTAGTTATAAGATAGAGAGAAATAGTTAATTTTAAGTTATTTTATATGGTTTCAAATAAATATAACTTGTTATATCAATAAATATTATTTACAGTTTGTACAAATATATATTTCAGATGATGCAATATGCTTTTGAATCAATAGCACCTGCTTTTGTTATTATAAACGGCATATTCACATACGTTCAAATGCAGATGCTATAAAATTGAAAGTACATTTAATAGATCGGTAAAACTATTTATTGAATTGTATTATATAAAAAATAGAAATAATAAAATGCATTTTTGCATTTTTTAATTTAAAACCTAGGAACTTTATAAATAAATAAATAAAAAATAAATAAAATAAAATAAAACAAAGTACATTATGTGACCGCGTCTGAAAAAATGGTACTTATGACCAAAAAAATCGATTTTTGGTTTTTGACGGTTTCGTGTACTTCTAGGTCTTAAAAATGTAATGCGATCAGTCCTGATCGAAAACAAACTTTTTTTTTACTTTTTCAAGCAAATTTAAAAAAAAAATGTTTACTCCGACAAAATTTTTAACTTTTACTACTCAACTCTGACAAAATTCTTTTATGAAAATACAGGTCTTTTTAAAAGAAAAATGATTCTTGGTATTTTTGATTAAAATCAATAGTTAAAAGGTTATGAATTTTTTAAAATTGTAAAATTGTTATTTTTTTTGAAATTTTTGATACAATTATTCCTGCTTTAAACAAATAATTATTGCATTGAATCTTAAATATAAATATCAAAACTATCTGAGAAAAATTAAATCTCAACTCTCGGAGACGAGTTAAGATGTATACCCGTCATTAGCGACCTAGTTAAATAGATCAATAATAAATTGTGAATTATGGTATTGTTGTTAGTTCTGAATGTGCATATAAATTTTCAGATCTCTAGATCAATTAGAAATTGTTTAAATTCGATTTGAAATTTTAAGCATTTGATTTTTGCAAAATAATTTGTTTATAACAATAACAGCGATGTTTAAACACTTATTTTATTACGAAAATCGTATTTGGCGGAAAAAATTACATAAGAAACATTTATCTGGGTAATTATTAATATGCAACATTCCCAGTAATCGAGTATATTTTAATGAAAAACTTTAAACTCATTTTACTCGAAAGACGCGGTCACATATATTCAAAAATACAATTTTTTAAAGGATCTTTAGAGAAAACGATAACTTGACGAATGAAGGGGCATTTTCATAAACTATTATAATTATTAATAAAATCTTGAGGACATGGTAAAATAATATTCTGAAACCGTTAGCTTATATTAAAGATAAAAAAGAATTATTTCAATCCTCAATACCAGGTTGCGGAGCGGCTCTGGCCTCGCGATCACGAAAGTTAAGCAAAGTCAAGCGTGGTTACTGGTTAGAGAATATATGGGTGACCATCTCCGTGATATTGCTACAGCTAGATATTTTTCACTAAAATTAAAAAAATTCTGAAATAAAAAAAAATATGTACGGCGAAATTAGGTAGTGTACAACACAGTTCAAGACTGAGGGAGGGGTTGAGCCGGTGTAAAATAAAGCTGAATAAGAAAAAGACCGATATTTTTTTTTATTTTACAGTTATCTTTTGCTTTTGGTTCAATAAATTTATTTTCTTAAATTAAAGGACTAAACTATTTTTTTTTAATGTAACAGTCAATAAAACTTAAAATGCAGCAACATTCATTTTATAGCATCATGCATATAAGCAATAGTATATGCTATAGTTTGAATAATATTAAAAATGAAAGTACGCACTATTAAAATCATTACATATTTGTTCGAACGATATTGAATATGCCATTTGTTAGATCAAACCAATATGTAATTGATTTAATAGCATTTTTTTCTCAGTGTATATTTATGCGTTTAAACACATCAAAGAGCACACTCTATAAGGTTATTAAAGATTGTGGAGTTAGGAAGCTAACAGAGGATGTAAGTTTGGAAGCATGATTTAACATTTTCGTATTTGCACCAAGTTTGCCTAAACTTTTATTTCAATATTCCGAAACTTGAAACTTTGAGTACACTTTTTCTGAATCCTTTAGAGTAGAGTAAGGCCAAAAATATATTTTTTTTAACTAAGAGTCTCAGGTCTAAAAAGTTTGTATTGATTATCAACAATTCCCAACAGCTTTAAAAAAAAAATATTTGATTTTTAAATAATTGAATTAATGTAATTGATAAAAAAATTGTACCAATAATTACATGTAATCCATGGAAAAATGTAGTTATAAAAAAAAGTTGATCCATAAATTGAATCATTTATAGAAAATGAAGCTTCATTATATTCAAATTTTCAATTAAAGGCCATGAAGTTGAAAAAGTGATATGAGTCAGAATTTATGAAGTGGCCCCTTATTTCACCAACATTGACAAAAGAGAAAAGTCAATACATTTTTTTGTAGTATTAACTAATACAAATTAGCTGCTAAAAGGGTTTTTGAAAATTTTGAAAATTTAAAAAGTTATAAACAATTATAATTTTATGTACCCTATTTTTGAAAAATTCATAGTTTAAAGAGTTCAAATTAAAAACGAACATTTTGAGATTACGAAACTCCATACATTCAAGAAGATGTTCATGCAAAAACATTTTGGTATTCTTTAATATTGAAAAAATTACATGGTTTTTTGTTGCGCGCCCTGTTACGCTTGAGTGCAGTGCACCGGCCGCGACGCGACGCCACGGCAGTGGGACAAAACCGGCTTTTCGTGGACAAATTAACTTGTAGGTCAGAATTCTTGACGGATTAACATGTATTTTTTTTTAATTTACAGCTTATTAAATTGCGCTAAGAACTATTGTGGCCGACTTGTTTAATTGTTGCTTGTGTCAAAATTTATTAACAATTAAGCAAATAAATAATTAAATATATTTTTTAAAATTTTTTCTAAAAGCTTTGAAATCCAAAGAAAGTACACTTTCTTACAATTATAGTTCAAAAATAAACAATTTCTGTCATAAGTATTTGTTATAAACAATTTTTATAAATAATTAAGCAACAAACCATAATTTTGTTAAATTAAAGAAATTTCTTTAGAGTAAGTGCCTGAATTCGTTCTTCATTAATGGAAATTTTCTAGAATGTAACTAAATAGCAATAAATTCATTAGTTATAAACAATTACGCAACAATTCATAATTTTTATGAATTAAAAATTATTTTTTAGACTATTTGTCTGAATTTGTTCTTCATAAATGAACATTTAGCAGAATGTGATTAAATGTCAATAAATTTATTTGTTATAAAAATTTTTGATAAACAATTAAGCATCAATCCATACTTTTGATTATTTTTATATTTATAACAAATAAAATTATTGACATTTACTTACATTATGCCAAATGTGCATTTATAAAGAACGTATTCAGGCACTTAGTCTAAAGAAATTTCTTTAATTTAACAAAATTATGGTTTGTTGCTTAATTATTTATAAAAATTGTTTATAACAAATACTTATGACAGAAATTGTTTATTTTTGAACTATAATTGTAAGAAAGTGTACTTTCTTTAGATTTCAAAGCTTTTAGAAAAAATTTTAAAAAATATATTTAATTATTTATTGCTTAATTGTTAATAAATTTTGACACAAGCAACAATTAAACAAGTCAGCCACAATAGTTCTTAGCGCAATTTAATAAGCTGTTAATTAAAAAAAAATACATGTTAATCCGTCAAGAATTCTGACCTACAAGTTAATTTGTCCACGAAAAGCCGGTTTTGTCCCACTGCCGTGGCGTCGCGTCGCGGCCGGTGCACTGCACTCAAGCGTAACAGGGCGCGCAACAAAAAACCATGTAATTTTTTCAATATTAAAGAATACCAAAATGTTTTTGCATGAACATCTTCTTGAATGTATGGAGTTTCGTAATCTCAAAAGAAAACTTTAATTTGCGATTTGGAACAGGAAAATAATGTAATTTGTTTATTAAAAATAAAAAAAATTTCATAAAAAAAATTTTTTTTTGGTACATCAGTTATGGTACTGAAAAGTTACAATTATTGTCAGTAAACTCCGGGTATTAATGTTCGTTTTTAATTTGAACTCTTTAAACTATGAATTTTTCAAAAATAGGGTACATAAAATTCTAATTGTTTATAACTTTTTAAATTTTCAAAATTTTCAAAAACCCTTTTAGCAGCTAATTTGTATTAGTTAATACTACAAAAAAATGTATTGACTTTTATCTTTTGTCAATGTTGGTGAAATAGGGGGCCACTTCATAAATTCTGACTCTATAAATTACACTGTGTAAACAAAAAATGTTGATGTCGTGTAACTCGTACTTGCCCGATTTTAATATTTACTTTAAAATTGTATAATTATTATTATTAATTTCAATGTAAAAATTGTACTCTTCTCTCATTAGTTTTCATGCTGTGGTATAAACGGCAGCAGTAACTATGGTACTTCCTGGTGGCGACTTCAAGAAGTTGGTCGTAGAGAATTAGTTGTTCCTCTCACCTGTTGCACATTGAAGAATGTTTCCGATGGTGATGCCTTTTTGAATCCAGAACCATCTAATCTCACTCTTTGTCAAGCCTTAAATCCAGCAGAACATTTACAAGCTAGACATCTTACGGTAATTATCAACCAAGATATCAGTATAACATTATTTTTAAAGTTATCTTTGAGTTATTATTCAAGTTGAAGGAAGTTTTACCTAATCCAAAAAAACTTGCACTCACTAGAAAGGAAGAAATAGAAAATAATTAAAAAGCTGGAGATTTTCTTTGAAAATGCGGAATACTCAATTATATTAAAAGAGCGATTTTTTCATTTTTAAAAGATCGCCTAAAAGCAATAAAATATATGAAAAAGCAATTATTTTCTATTAGTAGCGCACGGTGGACCTTAATTAACTTTAAATGGCTACTTTTTTTAGTTCAAATTTTTTTATTGCATTCGATTCAAGAGCGTAAAAGTAGAGTGTAAAATAATTTTTAGTGAAATTCGTCGAGACGTTTTTAAAAAAAGTAATTTTTCGAGTTAAAAAATTAATTCTTTAAAAATTAAATGTGATAAACAGATATTATATCAGATAATTCATTAGCAAAACAGGTGGCTTAGTTAAGGTAGTTCTCCGGTAGTTATACTTGAAAAATTTGATTTTCTATGGATTTTCTTTAAATTGTGAGAAAACGTTATTTTATATGTGCCTTCTATCTGGTTAAAATTTCAGTACCCCTTGCGATGCTCATTATTGAGATATCCTTGTTCGAAATTTCTATTTTGTATCATTTTCCATACAAAATTGACATTTCCAACCTGAATATCTCAATTTCGAGCATCGCAAGGAGTACTAAAATTTTACCCAAATAGAAGGCACATATAAAATAACGTTTTCTTACAATTTAAAGAAAATCCATAGAAAATCGATTTTTTTAAGTATAACTGCTGAAGAACTACCTTAAATAATGTTTTTTTTTAAATAGTTAAATTTTATTTAAACAATATTATTTATGTTAACATTAAAGATTGGGATAAATATAAAGTTTCTCATTAATTTACATCCGCTTTATGAAAGTTATTTATAAAGCAGTGCAGCAATATAATGCTCGACATTTGTAATTTGTGTATGATATAAGAAATACATTGAAAACAAATCATATTTATAATATATTATTATAAAGGTTTAAGTCATGAATAACACATTGAGATTTGAGAAAAGTTGTGTACTAAATTTTACATTAAACATGGTTGAGAGGTGAGACATCTTGACATTTTTGTAAAAATTGAATCTATTACAATCTGAAGACTTATATATATATATAACCCTAAGCAAAATAAAGAATTAAATCGCCAAATAGCAAAATTTTAGATCTCAAGAATGAGATAGAAGAAGCATATGTATGTCCTTTTCTATCTCGTTGTTCGAGATCTAAAATTTTCTTTGTGCTTAGGCTCTATCTAAATAAACGCTCTGCTGATTTCGGATATATTTTTTCGGAAGTCGAAGGATACTGGAAAAAGCCGGAAGACGCCGAATACTCGCAAATCTCCTTAAATGTGTATTTCCATTTTACAATGTAAAGTTCATATCAAAATACTATATAATTAATTTAATTTGTATTTATCACTCAGCTGTTTTAATATTGTAGATGATTATAACGATCACTCTGAGATAGTGATCGTTATAATCATCTACAGTATTAAAATATTATAGGGGAGTGGGCCCCAAGATGGACAGGGCCCCAAGATGGACATTTCGTATAAAATTTTTGTTTAAGGTGACAGCGCCTTATGCTTTCTGTCATTTTTGTTGTTTGTATAGACGAACATTTTGATGCACATTTGAGGAAAAAAACCAGTTGGTTTTTCTTCTACACATACCACGTAATTTTGTGTCTAAAAAAGTTTTGTAACAGTTTTTTCTCAAGTTGGTAAAGTTATTTAAATTTATGATTTAGAATGAGTACTGAACGTTATAATATTCTTTTTATCGTATAATAATATTCTAAAATGATTTTACTAATTCAGTATTTATATATATATTTTTACTGGGGATTAAAAAATGGTGTTATATACCCTAAGATGGACGGCCTAAAATCTCAATGTATTTTTTTGCATATTTTCGATTTTATACTTTTTTCAATAATTTTTTGAGCCAATTAATTAAAATTTTTTATTTTCCACCATAAAATGTGATTTTATAGTTAGAGAATTTATTATATTGATATTTTTCGATATTTTATTACTTTTTACTGTTTAGCTATTAAATTGAAGTTTTTAGAAATTTTATTTCTTGATAAATTCCGTAAAATGATTAAAACTTAGTTCAAGAATTGTTACACGATGTTAATTTTTTATTTACTACCATTTTCAGAGACTTTGAAGAAGATGTCCATCTTGGGGCCACTTTTTTTAGACCGAAAATTTTAACAATTAGAAAAAATGCTTTAAAAAATGTTTATGTTCAAAATAAAATTTTATCTCTGTGGTCATAAGTTACCTTATAAATTGTACTTTCATCCGGTATAAAACATTTTAATATATTTTATTCGGTTTGGATTCTACAGCAATAAATCGATAGGGTGTCCAACTTGGGGCCCTCTCCCCTATAGTTTTTAGAAAACGCTATTAAAGCTTAAATATATAAACAAAAATTTAAATTAAATTCATTCTTAAGTCTTACAAATGCCAAAAAAGAAACTCTAATTTGTATATACTGAATATTCTCAATCTAGAATATTAGATACTATTTAAAAACATGTATCTCTCACAAATCAAAGTGTGTAACATTAATGCACTTCAAATGCATAAGTGTGTCCCAGTTCTGAATGCACTTGGGAGTGCATTGCTGTTACACACTTTGAAGTGCATACCATGTATTTTTTAATGCACATAAAGTGCATAAGGTGCAAAGTGCATAAAAATTATTCACTTCAAAGTGTGTACTGAACTGGGACGCCATTTTTTATGCACTTTGTTTTACAGTGATATAAAATGTCAAGATATCCCACCTCTAAATTATTTTAATGCAAACTCTCATACACACATTTTCTCAGTGCATGAAAGCGCACGGTTTCATGGATTTGCCCATAAACTAATTTTTCTTAATTTTTAAAAAATATAATATCATTTTCAGGGATGTCTGGATATGATTGAAAAGTGGACTGATGAGCAGGAGCTTATTTTAATTGCAATCACATTATGTTTATTGTTCATAGAAGTTTGTGCTCTTTTGAGTATTCTGTTTGCGTGCTCAAGAACAAAAAAGTCAAAAAAACAACACACGTCTGCTTTCACTTCAACACAAACTCTTAGTCCATTCAATGAAAATGAACATAATTTCGGTACGTTTAAACAACATAAAAAATTATAATTGTTTAGAATGTGTTTCTCACTTTGACAGGAGTGGCTGAATTTTCATTTTTTGTAGAGTGAAAACTCACTCTTAGAAATTTAGAAAGACTATAATTCTAAATGAAAAAATTTCGAATCTGCATAACTATTTTTTAAAAATCGTAAAATAATTTTGAAAAATAGGTTTTGAAGCTTAAAAGTAGTACTATACGATAATATTTAGGAAAAAGAAAAAAATATTTATTAAGGTGGTTGACCCGTGTGACGGTCGTTTTTTAACTGTTTTTTGGGATTTTTTTTCTGAAGGGCAATTAAAACTTACAACTTTGAATTTTCTACCATAGATTTAGTAACTATTGAAGTAAATTCAATTCAGAATTTTTTTGTAGTCAAAATAATGAAAACTTTACGTGATACAGCGCGGGGAAGTAATTCATGTAAAAAAAGTACACCATTGGTCGCCACGATTCCGACCGTCTGAGTGATCTAAAATCAAAAAATAAAAAATTATTTTAATCTGTGTCACTGTAGCTACGAGCTGAACTAGGATTATTATTTGAAAATATTAAAAAATAAAATTTTTACGCGACTTTCAATTTTTATTTAAAAAAAAATCTATTTTGAGCCTGTTTTCTTGTATAAAAGAAAACTTTAAATTGGATTCTAAATTTCATCCAAAAAAATCCTTGAGATGGCAGCCAAAAATATTTCATCTCAAGGTAGAGGAAGGGAACTTGCCCGATTGCATCAATGAAGTAAATTCATTGTGCAAATTGTGTAGGATCGTTCCTCTGATTTTTATTAAATAAAACAAACGCCCTGATGATGATCTCAAATCCAAGAGATCGAAACGTCGGCATAACAACAAAAATGACTACCATCATCATTTAATATCAACCACCAACAACACCAGATCCTCTATGGCAACATTAGTTTAACATCATCACATATTCCAAAAATAAAAGGATCAAAAACATTTTTCTTCTTTCTCATCTAATAACGACGAATATGCCAAAATCGGTTTACCCACATATTCTGTATATGTAATAGGTGCGATATATGAAAAATAAAAAAATTCGATTTTTCGAATTTATCACACGGGTCAACCCCCTTAAGACACAAAAAATTTACAAAAATGACCAAAGTGGCCATTTCTGATGATTTAAGCTAATATTACAAAAAATCTTGACGTGATGGGCCATTTTTAAGGTCAGATTCTGATTCTACGTCAAAAAATCCACAAGAATCACCTCCAATTTTTTTTTTGTAAGACATAAACGAAATTTTGCAGGCTTGTATAAAACAGGCACACAAAAAAAAAAAGTTCTCTGAGCTGGGTATGAGACCAATATTTTTCTATGTATTTTGATGCGCTGAATCCGAATCCGTCAACAGAATTGACCCATCACGTCACGTTTTGACCCTAACCTCAAAATCAATAAAATGACAGTTTTTGTTCATTAGAATCTGAACCTGACTTAACTTTACTGCATGCCTAGAACCAATAGAAAGCTTGATTTATGACCTTTAAAATGCTTTTTTAAAAATTGTTCTACGATGATTTTTAACGGAGATATGATGTTTTACGTAACATATGGTTTTTTTAAAATGTTAAAAACGCGTGAATAGTGAATTATGAATAAAAATTATTTTATGTAAAACATTCCATATCTCCGTTAAAAATCATCGTAGAACAATTTTTAAGACAGCATTTTAAAGGTCATAAATCAAGCTTTCTATTGGCCCTAGGCAAGCATTAAAGTTAAGTCGGGTTCAGATTCTAATGAACAAAAACTGTCATTTTATTGATTTTGAGGTTAGGGTCAAAACGTGACGTGATGGGTCAATTCCGATGACGGATTCGGATTCAGCGCATCAAAATACATTGAAAAATATTGGTCTCATACCCAGCTCAGAGAACTTTATTTTTTTTGTGTTCCTGTGTAATTAATGATAGTATGAGCGTAAGTCATCAGAAATGTATTTTCACGATATTTCGAGAAGCCAATCTGCTACGATTTTGATCATTGCATTTTTTACCTTGAAACATGTACAGGGCCGTGGAGAGCCAGCTCGGGCCCCGGGGAAAAATACAAAGACGGGCCCTATTGGCTTGTAAAAAATTTTAATGACCCCTTCTATGGATATTTTTTTTTTTTTAGTAGCCGATTTTTGGAGGCGGGACCCAACAAGACCCGGGCCCCGGGGGAAAAGCCCTTGCTGCCCACCCCTTTCGTCGGGCCTGAACATGTACAAATGAAGTCCCGAAGCCGATTTTAGCTTTTATCGAACCATTTGCACTTCAAGACAACAGTGATGTGACGTAACGTTTGTTGACAAATATGTGACAAGTTTTGACAAGGGGGAGGGGGGAGTTGTTAAAAAAAGGGTGACGTAATTTATGGACGGTCCCCTATCCACTTTGAGTAACTATTTTATTTTTAAGTCATTTTTTAATTAAAAAAAATTATTTTAATTAATTAATTAATTAATTAAATTAAATGGCTTCTAAAAGGGGGTAAATATAATTAAACCGCCAATCCCAATGAGCATAGATTTATTTACAAAAAATATTGTTATACCATTTCTGGATTTACTTCCTAAATCTGAATATCGGTGATTATTTCTCAAACGTCCCAGCTCAAAATTAAAAGTTTTGGGATTAGCTCTATACTTTGGTAAATTGTTGTCCTATGCGAAGGAAACATATCCTTAAAATATTAACTTCTTTTTTAAAAATCTGTAGAAAGGAGAGGGGTTTGAATGTTTTATTTTTTATGTTATCTTGTGATTTTCAAATCTTTATAACTTTGACAAAACTTTATGGATTTTAATTTTCATATATAGTGACTTTTAAAGCATTTTTCATGCACTTTTTCATACTTACAACAAAATTTTCAAAAATAAAAAAATTCCCCCTTTTTTCAAAATTAACATTTCTTTTTCGTTTTTGACCCATTTGGATGAATTTTATTTTTTTTCATTTTTTTCAATGAAAAGCCAAGATTTCTTCCTACAAAATACACACGGAGATAAAAATTTTACTTTATTTGTAAAATGAAACTAACTCGTTCTTTTGTTGCAGGCGTCTTCGCTTTGCTACAATAATAACATTTTGAGCTTTTTTAGCGTTAAAAGTATCTACGCTTCAAAGGCAAAGCCAAGAGCTCCACGCCTTTCAGTGGTAAAGCGGGTGTAATGAAATGGACGGAGGGGATGAGTATAGGCGTGGACAAATCTCTCTTTGCATCCGCTTCACCACGAAAAAGCGTGGAGCTCTTGCTTTTGCAGTAAAATGTTTTTTCTTTTGGAGCGTAGATATTTCTAACGCTATAAAAGTAAAAAAATCTTACTATAACGAGATCGAGCGCGCGCAGAAGCGGGCGTGCTTACGTCTTGCTTCTTAAATTGTAAATCATAAAGTATTTGTTTTATTTAGTGATTAGTGAAATAACGAAGTAACTGATTCCTATTTTGTAAATAAGTAATTTTAAACGTGAAATAAAATGTGGATACTTCATAAACTCTAACAGAAATATTTGTATGATTCTAATATGTAGATTTGTTTGTTTCAATACATAAGGTGATTTAGAACCTCAAAATTGGATTAAAAAGTATGTAAATTGAAAGTTTAAAACTACTAATCTAATTTTATATAAATAATAATAATAATTAAACACGTATTTTTCTAAAAAATAACAATACCTCAACTTTTATTTTACCATTAAAAGTGCAAAACTATTAACTTGAAATAATAAAAACAAAAATAATAATTAACAATAATAAAATTTTCTTTACCTTTTCAATTTACAATTAAAAAGAAAAAGTGATGAAAATTATTATTATTATTCATATAACTCACCTGTCATCAAATGTAAGGAGGATCGTCATGTGACTGAGTCTAAATAATAACACAAAATACTTTAACCTTAAACTTTACTATTGAAAGTGAAAAATTAAGAACTTAATTTTATATTTCAATATAATATTATTAATTAAATATAATTAAATAAAAAGAAAGCAATGAAAAACATGGTTATTATTACTCGCACCCATATAAATCTGCAGAAGATTGACACGTGAAGCACACGAACTAAACACACCACTTCTGTTATAAAATTAAAACACTATCAACCAAAAAACACTTTACTGATTTTTTGTACAGAACACTTTTCTCCTAAAGAAAATTAAAATTTCAATTAAATAATACAAAATTACAAAATAATCAATGAGAGAGCGAAAAAGGGTCTTACACGTCTGAAGTTTGTCAAAAGATATTTCTTTCATAAATTCCAAGGTCAAACCTCACTTTTAAATTACGGTTAACTAAATTAAAATTATTATAATTTTAAATTCCCAAAATAATAAAATGTCAGGTAAAGTAAGTTTGAAATTAAATTTAAATATTTCACTATAAAAATTATTATAAAAATCAGAAAGTCGAAATGAAAAACTATCGATTATATCTACTAACCAATAATAATTAATTGTTTACAATGATTTGTAAGGAAGTTGGATATTAACTTGATTTTATAAATTATTTTCTTATTACATGTATATACTAAGACTTATTAATGTTTGCTTAAAAAATCTACAATTTTACAAATTATCTTTCTGTTACATGCTTATACGTTTTAATTTTGGTTTTAAAAAAACTACTTACAACTATATAAATGGAGGTTCTTTATTTGTTAATATTGATTGTTCATAACAATTAAATATCACAGTAACTAAATTATTTTAATTTTTATAAGAATTAAAATTGCACTTAACTTTTTGTATGTCTTCTGATAGGAATAGAAGAAAACAGTGATTTCAAAGTCAAATGCGCATACAATAGAGTCAAAATTCCTGAAGTGTAACAGCCAATTTTCAAATTTATTGTATTTATTTGGCTTTATGAAAAATCTAAACGTCATTATGAACTTATTAAATGGTCCAAAGGATTTTTCGAAAAAATTAAATTTACGTTAGTTATAAACAATTGAAGTTTTTTATAGTTGTAACGAAGTGAAATTTTGCTATGCTCCGAATTTGCTCGCCGGAGCCAAGGTTCTCAATTTTAATTCACTTATTCTTAAAATCTAGATTATTGACCATAAATATTTCACTTAATTTCTACTGTCGCTTTGAGGTTAGGTAAAGTCAGTAAAACTCTCAGGATTTCTATTAGTAAGAAATAATAAACAAAATATATTAGCAATAATTAAGAAAGATACAATAAAATATATATAATATAAAATAGATTTAATAACAAAATATAATATGAAGAATTTAACCAAAAAAAAAATATACATTAAAGTGCTAGAAGAGCCGGTGAAAAAAAATAACAACAAATCTTTCGAATTACTCCTCACTCCAGGACTATGTCCTGCCAGAACTCATGACCAATAGGTACATTCGGAATCTATGAACAAACATAAAAAAAAATACAATGTAGATTACAAAATAATAAATAATTAATATATATATTTATTCAATTAGAATTTTCCGGTATAATCGGTCGCAGATTTAAATCGGTAAACTCCGTCTCCTACAATATAAATTACGGACGAACCGCTAAAAAATATTGCCGCCTTTATTCACCGTGATGTTAAATAAAATTGACCATCTACACGTATGGTCAATTCGCGGACACGTAAAATGATATTAATTATCAGGTAAAGAAAGAAATTAATTAATTCATTACTACGTTAATTACGCGCTTCAGTCCGGTAAAAAGTCAATTAATCTGAACGCGTAATTTCAGGTGCGAGGTGAATTTGTTTGAAGAACATTTAAACTAACGCGGGTGTTCACCTAGCGTAGCCTGTACTCCAAATGACGTAGCACAGGGAAAAGCCCATGTGACAATCTACGCCAATGACTCGGCGCGGGAGATTTTAAAATTGTTTCGAACACTTTCCTACGTTATAAGTGTTCTAGCAATTTTCTCGAATTCTCTGATCATTCGTGGTGAACCACGACGATGATCAGGAATTCGTCACGGAGTATCTTTACCCAAGTCAGGATTCCTTAGTCTACGAAGTAGATGTCCAGAATTTTATCGTGTCTGAGACTCCACGGTGAACCGTGACAAATCTCAGGACGATCCTGACTAGAGGAAAGCAAAAGTTTTCCTTAGATTTTTCATTGGAGGACCAATGCTAAAATCTTCGGAACGGTTTCCAGATATCGTTTCCTGGAGGACCAAGACTATGATATCTGGAGGAGTCAGAGCAACTTATCCGAGATGTTACTCGGTCTGCCCCTGAGGGCCGACTCCCCGATCTACAGGCGTGCAGATCGATATATAGACGTAGCTTCTAGGAGGGGCTACTCGGTCATTATTTCGCGCTATCTGCGCTGTGTCTGGCGTTCCGTGCCATCTTCCGGCGATGGGCGTGTCAGGTTGCGCGGTTGTCTAGCAGCTACTTCTGCTAGACCACGTTTTGACAGTTTAAAAATAAGTCGAGAGTGTAACTTAACCTCAAAGTTAAGTTTAATTTATTTTCTCAAAAAATAAATTATCAAGTGAAATTGAAAAGTAGTGTGCAATTGTGAGGTTCGTCACATAGTGTTTAATTGAAAAATTAATATCTCAGGATATAATGATCGGATTTTAATGCAATTTAGTATGAGTGTGTAGTAAGTATTGTAGTTTGAATTTAAATAAAAAAAAATTTTATTGTTAATATTTAGTAATTGTTATTGCAAAATTAATTGCTTAATTGAAAAATTAATAATGTTCTCAACGTTCTAGAAGAGAACGTTCGTTCAAATTTCAGTGCATAGGATATTTTGTGTCGATTAAATACCTTTTTTAAAATTTCGTGGCCCGCAATTAGAAGCTAAGTTATTGTGTTTTTTGTGACGGGAGGCGCGTATCTCTACCTCTCCGCGCGGCACATCCACGAGCAATGCGAAATCGCGTTGCGCTGTTTTCGTTTCACTTACATTGTGCGCAGATGTTCCTATTATTATTTTGAAATATTTTTGAAAAACATTAGTGTTTTTGCATACACATTCTTCACTCATACATTATTAGATTCGTACATTTCTTATCAATATTTTTCTCTGATGCGCCCTAAATAAGATGAGACGTATTTTGGCAACTGAACATTCACTCTACACGTAAGTTGATTATTGTAGAATCAGTACTATCATTTTATATAAATAATATTTACAATCTGTAGACGTAAAATCAGCAACGATGGAATTATTCACTTATTTATAAAACCTTTTATTTAATATTTACCACTGCTGTTGAGATTTTGAAAATTAACATTGAATTCTTACGGAAAAAATGCATTTTTTCGAGAATTTGTTAAAAAAAATCTATAAAGTTGATATTATATTATTCAATAAGCAAATCGTGTTTCTCTTCAAAATTGTCCAAAAAATTAAGATCGATGCATTATGTATTAATAAATTATTGTAATTATTTGTAATAACGTCCCAAACCTCTCCCCCTTAAAAAAAAATTGGAAATAAAATATTTTTTTCTCTATCATCTAGATCTGTTTGTTTTAAATGTTTTTAATAACAAAAAATATGTTACTGTGTTTTTTTAAAAAATTTCTTAAATTGTTTAAATTATTTATCAATTATTATTAAAATTGTTTATTATTAACAATTTTTAGTTTAACTTTAGAGAATAGGAATTTTGAATTATGCAAATTTCTTCCTGAAACAAAATCATATGTTATAAAACATTTCTTAATTTATAATTTAACAATTATATAAACAATTTTCTTTTGTTAATTAATAATATTTTTTTAATCTTATATTGATAATTCTACTTTTTTCCTAGTTTGTAATTTTTGGTATATTATCGAACAAAAAAAAATTTGTAGAAATGAATCAAACCAATAATACTTTTTTCTGAAATTTTATTTAGAGTGCCTAAGGAATACTAAAAAAAATTAAATTTATAGTTGAGAAAGAATGAAACAATAATAACCATAATATTTTTAAACAATATTCAATGTACATGTACTAATAAATATTTTTTGTTCGCTTGTTTAATAATACACCAAATTACAAATTAAGAAGAAAAAAAGTTATGAAAAAATACCAATAATTTGTTTAACAATGTCTAATATAATTATGTATCAATACATTTTTTTATTCGAATAAATATAGAAAGTTTTAAATTATGGTAGTTTCCCCGGCAGTTATACTTGAAAAAATAGATTTTCTATGTATTTTCTTTAAATTGTGAGAGTTTAAATTGTATCAATTAAAAACTTTAATAACCAGATTTTTTTAATGTTGAGGAATAAACTAATCTGACCAATTAAGCCATTTTATTCCTCAACTTTAAATTGTATGTGTCTTCTATCTGGTTAAAATTTCAGTACCCCTTGCGATGCTCAAAATTACATTTATATAACACAGTAAAAAAAAATTTTCTTTAATATTTACCACTGCTACTGAGATCTTAAAAATTAACTTTGAATTCTTACGGCAAAAATGCATTTTTTCGAAAATTTGTTTTAAAAAATCTATAAAAGTTGATATTATATTATTCAATCAGCAAATTGTGTATCTCTTCAAAATTGTCCATAAAATAAAAATCGATGCTTCATATATTAATAAATAATTGTAATTATTTTTAATAACGTCCCAAACCCCTCCCCCTTAAAACTTCACATTTTTGTAAACTGAATTATGTTTTTCTTTTTACAATGGGTTAGAGCACTTATTCACAGAGGGCGTTTTTAATAAATAAAAGATTATTAATTAACATTGTAAAAATTATTTATATAAAATGACAGTACTGATTCTACAATAATCAACTTACGTGTAGAGTGAATGTTCAGTTGCCAAAATACGTCTCATCTTATTTAGGGCGCATCAGAGAAAAATATTGATAAGAAATGTACGAATCTAATAATGTATGAGTGAAGAATGTGTATGCAAAAACACTAATGTTTTTCAAAAATATTTCAAAATAATAATAGAAATACCTGCGCACAATGTAAGTGAAACGAAAACAGCGCAACGCGATTTCGCATTGCTCGTGGATGTGCCGCGCGGAGAGGTAGAGATACGCGCCTCCCGTCACAAAAAACACAATAACTTAGCTTCTAATTGCGGGCCACGAAATTTTAAAAAAGGTATTTAATCGACACAAAATATCCTATGCACTAAAATTTGAACGAACGTTCTCTTCTAGAACGTTGAGAACATTATTAATTTTTCAATTAAACAATTAATTTTGCAATAACAATTACTAAATATTAACAATAAATTTTTTTTTTATTTAAATTCAAACTACAATACTTACTACACACTCATACTAAATTGCATTAAAATCCGATCATTATATCCTGAGATATTAATTTTTCAATTAAACACTATAAAAAACTTCAATTGTTTATAACTAACGTAAATTTAATTTTTTCGAAAAATCCTTTGGACCATTTAATAAGTTCATAATGACGTTTAGATTTTTCATAAAGCCAAATAAATACAATAAATTTAAAAATTGGCTGTTACGCATCAGGAATTTTGACTCAATACTGTTAACAAATAATTGATATAAACAATTAATTATTAAATATTTTTTTTACAAACTATCTTCCTATTATAAGTTTATACATTTAATTTTTTTTAAGAAAAGCTACTTACAACTATATAAGTGAAGGTTGTTTATTTTTTAATAATAATTGTTTATATCATTACATATCACAGTAACTTAACTATTTGTCTTTTATGAGTTCTTAACTTCAAATAAAAATGCATTTTAAGTATAATATACTTCTTGGGATGAAGAAAATTAAAAATTATATATTCAATTAAATTGTGTTTCAACTTTGTTAAATAAAAAATGAATTAATAATTTCAAAATTTAAAAAAGTGGCTAAAGGGATCTTTTCAGAATTCATTCTTCTTGAAAATAAAAAACCATACAAATTGAAATCGGTCAAGAATTGCAGACTTGTAGACCCTTTTGAAATTCATTTTCTGGATTTACATCACTGTGACACGGTGCGGTTCTGCCAACACGGCGCGGCGTGGCGTCAGTGACGCGGGCTCGCTGCTTAGTTTGTTATTAATTTTCTCGCATACTTATTGCCGTTCCATTTTCAAATTCATGTATTTGCTAGGAAAAATCTTAGGTTTTTAATGAAAACAAAATAAGAAAAATAAAATTCATCCAAATGGGTCAAAAACGAAAAAGAAATGTTAATTTTGAAAAAAGGGGGAAAATTTTTAATTTTCGACAATTTTATTATAAGTATTTAAAAGTCCATGAAAAATGCTTTAAAATTCACTATATAAAAATTAAAATCCATAAATATTTGTCAAAGTTACACAGATTTTAAAATCACAAAGTAACATAAAATTCAATTCCCCCCCTACTTTCTACAAATTTTTTTAAAAAAAAGTTAATATTTAAGAGATATGTTTCCGTCGTATAGGACAACAATTTATCAAAGTATAACGCTAATCCCAAAACTTTTAATTTTGAGCTGGGACGTTTGAGAAATTATCACCCATATGTGAAAGTTCACTTATTTAAAACGTATAAGTCGCTCTCTAATTCAATAAGTGTACATACATTTACTTGGAATATGGGAAATTGTATTCTAAATAAAATAGTAGTTTACTTATAACAAGTAAATATGCACTCATTGAATGAGAGAGCGATTTATAACTTAAGAGTATGTAAAATGTCACATATATTTAAATTTAGAAGGTATGTAATGCAGTGAAACATCCGTTTCATATAATTTATTGCTTTAATTTGTATTAAATAAACAGTATAAACTTTTTTATGGATTTTATTTTCATTTCAGGTTTAGGAATTGAAAATCGAATGAACATGGCAGGAACAACATTTGGTGCTAAGTCATGAAGACGGCTTGCGGGCAGCGAAGTTCCTACTACATTAATCGCAGGAATCAAACAGATTGAAAAGAATCCAGAAAGTTCTAACGAACGAAGTGTCATCGAAGAGTGGCGGGATGCTCAAAAAGAAACCAATTATATTATCCCTAATGATCAACACTATAAGGAGCGAGCAATTGATGTATTTCCCAGTCAACCTCACTCGGCAAGAATAACTGCACGTCAACAAAAGCCATCGATTTCAAAACCCAATTCTTTTACTCGAATGAAAAAGCGCGATTTACAAAAACCTTCAAAAAATGTGACCAATAGAAGCACCTCTATCAAAAACTGTAAAACTTCTAGTATTCCAAGATCTCTTCACATATTACCTTCGCAATCTAAGATTGAATCTAATATGCAAAAATATAGTTCCAATAAACATGAGTCCAGATTAGATTCAAAATCTATATGCAATGTCGTTAGTTGTGAAGGAATGCCTTTAATAAATGAGCGCCAGATTTCAAAAAATCAAGACCGAAAAAATAAAGGCAGTAAAACACCTTCAGAATCACTTGACCAGGATGGAAGCCTTGACAGCCTCGAGTGCTGCAATCTCGTTAACCACATTAGCATCGAGTCTCATCGATTGTCTACAAATCAAAGTCTTAAAAAACTAAATGCGAATAAAAATACTTACGATAAAAATGTTAAAAACAGGTCCACGATTTGCAGAACCAACTCATCTAAAGAAAAAAACTGCTGTGTTAGATTACAACGTAGATTCGATTCTAGATTAGGAATGACTGAAGTTCCAGGATACAAAACGTTAGGAGTACCTTTAGTTGGAATGCACAATGCTTGCGGACTACCAATAATTGTACATTGGCAGAGTACTAGAATGTCCAAATCTTCCAAAAGACCAGTGTCAAGAAATCATATGAATTCTAGAAATCAGAGTCAAACGCACACAGAAAAGTTTACATCTCATAATCCATTAACTCATCGTAACTCAAATGAGTCAGACTTTAAATCTGAATGGATAGTCATTAGAGAAACTAATAGACCTCCTTCTTCTACTAGAAAGATTACAAAACGACCGTCTTTTAAAATTGGCAAAGTTGGCAACCTTTCCGCGAAAAATGTGCTGAAGAACAATACAGACAGTTCTGAAAAAGAATCCATGATATGTAAATTTAGAGGGTCTTTTGGTAGACGCAGCGGTAAAAGAACAACACTTTATGCAAAAAATGGTGGTGAAGAAGCATTATCTGTTCTTAAGAAACTGTGTTTGAATCCCCTTGCTCGAAATAGTAAAGGTGATGTAATGATTTGGTAAATATTTTTGAATGGAAATTTGTTTGCAACACACTTAATAAAGTGATTTATAGAACTATAATTATACATAATACTATAATTATACTATAATTAATTATACTATAATTATAATATAATTATACATATACTATAATTATACTAAACTGGATGTGAAGTGTATATTTATAATTTTGCGTTCCTGCTTTTTTTGATACTTGTTTAGATTTGCTTTAAATTTATGTAGATTTCAAGTGATGAGAAATGACTACAAAATATAAGACTGCATTTTATTACAATTAAGATAAGATAAAACATAGGATATTGACGTCTTTTAAAACATGACTTACCATTTGTCCTTATTATAATCTTCAAAGTTTAATTTAGCTTTGAGTAATTTTTATTACTACAACTTATCAGAATATTTGCATATTCTATGTGAACATCTGTGTCTTTTCCAGCTCTTATTATTCAAAAATATTCTTTGCTGTTGTTATCTAAAGTAATTCATAACAAATGTCTAAAATAATTCTAGTTATTTTTGTACTGTAATTGCTTTAAATAGTTTTGAAAAATAAGAGGAAAATCCGAAACTTTGCTGCCCTCTATTGTTAAGTGGTATGTTAGATTTTACATTAAATCATATTTCTCAAATAAAAATATTATCTTCGAATATTAATTAATATGTAAATATAAGAGAAACTGAACTTCCGTCCTTGTAGATTCAACATTTCTACAAAAGTTTTATAATATGCGGTAGTGATAAATAAAGTTCTTTTTATATGTTATGTAGTTATGCCAGTTTAAATTCTAATTAAAAGTAGCTTTCTTTATAATAATAAATTAGACTGAGCAATAACTATACTAAACTTTGTCCTTAATATTGTCTAATTTCTTTAATTTAATAAAGTAGCTTGATTTTTAAAGTTTATTTGAACCTTATGCTAACGGAAACAAAAATTCGAATTTTTAACACATATTGATTAAGAGTAAAAATTCGTGAAATAAAAAAAATAAAAATAAATAATTAAAAATTTTTTTTGTATCGAAATATTAAAAACAAATTATGATGCTAGATTATAAAAATGTTTCTACCGAAGGAGAAAATTAATAAACAAATTTTACAAAAGTTATTGCGAAATGAACTTTTTTACCACACATGCACGAAACACGAAGTTTCGCACTTTTGTGGTAGAAAATAGCATATGTGTCGTGCTCTGAAGAAAGGGACCTTAGAAGCAAAAAATCGATTTTCGGTTTATGATTGATTTCACTTCATTAAAAGTTCCTTTCTCATTAACTGCAGTTAGAAAATGTTTTTATTAATTATTTTTCAAGTTATGACAATTCAAGCATCTGCGTTTTGTACAGAGTACCATGCGTGCTCGTCTTTTCTTTTCTCTCTCCTGTAAAATTACCGATTTGCTTCTAAGGTCCCTTTCTTCAAAGCGCGTCACATATGCAACTCGAGAGGCCGATTATTTGCCTTACACAATGTTCTTCGAACTCGTTTATTACTTGCTACACTCGTTCTTCAAACATTTGTGCTTGCAAATAAACACGGTCTTCCTTCCCTTGATGCATAATATACTATTTTATCATTTTTTAAATAAAAGCTTATATCTCTTAAAAGGATTTAATGATATAAATGTACCTTGGATTGAATTAAAAGGCATAAAATAGACTTACACTTACAGTTCAAAAATTAAAACAGAACATTTTTTTCATAAGTTGTTTATAAATTGTTTATCCTTTTTATTAAACGAGTTATATGCAAATGAGGTGGAAAAAAGAAAAATTTTGCCATTATCCTTGCAGAGAATAAGAAGTAGATGCGTTTCCGAATAAAGATAAAGAAGAAAAGAGAAAAACTTAATCCCTTCTGTTTGGAGAGAGTGAAAAGCAGATGCGTTACCGAGTGAAGGAAAAGAAAAAAATGTATGCTCTTCTGTTTGGAGGAATAATGAGGTAAATTTCCAGTAACATTTAGATTCAAATCAATTGTATTTCAACTGCTGCTGACGTCGGTAGGTATTTTTGAGTTGGTTTTGAAACCCTCCGACCAGGGTTTCACCGCTATGCTTCAGCAGGGGTCCCAAACCCCCATGTCACCTTCTATTACCCTTGTGTACATTTTGACAAAATACCGGGGGGTGGGTAAACCCCCGGTCCCAAGCGAGGGGAGGTAAACCCCCATCGCGCGTCCTACTAACTCTGTGTACATTTCTGACAAAATACTGGGGGTTGGGTTGCCCCCGGTCACAAAAAGGGGGAGGAAAACCCCCTTAAACCCCCCTGTTGCGCCTTTTACTCCTACTGTGTACATTTTGGACAAAATAACAGGGGTTGGGGTGCCCCTGAACCCAAACAGAGGGTAATCACCGCGACTCAATCCTTGGATGGTACGTAATGAATGTAATGTTACGTATTGAACGTATTGTTATGTAATATAATAACGTAATAATGGCTGTAGGTAATTTAATAATGATAAAATATGGGTATTTGGTCACATTTATTGTAATGTATAAATAAACCAGAATTAAATCCTTTCATAAAAATCGAATGTTTTGCAGCTAAGGTCCCTTTCACCCTGAATCGACACATATTTTTTACAATGAAATTCATATTTAGGGTTATTGTTGAATCAATTATAATTAAAACAAAATCGTAAACTAAATTAACAAGTTATATTTTTTGGAAAATCCGTCTTTCTTTGTTGTGGATTTTAAAACAACTAAACTGTTAATACAAAGTAGTTTTCGTAAAAGAGAAAATCCCTTTTAGGTAGCGAGAGTCTTTTACAACCTTTCCTTGCAGGTAGCGAGTGTTTGATTTTAGCTTGATGACGTATACAAGTCGTACACTTATGTACAAAACTACAAACTAGATTTCGACTTTTTAGAATCCAATATTTTTGGCGATGTAAAAATAATGTCATCTGCGGACCTCTTTGTAAAGACATTAAATGCGTTTGTTGTGCAATCAATAAACTTATCCGATTAATAGGTAGTATTATGGGATGTTTTGCTAATAGGAGCGTTATTAAGACGACCTGAAACTCTCAGTAATCCGTCCTTATCGATAAAGGGGTTCAAAGTTCTTAATAAATAAATAATCTGGCGGCTTCCATCTCAGAAGCATCTGATAACTTTGAATTATTGGCTTGTAATTTCCCTTTACATTTATTGATAAATTTGTAAAGTAAAGCAGTAATTTTTAACAGTTTTGACTAACTACTATATTCTATCGGATGTTGATTTATTAAGTTGTTTAATTGTTCGACTGTAGCAACATGAATTTTGTTTTGGTAAAACAGGCCAATTAATAGGAGAGTCACTTAACCACATAAGACCAGACTACCACAAATCGTGATATCTTTCTTACATCATTAAGTTCATGACAAAAAGATTTTCATCTTAGCTTTAAACTAACTATGGGTGAAATAGAAATTTTAAATGTATCGGAATCCGGATCCTAAAATAGTCTAAGAACAGCCTGTGTGCCTGACTCATTTAGCATTAATTGAGTATTATCTTTTGAATTCTTATCATTCTTGTTCAATGCAAGTGAAGATATTTTATGTGTTGGAAAGCCTCCCTTAGCAAGAAGTTGTATGAATTCATTTTTTAATTTCAGAGCAGATTTGATGTCATCGTCACCAAATAATCCATTATCAAAGTAAAGATCATGTATGTAAGCGGAGCACGATTTGCTCGGTTTCTTGGCTCGCTTTTGAGACCCAAAGTAGACCATTACGTCAGCCACTAGTTTTGCCGGCCCTTGGTCGTCCGCGCCTCGGACTCCAAAGTCTCATTTGCCTGCCGTTGCCTGTAAACCTACTGCCTGACGTATGATCTGCTTTGAGTCTCAAAAACTCGTTAAAAAACCGAGAAAAACGTACTCCGCACTTACATAAAACATCGTGTGGTCAGAAAACGTGGACTCGTGGAGTCTGAGTTCTGACTCGTGGAGTCAGAAAACTTTTAATGAACATTTTATAAACACCTTTAATATTTAGAATAAATGAAGTTTATTGTATGAGAGAACAACGAAATTTTGATAGATATATTAATTAAAAATAAAACACACAAAATATCTTAAAATAATAAAATCGTTACCCTTAGCAACGACTATTTTTTAAAATATTGGTAATTGAAAACTAAGTAGAACTGCCAAAAAGAGATATTTATCAAAAGTAAATAAAAATGTTCATTTTTAAAAGACCATAACGTCGGCTTAGCGCAACATCGTGTTTATTCAGAAAACAAAGCAATAATGTACCTATCAATAAACTCAAAAAACGAAGCAAGAACGTACCTATCCACAGTGGGCCACGAACCATGCAAAAGCGGCCAAAATTACAAATGTCGTTTGATTCAGTTGAAACTTGGTATCAAAAGAATTTTAGAGTCGCTGATTACGAATTTGAAGTCAGTTTTACAAAATTCAAAATGGCGGATCCAAAATGGCGACCCTTTTAAATTATTTTAAACGGATTTGAATGAAACTTGGCATTAAAAGGTTTTTTAAGTCCCTGATTATGAATTTGAGGTCAGTTTTACAAAATTCAAAATGGCGGATCCAAAATGGCGACCCTTTTAAATTATTTTAAACGGATTTGAATGAAACTTGGTATTGAAAGGTTTTCTGAGTCGCTGATTACGAATTTGATTTCCAAATTATAAAATTCAAAATAGCGGATCCAAAATAGCGACCCTTCTGAAATAATTTTTATCAGAATTGAATGATACTTGATATTGAAAGGTTTACTAAGTCGCTGATTACGAATTTAAGGTTCAAATTATAAAACTCAAAACAGCGGATGTAAAATGGTGTCCTTTTTTCACTAATTTCTATCGGATTTTATTTAAATTTGGTATTAAAAGTTTGTTGAAGTCGCTGATTACGAATTTAAATTCAGATTTATAAAATTTAATGTGGTAGATCCAGAAAGAAGGGCTGTGTGTAAAATTGTAATATTATTTGTTTGAAATTATGTGAAACTAACTATGTGTTTAATTGTTTTTATTATAAACTTTTTATTTTATTTTAGTAACAACTTTTTTATGTTTCTTTCATTTATTATATTATATCAAGGTGATGGAAAATAAAATTTATTTTAAACAAGTATGACTATCCGATTAATAAATTAAACTATTCGAATAATAAATTTAATTATTGTATTTATAAATAAAAATACGTTACTAAATTCATTAGAAATACTGCATATATTTGCAGAAAAATCGAATTAATAGACATACTAACCATCGAAAGAAACGAAAACACAAATAAAAGGAACAATGGCACTTTGGTTTGTATTGAAGACTTTATTATTTAATATAACTTGGAAAATTAAAAAGTAACCATTAATTCTCCATGCGTACTGACAAATACAGCAAGGAAACAGATAAAACAAAAATGAATCGACTTGCGCAATGCAGAGCTTCATGTTATAGAAATTAATATTTTTAGATAAAACTGAAAAGAGGTTGCTTTGATTTTAACTGTATTAAAATAAAAAATGAGTAAATATGTGCAAAAATGAGCAAATTTATTTTAAACTACATGTAATGTAGAAGAGATTGCATGTTCAGTTTTTGTGATACGTTGTGATTTTAACGTTTTAACGTTTAATTTAATAAAATATGCTTAATATTTTTTAACAATGACTATTTCGAGTTCTCTTTTACTTTTTTTATCGTACTGAACCTTGTTAATAAGGAACAAAAGGCAAAAGTGGAATATTTATTATATATTTGTAATAAAAGTTCAATTTTATTATATATTGGACTTGTAAATTTCGCATGCAATTCTTTTAACAAAATTGTAATTGTTACGTTCCTACAAAAAATATAAATTGTTAATAATTGCTAAATTCGAGAGGAATGTCGGAGGATCCAAGCTGACAAGGATTATAAGGGCGAAACCTTATAGTCCTTGGTTTATTTTTATGTGGAGATCGTTGAATTGCCTTTAGAAGTAGTTATCGTTGCCACGCCTTGATGTTTTGGAATATTAATTATACACTAATGAGTCATTTTATTTTTAGGAAAATTTAAATGATTGTTTGAACCTTTTATTTATTTTTAAGTTACCTATTTATTTTATGCCACAATGTTTTACAAAATTTTCAATATTATTTATTATAAAGATATTGCTTAACTTACCCTACCATGAATTATAATTACCGTCGGAAAGTAGAAGGCTCGTCGGCACTCACACTCGCATTCCGTCGGGCGATGTTAACAATAATAAATTTTTCCCGAGTTTGAAGTGCTGGGTTGCACTAGTGGCCCTTTATCCTCTCAGTCGGCGCAGGTAAAATCTATACTGGCTGGCCGGTCTATCAAGACAAAAATTATGATTAATTGTTTTTAACAATTAAAAAATAATTTCCACTTGAAAGGAGCTCCACTCGACTCTGCCGGTTAGAGAAGGGTAGTCGAAATTTGCGTCCACCTGATGACTTTATTGCAACTTGTGCAAATTGTAGTTCAGAACTCGGCTTGTGGACGGGCTAAGTCCCGGCGTTCGATTCTCAATCAACAGCTTCAGCGGGCTAAAGCCAGGAAGGTGTTGATCGTAAGAGAAGCGAAGTTGTACTGCGTTTTTGTGATTTGCACGATGTTCCTCAAAGACTTCGTTACAAGGCTCCAGGGTGGGAAATTTTGATGAATTTGCAATAGGAAATGGGCCGGTACCAGCCCGAGACTGTTTGCTGAGTCAAGTTTTTGCTGATACAGATTCTATGTCTGTTCGACTATTGTGAACGGAAATTGAATGTGCAGTTTGTTCGTCAGAAATATCTTATTTCTGGAAATACTTTTAATTAATTTTCTAATAATAAATAAACAATGAATTGTTCATTATTCATTTATTTATTGATTGTTATAATTATCAATGGATAATTATTATAGTATCGTTACCGCATGTTTGTAAAATTGTTAATAACAACATACAGTTAACGACACTTAAAATTTCATATTCAACATTAGAACATTCCGCCACAAACAATTTAAAACACAGCTGCTACTCGAGCACGTGCTTCTGTTTTGATTCTGCATCTTTTCAGCTTGTTGGTAATGGAAAGGGGAGGAGTGAGAGGTAGGAAAGAATGATGGCCGCTGGGCCTTGCCACGAGAGACATCGCGGAGCATTAGACCGTGTGTCTGTATATATGTGTTATGTGTACGCCAGAGTCTGTGGCTGTATTGGTAGCTGCCTCGACTGAGATGACACAAGCCACAAGTGCAACAACACTATGATTCTCCCTTTTATTTTAATTCTAACGGAATTGATTCTACTTTAGTTTTGCAATTGGATAATTGGTGATTTTAACAATAACAATAATAATCAATTATTGAACTATATATGAACCTACTAACTACCATTATTACGATTATTGTTGTCACACCTGTTATAACCAAGTTGTTAAAATTATTACAATAATATTTGCCATAACTAATTCCATTTACAATACCCGTTACAACACTCATTATAACCGCCGTTATAACATTTAACATAACCATTTTTATAATACCCGTTATAACATTCGTTATAACATCTGCTATAACCACCGTTACAACACTCGTTATAACCGCCGTTATAGCATTTAACATAACCATTTTTGCAATACCCGTTATAACATCCGTTATAACATCTGCCATAACCACCGTTATAACATTCGTTATAACCATTTTTATAATACCCGCTATAACATTCGTTATAACATCTGCCATAACCACCGTTATAACATTCGTTATAACCATTTTTATAATACCCGCTATAACATTCGTTATAACATCTGCTATAACCACCGTTACAACACTCGTTATAACCGCCGTTATAACATTTAGCATAACCATTTTTGCAATGCCCGTTTTAACATTTGCTACAACCAACGCTATAACATCCGTTACAACCACCGTTATAACATTCGTTATGACCATTTTTATAATACCCGTTACAATTAAAAATTTTCTATAATCGTAATTGTTCATTTGAATTGAACATTATATTGGAATATTTCTGATTTAATTTAATGTTGTTATAACCGAATCTATAACAATTGCAGTGCCTATTCGGGTAATTATTATTTTCATAAGTTTGTTCAATTACTTCTCACAGCGAGCTTCATTCGGGGCTAGGTGGTTTGCTGACAAGCGCTCTTTTCGCGTGTCAGGTATCTATCTTAAATTCCTGGCAATGCCTTAAATATTCTTATTTCAAATTAAATAATAGAAATCCGCGAAGAAAATGCTGGTTACGAAACTCTTTCTCGTAACAATCCACCGTGGAATTAATGTTACTTGTCCCCAAGGAACCCTTGCTACCGAATCAAGCTCAGAGATGAGAAATTTCTTATGCCTCAAGATACATACTGCTTCACGCACGCATACATATACATATATATCCTTTTAAGAAATGGTTACAATAAATCAAAATTCGTATTAGAACAGAATCATAGTGGCAAAGTCTTTTTCTTTGTAAAAGCCAACATTCAAAATGTTCCTAAATTTTCAGATAATTTTTTCCGGATTTACTTGGGAAATTTTCTTTTTGAATATTTTAGCGAAGATTACCAAAATTCCTTTTTGGAGAACTACTTTACCAGAAAAGTGGAAAAATTACAAAAATTCCTGGTAAAAAAAAATCCCAAATTTTACAGTGAAGGTATAACCAAAATTATTATTATTATTACTTAACAATTAGGCTTATAATGTAATTATTGGTATGACCATGCTTTTCATGCTACGTTTTAATTAATATAATTATAGAATTTTATGCGGTGGAGTTAGTTTCAGTCCTTGCATTGCTTATGTACTGTTTTCCTGCCCTTATCTTCGAAATAAGAAACTTCTTTCAAGGCTAAGTGTGATGCATGCCTAGATTTCGTGCTTGAATTCAGTTTCTCGTTGGCGTTAGTCATGGAAGGTCTTTACGAAATAGGGACGACCCGGGCGATAGAATTGGGGCAACGCCTAATGCTGGACCGGGCCCAACGCCTATACACGGCGGGAGTGCAACGGGAAATACCCTTCGATCAATTTTTGCCCCAGGCTGAAATTGAAGAAGTGCGGGTGCTCATGGACGGGGCCAGCGGAATCCGTTGTATCCTGCGGGACCCAGGATTTAGGGCTGCTAGGATTTCGTGTTTGTGCCCCAGGTGTGAAAGGGTAACTGGGGGGGGGTGGGAACGTGTTTGGGGAAGTGATAGGACACAGAGCCCGTCCCGACGTTGATGCTGTGCCGGTGGGAGAAATTATTAACTTCCGGTAAGTGTAATTTCAAAGTTTTTTAATAAAGTAAAAGATAGTTTTGATTTTACTAGTATTGATTATACAATAGTTGTAATTTAAAATCGATCTGAGAGATGACAAAATAATTAATTAATTTTCAAGAAACTTAAAAAATTACATTAAGAAAATTAATTTAAAAACTGGGTAAAAACCAGAAAATTTTTGAAAAATGAAAATTAATAAAAATTTTGAAAAGAACAGCATATCTTTTAAAATAAGAAAATGCAAGAATAGAATAAGAAAATGTATAACGATAAGTAAAAGCTTGCAAAAGTAACGAAAATATTCGTTAAAAAATAAAAATTTTAATAGTTGTTCAAAATGAGAAAATAAAAAAAACTATCTCTAATTCTGAATTAGTTAAAAATACCTAATTTGAAAGCAAAAGTCAGACACTATTCAAATAGTGATATTTCTATTAATTATTATATTTAATAAAAATAACATACTATTAGTTAAATTTATTTTTAGGTTATGATAATTTAAATAATATTTTAGTAAAATTCTACTTATTAATTCAATTTGTCAAGTTTTAACTATTTTTTAGTTATTTTTTTTTTACTAATAAAATAAGCCATGTTTTAAACAAAATTAGTTAATTTCAAATAATTCACATTTATAGAGCATGAAAGCAATTTTTAAAGAATAAAAATTTTTCAAAAATTAAAATTAAAATTTTAATTAAACATTATAAAATTGAAGAAAACATATTAATTCTATTTATTAATATAATAATTAAAGCTTGAAAAATCAGTTAAAATGCGGCAAATTCGTAACAATGATAAAAATAATTATGAAAATAATTAAAAACAGGTGTAAGACTTTAGAAATTTATGACAATAAAAATTGAATATAATAATTACAATTTGTAAAAATAAAAATTTTTTTTTTTTAATCGGAAATTAACAAACATAATTTATAAACAACGAAGTGAACTAAGGTTGAGTAGAAAATTTGGATAATAATTTGGATGTGTGTTCTGGTTTCTATAAGAAATTATCTCTAAAATAACGCCAAGAATACAAAGAGATCTTTGTATTTTTATTTCTCGAGTTAACAGCACGACTTCCTCCTAAGCTAATTTTATTCAGAATGGGAATATGGAAAGCGATGAAAAACTCTTGTTCTCAAAATTATTAAATGGTTTCACTATTTAGTCACTTGTAATTTAATTGTCATTGATTGATTTAGTAAGCAATAATATGCATGTCATTTGAGAAATTGTGTTTTTCAAAGAGAATAAGAACTTGTTTTTAAATAGGAATTATTCGTTATTTAATTTAAACGTTATTAAATTTTTTCAACATTTGTTACGTTATTAATTTACAACTATTTGAGCCTAATTGTTTATGTAATTAATAATTAGAAATAAATAAAACTACTAACTAAGCAATTTACTATAATATATTTCCTAACGGTCATTTGTAAAAAAAAATTTTATTTTCTTAACTTCTTGCCCTTTTAAGTTTTTCGACTTTTAATTTCCCTTTAAATTTTTAATAAAAATAGAAATAAAATTTTCTAATTGATTTAAATTGAAAGTTGAGTCTGATGGAGTTTGAAATTAATTGAAACTTATAGTTACAAAATTAAAATTGTAAAACTTCAATTTTTTAGTTATTAATAATTAAAGTAATAAAACGCGATGTTTGATTAAAGTTCAGGTAAGTTAAAACCCAATAGCCAATAAATTTTAAGTGAATTCGAATTTTAATACACGGTAAGCATAACTGGATCGGTGAATCTTTTCTTATAACATGTATTACCAATTCTTATAATTTCCATACGCATAGATACTCCGTTACAATGTTTGTCAAAAGTGATTGAATATTTTAGCGTTCCGTGTTTCAATTGAGGGAGGGCATATTAGGTAGGGAGGCGTGCGAGAGAATATTTGGAAGGACGAGACACCAATCATATCCTTGTCTAACGCTTCTCCCACTTTGTAGTGAAGGATAGACAATGTGACTACACAACCACAACGCGGTGGCTCGCCGTAATTGGCAGTGATTGGTTCAACTTTTTCTAACACTAACTCGACAGCAATACGCGTACATACAAACGCAATATGACGAAATGTTTGTAACATAAGGTATGTTCTCGCTACCCACACTTGCCACACTCGAGCGTAAGAAGGTGTAAAACGGAGCATGCGCATTAAAGTAAAGTACAGAAGCTAACGAGAACAGAATAGTGTAGATCTGTTACACTTTTTTCAAATTATGTAAGACATTAAAGGTAGTTATACAGTTATACTGTCAAATTTTAAACTTATTTTAGTACATCATAAAATTACCTTAAAAATATATATATATTTAAAACAAAAATCTAAGAAGGTCCATAAATAAAAAACAGTAAATGGTTAGTTAGAAAGCATAGATATTGAATTTATAATAATAAAATTTTACCAACATTTGTTTAAGTTGTTCAATAAATATGCAATTCTTTTACTGGAAATTAATTAACAATATGAATGAAACTTTATTTTCTTTAATTAAGATCATTCTTTCATTAAAATTTTTATTATATTTCTTTTAAACAAGGCTGATAAAAATCATAAGTTTTTTTTTTTTTTTTTTTTTAAAAATCCAATCAGTATATAAAATCTTCAAATCATTAGTTGTAGGTAGTTTATTTTTCAAACTTTTATATAGAACATTTAATAAGAAATAATGAATAATAAAACATTTAATCAAAATAAAATAAATTATGTCGAACAAATGAGAAAATTTACAAAAAACACCTTTAAATTTATATGAATGCAAAATTTAGAAAATTAGGTAAAAGCAACAAAAAGGTAATAAATTAAAAAAAAACTAGAACGTAAAAAGATAAGAAAACAGTCTATTAAAAAAAATGAGAACATTCTTTTAAATAAAAATGTCATGTCAATAATATTAAAGAAATGAAGAAAAGATTAAAAAAAAAACAACACAAGAATGAAACAGTGACATAAAAATATATATCAAAAGCAGAAATTCTTTTCAAAAATTAAACTATTTACGTACATTTTTTTTTTTTTATTAAAAATAATTAAGAAGATAATTATAAAAACGTTAAAATATATTACAAAAGAGAAGAAAATTTTAAAATTAGAAAAATTAGAGAATTATTCACAAATTGAAGAAAAACAAAATGAAGCAAAGTTGGGAAAATTTTTAAAGAAACAAAAAAAACATTCTATGAAATAGAAGAACGATGTTAAAATAAGATTAAAATAATTGAATTTAAATTAAAATAATATTTAGTAAAAGCCTAAATTTACAAAATATAAATAAAAGAATAAAAGTATACAAAATAAAGTAGAAAGTTGAGAAATTAAAAAAAATTATAACAGCATCGAACAAATATTATCAAAAATTCGTAAGTACAAGATAAATAAGTCCAATAAAGAAAATTTAAAAACAGATTATGTAAAAATAAGTAAGTTTGCTAAAAATCTCGCAAAAAATAGACAAGATGTGGAAACAAATTGAATAAATTTACTAAAAATGAGCGTATATTTATTTTAAAGATATGGAAATACATAAGTATGAAAATCAACAAAAATAAAAAGTTTAGTGAATGTTATAATAACAAAATTGTGTACAATAATATTAAATAATTTTGTAAAAATAAGAAATTATAAGATAAAAATTAAATAGTTTCTAAAAAGAAAAACTCTTAGAAAAACTTTAAAAATCACAAAAAGGTTTGTTGTAAATATGAAATATAAATAATATTATTTAATTATGTTATGTATTAATTAATATGCATTTAAATTTGAATTAAGTGAAATTTAAAAGTTTAAACAAATTGGAATATGTGTTAATTGACGTTAGAATTTATTTAAATTATAATGACTTAAAGATATATGTATATAAATTTAATAACAATAATATGCTATATATACCTTCATACTAAAAATTGTTAGATAGTAGGTATTTTGATCATCAGTAATAATCAGTTATAACAGCCCTGCTTTTAAATATGACAATTTTAACCATTCAGATTTATATTTTACCCAAAATCAATTAATTTTAATTCATATTGTTTAATGATAGTTAAACATTTTTAAATATTCAAATTTTTATTTACATATATTTCATTAATTTCATTATTTCTCTATATAGCGTTTTATTTATTTACGTATATAATTAAGAAATTTAATAAATAAATAATTTCTTCAATAATTCTTTCTTTAATTAAAATTTTTTATTGATTTTTGTTATTAATTACATAAATGTTTAATAAACATATATATGTATTATACATAATATTCATTATTTGAGGTTAACCTGCATTTTATGTTAATTTTATCAATTACTAATTTTTATAATTGCTATAAACAAACTATAGGTTACGGAAAAATCATAAACATAATTTAAATAAGTTACTGAAATAGAATTAAATAAAATTCCTATAACCACGCATTCTTAATTAATTACAGCAAGTACATTCACTGGATAAGGAAACTTATTATTTTGTATTTTTACTCGTTCAAGCAAACATTATCAGTTCTGCGTCATAAAATAAGATAAATAAGGTTAACAAAATAATTTGAACTAATTCTATTACATTCTGCTAAAAGAATTAAATGTCGTGAAAATTATTCTACTAATGTATTTAATTATATTTTGTAATAAAATTTTCTGTCATATTTTTACTAAGATTGAAACATGTTTGTGTATCATGTATTCTTGCTGAAATGCATCAATTTATTCTATTGGACAAGAAAATGTCTATGAAATACATTTACCTATTCCAAACAAAAATTAACCGTTTCGAATCACAAAATAGAAAAATGCAATACTGTGATCCTTGAAATTGGTAAATAATATTTATCTCATAATAAAAATAATTATTTCAGATATAATATTTAAAATTAATAGTCATAAATAAAATAAACATTTATTTAGGAGAAAGTTTATAATATTTAGACTTAAAAGGGATTGTGAAAAGTAAATGAAATTAAACTAAACAATTCCAACCTTGTAATTAAAAAAATAATGCAATCAAGTAATTTAAATATGAGAAATCCTTGAGAATCTTAAAATAATTAAATAATAGAAATTGTAGAAAAGAATTGAAAAATGAAGAAAATTATATAAATAATAGATTAATTACCATGTCAAATAAATAGTTAAAACTTTTGAAATTATAAACAAATGTAAAGAATTAAAGTTGAAGGGAATAGTCGAAATTGAGAACAGAACCACAATCAAAATTTTAAACATTTTCCGAAACCCTTCCCTTTACACAATTGATAGCTAAAAATGCATAACACGAAACTAACGAAAGGTTGTCTTATTTTATTTCAAATTTAAAATACTTACAAAAATTTAAATTAATAAAACAAACAGGGACTAACTTTGCTTCAGTTTTCTTTTAGGACATTGGCAAAAATGAATAAATATAATCACGAACTGACTTCAGGAATTTACGAAAGTTATCATTCTTTAATAATGACAAGAACACTTCAATTTTAATTTATTTAAACCGCAGGGTATACAAAAATTCATTTTACTCAATCAGCTCAAATTACTTGACAATCATTTGCATCGTTCAAATGTCTTTGGTTAGATTTAAAATATGTAGTTGATTCAAATAACCCGAATTATCTGAACCACTCTCATTTAAGCCAAAAAAATTTTCCTTAGATCAAGTAAATGATTAATTTAATCCAATAAACGAATACACTTAATACAGATGCTAGATCCTTTAAAACCATTCATTTAATCATTTCGCTCGAGTAATTGAGTTTTTGAGTCAATAAAATCATTAAACACAATTTAATTAGGTTATGAGTCATAGTAAATCAAGTTATTTACTGTTAATATTTTCAAAAAAAAATAAAAGTATTTAGATCAAACCAATAATTTATTGCAACTTATGTGTGGGGCTAAATAGGTGTTTTAATTTGTAGTTATCAAGTCAAGTCAGTATGGCTTCGTGAGTAGTGCGAAATTTGATTTCATAGTTTATATATTAGGTTATAGTAAATACTAAATAATATAAATAATTAAGTGTAAAATAATCCGTATTTAAATAGATAATAAATAACACTATTGAATCAATAAAAAATATTTTTAAATGGGATTAAATTTGATAGTTAAACAATATACAAGGTAATATACAAAAACTAAAATTGTCCTGCGTTTAATTTATATTCATTTAAATAAACAATCTCGAGAAATTGGTCCTATTGTCATGCTTATTCCAGATATACCATTGCCTGCGGAAGGTGGATATATGTGCTGCCTCCCGAACGCCGGGGCTGGGGGGACAACATTTATGAGCGCCCAGCTCGACCTGATCTACCTGGTTCTCGCACCCTTTGGCACATGGAATTCGTCTACACTCCAACCGGACACTGGAGAGCTCGCGGGCTCTGGGCACAGGTAATTGAAATTCTTCGCAAGGTTCCATGCATTGCATGACAAACACATTTTTTTTTTCTTTTTCCTTTTAATTTTTTCCTTATCCATTTTTCAGAGGGGTTTTTTTCACCCGAGGAGGCAGAGGGTAGCCTGTGTTGAGATAGTGGTGGGAACTATTCGCCAAACTATGTAAGTTAACTCTAGTCCGGACGTTTTTATTTTCATTTTTATTTCATTCGGTCGATGTCCTGATTATCTAAAAATTTTATCGAATTGTTACAGTGGCTTCGCAGCTCTACCTAGGGTACCGCCGCCCGAAGGGATTAGATCCGCTGTGCCCTCCCGAATGCTGGTGTATATTCAACGGTACGAGAGGGGTGCTTCCCGGCCGGTCCTCACAAGATATTGGGAATGGGTGAGTAGGGAGGTGGGGAAAGTCCATACAATAGTGTAAGCTTGACCGTCCTTTTATACTTTCTTTTGGTTTTGCAGAGGGCAGTAGCGGGTGTCCGGGTACGCTAAGGAGCTAGGTTGAGACACCGGAATGTTTTATATATATTTTGTATTTTTATATACCCCCCCTTTTTTTTTTTTTTTTTTTTTTTTTTCACTTAATTTTACTTTTATTATTATAATTCCCTTATTAATGAAGTTATACTTAATTGTAGATGTTTTTAATAGTAATGGTAAATAAAATTATTAGAGGTTTAGTTTGATAAATTAGTGTACATGTGTTTAATTTAAATTGAAATCCTGTTATCCCTTCTTGATTTTGTTTTTGTTTTTAATTGAATTTTTCCCTTCATTCATGGTTCATAATTTAAATAATACAAAACCCAAATGAGAAAAGGTTAAGTCTGCCTGGATTATCCTATGCAATTGGATTGAAACTGCAAGTTCCGTAAAGTAGAACAAATATTAATTTAATTAATTTAAGTTAAGTTGCATGACTTGATTATAATTCAATTCATTTGCTAAATTTAGTATAGCTAATCAATATTATTAAGTATATTAAATTTATTCATTGTTTCTATATTTATTAATTATTATTTATTTATTCCTCGACCATGGAATAAATATCCTACGTGACTTGTATGAAGTAGTCAGTACAATGGTCCACCAAATTTTTTGCCAACAAGTTCACTTTTCCACTATGATTCCATTACCAAAAGAAATTTAGTCATAATCAATAGAAACAACCACTTACGCACAAATAACTTTAATTACTAATTAATTAATAGAGGTTAGCCAATTATTAGTCAATTTCATCCTTAGATTGAAAGAAATAGCTAAATCTGACTCGTCTGTCAACTTACTAATAATTAGTTACCCTTTGATTGATTCGGATTCAAGGTGAATTTCATACTGCCGATAGAATTACTAATAACAATAACTGATATATCCAATATTTATGTATTTTGGTTTTTCCAAACTTGAACATACTTCACAAACTTTAATTCGTTTTCCATATCGCATGCTCGAATTTAATTGGACCATTTGAAATCAATTTAATCTACTAGTGGTGTCACTAGGACATTCAAATCATCTGCAGTAAACGAAACACTTTTAATTTCAGTTAATGACTAAGTTTTTACACTCTTGATTGATTAAAATAGAAAAATAATTTGAAATTCCCAGAAATTGACACTTAGAATCTAATTAACCTTGAAACTACAAGGTTTAATGTGCTGCTCAAGTTTGAATAAATCACTTATTTCTAATTTCCCCTTAAGATAGTAATATTCTGACTCACATAACCATCGACATTAATTACACTGGCTGCAGATTCTGTATAGGCAACATTACTAACTTTCTTGACTTAAGGTTTAGGGCAGGCTTGATTGTTCCTGTTGACGATGATTCCGCGGTATTCTCTAATTCTTGAGTGGATGTTCCTATGGCTGGAGTCTCAATAGTGGCATAATTGTCTGTTTCAGCTAGTGTCTGTGGAATTCCAAGTGATGCATCTTTCTCGACGAACCTTGAGGTCGAACTGAGTTCTGTTGGTGACTCATGTTCAAGGTACTTCGATCGGGGCGACGAGTGTCTTTTCTTAAAGACTCTGTCATTATTTTTTCGGGATTGGGGGCGGATTCTTTTCTCCGTGGAAGGTGGATCTTTTTCTGCTAAATTTAAAATCCTTCTATTCTGGTTACATGTTCCGAATAAAGGGTAAAATACATTTTTTAAAGGATTGCGGCATAGATATAAGATGAAAAGGATGCCGAGTAGCATTAATCCTCCATAGGATCCGTACGTAGAGATGGTTTGCCTGTCCCTGAGATGTCTCTGGAGTGCAAAGTTCTCGAGCTGTTTCTCCAATTCATCCAAAGTTTTAGAGTTTGCTTCAAAGGTCAAAGTTTCTGGATTAGACGTCAATGGCTCATCATTTGTCAGTATCGCAGATTCCGTCAGCAAATGTTTATATCTTGCCAATACAGGAGACAATTTAATCACGTCCAAATGGAATTCGGCTTCGTAGATAATTTCGGTGTTTCCAACTTGAGAGGTGGTGGCGGGGATAGTCACTCCTTTCCCTTTTAGAGAACATCCCGGCGCCATCTTTAATATTCCAACTCCAATGAGGTTGACTCTTGTGTGGACACTAGAGTGACAGATGATAATTAGGGTTTCCAAGGTAGGTATGGAGTAAATCCAGCCAGCAAGGGTTGTGAGGGGCTCCCAATAGGATTCAACACTTGTAGTCAGTCTAATGTCGCATCGTTTTAAGGCCTCTTGGTCTGGTTTAACCAACAGCGCTGCTTCGCAAGAGGGTCTTTCTTGAACATCGTAGAGGAGCATTCCTTTTCCACATGCATGGAAAGAGGTAGTAGTCTTGCAGGAGGTCCAGTCCTTTTCCGTTAACAAGAGGTAAGTTCGTTGATCTTCACTGATTACTAAATAGTCATATAATGATTTTATAAAGGCTCTTCCTGTACAATTTCCAAGTTCTGCTTGGGTGGTTGGAAGAGAGTGGATTTTGAAGGCCTGATACTTATATCTTTCTAGGAGAGGCACGTCGACGAGGACCTTGATTTGGTGACCTTCGCACTGGATAGTTGTAGTGGATACTCGGATTAATTCATCGATGCTGACCCTAGGTCCGGGTATAGGAAAATTGACGTCAGTGAGGTTGTCCTGGATGTACCTCAATATCGGTTCCATTTGATCGGAAGTGATGAGATCTGGATGTAATTTTCCTTTTCTGGCTTCGTGGACGGCTTCCAACATGGTTGATGTCGCCCGGATATTGTGATCAAGGCCTAGACTAATTGCATTCATCAAGGCCAGCGCGGCATCAATGCGTTCGTTCTCAACCTTGAGTCCTGCACCTGATGCCTCCATCAGTGACTGGAAATCATCATGCATCTTCTTCAGTTGGATATCGTGTCTTTGGACTTGCGAGTGCAAGGTGTCAAGTTGCGACCTCATAACATGAGTCTGTTGTCCTACAAGGTGTGAGAGGTTGGCTTGAGCCGTATTGAGGTCTTGGATGGCTGCATCGTATCGCTCTCCGTCCTCGTAGGTAAGCATACCAGCCACTGGGCCTGCAATTTTTCCCAGGAAGCCGAACCAAGGGACCGATCTTCTGGTTCTCAGTTGTGATGTCATCGCTCTAGGTGAGGTCTCTTTAGTATTTTCTAACTCTTTGATTTGGGCTCGAAACCTTTTCTGAAGTGTCGAGGCCATTTCCCATTTGTCTCCCCACTGGAAAAGACCTATCCATTTACTGCATTGTCCTTTTGTAGGTCCACACTGATCCTGAAGTCTCTTCTGTCTGGCCATTAAGTCATCGTACTGGCGATATTGATGTCCAATATCCAAGAAAACGAGGATTCTCCAATTGGTCATGGATCGTCTCATTTCACCGGCATGTTCGTAATATATGCCACTGCTGGTCTTAAAAGGCGTGACCTGATAGTTGTCTTCAATTATGGGCTCCTGTGGAAGCTGCTGCTCTGCTGGATAAGCGGAGGCTGTCATGAGAAAGAAGAAAGAAAGTAGAGTCATCATCATCATCATCGTCATGGTTTACACTCTTCCTCCCTAAAACCGACATAGATAAAAATTAAATAGAATATAAATGTAAGGTAAATTGCTTAAATCTAACAGTAGGTAATCATGACTTTGTCCCGATGTTTCGAGAATCTCTCTCCGTGTTCGTCCTCGAGAATCACATTATTATTCTCAGTGAATCCCACAATAGTGAATGGACCAATAGCTCGTTTATCGAATTTGTTTGTTCTCGTTTCTTTGACAACAAATACCTGGTCCCCCAATTTGGCATTCAGAGGTTTAGCCCTTTTATCATATTGAAGTTTAGATCTCTCCTTCGCCCTTATCAATGAATTAGCGGCAAGATTTTGCAGCTCATTCATTCGGAAGATGAGATCTTTGAGATAGGATCCGTATGTTTCAAGTTCCGGTCCTTGTGGTAAGGAACTCGGAATTCTCGCCATATGGGCGAATACTAACTCGAAAGGGGTGAAGTTAGTGGCCTCATGGACTGTCGTATTATAATTAAACATGGCAAATGGTAGTAAACGATCCCAATCGTCGAAATCCCTTGCATAATGTTTAATGTAATCCGCCAGTTCTATGTGGCTTCTTTCAAGGGCACCGTTTGTTTGTGGTCGATAGCCTGATGTCGTAAGTGGTTTAACGCCGAATATTTTTTCTAGTCCTCGCATTAAGGAACTCACGAAACTAGCTCCGCGATCTGTTAGCACGCATCGCGGGGCTCCGTGAACTAGAAAGAGGTTAGTTGCCACTGCGTGAGCAATGGTCTTTGCGTCAATGTTGGGAATGGGAACGGCGATGCAATACTTTGAAAAGTTATCTTGCATTGTTAGAATGTGCCGGTTCCCGTTAGGGGTCGTTCTTAATTTTCCAACCGTGTCCAGTGACACCTTGTCAAAAGGTCTGGCTGGCGTGTCAGTGATAAGCATAGGCTCTCTAGTGCGAGCCCTTACCAACTTGTTCTCGAAGCAACTTTTACAGCTTCTAATAAACTGCGTTACTTCATCACGCATTTTAGGCCAATAATACCGTTCTCGGATTCTTAAGTAGGTTTTAGTTATGCCCTTATGACCTCCCACCAGGTTAGAGTGGAATTCCGAAATTATTTTTGGTCTCAATTCGACTGGGGGTACTTCAATTTTTCCGTAGCATACGGTGACAGATATGTCGCCACCGCGGAAAATATCTGTCAACAAATCCGACATTTTAGATTGGGGAAGTGGGCCTAAAAGATCTCCGGTGTTCGCCATTCGACACGATGTTTGTTGATTCGACTGAAGGGCATTTTTTAAATTGTTCAAGCATATGAGAACATCCTTCCAGCAAACATCGTCGAAATGTCGTCTTTTGACAACAAGAGAGTACACCCGATACTTTCCACAAGGAGTCACATATATTTGCCCTTTGACAGGTTTATTCTCTCGAATATCCTGAAAGTCTAATTTTTCTGTCGCAATTAAAAGTCTAGAAATTGAGTCTACCGGTTCGCAGTCCTCAGAGATAAAATGCGCAATATTGTCTCGCCTATACGTTAGTGGTTCAGTCCACTGATTGATTACGGGGGGGCGGGGTCCCGATTCCGATCTCTTTGGTTCGCAAGGGGCGTTCTCTTCGTCGCTCGGAAGTTCCTGGTGAAGAGAAAGAGAAGGGGGTTCACAATGGGGTATGTCAACGGTTATAAAAGAGTTCTCGAGAGGCGCGCACTTCACTTTAGTCACATCACTGCTCATTGCTAGTTTTCGAGGTATTACATTCACTTTCCGGTTGTCTATAGGTTCTAAATTGCTGGATTTACTTCTAAATCCGGTAAAAGGGGTTGAATGCGCACCAGGATTTGTTAAAGGCTTAGGTGTAGGCATTTGGACATCAACTGATTCAGATGGTTCATCGTCCAATTGTTCAATCAATTCAGGGATGTCGTTGAATCGAACCACGCTTCTTCGCTTCGAGGGGAGAAGGTCGCGGGGGGCAGAAGCTTCTGGTTCTGGTGCCACGGTACTAATTTCGGTTCCTGTGTGGGGGAATTCTTTTCGTTGACTCCGTGCGGCATCACGATCTCGGTTGTAATTTTCTAAAAATTTCTGTATCCTTTCTGCAAAAGCATCATCATAGTCGGATGCAGGATCGAGGGTTTGGAGATATTGTAAATGCTCCTCGTCGTCCTCACCGTCGGACACGTATTGTCTTCGTGGTATGGAGTCCAACCCTTCATAATCCCAAAATAGAGTACCGTTGTTAGATTCTGCAGAAGTAGGCCTCCGATTGGTGAGTGTGTGATCAAATTTGAGGATTGATTCATTCACGTCCTTTATCAGCTGCATTCTTTTGTTTTTCTGGTCCTTCGAGATTTGCTCATCGGTTTCCTCATCGCTGCTAGCGGCTAGACGTCGCCCTTCTATCAATATTTGATCGAGCGGAATTTCCGCGGGTTCACTTTCAGAAGGCGGGGAGGAATCTGGGTCTGGATCCATGAATGTACCTTCACGAGCCAATTGATCCGCGTTTTCGTTTCCAATGATGCCCTCGTGTCCTGGAACGTGCTCCCATATGACATCAAGGGGTTCTATTGCTTTTAATAATCTTTCGTATGCCGGTCTATTTTTTACAGGCTTGTTCTCCGTAGTCTTCCAATCATTCTTCAGCCATTTTGGTAGCCACTCTTGTATACTCTGAACTAGGTATTGCGAGTCCGCTTTATTCGTAATTTTTTGATTCCTGCCTTTTGTGCTTGTTTGGCAGCTACTACAGCCGCTTCGATTTCAGAAGCATTGTTTGTTTGCCGTCCTCCGTATCGTTTTGATACGTTAAGTGGGTGGTCCGGTCCAAACCATACTCCGACTCCCGCTCTCGGACTCACTCCTCCGTTTTCACAACATGCTCCGTCCACGTAAACATCGGTATATGGATCGGTCACTGGGGAGGTCCAAGGTGTAGGATTTTGGATTGTAGGACTTGTGGTGGAAAAGGAGGGTGGTTTCCGTGGGGTTGTAGGAAGAGGAAGGTTTGGAAAGGCACTGTGTTCCTTCCGGAAAACAGGAGGATCGGAATCTTCGTTTTCGTCTTCCATATCTGAATCTTCGGCTGGTGGCGAGGGAGAGTCGGAAAATTTGACAGTTTCCGTGTTTGTGGTTCTTCTGCGTGTCCTTAAACGTTTCGCAATGCAACTCTGGTCGGCGTCTGTATTTGTTAGCTCCTCTTGGGAAGTATCGGATTCATTGTCCTTAGGTTTTTTAGCCTTTTTGCTTCCTTTCGGTCGTCCTCGGGATCTTGGGACTGGATTCAGCGTTGAGGGCCCTTTAAGGATGGATTTGACTTGACCTTTCCTTGCGGCATTTGCTTTTTCGGAGTCTGTGGTTGGTTCAGAAATTATGGGTTTTCTAGATAGGGTCATTCGTAGTTCCGATGCTTTGTTCATGGCAGGTTGGCCCAGAGAGCCGCCCATTTTGACTGTCCACTGGGCTGAGCTCGTGGCACCTTTAGGTTCTTTGGAGACGCTGGGTGGGGGCAACTTGGACGGTTCTGAAGTTATCCTTGCGCGCACCTTTGGTTTAAAACCTTCCTTCAGACTACTCGTTCGCTTAGGTAGGCTCGATGGGGCAGGGGAGGATTGATCGTCCTTAGAGGTACCTTTACCCTTGTTCTTCTTTTCGGACAAATTCGTGATGGGCAATGCACGATACGTTTTCGGTATACTTTCGTTTATTACTCGCGTGTCGTTAACCACTTGATCGCATTCCACATCCTTTTCGAGTTCGGTCATTGGAAGCTGGGCAGTGTCTTCTGAAGTGACCGTTTCAGACCATTCGGACCTTGAATCTTTGGTCTCGTTGGCTGGGTTATTCGATAGCGCCTCTACAATTCTGTTAATCTTACCTGGTTTGTGTTCAAACCTATATTGATAATTCTGGAGTCGAATCCGCCATCTTTGAATTCGGGCTCCGGGATTATCAATGTACGTCATCCAATGAACTGGTTCAAAATCGCATGCCAGGATGAATTCCCGGCCGTATAAATAGGGCCTGAAATGTTCTGTGGCATAAAGGATTGATAGACATTCCTTTTCCGCCTTTTCGTACCGTTGCTCACATTCGTTCAACGTCTTCGAGAAGTAGGCCACGGGTAGATCGACGCCATCCTTCTCTTGGGTCAACATTGCCCCAACGGCATGCTCCGAAGCATCGCAAGTGAGCCTGAACATCGCACTAAGGTCCGGGTAGTGTAAAATAGGTTTTCTACACAGATATTTTCTTAATCGAGAAAAACTCTTTTGTTGTGGTTGGTCCCATTTCCACTGAACGTCCTTCTTTAGAAGTTCGGTTAATGGTTTTGCCAATTCCGCATAATCGTTTATGAACCTACGATAATATCCCGAAAGTCCCAAAAATCGTTGAATGTCCTTACGGGTAGTAGGTGGGGGGAAATTCTTAATCGCTATTATTTTGTCGGGATTTGGTTTCACACCTTTTTCACTCACGATGTGGCCAAGATAGGCCACTTCAGTTCTAAGGAAGTCGCACTTGTCGGGTTGTAATTTTAAATTCGCTTTCCTAAGTCTATTAAAAAGTCGACGAGCTCGCCTGTCATGTTCCGTGAGTGTCTCGGAGGGAATGATCACGTCATCTAAATAAACAACAGCCTCCTCGTCAAGCATAGATTGTAGGGTGCTGTTAAGTAAGCGCTGGAATGTGGGCGGGGCATTTTTTATTCCCATGGGCATTCTGTGGTATTCAAAATGTCCATTACGCGAGGAAAATGCGGTTTTCTGCCTATCGTCAGGGTGGGTTTCAATTTGATGAAATCCGCTAGCCAGGTCAAAGACAGTGAAGTACCGCGCTTTTCCAAGCCTTTCGAGGATCGACACGATGTTTGGGAGGGGATAGGCATCCCCTATGATCTTCTCGTTCAACGCCCGATAATCTACCACTACCCTCCATTTCTTTTCTCCCGACGCATCAAGTTTTTTCGGTACGATAAGAAGGGGTGCATTGTAGGGTGAAGTGGAATGACCTATAATTCCACTGTTTAGCTGTTTTTTTATCTGTACATCAATCTGATCTTGGGCTTCCAGTGGCGATCGATATTGTTTCTTATGTATAACTTTATCGTCGATGGTCGGAATTCTATGCTGAACAAGGTGAGTGCATGTCAGCTTCTCGCCGTTGAGATGAAAAATGTCAGCATAGTCCTCCGCCCATCCCATCACTACCTTCCGCTCTTCTGGATTTAGGTGGGATATGTGCAAGGCGTTCTTCACCTTCCTAACTCTTTCAGAATAGGTTAACTCCGGCTGATTCGGCAATTCCTTGACGTCTGAGTCAGAGAACTCCTCGCCTGGGAATTTGCAGAAGTCGAAAGGAATCAACTCTTGAGGTGTAAGGTGAAGGTCAATGTCTGTTTCCGTGGTGTTAATGGCCATTGCATGGCATACGCCATCTTTGGCAGACACCACTGCTTCTCCTAGAAAAAGACCTGGAGGGGTCTCCATCTTAGGGAGGTAGCCTTCCGTTAAATTAGGGTTGACTACATCAATAGGGATAGGAGTTCTAGTCCTAGAGCTTATTCGCAAGATTCTAGCGAATGGCTTTATTTCCGGCCTAAGTACCTCCTTGGCCTTCAGTGATTCTCTATCTACAAATGGGATTGGAGTCACTGGATTTGATACCGTAATTAAAGCATTGTGTCGAAAGGATATTTGGGCTTGCTCCTTTCTGAGATAAGGTCGTCCTAGAATGCCATGAGCAGAAATGGGAAAGTTGTTTTTGACCACGTGGAATTCCACGGGAATTCCCAAGAGAGTAAGGTTGATAGTACCCAACGTTTTAACAATGTGTTTGGTAATCCCAGCTATCTCAATGCACTTGTTCCTTTCAAGTGTGAGTTCTGGAATTAGCGCACATAGTTTAATGAGGTTCGTGTCCGAACCCGGGTCTACCAGGAAAGTTCTCTTTGGTTGTCTAAACTCAGGGGCATTCAGCTGGACCACTGGGGAATCCTCCTCGTTCACTGAGGGGTTCTTGGCCTCGGTTCTTGCTCTAAGGACCCGACCGTGTTGTCCCCGAAGTGTACATTCTTTGGACGCTGGGGCGTTGGACTCGCCGTCGCGTCTGAGCGACGAGTCTGGGGATAGTTTAAACTTCCCGAGGGAGCGGGGGATACCGATCTAGGTGGTGTTGGGATTGGCCTATATTCCTGATGTTGGCGTTGGTATGGCACAGGCTGCTGATAAGGTACTTGATGTGAGGATTGATGTTGGAAACGAGCCTGTTGAGGATAGGAAGGTTGTGAAGGGTGTGTGGTCATTGGAGGCTGAGGTTGTACCATCATTGATTTGTACAGTTGAGCCAATTGGTCCGGAGTGAATTGAAAGGTATTGGTCGGTCTTACTACCGGAATATTATCTTGGTCGGGATCGTTCCTGCGACCTTCGGCTCGCCTTTCATTCTGCCTTGCATGGGGGCTTTGGGAGCGGGGCTGGTCATCTCGCCTCGAGATATGGTAGGAGGACCCTCTTGACCTTTCCGGAGATCTATAGCGCTCCTCAACATGCATCGCGTGTTCTAGAGCTTCCTCAAGGGACCTTGGGTTGCGAGCATCTACGAAATTTAACATTTCGTCTGGTAATCCCTTGATAAAAGCTTCTAGGGCACCGTTTTTTATCGGTTGCATAATAATATCGCATTCTGATACCTTATGTTCTCCGTCTACGTCCTCGAAAAACTCCTTTGTATACGTGGACTCAAGAGAATGCCTGGCACCACTGATCAAACTCTGTAACCTATCATAATAGTCGTTTACAGTTTCCGACTGTTTCAATCTAAGCGAAAGGATGTTTTCGAAATACCATTGGTAATTTCTCGTGGGAGCAAAACGCCTTTTTAAATGAGCTAGTAGATCAGAGATCTTTTTAAATTCTTTATTTCTGCAGCTTTCCCGGGCTGCCCCCTTTAACCTGCTAAGTACGGCTTTTATAAACGTAGGCTCCGTGGCCTGGACTACAAATACTGCACCGTTTGCCACGTCATCGATAAACTCCCTTAACGGAGGAGTTTTTCCGTCAAAACAAGGTATGTTTAGAATACCTTGTTGCAAGGTTAGAACCTCTACGACCGAATTCATTGCCATGCTAGTATCATGATTTATGGCTTGCTGTTCCATGGGTATCCCGGGGTTGGTTCCTTGCGAAGGCATATTGCGAGTCTGTGTAGATTCGTTTCGAGACATATGTAAGGACAATGATTTGTTGAATATTACCTTAAGCTGAAAAGAAATTGTGATTATGAGGTACAAACAACCATATTTAAATTTCTAAACTCGTTTCTGATTGGAAAAATTAAAATACTGTGGTGTGTCGGCTTGTTAACAAGTCTTCACCACCGCGGAATTTTTCTGTTACTTGCTTTCAGTACAATGATAATTCTTTTGGCTAAATAGATCAATCTCAGATTTCCGAAACTCAATTTGTGATCACAACATCGCTGTCGTAATCCACTGTAGTGTCGGAGTCGAAATTCGTTGTGTCGGAGAAACTATCGTTCTCGCGTGATTCTACTGGGCCTTCAGTTATCCTGATCAATTCACGAACCGCTTCAGTAAGCGCGCGATCGAGATCACCTTCTTCGGGAGTCACTAGAATGGGTTCAGGATCAGGTGGCGTTCTTCTAGGTCTAGGGAGAACAGTGCCAACAGGTCTGACTTTATGAAGAGGAAAAACTAGATTGTGATAAATCCGCGAATATTCGGGAATTAGCGCAAGCTCCGGCAATTCGGTTTCGTTTGGAGTTTCCGGAATCTTGGGAAGTTCAGGAACTTCTGGTTGTTCAGGAACTTCTGGAAGTTCAGGAACTTCTGGTTGTTCAGGAACTTCTGGAAGTTCTGGAACTTCTGGTATTCTTCGGGGGTGTTTTCTACCTGACCGTGGCCTCTTTTTCGATTTCCTTTTTAATCCGGAATGCAGGTTAATTTTGTATACCTCTGACATTTTAAACAGTCATGATTGAAAGTGAAAAATACATGTACACGGTTTACATTTGACCTTTCTTTCAACCAGTGACAAAGTTGCTATAATTTTACAAACTGAGCACGTTAGCTTTCCTCATACGAGGAGGTGTGTCAATCCAGCTGTTTTGAGTAGTAGTGATACAAGGGAAAATTATTTTTCTCAATTTTCCTTCGATCCCAACTCAAAATCGCACGGAATTTTCCACTTCCTTGTATAGTAATTGCAACAGCTAGTAGAGATTTCGATGATTGGAACTAGAATTTCTTTTGTTCTTTTGACTAAAGGAAAGGTTTTCAGAGTAGTTTGGTTAATTAAACTCTAATTTTACTGACCATGAGTTAAAATCGCGTCTTTTAGTCCTTTGAACCCTAAAATTCCGTTAGGACAATTATCAGAGAATGAAGGCTTTATTACGTTGAAACAATTTTCGGTCCCGTTAACCGGGAGGTATACAACTCCTGAAAGTTCAATAAGTTCGCCCTTTAGGGAATCCTGATCAGGGTAGCCCAAAATGAGAGAACTGGAAGTAAGCAAGTTCTCCTGAATATAATTGTATTTTACAGTAACATCGATAGGGACGCTCAAATTTGCGGTTACGAGTTTTTCCGAACTTATTACGATCACGGGTGTAGAGGATTGCTGTTCGACTTGTTCGAAAATTGGAAAGGTCATTCCTTAATATTCTGTTGGCATCACAATCTAGCGTGAAAGGTCTGAAACCGCTCTTACCAAGTCCTCAAAGGTCTCTGGTTTCTGAGAAATGTTTATAGGCTCGCTAGGGGTGATTGGAATTGTTGGGTGTACGGCGACTAAGGTCCTTTCCGCGTTGTTCAATATTTCCTCGAAAAAATTTTTAAACTCGTTCCACGATTTTAACTCTCTAGGCTGTGTTGGAATTGCTTGACCGTGTGAGGTGTTTTGAGTAGTATTTGTTGTGGTTTGCTCTATTGCTTTCTTTGTACGATTTCGAACACGTCTACCGGCTCTGCGTTTATTTGGTTTTGAAAATAGTATAGCACTAGTTAGTTGAGACATTGTAAAACTCCATTGAAATGATAATAATTTAGATAATTAAATCCTTGAAATCTCAAACCCGCAATCTACAATTACTCCGCCAAATTTGCACAATGTGCAGGCCAAACAATTGTAGTTGACCAGACTCAGACAGTCAAGGGCCAGGGTAGGCTCAGGACTGGCGAGATCTAGGCAAGTTAGTGATAACAACAATTTTTTGTAATTTTAACTAAACTGATTTTCTTCATGGTAATAAAATTTTTGCTTTGAAATCTTTTCGTGAATGAGATTTTATAGTGCACAATTACTTCGCCAAAAAAACTGCGTAAACGCAGGCCAAGTAATTAGAGCAATTTCCACTAGGGAAGTCAAGTGCCAGATAGGCGCAAGCTTGCCTAACATAAAAATCTTATTCACGTCAAGTTTAATTTATTTAATTGATACACGGAAGTTTATTCGAAACAATAAAGCAACTACCAGCAAAAATGTTTTGTATTTTGCGAAAGGTTCCTATCTTCTTTTGGTGTCGGGTGTAGTTTGGTTTTACGCGAGAGAAAAAAAATTAATTGTTGTGTTTTTAATTCCCTTCACTTGTCCAAGCGGCTACACGCTTTCGACAAGGTTAATCGGGGAAAATTAATTTTTTATTAAGGAAGCCAGTGCTCACGAACACGTGGAGTATAGCTACCGTCCTTATCATTCAAATTCAGCTCTTACCCTTGGTGCAATGGTGGCCTTTCGACCCAAAAAGAGACTAACATTTATGAATGACAAAAAAAAAAAAGCTAAATTAAATTTTTAATTTATTATTTTCACTTCGCGCACTTGGTACCCGTATTATTTGATTTATGCTGGAACAAAAATTGTGTTTCATTAGTAAATCTGCGGTTGAGTTCAATTAGCAAGTGGACAATTTTCAGAAATTATTGCATAAGTAATTTTAAGTTCATTTAAAAATTAAAACTCTTCAAAATATCCTGTTTTCTCTTAGCATGAAAATTTTCCAAAATATCAAGGTGTTAAAATACCGAGGTACTAGATGCTGGATAGCAGATAGCGTGGCAGACGATAGCATGCAATCGCATCACCACCGCTGCCACCACCAGCTTGTTACGTTCCTACAAAAAATATAAATTGTTAATAATTGCTAAATTCGAGAGGAATGTCGGAGGATCCAAGCTGACAAGGATTATAAGGGCGAAACCTTATAGTCCTTGGTTTATTTTTATGTGGAGATCGTTGAATTGCCTTTAGAAGTAGTTATCGTTGCCACGCCTTGATGTTTTGGAATATTAATTATACACTAATGAGTCATTTTATTTTTAGGAAAATTTAAATGATTGTTTGAACCTTTTATTTATTTTTAAGTTACCTATTTATTTTATGCCACAATGTTTTACAAAATTTTCAATATTATTTATTATAAAGATATTGCTTAACTTACCCTACCATGAATTATAATTACCGTCGGAAAGTAGAAGGCTCGTCGGCACTCACACTCGCATTCCGTCGGGCGATGTTAACAATAATAAATTTTTCCCGAGTTTGAAGTGCTGGGTTGCACTAGTGGCCCTTTATCCTCTCAGTCGGCGCAGGTAAAATCTATACTGGCTGGCCGGTCTATCAAGACAAAAATTATGATTAATTGTTTTTAACAATTAAAAAATAATTTCCACTTGAAAGGAGCTCCACTCGACTCTGCCGGTTAGAGAAGGGTAGTCGAAATTTGCGTCCACCTGATGACTTTATTGCAACTTGTGCAAATTGTAGTTCAGAACTCGGCTTGTGGACGGGCTAAGTCCCGGCGTTCGATTCTCAATCAACAGCTTCAGCGGGCTAAAGCCAGGAAGGTGTTGATCGTAAGAGAAGCGAAGTTGTACTGCGTTTTTGTGATTTGCACGATGTTCCTCAAAGACTTCGTTACAAGGCTCCAGGGTGGGAAATTTTGATGAATTTGCAATAGGAAATGGGCCGGTACCAGCCCGAGACTGTTTGCTGAGTCAAGTTTTTGCTGATACAGATTCTATGTCTGTTCGACTATTGTGAACGGAAATTGAATGTGCAGTTTGTTCGTCAGAAATATCTTATTTCTGGAAATACTTTTAATTAATTTTCTAATAATAAATAAACAATGAATTGTTCATTATTCATTTATTTATTGATTGTTATAATTATCAATGGATAATTATTATAGTATCGTTACCGCATGTTTGTAAAATTGTTAATAACAACATACAGTTAACGACACTTAAAATTTCATATTCAACATTAGAACATTCCGCCACAAACAATTTAAAACACAGCTGCTACTCGAGCACGTGCTTCTGTTTTGATTCTGCATCTTTTCAGCTTGTTGGTAATGGAAAGGGGAGGAGTGAGAGGTAGGAAAGAATGATGGCCGCTGGGCCTTGCCACGAGAGACATCGCGGAGCATTAGACCGTGTGTCTGTATATATGTGTTATGTGTACGCCAGAGTCTGTGGCTGTATTGGTAGCTGCCTCGACTGAGATGACACAAGCCACAAGTGCAACAACACTATGATTCTCCCTTTTATTTTAATTCTAACGGAATTGATTCTACTTTAGTTTTGCAATTGGATAATTGGTGATTTTAACAATAACAATAATAATCAATTATTGAACTATATATGAACCTACTAACTACCATTATTACGATTATTGTTGTCACACCTGTTATAACCAAGTTGTTAAAATTATTACAATAATATTTGCCATAACTAATTCCATTTACAATACCCGTTACAACACTCATTATAACCGCCGTTATAACATTTAACATAACCATTTTTATAATACCCGTTATAACATTCGTTATAACATCTGCTATAACCACCGTTACAACACTCGTTATAACCGCCGTTATAGCATTTAACATAACCATTTTTGCAATACCCGTTATAACATCCGTTATAACATCTGCCATAACCACCGTTATAACATTCGTTATAACCATTTTTATAATACCCGCTATAACATTCGTTATAACATCTGCCATAACCACCGTTATAACATTCGTTATAACCATTTTTATAATACCCGCTATAACATTCGTTATAACATCTGCTATAACCACCGTTACAACACTCGTTATAACCGCCGTTATAACATTTAGCATAACCATTTTTGCAATGCCCGTTTTAACATTTGCTACAACCAACGCTATAACATCCGTTACAACCACCGTTATAACATTCGTTATGACCATTTTTATAATACCCGTTACAATTAAAAATTTTCTATAATCGTAATTGTTCATTTGAATTGAACATTATATTGGAATATTTCTGATTTAATTTAATGTTGTTATAACCGAATCTATAACAATTGCAGTGCCTATTCGGGTAATTATTATTTTCATAAGTTTGTTCAATTACTTCTCACAGCGAGCTTCATTCGGGGCTAGGTGGTTTGCTGACAAGCGCTCTTTTCGCGTGTCAGGTATCTATCTTAAATTCCTGGCAATGCCTTAAATATTCTTATTTCAAATTAAATAATAGAAATCCGCGAAGAAAATGCTGGTTACGAAACTCTTTCTCGTAACAGTAATTGCGGCTTTAATTTATAAGCAATTGCTTTAATATTTTACTAAAAGTTACCTTCAATACTATGTATTTTGACTATTAATATAAAAATTTATTATTCTAAAATTGACTTTTGGCCGCTTTTGAAGGTCTCCTGGCTCACTGTGCTATCAATAAAAAGAGGCAAGAAGATAACAACTCAGAAATTATCCTCTTTTGTCAAATTTTAAGTTGTGTTTATAATATTAAATTAATTTAATAATGACTTTAATTTTATGCTAATTTGCAAAGCCTATCTATACGCATGTTATATTATTATCAGGCAAAAGTTAATCATTTGAAATATTGATACTGTTGACATTTAAAAATTAATAAAAATAGTAAATTTCTGAGTTGTTATGTTATTGCCTCTTTTTATGGATAGGTACGATCTTGCTTCGTTTTTTGAGTACGCGCGTTCTTGCTATGTTCTTTGAATAAATACGATGTTGCGCTAAGCCGACGATAAATTTAGTCTTAATGAAGATAGAGAGTTCTTTTTTTTAATTTGCTCAAAAGTTAACCAACTTTACATTACCTTTTGCAGTAGTAACGTTAGATGCTTAAAAAACTATTTACTTCGCAAAAACTGAAAATTTGTTTCCTTTTTAAGAAATTTTATGCAAAAAAATGATTCTAGAAGCTGGTAACTTATAAATTTTTAAAGATAAAATGTTTAATTTTTTTTTAATTTACAGAAAATTTTATAGGATTTAATTTTTGTATAGAAAATTTTGAGTTTACATGTACTGGAAGAGAGTAATATGCAAAACACTAAATTATGAACAGGTTTTTCATGGTTTTCCATGAATTTTTATGGGTTTTAATTGTCGCAAAAAATTCATCGCTGAGAACCTTTTTTCTACTGCTGATTTAAACAACTTAAGCTAATAAAGTGCTTACTTTTATTTATTTTTTTAAAAATAAGTTGACTAATATTAAAAAAAAAAAAAGAATGAGTTTTCTCAAAAACGGCTAGAGAGACTTTTTTCTTTTTCGGCTTAAAATGATCGAAAGACATCCCAGAAACAAATTCAAGAAAAAAACCGGAGGTGCAAGCATGTTTGGGTTGAACTTAGATGAAGGTAGAAGCTTAGCAGTGCAGGGCGCCACGCCGCGTCTCGCTTGCGCAACTACGTGAAGTTGTACAAAAACTATAATATCTCAGGACCTAATAAAGTCTCCATCAATTTTTTTTTTAAATAAAGGTAAATTCATAAGGAATTTAACAATATTAATAAAATATCTGTCAGAGAGGAGAGTAAAAAAGAAATACTCTGTATCTATCTCTTTTTATTAAATGCTGCCCTCTAGTAGTTTTATTTCTTACTTCTTGGTTATGTCGAATTGATTTTATACCCACTACATGTTATAATGTGATTGTCCAGTTTATGGTTTTCTGTTATTACCCCGTATATGTGACGCTCCGCGAGAGAAGGGACCTATCGTGGAAAAATCAATTTTCATTTTTTTTACACTAAAAGATCATTTTTGAGTTGTTCTTTCATTTCCATGTTTCAAAAAAAAATTTTTATTAATTACACTTTTTGTTATAATGCTTCAAACCTAGACGTACTAAGTGTATCGCATTTTTTGGATTTTCTTTGAACGACCGCCCTATAAAATTGGATTTTATTTATTTTAGTTTTTTTTTATGGCAATTGGTAGTTTTTGAGTTGCTTTTTGAGTTTCAAAAATTAAAATTTGATTCCTGCAATTAGTTTTCTTATTACGAAGCTTCAAACATAGGCATGTTAAGCGTCTCGATTTTTCTTCCTCCTCTTTGTCCGTCCGTCCTTTAAAGTTTGCTTTCTCAGCGATAGGTCCCTTCTCTCGCGGAGCGTCACATATATTTAATTAAAAATACATAGTGAAAAGTTGATAGTATTGCCAATAATGGTTACCGGTATGGTTATTAATACTATAATAGATAAGTTAGCTAAAAACCAAATGTACTTATAGGTATTACATTTTATAATATACTATATAATTTTCATACATTATATTAAATAATTATAAATCTTGCTACGTAAAGTTTACTTAATATTTTCTAAAAATGTAGTAGTTTTGAGTTCAAGAAATAAAATTAATATCACTTTAAAGTGTGTAATATAAAAATTTAAATTATGTTTTTCTGATACATAATAAAGGGGGAGGGTCAAGCAAATGTGACATAATTATTAAAGGGGGATCATCTTATTTGTGACAAGGTGTGACGAGGAGGAAAGGGGGTCAAAAAAGAAAAAAGGTGTTAAGTAATTTATGGACGGCCCCTTGAATATTTTGAGATACCGTATCTTCTAAAATTTAAAATTTTTTTAAAAATAATTTGGAGGAAAACAGTTTCTCATATAACTGTATGATACCACGAAGTTTCAAAAAAATCGATGATTCCTTTGACAACTCTGATAGTTCTGACGTAAAAAGGCCCAACAATAATAATAATTTTTATGATTGTTATGTCTGAGCAAAAAGAGCGGATTTATATTAATAATCAAGATTTTTTTAAAGAAGCACGAATATACAGGCTGAACAGTTAGATTTAAGACTAACCTTTATATTTTTTATTTAGGGATTCGATTTGCAACAACAGACAGAGTGAAAATGATCATGAATGTTCTTAAGGGGAGGTTCCAGTGATTTTAAGCTTTTTTCAAAGATTTTTTTTATAGTAGTTTCTTAATCTGTACCATTTTAGCTTTCATGAAAACTAAAATAAAAGATATTTATTGAAAAATAACAGAATGACAGTCTTTTGAATTTTTTAACCATGATTTTGTAACTTAACTTGTTAATAACTTTCTTAAATATTAATAGATTTTAAAAATCCTAGTTTACACGAAAACTACACGTTCATAATTTTAGACAATATACGATTCTAAACTATCATTCGCAATTAATTCTCGTTTTACAAAATTAAGGCAATGTACTTACATATGTGTTTTTGTATTGGCTTGAACAAGGCAAACGGTTAATCTTCTCAAGAGGCGCAGCAATCGACGATTCAATCGATGACAAGTAATTGTAGATTGTTGACAAAAAGTTCGTGAAAAGAGCACTTCACTAAACAACTTAAATAGTTCTTGTTTAGCAAAAGAGTAGATATACAGGGAGGGTTCTAACTCACTGAAATCGATCTGCGCATGCGCGAGAGCGGGGAGATTTGAATTTGCCAGTTCTCGGCTTTCATAGATGTGCGAAAGTTTTAGGTTTGAATTTTAAAGATGTGCGCAGGCGTAATGTATGCAGGTGTCAAGAGATGTGCGCAGGTGCCAGGTTTTGAATATATATATATATATACATAATTAGATATTAAGATTACTATATTAACTTTATAATTTTGGGAAGGTTAGAGTATGCAGTTGAGAAAAAGAATCGCAGATTCTCGAAAACAATCAGTCAGCATATATATTTAGATATAACGAGTGGAGTATGACCACAGTTCTTCGTCTGTCCCCCATTCCTCATGCGCTTTGGCTACCCCGCTCGCTCCTCCGTACCTTAGAAGCAATGCATGGCTCCTACATTCGTCCCCCGCTTCCTCACCACCTTGCATCACCCCGTCCGCTCATCACCACTTCTGATACCCACAAGCTTCAGAGTTTTATTTTTTAAAAGCATTAAATCTTAATGAAACTTTATCTCATTAGAAAAATCTTTCATTTTTTTTTTTTAGATTAAAACCATTAAATCTTAATTAAAATTTATTTTTCTCAGTTGAAAATCTTTGATTCTTGTTTAAAATTACTAAATGTTAATCAAAATTTCTTTTTTTTTTAGATGAAAATTTTTGCTTTTTTGTTTTTTGAAATTATTAAATCTTAATATAAATATCTTTTTTTTTTTCTTAGTTGAAAAATTTTGCTTTTTGTTTAAAATTACGATTTCACAATCAAACAACAACAACAAAAATGGATAAGAATAGTACAAGACTACTTGAGTAGGTCAATGGATGCGCAAAACTTTTATAAATTATACCAAGAAGAAAAGATGTATGCAGATGTTAGAGATGTTTACAAATTTTGAATTTTTTTTCAGAGATTTGCGCAGGTTTGAATTTCAGAGATTTTTTTTCATCTTCTGAATTTTATCTAAAATTTACCTAAGAAAATTGTACAATTCTATGAAATTTGAAATATAAATTGTACACATGTATGTCTGTAACCCTCCAGCAGAAGCTTCTAGAACAGTCAGGGGTGGGGCTCAATTAACCTCGAAAAAAAAAGGGGGGATTACGTGAGACGTATATCACACTATTCTGCGAAATTCAAATTATCAATAAATTTTACATATGTGTAAGTTTCTGTGTAACCCTCCAGAAATTCCTATACATTGGACGGTGGGGGTATTTATCATTTATTTGATGTGTAAGTAGATACAGTGGTAGAGTTCTTAACGGAAAAAGTATTAGTGAATATGTATGAGTTGTTTTATGCGTATATGTCTATGGGTAGGTCCAGAAGTTGTAAGTATGAAATGTTATATATTTTAATTAGATTATTTTTATTTTAGTTTTTGATTTCTATGAATTTTTCAAAGAGATTTGTTTATCATATAAATATAATTTATTGCTTCCAGAGTTTTGTTTATTAGAAATTATTTTAGACGTGAGAAAGAACAAGAATTTAATATAAATCTAATTAGAATAAAGAAATTAAAAGAGTACAGTTTGAAAGGTTTTACACAATCGTGATTATGAAAGAAGAAGAAGAAGAAGAAGAAGAAGAAGAAGAAGAAGAAGAAGAAGAAGAAGAAGAAGAGGGTAAAACTTGAATCTAATGATGAAATTGACAGAATGCTTTTTTGAAAAAGAATCAGGTGAAAAAAAAAGGTTCAATAGTGAATTCTCTAAATTTTCATGAAAAATAAGATTAAAAAACTTAATTTCTCATTAGAATCCAGGAACATATACACAGTAAAAACAGAAGTAAATTTCCTTAAGTTGGTTAGTTGATAAGAGGTAACTTCTACCGAATTCAACCAACACACTTCTATAGGACTATAAGAAACAGAAAAATATGTAATTTAATATATTTTTTAACGTTTGCTACGCAATGCAGGAAGCTTCTCGAACATTGATAGACACAACAACCTCCCATCCTGTTCCCGTGGGACTCATGGCAGGAGAATCATCCGATCTTAACCTTCATTTTCATTCGCTAAAATTAATCAACAAGTTAGAAGTCATTTTAGGGGATACTACCCCACCCATGCTAATGAGCTCGACTTTTTAAACAGTTCATCGAGTGATTTGAAAGCGAAAAGTTGTCTTTGTGTAAGCACACAAATTTGTTTAAAAAAAAAAAATACACTTCAATGTTACTTATTTGCATTAAAAAAGTGTTTAATCATATTCTTTTTTTCTAAAATTATTGAGAAATTTCTATAAATTTTTTTGATTTTTTTTACATTATCAACTCTATATTTTTCATAAAATTATTTCAGAAATTAAAACTTGCTACAGTTACACTGAAGCTTTCCTTATTTAAATTCTCGCTTACTTGAAGTCACACTTATTTTAACTTGAGATTTTTAATAAAATTAACATTATCATTGGTTGCTGTGAATTGAACTAGTAAATCAGAGAAGTTCTTTATAAGTACGTGGAAGTTAAAATAAGTGTGACTTCAAATAAGTGTGACTTCAAATAAGCGAGACTTTAAATAAGTGAAGCTTCAGTGTTATTACTTATAATATTTTATTTATAATCTCTAAATTGTGTAATTATTTAAAAAAGTAATATTTATTTTATCAGTTCAAAGTCTCACTTACTTTAACTTGAGATTTTTCAACAAAATTAACATTATCATTGGTTGCTGTGAATTGAACTAGTAAATCAGAGAAGTTCTTTATAAGTACGTGGAAGTTAATATAAGTTTGACTTCAAATAAGCGAGACTTTAAATAAGTGAAGCTTCAGTGTTATTACTTATAATATTTCATTTATAATCTCTAAATTGTGTAATCATTTAAGAAAGTAATATTTATTTTTAAAAAAATCAATGTCTCACTTATTTTAACATGAGATTTTTCAACAAAATTAACATTATCATTGGTTGCTGTGAATTGAACTAGTAAATCAGAGAAGTTCTTTGTAAGTACGTAGAAGTTAAAATAAGTGTGACTTCAAATAAGCGAGACTTTAAATAAGTGAAGCTTCAGTGTTATTACTTATAATATTTTATTTATAATCTCTAAATTGTGTAATCATTTAAGAAAGTAATATTTATTTTTAAAAAAATCAATGTCTCACTTATTTTAACATAAGATTTTTCAACAAAATTAACATTATCATTGGTTGCTGTGAATTGAACTAGTAAATCAGAGAAGTTCTTTATAAGTACGTAGAAGTTAAAATAAGTGTGACTTCAAATAAGCGAGACTTTAAATAAGTTAAGTTTCAGTGTAACTGTAGCAAGTTTTAATTATGAAATGATTTCATGAAAAATACAGAGTTGATAATGTAAAAAAAATCGAAAAAATTTATAGAAATTTCTCAATAATTTCAGAAAAAAAGAACATGATTAAACACTTTTAATGCAAATAAGTAACAGTGAAGTGTATTTTTTTTTTTTTAATCAAATTTTTATGCTTAGATTACAGTTAAAGAAAAAAAATAATAGTGCCAGACAATACCCCTAATGTTGGTTATAATGCTGATTATTTTTATGAGTAAGTGTTATATATATATAAATATTCAAATCTAAACAATTTTTAATTGTACTTACTATTTATTTTAATTATAAAAAAAAAAAAATGTAGAAAAATTTTTAGCATATTAAATTTATAAATGTTAATAAATTGTTTATAAATGTGTTTTTTTTGTTTTTCAGGGAGGGTTATGTCAACATAACACAAAACATTGCCGTACCCTACGAATGGCTTAACACCTGCAGCATCGGCAAAATCATGGAGGCATGTCAAAATGCCATTGCTGCATACAATCTATGTGTCGATGGAGGAAATTCGTACGATGTGAATATTATAATTGTGTTAGACACAACAACAGCCCGCTTGGAGTACACATCAGGACACGTTTACTTTTTTAAAAAAATTGATGGTTTTTCTCCAATCTCACTGTAAGACGCCTATCTTTTGCAGTGCTTTTAAAGTTTTTCTTAAAAAAAAAAAAAATGTTTTAATTAAAAAGTTTTCTAAAAAGTGTGTAGTTTTGTAATGGAAAAAATGTAGTCTTTGTAAAAAAAAAAAAAAAATGAAGTGAAAAAAAAAATATAAATGAAAAAAAGTAAATAAAAAATAATCTGCAGTTTTTTATTTATAAAAAAATTATAAAATAATCAAATTCATTATGTTTAATTTTTTGAGCTGATATCAACCCTAACATATCATCGTTGGTTTTTTTTTGTTTTGGATTTTCAACTTGGATTTCATCGTTGTTTTTTTTTTTTTTTTTTTGGATTTCATCGTTGGTTTTTGGATTTCATCGTTGATCTTTTGGATTTCATCGTTGGTCTTTGGATTTCATCATTGGTTTCTTTTTTTTTTTTGGATTTTCAACTTGGATTTCTTCGTTGGTATAGTCCACTATTTTTTTTCTCAATTATATATATATATATATATATATATCTATTTTTCTTATAGTTACTTAAAGTTAAAAAAAAAAAAGAATAAATAATATATAACTTAAGAAACCACTACTAAGTTGTACCCATAAGTTTTCATAGAAGTTGTTTATTAATTTATGTATTTATATCATTAAAATCAACAATTTATTTAAATTTTATTTAAAAAAATTTTAATACTTTTTCAAAGAAATTACTTAATTTTACAAAAAGAAAAAAAAAACAATATTTCTAAAATATCTAAACGTAGAAAATAGTTATAATTGATAAAACTTGTTCATTTTTTTTAAAAAAAAGCATTTATTTGAGAATTAAAATACATTTTTCTTATAATACATAAAATTATTCATATTTTTAAAATTTACATAAATAAATTTATAATTTATTACTTTTTTTAATAATTTTTATTTTATTTACTTTTATTTAAAATATTAATTTTTTAAATATGAATAATTTGATGTATTATAAGAAAATGTATTTTAGGTGAAAATAAAAAATATATTAATTTTTTAACACCTATATGAATTTTAGTGATACTAGTGCTGAGTCTATGTATACTTTTTATGAGAAAACATTGAAAAAAAGAAAAAGGTTAAAAATTGAGAGTCTAAATGAGTATGTAAAAATTGAAAAACAAAACAAAAAAATTATCACCGGAAGAGATCCAATTACATTAGATGATAAACTTGAAAAGAAAACATGATCGGTCAGAGAGTAAGATTTTTCTCCTATAATACCCCTACTTTCTTCACAGCCTATGATATTTTTTTAAACGGGGGAGTCAGTTAGTTTTGGATTCTTGATTCAAAAGGTTGTGATTTTTTTAAAAAAACAAATAAAAACATGAACAGTGAGAAAAGTAAGAAAAAAATCAATCATTATTTTTAATTTCATGTGAAGATTAACAGAATATTTTTTAATTTAATTTTTTTATAATTTAGTGGAAGATTATTTTATTAGTGAACGACTGGCGAACTTATTACAATTACCACCACCTTCAAGGGAGATTCAACTTGCCCACGGATGGAATCCAGAGGATAAGAGTGATCATATATTTCTCACAGTAAGTAAACTTTTTACCTTTTACATCTCTTTAGTTTAAAGAAATCACATAATAAAAAAAAAATGTATTTAAGATTAATTATATTAAATTAAAAATAGAATTTTAAAATAAAAAGTATGAAAATTTTAACCCATCCTATTCTAAATATTGATATATCTCGAAAACGGTGAGAGATACGCAAAATCTGACAAAATTTACAGAATTTCTAAGGGCAGACTACTTTTATGAAAGCTATTGAATAAGATTTTTCAAAATCAAAAAATTCAAAAATTTAAAGAATTTTCAAAAATTGTAAAAACCCTTAAAACATGTAAAATATCATGTAAATTTCTAAATTTCTTTAAACAATATTACACTATAAATAATCTTATGTTCTAAAATGTGTTAAAAATTTTGAAAATGTCAACTCTAATACTACCCCCACCCTCCAAAAGTTTTTACCAAAATATCTCGAGAACAGTGAGAGATACGTAAAATCTGACGAAATTTACAGGGTTTCTAAGGGCACTTTACTTTTATGAAAGCCATTGAATAAGATTTTTCAAAATCAAAAAATTCAAAAATTTAAAGAATTTTCAAAAATTGTAAAAACCCTTAAAACATGTAAAATATTATGTAAATTTCTAAACTTCTTTAAACAATATTACACTATAAATAAACTCATGTTCCAAAATCTATTAAAAATTTTGAAAATGTCAAATCTAATACTACCCCACCCCTCAAAAAGTTTTTACCAAAATATCTCGAGAACAGTGAGAGATACGCAAAATCTGATGAAATTTACAGGGTCCCTCAGGGCAGTCTACTTTTATGAAAGCTATTCAATAAGATTTTTCAAAATCAAAAAATTCAAAAATTTAAAGAATTTTCAATAATTGTAAAAACCCTTAAAACATGTAAAATATCATGTAAATTTCTAAATTTCTTTAAACAATATTACACTATAAATAAACTCATGTTCTAAAATCTGTTAAAAATTTTGAAAATGTCAAATCTAATACTACCCCACCCCCTCAAAAAGTCTTTTTTTTTTCAAAATACCTTGAAAACGGTGAGAGATACATAAATTTTGATAAACTTTCGCGGGATTCTAAGGGAATTTACTTTTATGGAAGCTGTACAATAAGATTAATTATATTAAATTAAAAAAAAAATAGTATTATAAAAAAATGCTTTATAAAATTTAAATATATTAAGTTTAACATTTACCATCACCCTATTCTAAAAAAAAATAAATAAATAAATAAATAAATAAATAAAGTATCTCAAAGACATTTATGTTTTAATTTAAAATTTTAAACTTCTGTTTTAAGCCCGATGATCCTCTAACTTTACAAAGACGATCAATTACTCAGTCAACTGATTGTATCCGTGGAAAAGTTGGATACTCAAGAGGTATACACATCTTCCAATTTGATTGGAATGAGCAACAACGGGGGACTCATGCAGTTTTAGGGGTAGCTACTGAAGATGCACCCCTGCAAGAAGATAGTTACACGTCACTTGTGGGAAGTGATGAATTTAGTTGGGGCTGGGACTTGAAAAAGTTTAGGAGGTTACATTGCTGGAGGAATTCTTACTTCTCTCAGCAGATGTATCCACCTTTTTTAAACTTTTTCGACTGGTATCGAGTCCCAAACACAATTATAAGTAAATATAAATTCTTTTTAAAAGATTAATATTTATTATATATTTAAAAAATACTTTAATTAAAATTTATATAAATATTTTTTTTGTAGTGATTCTGGATATGGATGAGGGTACCTTAACCTTTATGGTAGATGACAGGTACCTGGGGGTGGCGTTTACTGGGCTGAGAGGAAAGAAATTATTTCCAATCGTTTCCTGCGTGTGGGGAAACGTTAATATTACTATGACGTACATGGGAGGCCTTCCTCGTAAGTATTATATTTATTTTTTATTAATTATAAAAACTTTTTTTAAAATAATATTAATATATATTTTTTATTTTTACAGCTCAACCTCACCCCCTCATAGAGTCTTGCAGAAAAATAATTCGCAAAGAGATTTTTTTAAGGGAGCAGGACTCTAAAAAAAGAGAAGAAAGAATTATGAAACTACTTCTTCCAAATATTTTAAAACATTATATAATTTAAGTACTTTTCTATCTCATTTAAATGTCTCTTTTCTAGCACCTTTTCTCCTCCACTCAGTCTATCTATATTCTCTCTAACAAAACACTCTACCCTCTCTTTCTATATCACTAACTCTAACCTCTCTTTCTATCTCACTAGTATTCTCATAGCCTTTCTTTCTTCCCTATCACGCAGAGCGTCTCAGTATTCTCTCCTAGTACCCCTCCATCCCTCATCCCGCTCTCCGTTCCATCATGCTCTCAGCTCCACCCCTCTCGCTCCGCTCATTCCCTATCTACTTCCTTGCAGTGCTTTGCATATGTATTCCTATTTTTCATAAACTCTTTTCTTTCTCTTACTCTCTTATGCACTTCTCTTTCTAACCTCTCTCTCTCTTAGCTATCATTCTTGAAGATTTCCATTCACACTCTCAAGGAAATAAATAAAAATGTACAATATACATTTCATGCTTTTTTATTAAAAACTTTTTTTTTTAAAAGTACATTAATTGTGTGTATATGTGTATTTGTTTAGGTTAAAGACGTTAGTTTAATTATTTAAAGTTCGCTCTATTAGCATGTAGATTTTACTTCCTTCAAAATTTTTTTGTAATAAATTTCACCTTGAATAGCAAAAAAAACAAAGTTTTCCTGGAAGTCATTTTTGTTGTCGTTGATATTAGCGTTCTGGAACAGAAAAAGAAATTTAAAAAGATTAATTATATTAAACATAATATATTTTTTTAAAAATATTAAAAAATGATAAAAATTTGAAAAAAACATTTTTAAATTAATCACTAATTAAATTTAAAAAACACTTTGAAACACTATAAAGGGAAACAAAACACTTTGAAATACTAAAACACTTGAAATGAAACAAAAACACTTTTAAAAACATTATTAAGTCTTTTAAATAAAATTCTTTTAAAATTGATTGAAAATATAAAAATTGTAAAAATCGCTTAACCGTACCTCTTTTTCCAGAGTTGACACTTGACTGAGGAGGGTAGATTCCCCAATAGGTTGTGTTTTTCATCTTAAGATTGAGCATATGCAATTTCGATGTGGTAAAAAAAAAAAAAAAAAAAAACCAGTGTATGTTTTTAAATTCCACTTAATAAAAAAAAAAGACATAAACACTGGGGGTTTTGGTTTAGAAAAATATTTTTTAGATCTGACATCGTTAAATATTTTTTTACAGCATGAAAAAATTATGAAATTTATAAGAATTAAAAATATAGTTTTTTAATTTTTTTAAAATTTTTTTAATTTTAAATATCATCTACTTCCATAAGTTCACATGGCTTATACCCCCATGGAAGCGTATCAGTTTTACCTGAAATCAAGACTCTTTTATCATCCTGCCAGCTTAGAGCAATTTTGTCTTGTTTTATCGTATTTACTTCATGTTTTCTACTGCATATTAAATAGTTTTATATGAGAAAAGAGTTTGCTTATAATCTTCGAATGTTATAGATTTTAATGTTGAACTTTTTACCCCTTTTGCTTTCTTTTCAGCTTTATCTTCATCCCACATTTTATAAGAGTACAATTTTGATCTTAATCCTACAAATTCTGAAACAATTTTACCATTGCACTCATCTTTCATCAAACCAAGAACTTTTTTATTAGCAAGCGGTATTCCATAAACATTATGTTCAGGATAGTCAGAAGTGTCAAATTTATACAAATCTCGTTTCATATATTCATAGAAATCGGGGACTTGTATTTCATAAATTAAACTATCAGTATCAGTGTAGAGCAGTTTTACTTTCTCACCGAAATTCTTTTTTATGTAATTATAATGAAAGTCATAAATTATTATTTTCGATATATCCAAGATTGAAAAACCTATGTAAATTGGTTTATTAAAGAATACATGCAATTTATCCATTTCTATAATATCCATATTTTCCTCAAAAACTGTGCTGCTATTAAAATTTGGTTGTGCAATCAAATTTTTGACCCCGTACCTCCCCTCCCATTTTGTTACTAATCTGACATCTTTATGGTTCCTAACGTTTTCCATGGTTTTACCGAATACTGAATTATTCATGAGTTTATAGAAATTCTTTTCAAATTCATTACTCGACTTTTTTCTTAATTCAGTATTTAAGTCGATGTAAGGTTTTAACCATGGTTTTTGACTAAATTTTAAAACTCTATGTACTTTAATTAATTTCATTCCCAATTCTATGTATTGTTTTAAATTTCTGTAGTGGACAACATATTTTTCTTTTGGTAATAAACTTGTAATTGATTTCTCACAATTTGAATTTGGCGGTTTAAAATGATGTGGGCAGAGCGGTAAATCTTTATGCAAATAATGAACTTCAGTAGGATATTCTAGATCTACTTCAAGAATATATCCTTCTGAAGATTCATCTGGAATATTTATGAAAAAGTCATTATCATAATTTTCAACCCATTCAAAATTGTCATAAGGTAGATTTTCACTCATGGCTTTACCATACTGATTGTTAATATCTAGATACATGATATAAGATTCTGGATTAAAAGGATTAAAATCATTCCCCATAAATCTATTATTTGCTTTCGCGTATCTATTAGAACATTGAGAAACCCCTCCCCTAATCCCCTTTTCAATAAAAAGTAACATTTCAACATCTGTTATTAACTTTAATTTTATTTCTGTATATTTGAGCATCGCGTCGAATGCCAGTCCTGGTGCAGTATAATAATGTAATGGATCTAATTTGTATGTATTGAGACAGGTTTTTCTAAAATTTTCAAAGATGTCTGCTAAAAGCAAAACATCTGTTTTTAAATATAGGTCAGAATACTCACCCAAAGTTTGTAAATTAAAAGATTCCCATACATTACACGCGTGTTTATAATCTTCTTCCGAAATCCCTGAATTATTTAATTTTGAGTAAAAAGATTCTTTCTCTGGTAATTTATTTTCTTTTAATTTATCCCAATTATCAATATATTCATAAGGAAATACCCCTTTTCTAGTTAATAAATTGAATTCTTGTTCATTTTTACAAAACTGTTTAGTAATTTTCTTTTCATCATTATTTAAATATGAAGCTAGTTTTTCAAGACTACTCGACATGAATCTAAAAGAATCGATAAATCTAAGTTTTACTATTGTACCTTCAACCTCTTTAGTAAATGAAATATATTTTTTTTTGTTTATTGGTAATAAATTGACATTTCCTTTAAATTGAGTAGCTAATTCTTTAATAATAAAATGAGAATCATACCCCGATAAATTGTGAAATACAACTGGAACAGTATGGGAATCTTTATAATTTATATTACAACCCTGATGAGCTGCACCCCGAAATTTACCAGTAAAATGACAATGATCCCTATGTTTAATATCGTCTTCTTTTAAAGATTTCTCGCAAATATGACAAGTTGTTGCCATATTATATTGTATTTGTTGTTGAAAAGTTAAAGTTTCTATTGGAATAATATTTTTAAAATATGAATTTACTTTATGGGATAATTGCTCCAATTTTTTAATAAACCAACTTATACAGTCTTTTCCGCGATATGATTTAAATTCAGAGAGAGAATCATTAAAATTACATTTTACATAAAATGCAACGCTTGTAGGGACATGTTTTTGCTCTACACCAGGCTCTAAAAGACATTCGATGTCTGCATATACTACAAAAGATACTTTTTCTTTATTTTTATAATTTTTAAATTTATAAATACTATCTTTTTCTTCAGGTAAAGCAACTCTACATTTGTTAATATTTTCACAGTCCTTTTTATGATTGTTATATGATTTTTCATACTTAAAATGACAAAGACACCTGTCACATATTAAAGTTCGACTTTTGTCTTTTGTTATTTGTGAACGAACTAACCTGGACATATGTCTTATCCATGTAAAATGAAAAACTTTTTCATCCTTTATTTTAGTGTTCTCAATCATTAATAAATTAATTATTGGTTTATTCGAATTATTGTTACTTAAATAAACTGGGGAAATTTCTTCTGATTTTACTCCATATACATTTATAGCTAAATTATTTAATTTTTCAAATTTAGGAATATCATGTAATTTCATTGGGAAATCTAAGCCTTCATATTTTAGTTTCTCACTAAAATCAGGATATGAAGTAGTACGTTCTGCATTCTTTTCAACTGGGTGTAGAGCTGCCATTATTGACCATAAGAAACAAAACTCATCATCATTATTGTTTACATTTATAACTGCTCTTTTATCTATTATAAATTTAGGCATTTTAATGTATGTACCAGCTGATAATGGAGCGTATCTATTTATATTTACAGTTAAATTAACAATTTCTTGTAATGTCCAACCTGATTTTTCATGTTCAAAATGATCAATTATATTTAACATTTTTTCTACTTTCTTATTGAACCAATCATTTAAATTTGTAGCTTTAGTAATTATTTCATTTTTTGTTTGAAAATATTTAAGTTTTTCTTCTTCTATTGTTTTAAAAACACCATTAAATATAAAATTAACTTTTAAATTGTCCAAGTCTTTCAAAGCATTATTTAATCTTCTAATTACCATTGATTTTGCATCATTAAAAAACTCTAATAAGTTTTTATGTGTTAAGTTTACAATAATACCTGTTCTAATCCTATAATTAAAAGCATTCTCTAGATCTATCCACCTTATTCTATCTCGCTGTCTCACTTTTGAAATATCCCCACCTCCCTTCTTCTGTAAATTTCGAATTTTCCTAACAATTGAACATATAAGCCCAATCGTTGAAATAATGTTGCTCTTTTTCGATGTTGAAAGTTTATTAACTTTCAAATTCTTTTTTAATAGTCGACTATGTTTCAACCCCTGTTTACATAATTGCTCACACTCATCAAAGTTTAAATTTTGTTCATTCTTATAAATTTAATAATTTTTTCTTAAAAGATTCACTATCTCTTTATTTGAGATCATTTTTAATGTTTTGTAAAAGTAAAAGAATAAACAATTTTTTCAAAGAACAACCTCACAGAACAATATACTTTTCAAAGAAACAACGTTACAGAATAATGGTTCAATGAATACTGATTTTCTTTTAATAATGTTTAACTTTTTTTTTTTATAGTTTTTTAATACAGTGTTGTTAAAATTAAAAAAACTGGGATACAGTGTTACCACAATCTTCACTGCACAATCTATCTTCACAGCACAATTTTGTAAAATGCTACTCTTCAGTAAAAGAATAAAACAATTTTTTTCATGTAACAACCTCACAGAATAATAGTTCGATGAATACTGATTTTTTATTGATGTTCAACTTCTTTTATAGTTTTTTAATACAGTGTTGTCAAAATTAAAAAATTGATACAGTGTTGCCACAATCTTAACCATTTTTTACACTGATATATATTATAATGATTCAGAAGATGAAAAAAATCTCTGAAAATCAAACCTGCGCACATCTCTGAAAAAAAATGTTGATTAACATTTAGTAATATTAAACAAGAATCAAAAGATTTTCAACTGAGAAAAATAAATTTTAATTAAGATTTAATGGTTTTAATCTAAAAAAAAAAATGAAAGATTTTTCTAATGAGATAAAGTTTCATTAAGATTTAATGCTTTTAAAAAATAAAACTCTGAAGCTTGTGGGTATCAGAAGTGGTGATGAGCGGACGGGGTGATGCAAGGTGGTGAGGAAGCGGGGGACGAATGTAGGAGCCATGCATTGCTTCTAAGGTACGGAGGAGCGAGCGGGGTAGCCAAAGCGCATGAGGAATGGGGGACAGACGAAGAACTGTGGTCATACTCCACTCGTTATATCTAAATATATATGCTGACTGATTGTTTTCGAGAATCTGCGATTCTTTTTCTCAACTGCATACTCTAACCTTCCCAAAATTATAAAGTTAATATAGTAATCTTAATATCTAATTATGTATATATATATATATATATTCAAAACCTGGCACCTGCGCACATCTCTTGACACCTGCATACATTACGCCTGCGCACATCTCTGAAAATTCAAACCTAAAACTTGCGCACATCTATGAAAGCCGTGAACTGGCAAATTCAAATCTCCCCGCTCTCGCGCATGCGCAGATCGATTTCAGTGAGTTAGAACCCTCCCTGTATATCTACTCAAAAGATTTACAATCGAGATGCACAATGTTCTCAATAATGTCGTCGAACACACTTTAAACTATCTATGCAAAACGAGATACAGTGCTCGAAATCGTTGACCAAATCTGACGGGTCCCGCACGATCTTTTCACAAGGACGATCTTTGCGCTAGCGACCCTCTTTATCATGTGTCGCTTAATTTTATAGTAATCAAACTAAGAGTCGCGGGGTGGAAATTGTGAAAAGATCGCTAAAACGAAGCTGGGTACATCATAGACACGCGACAAAGCGCAGTCTTTAACAAACCGAGACAATGTCGATACTACTGAGACACGAGACGGAGTTTCTCGACGAGACTTTAAACAATTAGAAAATAAATTAAAAATTGAAGCATTTACGTAAACAATGTATTTTTTAATCAAATCCTGAACTAAACGAGACCAAAACTATCTATCTTAGCTTTATTTTAGTTTTTGATCCTTAATACCTTCTGTAGTTTGATTGCGTTAATTAATTAATTTTTATTAATTTATAGTTGTTTTTTACTAAAGGTTTACTAAAGCAACTTACTAAAGCAAATAAGCAAGAAGCTTTAATCAATAATTAAATTTTTTAATTTAATACATAAAAAAGAGAGAGATTTTTACTAATTTTAATTAGTAACAAATTATTCACTAATTTGGATTTAGAAAGGGATGTATAAATTTGTTTAATTATTGAGTGTTGCGGTGTAAGAAATGTTAATTTCTTTACAGTTATGTAAAAACTAAACATTTTTATTAAATTTTTTTAATTAATATTTTCCACTATAAAAGTCTCGCCAGAAGCAATTAACAATAATTTTTAAAAAATTTAAGATTTCAAAATCCATTTTTCAAGAAAAATAGCATAATAATACTTAAACATGTATTATATCATAAAGAATATTTTTGATTGTATAAAACTACAGACTGACATAAATAGAGTGGCTAACTGGTGTTTGCGTAATGGTATGTCGATGAATATTTCTAAATGTTAGGTCATGACTTACACCAGGAGAAAAAACTGTTCCTCAGTAGTGACTATGCCATTCATGGTATCGTAATTGATCGAACTGATGTTGCAAGGGATCTCGGAGTTATATTTTGCACAGATTTGAATTTTGAAAAACATATATCAGCGGCAGTAAGTAAAGCCCTTAAGGCTCTTGGTTTTATAAAACGTAATGCTTCTGGTTTTAAAAGCTTGCAGACTCTCCGAGTGCTCTATTTTTCATTTGTTCGCTCGACTCTGGAGTTTGGTTCTGTGATATGGTGTCCATACTACAGTCTCCATACACTCAGACTGGAGAGTGTACATAATCGCTTTTTACGGTTCTCTGCGTCTCAATTAAACATTGATTCTGATTTTTTTGTTCATGACTATACTTACTTGAGGCGCAGGTTCGATATACCAAGTATGGAATCCAGATTACTGTTTGCTGATATGTTGTTTTTCTTTAAAATAATACACAATATTATAGATTCATCTACTTTATTATCTTTAGTAAATTTTCACGCGCCTCAGAGATCCCTGCGCACCGTCTTGCCTTTTTATGAATCATTTCACAAAGCAAATTTCATAAGAAATTCGACAGTAAACAGACTGGTCAATCGTGCTAACACCTTGCGCAGCGATGTTGATTTTTTTAATAAAAATTTATCATCCTTCATTGCAACTTTAAAATACGCAGTTTTTCGACAAAGGCCTGGCAATTAAATTATATTTTGCAATGACATATTTTTGTTTTCGTAGTTTTAATATGTAATGGGTTTTTAAAAACTCATGACATTCAAAATGTTGGCATTTTCTAATTTCTAAGTTTTTTATTTCCTTGGATCAAGAAGTCATGCACCAGAAACAATATTTTATTTTCATTCAGAAAATGTGTGCCGCAAAAATTTAAATAAATAAAACAAACAATTTAACTTTTATTTTTTAATATAACACTTACTTTAACTTTATTCCAAATTACATGTTATTTTGTCAAGTAGAACTTAAAATAGATAAATTAAAATTTTTCGAGACTTCGAGACTGAGACCGCAATCATTCTTGCCGATACCAATACCGAAACCTGAAACTTTAATATTTGACGAGACCGAGACGATACCACATGAAGTCTCGTTTCGTATCGTATCGTGGGCAGCACTACGTCTAGCCGAAGCGGGATAAAGATCTATGAATCATGAGAAGGCGCAGAAAGTCACGTTCTGCAGCTGCATATGTCTTATATTACCGATTATTTTTTATATCAGTGATATCTTTCAATTATTATAATTTTATAATTAATTCGTCAACAAATATGCAAATTGTATTGAATTTTTGTTGATTAGTGTGGTAAACGCTTTTCCTTTCAGCTAGGACCGATGTTTGGATCAGTACAAAACCAGTAGTTTTCACTTACGCATTGAATTTATGCGTTTATGATATTTAAAATTTAATATTTTTATATCCCAATTGTCATTTACTTTCATATTGACTTCTGTAATTTTACTTTAATAATAGCTTGGTACTAGTTCAATATCGGTGAACTACCAGTACTGGTCGAATACCAATAACAAGGATTTTAACTACTGAATGCTGGCTCATGGCTGGCAAGACCAATTAAGAGTTATTTCGAAATGCTAAAACAATATTACGTATAAATTTCAATATTATGTCTAACCTTTTACTAATTTAGCTGTTTTTCAACTTTTATGAAATTTCGCTTTTAAATTATAACATTATTTCCATATTTATGTTCGAGTTTGCCAACACTGAATGGGCGACGACAACACTTTTACTACCTAATTTTTTTTATTATTTATGGTTGAAACCTGGCAAATCGATTTCAATTTGGAACTAGCATTTCTAACAAAGATGGAAGTATTGATATTTATATATTTACTATTAATTTTTATTGTTTTAACAACGCTCGATTTTCCTATGTATTTTATTACTGGTTCAGTGTCGGACCCATACTCAAATGCCCATATGATCTTTTCATGATCAGATACTTATTCTAAATTCACAACGCAAAGTGACGTCATGACTATTTCTGGATTATTAATGTCTGTTGTAATTTTTTATGTATGTAAAAAAACTTGTATTTATACACTCTTATGTTTATAATATAAACATAAGAGTATATGAATATAAGTTCTTTAAAGAAAATAAACCGAAAATCAAGGATAATAAGTGAATAAACGTCTGATGCCATTCACGAAAAACATTGAAAATCGTTGATATTCAACTTGCTAAAAAACAATTAAAACCATAAAAAATTGATTTTTAGTATTATATTCCTGATCACCGAATCTTAAAATATAAGAATACTATGTTTACATCCATAAAAAATGATGACAGGCATTAATAATCGAGAAATAGTCATGACGTCATTTTGCTCATTTTTAACGCTCTGGGACACTTTACGCATGACGCCAATTTTGGCGTCATACGTCGAAGTGGTTAAGGAGATCCTTACTTTGCATTTTTCTGAGAGCTTTGTGAATTTAGAATACGGCAGTTACAATTGGGACTAATGTTTAAACACTACTATACAAATTTTTCTTTTTCTATTTGCTTTGGTAATTACAGTTCTGATTGCATTTTAAATTTGGTTAATTCTAATTTTTAACGATACGAAATCCTCAAAAACGTAACAATATTTAATAATTAAATGAGATTTTGCACTGAGAATTTAGTGTTTTCTGGCTTTTCCAATAGAGCTGCCAGTAGTGGCCCGGGTTTGTGCTAACTTTCAGCATTGCAACCACTTGCAAGTTAAATTTTTATTTAAATAGTAATATTGTTTGTTTTTAACAAATTCAATCATTTTTAGGGTTCCGTACACCTTCGGTGTTACCTTATAGCGAGACTCGTGCGTCCGTAGCCAAAAACCATCCCCCCCCCCTTAACTTCTAAACTATTTAACCTAGAGAGCTGAAATTTGGTACACTTATGTATTTTTACGTGTAGATTGCACGAAAAATATAGAGAAAATGATTCAAGGTGATGTTCATAGCGTTGTCAAGGAAATAACATCTTTTTTTTTTTTGCAAAAATGCATTAAAAAGGGACCATTCCCCCCCCCCCCTTAACTTCTAAACTATTTGACCTAGAGGTCTGAAATTTGGTACACACATGTATTTTCACGTGTAGATTACACGAAAAATATAGAGAACATGATCTGAATTGATGGCCATAGCATTGTCAAGGAAAAACTGCAAATTTTCGAAAAAAAAGTTTTTTTTCTCTAAATTTGCCATTATTTGAGCTAGAGGGCTTAAATTTGGTACACTTGTTACATCCCAGTAACTAAAAATTTAAACTTTTAAATCTCGTATTTCTGAAAAAATCTTTACAGCTGCATGATAAAGTACTCAGCAGTATATAGTTTCACGTTTTATCCACAAATTTTGCAAATTCTTTTAGTATATTTTAACAGCTGCAAAGATAGATGAAATTACAATATTTGCAAATGCGAATGAAACAAAGCCGTTGTTTTATCTCTATGAAATTTAAGTTTAAAAAGATGCAAGTTGCTGACAACGAGTTGATTACACATTTTGTGAAAGATTATATTCTTATAATATCGTCTAAACATTATTGGAAATTCGATATTATACATTCTTTCGACCGCGAAGAATGTACGTGACTTTTGTAAAAGATCACACGTGCACTCTTCCTTAGATAAGCAAAACAAATCCTAGACGAGTTTATGAGAATATGTCTATCTGTTATACGATACTAAATACCGCATTTATGGAAACAGACAATAAAATATCAATGTCACTCACACGTTCGATCGCACGTGCACTTTTAAAGCTTCATCAATTTGTATCTCCTACTATTTGAATCAAAGACACGCCTATTCCTAGGAAAGGGTAAAAATCATATTCTTTTTACCTCCTACCATTCAAATCATTGACACGCCTGTTCCTAGGAAAGGGTAGCGATTTTCTTTAAATACAAGCGACACTTAGAATAATTTGTCTTATACACCGGTAGCTTTGAAAGCGCGATATCGTCGAGTGACCCGTCGGAATCGAAATTATAATTATAAGCAGCATCTTGCATCACATATTGCTCGGGAAATCACAAGTGATAACCGTAGACTCTGTAGGGAGCATCGTGCTCAGTTAATTTGTGATCCGACGATAAATAACTGTTAAACTAAACTGTTAACTCTATACATGGAAATCTAACTTTGATCCGACACGACATGTCGGACCCGACTTGCACGAGATAGAAAAGGACAGAGATTCTCTCCGTCCTTTTCTATCTCATGCACGACGTGCGTGCGGAGCAGTGTTAGATTCGTATGTGGAGTCAGCTTCAAAGCGTTTAAGCTGGCTCTACATACAAATCTAACTTTGATCCGACACGACATGTCGGACCCGACTTGCACGAGATAGAAAAGGACAGAGACTCTCTCCGTCCTTTTCTATCTCATGCACGACGTGCGTGCGGAGCAGTGTTAGATTCGTATGTGGAGTCAGCTTTAGTGAAGTGTAAACCATTATAGTTTACGTCAACGATACGACATCGATTGAGTGACATCTTGGTTGTCACAACGTTTCTGCGCTTTACCAATTGTATCCAAAACTCAAGATTCTTATGTAAGTAATTCGATATTAACAACTGATGTGAATATTGATTAAGGGGGGGGGGGGTAGGGTTTTCAAATTTTTTTTTTCGTTTTTTTTTTATTTTTTTATCTGAATGTATAATATTTCAACAATATTGTGTCAAAATTTCAAGTCGATCGGAGAAAAATTGACGACGTTATGAGTATTTTTAGACATGCCTGATTTTCATATCTGTCCGGTCCGAGCGCGCTATTGTTATCTGGCACCTGATTCGATTTTTATATAAAATCTTACAACAGGAGTAAAAAATACTTTAGACATCATGGATGATGGAAACATACATTATAAACCTGGAATCAATGATTTAGTTTGAGGTAAGCCGATAAAACTCGCTTATGAACGTCTTTAGTGTTCAAAACTTTAAAGCGTTTTTCCCAAAAGTCACATTTTCAAAGTCAGTGCCCCTCATAACTCCAAAACTACTCAACCCATTCTTTTGAAATTTGGAACACTATTTCTGTATAAAATTTACGAGGTAGGGACGAAGCCCTTTTTTTAATTTTTTTCTTTTCTTTTTTTTTTACAATAAAAAATAAGCCGATTATTTGGGTAAAAATTACGTTTTTCACTTCAAAGTGTTCCCAAAAATCGAAAAATTAAAATTTCGAAAATCCCCCTCGACATTACCTGCGGAAATCGATCTTATAACGAATAATCTTTGGTTTTTTCATTTCAGATGATTTTGCACCTAGTTATGATGGGCACCGCAATTCATCTTTTTTCTGAGGTGCCTCACAATAATTGCTGACATTGCCCTATTTTCAGATATTTTTTAGTAAAAATTTGACACAACATTCTTCAAATGTTATACATTAATGTCCAATAAGTTTTAATGAACTGATTTTAACTGTTTAATCAGAAAAAATTCACAAAAGAGTGCCTTTTTTTGCACGAATTAACCCTACCCCCACCCCTTAATAACCTAAAATAATTAAAATCGATTGTTTGACATATGACGATTGGACTGATTAAATGATTACGATTATTTACTGTTACATCCCACTTCTGACACCAAATCAGCTGTTACATCCGAGCGAAGGCGAGGTTATTTAAAATAATATTTAAATAAGAAAGGAATAGCAACAATCTGATCAGCTAGCAAGAGGCTAGCTTTTATATTTATTTTTATTAGGGAACGTTTTCACTAACAGATCTATGGGATCTGAGTCAATAAATAATCAAATATTTCTTACATGATGTTTATTATAGTAATTCATATTATGTGACAGGATTACAGAAAATACTCAATTTAATCTGACAATATAAGATTGTCAAAACATGAGAAAATCAATCATAACAACTCCTAATATTCATAGTTTTATAATAGACAAATAATAAGTGCTTTTACTGAATGCCAGTATTGAACAAGTGTTCGGCCGATACTGAGCTAGTATTGAAGAGAGTGATTCAAATGAACAAGACAATGTATATGTTTTCTTATGTTATCTAAATTGATATTAAACTGTTTAAAGTTCAAATAAAAGAGGCCAATACTGGACCAGTATTAGCCAGTATTGGCTAGATCGAATTATGAATATTTTGTACTATAAGTATTCAATATAAGTAAAATGTTATTCTAGTTATAATTCGTACATAATCGTAATGCGCAGTCATTCATTCGGTCCAATCGTCATACGTAAATCAATATTCTTTTATAATTTTATGTTATTAAACAATATTCAAGTCAGTTATTAGATGCGAGATACTTACATAAGATTGTTGGGTTTTTTGGAGACAATAGGAATAGCGTAGGATCGTTGTGATAACCAAGATGTCACTCAATCGATGCCGTATCGTTGATATAAACTATAATGATGTACACTTCACCAAACGCTTTTCTTTAAAGTTATATCTCGTTGGATCACAAATTAACGAGCACGATGCTCCCTATAAAGTCTACGGTATCACTTGTGATTTTCCTAGCAATACGTGATACAAGATGCTGCTTTTAATTTCGATTCCAACGGATCACTTAACAATTAGTTCTTCACCTTGACACTTCCTTTAAAGTGCTCGACTCGGACTAATACGGCGGGGCCAATACTGCTTTAACCGGCTCACGGCAACGGCGATTATAACGCGTATGCCAATTTGTAGGCTTGGGTGTAGAAAGCAGTTCTTTCTACCGGTCTACAAATTGGGCAACACAACAGTTACATACTGTTGTTACCGCAAGTCTTACGGTGAAAACAGTTTATGACGCCCGACGGGTCACTCGACGATATCGCGCTTTCAAAGCTACCGGAGTATCAGACAAATTATTCTAAGTGTCGCTTGTATTTAAAGAAAATAGCTACCCTTTCCTAGGAACAGGCGTGTCAATGATTTGAATGGTAGGAGGTAAAAAGAATATGATTTTTACCCTTTCCTAGGAACAGGCGTGTCTTTAATTCAATTGGTAGAAGATAAAATTGATGAAGCTTCAAAAAGTGCACGTGCGCTCGCACTCGCGAATGACATCGATACTCTCTTGTCTCATATTTCTTTCTGATTTCCAGAAATGCGGTATTTAATATAGTTTAAACAACTAGCCAAACTCTCATAGACTCGTCTAGACTTTGTTTTGCTTATTTAAGGAAGAATGCACGTGTGATCTTTTACAAAAGTCACGTACATTCCTCACGGTCGTAGGAACGGATAGTATCAAGTTACTAGTCGTTTCTAGACGATATTATGAGAATATGAACCTTTACATAAAACGGTAAAATCAACTAGTTTGTCAGCAACTTGCATTTTTAGACTAGAATATTCTTGAGACTAAACAATGGATTGATATCATTTGCATTTGCTAATATTGTAATTTCATCTATCTTTGCAGCTGTTAAAACATATTAAACTAATTTGGAAAATTAGTGAATAAAATGTGAAACTATATACTGCTGAGTAATTTATCTCGCAGCTGCTAAGATGTTTTCAGAAATATAAGATTTATAATGACATTAGAAATTAAGAATTTGATTAACACTGCGAAAATGTCAATTGTTTATTGATGACGACACTTCTGATCGATGGTTGAGCCTTTGTTGTCAATGATCAATGGAGAATCTAGAATAATCTAGGAAGTCGCAATCATAAGTAGAAGAGAATTAAGAAAATAATGACCGCTGCTATGATTGAAATTCTTATTTAGAATAATGTATTGATGATCGAACTATCAAAAGAAAATAATGGTATTACCGATAAATAAATTGAGTAGTCAATAATAAAATTAAAAATTGCATTACATTGGATACCAGCATAAAATAAGCTAACAACTAAGTTAAAACATTATTTTCTTTTCTACTGATCAATGTTCAATTATTATGATTATCACTATTATTATTACTATTATTATTATTCTTATTCCTTCTAATAATGGTTTTATCAATAATCAACAACCAATTACCATTAAATTTAATTAGTAGTTTGACTATAGTTTCAATCAATCTATTAGGCGTGTTAATTATGTTTTATATGAAGTCCAAATTATATCTATATCAACATTAATTGCTTTCATTATAAAAGTATTATTCTGAATAAGGAAGGAAGTTGAAGCGGGAATTTCAATAAAAACAAGACATATATATACACTATTCGAATTTATTCAAATTTTAAGGAAAACTAGTGAAGACAGGAAAATACATAATGTTACACACCTACAATAAAGAAAGAAAAAAATAATAAATTTTATATTTTTAGACACTGCAGAAATAAACACACACAGCAATTTTGACACATTAAATTCTCACATTCATACATACAACAAGTTTTGATACACTAAGCCAATGGATCCTGAGATGACCTTAACGGACCAAGGTTGGGCTGGATTTGGCCATCAACCCAAACTTCGTGTACAGGTAGATTGGATGTACCAGGACAATTTCCACATAAACAGAAGTAGGGGCGACAAGGACGACTGAAACAAAGAATAAAGAAAGTAGAATAAGCATCAAAAATATAAGCAGGTTCAGTCACTCTTTGGTTATGGGACTCACAAATATGCAAAATATGATTCTATCACAGTATGAAATTAGTATACATCAAAACAAGTTTTGAATTAAGTATTACATACTTACTTTAAGGAATTCAGCAGCGAAGTCAATTCTGTGGCAATCACTAGATTTTCTGTTCTCATCCTTTCGATCTTAGGATCAACGACTGGCAAAGGATTTTTGCGTGGTCTGCCCGATTTCCTTTTGATTGGTGGCATCAAGTCAGGGTGGTGGTTGAAAGAAGAAACCACCCGATCCACCAAAATATTATGATGCATGGACGCCACCATGCCTTGAACCTGTCGCAGAAACATAGGCAACGACACTGGGCACAATCGATTGACAGCTTCTGGAAAAACAAAAATGGATATCACAATATTATAAAAATTCCTTTTATGATTGAAGGATAATGTTTCTTATAACTACCAATTCAACTTACCCAAAAAGGAGTCCTCTGCGAGCACCGTTTCTGTTGAGGATCGTACGTTGTCCATGATGAAGAAATTGAACTAATTAAACTCATCTCAAGCGCATCCTTATATAATGGACCAACTAGATGACACCGGCAAAATCTCAGTCACCACGTGCGTTTTTGCAACCATGTGCGTCTCCAGACCCAAGAAATCCACACGACAACGTAAAACAAGATTGCACTCATTACTCACATATCAAAACACTGACACACCATAAGATAACGGGTGCGTAAATAATACGAAAGATTACGTGAATGAAATTCCTTCTCTAAATTCTATTCTTGTTCAAGAATGTCTCGTTCAAGCGCAGATTACCTTACAAACTATGTATTTTAGAATAACGTGTGCAGTATGACTGTGTAAATTCGTAATCGCTAACGATGCAAATGTTATAATTTCAATAAAGAGTTCTATCGGGACGAAGAACAAAATAAGGAGGGAGGACTGTTACATCCCAGTAACCAAAAATTTTAGCTTTTTCTACTAAAACCACATAATTCTCATATTTCTAAAAAATACATCCTTGCAGCTGCATGATAAGATTCTCGACAGTATATTATTTCACATTTATTCTCGAATTTTGCAAATTCTTCTAGTATGTTTTAACAGCTGCAAGGATAGATGGAATTACAACATTTGCAAATGCGAATGAAACAAATCCATTGTTTAGTCTCTATGAAATTCTAGTCCAAAGAAAACGCAAGCTGATGATAATGAACTGATTTCACAGTTTTATGAAAGATTATATTCTTATAAAATCGTCTAAACATTATCGGAAATTTAATATTATACATTCTTTCGACCTCGAAGAATGTACGTGACTTTAGTAAAAGATCACACGTGCATTCTTCCTTAGATAAGCAAAACAAATCCTAGACGAGTTTATGAGAATATGTCTATCTGTTATACGATACTAAATACCGCATTTATGGAAACAGACTATAAGATATCAATGTCATTCGCGAGTCCGAGCGCACGTGTACTTTTGAAGATTCATCAATTTTATCTTCTACCAATTGAATTAGAGACACGCCTTTTCCTAAGAAAGGGTAAAAATCATATTCTTTTTTACCTCCTACCATTCAAATTATTGACACGCCTGTTCCTAGGAAAGGGTAGCTATTTTCTTTAAATACAAGCGACACTTGGAATAATTTGTCTTATACTCCGGTAGCTCTAAAAGCGTAATATCGTCGAAGTGACCCGTCGGAATCGAAATTAAAAGCGGCATCTTGTATCACATTTTGCTCAAGTTAACACAAGTGATAACTTTAGACTTTATAGGGAAAGCTCAATACTTCTCTGTATTTGATCTAGCCAGTGGGTTTCATCAAATAGAGCTTGATCAGGAGGACCGAGCAAAGACGGCGTTTTCGACAATAAATGGACATTATGAATACATCAGAATGCCCATGGGACTAAAGAACTCACCAGCAACATTCCAGAGACTTATGGATTTGGTATTGCGAGGATTGCAAGGAGTAGAATTATTCGTCTATCTAGATGACATAGTAGTCTACGCTGATAATTTGGAAGAGCATGGAAAGAAAGTAAGAAGACTGTTAGCAAGGTTGAAAGAAGTCAATCTTACTCTGCAGCCCGAAAAATGCGAGTTTCTAAGAAGGGAGGTTATGTATCTTGGTCACATCATTAACAATGAAGGCAGCAAACCTGATCCAAGGAAAATAGAAGCAGTAGAAAACTTTCCAACCCCAAAAACATCTCGAAACATTAAACAGTTTTTAGGTCTGGCTGGATACTACAGAAGATTCATCAAAGATTTTTCAGCACGAGCTAAACCTCTGACCAATCTGCTAAAGAAAGAGGCAGATTTCCTCTGGGGACCAGAAGCAGAAGCAAGTTTCAAGGATCTGCGGTCGGCCTTGTGTCAAAGTCCAATATTACAACGACCAGATTTTGATGAACCTTTTACTGTGACAACAGATGCATCTAACTACGCAATAGGAGCAGTTCTAAGTCAAGAAAAAGATGGAGTTGATTTGCCCATTGCCTATCTTTCAAGAGTTTTAAACCCAGCGGAAGTTAACTATTCTACCACTGAAAAAGAGTGTTTAGCAGTGTTATATGCAGTGCAGCATTTTCGACCATACATATATGGTAAAAAGTTCACTTTGGTGAGTGATCACGAACCTCTTCAATGGATTGGAACCATAAAGGATCCAGGCCAGAGATTAATAAGATGGCGGCTGAAGTTAAGAGACTACGAGTATACATTCAAGTTCAAGCCTGGAAAGTTGAACTCAAATGCTGACGCATTATCCAGAAATCCAATCAAGATAGAGGTCAAGGAAGAAATTCCTGATCCAGAATCAGAAATAGCCAAAGTGTTAATGCAAAAAAGGCATTCTGCCAAAGCATCATCAGCAACAAAGCCTGCAACCAGCCAGCTGAAAAGAAGTAATTCTCTGACTAGCTCGGCCAACAAAAACATTCCAACTACCAGCAAGTTAAAGCCATCAACAACACAAAAGCCAACAAAATCATAACCTCTAATAAAAACATCATCAACTAATCAAAAATTGGAAGAAAGTTCAATTGGAAAGAGATTAGTTCAAAGAAGAAAAATGGAAAATAAGCCCAGGCAAGTGACAATAGAAGAAAAGGAAAAGGAAGATAGTTCAAGTTCGGAGTCTGAAGCTGATCCAAATCCACCAATACTAAGAAGACGCAAAAGTGTGCTCCCTAGTTCACATCTTCCTCCAGCTTCACTAACTCATTTCAAAGCACCTAAAAGTGCACCTCCTGAGGCTCCAATAACGCAAGAAGAATTCTTTGAAAATAAAGAAGAAACTGAATCTGGGTTAACTGATGATCAACCAGTAATAATAGTAAGTCCACCCTTTAGTGGAAGTGAAGAAAGTTCTGATGAAGAAGAACAAAATCAACAGATTTTATTAAGTCCTGAACCACGACCCCGCAGAGAACTAGCACGCGAATTAGAAAAGTCATTTGCTAAGTTTAATCAATCTATGGCTCATCACCAAGAATGGCTGCAGGAAAAAGAAACAGAACCCAGAGAATGGCCCGCAAATTCCGATGGAGATGATGATCCTGAAATACACGAAACAGCAAATGCTATGATACCTGGAACTAACGAGGAATTCTCTCAGCAAATCGACGCCATCTTGCATTGGGCCGATGAGGAACTGAAAGAATTAGAGAAAGAAACACGACTACCAACGTATGATGAGAAGGAAGACATCAATTTGGAAAGGCAAGAAGAAATGCCTTCCTCCATTTCACTACCCCCACTAACTCCTTTAGCAAGTGCTTCCAAGAGTCGAAAAAGCGTAACCTTCGACCTTCAACCAAAGTTACCTACTACTCCCTATAGCTTCAATCATCCCACCGCGGTATCTACTCCTCATCACACAATGGACCCAATAGAATATTCCGAAGAAGAAGAAGAAGAAGAAGAAGACGGAAGTAAAGAAAAAGAAAAAGACGCCGGTCCTGAAGAAACTAAAGATGATCATAAATCACCGGAGAAAGAAGATATTGAGCCCTTCATTTCTCTTAAAGATGGAATTCACACTTCCATTAGTAGTATCCCGCCTTCACTACCGTGCAGAGAAGCTAACGGAGAAAATCCGTCAAAATCTGATTTAAACATAATTGTATTTAGAGAAAATTTAACATATCTCAGGGACAACTACGCTCATTTTCTTGCAACAGATTGCGAGTTTACAACTCCAATAGGTAGATTATTGATTGATATAGGAGCAATTGATCCGCAAGAAATCAAGAATAAACGCCCCAAGCTGGGTCAAATACTAGTAACTCCACGAGGAAAGTACAACATTTTTACAGTGATTGTAAAACACAATCATTTCGACGAACTGAGAAAGGAAGACTTAAGAATAGGTCTTCATAACCTTAAATCTATACTTCAACGTGAACGAATCAACAATTTAAGGATGTCACGGTGGGGAGATTTCACTGACTCTCTAGGAAAGACAGAACTTTTACAGTTGTTGGAAACTATTTTTCAAAATAGTAAAATCCATGTTGTTCTTTGTTATGGACAAGTTACCGTTCCTCCAGAAGAAAATAAAGAAAAAATCATCAAGGAATTTCATTGCAGTAAAATAGGAGGACACAAAGGTGTCGTAAAAACTTATAGGCGCATTCGAGAAAAATTTTACTGGAAAGGAATCAAAGAACAAGTAACCGAATTTATTAGAAGATGTCCCACCTGCCAAGAGCAAAAATTAGTACGTGTAAGGACGAAAGAACCAATGCTAATAACAGACATACCTTTGGATGTTTTCGATAAAGTGTCACTCGACACTGTCGGTAAATTACCGACAACCCCGGATGGAAATTGTCACATTTTAACCATGCAGGATCATTTATCAAAATATTGCATAGCTGTTGCAGTTCCAGATATTTCCACAACCACTATTGCACATGCAGTTGCCAGAGAATTATACTCAAAATATGGAGCCCCTAAGGCCATTTTAACCGACAAAGGCGGCTGTTTTGTGAGCAAACTAATGAGAAAAATGTCGAAGATCTTCGGAGTCCAGCAAGTGACGACATCTGGATACAGACCTCAAACAAATGGTGCTCTTGAAAGGAGTCATGCAGTGTTAGTGGAATATATAAAGCAATATCCAGAAGACTACGATGATTGGGATAAATTGCTACCCTTTGCGATGTTTTCTTATAATACGTCAGTGCATGAATCAACGAACTTTACACCCTTTGAGTTAGTTTTTGGAAAGCCCGCTAGGACTCCCAGTTCCTTTCCTACCGAAGAAAAATTAGAAACTTATAATTCCTATCTTACAGAATTAATTACTAGATTTTCCGAAATCAGACGATTAGCTGCCCAAAATCTACTAGTAGCTAGACAAAAATCCAAAAGTAATTACGATAAAAAGGCAAAACCTTTTGTAGGAAAATTAGGAGATAAGGCCTATGTTATGAAAGAAACTAAAAGTTGTAAGTTCGATCCATATTATCATGGTCCATATGAAATAGTAGATGTCCTTGACAAAAATAATGTCATTTTACAAACCTCCGAAGGCCATAGATTTCAAAAACACGTAGACAAATTAAAACTTGCCTATGAATAGTTACTAACACTTTTTTCTGTTCTTAGGATGACCAGTCTACACATCAATACGCCTGCACTGTCAGCGGAGATAGTAACCACTACTATACTTCCAAAAGGGAGTATAGCGAAAATTCAGTACCACAAGGCCATTCTAGAAGAATTGACCGCTGAATATAATATAGACAAACCTGTCTATACCTTGTTTGATGAATCAGGACCATCTCATGAAAAAGTTTTTACAATGAGATGCAAAGTTGTGGATTGGGAAAACGACAATGTTTTCTCGGTGGTTGGTGATGGGAAAAACACAAAAAGGGAGGCTGAACATTCGGCAGCGCGAAAAACATTAGAATATCTACACGAGAATTACTTCTTTTCTGAGGAAAAGAATTTTAAGAAAATTAGAGATTTAGTTTACGTATTAGCATTAGACAACCCGCAAAAATTAAAGATTAAGCTATTTAAGTGGGAGAATTGTTGCGAAAATTGTTTTCGAAGAGGGCATGTTATTGAAAAATGTAGGAAGCCCACTAAGAATAAAAACTTGCTGGAAAACTCTCATAACGACGTAATAAGTGAGGATTCATGGGAACTTCCGGGGGCCTTTATTTATTTAAAGTTAGAATAAAATAATGACAATTAGATTTAATTAATCAAAAAGATTAAAAGAAAATTATATATATACATTTATCTAAAATTTAAACCGTTACTGTCATTTAAAAATAATTAATGGAATAATAATTATGACAAATTAATTCACAATTGCAAGAATGTAAATAGTCATAATTTACATGTTAACAAACTTAAAATAAATTGTATGAAGAAAATAAAAGCATATAAATAAAGAAAAATAGAAGAAAGACGAAAGAATGAAGAGTGAGGATATGGTTGGTTGTCTTCTTCTTTCCTCTTCCTACTAAAACAAAAACAAAAAAGGGGTAAATAAAAGGTAAGCATTTTAATACACATTTAGCTTAAATAATTAAACTATTATTATTATTATTAGCCGAGAAAACTATTAATTAATGGGGATAATTAAAATCGCTTACCTCAATACTAGAATTAAAGTTAAATGTTTTTTTTTACCTTAATGCATAATATACCTTAATACATAATATACATACTATGAGTAAAGTTACTTAAACTAATATTAGTTAATATCACTACTCCTTTTAAACAGCAACATAAATAATTATGAATATTAATTAAAAATACTAAAAATAAGAAAATAAATAACTAAAAACTATGGAATTATAATAATAAATGCCTATAACCAGTACCAAATAAATCAAATACTAACTAATCATCGAATAATCACATAAATTTATCTAGAACCTACAGTTCAGAAGCATGTACATATTATCTATAAAATTTAAATTACATTTTATTGAATTACTAAATAAATTATATTTAAACCTATGATTTTCACCGAGTCTATCCTAATTTATTCAAATTATAAAAATATTTTAGTATTAAACAAATATAGTTCATAAAGTTTATTAATTAAAACATATTATAATCTCATTAATAATGATTAGAATAAATACTTATAATACTAATGCTAACCTATTTTATTACCACAAAAGGTAAAATTTGAATAACTTAGCTGATTTGCAACATATCTCTTATACAAATATTTTAAACCTTAAGTATATAAATGAATAAATTATTAATTATTACATATTTAAATTAAGTTAACTATTATACAACCACAAATAAATGCCTAACCATGTTTTATTAGAATAAAAATAAAATGCTATTATTGCAAATAAAATTAGTAATTAATAATAAATAATTAAATAAATAAATGAGAAATATTTAAAACTATTTAACCACTAGATAAATCCGTTAAAAGCACAAAATTATATTAAATTCGCTTATTTTAACTCCATTTAGGCAAAACTAGGAGAAAAGTCGCACTTATTTATAATTATTATATATTACTTTAAATAAGTGAGGCTTGATATTATTATAGTCAATTAAAAATATCCTTTTTAAAAAATATGAGTTCAAATAAAATATAATAAAAATAATTAATTTCAATATTCAAATAATATAATTCACCAAGTAAAATCTTATATCAGCACAGGCTGAATAACGGCTTCTCTCTCTAATTCATTATGAAACATATTACTCCGATTTTCTGTCCTTGTTCATGGCGCATCTTTCTACCCATGCATCGAAATCACCAGCCTATAATTCAAATTCACTCGGGAGGCTGCCCGCGGGGTTTCGGCCTAGCATTAAGGTGACCCTTTACAAGAAGAAGCCCTGCCGGCTGCCGCTACAGCTTATATATGCCGTCAGAAAAAATTAATAGCAAGCCTCAACGGCTGTGCTGTCAGCCTCCCGGACTTGCAACCGGACCATCAAGGGATCGAATCCTAAGAGGGTGGAATAAATTTTTTTATTTTTAACAAATTATCAATAAATAATTATTATTTATCAATGATAAAAAGTAATTTTAGTTGAAATTTAAAATATTATTATTAATTATAATTTATATAATTACAATTATAATTATAATTATATAAATTAATTATAGTTTACAACTAATTACAACTATCAATTTTACAAATTTGGATTTTAATTTGAATTATCTATTATTTTATTTGCATATGAGAAATAAATTCTAGAAAAATTTTGAAATATGTCAACTAGTTAATTCATTTTAAGTTCCAATAATGGGACAAATCTCAATCACCAATACCACAGAAAAGGCATTGTCGATTAATATTAAATGAAGAAACAAAATCCAATAAATAAATAATATAGTCATTGACTATATTAGTCAATTCCATATTTAATGACTATATTAACAAAATTATAATGTCATAAAATAACTAAAAATAAAATTCAACTAAAATATGAACGATGTTTTCAGATTAGAAAATCACCTTTAAAATGAATATACCCATAATTGGCTGGGTCTTCCAAATAACGGACCACGTATGGACCTTCATTAAAATTTGCCTAGTGGTATTAGCAGTTGTAGTTGCTAAATACATTTACAACATCTTTTCACTCCTAAAAAATCGAAGAGGTCGAGGTAACAACAACCAAAGAAATACAAGCATCAGAAGGTCATTATTTAATTTTCCAATAACAACACTCCTTGAAAACAACACATCATGTCAAAATCCGTCATCGGATGGTGCTACTCAGCCAAGGACTACATCGTGTTAGCATACCAACTAATTAATGAACGAATACCAAAAAAAGAAAGACCAAACATCCACAAGATTAGTCGAAATTCATCGAGGACGATGAAAAATAAGGAGGGAGGACTGTTACATCCCAGTAACCAAATTTTTATTTTCTAATGTCATTATAAATCTTATATTTCTGAAATCATCTTAGCAGCTGCGAGATAAATTACTCAGCAGTATATAGTTTCACATTTTATTCACTAATTTTCCAAATTAGTTTAATATGTTTTAACAGCTGCAAAGATAGATGAAATTACAATATTAGCAAATGCAAATGATATCAATCCATTGTTTAGTCTCAAGAATATTCTAGTCTAAAAATGCAAGTTGCTGACAAACTAGTTGATTTTACCGTTTTATGTAAAGGTTCATATTCTCATAATATCGTCTAGAAACGACTAGTAACTTGATACTATCCGTTCCTACGACCGTGAGGAATGTACGTGACTTTTGTAAAAGATCACACGTGCATTCTTCCTTAAATAAGCAAAACAAAGTCTAGACGAGTCTATGAGAGTTTGGCTAGTTGTTTATTTAAGGAAGAATGCACGTGTGATCTTTTACAAAAGTCACTAATACACTTGTAAACATTGACATGCGCTAGCACCTTAGTACTGTCAGATAAACGAGTTTAAAGCATCTCTCGGTTTTAAACCAGTACTGTCTTAAAACTGAAATAAAATTTTACTGGTAGTGAATGTCGAGATTTTAAAACGAATTCTAATAAAAACATGAGTATACAGAATAAGAATGTTTGCAACATATTACAATTTTGATAAAATTTATTTGAAAGTTTCGTGTTTAACTGATAAAAGAAAATTAAAAACGCATAGCAGAGCATGAGAATAAGTATTGTGCTTTTCTAACAACAACAAAAGAAATATATGCGTTATCATGAACAATAATTTAAACAATTAAATAAACGTTTCATTGGTTATAATGTAAACAAATACACATAACAATCCAAAATTTTTATTAAATAATAATCTTGATGTTCTCTTGATCATTTCATGAAAGAATGTACGAAATAAAAATTATTAATGTAATTCTCTCAATAAATAAAGGATGAATAACTTCAAAATTTAATATAAAAATAATTATTAAATAATTTATAAAAAAGAAAATGGTTTAATTAAAAACATTGATTTTGGAAATTAAAATGAGAAATTTTATTTTTAAGATTTTGAAAGCGTTATTATACATTTTGAACAACATTTCATTACTAAAATTAAATATAAATAAAATTAAAGATTTAATTTAGCTCAATTAATTTCGAAAAATTTATTTATAAATATTTTAATTTTAAACTTATAAATTTAATAATTATGTTTGACAAAGTTTTCACCATCTTTAAACTATTAAGATTTTAGCTTTTTATTGTTTCAATTCTACATAGAACCAAACTTTTAAAATTCTATTCTTCATTTATGTTTACTTTTTTGTTAATTTCAAAGTTTTTCTTATTAAATTACTATTATTGTTGTTATTTATTTATCAAGTATTCTACTAATGCTCAGTATATTCTCTGAAGTAAGAATGAAACATACTTTAAATTTTCAAATTTTTATTTGCAACTGTTATTATCCTTTTTGATTACTCTTTATAATGTTAAATTTTTTATAACTTCCTAGATTTAAATTTAAAGCCCTATTAGTAAATTGCGTTAATTCAACTAATCTTTTTACGAGATGCTAATAGAAATTCTGTTTCTAGGATGACTAGTCTGCACACCAATACACCTGCGTTATCAGCGGAGGTGGCTACCTGAACTATATTTCCAAAAGGGAGTATAGCAAAAATTCGAATGTCTAAAGCTATTCTGGAGGAATTGACAGCCAAATATGATGTAGACAAAAATGTTTATATCTTATATGATGAGTCAGGACCATCTTCACGAAAAAAAAACATCTTTTGTGTGATCCACAGAAACTTTCGTGCCATCTACGAATGGCGATTGTGGTTTCCACAAATAGCTCAATTAGAAAATCGCCTTCCAGGATGAACATACCCCAAAATCGAATTCAAAGTTCATCGAGGACGCTGAAAAGTAAGGAGGGAGGAGCTCGTCAAAAATTAAGAAAAAAAAAATTTTCAAACTCAACAGCCATTTTTCAACTATACGAAAATTCTTCGCCTACAAACGAAGAAACAACGGCAAAACATATGTCACGTCTTAAATATAGTGTCCGAGAAGCGCCATAAAACATATTATATATCATCACCCTGTTTACGAAATTTAATAGGATTTGATAGAAAAGAATTTCTATCAATTTGAATCCGTTTTCTGAATCAAAAATTTCAAGTACTTTTTATACGATTGTATCAAATCTTTGGGATAGAATCTCTATCAAAATCAATACTTCCCATTTAATAGAAATTGACAGATTTTGCATACCAAGATTTTGATAGGAAAGTATAAGAATTTTACGTCGAAAAGATTTGATTAATTTTTAATCCCAAAGTTTTGATAGAAATGTATTCGATTTTCCGTTTTATTAAATTTAATAGAGATTCTATACCAAAGATTTGATACAGTGTGACTGAAATTGATTTTGTTGTTTAGGAGTACAAGATTTGATACACTTTTTATACAAAATGAAGTATAGAAATGTACTTGTCTTTAGTTCATTATTAATTTTGAATCAAATTCTATAATTTTTAATACATTCTTTAAACAGGGCATCTACTGGTCAGTCCTACTGATTACTCCGCGCCTAAAGATTGGAGAAGTTGATGGAAACCATAAAAAAAAATGTGGCATTAGAAATGAGTAATAACAATTATCACATGTTAGAAAAACGAACTCCTTTGCTCTTGTGATCTCCTGATACTTTTCCTTTCTTAGAAAGTTAGTTATTGTAGCAAATTATTAACAATAACTAATACATAAATTATTAATATGTACTTACTAATTTCAATTATTGACAAATACAGGTTGCAATAATATTATTTAAATATCGGGATGCTATTAAATAATTTCCAAAAGATTAGTTGATTTACCTAAATTGATTATGTTGTGAAGAATAGTGAAATTAATTAATATTTTGGTTATTGGCAAATATCGACTCTTATAAGAAATTAAAATATATATATATATATATATATATATAAATTTACATCCCACTTCTGACACCAAATCAGCTGTTACATCCGAGCGAAGGCGAGGTTATTTAAAATACTATTTAAATAAACAGGAAAAATAACAATCTGATTAGCTAGCGAAAAGCTAGCCTTTATATTTATTTTTTATTTGGGTACGTTTTCACTAACAGATCTGAGGGATCTGAGTCAATAAATAATCAAGTCAATATCTTTAAGACGTTTATTATAATAATTCATTCTATATCGTAAAGTTACAGAACAATAATCAAGTGCATTTTAACAATTTAATCAAGAGAACAACAATTACAATAATCTTCAATGTCTTTAGTTATACAATGAGTCAATAACGTGAGTTTTCGCTAAATGCCAGTATTCAGCCAATACTGGACCAGTATTCAGAAAGAATGATTTTAATTGATTGTTCAGTTATAAATAATATTATACCATCGAGAAAAGGAATCAAACTCGTTTAATTTTCGAATTAAGAAATGCCAGGACTGAGCCAGTACTGGACCAACACTGAAATGAATATTTCTAAGTGTTCAAAACAAATGGTTAAACAATATATAAATAATAATTGATACAAATAAAATATGTGATTCTCAATAGCAATTGCGAGCACTGGGCCAGTATTGTCTTATACTGGCTAGCCGTGATACGGTTAGTTTTAGTTACAATAAATACTATTAAAATAATCCTGAATCAAAATCAATATACAATCCGTTCGTCCTATAATGGTAACAAGTTAATTGTGGTTTTAATTCATTAAACAATAATCATATCAATAATAAATCGCGAGGTACTTACATAAGATTTTTGGAGGTTGTTGACAATTAGAATAGCGCAGGAACGAGGTAGTGACCAAGACGTCGCTCAATGGATTTCGTATCGTTGATACAACTATAATGAACTACACTTCAAACAAGCGCTTTTAATGTTATTTATCGTCGGATCACAATTAGATGGAAACGATGCTCCCTATAAAGTCTAAAGTTATCACTTGTGTTAACTTGAGCAAAATGTGATACAAGATGCCGCTTTTAATTTCGATTCCGACGGGTCACTTCGACGATATTACGCTTTTAGAGCTACCGGAGTATAAGACAAATTATTCCAAGTGTCGCTTGTATTTAAAGAAAATAGCTACCCTTTCCTAGGAACAGGCGTGTCAATAATTTGAATGGTAGGAGGTAAAAAAGAATATGATTTTTACCCTTTCTTAGGAAAAGGCGTGTCTCTAATTCAATTGGTAGAAGATAAAATTGATGAATCTTCAAAAGTACACGTGCGCTCGGACTCGCGAATGACATTGATATCTTATAGTCTGTTTCCATAAATGCGGTATTTAGTATCGTATAACAGATAGACATATTCTCATAAACTCGTCTAGGATTTGTTTTGCTTATCTAAGGAAGAATGCACGTGTGATCTTTTACTAAAGTCACGTACATTCTTCGAGGTCGAAAGAATGTATAATATTAAATTTCCGATAATGTTTAGACGATTTTATAAGAATATAATCTTTCATAAAACTGTGAAATCAGTTCATTATCATCAGCTTGCGTTTTCTTTGGACTAGAATTTCATAGAGACTAAACAATGGATTTGTTTCATTCGCATTTGCAAATGTTGTAATTCCATCTATCCTTGCAGCTGTTAAAACATACTAGAAGAATTTGCAAAATTCGAGAATAAATGTGAAATAATATACTGTCGAGAATCTTATCATGCAGCTGCAAGGATGTATTTTTAAGAAATATGAGAATTATGTGGTTTTAGTAGAAAAAGCTAAAATTTTTGGTTACTGGGATGTAACATTTACATGTTATAATTATAAAACTTGTTAATCTATATTTACCTTGCAACATATTTACAATTTGTTTAGCTTGTACTGGCTTATGCTGGCCTAGTATTGGCCCCTTTTTATTTGAAACTTGAACAGTTAGATGTCATTTCTAATAACATATCATCATATTCGCATTATATCGTTCTTATAAACTATTTTGCAATATTGGCCCAGCATTGGTTCAGTAGTGGCTTGTTAATAGAGCGCTTATCAATTGCCTATTGTATAATGAAAATTATAAGGAAATGTCGTAAGTGTCTTGCTCATCTTATGAACACCTTTGCATTGTTAATTTAGCTAGATCATTTATTGTAATTTTGCTATGTGAGATAAATTATTATAATAAACATCTTATATGAAAGACTTGATTATTTATTGACTCAGATCCCATAGATCTGTTAGTGAAAACGTTCCCTAATAAAAATAAAAATAAAAGCTAGCCTCTTGCTAGCTGATCAGACTGTTGCTATTTCTTTCTTATTTAAATATTATTTTAAATAACCTCGCCTTCGCTCGGATGTAAGACACTCGTGTATTTTTGCATGCAGGTTATGGAAAAATTCTGTTTCGAAATAAAATTGAATATTATGAGGTCACAAAAAAAAATTCAAGAAATCACCAAAAAGAGGTTTAGACCCCTATGCTAGAGCTCACCCTAATTGTCCTACAGTACCCCTAAAACCAATAAAATTTTTATTTGTATACTCAGAATTTAAAAAAACGATATAAAACGCAACTGAAAATTATTATATTCACTTTTTTTTTAAATAATTGAAAAATTATGAAAAAACCAAAAAAAATTTTTTCATCTTATACAAGGCTTGATCAAGGCTGTTACAGGACCTATAATCAAGACTGTTATAAGCCCTGAAACCCTATAAAAATTTCAAGGCCTCCCCCTAAAAAAAAAATTCTTGATTTTTATGTTATTTATATGAAATAGAAGCCTGTACCCTTAAGCAAAAATTTCGTGTACTTGAAGGTGGAAGTACTATCATAATTTGTACGTTTTAATTAATTTTCATATTCTGTACATAAAAATATACAAATGTATCAAATTTTAGCCATCTAGCTCTAATAGTTTCAAAGTTATGAGAAAAAAACTTTTTTTGTGAAAATTTGCAGTTTTTCTTTTTTGACTACGTTTTGACTGTCAATCCCTATAATTTTCCTGTAATCTACACGTGAAAGTACATATGTGTACCAAATTAAAGCTCTCTGTTTGCTTAAATATTATTATCACTTATTCAGCGCTTTGAAACTTTTCATCTCTCTTTATATTCAACTAATGAAAACACAGCTTAAACCACATTTATAAAATCTACTCAGGATTATATTTTATATTAGTTTTATTTTTATCTTACTAATATCAAGCGGTGTTCTACATTAGTTATATTTTACTACATTATTGGTTGTCAGACATTTGTTTTTTATTTTTCCACCTCCTCGTTAAAGTATAATGAGTTTTTTGTATGTTTGGACTCTCTTTTATATGTAGTTTTTCACGAATTAGTTAGAATCCTACAACAACGTAGTCCTTGGCGATAAAAATCCATTTAATTATTGATTTTCCTATTTTGATTCGTCTTCAAGAAGCTTTTTTTATTGGAAAGTTAAATATTTTCTTGTCAGCTAATTATTACTATTGGTCGAATTACAGACCAATAGCTTGTCTTAACACCTACCACAAGCTATTTACTGGTATCCTTAAGGAAAGAATTTTGTCATCTATTCAACCAGTATGGAGTACAATAGGCAAACAACGAGGATGCAAGAGAGGTCTGGCAGGTTGTAGGGAGAACCTACTGATTGATAGGTGTGTCACCTAAGACTCGATATTTTATCGACGAAACTTGTCCATGGCTTGGATTGACTACCGTAAGGCGTTTGATTCCACCAGTCATGAGCTTATTATTAAGCTTCTTGAATGTCTTCCTGTACATCCAGACATAGTGAGATGCTAAAGAGAGCTTATGCTCTTATGGAGAACAAGGTTTGTATTAACATCAAACAAGCAACAGGTGATGACTGGCGTCATCATCTACAAAGGAGGAGTTCTCCAAGGCGACTCTCTTAGTCCTCTATTGTTTTGTATCTCCCTCTTGCCTCTGTCTGCTTCGTGAAAAACACTCTGGATAATTGTGTGGCAAACCAAGAGATAGAGTTTACAAGATTAACCACCTGTTTTACATGGACGATCTTAAGCTCTATGGCTCCAGTAAGGAAGCATTGAAGATTCTAGTGTTTGCAGTGGCCAAGTATTCCAGTGCAATTGGAATGAGCTTTGGACTTGATAAATGTGCTGTTGTCCATATGAATAGAGGAAGACTGGAAACATCTAAAACGTCAGGCGATTTAGACGATCTTCAGCTTATTGGTGGCAACACCATTCATCATTTTGGTGAAGGAGAAACTTACGCATATCTTGGAATTCCACAATCGGAAACTCAAGATGTGCGTGGGCTTGCTAAATTAAATATCGAGGTCTTCTCAGAAATATTTGGTCATCCGAATTATCAGGGAAGAATAAGATACAGGCCACAAATGTATTAGCCATTCCTTTAATACTCTACACATTTGGGGCTGTTAAATGAAATGTGGATGAGCTGAAGATACTGGATAGACAAACGCACAACATGATGACAGTACATCGATGCCATCATCCAAGGTCTTCCGTAACTCAAATTTACCTTCCACGAGATCAGAAAGGAAGAGGGTTACTAAGTTTAGAATGTCTTCATCGCCGTATTGTACTGGCTGCGGCATGCTCAGTGATGAATAGTACGAATCCTTTAATGCAATTTGTCCATCATCATGAAGTTGCAAATAATGGGGATATTATTAATGTTATTAAGCCTGTTCACGGACAATTTTATAATATCGTCAGAGAAATGGGATTGTCTGTAGGTTTGTCTTTTGCATTCCTTAAATCGGCTGGATTAAAATCGGAGACAGAATGATTTTTGTTCGCTTGTCAGGATGGAGTGATTAATACTTTGGTGTACCGCAGCCGTGTGATGCATATACCTGTTGACGATTCCAACTGTCGTGCATGCAAACAATATATTTAGTGCCTGTCCAATTTATGCATGTAACAGATATATAGAAAGACACTATGCTGCACTAAAGGTTTTGTATTACCACCTTCGTCACCAGGATGGTATACATAAAGAGCCCATTCTGCCGTATGCCTAAATGGATCAAGAGTCCGTTGTAGAAAATGACCAGTGCAAGATCTACTGAAATTTTTCTTTCCCCACCACTCATCATATCAGTGCCATCAAGCCTGATATGGTCCTCCAAAATCATAAAAGTAAGATCATTTATGTGGTTGAGTTTTCGGCTCCTGTCGAGAGAAACATCATTAAAAAGGAGGATGAGAAACGGATCAAATATCAAGAGCTCTTATTCATCACCTTGGTGTTGGGGAATGTTACATCCCAAAATCTGTGATACATTTTTGCCAATCATAGTTGATAGATTCATCAATTTAATTTACATAATAATTATTAACTAAAAGTTCGTGACACCTTACTTAGGCATAACAATAAAGGCTAACCACAGATTTTGAATGAAAATATAACTAATAAACAATAGCATGAACAACTTAAAAATACATAATGTTGTAGTTTATCTAAAAGATAGTTAATAAGTAATTATTAATTATTATTTAGTCACAAACTGGTTTCCACTACTTTATTTAAACTAAGGTCCTTATTGTTATCATTTAATGGTATTTCGTAAGCTCTAACAAAGAAAACAATCAAGTAACAGAAAGTCAAATATTAGTTGTCGATAAAAGAGTAATTTTGTAAAAGGCGATATAGAAATCAACTCGAAATCAATGATGAGTTTCCGATTCTAGGTAATCACATTGTAGGTAATTAGTAGTAGTCGCGCGATGATAAAGAAGTTGCATTCAAGTTAAGATAAGGAAGAGCAGTCTCGGTATCTTATCACAGCGAATAGTTGCTATGAATGCTTCGTAGATAATCAACTTCAAAGCAGTCCGCAATATGTTTATAAATTAAGAAATCAATAGATATTCAAGGTACATTTTAAAACTAAGCATTATGTGAGAATGTTGATTCAACGTAATATATCAGTATAATTATATATTAATATATTGCATTGTATTATAATGTGGTATGAATTACCCTCATAACACTTTAAGTGATAAGAGTCAACGAGGATGTCAGACAAAGCTTTTACATTTCCTTCAGCGCTGGCCGAACGCTGGTCTCATGGCCTATTTACACCTTCGAAAAAAAAATTTTTTTGCATGAGAGTAAAGAGGACAGATACACAGTCTGTCCTCTTCCCTCCAATGCGAAAATTTTTTTTTTCGAAGGTGTATACAGGCCATTAGAGTGAACTTTGACTTTTTAAGATCTATCGGTTAAATCGAAGAGCGCATCAAAAATGATTCATCGTAAGTGCCAATGTACAGATTGTCACGGCGCGTGACAAAGTACACTTTGTCATGACCTTACCCCCATATTGTACCGATCTCGCCCTCACAATGGGAAGATTGTCTTTAAATACCAGCGACACGCGAATTCTGGTTGTCAAAAGTTTTGTGAGTTGATTATAGTGAACTTCGTGAATAGATCCGTAGATCGTCGTCTTGTTTGCCTATGGTATTGCCGATACTGGTCAAAGTTCTGGACGCGTCTGTCGTTACTTATGCCTAGCGATAAATCGGTTTCTGCGCAAGTTTGGTAGTTTAAAAAACAGTATTTTAAGGCAAAGTACGAAAAAAAACAGGCAAATACCATAGTCTTAAATAACACGACAGCGACGTTAATCTCGAGTCGTGAAGTGTGCTAGCCTTTATACGGCTTAAATCTACTTTCTTTTCTTGTAATCGTCACTAACGTTTTGTTCATTAATAGTGTTGCCAATACTTGCTATAGTACGCTTAATATTAACCCGGTTTCTGCGCAAGTTTGACAGTTTAAAAAACTGAACTTTTGATATTAAAGTAATAGTCTTAATCGGCAAGGCATCATAAATTATAACAATCAGCTAGTGACGTAATAGTTTCGAGTCGTGAAGTGCAAAACGAACTCAAAAATCATAATTTTCCTGTACCAGTGTTGGGCCAGCGTTTATATATTGTCACGCTAGTATCAGCGAAGCTTAGCATGTTTCAAACGTACTTACCAGCAGTAACTTTCTAAAAGTAAGTTTTTTATTGTATTCTCTTCTATTCTTTATATACAAAAAGGTAAATTGTCAAATAATCTTTTTTCAAACGGATAGTTCCATAGAATCTAATGATTTCTATATTATACTCGACCTTGCATACACACTGATAATAAATTTGTATAACCTTGTATAACTTTAAATTGTTATAAATAAACCATCATATTCTCTAAGAGATATTTTTGATAAATTTGTGGATATATAAACGCTTGCAACCAAATTTTATTCAATAAGTTTCAAATCTTGGTAACTACTGATGGTTGATACTAATGGTGGTGAAGATTTTACAGTTCGTCTCAATAATTTTTTAACTCAATTACAAGACTTAAAGAATTCGGTTGAAGAATTAAGTCAACTTCGGTTTCTAATTAAAAATTTCAAGTGTTTAAATTAGGCCTGTGCGGTATTGAAAATCCAAAACCGGTTTTCGGTTTTTGAAAAAACCGGTTTTGAAATCGGTTTTCGGTTTTAAAACCGATACCGGTTTTTCTTAAAAAAACCGGTATTTAAAAAAAAACCGGTTTAAAAAAGAAAACCGGTTTTTAAAAAAAACCGGAAACCGGTTTCCAGAAAAATCGGAAAAAACCGGTATACCGGTTTACCGCACAGGCCTAAAAAATGTGATACAATCAATGCTCGGCACTCACCGCCGACATCTCGATAAAATTTACGCGGTAAAACTGCTTCAAACCAATGGTTTCCTGCATACCTGCATCATGGTAAGTAGGTTAGATTCGCTATTGCGTTTGAATGGTTCGAAGAACCGGTATTTAACAAAAAAACCGGTTTAAAAAAGAAAACCGGTTTAAAAATGAAAACCGGTTTAAAAAAGAAAACCGGTTTAAAAACTAAAACCGGTTTTTTGAAAAAAACCGGGAACTCATAACCGGAAACTGGTTTCCAGAAAAACCGGAAAAAAAAACCGGTATACCGGTTTACCGCACAGGCCTAAAAAATGTGATACAATCAATGCTCGGCACTTACCGCCGACATCTTGATAAAATTTACGCGGTAAAATTGCTTCAAACCAATGGTTTCCTGCATACCTGCATCATGGTAAGGAGGTTAGATTCGGTATTGCGCTTGAATGGTTCGAAGAACCGGTATTTAACAAAAAAACCGGTTTAAAAAAGAAAACCGGTTTAAAAATGAAAACCGGTTTAAAAAAGAAAACCGGTTTAAAAACTAAAACCGGTTTTTTGAAAAAAACCGGAAACCGGGAACTCATAACCGGAAACCGGTTTCCAGAAAAACCGGAAAAAAACCGGTATACCGGTTTTCCGCACAGGCCTAGTTTAAATATAAGAAAGGATGGACTTCACAAAACTAAATGAAGTTGGTCAGTGTAAAAACTATTTTCTAGAAAAGAAAAAATTATCTGAGTTGGAAGTTAATAAAACTTTTAATGGTACAACATTAAAATCTGTGAATACAAAACATGGTGCCAGAATTGTTGCTGTGATTGAAAATAACTTTTCAATATTTTTACCAAGAAGAATATACAAAGTTTGTGAAGAAGATGAAGAGCTTTTTAATCACTTGAAGAAATTAGCATCAGAGAATAATCTACTATTAAAATATTTGGGAGGACTGCATAATAATATTGAATTTATAGAATTGTGAAAAAATGAACTACATTCCAAGGAATCAGTTAATGCTTGCAACAACATTTAATTTGGATTCTTCATTTACAAAGCAAGTTGTTGTAGGAGCAGAATATTTTAATGAAAAGAAAACACAACAGGTTATAAACTGTGGAAATTTTCAAGTACGTTTGAGAAGTTTTTATGAAGAATGTACAATGAGGATTGAAGACAGACGAAATAGGACTTCATATTATCCATTTATACTTAAAAAATCTTCTTTTGGGATTCTGAAACAAATTATTCCCTGTATTGATCAACGTTTTCAAGAATTATTATCTTCAAAACTTCAATCTATGTATGATTATATTGAAAAGCATGTTTTTGAAATTCTGTGGTGTAAAAACATTTTAACTGTAGATAATATTAAATGTTACTTAAAAAATCATTATAAAAGTGTAATTGTACGAATTCAAAGAAAACGAAAGTGTAAGATTACTCAATCAATATATTTTAGGTCTTTGTTTATTGACATGATTGTTTTTAATATTGAATGTTTTTCTCAAAAATTGTGTAAAATGAATTTTAAAATTTAACTTATTGGAAGTTGTATTTCCTAGAGGAAGAAAACAAGGATAGGATAGAATAATAAATAAATGTAAATTTTAAAAATTATGTAGAAAACTTTTTTATTAACAATAAAGATTTGTTATATAAAATATTTTTTTTACAATTCAGTTTTATCAATCCAACTGTTATGAGAGTCATCGAAACCTAACCATTTAACAAATACTTTATTACCATGTTTTTTAAGTACTTTTTCAATCAAGTATATATCAGAATGTTTTACTTTAGCAAGTTCTTGTTCATAAAATCTACCAATTACAGGATTTCCGAGATAGTCTTCAAGAAGATATGTCAATGGTATATTATTTTTTACATGACTTACATAAAATATTTCAGTTGTCCAATTCGGTGTATAACCTTTTTCAAATATATGTTTGAATTCAAATTCCTTGTAAACAGTAAAAGCGCATCGTAGTCAAAAGATAAGCTTGAAGCAATAAAATTTTTTTTTTTTGACATAACCTTGAACATAACCGCATGATTGGTGTATCCTAGGCGTATTTTAGGCTATTATATTTAAAACGTAATAAATGAAAATGTGAATAAAAGAATTTTTTAAAATCTTTGAATTTTCTTTAATGAATAAAAGTATTCTATTATATTTATTTTATACAATGGAAACAAAACCTTCTTTTATATTATTTTTATAATATTTATTTGAAAATAGCATCCACATTTGACTTCTAATAGTTTTTTAAAATTGTATATATGATTATAATTTAGGATTTCTCCCTTAATGAGAATTTCTAAATCTTTCTTATTCAAACTAAAAAATATTCTTTCTTTTGCAATACTCATCGTATTTTTTTTATAGGTTAAATAAAGGAGAAATGGATCACGAGGAGAGATAAATCACTTTTTGACATGACAAGAAGATGCATCTTGTATCTTTTTAACAAACTGTTTTGGTTGTTTATTAGTTATTATGTTATATTACATAGACTAAAAGTTAAAAAGTCTTATAATTATTAACTTTATTTTGGAAGCAATAAAACAATTCTTTTTTAATTTCGCTCAAAAAATACTTCGAAATTTGTGTGGTGTGCCAAAAATAATACGTTTCTTCTTTAATTTTTTGAATTCGTTACTAACTGAACACATTCGTCAAAGTGTAGCTGTTACCGCAAATGAATATATGTCAATAAAACATGATTCTAGAGTTTATTTTATTTAAATAAAATATAAAAAGAAATCAATCTCTCTGAGTCATTTTGATTTGTCGCGCACATTCTGTTTTGTCGAAGTTCGAGGAAGGATAGTTCATTATACTCTATAAATATAACCAAAAGAATATATGTATAAGCAAAACAGAAAGTGAATAGAAGCTTTAATATCAAAATGTAAATTCTATTAATAAATTAAAAATTTTAATTTTTACAAAGAAAATGGGAAAATGTAATTTAAAATTTATATCTAAGGGTTCCTGATTTTGCTAATCCGCCATTTTGGATTCGCCATGCTATTTTGAGTTCTTAAATATTGACTCCAAAATCTTCATCAGGAACCTAAAAACCATTAAATGCAATATTTCATAAGAATAGAAAAGTTAAAGGGGTATTTTCCAATTTCTGATTAAGCATAGTGGTTGTTCTAAGATTAGGGTTAGGAGCTAAAAACTGAAACTGGTGCACTTGAAAAAATTTATACTTGTATTAAAAAATATATTTTTTACTTTTCACGATAGTTTTACATAAAAAATAAAAATAGGGGTAGTTTTGGGGTTGATGTTGGACTTTAAAATTCTCTTAGATTATATTTGACGCTTTTAAAAAACTTTTGGCTCTACTTTCCGAAAATGATTGACTCGTTTATTAACATTTTGTTTATCACTACTTGCAATTTTACTATTATCTGAAATAAGAGGGAAATAACATAAGCAATTTCTTAAAAACATTGTCTGTAAATAGTCTCTCATTACTGCATAATTATATACTACATTTTGAGGTTTAACATTACAATATACAGAAGTTGAAAAAGCAATTGCATAAACACCACAATCCACATAATTGGGTTGTTTTTGAACAGTGGGAAAAACTATATTAGGTCTAAACTGATATAATCTAGCTAGATATTAACATTGATCATTATTTAAAAATTTACTCTCTAAATCTGAATTAGTCAAAAATGACTAATTCTCAGTCATTAATGACTAATTCAAATAGGGTGGATTCGTTGACTGTGAGTTAGTCAGCAGGTACTAATTCAATCACTAACAAACGTGTAACTAAATGAATTTGTAGCTTTAGGTACTAAATGAATTTGTAGACTATAAAATATTAATCATCTAAGATATCGTCGTGGAATTGCATCAAACTAATGTTGATAAACTATTCTTAAACTGTAATAATAAAAATAATAAAAAAAAAATTTTGAAGCTTACAAACAGTATTAGTATTAGACTCCTTAACTAATTTTAACTAATAATCAACTACATAACAGAAAAATTGCCTGTCGCTGGGGATTGAACGCACGACCCTAATACTAACAGTCTGTAGCCCTAACCGCAACTAACCACACAACGCACGCTGAAGGGTTTCATAAGAAATTTGAAGACATTCTTACTGCAGACCATATATAAAGTAACACTGTCCATTATAGATAATTAGTTTACAATATGTTCTACTAATAAATTTCAATTAGTAAAATAATCCAGTCTTTCATTTTTTAATTTTAAAATCGCTAATTTATTAATTAATGCAAATGGAAGGTTAAAAACAAAAGATACAAATTAGGTAAGTTGATATGTTTATACTAAATTATGTGTACATATAAACCAATATTCCATTATTGACCAAGTTTTTATAAAAAAAGCTAAAAATAATAAGCTGAACAGCCAAATGCAATTATGTAAAATAACAAATTTCAATTTCGTAATAAAAAAATATAATATTTTAAATTAAATTCTGAAGAATTTTAAAGAGAGTTAATTTACAAATTTTATCTTGAATTTATTATTGAGTTTTATTCTCAGAAAAACATTCTTTCATTAGTACATTTTGCGTCACAGTTAAAAAAATGTTATAATAAACTTTAATTCACAACTGAATAATTAAATTTTATTAATTTATTCTACATGTAATAGTTTGTTTTATTTTAAATAATAATTAAATACTTAATTATCACATAAAGGAAAGTATTGTGTTTCAAGATTACTTGAAAAAAGTAATCTTTATTATGTATTATAATGTAAGATTATGTTTTATTACTTTGACTTATTCAATTTGTAATACCTGACGACAAAATAAATTAGTAGAATATCATTTAGCAAAGGAATATGACTATTTTTTTCGTAAAAAGAGATGAAATAACTAATTCAGCAGTCAAAACTGATGCTACTAATTCCATTAGCCAAATTTTGACTAATTTAAATTTAGAGAGTATTATTCATGCTGTCATAAACAAAGAGAGTTTTTGAATCATAGTAAGTATAAATCCAGTGACCTTTTTTTTTGAACCACTGAATAGGATTTGAATGTTTCTTATATTTTCAAATGGGTTTAACTTCATCCAACATTTGTAAATAACCCAAGTTTTGCATTTGAAAATGACCACCAGAATCGACTTCTAATAGTTCTTGAAATTTGTATACATGATTATCATTGAGCATTTCTCCCCGAATAAGAATGTTTTGATCTTTTTTATTTATTACAAAGTATATTTTTTTCATTTGCAGAATCCATTGTATTCTGTTTTACCAAATCATATTATTTTATAAATTATGAAACTTTTGAAACATTTCATGCAATTCATAACATTTCAGAATTTTGGAACATATGCAACAAGTATAGTATAAATTTCTCTTCTCCAGTGGGACCTAAAAAAATGTTATTTACATAAAAATTTATTTCATGTTAATGCTATTCAAAAACCCTGCTGGAAAAAGTAAACACGATTTTTATAAACATGATTTAATGTAATTTCAGTAATTTCAGAATACAAACGTTTCATATATATAAAATAAAGGGACCCAAGATGAACACCCTTTCGATTTATTGCTCTAGAATCCAAACCGAATAAAATATATATTACAAATTAAGAGGCGCATGAATATTCCCTAACTCCCAATGTGCATAATTTCCAATGTACATTATTCCAATGTGCATAATTTCCAATGTGCATAATTCCCAATGTGCATAATTCCCAATAAGCATAATTCCCAATGTACATAATTCCCAAAGTGCATAATTCCCAATGTGCATAATTCCGAATGTGCATGATTTCCAATGTACATAATGCCCATTTGACATAAAAATTTTATTGGGGTAAAGAAAATTTTCTTTAAGATGAGGAAAATTTTATGTCATTTGGGAAGTATGTACATTGGGAATTATGCACATTGGGAATTATGTTCATTGGGAATTATGCACATTGGGAATTATGTACATTGAGAATTATGCACATTGGGAATTATGCACATTGGAAATTATGCACATTCGGAATTATGTACATTGGAAATTATGCACATTGGGAATTATGCACATTGGAAATTATGCACATTGGGTATTATGTACATTGCGAATTATGCAGATTGGGAATTATGCACATTGGAATTATGTACATTAGGAATTATGCACATTGGGAATTATGTACATTGAGAATTATGCACATTGGAAATTATGCACATTGGGAATTATGCACATTGGAATTATGTACATTGGGAATTATGCACATTGGGATTTAGGGAATATTCATGCGCCTCAAATTAATAAGATATCGAAAACTATCGATGTATCTAATTCATTAACGATAATAACATGACATTTTGTGTTGGCAAATAAAAAATTTAAATTAGTTTAGAAAATTATTGAAAAAAGTGTAAAATCGAAAATATGAAAATAAATACATTGAGATTTTGGGCCTGTGCAGCTTAGGGTACATGACACAATTTTTTTATCCCCATTAAAATTTTTTATACGAACACAAAATTAGTAAAATCATTTTAGAATATTATTATACGATGAATAAAGAATATTATAACGTTAAGTACTCATTTTAAATCATAAATTTAAAAAAATTTACCAAATTAAAAAAAACATATGAGAAAACTTTTTTTTTTCATAGTCTATACAAACAACAAAAATGACAGAAAGCACCCACACAGCACCAGAAATTCCCTGAATTTCCCCTGAATATTAGTCCACATTTCCCGAATATTCGAACCTAATAATCAGGGAAGTTTCGTGGAAGCATCAAAATGTCCGCCATGGGGAATATTGGCGGCGAAATTTCCCTGAAAAAGTATTTCTAATTTTCATTGAATTTCCTCATCTAATATTCCTAGAATATTCAGGGAAAGTTGAAAAAAATTTCCAAATTTTTTTTTGATCTGGTAATTGATGAAAATTATATGTTATATTTGACACCCGTAGGATTCTAAAACATTAGAAACTACTGCGCAGCCGTAAGTGCCACAGAAACCAAGTTTGACCAATGCGCATCATGTACAGTTAATTTATGAATACTATGAATATTCTAGGAATATTAGATGTGGAAATTCCCTGAAAATTAGAAATACATTTTCTGGGAAATTTCACCACCAATATTCCAGATGGTGGACATTTTGATGCTTCCACGAAACTTCCCTGAATATTAGGTTCGAATATTCGGGAAATGTGGACCAATATTCAGGGGAAATTCAGGGAATTTCTGGTGCTGTGTGGGCATAAGGCGCTGTCACCTTAAAATTACATACGAAATGTCCATCTTGGGGCCCTGTCCATCTTGGGGTCCTGTTTCCTACATAAAAATAATGTTAACTTGTCCATCTTGGGGCCCTCTCTCCTACATAAAAATAAATGTTAACTACACCTCAATGACACCTTACATTAATATAATTAAAAATAATTTTAAAAAACCTTAAATATTCCCATAAAAAATGTTTCTTCATATTCTTAAATAATGACTAAAAATAAATAATTTTATTATTTACAATTCAAAACATACTAATAAATAATATTATTCACGGTGCTCCTGAAATGGTTTTTTATGAAAGGTTCTTGCACTCAAAATTTTCTTGTGGATTTTGAATCTGTGATGTTTATAGAGTATTTTAAGTCCAAAAAGAAAATAATCGCCGGAGCCCTTTTTGAGAAACTTCGATTTTTCTTTTTAAAATAACGAAAATTCAAATTCTCTTCGAAATTTTTCACTTTCTGCAAAAATTGTTTACACAAAAGTTATAAATATTAAAAAAAGAAATATTTCTTATTCAAACCTTTTTCTCATATAATCAATAATTTCCATGAAAATCGAAGAAAAACTGATTTTTTAAATGTTTTTAAATCAATTTAATCATACGATGCTGATATCTGGATATATATTGTCAATTTTTATTATACTTTATGAATATATGATTTTACAACAAAGATAAAAATATTCGCCCAAAAATTTCTGAGAAATTTGTATTAAAAATTTTATTTAATCAGAAGAAAATTTTTTAATAAAACTAGAAGAATGTATTTGAAAAAATTGCTTTAATTATTCAATTTATTCTTATAGTTTGAATGAAAAAATTTTCTCTTGTCAAAAAAAAATTTTTAATACAAATTTTTCAAAAATTTTTGGGCAAATATTTTTATTTTTGTATATATTTTGTAAATATTTTTTTTATTTTGTATATTCATGTTGTATAAATAAAAGCGACAATATATATCCAGATAACAGCATTAATAGGATTAAATTGATTTAAAAACATTTAAAAAATCAGTTTTTCTTCGATTTTCATGGAAACTATTGATTATATGAGAAAAAGGTTTCAATAAGAAATTTTTCTTTTTTTAGTATGTATAATTTTTGTATAAGAGTCAGACCATGTCAAACGTGACTGCAAATTTATGTAGATTTGTGGAAATTTAAAAACAAATATGAAAATCAGTAGTTCACAACGATACAAAAAAACGCTTTTAACCGTTTTTTGATATTTTAATTATTTATATTTTTTATTGTACTAACAAATTTTTGCAACGTTTTCCGAAAAAAGATAATAACTCAAAATTCAATGGCTATAAATTAATGCTGATTTTTTTGGTAATTAAGGAATATTTGCTCTTTTGAATGTATATAATTATGAAAATAAATTTTGAAAAATACTATATTTTTAATAACAATTTTATAAACAATTTGAAATATTTATAGGTTCTAGAGCAAGAATTATAATTTAACTTATGGGATATTGAACTGTGTTCCCTTACCTTTATATTTCTAAAAAAAAAAATTTGTATTTCCAATAATAAGCGTAGATATTGAATTTTTTGTTACGCCGCGCCGTGCACCGGCCGTTAAATTCGTGCGTCGATCAGCGTCAGCGCCGCGAATCGCTTGGGCGACGACGGGATGGTTGAGTGTCGATATATTTTTTAAGTGATATGAGCTTTAAGTAAAGCATAATAAATTAATTGTTTATAGAACTAATAATTTATAATTGCGATTTTTATGCAGCGGATTTAGAGTTGTATGTAAGTTAATGTTGTCAGGAATTATTTGGATTAAAAATGATTTTTTTACATTTTTAATATAATTTTTTGAAATTATGTAAACACCAACTATTTCTTTTTTAATTACAAATTAAACATACATTTAAAACCATAAACACAACACAATTAAACATTGCATAAGAATTACAATTTTATAAAATCAATTTAAAAAAATGGACGACAGTTACTTCTTTTAGCAATGATTTGAGTCACAACACAAGTATCTTTTGAGAATACTTTACACTTAATCGGCGTCGCATTTAACATCGAAAATTGATGATATTTACGCGTATCTTTTATTGCGACAGCTTTTTTAAAACGATTCTGCATTTTTTTATCATGTCGATCGTGTTCTGCTGAAGAGCAAAAATCAAAATCTATGTTTTTGAAGAAATCTTTGGCCTATTTAAAAAATTTTTGGGGATTGTTGATCGCATCTTCTTCAGAACGCACCGTACCGCCAATCACATCACATGCCCCCTTTCCGTGAGAGGAAGCGAAAAAATTCCACTCTGCACTAATTTTGAAATCCTTTTCATGATTGGCTAAATTTAAAAAGTTAAATTTATTTTTGTACTTCGAGGCTGCTCCATCCGAAAAATAAGAAAATTTTTTAAGTACTTTTTTTGTACCTCGCAGTACAAAAATAAATTTAACATTTTAAATTTGGCCAATCATGAAAAAGATTTCAAAATTAGTGCAGAGTGGAATTTTTTCGCTTCCTCTCACGGAAAGGGGGCATGTGATGGGATTGGCGATACGATGAAAAGGCATGCTTATCGTGCCAGTTTGCAGCGATCTGAAGGAGATGCGATCAACAATCCCCAAAAATTTTTTGAATAGGCCAAAGATTTCTTCAAAAACATAGATATTGATTTTTGCTCTCCAGCAGAACACGATCGACATGTTTACATAATTTAAAAAAATTATATTAAAAATGTAAAAAAATCATTTTTAATCCAAATAATTCTTGACAACATTAACTTACATACAACTCTAAATTCGCTGCATAAAAATCGCAATTATAAATTATTAGTTTTATAAACAATTAATTTATTATGCTTTACTTAAAGCTCATATCACTTAAAAAATATATCGACAATCAACCATCCCGTCGTCGCCTAAGCGATTCGCGGCGCTGACGCTGATCGACGCACGAATTTAACGGCCGGTGCACGGCGCGGCGTAACAAAAAATTCAATATCTACGCTTATTATTGGAAATACAAATTTTTTTTTTAGAAATATAAAGGTAAGGGAACACAGTTCAATATCCCATAAGTTAAATTATAATTCTTGCTCTAGAATCTATAAATATTTCAAATTGTTTATAAAATTGTTATTAAAAATATAGTATTTTTCAAAATTTATTTTCATAATTATATACATTTAAAAGAGCATATATTCCTTAATTACCAAAAAAATCAGCATTAATTTATAGCCATTGAATTTTGAGTTATTATCTTTTTTCGGAAAACGTTGCAAAAATTTGTTAGTACAATAAAAAATATAAATAATTAAAATATCAAAAAACGGTTAAAAGCGTTTTTTTGTATCGTTGTGAACTACTGATTTTCATATTTGTTTTTAAATTTCCAAAAATCTACATAAATTTGCAGTCACGTTTGACATGGTCTGACTCTTATACAAAAATTATACATACTAAAAAAAGAAAAATTTCTTATTGAAATCTTTTTCTCATATAATCAATAGTTTCCATGAAAATCGAAGAAAAACTGATTTTTTAAATGTTTTTAAATCAATTTAATCCTATTGATGCTGATATCTGGATATATATTGTCGCTTTTATTTATACAACATGAATATACAAAATAAAAAAAATATTTACAAAATATATACAAAAATAAAAATATTTGCCCAAAAATTTTTGAAAAATTTGTATTAAAAATTTTTTTTTGACAAGAGAAAATTTTTTCATTCAAACTATAAGAATAAATTGAATAATTAAAGCAATTTTTTCAAATACATTCTTCTAGTTTTATTAAAAAATTTTCTTCTGATTAAATAAAATTTTTAATACAAATTTCTCAGAAATTTTTGGGCGAATATTTTTATCTTTGTTGTAAAATCATATATTCATATATGATTTTTAATATTTATAACTTTTGTGTAAACAATTTTTGCAGAAAGTGAAAAATTTCGAAGAGAATTTAAATTTTCGTTATTTTAAAAAGAAAAATCGAAGTTTTTCAAAAAGGGCTCCGGCGATTATTTTCTTTTTGGACTTAAAATACTCTATAAACATCACAGATTCAAAATCCACAAGAAAATTTTGAGTGCAAGAACCTTTTATAAAAAACCATTTCAGGCGCACCGTGTATATGGTATTATTAAATATTATCAACATTAAAATTAATTTTATTATAAATAATAATAATAATTGTATTGTATTATTATAATTAACACGTCTCAAAATCTAAAATAACTCAATAAGTTCTAAATATTAAACAATATACATATATATTCTATAATATCTATATTATCTCGGTAAGCGGCTACTGAACTCGAGTTTAACCAAATCTAATTTAAAATTTGAAAAGTAATCTAAATCTGTTTGTAAATGTAAATAAACTATAAATATATATTTATAGACAAGTAAAATTACCCACCTGTCAAAAATTCACCTCAGATCCTCTTCGCGTTTTTAGATTCAGGACGGTCCTTTCACTCGGCCTTACAAAACAAAACTATCCCCTCTCATCAACATCATTTTTCAAAAAGAGTCGATCCTTACTCACAGAAAATATCAATCGAATCATTTGGTAATTTCAAGTAAACACCCAAAATACCCTTACTCTTTAAAGGTAAAGAAAAGGTTAATAATCACCTCATTGTAATTTTGACAAAAGGCTAACAATAATGTTATTGTAATTTCGACAAAAGGATAATAATGAGCTCATTGTTATTTGAACAAAAGGAGAACAATAGGAGAACCATGCCAAATTTCCGCCCATTTTAAAACGAAAATTTTTCGAATCATTTAGTAATTTCAAGTAAACGGCCAGAATTCCCTTACTCCTTAAAGGTAAAGAAAAGGTTAATAATCACTTCATTATAATTTTGACAAAAGGCTAATAATAAGGTTATTGTAATTTCGACAAAAGGCTAATAATGAGATCATTGTTATTTGGACAAAAGGAGAACAATAGACTCATTGTAATGCAGTCAAAAGGAGAACAATAGGAGAACAATGCCAAATCTCCGCCCATTTTGAAACGAAAATTTTCAGCTAAAGGGACACTGGAAAATTATTATATAGGATGTTTTGTGTTATTGTAAGAGTCTATTAAATTAGATAAAATATTTATCCACTTATAATTACCATTTAAACTAAATTGAAACCACATTTTATTTTTCAAAGTACGATTAAATCGCTCACAAATTGATGCTTTTAAATTGCTAAATGTTGAGTATATGTTAATATTAAACCGCTTCATGAGATTTTCAAAGTTTGAATTGTAAAATTCTTTTCCTTTATCTACATGTAAATTGTTTGGTACACGTCCTTTGATAAGAACAGATTCCATGGCTGCAGCAACATCTTCACCTTTCTTTGATTTTACAGGGATAGCCCAAGCAAATTTAGAGAAAATATCGATGATTGTTAATAAATATTTGAAACCTTTATTTTCTTTTTCGTAAGGAATTATTTCAACCAAATCAGCTTGCCAGGTTTTATCAAGGTCTCGAACATCCACACTCCTACGTTTATAATTTCTTCTAGCAGGCTTATGCAACTCTTTAACCAATTGCAGTTTTTTTATGTTCATTATGATTTTCTATTTTCTTCAAGAATATTTAGTCTGTTATGTATTTTATCAACAATATCTTCAATAGACAATACCTCTCTATTATTTTCAATATGCATTTTTAGATTTTCAAAAAATTGTTTTAAAGAATCTTCTAATGTTTTAATTTTTAAATTATTTTCAGGTATGTTTGTTTTCAAAGAACCTATTACAACATTAATTGCATTTACTTCTGTTTGTACAATATTTTTAACAAAGTTTAAATTAACTGCATCATTCAGTTGCTCAGCATCAGCTACATTGCATAGCTTTTTACTTTCCATATCATAGTGAATTTCCGCAGTAACTTTGAATCCTATTCCAAGTAGACTAAGATGTGAAGTTTCTGATTTCTTAAATTGACGTCCGAATACATCGATACTCATTTTGGAACTGATGTTAATTTTAATGTGTTAATAGTTAATAAATAATGTCTGCTTCACGTAATTCTTCAATTATTGATATAATTTCATTATTATGACTTGGGTTACCAGCACTTTGAGATGATAATAGTAATCTTAATCGATCTACTAATTCATTAGGATCATCCCAATAAACGTAATCAATTTTTTTCTCTTGATTTATCATATATTTTGATATTAAACCTTTACCATGGATTGGAGATGCTATAAAATTTTGAAATTTCAAGTTCTTATCATCACGTATAGCTTCATCAACTTTATAATACTTTTTATGAGCATTTGTTGATATTACAATATTCTTATAATTTTCACGATCGTTTAAGCTCACAAAATTTTCTTCAGGAACTTTCTTAAATAAGAGCTCAAGTAAACCTTTAGTTGCAGGATAAATATTAGATCCTATAACAATATTATTTTGTTCAAAATTAATTTGTGAATCACCAATCATTAACATTATCATTATATTCTTTTTTTATTTCAGTTTTTAATGGATCAATATTTTTGACTGTTTCAAATCCATAGACTAGTTTTTGAATAGGTGTTACAATTGGTTTAAATGTATCATTTAATGATCTTTCAACATCTTCTTTGCCCAGCTTTAATATTCTATGTTTTCGACGAATTGTTTCGCTTGCTTAAGCAATTTCATAGAGACTATCTTTTTGTTTTTTTAAATTTTCAATATGTGATGAAGGCATGTTGTCTTTATTAAGTCTACAGTAATACTAACTATAAAGTTTAATTTATAACTCTTATAAAACAATCAAAACCTTTTCTATATCTTCTTTGATTAATTTCAGAATCTTTATCAATTACTACAAATTCATGTTTATTTTTCTTCCAACATGAAGCACAGAGTTCTTTAAATTTTGTAAATGTCATGTCTGTATTAACATGATCATCATATATATGCTTTAGATTCATTTCATCTTGTTAAAATAATACTAAGAAATTGACATTATTTCTAATAAGATGTTTTGGAAAGCGAGCATAAGTTTGACATAAATAAAAACAGTCAACAGCCTTATGTCGACCCATAGCAAAGAATGCTTTAATATTATCTTGCTTTTCACAAGCTACATCATCAAATATAAATATTGAGTTTGGTCGTGCTTCACTAGGTGTCACTACATCTGCATGTTCATTAAATGGAAAGTATTCAACACCATCAATTAGTTCCAAAACATTTTCTAAAAATTTATATTTTGGTTGATTTAAGGATTTTGAATACACATAAATATTTTCGAATTTTAATCCATTTAGGTGTGTTAAAAGTGTAAGTAAAACATTTGTTTTTCCACAATCAGATGGACCACAAAATATTGCTCGTACACTATTTGGTAGTAAATTAACATGACGATTTCTTTCACATTTTTCAACTACTGTGTCAAAATTAGCAACAGGTAGTTTGTCACTTTGTGTTTCGAACTCAATCGTTTTTTAAACTGACTCAAATACTGCACTTATATGCAAAATGTTTTCAGTAAGATTTTAGATCTTATAAAAACATGATTGTACACAAAAAAAATCTAGTTCTAAGCGAACCTCAAAAGAGGCAAGACGTGGAAAAGGTCTACTAAATAGAATTATAAATAATCTACCAGTAGAGTTACATATTTCTGGTTATCAATACTGTGGTCCAGGAACAAAGTTAGCTAAAAGACTTGCTCGTGGAGATCCAGGAATCAATCCTATTGACACCGCTTGTAAAGAGCACAATATTGCTTACTCAAAAAATAGACAAAATATTGACGCTAGAAACGCTGCTGACAAAGTACTTGCTGAAAAAGCTTGGCAACGTGTAAACGCTCCAGATGCTCGTTTTGGTAAAAAAGCTGCTGCTTACGCAATAACAAACACTATGAAAGTGAAATCTAAACTTGGAATGGGTTTAAAAAAGAAACCCTCAATTGCATTAAGAAATATTGTATCTGCAGCTAAGAAATCAATGATTCCAGATAACAATTTAAATACTTTAATAAAATCTGCTCTAACTGAAGCACGTGCAGCTGTAAAGAAAGTTGGTGGAAAAGGAAAAATTAGAAAACCACGTATTCTACCAGTTCCAACTAAATAATAAGACTATGGAAGCTATTGCCTTAGGAAAAGGACTTTACTTGAAACCTTATAGACAAGGACTAGGACTTCATTTAAAACCATATAAGATAGGACAAGGATGCAAGTCAAAAAACTTAAAATGAAGCTATTTCATCGAGCTCTAACAGATATCGATCTTCTTAAATTTGCAAAATCTTAAAAATTCCACACTTCCGAGGTGTTTTTATGAGAAATGAGATGCCACTAAATGGACCTAAAAAAATGAGTCAGCTATTATAAACCTAGATGATAAAGATGGTTCTGGAACTCATTGGTGCGCTTATAAAAAACTTAAAAATAAAATATATTATTTTGATAGTTTTGGAAATCTGAGACCACCTTCGGAACTTGTTGAATATTTCGGTGCTGGTAGCATAATGTATAATCATGAAAGATTTCAAAATTATAATACGTTTATATGTGGACATTTATGTCTTAAATTTTTATGTAATAAATTATAAAAGCAAGTTGTTCTTCATTTTTTAAGTCAGTCTGCTTCTTGATTTCACAATGGATGAATCGTTGATATTAACACTATCAGGAAAATCTTCTACTCTAGAATCTCTGTACTTTCCACCAATAGAATTATCTCCTTTCAAAAATTATGCACTCGGTCTTGTTGAATTTCTTTCATTTAATTCTATTTCTAATGTGGATGTTGGACAAAATAAATTTTATATTGATAATCAAATAATTACAATACCTACTGGAAGTTATGAAATTAGTGACATTCAGATATATTTGCAGAGAAGCTTGGAAAAAGAGGGTATTGATATTCATATTAAACCTAATAATAATACATTAAAAAGCGAAATTTTCTGCAATAAAGAAATCATTTTTAAACCTAAAGATTCTATTGGACGCTTGTTAGGCTTTTCTCAACGAAAATTAGAAGCTAATAAATTTTATCAATCTGATCAACCAGTATTCAAAATCAAAGTGAATTCTCTGAGAGTTGAGTGCAATATAACTACTGGAGCATATATCAATGGTGAGAAGGTACATACAATTCATGAATTTTTTCCTGTTGTACCACCAGGATATAAGATAGTGGAAGTTCCATCTCACGTCATTTACTTGACAGTCGCTGTTAAAACAATAGATCAAATTCAGATGCGGATTGTTGATCAAGACGGACAATTAATTAATTTTCGTGGTGAAACTATTACAATCAGATTGCACATAAAATCTGTGAAATAATGGGTATTGTTTTTCGAAACAGAAGAAAAATTGGTTTTGGTTATAAAAATATTGCACCATGCCAAAGAAAAACCAGTCATCCACAAACACTCAAAGTGTTAACACCTCAAAACGTGCAGCTGCTCAAAAGTCAAGGTCTCAAAGTCAAAGGCTGAAAAGATTTAAAATCTTTTGTACTTGTGTGTATCGACGTTTATTTATTTGCTATGGAAGAGGAAATTTTAAATATTGATACACCAATCATCTTTGATGAATCTATAGCTCATTGTGAAGTTCATACACATCAACCTTATGCTTCATCAACTTATAGTAATAGTGATGAAATTCGAATCGCTGTGCAAAACGAAGACCATTGCCTTTTTCCAAGCAAAAGTTCAATTCATGTATATCGGAAACTAGTAAAAGATGATGGAACTGCTGTTGCAAACACAAATTTTGTTCTAACGGTATTTGCCATCTATTTGAAGAAGTTAAATATGAACCTTATGGAGTAGAAATTGATAAAAATAAAAATGTTGGTCTAACAAGTCTCATGAAGAACTATATTTCTCTAGATTCTAGTCAACATAAATTTCTTGAAAATGCTGGTTGGTTAGAATTTAATTATGATAATCAAAAAATAACTAATGAACAAGGCTACTTTGATGTCTGTATACCGCTTAATATGATATTTGGATTTGCTGAAGATTATCAAAAAATTATTGTTAATGCTAAACATGAGCTAATTTTTGTTAGATCAAGAAATAATTCAAATGCAGTATTACAGATAGCACTTTTAGAAAATTTTAAAATTGTAATTGAAAAAGTTAAATGGTTATTGCCTTATATCAAATTATCAGATGCTCGAAAATTTAAACTATTAAAATACATTGAAAAGGATCCATCAATTCAACTAAGCTTTCGAACCTGGGAATTGTATGAATATCCATTGTTGCCTGCTACTCAAAAACATATTTGGACTGTGAAGACTTCAACTCAATTAGAAAAACCAAGATTTATTGTATTAGGATTCCAAACAAACAGAAAGAATCAAACTGTATACAATTCAAGTAATTTCGATCATTGCAAAATATCAGATGTTAAATTATTTTTAAACGCACAAAGCTATCCTTATGGTAATATGAATATTGATATTGAGAAAAATCAATATTCTACATTGTATGAAATGTATTTAAATTTTCAAACCAGTTACTATGGTAAAGAATCACCACAACCACTTTTATCAAAAAAATAATTTTTACAGTATGCTCCTTTAATTGTAATAGATTGTTCAAAACAAAATGAATCTAAAAAGTGGTCCAGTTGATATTCGTTTAGAATTCGAAGCAAAAGAAAATTTTCCAGCAAATACTTCAGCCTATTGCTTAATTTTGCATGATCGTATTATTGAATACAAACCAATAAGTGGTATTGTAAAAAAAAATGTTTAAATGAAATAATAAAAATAAAAGAAAATGGTATTGTAAAAAAAATTGTTTCAGTGAAATAAGAAAACAGATGAAAAGAAAGCTCTCAAAGATCTGTGACGAACCGATTATTTATTTAAAATATTAATGTTAATTATTTTGTATTTAATATTTTTAATAATTCAGCAGTTCGTGGCAAATAATCAATTTAGTTTTTACTTGTTACGGAGTGGTAAATGAGTCGAGTTTCCATTCTATTTATTTCAGAATATTTCAGTCTCAGCTTTGAGAAAGGAAAGGAGAGATATTGTCATGGATATTTACTCAATAATACAACGATTTTAAAGTTTAACCCTTTAGAAATTTATAAAATAACTTTGATATCAAATCTTACAAAATTCTCTATTACTTTAGTATAGAAACGAACTGAAAATTTTCGTTTATTTGTGCGTGTGTCAGTATAAGGAAAAAAAACGATACATTAACGATACCAATTTTTCATGAAATTTTCTTCTTCAACGATGAGGATGAATCCAAATAGCAAGTTAAGAGATGCACGTTAATTTTAAATCAAAATTTTATGACTATTTAATGTCTCGAAATAACTTTAGAGTTTAATACTACCGTCAAATAATTGGCGGGCAATTTTTGTAATAATAATAATTTACCGATTTTAAATTATTCGAAATAAAATCGGAAAAATCGACTAGATGAAAAACCATTGAGTTAAATTCTACAATACAAGTTTCTTTATTTTTATGTTTTAATGTGACTTAGGAAAATTTGAAACTTATAAAATCAAACATTTTGCACATATCTTGAACCGATTTTATTTTTGATTTCAAATATAACCCGGCAAATCAATTCATTTTATTTGTAAGAGCTTTACAAATTAGACCGTGATTAATATTCTACAAATCTGGATTTTATGGATGAATTATTTGACGTAAGCGTCCTCCTTCGAAAATCGAGAAACGTTTAAAACGCGACGGCGATACTTTTTCAGAGCCACGAGCTATTACTTGTTCGACGGGTGTTTTAGTTGTGCATCCAGGTAATTTCTTTACTTAAAATCTACACCTCGGTTCTTAGTTGAGAAACGCAAAGTTGCAAGTTTGCCCTGCGAAACCCCGTTGCCGGGTCTTCAATGTGATTGACTTGTCAATTCAGCGCTTCTTCGAACATTGGGACCGGGTGCAGTGTCATTATCCTTCTTTGCTTTACAATTTTTATTAAATTGCAAAACAAAGTTTCTGGCAATGACTTGAGAAACCTGGTAGGAATTATTTTAATTTAGTATTTGTCTGATTTTCAGTACAATTTTTCCTTACTTACTCATTTTGCCATTCTCCGGGTTTATTCAAATTCTTTACTGTTATTTGGATTTTTCCTTAATTTTTCATATTTTATTTGACATTTGCGAGGTTTTGTTATAAAATAATGAATTTAATTACTATTTAATTTTTATTCATTTTTTGAAATGTCAGCTTAATTCTCACAAAATGCAGCCACATAGGCGCTTACGAGCGTGTGTGAGTTAGGTCTTCTTTCTAAATAGCATTTCTTATGTATGCCTTTACCTTGCTTTATTTAAAATTCCTTTCTTCGACTTTTATATATGTGTCGATTCAGGGTGAAAGGGACCTTAGCTGCAAAAATGAGTTTTACGCGTACGGGCGTTTGAAGTTAAGCCTCTCTGTCACTGTTAGGTTATGCCTGTGTTTCACCTCTAATAACACAAAAACTAATAGACATAAACAAGTTTTGCTTTATGTGTGTGAAAAAGCTAATCAAATTCTATCGATTCATAATAACAATTAAAAAACAAATGTTTTGAATTTTACAGAAAGGGAGTTTGAACTTGTGCCAGCCCTATGTTATTGTTAGGTTATGTCTATGTTTCATCGCTAATAACAGAAAAACTAATAGACATAAACAAGTTTTGATTACTGTATGTGAAAGAGCAACTCAAATTCTATCGATTCATAATGAAAATTAAAAATTGAAAGTTTTGCAGCTAAGGTCCCTTTCACCCTGAATCGACACATATCATAATAAAATTTTCATGCTTACATTTTATTGGTTTCAGATAGTTACAGATATCTATGGGCAGTTTCCTATAGTTTTAGCCTGATAATTATTATAAACGATTTTAATAATTAGTTGACAATAATTATGCATGATTCGCTATTTTTAGTTTTATAATTTATGAATATAATTTATGAATCATGCTTTTAGTGCCTAGTTATATCCGGCGTTATCTCGGTTTTGGATTTTAATGATTATAATTTCTGCTACGGTCTTAGTTTTGGATGGGATTCAGAGAGTTTCTTTTCTCAGTCTCGTTCGTTATTCTCTTGTGAACGTTATTATTCTTTACTGGTTTTTATAAAATTTCTTTCTTTTTCCCATGTCGGGTTCCTTCTTTATAAAAAAATTCCTAATGGCTTCGCTAGACGTTGATGTGGAATTATCAGTGGTTTCGCGATTAAAAGAATTGTATGAGGATGAGCCGATCATCCTTGAATTGTTGGAAAAATTCGGACAATTGAAGTTCGGGTGTGAGTTACCATCGTTTCCAGTTTCTAGTGTTTTTGCTAACTGGGAGTGGTCGAAAAACAAGATTCGATCCTGTGTTCAGGAACTTGGACGACTGTGGGTGCTTGGGGGGGTGAATGTGCCCTTTTCCTTCGAGTGAGTACTAAATTTTCCTTATTATTTATACATATATTTTATGTTTTAAGCTTTTTTTTTTTTTTTTTAACTGAAAATAATTTTTCACGGCATTTTTGTTGTGATTATTGCTTGAAATCATAGGACGATGATTTAGAAATGTTGGAATATTTTATTAAAAAGAATACGACAATTAAGAAAAAAAATATAAAAGCATCGAATAAAATTTTCAAAATTCGTAATTATAAGATAAAAGCTGAACAATTTGAGAGAAAGAAAATGTATCTAAGAAATGAGAAAAAGGTTAACAAAAATTTAGAATTGATAAAAATAATGAAAAGGACAAATAATAAGATCATAAGAGAAATTTAAAAATCTTTAAAAATAAAAAGTTAGGCTATTAAACCAAAAACATTTTTAAAATATTACACTTAAAATAATTCCAACAATAATTTAGCAAAACAAAGAAAATCTAACAATTTTATAAAAGAAGAAGATGTCAAAAAAAATCTCTTAAAAATAAACAATGGTTGAAAACAAATTGAATAAACTTGTAGAAAAAATAAGCCCATTTATTTTTAAAATTATGGAAATAATTAAGGAAATCGATGAAACTCCATAGGAATGTTATAATAACAAAATCGTGTAGAGAAAAATCTTAAAATTTTGTAAAATTAAGAAATTATAAGGTAAATATTAAATTGCTTCGAAAGAGCGAAATAGCTTAGAAGTATTGTAAGAATAAAAAAAGGTTATTGGGAATATGGAACATACTCAATATTATTTAAATATTCTACATTAATTTATATGCATTTAAATTTGAATTAATTAAAATTTAAAAGTTTGAACACGTTGGAATATGAGTTAATTGACGTTTGGAATTTATTTAAATTATAATGACTTAAAATATGACAATTTTAAACTATTTTAAATCTTAGAATAAAGGGACAGATAATAAAAGAAATTTCGAAAGTAGAGGAAAGGAATTTTTAATGAAAATTGAAAATAAGAATTTTCAGTTTTGGAAGTATGAAATCTCTTATGGATTCTTGTAAAAATTTTTAGATTCAGACTCAAAGTTGAAAATTTTTAGTAATAAATCCTTTATGCAGAAAACATTTTGAAGTTTAGAATGCAACGTTTGTGTAGAGAAATTAAATTTGGTAATTTACTTAACTAAGTGTTAATAATGTAACTGTGTCGCGATCCGACGGCTCGTTTAACCAAAACATTCTTGTCGCCTCGACTGAATAAAATGTAGGCCCTACACTTCTATCAGTCGTTAAGATCTTATTTATGGTTTCCTTTTTGCTCCTTTTCCTTACTTGACATTCATGGGTTTTAAATTTTTGAGCGGTTCACGGTTTTGGGTTAGTGTTTGCTTTAGGTCTACTTTACGCTTTGGGGATTTAAACTTTGAAATAAATATAATAAATAAAATGAGATGGTAGATTTTACCAATAGTAATTTTTTTAATAGTTTTCACGCGTAGAAGTTTAAATTGTTTGACATTTAGATCATTGGAAATTGGGATCCTTAAAATTTGGAAAGAATTATTTTATTAGACTTTAATTGATTAAAGTTCTGATTAATTAAAACCTAAAGAATTAAAGTTTTAAAATAATTGAAGTTTATTACTACTATTAAAATATGAATAACTGGTTTCGCTGGAAGCATTATAAATTTGGAAAAATTAAAATTTGAATTGACAGAAATTTTGAAATTTTAAAAGTTTAATTAATTAAAATTTGATATAATTGAAATAAATTATGAATACGAAATTTTGCCCACTGGAGTTTTGGAATAATTAAAGTTCGTATAAATTATAGAAGTTTGAATACATTTTGTCAAAAACACTTTTTTTCAATCCAAAATATTCCAATTTTTGTAACGTACATACTACGTTATAGCGCACTTATTTTTCTTCTGCTCAAAACACCCTTTAGTTAGTTTTACTCTTTTCTATAATTCTTGAGATTGACCAGAAGTTTTACCTTGCATATTATGAAAGTTATATTTATCTGAAGCATTAGTTTTATTATAATTGAATAACAAATTTTATTAATTTCTTATTCTTATTTGTATTTGAAAAAATATAGTTGTAAATGATTAAAAATAAAGCAATGTTTCTCGCGCGCTTGGGCGCGCGTTAATGTTGCTAGTTACTGAAATAATTTCTATTACAATTTAATCATAAGTCGATGATGTAAAAAAAAATCCTTTGATATTAGCCCCTACAATTCAACGGATAAAAATAAAGGTTAAAGTAAAGGTTTATTGGAAAAAAACACCATTGTTTTATTCTAATTTCTAAATGAGAAAGCAATTTTTTATGTTGTAAGCTAATCAAAAATATAATTAGAAGTCGAATAAAGAGAGTAAAAATAATACATAATATTAAAATTAGGATAACAGCAATTTCGAATTTCAGAGAGATATTTGTAAAATTTTCAGGATAAAATTTTACAAATACATGAGAATCATAGATATGGTTGGAAAAATGAAAATGTCAGTTACATAATTTGAACTACTTGGGAGTTCTTGTAATGGTCTATTTTGCTGGAGGCATTTTACGGGGGGAAAAATAGTTAGATTGGAAGTGCCAAATCAAATGTGAGAAAATGTTCGAAAATCTGAGAATTTTTTTTTTTTTTTTTGAAAAAAAATGAGAATACTAAGGTTAAAGAAAGGAAATGGAAAAGTGAAGAAGGCTAAAATACTTGGATAAGTAAGGGTTTATGGGGATAGAAAAAAAATGATAAAATAATTTGAAATAAAAGATAATTGAAATATGGTGAAGTTCATTATACTTTTAGAAAAAAAATTAAAGTTTGATAGTTATGCGAAAAGAATAAAAATTGTTAGAAATTTGAGAATGATAAAAAAATGACAGAGTTAATTTTTAGACAAAAGAGCTTAATAGAAAAAAAATCGTTTGAGAAATTTGAAAATTGAGAGCAATAGTCTGAATTTGAGATAATAACTGGAGATTTAGGGGAGATTTTTGGGTTGCGATAAAATATTTGAAAATTTATGATTTATCATTGGAATCTGAATCAATACTAATTACACGGAGAAATCCCATTATCACACATTAACTTAGACACTTTCATAGTTTGATAATTACATAAAATTTAGATTCTTGCAAATTCTCGACTAAAATTGGCCAGCCATGTTCTCGTTCTTATTGCCATTCTCTAGGTAATGTTACTTTTTCGTAACTCCAATTGTAGTGAGCCGCGATTAATTTAGTTATGTTTTGGAATTGTATAACGGAGCAATGCGTGATAAATAAATCTGATTAGCTGGAGGTTTATGAAAAAATAGGCTTTGATTGTTTAATATGGGTTTACGTACATGTGTATATGTATATAATTTTTTTTTTAGTTTTGTGGTGTCGATTCCGGATTGGGAACGATGTCCTTCATCCCACATGGGGGATGAACCAACACTTCCTTTAGTGTCAAGAGTATGTGTACTGTCAGGGTGAGCAGTGTTTTTTTCATCGGGGCTATTGGAGGCCGGTAAGTAGTGCTAGTTAGGTTTTGATAGCATGCCGATATGATTAAATCCTGTTATCGTGTGATTTTTTCTTAAATAGATCAAAAAAAAAATTTAATAATAAAATGTTTAATAATTTAATAATAAATATAAGATATATATTTCGTGATTTTACATTCCCCTTTTTTTTCTTATCTTAATTACCATTACAATTTTAGTAACAATTTTAAAAACAATAAAAACAAATTTATGAATTTTTAAATGGATAATCAACTTATTGAATTCAAATATATAAATAATATATATAAGACTTCATTATACATAATAACTACAACACGTACAATACAATAATATAGTAATTTATAACATAAAATTTTTCTTTTTTAATGATAGTTCAAATGTTAGTGACAATTAAATTTGCACGTAAATTTTTATAATTTTCATTATTTTATTTAAATAAAAAAAATTTTGTTTTCCCTTTTGATTGGAGTTCCGGATAAATAATTACTTAATTTTGAGTTGCGGTTTTTACAGAACGTTTTCTTTTTAGGAGTCATTCCGTCATGTCACCCAATGGCTCATTCCATTAATGGCGCATCGATGGTAGTGTCGTTTGTCCTTATCTAGTGCAAGGTATTTCGTACGAGGCACTATGTAGGCTCGCCCGGTTCCATTGTTCAATACCCTTTGATTGATTGGTATTGGATGCATACGGTAGAGTTGATATTTGTTTCTGGCGAGAAGTGGGATATCCAGGGCTACGTAGAGTTTTCCGTTGTGAATTCGGACGGATACTGCAGCAACGCGTGTCAGATCGACTAGGTTTACTTGCTGAAGGGACATTGGAAATTCAAAGTCGGGGAGTAGGTCTCAGATATCTCTGGAGATATTCCTGAGTTGTACTGTCGAGATCAAGGCTGGATGTAATTTGCCGTCCTGAGCCGAGCGGATTACAGACAAAAGCTGTTCGGTCGCTTTTTGGTATTCGTCGATGGCGTACTCGAACGTCAAAGCAGCATGTGTCAGAGCGAGTCCGTATCGGTTCAGGCTAAATTGGTCCTTGAATTCGGTAAGGTTGTTACTGAGCTCGAACAGTTGCTGTTTTATAGTTCCTATTTCCAGATCATTTTGTGATGTTTGTTGGTGCAGTTTGTGTAGTTCGGATCGGATCAGATGAGTTTGTTCTCCCATCAGCCTAGAGATATTTTTCTGAACTCGGTTCAGATCTTCTATCTCTTGATCGTATTTTTCTCCGTCGTCATAGTTGAGGATTCCTGCCGTTGGTCCCGCGATTTTTCTAATAAATCCGAACCAGGGTAAGCTTCGTTTTCTTCGGTGCAGTGTCGGGGGTTGGTCTGATAAGTTTGAAGCTTGGGTATATTGAGACAATTCTTCCATAGCCTCAAAAAGCGTTTCTTGTTGTCTCCTTGCTGCTTCTAGTTTCTTTTCTAGTCTTTGATGTCCTAACTCTTCGTGGCACTTAAATTGAGCGGTAAGCAGACAGTGTCTGACGATTTCCTTTAATCTCCGTGAACAATCGGATATGAATTCTTGAGATCGTGTGGTTTCCAAAAAGATTGTCGTTCTCCAAAGGGCAGCCGTTTGTTGTAAACTTTCCAATTTTTCGGAGTGCAGTCCCGTCGTCTCATTGAATTGAATTAATGAATAAGAAATTTCCTGATCATCCTTCTGGGTTTTGATTCTTAAGATTAGGATTCCAAAAGTAATTCCCCAAATCATAAACTTCATGGGTAACCTGAAAAGAGTTACATTAGATCTATTCTAAATTAAATAAAATATCGATTTTAAACTGGGAGCAAGCTCCTCTTTTAGCTAACTAATCCGCCCTTTCGTTCCCAAAACATCCACTATGGGCAGACTCATAAAACCATCTAACTTCGACTTGTTCGAGAGTCTTTTCAAGGCTCTCGAATTCTGCTTTATTTTTGACTTGGTGGTTGGCAGAAGTTTTCCACTTTGGCAGCCAATGAGTGTAACCATTAATCAGAAATTGGGAGTCACTGTGAATTCCCAATTTCTGTATTTGATTCATTTTTGCTATTTTTACAGCTGCTATAACAGCTTCAATTTCAGCAGAATTGTTAGTCTGTCTTCCTGGGGATGGTTTGGAAACGTTGAGAGGATGGTTCTCGCTAAACCAAACTCCGATACCAGCTGTTGCAAAATCTTTTCCATTTTGGAAACAGGATCCGTCAGTGTAGACATGAACAAATCCGTGTCTATCCATCAGGAATCCGTCTTTGGAAAGTTGCAAAGATTTATCTAGTCATAAATAGGCTAATTTCAGCTTGTCGGCATGTTTGGTTATTCGGCTGCCGTCTTCGGCTTCTAATAGAACATTATTGTTTTCGGTGAATCCTATGACCTTGTAAAGGCCCTCGTAATAAGGGTCGAATTTTCCCGATCTTACTTCGATTTTTGCTCTTACAAAATCTCCGATTGTTGCGTTCAACGGTCTGCTTTTTCTGTCGTAAAGATCTTTACTTTTTATTTTCGAATCAATAATATTCTTAGCCGCAAGACGTCGTATTTCTTGCATTCTTGTAATCAGATCTTTTAGGTACGATCCGTATGTCTCGAGTTTTTCTTCATCAGGGTAGGATGAAGGGGTCCTTGCAGGCCTACCAAAAACAATTTTGAAAGGTGTGAAATTTGTAGCCTCATGCACTGAGGTATTGTAGGAGAACATGGCGAATGGGAGGAGTCTGTCCCAGTCGTCATATTTATTCGCGTACATTTTGATGTATTCTGTTAGGACTATATGGCTTCTTTCTAACGCGCCGTTAGTTTGCGGTCTATATCCCGATGTGGTAACTTATTGAACGTTAAAGATTTTACAAAGCTTCCGCAGCAACTTGCTAATGAAAGTTTTTCCTCTGTCGGTTAAGATGCATCTCGGTGCACCATGATTACAAAATAGATTTGTTGCTAGGGCATAAGCGATGGTAGTACCGCTTAAATCCGGAATAGCTACCGCTTGGCAATACTTACTCAGATGGTCTTGCATAGTAAGGATGTGTCGATTTCCGTTGGGAGTGGTGGGTAAAACGCCTACGGTGTCTATTGAAACCTTGTCAAAGGTATCTAATGGGGTATCAGTGAGGAGCATTGGTTCTTGAGTTGCTATTCTGGTTAGCTTTTGCTCGGCACAAGTTGCACATTTTCGAATAAATTCGACCACCTCTTTCCGGAGTTGTGGCCAGGTGTAGCGCTGTTTAATCCTTCGATAACTTTTGGTCACTCCTTTGTGGCCGCCTATCGTACTATTATGACATTCTTCCAAAATTTTCTGTCTTACTTCCTCTAACGGAATTATTATTTTTCCGTAGGAGATAATGATTTTGATTTCGTGATTTTGGAAAATGGTTGTGAGCAACTCTGTCAAAGTATTCCGAGGCAAATCATCGCAAACATTCGCGTAACGAGCGATTCTGAATTGCTTTGTGTGGTCGATGGTCATAATTTTTCCTAAGTTTTGTAATCCGTACTCTAAATCTTTAAGTTTTAAAGAGTCGGAATGTTGTTCTTTTACGACGACCGAGTATATTTTGTTTTTACCTTTAGGGGTTACAATGACTTGGCCTATTCTCGGTTTCTTTTCTTTCAGTTCGTGCGCGCCCAAATCTCCGAGTGCTATTAGCAATTTTGACGTAGGGGTGACTAACTCGCAATCACAGGAAATGAAATGAACTAGATTGTCCTTTTTGTACGTCATTGGTTTGCGGCTTATTTCGAGAAATGAATTTTTGGGAATGGCCTCATTATCCTTTGGGCTAGTTACAATTTCTGATTCTTCCGTGGAATCTATATAGGGCATGGGGATGTCTATAGTTTTGGAAATGCAAGGAGTTTCAGGAGCCAAGTGTAATTCAGGGGTTGATTGTGTTTCCTTAGGGAATTCGACCTGTAGACGTTTGGGTATTCCCCTTTTCCCGATTATGGCTTGATGATTGTTCGAGGTGCTAACCTCCCGTTCCTCTGAGGTTTCAAATATTTTGTCTGTCGACGGAACATAGGGCGTTGAGCGGGCTGACGAACCAACGGTTGACATTGGGGTTGCGAAGGTCACCCCCTTTTTAGGCAAAGGTGCTAAAACATCTTCATCGTCGGTTTCTAGTTCCGCTTCAATTTTGCTATCTTTCTTTCTCGTCTCTTCCAGATTGGTGGTTTGCTGTTGCTCTCGTAAAGATTCTTCTTTAGGGCTGTCATTTATTTTTAAATGAGCCTGTTCTATTAAACTTCCAATTCCTCGTAACTCTTGTGTGATCTTGTCGACGGCGTTGTCGATATCTCTCCCCAATTCCGCGTAGTCAAATTGCGTGAAAATGGAATCCTTGTGGTCGAGGTCATCGATGGATTCGCAGTTTAGATTATTAGGGAGTCCCGCCAGGTCTAAATAATCCGTATCCCAGTACCAGGAACGGTGCGGAGGATTTGATATTGTTTCGACAAATCGATTTATTGATTTTTGTATTTCTGCAATAAATTTCGGGTTTAGGATGTCTTCCTCTTCTTTGGAATCGGAGTCATCGCTTTTACTACTGCTCGGTGGTGGGGAGGCATAGATTAGGATGTCGTCAGCGTTCATTGGTAGGTTGGGAGCTTCTGGTACAGGAACTTCTTCCGCGTCACCTTTTTCCTCATCTGTTTGGATCTCAGGATTTGGGACTTTGACTGGATTTTCCTTTATATTCAAGGTAGGGGGAAGATTGAGGTCTGGTAAGCAACGAAACCAATGCCTCTGTACGGGGGCTTCTGAATCTGATAAATCGTTGTTATCTTTGTCCGATTCCGTATTAGATTCATCTTCGTCTGATAGTTCTGAGTAGGATTTTCTTTCAGATTCCCGGGTTCTAAGTCTGTTTGCAATGGTTTCTTCTTCCTTGGATGGTAGAAGATTTGAGCTGGAAACTTCCGGTTTATTTTTGGAGCCCTTGGGTCGACCGCGCCCTTTCTTTTGCTCCGTGGAGGGGATTTTTGACGTGCTTGGAGTAGGTTCCTGAATTGGGTTTTCTTCTGGAAAGAGAGTGTCAACGCGTGTCGAGGGTGGTATTGAAATTCGAGATTGAGGAATCCTTTTGGTTTGAAATCCTGGATCTGAATGTAACCTGGTTTGTCTAGGGGCGAAATTGTGTCTTATCCCTTCTCTAGCTGTTTGCTTGGCAGCCCTGTCTTGAGTCCTTAGGGGATAGGATTTTATGCCTAGAGAACGCACGTGCACGGGAAATCCAGTTTGCTCTAAACAACGTTCGAGTTCTCCGATTGTTGTTTCTTTTTCATCCTCAGCACAGGATTCGATATCACCGTGGTTGGAAGTTGAGTCCTGCATTGCTGGATTATTTGATATGGCTGGTAACCATCGGTTAATTTTTCCTGGCTTACATTCGAATTCGTATTCGAATTCTTGTAACCTGGTCAGCCATTTTGACAACCTTTCAACAGGGGTTCTGGCTGCATCAATCCATTTGCCAGGTTCATGGTCACAGGCCAGGGTAAATTTCCTCCCATATAAGTAAGGGCGGAGATTTTCCAATGCAAAAATTACGGCCAAACATTCTTTTTCTGTCTGGGTATAATTACATTCGTTGGCGTTGAATAACGTTGAATAATAGGAAATGGGTAGGTCCACGCCGTCCTTCATTTGGGTCAAGACTGCTCCGACTGCGACGTCCGATGCGTCAGTAGTTAGTCGGAAGGATTGTTCGAAATTTGGGTATATCAGTATAGGGTCTGAACATAATTTATTTTTAAGGATTCCGAAACTTTCCTCTTCTTTATCGCTCCAAAGAAAGGTTTTGTCCTTTTTAAGCAGGTTAAATAAGGGTTTTGCTATGTCCGCGATATTCTCAATAAACCTTCGGTAATAGCCAGCAACTCCTAAAAATTCTCGAACGGATCGTTCATTCTTAGGGGTTGGAAAATTTTTGATTGCGGTTAGCTTACTAGGATCGGCTTTTATTCCTTCCTGGTTGATAATGTGGCCTAGGTAAGCTACTTCAGTTCTTAAAAACTGACATTTCTCGGGTTGCAGGACTAGGTTCGCTTCACGCAGCCTCTCAAGTAGTCGTTCGACTATTTTATCATGTTCTTCTAAGGATGTAGAGAATATGATAATGTCGTCAAGGTATACAAAAATTTCCGAGTATTACATTCCGTACAAAACCTCGTCCATTAACCTTTGAAAGGTCGCTGGGGCATTTTTAATCCCCATGGGCATCCGTTGGTATTCATGATGTCCTGGCCTTGTGGAAAAGGCTGTCTTATGTCTATCCTTAGGGTCGGTTCCAATTTGGTGGAAACCTGAGGCAAGATCCAAAGCAGAAAAATACTGGGCGTTTCCGAGACGTTCGAGTATTGTATTTATGCTTGGCAGGGGATATGCGCCTCCGATGGTTTTTTCATTCAATGCTCGAAAATCTGTTACAACTCGCCATTTTACATTTCCATTGGAGTCTGCTTTCTTTGGTACTATAAGGACAGGTGCATTATACGGAGAGGTTGAGCCCGTGATGACACCATCTTTATACATTTTAATGATGTGTTGTTCTACAAGCTCTTCCTGTTTTTGGGGCTGACGGTATTGTTTTATTTTTATAGGGACATCGTCAAGCGTAGGGATTCGGTGTTGAACTCTAGTGGTGATCGGTAATTTATCGCCAGGAAGTTTGAATCGATCGTGACCGCTCCTGATCCACTTATGTAAATATCCTAATTCCTCAGGATTTAAGTGGGAGGAGGGGAGCTTTTCGATCAGTTCCTTAATTCGAGCCTCGGCGCAATAGAGCTGGGGTTCACACATTGATTCCTCATCACTATGTTCGTATCCATAGTCAAAAGGAAACAATTCTTGTGGCGGAATGTCGAGCTCAACGTCATGCCCCTTAGTGTTAAAATTTCGCCTGTTAGCATTTTGATTCCAATTTCTTTCGTTTGGGTCATATAGACGAACGTCTTCCGCAGGATGACGATTAGAACGGGGATCGAAATCATGACGTCTGTTTAAAAATTGCTCTTCACGCGATTGATGTGTAACGTGATAGGAGTTATGCGAAGAGTTTCGACGTTCAACTGCGTTTTTAGCAAATTTCAAAGCATCAGATAAGGTCAAAGGGTCACGAGCATCAACGGAAGATGATAGTTCATCTGGCATACCTCGGATGAAGGCTCGAAGTGCCGATTGTTTAATAGGTATCATTGTGGTAGAAGCTATCTCGACCGTATGGGCGGATTCTAATGCGGCTTGTGCTCCGCTGAGATAGGAATGTAACCTGTCGTAATATTCGTTAATGGTTTCGTTTCGTTTCATAATGATATTATAAATTTCGTTGAAATAAAAGTCAAATGGTTTTCCGGGGGCGAAACGTTCTTTTAAGAGGTCAATTATATCGGTGATCTTGTCAAAGGTTCTATTTCTAGTACGTTCGCGTGCAGGGCCTGTTAATTTGCCTAAGACTGCGGTTATTAGGGAGGATTCACACGAAGCTGGGACATATGTTGCTGCATTTATCACATCCTGCAGGAAATCCCGAAGGAGAATATTTTTCACGTCAAACTGTGGAATATGAGTGGAGGCTTGCTAAATCGCTAAAGTGCTGGCTATTGAGTGTGCTACTTGCATGGCGGAATTTTCTGGCGTTATATTTTGTTCTTGATTATTTATCGTATTTCGCGTGTTAGGTTGGAAACCGATATCTCCCCTCGAGCTATACAAATCAGCGACCAAAGATGCGTTTCCTTCTGTCTGTGTATTCGTGGAACTGTCCCGGTGTCCGTTATTTTCATTTTCGTTCGCCATGTTCTCCAAAAATGGTAATTTATAATTTAGTAGTTTTTCTATGGGTTGCATACAGACTCACTTCGGGGTCGTACCTAATTTCTAATTCTTATTTTTGACATTTGTTAGTAGATAAAAAAATTTTGTTTTGTATTGATGTATTTAAAAAAATAGAAAAAAGTCCTTATTCGCTTTTCATTCGCTTAAGGTTTTCAGTTCGCTTCTATGGCTTCAACTAAAGATCTCAAAATTTCGTCAAAATTTTCTTCCTTTTCAAAATTTTTTTGCGCTTTGAATGAAGGTTTTTCACAATTAATTCTTATTAGATTTTGGGCGATGGCACGTTCGTCACGTTCTCGAACCTTTCTACCTGCTCGAGATTTACGTTTATTTACTTTTGGTGTTATTGACCCGGCGTCAAACATTTAGAAATTTGAAAACTATCAAGTTTTGCCGACTTGACTTTTCTTATGACTCGCGCCTGGAAATTGTTTAGAATCTATTGTTTCGATGTTGATAAGAGAGAAACGATTGTTTACTTGGTTCAAAAAATAAAACAAGTAAGAAATCGAATTGTCAGAATTTGAACATAGCCTATTTATTATGGCTCATGTAACAAAAGCTTTTTCCTTCCTTTATTTTAACATCTGACTTGGTCCGAAAATTGGGATTCAAACTAAATTTTTCTTTCTTAAGGGTGAAAAAGAAGAGAATTTTCTTTTATTCGAAATTTAAACTTTCTCAGCGTTTTTCTGTTTCTTTGTCGCGTTCAATGTTACTTCTGCGTTTAAAAGTTATTTTTCAAAATAATCAGAAAATTCTTGCCATGATCCTAGTTCCCTTGGTAAGTTTTGAACATCTGCCTGTTTTTGAGCTTTCTTTGTTCTATTTCGGTCTTGTCTACCTCCACGACGTTTATTCTTTCCCGATTTTTGCCCCTGAGTGGGTAATTGGAACATGTGTCGGTTTAATTTTTAAGATTATCTCGATAATTGTTTTTATTCTAACCTTAAAATGCTAGCTATAATTGTTCCGCCAAAAACTGCTTTTAGCAGGCCAAACAATTACAACGACCAAGTCTGATCACTCAAGCGCCAAGAAGGCGAAGGTTTGACAGTCCTGTGCAACCTTAAGGTTTTTATTTAAAAAATTTTCACTTAAATTTTATTTTTGTTTTCCTCGAAAAGAGAAAGGTCATGCAATTTTAATTATTCCGACAAAAACTGCTTATATCAGGCCAAATAATTAAATGCTCGGTCGAAATAGTCGAGTGCCGAGAAAGGCGCAGGCTTATTTTGACTTTGGCTTGAATAAAACGAAACTACAAATAATTTATAACTCCTTATTTAAATTATTCAGACGCCAAGAAGGCGTAAGTCTAATTTAAACACCGGCATAAAATTTCAAAACAAAAGTATCTCTTAATTATTTCCTTATGACGATACGAGAATGTCAGATCGTATTTCCGCAGAGCGCGAGGAAAGCAATGTCAAGAACAGAAACTACACTCCGTAAGATAATAACGATTTTTTTTCACTAAAATTTTAACACACAAAATTTCTCTTTCAATTCTCAAAACGAACAGTGAAACTCAATCCCACCGCTGCCACCAATTTTATTTGCGACAAAGCAGGTCGTAGCAAATAATCAATTTAGTTTTTACTCGTTACGGAGTGGTAAATGAGTCGAGTTTCTATTCTATTTATTTCAGAATATTTCAGTCTAAGCTTTGAGAAAGGAAAGGAGAGATATTGTCATGGATATTTACTCAATAATACAACGATTTTAAAGTTAAACCCTTTAGAAATTTATTAAATAACTTTGATATCAAATCTTACAAAATTCTCTATTACGTTAGTATAGAAACGAACTGAAAATTTTCGTTTATTTGTGCGTGTGTCAGTATAAGGAAAAAAAACGATACATTAACGATACCAATTTTTGATGAAATTTTCTTCTTCAACCATGAGGATGAATGCAAATAGCAAGTTAAGAGATGCACGTTAATTTTAAATCAAAATTTTATGACTATTTAATGTCTGGAAATAAGTTTAGAGTTTAATACTACCGTCAAATAATTGGCGGGCAATTTTTGTAATAATAATAATAATTTACCGATTTTAAATTACTCGAAATAAACTCGGAAAAATCGACTAGATGAAAAACCATTGAGTTAAATTCTACAATACAAGTTTCTTTATTTTTATGTTTTAATGTGACTTAGGAAAATTTGAAACTTGGAAAATCAAACCGATATTATCTTGAACCGATTTTATTTTTGATTTCAAATATAACCCGGCAAATCAATTCATTTTATTTGTAAGAGCTTTTCAAATTAGACCCTGATTAATATTCTACAAATCTGGATTTTATGGATAAATTATTTTACGTAAGCATCCTCCTTCGAAAATCGAGAAACGTTTAAAACGCGACGGCGATACTTTTTCAGAGCCACGAGCTATTACTTGTTCGACGGGTGTTTTAGTTGTGCATCCAGGTAATTCCTTTACTTAAAATCTACACCTCGGTTCTTAGTTGAAAAACGCAAAGTTGCAAGTTTGCCCTGCGAAACCCCGTTGCCGGGTCTTCAATGTGATTGACTTGTCAATTCAGCGCTTCTTCGAACATTGGGACCGGGTGCAGTGTCATTAGCCTTCATTGCTTTACAATTTTTATTAAATTGCAAAACAAAGTTTCTGGCAATAACTTGAGAAATCTGGTAGGAATTATTTTAATTTGGTATTTGTTTGATTTTCAGTACAATTTTTCCTTATTTACTCATTTTGCCATTCTCCGGGTTTATTCAAATTCTTTACTGTTCTTTGGATTTTTCCTCAATTTTTCATATTTAATTTGACATTTGCGAGGTTTTGTTATAAAATAATAAATTTAATTACTATTTAATTTGTATTCATTTTTTGAAATGTCAGCTCAATTCTTACGAAATGCAGCCACATAGGCGCTTACAAGCGTGTGTAAGTTAGTTCTTCCTTCTAAATGGCATTTCTTATGTATGCCTTTACCTTGCTTTATTTAAAATTCCTTTCTTCGACTTTTATATATTATAATAAAATTTTCATGCTTACATTTTATTGGTTTCAGATATTTCCAGATATCTATGGGCAGTTTCCTATAGTTTTAGCCTGATAATTATTATAAACGATTTTAATAATTAGTTGACAATAATTATGCATGATTCGCTATTTTTAGTTTTATAATTTATGACTATTCGCTAAGGTTATAGATTGAAATATTTTATAAGATGTGTCACGTTTTATTGACAGTGCGTGGTCGAATTTAATATTTATTCGGAGTTATTGTGCTTTTCCACAAGCTGGTAAGACTTGTGTTTTATTTTATTTAAGTGGGATAGTTACTGTATTCAGCTCTATGGGAACTGTTATTGCGCTGTTCTCAATTAATTTCTAAATAAATAAAGATAATCCAGGATAAGAATTGGAAAATAAATAAGTAGGAAAGTAGGAGTAATGAAGTTTATTACATATAATAATAATAGTAATAAAAGGTACAAGTTGAAAGAAAAGAGATACATAAATTATACGCTTACCCTATACGCAGAAAGGACGTGAAATAACCTTTGCGTAGCAGAACTTTATTTTTATTTGTCGGTGTTGCGACAATTGTTTATCAACACTTATCGTCGACCGAACTTCGTTGATTTAACTGTCGTACCTTAACTCCGACGAGAATTTTACATCAACCGCCAAAGTAAAAGGGTTTCTTTTGCAATGGTTGTGATGATCTCTTGTTTTTTTGTTTAAAGTATGACCTTAAATAACGTCGATCAAGTAGCCAAATTTCGAAACACTGTATACTTAGGCGTTCCCGCTGATGGGAACAGAGACCGATCTTCACGGGTTAAAGATTCAAAGAAATCTGATCAAGGAGTATGCAAGCTCCTCCAACCTTTATAGAAATGAACTCTGTATTGGTGTCATATTAACAAAGTGCGTCTGAACTCAACTCGGGTCATTTTTAGATAAAGAGTAGAAGTTCCGTCTCCGTCGACGTATAAGATAATCGCAAAACGGCAGAGTATGTGCCCATTCAGAATAATTGCTAAGTTTCTTAACATTTCGTACTGCAGAATATAAACATTAGCCTTGGTGCTGGGGCTTTAGCGCTTATGATGTCTCGCTTCCAATCCTAACCATCAAGTAAATATCCCAAATACGTGACTCAAGGAAAAGGCTGCACAAGTTTCCGAACGCGATAATATTTTTATCTTCTAGTTCAACCATGCTAGGAAATTATCTGCATGTGTTAAATCTTAAGTTAAGGTTTTGATATTTAAATTATTATGTTTAATTAAAACTAAATTGTTTACCTTTGGGTAATTACTCTATATTCACTTAATATAGATAAAAGAAAAATGTTTAATTTAACCCGAACGTAACAGCCTTCCCCTCTTAAAATTGTCATCGTCCTCGATGAAACTCGACAGCTGAGGCGACAATTATTTTACAAAATTTTGATAAGACATAACGACCTTAGGTTTGTATTTTGTGGCTGTGTTGTTTGTAACTTGTAACGGGGTCAAAGAAATGGAAGAAATGTAAGGTAGGTAGTTTGGAAGGTAAGTAAAACCATGGTTTTGTTAAACACATTCCTTAGTGAAGAAGCTGTGACATGAGGGCAGCTGCGTTGTTTATATCAAGTTTCCGTCTGGTATGGGATCTTCATTATGTGATGCGTGATGTTATTGATGTTTTAATATTTGCGACGGTGTTTACTTTTTGGTAACCATTGAGTCCGCTCATCCTTCTCTCTAAACCCTTATTCGTTTAAGATAACTAGATGATCTGGTTGATTGAGCTCAGTATCCTAAACGATTCGAGATTCTCTGGACGTTTGAAACATTGCGTGAGCTTTGTATTATTAGAGTGTTTCTACATTTTTAATTTTTGTAAATTTTCTGGATATTGTTTATGATGGCTGCTGGATCCGAGAGTGTTGTGGTAGGAGCTTCCACAAGGGTAGAAGTTGTCAATCCCAGGTTGTTGAATGGAGGTTCGCTAAGAATTAGACCTTCTATAGATTGTGTCATTGAGGAATCGCGTCCATTAACTTCAAATAGCGTAGAAATAATCCACGAATCCTTGGCATCAAACGAAGTTGAACATCCTGGATTCTTAAGGGGAGCACCAAGTTCAGCTAACCTTCGTGATTTTTGGCAATATCAGAGGTCGCCGCCGTTCAGAGATGAAAATATGGACGGAAATCCAAGACAACTCGAACTCGGTCATTGGGCTGAAATGTTTGGGTTGATAGCCCAATTAGGAAATCGACTTTCAGCTTTGGAAGATTTACACCAGGCGCATCTTCTGACTATGTGGGGTCTACCTATGGTAGATCCAGTCCTTGAGGTTACTGAGGTAGTTGGAGTTCTTTTGAGAATGAATCTGAGAGGACCAATTACAATCGTCGACAATCTTGTTGGCTCCAGAAGGGGCGTTCTCCTGAAGTTCACCAATCTTGCTGATAGGGATATGATCTTGCAGTTCCGCGAGGTTCTTGCGGTTCGTGGAATTTGCATGGGAAGATTTTAGGATGGAAAGGAATACTGTGTGTTGTGGTATGCGTGATTAACAATTAAGTTTGTGATGCTGTGGATTGTGATTTTAGTAACATCTTTTAACTATTACGACATTGTCGTATATTTCAAGGAAGTCGTATACAATAATAATGCTCACGTCGAAGTGGTGTAAGATAGATGTGAGTATTGAATGTGTAAAAAAAAAAACATTAATTATAATTTGAATTCTTATTGAATCTGATTGAGTTTCATCGAAAGAATTTTATTCATAATAGAGTAGGATCGATAACAATAATGCAAGTATTTTTGTTGGTATTCGATTTTATAAAATATTTAGATGAAATTATACTTTTCATCATTTTTTTTTTGTTTGTTTCGGCTTTAAGGCACCTTTTGTTACATTCATATTTGTTGAGATTTATAAATATATACTTTCGCCTAAAATTCTCGAATCTTTACTTTGTATGATTAAAATTTAATTCCCAAACACACCCACACATGTACATATACATCCATATGGATTATTGCGATAAAATTGTATGAATAATTTGTAGACTTTACCATTTATAAATTATATTTCATTAGGAAAAATTAACTGTTTTTTTATTTTATCGCATCTTTCTATAAATATTCTATATTTTTTTTTTTTTTAACATAGAAATTATTTGAATAACTAGGAAAATTATAATACAATAATGTAGTTAGACTTTTTTCTTTTTAATTCGAAAGGTATGTTAAAAAGATAAAATTTTGTCTTTCTAAGCTTTCATAATATATATGCATATTTTCTATAGAACGAAATGTGAATAAATTCATAGATAGTATATTTTCTCATTGACATATAAAAAAAAATTTATTTGTTTTGTTTTTCTTTTCTCTGTTTCTCGATGCTTTTTCTATGCACGGGTTGTGTTGTCAGAACGAGCAATGAGAAATCAGTGTACTCAATAGTAGAGGTGTATAAATATTTAAATGCGTAAATATTAAAAGCATTTGTTAGGAGTAGGAATTTTTATTTCATTATGTGTTGCTGAGAAACATGTAACAAAAAAATTATTTATTATTTATTTATTTTGATCATTATTTTCTGAAATACGAGGCTTTTTATTCCGGCTCAACAACCACCGCGAAGAGGAAGTCTCAATCACCTCAGTCGCTCATTTCTCTTCCGGCGAGAGGTGAGAAGCGGAGGACCTTTCTCTTCTCTAACCATGCATATACGTTGGGTGACATAGCAGATGCTTGACGAGAATCTTTTCCTATAGTGCGTGCCACATGCGTGGTCGTGCTTGTGAACATATATTTATTTACAAGGCGTATTATAAGATGATTGCTATTTTGATTATTTGTTAGCATCAAAATCTTTATTTCTCACCTTTTGTTTCCTCTTTTTTTTATGTATTGTTAAAGCGTTAACAATTAAATTATAACGTTTATTAGTGACGGTATAATGCAAAATGTTTAGTTTGGGAAACACATGCAAATTGAGGAATCTGCATAACAAGAACTTGACAATAAAAAAAAAAAAGATAATACAAACGTATAGATATTGATAATGGGATAATCACTATTTTAGCTTAAATCCTCGAATTTACTTTCTATTTACTCTTTATAATTGTTGAAACATTTTAATAATGAAATTAAAAATAAAAAGATTATTTAAATCAGCTTTTTTTTTATTTTATTTTATTTTATTTTATTTTTTTCGTTCTTTTTGACAAGCAGTGTTATGTTAACGAAAAAAAAAACTAGCGTTAATCATGCTTAACATACGTGTATATGTTTAAATTCATGTTCATATAGTAAGCGTTATTAATATAGTTTTATTAAAGGAGGTTATTAGTATTGGTAGTTGGTGTCATTACAATTTGGTCGGGTAAAGGAATGCGACATTCCATGACCTAGGACACTATTATGCTGCATCGTCTCGGGCCATCTGGTAAGATTAGCTTACGACTCGCGGGCCGCTTGAGATATGTGAGCTATAAGCATGAACAATAGCAAGGAAAATAATAATACTAATAATATAAAATTACAAATAATGGAAATAATAATAAAAATAATAGTAAAAGTACCAAAAGAGAAAATTAATAATAATAATCTTGATAATAATAATAATAATAATAATAATAATAATAACATAACCCGAAATGGGTTGCTTGGTTTATCCGTTACCAAGCAGCTCAAAGATACTGGTCCGACTTGGCTCAGTACTAAGATGACCATTACAGAACATCGTGTAGGTATTTGATCGGGTTGGTGAGGGACTTGTGGTACCCTTTACGGGATATCACAGAGTTTCTTAGCCGAATGGGTCGGGTACTTGAATGTCATTTGAGATGGGGTTTCTGATACCCCAATCGGGCGCCTCCCCAGGTGGCGGATAGGGGAAGGCCTCTCAGATATGGGAGGTACCGTGGAAATTAGAATCCCCGGGGCGGACCAAAAGTCAGATAGGGGTGGGCACCAGATATAATTGTCCACTCTGTGTTGGGATAACCTCCCACACAGAGTATTTGCGGTTACGACGACTGTAACGCGCAGTGCCACCCACAATAGGTCTCTCTCGGATGGAGATCAGGGTTCAGTTGGGAGTGGCAATAGGACAGAACCCAGGCAACGACCAGGCATTGACCCGGGACAAGCTAGAGTACGTTTTAAATGGACGGACCAACTTCGGAAGGACATCATGCTATGTTGGCAAAACAGTAGTCCTTGCAGAAGAGGATACATGCTAAGGTTGCATGAGCGATGGGTCAATATGTACCCCCAATACGCTCAAATGACACCTCAGTATTTAAGAGATCAAGTATCCTTTCTGCGAAAAAAGGGACATGAAGCTTTTCTTCAGCAGGAAGAAGAAGAACCCTCTGAGAACCTTCAGGTTCCGACAGTAACACCTACACCAACGACCGAGGAAGGGAACATGAGGTCTAGGGAAACCAAAGTACATCTAAAGGTTTCCATTAAAATGGACAAAATCGCTGAAGGGAACAACGAGCTCTCATTACTCTCAGAGGATGTAGATCGTTGGACATTAAATTGTGCTGTGTACGAAAAAGCAAACGTCCTGCTTCGTGAAAGTAACAGAAAATCTGTTTCAGACCGCGTCGATAGGACCTTTTAAACGAATCAGACAAGTACAGTTTAAGATTGGGGTGGCTCGAAGGCATGCTTCTCAATTGCAGAGTGTGATTGTATATCTTGAATCGAAAAGAAAATTTACATCCAGGGTTTTGGAAATAGCCCAGACTCTAAAAAGATTGCATCACACTCTGAAGAAATCGAAGTTGCAGACCATCAAGCAACATTGGATTGAGAAGATGCGTTCTCTTGTTGTTATAAGAGAGCGTTTAGAACGGCGGGTTAAATGGATAAAGCAAAATAATACCTATGCTACTAATCCTTCTCGCCTGTTCAGTCCACCATCGCCAACTGTCGAAAGACCCCCATGTCGTGAAGAGATTGAAAACTTCTGGAGTAACATCTATGGGAAAGCCCATTCAGTGAACGATGAAGAGTCATCTTTAACACTCTTTCGTAGCTTCTGTTTTAGACAGGGGCTTGACCATCCAGCAGAGGTAAGTCCACCAATTACTAAGGTCAACATCCAATACCACAGTGGTTGGTGGAAGGACGAACGGTACTCTTACCAAAATCTGGTGATTTATCTATTCCAAAAAATTATAGACCCATAGCTTGTCTTAACACCTGCTACAAGCTATTCACTGGCATCCTCAAAGAGAGGATTTTGACATCCATCGAGCCAGTTTGGAGTGCAATAAGCGAACAGCGAGGGTGCAAGAGAGGTCTGGCAGGTTGTAGGGAGAACCTATTGATTGATAGGTGTATTACCCAAGACGCGATATTTTATCGACGTAACCTGTCAATTGCTTGGATTAATTACCGAAAGGCATTTGACTCTACAAGTCATGAGCTGATCATCAAGCTCCTTGAATGCTTAGAGGTACATCCGAACATTGTGAGATGCTTAAAGGAGCTAATGCTCATGTGGAGGACAAGGTTTGTTATAACATCCAACAAACAGCAAGTGATGACTAACATCATCTCGTTTGGAAGAGGAGTTTTCCAAGGAGACTCCCTAAGTCCTCTACTTTTTTGCATCTTCCTCTTGCCTCTGTCTGTAGTACTCCGAGAAAAATACTCTGGATACATGTGTGGAAAACCCAGAAATAGAGTCCATAAGATCAACCATCTGTTTTATATGGACGATCTTAAGCTATATGGATCCAGCAAGGGCGAATTAAAAATTCTGGTGTTTGCAGTAGCCGAGTACTCCAGAGCTATTGGTATGGATTTTGGATTAGATAAGTGTGCTGTTATCCATTTAATTAAAGGGAGACGAGAAACAGCTGAAATGTCGAGCGACTCTGAGAATATTCAGCTCATTGGTGGCAATACCATTCATCACCTTGGTGTTGGGGAAACTTACACATATCTTGGAATTCCTCAATCGGAAAGTCAAGATTTGTGTGGGCTTAAAGATCATCTCCATATGAAATACCATGGTCTTTTCAGAAAAATTTGGGCTTCTGAACTATCTGGGAAGAATAAGATACAAGCCACAAACACATTAGCCATTCCTTTACTACTCTATACATTTGGAGCAGTTAAGTGGAATGTGAATGAGTTGAAGGAACTAGATAGAGAAACTCGCAAGATGATGACTATACATCGAAGTCATCATCCTAGGTCTTCCGTACCTCTCATTTACCTTCCACACGATCGGGGAGGAAGAGGTCTTTTAAATTTAGAGTGTCTTCATCGTAGAATTGTTTTATCTGCAGCATGCTCAGTCATAAACAGTAGAGATCCTCTTATGCAATTTGTTCACCATCATGAAATTGCAAATGTTGGGGCGTTTTTATATCGAGCGTCAGAAAGAGCTGCAAGTGAACTTAGTCTCCCATTTGAAACCAGGGATATGGAACACGGTTTAGCATCTTTAACACCATTAATGCTTAAAAACGTGTTAAGGAAGCAGAACATGCGCTTCTGTTACAGGAGCATATTGACAGGCCTGTGCATGGACGGTTTTTCAGTCTCATAAAAGAGTTGGGACTGTCTGGAGTTTTGTCATTTGCTTTCCTCAAGTCTGCTGGTTTGAAATCGGAGACTGAAGGATTTTTATTTGCTTGCCAGGATGGAGTGATAAATACTTTGGTGTATCGCAGTCGAGTGATGCATATATCTGTCGACAATACCAACTGTCGAGCGTGCAGGCAATACCCGGAGACACTTAGTCACATTCTAAGTGCGTGCCCGAAGTATGCATGTTACAGATATGTAGAAAGACACAATGCTGCGCTTAAGGTGTTGTATTATCACCTTCGACACCAATATGGTATAGATAAAGAACCCATCTTGCCGTATGTCCAGGGGGATCAGGAGTCCGTTGTGGAAAATGATCAGTGTAAGATCTACTGGAATTTTTCTTTTTCCACCACTCATCGTATCAGCGCCAATAAACCTGATATAGTGCTCCAGGATCATAAAAGTAAGGTCATTTGTGTGATAGAGTTTTCGGCACCTGCTGAGAGCAATATCACTCAAAAGGAGGATGAGAAGCGGACAAAGTATCAAGACCTTCTGTTTGAATTGAGTAAAATATATCCAGGCTACAGGGTCAGATTAATTGTTCTTGTACTCGGTTGTTTAGGAGGGATGCGAGCTTCATTTGTGAGCCAATTACAAAAAATTCCTAGCTGCGAGCACAAGGCTAATGCCTTGGCGGTTCGCATGCAGAAGGCTGTTCTTCTGAACTCTCTAAATCTGGTTTGGCAGCACTGTTCATTATAAGATCCTATTCGGTAGCTCTAAAAAAGCATCCAACAACGTTCTTGACCACCGCTTAAGAACATCGGCGGCAATGGGTGAGAACAACAGTGTAAGAAACGAAAATAACAACTCTAGTAAATGAATCACGCTTTTGCTTACCCTCCAGGACGGATGGAGCAATAGTGGATTAGAATATGTAAAGCAAGAATGGGAGAGGTTGTTTTAGTGAGGTATTACCACAGCACGTGGTCGAGTCCCACACGAACAAGTGCGTAAAGGCATTTTTTCCTCTCCTAAACTTGTTTTGTAAAAAAAAAAAAAAAAAAAAAAAATGCAAATAATTGAAATAGTAGAAATGATAATAAAATAATAGTGAGATAGCAAGAGAAAAAGTAATAATAACCTTGATGCTTCATTTCGCTATTTTATTCTAAGCTTTATGGGGTTAAGGTAGAAAAAATATTTAGCGAATTAGTACTTATTTAGTAGCTAATAGGTTTTAAAAGCAGAGCGAAGCTATAAGCGTGATTAATTAGAATTTTTATATGCATACCGAATTAGCAAAAAGGAATATATATGTATATATATTATCCTTCTTTTTCCTTTTGTGTTGATTATTTCCTGCGGTATCCTTTTGCCATTTGAAAGATGAAATAAAATGTAATTCCGCTTCCAAATATTCCCATCAGTGTTAAGCCTCTAAACAGGTCCCGGTAAAAACTGGAGTGCGTTTTCCTTTGGTGTGTACTTAGGTTATTTAATTTATTTTCTATTTCGGTAAGAGGCGTGCCTGACAGAAGGTCGTCTCGTTTAATTGTTCGAAATAGTTCATCTTTCATTAAAAATTCATTGAATAGTATCAAGTTTTCCATATTAGTTGTATTAGAAATTATTGTAGTGATGTTTAAGGGTAGGTCAGGTTGATATAAATACTCAATTCCAGTGTTTTGAACAGATGTTCCGATTAGTGTCACATATTGGCCCCTAGCGACACAATTAGTTCCTAAACGTAATAATCCGAATCCTAAGATTTTAGCTTGGCGTTCATATTCGTTTGGGCAGGTAACTGTTATAACCTCTTGATATGGGGTGGAAAACAACCAACCTCCTAGGCTTCCGACTTTGTTCCAAAAGGTTCTAGTATTTGGTTTTATTCTAATATCACACAATTCCCAATTTTTATCGTTTGGATCTAATAATAATTGGCTTTCGCAAGTTTTCAAACCATTCGTTTCAAATATGGGGTGGTAGTTGTCGCAAATATTATACGAATCGGTTTTTATACATGCGTTTAATGTTTCTTGGTCCATGTATATATATGAGCGTCTATCTTCAGAAAAAATTATGTAGGGTGTCTCTGGGATAATATAGGCTGAATAGTTTTTAAATTTGGAATTTTGTGGGATCGGAAAGGAATGAATTTTATACAGTTTATGTATATTTTTATTTAGTAGAGGAATGTCCACTGCAATCAAAAGTTTTTCTTTATAATAACCAATTTTTGTCTTTGCCAACAGGGAAATTTCTTCGGCTAAAATTTTTGGTCTTGGCGTTGGAAAGTCAGTGATTTTGTTTATTTCTTGTAATTTTGTTTTAATATCTTCAAGTTGTTCTGGAGTTAATAATGCGGGGTGAAATTTACCTTCTCTGGCTGATAATATTATGTTTATTATTTGTTTTATTGCATGGGAAAAATGGTCTAATTTTGATTCAAAACTTTGCGTCCATTGCGCCAAATAAACATAATATTGTTTACGATTTAGAGTTTCTGCTATAGTATTTAGTTCTTTCAAATTGTTTCGCATGTGGTCTAGAATTTCGGAATGCCGTTCAGCCTCCTTTTGAAGGTTTTGTAGGTTAGAACGAACTATGTGAGTTTGTTGTCCCACTAGGTACGACAAATTTTTATTCAGTTCATATAAATCGTCTATCGCTTCGTCATATTGTTCTCCGTTTTCAGTTGTTAAAATCCCTATAATAGGTTTTAAAGCTTCACCAATAAAATCCAATGGCGACCTACGTTTCCTTATGGTTATTGGTAGGTTTTCGATGTCTAATGGGACGTTGTTTAAATTTGTTAATAAGCTTTTTGCATCTTGAAAAATGTTGTTTGCTTGGAAAATCTTTTTTTTTAAGATATGGGGTCTTACCGCCTCGGTGCATGGTTCCGTATATGGTTTAGCACAGTTGAGAAAAACGCTATTAACCTCGTTTATTAGACTCTTCATTGGGAAATTATCTTGTAATTTTTTTAAATCAATAAAAATGGTTAGTCGCCAATAAGTTTGAATGAATCGTACCGTATTTAGTTTTTCGAAGAATAGGCCCGGATTTTTCTCAAATGTTGTTATTTGGTAGTTTTCAGGATTTGCATTGGTAATTGTAATTAGAAAAATTACGACCAAATTTCGAAGATGCAACATCCTTATCTCCCCTGCGAAAAGTTTTAAAGTTACATCATTTAAACATTAACAAAAATTTATTTTTCCTTTATGGGTTGATTATTAGTGCAATATTTGATCAAGATTTATGTATGTTTGTTAGTGGTAATGTTTTGAAATTTTAGGACAAAAATAAGTCAAAAACAGGACAAGAATAGGTAGTGAGAAAAAAAAATATAAAATAATGAAACATGTATATGGGTGATTCTCCACCCAACCAGAAGCTACAGACTTATGCTAAGGATGACTAATGGCGTAGTACCGTGCCAGTAAAACTGCCAAGGCTTGTTCAGCCAATGCTGCATCAGTACCGGCCGAAGCACTTGTGAAAATTTTATTGTCGAATTTATTATTGAAGATTGAACATTTAAATGTTATTTTTGAATTATTAATTATAATTATTATACAGATAAACTTAAAAAGGTAGGCCTTGGAACACATAAATATATAATTTATTTTATTTGAAAACAGTTTTAAATAAAAGTTATTAATGTTATGATTTTCAAGAGGTAAATTACACTAATTTTGAGTCAATTTCATATATTTCACTTAGTGATGCATGTCGAGCAAACGATCTGATCGACTTCACATCTGATTGTCTGCTGTTTGCTCGATTATGATTGAATTGAACAAATTACTTTTTATTTCCCTTTTAATAATTAGCATAACTTTTGAGAATATCGTTAAGTAAGAATCCTTTCTGTTTGTTGATATATACTGACATACCGAAATTTTAAAAAAGTAACCTCTTTTATGATTAACTGAAAAATTAAAAATTTTACAAATGAAGCAAAATAACCTCGTAAAATTTGAATATAGAATTTATTTTGTACAAACTTAAATATGTGTTAAGTTTGAAACTTTTAAAAGCTTACAGAAGAAAGATACAATGTGTTGAAAGATGTCATTTTTCATGAATTTAAAATTTAATTTTATAATAAACGAAATTTTTTTTTAAGTTATTGTTCTGAGTAAGAAAAGTTAATGTATTAATTTCAAACTTCGTAAATACATTTTTCTTATTATAATTATGCTTTATATAAAAAATAAATTACCACACACAAATCTTTAAAATATATATTGACATTCTTTTTTAGCGAAATTTTATTTAAACCTATATTTAGTAATTTAAAAAAATTTGAAATATGAACTGAAAACGCTATATTTTCACGTCTTTAATTAACATTTTGTAAATGCCCGAACAGCACCGGATGTTTCAGTAACATCCGTTGCTGTTTGGGTGTAAAAGAAAATATCAAAATCTTTATTAGAAATTAATTCTATGGAGTTTAATAATGACTTATAAAACAAATTTATTTTTGAAACACTTATGGCAGCAACATCCCTTAGACAAAAGTCAATAAAATTACCCACGTGACAGATAAAAAATGTCAACAAAAAGAAATGATTCTTACTTAAAGATATTTTCAAAAATTATGCTAATTATTAAAAGATAAATAAAAAGTAATTTGTTCAATTCAATCATAATCGAGCAAACAGCAGACGATCAGATGTGAAGTCGATCAGATCGTTTGCTCGACATGCATCACTAATTTCACTTCGCGTGCGTAAGATTCATGGTTCGATTCCCAAGCGAGCGTGGATTTTTCGTTAATACTTATAAGAGTTATATGGGCAGGTAACTGTTACCTTTAACATTTTAAATTAAAAATTTTTTTTAAATTTTATTCAACAGCACAGCTTTAAAATTTAAACTATAGTATTTTGAACCTAAATAGATTTCAATTCTACTACAGTACAAGCCCTTTTTTTGGTTGCGCTCTAATCTAAAATATTAATTTTATGAGATACAAAAAGGGGTTATGTAAAATTTTAATATGCCTGAAACTAAATTATATAATTTTTTAATAACATTGAAATAATAGAAAATGATGAGGATCATAATAATTAACTAAAGAATCACTATCAAGATTATCACTGTGTAAAAAAGTTAAAAATTATTTTGAATATAATCATTACAATTAGCAAAATACACGTTTGCTTTAAATTTCATTGTTTTGAGACAATCTCAGATTCTAAATATGACCTTAAAGAGTTACAACGAATTCATGAAAATTCTGTGTTCAATTAATTAAAAGTAACTAAATAAGTTTTACTTGAGGGCTTTACGATGATATTTTCTATGCATTCTTCTTTTCATTTCTTTGGGTTTTATTTTCTTTTCTCGCTTTTTCTCATTTTTTTCGTTTACCTGTCAGAGACTAAATGTAATTTTATAAATCTTGGCCATTTCGGAATTATCGATATAAAATAAGTAAATGCATAACTTCAGATTGATTGAAAAAGTAAATTTGACCAAGAGACTATTTGACGAGCGACAATTTGAATATCCACATAAAAAAAAATATGTAACTAATAATTAAAATAAATGGCACTTCATGGAAAATTTAAAGTACATGGAAATTTGTATGTGCCACAAATTTGGAGCAGATTTGATAAGTTGTTTCGTAAAGCTCACTTATTTGACCAACGACATACAAACTGAGGAACAATTTCCAGAACAAAAATATATCACATTTTGATATTATGTATTATGTTTGCTCTCTTTATTCGATTTTTAATTACATTTTTAATTAGTTCATAATATAAAACCCCTTTTTTTTTTCTTTTAGAAATTAGAATGAAAAATTAAAACATTTCAAAAAAACAGCGGAAGTGACACACTCAAAAACATAAAATAATCAAAATGATTACAGTAAAATAAATATAAAATAATAATATTAATTAAAAACAATGATTGGACAATGATCTGTATATCTCATTTTAAAATATATCAATTTTTGGTAAACTTTAGTTGTGATTAAAAGCGTTTTTTAAAGTAAAATATATGCGGGACACTAAGGTTAAAAGTTCCAGAGACTTGCCCATATGCGTACAAAAATTATTAAATAATTATAAATGTAAGTAAAACAAATGTTAAAAAGAATTTAAACGTTATACAAGCAATTTGTTAAATAAACTACATTTGTTTCCTAATTACAGAGTTTTACCAGTATTGTACCAGTAATGGAAAGTAGCACTGCACCAGCACCGGCAAAGCAGTACTGGAAAAACGTTATCATTCCAAGGTTGCGCCAGTCCTGGTGCCAATACCCCGCGCCAGCACAGCAACAGTACTGATCAGTACCGGCCAGTACCGTGCTGTCAGCGTGCCAGTGGTCAATTTCCTATTGGGCACGAAACCGACAATTCCATGTTCCTTGTGTTTGTAACGTAGTTATTTCAAAAATGGAAATCATAGAGGACATAATAAAATTTCCAGCAAAAAGTTTAATGTTCAATACGTATTTCTACAAAAATTAGTTTATGGCTTGTCTTCAGAGATATAATTATTTGAAAGTGACTATTTTACCTATAACCTGTCAAATATATTTATTCATTTTAATTTACTCCTTGATTAAAATATTAAAAAGTTCTTTTACAATTAATTCTCTAATTTTCTTTATCTATGATTCGATAATTTCTTTTTTATAAAATGGCCTTTATATCTTAAAGGATTCATTTTAAAAATTTTGCTTTTTGCCTCTTTGTTTGACATTTGTAAACATTTAATGTTTACTATTACTACAAAACAATTGAACGTAATTTTTAAAGTTAACCCAAAAAAAAAAAACGTTACCATGACAACACTAATCACATAAATTTTATTTTTCACACTTACTTTTATTTAATTAGTTATTTATGTCGAAGGTTAATTTAAGTTTAAAAGATATTTTTCAATATTTATTAACTTAATCTAAAATGTAGTTTTGATCACCTTTTTTTTAAAAAAAATAAATTTGACTTAAGAAACAAATTGCACATATGATAATGAATCCAACGTAAAGAAATAACTTTAGTGATCACAAACAAAGGCCTGTAGCCACTTTAATATATAATATATATATATTATTTAAATGCTCTATAGGCCAAATCATCACGGTGAAGCCTTTTGGCTGTCTTTTATTGAATTTGTGGTTTCAACAAGTGTACGATTAAAAATTTTAGTAATTGTGTTCAAATAAAATTAAACAAAATAGAATTTACTTAAACTGTCATAATTTCAATAAGTTTAACAATAATAACTTTATAAATTTTTATGAATTACAGTATAAATGTGTATAAATTGTTGAAAACTGATATACAAAGTTTAAATTATATGTTTATAAATTACAATAAATGATTTTAACATAATTTCAAAAATTACAACATATATTTCCACATATTTTCACATAAACTTCCATAAATAACGAAATAAATCTCCTGCATTAGTTTTTTGAATCTTGAATTTTGGTTTGTATTGTTATTATAAATTACCTCAATATTTTCATAAATTTCCGCATAAATTAGCATTATACATTCCTTTATTTGTTTATAGCGATTTTATCAACAAATTATGCCTTTAAATAAAATATGATCATAACAAAATCTTTATAATTTTTCTTGTGGAATCGATTGTCATCCATATTTTCAATTGAATGTGACTTTTTTTTTATATATAATTTGTTTAAACAAATATTGTTTAACAAATAGAGAACATTAAAGGTAAAATGCGAATGATTTTTATTTTACTTTCCCGTAAATCCAACTATCGATTTTGATATATTGCAATCGATTATGGTACATGGATGCGGCAACAGCTAATTTGTTTATAAAAAAAATACAAAAACCATAAACAATTCGCCCGGCCCATCACAGACACTTGATTCTTGACTATTATATTTAAAAAGTTACATTACGATTTTTATTTTAATTAGTAAAAAAAGAAATATTTTCTAAATAACAGTAACCAAATTGTCGGTTCCGTGAGGAATCACCCATATAAAAAATGAATGGATGCCTTCCCCTCTTAGAATTTCCATTGTCCTCGATGATGGAATTGGGGATTATTTGTTACAAATGTTGTAATTTATATACAAGGTGAGAATAAAAATTTTTAAATAACCAAGAGGTTTTTTAGCTTCGATTTTAGTTTGAGTTAAGTGCACTGGATAGATGTCTCATTTCTTTTCACATGGAGATGTGTCACGTTTTGTTTATATGATTAGTACTTGTGGTGTTTAGAGAGATCTTTCCCTTCTTTGATTTCTTTTGGGTTTTTGAATCAGATGACATAATATTCATGCTCATTTCAGTTTCTGTTCTGATTTTTAAAAGAGAGGAAGTGTTGAGAAAATAAGATGTGTAGTGTGAAAGATCGTGTTCCTCTATTAGTAGAGGAAAACAACGTGGATGTTGAGGATAACACGAATGTATTATGGCGGAAAATTTTGAAAGTTTATCCAAGTTTAAAGTCGGATACGGAAGACTTTAGAAAAGTTTATGGGTGTATTCCAGTAATGTGGGATAGTATGTCGGAAGAGTTGGTGAAAAATTGTGAATCCTCTCTGTACTTTTTGTGGTTGGGGATCCAAATTATGTTACGTTGTTGGCAGCAAGTGGAGAATGCTAGGAAAACAGGAGAAAAAGAAGGGTAAGTGTTGTAATTGGGATTAATTGTAAATTCTTCGGTATTTAAATATATTTTATAAATTTATTAAAGTTTGGATTATTAGTCGTAAAAAATTTGAAAATATTGACTTGAAATCAAAGAAAAATTTAGAAAGCATAAAAAAAATTAAATTAAAGAAAGTGATTTTAAAATTTATAAGAGTTTAAATAATAATAAATCTCCGTAAAGCTCCTGAAGTTAGTTCTCAATGAAAAACAAATTTCTGGGTTTTGTCGATGCTTACAAGGTGTTGTTGTTTCTGGCAAGGATTGGCTTGCCAGAGGCGGCGCGGTGTACTGGTTGTAACGCTGTATGTGTACTGCGCCGATATTGATGTACAGTTTTAGCAGTCGTATTTATTTTCGATTATTTTAAACTAATAATTTATTAACTAATTTTATTAACTAATAAAATCTCAATATAAAATTTGCAGGACGAAGTTTTCATTCGATTAATAAAATAATTGTACATAATAATATAAATTATTCAAGTTAAAGTGTCTGAAATAAAGTGTCCATGATGGACCGGACAAAATATCCACAATTCCGGTACTCCTCTTAAACAAATTACTTGTAAGCACTTATATGTACCTTACGTTAAAAACTGTTTATGCAAATAGATTCTATAATGAAAATTAAAAACCGAGTGATGAATTCATTTTCACAAAAACTAAAAACGCTTTCTGTAAAAAAAAAGTATTTTTTTTTTTTTTTTGGTAATTTATAGAAATTTATGGAAACTTGTGGGAATTTACACTGTAATTTATGGAAAGTTTCGCAGTAATCTATAAAAATGTGTAAAACATAAACCACGATTCCAAAATTTTAGTTTGGTAATTTATGGAAATTTATGCGTCAATTTATGGAAATTTTCGCGGTAATTTATAGAAATTTGTTCCGACTAAATTTTTTCTTGACAATATACGCTGATACTGTTCATCATTAATGCGTTAGCCCTGACAGGCAGTACTGCGCTGGTACCGACAATCAGTACTGAATAGCGTTATCATCCCAGAGTTAATTATTTGACAGTAAAAAAAAATTCAAAAATAACTACATAATTACACAGTTGTGGAATATATACAAATTTAGGAATGGAATTAACAATTAACTTTAAAATTAAAGGATTTTAATGATAATAATCAAAATAATAATAGGAAATAAGCGATAATATTAATAGTAATAACAACAATTAAATTGAAATTTAAAAGACTTTGATGAGTTAAAAAAAAGGTAATAAAAAAAATCCGAGAATTGTTGAACATTAAGGAATTAATGAAAAGTCGATAAAAATAATTTAAAATTAAAGAAAACACTTGAGAGTCGAAGAAAGTAATTAAAAATTGAAGAAATTAATTGGAAATTTCGAGGAAATAATCGATAATAAAAAAAAATTACAATATGACGAAATTAGTGAAATATTGACAAAAATTAAAGAATAGTGAGAATAATCGGGATTAAAAAAAAAATGTTTTGTTTTCAATAAAAAAAAAAATATAATATTGGAGGGGAATAATAAATTGTAATAAAAATAAACTGATGAAAATTATAAATAGAATTGTAGAAAAGATATGAAAATTGAACAATTGGATTCCGATTTTATATTTATATTTTATATAATAAAATTATAATTAATTCAGATTTAAACTGTTATAAATTTTACATATTTTCAAAATCAAATAATGCATATTTAACCCATTTTGAACATTAATCATTATATAAAAACTTCTAATTCTACAAAAAAAAATTTCATTATATATTAATATTATTAAAGCTTTAATCAGTCAAAATTTTGAAAATAATAATTTAGACTATAATTTGAATCAATGAAAATTGGGTCTAATGGAATTTGAAATTAAATAAAATTTATATTTACAAAAAAAAATTAAAATTGTGAAAAATTTAAAAGTTTAGTTCTTAATAATCAGAATAATAAAAACGCAAGTTTTGATTAAAATCTAGAAAATTTAAAACCTTATAAAAAATAAAAAAAATTTGGATGAATTCAAATTTTAATAATTTAAAACTTAAATATACACGGAAAAGTACAACTGCATTAGTGAAACTTTTCTCTATAATGGCTAAAAATTTAGCCATAAACCAACGAGCGATATTGTTAATATCATTGTTTTAGTGAAATTGAAAATCGTTGCTCAATTTTTTTATATTAGAGAAAGTGTATTATTAATTTATATATTTGTCACTTTAGAAGAAAATTATTGAAATTCTTTAATTGAAATATTCAAAATATATGGCTAGAAACATGATTTTGATGAAAAGTTAGAAAAAGCAGATGAATATATGTTTTGACAATTTCAAATTTAAATATTTTCGTGGTTAGGTGTTATTTATTTTTATTTTATCACATAATAAGTATTAAAATTTTTACTAAAACCTTAATTATAATTAATATAAGTGTTATAATTATCTTCAGTGAAATGTAGTGACGTTTAAAACAGGAATCAGGAAGGAATGTGAATACGATAAAATAATTTGACAAAAATACAATTTTGTATTCGTACTTTGATTTCAAAAAAAAAAAAATAGAAATAAATAAATAAATAAATAGATCTAAATATGTACTTAGCTTCGTCATCAATATATGTAATTTAAGTTTAAATTGATGTGATTTTCTAATATTTTGATAAGTAGTTTCTGTTATTTTATTTAAATTAGTTTTTATGGTTTTTATTGATTTATATTTATAATATATATTGATATATATTTAATTTAAAGATACATTTCTTTTTTTGAACGTAACTGACAACAAAAAAAAATTATTATAGATTATTATAGATTATTTACCGATTTGTTATATTTATAATTTCTATAATTTTTATAATTTCTAAAATGTAGGAAAAACTAATCACGTGCGTGCGCGCGTTTTATTTTGCTTAAATTAAAGAAATTGATTTGAAATTTATAAAAAATTAATTGAAAAATTACAATAAAATTGGAATAAAATTTACAACAAAAATTTGGTAATGTTGGAAAATTTACAGTATGTAGAAAACCATAAACTAATGAAAAGAGATAAACTTTTATTTTTATTTCATAAAAATCTCGTTTTCTAATTAGTGTAGTTACAAAATAAACAAAAAAAATAGTTTATTTTATTTAAATTTTTAATTTATTTTGAAACTGATGTTTTTCTATAATTGTAGAATTACTTGCAATTATGGTTGCATCATGTTTTAATAGGTTTATCAATTCGTATAGAGTAATGAGGGAATAATTTTCTTGAAATACCTTACTTTGTTAAGAAGGAAGGCTGACCTTAGTTATCGAGGAATTTACAAATTTGTTTGAGTAGGATGTTATTGCCTTTTCTTTATCTTTATTATTTTGAACAGGTTCGTTATAGAAGTTGGTGGGTGGGAGGTTTTCAACCCCAGGTGTCCTATTCCGGGCCCTATTTAGGAGGAAGGGAAACCGTGGACAAAACCACCAAGTAATACTAATATTCAGGTCGTTTGGTGCGAGGAATTCGCTATCTTAGAGTCTAGGACGGAAATTCTTCGCAGAGGCTATTGGCGTGGAGTAAGTTGCTCCAGCTGGCTTTAAATGTTGATCGAGATACATACATATATATATATATATACACTGAAAAAAAAACCATTTGGATCAAATAAAAATTATTTGATCCAATTAAATTATTTACTTGTATATTATCCAATAAACCTGTATTTGAACCAAATAACCATTCATTAGACCCAATTATCTTATTTGATTGTATTAAGTAAAAACTAATTTGTATCAAATACAAATTACTTGAGTCAAATAAATGGAATAATTGGAGCTAATATATAATGTTTTAAATCAATTATGCAAATTATTTCATTCAAATAATATTTTATTCAACCTAAGTATTTTATTTTATCACATTAAATAAACAGTAATTTGAGTCAAATAAATTAAATATTTGGAGCTAATAACTGATAATTTAAATCAATTGTAAAAATTATTTTATTTATATTTTTAATGCAAATAAATATTAGTTTGCATGAATAAAATGTAACCCCTCTTTTGTTGTTGAGTTTACTCTTATTTATTGTTATTATGAGTATGGTAATTTTCACTCATAACATTCTTATTATTTATTATTTATTTAAATACTGATTATTTTACATTTATTTACTTGATCGAAAGAAGATTTACTTGGTTCAAATAAACGTGACTCAAATAATTCAAGTTATTTGAATCAAATACATCTTTATTTTTTTGATCCGACTAAAAAAAATATTTGAACGAAGTAAATATTTATCAAATAATTTGAATTTATTAAGTCAAATAATTCTTTCCCTTTCAGCGTACATACACATACCCATACACAATCAGCGGAATGTTTTGTCACTTGTAATATAATAATGTTTATATGGCATGGTTCGTTCTTTACAGAGTGGAAATCACACAATGATCGAAAAATTAATAATTTGCCAAAATTCGATTTAAAAAAACAAATTTTGATTTTTGTTGTATTATATTTTCTTGGTTTTGAAGCTTACCGAATTTATGACAATTTTTATTTTTAAATTTTTATTTTATTAGTTAAAAGTATAAAATAAAAAAAATAAGTATGAATAATACTTGTTTTGAAATTCGTGTAGATTTAAAGATAATTTTAATGTTATCAAATGGGGGAGTAAAAGTGTCCACTCAGTAAAGAATCATCCATATTTTAACATAAGGATATAGATGGGTAATGACAGCAAATCGTAATTATTATTTTATATTTCACAGTGGGCCTTTGTGCATCCGGGAAATATTAGATTGAGGAAAAATGATACGAAACTGAGAAAAAGAGATAACTCCGCGGCAGAGTGTTTTCCTGAAAATCTCCCCTCAGGATTGGATGGCCTAAAATGAGTACCCATCAGAGGGGGTTTAATCCTTATAAAGGTCAGGGATTACGCCATCTGGCGGGGGAAATCTCAGCTGGTGGCCTCTTATTGGGAATTGGTGAGTAATAAAAGAAAAATTATTTTGGGTCACTTGACTTTAGTTTTAATGGTAAAAAGTGTAATTTTTTAAATTTTAGAAATCATTTTTCTTAATTTTTTTTTTTTTTTTGAAATAAATAAAATTAAGTTTGTCATGTAGTATTACTAAAGTATTTAGGAAGGAAATTATTGTTACTGATATATTGTTTTGTTTGTTTGCAGCGGACCAGGATTGATATTGCAGATATGTGGGCTTCTTCCTTAGACGGAATAAAGATGTCTAGTCGATTCTTTGCTAGAAAACACCATCTTAACCTTTAGTAGTAGATGGTTTAGGGATTATCGCAATAATTATTATCGCAATAATATATATATATATATATAAAGATTTGCAAAAGATTATTTTAGTTACCAAGGCACTTCGAGAATTAGAATTTTATAACATTTGTAATAGTTCAGTTTTATTAAAAGTTATCGCGGAAAATTATGAGATTGTTGTTTTTAATGAAATTAATTTCCATTTAATATTATTTGCTATTAACTTTAATTAATTTTCAAAGATTGTAGAAATACGTGTTGGATTAGTAATCAGGGTCTGTGTAATATTGAGATTTTAGTTATACTGCGGCAAGATCCATTCTCCGGTATTGAGCTCTCCTAACCATTGGGCTATTCTTGTATTTGTTATATCAGCGGTTCTTAACCAATCAAATACATAATGGGCATTTGGTATTAAGACTGAATTTTCCCCTATAAATTCATTGAATCTTAATTTTGCGTGTAAAATAGCCAGGGACGCCTTTTCGTGGTAGTTGTATAGTTTTTCTAGTTGTTGGAATTTCCTAGACGATTTAACAACCAATTTAATTTCATATCCCTTGTGTTCTGCTAAGACTATTCTTAATTTATTTTTTTGTACTTGAAAGTATAGAATTAGTTGCCCTGAATAAATTGGGGTTTGTATTGTTAAAGGCTTTTGATGACCTAGTACTTGATTTAAAAGTCTATATGCTTCTGTTTTGTCAAGGAAAAACTGGCATCTTATAGCGCTTATGTTAATATGTTTCTTAAGAAATTTTTGAAAAATTTGGTTTATAGACCTTTTATGATTCTTGATAGATTCGTTTATAACGATAATTCCTTGTGGATAAAAGATGATTCCTTGTTTAGAGGCTCGAGGAAACAGTTTACTTAAAATTTTGAAAAATGTCAATTCTGCACCTTTAATGGTGGGTGCCAATCTTAAAAATTTATATCTTCCTACTGGGGTGGAAAATGACGTTTTGTTTGTATCGTCTAAGTAAATTTCTATTTTAGAATATAAATCCATCAAATCTAGGTTTGATATTTTCGGAGTTTTGTTGATTTGGTTCTGGATTTCTTCGATGGTTTTAAAAGGAGAAGGTGAATCAGATATCAGTGAATTTAAACGAGTAAAGTTCACAGATAGCTTCCACATAAGTGTTTGTGATGATGACCATTCCATTCTGGTTGTAACCTCGTTATTATAGGCGGAATTAGTATAGTCGATTATTCTTGAATCAAGTAAGTTAGACATTTGGTATAATAAATCTTGTTTTTGGAGAATTTAGAATCTTTGAGGTGGTTTAATATTTTCCTTAGGTATGAGATCATTGGTAGTAAGAATATAATGTTGTATGTGAGGAATAGGGTCAATATTTTCTCCAGTAAAAACTGATAGATATTTTTTTGACAAATTAGTTATGAATTCGGTTTCTTCCGTGTTCATCCTTTCAGTTTCGAGTTCTTCAAAGATTCTTAAATGCTCTTCGTTAAACATCTCATAGTTGTTTTCCATGGTCGCCCCCACTCCCTATAATTTATAAAATATATACATATATATATTTTCAATTATAATCGTGGGGGGGGCTATAGAGTTATATAGAATACAAACGATGGTTAGTATATGTTAAATGAAAAATAAATTGCTTGTGGTCTTTTGCCTGATATTAGGTATTTTTACGTACTCAACCATTCTCCATTACTGGAAAAAAAAACTCCAATTAACTCTTTGTAGATCTAAAAGCCATCCTGGTTGTGTAAAGCCTTTCGTCATGGTTTCCATCCATTCGGCATTACTTCTTCCGTCCGAAAATAGGATGCGGTTGTCGTTAACAAATTTTTTTTTTCTTCGAATGGAATGTATGATGGCAAGACTAGTTTTTTCGTGATAGTTATACGAGAATTCACGTCCCTGATACATTCGGGAGGACGTTTCGATTGGTATTGTGTTATTTTCTTTTAGTTCTGATAATACTATGGTGAACCCCGTCGGTTCCAAAGTTATAAGAAGTAATAATTTTCCGCAAAATGTGTAAAGTTCTTCTTCGGTTCGGTGAAAAGGCATTACAGCTTTTATGTATTTATAGCAGTCTACGATTGTTCTAAAAAACTTGCATGTGACAGGGTCGATAGGGATATTATTGTATAATAGTGTGGCAAAAACGTTCGTTAACACTCTTTTGTGATCGCTAAATGTTGGAGTCGCAATTATTATCCCGGATGGGAGAAATATCATATGATCGTCTTCTCCCCCGGGAAATAACTGTCGTAATAAGCGGTAGAATGTATTTTCTGATCCTTTTAAAGCAGGTGTTATGTGAGTAAATTGGTATTTACCTACTGGTGTTGTAAATGCCGTTTTTTCGCCATCTTCCTTACTGAGGACTATACGGGGACACAAACTTCCTAGTCCTGAAATGGAGAAATGGGTGCACTCCTTTAATTTTTTTATATTTTGTGTTTGCTTCCTCATATCCATAGATGGAGTGAAAATACGTTTGTTTAAGGTTAAGAAAGGTACGGATATTTGCCATTTGGGTTGTGCTTCTAATTCTGATTTACGTCGTAAAAGAGATATTTCATTATTGTATTTTGATTCGGACGCTATTATTGTTCCAGAAGTTAAAAGTTGGGATATTTGGAAAAATATATCGGTCTGTTGTTGGGCTGTGAAGTCAGTCACTTTTTGGTATGGTTTAGAAAATGGTAATTCTGAGCTGAGAGAAATTTTATGTTCTGTGAGGGGTGTGAAACAAGTTTCAGTAAATAAATAAAGATGATTTTTAATTAATTGGTCCATGAATAGCATTTCGTCAGAGTTCAACTCTTCGAGTTGCAAATTTTCGTACAAATTACCATAATCGTCTTTCGATTCAGTACCTGCGTTCTGCATGATGGTGATATTTGCTTCCATGATCCCCCTATAAATAAAGATGAAACTAATTTTATAATAGAAGTGTAGTTATAGATAGGTTTTAATTTGTTAACAATCTAGTATTGAAGTTGAAATAATAGAATTAGAAGAAAGATTCTGTGATTAGACTCTAGGGTTGATACTGACTTTTGGTTGATTAACCGCTAGTCGGTGACAGAATTTGATTCATTTCTTAGTTACTGGTAATGCTTAGGTCAGTTCAAAAGCATGAGATTATTCATAAACTAGTTTGAGTTTATCCATGTGCTTTTGGAATCTTTGACCTTCCTCTCCTTCTAATATTACGTTGTGTTTCTCGGTTATGTCGATAATTTTGTAAGGTCCATGGTAACGCTTTTCAAACTTATTGGTCCTGGGTTCTTTTAAAATGTAAGCTAATCCTCCTATTTTTCCTTCAAACTCTTTACAGTTTCTGTCATATTTGGATTTGGAACGTAACTTTGCCTGGATTAGATTCTGGGCTGCTAGTATTTTTATTTCATTGAGCCTTGTTATTAAGTCTCGTAAGTAGGTCCCATAGGTAACTAATTTTTCATCTTGCGGAAAAGCGGTCGGGGCCCTAGCGAGTTTTTATAAGGGGTGAAATTTGTAGCTTCGTGAACGGAGGTGTTATATGAAAACATCGCGAATGGGATGAGACGATCCCAATCGTCAAACCGTTTTGCATAATGTTTGATAAATTCCATTAGTACGGTGTGACTTCGTTCTAACGACCAGTTGGTTTGAGGGAGATAGCCAGAGGTCGTTAATTGTTTTACCCCAAATATTCGGCACAAATGGCTCATGATTTTACTAATAAAACTTCCCCTATCTATCGGTTAGAATCGCTCGTGGAGCGCCAAATTGGGCAAAGAGATTTTTGGCTATTGCATGTGCTATAGTGGTGGTCGAAATATCGGGTACAGGCACTGCAATACAATATTTAGACAGATTATCTTGGATAGTTAAAATATATTTGTTGCCATCTGGTGTAGTGGGGAGCTTCCCTACGGTATCTAGGGATACTTTATCGAAAGTGTCGATAGGAGTATCCGTAATTAGTAAAGGTTCGCGTATTCTAGATCTGACAATGTTGTGCTCTTGGCAAGGTTTACAGTGTCTGACAAATTCCGTGACGTCATTTTTCATTCCTGTCCATACAAAACGCTCTCTAATTCGTCGATATGTTTTTGTAATACCTTTATGTCCTCCTACTAAACTTGTGTGCATTTCGGAAATAATTTTAGATCGTATTTCAATAGGTGGGACCAAAGCACTACCGTAGCACAAGGTTATTTTTATCTCGTCTTCATAAAATATTTCAGTTAAAATTTCCGTAAAAAGTCTAGGTTTAATTTTTTCTAAATAATTTCCTAACAAAGAAAAACGCAGTGTCTTGACATTTTCATTTAAAATTAAATTTTGTAAATTTTTCAAGACAATTTTTAGATTGGTGTCATTAAATTCGTCAGAATGTTTAGATTTCATTATAACCGTAAATATTTTATCTTTTCCTCGCAGAGTGATCAAGATTTGACCTAATTTTGGGCTTTGTAATTTTATTTCCTGGGGATCTATTATTCCAAGGTCAATCAATAATTTATCCACCTGAGTAGAAAATTCGCAATTAGCCGGGGAAAAATGTACAATGTTATCGCGTTTATATGTAAGATTTTCCCTAGAACCTTGAATAAACATATTACGCACATATAACCCTTTTGTTAAATTCTCACAGTTCAAACTCGAGCGCGTTTCGTTCGAGTCGTCTTCCTTTGGAAATTTACTTCTTGTGTTATCTTTTTTTTCATGTTGTTCATGTTGTTGTTGTTCTTCTTATTCTTCTTCTTCTTTTTCTTCGAGTATAGGATGAGATAGGATGAATTTACGTGGAGCTGGTGTTGACCGGGCCCTGGCTTCAGTGGTTACAAGAGGAGTGGATGTAGAGATTGGTTGACCTTGCGTTATGCTGGCATTCTTATCTTCACCCTGTTCTTCTGAATTATCCTGTGGGCCTTTATTTGGAGATTCATCGTCGTGTTCCACTTCAAGTCCTTCTGTTTCTATTCCCATTTGTTCTTTTGCTCGTTCAAGTAACATATTAATTCGTTTTTCAAGTTCCATATCTTCATCGTCGGTGTCATATGGGTCAATATTTTCTAGGGTTTCGAGTAATTCTTGATCGTCTTCTCCTTCTGACACGGCAGTACAAGGGATGATTAGAGGTTCTGGATTTAATTCTTCTAGATTAAAATCTATGCTATGTTCTTTTAGGGATTGATTAAATTTGTTAATTGACTTTTGTAATTCATCTTTTAATTCCTGGCGCGTCTGATTTAGGGTTGCACTGCCAGATTCTTGGTTATTTTCTTCGTCCTCAGTATCTGGTTCACTAAAGGGGGGTTCTTCTAACGGAATCCCGACCATTGATGGATCCGTTATTAAATCACATTGATTTTTAATTTCCTCGTCTTCATGAAAAGATGGTTCGGTGATATGTAAAGCGGGTGCGCTTTTAAGAGGGGTGGGAAACTTCGTAGAATCCGCGGTAATATTTAAACTTGGGAGTACGCTTTTTCTTCTTTTCCAAATTGGAATGTCGTCGATAGATTCTGAAGGTTCTTCGTCGGAAGAGTCAGTTCTTTCAGATTCGCTGCTGCTATCGTTGTTTGTTTTTGGTAGAATCTTTTCCTTTGCTTTTCGAGGGTAAGATCTTCTTCCAATTGTAGTGGTGTTTAATTGTGCTGGCCTTTCCTTTTTTGGATTTGCGATAGGTCTTATTTTCGGTGGTCTTCCGACAGGTTTCTTCTTCGTATCTTGTGGTCCTAAAAGGCTTTGAGTAGAACTGGAAATAGAACATTTTGTCTTAGGATCGACTTTAGATTTGTGGTTCATTTTAATAGGGCGTGGTACCATAGGTTTTGTTTTAAGTTTTGTAGTTGTTGTTCCTGAAGTTGATGGTTCCTCTAATTTTTTCTTAGTTGCTCGTGTAAGCATAAATATTTTAGTAGGTGTATCATCGTTTACTTTGATTGGATTTCTTGATAGTGCATCTGCGTTACAATTTAGCTTTCCAGGTTTGTATTTGAAAGCATACTGATAATCTCGCAGTTTTAAACGCCAACGAACCAGTCTTTGTCCGGGATCCTTAATACTGTCTATCCATCGCAAAGGTTCGTGGTCACTTACTAACAGAAATTCTCGTCCATACAAATAAGGTCGAAAATATCTGACAGCGTACAATACTGCAAGACATTCCTTTTCTGTTGTAAAATAGTTTTTCTCAGGTCCTGTTAAAAGTCGTGACAAATACGCTACGGGATGATCAAACCCGTCCTTTTCTTGGCTTAATACTGCCCCGATGGCATAATCGGAAGCATCAGTTGTTAATGTAAATTTCTTTTCAAAATCGGGGTATTGTAAAATAGGTTCTTCACAAAGTGCGTTACGCAGGGTTGTAAAAGCTTCTTCATGTTCAGAGGTCCAATTAAATTTCTTATCCTTTTTTAATAAGTCGGATAGCGGTCTTGCCTTTTTTGAAAAATCTTTTATGAACCTGCGGTAATAACCTGCGAGACCAAGAAATTGTCTAATGTTACGTGGATTATATGGTGTAGGGAAATTTCGCACTGCTTCAATCTTTTTGGGGTCAGGTTTGAGTCCGTCTTTGCTAATTATGTGACCTAAATACATAACCTCGCGTTTAAGAAATGTGCATTTTTCGGGTTGTAGTTTAAGATTAGCTGTTTGTAATTTTGAAAATAGTCTTTCAATTTTTGTTTTGTGTTCTTTTAAATCTTTTGCGAACACTACAATATCGTCCAAATATACAAATAATTCTACACCTTGAAGTCCTCTTAAGACTTGGTCCATAAGTCTTTGAAATGTGGCGGGGGCATTTTTTAATCCAAAGGGCATTCTGATGTACTCATAATGCCCATTGAGAGTAGAAAATGCTGTTTTTGGTCTATCGGCAGGATCTGTCTCTATTTGGTGAAAACCCCATGCTAAATCAAAAGTGGAAAAATATTTTGCTTGGCCCAAATGGTCTAATATATCGGTTATATTAGGGAGGGGGTAGGCGTCTCCTATAGTTTTTTCGTTTAAAGCCCGGAAATCTATCACCAGTCGCCATTTCTTGTTTCCTTGGGCGTCGGGTTTTTTAGGAACTATCCATAATGGGGAGTTGTACGGAGAGTTAGAGGGGGCAATAATGTTTTCCGTAAGCATTTTTGTTATTTGTCGTTCGATTTCTTCTCTTTCTACAGGAGGAAATCGATATTGTCTAGTGTTTATGGGTATCTCGTCTGTCGTAGGGATTTTATGTCGAACTAGGGGTGTAGAAGAGAGGCTATCGCCAGGGAGATAAAAGTCATTTTGAAATTTTTGAATTAATTCCTGGACGTGTTTTGTTTCTTCGGGTGTTAAATGTTCTAAATTTATTCTCTCTGTGATAGCTTCAACTCGATTGTCAGGGGTAGTAATATTTTCGGTGGATTCAAAACATTCGAGATATTCATCTCCCGGAATATTATAATATTCGAATGGTACTAATTCCTGGGGGTCTAATTGAATGGTGACGTCATCGTCACTCGTGTTTATCGCTAAAATGTACGCTACTCCGTTTCTATTTGTTACAGCCGCTTCGCCTATAAAAATACCGGGTTTGGTGGTAATAAAGGGGAGATATCCTTCTTTTATTTTTGAATTTAAAATGTCGACAGAAACTTGCTCTCTCATTCTAGCTTGAATTTTAAATAATTTTGGTTTTTGGATTCTGTCCAAATCTGTTTCGAGTGATTCCTGATCAATAAATGGGATTGGTTTAGTTGGATCAGAATGGGTCACAATGGTGTTATGCCAAAACGATATTTCGATTTTTTCTTGGCGAAGGTAATTTCTTCCTAAAATACCGTCAGTCGTAATGGAAAAGTTGGACATAACAACATGAAATTTGACCGGTGTTTTTCTAATTTTTAAATAGTTGTTCCGAGAGTGTTTGCCTTAAGTTTCGTAATTCCTGAGATTTCTAAAGCTTCGGTAGGATCTACTAGAAGTTCTACTTTTAATTGATTCAATTTTATTATATTGACATCGGCTCCTGTATCGACCAAAAATCGGGCTCTAGAATTCCTGAATTCTGGGGCTGAAATCTCAATTACTGGGGATTCGCGGCATTCTCCGGTCGCTTGTTTCCGCGGTTTCCAAAAATGTTACGCTCGTTGGACGCTCGGAGTTCGTGTCGCTCGGCGTTGCGTCGTTTCGTCGAGCGTTGTTGTAGTTTAAATTTTCGGGACGTCTCTGGGGTGTCGGGGAAGACGAGCGTGGTGGGGGTAAAAGGTTTAGTGGTTTTGGGTTGTAATAACGGTTTGTTGGATCCTGGGGAGGCGGAAATTGTTGTGGGTAAAACGGGTAAGGGCTAGGATAAGGGTAAAAAGGGTAAGGATAAGGAGGGGGAGGGTAAGGAGAGTTTGTTGGATTTAAATAAGGATTTTTCAGGATACTCGTTGGTTGTTGTTGGCTTATGGGTTGATTAAAAGGTTGTTTAAAATTTTGTTGAGGGCTTGGACTTCTATCACGGGTGGGAAAGTTGGAACTGGAATGGTCTTGTCTTGATACGCGGTATGTGCTGGGGCCACTAAATTGTTCCCTTTGTCGAGTTTCAACATGTAGCGCAGCTTCTAGAGCGTCCTGTAAAGTTTTAGGATTTCTTACGTCGACATTGGTCGACATCTCATCCGGCAAACCTCGAATAAAGGCTTCGAGAGCGCAGTCTCGAAGAGGTGCAGTCATTGTTGTTGCTTCTGCTCCATATTTTTCTTCTAGTGCTGCTTCTGCTCCTGAGCAAAGGAGGGATAGTCTATCATAATATTCATTGACTCCCTCCCCTCTTCTCATTCGAATGGAGGCAATTTCTTGTAAATACCAGGGGTATGATTTCGTACTCAAAAAGTGTTTTTTCAAATGTTGTATCAAATCCTTTATAGTGTCGATTTGTAATTCGCGAACACTATCTCTAGCAGCGCCCTTGAGACGCCCTAGAACCGCTTTTACATATTTTTTTTTGGCACTCAACAGGGACATAAGCTGCTCCGTTAGTGATATCCTGAATAAAATCACGAACTCGCGGATTTTTCCCATCGAAGTATGGTACATGTAATATTCCCTGTTGTAATGCGATGCACTCCGCCATATTTGTAACCATTTCCGTGGTTATATTATGATCTATTTCAGTACCCAAGGTTTCTCCTGCGTTATTTGGGGGTGGGGGATTTCCGCTTCCTTCACCTTTGTTTCTATCATCGTGGCGAGTCATGGTTATTTGAGATAGCCGTAAAAATTCTAATTGTTCAGGAGTATTCATACAAGATTAATGTAGATCGGCCCTAATGAGTAGCTGCCTGCACGTAATTGGGTCAGTGAGGGACGAACGTGAGGAGATAAACTCTGCTTCAGGCAAGGTCGCAAGCTCAATGGCGTTGTAGTACGTTAGAATAGCTTATTACACTATCTAAGAATCCGGAAATAATCGATTGAAAAGTGAGACCTTTGTCAATATTAGTTTCTGCGCAATTACATAAACCGAGTTTTGATAACATTATAGTTTATACTGAATTACAAGGAGATTTAATTATTCGTGTAAACAAAATAAAATAAAAATTTTTGTTTTTCATTAACTAAAACAGAATTAAAATCAAAGAAATAATTTTAAATTTAACATTTATTAAATTCTGAATTGAGGATTCGGATTATAATTTATATCAATGGAAATAATTTAAAAATTAGAACAATCAAAATGATTGTTTGAATATAAGGATAAAATATTGAAGCTTTATTAATACTAAAGATTACTTTATAGATTTCGAGAATTTAGATTTTGGGTATGCTGTTTTAACTCATGTTGCAATTCGACAATTAGAGAATTCAATACCTGTTCCTTTCAGTGACGTAACTGTTAAGGGGCAAGGTGGGGCAGTGCCCCGGGGCCCTGAAGCTTAGGGGGCCCTTGGTCAACCTTAATAAACCTTTTTAAAAAAAGAATTCCAAAAATTTTACTAATTGTAGTAATTTAAAGTTTGAGTAAATTAATTAACGCTCGCTGGCCTGCGAATAGTTTTACACTTTGTGTTATCAACAATTATAAAAAGTTTAAATATGATATGTAAAATAAATTTATATAAACACAAAAAAAATTATTTAGGACACAATTTATAAAAAAGCATAAAAATGTTTTAAAAATAATGACAATAATTTAAACTCGAGAAAAATACTTGAAAATAAATTTTAAAAAATTTAATAATTAAAATTTAGAGTAAATAATTGTAAATTGAAAAAAAATAATTAAAATTTAAGAAAAATACATAAAGGGTTTAAAAATTAATTGAAATAAATGAGAATAATTGAAATTTGGATAAAAGAATTGAAGTGAACTAAAAATAATTCAAATTTACGATAATCAATTAAAAAATTTGGAAATCAAGAAAGCAAATAAAAATAATTACAAATAATAGAAAATAATTGAAAAATAGAAAAATACTTAAAAATTTTAGAAATTGAGAATAAAAATTAACAATCGGGAAAAGTAATTACAAAATGATAAAATTAATTCAAAATAAAAAAAATAGTTGAAAAATGCTGAAAATAATTTAAAGTTTATGAAAAAAAATTGAAATATGATCAAAATACATTAAATATGAAAAATTGAAATCAGTAAATAAAATTTGAGAGAAATAATTGAAATTATAGAAAATATGTTTAAAGAAAGAAAATAATTATACAAAATTACATAAAAATACTTTTAATAGAAAATAATTATAAAAAAAAAATCGCATAAATACTGGAAAATTGATGAAATAATTGAAACTTTAGATAAATAATTGAAAGTTTTGAAAATAATGCAAAAAGAATTAAAATAATAGAAAAATTGCAAAATTTATTTTTAAGCGAAAGAAAATAATGAACAAGTTGTTTAAGATATAAAAAAAAATTGATGACAATAATCTAAATTTGTGATAAGAACTGCAAATTTAGGAAATTAATTGAAAAATATTGAAAATATTAAAAGATGGTGAAAATCATTGCAAAATAATAAAAAGAAATTAAAACTGAACAAAATAGTTAGAAATTTGAAAACTAATTCAGTAATTATGAAAATAATTAAAAATTGAAGGTAATAATATGCAAAATGACAAAAATAAAAACTAATTTAAATTTGTTATAAATAATATAAAATTTAGAAATAAATAATTATATTGATTTAATGTCAAGAGGATGATTAAAATTGAAAAAGTAATTGAAAAAGCTTAACAAAATAATTAAATTTTGAGGAAGGTAAATTTAAGATTTTGGGAAAAATTTAAAGGCATTTAAAAGAAATAAAAATTTAAGAAATTATAAAAATAGTTCAAAATTCAAATTTAGTATATTTAAAACGTGGATTAATTCAACTTTTAATCAATACAAGTTCACGTTAACTGAAATTTGACATTTTACGAATTTCCAATATTACTTTTTCCTCTCTTTCAACATCTGATTCAGGCTCCTGTTTCAAGTCTATTTCTGTTTCAATTTTTACTTCTTCAGGCTCCTGTTTAATAGTAACGCTTTTCCCTGTCTCATCATTGTATGTTTCTTCTTGTTCCTTTTTTATCATATTTTCGTCTACTTCATTTTTTATGTCTTCCGATTCCGGCTTAATCTCAACGAGTTCTTCTTCTTCCTCAGTAGGATCTTCAACAGATATATCTGGGTGGATAATTTCACCGTTTTCAGTTAGTTGGACATCTGACTTTGAAAAGGTAAAAGAAGTGCGTCCAGTTCGATGTAATTCGGTGACAATATTTTTGTATCTGATAAAGTGCTTCTCATAATTTTGTAGCATGAATTTTGTCCCAACAGCTGTGATTAGGATACTTTTTAATAAATTTGAACCATCTATCCACTCTTCTGGAACATAGCATCCAATAGAGATGTTCCGATAATCTCTATGCTGGAAAAAAAATTGAAAAATTTTATTAAAAATGTTAAATATCAAAATTAAAAGTAAAAAAAAAATCTAAAAATATTAAAAATAAAAAGTTAAAGACGTTAAATAATTGAGTAAAATATTTTTGTTTTTTTTAAAGTAAAAGTGAAAAGTTGAAAGTAAATATAATTTTTGTGAAATACATAAATTAAATGTTAAATATTAAAAAAAAATATCAAATATCATAAAATTAAAAGTAAAAAATCTAAAATATTAAAAATAAAATAGTTAAAAATGTTATGTAAATTAAATTGAATTTAAATTTAAAAAGTTAAGTTTAGATTAAATATTAAATTTTAAAAATAAAAAAATAAAAAAAAATCAAGTAATAAATTGAGTAAAAATAATCAGAAGTAAAGTAAAATATTAAGTAAAAAATCAAAAAGTTAAAAGTGAAATAAAAGAATAAAGTAAAATAAAAAAGTAGAAGTAAAAATAATTTTAAAATATTAAAATAAATAAGTCAAAGTTAAGTAAAATGTTATGTAAATTAAATTTAAAAAGTTAAGTTCAGATTAAATATCAGATTTAAAAAAATTAAAAAGTTAAGTAACAAGCCCAATAAAAATAAATTTAGCAAACATTATAATAGTTTAAAAGTTAAAAAATATAAAAGTCAAGTAAATTTCAAAATCAGTAAAATATTAAGTAAAAAAAAAATCAAAAAAGTTAAAAGTGAAAAAAATAAAATAAAAAAGTAGAAGTAAAAATAATTTGAAAATGTTAAAATAAAAAAGTAAAAGTCAAGTAAAAATATCATGTAAATTAAATTCAAAATTAAATTCAAATTAAATTCAAAAAGTTAAGTTTAGATTAAATCTTAGATTTCAAAATTAAAAGTTAAGTAACAAGTCCAGTAAAAATAAATTAGTAAACATTATAATAGTTAAAAGTTAGAACTGTAAAAGTTAAGTGAATTTCAAAATAAGAAGTCAAGTAAAATATTAAAAAAGTTAGCTTTTTCATTTAATAATTAAAATAGATAAAGTAAAAACAAGTTAGTGGAAGAAAAATTTTTAATAGTAAAATAACAAAAAACTTTTTAAAAATTGTAAAACATTTCAAATTGTGTGAATGTTTTTTACTCACCAAAAGATTATCCACAGTGAAGCCTGTTCTTCTAAGCCAATATCCAACACTGGTTTCACAGAGCTTGGCTATTACTCCCTCAAATTCGATGAAAACATTTGTATCTGGCTCTATGATGTTTAGCACCTTATCACCAAGGGCCTTCGCGATTCCCAACAAAGTCATTTTAGTGAAATCTGCTTGATGGTAGAAAAGGTTCTCGAACCATTTCTCTGGAGCTTGTATTGAAATAACGATCCTACCGTAGACTTCCATCTTTCTACTGAGATAATTAACTTCTAAATGAAATTAGTGCAATTCGGACCTCTTTTTATATCTGTCCCATAGTTTACAAACTTTTGACTGACAGAGAAAGAAAACATTGATTAAAATAGGGAAGATGATTGTGATAAACTTCTCGCTTCTGCTTTAGAAGATGTGGAGAAAGATGAATAGATAAGAACAAAGACATATTATTAGGATAATTTAAGAGAGAAAAGATTTTTTTTTTTTAACCATATAGTTTCGTATACCTTATAATTTATTAATTTAAAAATTATATTAGTTACATTCTTTCATTTTAAAACCCCAAGGTACAGTATCTGTATTATTTATTAGCAACATTGTTTAAAATGTTTTTAAATTTATAAGAAGAATTTCTGGCAATATTTGGATTGCACGATTGTGGCTTTTTCTAGTCCGTCATAACATTCTGAATGGTGTTTGAAATTGTAATTAAGGTGGTTTTCCCCTGTGCTGTGGCCATGCCTGTTCTTTTCCCTCTCTCACTATAGGATACAGGGTCTTTGATGGTACCATCTTGGCTTCCCACCTTTCGGCATCATGCAGAGGGTAGCCTGGTGGGAGTCGTGCGGTCTACCTGGTGCCTTGACGTGCACCCCTGGGCTTCCTGGGGTCTACCTTGTGCCTTGGCGTGCACCCATGGTCTTCTTGCGGTCTACCTGGTGCCTTGCTGTGCACCCCTGGTCTTCTTGCGGTCTACCTAGTGCATTGCTGTGCACCCCTGGTCTTTCTTCGGTCTGCCTGTGCGGTTTAGTACTCCTTTGGTCATCCTACAGTCCAGGTCGTGCCAGTCCGCTGTCTTCTTACATCAATTGTGACGTATTCTTCTCTAATTGCAATAAGAATAAACTTTCTTTTGTAAACTATAAAGTGTTTTGAGTTTCAGTGAAATACCAGCAACCCTCTTTTTAACATTTTTGGTCCTTCGAGCCGGATTCGAACCAGCGACCTATGGATTGGAGGCAAATGCTCTTGCCAGGTATTGGTCGTCGCTTCAGCGTGCTGGCTAAATGTTCTCAATCGGGCTCTCTTTTCGGAGGTGTGGAGGGCCTTTTGGTCATGATATCGATGTCGCCCCGGTGCTTAAGCACACCTAGGTAGTATAGCTTGTCTTTTAATTTGATTGAGTTGAAATTAGCTTTATTTGTCTGGTTTTACTGCTTAGATGCATTATTAAGTAACTGTTTTTCTCTCTTTTTGAGCTGTATGCAAATCGATTCCTTTGTGTTTAGAAGATGTATTGGGGACCTGTCGATATGCGCTGGGGGCATCGACGCCTTGCCTAACTGGTAACTGGTTTTCTGAGTAACGAACGAGATGCAGTCATCTCTTGGTAGGCAGGTTTTGGATCAGTTCAGGGTGTCGATGTATCGGACTGGAGTACTTCGCCTACTGGGGATTATGGGGAGACCTGTCTAACACCTTACCTGGTATAAGTTTTCGTGTTAGATCAAAAGGGCACATATTTTCGTCAAGCCATCTTTCTTCTGGGGGCGAAGGAAATAAATAAGCACACTTGGGGTGACTTACTCTCCATTTCGATAAGTCCAATTGGTTATAACCTAACATTCTTGTTGAACTTGACACTTATTCTATCTTTAAACGAACAAATGCTGTAAATCCTGGTTAAAATCCCTGGACCAACTGCACATTATTATTTGGACCCTGGCTGTCATTAAACTAATTGCAATAAGTCTATCGTGGTACCATTAAACATTCTTGCCTTTGTGTGCTCTTGTTCATGTCTTTTACTTATGAAACGCGCACTCGCTTCTCTGGACTTAGTCTGTTTTGCAGGTGGAATGTCGTGTAACGCTGTGCTTTAGCCGTCCCCATCCTGCCACAGGTCCGTGCTTGCGGGAACATGATTATCCTGCATTAGCACTCTCTGCCTCTGCGCAGTGCCATATAGCATCTACACCATGCTGCCCTTAGGTCGATTTTGTCGTACAACGCCTGCTGGCTACATTCAAGGGGAGCTCGATTTCAGCGCTTTCAGGAAGCCAAACAGTCCTACTAGGTGCCCAGCTGCGTGCTGAGACGTTCTTCAACACTGTCAGATGACTTCGGGGAGAGTTGCCTGTTTGTGCTTCCTAAACGCCATCTTGCAAAGCTTGATGCTAGATCAGTTTATGGTGCCTCCGCAGTGGTTTGCACTCCGCATGGCCTGTGTTGTTTTTAGTGTTGAATTCTTAACTCCTTTGGCTTTCTTTGGTTCCTCTTTTTCACCATATACTTTAAATGTATATAATTTTGAACGGAGTCCTACAAATTCTGTAATAATTTGTTCGTTGCATTCATCTTTCATTAAACCTAATACCTTTTTATTAAATAATGGTATTTTATAAATATTATTTGGAGCATAATCTGAAGTATCAAATAGGTGTAAGTCTTCTCTAATATAATCATATATATCTGTGTCTCTAAAATGATATATTAAACTATCTGTATCTGCATATAATAATTTTGATCTGTCACCAAATTTATTTTTAACATAATTGTAATGAAAATTATAAAGATATAATTTTGAAATATCTAGAATAGAAAATCTTATATATATATTGGTTTATTAAACATAATTTGCAAGCGATTCATCTCTATTATTACTAAATTTTCATCAAATATAGTGCAACTATGAAAATTTGGTTTTGCGATAAGTGCTTTAGCACCATATCTACCTTTCCATTTTGTAACTATTCTAACATCTTTTTGATTTTTAACGTTCTCCATAGTTTTCCCAAAAACTGAGTTATTCATGAGTTTGTAAAAATTCTTTTCAAATTCATTCACAGATTTTTTTCTTAATTCTGTGTTTAATTCAATATAAGGTTTAAGCCATGGTGACTGTTTGAACTTTAAGATTCTATGTATTTTTATCAATTTGATACCCAACTCTAAATAATATTTTAAATTTTTGTAATGAATAATATACTTTTCTTTACACAATAAATTAGTTATTAATTTTGGAAATTTACTCTTTCAAAGCAGGTACAAAATGCTCAGGACATAGAGGTAAATCTTTGTGTAATTCATGTAATTCTTCTGGATATTCAAAATCCACTTCTAAAATATAACCATCTGCAGAATCATCTGGAATATTCAAAACATTAAAATCATTAACATTATTTTCCCACTGAAATTCAGAATGAGGTAGAAATTCACACATTGCTTTTTCATACAAATTGTTTATATCAAAATACATGATATATGATTCTTCAATATTTTCATTAAATTCATTGTTCATGTATTTATTGTTTGCTTTTGCATACCTATTGGAACATTGTGAAATTCCACCACGAATTCCTCTTTCTATAAATAAAACCATTTCTACGTCAGTTAATAATTCTAATTTAATATTTGTTAATTTTAACATTGCGTCAAATGAGAGTCGAGGTGCTGTATAATAATGTAGTGGATCTAAATTGTATGCTGATAAACAAGTTAATCTAAAATTTTCAAATATATCAGCTAAGAGTAATACATCAGTTTTTAAATACAAATCTGAAAATTCTCCTAAAGTTTTCGAATTAAAAGATTCCCACACATGACGAGCATGTATGTAATCTTCCTCTGAAATATTAGAATCATTTAATTTTGAATAGAAAGCATCTTTTGGTGGTAGTTGAGTTTCTTCCAATCTTTCCCAACAATTTATGTACTCATTTATGGAAAAACTCCTTTCCTTGTTAATAAATTAAATTTGTTAAGATAGTCAGATAATTTTTGTTTAATTTTTTTTGCATCATTTTTTAAGAACAATGCTAATTTTTCTAGACTGTTAGGCATAAACCGAAACGAATCCAAAAATCTAAAGCAAATATCTTTCCCTTCAACATATTTTGTGAAAGATATGTATTTTTCTTTATTGACTGGTAAAACTGTCATTGATCCTACAAAACTTGTTGCTAATTCTTTAATAAAAAAATGAGCATCATATCCAGATAGATTATGAAAAATTATAGGAACTACATGTGATTTTTTATAATTAATATTACATCCTTGATGACTACAACCTCTATATTCACCCGTAAAATGATTATGATCATGATGTCTTATATCTCCTTGTTTAAAAGGTTGCTCACAAATATGACATAGTTTTGCAGTTTTAAATTCTATCTCTTGTTGTAAAGATAATGGTTTCGTTGGAATTATATTGCTTAATTGAAAATCAACTAATTCAGATATTTCCTTTAATTTGTTTATAAACCACATAATACAATCTTTCCCTCTATAACTTTCAAATTTTGAAAGAGATTCATTGAATTCACATTTTAAGTAAAATTCAATACTGTGAGGAATATGTTTCAAATATGCATTTGGATTCATTTTATCAACAACAGGTTTTAAAATACTTTCAACGTCTGCGTAAAGAACGAAAGGAACTTTATCTTTGAATCTATAGTTTTTAAATTTTAAAATGTTTTCTTCTTCTGATGGTAAAATAATTTTACATTTATTTAAATTTTCACAATCTGTTTGATGTTTATTCCAAGAACTTTCAAATTTAAAGTGACATAGACACCTATCACAAATCCAAGTTTTGCTTTTATCTTTAGTAATTTGTGATTTTATTAACCTAGATAAACTACGTATCCATGCGAAGTGGTAAATTTTTGTACATTCACTATTATCGCTTTCTAATTCAATTTCAGTGTTTTCAATCATTAATAAATGAATAGTTTTTCTGTTAGCAAATTGTTCGCTTATATACAAAAGAACTATTTCTTTTTTCTCTAATCCGTAAACATTTATTCTTAAACTTTTCATTTTTTCAAATTTTAAAATATCAGGTAAAGAAATGGGAAATGTTATATTTTCATACTTTAAATGTTCTTTGAAATCTGGATAAAAACTAGTAATATTATCATTTTTTTACTGAATTAAGAGCTACGATTATGGACCATAAAAAACAAAAATGATCACTATTTATAACATTGACAACTGCACGTCTGTTACGTATAAATTTTGGTAATCGAATATATGTGCTTAAACCTACTTGTATAGGGGCAAATCTATTTATATTAACCATTAAATTTATAATTTCTTTTAAAGACCAACCTGATTTTTCTTGACTAAATTCCCCAAATTCTTTAGTATTATTTAGTATTATATATTCAACTATTTCATCAATAGTTGTATTAGTATCTTTTGAGGGGAGAATAATTTTATTTTACGTATTAAAAAATTTATTTTCTTCAATAATATTTCCATTTTCTATAGCTGTGAATTTGGCTGTGAGTGTTAAATTAACTTTTAAACCATTATTTTATTTTAAAGCATTTATTAACCGTGATTTAATTAAGGACTTTGAATCTTCTAAAAAACTGAGTAAGTCTTTATGTCTTAAGTTAATAATTGCACCTGTTCTTACTCTATTTTTAAATGATGATTCCAAATCTTCCCATCTTATTCTATCTAATTTTTTAATGCTCCCTTTTGAATAACCCTCACCTCCCTTCTGTAGTTGTTTAAATTTTCTATTAATTGACTTTAAAACTCCAAGTATTGTTGTAATACTAGTTTTCTCACTTACCTTCAGAGATTCTTTCTTAACTCTCAAAACTTTATTCACAATTCGAATATTTTGCACACACAATTTTATCGACTTTTCCAACTCATTAAAAAACTTCTTACTTTTTAATGATTCTTTTAAAATAATGTAAGCGCTTTCCATAATTTTAATAAGATCTTTAAAAATGGTAGAATTCATTTTTAGCTTTTTTTAATTTTATAATGTTTTACTTAATAAAATATTTACACTTTCTTCTTAGCACATTCGTTAAATAATGGACTACTCGTTACAAGAATCAAATATTTATAGTCTCTTTAAAGAACTAAAATGTTATATATATATATATGGGGCATTCTCTGTGAAACGGACCCCCCCTCTGCCCAGAAAGGATTTAAAAAAAATGACCGTTCTTTTCAAAAGATTGCAGCTTGGGATATGTAGTTACTTATGCCGTATGGCTTTTTTTAATTAAAAAATTTTTTAAGATAATATAGTGTTATAAATAAACAAAAAACTAATTAACAAAATGAAAAGATTGCTCAAAATTTTTAATTTTGAACTGATTCGCTTCAAACTTGTTACTCGGAGGTTTTTGGGGTCGCTGATTACGAATCTGAAGTCATTTTTAAGAAATTCAAAATGGCGGATCCAAAATGGCAAACACAATTTTTAAATATTTATTAGATTGGCTTCAAACTTGTTACTCGGAAGTTTTTTGTGTTTTAAAGGTATCTAATAATTAGAAAATTATTTTGTGGCTCAGTACCTTTGATATTAAGTGATAATCTTAGCCGATCAACCATTAAAACCCATCCCTTGAATCAGATTCTTAACGCCAAAGTCTATTATTGACTTTCGTCAAATCCCTACATTTTTTAAGTGTTTTTAATGAAACAAAAATTATTTGGTTGTCAACTGACCTTAAAATAAAATGAAAACCTAAGCCGATCAACCTTTAAAACTCAACCTTTAATCAGATTTTCAACCCCAAAGCCTATTATTCACTTTCGTTTAGTCTATGAATTTTTTATGTGTTTTTAATGGAAAGGAATTTATTTGGTTGTCAACTGACATTGATATAAAATGGTAACCTGAGCCAATTAACCCTTAAAACTCACCCGTGAATCAGATTTTCAACCCCAAAGCCTAATATTGACTTTCATCAAGTCTATACATTTTTGAAGTGTTTTTAATGGAAAGGAAATAATTTAATTGTCAACTGACGTTGATATAAAATGATAACCTGAGCCATTCAACCCTTAAAACTCACCCTGGAAGCAGATTTTCAACCCCAAAGCCTATTATTGACTTTCGTCAAGTCTATAAATTTTTGAAGTGTTTTTAATGAAAAGAAAATTATTTATTTGTCACCTGACGTTGATATAAAATTATAACCTGAGCCAATCAACCCTTAAAACTCACCCTTGAATCAGATTCTTAACGCAAAAGCCTATTATTGACTTTCGTCAAGCCTATGAATTTTTTATGTGTTTTTAATAAAATGAAAATTATTTGGTTGTCAACTGACCTTAATATAAAATGAAAACCTAAGCCGATCAACCCTTAAAACTCACCCTTGAATCAAATTTTTAACCCCAAAACCTATTATTGACTTTCGTCTAGTCTATAAATTTTTTAAGCGTTTTTAATGGAAAGGAAATGATTTAATTGTCAACTGACGTTGATATAAAATGATAACCTGATCCATTCCACCCTTAAAACTCACCCTTAAAGCAGATTTGCAACCCCAAAGCCTATTATTGACTTTCATCAAGTCCATACATTTTTGAAGTGTTTTTAATGGAAAGGGAATTATTTAATTGTAAACTGACTTTGATATAAAATGATAACCTGAGCCAATCAACCCTTCATAGACTTGACGAAAGTCAATAATAGGCTTTGGGGTTGAAAATCTGATTCAAGTGTGAGTTTTAAGGGTTGATCGGTTTAGGTTTTCATTTTATATTAAGGTCAGTTGACAACCAAATAATTTCCTTTTCATTAAAAGCACTTAAAAAATTTATAGACTAGACGAAAGTCAATAATAGGCTTTGGGGTGGAAAATCTGCTTCAAGGGTGAGTTTTAAGGGTTGATTGGTTTAGGTTTTCATTTTATATTAAGGTCAGTTGACAACCAAATAATTTACATTTCATTAAAAACACATAAAAAATTCATAGACTTGACGAAAGTCAATAATAAGCTTTGGCGTTAAGAATCTGATACAAGGGTGTGTTTTAAGGGTTGATCGGCTAAGATTATCACTTAATATCAAGGGTACTGGGCCACAAAATAATTTTCTAATTATTAGATACCTTTAAAACCCCGAAAAACTACCGAGTAACGAGTTTGAAGCCAAGCTAATAAATATTTAATAATGGTGTCCGCCATTTTGGTTCCGACATTTTTAATTTTTGAAAAGTGACTTCAGATTCGTAATCAGCGACCCCAAAAACCCTCGAGTAACAAGTTTGAAGTCAATCTAATGAAAATTTAAAAATTGTGTTTGCCATTTTGGATCCGACATTTTGAATTTCTTAAAAATGACTTCAGATTCGTAATCAGCGACCCCAAAAACCTCCGAGTAACAAGTTTGAAGCAAAGCAGTTCAAAATTAAAAATTTTGAAGAATCTTTTCATTTTGTTAATTAGTTTTTTGTTTATTTATAACACTATATTATCTTAAAAAATGTTTTCAATTAAAAAAAGCCATACGGCATAAGTGCCTACATATCCCAAGCTGCAATCTTTTGAAAAGAACTGTCATTTTTTTTCAAACCCTTTTTCGGCAGAGGGGGGGGGTCCGTTTCACAGAGAATGCCCCATATATATATATATATATATATATATATATATATATATATATATACATATACATATACATATGGATAAATGCATTTAGACACAGAAATTCTTTTCGGTCACTATTTCATATTCTACTACGTATGTAACAATCGGTAATGAGCTTGTATGTGTTTCGCGTCGTACGACAAAGTCCATGCATGTGGTTGTGATACCTGCGCTGCAGTGTCTAGAGTGCTGTCCGATGTACTTTACTATTTCGCAAGACGGAATTCTCTTTCGTTCCTTCACCTTAAAAGGTTTAATTATTTTCAGAAATCTTTATGCCGTCTAAGCTTTTACAAAAGACAAAAATGTTTAATAACCTAATAATTTCTGTACACAAATTAACATATTTAATTTTTTTACAATTTAAATATATATGAGTATATGAAAATGCCGGTCTTACCTTCTGTACCATTTATCCAAATAAAATCTAGTTATTAAGTACTATGTACGTAACACGGCTTAGCTATCTTCTAGAAAATTTTATTCTTAGTGTTTTAAAAAAAAAAAGTTTAAATCCGTCAAAAATTGACGGCTGGGGACGATTGTGAACAGCAATTTCTCAATTCGAACCACTGTGCGCCGAAGAGGCTGATTCAAATGTGACTGTAAATAAAATTCTGGTTATAGAACATAGCCATCCTGATATGGCTCTAGTTGAATATACCCAAGTTAAATATGGAGCTTTATTTTGATCCTATAAAAAAGGGTAAAAAAATTGCTTGTTAACTGTGTCTTGAGTTTAGTTACGGTTATTATTTAATAATACCACAAATTAGGTACAGTGCAAAGATGGCATCATCCAATTTTTAGATGTACACACATTTTTTGAATAGCTGAGGCAGAACCTGTACCAATTATGTTTTTTATCTTAAGTCTAAACCCATACGTCCTTTTATCAAAATTCAACCCACTAACAACACCATACCGGCAGCAGCCTGTGAGGCTACGTCAAGCACCAACCCACAAGCGCTATACCACGGGTTTTTACGTTTTTTGTGTTTAGCCTTGAAGATTAATGTAACGATTCTTTAAGGACCGTTAAAAGTTTAATAAACAAAAGATTGTAATAAACAAAGTACTAATTAGTAGTTTTTCACTAGAAATTAATACAAGAAAAGTTCTAAAAATTAATTAAATTTGTACTATTTCAATAAGTATAACAGATTTTTCTCAAATTCATAAGAAGCACTAATTTGAATTTGGAGATCTATTTCTGCAAATAATTTTTTTTGTATTTATTGTATAACATTTATTCTAACTACAAAAATTATAAAACTTCGATTTTTACTTGGAAAAAATAATAATCAATCTTTAAAGTGTTTAGAAATGCTGGCCGACTTTTCTCTGACATGCCGACTTTACCCCATTTTACAAAAATTTATTCTTTATAACATTTTTGTTAAAAAATTTTTATAATTTTAACACGTTTTTTTACAAATTCATTCTTAGAACTATTTACCTTAAATTATAATAAACAAAATATTAAATTTACTCTTCTATAATACTTTTCAGATTTGTAATTAATTACAAATAAAGACCTCCTTTAACTTAATCAATTCTTTGATGCCATGGAATCTGCTTTTTTTACAGTTGCTTCAATTGCATTCATTAGGGCAGATCTGAAAAACACAAGTACAAAAATTAATGTTTTAATTTATTTGTTATCGATGAAAATGTACATGAATATATCAAAAAACTTCTTTAGTTGAAGAATAAATTATAACAGTGTAATTCAAGTATTCTCTAAGCAAATCAAATAGGAGACAAATAGTCTCTATTGAGACTTTGACAGGATTCTGATTAATGCATGCATTAGATAATGAATGTAAAACTTAGCACTTGTATAATCACAGATTCACGATACAAATTGCATTAAAAATTTGTTTACCGTGTGCTTAAAAATAAGTAACCATTTAACAGATAATTAAATATAACAAAAAATGTTGTTTTAAAGTATAATATTAAATTCCAAAGAGTATTCAAGTAGCTTCTTTATTAAAGTAGAGAAAAATATTAGTGATGCATTTCGAGAATCTCTCCTTTTATGAAAGAAAAAAGACGAAAACAATATATTTATTTGTTTTCAATGCACTATCTCAAGAATTTTTGAGACGTTATCTGGCTCCAATTGCATCACTAAAAATATAAATACTGAGTCTATTTGTATTAAATTATAATGAAATTAATAAAAAAATGTAAAACAAAAACACTGCCAAGTTGTACCTCAAGTATTTATTTTAAGTAAGTAATTATTTTCATTTTTTTAACACACTGCTTCCTTACAGAGATTACTTAATTCGTGTATTCTGTATTTATATAATTAAGACGCTGCGATTATTATATGTTCTCCAGAATCAAAAATCCGAAAGCAACTATTGGTCTAACTACACGGAAAAAAATAATTTCTTGAATATTACTGATCCTTGTACTTGAGTTTGGGGCAAGGGAGGAAATTTAGTACTAATTTAAACCTAAATATTTTAGGTAAATAATGAACTAGTTCCTGAAAAATTCTTAAAAATTAGATGGAAAATAAAATTTATATTTTGACTTCTTTCGGTCTGATTTTAAACATACCATTTACCTATATAAATTGGTGATTTAAATTAAATATTTTAAAATCTGAAACAGAAAAATCCAAAGCGGGAAGATTCGAACTCTCGACCCCTCACTCTAAAAGCGCCCGCTGTATCCACTAGGCCACTGACGCAGTTACAAGTCTTTACATATGGTTACATATGGTTTTTATTCAATGTTTCTCTGCACTTATTTTTCTTATTAGAGTGTAATATAATTATATTTTAAACGATTTTACTACAACTATATTTATACGAAAATAATAGCAAATTTTTTAAAATTGGCTGCCATGTGGAGCTGAACCGCATCCTTTTATTGCAAATATATTGTACAAAATAAAAATTTCTTTTTGATATTTTGCTAAAACGAAAATAAATAATAAATTCATAAATTATTTAACATTCTAACAGTATTTTAGATATTAGTTAACATATATAAAATTTTATAAAAGAACAGCAAATACAATATTTAATAATGAATATTTCGTTTTATTTTTTGGATAATTTGAAATCGAGATCGAGCAGTTTAATCCGGCATTGCTAAACTACTTTATAGAATAACATTATGCCCACCATATTGGATCTGGCACTTTGAATTTTTGAAATCTGACTTCAGACTTGTAACTAGGGACCCCAAAAACCCCTTGATACCTAGTTTCATAAAAATTCATCAATTTTAAAATTTTCATGGCCGCCATATTGGATCCGCTATTTTGAGTTTTTGAAATCTGACTTCAAATTTGCAATCAGGGACCCCCAAAACCTCATGATACAAAGATTCCTAGAAATTGATTAATTTTAATTTTTTCATGGCCGCCATATTGGATCCGCCATTTTAAGTTTTTGAAATATGACTTCAGATTTGTAATCAGCGACCTCAAGAACATTAGAAACCATGATTAACAGTTTAAATTTCTCGTTTTTTTTAGAATTAATATTTTTTGACAATAATAACCGACTTTGGTTTTTTTGGTCAACTTTTGGATCCTGTAAAAAATAGTTAACTTAACCAATTTCATATGTTAAACATTTTATATTATTTTTTGAACATTTTTGAAGAGAAACAGAGTAGTCCGGTCAAAAAATATTAATTTTCAACGATTTTACAGTAAATCTACAAAAAAAAGTTTTTTTCCCACGCAAAATTTCAATAGCCTACAGGCACCACTAAATATTAATTTAAAAATAAATAAAGAAATACGTATCTTTTTTTTCAATTTGTGATAAAATGAGACCCGGAAATAGACAAAATTCCAAAATATCATTTTTAACGGCCACCCTAATAGATATGCACATATATGAAAAAAATCGATTTTTTTAACCTAACATACGGGATCACCCCTTTAAGGGGACCATTTTTTAGCGCTTGTCGGGATTTTTCAATTGCAAATACTTAAATCTTCACGATGTATATGTTACAAACCAGAAAAAGTCCCTAATTATAATTAATGCGAATTAATTTAGAAGGGGGGTAGTGCGCCTGAATTTTAATTCGAGAAGAACGGCCTTTTAGGGATCCGAACCTCGAAATGCCCTGTTGCTGTGTTTCTGGTCCTGGGAGACACCAAGCTGCCAGGTTTGAAATTAGAATTTCAACCCTGTTTAAATTATGCGGGATTGTTATCTCGGTGTGAGCTGTCAACCAGTCAAGTTGCCACTGAGTTGAAGTTAACTTTAAAATGTAGGTTCTAATCTTATAAAGAAGAGAACACTAATTTCCTTTTTTTTATTAAATTTATAGAATTTATTTAATGTTAAGATTTGAAATTTTCTTTCTCTACAAAGGTTAAAATGGGTTGTTAAAATTTAAATTGACTCACCCTACCGTAACCTTGCAAACGTAATCCTTACAACAAGAATCACACGCACTTACACCTACCGTCGGAAACAAATGCGTTCGGTGCACCTTCTGACGGGCGAAATTTCACAGTCAAGCACCTGTGTGCTTGAATTGTCTTTCGTTAGCAGGGGGTAACGAAGCAGGGGGTCTGGTGCGGCGCAGGTACTCCCTAGTACGGACCTGGGACAACGTTGGCAAAATGTAAAAATTGCCAAAATTCTCCAGCTAAGCTTCCCTAGGTACTCCGTCGGCTTGAAGGCTTATTTTAATTTATCGTCCACCCGTACCTCCCTTGTATCTTTCACAAGTATGGAAGCCGGGTTCCGACTCGCAGACGGGCTTAGTCGCGTTGTTTCCGAATTAAAATCAACAAGTCTGCCAGGTAAAAACCAGGAGAGGTGTTGATCCAAAGAACTGGAAATTTGTACTGCGATTTTAATATTCTTTGATCTCGTAACTTCTCCTTCGGTAGGAACCTTGGGTGGGAAAATTTTGTTGGATTATGGAAATAGGAAGCGGGTTAGGATTTCGTCAAGGGGCGTTGCAAAGTTAAATCTGCTGAGACGGATTTTTAACATCCGCTCAAGCCTGGGAACGAATGAAAATTACTTATAATTGTTCTAAAATATAATTCTGGTTGATCGATCGCAATCACAACGATCGATCATCCTGACATCGATTGCAGCCACCCCACAATTGATTGAACGGGAACATCGGTCCTGGCGGTGTTTAATAGTACTATTAGCGACTTCATGTTGACAACCATATCAATAATATCAGTAATTATCGATAACAGCGGAAGTCCCACAGGGTGGCTCAAAGATCGATGCCAGTTCAATAATTGATTGTCAGAAACAATCAATAATATCAAAATTGAAACCGGCCCTTAAAACAATTCGTTCGAGGACATTTATCCTTGAGGGGGATAGGGCGTACCCCTATCATAAGTCATAAGGTGGTTGAAGGAGTCATCAAATTCATACGGGAGGAGTTACGGCACTAGTTGCCCCCCCCCCTTCCCCGCGAAGCGTCACGAAACCAATCAAGCGGGCGGAGTCCTGCCCTGGGTGTACCTGCGTCCAGCCAGCATCAATGCAATTGCACCCACACACATGCCAACAAAAGAATACACACACACATCCATGCCAATACAATTCGCATCACATAGGAATAGAATTTGTCATTCTAAATTTTAATAATAGTAACTGGTGATTGTTGCCGTTTTTTTTGAACAACAATTATCAGTCGATACAATGGAATAGGACAATTGCACGCTAATTGCCAAAGTTATAAAACGCAATTTACTTATCATGGGTTAAATATAAAATAATTATCGTTTGCTATCAATTTCAATAGCAATCGGTAATAATAAAATTTTTTTAGAACAATAGCACATCAACCGCCATTGCCCTTTAATGGAACAATCTCGAAATTAATTACACGTTTGCTATTTACTTTCAATAGCAATCGTTAATGGTAATAAAATTAGGAAAACAATGGCACGCTTATTGCTGTTGTTGTGGGAACGCAATTTGCCCATTACTAATTGAATATAAAATAATTATCGGTTGCTATTGATTTCAATAGCAATCATTAATGGTAATAAAATTAGGAAAACAACAGCACGCTTATTGCCGTTGCTGCGCGAACGCAATTTACCCATTATTAACTTAATATAAAATAATTATCAGTTGCTATTGATTTCAATAGCAATCGTCAATAATAAAATTTTAGCACAATAGCACATTAACCGCTATTGTTTTTAATATGACAATCTTAAAAATAATAATTTGTTTGCTATTGACTTTCAATAGCAATCATTAATGGTAATAAAATTAGGAAAACAACAGCACGCTTATTGCCGTTGCTGCGCGAACGCAATTTACCCATTATTAACTTAATATAAAATAATTATCAGTTGCTATTGATTTCAATAGCAATCGTCAGTAATAAAATTTTAGGACAATAGCACATTAACCGCTATTGTTTTTAATAAGACAATCTTAAAAATAATAATTCGTTTGCTATTTACTTTCAATAGCAATCGTTAATGTTAATAAAATTAGAAAAACAACGGCACGCTTATTGCCGTTGCTGCGGGAACGCAATTTGCCCATTACTAATTGAAATCAATAGCAATCGTCAATAGTAAAATTAGAAAAACAACGGCACGCTTATTGCCGTTGTAGTGCGAACGTAATTTACTCATTATTAATTCAATATAGAACAATTATCGGCTGCTATTGATTTCAATAGCAATCGTTAATAATAAAGTTTTTAGGACAATAGCACATTAACCGCTATTGTCTTTTAATAGAAGAATCTCGAAAAGAAAAGAAAATAACATGTCCAATTGCTATTCACTTCAATAGCAATTGTTCACAATGAGGAAAAGAATTAACCAACAGAAATCTCGGGTCCGTCACCAAGCCATAAGAGAGGAGAGTTGGCCGCGGCAGCGAAATATTTGCTACCGCAGACAACCCTTGCGTAATTCACCCAAGAACACATGAAATTTTCTTAATTCAAACCGAGAATAATTATTCTCGGCTAGAATTATATTTTCTTATTTCAACCGAGGCCAAGTCGTGGGTCTCGCCACCGGAAGCTGACACAGATTGCTTATCAGGGTGTCAGATTCCCGTCGCCTAGAGGTATTTCTTGGCTAGTCTTGGCCAGTCTTAGCTCTATAAAATAATTATTTTATTGAGCTGAGACTGAATCATTAATTTATCCGTAACAGTATAACGCTTTAATGTGGCTTCTCGGGAAAAAGGGTTTAGATATAATCAGACATATTTAAGATATCATCAGATATATTCTAGATATAATCAGATGCACTTCAGATTTTCATCAAATTATTATTATTTAAAAAGAAGCTTTTTTGCAATCGTCTTTTGTAGGTGCAACGGTTTGACATGGAATGCCCCCTATATATATTTATAGATATAATCAATTCTGATAATATATGTCTGTTTATAGGTAGATATCACGTGAGGCGAAGTCAGATCTAACTTAATATATTTGAATATAGTCAGATCTGATAATATATCTTTCTATATCTTATTAGATATTGTCAGATATGAAGTCAGATGAAATTATTTTGTTAACAGATATAATCATGTATACCTAACATCAGATCAGATTTACAACTAATAAACAAATAATTTAATATATGTGACCTGGACTGTGAAAAGGGGGCTTACGTGTCAAAAAATAATTTTTCACTTTTTTGCCGATTCTGATAGATTTTGAGATGCTCTTTCACGTGATGCAAACCAAAAAGTCATAACTTGTTAAAAAGTTGATTAAAACTGAAGCTAAAGAAGAGTACTTTTGAGAAAAAAATAATGTGTTTTTTAAAAATCTGGAAAAAGGAAAAAAAATGATTGAAATCGCTTAAAACTCCTTCCTCGGGGGTTTTTGGGGTCGCTGATTACGAATCCGGTGTCAGTTTCTTAAAATTCAAAATGCCGGATCCAATATGGCGGACAAAAAATTAAAAACTTATCGGATTCGCTTAAAACTGGCTACTCGGGGGTTTTTGGGGTCGCTGATTAAGGATCCGGTGTTAGTTTTTGAAAATTCAAAATGGTGGATCCAATATGGCGGACAAAAAATTAAAAACTTATCGGATTCGCTTAAAACTGGCTACTCGGGGGTTTTTGGGGTCGCTGATTACGGATCCAGTGTTAGTTTTTGAAAATTCAAAATGGTGGATCCAATATGGCGGTCAAAAAATTAAAAACTTATCGGATTCGCTTAAAACTGGCTACTCAGGGGTTTTCGGGGTTGCTGATTACGAATTTAGCATCAGGTTGTTAAAATTCAAAATGGCGGATCCAATATTACGGTCTTTTAAAAATGTGAACCCCAAAAACTACTGTGTAACGAGTTTCAAGCCGTATAAACGTGCAGACGTATCAATATTGACTTCGATAAAGATTGAGTTGCTCTATCACATATTAAAAACCAGAATGTCATAATTTGTTAAAATATTTATTAAAACTAACACCGGATTCGTAATTAGCGACCCCAAAAACCCCCAAGTGGACAGTTTTAAGCGAATCCGATAATTTTTTTAATGTTGTCCGCCATATTGGATCCGCCATTTTGAATTTTCAAAAACTAACACCAGATTCGTAATTAGCGACCCCAAAAACCCCCGAGTAGCCAGTTTTAAGCGAATCCGATAATTTTTTTAATTTTGTCCGCCATATTGGATCCGCCATTTTAAATTTTCAAAAACTAACACCGGATTCGTAATCAGCGACCCCAAAAACCCCCAAGTAGCCAGTTTTAAGCGAATCTGATAAGTTTTTAATTTTGTTGTCCGCCATATTGGATCCGCCATTTTTAATTTTCAAAAACTAACACCGGATTCGTAATCAGCGACCCCAAAAACCCCCGAGCAAGGAGTTTGAAGCCATTAAAGCGTGAAGAAGTATCAATATTAACTTTTTAACTTTAACATCGTTTTTCTCGAAATCTTATTTTTACACGTAGCCCCCTTTTCACTGTCCAGGTCACATATATACAAACATAAATTGTTAAGTAACTAAGTTAATTTCTTTTTATACACTAGAACTCCTATCGAGCGGACAGCTCGGGTGAGTGTCCGCTTGATATGGAAGGTCACCTTGACGAGCAAAGCGTAAACATGCAGGGCCGTACGAAGTATTTTACGCTTGTTGGGAAAAATTGTTCATTACTTTTAAAGAATTTCAATTTAATGGTGATGGTTAAGTGAAAATTAGGTTTTATTATTTTAAAACAATAGAAATTAATTAAAACAATAATAGTTGTAAATACATTCAAGTTTATATATATAAATTTTTTTTTCTAATACAAATTATGACTTTAAAAATTATTATCAATCCTGAAATTCACAATAAATTCAGATAAAATTAAAGTTTTAAACGTACATAAAATAAAAGAAAAAAGTAACGTTAAAATAATTTTATTTCTTAAAAAATGTAATAATTTTTACTTTTCCTGCAAACAAAATACAATTTAGTTCTTTTTTAATTTTTCAAATGAAAGTAATATATTTAAAAAAATATCAAGCAGTTGTAAATCAATAATTGTTAAATTTTCCATATCTTATAAAACACAATTTAGTAGATACATATTTAATTTTTCAAAAAAATAATAGTAAACCATATTTTAAAAAATAATAAACAGTATTGAATCAATAATTTTTATTTTTTCGTATAATATACAAAAATTTTGTTTTTAAATTTCTTTGAAACAAACATACAATTGATAAAATATTAACCATTTCAAACATGATTTTAATTGTCTTATAGACAATAATACTTTATTTTAAATTAAAAGTAATATATTTTTTAAATAAAAAGCGCATTGCTAACAATCTTAACTAATATTTGGTTTTTAAATTTCTATGAAATAAATCAACATTTTATAAAATATTAATCATTACAAACAATTTTAATGTAAATATACAGATATACGAAGCTTAATTATACACAAGATTTTAATGGTTTAATACATTATAGGATAACTTATTATTTAATTTTTAAATTAAAGGTAATATATTGTTCAAATGGCAAATACTGCTAACAATCATAAGTAAAATTTATTTTTTTAGTTCTTGTGAAAGAAATATATATTTTAATAAATACCAACCATTAAAAACAATTTTAACGGAAATAGATAATATAGAAAATCCAATTACAAACGAATGTACACTTTAGTTTGTTTACCCTTATTTTCGTTTTTTAATGAATTTTTAATTTCTTCTATACAGTGATGATAATGCTGTGGAAAATGTTTGCCCAATTCCATCCAGTTTTTTATTGCTTCCACGCCTCTCATTGCTTTTGATAATGTCATTTCATATGATTCGTAATTATTCTCAGTATCATCGATTTCAATGTCATCTACTTTTTCAGCATTTTTTGTCCATTTGTGACAAAATTTACGAAATTCTCGTCTGACCACGGTCCCCATCCACAGTCGTAATGGTCGTAATGCCATTCAAGAAGAACTTTATGAGAATTTTCTTGTAAGCAAAAATTTGGACCTTCTAAAAGACTGGACAGTTCACCAGAAATATCATGTGGAAAATTTACGTCCTCACATGAGTTTATTAAGGCTTCCTGGTTGTCAGCTTGTTGCTCAATGACGACCTCCATGACAATTCGATCAGTTAAAAGAGGTTTCCATACTGCTTTTAACGTGGACGATTTTATACTCTCCCATGAATTCTTGAGTAATACCATACATTGTCAAAGATAAAACTTTTTCAAAAATTCGTCAGCGCTTTGTAGCTCGTTATCAATTAGGAGACGTCTCAGTAAATTTTTTTTATACATTTTCTTTGTGACTGCAATTGCCCCTTGGTCCATAGGCTGGATGACAGCTGTGACGTTAGGGGGCAAATAAACAACTTCAAAATTATCATTGACGGCATTTAACTCTTCCAAAGGTGGATGTGACGGCGCATTATCTAGAATCAAAATAACTTTCCCAGTTATGTTTGATAATTTCTGGTGTTTTAACACACGTGGGATAAAGATTTTTATTAAAGATTTTTTATTAAAAGAAATACTTTTTTAAATCATTTAAGAAGGAAACATTTCTGAGGTACAGAAACATTCTTTGATTTAAAGAAGAATTTAATCTAATTTAAAGTTCATTGTTATTCTTACAACAAACTTAGAATTGAGATTCAAATAAATATAGAAAATGAATATAAAATGCAATATTTACCATAGTTTGAATATAATTCTATCCATCCAAGCACTGCTTTGGTGCGTTTAGGTGACATTTAACAATGAAAGAAATTTCAAACGTTTTTTTTTTTTTAATTTTGGAGTCAGCAAACTAGTCAAACACCTGGGATTCATAGACTTCCCAATTATTAGTAGAGGGATACGATGATTTCCACTGCAATTGGAAAAAAAGAGGGCTGTCACTCTATCTTTCATTTCCTTACGACCCGAGACTTGTTCTTCTGAGTTTTGAGCAAGTGTGCATGTCACCAATGTCCTCCAATAAATGCCCGATTCATCTGCATTGTAAATATTTTCCAATAATAAATTCTCTGTATCAAATTTCTGTTTTAAAAATTGTGAAAACTCTGCAGCACTTTCAACGTCGTTTGATAATTTTTCTCCTTTCATTTCCACTTGTCTAATAGAATACCGTTCTTTAAAAGAGCCCAACCAACCATTGCTTGCCTATAAAATAAGTGTATATTAAAATAAAAACGTATTAACAATTTGAATCATTAGTTAATATTAATAACAGTAGTTGATGATTTCGAGAAAAGTTTACTGAGAGAAAATATTTCTTTTGCCAAATATAAAAATATGTTTACATTTATTGCATTGAAAGAAATCTTACTTACTTTAAGTGTTGGAAACCCGTTAAGTTTCTTATTTAAAATTAGGGCTTTTTCTTGAATGATTAGTCCAGAGATTGAATCTCCTCTATCCCTGACTTGCATAAACCATGTTATCATTTCAGTATCTAAATTGCTTTCATTACATTTTCTCACTAATTTTCTTTTTTTCATTGCACGATTTTGAATATTTTTTAAAATTTGCGGCTCACGATCTGTCAAAGAATAGTACGTTGACTTACTAATATCGTACTCGCGCATAATTTCGTCATTTGAGACACCTTCTTCAATTTTCTTGAGGACGGCCAATTGTTCCGAAAATGTAAGAAATTTCTTTTTCTTATGTAAGCTCATTTTTTCTTAAAAATATTTTGCAAAACACACTTTATTTTAACATGATCTTTTATGATTAAGAACAATCTGACAGCTGATGTCACGTTAGATACCTCTGGCGGAAATTACGGGAACTATTCTCAATAACTTCATATTAATAAGTATTAATTTAGGGAAATAAACAAAATTTTTGTTGTAAAAATAATCATGTGATTTAAAATTAATGAATAACTATTTATATAGTTTCTTGGAATAAATAAAAACTAATGTTTTATTAAGAGGGCGAATGGAACCTTCAAACGGTTCGCTCCTGCGTTAAACGAGCCGAGCTCAATTACGCCCTTCTTTCCTCGTCCCGTTTCAGTACCTACTCTTTCCGCTCGATAGGAAATATTCGTATATGGCTTTAACTTACACTGAAAAAAATGTCATTGAATAGGGACAAGCGAGTTATGATATTAGTTCAAGAAAACGATGGTCTTTCTATAGTAAGATTACGCGAAGGACATATGTTCTTGATTCAAGAACATATAGGATCGAGTTGATAAAATGACAAGCTTGTAAGATACGTAAAAAATATTGACTAGAAATTATTATTCATTAATTATTATTAATGGCTTAACGTTGACGTTAATTGTGTTTTGACTGTTGAAACATTTTATTAAAATGACTTTGTCGGGAGACTACTTTTTTTTCTTGTTCGTTATAAAGTTAATATTGAAGAATGATTTAAAAACACGTATATAAACTTATTGTTAGTTAATTTAACTTCTTACTGATTTATTTGAAATTGTTACTGATCGATTTGAACTTTTTATTAGTTGATTTGCTTAAGAAACTTCATTTAGTAAAAAAGTGTATATAACTCTAAAAAAACCGATTATGAATATTTCAAACAAGGTGTAACTGCATAGTTATTTAGTGAAAAGACACACAATGAATAGAATTCTAGAAGTTCGCAAGAAAACATTTTCAAGGCAGGCTTTGAAAAAGGTGCGGTTGTGAACTCAAACCTTGCGAACGCGGTCACAACTAGTCCATAGAATCTACACCTAAATGATACTTGAATATCAACTTAAAAAACAACAATGAGAATTCACTAACTCAGAAAACAAAATGACAAGTATTTTTCACCAGAGAGAAACAAACTGATTTCAATGGCCTTATCGGCCTTCGGTGACACTCTGAGTATAAAGCAAAAGGTTCTTTTCGTTTGAAAACTAAAGCCATGTGTTTTAGAGACTATTGCAGTTCTATTTAGAAATTTGATACTCCATAGCCGGTCTTAAGGTAGTTCTCCGGCAAATCGATTTTCTTTAGAATTTTCTGAAACTTTGGATAAATGTTCCTTTTTGTATGCTTTATGTATGGTAAAAACCTCAGGGCCTCTTGCAATGCTAAAAATTAAGATATTTAGCTTCAAAGATTTAACATTTACATGGGAATCATATGCTGAACGTATAAAAATGGCACACTTTTATTAATATCTGGAAAACTTTTCTCTAAATATTTCTCAAAAACTAGTATGTTAGAGCCAGTATCATTTTGACACATGACTTAATTTTAGATTGTTATATTGTACAGAATGGAAATGTTATTTTGTACAACTGCTAAATGATATTTTGTACAATTTTGAATAATGAATTTGTTATTTTGTACAATTTTTTAAAAAAGCTAAAATATTGTACTCCCAATGTTTTATTGCTTTTTTAAAAAATTGTACAAAATAACAAATTCATTTTTCAAAACTGTACAAAATAACATTTAACAGTTGTACAAAATAACATTTCCATTCTGTACAATATAACAATCTAAAATTAAGTCATGTGTCAAAATGATACTGGCTCGTATGTTATAGGGATAAATAAAAGAAATAATATAAAAAAAATTTTTAGTAGGGGTATCAATGCTCACTTTTTAATTATACTAATCTGAAATTCGAAACCAATGTGATTTTCCATTGAATTTACGAGCGAAAGAAAATCCAACGGTCGCAAATTGCCAAAATTCTTCCGTTTGAAGCACATGTGAAGTGTCACGAGACTAACATATTGCTTTAAATTATTTTTTCAGATTTAATTTATTTGTTTTTTTATTTATTTGTTTTTATCTATTTTTTTATAGTATTTGTGCAGCCCTGAAGCCGGAGAACTACCTTAAGCGGAGCCAAGCCGTTCTTACGTTCAGAAAGAATAAAGACCAAAAGAAATATATCTTAGAAAACTTTTGACTAAACTAAAAAAGAGAAAGCCACACCTATTCATTTTTAAACATTATTTTTATCGACCTATTGTACAATATGCACTTAGTTATTAGATAAAACGTAAACTTTTTACCTGACTGATCCATTTTCTAATTCATGAACTCCACATATAGTAGTTCCGCCAGGAGAACAAACTTCATCTTTTAATTGTCCAGGATGTTTTTCAGTTTCAAGTACCATTTTTGCCGCTCCTAATAAAGCTTGAGATGCAAACTTTGTAGCTAAAACTCTGGAAACTCCCATTTTAACGGCTCCATCAGAAAGGGCTTCAATCATAAGATATGCCTTAAAATTATTACAAAATATTAGTTCCTTTCAACCACGTAACAAATTTATTTATTAATAGAAAACAAATGATTATAAAGTATTTATTTATTTATTTATTTCAGATATTCATTTTGTCTTTACCTGAAGCAACCTGAAGTTTGGCATTAGACATATTTTTTTGTTTTAAATCCGCCAGTTTTGAAAAATATATTTATATTATTTGTATCGTAAAATGGGTTTAGTTGTCCTTCTGGGAAAACTTCAGCTAGCACTTTAAATACAGATATATTATGTTGTAAATAGTGTTTAAGGGTGAACATAAAAAGATCGTCTATATTTGACTTACTTTATTAATTCAAATGAAATCTTTGAAATATCAAATAATAATTTTTTTTTGTTAGTTTTATTTTTAAATATACCACAAATTGTGCAACCCAAGGCCAAAATCAGGAATCATTTATTTACACTGAGAAAATTATATCTGTAACGATTACAGAACTGCTATGGTACTGCTCGGACGAAACGCCACCTTCAGTAAATAGTAAATAAAATGATGTTATAAAAAAAACGAGATTGTCTCATACTATTTAATGTTCCAGAAACAAAGAAATTAACGTACGTAGTGATAAAATTACAGGACAAAATATACTTAACGAGTATTAAAGAGTCTAAGAAAGACTTATGTTATAACTTGGAAGAAGATATAAACTCACCGTGAAACGTTACAAAACAGTTCTGTAATTTAACCTGTTCACATATAAAAAATTTTTCTTCTAGTTTTTCAGTTGTTCTCTTTCAGTCAATTTATGTACACAACTCGCACGTAACCTACACTTATTTACTGATACACCCTCCCTCCTGTTACTTACAAATATATTTTTTTAACTATTTGAAAACAAATTCGCATGGTGAGAGATTCAAACTCGCGCGACCCGACCCTATCGCGAACGCCTTAACGACCACAGCTATCATAGCACATGTCAGTTAGTTTTGACCCGTCTATATGAACTACAACGTCGTGTGTAGCGTCGTCTGTTGCCGAGTGAAGCCGTAAGATGCCGGAAGAAGCCGAAAGCAGCCGAACGTTACCTTCTTTAATGTTGCGTACGTAATGCTTACAAAGCAGTTCTGTAAAATTATCTTGCCTATACTGCACTCTGTGCCTAAAGGAACCTTACAGCTTTATATAATGAGTTTTGTAATAATTTAACTTTCTTTTATGACAGACCACTGTATTTAAAGGTAATTTTTTTCCTCCTAATCCTGTAATAATAACAGAACAAAAATTTGATGCGAAGTACAGTACAGCTTATGACAGATAACAGAACGTTTTGTAAAATTAGCAGACATATTCTTAAGAACAACAAGGTTAATAAGTAAATAAAACAGAAATGGTCATTTCGTCCGAGCAGTACAGGTTAGTTCTGTAATCATCACAGATAGAATTTTCTCAGTGTAATTATAAAAAATGGTTTAGTATTAACGTACATTTAATCTTTTTTTTAGGTAAAGAATAATTTATTAATTTACTGAACAAAAGAGTTCATAATAATTAAATTGACATTTTTAATTTGCATTTATTCAATTTATATTTATAAATTATAACAAAATTCAATGCGTTAAACATATTAACATAAATATTTAAGGAAATTGTTTGATAACAGTTGAAATAAATTTTAAAAAGATTAATTTTATTTTTGACATCTGCTAACACCATGAATTTGAATTTTTTATTTATTATTCCACAAATAGATAGAAATAAAAATGTGTTTGCAAGTTACTTAAATTAAATTTGCACAATTTATCTTTGAATAACCAGAAAACAAGTTTATGCGGTCATATGCTTTTTTATAAATATATAAATGATTGTTATCTTTTAAAGCGAAGGGCACGATGACAATTTAAACAAGAACGTTTTTTTATTATTCTTAAAATATTTTTTTATCTAGATTTTCATGACATTTAACAGTTTCTAACATCGGGGTCAGTCCAATGAAAATTGTCTAGAGCCGGTTGCTTGATGATTTCAAACAAACCTGAAATTAATATATAACATTCTACAATACAATTTAATTATTATCATATAAGATTTCACATTGCTAAAAACGTCTTAGTTTTTTCTTTATAACTTTTTAAGTGAAACTATAGACTTCAGGGTTTTTTCGATGGTCAATTTTATAATGACGTAGTAAAAGTCGTTGTAAAATACAAAATATATGTAATATGTATTTTTTATATTACATATTCACATAATATATTGTTTGAAAATTATATTTATTATATTTATTAGGCACAAGTTATGGGTCAAAAACAAAAAGGATGCCCACAACCGAACCTATTCCCTTATATATATACCGGGTGTCCCTACATAACGTGAACATATTTTAGGGTTGATATCAGCTCAAAAAATTAAGTAATCAAAGAGTTGCTCGTTTTTTGATTGAACTTTAATTGCTCGAGTTATTTGCAATTCTAAATTGGCCAATCACGCATCGCTTTTATCTTAGAGGGCATGTTTTACTTCACTTAAAGCTGAAAAAAAGAGTTGAAGGTGTCAACTTTTGCAATACAAAGAGTGAAGGCGGATCACCCCCTGGACCGAAAGATCCCCGTGGCCTTCGAACCCTATTGTGCTTGATTTTCGTTTCCTTCACGCTTATTAAGACTCTTTTTTCAACTCTTTTTTTTTAGCTTTGAGGGAATAAACTGTAAAGTAGAACATGCCCTCTAAGGTAAAGGCGATGCGTGATTGGACAATTTGGAATTGCAAATAACTCGATCAATTAAAGTTCAATCAAAAAACGAGCAACTCTTTGATTACTTAATTTTTTGAGCTGATATCAACCCTAAAATATGTTCACGTTATGTAGGGACACCCGGTATATATATTAATTGAATATTATAGTAATTGAAGGAATAAAATTTGATCGAAAAATAATTAAGAGTGATTGATTAAATCAAATTGTAGATGTTTTTTTTTCAGAAAAATATTACAGTAAAGATTGCGAAAATAAAACCTGATAGGTTGCGAAAAGGATATTGTGACAATAAAGAATTATTTAGAGGTTTATGCACTCAGAAGTAAGGCAATGTGACACCGGGTCAGGTAAAGTCTTTAGTGACAAGGTAGTCGGAAAGTAAATAACGAAGAATTTAAACTCATTAATTGAAAGAAAAGACTATACAGCATTTTTTAAAAATTTGTATAATAAACAATATATTATACATAGAGATAAAATTTGAAAACAAATAGAATTATTAAAAAATTTTTGAAATATCAAAAAAATTTAAATTTTTGTTTAGACAATCTTTAAATTTGATTTTTTTATATATTTTTTTTAATAAGACACACAATCACAATGCCAAGACAATATTTTAATGAAAGAGCAGGTTTCAGAGTACGAAATTTTAAAAGAAATGATTATCAACCCGAGTATAGAAATGATGTATGTAGTAATTTTCATGAAGAGGTTAGGTATTGCTATCATGAACAAAATAGATACAAAGACAGAGATTATGGAAATAACAAACATAGGGATCAATTTACACCTCAGAATGTTTATAACAATTATAATTATAGTAGGGAGCATAGCCCAAGAACAAATAACTTCGATTGTGGATATGACGATTTTACGTATGAATTAAGATTTCATGATTCGCAACCAGCTTATAACCCAACAGAAGGTTTGATAAAGTAGAATTTAGTATATAATACGCGAGTTTTATTAATAGATTAGGAGTAGAAATAGATCGCGGAAATTAGAGAGATTAAGGGAAGAAGTAGAAAAGAACAAGCAAGTAATGAAAGAAAAAGATGAGTTTACCGATGTCATACGGGATCAGATAGTGAAATTTTTGAAATTGTACGAGGAACAAGGGAGAAATTGGAAACAACAACAAGAGTTAGAAAGATTAGAGAAGTTAGAACAAAAGCAAGAAAAAGGGGCAAAAGATGAGGTTAAAATAATAGAAAAAGTATTAGAAGAGTTAAAAATTCATCAAAAAGAAAATGAGGTAAAAAAAAATAGTAAAAATATTTTTATTGTTAGGAAAGTAGATAATTTAACGAATAGAGCAGAGGCTATAGAAAAAGAGAAAAGGAGTAGTAATATCGTAATCAAAGGTCTAGAAGTAAATTGGAAAGAAGAATGTGGGCAAATTGAAGGTTTATTGTCAAGTATTGGGGCAAATGTAAATATACAAAGTTTAAAAAGAAGTAATAGTGAAAAAAAATGCATGCCTAAAATATGGATAGTAGGATTAGGAAATAAGGAAGAAAAATCGGAAGTTTTGAAATTAAAACAAAGATTGAAAGGCAGTGTGGTGAGAATTGATGGGGATAAAACATGGAATGAGAGAAGGCTAGAGTGGTTAATGAATTCCAAAAACTGGGGATGAGAAAAATAAAACAATTACTTAGAAATAAGTAAAATGTGCTTGGATAAATAAATCACCATATAAAATGAAAATCAAGTGAAAATGTTTAAGTAGTGTTAAATAAAGTCAGAATAAAAACGTTAGCACATACGTTACAGAGTGAAATGTCAGAAATTTTATTTTGATTTCTTCGTGTTAAATATATATTGAAATTATAGTTTGAGAAAAATGAATATTATTAATTAAACGTAAATGATCGTAAATGCTTTATAAAATTGGAATAATTAAAATAAGTATTAACGGTGTTCTAATATAAAGTTTTGATAATAAAAATATTTTTGTTTTTAAATCAAGAAAGGAATTAAATAATTTAATTAAAAATAACTTTGTATTCAATAGATAACTAATGAAAAACAAGATGGAAAAATTGTTATTTTTGATACAGAAAGTTTTTCTTTTCAAAAATATTAAAACTTAAAGTAAATAGATGAATTCTAAAATACTAAATAGAAGTTGAAAGCAGTATTTTTGTGAAAAAGTAATGTGAAATCATTATTCTTTAAGACATTTATAATAGGGCTGGTAAATAATAGCGAAACACTAAAGATCGTATTAAAAAAGTTTATTTTACATCCTTTATTTTACATAAATTAAAGCAAAAAGTATATTTTCTTTCTTGTTTCCTCATAGAGGAAATATTGTTTTTGTTGTTATTTTTTTCCCCTGCTTCTTTAGTATGGTGTCGTATACCATATCACATTTGGCAGGAATAAACATCATTTTAATAGCCAGTCCAAACGACATCGAGGGGAATATTCCAACGCTGAAACCAACAAAGTTTTTATTGAAAGGAAATATTTATTTTCATTTTATTTTTTTTTATGTTTAAAAAAGAAAAGGTTATTACACATTCACCTCATGATTAAAGATATTATAATACACATTGGGAATTAACTTACCATTTCCCAATGAGGGTTGTGTATCTCATACGTTTCCCATTCTAAACAGTATTTTTGTATAAAAATAATTTGTAAGGCACAATCAGAGGGACGGAATCATTTTTCACCAGGAATAGAAGGAAGATCACCATATTGTCTAAAATAACAGAATTACAAATATTTAGAAGATATATATTTAAATATATAGATTTATATATATTTTTTGTATCCAATATATATATATTTTTTTTTTCCTTTAATGGAGGATATACCTAGTTGAGGAATTTATATTCCTACATTCTATAGGAGTTTCTACTTCTTCTTCAATAGTTATAACACATTTGGTGGGATTACTGAAATTAGGACCGGCCCAGAAATTCCTTATATAGTATGAGAACTCCTCCCAATTCCAGAGGTATTCCTGATACCAACAAGCATCAGGAAACTGCTTTTCTTTAAGAGTCATTTTATCCTCACCTAAAGGCTAACAATCTCCATTAAATTCCCTTACAGGGGCTGTTTCCCAAGAATCCATACGAAGGACACTTCTAAAATTTAAAAAAAGGGGGAAATTTTAAATATTAATTTATTTTGTTTACTCATTCTAATGATTTATTGATTTTTTTATATATTATAAATTATGTACTTACCCTCTTTTGCCTGACCAGAGATTATCCATTTGTATCTTACTTAAATACAAAAGTTTCTCTTCCAGGAACATAGCTCGGTTAGTAATCCCTTTTTCTAATAAAGCAAAGGCCTCGCGTAATACACTAACTTGATTGTTTTCCGCCATAGTTATTTTTGTTCAATGCAAAAGGAAATAACACCTTAAAAAATCGGTGAAATTATGTGTAAAACTATTTAAACGATCACTTAACAACTGACAAAAAGAGTTGCTTTTAAAGAAAAGTAAAGTAGGATGTTTTTACTAACACGACGATTTATTCAGAAATACAGAACAATATGATTTCTGAGATTATTTTTTTTTAAGCTGACTATTTTAAGTATGTGCTGAACTTTCCAATACGTGACGTTGTGTCATTACACTCTATTATTTAGTATATATATATATATAATTTATTTCTTTTCACTTATTTCCACATATTAATCTTTCTGGGTAGAAGTATTATTTTTAAAAAGGAAAAAATTTGCGCGTAAATTGATGCGTTTATAACTACATAAGCTTACGAATTATTAACCAAGAATTTAGAATTTGTTTTGTATATGAATCAGATTAAGTTGTTTTATTGCAATAGGATTTTATATAAAAAGATGTCTTATATCGAATTAATAAAATGGGAATACTAACAAATAGAATTATGATAAAAAACTTAAAAACTAAGTTCCAATGGGATCACATTTTAAAAATAGATTATTATATTGTATACAGGTTTATATATTTTATATCATTGACTGTTACCATACAATATTTGAAAATTGTTTGCTTAAGGGTGTTCCAGAGCCAAGCTAAGTCATGACAAAGACAGATGATATACATCAAACGTCAATTTTTACACATAAATTTTTGGCACAACACAATACTTGACATAAAAACGCAACACCAACGAGAAATTTTAAATATTTGTAGTTTCTAAATCACTTGAAACTATTTTATTTTATTCCCGCATGCGGCAACAATTTGTGCTAGAAAATTCGGTTCCCAAAACAGGTGATTGAAACAAAGACAGAGTAAACTTTGACCTGGTGGCTCTGGAACACCCTTAAGTAAAAATAATATAATATTTAATGTATTAAAAGGGTAAAAAAATAACAATAACTAAATAGAAATACAAAATGTGATTCAGGGATGAAAAGAACGGTTAATAATATACTAAAATCTAGTTTTAAGTTTAATACTAATTATGTTTAATAAAGAATTAGATTATCAACTAATGCTTCTTTCGTTTATAGTAATTTTATTTAGTTTTAGAATATTAAATTAATCAATTATTTAAATTTATTAACAGGAATTATAAATTTTATAAAAAAAGGCACATATTTTTAGGATTGAATATTATGATTTATTATCTAATTTAAAAAAATATTAATGCTAATATTTTATCAAGAGGTTGGATTTTTTTGGGTAAAAGTAGTATGTCAATAAATTTGTATGAGAGTAAAAAATAACAACGTTTTAATTTAAGGAGGTTCTATGGTATGACGGTACTAGTCAAAACAGAGACCATTATTTTGAGGTTAGGTTTAAATTTAATTTTACGAATATATAATTAAACAATTGTATTTATTAACTTTATTTACATTATTTACTTTTTAAATATGACTATTTTTCATGTGTGATCAAAATCATCATTTTAAAATGTCAGAACGTCTGAACTGTATCGTGTAAAACGTGAAATATTTGTACAAATTAATTTATTGCAACTCTCACAGGTACATAATGACACTTTTTTCATCAGATATTTAATCCTTATACATCTGTGATGTATTAAAAAAAGTTTCATTAATTTGGTAATGCTAAATACTTTGTGGCAAATAAATATATATGAAAAACTACTGATTTCCCATAAGACTCAATGCTAAATGTTCAAAAATATTAAAAAACAAAAACGCTTATAACTTTTTTCACAAGTACATTGAAGTCTCAAAATTTTAACTGCATCATTATAAAACCTTTGTCTATCAGTGTACCAAATTTGATGAAAATGGTAATGTTAATTCTCTTTACGATAGAACCTCCTTAAGCTATATTTGACTCAAAGATGACAAGAATGATAATCTGTATAATAAAATCTGGTTACCATTATTAATGTTAAATTATGTGTTGTAGAATGTAAACCGTAAACTAACATTTCTTTTATATATATTATGTTTTTAACAATACCACATTAAATGAAGCAGTTATTAAACATTATTAACAGATATTAAAATTTGTTGAAACTAAATGAAGCTTCAACAGAAATGGTATTTTTACTAATCCCGAAACAAAATTAACAATCCAATAATTTCCATCTTATGTTAAATTTTTCAAAATTTTTTTCTAAAAGAGAGTGGAAAATATGTTAATTTTCAAAAAATTTTCTAAAAGCGAGTGATGAAAATGTTAATTTTCAAAAAAAAAAAAATTTTTTAAAAAAAGTGATAATTATGTTAATTTTCCAAAAAAAATTTTTCTAAAAAAGAGTGATAAATATGTTAATTTTTCAAAAAAATTTTTCTAAAAAAGAGTGGAAAATATGTTAGTTTTCAAAAATTTAAAAAAAAATGAGTAGAAAGTATATCAAATTTTCGAAAATTTTTCAAAAAAAGATTGGAAAAATTGATAATTTTTAAAAAAATATTTTTTTCTAAAAGGACGTGGAAAATATGTTAATTTCATTCAAAAAATTTTTTCCTAAAAGAGAGTGAAAAACATGTTAATTTTTCAAAAAGTTTTTCTAAATAGAGTGGAAAATATGTTAATTTTCAAAAAAAAAATTTTCCTAAAAGAGAGTAGAAAATATGTTCATTTTTCAAAACTTTTTTTTTTCTAAAAAATCAATTTAATATTTTTTGTTAATAGTAACTGCCAGGGGACGACAGTTAAATCTAAAACGGAAGCAAAATGAGAACTAGGTTAAATATATATTTTTATTTTTTATTTATAATGTTCTCATTTCTTTTTATATATATTTACGTTTTGTTCGAATTTTTTTTTTATTTATATCAAAACTACACAAAAGGTTATACCTGACACTTTATTTTGATTTTATTTTGTTTTTATTAGAACAGGAACGTGTGTGTTTTTGAAACTTAAAGTTTTATTTATTATTTTTTTTCTGATATAATTAATGGTATTATTATTTTATGTTTTTATTATGTCCCCAAGTAGCACGTAATATTAAGTGAATGTCGCAGTGATATTATACTGTAATATTGGTAATATTACGGGACAATATTACAGCGATATTGAGGTGATATTGAAAAGTCTGCCTCAAGGTAATATTACAGTGATATTGATCTAATATTGCAAGTATCTTTGGTAAAATATGAAGAACTCTTTCTGTATAATATTATAAGTGCTTAGTGGCCGAGGGGTACAAGGCGTGTTCACGTCGTGTCGAACCTTGCGTGTTCGAGTCCGGGTGAGCCCAATTTTTCTTAAAATATTTTATTTGATGTAAAATAAATTTGTAATATTACCTCAATATCATCGTAATATTACCTTAATATCACGGTCATATTACCGTAATATTAATTGTAATATTACATCAGTATCACGATAATATTACTTGTAATATTACCTTGAGGCGGACATTTCAATATCACCTCAATATGGCTGTAATATTGTCTCGTAATGTTACCAATATTGTCTCGTAATATTACCAATATTGCAGTACAATATTACTGCGACATTCACTCAATATTACGTGCTGCTTGGGTCACTTTATTTTATGTTAAAAAAACAAATAGTAAATTGGTTTCTTAAACTATTAATAATACATATAGAAAAGCAGATTACATACAAAAGATATATATGGGCGATTCTTATGTAACTGCCCTACTTGGCGGCGTTGAAAAAATACACCTAAATTAAAAATATATTCTGAAGTGTATTAGTGAATTTTAAAGGTATATATGAGAGAAACTGAAAACCAAATATACATAAATATATATATATATTATAACTTCTATTATATTGCACTATAACTGCTGAAATTTCAGATCCGTGGCGTGTCCCTTTTGCAATATGTTAACTTTAATTTAATAATTTTCGGTGAAAATATCATTATTATAACTCAGCCTTTTTCAAGCATAAAGTGTCTATATTTATGAACAATTTAAGTTTATATTGCACTTCATAATACCTTTTTCATACTTAAAAATCTATAAAAATATTTTTTCCCTCAATTTTTCTAATTTTTGAATGCAATCTGTAGACTTATAATTAAGCTGTCATGTGTATAGTTATTACGCCTTTTAATAAGTTAAATCTCAATTTTGACCCATTAGCACTAAATCACATGTGAAAAAAGTAGATATACTGTGCCGGTTCTGGATCAACTCGTGTTAGTGCGTCGACTGGTGTGTGTGTGTGAGTTCTGCATTATCGACTTGCAGAGCTTTGTAGAGGATTTGATGGGTTCTGATCCGTGCTAAATTTTGTTTGTTTTATTCTCACAGCGCTAGGGTGTTGAAGAGAGACGGATGTATGTGGATATGTGTGAGATGGATGGAGATAGGAGAAAGAATTTTGCATTTTTTCTTTTTTTTTCAGGAAAAATAGAATATATATATTATTTTTCGTTTAGTTTTTTTTTAATGCGTAGATAGAGTTATTTGTTTGGTGCGCAGTTTATTCATCCGGTCAAGATCACGCGCGACAAATGTTTTGGAAATAACCTAATCTGTTATTTATTTAGCGCGCAATTTGAAGTCTTTCAAGGTTATGTTTTCTTTTAATTCCAGGAGAAGTGACGTAATATATTATATACTATATACTATATATGTATATATATATATATATTTATTTACAACGTAATTTGTTTGAAAAAAAAATGTTACGTGTGTTAGAGAGAGACAGAAGTATTTTTTTTCTGAGAAAAATGACGTCATCTATTTTTTTGATGCGTAATTTTCTTAAAATAATTTAAGGTGTAGAAAAGAGATAAAAAATAAGTGTTAAAGAAGAATAGAAAATTTATTTTTGTCTATATAAGAAGTGTGTGATAAGTTGTAGGCATCATTTTTCGTACAAGCATTGACTCGAGAAGTTAAAAAAAAACAATGGATTCAAAACTGTTTAAGACATATGTTGCTTGTATGCAGCAAGCTTATCAACTTATTAGAGAAAGAAGGAAAGGCGCGAGCCCCGTGGAGTGTAGAAAATGGTTAAAATTGGGAAAACATAATATTCATCGAGTTAAGAAGTATCTTCACCAAAATAGACAAAATTTACCAGTGAATGAAAAACGGAGTATAATTACATCACTAGCTCTATTAAAAGCATTTCAAAAGAAAATTCAGAATCTGAGTGAAAAAAGTGGTGGACGTTTGACTGTCACGAATGAAGAACAGAGGGAGGAGGAAGAGGTTGATCGAATCAGGTGGCAAAATTTAGAAAATGCTTTTCAAAGTCGGATAAAAACAGGTTCAGTAGTAAATTTAAATCATAAAGATACAAAACATTTTTTGGAGGATGCAAAGTCATTAACGATTAGTAAAGTGAAAGAGTGTTTGATGGAACATTCAAATTTAAAAGTTAATGTAATGTTTTACGGAAAGTATAATTGTTTGAAAGAAGGAGAAAAAATTGAAGAAATAAAACATGTAAGTACTGATAATTCAATTATTTCCCCTAGCACAGATTTAAGTGATTGGTATGATGAAGAGGTTACAGATCGTGTATTGGTAAAAATCGAGAATTTTGAAGAAGAAGAATCGGGTTGGAGTTTGATTGAAATTATTAATTTAATTGTTAATATAAATAGATATGAAGAGTTTCAAGCAGGATTTTCCACTTTTACAGATTTACCTGATTTTATTATAAATAAAAGAGCTGTTATTAATATTCAAAATAACGATCCGTATTGCTTTCTTTGGTGCGTGACTGCAGCTTTGTGTCCTGTAAAATATAACGTGTCGCGTCCAAATTCATATCCTCACTACAGAAAAAAAGTAAAATATGATGGTATTGATTTTCCCATTGATTTTAATGGTATTAAAACATTTGAGAAAATGAATAGTTTAAAAATTAATGTTTACGGCTTAGATGACAATTGGGATAATCGAAAGAAAGAAACTGCAGATGTTGTCCCTATTTATTTAAGTAAACAGGAAAAATCAAATAATCCTGTAATACATTTACTGATGATTGAAAATACCACACTTAATATGAATGATGATGATGATGATATTGACTACACAATAGACAATACGAAACCAATCTATCATTTTGCATTAATAAAAAATCTATCAAAGTTGATAAGTTTGCAAGTATCTAGAAATCACCATCGTACTTTGATATGTGACAAGTGTTTGTGTCACTTTGCTAAAGAACATTCATTTCAGAATCATAGACTATCTTGTGAGAAAATTAACAAATGTAGGGTTATTTTACCTGATGAGGATAATAACATTATGCAATTTAAAAATTATCGATTTAAAGACAAGGTTCCTTTCGTTATATATGCAGATATTGAATGTCTCTTAGAACCCATTGCTGAGACACATGACAATACGTGTAATATTCAAAAACATATTCCTACCAGTGTAGCTTACAATTTACAATGCAGCTTTAATGAATCCTTATCCAAAACAAATCTTTTTCGTGGTCAGGACTGTATTCAATGGTTCATGAATGAACTTAAAAATCTCGCTGAAACGGTAGATCGATTATATTTTACAAATATTGTACCTATAGAATCATTGACTGCGCAACAACAATTAGATTTTGAAACAGCTGAAATTTGCTATATTTGTGATAAACCTTTTGAAATAAATGATATTAAACATCACGATCATTGCCATTTTACAGGTAAATATCGCGGTGCCGCTCATCAAGTTTGTAATGTAAACTTTAAATATTCTCATGTTATTCCCGTTGTATTCCACAATTTATCAGGCTACGATTCCCATTTCTTTATCCGAGCATTGGCAACAAGTTTTGAGGGAAGGATCAGCTTATTGCCTATTAATAAGGAAAAATATATTTCTTTTACAAAAGATGTAGATAACACAAAAATAAAATATCGATTTATCGATTCATTTCGGTTTATGTCCAGTAGTTTAGAGAAATTAGCTTCCTACTTGGTAGATGATGAGAAAAAAATTTCTAAAAAATATTGCAATAATGATTTAGAATTTAAATTATTAGCTCGAAAAGGTGTATTTCCATACGAGTACATTGATGCATGGTCGCGATTAGATGAAGAATGTCTTCCTTTAAAAAATAAATTCTTTTCAAAATTAAACAATGAAACAATTTCAGACGCAGACTATCTTTATGCACAAAACGTATGGGAGACTTTCAATTTGAAAAATTTAGGTCAATATTCTGATCTTTATCTCAAAACAGATGTCCTTTTACTTGCCGATATTTTTGAAAATTTTCGAAAAACTTGCATGTCTACATACAATCTAGATCCCTTACATTACTACACTGCTCCAGGACTTGCTTTTGACGCTATGCTGAAAGTTACAAAAATTCAATTGCAATTATTAACAGATCCTGAAATGTTATTATTTATTGAATCTGGAATTAGAGGAGGTGTGTCGCAATGTTCTAATAGACATTCAAAAGCTAATAATAGATATATGGGATCAGATTTTAATTCAGATTTACCTGAGAAGTACATAATGTACTTTGATATTAATAATCAATACGGTACTGCAATGAGTGAATCTTTACCTTATAGAGAATTTCAATGGGTACAGGATACTTCAAAACTTAACATTCTTAATATAAGTGATGAGTCACCAGTTGGTTACATTTTTGAAGTCGATTTAGAGTACCCTGTAAAATTACATGAATTACACAGTGATTTACCCCTCTGTCCTGAACATTATATACCGCTCAGCTCAAAATGTAAATTGCCAAAATTGATGACCACTCTTTTACCAAAGATAAAGTACATTGTACATTATAGAAATTTAAAATTATACTTAAATTTAGGAATGAAATTAACTAAAATCCATAGAGTTCTTCAATTCAAGCAGAAGCCTTGGTTAAAGAACTATATTGATTTGAACACGGAACTGCGAAAAAAATCCTGTAATGATTTTGAAAAAAATTTCTATAAACTAATGAACAATGCAGTTTTTGGTAAAACCATGGAAAATGTCCGTAATTATAAAGATGTCCGATTGATTACAAAATGGGAAGGTCGGTACGGAGCAAAGACTCTAATTGGAAAACCTAACTTCAACAGTTGTACCATATTTGATAAAGATATGGTAATAATTGAACTAAATAAACAAAAAATATTTTTCAATAAACCAATTTACGTAGGTTTTACAATTTTAGATATTTCAAAAATCTTAACATACAGCTTTCACTACAACTATATAAAAAAGAAATTTGGAAAAAGTGCAAAATTACTTTACACTGACACTGATAGTTTAATATATGAATTAGAAGTTTCAAACTTTTACCAATACATGAAAAGTGACATAGAGAAATTTGACACTTCAGACTATCCTCCAAACAATGCTTATGGAATACCGCTTTGCAATAAAAAGGTTCTTGGATTAATGAAAGATGAATGTTGCGGTAAAATCATAACTGAATTTATTGGGTTAAGATCGAAATTATATGCTTTTAAAACTTTTGGAGAAAATAATGAAAATAAAAAAGCTAAAGGGGTAAAAAAGGGAACCTTAAAAAAAATAACTTTCGAAGATTACAAACATTCTCTAAATTCACACCAAAATCTGATTAGACCTCAAATCCTCTTTCAAAGCCATAAACATCAAGTCCACACTGTTAGACAAAATAAAATAGTTCTTAGCTGGTTTGATGATAAAAGACAGCTTGATCCAGCTTCTACAAATACAATTCCATGGGGTTATAAAACCTAAAAAAGAAATAATTTTTGAATTGGATGGTTCCTTAATTTCAAACAAAACTTTTCTCCTCAACATGTATTACTACAAATAAGTAAGGTAATATGAAGATTTGTAAGAAAAACTAAACACAATTTGAAATTAAAAAAAAAAAAGTTAAATAAATTTTTAATACTATGTTTTTAGTTTGAGAAAAACATCTAGTGGTTTCAGTCTTCGGTATCTTTCCATCGGTTCTTTCTGTTTGAGTCTTATACATTCAATGTGAACACCATCAAAAACGTTTATAAACATTTTCTTCGGACTTATCACCAGAAAAATAAGTATCATGTTATAATTTTCTGTCTTTGTTCAACCAAAAGAATCGGTCCCTATAAGAAGGAGCTCTGAAAAATAGCAGGCTCTAATGCATTTAAAATCTTGAAGGAGAATATACTCTTAAAAGTGTGAAATAAAGTGAAACGTAAAACAAGTGTAAGTGTAGATTTTAAAGAAAACTTACAAATGTAGAATCTTTTATTCAATATTTATTAACTGAACTTGGTTTATTTCTTATAGAAACAAAGAAAATGGAAACACCAGAAGAGTCAGTTTTCATACAAACGGGGGTGCAAGTACCAGTGGTTTTATATGAATCTATGGATTTTAATTTTCTGGTTAGATGTATTAATCGTTGCATCCAAGTTTTTATGGAGGAATACCAGAATGGAATTGAATCCCCAGAAGTGTATCTTTCATTCGAAGGAATTCGATACCAAATAGTTGTTGGATACGGATTTTTTGGATTTCAAATGACTTAAAATCATATCAACTTATCTATTTAATATAATATAAATAAAAAAAAATGTATTCAGGATTGTAACTACATATTAAAGGTATTAAAGGTATTAAAAAAGAAATTGTAAAAAATTTTAATTGTGTTTATAATTTTGATCCATCTCGTTAGTGTCAGTTTTTGCATAATATTACGTCTTTTGTAAAAAACTTTTTTTGGAAATTCTCAAAACTTTTGATTAAATTCTACTAAAACTTTATTAAAATATTTTTAAAAGATTTAATTTATTGTTTTAACAATATAAACTGAAGATATTAATTAAGTTACTAAAAAGATTTTTGATATTTAAAAAATACATAATTAATTATAACCTCAAATTTTGGAAGGTAAGTATTTCTTCACTTATTTTACTGTTTTTTGTAAAAAATGCTTTTTTGAAATTCTAAGAACTTTAAATTTAATATCTACTAAAACTTTATTAAAATATTTTACAAAGATTTAATTTTTTTTTGTTTTAACACTATAAATTAAAGGTGGTAATTAAGTTAATAAAAAGATTTTTGAAAGGTAATATTTAAAAAAATTCATAATCAATCATAACCTTAAACTTGGAAAGGTAAGTTTTTCTTCACTTATTTTACTGTTTTTTCTTTGCAGAAAGTTACTTTGAAATTCTAGAACTTAAATTTATATATATTAAAAATGTAATTACAATGTTTTCTTATGCAGATTTAATTTTTTCGGTTTAATAATAAAAAAAAGATGTTTTTAGAGTTATATTTAAGAAATATATAATCAATCATAGCTTTTAACATAAGAAGGAAATTTTCTAGTTTTATTACAAGTTTAATTTTTATAATTATACATGAATGATAAATTATCGTTATGATAAATTATCGTTATGTTGTTTTCTTTAATTTAATTATTTAAAAAAATGTAAAATGATTAAAATTGTAAATTTAATATCAATTGAAAATTTATTAAAATATTTTTTTTATTATGTCTTAATGAAATGAATGTCTTAAAAATGAATTAAGAATAGATAAAACGCATATGAGTTGAATGAGCTTGTATTAGCAACAGTGCTGTCATATATCGTTGAAGCATGCTGTATTGCTATAGTACCCACACAAACATCAACTCTCTAGGCTATACATAGCTCTCTTCGTCTACTCTCCGCTCTTCAGCTTCTTTGGTCAACCCTATCGCTCCTGTGTCCTCTCAAGGCTGTGCGTGTGTCACTACTTCTTTCACAAGCTAAGCGATACGAATTTGAGGTGGAAAGAATATCTAATTAATAAGTTACTCATTTACTTATCTTACTAAATACTTGGTGCTCTCTTAATACTAAACATTTATTTTTCGTTCAAGTATAAACGTTAATTTAAATAGAATATTAACAATAAAAACTATATATATTTAAATAAAAATTAATTCCTTTAGAACAATATAATTTATTTTACAAAAAAGTTTCAAATGTAATCATTTATTTAATTTTTTATTCTTTATATTTAGTAAACATAAATAAACAACTCTTGTTGAAATTTTATTTTTCACAAAAAAAAGTTATTTCTAATACAATAAACATGTTTTTATATATTTACAACAAATTTTACAATATAATTATTAAAATAAAAATTAATACCAAACATCCTCACCCTTTAAACATTCATTTAACCAATTAAACAATAATGTCACATTACGCACTGCACAATTTATAAATTCTATATCTCGAATACAATGATACGTACAAGGTGTTATGATATAGGAATTATCGTTTAATAAAGTTTGAAGCGATGGACAATTTATATCTAACATGTCAACTATTTTCGTAGATTGTTTGATATAATTTTCGAGACATCTTTTCTTCTCCAATCCTTTTACATATATTTTCGTCGCATTTTTAAGAACGTTTTCAAGTATAATAGGTAACAGCATATATGGTACATTTCCAGACGACCATTTAATTCCATGTAAATGCTTTTCTAACCAACGATTCACTCTCTTATATTTTGGTGTTAAATAAATCCACTCATAAGGAGGTTGAAATATAAAACTGTACGGTTGTGAGACTTTTTCGTTTAATGGCAGAATAGCCAATTCTTTAACAATGAATTCATTTACAGAAAATTTAAAACCTTGAAGGTCCACTACGTACTCCATCTTGTCGGATACTGATGAAAGAAAAATAAAGCTGAACAATTTATACAATTTCTATTAAACTAAAAACACTGTAACTTATTTTTTTTATCTATTTCTTTTTTACCAAAAGTAACCAAAGTCTACATACAACGGATCGTCCGTGTATAACATGTATAAAGATTTTTTATCAATTATAATCTTCAAACGCTTGAACAGTTGAATAAAATTCGTCTTTTTCTTTTTCTCATACATTCTCCTTGGAAAAGTTCAGTGTTAGATTTTCATTACTACTAACTAACCAAACCGGAATTTATTGTTTTTATATAATTTTTTTAACCCCACCACTTATAGGTCTATATTCAATAATTCTGTCGTGTAAAATTAAGCAATAAGCTGCGGTCTGATCAGGAAAATTATCCTTAGCTTCAAATTCAAGTCGAATGTCAACAGGACCGTACTTTAAGGATTCGTTTTGTTTTGAGCAGTCGATTACAAAGAGTAGAGCATATTCGAAAAATTCACTCTTTGTCAAATAAGGTTGAGGTTCCTTACCATAATAGCTAGTTTGAAAATTTGAATACATATCATATAGAACAGCGTAATGTTTCCTATCAAAATCAAGATTTAAATTTCCATAAGGGTAGCTCTGATTGTTTAGAAATAGTTTTATATTTGTAATTCTACAGTGATCAAAGTGACTCGCATTTCTAGTTGTTACACCTTTTTTATTAGTCTGAAAGCCAAGAACAATGAAACGAGGTTTCTCCAACTGCGTTGACGTTTTAACTGTCCAAACATGATTCACCGTTTGTGGTAGTAGAGGATATTCATAGAGTTCCCACGTTCGAAAACTTATAGGAATGAGTGGATCCTTTTCAATGTACTTTAATAATTTAAATTTTCGTGCATCAGACAAGCGAACATTGGGCAATAACCATTCAATTTTTTCAATGGAAACCTTAACCTGTTCCTCAGCAGTTTGCAGAATAGCATTTACGTCACTTCTAGCTCTCGTTAAAATTAACTCATGTCTAGCGTTGACTATAATTCTTTGATAATCCTCGGTAAATCCAAAGATGACACTGAGAGGTATCGAAACATCAAAGTTACCATTAACATCAATTAAGCTGGTGTCTGCATTACAAGTGTTAAACCAACCAGCATTTTCCAAAAATTTACTCTGAGCTTCGTATAGTGATACATAGTTTTTCATAAGACTCGTGAGACCAACATTTTTGCTTTTATCAATTTCCACAGCATTCAGCTCATAACGAGCTTCATCAAACAGGTGACAGATGGCGTTAATAATAAATTTTGTGTTTGTAACTGGATTTCCATTTACTTTTGTCAATTTTCCTTGAATGTGAAGAGAACTTTTGCTCGGTAGGAGACAGTGGTCCTGATTCTGAACGGCTATTCGAATTTCATCACTGTTATTATATGTTGCTGAAGCATATGGTAGATGAGCATGCACCTCGTAATGCGCAATAGACTCATCATACACAATCGGTTTTGAAATGTTTAGAACTTCGTCTTCCATTGTAATTAACAATCTGTTTGTACAGGAAAACAATAAAACAAGTGCAGACGAATTTAAATCTTCTTACACTCTTCTTCGTTTTTTCTCGACGACCTTGAGACCTAGATTCTTCAACAGTTGAATGTTTCGAGGTGTGAGCACCTTGACTGTAGACTTGCAACTGAATCCTTTGAGGCATCCTGCATTCTTATTAAAGCCAAAACCAATTTTTCGATTAAAGACAATTCCCATTTTTTTTTTCTCTTTTACAGTGCTTTAATGTGTAGTCTGACTGTTATGGTTTCACCTCGAAAATTTACAAGATGTCCGTCTTGATCGACTATTCGCAACTGAATTTGATTAATGGTCTTAACGGCAACTGGTAAGTAAATGACGTGAGATGGCACTTCAACTATCTTATATCCTGGCGGTACGCTGGGAAAAAATTCATGAACCGTGTGCACTTTCTGATTGTTAATATACGCACCTGTAGTAATACTACACTCAATTCTTAGTGCATTAACTTTTATAATAGAAACTGGTGAGTCGGACTCGTGCACCTCACCACCTATCAGTGTCTGTGGTTCAAATCCCAGCAAATGAGCTATAGAATCTTCTTTTTCAAAATTTATCTCACGATTACAAAAAATCTCACTGCGTAAAGTATTGTTATTTGGTTTTAGGAGAATGTCAATACCCTTTGGAGTGAGAGTTGTTTGTAGATAGCGCTGAATATCGTCTATCTCATAGCTACCAGTCGGTATAGTAATTTCTTCTTTACCAACATAAAATTTATTTTCACCAATGTCTACATTGGGAATCGAATTAAAGGTTAGAAATTCTACAAGTCCCAGTGCGTAATTTTTATGAGGTGAAAGTTCAATAGGTGGAAAATACTGAGCTTCCAAAACGGAGGAAATACCTGATACAGTTAATGTTAGTGTATCGTTCATGATGATGGTTTATACTTGACTAAAGTTAATACAGTTATATAAGTTTATTTATATAAATTAAATACACTTTTCACTTCAAGCTGATTACACAAAAATTTTAAGCACAAATGACCACAGACAAATGTATCATAATTTTGATATCTATCGTGATTATAATTAATATTTACAATACTGAGATATTTTACAAGATCAATAGGTGGTCTAAGGTTACCAAAACTGTCAAAATACAGGACTTTATTTTCACTCTTTTTATAGGCAACCCAGTGTGTACCACGGTTATTTTTATCATCTAAGTTTACAATTGCTGATTCAAATTGTTGAGGTCCCGTTGCTGGTAACTCATCTCGCATGAAATCACCTCGAAAGTGTGGAATTCTTATCAATTTAGCATATTTAAGTAAATCAACATCAGTCAGTGCTCGTTGTGGTAATTTTATTTTTTTGAAGTTTTTTTTAATCCTGATCCTTCTTTATGAGGTTTGAGATAGAGTCCTAATCCTTCCTTGTAAGGTTTAAGATAAAGTCCTTTACCCAGTGCTATGGACTCCATTGTTTTGTTGTGTCGTTGGCTCTCTTCAAGTTTCTTTTTCGCTGAACTCGCATCATTAACAGCTTTGGCTATTCCAGCAGCACCACCAGATAGAGCTCCAATAGCACTAAGGCCTGCAAAAAGAGGTACCAGAAAAGGTAAAAAACCACCAATTTTCCTCGGCACAGGCAAAATTCGTGGTTTTTTCACATTACCCCTTCCACCTGCTTGTTTTACAGCTTTACGTGCACCTTTAATGGCTGATTTTATAACAAATCGTGCATCATTTCCAGGGATTATTGACTGTTTTGCTGCTGTCACAATTTTTTTCAGTGGTAGCATAACTTGTTTTGTCTTTCTTTGTTTTTTGTTTGGCTTTCTCTTAAGTCCCATACCGATTTTTGTTTTGAGTTTCATGGCGTTTGTTATTGCCCACGCGGAAGCCTTTTCACCAACTCCTGAATCTCTAGCTAATACACGACTCCAAGCTTTCTCAGCAAGAATCCTATCAGCCGCGTTCCTCTCAGCAAGATTTTCCCTATTCTGAGAATACGCAATATCGTGTTCCTTACAAGCTTGATCCAGCGGATTAATGCCAGGATCACCACGTGACAATCGTTTTGCTAATTTTGTTCCAGGTCCGCAATATTGATAACCTGGAATGTGTAACTCGAAGGGTAAATTATTGATTAATTTGTTAAAAATCCCCTGACCACGTTTAACTCTCTCACTGGTCTTTTGATGACTGACCGATTTTTTGTTTCTAATCATGCTTTTATGTGTTGTTCACTTGAGAAAAACAATGTATAGACTGGTGTGCAAACCTATAAAAGGAGGGTATTAATAGCTTTTGGTGTCAGTTGATCTAGTTCTCTCTTATAGCACAAAATCTTTCCGCGAATCAGCAGCAACAGACCTTCACACTTCCAGTGCCAAATCACAACATTATTCAAGTTCTGAACAATCTATAACATTTCTCAACAACCAACAGTCAAAAAGAAAAATGTTAGATTGGCAACAACTTATAGGCTTACAATCCTCGAGCTGCGTGGTCACCTCTGAAGGTGCTTTAACCGTGTTAACTTAAGAGAGGATTTATGTAAACTGTTATGAAAACTATAAAAGGCCTGGTATTTATAGGTTTTCACCTCAGTCTTAATCAAGATGGAGTTTAAAGCGCAAACTGTAAAACTACCTGTGACAAATTTTGATAAATTAACGAAAAATCAATGTAAAAAAAAGCGTCATGGAAATCTTCTACCCAGTACAGTACGAGCAATTTTTTGTGGTCCATCTAATTGTGGAAAGACAAATGCACTGCTAACTCTTCTTTTACATCCGAATGGACTAAGATTTGAAAATGTCTACATTTTTTCAAAATCACTTGATCAACCTAAGTACAAATTTTTAGACCAAGTTCTTCAACCAATCAGAGAAATCCAATATTTTCCTTTTCGCGAACATGAAGAAGTAATTCAACCGAGTGAAGCTCATCTTAATTCTGTAATTGTCTTTGATGATGTGGCTTGTGATAAACAGGATAGGATTCGAGCCTTCTTTTCAATGGGTCGTCACAGACACATTGACTGTTTCTATTTGTGTCAGACATATACACGAATACCAAAACATCTAATTCGTGACAATGCGAATTTTTTGGTTCTGTTCAAACAGGATGAAATGAATCTTAGACATATATATAACGATCATGTAAACACAGACATGACATTTGTAAAATTTAGAGATTTGTGTTCAACTTGCTGGAATAGCGGTAAATACGCGTTTCTTGTCATTGATAAGGATAGTGAACTTAATCAAGGTCGATACAGAAAATGTTTTGATTGTTTCATAAAGGTTGACAACTCAAAGCCATAATAAAAGAAGTGAAAGTAATCACAAGAAGCAGTAGTCTTTAAGACTTTGTCTAATCAAGATGTCGTCTTCAAGAAGTGAACAACTTCAGAGGCAAAAGGATCTCTCTCAGCGATTGGCAAAAGCGAGCGAGGCCATTCGTCGAAAGCATAAATTGTTAAAATTGGATAAAGAGACATTTGAGCAGGCTGTGGGTGAAACTTTTAAGCCTATAGTGAATCCTTTGCAAAAACTTGTTGGTGATATAGAGATATTTAAGGATAATGTAAAAGTGAAAAAAGACAAAGGAGGAAAAAATGAAAACAAAGAAAAATTCGATACATATGATGATGATGATAATGATGATGATGATGATGATGATGATGATGAAGATAACACTCTACATGACACATCATTTAAATCAGCTCTTAATGAAGAAGATCACACTTTAGAAAGTTTTGATGAACAATCAAGTCTATCACCATCACTTGATGATGATACCAATATGTACCTAACACAGCTGGCAGAAAGAAATAAGAGTCTGGACAATATATACGGTGTACGGAAACTATCAAAAGACAGATTAATGATTGGTGATTCTCCGATAAATTTTAGTCAAAGTTATGTACACGTTGAAGATTTAACTTTACCAACTACTAAAGGCTTACTTGAACTTGTTTTTAAGAAAAATCCTGAAAAGTCTATTGTAAGTGATGAGGATCTAAAAAATTATAAGAAAATTCTTTTAGCGACAAATGCTTACAGAAAACATTACAGTTCAGATGGTGAAATTCGTGAGAGTAAATCCTATAAATTTATCAATTTCATCGATAAACTAATTTCTAAACCCACTTCGAGAAAAAGTAATGGTAAAAAGAGTTCTTCTGGTACAGGAATGTTACCACAGTATATGATTGCTAGAGAAGGAAATAAATTGGACTATGTATACTGGGATGATCCAAATGAGTTGGTGGATCGATTACGTTTACTTTTAGCATCTCAGTCAGCTGGAAATCTAAGTCACACAAACGAAATTTTGTCAATAATTGAGGAGCTTCGAGAGGCAAACATCATTTATTAGGAGGTGTTTTTTATTAAATTACATCAGTTTCAAGATGAGCATTGATGTGTTCGGACATCCTCTTAATCGTAGTGGAACTGTAACAGCACAGCGAGGACCCCCTGGACCTTCTGGAGCTGGTTTTAAGGTTAATTCACAGGGCAACTACGATCTTGAGGGGAAAAAAATCTGCAACGTTGCTCCAGCAGAAGAACAAAGCGACGTAGTTAATTTAAAACTTGTACAAGGTATTGTGAAGAGTGAAGTACGATTAGTATATCAAATTACATCTTCTATACGATCGGAAATTGATAACAATCAAACACTGTTAAAAATTCTCGGAGATTCTGTAGATATAAAACTAAAGAATTTGGAATCTCAAATAAATCAAGACCTAGCCTTTCGAAACGCTGAAATTATTGCTCAATTGGACGCTCGCTTGACTGTTCTCGAAAATGAACGAAAAAGTAGATCTAGTAAAAGAGCTGCACCGACCAGTAAGAAGAAATTATTCAAGACAAAAGGTTGACTTACGAGCAATTGATGAGACTTGGCAAGCTGATCTCGTTGAAATGCTACCTTATGCAAAGAAAAACAAAGGCAACAAATACATTTTGACTGTTATTGATAACTTCTCGAAATTTTCCTGGGCTGTACCTGTAAAGAACAAAACTGGTGAAGATGTTGCAGCTGCAATGAAGTCAGTGCTGAACCAGGGTCGTGTACCAAAGCATTTACATGTTGATCGAGGCAAAGAATTCTACAACTCACACTTCCAAAATCTTATGAAAAACTATAAAATTAATATGTATTCTACTTTTAGTAATTTAAAAGCGTCGATTTGTGAACGATTCAATCGGACATTAAAAAATAAAATGTGGATGCAATTTAGTTTACAAGGCAGTTACAAGTGGTTTGATATTTTACAAGATTTAATTTCCTCATACAATAATACTGTCCATCGAACAATTAAAATGAAACCAAAAAATGTGAATAAAACGAACGAGAGAAAACTCTTATTTAATGTGTATAAAAAATTCGTTGTAAAATCCAGTAAGAATAGTGAAAAATTTAAAATTGGTAAAAAAGTACGAATCAGTAAATTAAAACACGTTTTTGAGAAAGGGTACACACCAAACTGGACAACAGAAATCTTTACAATTAAACATGTAAACAACACTGCGCCAACGACGTACTTGCTGAATGACTATCAAGATAATCCTGTGTCTGGTAGTTTTTATCAACAAGAACTTGCTCCAGTTAAGAATCCTGAAATTTATTTAATTGAAAAAGTACTTAAAAGACGTGGTAATCAAATGTATGTAAAATGGTTAGGCTTTAATAATTCTCACAATAGTTGGATTAAAAATGATGTTATATAAATTTCTATGTGTACTGTTTTTTTTAATTTAATAAATAAACGAAAGTTTTTTTTCATTATAATAATGTAGAATTTTCTTCTTAACCCTCAAAAATATATTTAATAAATGATTTGAATACAATAGTATCCTTTTTAGAGTTTAATTTACAAAATATGAGTAACAAATAAATTCAGCCATATATTTTTTTATTTTATTTTTTTTTATATTTAATACAGTATTTATTAATACATTTTTCAAATATATACAGTATTTACAAAATATTATTCCCAATCATTCGCACTCTAGGTACATATTCTACAACTTCCTCACACATTTTTTGACAATGAAAAGTATAAAGCTCACAAAACAATCGTGCAATATTTACAGAATAAAAATTTCTTTTTATTAACACTTTCTTTAACTGTTTAAAGTCTTTCTTTACAAATTCTTTAACAGTTTTTACAGAGTCAGCAGCACTTTTTATATTAAACACTTTTTGTCCAATGGTTTGAATAATACTGTTCACAGAACATTGCACAGAGAAAATATCCAAATCTATTATATTTTGTTGAATGCAAGGAATGAGATTTTTTAGAGCTTCAAAAGTCGTTTCACTGAAGAAAAATGGAGAAGTTGAATCGTCTGTTCCTTGTATAAACACCAAACGCAGTCCTAAGTAGATGACAAATTTCATTTTAAACGTATCGCACACGAAAGACTCCACGTCCATTTCTTTCTTTAAAAAACTTGTAATTTCTTGAAAATAACTTAGAAAAATTTCCCACTCCTCTAGAGAGAAGGCTATTGCTGCTCGAGGATGACTGCTACTCAATTTTATTATTACGGATACTTTTTTCAAATTGTCTACATCAACACCCACAACAGCCTGCTTGGTGTACGATGCACTTAAATTGTATGATGTAAATAGTATTAGGTGGTTGCGTTGTAAATAGGCCATTTTTTCTTCTATTCAGCAGACGATGAAAACTCAAATTCGTTAAAACGTCCTCCTAAGAATTTCAGTTGCACCTTTCCCTCAGCTGCTTCCTTTTGTAGGGATTGCCACAACTCTTGATCGGTTTCAAAAATACGAACCATTCGTTGTGGAAGGAAGACAACGAATGTATTGTTTATTTCAGCTACAAACCTATTACCGTATTTAGTTTGTAACTCTTTCATTTCAGTTACATTATAAAACACACCAATTTCTAGTTGCTTCAGTGGTTTAATTGGTTTACAACTAGCAGCGCGGTTGAGTTTCTTAAAATCCATTTTTTCAAAAATTCGTACTTTTTTCTTTATTTCAGAAGCTATAGACAGTTGAAAGAGAACTGAAATCCTTATGAAGGAGCTCTCTTTATATACCTATAAAAAATCTATCCGTCCTTATTTTAATCATTATTATTTATCTCTCTTGAACACACGCAAAATTTTTCAAGAAATTGCGTTGAAAATAAATATATAATACATCACTTTTCTTGGAAATAAAAGAAAATAAAACCTTGAAAAAGTAAGAGAAGAAAAAATACGCATCAAAAAAATAGATGACATCATTTTTTCTCAGAAAAAATTACTTCTGTCTCTCTCTAACACACGTAAATTTTTTTTTCAACAAATTGCGTTGTAAATAATTCCTGGAATTAAAAGAAAACATAACCTTGAAAGACTTCAAATTGCGCGCTAAATAAATAACAGATTAGGTCATTTCCAAAACATTTGTCGCGCGTGATCTTGACCGGATGAATAAACTGCGCACCAAACAAATAACTCTATCTACGCATTAAAAAAAAACTAAACGAAAAATAATATATATATTCTATTTTTCCTGAAAAAAAAAGAAAAAATGCAAAATTCTTTCTCCTATCTCCATCCATCTCACACATATCCACATACATCCGTCTCTCTTCAACACCCTAGCGCTGTGAGAATAAAACAAACAAAATTTAGCACGGATCAGAACCCATCAAATCCTCTACAAAGCTCTGCAAGTCGATAATGCAGAACTCACACACACACACCAGTCGACGCACTAACACGAGTTGATCCAGAACCGGCACAGTATATCTACTGAAAAAAGTTTTAAAAAAGAATAATTTTTGCTTAAAAAAATTATTTTTGTGAAAATCGCATATGTACAAAAAAAGCGTTCAGTTTCATGTCATTACTATTATATTACTGTAACAACTATTTGATAGTATTGTTACCATTTTCTTTAATGTTTCATGTGAAAAAAGCGATCTGCAGAAGGAATAGATTTATTTTGCAATATTGCAGAAGTGAGGTTAGAATAAATGTCAAATTTCAGCTCCATGGTATCACGTAAAATTTCAGCTCCATGGCCTATATGAAGTGTTCATGTGCTTCATGCAGAGAAACTTTTTTATCTGTGGTGGTTATTTTAAAATATTATTCTATAAAGTAGTTTAGCAATGCCGGATTACACTGCTCGATCTCGATTTCACATTATCCAAAAAATAAAACGAAATATTTATTATTAAATATTGTATTTGTAAATTGTATTGTACTTTTATAAAATTTTATATATGTTAACTAATATCTAAAATACTGTTAGAATATTAAATAATTTATGAATTTATTATTTATTTTCGTTTTAGCAAAATATCAAAAAGAAATTTATATTTTGTACAATATATTTGCAATAAAAGGATGCGGTTCAGCTCCACAGGGCAGCCAATTTTCAAAAATTTGCTATTATTTTCGTACAAATATAGTTGTAGTAAAATCGTTTAAAATATACTTATATTACACCCTAATAAGAAAAATAAGTGCAGAGAAACATTGAATAAAAAAACTTTTTTTTTTACCAAAACTTATCTTGAAATCGGACAGTTACGCAAGAATCGACCATATATAATAAAAAAAATATATAAAAGGGGGGCATTTGTAATAACCGACTTCATTACTTATTATATCTATTTTATAAAATTAGCTGTTTATTTAAATATTTTAGAATTGTTTAAAGATTTCTTTTGATTAATTATTTATGTACTTCAGAAAATATGTTGAAACATATATAGTGATTTATAAAATGAGCATAAGTGACCTAATAATTTAATTACAAAAGAGAAATATTAAGGAAATGTTATTTAAGTCACGGGCCTTTTCACGTCAGAAATATCAGAGTTGTCAAAGGGTTCATCAATTTTCTTGAAACATCGTGGTATTATACTGCTATATGAGAAACTTTTTCCCTCCAACTGATTTTTAAAAAAATTCAAAATTTTAGAAGATACGCCATTTTGAAAATCAACATTAATTTAACAAAATTTTTAATATCTCGAAATATTATAAAGATATTTTGATGAAACTTACACATGTTTTAGTTAAAAATATGTACTTTTAAATGAAAATAAAGTAAATGAAAAAAAAAATTTTTTCATGTAAAAAAATTAAAAAAACCTTTTTAATTCAATTTTTTATTTACTTACTCCTCTCTGACAGAAATTTCATTAATATTTTTAAATTCCTTATGAATTTACCTTTAATTAAAAAAAAAAAATTGATGGAGACTTTATTAGGTCCCGAGATATTAGACTTTTTGTACTACCGCGCGTGGTTGCAACAGCAAAACGCGGCGTGGCGCGCTGCACTGCTAAGCTTCCACGCTGTCGCATCGCATTGACTGGCATTGCCACGGCCGCTGCAACTACGCGCGGTTGTACAAAAAGTCTAATATCTCGGGACCTAATAAAGTCTCCATCAACTTTTTTTTTTAAATTAAAGGTAAATTCATAAGGCATTTAAAAATATTAATAAAATTTCTGCCAGAGAGGAGTAAGTAAATAAAAAATTGAGTTAAAAATTGTTTTTTAATTTTTTTACATGAAAAAATTGTACAAAAAGTCTAATATCTCGGGACCTAATAAAGTTTCCATCAATTTTTTTTTTAAATTAAAGGTAAATTCATAAGGAATTTAAAAATATTAATCAAATTTCTGCCAGAGAGGAGTAAGTAAATAAAAAATTGAGTTAAAAATGGTTTTTTAATTTTTTTACATGAAAAATTTTTTTTTTTCATTGACTTTATTTTCATTTAGAAGTACTGTTAAAGACGAATTATTAAATTATGAGTTTTTAACTGTATCAATGACAAATTGATATGTTAGCTTAATGAACTCTGTAATAAAACAAAATTTATAGTTTACTTTAAATAAGAACTAATTTTATAGCCTCAACTAACGTTGCCCTTCGGACAAAAGAATTATAAAGGTAGTGGATTTTTCCCAAAATTATTTTTGTTTCAATAATTCAATGATTGTATTCTGAATCAAAACAAAACAAACGGTAGGAAATAGGAATTTCTTTATAAGAAGTTTTTGAATAGGATAAACTCAAACAATTCTCTTTTATTTTTATATATTTTACTATTTTATATTTTTCAATTCTCTATCATTTATTACATTAAGTTATGTGCTCTCTTTTAGTTTCTCTACGGAATTCATTCACAAATCTTTTATTAACTCTGCACTTTTCAATGTCAATGTCTTTTATTAGCAATATATTTCAATCAATTAGTGTTTACTCACCAAGAATTATGTTACACAAATCGCTTCCAGGCGCCTTGATTTTCTTTTATTTAGATTTCGCTAACAATTCTTTTATTTTTAAGTCTTTTATTCTTTACTTTATCTTTCAATTTTAACTTTATAATAACAATGTTTTGATACCAATAATTTCACGATTCTGATTTCTTCTATATTTCTTTTCAATACTTTTTAATAAACAATAATATGACACAATTAATTTAGCAACTTTGATTATTAAATGCAAATATACTCGTAATAAAAATTCAATATTAAATCTCAAAAAGGAAATTAACAACAAATAATGCCGTTGTAACAATATATGGACCTATCACTTAGGTCAAGAACTATCTCTTACAGAGACTTCTTCGTCTTGAGAACTGCCAAAAGAAGACCGCGATTTCATCTGGAAATGCCTTTTTATACTCAGACAATCCATTGAAATCTCATTTTTATCAACATCCTTGTTGTTTATTTATGTAAACTTATGAAATAAGTTCCTGTTTAAGAGATCTGAAATGTATCTTCCGTAAAAGACTTCATTTCCTCTGTTATTTCCGAGTATTTCACAAATGTTTTACATGACATTGAAGATATACTTATTACATAATACCTTATATATGCATTTAACAGATGACAATTGATTAAGTAATTAGGTTGAAATCTTAAAATTAAATAACATTTCTTTGAAATCGTGTAATTACTGACCCATTAAAACATTATATAAAATACATAATAACTTATTATTGAAAAAGAAAGAAGATTGTTAACGAGTTTCTTATTACGAAATTTGATCTTAATTGCTCATTGTTAAGAATCTTGTTAAAACAGTTCTTTCAATTAATGTGCATTGTTTTATTTTGCTGAATAAGATTTTCACTTATTCCTGTATTCTGAATTAAGTAATATAATTCTTTGGTGTTTATTTAATAATAATTTACAATACGCATATTGTCCAATCTTATAATTTAAAAGACTTTCATATTTTATAACAAAAATCAAAGAATTTAGGTCAAAAAACAAAGATTTATTCTTCCAATTCGAACAATACTTTAAAGAAAAATAACATACTCTATAATGCAACATCTTCAATTTATGTTTATCCATTTCTTAATGTAGGTTATTTACCACTAATAAAAGTTCTTTAATAAAATTCCTTTGAATTTTGTCATAAAATTAAGATAAAGGACATATTAAAATAGAAATCAACTTAACTAGTTATAACAATTAAAAACAATTAATAGATATAATGATAAGTAACGAATTCGATCGTTACAAGTACATATTTTTAACTAAAACATGTGTAAGTTTCATCAAAATATCTTTATAATATTTCGAGATATTAAAAATTTTGTTAAATTTATGTTGATTTTCAAAATGGCGTATCTTCTAAAATTTTGAATTTTTTTAAAAATCATTTGGAGGGAAAAAGTTTCTCATATAGCAGTATAATACCACGAAGTTTCAAGAAAATCGATAAACCCTTTGACAACTCTGATATTTCTGACGTGAAAAGGCCCTCATGTATCTTGTTGTATTTTTATTTACTTTCTTAAAAACTTAATTCTGGTAACTACCTTAGAAACTAGTTTATTTATAATATTAAATTATGTCACTTAGTAGCTCATATTCATTGTATGAATTAAAGGAAAACTTATAAAGCACCTTATTTTCGACAGAATTATGTAACATAAACAAATATCTTTCTTAAATATGAATTTGATTGAAACAATGCTTTTGACACACATTAAGGAATTATTATCTTTCATTTTAAGATTCTGTTACGTAATAATTGTTTATTTAACTGTAAACAAAGAATATTTATCCATTGAAGAAGACTTATTTCCAAGTAACTTAATTTTGCAGTGTCAGAATAACTAAATATAAGACAAACGTTGGGAAACCGAAACAACTGTTTTTTAACACCAGGAGGTTGGTGCAATCCAAGGAAGGTGACTAAATAATCTTTAATATTAATTTGCAAGTAAGCGGAAATCAGCTTACTAACATCTTAATTTTACTTCACCAATCTTGTTAAACAAACAGATTGATGCTGTATAAGAAGGAGATGAAGAAAGCAAAGTGATTCAGTCAGTGAGTCTTTTTGAGTCAAGTGAAGTAGTGAGTGTAAGATTAAAGAGTTAGGGATTAACTCTTTGATTGAGAAGTCTTAAGATGAGATGGAATAAATTGAAGTTTTGACTCTTAAAGTTGTACTAGTTGATAATGTCTAATTTGAATACAAGTTGTAAAAGGTTTCTATTAACAATTGTTTTAAATGAAGTTATTATTTGTAAATGAATATAAAAGATATTTCTATGAGAATAAAATAATAAATAATAGTAAATGATTAAATATTGATAAAGATTAAAAGGATAAATAATAATCTAAGACACAGTTATTGAAAGATTGAAAATAAATACAAAGAATATATGAAGAATACGATTATAAAATAAAAGTGAGCTTAATTCCTTGGTGAGTATTATATCACATTGTTATAGAAAAGATATAGATATATGAATGAATATTATTGCACTAATAAAAAAGAATATGTATAAGTAAATGTTTTATAATGAATTACTATAATGAATAAATAATTAAATGTATTGAAACAGACAAAGATAAATAAAGTGTAAAGAATAGTTTTGCAAGATATTGAATATAATTGAAAGATTGTAAAGATTGCGGCAATTTACGGAATCGCTTTTTCTCTCAGAACTTATGAGAGTTAAGAAAAATTAAATATGATTGTAATTTGAATAGAAATTGACTGAAAGTCACTAAAAAATAATACAAAGAATGTATTTTAAATAAAGGAATCTTAAAATAGAATGTATTGCCCTAAAACCACCACATAAATTGTTAAAAATAATTATATTGATATTAATATCAATAGGTTAGGACAAGGTGCTGATATAGATTACAGTCTGTTATATTTATTGCTTTAATAATAAAATAATTAATCAATTATATAATTTATAGTTTTACAATACTTCTATGTATTATCTTTAAGTTACATGATATAAATCGAGAATTTTAGAACTCTAGCTTGAGAGTACAGCTTTTGGAAGAATAACCCGGTTGTAAATCCGTGTACAAGATCATCTACTGAACTTGTACATGATTCTGGATAAAATCATGCAATGGTGCATTGACTTGTCTTGTGCATAAACTTGCGAATAGTCAACACATGAATTTGGAACAACGAACGTGCAAAGAAAAATGCACATGTTCATGAACGCTTCTAAAGGCAAATAATTTCATGTGCATGAACATGCACACGAACATGAACATGTTCTTGTATCAGATTTTATTGTGGATGCATGAAAATGTACACGCTCGTTGTTCCAAATTCACGTGCTGACCATTTACAAGTTCATGCACAAGATAAGTCAATGCACCTGTGCATGATTTTATCCAGGATTATGTACAAGTTCAGTAGAAGTTCAGTAGATCTTCCAAAAAATGTATTTCAAATCCACGTTTTACAAAAAATAATAATTTGAGCTCTTTATCGTTATTGTTAAAATTTTAATTTTGTTTTAACTAGAATTCCGATTAATCGATCAGATTGACCGGTCTGACGATCTGCAGACAATCCGAGATGACAGTTGAAGTTGTCAAATCAGAACAAAATCTTTTTTCAGTTCGTTTCTCGGATCGTGTCGGTAGAGTGAAACACTATACCTGCCACGGTTGGAAACGCCATGACCCATCACTCCCAGTGGACTGCAAGTACGAAGCCGATCGTACTGAATTTGGTCCGCACCGGATATTTTATTTCCCCAGTATCACCTATATCTAGGAAGCATTCCCCTATCCGCCACCTGAGGATGCGCACGATGGGGGTCCAGAATTCTGCACGTGAAATTTCAAATGCTTAACTTAAATCCTAACATCAGAACAAAATCTCTCTCAAAAGCAGGTTAATTTTTAAAGTTAAAAAAAATTAATAAAGAGACATAACCCATTAAAATTTTTTCGAGAAGTGGGTTTCCGATTTCAATATAAACAAAAAGCGAAAGAAATTTCATGTTTTTACTTTTCTCCACAGAAGATATCTGTTCATAAAAGAAAAAGAAGATCTTAAAACTGTGCGAAGACGAAAAAATCACAATAACCCTGAAGTCTACAGTCTCACTTAAAAAGTTATTGAAAAAAAACTAAGACATTTTCAGCAATATAAAACCTTACACATATTGTAATTAAATTGTATAGTAGAATTTTATACATTAACTTCAGTTTTGTTTAAAATCATCGAGCAACGAGGTCTAGACGATTTTCGTTGGACTGACCCACTGTCATTATGAAATAAATTCACATAGGACTTCATGTATTTCATGATTTAATGATATAAAATGATGATTTTAATTTTAAAAAAATCCGAAAATAAATGTATGAGGACACGATGATATTTAATAAATTTAAAATTGGGAACAAATGAAAAGTTCTCGGTATTTTATGTTTGGTATTATAGAAACAGTTACTACCTTCTCTACATAAACTTCGTAAACTAAAGAACACATGTGTATACATGTGTAATTCTCTGTACAAGGAAAATATTTCAATTACTACTACCACTACGCTACGAGACCGCCTTGATAAGAAACTTTCCATACTCAATTTCTTGGTGAGTATCAATTCAATGAATCAGTGAAATGTTTAACAACACAATTTAGTTAAATTAATAGTATATTATGTTATTATTAATTAATTAACATCCGGTCGAAAGATCGTTTTAAAATTTACTTGTAATTATAATAAACAATTCAACTGCGTTTCAGCTGAGAAAGTTGACATTCTGCTTGCGCTGCTATCTTTAATTTTTGTTCTTTGTAATCAACGCCTCTGTCGGACACTCGTGAAAGCTTGATGCCTAACCGACATTTGCCAGCACAGGTGAAGCGAGTGGCTGCTGGTCGGGGGCTGTCATCAAAAACACATATAAATAACAAATAAAACTAAGCAGACCTCGAATCGACAAAAATAACAAAAAAGTCGTTTTAGTTGCAAAACAAAATCAAAGACATATTTACACTTTTTTCAAAGAAATGAATAATTAGTTTTAAAACAATTTTTTATTTTCTACGCCATAAATAACAAAATTATTTATTAAATTATTTTCATTTGTTTATTTATTTGACTATTATACTTATTTTTGGAATCTGTTCTTTAATATAAATTATTTATATATGTAGTATTTCTGTGAACTTGAGAGCAAGCTAAAATCTTTAGTGTGTATCAAAAAGTCGCGCAATGTATTCGCTGCAAGTAAACAGTTTTTGTTCACGCTGTTCTAGAGGGCGCGTGTCTGCATCCAACAATGCACAAATCTTAGGATTTCTGATTCGAAATCGTTACCGAACGTTCGTACTTTCGACCAGGGTGTTAAGAATAATTATTTGTTATAAAGTAAATCTAATCAACTAATTACCCTCCTCGCTAAATAAATAAATATAAAATTTGAAACTACACGGGATATGGATTTTTATACGAAATTTCATATGAAATCTTATAAGTAATCTGCAAATTTCATACAATATTTAATGTAAGATTATTAAAAAATCCCCCGTGTCAAATCTTACATTAAAAATTAAATCTTATATGAAATCATATACGAAATCTGCAGCTTTCATATAGGATTACTTACAAATTTCCTATGCCAAATCTTATATTAAATCTCGTATGAAATCTTGTACGAAATCTTAATTTGAATCTGCAGATTTGACATAGGATTATTTAAAATTATCCTTTGTCAAATCTTATATTGCATCTCATGTTAAATTTTATATAAAATCTCTTGCAAAATATTATACAAAATCTTATATGAAATTATATACGAAATCTGCAGATTTCATTTAGGATTACTTACAAATTTCCTATGTCAAATCTTCTATTAAATCACATATGAAATCTTACATAAAATCTGCTGATTTTGTAAAAGATTTCACATGAGATTTCATATAAGATTTCATATGAGATTTAATATAAGATTTGACATAGGAAATCGGTTAATAATCTTATATTAAATATGTATAAAATCTGCACATTTCATGTAAGATTTCATATAAGATTTTGTATATGATTTCATATAAGACTTCATGTAAGGTTTTATATAAGATTTAATATAAGATTTTACATAGGAAAATTTTGAATAATCTTATCCCCCACAGCAACGAAAATTTCCTAAACATTTATTAAAGATTTATTTGCAAACTTTGGAATATTTAGGTACAAAGCTTAGTGAAAATTGTGTAAAGATTTAAATATCCCGATTAAATAAATGTTTAGCGTAACAGTTGACTGAACATTTAAATTACATTTTCGTGAAATGTTCGTCGTGAAAGTTGACTGAAGATTTAAATTAAATTTTCGTGAAATGTTTGTGCCAAAAGTTGATTCAACATTTAAATTAAATTTTCGTGAAATGTTTGTCGCAAAAGTTAATTCAACATTTAAATTAAATTTTCGTGAAATTTTCGTAGTGAAAGTTGACTGAACATTTGAACTGAATGTTTGTAAAATGTTTGTCGCAAAAGTGAATTAAACATTTAAATGAATATTTGCTAAATGTTGAGCGGAAAGTTGACCGAATAAAAAAAATTATATTAAATAGAAGGGGAACAAGTAAATTAAACAGTAATTAAATTAATATAAACACATTTATTGAATAAAATTTTGAAGATTCTGTAACGTTTTACAAATCCTTAATCTAATACAATCTTTCCACTTACAATTTCCTGTGTGTTTTATTTCTTTTGTTTTGTTACTGAAAATTAAACCTAAAATAAATGTGAAATAATAATATTCAATAACTGTGTTTATATTAACTTAATTGTTGTTTAATTTACTTGTTCCCCTTCTATTTAATATAATTTTTTTTATTCGGTCCACTTTCCGCTCAACATTTAGCAAATATTCACTTAAATGTTCAATCCACTTTTGCGACAAACATTTCACAAAAATTCAGTTTAAATGTTCAGTCAACTTTCACTACGAAAATTTCACGAAAATTTAATTTAAATGTTGAATCAACTTTTGGCACAAACATTACACGAAAATTTAATTTAAATCTTCAGTCAACTTTCACGACGAACATTTCACGAAAATGTAATTTAAATGTTCAGGAAACTTTCGCGACAAAAATTTCACGAAAATATAATTTAAATGTTGAATTAACTATTGCGACAAACATTTCACGAAAATTTAATTTAAATGTTGAATCAACTTTTGGCACAAACATTTCACGAAAATTTAATTTAAATCTTCAGTCAACTTTCACGACGAACATTTCACGAAAATGTAATTTAAATGTTCAGTCAACTTTTACGCTAAACATTTATTTAATCAGGACATTTAAATCTTTACACAATTTTCACTAAGCTTTGGATCTAAATATTCCGAAGTTTGCAAATAAATCTTTAATAAATTTTCAGGAAATTTTCGGTGCTGTGGGGGATATGATATTTGGAATTTTGGTAAAAGATTATATATAAGATTTCATATAAGATAGTCTTTTAACAGTACCGGTTCTGGATCACTAGGCCTCCCCCCCCCCCCGCCCCTCTAAGTGCTATACCAGCTACCATTAAAGTTAAGCAGCGTGGAGGATGGGGTAGTACGGTTGGGGGTTCGAATCCCAGCGCGAGAAATTTTTTTTTTCAAAATGGCGTCTTTCGTATGTACCTCCTATTAGCATGTGCAAATATTTTCCTGTATATATCTTAGAGAACCTGAAATTTTTTTGATCGAAACCGCATATTAACAATTAAATATAAACATAGACAGTGTCGTACTCAGACTTTTTGATTTGGGGTGTCCCGGACGACTGACGCCTATAATATCGTTTGTTCGCGCGGCCTTTTACACAAGAAAATTTGTTTCATATGTCCGCTATACATTTTGTTCGAGGCCTCAAGTGGCCAAAAAATAATCGTATACCAGCGGCCCAATACAGCATTTTGGATTCATTTGGGGTGTCCTGGGTCACCCTGGACACCCCCGTACGCAAGCCACTGAACATCCCGGTTGAAAAAACATGTAGATGAGTAGTAGAGCTATGCCGGTTCCAAAACAGTTACCCTATAGGAATCTACCTTACCGGCCGCGAGTAGAAATCTGTTTTACCATGTAGGAATCTGTTTTACCCTAGTTACCGACCAGATGGCGCTGTGTGGGGGATTCCCCGCGCCATTTTTGATTTTTACCCCCACTTTTGCGCGGGAATTTAAATTTTACTCCCACTTTTGAGCGGGAAGTTAAATTTTACCCCCACTTTTAGGTTTTTCAAGCGCGCCATTTAGAATTTTTACACCCACTTTTGCGCGGTAAGTTTAAAATTACCCCCACATTTAGGTATTTGAAGCGGGGATTTCCCTACTTTTGAGCGCGCTTTTAGTCTGTTGTAAGTGAGAGTTCTACGTTACCGACAGTGATTTTAGTGAGTTAGCACACCGGCCACCACTCAAAGGCGGTGCTGCAATCGAATCGCGCCAAGTTTAACTTAAAATGCTAACCCTTTTAATTTGCATAAAGTGTTATGTAAGAACTAATTTGCATATCATTAGTATGCAATACCACCCACGCGGCTAATTTGCATAAACTGCGTATTGTTGTTACCTTTTACCGAAGAACTAATTTGCATATCCTTAATACTACCAATCTAATTTGCATAAACTGGGTATTGTTAACTTTTACCTAAGAACTAATTTGCATATCATTACTACCACTAATCTAATTTGCATAAACTGTGTATTGTTCTTAACTGTTACCTAAGAACTAATTTGCATATCCTTAATACCACCAATCTAATTTGCATAAACTGTGTATTGTTGGTAACTTTTACCTAACAACTAATTTGCATATCCTTAATACCACCAATCTAATTTGCATAAACTGTGTATTGTTGTTATCTTTTACCGAAGAACTAATTTGCATATCATTACTATGCAACCACCCAATTTGTCTAATTTGCATAAACAATAGGGGGGGGGGGGGGTTGGGGGCAAGACGGTGTACCTAAGGTTTGAAACTCTATAAAACTGATATTATCGATTCAAAAATATTTTATTTATTATAATAATAATCTTTGACAATTAGTCTTCCATGAAAAAGTCTTATTTGAAAGATTTGTTACTTAATTAAATATAAAATTAAGAATAAATAAAAATATTTAAATTTTGCACTTTACAAAACGTGGGGGTAACATGGGGTACCCCCTGGGGGTAAGATTGGGTAGTATAAAAATCAACCTATTTTTGCCTAGAAATTTCGCAAGCACCTTTATTTATTTTATTAATTAAACTAAAAAGCCAGTTTAATGCGTAATTTTAATTCTCCCATGTAAAATTCAATTACAAAGCTAACCTCAAAAAACAATAACTTTCATAATAAAAATAAACAAGTGGTTAGCTGCTCCTGTATTTGAAATGTATTGATTACATAACAAAACGTTGTAAATATTGTGTAAAATCATCAAAAGAAGATTTGTTTTCATAAAATACAAAAAAAATTATTGGTTTTCAGTACCTTAACTTGCTCTCACTTCCTTTACCCTGTCTTGCCCCCCCCCCCCACATACGGAATTTCATTAAAAAATTAATTTCTAAAAATTAAATTTCGAAACGGAAATAAACAAATGCTTAGCTTCAAGTGTAATCATTGTTGAACATGAAAAAAATTATATAGGGGAGAGGACCCCAAGTTGGACACCCTATCGATTTATTGCTGTAGAATCCAAACCGAATAAAATATATTAAAATGTTTTATACCGGATGAAAGTACCATTTATAAGGTAACTTATGGCCACATAGATAAAATTTTATTTTGAACATAAACATTTTTTAAAGCATTTTTTCTAATTGTTAAAATTTTCGGTCTAAAAAAAAAAAAGTGACCCCAAGATGGACACCTTAAAAGTCTCTGAAAATGGTAGTAAATAAAAAATTAACATCGTGTAACAATTCTTAAACTAAGTTTTAATCATTTTACGGAATTTGTCAAGAAATAAAATTTCTAAAAACTTCAATTTAATAGCTTAACAGTAAAAAGTAATAAAATATCGAAAAATATCAATATAATAAATTCTCTAACGATGAAATCACATTTTATGATGGAAAATAAAAAATTTTAATTAATTTGCTCAAAAAATTATTAAAAAAAGTATAAAATCGAAAATATGCAAAAAAATACATTGAGATTTTAGGCCTGTCCATCTTAGGGTACATCACACCATTTTTTTTTAATCCCCAGTAAAAATATATATATATGAATACTGAATTAGTAAAATCATTTTAGAATATTATTATACCATAAACAAAGAATATTATAACGTTCAGTACTCATTCTAAATCATAAATTTAAATAACTTTACCAACTTGAGAAAAAACTGTTAAAAAACTTTTTTAGACACAAAATTACGTGGTATGTGTAGAAGAAAAACCAAATGGTTTTTTTCTTCACATGTGCATCAAAATGTTCGTCTATGCAAACAACAAAAATGATAGAAAGCATAAGGCGCTGTCACCTTAAACAAAAATTTTTTACGAAATATCCATCTTGGGGCCCTATCCATCTTGAGGCCCACTCCCCTAGCATATAAAATGTTGTTATTAAAATAACAAACACGTTCTAAATAAAATGCAAAAATGGCAAGAAAATCGTCAAAAACAGTTTTTTTCATGTAAAAATAGAAAATAATAGATGTCCATCACCTATCTATTATTTTTTTAATGAATCTATCAAATGTGATTTGCATAAATTCATCCCTACTTTTAGGTATTTCAAGCGGGGATTTTTCTACTTTTGAGCGGATCTTTAGTCTGTTGTTAGTGAGAGCTCTACGTTACCGACAGCCATTTTAGTGAGTTAGCACACCGATCACTGCTGATTGACGGCGCTGCAATCGAATCGCGCTAAGTTTAACTTAAAATGTTAACCCTTTTAATTTGCATAAAGTGTTATGTAAGAACTAATTAGCATATCATTAGTATACAACAATTTAATCTGTCTAATTTGCATATCACCTACCCCCACCTAATTTCCATACGCTTTGTATTGTTTTCGACCCTTTCCTACAACTTTTTAACCACCCTCCACTAACCAGCCTTATTTGTATTTTTTCCACCACTACCCACAACTCCGCGTGGGGATAGAGGATGGTTGGGATGTGGGTGGCGAGAGTCAAGGGGCCCTACAACCCACCACTATATGTTCCCAGTGTATATGCCCTACCCCCACCCCACACATCTAGTATATATGTTTAATGTATCTAATCAATTATCAAAACCACCGACAGCTAGAGTTCTTAAATTCTCGAGAATTTATGTTTAGCAAATGCTCTTGAGAGTATGCTCAGCATTTATTCCTAAACCGAGCATTTATGGAGAATTTATGAGAATATTGAGAATTTAAAAATTTAGCATAAATTTCGGTATTCGGTATTAAATAATTACAAGAATTAAATGCTACACAATTTTAAAGAAATAAAAACAGTAAGAGATTTTAAATAAAACTTTAAATCGAAATTTTGATGCATTTTTTTTCTTTAAGGAGGTTCGACCGCTTTACATAACCACAAATTAAAAAAGTGGTTTTTAACAGCAAATGAAACCATAAATAAAATGATTTTATCAAATTTTGAAAAACTGAGTTGTGTAATTATCAGACAAATAAGATTGAACGAAAAATTATTGACAAATAATAATTATTGACCTTTTTATTATTTTTTTAAACTGCAATTGTAATTTTCATCCAATTTTGACAAATAATTGCTTATTTTATTCTTTGAAACATTCTCTATAATTCCAATCGTTAAATTTTGTTGCGAATATTTTGTTTCAAAAATTGTGTAAAAATGAAATTTTATTACTTAATAACTTTTAAACAGAAGATTATGACCAAAAATCAATGAGTAGAATTGTAGAGAATGTTTCAAAGAATAAAATAAGCAATTATTTGTCAAAATTGGATGAAAATTACAATTGCAGTTTAAAAAAATAATAAAAAGGTCAATAATTATTATTTAACAATAAATTACGGTTCAATCTAAATTGTTCTGATAATTGTACAAATAAATCTTTTAAAATTTGGTGAAGTCATTTTAATTATGTTTTCATCGGCAGTTAAAAAACACTTTTTAATTTGAGGTTATGTAAACGGTCGGATCTCCTTAAAAAAGGGTAAAAAATATGTTGTAGTTCATATGAATGAATAAATGTTAATTTTATTTTATTGCAAATAATTACAATGAATTTATTATGAATTATTGAATTATGTACATAATTTAAAAATATATATAGATGTGATAGATCTATCACATCTATATATATTTTTTAACCTCTGGGAAAAAGTTTGTTGTTTTAATCAAATAAAATATTTTTACTTATAATGCGGCTGAAATATCCGCTACTTTATTAATGAATTAATAAAAAATCAGTTAAGTAACTTTTTCTTTTGTGTTAATTTATTTTTAAAATAATTATTTTTTATCTCGAGTTCAAAAAGCTACTAAAAAATGTAGGGTTTGAAAGTTTTCATACAGTAAAAAAAAGTACCGACTAACTTCAGTTTCATTTTGACTTATACTGATGTGTAAATTAAGTTTGTTATAAATTTTATTACATTTGTCTGATCAGCAATTTTATCATCAAATCTCCAAACTGAAGTTCTTGGCTTCATTGTTAACAAAATGTACAGTCAGGGATATTAATGCCTTCCCTTTTTTCCACTAGATTTTTTATGGAAACACATGAAAAAATCTAGTGGAAAATGGGAAGACATCAATGTCCCAGACTGTACATTAAAAACCGACTTGTAAGTTTGTTAGATCTTAAAATTGGTTGGAAACGTGGCTTAATGGACATACTTTTAAGTTCTCATAAATTCTCAAAAAATTGACAGAGCACATTGAGGTCGAGAAATATTCTCGAGCATATGCTCGTGCTCATGAGAAATTCTCCGAGCACGTAAACTCTTTAGAACTCTAACCACAGCCCCCCCCCCCCCCTACAGAACATATCATACGTTCTCAAGTTTCAAAAATCATAATAAAAATCTTGAGGAATCAAGGAAAGTTATATTAACGCTCGGATATGAGTGGGCGACTCAAGTGGGTTGGTTGGGGGTGGGCCGCGCTAGGACCCAACCCGTGCAACTCTGCGCGGCATGCTGCTGCAGGCTGCGCGTATGTATAGTACGTCTAACCTAAAAGAGAAAGGTGCGCAGCATATATGCATGTGCGATCTCCTGGCCCAGTGTGATCTGGCTGAGTAGTAATATTTTACCCCTTTGAGCATCAGTTGGTTATTTTTTTTTTTTTTTTTTACTTACAAAGATCATTTTTCTCTAGATCAATACCCACAAGAGATAATTTATTCCTCTAACATAAAGAACAAAAATACCGATTCTTATCTATAAGTGGTAGTTTATCCTTTGAGAATAAGCAAAATCTTTCTTACCTACAGTTGATAATTTACCTCATAATGGAAAAAACTATTTTTGTGTAACCGTTAAGAGACACTTTATCAATTGTCGGTAAGAAGCTTTATATATATTTTTTTTTCCATAAGTTAACTTTAACTTTTCCATAAGTTAACTTTAACTTTTCCGAAAGTTAACATTAACTTTTCCAAAAGTTAACGTTAACTATACCTAAAGTGAACTTTAACTTTTCCACAAGTTAACTTTAACTTTTCCAAAAGTAAACTTTAACTATTCCGAAAGTTAACTTTAACTTTTCCAAAAGTTAACTTTAATTTTTCCAATTGTTAACTTCTTATCTTATGGGATTTACATGTTAATTGCATTTAACTTTTCTAAAATTTAACTTAAACTTTTCCGAAAGTTAACTTTAACTATTCCAAAAGTTAACTTGACCTTTTCAAAAAGTTAACTTTAACTATTCCGAAAGTTAACTTTAACTTTTCCAAAAGTTAACTTTAACTATTCCGAAAGTTAACTTTAACTTTTCCAAAAGTTAACTTTAACTATTCCGAAAGTTAACTTTAACTTTTCCAAAAGTTAGCTGTAACTATTCCAAAAGTTAACTTTACCTTTTCCAAAAGTTAACTTTAACTTTTCCAAAAGTTAACTTTAACTATTTCGAAAGTTAACTTTAACTATTTCGAAAGTTACCTTAAACTTTTCCAAAAGTTAACTTTAACTTTTCCAAAAGTTAACTTCATATCTTATGGGATTTACATGTTAATTGCATTTAACTTTTCTAAAAGTTAACTTTAACTTTTCCAAAAGTTAACTTTAACTTTTCCAAAAGTTAACTTTAACTTTTACAGAAGTTAACTTTAACTTTTCCGAAAGTTAACTTTAACTTTTTCGAAAGTGAACGTCATCTTTGATGGAATTTACATGTTAACTGCATTTAACTTTTCCGAAAGTTAACTTTAACTTTTCCGAAAGTTAACTTTAACTTTTCCGAAAGTTAACTTTAACTTTTCCGAAAGTTACCTTTAACTTTTCCGAAAGTTACCTTTAACTTTTCCGAAAGTTAACTTTATCTTTTCTAAAAGTTAACTTTAACTTTTCCAAAAGTTAACTTTATCTTTTCTAAAATATTTATTGTTTTCTAAAAATTTGAATTAGAGTTTTTAAGCGAATATTTTTTATCTTCATAGTTCTTAAGTCACGAGTTTTTCTCATTTTCGTTTGCGGAAAGTGACCTGACGTCCTATCATAAAAAATGGTTGAAACCTGCAAACTCTCTTTCCACATTCTTTTTTCCATCCTTTTCTAAGATTTTATATTTTATTGGTTTTCCTTTTTCATTTTTAAGCTAAGAAATGCAATTTTTACCACCATTCAAACGGCGCGGCGGATGTCAGTCCAAAAAATTTTGTCAAACGATTCAGACGTTTAGTCTCAGACGTTTAGTTCTAAAATTTTTGAATTTACAACTTTACAACTTTTTTCCATAATTTTATACAATGGAAAGACGCTCATCCATAATAAGATTTATTAGTTGTGTCGACGAGGATATAAGATTACTACATTTGTCTAACAGAGGTGACAATAATGGTGAAACAATGAGGGAAGTTCGAGATCCTCGCTTGCATAATGGAAAAACAATTAAAACGCTGAGGAAAATCTACCCCAGTGATTGGGGCCTACCATCAAACTGGGCTAAAACGGTAAGCAAAAATAGAAACAAAATTTAATTGTTTAGAATTGTTACTCTCTAAATCAGAGATAGTTAAAAACTAGCATTTACTTAAGTTATTAAATAGTAAAAAATAACTAATATAATTAGTAAATAGAAATCTACTAATTATTCAGTGGTAGACGAGTTTTGACTGTTAAAATGATGGTTTTTAACCATTTTAGATTTAGAGAGTAATATCCTTACAGTGATATTATTAGTAGGTAGATAATTAATAGTAAAAAACGATTAATTCAACAGTTAAACTTAACTAATTAAATAGTAAAAAATAACTAACATAATTAGTAAATAGAAATCTACTAATTCTTCAGTGGTAGACGAGTTTTGACTATTAAAATGATAGTTTTTAACCATTTTAGATTTAGAGAGTAATATCCTTAGAGTGACATTATTAGTAGATAATTAATAGTAAAAAAACTATTATTTCAACAGTTAAACTTAACTAATTAAATAGTAAAAAATAACTAATATACTTAGTAAATAGAAATCTACTAATTCTTCAGTGGTAGACGAGTTTTGACTGTTAAAATGATAGTTTCTAACCATTTTAGATTTCGAGAGTAATATCCTTACAGTGATATCAAAGTTTACGCAGTTGTTTTTACTCTGCAATTTAAAAAACAAAAACAAAAAACAAAAACAAAAAAAAGTTTAAATTTCAATTTTAACCTATATAATATTATAGTTTATTATTATTTTTTCAGAGTTCATTGAATGAAAAAGCGCCCAAGAGGACGCGTTGGGATACTCCTGAGGAGCCTCCCCGCAGACCTCCACCAACGCAACCTCAGCAGCATGCAACGACAAGTGTTAGGAGACCCCCACCACCGCCCCAACTCTCGCGGCATGCTGAAATAGCTGCCCGTGTTGCAAGCCATGCCTTGGCTGTCAGAAATTTATACCTCGAGCATCCATGGATTCGAAGAAGGACGTGTCCAACAAAAATTGTGTCAAAAAAATAATGTATTAAATTACGTTTTTTTTGTTTTATATATTTAAAAAAAAAATGTATAGTAACAAAATTTAAAAAAATTAAAAAAATTAGTATTGTTTTATATAATTTTATAAATGTAAAAATATGTATAAAAACAATAAAACTAATAATATTTCTATTTAAAATAAATATATGTTTTTAGTTCACCTTCTTTAATATTTTTTATTATACTAAAATTAAAAAAGAAAAAAAATAAAAAAGAAAAAAGAAAGAGAAAAAAACAGAAAGGAAAAAAATAAAAAGAAAAAATAAAAAAGAATAAGAAATAAACAAAAAATATATATAAAGCTTCTTACCGACAATTGATAAAGTGTCTCTTAACGGTTACACAAAAATAGTTTTTTCCATTATGAGGTAAATTATCAACTGTAGGTAAGAAAGATTTTGCTTATTCTCAAAGGATAAACTACCACTTATAGATAAGAATCGGTATTTTTGTTCTTTATGTTAGAGGAATAAATTATCTCTTGTGGGTATTGATCTAGAGAAAAATGATCTTTTGTAAGTAAAAAAAAAAAAAAAAAAAAAATAACCAACTGATGCTCAAAGGGGTAAAATATTACTACTCAGCCAGATCACACTGGGCCAGGAGATCGCACGTGCATATATGCTGCGCACCATTCTCTTTTAGGTTAGACGTACTATACATACGCGCAGCCTGCAGCAGCATGCCGCGCAGAGTTGCACGGGTTGGGTCCTAGCACGGCCCACCCCCAACCAACCCACTTGAGTCGCCCACTCATATCCGAGCGTTAATATAACTTTCCTTGATTCCTCAAGATTTTTATTATGATTTTTGAAATTTGAGAACGTATGATATGTTCTGTAGGGGGGGGGGGGGGGCTGTGGGTAGAGTTCTAAAGAGTTTACGTGCTCGGAGAATTTCTCATGAGCACGAGCATATGCTCGAGAATATTCTCGACCTCAATGTGCTCTGTCAATTTTTTGAGAGTTTATGAGAACTTAAAAAGTATGTCCATTAAGCCACGTTTCCAACCAATTTTAAGATCTAACAAACTTACAAGTCGGTTTTTAATGTACAGTCTGGGACATTGATGTCTTCCCATTTTCCACTAGATTTTTTCATGTGTTTCCATAAAAAATCTAGTTTAGTAGCTTTTTGAACTCGAGATAAAAAATAATTATTTTAAAAATAAATTAACACAAAAGAAAAAGTTACTTAACTGATTTTTTATTAATTCATTAATAAAGTAGCGGATATTTCAGCCGCATTATAAGTAAAAATATTTTATTTGATTAAAACAACAAACTTTTTCCCAGAGGTTAAAAAATATATATAGATGTGATAGATCTATCACATCTATATATATTTTTAAATTATGTACATAATTCAATAATTCATAATAAATTCATTGTAATTATTTGCAATAAAATAAAATTAACATTTATTCATTCATATGAACTACAACATATTTTTTACCCTTTTTTAAGGAGATCCGACCGTTTACATAACCTCAAATTAAAAAGTGTTTTTTAACTGCCGATGAAAACATAATTAAAATGACTTCACCAAATTTTAAAAGATTTATTTGTACAATTATCAGAACAATTTAGATTGAACCGTAATTTATTGTTAAATAATAATTATTGACCTTTTTATTATTTTTTTAAACTGCAATTGTAATTTTTATCCAATTTTGACAAATAATTGCTTATTTTATTCTTTGAAACATTCTCTACAATTCTACTCATTGATTTTTGGTCATAATCTTCTGTTTAAAAGTTATTAAGTAATAAAATTTCATTTTTACACAATTTTTGAAACAAAATATTCGCAACAAAATTTAACGATTGGAATTATAGAGAATGTTTCAAAGAATAAAATAAGCAATTATTTGTCAAAATTGGATAAAAATTGCAGATTTAATTAGATTTAAAGAAGAAACATAAAATATTTAATAATTATTATTTGTCAATAATTTTTCGTTCAATCTTATTTGTCTGATAATTACACAACTCAGTTTTTCAAAATTTGATAAAATCATTTTATTTATGGTTTCATTTGCTGTTAAAAACCACTTTTTTAATTTGTGGTTATGTAAAGCGGTCGAACCTCCTTAAAGAAAAAAAATGCATCAAAATTTCGATTTAAAGTTTTATTTAAAATCTTGCAAAACATAAATTCTCGAGAATTTAAGAACTCTAGCTGTGGGTGGTTTTGATAATTGATTAGATACATTAAACATATATACTAGATGTGTGGGGTGGGGGTAGGGCATATACACTGGGAACATATAGTGGTGGGTTGTAGGGCCCCTTGACTCTCGCCACCCACATCCCAACCATCCTCTATCCCCACGCGGAGTTGTGGGTAGTGGTGGAAAAAATACAAATAAGGCTGGTTAGTGGAGGGTGGTTAAAAAGTTGTAGGAAAGGGTCGAAAACAATACAAAGCGTATGGAAATTAGGTGGGGGTAGGTGATATGCAAATTAGACAGATTAAGTTGTTGTATACTAATGATATGCTAATTAGTTCTTACATAACACTTTATGCAAATTAAAAGGGTTAACATTTTAAGTTAAACTTAGCGCGATTCGATTGCAGCGCCGTCAATCAGCAGTGATCGGTGTGCTAACTCACTAAAATGGCTGTCGGTAACGTAGAACTCTCACTAACAACAGACTAAAGATCCGCTCAAAAGTAGAAAAATCCCCGCTTGAAATACCTAAAAGTAGGGATGAATTTATGCAAATCACATTTGATAGATTCATTAAAAAAATAAAAGATAGGTGATGGACATCTATTATTTTCTATTTTTACATGAAAAAAACTGTTTTTGACGATTTTCTTGCCATTTTTGCATTTTATTTAGAACGTGTTTGTTATTTTAATAACAACATTTTATATGCTAGGGGAGTGGGCCTCAAGATGGATAGGGCCCCAAGATGGATATTTCGTAAAAAATTTTTGTTTAAGGTGACAGCGCCTTATGCTTTCTATCATTTTTGTTGTTTGTATAGACGAACATTTTGATGCACATGTGAAGAAAAAAACCAGTTGGTTTTTCTTCTACACATACCACGTAATTTTGTGTCTAAAAAAGTTTTTTAACAGTTTTTTCTCAAGTTGGTAAAGTTATTTAAATTTATAATTTAGAATGAGTACTGAACGTTATAATATTGTTTGTTTATGGTATAATAATATTCTAAAATGATTTTACTAATTCAGTATTCATATATATATATTTTTACTGGGGATTAAAAAAAAATGGTGTGATGTACCCTAAGATGGACAGGCCTAAAATCTCAATGTATTTTTTTGCATATTTTCGATTTTATACTTTTTTCAATAATTTTTTGAGCAAATTAATTAAAATTTTTTATTTTCCATCATAAAATGTGATTTCATCGTTAGAGAATTTATTATATTGATATTTTTCGATATTTTATTACTTTTTACTGTTAAGCTATTAAATTGAAGTTTTTAGAAATTTTATTTCTTGACAAATTCCGTAAAATGATTAAAACTTAGTTTAAGAATTGTTACACGATGTTAATTTTTTATTTACTACCATTTTCAGAGACTTTTAAGGTGTCCATCTTGGGGTCACTTTTTTTTTTTAGACCGAAAATTTTAACAATTAGAAAAAATGCTTTAAAAAATGTTTATGTTCAAAATAAAATTTTATCTATGTGGCCATAAGTTACCTTATAAATGGTACTTTCATCCGGTATAAAACATTTTAATATATTTTATTCGGTTTGGATTCTACAGCAATAAATCGATAGGGTGTCCAACTTGGGGTCCTCTCCCCTATATAATTTTTTTCATGTTCAACAATGATTACACTTGAAGCTAAGCATTTGTTTATTTTCGTTTCGAAATTTAATTTTTAGAAATTAATTTTTTAATGAAATTCCGTATGTGGGGGGGGGGGGCAAGACAGGGTAAAGGAAGTGAGAGCAGGTTAAGGTACTGAAAACCAATAATTTTTTTTGTATTTAATGAAAACAAATCTTCTTTTGATGATTTTACACAATATTTACAACGTTTTGTTATGTAATCAATACATTTCAAATACAGGAGCAGCTAACCACTTGTTTATTTTTATTATGAAAGTTATTGTTTTTTGAGGTTAGCTTTGTAATTGAATTTTACATGGGAGAATTAAAATTACGCATTAAACTGGCTTTTTAGTTTAATTAATAAAATAAATAAAGGTGCTTGCGAAATTTCTAGGCAAAAATAGGTTGATTTTTATACTACCCAATCTTACCCCCAGGGGGTACCCCATGTTACCCCCACGTTTTGTAAAGTGCAAAATTTAAATATTTTTATTTATTCTTAATTTTATATTTAATTAAGTAACAAATCTTTTAAATAAGACTTTTTCATGGAAGACTAATTGTCAAAGATTATTATTATAATAAATAAAATATTTTTGAATCGATAATATCAGTTTTATAGAGTTTCAAACCTTAGGTACACCGTCTTGCCCCCACCCCCCCCCCCCCCTATTGTTTATGCAAATTAGACAAATTGGGTGGTTGCATAGTAATGATATGCAAATTAGTTCTTCGGTAAAAGATAACAACAATACACAGTTTATGCAAATTAGATTGGTGGTATTAAGGATATGCAAATTAGTTGTTAGGTAAAAGTTACCAACAATACACAGTTTATGCAAATTAGATTGGTGGTATTAAGGATATGCAAATTAGTTCTTAGGTAACAGTTAAGAACAATACACAGTTTATGCAAATTAGATTAGTGGTATTAAGGATATGCAAATTAGTTCTTAGGTAAAAGTTAACAGCAATACCCAGTTTATGCAAATTAGATTGGTAGTATTAAGGATATGCAAATTAGTTCTTCGGTAAAAGGTAACAACAATACGCAGTTTATGCAAATTAGCCGCGTGGGTGGTATTGCATACTAATGATATGCAAATTAGTTCTTACATAACACTTTGTGCAAATTAAAAGGGTTAGCATTTTAAGTTAAACTTGGCGCGATTCGATTGCAGCGCCGCCTTTGAGTGGTGGCCGGTGTGCTAACTCACTAAAATCACTGTCGGTAACGTAGAACTCTCACTTACAACAGACTAAAATCGCGCTCAAAAGTAGGGAAATCCCCGCTTCAAATACCTAAATGTGGGGGTAATTTTAAACTTACCGCGCAAAAGTGGGGGTAAAAATTCTAAATGGCGCGCTTGAGAAACCTAAAAGGGGGGGTAAAATTTAACTTCCCTCTCAAAAGTGGGAGTAAAATTTAAATTCCCGCGCAAAAGTGGGGGTAAAAATCAAAAATGGCGCGGGGAATCCCCCACACAGCGCCATCTGGTCGGTAACTAGGGTAAAACAGATTCCTACATGGTAAAACAGATTTCTACTCGCGGCCGGTAAGGTAGATTCCTATAGGGTAACTGTTTTGGAACCGGCATAGCTCTACTACTTAGATGAACACGTACATGAACGCGTACATGACCACGTACATGAAAGCGTACATGTTCATGTGCATGAACAAGAATGTGTTCATGTACGCGGCATTGAAACCTGAACATGTACACGAACACATATAAGTTCATCCACGTTAATAAGTTCAAAAAACAATACACATGTTCATGTGCGTAAACGTATGCACGAACGTGTACACGTTCATGCACACAATTTTTTAAATTACTAAAAAATGTTGAACAAAGGTAACTATCCCTACGGTATTTCTCCACCCTTGTTCCTGAAAAACAACTGCGCAGCCATATCTCCCATAGAAAACTACTGCGCAACATTTGAAGTTTTGCAAAATTTCAACCATGTTTGTTTACATGTTCATGTGCAGGAACATGTTGGTGTTCATGTACATGAACATGTATGTAATTTTTAACTTAATGGAGCTCATGAACATGTACATGAACGTATACGTGTTCGTGTACATGAACATGTTCCAATACCGCGTACATAAACACGTACATGTTCATGCACATGAATATGTACGCTTTCATGTACGTGTTTATGTACGCGTTTGTGTACGTGTTCATGTAGGGGAGACTGAGGAGGAAAGTAACAGAGGTGGAAAGTAACAACGCTTATAACTTCTAAACCAATGAGCGGACAGACATAGTCCTTAAATACTTTTTAGTCAGATTTTCCCTCTCTACGTCCCCCAAATTATGTTAGGGGTCCTTTGGAAGCTATATATCTGATACTGCCATTTTATGCAAAAATCACGACAAAAGTAAGTTTTTGCCTAAATTTTCAAAATATTATATTTTTTTGATTTTATAGATATCTTAAATATGCTTTTCGTTTTTTTGAAGCTTTTTTAATTTATCTTTAAGTCGTGCTAGTGCATAATTAAAAAATGCGAAATACTTTTGTGTAATTTAAACTTGTTTTTTGAAATCCAAGGAACAGAGGGGTGAGGTGGAAAGTAACACGTTGTTACTTTCCTCCTCATCTAATGCTTTATTTTTATAAACCTCCTCCTTTTTTATAACTATGTGATTTTATATGTTTATTTTATATTTTTAAGATCAAATATTGGACTTTTGATTTGAATTTTTAAAAAACGATGCCTTTTTATGTCATTGCTATTCAACGAATACTAAATAGATAAAAAAAACTTAATTTCAAAAAAGTGCAAAAATATCTGCCAATTATGTAGAAAATGTAGTTAATATCACTTTATATTTTTACATGTTCATAATAAAAATAATTTAAATTAATAGCAGTTTTATATTTGAAATGCTAGCCTTAATTTTAAAGTGTTACTTTCCTCCGTCGTGCTGTTACTTTCCACCTCAGGGGTGAGGAGGAAAGTAACAAATAAAGAGCTGATTAAAAAGTCCTGCAGTGAACCATCAAATTATTATTAATGTTTAATTCCAATTTTATTTAATAGGTGAAAGTCCAAGCTTTCGATTAATATGTTTACAGAACTTATCCGACAAATAGTTTTAATGATAGCATAAAAAAACTGATTTTTGTTACTTTCCTCCTCGGTCTCCCCTACATGTTTTAGAAACAAAGGGTAAAGAATTTAAAGAAATTTTAACAATAACAATTTTAAGGCTGTATAAGTGCATAGCACTTATATTCTTTTAATTGTGAATAAAAAGCAGCAGCAGTATTAATCAGAAGAAAGAATTAAATATTCGATTAAAAGCAGTTTTGCTTTAAATTGCAGAATTAAAACGTGTAGTGAAGAATTATACTCTCATTCGTGATTTATCAGAGGCTTTTAGGAATTTAAAAATATAATAAACAAAATTTGAAAAATGATTCTGTGTAACTCAAGAAACTTAAATTTAATGGATTTTGAAAAATTTAATAAAACTGCATCTGATTAAGATTTTCTACCAACTAAGAGGAGATTTGTAATTAAATAACAGCTATATAGTGTTTCTTTCTGTAAGACTGCAAGTGTTGTTTAAGAGTACTCCTAATCTGTTAGAAGAATTTCAAAACTCATGTAAAAAAGAAGAAGAAGAAGAAGAAGAAGAAGAAGAAGAAGAAGAAGAAGAAGAAGAAGAAGAAGAAGAAGAAGAAGAAGAAGAAGAACTTATCTAAGTAAACGAATGCGTACACCTTGGACCTCTCGGCCATCCAGCTCTTGGAATATATTTCAAAATATATTCCTTCGTTCACTTAGATAGTAAATATATTTATTTATAATCAATACTCGCATTTGGTTATTAAAAAACACGAAGAGTACTAAAACACAGAGAAAAAGTTGTAGACTTCGTGCTTTATTATTAAAAATTTGCCAGATAACAACAATAATTAATTTTAAAAATCGTTTTAACTATAATTTTATGGTTGATTCTTCTCTTCTGTTATTCTGAGAGCGAAATACAGAAAAGCCTGTTAGATTTTTGTTTTATTTAATAAAATATTCACAAATAACAATAATTTACCTAAAGAATGAAATAAATAATAATAAATAAAATATTTAAAAAATTAAATATAATATATTTTTAATATTGATTTTTTCTTGTGAAGATTAGATTCACAAAGAATTAAAAAATACAGATAAGAAGAAACAGTTCCTTTAACTGAGCCTCCAACGAGATAGAGGAGCACCTGGGTCTTTCACAGATAATATCCAATGAATGGGATAAAAAACGCATCCAATCGTATATTTAAGACTATAAAATCGCTGCCAGCTAATATAATATTATTTCAATAGTTCCCTTCCATTGATAACAAAGGTTTACAAATTTAAAACTTTTTTTTGCGAATCGAACAATTTCAATAATTTTCTATTCTTTTGAGTGTTTTGAAGTAAAAAATATTTTGTAAAGTCTTTTTTATCGTACAGTTTTGCTGTAAATAGAAATTAAGCTTTTTCGTGGTTCCACTTCCCATAAACTGTTCTAAAAATAACTCTATTATAATTGAAAAAAATAAGGTCTCGTTTGAAACAGCACGAATTAGATTCAAATGCCATTAAATGCTTTCTGATAATGTATCAAATTAAATGCTATTCAATGCCTTTAAGAATGCTTTGAACATAGTGAATGTCCCAAAAAGTTTAATGCCGTTCAATGCTTATGTCGTCAGATTAAAAAGTCGCCATGTAGCTACCGTCAACTTGTTCATTCTTTGCAGCGTAGCGCGTCATCGTGACATCATTTCAGTTTGTTTTGTTCGTTCTATTTTAACTAAATCGCGTTATTGAAGTAAAAAACACAGTGCTTTCGTGTCAAACTTTAATAGTTTTCCTGAACAAAGTGAAGGAGTGAACGCAAATATAAGCTTTAAAGTCATTTTTTTCATTTTCTGTATTCCATGCAGGACAAAAGACGAAAATGACATTGAGTGTTAAGTTTATTGCTGATATTTAATTCTATTTTGATCTACTATTTAACTGTTAAATTATTGACATATTAATATTAATGTTCAATTTTTCAGCACAATGCTTACTGATTTATTTATTGGCAGCGGCGGATCCACTGGGGGACTCATGGGGGTCACGACCCCCCACCCCCTGAAGCTAACTTAAATTTGACAACACTATAGTGTTGTCTCTCTCTCTCTCTCTCTCTCTCTCTCATGTATGACCCCCTCCAGAAACCATGTCTGGATCCGCCACTGTTTATAGGCATACATACAAAAACGGAATTAAAGCGCATTGAAACGTTTCAATTTCGCTTTAATAATGTTCTTTTTACCGGGATTAATTTTATAGCCTTAAATTTACGCAGGCATAAAATTTTCAGTCCATTCATTGGATATTATCAGAGAAAAACCCAGGTGCTCGTCTATCCCGGTGGAAGCTCAGTGAAAGGAACTGATTCTTCTGTATTTTTCATTATTTGTCAATTATAGATAGATATTTTAATGTATTTTTCATTTGTTTAAACAATTTATTATTGTTAATTTACAGCTATTATTTTTACTAAATCTTTTTTTCATTTTAAATATAACAAATTGTTAAGTCAGAAAAACTAAAGCTCGATAGGTTTATTTAAATGATAGTTATAAATTAACAATATTAAATTGTTTTAACAAATTAAAAATAATAAATTTTAGTCAATAATTTTTGTTATTCCAACTAAAGCCTATTAATTTGTAAAATTAGGAAAAATTTTTGTTTTTCTAAGTGCATTTGTAAAGAATTAATTATTATTAACAATAATATGTTTAAACAATTGCAAATTGTTCTTGTCGTTAATTTTATTAAATACTTTTTTTAATTTTCAATGTAAAAAATAGTTGAATCAGAAAAAACTACACGGGAAAAAATAACTCGGTAGAATTTCTTGAATTATTTAAGAATGGGGGATATGAAATTTTTTCGGCAATATCTATAGAAGAGTACAATAAGCATCCTCGAATTTTTCCAGTATTTCTACAAAGTCCCTGAAATAAATTTTCATGACGCGCAATTGGAAGCTACAGTCTGGACAGTTACCGAAGACTTCGGGAAAGCGCAGTACAGTGGATGAATTCCATGTCAGTTCAACACACAAATTTTAGTGACCTTTGGGGATTTGGTTGCTTTTTGGTATAAACTATCCTTTGATTGTTCCAAACAAAATCCCCAAGTATTTTTGAAAAATTCAAAAAATTGCCCGATTTATTGAATTTTGAAATTTTTTGTACCCTTTTTTTGAAAATGCGATATCTTCGATTCTAATTAATCGATTTTAGTTTTTAAACTCTTAATTTATTTGTACTGAAATATATTTTTATTTAAAAAATAATGATAAAAAAAATTGTTTAAATAATTTATTAAAATTTTTGAAACACCCTTGTAAAAAACTGTTTGCTCCAAATTTTTTAATATTTATACTAAATGAAGCCACAAATGTGTTTTAAATGTCCTGTAAGTTTCATCCTGGGACCGCCAGTAGTTTTCCAGAAAAAAATAAAACGTAATCCCGCGCGCTGCAGTTTACAGCATTAGTATAAAGAGTGCCCACGGTGTGCCTAGAAGGACTTTAATTAAAAGTGTTTTGTATATGGGATTTTTTTATTTCTTCTAGTTCCCTTATTTACTACAAACTTTTTAAGACCAAAAACTTAATTATTTGTCGGGCAGTTTTTGAAAAAAGTGAATTTTATTTTTTAAATTTTACAAAATTTTCAATTTGTTTGATCATATGTATATTTTTAGTGTTGGTAAGGCTGATCAAACCTATGAAGAAAAATGCTCTCACCTGATTTCTATTTTGATGTCTCTCGGTCTTAAAAAATGAAATAAATTAGTTAATGTTGATTTATTGGAAATAATAGAGTGGTACAAGTGAGGGAACTTCAATTTTGTTGCTATAAAAAAGAGCTAAATATTATTTTTTCATAATTTTCGAAATTTTTAAAAATTGTTAAAAAAGAATATTTAGCTTGTTTTATAGCAATAAAATTGAAGTTCCCCAACATGTGCCATTCTATTATTTCTAATAAATCAACATTAACATTTTTTTATATAATTTTCTTCAAAAATCGCATAAAGAATTTTTAATTAAAGTCCTTCTAGACACACCGTGGGCACTCTTTATACTAATGCTATAAACTGCAGCGCGCGGGATTACGTTTTATTTTTTTTCTCGAAAACTACTGGCGGTCCCAGGATGAAACTTACAGGACATGTAAAACACATTTGTGGCTTCATTTAGTATAAATATGAAAAAATTTGGAGCTAGCAGTTTTTTACAAGGGTGTTTCAAAAATTTTAATTAATTATTTAAACAATTTTTTTTATCATTATTTTTTAAATAAAAATATATTTCAGTACAAATAAATTAAGAGTTTAAAAACTAAAATCGATTAATTAGAACCGAAGATATCGCATTTTCAAAAAAAGGGTACAAAAAATTTCAAAATTCAATAAATCGGGCAATTTTTGAATTTTTCAAAAATACTTGGGGATTTTGTTTGGAACAATCAAAGTAGAGGAAAATTTTTTTTAAAATTAAAAAAAAATTTTATTTCTGAAGTACTTTGGTAAAATCTTATAACAGTTAGAGAAGCTTTCTTGAATTTAATTCTTATTCTTTTAGAATAAATGTTTGGTAGTATTTCAAGGTATTGCTAATAAAATCTCAACATTTTTTCTCATATCCACCGCTCTTGAGTTTCTTCAGTAATTATTATTGAATTATTTTTTCCATGTACAACTTGATAGGTTTATTTGGATAATAGCTGTAAATTAACAATAGTAAATTGTTCAAACAAATAAAGAAAACATGAAAATATCTACAAAAGTTTGTAAATTGACGGTATGCAACAATTTTGTTGAAAAATCCTAAAAAAAACTATTAATTTGTAATAATTAAAAAAAAATTATCATTTATTTTGCATTTATGGGGGTTGTTTATAACTATAAAGAATAGTTAATATTAATAAATTATTTTAGAAATTATGGAATATTGTTGTTTGAGGACTTTTCAAGATGTGATTCGCTATATTGACGTTTTAGGTGATTTTTGAGGATTTTATAGCGAATTTACGAAAAAGTGCGTTTTTCCCATGTAAAATCAATGTGAAATTTTAAGGGGTTTGAGCCACCCGTAAATATTGTCTGATTTCAAAACAAAAAAATAGTGGTATTTTTTCGATTTGGAAACTTTTTGGGGGGTAGGGGCAAACATATCAAAAAATTTTTTTCACTGTACATTTTTGGACCACCCTAATATACACATGGGGCAAAATTCCTGAAATGGCACAGGTCAAGAAATGAAGTTTTTTTGATCGAGCTGAAATTTTCAGAAATTGTTGTCGTATTGAATATACGAAGTACTCTTAAGTTTAATCAAAATTTGTAGGATGTGGAGTGGGTTGAATTTTCTCACTTTTGATGAACATCTACTTCTTTAACATTTCCTAACTTTTTCCCTTTTATTCGTAGAAAAATTTCGCTTAAACGTTTTTGTTTTGATTTCTAACGTAGATTTAAAAGATAATAATAGTTTTTTAAAAAATTAAAAATTTTACCTCTTTTTTCAAAAATAAAAATAAATTTGAGTTTTTTTCAACTTTCGATTAATTTTATTTTTTTCAAAATATTTTAGTTGAAAAACTAAGATTTTTTCCTAAAAAATACTTAATTTTATGAGGGCGTTTTGTTTTGTTCTTGAATAATACGAAAAAATACGTGTCATCCGTCTGGCATTGGCGGATCCAGGAGGAGGAAGGCTACGGGTGCTTGCCCCACCCCCCTAAAGACTTACATTTGTGCGAGAGAGAAAGAGGTAACACTATACTGCCATCTCTTTTTCTCTCATGTAATACCCCTCCAGTAAACTTTGTTTGCATCCAACACTACTTTCTGACCGCGTGTGTGTTCATAAATTCTTTTAAAAGAGGAGATACATTCTTACAGATTAATAATTAGATATTTTGTTAAAGATAGTATGTCAAGATGGTATTCACAAAATTTCTTTGTCAGATTTTTAACATAACCAGAACAAAAAAAAAGTAACGAATCTGAATTATTCAAAGTTTTAAATTAAAGAAATAATATCTTCCATGCACCCTTCTCATTTTTAAGTTTTAGTTTAGAAACAACATTTTCTATTCTTACATTTTGGACATTCGGAACACTACTTATTTTTTAGATAAAGTAGGCATGCACGTAAAAATATTATTTGTATTAGAACCAAACCATGAATTTGCGTCAAGTATTTTTTAAATTCAAGTTTGACATTTCTATTAACAAAAACAAAACAATATCTTTAATTTTTCTTTCTAAAAAAAGGATAATTAAATACTTTAAAAATAGGTTATTGACTGGCCAACTTTACCCCATTTTACGGTACATCTTAAACATTAGCTGTATGAATTGTTTCTAAATTTTAAGGCCACTTTTTCGTCAAGTAAAAAAATTTTTCCAAAAAAAAACAATTTTTTGGAGGGGGGTTAGGGGGGATTTGATCAAATGGGCCGTGAGTACATTATTTTTCCACCCCATACTACCGTTTTTTCGGATCAAATCCAAAATGCATGGACAGGGGAAGGCCTATCTCAACCAAAGAGACTCTGTACATCCTCTTTCTACGAAACGTTTTTCTTTTTTTAAGTTTATTAATAAGCAATAATATTTGAAAACGGTTTTTGCATGTAACAGGTTTTAGATAAATTATAAAATGCAAATGTACTATATCCTAAGAATTTCTTTACTCATATAAATTTTTTAACCCCCCCCCCCTTTCCCCTCCTTCAAGTCAACTACCTACCCAGGTTAAATATAATCCGCCGGGCCTGCAAACAGAGGATACATAAGGGGCAAAATTTCTGAAGTGTCACAGGTTTTGGCGATGTGCGCCACCCTTAAAATTCGATTTTTTCCATTTTTTAGCTATTTTTAGTTACTGTACTAAAAACTGGAGGGGGTATTACATGAGAGAAAAAAGATAGCACTATAGTGTTACCTCTTTCTCTCTCGCGCAAATGTAAGTCTTTAGAGGGGTGGGGCAAGCACCCGTAGCCCTCCTCCTCCTGGATCCGCCAATGCCAGACGGATGACCTTGCTTGATATCTCAGCTTTGATTAAAAAAAAAGAAAGTTCCAAAATATTTCATAGTTCCATTATAAAAACAGTTTATTTGGAGTAATCCAAAGTGCGCCAGACAGCCCCGGACCGGGGTTGGTTGGCGCAGGAGTGAAAAAATATAATTTCAAGTATATTATATTGTGAGTCAAGCCTGGTTAAAAAATTTTTTAATTAAAATTAACAGTAGATAAACAAGGGGGATTCTGGACAGAAAAGTGTTAGTGCCTATGTGTGTGAGGTAAGTATGTGTGTGTGTATCTGTGTGACTACCTATAGATGGGTACATATATCCGTGTAAGATGGTCTTATGTCCAAAAGAGTCCCTCATTTTGCATAGACAGTTTCAAGGCCAAAAGGCATGTGACACGTTATCAGAAAGGAATTTACAGAAACAATTTCAAGGTTAACATTTGACAAGTTTGAATGTGTATACTGTCATGTAACACGTCATCAGAAAGGAATTTACATAAACAATTTCAAGGTTATACATTTGCATAAACAGTTTCAAGGTCAACCTTTGACAAGTTTGAACGTGTATGCTCTCTCTTTCTCTCGCTCTCTCTCTCTCACACTCTCTCCCTTATACTCTCTCTTACTCTCTCTCTCGCGTACTCTCTCTTCCTCTACATACATATATATATATAATTTGTTTCTCTCCTAAATGTAAAAAGTCTAATTGTGAAGGACAGTTCCCTTTCAACCTCTGAGGTGATCGTACACTTAAAAAAATGGCTTCTGTTTTCTCTTGTGATCTCGTGGATATAAAGTAAATGAATAGTAGTGATAAATGGTTAGAATTTAAATATCGACTACAGTACTTTATAGAAAATATTACAAAATTAAAAAGTGATATTCAAATTCGACAAGACTTAGAATTGTTGAGCAGAAAAGTTAAAACATTAAATCTCTCTGACAAAAAAGGATATTAGAGATTAAAATTGGATTTCTCAAAAATAAATCAAATTGCTCGAGCAGCATACTTCCTACCAACTATAAAACTAAGTGACTTTGCTGCAAATACAAAATATGAAGTGTCAGATATTAGAAAAGTTGAAACGAAATTTGGAATACAAGTTTTAGCAGACATTGCTAAAACATGTTCAGTATTTCTTCCACAAAGAATATCAAAATATTTTTAAGAGGATGACACTTTTTTTAATGAAATGAAAAAAATGTGTCAAGAAAAAAAATTATGCATGCTTTACTTGGGAGGAAAATTTAATCATTTACAATTTGAAGCTATAAATAGGTAAGTTTTTTAAAATAAATTTTTAGTATTCATAATGCCTTACACTTCTAACAATCATTTGTTGCTTTCAAGTGCATATAATTTAAATGCACAAGCTACAAAGCAAATTTTTGTGGGTCTTGAATTTAAAGATAATAGAAATCCTTTTTCTTTAGTTCAACTGAGGGGACATCATCCTAAATCGGTTGTATCACTAACACCAGAAGCTTGGAATCTTTTCAAATTTTATTTTAAACAAATTGGATTGTTCTTGGATGGCAAAGAAAATCATAGGATAATCAACTGTGGGAATTTTTGCTTATACTTGACGACTTCATTTGGAGAACGGGCGGTAATAATAGAACAGACAGAGAAATATTTATATGGAAAAAAATACCTTATCGACATGTTCTACATCAAGAGACGTTTCACGTTCGTCAAGAAATCAGTTTGTGTATAGATCAACATCTTAACGAATTGCTCTTTTTACCAGTAAAATATGCTATAGATTGTATAGTTATAGCTATTGCTGAAAATGTATTTTCAAAATTTAAAGCACCTAATATCAAGGATATTGAAACATATGTTAAAAATAACTGTGATACTTTAATTAAAGAAGCATCGAAAAAAGTTGTATTTTTTAATATCTTGCGTTTTCAATTATTATTCGCAGAAATTGTAAAATTCAAGCTAAATTCAATATGTCAAGATGTTCTTAATATGTTATCAAGAATGAAATGTAACAGTGTGTGTGTTAGTGTTGAATGAAATAAATAAAATATATAGTTTTAAAGGTTTCTTTTATTTAAAAAATCTCAATTCCTTATATATTATATTATAAAATATTAAAGAATTTAATACTATAAATGTTTAAAATTTATTAATAAATAAGTGGAAATAATGAGAGTAGAGGTTTCGTAAAAGAAAATATAGAACAAGTTTTTGAAAAATGATGTATTTATTGTTAAATTCACTATATGTATATAATTTTTTTTACACAGTATTTTTATCAATCCAGCTATTGTGAGAATTATCAAAACCTAGCCACTTTACATACAATTTATTTTCACGTTTCTTAAGCACTTTTTTAACCAAATAAACGTCAGAGTTGAAATTTCTTTTGAAATTTCTTGTTCATAAAAACTACCAGATACAGGAGTCTCTTGATAGTCTTTCAACAAGTATGTTATTGGATCGGTATTATTTACATGCGCAATTGTAAAGATCTCAGTGGTCCAGTTTGGTGTATAACCTTTTTCGAAAACATGTTTTAGCTTACTAATACGCACTTTATCACCAATTTTAAATTTCAGTCTCTTTATCCAAGAGTGCGCAGAGGATTTTTTATATACGTTTATTAAGAGTTTTTGCTCATTCGTTTTATTTACATCTTTTGGTTTCATTTTAATTGTACGATGTTTGGTATTATTATACGTGGAAATCAAGTCTTGTAAAATATCTAACCACTTGTAGCTGCCTTTCAGACTAAATTGCATCCACATTTTATTTTTTAAAGTTCGATTAAATCGTTCACAAATTGATGCTTTTAAATTGCTAAAAGTAGAATACATATTTATTTTATATTTTTCTACAAGATTTTTAAAGTGTGAGTTGTAGAATTCTTTCCCTCGATCTACATGTAGATTTTTTGGGTACACGTCCTTGTTCCAATACAGACTTCATTGCAGCTGCTACTTCTTCACCAGTTTTACTTTTTACAAAAACAACCCAAGCAAATTTTGAGAAAATATCAATGACTGTTAATAAGTATTTGTAACCTTTATTTTCTTTTGCATAGGGAATCATTTCAACCAGATCAGCTTGCCAGGTTTCATCAATACCTCGAACGTCTACACTTCTACGTTTGTAATTTCGCCTGACAGGCTTATGCAACTCTTTAACCAATTGCTCCTTCATTTTATTTTTCAAATTCTTTCAGCTTTTGTTCCAACTGAGTAATGATTATTAAATTCTTTTTAATTTCCTCACTTAAATACAGTAAAATTTTATTTATTTCATCTGTTTAAACTTTTATTAAGTTTTGTGTTGACTTTAAATTAATTGCATCGTTTGGATCCTGAGCATCAGCTACGTTGCAGATTCTTTTTCCCGCTAGATTGTAATTTCCTGTTGAATTAACTTTAAAACCAGCTCCAGAAGGTCCAGGAGGTCCTCGCTGTGCCGTTACTGCTCCACTACTATTAAAAGGATGTCCAATCACATCAATGCTCATCTTGAAACTAATGTAAAAATTAATAGAACACACTTAATAAATAATGTTTGCTTCTCGAAGCTCCTCGATAATAAACATAGTCAAATTGATTTCGCTTTCTATCAACCATATATTGTGGTATAATATTTCCACCAATAGAATTTCGATTTTTACTTTGTCTACCATCACCACGACCACCGCTTTTCCTAGAAGTAACAGTTAATTTTCAATAAAATTTTTGAATTTATAGGTTTTATTCTCGCGAATTTCACCATCCTTTTTATAGTGTTTTCTATGTGCATTTGTTGATAAAATAGTTGTTTTAAAATTTGCGAGATCCTCAGCATTCACAAGAAACTCGTCTGGAATTTTCTTAAAAAGAAGTTCAAGTAATCCTATGCTACTAGGAAAAGTTGAGTTTGCTACATGAATATAACTCTCACTAAAACCCACAGGAGAATTACCAATCATTAACCTATCTCTCGTTAATTTCCGTACACCGTATATATTATCAATATCTTTACTTCTTTGATTTAAAAGTGTCAAATATATTTTCGTATCCTCGTCTACTGATGATGAAGACGCTAATGGTATTTGTTGTTGTTCTTCTTTTTCTTTTTCTTCTTCTTCTTCTCCTTCTTCTTCATTTAAAGATGATGCTTTTAAAGGATTTGATTTTTGAAATGTAGCGGATTTAAATGATTCATCATTTTCATTATCATCATCATGATCATTAAAACTTTTAAATTTTTTTAGATTTCTAGTTTTTACGTTTTCTTTTTCTTTCTTAATACCGTCAACTGTTTTTAGCATTTCAATATCACCAACCAGCTTTTCTAGTGGATTTACAATAGGCTTGAAAGTATCTCCTAATGCTTCCTCAAATGACTCTTTTCCCAATTTCAGTAATCTATGCTTATTTTGAATAATTTTGCTTGCCTTGTCAATTTCTTGTAAAAAATGTTTCTGTTTCTGAATACTTTCATTTCGGGAAAACATCTTGATGTCTCAATGTCTATTGTATTCTAGTTATTAACATTGTTGTAATGATCTATTTAATTACTCTTTCCTTTAAGAAAACAGTCGAAACCTTTTCTATATCTACCACTATTAATTTTATTGTCCTAATCAATGACAACAAAGATGTATTCATTGTCATTCCAACATGTTGAACACAATTTACGAAATTGTACATACGACATGTCTGTGTTTACATGATCATCGTAGATGTACTTTAGATTTATCTTATCTTGATAAAAAAGTACAAGAAAATTTACATTATCGCGAATTAAATGTTTAGGAATTCGTGTGTATGTTTGACATAAATAGAAACAGTCAATAAATCTGTGACGTCCCATAGAAAAAAATTCTCGCATTTTCTCCTGTTTATCACAGGCTACATCATCAAAAACAAATATTGAATTTGGTCTTGCTTCGTTAGTAGCGATAGCCTCTTCATGTTCATGGAAAGGAAAATACTGAATGTTCTTCAATGGTTCAAGTATTTTTTCTAAAAATTTATATTTTGGTTGACTCAGAGATTTCGAGAAGATGTAGACATTCTCAAATCGCAAACCATTTGGATGTAAGAGTAAAGTGAGTAAAGCATTTGTTTTTCCACAATTGAGCAAATTGAGCAAACAATTTGCACTTAACAGGTAAATAAACAACCACAATGACAGAACTTCCTAACCTATTTTCAATTTTTCAGTATTTTTTTGTCATTTAAAAATAAAGCAAATAACTGATAATATGTATGAATATATTTTAGAAACCTAATAAAATTTGTTTTATTTCCCACCCTTAACAATTCTAACCGTATTTTATTGTATTGTTATAAAAATAATTTTTTATTAAAATTCCCATACATTGCAATGTAAATTTGGGTTTCGAACCCAACCTTCTTGACAAATGACAAAACTTAACGGACTTGTGACGTCACACTGGTTTACTCAATTGGATGGACCACAAAAAATTGCTCGTACTGTATTTGGCAGTAAATTTCCATGACGTGTTTTTGAATATTGATTTGTCATGATTTTATCAAAATTTGTTACAGGAAATTTTGTAGTTTGAGTTGTAAACTCCATCTTCGTTAATACTAAAGCGAAAAACTATAAATACCAGGTCTTTTATATTTTCTATGGCAGTTTATATAAATCCTCTCTCAAGTGAAGATGTTTAAAGAACCTCTAGAGGTGACCATGCAGGTGGAGGATTATAAACAGGCGGTTGCTTCATACTTGAACTAAAATCGTATGAGTTATCTTGCCTCAACGATTTAATATTTTTAAAGCTTTAATCAGGTTGTAACACAGATCTAACCAAACTGTTCAATCGACTATTCGTTGGTGAAGAATGTTGTAGGTCGTTGTGAACTTGAATAATGTTATGGTTTGACACTGGAAGAGTGAAGGTTTGTTGCTGCTGCTGATTCGAGGAAAAGTTGTGTGCAATGAGAGAGAGCAATAGATCAACTGACACAAAAAGCTATAAATACCATCCTTTTATAGGTTTTACATCAGTTTATAAATTCTTTTTCATAAGTGCATGCAATATAAGAGCATAATTGAGAAAAGAAAATCAATCAGTCATCAAAAGAGCAGCAAGCGAGTTAAACGTGGTCAGGGAATTTTCAATAAATTACTTAATAATTTACCCTTAGAATTGCATATTCCTGGCTATCAGTACTGTGGACCTGGTGCCGATTGGCACGTGGAGATCCTGGCATCAATCCGCTTAATCAAGCTTGCAAGGAACACGATATTGCCTATTCTCAGAATAGGGAAAATCTTGTAGAGAAGAACGCAGCTAATAGGATTCTTGCTAAAAAAGCTTGGAGTTCAGTACTAGCCAGAGATTCAAGAGTTGGTGAAAAGGCAGCTGCTTGGGCAATTACAAACGCCATGAAAATGGAAACAAAATTCGGTATGGGACTAAAGAGAAAGAGAAGTACAAAATAAAAGAAGCGAAGTATAAAACAAAAGAAAAAGACTAAAATTATGCTACCATTGAGAAACATTGTGACAGCAGTTAAACAGTCTATAATTCCTGGAAATGATGCACAATCTGTTATAAAATCAGCTATTAAAGGTGCTCGTGTAGCTGTAAAACAAGCTGGTGGAAGGAGCAATGTGAAAAAGCCCCGAATTTTACCTTTACCAAGAAAAGTTGGTGGTTTTCTACCTTTTTTGGTACCACTTTTTGCAGGCCTCAGTGCTATTGGTGCTCTGTCTGATGGTGCTGCTGGAATAGCAAAAGCTGTTAATGATGCGAGTACAGCGAAAAAACAACTTGAAGAGAGTCAACGGCATAATCAAACAATGGAATCTACTGCACTAGGTAAAGGACTCTATCTCAAACCTTACAGGAAAGGATTAGGACTCTATCTCAAACCTCATAAGGAAGGATCGGGAGTAAAAAAAAAAAAACTTCAAAAAATAAAATTACCAAAACGAGCACTGACTGATGTTGATTTATTGAATTTGGCCAAATTAATAAATATTCCACACTTTAGAGGTATTTTTATGCGAGATGAATTGCCAGCAACAGGATCTCGACAATTTGATTCAGCAATTGTCAACTTGGATAACAAAGATAGCAGTGATACACACTGGTTTGCCTACAAAAAGAGTGTGAAAAATGTCTTGTATTTTGACAGTTTTGGTAACCTTAGACCACCTACAGATCTTGTAAAATATTTAAATGTTACAAGTATAAAATACAATTACGTTAGGTATCAAAATTATGATACGTTTATCTGTGGTCACTTGTGTATTAAATTTTTATGTGGACAATTAAACAAAAAGAATGTTTACATTTTGTATAAATAGTGGGTGATGTTTTGTTTAAGTTTAGTGAATTGTGAACAAGCGTCATAAGTGATTCGTTTACATTAACATTGTCGGGAAATTCATCTGTTCTAGAAGCGACCTATTTTCCTCCAATTGAATTGTTACCTAATAAAAATTACGCTCTAAGACTCGTTAAATTTTTAAACTTTAATTCAATTCCCAACATAGACATTGAACAAAATAAATTTTACATCGATAAAGAAGAAATTACTATACCGACTGGTAGCTATGAAATAAGTGACATTGAACATTACCTTCAAACAGTTTTGAGTCCAAAGGGAATTGACATTCGGATTAAACCAAATAATAATACTTTAAGCAGTAAGATTATCTCTAATTGTGAAATTGATTTTCAAAAACCTGACTGAATAGCACAATTGCTAGGCTTTAAACCACAAAGACTTGAACCTAACAAAGTACATCAATCTGATTCTCCAGTGTCTATTATAAATATTAACTCCTTGAGTATTAAATTAAATATTACAACAGGTGCGTACATTAATAATAATCATAAAGTGCACAAGATTCATGAATTTTTTCCCAGTGTACCACCAGGATATAAAATAATTGAAGTGCCTTCTCAAGTCATTTACTTACCAATCGCTGGAAAGTAAATTGATCATATTCAACTGCGAGTAGTTGATCAAAACGGAAAAATTGTAAATTTTCAAGGAGAAACGATAACTATAAGACTTCATATTAAATCTTTATAATCATGGAAATTGTGTTCAATACAAAAATTGGTTATAGTTATAATAGGAACGCAACATGTTCAAAAAATTTTAATAACAAGTCTACAGTCAAGGTGTTAACACCTCAGAACATTGAACTACTAAAAAGTCTAGGACTAAAATGAGTGTCACACAAAAAGCGAAAAAGAAGAGCATAAAAAAAGATTAAATTTATTTGTATGAAAATAAAAAGGTTCAGGTTTGTCTGCATCTGTTTTGTTGTTTTCCTGTTCAAAAATCTTAATATCTGTAAAAAAAGAAAATGGAAGACGAAGTGTCTAATATTTCAAAACCTATTGTCTATGACGAATCTATTGCTCACATTGAGTTGCATGCTCATTTACCGTATGCCTCATCAACCTTCAATAACAGCGATGAAATCCGAATTGCAGTTCAGAACCGGGATCACTGTCTTCTACCGAGTAAAAGTTCACTACATATTCAAGGAAAATTAACAAAACCAAATGAAAATGCAGTTACCGATACTAGTTTAATCATTAACGCCATCTGTCATTTATTTGATGTAGCTCGTTATGAGTTGAATACCGTTGAAATTGATAAAAGTAAAAAACTATGTGTCTCTTTATGAGTCTCAAGGAAAATTTATAGAAAATGCTGGTTGGTTCCCTACATGCAATGCAAATACTTCATTAATTGACGCTGCTGGTTGAATCCATTTCAAATCATGCAGACCGACTAACTTCAAGTTGTAGATTTAACTGCCACTGAAATATGTTATTCTTTATGAAAAATAAAGACACTCGTATTTTTTCATTTTTAAAAGAAATTATTTTTAACGAAGTTATGCGCATTTGAATTTATAACGAGAAAACTCAAAAGTATCGTAAAAAAAATTTGTTTCGTTTGTAATTTTTTGGCTAATTTATATAATCAAATTATTTTTCTTGGGTCTTTTGAGTGGTCTTGTATTCTTCAAAATCCTATTTGAAATTTGTAGAAAGCTTTAAAATTAACGAAATGGGGGTGATTTTCTGAAAATAAATAAGGTCCATTTTCTCAAAAACCCCAGCTTTTTTTTGTCTCAAAATTTTACCATAAATTCTTACTAATATGACAACTAATTCCCATAAGTTTCAAGCTTGCTAAACCATACTGGCAGCCAGGAGAATTTTTTTTTTAAAAATATTTTTTTACTTGGTTTTGGATTGTTGGAGGGCAAGTTCAAAAACAAATAAAATGTTATGAATCAAACTGAAGTAAGTTTGTTTATAACTAACAATTATAGATTTAAGTGAAAGCATTTTCACAAAATTTCGAACTAATATTACTATATGCTCGAACTGCAAAATATAATTTTGAAAAAATTAAATAAACGTATTTTAAATCATATATCAAATATATATCTAAAGTTCACTTAAAATAAATGTTTAATGTGCAATAAAAAAAATTATTTTATATTTTGAAATGTTATTTATAATAAATCCAAAAAGTATATTTACAAATTTTACTGTATAAAAATGCTTCTTATTTTTAAATACTGAAAATTTCAAAACATTTATAAATTTGAATTAAAACAATTTTTAATACCTTAAAACGTACTTAAAAATAAAATTTTAAATCTTTATTTCTTTAAATTTGATTTTATACAATATTAAGTCTATTGAATTATATAAATTATCTAATATTATAAATTCACAAGAATTAATTTCATAATATTATCTGTTAGCAAAAACTTTTAAGTAATCTTTTAAATTAAAGTACCTTTAAAATATATTTTGTACGATAACAAATTGATTTTAAAGAAAATCTCGAAAGTACGCTCCCATTAGAATCGTAATTTTTAAAAAACAATTTCTCTTCGAAGTTTTCTAAGAATTAAATATTAATTAGTTCTAATGATATTAAAATTAAAAAATTTTACAGGGTTTAATCTTTTAAACCTATGGTAATATTAGTTTGAAATTAAGTGAAAATGCTTTCACTTAAATCTATAATTGTGGGTATAAACAAACTTACTTCAGTTTGATTCATAACATTTCATTTGTTCTTGAACTTGCCCTCCAACAATCCAAAACCAAGTAAAAAAATATTTTTAAAAAAAAAATTCTCCTGGCTGCCAGTATGGTTTAGCAAGCTTGAAACTTATGAGAATTAGTTGTCATAGTAGTAAGAATTTATGGTAAAATTTTGAGACAAAAAAAAGCTGGGGTTTTTGAGAAAATGGACCTTATTTATTTTCAGAAAATCACCCCCATTTCGTTAATTTTAAAGCTTTCTACAAATTTCAAATAGGATTTTGAAGAATACAAGACCACTCAAAAGACCCAAGAAAAATAATTTGATTATATAAATTAGCCAAAAAATTACAAACGAAACAAATTTTTTTTACTGTACTTTTGAGTTTTCTCGTTATAAATTCAAATGCGCATAACTTCGTTAAAAATAATTTCTTTTAAAAATGAAAAAATACGAGTGTCTTTATTTTTCATAAAAAATAACATATTTCAGTGGCAGTTAAATCTACAACTTGAAGTCAGTCGGTCTGCATGATTTGAAATGGATTCAACCTGCTGGAAATTTTGATGTTTCAATACCGCTCAATGTAATTTTTGGATTTGCCGAGGATTATCGAAAAATTATTATCAACGCTAGGCATGAGTTAATTTTAACCAGATCGAGAAGTGATGTTAATGCTATTTTACAAACTTTTGAAGAACAAGTTAAAATCTCCGCCAGCAAAATTGAATGGCTCCTGCCCAATATTCGCTCGTCAGATGCAAGAAAATTCAAATTGTTAAAGTACATTGAGAAGGATCCACTCATTTCAATAAGTTTTCGCGCCTGAGAATTGTATGAATATCCTCTACTACCAGCAACAGCAAAACATGTATGGACTGTTAAGACATCAACACAACTGGAGAATCCTTGATTTATTATTTTAGGTTTTCAGACTAATCGAAAAAATGTAACTACGAGAAATGCTAGTCACTTTGATCACTGTAGACTAACAAATGTTAAATTATTCTTAAATAATCAGAGCTATCTGTATGGAAATTTGAATCTTGATTTTGATATGAGACATTACGCTACTCTCTATGAAATGTATACAAAATTTCAATCAAGCTATTATAGCAAGGAACCTTAACCCTACTTGACAAAAAGTGAATTTCTTGACTTTGCTCCACTTGTTGTAATTGATTGTTCAAAACAGAACGAGTCTCTAAAGTATAGTCCAGTTGACATTCGTCTTGAGTTTGAGGCCAGAGATAATTTTCCAGATCAAACTGCAGCTTACTGCTTAATTTTGCACGATAAAATAGTAGAATACAGACCAATAAGTGGAGGAGATAAAAAAATCATATAAGTTTTAAAAAACTGGTATTTTTCAGCTTGTTAGTATTCAACAAAATGGTTATTTTCTGTAAAGGTGCAAAGATAAAAAAATTCTAAAAGTGGAGGGGTAGAAATAAAAAAATTATATAAATTTGTAGCTTAATTGTGAATTGCTCAGTAGTTTTCAAAATGGAGTACGTAGTTGATGTACAAGGTTTTAAACTGACTGACAATAAATTTATTTTAAAAGAATTGGCTACATTACCACTCGTTGATAATGAAATAAAACCTTACAGTTTCTCCTTTAAATCACCTTGTACATGGGAAGATGTTTTAAAAAAATATAAATCTATTAATACTTGGGTTGAACGAAATCATCATGATATATCATGGAATGATGGCATTTTACCACATGAAATAATTGATGAGATTCTAAATTGTAAGTTAAAAAATTCTTCTGTAATTTACGTGAATGGAGAAGAGAAAAAAAATGGTTAAAAACTGTATTAAATACTCCGATAGAAGTTGTTGATATGATTGATATAGATTGTCTATCTTTAAAAAAATTGTATGAAATGTCAGGTATGATAGAATGTAATCTTCATAATACTAAAACAAATTTTATTTGTGCTGTTAAAAATGTAATTTTGCTTAAAAAGTGGTTATGTTTATACTTTACTTAACTTTCACTAAAAAAAATATTTTAATTCAATATAGTATAATGTAAAATTATATTTAATTTAAAGTACTTAAATGTAAAAAATATAGAGAACAGTTTAAAAATAAGAAAATTAATTTAAATAGGATTTTAAGTAATAAAACATGATTTTGTATAATTGAACGTATGCAATAAAACATTTTTAGATTGTAAAATTTTGCTTTCTTCTTCTTCTTCATTTTATCCTATGTAACAAGTTGTTAAAGTAAAAAAAATTAAATTACATGTATAATAATAATAATAATAATAATAATAATAATAACCTCGCATTTACCTTCCACGCGATCGGGGAGGAAGAGGTCTTTTAAATTTAGAGTGTCTTCATCGTAGAATTGTTTTATCTGCAGCATGCTCAGTCATAAACAGTAGAGATCCTCTTATGCAATTTGTTCACCATCATGAAATTGCAAATGTTGGGGCGTTTTTATATCGAGCGGCAGAAAGAGCTGCAAGTGAACTTAGTCTCCCATTTGAAACCAGGGATATAGAACACGGTTTAGCATCTTTAACACCATTAATGCTTAAAAAACGTGTTAAGGAAGCAGAACATGCGCTTCTGTTACAGGAGCATATTGACAAGCCTGTGCATGGACGGTTTTTCAGTCTCATAAAAGAGTTGGGACTGTCTGGGGTTTTGTCATTTGCTTTCCTCAAGTCTGCTGGTTTGAAATCGGAGACTGAAGGATTTTTATTTGCTTGCCAGGATGGAGTGATAGAGTTTTCGGCACCTGCTAAGAGCAATATCACTAAAAAGGAGGATGAGAAGCGGACAAAGTATCAAGACCTTCTGTTTGAATTGAGTAAAATATATCCAGGCTACAGGGTCAGATTAATTGTTCTTGTACTCGGTTGTTTAGGAGGGATGCGAGCTTCATTTGTGAGCCAATTACAAAAAATTCCTAGCTGCGAGCACAAGGCTAATGCGTTGGCGGTTCGCATGCAGAAGGCTGTTCTTCTGAACTCTCTAAATCTGGTTCGGCAGCACTGTTCATTATAAGATCCTATTCGGTAGCTCTAAAAAAGCATCCAACAACGTTCTTGACCACCGCTTAAGAATATCGGCGGCAATGGGTGAGAACAACAGTGTAAGAAACGAAAATAACAACTCTAGTAAATGAATCACGCTTTTGCTTACCCTCCAGGACGGATGGAGCAATAGTGGATTAGAATATGTAAAGCAAGAATGGGAGAGGTTGTTTTAGTGAGGTATTACCACAGCACGTGGTCGAGTCCCACACGAACAAGTGCGTAAATGCATTTTTTCCTCTCCTAAACTTGTTTTGTAAAAAAAAAAAATAATAATAATAATAATAATAAATAATAATAATATTAGTAGCAATAATATTAATAATAAATAATAATAAATAGTAATAATAAATAGTAATAAAATATTAATAGTAGTAGTATTAAATTAAAAAAAAATTTACTGGAAAACAAAGGAAATTTGAATGATCTTTCAATTCAATTTTGAAGCTTGTAGGTGCTCAGAAGTGGTCATAAGCGGACGGGGTGACTAAAAAAGGTGATAACGCGGAAGATGGACGTAGAAGCTATGCATTAGTTCTAGACGATACAAGTGTAAGGGAGGGGTGACCAACGAATGCGAGGAGTAGAGGACAGACGAAGAAGTGTGACCATACTTCACTCATTATATGTATAATGTCCATAAAGCATTTTTGACTACTTGTATAAGTGTTATATCTGAGCTTTGCTCTTCTACTAAAAGCTACAAGATTTTTTGTGTGAGAAAAATAATGTACGAGAAAAAGAAAGACTTGTCTTTAATTGAAGAAGATGCATAAATCCAGCATACCAGATTACTAAAAAACCTGGATGATCTTACTCCTATGGTGTACTATCCAGTCACTACTTTGGAGAGAATCAGAGTGGAAATAGTTGTAGAAATTAACAAGGAGTTTATTATCTATTTACCTCAGGATATTGCAAAATATATAAGCTCTCAACAATTTAAACGCTACAAGATTACAGCTGATCAAGAAACATTAAACATGATATATACAAATTATCCTCTACTTGATGTTGATTTTGGATACTTTTTATAAAAAATTCAAAGATAAAAAATGTTAAAAATGAAAGTGTAAAAATGTGTATATAAAAAAAAAAAATTTCTATTTAGAATATTTTATTCTTTTTTCTCATTTTACATAGAGTCTCAATTTACAATTCATTAACTTACCTTTTTTAATAATATATAGTACATAGTAGCAGCAACTAAATGAGATCAAATTTAGCAAAAAAAATCTTTACATCATATATTCATAATAAAATTAAGTAAATTAATATAATTTTAAATTTAATTACTAATTGTTAACTTTAATATGAATAAAATATTTCTTTAATTAAAAAGTTATTTTAAGTGTAATACAATCTACAGTAATAATAATGTTTATTTAAATGATAATAATTTTGATGTTATGTTGCTTTAAATTAAATTTAATACTATTGTATTAATTAACAAATTTGTTGAATTTAGTTGAATTTTATAAAATATTTGTTTTGACGTTAAAGAAACGTAAAATTAGTATTTTAGAACCGTCTGTTGTATTTATTCTTCTATATATCATTCTTTCTTGCTGAAGAGTAATTGTAGCAGCAGTAGTTGTAGCAGCAGTAGAGAACGTTGAACGAGAATTGTGAGAATAAGATAAGAGAGCATAGTATAAACATCTTTATTGATGTATATACTTTAAAATTTAGTTTTGTTTTAAATTAATGAATAAATTAATTTTATACTCAAACTAGAAGAAACATAAACTTAATTAAACAATTTTAAATAATTAAGAAACTTTATAATATATAAATTTTATCATTAGATTCAATACATTTTATTACATGAAAAAAGTAAAATCTACATTTGTTACATTTTTTTTTACTACATTGCATACACTTTTTTTGTTAGTTATATATATGTAAGGATTGTAAGGTATATGCATCCAATATTTTTTTACTACATTAGATCTGCAATAGTTACATTTTTTCAAACAAAAAGACGTCTCCTTCTTGTCGAAGTTTGCCTAGTACTCCATTATGTTCGATAATAGTATTGCAATGGAAGTACTGCCCCTGATGAGCAAGCCGTCTTTGCAGGTGGGATACAACTGACGCCATGCAGACTCTTTTGACGATATCTGTGGTGACTCCTCTACCCATTCTGATGGTACTCGGAAACAAGGTTCAATGAAGACATACACCATTCTATTACAAAAAAAAACAATTTTATTTTATTTATTTTTTATCACTACACTATACCGGGTGTCCCTACATAACGTGAACATATTTTAGGGTTGATATCAGCTCAAAAATTAAGTAATCAAAGAGTTGCTCGTTTTTTTATTGAACTTTAATTGCTCGAGTTATTTGCAATTCCAAATTGGCCAATCACGCAACGCCCTTACTTTAGAGGGCATGTTCTGCTTCACAGTTTATTCCCTAAAAGCTGAAAAAATGAGTTGAAAAAAAGTGTCTTAATAATCGTGAAGAAAGCAAAAATCAAGCACAATAGGGTTCGAAGGCCACCGAGGTCTTTCGGACCAGGGGGGTGATCCGCCTTCACTCTTTGTATTGCCAAAAGTTGCCACCTTCAACTCTTTTTTTCAGCTTTGAGGGAATAAACTGTCAAGTAAAACATGCCCTCTAAGGTAAAGGCGTTGCGTGATTGGCCAATTTGGTATTGCAAATAACTCGAGCAATTAAAGTTCAATCAAAAAACGAGCAACTCTTTGATTACTTAATTTTTTGAGCTGATATCAACCCTAAAATATGTTCACGTTATGTAGGGACACCCGGTATAACACATCAGGGGTATTTACTTGCGTAATATATTATTATGCACTGTTATTTATTTTAATATTTTTATAAACACTTTTTATCCCGATTTTTTTTCAAACATTGAACTTTTTATCTTTAAAAATAGTATATTACCATTTTATTATTTAATATTGTTATAAATAAATTTTAAAAACAAACTTATTGGTTGATTACACAATAGTTTTCTTTTTAGATCAAAAAGTAAATGTAATATTCTTGTAAAATATTATATATTAGAGTGGATTAAGGATTAGAGTGTACGCATTTCCAATCAGTAAATACCCCCTCGATAACACATAATATCCTGATAATTTCACACAAATTGTTGTTTTTTCATTAACTTACAGAACTGAGATTTGTTAAAAGAAGATTTCTTTAATATTTAAAAATGAAAAATAACGAAAACTTTGGAATTTCTTACATTTTTTCTTTTGGTAATATTCTTTTTCACAATTAAATTTTTTCACGGATGACCGCTTCAAAGGCTCAAGAGGAACTGCGTATTCTGATGACAGGGCAAACCCTGGGCAGTTTGGGGATAGTTTATATTTTGCTAAAACAGAGAGAGAGAGAGCTTAGAGATAATGAATCTTGAACAACAGATCATATTAATTGAAAGGAGAAGTCAAGTCTTCTTTATATATGTGAGAAAAAGATGAAAGAAAGTTCCAGAAGATTCTGAAGAGAAAAAGAAAGATATTTTTTAGAACGTAGTAGCATGTGCATGTCCTCTGTTTTTTATAGAGGACAAATCATTTCTTTTATAATGGAATATTAAAATTTAATTTAAGAAAAAGAATAAACGATCGTAAGAAGGTAAGTGGAATAAAAAACTCCAAAAATTTTTTTCGTCATAACACAACGTTTCGTCGACCTGGGTTTGTCGACCTCATCAGGCTGTAATATTTATTGAACACTTTACACAAAACAGTTTCACAAAATTAAAAAGAAGAAGAAACAAAGAAATATCAGTCGAGGTGCGATTAACAAAAAAGAAGATGCTTTTTCGTTGAGCAAGATTTACTATCCGTTGATCAGTAGTTTGCATTCCTAGTCCTTTGTGTGTTTGTTTTGCTTTGAGTCCATTGACTTTAAAATGTCGTCGACTTTATTTTGATTTTCTAGATTTTGTCACACTCATCACTTCGAACTTTAGTTTTCGTTGAACCGTCGTGAGACATGAAACGAAGAGTGTATACTAATTTTAAAACTCTTTTAATTTATGACAAAATTTTATTATTAATTTTTGACATGTTAAAACAATGTTTTTAATGTTTTAACAAAATAGGTAATATATTTCTTTGTTTCTTCTTCTTTTTAATTTTGTGAAACTGTTTTGTGTAAAGTGTTCAATAAATATTACAGCCTGATGAGGTCGACAAACCTAGGTCGACGAAACGTTGTGTTATGACGAAAAAAATTTTTGGAGTTTTTTATTCCACTTACCTTCCTACGATCGTTTATTCTTTTTCTTAAATAAAATACCATGGAAGGAAACAAATCTTTGATATTAAAATTTAAGTTTAAATAAATTTATACATACCATTTATTTTAATTAATTTTGTTTTTTGTTCATATCCCCATGGAAGTGTATCTGTTGTGTTAGGAAAAATCATTCTTTTGTCATCTTCCCAACTCAAGGCAATTTTCTTTTGTCTAATAGTCTAATAGTGTTTTTTACTTTGGATCAAATTTTGATATTTTTTCAAATTTTGAAAATTAAAAATACATTTTTTATAATCTTGAAAAGTTATTTTTTTAAGAGTGGATTTTCTAACACATTTAGCTTTTTTATGTTCTAAATTTTCTTCCAAGATTTTATAAGCATATAATTTTGCTCTTAGTCCAATAAATTCTGTTATAATTTTACCATTACATTCATCTTTCATTAACCCTAGAACTTTTTTATTAGCTAGAGGAATTCCATGCACATTATCTGGAGGATAATCAGAAGTATCGAACCTGTTTAAATTTTTCTTTATGCATTCATAAATATTGAGATCTTTAAAATAATATATTAAACTGTCAGTGTCGGTGTAAAGTAATTTTGCAGAATTTCCAAAAGTTGATTTTATAAAATTATAATGAAAATTATAAGTAATTATTTTTGATATATCTAGAACAGTAAAACCCAAAAAGAAGGGTTTATTAAATTTTACTAAAAGTTTTTCCATTTCAATAATTACCATATCTTTATCAAATATAATGCAACTGTGAAAATTAGGCTTAGCAATGAGAGCTCTAGCTCCATATCTTCCATCCCATTTAGTAACAATTCTAACATCTCTATATTTTCTAACATTTTCCATGGTTTTACCAAATACTGCGTTATTCATCAATTTATAGAAATTCTTTTCAAAATCATTTTTCGCTTGTTTTCTTAAATCTGTATTTAAATCGATGTATCTTTTAAGCCAGGGTTTTTAATTAAATTTTAATATTCTATGAATTTTTGTTATTTTTACACCTAAATTTACGTAAAGTTTTAAATTTCTGTAATGAACAACATCATTTTTTTTCGGTAATAAACTAGTTATTAATTTTGGAATTTTACTTTGAGAAGAAGGAGGTACCAAATGTTCAGGACAAAGAGGACAATCTTTATGTAAATCGTAAACTTCCAAAATGTGCCCTTGCTCTGAATTATCAGGGATACTTAAAATATCTACATCTTTAACATTAACCCAATCAAAACCACCATGTGGTAAATATTCACACGTTGCGGCCCCATACTGATTATTTATATCAAAGTACATTATGTATGATTCTTGTTCCTTTGGATTAAAGTCTTGATTTATAAATCTATTATTTGCCTTGGTATATCTATTTAAACATTGAGATATACCTCCATGCATACCTTTTTCTACAAAAAGAATAATTTCAGGATCCGTTAATAATTCAATATCAATTATAGTGATTTTCAGCATAGTATCAAACGCAAGACCCGGCGCAGTAAAATAATGTAACGGGTCTAAACCATAAGAATTAAGACAGCTTGAACGAAAATTTTCAAAAATATCTGACAAAAGTAAAACATCAGTTTTCAGGTACAAGTCAAAATATTCACCTAAATCATTAATTTTAAACTTTTCCCAAACTTTACAAGCATGTGAATAATCTGATTCTGAAATGTCTTCATCATTTAATGAAGAGTAAAATTTACTTTTTTCAGGTAATTGCTTTTCATCTAGTTTTTCCCATTCATCTATATAATCGTCGGAAAAAACTCCTTTTTTAGCTAAAAGTTTAAATTTTTCATCACTTTTACAATATTTAGCAGTAATGGTTTTTGCTTCATCTTTGAGATTAGACGCTAACTTGTCAAGACTACTTGACATAAAACGAAAAGAATCTAGAAATCGAAAGTTGACTTTTGTACCTTTTACATAGTTAGTGAAGGAAATGTACTTTTCTTCATTTAAAGGTAATAATTTAATTTCACCTTCAAACTGTTTTGTTAATGCTTTTATAAAAAAATGAGAATCATATCCTGATAGGTTATGAAAAACTACAGGTACTGAGTGAGAGTCTTTATAATTGACATTACAACTTTGATGTGCAGCACATTTGTGAATTCTCACAAATGTGACAAGTTTTAGCTGATTGAAATTCATCTTCTTGTTTAGGTGTTAAAATTTCCATAGGTACGATGTATGACAAATAATAGTTTATAAGATGAGCTTTTTCAAGCAATTGATTCATGAACCATTCTATGCAATTTTCTCCTCTATAAACTTTTAGTTCTGATAAACTGTCATCAAAATTACAATGTAAATAATACGCAACACTGTGGGGAACATGTTTTTTATAAGATAATGTATTTGAATGTGTCTCAGAAATGGGCTGTAAAAGACATTCAATATCAGCGTATAAGACAAATGATACTTTTTCTTTAAATCTGTAATTAAAATGTATTAAAATAAAAGTATTAAAATGAGGATAAGATTCAATTATATTAACATGATCACGAACAGGATGAAGTGCTGCAACTGCTGACCACAGAAAGCAATACGCATCTTTATTTTTTATATTAATAACGGCTCTCTTATTAATAATAAATGTTGGTAAATCACAGAAAGTGGAAAGACCTACAGTTATTGGTATGTATTTATTAATGTTAACCATTAAATTTATAATTTCAGTCAAACTTCAACCTGAATTTTTATGTTGAAATTCTTCAACTTCCACTAAGAGCTGATCTTTCACGCTTTCCGTAAACCATGCATAGACATCAATTGCTGGTAAAATAATACTATTTTTAGTATTAAAAAATTTATTTTCTTCTACCTGTACACCGTTTACCAAAGTTTACCAAAGTTTACCTATTTTGTCAAAAGCTGTTTCTAAATCTTTCCACTGAACTCGGTCTTTCTTTTTTCTACTAGAATGAACCTTCACCCTTCACCTTTTTTTATTAATTGTTTTAATAAACTATATATTATTTTTAACATTCCTACTGTCGTTATAATTGCTAATTTTTACCAAAATTTAATCTTACATCTTTTCTTAAAATCCTATTTAATAGCCTAATATTTTGAGTGCCAAATTTAATCCACTCTTGTCTTTCAGTATTTTTTACATTATTTTTCTTTAATAATTTATATGCTTTTTCTGCTGTGTGTATAATTTCTTTACACTTTTTGGAATACATTTTTTAATCAAATAAGTTACTGTACACACTATTTTATTGAAAACTGAAGTATTTCTTTTTTAGTAGATTTCTAAAAGTAAAAATATACAAAATTGTAATGTTTTAAAATTTTTAGTATTTTATGGTAAAAAAATAATTAAGGAATACTTACTTGTTAGAAAATATTGTCACACTTGTACAAACACAGGAACAATAGTATTAAAAAAATCACAATATCATTTAACACTGTTCACATATACAGTTAATTTTAAGCTTCAACTTCCCTCAACAGTTTTTTCAACAATTAAACTGATATACATAAAAACATTTCTTTTATAATCCGTAACTGTTTATTAAAGATATATGTTCTTTACACAGCTTCAACAAATTATTTTCTTTTATAAAGAAGTTTCTTTTAAGAGTACGATCACCTCAGACTTTAAAAGGGAACTGTCTTTCGCAATTAGACTTTTTACATTTAGGAGAGAAACAAATTATATATATATATATATATATATATATATATATGTATGTATGTATGTAGAGTATTGGTATACACGTTCAAACTTGTCAAATGTTAACCTTGAAATTGTTTATGTAAATTCCTTTCTGATGACGTGTCGTATGCCTTTTGGCCTTGAAACTGTTTATGCAAAATGAGTGAATCTTTTGGACATAAGACCATCTTACACGGATATATGTACCCATCTATAGGTAGTCACATAGATACACACACACATACTTACCTCACACACACAGGCACTAACACTTTTCTGTCCAGAATCCCCCTTGTTTATCTACTATTAACTAATTAAAAATAAATATTGAGAGCTCAAAAGTTGACTTTTGATTTTTTCTAATCGCATTTCTGAAAAAGATATAACAAAAAAATGAAGATGTTTAAAATTTACTTTTGAATACCAATATCAGTTTTTTTTACATACAATCCACAATAATTAATTAATAACAATGAAACTACGTACAAAGTTACAATTCATCAAGTATACTAACTTGAGAAATGAGCGAAATTAATTACACTTTTCACCTTTGAATATACTTAAGTGCGTCAACCAGCACCTGCGCCAAACAACCCCGGTCTCACTTTGTATATGAAGTACTACGCAATACGACAGGAATTTCGGAAAATTTTAGCCTAATCAAAAAAAAACTTCATTTCTTGACCTGTGATACTTCAGAAATTTTGCCCCATATATGTATGTATGAACATATAAAAATTAATGATAAAAAAAAGTTATAAAAATCACTTAATGACAGTTTTAAAACGTTCAAATCGCATCATCATGAAAAGAACCTTTAATAATAAAATTTATTTATATAAATGGAGTCTCGCTTATCCCAACCTGAGACCAATTCCTCAATTTTATATTATCGATACTTTGATCATAATTTATTTTATGACTTTATAAATACATTTTTTTAAAGGTTGTTTTTATGATGATGCGTTTGGTCCCTAATGGAAATTCCCACAAAGGTCCCTGAAAGTTTCCACATAGGAACCTACTTAGGTTTCTATATAGAATCCTACTTAGGGACCTACAATCCATCCTTTCAAGAATATTCTGTAAGTAAAGACATAGGGTCCTATGTAGGATCCTAAGTAGGAACCTAATTAGAAACCTATATAGGAATAGGCTCTTAAAATCATCGAAAATCTGACTTGATGCGCACTAAGATTCTATGATTTCTATAGCTCCTACATGTGCGCACTAGTTTTTTTTCTTGAAAATGAAGCTCTTAGAAATGTATTTTACTTTAAAATGATGAATTTATGATTTTAAAAAACAGTGCATTTATATACATATTTTACTTACTTACACTGCAAAAACTGATGTCTTCTGAGTGTCTTACTTTAAAACACAAGACATTAAGAAAGCATCTTACGGTTATTTCAAGCTATTTCATTGGTTAATAATTTTGAAAGATGCTTTCTCATTGGTTTAAAATTAAGACACTTTAAAACGTCTTAAAAGTGAGGACAAAAATGTCTTAAAATAAGACACTTGTTTTTACAGTGTAGGTTCCTACATAGGGTCCTACATAGAACCCTATGTCATTACTTACAAGACACTCTTGAAAGGATGGATTGTAAGTCCCTGCGTAAGATCCTATATTGGAACCTAAGCAGGTTTCTATGTATATGTCTAAAAGTTACAATGATTGGCCGCCACAAAAATTAAAAATATGTTTGTATATAAGACAAATATTGTTTTATCTTGTGTCTTTAAACTTGTACTATCAATTTATAAAGCGATTTATTTAAAATTATATCTAATTACTCATATTTTAACAAAATGACCAATCATTGTAGGGGGGGCCAATCATTGTACCGGTTACCCTAATAATATTTATTATAAAACAGAAAAACTTACAAATGCAGGTCCTGATCCACACAAAGCACTGAATGCGTTAATGAGCGATTCTGGAACTATTTCGGTTAATCCAGTCCATGAAAATATCTCTTTTACCAAACATTCATCTTGGTAAGTTGTATTTTGATAACAATAAACTAAAAAAATACAAAAACTAAAGTTGAAAGTCAAGAAAGATTATATTTTAAAATATTTGCACTACCAGACACAATTAAGAGACGTAAATAGTCTCATCAAACGTAAAAGGTATAAAAGCTAAAGTGTTTTCCTTTTTAGGGTCCCGTACACCTTCGGTGTTTGGCGGAACACTCGAAACGAGACTCTTGCGACAGTAGCCAAAAACTATTCCCCCCCCCCCCTCCCCAGCGACAAAACTTTTGGACCTATAGAGGCCTGAAATGTGGTACACATATGTATTTTTACGTGAATATTACAGAAAAAATACAATTTTTTTTCCAATTTTTTACCAATTTTTTTCTGAATTCTACACACTTAGACAATAAAAAAATATTACAATTAATTAGTTTTATTATTAAAGTTTACTAAAAATATTTATTTTTGTTTTGAAACTGACCCTGGGGTGAGGCTTCACCATGACGATTTGGCTCTTAAATTTGAATTAAACAAAAAATATTTAATCTTATAAATTAAAGTGGCTACTGGCTTTTGTTTGTGATCACTAGAGCTACTTTTTCACGTTGAATTTATTACCATATGTGCAATATGTTTCTTAAATGCAAATTTCTTTATAAAACATAAATAAACATCCAATCTGGGAGAAGTTACAAAGAAAAAGAATCAAAAAAGAAATAACCTATTTTAATTATTTCTTAAAAATGCTTGCGCTTATAAAAACTGAAAGAAAGATGAAGGCGGATCTTATTTCGCCAGCGGATTCTCGTAGTTGACGGCTGTAGTTTTAGTTTTTAGCTCTGAGTAAGAGCTGAACAATTTATATCTCAGTTTGAGATATATTGAGACCAAATTCTTTGGAAGAGACAAAAGTAAAAATTTCAAAGTGTTAGTTATCTGTGTTTGAATTTTCAATATTTAATTTAAATTTGAGAAGAATAAGTTAAATGAATATTTAAAGTAAGTATTTAAAAATATTTAAGAATTTCATTGACAAAAGAGTCTCTTAGGTGACACGATTACACAAGTTGAATAGACACATACAGACAAAGTTTATGTCAAGAAATTAATAGAAACAGAAATAATTGAATTATAATAAAACTTGCTAATGTTAATTGAAGTTTGACGAGTTATAAAGAATAGTTTGTAGATTGGAAATGTATAAGTTGATGGAGTACCAAAAACGTAACTGGGGAAAAAATAATTTTGAATCCATAGCACGCACATTTGAATACGTTCAATAGTTATTTTCGTATCAAGGACGCAAAGTGGGTGATTACAGCAAGGTCGAAATTAAAAAACCGAAGAAACTCAATGCATCCTCGGCTTTGGATCCCCTCGGTTTTTCAATTTCGCCCGAGTGCTAATCACCTTTGCGCCCGAGCACAATGGGATGAATCTGGAATTTACAGTTCAAAAATGTCCAGAGCCTCCAATTCTTGATCAACTTCAAAGTTTTTTTTAAATTAAAGCCTAATAAATTTCTAACAACATTGTCGGAGCCGATTTTTGAAAAAAAATGTTGTTAACTTTTTTATTAATGTTTGTTCAGACTTTAGTGTATTGAAATCACAGAATTGGGATTGGCTCGAATTTACGACTCGAGGCCAGTTGCCAGTTCAAATATTAACGGTAAAAATAAAGTGACGTGTTTGGGAAGCGTGTGGCGGCAGCACCTCTCGGTAGCCAATTTCTCAGCTGCTCGCCGGTCGCGTCTATTAACACGTGGTTTCAGTGTTAAAGTTTCCTCTGTTAATGTAAGGCTATTGTCTCACGTAATTTTCGGGTTTTCTCAAGGTTTTGTTATCAAGGTTCTTCTTATTGTATTCCTCAAAAGGACTACTCAAAATTGTATTTTGTGTGTTGTGTGGTGCGAGATCACCAGAAATTACAGGCGTAATTTTTGAGAAAAAAGGAAAGAACTCAAATACAAAGGACATAATTTACTGTGTGTGTTTGTGCTTTTTAATTGCTTGACCACGGATTTACTCAATAAAACAAGGTATTTCTCATAATTAAAGGTGTTCTCATTTTATTTTTATTCTCTGTAAAGTTATTCTCCGTAAAGTGACATTCTCAAACCTTTTCCTCACTTCCCAGTACTGCTCAAAACATTTGGTCCTTCGAGCCGGGTAAAAGGTTGAGAATAGTGCGCGAGAATTAATTGAGAATAAAATTACGTGTATATTTCTGTGGCCAGTGCTTTCTCCTCACCTAAGGACGGACTCATAGTGAAGGAAAATCGCCAGTCACTCTCGCGCTGCCAGAGAGACGCGGTGTTATATTGCAGTGCTCGTGGACTTTTCTCTCTCGGATTCTCTCTCTCGCTGCCAGACAGACTCGGCGTGCAAGTAGTAGTGCGCGGTTCTTACCACACAGACACTTCTCTCTCGGTCGCTTTCTCTCTCCGAGCCACCTCTCTCCTTCGACTCGACTCTCTAAGCGGTCTATAGTTCTCTTTCTTTCGCTTGTCACTTCGTTCTCATTTCTTTCTTCCCGTGTAAACTGACAGCTGAGAGATGTCGACCACGGGCAATCACTCGGGAAGCGACGACGAAAAACTCATAAGAGGTTCCGGAACCAGAAAAAACCGAGTCAAAGGACAAACCGGCTTCGGATAACCAAGGATAAGGATAACCCTTTTAATTGGGCGGATGACAAGGAGGGCAAGGCAGGACCGAGCCTAAAGGTCCCCTCTCGGGCAAATTCGACAAAGTCGGACAAATCAGACCAGCCCTCAGTGAAGGAGGGTGGTTCAAAACGGGGCGAGTATGCCAGCTCTTCGGCTAAGGCAGAACTCAAGGTCGCAGCTCAATTAACTCGTTTACGGTTTTTCACGGACACACTTAATGAGGCAAAAGGGGGGAACATGCCCAAGGATCCAGTGTTTCTGTAAATCACGGACGACGCTCTTCAAGAACACTGAGCCCAGTTCTCTCGCGCTCAGGACCAGCTGACAGACGGTTGCTCATCTAAGTTCCTCAACCACCCCTACGTGCTAGGGGAAGTTTATGACAGGGTGTTCAAAATGCCCTTTGTGTGTCGGTGGGATCGAGTATGTGCCTCTTTTTTTTATCCGGAACAATGGGTGTCGAGACTGACCTTTGTTTTAATGATCCGGATTTTCTTACCTGCCCATTGTCCTCATGGCACAGGTAAAACCTAAATTGGAAAAATCCTACAAGGCTAGAAGGATGATTGGGACTAGGGGAGGGAGGATGGAAGGGGAGCGCTAGGAAAATCTGCAGGACGACGGCAGTGTGAAAGCAACTGTGAAAGTGATAAGTGCCTATTTTCTGTATTGAAGACTAACCAAGGGAGAAGAACAGAAGGATTCCCGTAGCTCACTTCGGGACGACGTCTTTGAAACCCGAGTATACTTTATAATTAATTAAGCTAAGTTGCATTGTTCTTTTGTCATTTTTTTGTTCATCAATTATACATGATTTATTTACTTGTTTGTTTCCACGAATGTTTGTCACTTATTTCCTTTTTTTTTTGAGAAACTTTGGGAGTCATAAGAGAGTATTCTTCAGGATACTTGAGTGACTCGTCCTGTGAATGGTGAACCATCGTGAGGTCACTTTTGAGTTCGTTTTAGGCCTCACGGTGTAGATACTTTTGAGATGTGTGAACCGCTGAAACCTTTTTGAGTTACTTGCCATAACCGCTGAGACCTTTTGAGTTGCTGGAACCTTTTGAGTTACTGACCATAACCGCTGAGACCTTTTGAGTTGCTGGAACCTTTTGAGTTGCTGGCCATCGTGAAGTCACTCTTGAGTATGCCTTCCGACCTCACGATGGATGCTCGACATTGAGTGAAAATTACTATACTGCATATTACTAATATGAATGAACCAAATATTCATTGTCACACAGTCAGCACTTTCAATAAATGTTTATAAATTGAATGTACCTTCTGGTAGTTAATTTATTTTCCCATAACTCTAGTTTATGTGCCTTAAATTCCTTAAACACAGGGGCTTCAATGCATGTATTGATGCAAAATCTTTAGTGCTGCAATTGCAACACAAGGCCAAGGAAGCGCGCGCCCCACCTGCTCCTACTGCTCAGGGTCAGACAAGACGGACCCTACCGGACATTTCTCTCCCCGCATTTTCTTATACAAGAGAAGGATGGAAGAATAAATTGGGATCCAGGACGGACCCCCCCACCTTCAAGCAACTAAAGGATTTTCTCACTGGGCGGGCTAGGGCGATGGAAAATATCTCCTCTTAACTTCTGGTTAACGGCGGCACCTCATGGAACTTTAACCCCCCCTCTGCTCCACACATGAGTGGTAAGTGGGAGGCTGCCCTCAAATCTGTCAAGTATCATCTCAAAAGGACGGTTGGTGAAACAATGCTGACCTACGAAGAATTTACGACTCTTCTAGCTCAGGTTGAAGCAGTCCTCAATTCACGACCGTTGGAACCCCAATCGGAAGACCCTGACGACTTGTCAGCTCTTACACCAGGGCATTTTCTCATCGGGGAACCGCTCACTTCTATACCGGAACCTTCTCTGATGGAGATGCCAAGCTCAAGGTTGTCCAGGTGGACAAATTGCTTGAAAAAGGATTTACTCAATAAAACAAGGTATTTCTCATAATTAAAGGTGTTCTCATTTTATTTTTATTCTCTGTAAAGTTATTCTCCGTAAAGTGAAATTCTCAAACCTTTTCCTCACTTCCCGGTACTGCTCAAAACAATGTTTAAATGCAATAAAAGAGAATAATGTATCAACATTCCACACGCTTAATCTACGTCACTTAGTGATATTTGAGCAAAAAAAAATTAATAACTTTACTTTCAGGAAAGTAAAATTTTATTTAATATTAAGTGATCAGATCAAAAAAGACCTTACTTATTGCCTTCAAACTTAATAAATACTGAATATATGACTCTTGTGCAATAATTTAATTGTTTATAACAGTCAGGAAAATTTTGAAATTTTTTTTGTTAAATAAAAATTTACTTTCCTGAAAGTAAAGTTATTAAATTTTTTTTGCTTACATATCACTAATTGACGAAGATCAAACGTGTGGAATGTTGATACATTATGCTCTTTTATTGCATGTAAACATTAATAAAAAAGTTAAAAACATTTTTTTTTTTTTCAAAAATTGGCTCCGACAATGTTTTATAGAAATTTATTAAGCTTTAATTTAAAAAAACTTTGAATTTGGTCAAGAATTGGAAGCTCTGGACATTTTTGAACAGTAAATTCCAGATTCATCCCACTGTGCCGAGGTGCGAACAACGTTTTTTGTCCTATCTGCTTGGAAAGTATGGCATTGAGGGCACGAGATGCAAATACTATAAAATAGTAAAAAAATTAATCTATATATGAAAGTAGAATGCATTCTGATCATTTTGATTGTAAGCGGTCGCAAAAAAGGGATTTGTGCCCTAAAGTCCAACATAGAGGGCGCAAATGTGAATTTTGCGCCTCTTCATCGGGCGGCAATAGCTTACTTTGCGCCCACTTTTAGTGAACGAAATTACATACTTTCCGTGAAGGGAGGACAAAAATGTTTTATTAATGACTTAATTATGACAAAATATGTCTCTCTGACAATAATCTGAAAAACAGATTAGCAAATTAAAAAATCCACTACCTTATACAACTACTTACTGCCAGAAGGCCAAATTATTATTTTTTGCGAATAATACAGACTGATATTTTGAATAAAACCGCTTCCGAAACTTTTGAAGAGAGTAAAATTAAACATTTTTCATTTAGTCATTTAGATATACTAATTTTAAACACCCTGTACCTATCATTCTACAAAACTCTTTTTGGCATAAAAAAATTAGCAAAATTTTCTAACTTCTTTCATTCAACTTAGATGAATTAATTAATTAAAAAATTAATTTTTTTTAAGAAAAAATAACACGTTATTGGTTGTGAGTTAAAGCAATTCTGTAAACAATTACATTTAAAACCAGCATAAGAACATTAAAAAATCTTCGTTCTTTCAGCAGAAATTTGAGTCTTAATGAATCACTGTACCGAAATCTCACTTTTTCAAGATTTTCTAAATAAAATATTAACCAAATCACTTCTTCTTGGTTCTTCTCAAAATGTTATCACCTTTTAGAAAATAAAAAGGAAATAAATTTTAGCTTTTATACTTTTCAATTTTAAGTTGTTTTTCATACGACTCAAAGTGGGTGGTCTCTTCATTCTTGACGGTAGTGTAATGCCATCACTGTGGTCCAGAAATATTTTTAAAAAATTTACTCATAAGCTAAAAATTATGCTCATTTCATAAAAACCTGGTTTCAAGGTAAGATATAGACTAAAACAAATGCAAAAAAGGAATTTTTATTGTCGTTAAATTAAAAAAACAGCCATTAAAAACCATTAAGATCGATTAAAAAACATTAATCACGGGATATTGATTTTTTTAACTTCATAAAAAATTTTCACATCGTTTTTAATAATTAAAAAAAAAGTTTTAAAGAAATCAGTTCAACACGCGATTTTGAATTCAGGTGAACAGAAGAAACAAAAGGTTTTTAATACAACCTCGAATTCGCGGTAATTCACTTGCATCTAAAACCACTCTAAACATACGAGCAAAAACAAAAGCTGAAAAACTATAATTACCCAAGTTCACTCTTTCGTTTTTTCTGTGTTGATATTACTTTAGTAGATGGGACAGTATTTTTTTCAAAAGATCTGGAAGGGGCATATAGAGGCTTATTTTCTCAGTGCAAGACCACCGTAAAAAAATGTTTATCTCCTCCCTACTAAAAATAAAGACAGGATTGGTCAGGAATGGTCAGCAGTTTTGAAAAATCCTGAGCACTCTCACCATTTGTGAATAGTTTCACTACTTCTAACTAGTTGCTGCACTCCTCTTTTTCAACATTCACTATTTTTAAGGCTGTGATTATTTCTGAACTTTCTGAAGATTCCTGATGCCTGTGACTACTTTTGATCAGTTTGGATATAAAAATTAAAATAAAATCTTTTTATTATGTATATTATATTACATTAATTTATAATTACCTAATTAGTAATCTTATATAACACTATAATATATTTACATTTATATTCTACGTGTTAATCGTTTAATCCTTATAATTTATAAATGATCAACATTTTACTTTAATCTTTATAAAATAAAATAAATATTATTTCTTAAAATAAAGAACTAAAAATTCTAAATATATTTGATGATATAATAGAGCAATAAAACTTTTAATTGTTTAAAGTATATAATATACTTTTGTATTTATAATAATTACAGGTAATAATTTTATATAATTATAGTTATTTAATATATATATGAGTTTATCGACTTGTTAATATTATACCATTTTAGAGAGCCAATTCAATTTCTTATTATAATAGTTAATTTATGATTGTTTTTTAGATTTTGTAAAAATACCACATATATTCATGTTATTAATTTTTTAAAAGCAGTTTTACCACAGCAGCAAGATGTCGAACTTTCAGGCAGAGAGTTAACGGATCGATCGCAGCTTTGGAGACTTTTTTTGTAATTTTTTTTTAAGATTTCTGACCAATCCTGTCTTTATTTTTAATAGGACTTACATATTTTACATATGAAAAATAACAAACCTATTATTCCTTCACCAACAGTAACGGGTGTATTGGGCAGAGATCGTACTACTCGTGGATTAGATGAAATTGAACAAAGTTTCTAAAACAAATAATGTATAAATATTATAATTGACTATTATTACAAATAGATATAATCATCAGTAGATATACTGTGAGGATTCTGGATATACAAGTGTTAGTGTGTCTGTGTGAGAGCCAATCAGAAGCGACCTTTAGAGGGTTACAATGGAATGGACCAATCAGGAGCCAGCTTTAGAAAGAATACAACGGAAAGTGATGACGTAAGCAAGTGTTAGTGTATCTGTGTGACCTTGGCACGTGCGTGTGACCTTAGGGGGGGACATTCACCCGTGTAATTTGGATATTTGGAGGGGGGTAACCTTCAATGGAAAGTGTTGACGTAAGCATGTATCAGTGTGTCTATGTGAGGTAAGTATTCGTCAGCGTGTCCGTGTGAGGTAAATATGAGTGTGTGAGTCTATGTACTCCCTCAATTGAACAAAAAAGTTCAACATTGTAACGTCATTAGAGGGGGGTCGTGAAGGTCAAAAGTCAAAAGTCATCAACAAGTTTGAAACCATTTTAGGGGATATCACCCTACCCATGCAAATGAGTTCAAATCTTCAACCAGTTCATTGACTGATTTTGAAGAGAAAAGTAAGCATAGAATTTGTTAAAAAACAAAATGCACTTCACTTTTAAAATTCTTAATCTAAAGTGAAATTGAAAATTAAAGTAATTCCTTATATTAAAAAAATAAATAAATAAAAATTTAGTATATAGTTTTAATTTCAAAGGATGATTAGAATTGGAATTATCAGATATTTTTTATCAGTTCTATCTCTTTTTTAAATTTGCATCGTTTGTGTTATTCTGTTTAAATGTTTGTTGAAAATTTTTATTTTTTTAAATTTAAGGAATTATTTTAATTTTCAATTTCACTTTAGATTAAGAATTTTAAAAATGAAGTGAATTTTGTTTTAATAAAATTTTATGTTTAGTTAACAGTTAAACAAATTTAGAAGAAGAGAAAAGTGCTTTTTTTAAAAAAAGCACAAGTGTAAGCATAAAATTCATTAATAAATACAATTCAGTTTTACAATTTTTTAAACTAAAGTGAAATTTAAAAATTAACTTTTTTACCCTGCTATCTCTTCGATCTCAGAAAATAATGATTTAAAGTAAAGTATCAAAGAGACATTACTCAGAATATTAAAGAAATATTTTAAATCATTATTTTCTGAGATCGAAGAGACAGCAGGGTAAAAAATTTATTTTTCAATTTTACTTTCTTTTAAAAAATTGTAAAAGTGAATTACATTTCTTAATAAAATATTATGCTTAGTTTACAGTTTAAAAAAGAAGAAGGAGAAGAAGAAGAGGAAACAGTTTTCTCAGTGGCGCAACTAGAAAACTCGGGGCCCTGATGGGAAAAAAAATGTTGGGGCCTCTCGGAATCTAAAGCGATATTGAATACTAAAAAAAAAAAAACTTAATCTGTTTCATTTTTGGGGGCCCCCAACCCCCGGGTGCCCTGATGTTTCGGTTCCCCTGGATCCCCTATTGTTACGCCACTGAGTTTTCTAGAGAAAGAAAAAAAGAAAATGTCACACAATTTTTACGAGTAAGTTTGTTTTATAAAAATATTTAACATATTTACAAATTTTTTTATAATTTGAATACAATATTACAATATTTTAAAATGTGAATAAAAAAGTATTTAAAAATTTTTATTGTATTTTAATGAGCATAAACGTAAATTCATGAGCTAAGAATTATACATTTTTTTAGTACAATCGACCATCCCAGTAAACCCCATGCCAGTAACGCCGCTTCCCCAAATTGACGCGGGACTCGTACCCCCACTTTGCCCTACACATGTGCTGAAAAACTCGAGCAAAGTTTAACTACGCTCGACAACAAACGAGCGTGCCTATAGTGGGGGAACCTGAGTTCCGCGAAAAGCTCTTCTCCTTTTCGCGCTTGGCGGGTTTACTGGGATGGTTGACTGTATATTGAATTTGATATAAAAGCATTATTAATAAATATTTTTTCTGTTTTTCAGACCGAGTTATGTAAACATAACCCCAAACATTGCCATTCCGTTTAAATGGTTAAACTCAACCACCATTGATAAAATAATGGATGCATGTCAAAACGCAATAGCCTTGTATAATTTGTCATCAGACAGGGCCAATTCTTACGATATCAACATTATCATCGTTCTGGATGATATAACTGCACGCTTAGAATACACTAGGAATGTGTATTTTTTTAAAAAAGTGAACGATTTGTCATCTTTTTTTTAAAATGTCTTGCTTTTTAAAATTTCTTTCTTCAAAACAAAAAAATGTTTTAATTAAAAAAGTGTTTTGAAAATTGTTATGAGACAAAATTTTAAACCAGGCGTCATCATACTTTTATTACAAAATAGAAGAAATAATAAAAGATAGTTGACACAAAAGACGGCATTTAGCAGACGGATATTTGACACTACGGTAAAAGAGTGTCCGTCAGCACATTACCTGGCTCCCGAATGAAGCTCATGGAAGAAAAGATACAATATTAAACGAGTGTAATTGATTGATTAACATAATATGAATTGATAAGTAATTGATAATGATTGAAAATTGTCGATAACGACAGTTAGTAACTACTACTATTTTCTAAACATTATTCTATAAGCAAAATTATTTAGAATAGTAGAATTCAATTAAATAATTGATAATAATAGTAGTACGATGTAGTTAGTGTAACATAGTAATTATACCGGATTATGTTGACTATATTACAACGCATGAACCAAAATATTACACTTATGTAATAATTATAATTACTTTAAAACAATTAATCGGGAAAGCTGAATTAAATTATTGTTCGCCCGGGCGAGAATTTAATTCAGCTACAGTACAACGAAAGGTGTAGCGCGAGGTTAGAAAAGGCGAAATTGAAATTAAAAAGAAGAATGAATTGTACAATGTTTTGCTCTCGTGGCTGGTGTGATCTCAGACGATGCGGCTACCAACACAATCTCAGACTCTGGCGTAAACATAAGACAAATACACGCGCACGGCCTGTTTCTCCTCGATGTTTCGCGTGACAGCGCCCGGCAGCCATAATTATTTCTCCCTACCGCTCACCCTTCCTTCCCTCCAGTTACCTACAAGCTAGGAAAGATACGAACCAAAACAAAAGCACGTGTTCGTCCAGAAGCTGTGCCTTGAATTTATTTTGTTATATGAATTAAAGATTCCGAATTAGGAATTTTGAATCATTTGCTGCATGTTGTTATTGATAAATAGCAACTAAGTGTGCAGTAGTGATTGATGAATTATCTATTGATAACTGGCAAAAACCAATAAATAAATCATGTTGTTTATTGTATTTTATACAACATGCTTTATAAAAGCATGTTGTTATTGATAAATAGCAACTAAGTGTGCAGTAGTGATTGATGAATTATCTATTGATAACTGGCAAAAACCAATAAATAAATAATGATCACCTCATTATTGATTTGTTGTGGAAGATCTTTTTGAATTTCTAAGAACAGAGTATTATAATAAATAAATTGCATAGCTAATATCCGTTCACACGAACGGATCGAAAATCCAAGATTCTGCATCAGCCAAAGTTCAACTTAGCAACAGTCTCGGACTGGTACCATCCAAGCAAATTTCCTAAATCATCAAATTCTCCAACTCCCAAGCCTTGTGACCGAGACATCGACGAGAACGAAATCAAAAGACAAAATGCAGTACAACTTCGATTCTCGTACGATCAACACCTTCCTGGCTCTTGGCCTGCTGAACGTGTTGATTGAGGGTTGAACGCCGGGACTTAGCCCGTCTACGCGCCGTGTTCACGACAAGGTTCGCATGGGTTGCAACCTGTCGTTCGGTAGACGATAAAAGAAAATTTAAATTCTCTAAACCGGCAGAGTCGAGTGGAGCCGTTTTTTTTGGAGAAAATTGCAATTACTTGAAAAGGCAGGTAATTGTAATTTCTGTCAAAACTGATCGGTCAGTCCGTGCGGTTTGTACCTGCACCATCTGGATAAACGCGGACCACGAGTGCAGCCCTGCACTTCAACCTCGGGTAAAAAGAAAATTATTATCGACATTTTTTATCTTCGCCCAACGGAAAATTGTGAGCGCCGACGAGCCATTTTCTCCGTTGGTAATAATTATAGTTTATGGTAGGGTAAGTTAAACAATCTCTGTATAATAAATATTTTTTAAAATCTGGAGAATCTGTAAAACATTGTTGGTATAAAATAAACAAGTAAATGAAAATATAAATGCAAGGTTCAAACAATCATTTAAATTTTCCTTAAATTAAATAATTCATTAGCTGTACAATCAATATTCCAAAACATCAAGGCGTGGCAACGATAACTACTTCTAAAGGCAATTCAACGATCTCCACATAAAAATAAATCAAGAACTATAAGGTTTTTCCCTTATAATTCTTGTCAGCTTGGATCCTCCGACATTCCTCTCGAAATTAGTAATAATTAATAATTTATATTATTTTGGGTTCGTAACAAAAATAAATGTAGTTTTTGTAAAAAAAAAAACAGTGAAGTGAAAATATAAAGAAAAAAGTAAAAAAAATCATCTTTTGTATCTCAAAAGAATAAAAAAAGAAATTTTCAAATAAATAATCATCGTTAGTGTTTCACAATTGCTTAAAGTTAAAAAAAATAATACTTAATTTTAAAAAATAAATAATATTTAATTTAAAAAAAACAAAAACAACTAAGTTGTACCTTAAGAGTTTTATAAAAGTGTTATATATTAACAAATTTTTTTTCCTGTAAATTCACAATGATATTTTATCAGTATGTATATATACCAAAAAAATAATATACTTTCTATTCGTAACGCAAAAGAATAAAAAAAAATTTTTTGAAATAGAAAATCATCATTAGTATCGTTTTTGGGATGAGCCATCATTTTTTTTTAATGTTATTCCAATTAAAAATTCTGAAAAACTATTGGTTTGGAGTGTCATCGTTGCTTTTAAGTTGACTCACCAATTTTGGTATTATATATATATATATTCAGGTAATTATATTTTAATTACGTTTCAAAAATTTTAATTACGGTTTAAAAACTTTAATTACGGTTCAACAAAATTTTTCATTTAAATATTTAAAACAATTTTTTTAGTATTTGTTAATTCCTTGTAATAAAAAAAAAATTTGTTATCTTTAGTATCGTTTTCTTCCTTTCATTTTTAGAAAAAAAATAAATTCAGTATCAAGCTAAGTAAGAGAGAGAAGAATAAGAGAGCATATATAGAAAAAACAAAGTGTTAGATAATAAATTTTTATCTTGTAAATTTACAATGATATTTTATCAGTATTTGTAGTCTGAAATTGACTTGAAAAAAAAAAAATAATATACTTAAAGAGGGTGGTGATCATAAAATAACCTCAAACTAAGAAATTGGTTTTGAAAAAAAATTAGTTTCTAATAGTTAATCACAACTTTTTGACAAGTTAACACTTGAATCAGATAGTATAAAAAAGTGTTAATCAAATGAGAAAAATTATTTAATACACATTTACAGTATTTAAACTATTAAAGTTCAAAAACTTTATTTCTCTAAGCGTAGTTTTTTGTCTAACACCCTTTTTGCACCCAACGCACAGTGGTCGGAATAGCGAAAAAGCTGGATAAAACCCAAAAATGCATTAGAAATTCTTAGTAGTAAGAGCATAAAGATTTTTTTGGTTCCTAATAACGAATCTTGCGCTAGATTTCCAAAATAAAAAATGGCGGATTAAATATGGCGAACTGTTTTCTTTTAAAAATGATGGGTTTTCTTGAAACTTTGTATTTAAAATTTTTTAGGGTTGCAGATTGCAAACTTTTTACAAATTTACGATTTTCAAAAAGGTCGACACAGTATAGCGGCCGTTTTTTTAAAAAATGCTGGATTTAAGGGTTGCTGATTATTTTAAACTTGAAAAATTGTAAAATTAAAAAAAATTGCATTCCTCTGACTTTTCTTTTTGTTTACTTCAGATATTTTGTGCATCGGCCTATAATTGTCGTTAATAAACAAAAGGGGCAAATTAGGGTAAATTTTATTATTACTTATAAATTCTAGATACTTTTGTCTAAATAAATCTACAAAAAAGGTCACAGCGGATGACAGCGTTTGAAAGTATTTTAATAATTAATCTAAATCTCAAATAACACTACCGCATAAATAAGCTGCACTTTCTAACATGCTTTGTTTAGTTCTTTCAAATAGTATATTGGAACCCATTTTTTTTATTATTTCACATGTACCTCAATAATAGCAACCCTCAAAACTCCTAAATATCAAGTTTATAACAAATCCAGCATTTTTTAAAAAAAACGGCCGCTATACTGTGTCGACCTTTTTGAAAATCGTAAATTTGTAAAAAGTTTGCAATCTGCAACCCTAAAAAATTTTAAATATAAAGTTTCAAGAAAATCCATCATTTTTAAAAGAAAACAGTTCGCCATATTTAATCCGCCATTTTTAATTTTGGAAATCTAGCGCAAGATTCGTTATTAGGAACCAAAAAAATCTTTATGCTCTTACTATTAAGAATTTTTAATGCATTTTTGGGTTTTGTCCAGCTTTTTCGCTATTCCGAACACTGTGCAACGCTTCAATTTTGAAATAAAAAACAATCGTTAGTATCGTTTTTAGGATGAGCCATCATTTTCTTTAAATGTTATTCCAATTAAAAAATCTGAAAAACTATTGGTTTGGAGTGTCATCGTTGTTTTTAAGTTGACCCACGAATTTTAGTATTATACTAGATCAAAAACTGCGCGCTACGCGCACCATGTCATGGTGTCATTTTAACATATGAATAAATAAAGGACAGCTTATAGAGTATGATGTAACGGGAATAGGGTTGTAATAATTATATCACTATTGTTCTGAATTTTATTTTATATTTTGTCACGAAAATCCTTAGAATTACCTGAACTATCAATAGAAAGGTCTGTTTAACTTGAGCTTCCTTAAATGTTGACTAAATATTAATTTTCCACAGTTTCCTCTTTTTTGACAATTGTTAAAAATAAATTGTAAGCAAATATCAGAAGAAAGAAAATAGCATTTACAAAAAAAGTGAAAAAAATGTTATTGAAGATAGATCGATGTAATATATGACAAATGCAAGTTTCTAGCTCTTGGACTAGCAGTTAAATCTATCACAAGTTCTCGAAAAATGCTTACGATATTAAATAGATACGGACATACTATTGGATATAACATGGCAGAGGAATTAGAAACAGAATTAACTTATACTGCATACAAAGATAACGATGTAATACCAGCCGGTATTAAAGCAGTAAATGGACTAAGTACGCACGTAGCTTTTGACAATTTCGACAGGTTTGTTGAAACGTGCAGTGGAAAAGAGGAATGTTATAAGCATTATTTGGGGAATAGTCTGAAGTATCAAATTTTTCTATATCCCGTTTCCTGTATTGGTAAAAGTCGGGAACTTCAAGATCATAGATCAAACTATCAGTGTCGGTATATAATAATTTTGCTTTTTTTTCAAAGTTCTGTTTAACGTAATTGTAATGAAAGTTGTAAGTAATAATTTTTTAAATGTCAAGTATTGATAAACCCGCGTAAATTGGTTTATTATAAACTACTTTTTGTTTATTTAGTTCAATTATTACCATGTCTTCATCAAATACGATACAACTATAAAAAGTAGGCTTCCCAGTAAGATTCATTGCACCATATCTTCCCTCCCATTTGGTAATTAAAAAAACATCTTTGTACTTGCGGACGTTTTCCATGGTTTTTCCAAACACAGAGTTATTCATCAATTTATAAAAATTTTTCGCAAATTCATTACTCGACATTTTTCTTAACTCTGTGTTTAGATCGATATAGCTTTTCAACCACGGCTTCTGACTAAACTGGAGGACTCTATGAATTTTTGTCAATTTCATACCTAACTTTAGGTATAACTGTAAATTTCTGTAGTGAAGAATGTATTGTTTTTTATCGAAAAGAGTTGTCATTAATTTAGGTAGTTTGCATTTTGAGAGAGGAGGTACAAAGTGCTCTGGGCATAAAGGTAAATCTTTGTGTGATTCATGTAGATCTACTGGATACTCTAAATCAACTTCCAGAATATAGCCAATTGGTGAATCATCAGCTACATTCAGATAATCAATTTTTGAAATATCATCTACCCATTTAAAGTTCTTATAAGGTAAAGATTCTGACATAGCCACACCATATTGGTTGTTAATATCGAAATACATTATGTAGCGTTCTGGTAAACTAGAATTAAAATCACTTTTCATATATTTATTATTTGCTTTAGAGTATCTATTGGAACACTGAGACACACCACCTCTAATAGCAGATTCAACAAATAATAGTATTTCAGGGTCTGTTAAATAGTTCAAGTTTAATGTTGGAAAATTTTAACATGTCATCAAAAGAAAGTCTCGGTGCTGTGTAGTAGTGTAAGGGATCTAAGCTATAAGTAGACATGCATGTTTTACAAAAATTTTCAAAGATGTCTGCGAGTAAAAGGACATTTGTTTTGAGGTAAAGGTCAGAGTACTGCCCTAAATTTTTCAAATTAAATTTCTCCCAGACGTTCTGTGCATGATTATAGTCTTTATCGAAAAATTGTTTCGTTATTTAATTTGGAGTAAAATGACTCCTTTAGTGGAAGACATTCTTCGTCTAATCTTCCCCAGGAGTCAATATATTCATACGGAAAAACACCTTTTCTCGTTAACAATTGAAATTCTTCGTTATTTTGACAATGTTTTTTGGTGTTTGATTTTTTATCATCTGTCAAATAGGAAGCTAATTTCTCTAGAATACTTGGCATAAACCGAAAAGAGTCGATAAAACGGAATTTTACTTTAGTACTGTCAACTTCTTTTGTGAAGGAAATATATTTTTCTTTATTTACAGGCAATAAGCTGACGTTTCCCTCAAAGCTTGTGACTAGAGCTCTTATGAAAAAGTGAGAATCATAACCAGAAAGATTGTGAAAAACTACAGGAATAATGTGTGAATATTTGAAATTTACATTGCAACTTTGATGAGCAGCACCGGGATATTTACCAGTAAAATAACAATGATCGTGGTGTTTAATATCGTCTTTTACAAATGGTTTCTCACAAATGTAACAAACTTTTGCTTCTGTGAATTCTCGTTTCTGTTCAGTACTCAAAGATTCCTTAGGTACAATATGTGTAAAATATTCTTGATCAACAGTTTCTGCGAAACATTTTAATTCATTCATGAACCATGAAATGCAATCCACTCCGCGATAAAGATTTGTTTTACATTTTGACTCCTCAAAACTACATTGTACATTATAAGCTACACTTGTCGGAATATGCTTTTGATAATTACATGTATTACCATCTGTCTCACTAACACGTTCCAATAGACACTCAATATCCGCGTACACAACGAAAGGTACCTTATCTTTAAAACGATAATTTTTAAATTGTAGAATGTTAAAATTGGTTTTCTAACTGTAATGTCATCATCACAGTCAGTACTTTCAATCATTAATAAGTGAATCGTTGGTTTCTCAGACGAATTTTTACTTAAATAAATTGGAATAATATTAGGATTCTTCTTTTTTTCTGAATTATTTAAAGTGTAAACATTTATTTTTAACTTATTAAGTTTTTCAAATTTTGAAATATCTTGAAAGCTTATTGGAAACTCAATATCATTATATTTTAATACTTTACTATAATGTTTATACGAATCAGTTATTGTTACATTGTCATTTATTGGATATAATGCTGCTGTGACTGACCACAAAAAGCAATATGGATCATTATTTTTAATGTTAATTACGGCTTTTTTATGTTGAATATATTTTGGTAATTTAATAAAGGTAGACAAACCAACTTGAAAAGCATCATATCTATTTATATTAACAACTAAATTAATAATTTCATTTAAACTCCAATCAGAGTCTTTTTCTTGAAATTCCTCCACCCCTACCAATACATTATCCCTTACCTCATCATTAAACCATTCATTTAAGTCTGTAGAAAGAGAAATAATTGTGTTTTCAGTATTTACATGTTTCACTTCTTCAATTAATTCGCCCTCTTTTAAAGTTTGAAATTTACCATAAAAATTAACATTAACTTTTAAATTTGGATGCTGTTTTAAAGTATTTTTAATTTTTGCTACTGTTACTACCCTTCCATCATTCAAAAAATGTTTCAAATCTTTATGAGAGAGATTGACTACTGAACCAGTACTTATACGAGTTTCAAAAGCAGTCTCTACATTCTGCCACCTAACCCCCCTCACTTCCTCCTGCAGAGTCGTTAAACGTCCACCGCTTTTTTCAAAATGTTGTTTGATTTTCATCTGAAATGCTTTAAGTAATGCCAAAGACACAGCAACACTTCTTTTTTCCTTCAACGTTAAATTTTGTTTGTTTTTCAAAAATTTCTTCACCAAATGAATACTACTATTACCCAATTTCAAACCCTTTCTGCATTCTTCATTGCTTGGCTTCTCTTTTATTAACCTATAGGTTATTTCCAATGAAGAGACAAACGTTTTAATACGTTTTGCGTCCATTGTCTAAATCTGAAAATTATACAGTGTTGTTAACTTAAAGACAATTTTTCAAAATATCTCGAAAACGGTGAGAGATACGCAAAATCTGATGAAATTTACATGGTTTCTAAGGGCAGTCTACTTTTATGAAAGTTATTCAATAAGATTTTTAAAAATCCAAATATTCAAAATATATAAAAAATTGTGAAAAACAATAAAACACGCAAAATGTCACGTAAATTTCTAAATTTCTTGAAAGGATATTACACTACATATAAACTTATGTTCTAACATATATTAAAAAATTTGAAAATGTCAACTCTAATACTACTCCCACCCCTCCAAAAGTCTTTTTCGAAAATATCTCGAAAACGGTGAGAGATACGCAAAATCTAACAAAATTTACGGGGTTCCTAAGGGCAGTCTACTTTTATGAAAGCTATTCAATAAGATTTTTCAAAATCAAAAGATTCAAAAATTAAAAAAATGTTTAAAAATTTTCAAAAACATTAAAACATGTAAAATGTCGTGAATTTCTAAATTTCTTGAAAGGATATTACACTATATATAAACTCATGTTCTAAAATGTGTTAAAAAATTTGAAATAATGTCAATTCCACACACAGTGCCGGAATCAAAAAAATATCTGACAAAAATGGATCCACAATCTAGTTGTTGGGGATGTTTCTGGGGCCCGTATCAATTTGACACAAATGTTTTCGGGCAACTTGTTATATTGTACTCCAAAGGATGAATGTTATATTTTACTCCTTCTGAAATCAAAGATTTTTAAGTTTTAATTATTCAATAATTGAACTTACTGGATTAATTAAGTCTTTTAATATTAATTTAATGTATTAAAATCAGTTATTGAATAAATAAGGATTTAAAATCATTGATTTTAGAAGGAGTAAAATATAACATTCATCTTCGGGAGTACAATATAACAAGTTGCCCGAAAAAATGTGTGTCAAAATGATACGGGCCCTGTTTCTGCATCATATCAGAAGTAAAAATCCGTTGAGAACAAAATCCTAGCTGCTCCTTTTTTCGAGATATCAGTATTTCCGTTTATTGAATTTTTCGAATTTTTGAAAAACCTTTAATTTGAAACTTTGTAACTACATGTTACAAACTAATTATACAAAAAGTATATTAAATATTTTTTTATATGTAAATACAGGTTAACACATTTAAAATAAGACACAAATGAAGAATATTGGTTATCGTTTGTCAAAGATATGAGCTTTTTTAGTGGTTTTCTACTAATGAATTAGCGAAAAGTGAGCTACTATTAAAATAGTAAGAATTTTACTAATTCTTAGTAGAAAACTACTAATTTTGTAGTAGAAAACTAGTAATTAAATTAGTAAAAAAATCTACTTTTTTAAGAGTAAAGTTTCACTATTTCAATTAGTAGTTTTCTACTAAGAATTAGTAGTTCTCTACTATATGAATGAGAGAAAAATGAGCCATGAATTTGACTAATTCATAGTAGAAAACTACTAATTCAGATTTAGAGAGTAAAAGGCAAATACGGTGCCAAAAAAGTGTTTTAATGCTATGGTCAAATTTTTTTTCAGTAAAAAAAAAAGTCTTTTTCCAAAGTATCTCGAAAACGGTGAGAGATACGCAAAATCTAACAAACTTTACGTGATTTTTAAGGGGACACTTACTTTTATGGAAGCTATTCATAAGATTTTCAAAAATCTAAAAATTCAAAATATTAAAAAAAATTTCGAAACTTGTAAAATACATTAAAACACGTGAAATGTTATGTTAATTTCTTAATATCTTTAAACGATATTACATTACATATAAATTCATGTTCTGAGATGTGTTAAAAAATCTAAAATTATCAACTCTAATAATCACCCCACCCTTCCTAAAGATTTTTCCAAAATATCTCTAAAACGGTGATAGATACACAAAATCTAATGAAATTTACAGGGTTCCTAAGGGGACACTTACTTTTATGGAGGATCTTTAATAGAAATTAAAAAATAGTGTATATATACCTTATTTTTAAAAACTGAAAGTTCTCTGACTCAGGCCTAATGCCTTTTACACTGGTTCAAAATTATTTGTTGAGGGAGTACATAGACTCACACACTCATATTTACCTCACACGGACACGCTGACGTATACTTACCTCACATAGACACACTGATACATGCTTACGTCATCACTTTCCGTTGTATTCTTTCTAAAGCTGGCTCCTGATTGGTCCATTCCATTGTAACCCTCTAAAGGTCGCTTCTAATTGTCTCTCACACAGACACACTAACACTAGTATATCCAGAATTATACGTAAACTAATGATTTATTTATGCGAAGATTACGAAGATCATAGTGAAAATATCCAAATATTTGCATTTTATGTTACTTCATTTTGAAATAAATAAAAGTTATGAATCTTATCTAAATAAATATTTTGTGTCCTTCAATTTTTTTTGTATTAGAATGAAACAAGAACAATCAAAAAGAAGATTAGACGAACAAAGAGTATTACCATATCTAGTATACGAAATAGAGAACCTTGTAAAATTCATAAATAATCGACCAGAAAATACATTATCCCCAAGTGGTTAGGACCAGGAACCATCACACAAATCTTTAACAATAATAATGATCAAATATTATATGCAAATAAAAAACCAGATTACATGCTACTCAATTAATTCCGTTTTATGTCGCTTCAGTTGATGGACTCAACAATCAAACCAACTCTACTAATGCTTATGACCTTCATCTTTCTAATTAATGGGAGTGTAAATATCATATAATTAAAAGGGAGTCTATACATAGAAGACATAGGATCTCTACACTTATACCACGAATAGTGTTGACGATGATACGAGAAACTCATTTGTCTTGATCAACTCAGTTAATTTTTGTTTTTATTATCTCATCTTGTCTCATTATTTCTCGATTAACTTCGCAAGATGTGACTTGATGAAACCACAAATTCTAATTCGAAAACTATCAAAAGACCGCTGGAACCAAATAAAAATGTCCAACCATTAGGATCTGGAACTAGCCGATCATTTACAAGATTTCATTTTATCTTATTATAAAATTTTTATTATAAAAAGTAACCCGCTTAAACGAAATTTTGTATATACTAATAATTTTGTTAAAAAGTGTTTGATGATATTTCACAAAAATGCACAGCACATTTAAATTTCACAAAAGTTAGTTTATTCTTATTACAAATTAAGAATACGTCACATTTGTTCATCCGTTATAAGCATAAATTGGAGAACAAGTGATAAAACCGTCGGGAAATACACTTGACAACCCGGCCGATGTAGACTGTAATAAAGCCAAAATGGAACAGAACTGCTTGATCATATCAAACCCCAGCTGATTGACAAAAGGGAAAGAGAGCTCTTTCCAATAATTCGAGCTCTACCAGTAGAGAGCGAAAGAGAACAGGCATGTCCATAAAACAGGGGTAAAACCCACTTTAATAAGAACTTTATACTCTATTAAAGATCTTATGACAGATTAAGCATTGTGAAACAATGCTTACAGACAGCTATAAAACAGCCATTTAAATATTGCCAGAAATTTTTCTTATAACTGTAAACATTTTTAAACATTTTCCCCCGTTTCGCTAAAGTCATTTAACGAAACTGTGAGCATCCCTGTTTGATGCAAGGTAAATATCGTCGGGGCTAGTGCAATACCGCGAATCTACATATTTCCATAAGAGTTATTTTTAGTGCAATTTACCATGCAACAAAGTCCTTATGGAAATATGTAGATTCGCGGTATTGCACTAGCCCCGACGATATATGTAATTAATAAACTTAATAAATCAAAAATGAATTTTTAAACTGTCAATAAAACTTAATTATGCTACAAAATAACAATAGTGATATGAATTAGAAACAAATTTACTTAGCTTCATTGAAAGTTAGGTTAGAAACCCAAGGAAAAACAACTTCGCTCAAATCAAATGGAAAAATTGTAAAACAACAATGACTGAGCGATAACTCGGAAAAGCCGTATGAACGCCTACTCCACGTTCAAGCAGCTTGCATCGCTGCTGAATGGCTCAAGCCTTGGGTAGTATACTAGCGTTGCGCGAGAGCATGGACAGCGGTGGTCAGCGCAGTCTTTTGGAAGATCATCAGCACGGCAGGATGACTCCGCTACAAGCCGCCATAGCTCACAGGCGGTGCAGCAGGATGACAAATTGTTTGGACACCTAGGAAGCGCTACAGGATATGCGGAGCTCAATCCCCGGCGGAGAAACAATAAAATGGTTCAGCGTTCAGGAGCGTATCCAGAAAAAATTTTCGGGGGGGCACAGTGGTCTGAAACTGGAATTTACTGTTCAAAATCGACTACAGGTCACAAATCTTAACCGATTTCAAAAGTTTTTTTTTAAAATGATCAGCGATAAATTCTTAAAAAAATGGTCTTTCCCGATTTTTTAATTAATTATTTATAACATTTATAAATAAACAAATAGGAGAAGAAATTATAATTTTTGTAAAAATAGTTGTGTTTAAAAAATTAATAATAATAATCGCAAACTTCATTCTTTCATTCTTTCATTCTTTCATTCTGTCCACACCTGAAGTTTGGCACAATAGATGTTTTTTGTTTTAAATCAATAACTTTTGAAAAAATGTATTTTTATATTAATTATACGATTTCTAATTTTATTTATTTAATTATTAATTCTCCTGAATCTAAAATTTAAATGAATTGACAAATTTATATATTTTATTTTCAATAATAATAATGAATTACAATACAAACGTGTCTTATTTAAATCAAATTACATGAATAATTTTCATAATAATATTTTATTCTGTTAATTACTTATACAATATAAATAAGAATGAAGAATGAAATATCATGATGTAATTGGAAGTAAGCGGGCACTGTTTTCAAATATTTTTTAAGACTTTTAAATGCTTTTTTTATAATTTATTCTTCTTTTAATCATTTTCTTTTTTTTTTTTAACTTAAAACTTTCTTCCCTATTTTAACCAAAAATACGTACCAAATTAAATTTCACCAAATAAATGTTGTATTTTTTATCTCAAAATGCTTATTTTTTTATTGGTAAATTATTAAACTTATTTAATTTCTAATTTTATTATAGGTTTGAAATTGGGATCAATTATAATTTTAATCAGTTCAATTGGAAGAACAAGAAAAAAAGATTGTCTGAAATATAGTCCAAGCCTGTCAGGCTAAAAATTCATTAAAATCTTAATCAAGGATCCCAAAATTTTCATACAAAAAACACTAATACTTGTTTTAATAAAATCAAGTTTAGAATTTTTAATTTAATTTAATTTGTACAGGTAGAAGATTGGAATAATTATTCCCACCATTAAGGATTGAAATAAAAATGAGTTATAAATCTTAAAACTTTGGTTATATTTCAATTTTGATCAATTGAAATTTGAAATAATTTCAATTTGAATCGATAGAAGTTGAGAATTTTTAAATTTGGAAAAATAAAAAATATTGATAGAAATTTTGAAGAATGGTTTGTTATTAATTGAATTTCGTAAAGAAATTTTAAGAATAAGGAATTCTTATTATCAAAAGATGCTTGGAATAAATCAAGTTTGCATAGAAGTTTAAAAATATTTTGTTAAAAAAACTATTGAAAAAGAAATATTCTTACTTTTTGAAACATACTCTAAAATTTTTTATTTTTAACTGGGGGAAGAAAATCTTATTTATTTTTCTTAAATTTCATTCTATTTATTAATTTGTAACAAATTTTAATAAATCAAAATTCATTCACACATCCCGTGTAGAAAATCTTAGGGCATGCCCTAGGTCCTAGGATCGACTGGTCGGGCATTGTCAAGACCGTCTAGTCTAGATGGTCTGACCAGGCGCTGGCCAGCGCCCGATCAGACCATCCGGACTGAAAAATATATTATGTGTCGTCCAGACGGTCTGGCCTGGCGCTGACCAGCGCCCGGTCAGACCGTCCGGATTGAATATTTTGTTAAGTGTCGTCTAGATGGTCTGGCTAGGCGCTGGCCAGCGCCCGACCAGACCGTCCGAAATGGATATTTTTGTTGAGTGTCGTCTAGACGGTCTGGCTAGGCGCTAACTAGCGCCAGATCAGACCGTCCAGATTAAGAAAATGTTTAAGTATCGACCAGACTAGACGGTCTGGTCAGCGCCCGATCAGACCGTCTAGTTTAAGAAAATGTTTAAGTATAGACCAGACGGTCTGGCCAGCGCCCGATCAGACCGTCTAGTTTAAGAAAATGTTTAAGTATAGACCAGACGGTCTGGCCAGCGCCCGATCAGACCGTCTAGTTTAAGAAACTTTTTAACTATCGAACAGATGGTCTGACCAGCGATTGATTAGACCGTCCAGATTAAGAAAATGATCTAGTATCGACCAGGGGGTCTGACCAGCACCCGATCAGACCGTCTAGTTTAAGAAAACGATTAAGTAGCGACCAGACGGTCTGGCCAGCGCCCGATCAGACCGTCCAGATTAAGAAAATGTTCAAGTATCGACCAGGCGGTCTGACCAGCGCCCGTTCAGACCGTCCAGATTAAAAAAATGATTAAATATTGACCGGACGGTCAGACCCAGAGCAATCCAGCGCCCGATCAGACTGTCCGTATTGGAATATTTATTAAGTGTTCTCTATAGGCCGTTTAGGCGACACTTAACCAATTTTACAAACCAACCAGTCTTCAATTGCTCTTCCGCCACATGGGATCCACCATGTTGAATTTTTGAAAACCGGCTTTAAATTCGCTATCAACAATAGCGAGTTTCAAATAAATCTGCCGATTATTTAAAAATTCGTCCACCATATTGCATCTGCCATTTTGAGTTTTTAAAAACCAACTTTAAATTCGCTACCAGCATGCCCAAAAATCCCCGAATTGCAAGTTTTAAATAATTTTGACGATTTTTGAAAAATTTTATCCGCCATTTTGAGTTTTTGAGAACCAATTTTAAATTCTGTTTCAGCTACCCCAAAAACCCCCGAATTGCAAGTTTCAAATGAATCTGACAATTTTAAAAAAATTCATCCGCCATATTGGATCCGCCATTTTGAATTTTTGAAAACAGTCTTTAAATTCTGTTTCAGCTACCTCAAAAACCCCCGAACTGTAAGTTTCAAATGAATCTGATGATTTTTAAAATATTCGTCCATCATATTGGATCCGCCATTTTGAGTTTTTGAGAACCAATTTTAAATTCTGTTTCAGCTACCCCAAAAACCCCCGAATTGCAAGTTTCAAATGAATCTGACGATTTTAAAAAAATGCATCCGCCATATTGGATCCGCCATTTTGAATTTTTAAAAACCGACTTTTAATTCGGTCTTAGCTACCCCAAAAACCTCTGAATTGTTAATTTCAAATGAATCTACAATTTTTAAATTTTACGTCCGTCATATTAGATCCGCCATTTTGAATTTTGGAAAATTGATATGAGATTCGTAATCAGTGACCCCAAAAACCACTGAATAACCTCAGAAGTTTAACTTTTATAAATTACATCTATGAACATAACTTATACCCTACCGGTACAAACTCACTGGAAAACTCACTGGCAAAAATCACTGAGTTTTTTGGGCTATTTCAATGCGCTTTCAGATAGTATTTGAAACATTTACTCTCTCAAAACTTATTGGGTCTTTTATTATGTCTGACTTATGGCAATGGAAAATTCCACTGGAGGAAAAAGTAATTTCTTGAGCCCTTTTGCGGTTTATGACCAACATAAATACTTTTTGAGACCTTCGGGCACAAAAATAATTGCGCTAAAGATAATGTTTATTTATTTTAACATTATATTTGTTTTAATGAACTTGAACTATTTTCATGGTTCTATTATGTTTACTACATATCCCTTTGACTTTGATTTCAAAAATGATATCAATTTTAACGTAATATTTATGGTTTACGAAATACCTTATAATTTCTTAAAATATAAAATTATCACAATAAATTTTAGATATTTGGAATCGTGAAATATTACAGATTCGAAATTTTTTAATTAAAAATTTCTAATAATTAAATTGCAGAAATTTCAAGTCATAAAATATTAGGGTTCAAAAATTATTAGCTGGGGTAACAATAGACATGGGGATTTAAAATAGGTCCCTGCTTTAACAGTAGATTTCCAATTCTTTTGTCATTTAAGTTCATGTTTTTCAACCCGGCATTTTATTATCTGGAATTTATATAATTTTACTTTTTCAGGTCTGCAATACAACAATTGAAATCTTCAATATTTCACTATTCTGAATTTCTAAAATCCATTTAAAAATGTATACTATTAAATTAAAATTATAATCAATAAAATACTTAAAGAATAATTAATTATTAGAATATATGTTATAGACATTTATATTTTTTATAGAAAATAACAATTGCAAAAACTAATCTTATAATTCATAAACAATAAATTTAATTAATAATTTTAAATCATAATTAGCTTTTTAATTAATATTATTCTCTGTAAATAATTATATTGTTATATTTTTGACACAATTTTTAATATAGGTAAATACTCGCATACGCTATATATTGAATTTTCAGAAAAATATTTTTTAAGAAATCTACATGAAAATATATAATCAATAAAGAGCCACAGATGATTTGTGACAATATAATTTTAATTTCTTTTGAAACTAAATTTAAAAGGACTACCTCAAAACGGGCAATAAATTTTGACCTGGCCTGAGTGTAGCAATAAACCCTAGTGCGCTAGTAGCTCACTGGGCCAGTGAGCTTCCAATAATTTTCCAGTGATTTCCTATCGGTAGGGTAAGGACAATACGGAAAATTCTTTCAAGCGAGCGTATATAGCGTAGTTGGTAAGAGCGTAGGCTTTTAGAGCCCAGGGTTGCGTGTTCAATTCCCCCATGCGTCAAATTTTAATTTATAAGTTTATCGGTAATTGTCAGCAATACGTTGTAATGGTGATAAAAATCAATAATATGTAGCACACTTGCCTTAGAATCATAAAATAATAATTAAAAATAATTATGTTAGTCATTTTTATGCATAAAAATTTTTTTTGTGTTCTGGCCGGGCGCTGGCCAGACCGTCTATTTTAAGTCTGTCCAGGGGGTCTTGACATGGCGCTGGCCAGAAATGTTACGATTTATCCATGATTTCGTATAGACTAGACGGTCTGAACAGGCGCTAATTAGCTGGTCTGATCTGGGGCTGGTTAGACGGTCTGACTAGCCTCTAACCAGACCGTCTAGTCTAGACGAAATCATGGATAAATCGTAACAGTTCTGGCCAGCGCCATGTCAAGACCGTCTGGCCAGCGCCCTGACTCAAAATAGACGGTCTGGCCAGCACCCGGCCAGCGCCCCAAAATTTTTTCTACACGGGATATAGATGTTTTTTTTGTTTTAAATCAATAGTTTTTGAAAAAATGTCTTTTTATATACGATTTCCAATTTTACTTATTTATTTATTACATCTCCGGAATTTGAAATTTAAAAATTGAGTAATAAATTTATATTTTATTTTTAACAATTGTGTATTAAAATATAAATGCGTGTTTTACTTAAATCTACTTTACAGTTTTTAATGAAGATTGACAACACTTTAAACATAATATGTAAATTAATGAAAAAATATGTATAAATAATTTGAAATAATTTATTGTTTCCAATATATTCGACGATTTAATTATAATTTTATGGAATACAACATAAATAAGAATAAGAATTAGATATCATGAAATTAAATTGAAGAAAGCGAGCACAGTTTTCCAATATTTTTTAAGGTTTTTAAATATCGTCTTTATAATTTATTCCTATTTTTTGGTAGACTTATATTTGTTAAACTAAATATATTTAATTCGGTTGATATCAAAATTTCTTAAAATTATAAGCGTAGAAGTTTAAATTGAATGATATTTAGATTTTTGAACATTAAGATTTTAAATTGTTTCAAATAATTCTTAGAAAAAGAAGTCTGCTTCAATAAAAAAATTTAGAATCGATAAATTCAAGTAATAGTTGATTAAAGTTTGAATTAAATATAAGTTTGAATCGATTTGAAATTTTCAAATTTCTATAAGTTGAAATTAATAGTTTTTAAATTTACAAATGATTTCAGGTTCCCTTGTTTCCAATTTTTTAAAATATTTTTAGACTTCAATAGTGGAAATTGTAATCATAAAGTTTGGATTATTTAAGTTTTGATACTGTAATACACATTTTTTATAATTTGAAGATTTTAATATTGGTTGCAGTTTAAAATTCGTAATTTAAATATGCATTGTTAAATTAAAAAATATTTATAAGTTTATAATATATTCAACATGAATTGATTAAAACTTGAACTATTAACTGTTTTAAATAATAATTGAAGTTTATTACACAGCCCCACAAAAAAAAAAGTGTCATGTACTTTTGACCGGAATACCCTAGCCCTATGTATTTTGACGCGCTGAACACGAATCCGAAGTCCATTTTGCTCCATCACGTCAGGATTTTTTTTTAACCTCAAAAAACATGTCAAATTTCGAGAGGTAGGCGATTTTTTAAAAAAATTTATGGATTTACTTCAAACTTGGTATCTGGAAGTTTTTTGGGTCGCTGATTACGAATCTGAAGTTAGATTTTCAAAATTCAAAATGGCGGATCCAATATGGCGGACGAATTTTGAAAAAATTTGAAGATTTACTTCAAACTTGGTATCTGGGGGTTTTTTGGGTCGCTGATTGCGAATCTGACGTCATATTTTCGAAATTTTTATGAAATTTGGTATCTTCAGGTTTTTAAGCTGCTGAGTGTGATTTCGAAGCGAGTTTCTCACATTTTCAAATATGACTTCTATTACAATTTTATCATAAAATATTCCTTGGTAACAGATTGGATATGTTTGGTGCAGAAGCCAAATAAGAAAGTACATTGTTCCATTCTGCATCTTATTCCTGATGGACATATCATTGTCATTCTATGTCTAGCGTTCTTATTGAGCTTTGGCACAATTTAAATCCTGCTGCTTCGATAAATGTAGTAGGCGATGACAACTGCCCCGAAAGGGGATGTGTAGAATGATTCGCTTCCTGTTTATCGAAGTAACGAAGCCAGCGTAGGCGCGCTGCCTTGCAGGTGGGCGTTAGGGTGTGAGGATGATACCGTAGTGTGTCCGACGACGAGTTGACATTGTCCTCGTCAAAGTCGGAAAGCTCTCATACTTAGGCCTGGGGAGGTATGAGAGTTATCACCCCTAGGACGGTGGACTCGCCTGCGATCGGACCAGGATCCCTAACGTGCGGGTTATTCAATAAATCATGGCTTTTCAAAATCAAAACAACACAAAAACTTTAAATGCTTCAAAAATTAATTTTAAAGCATTAAGATCAAAACACATATGCAATAGCAATGCAGATGCATTTTGTTATATATGTGGACAGTTCGATGTTCCAAAGAATTGTAAACCAATCAATGACAATATTTGACAAATTTACAAAGATTGCTTTGATTTAGAGATAGCCGATCAAAATGAAAATTGGGTTCCACACAAAATTTGCTTATCCTGTAACATAATGTTAACTCGTTGGAATAATACTAAGGAGGATAAGTACTTTAAATTTAAAAAACCAATGCTGTGGAAAAAACCATTGAAACAAGAAGATTGTTACTTTTGCATGACCAATGTAGAAGGTTATAATAACAAGAATAAAGGAAAAATATTGTACGCTGATGTGACAACTGTAACAAAACCAGAAATTTTTTGTGATACACCTTCTTCAAAAAATTTTGAAATCGACTGTTCAAAAGTAGAAGATGTATTTAGTGATATAGATGACGACATGAGTATTGATGACAAAGATGACTATTACATTCCAACTGGTGAACAGGAAGAAGAAATACCTGAAAAGTTCACACAAGAAGAACTCAGCAATCTCATCAGAGATTTAAAACTACCAAAAGATATTGCAGAATATCTTGCATCAGTTCTTAAGAAGAAAAAAATGCTATCGAAAGGAACTACATCTTCCTTTTATCGCGATAGGGAAAAGGAATTCAGAAAATATTTTACAGAAGACAAAAAGCAGTCATTGGTATATTGTTCTGACATTAATGGGTTAATAGATCAATTAAAACCTGGCGTATACAAAGATGAAGATTGGAGGTTATTCATAGACTCTTCTAAAAGAAGTTTAAAAGCAGTATTACTTCATAATACTAATATTTATGGTTCGATTCCTATGGCTCATTCTACAGAACTTAAAGAAAGCTATGAATCTGTAAAACTAGTTTTAGATAAAATAAAATATCAAGAACATAACTGGCAAATTTGTAGGGATTTTAAGATCTTAAGTATTATGCTTGGACAACAAGCAGGTTTCACAAAAACGCCCTGTTTTTTTGTGCCTGTGGGATAGTAGAGATAGAAAGAATCATTACAAAAAAAAGGAATGCCCAAAAAGAAAATCTTTTAAACCAGGATCGAAAAATATCATTAAGAAGCCATTGATTCATCCCTCAAAGGTATTGCTTCCACCATTGCACATTAAACTAGGAGCAGCAAAACAGTTTGTTAAGAGTTTAGATAAAAATGGAAAATGTTTTAAATACCTAGAACAAAAATTCCCTGAGGTCTCTGATGCCAAACTAAATGAGGGAGTTTTTGATGGCCCACAAATTCGAAAATTATTAAAAGATGAGAAATTTGTCAGAAACATGAGTAAAACTGAGAAAAATGCATGGATTAGTTTTAAACTAATTGTTGAAAATTTTCTGGGGAATAACAAAAGCGAGAATTGGGAAGAAATGGCAAATAATATGATAACAAACTTCGGAAAGCAAGGATGCTTGATGAGCTTGAAGCTACAATTTTAGAATCACATCTAAAGTACTTCCCCGAAAATTTAGGAGACTACAGTGAGGAACAGGGAGAGCGATTTCATCAAGACCTTAAAGAAATGGAACGTCGTTATCAAGGAAGGTGGGGCGTAAATATGATGGCCGACTTTTGCTGGATGCTGAAAAGGGATGTTGTACCAGGTAGTGTGAACTTAAAGAGAAAACCGCTACACAGATCTTTCGAAAACAAAAGAGTGCGCTACCATAAAAAGGAATAAAGGAAAATTATATACTTCAGAACTGACATATTGAATTTTGAAAATCTGTTTTCAGATTTGCAATCAGTCACCCCACAAACCACTAGATACCAAATTTTATGTAAATTTTAAAATTTTAAAAAAATTCATCAGCCATATTCTTGCCGCCAAGTAAATCTTAATATGTTTTTTAATTCGGCCGCCATATTGGATCCGCTATTTTAAATTTAGAAAATTTAACTTCGGATTCGTAATCAGCGACCCAAAAAACCCCCAGATACCAAGTTTGAAGTAAATCTTCGATTTTTTTCAAAATTCGTCCGCCATATTGGATCCGCCATTTTGAATTTTGAAAATCTAACTTCAGATTCGTAATCAGCGACCCAAAAAACCCCCAGATACCAAGTTTGAAGTAAATCTTCGATTTTTTTCAAAATTCGTCCGCCATATTGGATCCGCCATTTTGAATTTTGAAAATCTAACTTCAGATTCGTAATCAGCGACCCAAAAAACCCCCAGATACCAAGTTTGAAGTAAATCTTCGATTTTTTTCAAAATTCGTCCGCCATTTTGAATTTTGAAAATCTAACTTCAGATTCGTAATCAGCGACCCAAAAAACCCCCAGATACCAAGTTTGAAGTAAATCTTCAAATTTTTTCAAAATTCGTCCGCCATATTGGATCCGCCATTTTGAATTTTGAAAATCTAACTTCAGATTCGTAATCAGCGACCCAAAAAACCCTCAGATACCAAGTTTGAAGTAAATCTTCAAATTTTTTAAAAATTCGTCCGCCATATTGGATCCGCCATTTTGAATTTTGAAAATCTAACTTCAGATTCGTAATCAGCGACCCAAAAAACCCCCAGATACCAAGTTTGAAGTAAATCTTCAAATTTTTTCAAAATTCGTCCGTCATATTGGATCCGCCATTTTGAATTTTGAAAATCTAACTTCAGATTCATAATCAGCGACCCAAAAAACCCCCAGATACCAAGTTTGAAGTAAATCCATAAATTTTTTTAAAAAATCGCCTACCTCTCAAAATCCGACATGTTTTTTGAGGTTAGAAAAAATCCTGACGTGATGGAGCAAAATGGACTTCGGATTCGTGTTCAGCGCGTCAAAATACATAGGGCTAAGGTATTCCGGTCAAAAGTACATGACACTTTTTTTTTTTGTGGGGCTGTGTTATTATTCAAATTTGAATAATTGATAATAATCATTCCTACATATCTCATTTAAAGACACTTTTTGCGCCTCAGATACAATAAAGATACCATATTATCATAGTTTAAAATATAGTTTACTAATTAAAATTTGAAACAATTTAAATACGTATTAGTTAAATCAAGTTTAAAAATTTTAATTTAATTTAATTTGTAAAAGTAAAAGATTGAAATAAAATAAAATGAACTAACTTTTATTTTAATTCCTAATGGTGGGAACAAAAATTATTTCAATCTTTTAATTTTACAAATTACTTTGGTTATATTGCAATTTTGATTATAATTGAAGTTTAAAATAATTTAAATTTCAATTATATTAGAAATTGGGAATTTTTTAGTATGGGAAAATTAAAATTTATATTAACGGAAATTTTTGAGAATGGTTCGTTACTAATCGAATTTCGTATTGTTTAAAGAAAATTTTAAAATAAAGATTTCATATCAATAGAAGTTTAAAATAAATGAAATTTATATAGAAAATTTTAATAATTGTATTAATAAAAAATATTTTGTTCGAAAGCTATTTAAAAAAATATTCTTATTTTTTGTAACGTACTATACTTAAAAACTTTTTATTTTAACTTAGCAACAAATCGGAGTTATTCTCTAAAATTTCTTTGTATTTATTAGTTTATAACACATTTTAATAAATAAAAATTAGTTCACAAAATTTAATTTGATAGTATAATTAATTTAATCTAAATAAGTTCAGTTTATTTTTTGTATTAAAACTATACTAGTCAATGAAGAATGTAATTCTCGCGCGCTTGAGCGCGCGTATTTTTGGCTAGTAAAAATAATAAGAGCATAGACACATATTAACCATCAAAATCATATTTAGCAATCGCTTAAGGTATAAACAGTTGTATATATGGATAAAATAATTGTTATAGACAATTTACTCAATTATATAACTTTCGAGTGAAATTAGCAACTTTTTTATATAGTAAGTTTCTTTGACAAAAATGACAGTAAAAGGGTCTTCTGGTGTCGCTGAATAAAAATTTTATGTCAATTTGACAGTTGACAGCTGTCAAAAAACTGCAAGTATTTTAAAGGAAGTAAATATTAATTTTTTTAGTTAGATAAATTTTGATTTGCAATTATAGTAATAATTAAGAAAATTGTTACATTTATAAATGTTATAAATAATTAATTTAAAACTCGAGAAAGACCATTTTTTTAAGAATTTATAGCTGATTATTTTAAAAAAAAACTTTTAAAATCGGTTAAGATTTGTGACCTGTAGTCGATTTCGAACAGTAAATTCCAGTTTCAGACCACTGTGGGGGGGTTGAATTTTTTTTACGTTTTTTCAATAGAATTTTTCAATTGGGGGGGACCCCCAAATCCCCCCCCTGGCTACGCCCCTGTCTGAGTTACAGAGCTGGCAGTAAGCCGCGTCGTAGTATCTCGTTTTGTATACTATTAAGTTTCAAAAGTGATTTCAAACGCATCATAGCAAACATTGTCATAACCGATCAGGCGCGGATCCAGCGGGGGGCGATCGCCCCTCCCAAAAGTATTTGATTCATATAAGAGGAAAAAACAGCACTATATCGTTATCTCTTTTTAACTCATATATCGCCCCTGCAAAACCCTAGTCTGGATCCGCCATTGTAACCGATCCAACGATAAATTGACTATAAGGCGTATAGTGACGTGCTGATAGCGTTATCAGGTCAACGATATAACCAAATTCGATTGACCGATTTGCTACTAGCCTTAATAAACCAGCGCCAAAAACTAATATATCCAACTTTGAAACTATTAATGTAAGTATACTTTGCTTGTCTGTTGACACTGATTACACTGGCACACACGATGGCACCATAGTGTTATCTTTTTTTCTCTCATACAAATGTAAGGTTCTCGAGGGAAGCGATTGCTCCCACTGCTCCCAACGTATATACTTTAATATATACAAAAAGTGTATAATATGATAAGTTGAACAATTGTGTCACAGTTGATTCAAGCTTGAATCTAGATTGGATGTTCAAGCTTCGCGCATAAGGATTTAAGCAGTCTTGAAACAAGCATGGGATGAGCATTGGTGTCCAATGTTAAACCAATATTGAACGACAGTGATTTAAAGACTGCTCCCAGTCTCGGTTACCCACTCTGGGTGTCAAAGCTAAAATCAAGTCTCAACCTAGCGTTAGCATTGCGCAGGGTGTCTAGCGATCCGGGAAATCCGGGAATTTGCCGGGAATTTAAAACTTCGTAAAAAAATCCGTGAATTTGCCGAGAATTTGTAAATAGATCCGGGAAATCCGGGAATTTTTTGGGAATGTCGGGAAAATATAATATAGTGTACTTTAAAAATTTTAGAAGGTGGTGCGATTGTATATATATATTAATTATATTCGATAATATTACTTATTATAGTGTTTCATTTAAAATATTTATTATTTTTCTGACCCCAAATTTATGGATAAATCTTAAAAGTTTCAATTTTAGTATTTTAATCTTTATGAAATTTAAAAAATTGGATTAATACAGATAATCAAAATACCCACGAATTACAAATTTTTTGTATGAAGATAGCAAAAAATAGTATTAAATTTTTATATCTTAAAGTCATTATAATTTAAATAAATTCCAAATGTAAATTAATTCATATTCCAATTTGTCCAAACTTTTAAATTTCAATTAATTCAAATTTAAATGCATATTAATTAATTCAAAATAAGTAAATAATATTAATTATTTTTCATATTCACAATAATTCTTACAATATTTCTAAGAGGCTTCAATTCTTTGCAACTGCTTAATTTTTATCTCTTAATTTTTTATTTTTACAAAATTTAAAAAATTTTATTCCTTTCACTTTTGGTATTTTTTGTTTGTTTATATTTGTCGTTTTATTTTAGGATTTTCATTAATTATCTTCTTTTTATGCATATTGTTTAATATTACTTTACACAATTTTGTTATTGTAACATTCACTAAACTTTTTATTTCGATGATTTTCATAATTATTTCCATATTTTAAAAAATAAGTACGCTCATTGTTATTATAAAAATGTTTTTGGTTTAATTTGTCTAAACTTTTTTATTTTTAAAAGATTTTTAAATTTCTTTTTATTTTATTTTTATTAATTCTGATTTTTTAGTAGATTCTAACCAAAATTGATTATTTTTTGTACTTTTTACATTTTTTTACAGTTTGTTACATTACGGAAACAAACTACTCCATTTTCTTCCTGTTTATTTAATTTTTTTGATTTTTCACTTTTTTTGTCCTTCATTGCATTTAATTAATTCTTTAATTTTTGTCATCATTTTGCATTTCTTAGAAACATTTTTTCTTCTTTTAAATTGTTTAGTTTTTATCTCATAATTACGAATTTTTTAAAACATTTATTCGATGCTTTTATCTATATTTTGTAAATTTCTCAATTTTAAACTTTTTTGAAAACTTCGATTCTTTTATTTTATATTATGTAAATTTAATCTTGTTGTAAATATTATCATTTTAACATCGTTTTTCTATTTCATAGAATTTCTTTTCTTTTAAAATTTTGTTCTCTTTAGTCTTTAGTAATATATTTTGAAGTTTTTTTAATTATCTCCTTATTTTTTATTTTAGTTTAAAAAAAATGTCCTTAAATAGTTTAATTTTTTTAAAAGAGTTCCACTTTTTATATATTTTTATGCCTTTATTGCTTCCTCATAGAGAAAGCTTTGTGATCGTTAAGACTTTCGATTTTCCAAAAATAGTCTAAATCGACTCAGTTTCATCTAAAAAGCGTAAATTTTCATTCCTAAGCAAATGTCCAGATGTATGTGTGTGTGTGTGTGTGTGTGTGTGTATGTGTGTGTGTATAGCGTTTTTTGTCGCCAGGATATTTCGAGAACGCTTTAACGGATTTGAATAAAATTTGGATGACTTTTTAAGCTCGTGAATATCTAAATTTGGACACAGGGATTTTTGAAAATACCCAATCAAATTTTGTTGAGCACCTTTTTTCATCGAAAAAAATCGTTTTTTGCCAAAATTTTTTTCCAAGCTAAAAATACAACTTAATGAATAAAAAAATCATATTCCTTATCTCAAAACGAATCGATTGACCTATATAACTTTTATTATTGATCAAAAATTCGTGAATTAATTGATCTTTTTTCATTTTTTTGCACTTAAAATTCCTTTTTTTACAGAATTTCTCAAATTAAATTTTATATTATTAATATATTGCTTTTTCTATAAGAAAGCAAATTTAATTGCTAACTTTGAAACGAAATATCCACGAAATGGACATAATTTCCACCTAGTAAAATAATGATAATAATAATAATAATAATATTACTAATAATATTAACCCTCAACTGCTAGACTATTGGGATTTAACGTAACTGCTAGATTGGGTCTACGGAACCAGAGTGATTTTCAAACGCTGATTGCTCAGAGCCTAATGAACATACCGGGACGCCTTTTTTTTTAAACTTATTGCCAGAACAATTTTTCTGTAGAAAAAGAATATCTAGCTTAAATTAATGTATCTTTATTTTTTTTTAAATATTTCAAGAAATGTAAAGATACTTTTTTAAAAAGTCGTTTTCTTCAAATAGCTATAGTAACACCAAAAATAGACGTTAAATAAAATTTCTAAGTGGATTTTTAAAGCTTTAAACATGTACCTTAAGTCTGTTTAAGCCATTTTTTGATTGGCTGAAAAAAACATATTTTTTGGGAGAAATGAAAATCATCAAATTTGGTTCATTAAGTTGAGTCACCTGATAAATTTCAACTTATCGAAATATATGTTACTTATCGGTGCCAATTTTTTTTCTGGGACTATTTTGGATGTAAAAGAATGCCATATTATCAAAATTAAAAAAAAAAAATTTAAAAAAAAAAAATTAAAAAAAAATTTCTTTTTGTTGAATTTTTTTTTTTTTTGTAAAAATCTATCTCCTCCTACAATTTTTCATATTTTTTAATGCTAATTTTTTTATATGCCTTTTTTAAGATTTCAAACAAAATATCGTATGGGTTTTAACATTTTTTAATTTTTTTTAATTTTTTTTCAAAAAATTTTTTATTCAAAAAAATTTTTTTTTTTTAATTTTGATAATATGTCATTCTTTTACATCCAAAAGAATTCCAGAAAAAAAATTTGCACTGATAAGTAACATATTTCGATGGATTGAAATTTCTCAGGTGACTCCCCTTAAATAAGGAGAAACCACATTATTAAGAATACAATATTTCATTGTTTCCAAAACATACAATTTAAAGATTTTTGAAATTAACTAATCAAATTGTTTTAGTATCTTTTTAATCAAAATAATTCATGTCTTTTTAATTTTTGTTTTTATTAACTTAAAATATTTAAAATATTATTAAATTATTGCTTCCTCTATGAGGAAGCAAATTGTTTTGCTTCCTTGGAAGCGAAGTGTCCATGAAATGGACAGAATTCACACCTAGTTTTATTCCTGTGTTGTTTTCTTAATTTTTTTTTAATTTCTTTAATAATGTCCGCTTGATATTTTTTTAAATTGACTGTTTTCTTTTTACGTTCTTAATTTTGCGATCATATGAATTTTAAAATATTTTTTTGAAATTTTCTCATTTATTCGACATAATTTATTTGATTTTGCTTAAATGTTTTATTCTTTATTATTTCTTATTATATGTTCTATCAGTTTAAAAAATAAAAAAATACAAATAAACATTTTGAGCTTTCATATACTGATAATATTTAAAAAAAATCAATTTTTGATTTATATAAAAAAAGTCCGATTTAAAAAAAAATCGGATATTTTTTTTTTAAATCATGATTTTTATCAGCCCTGTTATAAAAACATTAAAAAAGCTGCTCAACTACTTTATAATATATTATTTCAAAATTGTAATATTTAATTTTCATTTTTAAAAATCCGGGAAAATTGTGCTCTAAGATCCGGGAAATCCGGGAATTTAAAATTGCCAGTTTGCTAGACACCCTGATTGGTTTTCTTCGCCTGGGTAGCCGTGTTAAGTTCGTTAGCTAAAACTGTTAGTTTTCTCTTAGCTTCCTGGAAACTTCGGTGCTATTTGGATAACCACTAAAAACATATGTAAAAAACTTATATAATAATTACTAATGCATGCAATAAGTTTTTTATTAGCGTAAAAAGCGCATAACATACTTTATAAATAATATTTCCAGATATTTCACACGTTCAGAAATGAACATAATGAACATAACCTATACTGAATTGAAATGGTAAGATTGCTGAAAACCTAAATTGGGCACACTTATTTGAAAACCTGTCATTAAGCTTGATAAAAGAATTCATTTATATTATCTTTCTTAAGGCCGTTGGAGACACAGGGTCCGCAGAGAATCTGTAGGGGGGAGCAGTGGTTCTCAAAGACTGTCCCCATGCGTTTTGAAGACTTAGGAATTTTTCGCGACAAAGGCCAACACTTTTCCCACAAAAGAACATCGTACTGCAAATTCTATTGAAATAAAGATTCAGAAAAATACTTACTTTTGATAAATCAAGTGTTTCCTGAGCTTTAGTGTCTCGAGGAAATTCGTGTGATGAAAACAACCTCCAATGATGTTCCAAGTTTGGCAATTTTTTCCAATAAAACCCGAAACTTTTTCCGAAAATGAAAATCGTACTGCACATTTAAATTTAATTAGCACTTTTTCACTTATTTTGTTTTTGGCATATGAGTTTTTAAATCGCGTCAGTCTCTCGAGGAAATACAAAATCACTTGACAATTCACTCACTGATTCCCACGTTGACAATTTTTTTCGGCAAAATCCGACACTTTTTCCGCAAATGGTCATCGTAGTGTAAATTTAAATTTAATTAGCACTTTTTCATTTCTTTTGTTTTTGGTATTTGAGTTTTTAAATCGCGTCAATCTCTTGAGAAAAGTAAATTTTTTTTCAATTTCATCAACGAAAATGTCAAACAATGTAGCAGAATATAGTTTGTCGTGCGCTGTTCTGATACGGTATTTTCGGGTACTAATTCACACGGCGCCGCCTTTGAAATTATACATATTATGATTCGGACTTTGACAATTTTTTCCAATAAAACCCGCCACTTTTTCCGAAAATGAAAATCGTACTGCACATTTAAATTTAATTAGCACTTTTTCACTTATTTTGTTTTTGGCATATGAGTTTTTAAATTGCGTCAGTCTCTCGAGGAAATACAAAATCACTTGACACTTCGCTCACTGATTCCCACTTTGACAATTTTTTTCGGCAAAATCCGACACTTTTTTCGCAAAGGGTCATCGTAGTGTAAATTTAAATTTAATTAGCACTTTTTCACTTCTTTTGTTTTTGGTATTTGAGTTTTTAAATCGCGTCAGTCTCTCAAGAAAAGTAAATTTTTTTTCAATTTCATCAACGAAAATGTCAAACAATGTAGCAAAATGTAGTTTGTCGTGCGCTGTTCTCATACGGCATTTTCGAGTACTAATTCACACGGCGCCGCCTTTGAAATTATAGACAGTACATTATATTCATTATATTAATCAACCTATTTATAAAATTCAATGTTTAGATATTAATTGTAAAAATTTAATATAAAGAATTAATGTCAAGTTCCAAACATAATTTTGCTAACTTTTTACAAAAAATAAAAGTTGTTTGTTATTTCAAGTGAAATTACCTCTATTGAAAAGACGCATTTAAAATACTTTAAACCATTCAAATGCAACAAGTACATAATTTATTGTAAATCATGCATTAATAATTTCTAAACAATTTAAATATTTTTTAAAATCTAAGAGTTGAAGGAAAAACAGTAGGGCTTATTTAGTTTATCAGAAGAATGCAACCCGACTTACAGAGGAGATCGGAAATAGATATTGTATAGGGACTGAAATAAGTGTTTTTTTAAATTTTTTAACATTAAATAAACAGAGCATTCGATAAATATTTTATATATAACGTAAAAATTAAAGAAATAATTAAAACGCAAGGAAGAACTAAAAAAATAGTGTAATATCAAGAAAACTAAATAAACAGGAAGAAAATGAAGAAATGTTTTTTTCTTAATCTAACAAACTGTAAAAAATGTAAAAAGTAAAAAAGAATAAGTAAGTAAGTTTGTAAAAAATCTCTCAAGAAATAGACAAGATGTGAAAAGAAATTGAATAAATTTACAAAAAAATAAGTGTATTTACTTTTAAAAGTATAGAATTAATTATTAAAATTAACGTAATAAAAAGTTTAATGAATGTATAAATAAGAAAACTGTGTAATATAATATTAAATAATTTTTATAAAAAGAAGAAAATTAAAGAAAATCCTGAAAAGAAAAGAGACAAATACCAAAAAAAAATATCAAAAATACCTAAACGGAGAAAAAATCTTAAAATGTTGTAAAAATAATAAATTATAAGATAAAAATTAAAGTAAAATCTCTTAAAAATCTTGTAAGAATATTACCAAAGGAAGGATTATTGTGAATATGGAAAATAATTAATATTATTGAATTAAGATGCATTGAAATTTAAATTAGTTTAAATTTAAAAGTTGGAACAAATTGGAATATGAGTTCATTGACGTTTGGAATTTATATAACTTTTAATGACTTGAAGATATACAAATCTAAAATTATTTTTTGCTGACTTCATACCAAAAATTTGTAAATTGTAGGTATTTTGATCATCTGTATAAGTACAATTTTTTAAATTTAATAACGAATAAAATATTGAAAATTTCAACATTTATCCATAAATTTCTTTTTTTTTTATGATTTGCGATATTTTACATGCAATATTGGACATCCGGAGAATTAAAAAGTTTTTTTTCATTTAAATCAATAACAGCCCTGTTTTTAGATTATATTTATTTTATTTATTTCAAGCAATCTATACATATATCTTTGATGAATAATTCGATCTCTGTTTCCGAACTTCTGTTGCCTTCTTTCTCTGGACTAAATAAACCATAAGGATTTATGATGTAACTCTTAGATTTTAAGAAATAATTTAGCAAAATAAAGATAAAATATTTTCCTATATAAATTTTAATTTGTTAATTTTAAATTATCCAATTCTTTATTAGAATATTAAATATAATAAACAAATTAATAATGTTCTAAAACAAGTATTAAAGTAAATTTCTTATTTCTTAAAAATAAAAGAGAGAATTTTTGTTACATAATATAAATAATATATATTTTTTTTTAATATATTGAATATTTTAAAAATAAAATAAATTAGTTCAAAAATGATATTAGATTGAACTACATATTTTTTAAAAATAAAATGTAAGAAACTACTTGCTAAATAAATTATATTTACTTATTTAATTTTGAATCATACATTTTTTAAACCACGTTTTTTTCTTATAAAAAAAGAGATATACATTTGTCTGTGTAGCATGAAATACATAAAATTTATTGACGACATTTTCAGAAAAAGCTATCTCAAATTCGACCAATTCGGATGAAAATTCTAAACATGAAATTTAAATTTCTAAAATATTTGTTAACATGCCCAAGTTATTAAATGTTTAACAAAATAGATATATAAGAACGATTTATTTTTCTAGAAAGTGCAAAATTTGCATTTTACAAAACTTTTTAAACGAAATTTGTAGAAAAATTTAATTTTTATTCGGTTAATACGCACAAAATTTTATATTTGGGATCTAAATTTGTTAAATATTTGTTAACATGCCCAAGTTATTAAATGTTTAACAAAATAGATATATAAGAACGATTTATTTTTCTAGAAAGTGCAAAATTTGCATTTTACAAAACTTTTTAAACGAAATTTGTAGAAAAATTTAATTTTTATTCGGTTAATACGCACAAAATTTTATATTTGGGATCTAAATTTGTTAAATATTTAATAACATGCCCAAGTTATTGAATATTTAACAAAATAGATCTATAAAAACGATTTAGCTTTCGAGAAAGTGCAAAATTCACATTTTACAAAACTTTTTACACAAACTTTGTAGAAAAATGTACTTTATATTCGGTTAATATACAAAAAATTTATTATTTCTGATCTAAATTTGTTAAATATTTGATAACATGCCCAAGTTATTGAATATTTAACAAATTAGATCTATAAAAACGTTTTAGCTTTCGAGAAATTGCAACATTCGCAGTTTACAAAATTTTTTCCACGAAATTTGTAGAAAAATTTAATTCTTCTTCGGTCAATAAGCACAAAGTTTCTTATTTCTTATCTAAATTTGTTAAATATTTAATAACATGCACAAGTTATTGAATATTTAACAAATTAGATCTATAAAAACGATTTAGTTTTCGAGAAAGTGAGAAATTCACATTTTACACAACTTTTTACACGAACTTTGTAGAAAAATTTAATTCTTCTTCGGTCAATAAGCACAAAGTTTCTTATTTCTGATCTAAATTTGTTAAATATTTAATAACATGCACAAGTTGTTGAATATTTAACAAATTAGATCTATAAAAACGATTTAACTTTTGAGAAAGTGCAAAATTCACCGTTTACAAAACTTTCTCCACAAAATTTGTAGAAAAATTTAATTCTTCTTCGGTCAATAAGCAGAAAGTTTCTTATTTCTGATCTAAATTTGTTCAATATTTCATAACATGCACAAGTTATTGAATATTTAACAAAATAGACCAATAAGAACAATTTACCTATCGTGAAAGTGAAAAATTCACATTTTACAAAACTTTTTACACGAACTTTGTAGAAAAATGTACTTTATATTCGGTCAATATGCAAAAAATTTCTTATTTTAGATCTAAATTTAGTAAATATTTAATAACATTTGAAATTTATTAAATATTTAACAAAATAGACCTATGACAACCAATCACTTTTCGAGAAAGTGTAACATTTACATTTATAAAATTTTTTACACGATATTTAAAGAAAAATTGATTTTGTTACTTTTTTTTTCTTCGTATTTTTTGTTATTGTTTTTCATCTTTCTTTTTTTGCTATTTCTGTATGTTTCTTCTTGTTTTTGAACACCATGCACTTCTTCTTCTTTTGGTCCTTGTTCTTGTCCAGTTGTGTAATTTCTACTCTGTAAAATATAATTATAGTTTATGTGACTTATTGGTTTTTTATTTCACTTGTTTAAATATGTTGTTTAAATATTATTACTCTACCTGATAACTCTTATTTACCGGCTTAGAATACAATGCAATTTTGCAATGTTTTCTGTTATCTTTGTCCCGTGCGTTTTTTTTTTTTTATTTATTTTAAAGTTAAAAATAAAGAAGAAAATTAGATATTTATCGAAATAATTATTTATCGGAAGTTAACTTACTTTATGTTTGTTTGTTCCTTGCTATTTTTTATTTTAATTTTCCTGGCTTTTATTGTTCTATTTATTTTTTATACAGTATGTTTTTGTATTTTTTCTTATAGTTTCTTGAAATTTCTCACTGTAATAAAAATTTGTACGTTATAATTTTATATTGATAAATATGTAATTATTTATAATGATTAAGTATATATATTCATTAATTTTATTCAATTAACACATATTTGTTAGTATTCTTTATACTATAACTGAGTTTTCTTGATTTTGATACTATTAAAATATTCCTAATATTTAACATTAAATTTCAATAAAAAAAGAAAAATACTTACGTTCAATACCATGTTAAAGATACTTCTGGCCTTTTTATTTATATCTATATTTGTTGTTGTTAGTTGTTCTTAAATATTCTTTTCTTTTACATTTTTTTTCCTTTCCAATCTAATGACAGTTTGTAAACAATCTCTCATAACCTAAAATATTAGGTTTTAATAAATAAAAAGGCCAGAAGTATCTTTAACATGGTATTGAACGTAAGTATTCTTCTTTTTTTATTGAAATTTAATGTTAAATATTAGGAATATTTTAATAGTATTAAAATCAAGAAAACTCAGTTAAAGTATAAAGAATACCAACAAATATGTGTTAATTGAATAAAATTAATGAATATATACTTAATCATTATAAATAATTACATATTTATCAATATAAAATTATAACGTACAAATTTTTATTACAGTGAGAAATTTCAGGGTGAGTCTACAATAGGTAGTCTTCAACTTCTTTTTCTTTAGAGAAAACGAACTGGAAGTGCGCGCGCATGCAGTGCCAACTGCTGTATTTTTTTCTGTTGGTTTGCGTTCCGATGATCCGGTAATCTAATTATCTAATATGAAAATGTCTATAATTGACCAAAATAATGTAAACAAATATTTATTGACATACTGAAAATTAGTTTCGCTATACAATTCATCAGCTGAAACAATGTCAATAATTGACTAACAACATTCAAATTATGTGCAGTGTTTGAACTTGAATTTAACAATATTTACTTTTTCCAATACGCCTCTGGAAAATGCGATATTTGTGAAATTTTAAAAAAGTGAATACAAGTGCCTTTTTCTATAGGATTACATATTATCTGAAATCAACAATTGTGTCATTAAAATACAAAAGAATTATCATACTTGACAGCAGTTTAAAATATTAAAATCAACCAAATATCTGTCAAACGAGCATATATAGCAAGACAAAGTTAAACTTAACCTCACTTTCTGTAAAATGTCAAAATAGTAAACGTTTATTCTCATAATAATTATAAATTAAATCGCATTTTCCTGTAATTTGTAGGAAAAAGAAAATAAAAAAGTAACTCGCCACATAATATGAAAACTATGAAAAATCTTTACAGATCAAATTAACAAAAAATAAAGAGTTCTTTGGATACACGTATATTTGTATATCAAGTTTTTTGTTACTAATTACATCCACCTGTTTTTCCAAAAACTTTAGTACAATTATCATTTATTAAGAACACATTGACAAATTCAAAATAATCTAAAATCTAGTTTCAAATATGCTACAAAAATAAAACAAATACATCAGAAGCAGCTTCGATTATGGCCTCATTAATTAATCTCATTAATTGAGAAATAATAAAAATAATTCAAAATTTTACGTATATTTAAATTTTTGATAATTTTTAAAATTCTTAAAAAATGAAACAGACTGATTAAAATTTTAGATAAATATTTAAAAATACATAATAAACTTGGAAAAAAATTACAAATTGTTAAATGATTGGAATTTCAACAAAAGAATCTAAAGTTGCAAAAAAATAAAAAAATAATTATGCCATTTGGTTTCATGTCAAATGGGAATTATGTCAACTGGGATTTAGAGAATATTCATGCGCATCTTTTAAACTATGATTATAATTTTAAAATTATTGTAATTTCTTTTTAACGATGATTTTTTTTTTTTGCAACTTTAGATTCTTTTGTTGAAATTTCAATCATTTAACAATTTGCAATTTCTTTCCAAGTTTATTATGGATTTTTAAATATTTATCTAAAATTTTAATCAGTCTGTTTCATTTTTCAAGAATTTTAAAAATGATCAAAAATTTAAATATACTTAAAATTTTGAATTCTTTTTATTATTTTTTAATCAATTTAAAAAATATTCAATTTTAATTCAAATTGAAAATATTTTTACCTTTTTTTTAATTGTTCCCAAATTTTTTAATTAATCTCAAAAAGTTTTAATTATTTCTGCGATTTTATAATTTGTTTTCCAAATATTTTAATTACTTGTACAACTTTTTAATTATTTTTTCCAAATTTTATTTAATTTTAAATCTGACAACCATTCTGAAAGATTATACAAATTTGCTATGACATTTGGAAAATTGTTGAACTGGAATCGAAAAGGAAATATCGTTATATATAAAGCAACATTCTTGTTGCAAACGTTTTGTATTTTAAATGCGATATTCAACAATTTATCAGCCCCTGTGGAATGTCTATTTCTAAATTTCTTGGTAAGTCAGCTCTATTTTGTTGTCAAGAGTTTTAAATTAAAAATTATACACAGTAACTTTGAAGCATGGTGTCCAGTGGTCACGCAGGGAAATCAGGAAATTTAATAAATTAAATGTCCGAGGAAAGTTTAATATTGTATTATGATAATAAAAATCTTACTTGTGCAAATTTATTTCAACAAACTTTACCTATTTGTATTGTTATATATAAATTAACGGTGTTTGTGTCAATTTGGAAAATTTTGAATAATTGACATTTTTGGTTAAAAAATTAATCTACTTTATCTTGACAATCGCAGTTAATTTCTTTTTTAATGAGACCATAATCGAAGCTGCTTTTGATGTATTTGTTTTATTTTTGTAGCATATTTGAAACTAGATTTTAGATTATTTTGAATTTGTCAATGTGTTCTTAATAAATGATAATTGTGCTAAAGTTTTTGGAAAAACAGGTGGATGTAATTAGTAACAAAAAACTTGATATACAAATATACGTGTATCCAAAGAACTCTTTATTTTTTGTTAATTTGATCTGTAAAGATTTTTCATAGTTTTCAAATTATGTGGTGAGTTACTTTTTTATTTTCTTTTTCCTACAAATTACAGAAAAATGCGATTTAAATAAGAATAAACGTTTACTATTTTGACATTTTACAGAAAGTGAGGTTAAGTTTAACTTTGTCTTGCTATGCTCGTTTGACAGATATTTGGTTGATTTTAATATTTTAAACTGCTGTTAAGTATGATAATTCTTTTGTATTTTAATGACACAATTGTTGATTTCAGATAATATGTAATCCTATAGAAAAAGGCACTTGTATTCACTTTTTTAAAATTTCACAAATATCGCATTTTCCAGAGGCGTATTGGAAAAAGTAAATATTCTTAAATTCAAGTTCAAACACTGCACATAATTTGAATGTTGTTAGTCAATTATTGACATTGTTTCAGCTGATGAATTGTATAGCGAAACTATTTTTCAGTATGTCAATTAATATTTGTTTACATTATTTTGGTCAATTATAGACATTTTCATATTAGATAATTAGATTACCGGATCATCGGAACGCAAACCAACAGAAAAAAATACAGCAGTTGGCACTGCATGCGCGCGCACTTCCATTTCGTTTTCTCTAAAGAAAAAGAAGTTGAAGACTACCTATTGTAGACTCACCCTCAAGAAACTATAAGAAAAAATACAAAAACAAACTGTATAAAAAATAAATAGAACAATAAAAGCCAGGAAAATTAAAATAAAAAATAGCAAGGAACAAACAAACATAAAGTAAGTTAACTTCCGATAAATAATTATTTCGATAAATATCTAATTTTCTTCTTTATTTTTAGCTTTAAAATAAATAAAAAAACAAACGCACGGGACAAAGATAACAGAAAACATTGCAAAATTGCATTGTATTCTAAGCCGGTAAATAAGAGTTATCAGGTAGAGTAATAATATTTAAACAACATATTTAAACAAGTGAAATAAAAAACCAATAAGTCACATAAACTATAATTATCTTTTACAGAGTAGAAATTACACAACTGGACAAGAACAAGGACCAAAAGAAGAAGAAGTGCATGGTGTTCAAAAACAAGAAGAAACATATAGAAATAGCAAAAAAGAAAGATGAAAAACAATAACAAAAAATACGAAGAAAAAAAAAGTAACAAAATCAATTTTTCTTTAAATATCGTGTAAAAAATTTTATAAATGTAAATGTTACACTTTCTCGAAAAGTGATTGGTTGTCATAGGTCTATTTTGTTAAATATTTAATAAATTTCACATGTTATTAAATATTTACTAAATTTAGATCTGAAATAAGAAATTTTTTGCAAATTGACCGAATATAAAGTACATTTTTCTACAAAGTTCCTGTAAAAAGTTTTGTAAAATGTGAATTTTTCACTTTCACGATAGGTAAATCGTTCTTATTGGTTTATTTTGTTAAATATTCAATAACTTGTGCATGTTATGAAATATTGAACAAATTTAGATCAGAAATAAGAAACTTTGTGCTTATTGACCGAAGAAGAATTAAATTTTTCTACAAATTTCGTGGAAAAAATTTTGTAAACTGCGAATTTTGCACTTTCTCGAAAGCTAAATCGTTCTTATATATCTATTTTGTTAAACATTTAATAACTTGGGCATGTTAACAAATATTTTAGAAATTTAAATTTCATGTTTAGAATTTTCATCCGAATTGGTCGAATTTGAGATAGCTTTTTCTGAAAATGTCGTCAATAAATTTTATGTATTTCATGCTACACAGACAAATGTATATCTCTTTTTTTATAAGAAAAAAACGTGGTTTAAAAAATGTATGATTCAAAATTAAATAAGTAAATATAATTTATTTAGCAAGTAGTTTCTTACATTTTATTTTTAAAAAATATGTAGTTCAATCTAATATCATTTTTGAACTAATTTATTTTATTTTTAAAATATTCAATATATTAAAAAAAAATATATATTATTTATATTATGTAACAAAAATTCTCTCTTTTATTTTTAAGAAATAAGAAATTTACTTTAATACTTGTTTTAGAACATTATTAATTTGTTTATTATATTTAATATTCTAATAAAGAATTGGATAATTTAAAATTAACAAATTAAAATTTATATAGGAAAATATTTTATCTTTATTTTGCTAAATTATTTCTTAAAATCTAAGAGTTACAGCATAAATCCTTATGGTTTATTTAGTCCAGAGAAAGAAGGCAACAGAAGTTCGGAAACAGAGATCGAATTATTCATCAAAGATATATGTATAGATTGCTTGAAATAAATAAAATAAATATAATCTAAAAACAGGGCTGTTATTGATTTAAATGAAAAAAAACTTTTTAATTCTCCGGATGTCCAATATTGCATGTAAAATATCGCAAATCATAAAAAAAAAAGAAATTTATGGATAAATGTTGAAATTTTCAATATTTTATTCGTTATTAAATTTAAAAAATTGTACTTATACAGATGATCAAAATACCTACAATTTACAAATTTTTGGTATGAAGTCAGCAAAAAATAATTTTAGATTTGTATATCTTCAAGTCATTAAAAGTTATATAAATTCCAAACGTCAATGAACTCATATTCCAATTTGTTCCAACTTTTAAATTTAAACTAATTTAAATTTCAATGCATCTTAATTCAATAATATTAATTATTTTCCATATTCACAATAATCCTTCCTTTGGTAATATTCTTACAAGATTTTTAAGAGATTTTACTTTAATTTTTATCTTATAATTTATTATTTTTACAACATTTTAAGATTTTTTCTCCGTTTAGGTATTTTTGATATTTTTTTTTGGTATTTGTCTCTTTTCTTTTCAGGATTTTCTTTAATTTTCTTCTTTTTATAAAAATTATTTAATATTATATTACACAGTTTTCTTATTTATACATTCTGTTACGTCCGTAACCTATATATACATTATATTATATTATTATATCATAATATTATATTATGTTATACCATAATGTCATTATGTCATATTGTATTACATTTCATATGAATCTTTTGCTATATGTAATTTCAACAAGTCATTCTTATATTCGACTTTCGTATATTGAGCTTACTTAAATGAGAACGATTACACGAATCAACACCCAGCTTGGACATAGAAATTTCACGCTCTACAAGCTCCCTAAAACCACCTGCGAAGCAGCATACGAGAAGCTAGAGCAAATACAGCCGCATTTTTGGAACCCACCTGTTATGCATGAGAAGTCAAGCGGCACATAGAAAATGCTACGATGACCAAAAATCACGACACGCTAATCTGAAGATGCACGTGTGAATTCACTATATAAGCGGGCCACCAAGAGGTCCCAAACAGTTAGTAACACACAGTAATTACAATTAAGAGCTACCAGTTTAATACGAGATTCAACAACGAACAGACCTATCATCGAGTATTCGGTTAACAGTCAAGTCTTCAGTAATCAGTTTCTAGTCAAGTGACAGATTTACAAGTGTTAATTGTTGATTCACTTGTCCAACAAATAAAATCATTTCATCGTGAAGTTATTGTGCAGTGAAAGTTGTCCATCTGAATTTGTGGATAATTCAACTTGTGCATCGTATTTCTACTTAAAGAAATCTCGAAATTAAAACGAGATCATCCACCTGTCAAATCTACTTGGGAAACAACAAGCTATTGTGCGGCTTGTGTAAACATCCTACCTGTGGCACCTCTACCGAATGCAACGGCGCCAGCGGGTCTGCAACCTAATTCGTTACTCAAGATTTTAAGTCCATATCTCTACTTACAATCTCCAAGGGGGATCTGCTACCACGAATTCCATACTGGATAATTCTCAAATCGTTTCTTATTCAAAGTAAGGTTCAATTTTTACGTCAAATCTTTGTTCTTGTTGAATTCTCATAATTATAATTATAAATAAATATTCTTACTAAAACTTAGTGTCTCATTGACTTATCCTCATCCTAAATCAAATTCTTCATTGAATTTGATTTAAAAGTAGAAATTTAGGGTATATTTGAGAAGGGTTTTTGTCTCGAACGTAACAGAAGCCCTTCACAAATTTTGGTGCATCGGTCCGGGAAACAAAGTAAAAGTCGATGAGAAAAATTCGTAAAATTTTTTTTTAATTTTCAAATAACGTAAAAATTTGACACCTTTTAAATTTTGGTATCTCGGTAAACAAAGTATGTTGAAAAGTAAAAACCCATGAAATTTATTTCTAAAAAATCGAAAAAATTCTAATGCATCAAATGATTAAAAATATTTTGTCAAAATCAATGAGAAAACTAATCCAATCAGAATAATAATTAATTATCAAAAAATACATACATTAATAAATTTTTGAAATCATTAGCAATATTTAATTTAACTTTTTAGTATTTTGTTTTACATGATACGTATTAGCTTGGAGCATTTACAATTTTAAACTATACAGGTGTATTTGTGAAAAAGGGCTCATTTACCTTATAATTGCAAGGTGCATTCACAATAGTAAATCCTAAAAGTTTACTTGTAAATAGAGGTTCGATTCCTCTTTTAAATACGATTTCATCGGTGCAACTTATTTATTTCTATTTTTGCAATACATTTTTGGAAATTATAAAATCTTCTGTTTCTTTTTTGACATTTTTCTAATAACAGTGAGAATATTTATTTAAAAATCATTTACATATATTTTATACTCTTTTTACATTTTTATGAAAACATAAAATCAAAGTACTATGCAATCGAAATTTAATGTCTACTTCAAATGAAAATAAAACTGACTCTCCACATTTAACTCGTTCGAAAATAAAAGAAAATCCAGAATTATCCTTAAACTCAGGAATTCCTTATTATAAATCAAAACCTCAAACAAGTACACCAAGATATTCTAAACAGAATCCGAATCCAAACCTCACAAACCAGTTCGTTTCAGGGTTTATTTCTGGCCAAATTTTTGACAGTGACGATTATTCTAATAGTGACTGTAGCGATAACGAGGAAAGTACTGCAGAAAAAACTTTAATAGAAAGTCATTTAAATAATTTAGAAGAATTTGGGTTTAATCAAAATCATTCTGCATCAAATAAAACACTTATAGAGGAAATTGACGACAATTTCGAAAATCAATCTGAACATAACTTTGACACATCTTCAAATCATTCCGGAAATTCAAACTCAGACAATATGGCTTTACCAAATAATCAACAAGTCTCTTTACGCGATGCTTTAGAAACAATACCACTTTTTGACGGAAAAAACATACCATTATCAATATTTATCGAGGGTCTCGTAGAAGCGAAGTCTATGCTTCCTGAAAATGCTGATATAGAGAAAAATTTAGTAAAATTAATTAGAGGTCGAATTTCAGGTGAAGCGAGAAAAATTATCTTAGGGCATAGTTTTAATACAGTCCAAGATTTGGCTGAAAGGTTAAAAACAATATATGCACACGCAAAATCGGTATATCAATTACAAGGAGAACTAGGGGCGATGTATATGTGGGAACACGAAAATGTAGTATCTTATGGTTCGAGAATTGGAGAAGCAGCTGAAAGAATTTTAGACGCGCATAGAATTAATAACGAAAATACAGTAGACGAAGCATTTAAAAAAGGTTTAGAAGAAACAATTATTGATTGTTTTACAAGAGGACTTAGACCAGAATTAGAATTACGAGTAGGTACTGCTGACACATTTAAAGGTATAGTAAATAAAGCGATCGAGATAGAAAGAAAATTATCATCACGTAATGAATTAAGAAAAAATGTACAAAAAACAGAAAATGAAAATCCATTTAGAAATAATAAAGAATTTGCGAAAACAACAAAAATAAACGTTGCTCAAGATGAAGTTATAACTTGTTTAGTTTGTGGTATAAAAGGACATTTTGCAGTTAATTGTTTCCAACTAAATAAATTAATTGGACAAAATCAGGGTAATTTTCTAAATCCTAGAAGACAACAAAATTTTCCAAATGAAAATCAGTATCAAAATCGGTTCATTAATCGGAACCAAAATCAACCATTTAATAGATTTCAAAATCAATATCAAAATTATTATAAAAACCCTCCGCGAAATCAATATCAAAGTCAAAACCAGTATAGAAACCCACCACAAAATCAATTCCAAAATTCACATCAAAATCAAAACCAGTATAGAAACCCACCACAAAATCAATTCCAAAATTCATATCGAAATCAAAACCAGTATAGAAATCCACCACAAAATCAATTCCAAAATTCATATCAAAATCAAAGACAAAGTCAAAATCAAAATGTGTATAAAAACAGATTTGAAAACCAACAACAACAAACACAACAACAAGGACCAAGTACAAGCAGAGATATTCCATCGACAAACCTAACTCACAAAAATCAAAATGTTTTATGTAATTATTGCAAAAAACCGAGACATGTTATTAGCGAATGCAGAAAAAGAATGTATAGCAATAGCCAACAACAAAGGCAAGTTCCAGTAGAAAATCCGGAAAATTCAAAACTCCTTCCTCAGTAGGATGCTCCAGGGATAGATTAAAAAATCTTAATGCATCCAGTAATAACAAATTCCCAACAAAACATATTAACTTAGCAAAACCTAATTCAATACCATATGTTCGAATAGATACTAATGGACTTAAAATACCTATAACTATGATGATTGATACAGGAGCAGGACCTAATTTATTACAAATCCGAGCACTTGATAATGATATAGAAATTGATAAAAATAAATGTATCAAATTAACAGGAATTAATGAACACGCAGTTTATACTTTAGGTCAGGTAGAACTTAACATTTTTGGCATTCCAACAATTTTTATTTACTATCTAATGAAGTCCCAATCGAACACGACGGTATTTTAGGAACAGAATTTTTTGTTAACAATAAAGTAAAAATAAATTACGAAGAAAGGCACTTAGAAATAAATAATAAAAAATTTAACTTTGAATCAAACAATTATTTTACAATACCAGCAAGATCAGTTTATAATATTCATGTTAAAATTTCAACTGAAGAAAAAAAGGTAGGTTTCATCCCCAAACAATCAGTAGCAGAAGGTGTTTACTTAGGCAACGCAATAGTAGTAAATCGAGACAAAATAGCACATTCAAAAGTTTTTAACACTCGAAATGAATCTATAAATATACCAGTCCTTAATATAGAACTAGAAGACTTCGATGAATTAAAAAATGATACTCAGAAAAAGAACAAGGAAAATTTTATTATTCAAGACATACTTAACACATTTACAAACATTAAATCAGAAAATTTTCTTAATATCTCAAAAACTAACAGAGCAGATGAAATAAAAAAATTACTTCGGTTACAACATTTAAATAAAGAAGAATTGGAACACGTTATGAAATTAATAAATAAATACTCTGATAGATTTCATATACCGGGAGAATATTTAGAAGCAACCGATCTTATTAAGCATAGAATAATAACAACAGATGACACACCTATTATAACAAAACAATATAGATTTCCGCCTGTTCACAAAGAAGAAATGACACGTCAAGTAAACGAATTATTAGAACAACAAATTATTAAACCTTCCGATTCACCATACAATACACCCATTTGGATAGTACCTAAAAAGGATGACTCTCAGGGAAATAAAAAATGGCGGCTAGTATTAGACTTTCGAAAATTGAACGAACGCACAGTAGGACAATTTTATCCTTTGCCAAATATAATCGATTTGTTAGATCAATTATCAAACGCGCAATATTTTTCCGTCTTCGATTTAGCTTCCGGGTTTCATCAGATTAAAATGGATCCAAGAGATGCGCATAAAACAGCATTTTCAACACCATATGGCCATTATGAATTTGACAGAATGCCATTTGGATTAAAAAATTCGCCAAGTACTTTTCAAAAACTCATTGATCAAGTTTTATTAGGTTTACAAGGAATAGAATTGTTTGTTTATTTAAATGACGTGGTCATTTACGCAAATACATTGGAAGAACACGAAGAAAAATTTTCAAAATTTATGGAACGCTTACGAATTGCTAATTTAAAACTACAGCCCGACAAATGTGAATTTTTACGGTTAGAAGTATGTTATTTAGGACATATTATTGATCAAAATGGAGTGCGACCAGACCCTAAAAAAGTAGAAGCAGTACAGAACTTTCCAATTCCAAAAAATGTCAAAAATATCAAACAATTCTTAGGATTATCTGGTTATTATCATAGATTTATAGATACATTTTCAAAAATCGCAAATCCGTTAAATGAACTTCTAAAAAAAGATGTTCCCTTTTTATGGACAGAAAAACAACAAACAGCATTTGATACTTTAAAAAATAAACTTTGCGAGGAACCACTTTTAAAACGACCAGATTTTTCTCAACCATTTATTTTAACAACGGATGCCTCAGGTTTCGCAATAGGAGGAATATTGTCACAAGGAAAAATAGGAAAAGATCAACCCGTAGCATACACTTCTTGAACTTTAAATGAAGCAGAAAGAAAATATGATACATATGAGAAAGAAGCATTAGCAATTATTTATTGCGTTCAACATTTTCGACCATATCTGTATGGAAGAAAATTTACCTTAGTAACAGATCACAAACCTTTGGTTTGGTTTCAGAATTCTAAAAATCCATGTTCAAGAGTTACAAGATGGAAGTTAAAATTAGCAGAATACGATTTTAATGTCATTTACAAAGCAGGTAAAACAAACGTCAACGCTGACGCGTTGTCTCGAAATCCAGTCGAAGAAAATATTGAAGAAGAAAATATTGAAGATGATAATGAAGAAAAAATTCAAGCAATAAATCAAGAAAATATCTATGAAATCGATGTCGAAGAACACATTCAAAGAAGTGTCCAAGCAGAAACTCTTAGAAAAAATAAACATGGTATTCATTTTAAAGCACCTCAGGAAAACACAAATTCGGAGCAAATAAAACTTTTCCAATCATTGATAAAAAATATTTTTAATAATCAAACTCTATTTTCAGAAAATCAATCGGAGATAGAAAAATGTCTCCATTCTACTATGCAAAAGATTTGCAAAAAGCAATCTCTACCTCAGGATAATGATTCCTATTCTATTTCGGAGATTATAAAAATTCTCCAATCTATTTATTTATTGGATCCAAGTGATGGATACCAATCTATGGAAAATTATTGCTCTATATATAAAGAGATAATTAATCTCTTTCTAATAGTTATCAAAATCATATCTAATTCAAAAAATCAAAATACATTGCCAAATGTCTGTAATGTCGTTACAAGACATCAAATAAAAAAGAAGGAAACAATGAGCGAAAATAAAGAAAATAAACAAATCAAAATCTTAGAAAAATCAAAAAATTGTGAAGAAAAGAAGAAGAAACGAGGAAGACCAAAAAAGGAAATTCATTTTAATACGCCAACTCTGAAAAGAAAACGAGGAAGACCGAAAAAATTATTAGGCAAAAATCCAGCTCAAAAACAAAAGAGATTTTATAACGAAGTCTATTCTGACGAGGATATGTCAGATCCTGAATATATAAATCAAAAAACTCAAGAAGGAAAAGAAGAAAATAAAAATCAAATTCAAAAGAAAAGAGGAAGACCGAAAAAACTACAATTAAACGAAGAAAATAAAAATCAAATTCAAAAGAAAAAGGAATCCGATGAAGAAATCTATTCTGATGAGGTTATGTCAGATCTTGAAAATAAGAAAAAAAATGAAAAAACTCAAAAAGAAGAAATTGATGCTGGTTATGAAAATACAGATTCTGAATCATCTGACGAAGAAATCACATTTGAAAAAAATAAAAATTGTACAAATTTAAATAAAAAAGAAGAAAAATATATTATTGACTGTAGGGATCAATTACCAATGCGTAAAGACAATTTTACATACTTTGTTTCAGTGAATGGAGAACCTAGAGATAATGGCTCTAGATCCTTAGCAAAGCGAGAAAAATTACCCAATTTTGAAAAACTTCAATTGGGACTAGCTGAAAAAATAAAAAAAGGTACATTTTATCATATAGCTCTTCCTATAGAAAATGAAATAAAAGAAAATATCTCTAGTACAATAAAAACAATTGAATCATCAATTATTTCATTAAAAAATATATCTAAAAAATTAAAATTAAAAACAGTAAGTATAGCGAAAACTGCTCAGGTAAATAATGTTAACTGGAAAGAAATTCTATCAATGTTCAAATCCATTTTTGAAAATTCGTTTGTAAAAATAATAATTTGTAACGGGATTACAAAGTACCCTACTAAGGATGAATATTTGCAATTAATAGAAGAAGCACATTCTAGCACAGTCGGAGGACATAAAGGAGTAACAAAAACATATAATAGAATACGTCAAAATTATTATTGGGAAAATATGAAAATTAATATTCAAAAATATATTCAGAATTGTCTACAATGCCAGTTGAAAAAATTAGTTCGCGTCAAAACAAAAGATCCAATGATAATAACAGACACACCAGGTATAGCATTTGAAAAAATTGCAAATGGACATCGTTGGACCACTTCCTAAAACTAATACAGGAAATGAATATATATTAACAATACAGGATAATCTTACTAAATATTCATTAGCAATAGCACTTCCAAACCATCAAGCCAGTACAATAGCTGATGCATTCATTAAAAAGTTTATTTGTATTTACGGATCACCTAAAGGTGTATTGACAGATCAAGGGACGGACTTTTTAAGTAATTTAATGAAACGTTTAGCAAAACGCTTTAGAATTCGACAATTCAAAACAACTGCTTTTCATCCTCAATCTAACGGATCACTTGAGAGATCACACCACGTTCTAGGAGAATATTTAAAACAATTTATAAATAAAAATGAAGAATGGGACGACTGGTTAGAACTTGCAATGTTCTCTTATAATACAAGTGTACACGAGGGTACTAAATGTACACCATATGAATTGATATTTGGAAAATTGGCACGATTACCATCCAGCGATCCACCACTAGAGCACGAAAAATTGGAGACATATGATCAATACCTAAGTGATTTAATAACAAGATTGCATGAAATGAGAAATATTGCAAAGAAAATTTAGTATCAGCAAAAGAAAAATCAAAGACTTATTATGATAAAAAATGCAATCCTCAAAATTTTAAAGTAGGAGATCAAGTTTTTTTATTACAAGGGGGAAAAATTCACAAATTTGCAAATCAGTACACTGGACCACATAAAGTATTAGAAATTTTAAATAAAGGAAATATTAAAATACAAATCAAAAATAAACAAAAAGTAGTACATATAAATAGACTCAAACTATCACGTTTTGTTACAACAAAATAAATTAAAATTCATAATATATACCAAAAGTCAATAAATCTTGACCAGCAAGACTATAATTTTTTTTCCTTTTTTTACTCTCACAATTATGTACAACAAATAATAACACTATTTAAAGTTTCCTTTTAACTTTTCAATCCAATCCTACACCAGGAAAAGAAAAAATCATCATAAATAATATTAAGCACAGTATCCTTTTTATAGTTATCGTAAAAATTAAATTTTTACAAATATATATAAAACAAGCTTTGCCAACTTTAATAATACGACTTATGTGTTTTAGGTCTTCGATATCATAAAAAGTAACATTTATTTCAAGCAAAGCTAATAAGAATGCTTATCCTATAGACAAGAACTACAGAAGACGCAAAAAAAAAATAATAATATCAAAAAATTACTTTTCTAATTCGGTGTTTGTCAAAATCCTAGAAACTCAAGCATTCACCGGAACCTTGAGAGGACTAAAAATCTCTTGCGATCCCAAAAATATCAAACTGAGAACGCAAGAGAATGTATGAATGAATAACAATAAATAAAAAAAATCTAATTATAAAATATTTCTTGTTAATGAAATATTTTATTTAATACACGCTTATTTATAACAAGTGCACACGCAAAATTAAAATTTTTTTTTAAATATTGAAACATGTATATTATAAAATATACTTACTGATTTTTAAATACTAATACTTTGAACAAATATGTAGAAATACAAATATATCTGTCTTAAATCCATATACTGTAAACCTTTGTGGGTAACAAGTATTAACTATAATTTTTTTTTTTTGGGAATGAATCAATAAAGAATGAAATGACTAGAAATAATTTTTTTTTAATATATTCAAAGTTTTTCAAAATAAACACATATAAACGTTCATAACATCTCCTTTATAAAAAACGGGCATGTAGATTTTTAAAAAAATTTCGAGCATGTATCGTTTCTCTCTCATGCTCGAACTGAGGGGGGAGGTGTTATGACCGTAACCTTTATATACATTATATTATATTATTATATCATAATATTATATTATGTTATACCATAATGTCATTATGTCATATTGTATTACATTTCATATGAATCTTTTGCTATATGTAATTTCAACAAGTCATTCTTATATTCGACTTTCGTATATTGAGCTTACTTAAATGAGCACGATTACACGAATCAACACCCAGCTTGGACATAGAAATTTCACGCTCTACGAACTCCCTAAAACCACCTGCGAAGCAGCATACGAGAAGCTAGTCAAGCGGCACATAGAAAATGCTACGATGACCAAAAATCACGACACGCTAATCTGAAGATGCACGTGTGAATTCACTATATAAGCGGGCCACCAAGAGGTCCCAAACAGTTAGTAACACACAGTAATTACAATTAAGAGCTACCAGTTTAATACGAGATTCAACAACGAACAGACCTATCATCGAGTATTCGGTTAACAGTCAAGTCTTCAGTAATCAGTTTCTAGTCAAGTGACAGATTTACAAGTGTTAATTGTTGATTCACTTGTCCAACAAATAAAATCATTTCATCGTGAAGTTATTGTGCAGTGAAAGTTGTCCATCTGAATTTGTGGATAATTCAACTTGTGCATCGTATTTCTACTTAAAGAAATCTCGAAATTAAAACGAGATCATCCACCTGTCAAATCTACTTGGGAAACAACAAGCTATTGTGCGGCTTGTGTAAACATCCTACCTGTGGCACCTCTACCGAATGCAACGGCGCCAGCGGGTCTGCAACCTAATTCGTTACTCAAGATTTTAAGTCCATATCTCTACTTACAATCTCCAAGGGGGATCTGCTACCACGAATTCCATACTGGATAATTCTCAAATCGTTTCTCATTCAAAGTAAGGTTCAATTTTTACGTCAAAACTTTGTTCTTGTTGAATTCTCATAATTATAATTATAAATAAATATTCTTACTAAAACTTAGTGTCTCATTGACTTATCCTCATCCCAAATCAAATTCTTCATTGAATTTGATTTAAAAGGAGCAATTTAGGGTATATTTGAGAAGGGTTTTTGTCTCGAACGTAACAATTCATTAAACTTTTTATTACGTTAATTTTAATAATTAATTCTATACTTTTAAAAGTAAATACACTTATTTTTTTGTAAATTTATTCTCCATTTTCTTCCTGTTTATTTAATTTTCTTGATATTGCACTATTTTTTTAGTTCTTCCTTGCGTTTTAATTATTTCTTTAATTTTTACGTTATATATAAAATATTTATCGAATGCTCTGTTTATTTAATGTTAAAAAATTTAAAAAAAAACACTTATTTCAGTCCCTATACAATATCTATTTCCGATCTTCTCTGTAAGTCGGGTTGCATTCTTCTGATAAACTAAATAAGCCCTACTGTTTTTCCTTCAACTCTTAGATTTTAAAAAATATTTAAATTGTTTAGAAATTATTAATGCATGATTTACAATAAATTATGTACTTGTTGCATTTGAATGGTTTAAAGTATTTTAAATGCGTCTTTTCAATAGAGCTAATTTCACTTGAAATAACAAACAACTTTTATTTTTTGTAAAAAGTTAGCAAAATTATGTTTGGAACTTGACATTAATTCTTTATATTAAATTTTTACAATTAATATCTAAACATTGAATTTTATAAATAGGTTGATTAATATAATGAATATAATGTACTGTCTATAATTTCAAAGGCGGCGCCGTGTGAATTAGTACTCGAAAATGCCGTATGAGAACAGCGCACGACAAACTACATTTTGCTACATTGTTTGACATTTTCGTTGATGAAATTGAAAAAAAATTTACTTTTCTTGAGAGACTGACGCGATTTAAAAACTCAAATACCAAAAACAAAAGAAGTGAAAAAGTGCTAATTAAATTTAAATTTACACTACGATGACCATTTGCGAAAAAAGTGTCGGATTTTGCCGAAAAAAATTGTCAAAGTGGGAATCAGTGAGCGAAGTGTCAAGTGATTTTGTATTTCCTCGAGAGACTGACGCAATTTAAAAACTCATATGCCAAAAACAAAATAAGTGAAAAAGTGCTAATTAAATTTAAATGTGCAGTACGATTTTCATTTTCGGAAAAAGTGGCGGGTTTTATTGGAAAAAATTGTCAAAGTCCGAATCATAATATGTATAATTTCAAAGGCGGCGCCGTGTGAATTAGTACCCGAAAATACCGTATCAGAACAGCGCACGACAAACTATATTCTGCTACATTGTTTGACATTTTCGTTGATGAAATTGAAAAAAAATTTACTTTTCTCGAGAGATTGACGCGATTTAAAAACTCAAATACCAAAAACAAAAGAAGTAAAAAAGTGCTAATTAAATTTAAATTTAAACTACGATGACCATTTGCGAAAAAGTGTCGGATTTTGCCGAAAAAAATTGTCAACGTGGGAATCAGTGAGTGAAGTGTCAAGTGATTTTGTATTTCCTCGAGAGACTGACGCGATTTAAAAACTCATATGCCAAAAACAAAATAAGTGAAAAAGTGCTAATTAAATTTAAATGTGCAGTACGATTTTCATTTTCGGAAAAAGTGGCGGGTTTTATTGGAAAAAATTGCCAAACTTTAAACATCATTGGAGGTTGTTTTCATCACACGAATTTCCTCGAGACACTAAAGCTCAGGAAACACTTGATTTATCAAAAGTAAGTATTTTTCTGAATCTTTATTTCAATAGAATTTGCAGTACGATGTTCTTTTGTGGGAAAAGTGTTGGCCTTTGTCGCGAAAAATTCCTAAGTCTTCAAAACGCATGGGGACAGTCTTTGAGAACCACTGCTCCCCCCTACAGATTCTCTGCGGACTCTGTGTCTCCAACGGCCTTAAAAATAAACTTAATTAGACTTGACCAGTTGTACAAGCAAAAAGGTCTTTTTTAAGACTTTTTTTGAGCTAGTCGATAATTAACTCTTAAAGTGTAACGTGTTTTTCGGCACCCTTAAGCTTTAACGCTGGTTCACTTGTGCCTTGCGCTTTAAAAAGTGCTTTTAAGTGCTCTGAATTTTTTTTAGATAATCCATAGTCTTACATCAACTATCCTAGTATAAGGACTAATCATTATATTGCCAATATGTTCATTTGTTTAAGCAATACAATTGTTCCAACAAGTCAAAATAGTGAACAAATTTCAATTTTTCAAGATTGGCAGGGGCACAAGTGACCCAGCGTTACACTTTGAGGGTTAAAAATGTGTACATAAATATATTTACTTTTTTTAAGGTATCCAAAGGAATTCCAACAAGAATCGATACAAAAAGTTTGCTACTCAATTCTTGTGATAAAGTGTTATACGTATCATTTAACGCTGCATCTAGTGCTTGAGGTTTCACTGCCAGAAATATAACGTCAGAATTTGAAGCAACTTCTCCATTTTTCAATGTAGTATTAACACCAAATGGAATCCATTTATCCAACGTACTTTGTGAACGACTCGAAACCCAAATATTTTTTCCACTTATGTTTCCTAAAAGAAAAAGTAATTTCTCCTTATTATCATATTATTATTATTATTGTTTATTATTACAACAGTTAATTACTTTTCAACAATGTTCAGCTTAATTAATTTTAATCATTACATACATGTTATGCCCTCAGAGTTTGTGAAGCATGTTAAAATAATCTTTTAATTTCAACATATTTAAACGTAAAAATCTTGTGTTGTGATTTCAATTAATTATATGGTTTTAAATTAAATGAAAAATCCACCTGAAGAATTTGTCGACATTAAAAGAAAATTTAGAGAAATGATTTACACTTTCGTTTAGAAAAAATTGAATTATGATTCTTAATAGAAAAGTAAAAAAAATGCAAATTAGACAACATTTTTGAAAGTTAATAACTTGCTTTTAAAATATGTAAATAGTAAATTATGGGTGAACCACATAAAGCATGACTTTTTAGATAAGAATTAGTCGATCCAAAGCACAGTGGGACGAAACGCTCTTTTTTCGTTCAAAAAAGTCTAAAGTCCAAAAATCTTGACCGATTCAAATTTTTTTTGTCATACTCGCACTGTAAAAACGAGTTTACGGACGGTCAGGGTGAAGTCCCATGATTGCATATTAACGTCCGTTTTGTAACTAGACTATAAGTGCAAAAGTGACAACAGTATATCTGCATCTCTTTTGCACTTATTGTCTAGTTATAAAACAGACGTTAAAACGCAATTATGGGACTTCACCCTCAGCTTCTTCTTCTTCTTCTTCTTCAAATAGTGGCTAACATTTAAGCCAATTCCATTCACAAATATGAATGCGATGCTTTAATGTTCTGCTTACTAGACGAGCTCACTAAGCAATCAGAACTGCGTTCTGATTGGCTGGACCTTAGGCTTACTGTTTATCTATAATTGTTATTATTGTTTATTTATTTAGCAATGAAGTTAAAAATAATGAAATAAAAAAATATACAATTTACTATATTTTGTATAATTGATTGATAAGTGATACAAAATGTTTTCAATCATTGAAGATACTCTTCTACATTAAAAATAAACAGTTTCTACTATGCATGAGCAAAAAACTCATGTTTTTGTTGGCATGAAGCGAGCCAGAACTTAGTTTTCAAGTTAGTGAACGTCAGAGGTAAAAAAATTTCTTAACTAAAATTTTTTCTGTCGAGAAGTTTATTTAGCTATGACGTCACTAACCTCAAAAGTGCGAGTCCTGCCCACTTCACACTCACAAAACACGAAGTTTTGCACATTTGTGGTAAAAAATAGTATATGCTTCTCGAGAGGCCGAGTATTTTCCTTGCACAATGTTCATAATGTTTCGCAAATAAACACGATCTTCTCTCCCTTGATGCATAATATACTATTTTACTTGTTTTTAATGATAATATATATTATAAACAATTTAGCATAAGTAATTGGGTACAGTATAGTTATTTGCTTCCATTTTGCTTAAAATTTTTCCCTCGGGGGTTTTCAGGGTCGCTGATTACGAAAATACAATTACTTTTTAAGCATTTAGCATGGCAAATAAAAAATGAAATTTAATTTAATTTCCTTGAAACTTGTCACTCGGCGGATTTCGTGGTCACTAATTACGAATCCTAAATCAGTTTTTAAAAATGTCAAATAGCAAATCCAAGATGGCGGATGAAAAACAAAATTCAATTAGATTTCCTTAAAACTTGCTACTAATACTGAAAAATGAATGACTGCTACGACTCCAACGATATCAAACAAGTGAACAACTTACAGCTTATAAAGTAGATTGTCGAAAATCTCGGGCAGGTAATAATTATACCTAGAGGTCAATATAACGTGTATACCTTCAATAATAAAGAGCAATCACTTTGACGACTTACGTCAAGAAGTTTTTAGAATCGCCTTACACAACTTCAAAATATTTTGTCAAAGCGAAAACATAGCAAATTTTCGTGTTTCTAGGTGGGGATATTTTACTAACTTACTTCCGAAAAGAGAATTTTTAAACGTACTTAATTCTTGCTTCCATTGCAATAAAACCAAAGTAACCGTATGGACAAGTATCTGTACCTCCTGAAGATATTAGGATGGATAGAATTCAAGAATTTCATAGCAGCAAATTAATCCTGTTGCCAGGAATCAAAGATCAGGTGACCGAATTTATAAGAAAATGCCCAACTTGTCAAGAACAAAAGTTTGTGCAAGTAAGAACTCGTGAACCGATGCTCATAACTGATACTCCGCTTGAAGTTTTTGATAAAGTATCATTAGACACGGTCGAAAAAGTCCCAACCACCCCTGACGGAAATTGCCACATATTGACGATGCAGGACCTGCTCTCAAAATATTGCATTGCAGTTCCAGTTCGTTATCTCAACAACAACCATAGCTTACACGGTAGCTAGAGAACTATACTCAAAATTCGGTGCACCAAAAGTTATTTTAACAAACAAGGGTAAGTGCTTTATCAGTAAACTCGTGAGGAAATTATCAAACAAATTTTGGAGTACAACAAGGAACTACTTCCGGTTACAGGCCACAAACTAATGAAGCCTTAGAAAGGAGTCATCCAGTATTAGTGGAGAACATCAAACAATATGCATAACCCTACGACTGGGATAAATTGTTACCTTTTGCGACATTTTCATATAACACCTCTTTTCACGCGTCTATAAATTTTACCCCTTTTGAGATAGTTTTCGGAATAACGGCTCGAACCCCAAGTACCTTACCCTCCAAATCTAAAGAAACGTATGATAAGGAAGTCAAATTCTTTAAAGAAAAAATCGGTGAAAAGGCATACGTGTTACGTAAAGTAAAAAAATCTAAGTTCGAGCCCTGTTATCAGGGTCCTTACGAGATAGTGGATCTATTAGACAAACACAACGATATTCTAGAAACTAATGAAGGATTTAGATTTCAGAAGCACGTGGATAAGTTAAAATTAACCTATGAGTAAAACAAGTAAATATAATTTTCTTGTTTTAGGATAGCAAAATCAACAATCAATTCTCCTTCGCTAAAAGAAGAGAAGGTCGAGGTAGACAACTATCCTAAGGGACCATTGGAAGAACTAGAACATCCAAAGAGCCGTTGAACGAACTTTCATCAGAATACGATTTCACAAAACCTATGGAGCAAATTTTCTCAAGTGTCCAGCGTCAAAATTAAAAGTCGTTGGATCGGACTAATATTTGTACAAACTTTAGTGCTATAGGTAAGTACTTTAACCACCAAACATTATGCAATTTTATTTAAAATTGTAGAGGGGGAGGGGGTTAAAGATTTGGGTAAAGTAAGAACATTGAGTTTTTCAAAAAATTGTAACCGCTAAATAACGAGATGAAAAAAATTTTACCTATATGTTTTCGAAAGGTTTTTTCCTGCTCTTTCACTTAATGAAAAAGTTTGTTTCTTTAAATCAAAATTTAAACCTTTTTTTTTTAAATTAAAATTTTTTTTGACTTTTTTTTTTGTCTTAAAAGAAAGTTCAAGTTCTGTACTTTAAACATACCAAAAGAACAAAATGACGTTTTTTGTTGTTTTCGAATTATTAATCAATTAATTAATAAAAATTTATGAAAATTGAAATAATTTACAAAAAAATTAAGTGACGGCAATTCTAAATACACCACTTTGAAGCTTATCAAAATGCGCATCCAACGAGCCCGATATAAAGTATTTTAAATAATTTTATGAATTATAAAATAAATATTTATAAAAAATTAATTAACAAATAAATATCATCCATAAAAATAAAGGTACAGTGTTACATTTTTTTATTAGAAAGTTTTTACAATTCTACATTAAATAATATCTAGCTTAACTTTTTTCAACCATTGAAAATTTAAATTAGACATTTTTATATCAAAATTCATAACACTACATTAAACGCGCATTAAAATTCAAACATCTATAAATTAATTTTTTATGAAAAAATGTTAAATATTTTCTCCAAGAGGAAGCAGAAAGTAATTAAATCAAGTTTTAAAAATGATGCACATAATATTAAATATTAGGATAAAAAAATTTTAATTATTATTATAATAAAATGTAAAGTTTTGTAATTTTGAAAATGGTATATATAAAATTAAATTATACAAATTATTATGAAACAATATAATATTTAATTATTAAAAAATGAGTTATAATAATAACTGTTCTGTAGAAAATGTCAAAAATATTAGGCTCGGTGGTTGCACAAGTAGCTTTAACGAAAATTACATATTATGGCAGGATTTTCAAAAAAGTGCGGGCATAATCGACAAAAACGTGTTCTTGATAGTCATTTTGAAGGCTTTACGCCCGCTTTTCTAAAATGCTCTTTTTTGCTGTCTTGCATATGTGAGTCCTAAAGTGTATGTTTCAAGCTTTAATTTAAGATCCCAGTAAAAAAAATATACCAAATCCCAGGAAACCATATATCACTTGACGACCTGGTATATGATTTCCGAACAAAAACCATATACCTCTTTCAAATATAATATGGTTTCGAGTAATGTGATATATGGCCAACTGATTTAACGTATTTAAGAAAGAAATATGGTTTTAGAAGGTAACTAAACGAATTCAAATCAATAAACAAACTGTACAAAATCTAGATCTATGACGGGAATAGCCAATTTCATAAAAAAGAATAATAATTGTTAGGTTATGTAGACTACATATGGCTACCACCCTACGAACTCTGTTTGAATTTAACGCGCGAACAATAACTTTTTCTCAAAAATATAAAAACTTGTTTAAACAATAAATATACATTTTTAATATATAATATATACAAACATCCAAACTGGATGCGGGCAAATAAACGATTAAAAAAACAATAAATGTTATAAAAAATGATTGGGGATGATGAAGTGGGCCTCACTGAACATATAAAAAACAATTTCATAACAAAATTAATTGTTATTAATTATGGAAATATGTAAAAATGTGTGATAGTTTGGTTGTGCAAAAAACACTGACAATAAAGTTTGTCTGATTGAAAATAAACATTAGATTCATAGGCAAATTAAAAAAATATATTACCCCTACTGTTTGTGAGGCGCATGAATATTCCCTAAATCTCATTTAGCTTAAATCCCCTTAAGCCTAAAATCAAAAAGCCTAAAATGCAATTAGCCAAAATTCCACTGAACCTAAATTGCATTTAACCAAAATTTCATTTAACCTAAATCGCGTTTAACCTAAATTCCTTTAAACCTAAATTTCATTTTACCTAAATCCCATTCAATCTAAATTCCATTTAACCTAAATCTCATTTAACCTAAATCTCATTTTACCGAAATTCCATTTAACCTAAATTCCATTTAACCTAAATTCCATTTAACCTAAATCCCATTTAACCTAAATCCCATTTAACCTAAATTCCGTTTAACCTAAATCTCATTTAACCTAAATCCCATTTAACCTAAAACGCATTTAGTATAAATTCCATTTAACCTAAAATGCATTCAGCCTAAATCTCACTTCACCTAAATCCCATTTAACCTAAATCTCATTTAACCTAAATTCCACTTAACCTAAATCCCATTTAACCTAAAACGCATTTAGTCTAAATTCCATTTAACCTAAAATGCATTCAGCCTAAATCCCATTTAACCTAAATTCCGTTTAACCTAAATCTCATTTAACCTAAATTACACTTAACCTAAATCCCATTTAACCTAAAACGCATTTAGTCTAAATTCCATTTAACCTAAAATGCACTCAGCCTAAATCTCACTTCACCTAAATCCCATTTAACCTAAATCTCATTTAACATAAATTCCACTTAACCTAAATCCCATTTAACCTAAATTGCATTTAACCTGAATCCCATTTAACCTAAATTCCATTTAACCTAAAACGCATTCAGCCTAAATCTCACTTCACCTAAATCCCATTTAACATAATCTCATTAAACCTAAATTCCACTTAACTTAAATCCCATTTAACCTAAAACGCATTTAGTCTAAATTCCATTTAACCTAAAATGCATTCAGCCTAAATCTCACTTCACATAAATCCCAATTAACCTAAATCTCATTTAACCTAAATTCTACTTAATCTAAATCCCATTTAACCTAAAACGCATTTAGTCTAAATTCCATTTAACCTAAATTCCATTTAACCTAAAACGCATTGAGCCTAAATCTCACTTCATCTAAATCCCATTGAACCTAAAACTTTACTTGATTCAACTATATTTATTCTTAAATTAAAAAAATTTTTAGGTTCAATGGGATTTAGGTAAAGTGAGATTTAGGCTCAATGCGTTTTAGGTTAAATGGTATTTAGGTTAAATGGAATTTAGACTAAATGCGTTTTAGGTTAAATGGGATTTAGATTAAGTGGAATTTAGGTTAAATGAGATTTAGGTTAAATGGGATTTAGGTGAAGTGAGATTTAGGCTGAATGCATTTTAGGTTAAATGGAATTTAGACTAAATGCGTTTTAGGTTAAATGGGATTGAGGTTAAATGGAATTTAGGTTAAATGAGACTTAGGTTAAATGGGATTTAGGTGAAGTGAGATTTAGGCTGAATGCCTTTTAGGTTAAATGGAATATAGGTTAAATGGGATTTAGGTTAAACGGAATTTAGGTTAAATGGGATTTAGGCTGAATGTATTTTAGGTTAAATGGAATTTAGACTAAATGCGTTTTAGGTTAAATGGGATTTCGGTTAAGTGGAATTTAGGTTAAATGAGATTTAGGTGAAATGGGATTTAGGTGTAGTGAGATTTAGGCTGAATGCATTTTGGGTTAAATGGAATTTATACTAAATGTGTTTTAGGTTAAATGGGATTTAGGTTAAATGGAATTTAGGTTAAATGAGATTTAGGTTAAACGGAATTTAGGTTAAATGGGATTTAGGTTAAATGGGATTTAGGTTAAATGGAATTTAGGTTAAATGGAATTTAGGTTAAATGGAATTTCGGTAAAATGAGATTTAGGTTAAATGAGATTTAGGTTAAATGGAATTTAGATTGAATGGGATTTAGGTAAAATGAAATTTAGGTTTAATGGAATTTAAGTTAAACGCGATTTAGGTTAAATGAAATTTAGGTTAAATTCAATTTAGGTTAAATGGAATTTTGGCTGAATGCATTTTAGGCTTTTTGATTTTAGGCTTAATGGGATTTATGCTAAATGAGATTTAGGGAATATTCATGCGCCTCCTGTTTGTTTACAATTTCCAATTGTTTAAACAAATTGTTTAAACAAATTATTTAAAAAAAATATTTTTTAAAACATATTGATAGGAATCAATTGTATGAGAAAATTTGAAAACAGTGTGTAGAAAATCTATTTTTTAAACGCTGTACTTTGTTTGTAAAATTGTTATAAACAAATAACAGTTATTTATTTATAACGATTTCATGAACAAAATACAACTTATACAAAAAATTGATACATACAAAATCATTATAATTTTTCTCTCAGAATTGATTGGCCAACAAATTTAAAAAAAAAAGAATTTTTAATTTTATTAATAGTTCCCTGGCAAAAATGTGGGCCATAGCGTGGACTCAATTGAGTCCGCCTTAGGTCCACGTTAGGTCCACTTTATGGAATTTGCTAGAAAACAAGTGCAAAATCAAAAAAATGATTTCCCAAATGAATTATTATGATAAAACTGATCTTTTTAAAGCGATTTAGTAAGACATTGGAAGGAAAATAATTAATTTGCGGCTAAAAACATTAGAAAAATCAAAAGTTTAAATAAAAATTATCAATTATTTACTTCTTATCATTATTGAAAGAATAATTATTTCATTTCTTAAGAACGAAATGTTACAATTAATTAAATTAAATTTAAAAGTAAACTAATTAAATCCAAAAAAAAATAAAATAAAAATATTTATCTACCACAAAATTAACAATTAAAAAAATAAAACTTCAATTACACAAAAAATAAAATTGAGATATTAGGATGACAAAAATTAAAATGTACGACAGGTAGTAGCAGACAGGGGCACAAAAATAAATTTGCACACAAAAATCTAATAAAAATCTAAAATAGTTGATCATTCATAGAACTATAGAATTTAATTATTTAAATTAATAACAAAAATTATCAAACGCTGAAAACCACCATAAATGATAACACTCGGAAAAAATTTAAAAGAAAAAATAACAATTTGCGCAAAAAATTCTAAAAAATATCTAAAATGGTAAAAAAATTTAGTAAAATACACTAAAAAATGTTCAGCCAAAAATCACTTCTTTTTCATATTTCTAGATCTAATTTCAAAGTTTTTCATCTATTAACGAACAAAATTGAATAAAAATTAAAGGACTGCGCGTTACTTTCAACTAGTCAAAAAATGAAAATTCAATCAATTTTTGCCTCGCCAGAAAAATTTGGCAAAATACACAAAAAAATTTTCAGACAAATATCAATTATTTTCCATATTTCTAGATCTAATTTTAAACTATTTCATCTATTAAGGAACAAAATTGAATAAAAATTAAAGGACTGCGCGTTACTTTCAACTAGTCAAAAAATGAAAACTCAATCAATTTTTGCGTCGCCAGAAAAATTTGGCAAAATGCACAAAAAAATTTATGACAAATATCGATTATTTTCCATATTTCTAGATCTAATTTCAAACTATTTCATCTATTAACGAACAAAATGGAACAAAAATTAAAGGACTGCGCGTTACTTTCAACTAGTCAAAAAATGAAAACTCAATCAATTTTTGTCTCGCCAGAAAAATTTAGCAAAATACACAAAAAAAATTTCAGACAAATATCAATTATTTTTCATATTTCTAGCTCTAATTTCAAAATTTTTCATCTATTAAAGAACAAAATTGAACAAAAATTGAAGGACTGCGCGTTACTTTTAACTAATCAAAAAATGAAAATATAATCAATGTTTGCCTTGCCAGATTAATTCGTCAAAATACACACAAAATTTTTTTTAATTTTTGTTCAATTTTGTTCGTTAATAGTTTAATTTTTTGAAATTAGATCTAGAAATATGCAAAATAATTTATATTTGTTTGAAAATTTTTTTGTGTATTTATCAAATTCTTCTGGCGAGTCAAAAATTGATTGAATTTTCATTTTTTGACAAATTGAAAGTAACGCGCAGTTCTTTACTTTTTGTTCACTTTTGTTTGTTACTAGATGAAATAGTTTGAAATTAGATCTCGAAATATGGAAAATAATTTATATTTGTCTGAAATTTTTTTTGTGTATTTTGCTAAATTTTTCTGGCGAGGCAAACATTGATTGAATTTTTATTTTTTGACAAGCTGAAAGTAACGCGCAGTCCTTCAGTTTTTGTTCAATTTTGTTCGTTAATAGATGAAAAAGTTTATAATTAGATCTAAAAATATAAAAAATTATTAATATTTAACTGAACAATTTTTAGTGTATTTTGCCAAATATTTCTGGCGAGGCAAAAATGGATTGAATTTTCTTTTTTTGAGAAGTTGAAAGTAAGTAAGTAAGTAAGTTCTTTAATTTTTGTTCAATTTTGTTCGTTAATAGATGAAATTGTTTGAAATTAGATCTAGAAATATGAAAAATAATATATTTATTATTGCAATTTTTTTTGTGTATTTTGCCAAATTTTTCTGGCGAGGCAAAAATTAATTGAATTTTCATTCTTTAACAAGTTGAAAGTAAGGCGCAGTCCTTCAAGTTTTGTTCAATTTTGTTCGTCAGTAAATGAAAAACTTTGAAATGAGATCTAGAAATATGGAAAATAATTGATATTTTTCGGAAAAATTTTTTGTGTATTTTGACAATTTTTTTTGGCGAGGCAAAAATTGATTGAATTTTCATTTTTGACAAGTTGAAAGTAAGGCGCAGCCCTTCAAGTTTTGTTCAATTTTGTTCGTTAATAGATGAACAATTTTGAAATTAGATCTAGAAATATGGAAAATAATTGATATTTTTCTGAAAATTTTTTTGTCCATTTTACCAAATTTTTCTGGGGAGGCAAAAGTTGATTACATTTTCATTTTTTGACAAGTTGAAAGTAACGCGCAGTCCTTTAATTTTTGTTCAATTTTGTTTGTTAATAGATGAAATAGTTTGAAATTAGATCTAGAAATATGAATAATAATTGATATTTGTTTTAAACTTTTTTTGTGTATTTTGCCAAATTTTTCTGGCGAGTCAAAAATTGATTGAATTTTCATTTTTTGACAAGTTGAAAGTTCCGCGCAGTTCTTTAATTTTTGTTCAATTTTGTTCCTTAATAGTTGAAATTGTTTAAAATTAGATCTAGAAATATGCAAAATAATTTATATTTGTTTAAAAAAATTTTTTTGTATTTTGCCAAAATTTTCTGGCGAGGCAAAAATTGATTGAGCTTTGATATTTTGACAAGTTAAAAGTAACGCGCAGTCCTTTAATTTTTATTTAATTTTGTTCATTAATAGATGAAATAGTTTGAAATTAGATCTAGAAATATGGAAAATAATTAATATTTGTCTGCAAATTTTTTTGTGAATTTTGCCAAATTTTTCTGGCGGGGCAAAAATTAATTGAATTTTCATTTTTTTACTAGTTGAAAGTAGCGCGCAGTCCTTCAATTTTTATTTAATTTTGTTCATTAATAGATGAAATAGTTTAAAATGAGATCTAGAAATATGGAAAATAATTAATATTTGTCTGAAAACTTTTTTGGGTATTTTGACAAATTTTTCTGGATAGGCAAAAATTAATTGAATTTTCATTTTTTGACAAGTTGAAAGTTCCGCGCAGTAATTTAATTTTTGTTTAATTTTGTTCCTTAATAGATGAAATTGTTTAAAATTAGATCTAGAAATATGCAAAATAATTTATATTTGTTTAAAAATTTTTTTTTGTATTTTACCAAAATTTTCTGGCGAGGAAAAAATTGATTGAGTTTTTATATTTTGACAAGTTGAAAGTAACGCGCAGTCCTTCAATTTTTATTTAATTTTGTTCATTAAAAGATGAAATAGTTTGAAATGAGATCTAGAAATACAGAAAATAATTAATATTTGTCTGAAAATTTTTTTGTGTATTTTGATAAATTTTTCTGGATAGGCAAAAATTGATTGAATTTTCATTTTTTGACAAGTTAAAAGTAACGCGCAGTCCTTTAATTTTTGTTCAATTTAGTTCGTTAATAGATGAAAAAGTTTGAAATTAGATCTAGAAATATGGAAAATAATTTATATTTGTCTGAAAATTTTTTTGTCCATTTTACCAAATTTTTCTGGGGAGGCAAAAGTTGATTGAATTTTCATTTTTTGACAAGTTGAAAGTAACGCGCAGTCCTTTAATTTTTGTTCAATTTTGTTCGTTAATAGATGAAATTGTTTTAAATTAGAGCTAGAAATATAAAAAATAATTGACATTTGTTAAAAAATTTTTTTGTGTATTTTGCCAACTTTTTCTGGCTAGGAAAAATTGATTGAATTTTCATTTTTTGACAAGTTGAAAGTAACGCGCAGTACTGTAATTTTTGTTCAATTTTGTTCGTTACTAGATGAAATAGTTTGAAATTAGATCTAGAAATATGGAAAATAATTTATATTTGTCTGAAAGTTTTTTTGTGTATTTTGTCAATTTTTTCTGGCGAGGCAAAAATTGATTGAATTTTCATTTTTTGACAAGTTGAAAGTAACGCGCAGTCCTTTAATTTTTGTTCAATTTTGTTCGTTAATAGATGAAATTGTTTGAAATTAGATCTTGAAATATGCAAAATAATTTATATTTCTTGAAATTTTTTTTGTGTATTTTGCCAAATTTTTCTGGCGAGGCAAAAATTAATTGAATTTTCATTTTTTGACTAGTTGAAAGTAACGCGCAGTTCTTTAATTTTTGTTTAATTTTGTTTGTTACTAGATGAAATAGTTTAAAATTAGATCTAGAAATATGGAAAATAATTGATATTTGTCTTAAATTTTTTTTGTGTATTTTGCTAAATTTTTCTGGCAAGGCAAAAATTGATTGAATTTTTATTTTTTGACAAGTTGAAAGTAACGCTCAGTCCTTCAATTTTTGTTCAATTTTGTTCGTTAATAGATGAAAAAGTTTGAAATTAGATCTAGAAACATGAAAAAGAAGTGATTTTTGGCTGAAATTTTTTTTAGGGCATTTTGCTAAATTTTTCTGGCGAGGCATAATTATGCAAGAAAGTACCCATATGTATAATAAACGGACAAAATTAATATTTCAGAGTATGTTTTACCATTTTAGATATTTTTTAGAATTTTTTGCGCAAATTGATATTTTTTCTTTTAAATTTTTTCCGAGTGTTATCATTTAGGGTGGTTTTCAGCGTTTGATAATTTTTGTTATTAATTTAAATAATTAAATTTTAGATTTCTATGAATGATAAACTATTTTAGGTTTTTATTAGATTTTTGTGTGCAAATTTATTTTTGTGCCCCTGTCTGCTACTACCTGTCGTACATTTTAATTTTTGTCATCCTAATATCTCAATTTTATTTTTTGTGTAAATGAAGTTTTATTTTTTTAATTGTTAATTTTGTGGTAGTTAAATATTTTTATTTTATTTTATTTTTTTGGATTTAATTAGTTTACTTTTAAATTTAATTTAATTAATTGTAACATTTCGTTCTTAAGAAATGAAATAATTATTCTTTCAATAATGATAAGAAATAATTAATTGATAATTTTTATTTAAACTTTTGATTTTTCTAATGTTTTTAGCCGCAAATTAATTATTTTCCTTCTCATATCTTACTAAATCGCTTTAAAAAGATGAGTTTTATCATAATAATTCATTTGGGAAATCATTTTTTTGATGTTGCACTTGTTTTCTAGCAAATTCCATAAAGTGGACCTAACGTGGACCTAAGGCGGACTCAATTGAGTCCACGCTATGGCCCACATTTTTGACAGGGAATTATTAATAAAATTAAAAATTCTTATTTTTTTAACATTTGTTTGCCAATCAATTCTGCGAGAAAAATTATAAAGATTTTGTATGTATCAATTTTTTGTATAAGTTGTATTTTGTTCATAAAATCGTTATAAATAAATAACTGTTATTTGTTTATAACAATTTTACAAACAAAGTACAGCGTTTAAAAAATAGATTTTCTACACACTGTTCTCAAATTTTCTCATACAATTGATTCCTATCAATATGTTTTAAAAAATATTTTTTTTAAATAATTTGTTTAAACTATTTGTTTAAACAATTGGAAATTGTAAACAAACAGAATAGAAGTCGCATTAGCTGATTACCAGGAAAACTCGGAAGTGGAAACTATAAGCAATAATATAATTATTATTAGAATTATTATTAGAAATCAAAAACAAGAAAAAAGAGCATATGAATCCTTGGTAAAAGATAAAAAAAACGCATATGAAAAATCTACTATAGAAAAATTAAAAGAAATTCGCGACAATGGTCAATTTTGAAAGTTTATAAACAAATTTAGGGGTAAAAAATATCTAACAAATGTAATCTCTTTGACGGACTGGTTCCAATTTTTTACGTCTCTTTCAATACCACGGGCTTCGTATGAGTTGCGCTTACAAGACGCAAGACACCCAGTATTGGATGTTGATATTGACACAGAGGAAATTGTTAGTAGTTTAAAGAAATGTAAAACAGGAAAATCTCCAGGACCAGATGGTATCCCCGGCGAATTTTTCAAATGTGTACAACGAAATGGAATTAATCATTTAAAGATTTTGTTTAATAAGATATTAGACGAGGAAAGGTTTCCTGACTCCTGGACACACTCACATACGATTATGTTTTATAAAAAAGGAGATCCAAACGATCCACTTAATGACAGGCCAATTTCCCTTTTAAATGTAATTTTGAAAATTTTTATGCTAATGTTATATGAGAGATTATTAAAATGGATTAATGAATCACGTGTCTTACCAGAATATCAATCTGGATTTAGAAGTGGCAGAAGCTGCCTCGATAACTGTTTTATAGTGAATTCTATTTCGCAAATTCGTCGCAGTGGCCCAGGTAAAAGAGTCTATGTTCTTTTTATAGACTTCGTCAGAGCCTTTCCTAAGGTATCCCACGAGCTTCTATGGGAGAAATTGTCTAAACTAGGGATCAGTACAAAATTTATTAGAATCTGTAAAAATTTATATGATAGAGCTACACTAGCGGTACGCACTAAAGAAGGAATCACCGAAAAGATTGAGATAACCGAAGGCGTATTACAGGGGGAAGTACTTAGTCCTATTTTGTTTGCCCTGTTCTTAAGTGACTTTGAGGAGTTTTTTTATAACAGGGGTGCGCGGGGAACAGCAGTAGATCATGTAAACGAGATTTTAGTAGTGGCATATGCCGATGATCTTGCGGTCTTTGCTGATTCTCAATCAGACTTGCGTAGAAAAATAAGTATTCTGGAAGAATATTGTGAAGTTAATAAAATGGAAGTTAACAAAAAAAAGACCAAAATACTTGTTTTTCAAGGAGGTAGACCAAAAAACGATCTATCATTTTCATGTGAAAATGTACCGTTAGAGATGGTTAATACTTTTAATTATTTAGGGGTAACTTTCGCTGGTTCGACAATGTCACGGCAAGCCTTCCTACAAGCGGAGACCTCTGTAAAAATGGCGATAGCCACTGTGCTAAGAACAATAAGACTATCAAAGTTAGATATTTGGCATACCATGGAAACACTCTTCCAGACTCTAGCTATAAGTGTTCTCTTCTATGGCATAGAAACATGGGGTTTGAGGCACCTAGAAGAAATCGATAATATTCAAACTAGTTTTTACAAAAGAGTACTTGATGTACCAAAAAATTGCCCAAATTATGCAATAAAAAATGAAACGCAGTTAACACCACTATCGGTAAAAGTGATTGGAAGGGTGTTTAAATGGTTGGAAAAAATAGATAATATGGAACAAACAAGGTTTCCAAGAATATGTCTTAACAGATTGATTGTTCTCGCAAATAACCCGAATAACCCATGTAAGTTCAACTGGTTTCAACAGTTAAAAAAGTTACTGAGTGAGTGTGATATAAATTTGCTGATTAGGGATATATCAGATTTGCGGGTGCTGATTGCTTGTAAGGATTTATTTATGAGAAAATATGTAGAAAAATTAAGGACACAAATGAACGTAAGAATCAGAGAATCAAATTGTCTAGAAGTCTACCCGTATATTGTGTCTCTCTCAAATGATGTATCTTACCTAAAACGAAATAACTTATTTTATCTGCTGAAATTATTGGCACAATGTCAGCTCATTTCCTCTCTCTTCCCTAGGTTGAGAGTACAGGAAAAGATCATTAGGCTAAATCCGAAAGAGGAATGCTCGTTTTGTTCTACGCGCAAAGCAGAAACATTGTTTCATGTGTTAATAGAATGTCCAATTTACGAAGAAGCGAGAGTATTGATGTTTGACCTTAACACTGATATTACAAGAGAGACACAAATAATTCAATTACTAAGAGCAGAATGTAGCGCTGGGTTAAATAAATTGTTTAAATATTTTGTAAGAATTGCGGCTATAAGAGAATTATGTTGAATTAAATAACGAAGCCGCTATCCACGTTTATTATTATTATATAGTATGAAATGTGTAACACTGCCAATGAAACTCATTTGTACAGGTATAAAGCCTATAGCAAATTATTAATAAATAATAATAAATAATAATAAACAAACAGTAGGGGTAATATATTTTTTTAATTCGCCTGTGAATCCAATGTTTATTTTCAATCAGACAAATTTTATTGTCAGTGTTTTTGCACAACCAAACTATCACATATTTTTACATATTTCCATAATTAATAACAATTAATTTTGTCATGAAATTGTTTTTTATATGTTCAGTGAGGCCCACTTCATCATCCCCAATCATTTTTTATTACATTTATTGTTTTTTTAATCGTTTATTTGCCCGCATCCAGTTTGGATGTTTTTGGACGTTTTTACGCGCCGGCGGCATCCAGCGCCTCTGTCAGGGCAGCTATATCGACGGAAATGGCACAGCCATTTCACAACTTATTAACTGTTTATTGGAGTATCTTGAACTCTGTTTTTTTTTTTTTTTAGGAAAACCCCTTTTGTTTGGCGTTGCATTTTTGCAATTTCCAAATCTAGGTTTCGTTATCCTTACCCCAGCAGTTATTTACATTTGAAAAGAGTTCGATGACACCATACGCAACAGCCTTAAGTTGCAAATTCATGATTGCCTGAACTGAATACTCATTCTCTTTTTCTTTCTTTTTTTTTCTTTAAGGGCTTAAGGGATGTTTTTAGGAAAGATCTTGCAAAAGGTTAAAAAGGTTAAACTTTGGAAACGTTCACATCAATCCAGCACGACCAAAATCGTTTCGAAATTTTCTATTTCCGCGTTACTTTCGCCTAACAAGTCCAAATCAAATTAATTAAACTAATTGATTAATCCATCAGTTAATCAAATTAATTGCGATTATGCCTGCCACTTAATCTTGGTAAAACGTTGCAAGTGCCTAATGCTCCTTTAACAATAACATATTTCATGACGCTTGTAAAAATTGTCGCATGCCGTTGATCTAAGTTTAGCATAATCTAGAGTAGTCACTCCGACAATCACGAGTAAACTTAAAATTTCTTTATATCTTTCACGCGTGCATTATATTTCATACATTCTTTTCTTTTGTCGTTAAAAAATAAATATTTCTTTTATTTGCTGTTCTTTGATTTTAGTAATTTATAAGTATTTTCACCGAAGTGAGTTTATTTCCTCCGCTTTTCGAAAATGGCGAATAAGTGTAAAATCGAATTTCTCCAAATTAGGAAATTCGAAGTATAGTTTAATTTCTTTTAATATTAATTATGTTATGAATTATCATAACAATTTTAAAGAAAAAAAGTAAATATAATTAAAATTATATTCATTAATTAGAATTTATTCAATCATTATATCCCAATGGGAAATTTGCATCGGGCATAGTACGGGCCCAGTACGGGCAATCCGGGCAAGATACGGGCATGCCCGTAAAAGTTGTGCAAAACGTGCACAACAAATTTTTAACCAAAATTTAGCAAGTTATTGCGTAATATTTTTCTACGTCAGAAATGCATGCGCAGAAGTCATCTAAGCAATAAATATATGCGCAGTAATGTTCAAATAAAAAATACATACACATTAATCTCCTAAATAGCAAATTTATTCACATTAATGTTACAAGCACTAAGTACATGCGTAAAAATGTTGCCCGTACTGGCCCAGTACAGAAATTTCCTGCTGGGATAAAGAGAAATTTTAAAATTATTTTTTTGTTCAACAATTTCAATTTCTTAATTTAAAAATTTTTAAATTATTTCAAAATTATTATTAGTAAAATTATCATTATTGCTTTTGAAATTACTAAAAAGAAAACATACAGGTACTAGAAATAATTTTAAATTAAAATTAGAAATATAAAAAATTTTGGAATACACTAAAGCGTCGATTCAGTGGACGTCGGTCGAGTGGACTAGTTTGTGGATGAAGTGGTGATCGGTGAGAAGGGGGCGCTGAGCTCGGCGAACACGCATATTCATAGGCGTACTAACTTCTAACTTTCGCGGGCGCGTGGTGCCCTACTACAAACGAAACCGTGTCGTGCCTACTATTTTTTCAATAGTTTAATACTTAAATATTTATTTTAAATGTCCATTCTTTTATTTTCCAATTATAGTTCAAAATATGTATGAATTTAAAGAAAATAAAAAATAAGTACTTGGGAAATATACTTTTAAAGTTTCATACGGCCCTGACTGTTTACGTGACCTTCCGCCAATAACCTCGTCGATTCAGTGGACCACAGGACATTTTAGTCCACTGAATCGACGCTTTAGTGTACACGAAATTTGACTTATTATTATTATTATTATTATTATTTTAATTTAAAACATTGAGAAAAAGCAGCAAATATAATATATTCTATTTATAAAATTTATTATAATTAGTTGTAATTTATTCATAAATGAAATTAAATTAATTTTAATATATCTATTTTATTAAAAAGTATATATCTGAAATTTAAATGACAATTATTTTAGAATAATTATTCGAAAAGTTAATATAAGAAAGACAACAAATATAATTTATTTTAATGAAGTAGCATTTATTTATTTATTCACAAAATTTATTTATATTATATTCAATTAACTCAAAATTCCTTGTTACTTTAAATTAAAATTTTTTTCAGAATACAAATTAGAAGTGTAGGTAGGGTGTTGTGGGGTAATGTGGAACACTTTTTTTCGTTCCTTGTAAATCATATCATATAATCAAATTCTTGAATATTTTATGATTGAATAATATAGAGGAAGAAAAATACTACATTTCTGAATCAGTGGATATTCAAAAATTTAAATTTTTCTTAACAAATTTTCGCATTTTTAAAAACACTCTTTTTGGCATTTTGCAAAAAAGTTGGGGTAATGTGCAACACAGGTATAGTTCACAGTAAAAATTGATAAATAACTATGTGAATCGCTTTAAATATTAAATTAAGGCTTGTTTAATGCAAATTAATCGAAATCCACAGAAAAAAAAATTTTTCACTACGATATAGTAAACCTCTAAAAAGTGGAAATTTCAACCAAGAGAAAAAAAATGTTGTATTTGATTTTCGATTTATTCTTTTATTTTCCTAACATACTGACTAAAAACATTGAAAAATGCAATAAAACTCTTCATATTCACATATTTAATCATAAAATAGCAATATACTAGCTAAAAATATGTATTGAATATTACCCAAAAAGAGTGTTGCACATTACCCCAAATACGATATTTTGAGCAGACTGGTGTGACAGCAATATAATGTATGGAAATCACAAAATCTCTTTAAATATTAAAAAACACATAAAAACCAACAATATAAACAAATTTATCTACAAGATAATGCAAAACAATTCACGAAAGTGCTATAAATGTCAAAAGTGAAAAATACTTTGAACACCAGAAATTTAACTCGCTTTACGTACATCAAACCAGGATGCTTGATTGCTTGCTGTATCCTGTGTTATATATTAAAAACAAGTTAATGTGGACACAAACAGATAACAGTATTCGCCATTTTAAATTTTGAAAAATTATTAACATATTCGTAATCAGCGACCCAAAAAAACCCTTGTATACTGAGTATCATTATTTTTCTCAAAAATTAAAAATTTTTGTCCGCCATATTGAATTTTGAAAAATCATGAACATATTCGTAATCAGCGACCCAAAAAAACCCTTGTATACTAAGTTTAATTAATTTTCATAAAAAACATTAGCATTGGTCCAACATGCATTAAATTTTGTAATTTTTTGTGCAAAATCCGCCATTTTGAATTTCATGTAATAACTAATGCATATTTTTGAAGTTTGAATAGTTTGTGCCATTTTGTGCCACTTTATGGCATACTGTAAGAATGTTTTAGGTTAGATATTTTGATTGTAAAAAAAAGTGTCGATTTTTTCGTACTTTTTTGCAAAAAAGTCGCCATATTGGATTTCCTATTGGTTAAAAATGCAATATGATTACGGAATCTTGTAGAGCGGTGTCCAGAACATAAAAAAACAATATTCCCATATTTTAGAAAAAATTTGTCTATGTGCAGTACTATTCCAAAATAAGGCTAAGATTTTTGGGATATTGAGCGTTAATGGGTTAATTATAAAATCCTTTTTTTATTAAAAAGTTTTATGCCTGAAAATAATGGGTATTGAAATAATTTTTCATTAAAATTAAGAAATCGCAAAATTTAAATTCTTAATGTAAATTAGAACTTATTTATTTGATTATTGTTTTAATTGAAAGCATTAAAGACATCATATAAGAAAAAGAACATTAAATTCAAATTATTTACATTAAAAATTTAAATTTTATCATTGTTAAACTTTAATTAAAAATAATTAATTTAAATAAATAATTTTGAAATAAGTTTATATATAATTGTAAATTGAAACTGGGAAATTATATTTTAAAGAAAAATATTGTTATTAGTCTTATTTTATGTATGAATAAAGTCTACATAATTACAACTAAATGTTAATAATATAATAATAAATATATTTACAGATTTTCTTATATGTTTTAAATTAAAACAATAATACTAATAATAATAATAAGTAAGATTTTATTTACGTTAAATTTGAAATTTATGACTTTTTAATTTTACTGTAAAATTATTTAAAATTATTCTACTTTCATTTTATTAATTTTACAAATAGTAATATTCACAATGAATAATAATATTAATAATAATAATTTTGAAATAATTTTAAAGTACCTACACTTCTAATTTGTATTCTGAAAAAAATTTTAATTTTAAGTAAAAAGGAATTTTGAATTAATTGAATATAATATAAATAAATTTTGTGAATAAATAAATAAATGCTACTTAATTAAAATAAATTATATTTGCTGTCTTCCTTACATTAACTTTTCGAATAATTATTCTGAAATAATTCTCAATTAAATTTCAGATAGAATACTTTTTAATAAAATAGATATATTAAAATTAATTTAATTTCATTTATGAATAAATCGTAACTAATTATAATAAATTTTATAAATTTAATATATTATATTTGCTGCTTTTTCTCAATGTTTTAAATTATAATAATAATAATAATAATAATAATAATAATAAATCAAATTTCGTGTATTCCAAATTTTTTATATTTCTTATTTTAATTTAAAATTATTTCTAGTACCTGTATATTTTCTTTTTATTAATTTCAAAGGTAATAATGATAATTTTACTAATAATAATTTTGAAATAATTTAAAAAATTTTAAATTAAGAAATTGAAATTGTTGAACAAAAAAATAATTTTAAAATTTCTCTTTATATAATGATTGAATAAATTCTAATTAATTAATATAATTTTAATTATATTTGCTTTTTTTCTTTAAAATATATATTAAAAATGTATATTTATTGTTTAAACAAGTTTTTATATTTTTAAGAAAAAATCATTGTTCGCGCGTTAAGTTCAAACAGAGTTGGTAGGGTGGTAGCCATATGTAGTCTACATAACCTAACAATTATTATTCTTTTTTATGAAATAGGCTATTCCCGTCATAGATCTAGATTTTGTACAATTTGTTTATTGATTTGAATTCGTTTAGTTACCTTCAAAAACCATATTTCTTTCTTAAATACGTTAAATCAGTTGGCCATATATCACATTACTCGAAACCATATACCACTTGAAAGAGGTATATGGTTTTTGCTCGGAAACCATATACCAGGTCGTCAAGTGATATATGGTTTCCCGGGACCTGGTATATTTTTTTTACTGGGATCTCATTGAAGTCTCTAGCACTTTAGGTTAGGAAGAAGAAAAATTTTGAAAATCCCCAAAAACACGTTTTTGGCACTTTACCCCCACATTTCTCAAAATCCTGACATGTTAGGCAATTTTGAGAGCCGGGATCGTGTTCAGCAGACAAAAATGCATTTAAAATAACTCTGATATGTAATAAAAAAAAGTCCTATTTTGTGGAACAGTGTAATTGGCTCTCTCTGCGGGAAGTCTTGTAGGGGTGTTTTTAGCGGGTCGTCGAAGTTTGCCAACCCCACATAACCTTGGAGAACGAGCTCTAAGGTACCTAAGAGCAGTTTTTTAACATCCTACACGGAGAGAAGGATCTTGCTTTTATAGCATGCCAGTAGTTCATGATTTTCTTGTAGAGTTACTTCGCTTGCTACTGACGTATGAAATCATACGTCAGCAGCATGAGCGCCATCTGTACTACTAATGTAAGGTACACACGCTTGTGCTGTTTAAGTCGCATACACAAGCAGTAGGGGCGCCTTGCGGTTACTTCATGAAGTATCACCTTACTACTAATGCATGAGACCCATGAAATTCTGGTATGGGAGCCTTGCATTAGACATTTTCTTTGGGAGACGCATGACTATGTTCTGATTCCGATTAGTTCGCACTTTCATTTGGTCGAATTCCATTATCCAGAACATTCTTGTAGCCGAATTCTCATTTCATAGAAATAAATTTTGACGGAAGTCAATTGAAACTGATATTTCATGTACTATATATTTGATCAAATTTCCATTTAACAGAATGCCCAGGTGATGGAATTTCTATTTTATAGAATCGACATTTAAGCGAAGTTTCATTTGCTCGAATTTTAATTTACACAAAATAATTTTTAATAGAATCCTTATTAAAACGAAATGTTATTCAATATAATTCCTATTTCATCGAATATTTATATAATAGAATGTATAGTTAAGTGAACTTTCATTTAATAGAATTCATTTTTAGTCGAATTTTCTTTTAACAGAATTCTCAAGTGAACGAATTTCTATTTTATAGAATCGACACTTAAACGCAGTTTCTTTTGCCCGAATTTCAATTTACACGAAGTAATACTTAATAGAATCCTTAATAAAACGAAATATTATTTGATATAATTCCTTTTTAATTGAATATTTATATAGTATAATGTACAGATAAGTGAACTTTTATTTAATAGAATTTATATTTATCGAATTTTCATTTAACAGATTTTCAGGTGATGAAATTTCTACTTTATAGAATGCCTGTTTAAAAGAACTTTTAAGTGAGTGAATGCATTTTTAATAGAAATTCGACATGTTCGAATCTGTATTAAAACGAAATATTATTTAATATAATTCTCATTTCATTGAATATTAATATAATAGAATTTACAGATAAGTAAACTTTTATTTAATAGAATTAATATTTGGTCGAATTTTTATTTAGCAGAATGCCCAGATTATCGAATTTCTATTTACACGAAGTAATACTTGATTGAATTTTTAAAACTCCGAATTCTCATTTGTCCGAAATCGCGAATGTCTGAATAAGTATTCGTTAGAAAGATATTGGCGCGAATTTGAAAATTGGCCAATCAGAAATTATCAACAAAATTGTGATTGGTTAATTTTCAAATTCGCGCTAAAATCTTTCTAACGAATGCTTATTCAGACATTCGCGATTTCGGACAAATGAGAATTCGGCGTTTTAAGAATTCTATTAAGTATTACTTCGTGTAAATCGAAATTCGAGTAAATAAAACTTCGTTTAAGTGTCGATTCTATAAAATAGAAATTCGTTCACTTGAGAATTCTATTAAAAGTGCATTCACTCACTTAAAAGTTCTTTTAAACAGGCATTCTATAAAGTAGAAATTTCATCACCTGAAAATCTGTTAAATGAAAATTCGATAAATATAAATTCTACTTAATAAAAGTTCACTTATCTGTACATTATACTATATAAATATTCAATGAAAAAGGAATTATATCAAATAATATTTCGTTTTATTAAGGATTCTATTAAGTATTACTTCGTGTAAATTGAAATTCGGGCAAAAGAAACTGCGTTTAAGTGTCGATTCTATAAATTAGAAATTCGTTCACTTGAGAATTCTGTTAAAAGAAAATTCGACTAAAAATGAATTCTATTAAATGAAAGTTCACTTAACTATACATTCTATTATATAAATATTCGATGAAATAGGAATTATATTGAATAACATTTCGTTTTAATAAGGATTCTATTAAAAATTATTTCGTGTAAATTAAAATTCGAGCAAATGAAACTGCGTTTAAGTGTCGATTCTATAAAATAGAAATTCGTTCACTTGAGAATTCTGTTAAAAGAAAATTCGACTAAAAATGAATTCTATTAAATGAAAGTTCACTTAACTATACATTCTATTATATAAATATTCGATGAAATAGGAATTATATTGAATAACATTTCGTTTTAATAAGGATTCTATTAAAAATTATTTTGTGTAAATTAAAATTCGAGCAAATGAAACTTCGCTTAAATGTCGATTCTATAAAATAGAAATTCCATCACCTGGGCATTCTGTTAAATGGAAATTTGATCAAATATATAGTACATGAAATATCAGTTTCAATTGACTTCCGTCAAATATTATTTCTATGAAATGAGAATTCGGCTACAAGAATGTTCTGGATAATGGAATTCGACCAAATGAAAGTGCGAACTAATCGGAATCAGAACATAGTCATGCGTCTCCCAAAGAAAATGTCTAATGCAAGGCTCCCATACCAGAATTTCATGGGTCTCATGCATTAGTAGTAAGGTGATACTTCATGAAGTAACCGCAAGGCGCCCCTACTGCTTGTGTATGCGACTTAAACAGCACAAGCGTGTGTACCTTACATTAGTAGTACAGATGGCGCTCATGCTGCTGACGTATGATTTCATACGTCAGTAGCAAGCGAAGTAACTCTACAAGAAAATCATGAACTACTGGCATGCTATAAAAGCAAGATCCTTCTCTCCGTGTACGCAATACAAAAAATATTAAAATGAAGTCATTGTTACGATTAAGTAACAATTGCGTGACCAAAAATGATGTAAATTTTGAATTTACCTTCGGAGCTGTTTTGCTTTTTCGCACAAGTTGGTAAGGCTTGTGCTTTTTATTTATGTGAGATACTTACTGTTTCAGCTCTATGGGAGCTGTTATTGCTTTGTTCTTGATTAGGTTATGAAAGTAAAAGAAAATTAACAAAGATGAAAAGAGACAAAAATAGGGATATGGTATAATAGATATTTATTATAAAAGATAATAAGAAAAGGTACAATAGTAGGTGTACGTTTGGTGTTATAATATACTCTTAAGTCTTACCTATAGGCAGCAAGGATGCGCGTAGCACAATTTTGAGTTTGTTGAACTCCCGGTGAAAATAATTGTTTGTTATCGTTGCCGAACTTTAACAATTAAATCCCGTAAATTAGTTCAAAGTTTTTCGTCAACTTGCCGTCGGATAATCTATTTGCAATGGTTGGGATGATCCCCTCTATTAAAACGTTATACTTATTTCGAGTTGATCAAAACCAAATTCTAGAAAATCGTCGCGTAGGGCGTTACCGTCGACGGGATTAGAAACCGATCTTCACACGTCAAAGAACTGGAGAAATCTGATCAAAGGGCGTGCAACATCCTCCAACTTTTATAGAAATGAAATCTGCATTTGTGTTGTCAATATGTGACCAACAAAGAGTGGATGAACTCAGATCAGGTCATTTCTAGATAAGTAGGAGGGGTCACATCTTCGTTGACGAATGAAAAGATGGGTACCAATCTAATTACCGTCGGTACTTCAACATTTGTTCAATATAAACCTTCGAAGGCATCGTCAAACCGTTTGGATCGGTTTGCTCTTCCTAACGATCGGGCAATAGCTTGAGTACGTGACTGAAAAGAAGGCTGCACGTGCACGTGAAGGCAATAATTTGCGTTTTCATTTGATTTTGTCTTAATTGATTATTCTAACTCCTTTGCAGAGTTGTATCAAAGTAATTCTTTAACATTAGATTAAAGAATGCATTTATCTTGATTTATAAAAAAAAATAGAAAAATAGTCCGATCGTAACAGCCTTCCCCTCTTACAATCGTCATCGTCCTCGATGAAATATGAGAGTTTAAGTTGGCCATTTACGCTTGATTCTGAGGTATTTTGGCGTTACTAAATGTATACAAGAAGTGAAATTGAATATGAAGTAGGGTTAAAAATTTATATTTATGCATTTAGTTTACAAATCGATATGATGGTTCGAGGTTATTTGTTATGTAAGTGTGTGTTCTACGTTTTGTCCTTTTAATTCAGGAAAGCTGAATGGATGGTAAGGTAAGTGATTTGGAAGGTAAGTGAAATGGAATTTTGCAGAACTGAGTCATCGTTGAGGAAGCTGCGATAAGAGCATGGCTGTTTGTTTATATCGAGTTTCTCGTCGCGTATGGAGTCTCTGTCGATAGGTGCGTGATGTTATTGACGTATCGATGTTCATGATATCGGATATTTCTTAGTAATCGCCGAATTCATTTATCCTTGCTCTCGAGCCTTCGTTTGGTTTATAATTGTATGGTGATCTTGTTCAGTGTGTCGTTGGAATCAGTATCTTGAAGAGCTTAGGACTCGATGTACATTTTTGTTTTGCTACTGAGTACAGTTTTCTTGGTATCAGTGTAAGAGAGACCATTGATGTGAATTTTGGATCAAAAATGGCGGAGGAATCCACAATTACTATAATAGATTCTGTCAACTTTGGTCTATTAAGTGGTGGTTCGTTAGAGGTTAGACCAGTAGTTCATGGTTTTGGAGAACACCGTCCATCAAGGCCAGAAAGTGTAGAGATAATTTACGAGTCCTCGTCATCCTTGAGAGTTGAAAATCCTAGAATCGAGGGTACACATAGTCCTCCCATCCTTCCAAGTACTTCAGATCATCGTGTACCTCCAGGGCCCAGAGGTGGCAATCCTCGAAATGTGGATGGACCTTCAAGGCAAACAGAACTCGGCCGTTGGGCTGATGTGGCCGGGTTCATTGCCCAACTAGGTAATCGGCTGTCGGCCTTGGAAGATTTTCATGGGGCGCATCTCCTGGCTATGTGGGGTTTAGTAATGATCAATCCGGCTCTTGAGGTTACTGATGTAGTTCGAGATCTTCTAAGGATAAATCCTGTGGGTTCGATCACCATTGTTGACTATCTTCTTGATTCCAGAAGCGGAGTCCTCTTGAAGTTCACCAACCTCGATGATAGAAATGAGGTCCTACGATTCCACGAGATTCTTGCTAGACATGGGATTTTTGTGGGAAGATTGTAGGATTAAGGATTTGTAGAAGATCGAGATGTAGTGTTATTGTAATGTTTTTGTATAACTGGTTAAATCCCTAAAAATGTTAATTACAACAGTCTCGAAGTTATTTTAGTTTAATTAGTGTTGTTGTGTTTCGACGAAATCATACATAACAATAATAATATGTGTTTAAAGAGAAAATGTTTACAATATCGGAGAATGTGACGTCAAGAGTGAGTATTGTTTGAGAGGGGTTTATTTACGTTTAATTTTAAGTGACAAAAAAAAATGGAGTATTTAAATCTTAACAACGCGAATTATTGTATCGTTTCTTTATACATAGTTGAATATTCAATTAATTTCTTTTATGATAATACAAAAAAATAACGATGATAAATCAAACAGATTTTGGTAACTAATAATAATCCATTATTTTGTTTGAAGTATAACGTTTTAACTTAAGATTTTAGGGCATTGTTCGTTGTAAATCTGTACTTTGTGCTAAAGCGTCGCGCATCCTTTAATAAATTTAATATATAGTATATTTTTATATATATAAATAAAGACACGCGTGTATCTAACAATAATAAGCTTGTATGAATTTTCGTATTCATTTGTATCGTTATTTAAAGAAAATACATTGATTCGAGTTATATATTTTTATTTAATTTTTATTTTCTATCAGTATTTTATTTGTTCGATTGTCAAATTTAACATTTGATCATTCATTTGGATAAGCTTAATGAATGCACGTCGTTAATGGAAAATATCTATATTAATGTCTTGCGTCGATTCGACTTTTATATATATATATTTTTTTATTTTTATTTTTATATTAAATAGTAAAAATTTTTGAAAATTCAAATGAAATTTAGTCAATTAAATTTCTTCTGGTTTTTGCTTTTGGTTTCTCGTTCTTTGCTCTTTAATCAAGCGGTGTTATGCGAGCTAAGATCGAGCTACCGGTGTGTATCATGCCGTACGTGCACGTGTGTATTTAGTCTGTATGCATGCATACACAAGCGGGCTATTGGTACTTGAAATATATATATATTTCTTTTTGTTAGGAAAAATATTATAATATTAGTAATAAAATAATAAGTGAGTAATAGTAATATTATATTAATAGTGTCAAAAATAGTATGCTAAAATTTAATATTGTCAAGTATTTTATTATTTCACTTATTTATTCATTTTTAAAGCATTGTGGTAACAACAACAGAATTATTGTTATATAGATAAATTAATAGCGCATTTCTTGATATATTGCTATTATGTTATTTGTAGAATTTGTTAATTAATCTATTCTTTTTAGAGATTAGGTTATTATAAAATAAGATGTTAGATAATAATAAAATAAATTTTAGAAAAGTAATACTGCTACTGCCTTTAGAGAGAGTAAAAGCATGACTAAAAGCTTAATAATAAAAAAAAATTTTCTTTGTTTGTTACTTTCTTTAGTGTCCTTTGGCGAATTGGAAAATCAAATATAACGTGATTCCACTTCCGAATATTCCTATTAAGGTCAATCCTCTAAAAAGATCACGGTAAAAATTAGAATGTGCTTGTCTTTGATGGGTGCTCAAATTATGTAGCTTATTTTCGATTTCGGCAAGAGGTGTTCCTGTCGAAAGATCTTCTCGTTTACTTGATCTGAACAATTCATCTTTTAATAAGAATTCATTTAGTGAAGTCAAGTTTTCCATATTGTCTACGTTTTTTATGATCGTAGTGATGTTTAGGGGTAAGTCGGGTTGGTATAAATATTCTATTCCAGTATTTTGAATCGATGCCCCAATTAGGGTCACGTAATGACTTCTAGCAACACAATTAGTTGCTAGTCGCAAAAATCCGAATCCGAAGATTTTAATTTGTCGTTCGTATTCATTTGGACAAGAAATAGTTATAGTTTCTTGGATTGAAGTAGAGAATAACCAGCCTCCTAAAGTTCCAATCTTATTCCAATAAGTTTTCGTGTTAGGTTTCATTCTAATATCACACAAATTCCAGTTTTTATCATTAGGTTCCAGTAATAATTGACTTTCGCAAGTTTTCAAGGCATTTGTTTCGAAAATAGGTTAGTGATTGTCACAAATGCTATATGAATCGGTCTTTGAACAGGTGTTAATAGATTCTTGGTCCATGTAAATGTATGCGCGCCTATCTTCTGAGATAACTATATACGGTGTTTCGGGTATAATGTAAGCTGAATAGTTTTTAAAGTTAGAATTTTGTGGTATTGGAAAGGAATGGATTTTATATAATTTATGAGTAATTTTATTTAATAGGGGAATGTCTACTGCAATTAAAAGTCTTTCTTTATAGTAACCAATTTTTGTCTTTGCTAAAAGTGAAATTTCTTCTGCTAAAATTTTTGGTCCTTGTGTCGGAAAATCAGTAATTTTATTTATTTCTTGTAGTTTGGACTTGATGTCTTCGAGTTGTTCTGAAGTTAATAATGCAGGATGAAATTTTCCTTCTCTAGCCGATAGTATAATGTTTATTATTTGTTTGATAGCATGAGAAAAATGATCCAATTTTGATTCGAAACTTTGTGTCCATTGTGCCAGATATGCGTAGTATTGTTTACGATTTAGGGTTTCTGTTATAGTATTTAATTCTTTTAAGTTATTTCGTACATGATTTAAAATTTCCGAATGGCGTTCAGCTTCCTTTTGTAGAATTTGTAGGTTAGATCGAACTATGTGAGTTTGTTGTCCTACAAGATGTGACAAATTTTTATTGAGTTCGTAGAGTTCGTCTATTGCTTCGTCATATTGTTCTCCGTCTTCAGTCGTTAATACGCCTATAATAGGTTTTAAAGCTTGACCAATGAAATCTAGTGGGGATCTTCGTTTTCTTATGGTTATTGGTAGGTTTTCGATGTCTAATGGGGCTTGATTTAGATTGGTTAATAGACCTTTTGCATTTTGAAAAAGGTTATTAGCTTGGAAAATCTTTTCTTTCAGGATATGAGGTCTTATTGCCTCAGTACATGGTTCGGTATATGGTTTTGCACAATTGACAAAAACTGTGTCAATCTCATTTATTAAGGTCTTTGTTGGAAAGTTATCTTGTAATTTTTTTAAATCGATAAAAATTGTTAACCGCCAATAAGTTTGAATGAATCGTACCGTGTTTAATTTTTCGAAGAACAGACCCGGATTTTTCTCAAATATGGTTATTTGGTAATTTTCGGGATTAGCGTTGGTAATAATAATGAGGAAAAGTATGACCAAATTCCGAAGTGACGACATCCTTATCTGTGAAAAGTTTAAAAGCTATGTTATTTAAATATTAAGAAAAGTTACAATTTTCCTTGCATAATATCGGGTAATTTATTCGTTTAGACTTTTGAGATGTTCAAATTAAATGTTTGCGAATGCATATCTGTTAGTAGAATGGCATAAGGTTAAGTCATGATTATGATTATTTGTACCATTTTATTTATTATTGCTTTTATTGTTCTTCGTGTGATTAATAAGAGTTGAAATTGTAGGGAAAATGAAACAGAACAATACAAAAAAAATATTATTGAATTATGCCAATAATTAAGGAAATTAGAACGCATCCCCTTTTTGCTCTTGTTCAACAGCCACCGCGAAGAGGAAGTCGGATTTACGTGGAAAACAAGTTGGTCTTCGGGACGCATCCGGTATAGGTAAAATACGATGACTCTTTCCCCTCTACTAGATGACCGTCTGTGTTGGGTGTCGTATAGGTTTCGTTCAAGAGATTCCTCTTCCACCGCGCGTAGGGCTAAAAATAGCCTACGCCTGGATGCAGAGGGGGAGCGGTTGGACAGAGTACGCAAGAGAACGGAGGAGAAAAGCTTATGCAAGGCGTTGCACGGCGTATAGAGCTTGGCTAACGATGAACTATAGTTCAGAATAAGTCGAAAAATAATTAGGATATGCTATTAAAATGATTTTTTTTTTTTTGTTACTTTTGACTATTTATATATTTATGGTTACTATTATTTATCTATTGTTTATTTATAGATATATAAAATAATGGGAAAAAAAATTTTTGTTATTATAAATCAATTAAAAATTTAATTATATTTGTTAAGATATAATAATTGTTAGTTTTAGAATGAGTATATAATTTTTTTAACTGTAGCAAAAATTAAATGACTATTCTAGGGATATTTATTTATTTTGTATTATTTTGTTATTATAAATCAATTAAAAATTTAATTAGATTAGATTTGTTAAGATATAATAATTGTTAGTTTTAGAATGAGTATATAATTTTTTGAACTGTAGCAAAAATTAAATGACTATTCTAGGGATATTTATTTATTTTGTATTATTTTGTTATTATAAATCAATTAAAAATTTAATTAGATTAGATTTGTTAAGATATAATAATTGTTAGTTTTAGAATGAGTATATAATTTTTTGAACTGTAGCAAAAATTAAATGACTATTCTAGGGATATTTATTTATTTTGTATTATTTTGTTATTATAAATCAATTAAAAATTTAAATAGATTATCTTTGTTAAGATATAATAATTGTTAGTTTATCATGATAAAAGTAAAAAAAAAACTATATATATATATATAATGGATGAATGCCTTCCCCTCATGGAATTTTCATCGTCCTCGATGATGCCGGTGGGAACGAAATTTGGCATATAATATAATTAAAGAAAGACGTATGATTTTGATTTGAGATAGAGGAAGAAATTTTTAGAGTGAGAGTTTCTTTTTAATTTGGTCTTGGTTTAAGTGGATTGTGTTGGATGGCTGTTTTACTTCTCGTCGCGTTAAGATGTGTCACGTTTTGTTGATATAATTATTGAGTGTGGTGTTTAGAAAAGATCTTCCCTCTCTCTAGTTTCTTTTGGGTATTTGAAACCAGAATAGTTAGTATTCAGTTTGATTTTAGTTGTGTCTTTGATTTTTGAGAGAAAAGAGTTAGGAACGAAAATGTGTGACTGGGAAAATCGTGTTCCTCCGTTAAGAGAGCAAGGTGAAGACGAGGAACCAGATATGACAAAAGTTTTGTGGAAAACGACTTTAGCGAGGTATCCGAATTTGGATGTTGATACCAGGGAGATTAGGGATGCGTATGGGCACATCCCGATTATGTGGGATGTAGTTCCAGAAAATGTCTTGAAAAGCTGTGAGTCGTCCTTGAGATTTTTGTGGATGGGGGTCCGAATTTTAATACGATGTTGGGAACAGGTTCAAGAAGCACGAAAGAACAGTGAAACTGAAGGGTAAGTTGAAATCAAAATATATTATTATTAGATTAATTTGTTTTAAAATTTCAAGACAACAAATAAATTCGGATATATATTTAGTTTTGTCGTTAATATTGATATGATTTATTTTTTTTGAAACTTTGGTGAATAGTTTTCTTGAAAATTTTGGATTTATTTTAATTAATTCTTAATTAAAAATAAACAATTTTATTGTTAGGCTAAATAAATATAACCACGTGAATGTTTGAGCCGGGAATTATCAGTTTGAGACTGCTTATTTGTTTATCTGTTTTATTAGATTAATAATTGTGTCAATAAAAAAAAATTCGTCTCTGGAGAAAAGTTTTTCGAAATATATTTCGATTAATTCAAAAAGAATTTCTAAGATCGGGCATTTGTTTCCAATTATCTAAGTAATTTAGTGCCAATAGTGCGTTTGTACGGGTTCTCCGTACTGCGCCAGCAGCAGCCAGTACTGGCGTGGTGCCGTACCGATGATTTGCTTCCTACTGCGGCTTTACATTTAAAATTTTTACTAAAAATTTTTTTTTTTTTTTTTTTTTATTTTATATATATATATTTTTTTTTTTTATAGTGATATAATATTTGGGCGTGTTTACATATAAACGTGTCGTAATTAAGAAGTTGCTTTGTTGAAAGGAATATTATATGTCGTAAGAAATTTGTATTAGATTGTCTGAACCTTCTTGCTTCCTTGTGGAGTAAAATTCAAACTTTTCGGGACCTTAAATAGTGTATTATTGTAATTGTGTATAATTAAAAGATTGTACTTGTTTATAATAAAAAAAAAATTTGTCATTTCAAGTGCGAAATGCCAACACTACGACAAGGGCCAACTCCGGCACAATAATGGCAATCAAGTCGCGGCAGTACATAATGAACCGATATCCTTACATTGGGCAATAATAACAATAATAATTGAAAACATTATTATTTTTGTTGTAATACAGTGAAAATATAATAAATATAATGAATGGAATTAATTATTCGTTATTAATTTAGTTAATAATCGATTAATTAATTAACCGATTTGGTAACCTTTAGGTTAATATTTTATTAGAAATTATTGTGGATAAAGGAAACAAATGTTGAATGAAATGAATGCAAATTATTTTACTTATTTTTAGATTTGTTGGACATAGCATCAAATTTTAGTTAATTATAATTTTTGTTTTCGAAATATGTAATGTAAAATAAAAAAAAAATAGGAAAGTGACAATGTGATGTTTTTAAGCAGGTACGTAATGGAAGTGAATGATTGGGAAGAGTACGACCCTAGGTGCCCGCCGTCCGGTGCTATTTGGGAGGAGGGGCAACCTTGGCGCAAGCAACCACGACGACAAGATATGAAATTCGTGTGGTGCGAGGAGTTCGCGATTTTAGAGCCGCGGACAGAGATTTTGCGTCGAGGATATTGGCGAGTGGTAAGTTGTATCTAGTGAAACACCCATTTCTATGCTCTAAGGGGTTTTATGAAAATGTTGCCTTTAGATATAAAATTTTGGAAAAAAAAAAGGAAATTTATTCTTATTTATCTTTCTTTATTTTTTTAAATATCTTTAATTTACTGATAGCTTTATGATAATATTAAGTTGGACAATAAATGTTTCAAAATTAATTTACAAAACTTCCATATAAATTACCGTAGATTTCCACGTAATTTTACTATAGTTTTCCAAAATTTTTATATAAGTTTCTGTCATAATTTTAAAATCTGAACATTTAATTCTGTAAATTTTGTTATAGAGTTCTTGACTATATATAAAAAAAAATTACCGTATAAGTGATTACTATCGCTTGTTTACTTGTATATAGAGTTTTTATCAACAGGTTACATTTGAAAAAGTGAGTAAATAGTGAGCTTTTTAAAAAAAAAGGTGATTAAAAATAAAAAAAAATGATGTGAAAAATTGAAACGAAATAATTTGAATTTGAAGTAAATAATTGAAAAGCTTCAAAAACAATTAAAGTTACAAAAAAATAGTTAAAGAATGATGAAAATAATTAAAGTTTAAAACAAAAGTTCAAGACGGGCGTAAATTATTTTTCAATTCTAATTCAATATTTTTTTTTCAGTTATTTTTCGCAAAATAATTGAGATATTCAAGAAAAAGTAAAATGTAAAGAAACAAAGTGAATAATGACATAAATAATTATAAAAGCTGGTGTAAAAATTACTCTTTTTATACAATATTTGAAAAAGTGAGAAATAATAGAATTTTCAAGAAAATAATTAAAACTTGAAAGAAATAATTATCAAATATCAAAAAAAATGTATTGATGTAGAAAAAGTTGAATAATGACATAAATAATTGAGAATAATAATAATAATAATAAATAAATAATAAAAAGTTTGGAGAAAATGGCATTTAGAGAAAATAATTCCAAAATGTCAAAAATATTTTAATATTGACAAAAATAGTTGTAACTTGAAAAAGAAAATATTTGAAAAATGACAAAAATAATTGATAATTAAAAAAAATAATAAAAAAAAATATAATTATAGACAATAATTTTAAAGTTAAAAGAAAATATAAGAAGTTTGAGAAAAATAATTGAGAGTTGAAGAAATTAATTGAAAAATAACGAAAGTGAATTGAACTCGTGTAGAAATAAAATAATTGAAAGAATAATTGAAAGATGGTGTATAAATAAAAAAAATTTATAGAGAATAATTTAAGTTTGAACAAAATAATTGAAGTTTGTTGAAATTAATTCTAAAAACATGTACAAATTTAATAAAATCATGACAATAATAAAAACAATAAAGAAAATGGTTGGAGTTTGTAGAAAATAATTAAAAACCAATATAATAAATTTAAAAGATTAAATATTAATAGGTTGCATTCAATAATTTGAAAAAAATAATAATTGATATTTGTAGAAAATAATTGTAAAATGACAGAAGTAAATGAAACTTGTGTAATAAATTTAAATATTCATGACAATAATCAATAGACATTTTACTGAAATATCTTAAAAATGGTTTAAAAAGTTACAGAATAATTTAAACTGTATTTAATTTTTTAATTTAAATTTCTTTTTTTTTTTTCAATGAAGTTAAATAACGTCAATTGAATGTTTAATAAATTCGACTATTCGACACTTTAAATTAATCTAAATTATTAAAATTTATATAAGTGTGTAATGTTAGGTATATAAATTATTGTTAGTTAGTCATAATTAATATCTCGTCATTAAGGCTACCTCATCTACATATTTTGTCTGTAAAGTAAAACAATTTTAAAATTTCCTGATAAAGAGAATTAAAATTAATAAAAAAAAAGCAGGGACTAACTTCACTTTTGATTTTAAAACGTGGACAGAAAAATGAATAAATATAAATAGTAAATAACTTCAGGAGTTTACGGAGATTATTATTATTTAATAATTGAGATATAGATAAATTTTAATTCGTGTTTAAATTAATTCAAGTACCAATTTTGTTTTACTGCAATCAATTGTTGCATTTGGGTGCGATAGGTAATAATTTGTAGAAAAAGGGGTAACAGCAATTGTAACCAATTTTCTGAAAAATAATTTGTACTAATATCCGTTTTTAATTTGTAGTGGGGTTTTGTACATCCTGCGAACATTGTGGTAAAGAGGAGGGACATGAAGTTAACAAAAAGAGGCGATTCGTCGGCCGAATGTTTTCCGGAAAACCTTCCATCTGGATTGAGTGGCTTGGATTGGGTGCCAATAAGGAGTTGCCTAATCTTGATTAAGGTTAGAGAGTACGGAGTTTGGCGAGGAAAACCTCGATTATTGGCTTCTTACTGGGAATTGGTAAGCATGTTTAAAATGAAGATCTGGGTGATTCTTCCAAAAACTCACCCGTCATGTAATCAAGATTTTCGAAATAATTATAATCATTTGGAAAATACCAAGTTATATTCCATTATTTTATGACTTTTTCTAAATGTTCTGCAAGAAAAAGTTGTAAAATGTTATTGTTTAATGTGTTTTTATAAATTTTACCTCCTTAAAATCAATGTTTTAACCTGTCATCTAAGTGCTATTCATTTTTTTTTTTTTTTTTCAATACGTAAAGTAATTATTTAAAATATGAAAATTAGTACTTTATCAATTTTCTAAAAGTTATGATATTTAGGAATATATATATATATATATATATTTATGAATAAAATATGTCTTATAGATTTTGTTGTTTTTTTTTTTTTTATTTATTTATTTATTTATTTTTATTTTTTTTTTTTTTATTCACAAAAATAAGTATTTCTGGAGAATCACCCATCTATATTTATTTTGAAAGGATGGAATGTACAGTTTCCTATTTTTCTTTCAGAGACCAAGAATCGATATTCCAGAGATGTTGGCTCCTTCTTATAACGTCGTAAGGAGGCGGGCACACTTTTTTATGAGAAAGTACCATGGCGAGTAATTATAATATTGAAGAGAAGAGAAAAAAAAAAAAAATATTATGCGCGACAAACCATCCGATTTTTATAATGATAAAACAAAACATGTGTATTCAAATTCGCTCATTGTTTGGAGAAAATACAAACTTAAACGTATTTTATCGTATTCATAGCTTAGTTGTATTGTGGGAGTAACCAGTCACTTGTATCCAGTTCGGTTATCCATTGTTGCTGTCGTTCATTGGTTACATCAATCGTGATTAACCAATGAAATATAATATGTCCGTTAGGAATTAAAATGGGATTTTCTCCAATAAGGTCGCTAAATCTTGTTTTGGCATGTATCAATGCTAAACAAGCCTTTTCTTGGTAACTATATAATTTTTCATGATCTTGGAATCTTTTGGACGATTTACCAATGAATTTGATTTGATAATTTTTTCGTTCTGCGAGAACAATTCTCAGTCGTTCCTTTAAAACTTGAAAATATAAGGTTAGTTGTCCCGTGTAAATGGGGTCCGGTAGGGGTACTAGAGGTGTGTAAGCTATTTCATTATTTAGGAAATCATAAGCGTCAACCTTGTTCAAAAAGAAATGACACCTGCTTGGGAAAATGGTAATGTTATTACAGGCAAATTTATGGAAAATTTCTAATATAGCCATTTCGTGGTCGTTTATGTTTTCGTTCATGATAATAATTCCCTTAAAAAAAAATATTATGCCCAGTTTAGAAGGATTAGGAAAAAGCTTATTTAAGAATCTAAAGAATGTCACTTCTGCACCTTTAATCGTTGGTGCCAATCTTTGGAACTTATATTTTCCGATCGGGGTGGATAAAGTGGTCTTGTCTGTGTCAGTCCGGTAAATTTTTATTCGTGAATATAAATCCAATAAGTCAAAAAATGTTATTTGTGTTGTTTTGTCGATTCTTTTGCGAATTTCTTCAATAGTTGTATAATAGAGGAGTGGTTCTGGTATTTTTGAGTTTAGTTCTGTAAAATCCACTGATAATTTCCACATAAGATTGCGTGCAGACGGGATCCAATGAAGTTCTACCATGATCTCGTTGTTGGAAGGAGAAGTTGATTCAGTGATAATCCCTACGCTCGCTAGGTTGCGCATTTGGCTTAATAGGTGTTGTTTTTGAATTTGGGAGTACAATTTCGAGGTTATTTTGCCATTTTTGAGAAATTTATCAGTTGTAATAATGTGATGTTGTATTTGAGGGAATGGTTCGAAGCTGTCTTGTGTGAAGAGGTCGTAATATGTTTTTGCAAGTTTGGCTATGAATTCACTTTCTGCTGAGTCCATTCTTTCGGTTTTAAGCTGGTCAATTACTTCTATATATCTTTCGCGAGTCGTTTGAAGTTCTTGTTCCATGTTAACCTATAAATTGTAATAGCGGGGAATAAATTATTTATATAAAAGAAATTATGGTTAGTAGGACATTTGTAAATTAATTACACAACAAAAAAAAAAAAAGGAAAAGAGAATTAGTCTTTCGCGATTCTGGTTGATATCATGCGTAATCAAAGTTACTTTTTTCCATTTTTTTTTTTTGTTATATACATAGATGAAACACCCTTTAATTATATGGGATAAAACTCCAGTTGACCTTCAGAAGGTCTAAAAGCCATTGTTGTTGTTTAAATCCTTTAGACATTGTTTCCATCCATTCGGAATTATTTCTTCCATCCGAGAATAGAATACGGTTGTCCTTGACAAGTCCTTTGAACCTCCGAATACAATGCACGATGGCAAGACTAGTTTTCTCGTGATAATCGTAGAGATTTTCTGGTCCTACGTACCCTCTGGAAGAGGTCGCGAGAGGTATAGCATTATCTTCATTATATTTTGATAGTACTATTGTGAATTCTGTTGGCTCCAGGCTTATATAAAGCAACAATTTTCCGTTGTAAGTATGGAGTTCTTCTTCATCGCATACGATGGCCACCGCACCGTTTATATATCTGTAGCAATCGATGATTGTTCTAAAAAATTTGCATGCGTTTGGATCAATAGGAATATTGTTGTAGGATAAAGTGGCGAAGATATTTGTTAATACTCTTTTATGATCGTTAAACGTAGTGGTTGCAATTATTATACCAAACGGAAGAAATATCATATGATCGTCTTCTCCTCCTGGAAATATCTGACGCAAAAATCGAAGAAATGTGTTTTGCGAACCTTCCAAAGAAGGGACTAAGTGTGTAAATTCATATTTACCAACCGGAGTAGTAAAAGCAGTTTTTGTACTGTCTTCCTTACTAAGATGTATACGCGCACATAGATTTTCCAGCCCTAAGATGGAAAAGTAGTTGTTTTGTTTTAATCCTTTTATTTTTTGTGTTAGGCCTTTTCTGTCGATAGCTTGGGTAACAGTGCGCTTATTTAAGGTTGGAAAAGGCACGGATATTTGCCACAATGATCTCCCGTCTGTTCCTGATTTTCGTTTTGAAAGGGTTATTTCATTATTATATTTAGAGTCGGATGCTATTATTGTTCCCGAAGATAGAAGGTTGTTTATTTGTGAAAAGATATCGGATTGTTGTTGGGCAGTATATTCGGTTACCTTTTGATATTGTTTAGAAAACACGAATTCTGTTTTTAAGCAAATTTTGTGCTCTGCAAGGGGCGTTGAACACATTCCGATCAATAACCAAGAATAGTTTTTGATTACCTGATCCATGAATGTCAATTCTTCCGTATTCAGTTCTTCAAGTTGCAATTTTTTGAGAAGAAATTCATATTCGGGATTCGATTCTGTAATCGGGTTCTGCATGTTGTTAGAGCTTTGCTGAAAATAGAAGTTAAAACCAATTTCATATCAGAATTGTAGCCTTGAATTAGATTTTTAGTCGGTTAATTTAGTTGGAATAAAAGTGGTATACCAAAATTGGCAGAGAGTTTCAAATTTTGAAGTTGATTAATCTCCAGACTGATTGGGCACTAGTTAGGACCAGAATTCAATTTATTTTCTAGTCACCAATAGTGCTCAGGTCGGTCTAAAAAGGCATTAGTTATTCATAAACTATTTTGAGTTTATCCATATGTTTCTGGAATCGCTGTCCTTCTTCTCCTTCTAGTATAACGTTATGTTTGTCTGTTATGTCAGTTATTCTGTACGGTCCATGATATCGCTTTTCAAATTTATTGGTCCTGGGTTCTTTTAAAATGTAAGCTAATCCTCCTATTTTTCCTTCAAACTCTTTACAGTTTCTGTCATATTTGGATTTGGAACGTAACTTTGCCTGGATTAGATTCTGGGCTGCTAGTATTTTTATTTCATTGAGCCTTGTTATTAAGTCTCGTAAGTAGGTCCCGTAAGTAATTAATTTTTCGTCTTGTGGAAAAGCTGTTGGGGCCCTAGCAAGTTTTCCGAAAACAATTTCGTAAGGAGTGAAATTTGTAGCCTCATGGACAGAGGTGTTATAAGAGAACATTGCGAATGGGATAAGACGATCCCAATCGTCAAATCGTTTTGCGTAATGTTTTATAAACTCCATTAGGACAGTGTGACTTCGTTCTAAGGATCCGTTGGTCTGGGGGCGATAGCCAGACGTAGTCAATTGTTTTACCCCAAATATTCGGCACAAGTGACTCATGAGTTTACTAATAAAACTCCCTCCCCTATCGGTTAGAATTGCTCGCGGGGCCCCAAATTGGGCAAAAAGATTTTTCGCTATTGCATGTGCTATAGTGGTAGTGGAGATATCGGGGACGGGCACGGCAATGCAGTATTTTGACAGGTTATCTTGTATAGTTAAAATATATTTATTGCCATCTGGTGTAGTGGGGAGTTTTCCCACGGTATCTAGGGATACTTTATCGAAGGTATCGATAGGCGTATCCGTAATTAATAAGGGCTCACGTATTCTAGACCTGACAATGTTATGCTCTTGGCAAGGTTTACAGTGCCTAACGAATTCGGTAACATCGTTTTTCATTCCAGTCCACACAAATCGTTCCCTAATTCGTCGATAGGTTTTCGTGATACCTTTATGTCCTCCTACTAAGCTTGTATGCATTTCGGAAATGATTTTAGGCCGTATTTCTAATGGTGGAACTAAAGCATTACCATAACACAAGGTAATTTTTATCACGTCTTCATAAAATATTTCAGACAAAATTTCGGTTAAAATTTCGGTTTAATTTTTTCTGTATAGTTTCCCGACAATGAGAAGCGTAGAGTTTTAATATTTTCGTTAAAAATTAAATTTTGTAAATTTCTCAAGGCAATTTTTATGTTATTTACGTTAGTATCGTCGCAATGTTTAGATTTCATTATTACTGTAAATATTTTATTGCTTCCTCTCGGAGTGATCAAAATTTGGCCCAATTTTGGATTTTGTAATTTCATTTCTTGGGGATTTATTATCCCTAGGTCAATTAATAACTTATCGACCTGAGTAGAGAACTCACAATTAGCTGAGGTGAAATGGACAATATTATCTCGTTTATACGTAAGATTTTCCCTGGAACCTTGGATAAGCATATTACGCACGTATAAACCTTTAGTTAAATTCTCGTAGTTTTGGAGAAGGGGTAGGGTGTCTGATTCTTCTAAGGTTTTTGCATTAGTATAAGACGGTGTTTCTTTTGGTCCGGATCCGTTTTGTTTATCAGTAGGGGATAAAGGGGGAGCGTTTGATCTTGCTCGCGTTCCGTTTGAACCATTTTCATTTGGACGTTTAGTTTCCGTGTCATCTTCCTCTTTCTTCTTTTCTTCTTGTTTTTCTTCTTCTTCTTCTTCTTCTTCTTCTTCAAGGATAGGATGAGTTAAAGAAAATTTACGTGGAAATGGGGCTGGCCGGGCCCTGGCCTGTGTGGTTACGAGGGGAGTGGATGTGGAGATTGGCTGACCTGGCGTTATATTGGCATTTTTATCACCAGGTTGTTCGCTTATATTATCCTGAGAATCTTCTTCGTTTGGCGATTTATCATCACGTTCTATTTCAAACTCTTCGGTGTCTAATCCTACTTGTTCTTTCGCTCGTTCGAGTAACATATTAATCCGTTTTTCTAGCTCCATATCTTCGTCCTCGGTATCATAAGGGTCGATCTTTTCTAGAGTGTCAAGTAATTCTTGGTCTTCTTCTCCTTCTGACACTGCAGTACAGGGGATGATCAGGGGTTCCAGATTTAATTCTTCTTGATTAAGGTCCATTCCGTGATCCTTTAAAGATTCGTTAAATTTATTAATTGATTTTTGCAATTCGTCTTTTAATTCTTGGCGCGTCTGATTTAAAGTCAGATTTTCGGTCGTTTCGCTCGTGATTTCGTCCTCAGTATCCGGTTCACTAAGGGGAGGTTCTTCTAACGGAATCCCGACGATTGATGGGTCTGTTATTGGTTCAGTTTGGACTTCCGTTTCTTCGTCTTCCTGAGGGAGCGATTCTGTGGCGTGTAAAGCGGGTGCGCTTTTAAGAGGGGATGGAAATTTTGTAGAATCAGCTGTAAGATTTAAACTTGGGAGTACGCTTTTCCTTCTTTTCCATATTGGAATGTCGTTACCAGACTCCGATGATTCCTCGTCGCTAGAGTCGGTTCTTTCGGATTCGCTGCTGATATCTTTGTTTACGGTTTGTAGAGCCTTTTCCTTTGCTTTTCGAGGATGAGATCTTCTTCCAATACCGGTAACGTTAAATTCCGTTTGCTTGTTTGTTTCTGGATTTGTAGTAGGTTTTATTCTAGGCGGTCTTCCAACCATTTTCTTCTTAGTATCTTTTGGTCCTAGGAGGCTTGAAGTAGAACTAGAAATTAGACGTTTTGGTTCTTGATCTATCCTAGGTTTATGGGTTGTTTTGATGGGGCGTGGTACCATAGGTTTATGAGTCGTTTTGATAGGGCGTGACACCATAGGCTTTGTTTTCAATTTCAAAGTAGTTATGCCGGAAGTTGATGGTTCTTCTAGTTTTTTCTTAGTTGCTCGTGTAAGCATGAATATTTTAGCGGGCGCATCATCATTTACTTTGACTGGATTCCTCGATAACGCATCTGCATTGCAGTTTAGCTTTCCGGGTTTGTATTTAAAAGCATACTGGTAGTCTCGCAGTTTTAAACGCCAACGGACAAGTCTTTGTCCAGGATCCTTAATATTGTCTATCCATCGTAAAGGTTCATGGTCACTTACTAGCAAAAATTCTCGTCCATACAGATAAGGTCTAAAATCTCTTACGGCATATAAGACTGCAAGACATTCCTTTTCTGTAGTAAAGTAATTTTTCTCAGGTCCCGTCAAAAGTCGCGACAAATACGCTACTGGATGGTCAAATCCGTCCTTTTCTTGGCTTAATACAGCCCCAATAGCGTAGTCAGAAGCATCGGTTGTTAAAGTGAAAGTTTTGTCAAAATCGGGGTATTGTAGGATAGGTTCTTCGCAGAGTGCATTACGCAGGATTGTAAAAGCTTCTTCATGTTCTGAAGTCCAATTAAACTTCTTATCCTTTTTTAATAAATCGGACAGTGGCTTTGCCTTTTTTGAAAAATCTTTTATGAATCTGCGATAATAGCCGGCAAGTCCAAGAAATTGTCTAATGTTACGCGGGTTTAATGGCGTAGGGAAATTCCGAACCGCTTCAATTTTCTTAGGGTCGGGTTTGAGTCCGTCCTTGCTTATTATGTGACCTAAATACATAACTTCACGTTTAAGAAACGCGCATTTTTCGGGTTGTAATTTGAGGTTAGCTGCTTGTAAAATCTTTGATTTGTTGCGCAATCGTAATTTGTAACAAGAGGGAAGAGTGTGGCCGCGTAAGAAACAGAATTCGCAGCAATTACTCCACTTATAAACTTTTAATTTTGACTCAATTGGGTTGTCGCTAGGAGAAATTATAACAAAAGTTTTAACGGGGTTTTCCGATTTTTCTTCACTAAAGTGATAAACCTTGTGTAAAGATTCTAATATTTTTCTCGCGGCTGAGTGTTCTGAATAAAGGATTCTTTTCTCGCCGTTTCCTATTTCTTCAAAATAATTGTTTTCATAAAAGTCTTCAACTATACATTTCACGAAAAACGTTCTCTTATGTGCAGGTCCAGTTTTGTGGTGGATTGAATAGATTGGTTTCGATAAATTATACTCAGCGGTCAATTCTTCGAGGCACGATTTTGGGTACCTTAAGGTCTTAATGTCTCCCTTTGGAAAGTCGAAATTAGTAACAATCTCTATTTTTGGAAGGCTTGAATTTATAACCGTTCTATTTTGGGACATAGGGTAAAAGAGTACTTCTTTTTCTTATCTAAACTTTATTTTGCTTCCGAGTCTCGTTATATTCTTGGAATTCTTGTTTTAAATTATCAAGCAAACGGGTTAAATTTTTATTTCTTTGTGCTAATTTTATTGGGTGAGTTTCGGGAGGGATTTCAGTACAACCTGGAAATATGTCCTTTATTATTCTCTTAAAAAGAAAATCTACGTATCTTTTGCTTTGCTTCAGGGACAGCTTGCGACTTCGTCGTCGTAGTTTCATGAATAATAATAAAAAAAAATTGCTTGTTTGATTGATGGTAAAAATTTGTCGGATGTTGAATTTATTTCTTTTTTTTTTTTAAGAAATTTTGGATTATAAGGTAATTTCTAAGGTAAGGATCCTGAGTTTAAAATTTAAACAGTAAGACCAAAAAAATTTTTTTTTTTTATTTATTCTGTGAATTTAAGTTTTGGGTATGGCCATGTAATTCCTGTTCTAATTCTGCAATTAAAGAATTTAACACTTGTTCCTTATTGGCTACCTTTTCAGGGTCTGTTTCGGGAGGAGTGTCTGGACAATCTGGAAATAATTCCCTTTTAATTTTTTTTCCATTTTCGTTCAATACCTCTTTTTTTGTTAAATTTACTATGTCTTTTTCTTTTGCTAGTTTCCATATATTTTAAATTTTTGAGCTTAGATTTGTTTACTTTTAATTGACAATTTAGGCTTGCTTTCTAAAATTGGAGAAACGTATTGTTGCAAGAGAAAAAGTTATTAACTTTAGTTGAAATTTGTTAGATATAACTATTGCTTCGTTTTGTTGGACATCTTAAACAAAAAGGAACGTTTCAATCATTCAAAATAAAAGTAAGACATGAGTGTAGTTCATCTCAAATGTCTTAACAAAAAAAAATATCAAAAGCGTTTCAATCATTCAAAATAAAAGTAAGACATGAGTGTAGTTCATCTCAAATGTCTTAACAAACAAAAATATCAAAAGGCGTTTCAATCATTCAAAATAAAAGTAAGACATGAGTGTAGTTCATCTCAAATGTCTTAACAAACAAAAATATCAAAAGGCGTTTCAATCATTCAAAATATGTCAATCTTTGTCACTACCAATTAGGTCAGTGTAAGATTGTTCGATATTTTTCGCACTCAGGTATACTGAAGCAAAACACCAAACAATAGAAATTTTTGCTTTTAAATCCGTTATGAACCCCTTTTCTTTTGCGTAAAAGAAAATGTCACTTGATAATCAGTAATCCGTGTTAAAAAAAAATATATTTGTTTTATGAAAATTTCTTTATAATTATTTCGGGATTATTTAGTGATTATACCAAATGACTATAGTTTTAACAAAGGGTGATAATATAAAATAAAAGAAAATCTGTCAAAGTTACTTCAAACTGTAAAAGGAATAATTTATTAATTTCGGAAATTAGATAGTTGTTCTAATATGATAATTCAAAATCGTAAAATAAGCAACTGGTTTTATTTCCAAATTGTCAAAATTATTTGGGGAACTGCGTGATGTTATATCAAACGATATTTAAATGGGATGTATTCTCATGACACTTGTAAGGCGGATGGGTGAAATGAATTATGGTAAAAAAAAACTTTGAAACAGGCAATTCAAATAAATCAGTTTTCTAACAATTACACTCGATAGTAGAGAGGGAAATTTGGAATTAGAGAGAGCTTCAAAAAATGGATAATTTAGAGTGATTAGTTTTGTTAGAAATGGAAGCCTGAAAGAAAATTTTGAACCAAGAACAATGCAAAAATTTTTGGCAGTATCCCACCGCTGCCACCAGAAAAAGCACCTGTTACGATTAAGTAACAATTGCGTGACCAAAAATGATGTAAATTTTGAATTTACCTTCGGAGCTGTTTTGCTTTTTCGCACAAGTTGGTAAGGCTTGTGCTTTTTATTTATGTGAGATACTTACTGTTTCAGCTCTATGGGAGCTGTTATTGCTTTGTTCTTGATTAGGTTATGAAAGTAAAAGAAAATTAACAAAGATGAAAAGAGACAAAAATAGGGATATGGTATAATAGATATTTATTATAAAAGATAATAAGAAAAGGTACAATAGTAGGTGTACGTTTGGTGTTATAATATACTCTTAAGTCTTACCTATACGCAGCAAGGATGCGCGTAGCACAATTTTGAGTTTGTTGAACTCCCGGTGAAAATAATTGTTTGTTATCGTTGCCGAACTTTAACAATTAAATCCCGTAAATTAGTTCAAAGTTTTTCGTCAACTTGCCGTCGGATAATCTATTTGCAATGGTTGGGATGATCCCCTCTATTAAAACGTTATACTTATTTCGAGTTGATCAAAACCAAATTCTAGAAAATCGTCGCGTAGGGCGTTGCCGTCGACGGGATTAGAAACCGATCTTCACACGTCAAAGAACTGGAGAAATCTGATCAAAGGGCGTGCAACATCCTCCAACTTTTATAGAAATGAAATCTGCATTTGTGTTGTCAATATGTGACCAACAAAGAGTGGATGAACTCAGATCAGGTCATTTCTAGATAAGTAGGAGGGGTCACATCTTCGTTGACGAATGAAAAGATGGGTACCAATCTAATTACCGTCGGTACTTCAACATTTGTTCAATATAAACCTTCGAAGGCATCGTCAAACCGTTTGGATCGGTTTGCTCTTCCTAACGATCGGGCAATAGCTTGAGTACGTGACTGAAAAGAAGGCTGCACGTGCACGTGAAGGCAATAATTTGCGTTTTCATTTGATTTTGTCTTAATTGATTATTCTAACTCCTTTGCAGAGTTGTATCAAAGTAATTCTTTAACATTAGATTAAAGAATGCATTTATCTTGATTTATAAAAAAAAATAGAAAAATAGTCCGATCGTAACATCATCGTTTTCATAAATAAATTACTAATATTTCCTTTCCATCTTGGGATAAAATATAAATTGAAAACAAATGAATAATGATATTTTTTAATTGATCATTCTATATAAGGTTCATAGAATTGAATTGGCATTATAAATTTAAATAATTTCGGAATTAATTCAATTATTTCCATTAAACCCTTTTTTCATCAAATTTAATCTTATGAAATAATCTTTCAAAAAAGAGGGGTAAGAAAAAATACACAATTTTATTTAACATAGTTTATTTTTGTAAAATATTTAAGTATGTACATATGTACATAAAATTTACATACATACAGATATAACATACACATACACACACAATTTTCTATGAAAAAACGAGTCTCTAAAGCTGATTTAATTATTTCACAGTAATTCTGAAAAATCCGATACGTCTTACTGGCAAATTCAAAAGAAATACGAATAAGTTGTTTTTTTAAACGAAATGATGGAACAACAGAAATTACCCTTTTGCCCTCCTCCGACACAACTATTTCGCGATCAACCTAAATTATAACATTTAATATTTATATAATTTTCTTTTGACATGTGTTTTCTCACAAATATATATAAAATTAATTATTTACTTACTTGTTCTATCAGTTTAGAACGATTGAATTTGGAGTACGCTTCACCAATGTAATTTACTGCCGTAAATTGACAGCTCCAGTTTTATTAAATTAAATAAAGAGTCCTTGCATAGAAAATTGGACTACCATCCCTTATGAAAAATAAGAATTGGATTAAGTATTGGATTAAGTACTGGAATAAGTATTGAAGTATTAGAATAAGTATTGATTTAAGTATTGGAAACTCCAATACTATTTTCGCCAAACAATCTTAAAAATTTTACTGGTTGCGCACTAAATATCTATGGCTCCCAGCTCGGCGCAGTAGTTTTCTTTACATTTAAAACATAGAAATACATGAAACGCAAAATTACAGTTCCACAGAAAATTAAAAAAAAATTTGTTTAAAAATATGTTACGCGAAAATAGTATTGGAGTTTCCAATACTTAATCCAATACTTATTCCAATACTTCAATACTTATTCTAGTACTTAATCCAATACTTACTCCAGTACTTAATCCAATACTTAATCAAATACTTAATCCTATACTTATTTTTCATAAGGGATGCACGACTAAAATACGTAACACCATTGAAATAAAAATAGAATATAACTTTGTAATTACTCTCAGTCCAAATATCAAAACCATTTATTTCCGAAAATAATTGCCCACACACAGAAATACTACTCAAATTCATAGTGGGGGGGGAGTAAACCACAAGATCACCTTCCTGTAAACTGTGTTCAAATCCCAGATTTTCACTAGCTCTCTCTACAAGATTGTCTAATTCGAATAAATCAGAAGGTGGCATAAAATTAAATTTTTCCTGATTAATGTCCCTCAGATCCCGAAGTACATTAAGACTAATGGTCGAGTCCATACCAAGTGATCACACCAATTTCAGTCATATTGAGTAATATTTACGAAATTGATATTTTGGGTTCCTTTAGGAGTAAAAAAAATAAATTTTAATTATTTTTAAAAAATTCAAAATATTTTCGAAAATATTCAAATTCAAAATTTTGAGTACTATTTTTTTTGTTTTATCATAACTTCTGTAATTTTGAAGCAATTGAGATCATTTTTTTTTAAATTACTCGTATTTAAATACTCTTTCAAGAAAAATTATAATAATTAAGAAATTGTTTATAATTAAATTTTTATTAAAAAAATTACATTATTTATTTAAACAAAATCTAAAGTATATCATCGATCTTTTTCAAAAAATTCATAAACATAGCCTATAATGTGCTTAAAAATTTAAGCCAAAGAAAAAGATGGTATGTATTATAGTTTTTGAGAAAAAAATTATTAAGTTATGCTAGCGCGGCGCAGACCGGTGTCACCGCTACTCAACGCGTAGTTCCGTAGTAACCGAAATGTATGTATATTATTACATAATATAAATACAGTTAATCGTCATGTTTATTTTTTTATTTTACAAATTGTGCTGTGCACAGAATTTGAAAAAATTTTTGTTTCAATTTTATTCTCAAGGGGTACGAAGGAATGAAATTTTTGTGTACCTTTAATGGTCATAGCTTGATTAAATCTTTCACTTAACAATTGTTTTTCAGCTTCATATTCTGCGTAATTACAAAATTCTACATTAATTTTCTCTAAACTGGATTTTGCCCACTCGTATAAGTCAAGAGGAGTAACAATTTGATTGTTTAATGGTCGTTGTAAACTTGCTTGAGCCGCTAATCTTTTGATAGTGCCACCAATGCCATCACATGGTCCCTTACCATGTGATGTAGCAAAAAAGTGCCATTCTGCTTCAGAAGCAAAGTCCTCAATATGATAAGTCAAATTTATAAAATTTTTTTTATTTTTATATTGAGCAGCTGCTCCATCTGAAAAATAATAAATTTTCTTCACATTCTGAGATACTTTCTCTTTAATAAAATTCAATAATTTTTTCTGAAATAAGTGGACAGAAATTGTGTTGTGATCTAAAAGGAAAAAAAAACCCAAAATATCAATTTCGTAAATATTACTCAATATGACTGAAATTGGTGTGATCACTTGGTATGGACTCGACCTAATCCGTCACTACTATGAGACGACAAGAAGATTAATCCAAACCTTTTGAAATCTAAAAACTATTTAAAGGCGGAACTATAAGAATTGACCTTAAGCATAAAGGAGAAAATCAAACATTTCCCCACTCATTAAATTTTTTTTTTGTCTAGCTCTTTAACTCAGTACCCACCAATGAATATCACAGAAACTACTTTTCTCTTAAGAATAGATTGTAAAATCAAGCTATCTCATATACCAAGAAAAATCAGGGTGGCCGCAAAATTTCATTTTCAAAATTCCCTAATTTTCCCCTGACTTTTCCCTGACCACCAATTTTACAGATTTTTTAAATCTTGGTTTCTCTATTTGGAATTTGAAGTAATAAAATCATAAATTTTTAATTGTGGTTCCTTTAAGAAAAAATTCCGTGACTTTTAAAGAATTTTTTAGAAAATCCATGACTTTTCCCTGATTTCCAGTTTTTCCCTGACCTGCGGCCACCCTGAAAAATTGATCAGAGATAGGTAGAGAACAACAGTACTCTTATTTTTCAGTGTTTGTCAAGAAGCCTAAAAACTCGAGATTCACGGAAACTTGAAAAGGCTATAAATTTACACCGATCTTAGAATAGCAAATTTTTTCTCTTTCATATACATAATTTTCATAATATATAATTCTATCTGCTTTACTTTGGCATGAAAACAATTGTAAAAAAATTTACTTTTCTAACCACGGTATTTCACAAAATCCTAAAAACTCGAAATTCACCAAAATCTTGAGAGAATTATTAAAAAATCTCTTTCGGTAAAAAAAAATTAAAAAAAAGGAAAATATTTTATAACATAGAATCACAAGAGAAATGAATGAATAAGTGTAAAAATCAATAACGACACTTTTTGTTATGTACTGCTGGACATCATTTGTTTCTGTCAAATTAAAAAATATATTGTTTATGTTTGGTTAATTATGAATTATCCAAAATTTAGAATCAATGTTTAATTTGTGGGAAAAGGACACAAACTGATTAAAAAATAGCTGTAAAAAAGGTGTTTTACTTTGAAAGCACTTTTCTTGGCGTTTATAATTAACATTTTTCTTAGTGTACGGAGATACCCGACACTTTTTTCATGATCGTTTTTAGCGTGAAATAGTTTTCATATTTTTTTATTCCCTGTATGTTCATTTTTTGGATTTGTTTTTTAAAGGTGTTGGTAATGATTTTGTGACTATGAAAAACCTCAAACACTAAAATTAAGATCGATTTATGATTCAAAAAGCCGAAGTGTCCAAGGCTACCCGACTCTCTCCTATATTCCAAGAGCAAGATTTATTGTAAATTACCAATTTAAGTAATATTCTTCAAATCAAGTTCTTTTAAATATCGTGCTAAAATTTAAAATATTGCATAAACTTATTGCTTAAACTCTTTAACAATTGAGTATTTAAAATACATTTAACTTTGAATAAGATTAATAACAAACATAGAATATTATCAAACTTTAGAAACTTTTATACATATTTGTTTCAATGTTATTATTACAGATCTTTTTTTTCATATCAAGAATTTCTAAAGGATAAATCATTTTTACCATAAATAATTGTCATGGAATGTCTCAGTATAAATGGAAAATTTTTTTCCTTACTAAAGGTGGTTGTGGACAAATTCGTCTATACAGGTCACAAATTTCACACATTTTTATTTTTTATTTTATTTAATCATAAACGGGATATACCCTTTCGTACATAGTACTCTTAAGCTAATAAGTTGCATCTTGCAACGTTTCTAGACCATGAACATAATAACAATAATAATAAGTGCTAGGCGGATTTAGAAACTATTGATATCAAAGATGATTCGGCGCAAAAGTAGTTTAAATCTCTCAATATTTGGCTCAAATAAATCAATTCTATCAGCCACTCCATTAGCCTCTCTGCTCAATCTACTGATTAGTGAGTTAATTCCATAATTCGTTTTGTGAAATGATATATAAAACAATGGCGAATATCTGGTTGCCCTAGGTGACTCATATAATTTAACCAGTGATTGTAAATGTTTACAAAACAAATATCCATTAATTAATTTATAGAGAAAAAGAATATCGGTGTACAAAAATCTTGAGGTTAATTTAGGAATATTAAGCAGAGAGCGGATATGACTGTAGTCGTGGGCATGAGAATCAACATTTATATTAAGTTGATAAGCTGCAAACCGCAGGAATCTATTCTGAACCCTTTCAAGTCTTAATAAATTAAAAGTATAATATGGTACCCATATAACAGACGCGTATTCAAGTGTTGATCGAACTAAAGTAAAATATAATGTTTTAAGAGTCACCATATTATGAAAAACAGATGCATTCCTCATCACAAATCCCAATGTTTTTAAAGATTTTTGAATCACTTCTGAAATGTGTTCATTATATGAAAGATCATTACATAGTAATATTCCCAAATCACGAATTCTGTTTACCCTGATCAACTCGACCGAATCAATAGTGTAGCAGTATAAATATGTCTTTTGTTTTGCAAATGATATTACTGCACTTTTTTCTAAATTAATAGACATGTGATTACAGATACACCACTCAACGAGTCGATCAAGGTCAGACTGTAGTTGTTGGGAGTCACGACAAGGATTTTCTGAATGTATATTTTTATAAAATTTTAAATCATCTGCAAATAACAAAAAAGGAGAGTATTTAAAAACGGATTTAATATCATTAATATATATAATAAATAAAAGTGGTCCCAAATGTGATCCCTGAGGAACTCCCGATGTAGATTGAAACGGTTCAGAACAGTTATTTTCGACTCTAACTAAGTTAAATCTATCTGTTAGATAGCTTCTAAAGAATGAGACCAAATTTGAAGACATGCCCATGAGTTCAAGTTTACATAAGATTATATTATGATCTAATTTGTCAAAAGCCTTAGTCAAATCAACATAAATTGCATCAACTTGTCCACCAGATTCGAGATTTAACATTAGATAATTTGTATATATACCAAGATTAGTGACAGTTGATCTACCTCGCACAAATCCATGTTGTTCCTCTATGATACAATTTGAGACATCCGAGTAAATTGAGTCGTACAATAAACTTTCAAAAATCTTCGGTATAGCGCTAAGTATAGTAATAGGACGATAGTTAACAATGTTACTCTTATCTCCACTTTTATAGACAGGTACTATAATACCCTTCTTCCATTCGAACGGAAATAAATTATTTTTTAAAGATAAATTAAATAAAATTTTTAATGGCTTAACAAAGGAATAACAGAACGAACGAAGAAAGGAGGGGGGTATTTTATCTGGACCTGGTCCTTTGTTAACATCAATATTCAATAATTTAGTTATAATATTATTTTCAGTCAAGGTAATGTCATGAAAATCAATTTTCTTTTTAATCTCATGCGTCGATGAATAATCTCGCTGTAGTGGAGTTGTATATACGGAACTAAAATTCTTTGCAAATAAATTGGCAATTTTTACTGGACTATCGCCTACCTCAGTACCGAGATACATAAGATTTGGGATACGCTGATTTTTTCTATTAGAGTTTATGTAACTCCAAAAAACCTTTGGACTCTCAATTATTGAATTTTCAGTTCTCTTTATATAAGCGTCATAACATAAAGCTGAAAGCGATTTACATCGAGATCTCAGTTCAGAAAATAGCAAATAATTAACATCATTCTTATTCCTAATATAATTAACGTGAGCAGTCTTTTTCTCTATGAGAAGTTTTTTTAGTTCAGAGGAAAACCATGGAGGATAATTAGACTTAAATATACTTTTCACAGGAACGAACATATCAAATGCAGAATATAAAACACTATAAAATATATCAACAGCTTCATTCACATTGTCAACATTAAGTTCCTGCTCCCAGTCAATTGAGTCCAAATATAATAACAATTCAGAAGAATTACAATTGTCGAAATCATATTTTAAATCAACATTAATCACATTAAAATCAGAATTGCAATCATTCAAAATATCAATTAAGAGAGATGGGTGATAATTATCTAAAGTCAATAGTGTGTCATTTGACAGATTAACAGCAACGTAGCTAGGATCGCCAAAAACCAGATCAAGTACAGAATTATATATGTTGAGAATATTATTAATCTGTGACAGACCCATAAATTCCAATGTGTCAGATATCAAAGAAGCTGTAGCTTTTTCTGGGGTGAAAGATTTGTGCTTACTATACATGATAAACTGTCCGTTACGTTATAATTCCAATTAAAAAATGGTAAATTAAAATCTCCCACTATGCATAGTTTTGAAAGTGGAAACATCATAACAATATCCTCAAACATCTGACACATATTTGTATAAACATTTATTGACGAGTTGGGGGGTATATAAATACAACCAAGAACATGTAGATCATTTTTAATATAGTATTTTAAGAAAACATGTTCAATAGTATCACAATTAGTCTTAATTAATGAACTTTTTAAGTCCTTTTTAACTGCTATCAAAACCCCGCCACCCCTCAATTTATCACTAGTTTTACTGTTTCTGTCAAACCGGTAAACATCAAAATTAAAAAATCCCAATTCCTCTGAACATATATCTGGACTTAGTCACGTTTCGCTTAAAGCAATTATTCTAAAGGGAAAAACAAATATATTCTGACGAAGATCATAAATTTTTGTCCGTACGCCCCTGACATTTTGATAATAGATCTGAAATAATCCCTGAGTACGATAAGAGGGGACAATACCTTGAACAGTCGATGCGCGTGAATCATTTACTGCGCCATATTCGCTGATTGCACATCCACTTGCGCCGATCTCTGGGTTTGAGGCTTGATTTTTGTTAGAGTGGGAATCCCACGACGAAACACCAGTCTCAACTCCGCCTCTCCTTTTTGACGGCGCTGATTCAATTCGCTTTTCAACGACTTCAACTCTTTTAGCTGCATCTTCGTTAGATCCCTTGCCATCCATAGGTTTTCCTGCATTTGCGTTTGAGTGTGAGTCTTCTTTGCAGTCAGAAACAGTTTTAAAATTTTTAACGCTGCCTCCTCCGTCGCACACACTATTCTGATTGGTCTTGGTTTTGACTGATGATCCTGCGCAACAGATCCAAGTCTCAATATTTGAATATTTTGGAGGTCACTTAAGGGAATTACTTTTTTCAGTTCATTAATTACAATAGTGCACAAATCAACACTACTGTCGTTCGATGAACTAGCACCAGCAATTTCTCGCTCAGGAAATCCAAATAACATTAAGTTATTCTTCTTTTCAGCTCGAATATTTATTTCATTGATGCATTGTCTTGCAAAGAGATTAGTCTCTAAAGCATTATCAAGTTTCGTATCGCTAATTTTTATTTTATCCTCCACCACTGTCATTCGAGAATTCAGGGCTTTAATTTCTACTTCATTATTACCTAGTCTAGTCAGGGTATCATCAATCCTCGTAGAGATGCCAGTTATAGAAATTTTCAGTTCCCTAATTGCCGCCATCACGGAATCCAGATCCGTAGTACCAGAAGGAGAGGGTAACGGTGAAGATGGTGCAGCACGTGGATCACAGCACCGAGCAAAAGATTTATTCTCCAAAATGACCATTTGCGAAGCACATCCTGGGTGATAAGGCGTCTTGCAACCAGGACACCGGACAGGAGCAACACGCAAAATATCCTTCTTGCACTTTCCACAATTTTCAGTAACACTAAGAGTATCCAAATTACTCATTTTCAACTCTATCAGATTCACCACAATGTAAAACCGGCTCTTTTAGGTTAGAAACAACAACGAGACAATTGATGCCCAAAAAGATCAATGAGATCCACCGAAAATTTTCAAACTTGAGAGAAAAACTTTGACTAGTACTATTGGTAACAATCAATTACAAAATAATAACTTTTCTAAGTCAGAAATTTAAAATAAAATAAGAACTGATCAAAGCACGTGTTCAGTTATAGCCACCTAGCGGCAAATAACCTGTTATTTCCTGTTATTTTTTTAAATAACAGGATATAAAATTACGGATCAATCTGTGGGAGCCAAATTTTAAAAATTGTTGCTAATTTTTTTTAATTAGCAATAAAAACAAAGAATTTTTTTTCAGTCAGGTCTATTTTTTATGCAAATGGTATTGTATCGACAAATATTTTTTTAACCGAAAGGGGAGATCCTCACAAACAATGTCTTTATGGGAAAACTAATTAAAATAATTTTTTTATTAGTTATAAACAATTAAATTCTTATAATTGGAATAATAATAATTTATATAAATAAAAGCATTTTCTCTTATAGAAGCAAAGTAGTTGTAAAATAATTCGTTAATAATAATTTCATAACAATATTAGTTAAAAAGTGCTTATCTTCTCTAATTTTTATGATAAAATGTCATTTTTGTACCTTTTACGTAAGCAAAAATTAAAAATAACAAAATTATATTCATTGCACAACAAAATTTTATATGCCAGAATATTTTATAAACAATATTAATTAACAAATGAAATAAGTACAACCTATTTTTTTAAATTAAATCTAATTATTAGGAAAATACAATTTTATTACTGAAAATTAAATTAACTGAAAGGGGATTACCTCATAATCAATGTCTCAAAATTTAAACTAATTAAAGTGTTTTTTTAATAAGTTATAAACAATTAAATTAGTATATATCTGTCAGTTCATGTACAAGTAGTAGTTTCTATTAATAAGTTGTAAGTGTTTGGATTAAACAGAAATTTTATCTTTGTTAGAAACAAAGTGGTTATTAAAAAATTAATTAATAATACTTTTATAACAATATTAGATAACGAATGCATATTTTCTCTAATTTTTAAGATTAATTTGTCATTTTTGTTTCATTTATATGTGTGTAAATTAAAATTATTAAAATTACATTTAGTAGAAAATTAAGGTTTATATTCTATGAGAAAGACTGATAAGATTTTGTAGGAATTATTTTTTTTGTACCAGCTGTAATTTGTTTATAAAATCGTTACAAACAAATAACAGTTATTTATTTTTAACAATTTTATGAACAAAATACAGCTGGTAAAAAAAATTATACATGCAATATCATCATGTTTCTTCTCATAGAATCGATAATTTTACAAATAATTTTGTAAAAAATATGTAATTTTTAATTTTATTGAAAAATAATATTTATTTCTTTATAACGATTTTATAAAAAAATTATAGTTTATACAAAAAAAAAGAATCCTATATAATTTTCTTAGTTTTTCACATAGAATCGATTTATATAAATAGTTTGAAAAAAAAAATTGTAAATAAATAGAGCTGTGCAAAAAGCTCGAAACTCGAAGCCCGACCGATCCGAGCCGAGCCTAACTATCTTCGAGCCGAGTCGAGCTCAGCTCGCCTTCGTCGGGCTCGAGCCGGGTCGGGTTCGAGCCCAGAGTTGCCAGATTGGGCTACAAAGCGCGATTTGGGCTATTTTTTGCGATAATAACGCGGCTCAAATTTGAATTTCGCTTCAAGTAGCGAATTGGGCTATATATTTTTTTTAAATTGCGTTTTTTGGTCTATGTTGGAAATTGTTCTATTTATGTGGAAAAATGTATGTACTTCTTTAAAAAACAATAATACTAATAACAATTTTTCATACATCATATTAAAAAACTACATGTGACAGAATTCTTTCTTAATTTTTTTTTTTTTTTTTAGTAATTGAATGCATTTATGCACTTTCGATACATATTTTTTTCTGAAAATATGTAAATAAAAAAACGCGATTTGGGCTACATTTGGACTTTCCTGTGCGTTTTTGGGCTTTTAAAAGTAAGGCGGTTTTTGGGCTACGCCAGTGCCTCCTAATCGCGGTTCTCAGTACCAAAAATCTGGCAACTCTGTTCGAGCCGGGCTTTCTGAAATACCCGAAATTATTCGAGCACTCGAAAGTAGACGAGTTCTCGAATGATTCGGGGGCCCGAAAATTTCGGGCCATGAACGAGACCCAAACGTTTCTACAAGCGCAGTACAGTTTCAAGCTCCAAACAAATGCGCACTAGTGTTCCAAGCACCAAACACATGCGCAGTAGTGTTCCCCGCACTAAATACATGCGCACTAGTGTTCCACGCACTAAATACATGCGCACTAGTTTTCTACGCACTAAATACATGCGCACTAGTTTTCTATGCACTAAATACATGCGCACTAGTGTTCCACGCACTAAACACATGCGCACTAGTGTTCCACGCACTAAATACATGCGCACTAGTCTTCCACGCACTCAATACATGCGCAGTAGTGTTCCACGCAACAAACACATGCGCCCTAGTGTTCCACGCACTAAATACATGCGCAGAAGTTTTCTATGCACCAAATAAATGCGCACTAGTGTTTAACGCACTGAATACATGCGCACTAGTTTTCTATGCACTAAATACATGCGCACTAGTGTTTAACGCACTAAATACATGCGCACTAGTTTTCTATGCACTAAATACATGCGCACTCGTTTTCTACGCACTAAATACATGCGCACTAATGTTCCACACACTAAATGCGTGCGCACTATTGTTCCAAGCACCAAATACATGAGCAATAGAGTTACCCACACTAAACACATGCGCAATAGTGTTCCCCGCACTTTACACATGCGCACTAGTTTCTACGCACTAAATACATGCGCAGTAGAATTCTATGCACTAAATATGTACTGTGCGTAAAAAAATTGTGCAATAGGTCGAGTCCATACCAACTGATCATACTAATTTCAGTCACATTAATTAATATTTATGAAAGTGATGATTTGGATTCCTTTAGTGGTTAAAAAAAGAAATTTGAAGTATTTTTGAAAAATTCAAAATATTTTTGAAAATATTCAAATTCAAAATTTTTAGTATTATTTTTTTTGTTTAATCATAACTTCCGTAATTTTCAAGCAATTTAGATCAATTTTTTTTAAATTACTCGAATTTGAATGCGCTTTTAAGAAAAATTATAACAAATAAAAAATTGTTTATAATTAAATTTTTATTAACAAAAAAAAATTATTTATCTAAAAAAAAATCAAAATCATATCTTCGATTTTTTTCAAAAAATTCACAAACATAGCCTATAATGTGCTTAAAAATTTAAGCCAAAGAACAGGATGGTATGTCTTATAGTTTTCGAGAAAAAAATTATTAAGTTACGCTAGCGCGGACTGGTGTTGCCACGCTGCTACTCAGCGCGTAGCTCCGTAGTAACCTAAATATATATGTATATCATTATTTAAAATAAATATAGCTACAGTATTGTGTTTAAATTATAGGCTCGAATAAATCTTACTGATTTTTTCTTAGTACATGGATATATGTTAAGTTTAATCAACTAAAATCCATAACGATTTCAGAATTTCAATAACAATAATCGTCTTTTTATCGTACTTTTTGGATTGTAGTGTGTGCTGAATTAGAAAATATTTTTTTTCATTTGAGGCATGTAAAATAAAATTGCTTACTTAAATTTTAACTGTTATGAAATATATTCGTAAAGAATTTTCTGAATTGACAATTATAATTACAATAAGATTACAAATAATTTAATTTAATATTTAAATATAAATAATGCAAGTAGAACAAAAAAATTTTAGCTCATCAAAATATGATGTGTAATATATAATATTACCTATATAAAAATGAAAAAACAATATTTTTTGTCTATTTTCCAATTTATGTTTTTTAAAAAATAAATGTTTTTCAAAATCCATTCGATTGATTGTAAGGATTCATTGAAAATAAGTGAAAAAAATTGTCGATAAAAAATAATAAAAATAGTCGACGTTGTTCAAAATTAAAGATGGGAAATCAAAAACATTTTGACCATTGTTCTGGGTGTCAATTTCTTTCTTACTTTATTTTGGATCTAGAATTAAGATGTATTATCAAAAGATGAAAAACAATTTTTTCGAGCATTTTTTACCAATTTAGAATTTCAAGATTTTTTTAAAAAATAATTTTTTTATTAATTTATACGATAAATTGTAGAAAATCATTTAAAAATCACACAGAAAAATTGTCGATGAAAAAAAAATAAAAATTGTGGAAGTGGTCTTTTTTTACAAAATTTACTTTCTTTCGAGAATAAATATCTCAAACTCCGCAAATTATTTATTTCTCTATTTTTGACATTATCTCATAATTTTTAGTCTAAAATTGCATAAGAAAAAAAATTGGCACTCCTGAACATAACCAATTCGAATGAGCTAAAATTTTACCAGTTCTTACTTTTCATTATTTATTCTTTTTTTAATTTTTTTTCCAATTTCTTTTTTTAGTTTTAAATTATTTTAATTATTCACTTATTTTCATTCATTTAATTAACCGTGGTTTTAATTGTTTTAATTATTTTTTAATTTATTTAATAAATTTTCAATCATTCTTAAATGTTAATTATTTTCACAATTTTTAGTTCTTTTCATTACTTTTCTATAATTTACCAATTTTTTTTTTATTTAAATTTTTTTTCCGATTTTTTAATTCTAACGTTTTATAGGTTTTGTTCTACTTGCATTATTTCTATTTAAATATGAAATTAAATTATTTGTAATCTTATTGTAATTATATAATTGTCAATTCAGAAAATTCTTTACGAATATATTTCATAACACTTAAAATTTAAGTAAGCAATTTTATTTTACATGCCTCAAATGAAAAAAAATATTTTCTAATTCAGCACACACTACAATCCAAAAAGTACGATAAAAAGACGATTATTGTTATTGAAATTCTGAAATCGTTATGGATTTTAGTTGATTAAACTTAACATATATCCATGTACTAAGAAAAAATCAGTAAGATTTATTCGAGCCTATAATTTAAACACAATACTGTAGCTATATTTATTTTAAATAATGATATACATATGTGACGCGCCGCGAAGAAAAGCACCTAAGAAGGAAAAAATCGATTTTCGGATTTTGATAATATTAGGTTAATTAAACGTTCCTTTTTCATTATCAAAAGTCAGAATACATTTTCATTGAATATTTTTACGTACTTCCGACTTAAGCATTAGCGATTCGTACAGAATCCAATGGCACGCACGCGGCTTCTTTTCACTCTCCTGTAAAATTACCGTTTGGCTTCTTAGGTGCTTTTCTTCGCGACGCGTCACATATATTTAGGTTACTACGGAGCTACGCGCTGAGTAGCAGCGTGGCAACACCAGTCCGCGCTAGCGTAACTTAATAATTTTTTTCTCGAAAACTATAAGACATACCATCCTGTTCTTTGGCTTAAATTTTTAAGCACATTATAGGCTATGTTTGTGAATTTTTTGAAAAAAATCGAAGATATGATTTTGATTTTTTTTTAGATAAATAATTTTTTTTTGTTAATAAAAATTTAATTAAAAACAATTTTTTATTTGTTATAATTTTTCTTAAAAGAGCATTCAAATTCGAGTAATTTAAAAAAAATTGATCTAAATTGCTTGAAAATTACGGAAGTTATGATTAAACAAAAAAAATAATACTAAAAATTTTGAATTTGAATATTCTTAAAGATATTTTGAATTTTTCAAAAATACTTAAAATTTCTTTTTTTAACCACTAAAGGAACCCAAATCATCAATTTCATAAATATTAATTAATGTGACTGAAATTAGTATGATCACTTGGTATGGACTCGACCAATAGTATTTAGTGCGTGAAAAACTAGTGCGCATGTATTTAGTGCATAGAAAACTAGTGCGCCTGTATTTAGTGCGTTAAACACTGGTGCGCATATATTTAGTGCATAGAAAACTAGTGCGCAGGTGTTTAGTGCGTAGAAAACTAGTGCGCATGTATTTAGTGCGTGCAACACTAGTGCGCATGTATGTAGTGCGTGGAACATTAGTGCGCATGCATTTAGTGCATAGAAAACTAGTGCGCATATATTTAGTGCGTGGAACACTAGTGCGCATGTATTTATTGCATAGAAAACTAGTGCGCCGGGTGCAGGAAATTTCCCAAAAACCCAAAAGGTCGAAAATCCAAATGGTCGAATTTCAAAAAGTCGAATCTCCAAACGGTCGAATATCCAAATGGTCGAATATCCATTTTGTCGAATTTTTAAATTGTCGAATATCTACTTTTTCGAATTTCTAAATTGTCGAATATTCAAATTTTCGAATTTCTAAATTGTCGAATATCCACTTTGTCGAATGACCAAACTGTCGAATTTCCAAATTCTCGAATATCCATTTTATCGAATTTACAAATTGTCGAATTTCCAAACTTTTGAATATCTATTTTGTCGAATATCCGAATGTTCGAATATCCAAATTGTCGAATATCCATTTTGTCGAATCTCTAAATTGTCGTAAGTCCATTTTGTCGAATTTCCAAAATGTCGAATATCCACTTTGTCGAATTTCCAAATTGTCGAATTTCCAAATGATCGAATATCCAAATTGTCGAATTTCCAAATTGTCGAATATCAAAATTGTCGAATCTCCAAATGTTCGAATCTCCAAATGTTTGAATATCCAAATAGTCGAATTTCCAAATTGTCGAATATCCAAATTGTCGAATATCTATTTTGTCGAATTTCCAAATGATCGAATATCCAAATAGTCGAATTTCTAAATTTTCGAATTCCCAAATTGTCGAATCTCCAAATGTTCGAATTTCCAAATATTCGAACTTCCAAATGTTCGAACTTTTTTTTTATGTGAGAAAATTAACATTTTCCATTTTTTCAAAAAAAGCTCATAACTAAAAAAAAATTTTTTTTTTTTGAGTTGGTGCTTGGTGTAAATTTGTTTCATAATGGGACTAAATTATTTCCCAATTGGCGACCCAATCCCAGCGGGGGCACATTTACATGCTTATCCTGCTACGGCCTTTGAATATTCGACAATTTAGAAATTCGAAAAAGTAGATATTTGACAATTTGGAAATTCGACAATTTAGATATTCGATCATTTGGAAATTCGACAAAATGGATATTCGACCATTTGGATATTCGACCGTTTGGAGATTCGACTTTTTGAAATTCGACCATTTGGATATACGACCTTTTGGGTTTTTGGGAACACTACTGCGCATGTATGTGATGCGTGGAACACTAGTGCGCATGTATGTGTTGCTTGGTGAACTAGGACCCAATCATGTTTATGTTAATCAGAGTTCTTTAAATTTTCAGGTTCTGGATTCGTTCGGGTCCTTTTCGATTTTCGAGTCCTCAAATATTTCGGATTCTCGAATGATTCGGGGACCCGAATTCATTTGTGACCTCATTTTGGTTGAGGGCTCGAATTTTTTCTGAGTACTCGACAAATTTTTCGAGCTCGAGTTAAGCTCGAACCCGGCTCGACTCGGCCCGAAAAAAGCCGGCTCGGCTCGGCTGGACATTTCCAGCTTTTTGCACAGCCCTATAAATAAATTGTTTAAAGAATTATTGTTTAAGCAATTGGAAATTGTAAATAAAAAATTAGAGATAATTTTTTTTTATTCGCCTATGAATTCATTTTTAGTTTGTTCCTACTATGGTATTTTAGTATAGTTCAACCTCCTGTAAATTGATATATCGTCGGGGGTAGTGCAATCCCGCGAATCTACATATTTCCATAAGGACTTTGTTACATGGCAAATTGCACTAAAAATAACTATTATGGAAATATGTAGATTCGCGGTATTGTACTAGCCTCGACGATATATATATATATATATATATCGCATTTTATTTTGACAATTTTGTTCATTATTAATTGTATTACAAATTGTTTCAAAAAAAATCATTGTTTGTAAAAAATGAAGATTTTATGTGATATTATATGAATAGCTCATATATGTGTTAATAAATATACTTAAAATAACCCGACAAAAAGTAATGTTTATTATTGTTTTTTCACTTCTGACATATTATGAAACATATATCCTTAAAACGTTTTGCTTCTAACGTATCTTTCTTCGGAGCGCGTCAAATATTTTATTTTGAAAAATTTAGGTTTTATTCTCTATTTTTATATTAATTTTAAACGTCTCAAAAATCTTTCTTTGTCAAACAAAAGAAATAGCTACACAGAGAAAAAATCAAGCGTTTGTAGCATGAAGCGACCCCCCTGTCTCATACTGAAAGTGTCAGGCAACACGCGTTAATTGTAAGGGACCAACGAAAAATCTGTATATACAGTCGACTCTCGATAAATTGAATCGCAAGGGGATTAAAAAAAATCCAATTATTGAGAGTTTTATTTATCAAAAGGATCGAAAGTTTTAATTATCGAAAGAAAGGCAGAGAAAATTCAAATTAACAAGAGTTGTAATTATCGAGTGAAATTTAGGAAAAATTCAAATTAACAGGAGATAACATTATCCACTAGAAATAAAAAAATTAAAAATTTTAAGAAGTCAACTATTTATAAGTTTATTTAGCATCTTTGGGACCAAGAATTTTATCTTTATTTCTTAAAATATTCGAAAGTGTTGAAGGCAAGATACCGAATTCTTTAGATACCTTAGCTAACCTTAATTACTGTTATATGGATAACTATTTTTGTTAGCTAACACAACTAATAATTAGCTTCCCTAGCTAAGGAAAATTCATTAAAGGAAAATTCAAATTATAGATAGTTCGGTTGGATTGAATTCAATTTATAGAATATATTTCTATCTATGGAGAAAAATTCAATTTAAAGAGAGTTTCGTTCAGAGGAATTCAAATTATAGAGTGAACAGAGACAAGTTGACCTCAAAAAAAATTTTAATTATCAAGGGACCAAAACCAATGGAATTTTTTCAATTTATCAAGAGTTTTTCAAGGGACCAGGAGAACACTTCAATTTACTGAGAGATTCAATTTATCGAGCGTTAAATTATAGAGAGTCGACTGTATGTCCATACAATTAACGTATGACTCCTTACAGTTAACGCGCGTCGCCTGACACTTTCAGTATCAGACAGGGCATGCAACGATAGTGGGGGACGCTTCATGCTACAAACGCTTGATTTTTTTCTCCGTGTAACAAATAAAAAACAATAAATAAACTAATGTAATATAATATTTTAAATATATTATTTTTCTTTAATTTGTTATAATCATAATAATTTAATCATAATTTACAAAAATAAACAAATAAATAAAAAATCAAATGCAAAAATCTTTTTCTCTTTGTTGAAATTTCCACTTTTCAGAGGTCGACTATATCGTAATGAGTTTTAGGCCAAATGGATTGAGGCCAAATAGCATTTGTGACAAATGGGTTTTAAGGAACATTCAAGTGTCTCATCATTTCATCTGTATTAGAGAGCACCAAAATGTTTTTTTACCATCTACATTCCGAATGTATGGAGAATTGAAACATCAAAGAAAAACTTAATTTCACGATTTGAAACAATAAAATAATTCTATTTATTTATTAAAAAATGAATTCTTAAAAGTTATATTTTCTTTTAATTTTCAACAATTTTGGTAAAATAGTTATCCGCTCCGTAAATTCTGCCTTAATTATAAAAATAGAAGTAATAATAGAATTACTGCAATAAATAATTTTTAATAACAAATCTCTGATATCGAATTTAGATCACTTTAACAAAAAAATTAATGTTTTAAGAAAAAGTGAGCCAAAATTTATAGAATATGTTCTCGTGGAATACACGCACCATAAATTCTAAGTATGCTTCTAAACATATTTCATACTTTGACCCATGAATTGGTATTTTAAAAATAGTTATAAATACGAATTATTCCTACAAATAATTTCTTAATCCGCAGAAACGAAGAATATCTCAAAAATTTTGAATACTAATTACTAATTGGGGAATACTGAACGCAGAAATGAGAGTGGATTATTATTAAGGCGCAGTCGCGTTTGCAAGGGCAAAAACTTGGCAACTCTTTACTATTTTTTTCACAATTATTTTAATTAAAATTTTAAAAACGTTTTTTACACCTTCCTTGCTAGCTTCCAGCAGAAGTATTATATATACAGGGTGTCCGAGGCGAGGGTGTACATATTAAGAGGTGATAATCTTTGATAAAAAACAAGACGAAAAGTCCTTTGTAGTTTTTGAAAATTTGCAATAGTTAATGAGTTATGAGAAAAATAATTTTGACCAATGAGGAAGATTTCTTAATATTTCGAGCATCAGGAGGTGTTGTTTGTCAAGTGTGGTACACCCTCCTTCAAACCACACTCTTTTTCATAATATCAAGATACTTGCGAAGAAAAATTTTTCGTGGAGAAGAACCAATTGCAGGTCAGTTTTCGAGAGCTTGAGCTCGCCACAGGGAGTATAGTTTTATGGAGAATGGACCCACATTTGATTAACAACGCCCGAAATGTTAAGAAACCTTCCTTACTGGTCAAAATTGTTTTTCTTATAATTCGTCAACTATTGCGAAGTTTCAAAAACCGCAAAACACTTTTCGTCTTGTTTTTGATCAAAGATTATCACCTCTTAATATGTACACCCTCGCCTCGGACACCCTGTATAACCTTCGAATAACAGCAGCGCCACCTTGGTGTCTCTCCTGCACTATTTTGGCACAACTGTTGTAACTTGTAGCAAAGCAAACGTGTCCCTCCAGAACGTAAAGGTGGAGACACACTAGGCGCGCCGAGCCTGTAATGTAATGCTTGGCGAGCATTCGCGCTGTACAAACTGAACGCGCAAACCCTGTAATGTAACGTTCGTCGAATGCTCGGCGAATGCTCGGCGAATGCTCACCGAATGTATACAATAGAAATTGAGTTGCTGGCCAAGTTTTTACCGAATGTTCGCTAGATTTGTCCGTGTCACGCGCGGCTCGTGAAATGCTCGCGAGCTGTTCGCAGCCGATCCGCCGATTGTCGGTTTTTCCTGCGCGCTCAAAGGGTTTTGGGGTCCTATCTGCTTTGGGTCCCTAGTCACCCTTCAACTGAACCAGTCATAAATCTTGTCCTTTTATATTTTTATGAGAGAGTGTCATAAAATTCTAGAGTATTTCAACCTTCGAACCCATTTTTTGCTTAAATTAAAAATGTTTGCTAATCCTTCAAAATTTTATGGCACTTTCGCTTGAAGGGATTCGATATCTATGACAAAAATAATTTAATTTGAATTTAATAAATATGACGAGTGTCTTCATTACCTGGGCGCCAAGAGATCTTAGGGGCGTGGGGACTGAAGACGGGAGGGAGTAAATTTCGTAATTAATAAATTTCTTCCGTACCCATCGTTCTCTCAATCGTTTACCGGATAAACTCGAAATCGTCACGGCTTTGTGTGTTGCCGGCAATACGGAGGTTTTAATTTAATTTTAATAATTTATTTATTTTGTGCTCCGTGTAATTTTTGTGTAATTTTGTTAATTATTTGTTTTTATAATTTTATTAGTGTGGCGATTTTTAAAATGTGATGATTTTGGAATTACTGAGAACGATGGGGAGGATGTCGTAAAGGGAGAGCGAAGGTGGAAAAATACAAATCTGCCAGATTCATGAGCGAAAATGACGTGGTCCACGCTAAAAAGAAAAGATGCTCTTATCTTTTGATTCAGATCCTCAGTTACCACGCTCTTCGACAATCACCCCTACCTTCAGAAAAAGCATAAGAATGCCGGAAACGATAAGTTTCATTATTATTTGATTGTTTTATTGTCTAATTGTTATTTGTATTTATTATTTATTCATGTAAATTGTATGTCCACCATATTTGATTGTAATTAATTTCTTATTTATTTGTATATGTTAATTTTTAAATAATCGTTGTGTGGAAAAAGAATGAGTGTGTCGGGTTATTTATTTATATTGATTTTATTTTTTGACATCGATTTTTTATCTGTGATTTTAATTTTGACGAAATATAATTTTTATTTAATTGACTATAAATTCCGACTTTTATTTTCTTTTCATTTATTGTTTTTGTGTTATAAATTTATATATTTATTAAATTTCATGATTTTTATTTATATTCATTTTCAATATTAATATTAATTTAAATGTGCGATTTCTAAAGCTTAATAGAAATAGATTTTAATCGTTACACGCTGACAGCATTCATTGAAGTATTTAAAATCAACCTTCGTTTTCCCATTGTCCAGAACGTTCGTCGCCTGTTCGCCACGAATGTTCGCTGAGCATTCGCCGAGCATTACATTACAGGCTCGGCGCGCATAGTGTGTCTCCACCTTAAGACTGCTGACGCTCTCAACTTTGGTACGGCTCCCCAGGCTGTGTCGACTCAATGTAAAATAAATGGCAAAACATTTTTCGACCCCAGCGCCTCTGTTGAGACTTCAAGGTAAGCTTTCGCCGGTATGCATACAGACGTATGGCTATGTGTTGCATAGTACTTTATGATTGTTAGGGGGTTACAGATTTAAATTTCAATTTTTGATTATTTATTATATTATAGTACGAGTTGTTAGATAAATGAAATATAGTACAAAATATTAAAAGTCTGATTTGCTTTAGAAAATCTATATATTTATTTATTACTATGTTAGTTAAATATAGATAAATTGAAAGCAAAATCGTGATAAAGAAATATAAATATCAGTAACTGATATTATCGGCTTTGAAGATTGGGGACATAGGAGAACAGGAGAATACGCGGACTATGCTTTGGTTTTCATGTTGAGAAGCGTTGAAAGCGGGGAAAACGTCCCTATTTCTTTTAATTTTTGTTCTGGGGTAACTGTGTCAACGCAATTGCAAAGGTGCATTAAAGAAGTCATCAAAGTTGTTAAACATGCGGGATAGAATGTCATTGCTTCTGTATGTGATGGAGCTTCAACAAATGTCAGTGCTATTGACACTTTGATTGAAGATACCAAAAAAATTCGAGGAGCAGAATATGTTTTGAAGAAAGGTACTTTTATCGTCCATGACACAGAAGTCGTACCTCTCTTTGATCCTCCCCATTTACTTAAATGTTTGAGAAACAAAATGTTTGATAAGGATTTGGAGTTCAATTTCAGTAATGGAAAGAAAGAGCATTTCCGAAATTATGCTCAATGGAATCATTTCATTACTGCTTTTGAAATTGATCTCTCTATGGTATTAACAGGCTGCGATCCATGCCAAAATTAACAGCTCGACACGTTTACCCAGAACTGGCAAACAAAATGTCAGTTAAGCTTTGCAACCAAGCATTCAGTGCTACTGTATCTTCAACCATGCAAGAGTTAGCAGGAGAAAAGACTTGGAAGACAACATTGGGAGATAGACAACTTCCAATCAAGGCCCGAAATACTGCACAAGTATTCAGTTTTCTTAATAAACTTTGTGACTCAACAAATTGTAATCATAAGTCAGATAGTAACAGTTCTTTCAGAACAGTACTAACTGATGACAGTTACCATTTGACTTTTTTCAGAGAAGCATGTGTGGAGCTTAAGAAAATGCGATATGTTAATAAAGATTCAAAAATGCCTGTTCAAAGGCAACCAACGAATTTAAAAAATTTAGTTCGCACTTTAAGAGGTTTTCCATTGATATGGGACAAATTAAAAATGTTACGTTTCACAGAAATGTGCACGAAACATTTTAACCAAGATCCTCTGGAAAATTTCTTCGGGTTCATTAGAGCTCAAAAACACAAAACCTACTTGTTATCAATTCGTAGGAAATTATAAAGCACTAGTAATTAATAATTTTACACGGTATCATGCAATCCGAACAAATTGTGAAGCAAATGATGAACCTTTTCTCCTGTCGTGGGAAAAATATTTTGCTTTTGTTAAAAATAAAGAAACAGAATCTACAGAAGGAATAGTATATTGTGCAACTAGGGAGGAAAGTTAGTGATTTCGCGAGTGTCAGTTTGTAGCACGAGCCGAAGGCGAGGGATGCAAACACACGAGTCGATAATCATTTTTCTCCCGTGTTGCACATACTATTTTTTCTAACACACGTATACCGAAAGTATAAAAACATTTGCTGATAAAAATTAGTTAACATTCGCAGAGTGACAATCAACGGAAAATGCGCTTGGGTTTCTGTCCATTCCGTATGCGTAATTCTTATGAAACACTATTCCGCATGCGTGATTATCATAAAACGCTATTTTGCATGCGTAATTGTCATAAAACTCTATTTCTCATAAGGATTTATCATGAAACACTTGTTTCCTTGTTAATGGCGTCACCGGGAGGGAATGTATAACTTTCCCTCCCTGTCGCCGGGAAAGACTCACTTTCTGACCTCTTCACAGGTAAGAAAGATTGTACTTTCGGTGCGTGTGTTAGAAAAACAATTTTTTACAACAGAGGAAAAAAATTACAGCGACTTCGCATCCTCTACCGGAAAAGTCAAAAATTATCAATTCTGCAGCTGCAGTTTCTCAAAAACTAAAAGAAAAAGTGCCCTGCATGATAACTTGTTCCGATTGCATGAAGTTTTTGTATTCTAATTCTACAAATCCCGTTATTTTTTATATTCATAGGGACGTGTCAGATCTTCTCCAGAGGATCATGGTTTCAATTTATGTTGCACAGAATATTTGTGAGATAGCAATGAAATACCTAAAAAAAAAAGAGTTACGCTTAGAGGTCGTTACGTGTAGAGTGTATAAAGAAATCGTCATTAATAATTTCCTGACAATAAGCATCGTTCAATATTTACGTTGCACAATATCTTATTTGAACAGCATTTTGAAAGGTACATATCGTTTCCTGAGTGAGGATATTAAAGAAAAAGAGAAAAGAAAAAATACTTTTTCTTAGCAAGGCTATTGAGAGAAGAGACAAGTGTTTAAAATCCAAACACACGTTCTCTACTTTATCTAGACAAACCAGGTTGTTGCCTTTTGAGATGGAAGATTATATTAAGAACATGAATGAATCAGAGTGAACATTATTATAAAGATTTAAAAATCTTGTACAATATTTATATTTACAAAAAAGATTTTTTTATGTCAAGTTTGCATTTAAATGCGTCTACCTTATAATTTAATGCCAAAGACTTTCTAATTTCAAAATTAGTACAATTTATTGTGATATAAGAATTGTCTTATATTTAGGATTTATTGAAAATAAACTATTATAAGATTTAAAAAGTTATACTTGCATATGTATATGAAGCAGTTAAATGCACTGTTATTTATTGTTAAACGAACACAACACTAGTCATTATTTGCTTAAAAAGTTATTATTAAACTTATAATTTTAGTTTCTAATGCGCTTATATAATAATAAACATTGTTTTTACTATAAAAAAAGTTAACACTTTATAACAGATCACACTTATCCATGACTTTAAAATTTTGAAATAATTTCGATAATAAAATTTTTAGTTTTTTCTCAAAATTTTTTTTTGAAATACGTATCGTGTACTAAACTTTTTTCGATGTACCAAAAGAAAAAATTGTTTTGTTTTTTAACTATTATTTATGATTCGTAGAGGGAGCTAAAGTATAAGAGGTTTCAATTTTGTAAGGGTTTCTGGTGCCCCGGATTGCAAAAAATATAATTGAGATTTTGAGAAATTTTTCTTGCATGTTGTTAAAAAACATATTATCTAGTGGACTTTCCAACAAAGTTTAAAAAATTTAATTATTTTCTATTTTTTATAGCCAACAACTGTAAAAAAAACATGGATTCTTTATTTTTTGAACATTGACTTTAAAAGGACGCCATTTTTTTACTTTTTCTAAATTTCATCATATTCGCCCACTAAGAATTGATAAATACTAAAAAAATTTTCTGGTTATTTAATTTTAGACTGTCAGGAGCGGCTCTATCGGGGGCACCGCAAACCCTTACAAATTTGAGATCACTTACTTTAGCGGTCCCTACGAATAGTAAATAACAGTTAAAGAACAGAACAATTTTTTGTAGTTTTAATATTGTATTTTAAAGAATAAAAAACATTTTTAAAATTTTAATTAAAATCTATCACAATGTTTTTTCAAAACACAAAATCCAATTCAAGGATCATGAATTTGATTGGGAAAATGATAAAATTTTACATACTGAAGAAAACAGGAGAAAGAGAGAAATAATGGAGTTGTTATACATTAAAAAAGAAAATAAAAAAGCAATTAATCTGAGAACAGACATTTTAAGTTTGCACAGAGGTTTAGATTGTGTTCAGGAGTTTTTGTAATTTAAATACAGCGCGTCTTAGTTAAAAAAGATGATTTGTGTCTGAGCATTCATGCAGGATAACCTCACTTCGCTCGCATTGTAATAGACAAGAGAGCGCTTTCAAATTTTCAAAAAATGTAAATTTTAAGTTTTAAACATGTATCTCATGAGAGATACTCAGATACATGTTATGAGATACATGTTTTAATTTTAGTATTAATGTTAGTATTAATTTAATGTTAAATAGGATATTAATTAATTAGGGTAAGTTACAAATATCTTAAGGAAAAGAAAATTTGTGAAACATTTTTAAGTTAGGTTATATTATATTAAAAAATTGTATATATTAATATATTTACACCTGAAGAGGATGCCAAAGTTGGTATCGAAACGTCGTGTAGACGAAAAATTTGGATAATAAGCTAAGTTTTAATAAAATGTATGCAGATAAATTTTCCTGAGAATTAATTGTTCATATAATGATTACTGGATGGAATTGTTTTGTATTTAACTGTAATTAAAATGTCTCTAAAAAAATAGTAAAGAGGTGCCTATTTTTTTCCTTCACAAACGCAAGTACGCCTTAATAAAATGACATTTAAAAATTAATCTTCTTGTGGAGTATATTCTAATCGTAAGTGCGACACTATATCATTTGTCAATTCATTCAAAGATTGTAAAAAAAGTAGGTGAGTTGATTCGCACTCAGTTCTTTTTTCAAACCATTTTTTGTAAGTTTCAAAAGCTTTTAAAGCTTCCATAGCTTCTAAGTGTAAAGGAAGATCTTCAGATTGAACCTTTAAGATTTCCTCTTTAACTGAACTAAAATCACTTGACAAGTTGTCCTCCAAATCGTCTTGATCTCTGAAAAAATTTATTTTTTTCTTTGTAATTTGATTTAAGAAGCAATAAGATCACAACACATATTACGCAGCAAAATATAATTTATTGGATGTTAGATAAAACGAACTGGAACTTTCAGAGTTCCATTTTTCTTGCTTTACATTTTAGAAATCGGAAGTTTGAGATATTTATTTCTTTGAAAAACAAGTAAAAGATTATAAAAACAACTTACGTGACGATATTTATCAATTATTATCTCTGAGGTTATGTACGTTAAATCATTTAAAAAATAAATTTATTAAGTTAACTGAATGAGACGTAGAATCGTTTACCAATGGTTGATCAACTTAAAGCTGATAATACGAAAAACTTTAACTTTAAAAGATAATTAGATATCTACTATCTAAAAAGGAGCAAAATTATTAAAATTAAAATAGTTCACAGTAAATTTCAAATAATAGATACATATCTAATTATCTTTTAAAATTAAAATTTTTCGTATTATCAACTTCATATTGACCAACAGTTGCTAAACGGTTTTACATCTCTTACAGTTTACGTAATAAATTTATTATTTAAATAAACCAAAGGAACATAACCTTAGCTCAGGGATAATAATTGATAAATATCATTGCGTAAATTGTTTTTATACTCTTAAAATCTTTTAATTAACACCCTGGTCGAAAGTACGAACGTTCGGCTTCGATTTCGAATAGGAAAGCCAAACAAAGCCAAAGATTTGCTCATTGTTGGATGTACACGTGAGCCACCTAGATCAGCAGGAGTAAAAGCAGTTTGTGCCACACCTGTAAGAAAAGTACCATTTATCTTGCCTAAAAAGTAGACGCAAAAAAGGTCATTGCTGCACATAGCAACAATGTATACTTTACTGCATACTGTGCAGAAAAGTGAACTTTGCTGCACACTTTTCCGTCTGGTAGGTACCCGCGCAATTATTAATTAGTGCTTTACCTGAACAGGTGTTGCACAAAATAGCGTGTGGACCTCGAGCGAAAGAAGATTTTTCGTCTTCGTGCAAATTGCTGCCACTGAACTATAATACTACTGGAACAGGCACAGCGCTACAAAAGCGGCATAGAGAGAGAGAGTTGTGGAGGGGCATGTTGTCTCTTTCTGTACAGTCCGCTTGAGAAGTTTGCTTGTGCCAAACACTCACAACACGCAAAACTGACCAACGCATTAGTTTTAAAGTTTTAGTTCTCACTGAAATGACGCGTTCTGCGAGAGAGAAAGTATGCCCCCCCATCTGTCTGTCTCACAGCCGCTGCTCTCTTTCAGCTCAACATGCGTGGTGCCTGTTCCAGTAGTATTATAGTTCAATGATTGCTGCACTCGCTTCGCTCGAGCAGTAAATTTTGCACTCGTCGGAAAACACCTCCTTTCTGCTCTTGGTGCACAATATACTATTACCGGGACTAAAATCAGGCAATCAGGCTGTCAATTTTGTCAGCTGGAACGTTGTTAAATTGTTTTTAATAAGTTTAAGTGAATTTTGAAACGTGCTTTTCACCGGATGTTAAGAAAAACCGTATACGCTACACGGACAAAAAGTTCTAAAGCCCTGAAATGACCGAAATGATATCGTCGCGCAATACAGGAATTTGGAACTTTCTTCCCTTGTAACGTAATATACTATTTTAAAGTTGTTTTTCAAAGAAATAAATATCTCCAAGTTCCATTTCCTCAAATGCAAAGCAAGGAAATGGGACTTTTAAAGTTCCATTTCCTGTGCCCTACATCCAATAAATTAATTTTTTCTGGGTACTTCAATACGTGTAAATAATTTACCTTCTTGTAATTTCCGATTCAGTTAAGGCCTGCCATCCTGGATCATTTTCATCCTTTTTTAGCCAATGGGTAATATCTTCAGGGGTTAAATTTGAAAAACCAGGTATTCGGAAAAGAAGTTGTAAATAATCATCCACCAAGCAGACGTCGAAATGAGTTGTTTTAAAGTTATCTGATTTCGAGATTAATTTTCGCCAAGATTGTCGCACATTGAGTGGAGAAATTTTATTCCAAGCATTAGCTAACTGCAAGCAACAGGTTTTAATATTCCTTTTTGCAATAAAATTGATGATATCTTCCTCTTTCTCTTGTAACAATAATTCTTTTAAATAACTCTTTCTATACAAGTTTTTCAAATGTTCAGTAATACCCTGATTCATCGGTTGTATTAAAGCTGTCGCATTTGATGGAATAAATTCTACCTACACGGAAAAGTAAAAATATTTATGCAAAAGATACTACTTTATTTATTTTATCACTTACACGAAAACTTCTAAAATTTACTTACAGTACATATGTCATCTATAGCATCTAACTCTTCTTTCGATAAAGGACAATGTGCATTATCTAGTATCAAGAGAACTTTGTAGGTTTCGTTCCTCTCTTGTTGTTCCTTATAAACAGCAGGTAAGAAAACATCTACATACCACTGCTTAAAAATATTTCTTTCCATCCATGCTTTAGATTGATCTAAATATTTAACAGGCATTTTATTAACATCCAAGTCTTTAAAGTCTCCTGGATTTTCTGACTTTCCGATTACGAACAGGGGAATTTTGTGTGACCCGTTTGCATTAACACACATCATGACCGACACACGTTCCTTATTAATATTATTATCAGCTGCATTAGTTTCATTGGATTTACTGAAAGTTCCATTAGGAAGCGATTTCCAATACAATCCTGTTTCATCAGCGTTATATATTTCATGTAATTTTAAATTTCGTGTAATAATTAAATGGTTTAATGTTTCTTTAAATAATTTACTGCTTCCCGCAGCACAAGAGAGTCTATTATTTTCATTTGAGCATCGTATGCCGTACCTATATTTAAATCTATGTAACCACGCTGTGGTTGCTTTAAAATCTTTGTCTCCGCCGATACTTCGATTTATAATTAATGCTTTTTCTTTTAGACTGCCTCCAGAAATAGGTTCATCGATATCTCGCTTCTCTTTAAACCATTCATAAAGTTTATATTCCATGAAATTCTCTGATAGAACTTTCTTTCTTTTCGAAAAGCAAGGCAAGGATTTTACATGTTCTAATCTTGTAGACTTTATATCCACATCATCTCTAATGCGACGAATTGTTCGATCGGAAACATTATACTCTTTAGCCAGATGTGTACAATTTATTTTTTCCCCTCTTTCTTTCGCCGAATTAATATATTCTATAATCCTTTTTCTTTCCTCTAAATTTAAATAGTGTCGACTCTTATTTTCCTCTTTTGATGCCGTATCTATATAAACAGACAAATAAATGCATTAATAAATATATTGTTATCAATTTTTTAAAATAAATTTATTTAACAGTGTCAGTAAACACTGATTTTTTATAAGAAGAAAAACTATATTGCTTTGCTACTCATTATGTGCTTTACTTTTTGTTGCAATTGCCTTAACCAATAATTTATTTCTTGTAAGAACCTTCCCAATGTATCAATGAGAAATTGAGCAAAACGTATATTAGATAGTACTAACACGTTGATTCAAAAGATATAGGTATAGCTACAAAAGGTCTCAAACAAAATTTGCAAATGGTAAGGTCCAAAGTGCATGTAACTCGAAGCAAAGATCTTTGGGGGTGGCTAAATGAGAGAATCTAAGAGGGTACAGAGCAAAGGCCCTTTTTATTCAATAATGTTTGATGAAGTACTTTGTCATGGACGAATTGTCACGGTGGGCTTGAAGCTGGAAAGTTCCGAACCAAAATAACGAGAAAAACGGCTAATGAGCAAGTGTTCTGTTTGATATGAAAATCATAAATCCGTTTGGTTTAAAATCCTAGCTGAAATTTTAATCAAGATATCGCAAAAACAAACTAAAATAAACAAATGTTTGCTTTCAGTTTTCCAAAAAATTCAACTTTTCTTAAGAGATAGGTCTATATATATATATATATATATGTATATATATATATGTATATATATATGGGTCATTCTATGTGAAAAGGCAAATGACTTTGTCGACTCGTGGTTTTAAGCTATTGCAAAATTATATAGCTTAGAATTTAGCATTTTTTATGTGCAATCGAATGGAGAGTGGCTGATTTTGACACTTTTAAAATGGCGACCACCACAGCCACATATGTGCAAACATTTAAAAAGTTGCGTTTTTGAAACTTAGAGAATCTTACATCTTGTGACAAAAAATATTTAAAACCTCTAATATTAATGTTTTTGAGGTTGCTGAATACAAATCCAACGTCAGAATTTAAAAATTCAAAATGGCGGATCCAATATAGCGGATATGTATTTTAAAAATTACTGAATTCAGCTGAAAATTGTTATACGATGCCAGATTTTAAACATTCAAATTGGCGGATCCAATATGGCGGACATGTTTTTTAAAAATTACTGAATTCAGCTGAAAATTGTTACTCGGGGGTTTTTGGGATCGCTGAGTACAAATCCAACGTTAGAATTTAAAAATTCAAAATGGCGGATCCAATATGTCGAACATGTTTTTTAAAAATTACTGAATTCAGCTGAAAATTGTTACACGGGGGTTTTTAAGGTCGCTAAATACGAATCCAATGTCAGATTTTAAACATTCAAAATGACGGATCCAATATAGCGGATAAATTTATGAAATTCATTAAATTTAACTAAATTCAGCTAAAAATTATTACTCGAGGCGTTTTGGGGCGCTGAGTACGAATCCAATGTCAGAATTCAAAAATTCAAAATGGCGGATCCAATATGGCGAACATGTTTTTTAAAAATTTTTGAATTCAGCTGAAAATTGTTACTCGGGGGTTTTTGGGATCGCTGAGTACAAATCCAACGTTAGAATTTGAAAATTCAAAATGGCGGATCCAATATGTCGAACATGTTTTTTAAAAATTACTGAATTCAGCTGAAAATTGTTACACGGGGGTTTTTAAGGTCGCTAAATACGAATCCAATGCCAGATTTTAAACATTCAAAATGGCGGATCCAATATGGCGGATAATTTTATAAAATTCAATAAATTTAACTGAATTCAGCTAAAAATTGTTACTCGGGGGTTTTTGGGGTCGCTGAGTACGAATCCAATGTCAGAATTTAAACATTCGAAATGGCGGATCCAATATGTCTGACGTGTTTTTTAACAATTACTGAATTCAGCTGAAAATTCTTACTTTGGGGTTTTCGGGGTCGCTGAATACGAATCCATGGCCATAATATAGCGAAATGGCGAAAGATTTTTAAAAAAATTACTGAAATCAGCTGAATCCTTAACACGTTTTATCCCAAAGTTCTTGTCACTGTAAAATTTCTTCCATATGTTGAATGTAGGTACTTTTTTGAATTTTTAAAAAAAAAATCAAAATCTTTCATCGAGCCGTTTTTGAGAAAATCGGTTTTTTATGTTAAAAAATTAGTTTTTCCGTATTCTATGGAAAACATTAAGTAATATAATTGAAAAAAAATTATATAAAACGTATACTTATAAAGAATAATTATTATTAAGGCCGTTTTGATATTTTTTACGTGCCAAAAAAGTAGAATTAGTTTTTTTTTTAATTTATAACCTCACAGATTCAAAAAAAATTTCAGTGCCAAAAACTTGTAATTAAAGCTACTACTAGTGCACCGGAATCGATTTTTTAAGTTGGAAGATTTAATTTTTCGTTTTTTATGAGAAACATTTTGTAGAATCACTGTACAAATTTGAAAAATCGATTCCGGTGCACCTGTAGTAGATTTAATTAAAATTTTTTGCCACTGAAATATTTTTTGAATCTGTGAGGTTATTAATTAAAATAAAACTAATTCTACTTTTTTGACACGTAAAAAATACCAAAACAGCTTTAATAATTATTATTCTTTATAAAGATACGTTTTATATTTTTTTTTTCAATTATATTACTCAATTTTTTTCATAGAATACGAAAAAACTAATGTTTTAACATAAAAAGACGGATTTTCTCAAAAACGGCTTGATGAAAGTTTTTGGATTTTTTTTTAAAGACTCAGAAAAGTGCCCAAATTTAAGATATAGAAGAAATTTTACAGTGACAAGACCTTTGGGTTAAACCGTGTTACTTGATACAAGTAAATTTTATTCCAGGCTCCATATTTACTTTTAATATATTTATTACTAGTGTTTAAAAAAAAATATATATTTTTATCAAATATTTAGATTTGTGACATGTTCTTTTTGTAAACAACCTATTTCCTCTTATTCAAGGCTTTGTCACCATATTACACTTAAATACATGGTTTACTACATTATGCAAAATACGTTTAATAAGTAAAAAATCCCCTTCTCTTTCTTAACTTACAAGTATTTTTTATAAACCCAACAAAGACCGACTTTACACGAAAATAAAAACCACTGGTAGACTCTTCTCTCTTACTGAAGAACGGCTTGAAATTCTAGACGTCGAACCCGTTAAGGAAAAAATTGTTATTCCTTATGGAAAAGGGTGACATATAAATAATGACTGGTATTTCTGTCATTACTATGTGTGTCATTTTTTCACGACTTTACAAGAAAAATGATACTTCAAAAAATACACAAAAATGCAACGATGCGCAGTCGTATTGTATACGTATTCTACAGCATCTACGGCGACGCAGTAAATTTTTGTCCTCCCCAAAATAGTGCTCAATGTACGTTTGTATGAAATTGTTATAAAATAAATAAGAATAAAATTTATTTTAATGGTTTATTCTTTGCCACCCAGTAGAAAAAAATAATTCGGCACGCACGAAAATAATTGGGTACGAACGAGACCTGTACTCGGTCTGGTGTATAGTCCGAACTGGGATATTTTCCTGCATTATTTCCGTTTATGTGGAATTCAATTCTATTGCCGCGATTGAATTGAGGTTATATGAGCAGAGTTTATGATGTAATTTGAAAGCAGGGATTCTGACGTGTAAAAATGGCGGTTATGAAAATAATTTTGATAGTTTGTTAAAATATTAAAAAGTAAAATGTGACAGGAACGACTGGATTTAGCATGCGATCAAATCAGGTTCTCATGATAAATGAATTCGAATGACAGGATTTACCATAAGAACCTGACTTGATCGCATGGTAAATCCAGTCGTTCCTACTGTTACATTTTACTGGGAAGCCGACATTTTGACCAAAACTCGATTTACAGAATGTTTAATAGACCGAAAATTATTTATCCGTTTGTTTAAATATTTAATTTCTCGTAACTGCATTTCTCAGAATACTTAATTTTTCGATTTTGCATTTTCCAGAAACTGTATTTATCAGATTAATCATTTGTCGAAATAATTAACCTCACAAAACTCTATTTCCCAGAATATTTTACCTCTTGAATTTTCATTTGTCAGAATGTTTAAATTCTCGAATATATATTTCTTAGAAGTTGTATTTATCAGATTCCATATTTTTCCGAACATTTAAGTCACTGAAACTCCATTTGCCAGACTCTTAAACTTCCCGAATAGTAAATACGTCGAATGTTCATTTGTCTGGCAAATGACCCGGTTGTATATCCGTGTACAAGATCATCTACTGAACTTGTACATGATTCTGGATAAAATCATGCACAGGTGCATTGACTTGTTTTGTGCATGAACTTGCGAATGGTCAACCCATGAATTTGGAAGAACGAACGTGCAAAGGAACATGCAAATGTTCATGAACGCTTCTAAAGGCAAATAATTTCATGTGCATGAACATGCACACGAACATGCACATGAATCTGTACACGAAAATGGATAATTATTTATTAAACTTTAAACGTTGCGCATTAGTTATCTATGGGAGTGAAGGCTGCGCAGTAGATTTTAATGGCTATAAAAGGTAGAGGACCACTATAAAACAAGTAACATTTGTTAATAATATTTAAAATATAGAAAATTATGTGCATGAACATTTGCACGTTCATGCACATGTTCTTGTATCAGATTTTATTGTGCGTGCATGAAAGTGTACACGTTCGTTGTTCCAAATTCACGTGCTGTCCATTCACAAGTTTATGCACAAGACAAGTCAATGCACCTGTGCATGATTTTATCCAAAATCATGTACAAGTTCAGTAGATGATATTGTACACGGATTTACAACCGGGGAACATTCGACGTATTTACTATTCGGGAAGTTTAAGAGTCTGGCAAATGGAGTTTCAGTGACTTAAATGTTCGGAAAAATATGGAATCTGATAAATACAACTTCTAAGAAATATATATTCGAGAATTTAAACATTCTAACAAATAAAAACTCAAGAGGTTAAATATTCTGGGAAATGGAGTTTTGTGAGGTTAATTATTTCGACAAATGATTAATCTGATAAATACAGTTTCTGGAAAATGCAAAATCGAAAAATTAAGTATTCTGAGAAATGTAGTTACGAGAAATTAAATATTTAAACAAACGGTAAGTCTGATAAAAACAATATCTGAAAAATTCATATTTGGGAAGTGCAATAATCTGAGAACTTAAGTTGCGGAGAATTAAATATGAGGACAAATGGTAAATATGATAAATACCATTTCTGCTCAATGCATTTTCGGAAAGGTGAATAGTCTGACAAATAGAGTTTCGGTTTTTTAAGTAATCCGACAAAAAGTAAGTCTGATAATTACTATTTCGGGAAAATGCATATTCAGGAAGTTTAGTGTTTCGACAAATAAAGTTTCAGGAAGTTAAATATTCAGACAAATGAAGTTGCGGGAATTTAAATATTCGGATAAATAAATTTCGGTCTATTAAACTTTCTGTAAATTGAGATTTGGTCAAAATGTCGGCTTTCCGTTCAAATTACATCTTAACTCTGCTCATATAACCTTAATTCAATCGCGGCAATAGAATTGAATTCCACACAAACGGAAATAATGCAGGAAACCATCCCAGTTCGGACTATACAACAGACCGAGTACAGGTCTCGTTCGTATACCCAATTATTTTCAAATGTGCCGAATTATTTCTTTTACTGGACATGTCATTCTTTCTTTTTTTTTAAATTGAGCTAAGTAAAACCTTGAACTTTGAACTTTGAACTTTACAATAACCCAAAGAAAACTTACACTACCGTCGGAATTTTCGCCCTTTCCCCACCCCCGAATAAGTTGAAAAACACCACTTAATTACAATGACGATTTCTTGATTAAAATTTAAAATTGGGACTTCAAACTTAGAAATTTGAAAAACTTAGAAAATTCTGCATTAAGTACTTTATTGGTAATTTTTTTTTGACATTTTGAAATGATTATTTGCTTAATAAGTTAGAAACAAAAATCTTGAATTTTTCAGTTATCGTTCAATATATTTAGCTCGCTACCTGATCTACAAAAATTATTTGTAAAATGTTTAATTAACAGTGTTTTTTTTTGTTATAGTGTCAGTTTTAATTTAAGCTAACAAAACTTCAAAAATGGTTACTCTACAATAGATTTTGATGCGCGCGCATCAATGACAAATGACAAGAAATATTTACTTACCATTTACTATATAAATAAATATATAATAATAATTATTAAGATACTCAAATTTAACTAATTCTGAAGTTGCCATGGACTTTTTTGTAAACTTTTTTTAATATATATATAAAAACTTACAGCATGTTTTTATCAAAAATCATAATTTTCAGGTAAAAAACTTTAATTAATTTTTAAAGAAAACATGCTTGGACGGTTTTTAGTAAAAGCATCGAAGCTATACTTAATATTTTTGAAGTTTTCTTAGCTTAAATTAAAACTGACATTTTAGCAAAGAAACTAGTGTTCATTAAACATTTTGTCCATAATTTTTGTAGAACAGACTGAATTTTAAACAAATTGAACAATAACACAGCCCCACAAAAAAATGTAGTCTGTACTATAAACCAGACTACACTTTTCCTACGTATTTTGACCTCCTGAGCACGAATTTGGGGTCAAGAAGAACTTTAATAAGACAGTTTTTTTTAAATTGCAAAAAACGATTTTTTAATTGCACACTGAGAAAATTATATCTGTAACGATTACAGAACTGCTATGGTACTGCTCGGACAAAACGCCACCTTCAGTAAATAGTAAATAAAATGATCTTATAAAAAAAACGAGATTGTCTCATACTATTTAATGTTAAAGAAACAAAGAAATTAACGTACGTAGTGATAAAATTACAGGACAAAATATACTTAACGAGTATTGAGTCTAAGAAAGACTTATGTTATAACTTGGAAAAAGATATAAACTCACCGTGAAACGTTACAAAACAGTTCTGTAATTTAACCTGTTCACATATAAAAAACTTCTCTTCCAGTTTTTCAGTTGTTCTCTTTCAGTCAATTTATGTACGCAACTCGCACGTAACCTACACTTATTTACTGATACACCCTCCCTCCTGTTGCTTACAAATATATTTTTTTTTAACTATTTGAAAACAAATTTGCATGGTGAAAGATTCGAACTCGCGCGATCCGACCCTATCACGAACGCCTTAACGACCATAGCTATTACAGCATATGTCAGTTAGTTTTGTAAGGGTGGCAAAACTATCGATAACTAGAGATAGGAACTTTGTGCTTTAGCATATCAGCACAATTTTGCTCGAAAAATTTTAAATGTTATAAAACGTCTAAAAACCATATAAAACATGTTTTTAAATAGAAATTTCTTTAAATTAAATCAGCACAAAAAAGCACAATTTTGTCATTTAAGCAGCATAATTTTGTTCATGTAATTGTGCCTCATAATTAGCGATTTTCAGCATATATTCAGCACATATTTAGCACAATTCGTATAAATTTATATTGATTATTAACGAAATAGTCATATAAAAATTTCAGGAAATTTCCGTTGTTTATGTTTTGAAGCAGATTCGCATAAAAGAATATAAAAGGGCCTTAGCAGAATGAAAATTTGAAATCATAAGGAGTGAGATAGAAAAGGACATGCATAAATATGTCTGCCTTTTCTATCTCATTCTTGCGATTTGTCGGTTTCGATACAAAAATATGAAAAAAATAAATTGTTTACACAATTATAAATTGTCTAAATAATTAAAAAGTCTTGAAAATTGCAGACGAAAAAATTTTTGCTATTTCTTTAATGAAGAAAGCAAAAAACGAAATGCTTCTAGGAGAATTAAATAAAATTTTATTTTAAACATTTCAAATTGTTTAAACAAATAAACAAAAAATTTCATCAAAAAATTTTCTGTCAATCGTTACTAAAGAATCGCCAGCTATTAAAAAAATTATTTAAATTCGAAAATATAAGAAAAATAAATTGTTTAAACAATGGAATGTAGATTGCGAATTATGAATCAATAACTTTTTTTTAGTTCTTCAATGAAAATTTCAAAAGACTAGATAATTCTAGCTGAATTTAATAAAAATTTGAGTTTAAACAATCAATTAAATTAAATCAACTACCTAAACTGTTTTTCCCTTCGCTATTTAAAAAGTTGTAAGCTTTTAAAATACCTATTTAATTAAAGTAAAAAATATGATAACTATTGTTTAAACAATTAAAAATGAATTTAAAAATGTAGCAAGCCTTGTATTTTGTTAAGTAAAAAAAAATTATAAAAAAAATGACATAAGAAAATAATGTTTTAAACCTATTTACTTATAAATGCTGAATTTGTGTTTATTCGTTCTTTAAGGCACTCCTAGAGAGTGTTTATTTGCAAAAAAAATAATAATACAGGGTGTCTACTAATTTCGTCCCACAAAATTCCCGGTCATTCCTCGGGTTTTCCCGGTTTTCACTTGTTAACTTAAAATTTATTTTAAGTATAAATAGACCTACAAATGGCTACAAAAATTGAATATAACAGTTGATAATTGAAGAAAATAATTGAAATTCAAAGAAAATAATTGAGATTGAAGAATTAAATATTAAACTTTACAAACAATAATAATAAAGAATTAAATGAAACAATTAATAATGAAAAGAAATAATTAATAATGGAAAGAAATAATTGAACAATGACAAAGATATTTGACAATTTGAAACAAAATTTAAAAAAAAAAGTAAATATTAATCTACAATTGAACAATAATTGAAAAAATTGAACATAGTTATTAAATTCAAAGAATATAATTGAAAATTGGTCAACTAGATAGAAAATCCAAAAAAATAAAATAATCAAATTGAAATCAGAAAAACACAGAATTATTGAATAATAAAAAAAAAATTGAAAATTGAAAAATAAAATTGAAATTCGAATACAATAATTGAGAATTAAAGAAAATTACTGAACAATTGAATTGAAAAAAGAAGAAAATAATTTATAATTAAAAAAAAATGGAAAATTACAGGAATTATTTAATATTGAAGAATAGAATTGTTATTTAAAGAAATTAATTGAGAATTGAAAAAAATAATTGAACAATTGAACAATTAAATTGAAAATAGAATAAAATTATTGAGAATTGAAGGAGGTTTTGAAACATGAAATAAATAACTGATAATTGAAAAAAAAATAATTGAAAAAAGTCGAGATTACTGAATATTGAAACAAACAATTAAAAATTGAACAAAATAATTAAAAATTAAAGAAAATAATTGAAAATTGAAGAAAGTACTTAAGAATTAAAGACAATATTTGAAAATAACAGAAAAATTTAGAAATCGACGAAAATAATTGCGACTTGATGAAAATAATTTTAAAATTATCAATTTAAATAAAAATTGAAAGAAAACCATAATTTAAAAAAGCTGAGAATTGTTAAATATTGAAGAAAATTGAGAAGACATTGAAAATTGAAAGAAATTGAGAAACTGAAAGAAATATGAAAAAATAATTGGAAATTGAAGAAAATAATTGAAATTTAAGAAAAAAATTGGAATTTGAAGAAAATAATTGAGAATTTAAAAAAAATCATTGTAAAAAGCCTTAAGTTATTGAATATTAAAAAAAAATTGAAAATTAAATAATGGAATTGAATGTCGAAAATTATAATTGAGCATTAAAGAAAATAAGTGATAATTGATGAAAAAAGATATTGAACAACCCAGGAATTATAGAATTTGAAAAAAAAACAATAAAAAATGAAGAATGCAATTGTAATTTGAAGAAATTAATTAAAAATTGTAGAAAATAATTTGGAATTGAAGAAAATGTGATTTTATGAAAATCGTTGAATAATAATTGATGAATTGAATTCAAGTTTCCAGAACATATTTGATAATTGAAAAAAAATATTGAAAGAAGCCGAGAATTATTGATTATAGAAGAAAATAATTGACAAATGGAGGAGTTATTGAGATGTGAAATAAATAAATGATAATTGGAAAAAATAGTTGAAAAAAGTCGAGAATTATTGAATATTAAATTAAATAATTACAAATTGAAGGAAATAGTTGAGATCTGAAGAAAATAATTAAAAATTGATGAAAATAATTAAAAATTGAAGAAAATAATTGAAAATTGAATCAAATAATTGGCAATTGAATCAAATAATTGGCAATTAAAAAAAAATTTATAGTTGAAGAAAATAATTAAAAATTGATTAAAATAATTGAAAATCGTAGAAAATATTTCAGAATTAAATAAATTAATTAGAAATTGATGAAAACAATTGAAAATTCAAGAAAATAATTGGCAGTTGAAGAAAATGGTAGAAAATCGAAGAAAATATTTGAGAAATGAAGAAATAATTTTAAATTAATGAAAATAATTCCAAAAGGAAGAAAATAATTTAGAATTGTAGAAAATAATTGTAAATTGAAGAAAATAATTGAAAATTGAAAAGAATTTATTATCCCAGAAAAAAATTCCCGGTTTGACGGAAAATTCCCGGTTAATTCCCGGTTTTTCCCGGTCAATTTAAATTCCCGGTTATTTCCCGGTTTTCCCGGTTAGTAGACACCCTGTAATAATCGACAGTTTCTTTAATTTTGAACATTTGTCGAGGTCTCATAAACTTCTGAATCTTTTTCGATAAAATTAAGAACAATTTTTCGCAATTTTCTTAAAGAAGTACAATTTTTCCTTGTATTTCTTATGAGAAAAAGTGACGGTACCACTCAATATTGTTGGATCAAATTAAAAAAAATAGAAGTAAATTTCTTTCTTTTATTTGTAGTCAACTCTCGAGCGCCTTTAAACCATATTTCAAATTTTTCATTTTTTGAACCACCATACTAGACAGAAACGTCGAGTATTATAGAAAAAATAATTTTAATACCTCAAAGTATAATTTGGACTAACAAGAAATCAATTTTTCTATATATAAATAAACTGGAGTGTTAAAATTTCAATAACTACTAACCTTCCGTACATAATTTTGGTTGAAACAAGCAAATTGCCTTAAAATTAAGTAGCACATTTAAAGCACATATGATAGCCAATAAAAGCATAATTTCAGCACAATTAGGCATTTTATTTTAGCATAATTCGACCTATTAAAAAAGCACAAAGTTCCTATCTCTATCGATAACTACCGATAGATTTCTGTTGTCGATAACTATCGATAGTCTTAAAGGCTTAACGATACTATCGTTAAGTGACGCCATCTTGTATCTCATGTATCTAAAATCAAAACATAAGCTTTAAAAGGTCTGAGCAAAACAAAGAAATAAACAACTCAACTGCGGGAAACATAATTTCGGAAAGTAGATTGAAATTAAACCCGCAATTGTCAGAAAAATTAATATTTATGAGGCAAAACTTTCAATTTTTGTAAACACAAATTTTTTGTTTGTTAAAAATAGTTTCTGTTAAAAATAATTTTAATAATTTTAAATAAAGACTGAATTAATTAAATTTATTGTCTTATTTTTAAAATTTTACTCATTCTACAATAATTTTTTGAACCTTGTAGTTTAAATTTTTAATTTTCCCGCCATGGACTAGTGGAGGGGGTAAACTACCGATACTATCGACAACTATCGATAGATTTTTCGAAACTATCGATAGTTGTCGATAGATTTTTTTATCGATATTTTCCACCCCTATAGTTTTGACCCGTCTATATGAACTACAACGTCATGTGTAGCGTCGTCTGTTGCCAAGTGAAGCCGTAAGATGCCGGAAGAAGCCGAAAGCTGCCGAATGTTACCTTCTTTAATGTTGCGTACGTAATGCTTACAAAGCAGTTCTGTAAAATTATCTTGCCTATACTGCACTCTGTGCCTAAAGGAACCTTACAGCTTTATATAATGAGTTTTGAAATAATTTAACTTTCTTTTATGACAGACCACTGTATTTAAAGGTATTTTTTTCCTCCTAATCCTGTAATAATAACAGAACAAAAATTTGATGCGAAGTATAGTACAGCTTATGACAGATTACAGAACGTTTTGTAAAATTAGCAGACATATTCTTAAGAACAACAAGATTAATAAGTAAATAAAACAGAAATGGTCATTTTGTCCGAGCATTACAGGTTAGTTCTGTAATCATCACAGATAGAATTTTCTCAGTGCAAAATTCCAAAAAATGAAAATTTTTTTCTCCCAGCCACTAGGCAGTACATTTCAAATGTATTTTAGTGTTCTGAGCAAAAATTTAATGTTAAAAAAGCAATACTAGTGATGATTTTGTTGTTATTTACAAAAAATTAATTGGTTTTTGCAAAATTAGTAAACATTTAAGGGACGTTCTTTGTCAAACAAAAAGCTCAATTCGAAATTCCTGTTAATGAATTTTAATGATCCTGGGCTTAAAATCCAAAATGGCGGATCCAATATAGCTGTAGAAATATTAATTTTTAAAAAAGGTATCGGATGCAAGGGGAATCATATACAGGAGGGTTTTTGGGGCCGCTGTTTAAAAAAAAATGATGTGAGAATTTCAAAATTCAATGTGGCGGTTGATTTTTATAAAATTAGCGGATTCAATTGAAATTTTTAACTTGGGGGTTTTTGAAGTCGCTACACTGAGAAAAATGTTTAGTCATAGCAACGAAAATTTGGTTGAGCCAACCAAATTATTTGGTTGGTATTTATTCAACCAAACTATTTGGTTGAGACAACTAAATTATTTGGTTCAGTGTTGTTTGTTGGCATAACAAAAATTTTTGGTTGTCACAACTATATTTTTTTATTCGGGATAACAAAAATTTTGGTTGTCATAAAAAAATGTTTATTTGGGAGCTAACTAACCCAGGTGCGAATTTTCGGTCGGCCAACACATATAATTACATAATTCACATGTTATTAATTTAATTACACAAATATAATCAGATGAGAATGTAGAAATTTCATATTAACGAAAACCTGAAACAGAAAAATTTCATTAGTCATGAAGATTCGAACCCGGGTTTTCCAGCTGCCAGTCCAGTAGGCTAACCACCAGCCCATGAGAGATACGAATGGCCAATATGGAATAAACCTTATAGCTAAATAGTTCAGTAACAGACACCGTTAGCTCAACTATCAGACCCAGGTTCGGCCGACCGTCTGGTATTGGTTTTTATTTAGATTTTATTTATATTATTATCGGCAGCTTACTTACAAACTAATCACCAATTTTTTTTAATAATTGTTTGGTTGTCACAACCAAATTATGTTTGGATGTCACAACCAATTTCTGTTTGGTTGTCACAACCAAATTATGTTTGGTTGTCACAACTAAATTATGTTTGGTTCAACCAAATAAGAGCAACAAAATAATATGGTTGTCCCAAACAACTTGATGTGTTACGCCAACCAAATCGTTTTGTTATACCAATCAAAATATTGTTGTTACAACCAACAATGGTCAACTAAAAAATATTGTTGGTAAAACTAAACCTTTTTTCTCAGTGTATTTACGAAAATACTGTCAACCAAAGTGATACAGTCCGCAAACTTTCAGCGGACTAGATTCTGAGAAAAGTTTGCGGATTACGAATATAAAGTCGGTATATCTAAATTCAAAATGTCGGATCCAATTTGGCGGCTAAATTTTTGACTCTCTGCTCGATTTCTACAGAATTTTCTCATGTTTTTGCGGATTTTCTGCAGACTTTCCGCAGAAAATTTAGCAGATTATAGTCCGCTGAAAGTGTGCGGATAGTCTGCGGACTGTATTACTTAGACTGGCATTATTTTCGTAAATACCGACTTCAAAAACCCCCAAGTAGAAAATTTCAATTAAATCCGATGATTTTTAAAAAATTTGACTGCCATATTGGATCTGCCATATTGAATTTTGAAATTCTCACATCATATTTGTAATCAGCGACCCCATAAACCCCCGTATATTAGAGTTCCCTTGCATCCGGCAATTTCTTTAAAAATTAAATATTTCGACCGCCATATTGGATCCGCCATTTTGGATTTTGCCAATCAAGCATGGTAGCTTTTTAGGGACGTCAGTTACCAACAATTTAAGCCATCTGCCAATTGTTTCAAAAGTCAATTCTTTTTTTAACATGTCTATTATTTTGTGGGGATGTGTAATTGAAAAATTCGCGAATTTTTTTTCTTAATTTAACAAGCAAAATATCTTGAGAGGATATCTTGAGACGAGAAAACGCAACGGAGTGCTCTAGTGCTCGCTCCATACTTTTGGCTGCCTAGTGCATGTAATGTCAAAGTAAAAAAATTCACTTAAAAGAAATGGAAATCTTCATTGGAGTTTATGATCATAGCACATTTAGGGAAAATTTGAAAAAATGCATAAAGATGACCTACGACCTAGATGGATGAAATTAAATACACATATATCACGGTGCTCTGGAGCGAATTTAAATAAAATTTTAAGGTAAATAAAATTTTCAAGTGGATTCTGTTTCTAGGTGATATGAGAAAGAAAATAAACGTAAAATGAAAAAAATTCACTTTGCGCTTTTTTTTTGGCAGGTAAAATAAGATTTTTCGCTTTATTTTCAAACTTTGATCTATAGCTTCTTTTGAGAAATAATATTATCACCCTAGCAATGCATTTTAAGACAAAAGTTTCCAGTATATTTTGCAAGTAGTAAATGTCAGCTTTCAAAAAAAAAACTTGGTACTAAAATTATGTTTTTCTGGAAATTTAGAATTTAAACCGTAAAATTTGCAAACGTTTTATCATTTTTCGACTTTTAGAACTAATTTAGTCAAGAAAATAAATTATTAACAGAAACATTAAATTTTTTCTAAAAGATATAAACTATCTGTATTATGAACAAAATCTCTTAATGAACAATATTTTTTATTAAAGTTTTTTTATAATATCACATGTGATATGAAAAATAATGTTGTGATGATGCGAGTCGTGTATAGACTCCCACCATCGCATATCGAGCCTCCCACTCTCGGCTCGTAGAGCAGGGCATGGGTACGTACCTCTCTCGAGCCTCCCTACCCTTTCATCGCAGGAGTATGGTGGGGCGTCGTAGTGATATACTCGACGCCTGTATGCAGAAAATTAGTCTCCTGGTCAACAAGACTCGAGGTTCACCTCGGTCTTGCTCTAGGCTGCTCAATCAAAGTCAATCGCCTCTCAGGTTCACCTGTGAGGAGATGCTGGTCCATGTGAGAGTGTGTGGGTTCCCCCACCACATCTCATATGTGACACTGAGTTTGTCTTGAGTAAAAGACTATGCAAGACTGCGAGGGCACCTGAGGGCCGAGTGAAGGTTCCCCTTCCTCAGAACTCAGGTGTAACATCCGGAACCTTTGAGGTGAAGGGTGGTCCAGCCGTTCTCGCTCTAGTAAAGGTTCACCTTTCTGGAGTGGAGAACGGAAGTAGTATTCTTCCGTTGTCTACGGGTTCCCCCGTGACAGCTGAAGGACCTCTGGACTTCCTCTAAGGTTATGGTGGGGGTTAATATAGGTTCCCCTATTTAACAACCACCAGACCTAGACCCATCTATCCCCTTGGAGGGGTTAGATGGATGGTGAAGGGTAGTGGTATAGAAAATAGGATATTAAGTAACGAGCCTTGGGCTTTAAAGAGATTAGTTATTTAGTTTATTAATAATAATGGAATATATCTATAAAGAGAAAAACCTTAAAATTATGTTACAGAATCCAGAGGGATCTTGAACTATGCTTTTAATTAAGGAAACTCTGAGAAGGAGGTTTAAGTCGAGAAAAATATATATTTAATTTTTTTTATTTATAAAAATCCATTCATCGAAATTGTTATTATCTAATTTTATTATATCTAATTTTGTTAATAAATATCATTTAAATTTATTTCTCTGTGTCGTCACTGGCTAATCCTTCCTCTAATTTTAAGAATAAAACGCTATCTGCTCTTTTAAATTTCAATTAAGTTAAATTTTATAAATTTAATTAGTATTGAATATTAAGAATATATAAAATTAACGATAAATGTCAGCCAGCAGGCTCAGATTCTAGTATTTAATTTTTGAAATAAATTTAATAGCCAACCGGCTAAGTTATTTTCAAATTATTGAGAAAATTCTAGTTTATGTTCATCGAAGAGATCCTGAGAACCTTGGACATCTGACGAGCGAATTTCGGAGCAACAATTAACAAAAATCTTATCATTACAATGTATTTTTTTTTGCATTTTTATCTTTTATGTTGCGTTATATTATATTTTATTGTAAAAAAACTTTAATAAAATATACTGATCTTAAAGGGTCGCAGTCACAAAGCAAAAAAATCGATGATTTTTAAGATTTTTTTTCGTTTAAACTAATAGGGTAAATCTTTATTAATCTTTTTGCATTCTATTGTACATACTTCATTATTATTGCGTGTAATTTCTATTAAAAAACTATTAAAACTTTATCAGGTCAAAGTAACTACTTTAAAAAAAAAAATTTGAATTTAGAGAAAAATTTCTCTGTTTAATTGTTAATAAATAAATTAGATTTTATCAAAATAAAAAATCCTTCTATTAAAGACTGCTTTTTAATGTATAAAAAAAGAGTACCAAATTTGGAAAGGATCGGTTAAGCGGTTTTCTTGTAATCTTGCTCACCGATATTGAAAACATGGTTTTGTGAAAAACGAGTTTAAAGTTTCAAGTTGATTTTACAACTCGTTAAAAATCTATTGCGCGACTCCACAAAGAACTTGCTTACTCCCTAAATTTAATAATTTAGTTTATTAATCATCTTAATAAACAAAAAAATCGATTTTTTGAAAGTTATGATTAAACCCTTAAGAGATTTTGTTCATAATACAGATAGTTCATCTCGTTTAGAAAAAATGTAATGTTTCTGTTAATAATTCATTTTCTTGACTAAATTGGCTCTAAAAGTCGAAAAATGATAAATCGTTTGCAAATTTTACGATTTAAATTCTAAATTTCCAGAAAAACATAATTTTAGTACCACAAACAAGCTTTTTTTTTAAAGCTGACATTTACTACTTGCAAAATATACTGGAAACTTTTGTCTTAAAATGCATTGCTAGGGTAATAATATTATTTCTCAAAAGAAGCTATAGATCACAGTTTGAAAATGAAGCAAAAAATCTTATTTTTGCTGCCAAAGAAAAAGCGCGAAGTGAATTTTTTTTTTTTACGTTCATTTTCTTTCTAATAACACCTAGAAACACAATCCATTTGAAAATTTTATTTACCTAAAAATTTTATTTAAATCCGCTCTAGAGCACCGTGATATAAATTTCATGTACAGATTTTACGAAAAATATAGAAAACTTAATTAAAAGTGGTTGTCATAGCGTTATTGAGGGAAAAACAAATTTGTTAGTTAAAAATGCATTATAATTATTATGTTCCTCCCCCCCTCCTGGCGAACAAAGTATTTGACCTTGATAGATGAAATTTGGTCCCTATTGGAAAAGCCTTTAATAAAGTTCTTTTATGAAATCCATGATGGTTTTCATGTGAAAACCACAATGTATTTTCGGACTGGTTTTGATGTGAGGATCCATATGGATTCCGTTCTGGGCTTCCATGTAGAAACCAGTATGAAATCCTTAATTGGTTCTTTTATGGAATCGAAATTTGACAATTTTGAAAAATACAATTTTTTGAATACAGTACCGTCGGAAATTGTCAGTCCACCCATTTTTTAAGGTTTGAAAAACATCTTTAAACGTACAAAGTACAAATATTAAAATTTATTTGTGTTTATTTCCTTAAAGTAGATAAAACTTTGAGGAAAATAAGACCTGAGTGAAGTGAGTTATTCAATTTTTCTTTGAAATATGTTAAAAAATGTTGAATTTTTAATGTCTTAGAAAAATTGAAATTACTCTCGAAATAATATAGGTTTTTTAAAGTTTCTATGCTTGTTTTAAAGGAAATTTTCTGGAAAATAAGACTATTGCTTAGGCATTAATGTGCAATTTTTTTCCTAGCATATGCAAGGCTCGGAAGTTGGACCAAAAAATATAAAAAAATTATTGTTTATATCTTGATATCAAATACAGCTATATAAAATATACCAAGGTCATAATTGTCAATAACTTTCGGAAGGAAGTAATATAATATATATATTGGAATTTTAAAAATTATTTTTATGTCAAAATAGTGTCTTCAAAATTTGATAAATTTTTTGGTCCAACTTCCGAGCCTTGCATATGCTAGCAAAAAAATTGCACATTAATGCTTAAACAACAATGTTATTCTCCAGTAAATTCCCTTTAAAACAAGCATAGGAACTTTAAAAAACCTTTATTATTTTAAGAGTAATTTCAATTTTTGTAAAACATTAAAAATTCCACATTTTTTAACATATTTCAATGAAAAATTAACTAACTCACTTCACTCAGGCCTGATTTTCCTCAAAATTTTATCTACTTTAAGGAAATAAACACAGAAAAATTTTAATAATTATACTTTGTACGTTTAAAGACGTTTTTCAAACCTTAAAAAATAGGTGGACTGACAATTCCCGACGGTACTGTATTTTGATAACGAAAGAGATACATAAAATCTGACTAAATTTTATAGTCGAAACATAAATGAAAAAAATGTATTGAACAAAAATAGTACAAAATTAAAATTCCAATTGTAAATCAAAATTCAAGATTTAAATTTTTTTTTTTTTTTAATTAAAATTTAAAATGGAATTTATTGCAGGATTTCATTAAAGGATTTGATACCGGTTTCTACATGGAATCCCGTGAGGGTCCATAAGGATTCTCACATGAAAACCAGCCAGAAAAGACATTGTGGTTCTCACTTGAGAACCATCCCAGAACAGCACAATATCTTACGAAGAGTTCACCATAAGTTTAAACAGCATATTAATTTACTAACTCTACATGGAATACTGATAAGAAAATTTTTCAGAAATTTTGTAGTCGGTTTTGTAATATTTCAGTAAGCTTACCGTGGCCTTACAATATAAACTTTGTGACCACCCTGGCAGCGAGATTTTAATTTAATTAGTCTAAATTCAAAGAATTAAAATTGAAAAAGAAAGACAAGGAGGAGGGCACTATTTTGAAGTTGACTCTCAGCTCACTGGAGAAACATAGCATCAGGCAACTGCCAGAAAATGAGGAAAGTGGAATCAAGACAAAAAACGACTTGCCGGTAGTAAAAAATGGATAAATAAGGATGTTCGCAGGCTTTAGGAGCATTAATACGTGAAGTCTATCGTCAGGCTTTTGCTGACAGTACTTGGTCGAAGATTTCGTTATATTTCAGCGTGTTACGTTTCCCAATATATCAAAATTAAAATATAAAATGAATTGGAAGACTTGAAATTATCATTTAAAATCTTTTGCTAAATTATTAGTTAAAAATGTATAATATTTCATTACTGTTTTAGATAACTTATTTTACCAACTGTAAAATCCAAAACACGAAACAGTGAAACAAGTGACTTGAAATTTTATACAATTTATTTTTCGCTCAATTTTAACATGCATAAAATCTGTGTATAGCGCTAGCAATTGCAAATACTTGTAAATTTTTATGTAATGAGGATCGATCCTGGTAAATTCAAATACCTAACATTACACTTCAAAAAATTATCACGCACACGAGAATAACATGAAAATGACGCCTTGCATCTTATGATAAATAACCTCACGAATCTCAATAATCGTCGAGTAACCAATTACAAAATTTACAACGACCTTCAATACACTCACGTTCAATACTGTACTCAGCATGCAAAATATGATCGTGAAGCGATGTCCAGGTCGCACTAAAAGATGTCCTCTCCAGCAAAAAGATGATTCCGTCACCTTCTTTTGCGCTCGATATGTATGAAGATCGGATTTGAAGATCAGTATTTCAATCCAAACTTTAAACGTAGGTATAAAAAACCACGCTAGAAAATGTGAACGATGCACATTTAGCTATTGCTTTAAATTTTAATATCTACACACATATTTGTCAAAACATTTACATATATTGGTCTCACCTCAAAACGTGGTTTCCTAATTCTCGAAGATGCAGAATATATTAATATAACTTCACTAACTAGTCACACACTTTTAAACAAATCTCATTGATTGATTCTTAAGTACGTCAATATATAAAATAAGTGTCTTTAATTAGTACGGTGCCGAGAAGCTTCATTTCCCCTCTCTAGATCTATCCCTACTCTTTTGGTCATCACCTTTATTCATGTTAATTTAGGGGAGGTCGGGGTATTCTTGGTCACACTTTTATTTTGTCCACAAACTCTCAAAAAATTTTCTTTTTCTTAAACTGTCAAAGCTTGATTTTGTAGTACGATAAATAACCTTTCTTTTGGTACCAACAATTTAACTTAATTGTTTAAAATTGTACTCTTTATATCAGATGGCGCAAAAAACAGGTTTTTGAGATTTTGAAAAATCTCGGGGTATTATTGGACAGTTTTATAAATTAACAAAAAGTGAAAATTATTGCTGGAAAACGTTTATTTGTGAATGAAAACGAAAAAATATATTATAATGAATAAAATAATGGGAATAATATCGATGAAAATTATTGAGAATCGCAGTTCAGGCACTTGAAAGTGTTCGGGTTTGCTTCGGTACAACTCAAGTGGACACCTCGATTACAAGCGATACAATGGGCTGTGTTTCGGCAATTTTTTTTTTTTTTGGGCAAATTTTTCATCCAAATTATGCAGAAATCAATATCTTCCTCCGCATTAGTTTCGTTCGGATACCGGCAAGGGTGTCCAATAATACCCCGAACGCTCATTTTTAAAAAATGTCGGCGTATAAGTAACACAATGCAAATTTTATTCAAAACTCTTATATGCGCATTATAGATTGCACGAAAAGCACTAACAGTTTATAATCTGTGGTGCTTAAAATTTGGTAAACAGATGTAATATCACGTGAAAGGGACACGAAAAATATGGTAAATGTGATAGATGATGATCATATCGTTCTCTAGGAAAAGCCTCGATTTTTTGCCTAAATTGTATTAAAATGTCTATGCCTCCCCCAAGGAGACAATTTTAGATCTTTAACTCATATAGTTGAAAAAATAGGATGGTACAGTACCCTTCGGTTTTAGGGTAAGTGTAACTCGCACTTGCCCGATTTTAATTAAATTTCAATAAAATGTTTCTCCCGGTCCCGAGGAATTCAATTTAATGGATGCGTACAGTAGAAATTTGTAATGTCGGTCTTTATAAAGTCGGTTTTTGGTGAGTCTGTCAGTGGAAAAATGAATGAAAGAAATTTTATTTTGATGTGAAGATAGTATTTGAAGATTCAATCAGCTGCCAATTAGTCAGAATTTTAGTCAGAAAACGTTTTTATTAAATATTTTTTAAGTTATAACAATTCAAACATCAGAGGTTTGTACAAACTACCATGCGCGCTCTACTTTTGTTTTCCCTCTTCTGTAAAATGACCGATTGATTTGTTTTCTAGGTCCCGTTCTTCAGATCGCGTCACAAATATAATATATATAGGGGAGAGTGGCCATCAATGTACCAGTTTTTTTAATGAACCATTTCAATTTTCTCAGAAACAATTAAATAAACATTCTCCTAATTTTAAATATAAATGAAGTTTGCGTAAACACACTACGTCCATAAATTTGAGACATGTGGATTTATTCTTTATAGAGAAAACTAAAAAAAAACTGTTTTTGATGCTCTGAAGAAAAAATCTACCTAAAATACAAACACGTTTTTTAATTGAAATAAGGCAATTTAAAAATAAATGAACTTACGATTTATTTTGTATCGGGCCTGAACTACAATATTCTAATGAGATAAAGATTTTGAAATATTGCATTAAGTTATAAAAAACCATTTTTGTTGCAAATGACATGTTGATTCAGTGTACCAGGGAACAATGAACCACCTGGAATTTCAGTGTATTTTCGATTTCCAGAGTGGTATGCCTGATTATGAAACTAGGCATGCGTACAGCATGTGACAGCGATTGTTATCAGTACTCTTCTCAACATAGCAAAACTAAAATACCATTTTAGCTCGTTAACTTAAATTTGAGGTATATTTATGTTATACATTATCAATTAAAAAGTGTTAAGTAATAATTTTGTATAGCATTTGATAGGAAATAAGTTTTTTCACAAAGCGAAAATTGCAATATTATTATTGTTGAACATTTTTAGTGTTTTTATAGAGGTGGTTCATTGTGTACCCAGGTTGTTGAAAATGAAAATAGCGTGTTAGTTTAGAAAAATCCAAAATTGTATTATTTAATCAAAATAAATCGGGCATAATATGTGTGCATTACCTAGAGAAGTGTTGTAGTTTTATATTGATGCAAAGAAGTGCTTGAAATTAGTGAAATTGAATAAATACTATGACCTTGAAAAAACCCCGGTACATTGATGGCCACTCTCCCCTAGTATCTTCTCAACGAAGCATTTTTTTTAGGCTATTTTTTGGCTACCAGAAAAACATAAGGATTTACAAAATAATATTTCTAAAATATCCGATTTTAAAGAAGCAAAATTTAAAATGTCGGACACAATATGGCAGATGATTTTTAAAAATTGATCAAATTCGTCTAAAATTTGCTAACCAGGAATCATTTCCAACTGTGTAAGACTCTCCAACTTTTTGTCTTTTCAAAACTATTAACTCCGACTTCGGCTCTCACTCTTAATCAAAAAGTACCCCTCTAAAGACATTCTGGCATATCCACACACAGACTTCTTAAAAAATCAATAAATAGGTACAACTATTTTTAACTGAATATGTCTCTTTCAATTTTGAGCTTTTCAAAAATACTTAGCCCGATTCATGTTCTTCCACCCTTAACCACAAAAATAAACCCCTCAAGAAACACTGCCTATTCTAACACCTTAAAAAATACAAAATAATCCAAATTCGAAAATTTTTCTCTGCACAAAATACACAACTATTTTCACCTGAATATGACTCTCCTCTTTTTGGGCTCCCACCCTAAGCGCAAAAACTACTCCCTCAACTAAGTCTGTTGACCCAATCTCCTTCAAAAATAAATAAAACCAAGTCTTTTCAACTAAATATGACTCTCCTATTTTTGGGCTACTCCCTTAACCCCAAAACGTTGTTTTAAAGTTTTCTACGAGACAATGTTCGAAACCTATAAAATATATCGACAGGTGAAATTTATTAAATGTTACTTTCATTAAGAATTGAAAGCCAAAACCAGGAAAGTCAAATTCAGTTGAAAATACAATTTTTACTTTTCAAGGATACTTTTACTTTTTTTTAATTTACTTTTCAAGGAGTTTGGGTAGACAGACTTTGTTGAGGGGGTAGTTTCGGAGTTAGAGTAGGGAGCCTAAAAATAGGAAAGTCATATTCAGGTGAAAGTACAGGGAGCAAAAATCTAACTTTTGTAGCATGATACTAACTTGTTCTTTTGTAGCAGCGCTTTTCGCTTTGCTATTATAGTAAAATTTTTAGCTTTTATAGCGTTAGAAGTATCTACGCCCTAAAGCCAAAAACATTTTACTACAAAGGCAAGGACTCCACTGCTTTTGGTGTTAAGTGGTTGCAATTAAATGGACAGTGGGGATAAGTAGGTGTACCCAAATCTCTCATTGCACCCGCTTCACCACAAAAAAGCGTGGAGCTCTTACCTTTGCAGTAAAATATTTTTGCCTTTGGAGCGTAGATAGTTCTAACGCTACACGGAAAGAAATCTGGTAGAATTAAATCAGTTGATAGTTCGATAGATTTTTAGTATCAATAGACAAATAGAATTTTATTATCTAATGTGACTAATATTAATATGAAAACATGAAAATATTCTAAAGAGCTTGAGATAGGAAGAAACCAACAGCCATTTATAAGATTTCCATCTATTTGATATTAAAAATGCTCGTAGGCCTTATTACAATTTCATCACACGCCAGCTAATATTATTCTATCGGCCACCACTGATTTTCAGGCCAAGTTTGTACAACACAAACTAAGCTTTATATACATGTATGAACACACACACGCAAGCAATACACTGGCTGATGGCCTGATGGCTGATCCGTCAGCCAATGTAATGCTTGCGTGTGTGTGTTCATACATGTATATAAAGCTTAGTTTGTGTTGTACAAACTTGGCCTGAAAATCAGTGGTGGCCGATAGAATAATATTAGCTGGCGTGTGATGGAATTGTAATAAGGCCTACGAGCATTTTTAATATCAAATAGATGGAAATCTTATAAATGGCTGTTGGTTTCTTCCTATCTCAAGCTCTTCAGAATATTTTCATGTTTTCATATTAATATTAGTCACATTAGATAATAAAATTCTATTTGTCTATTGATACTAAAAATCTATCGAACTATCAACTGAGTTAATTCTACCAGATTTCTTTCCGTGTATGAAAGCTAAAAAATTTTCTATAATAGCAAAGCGGACGCCTGCTACAAAAGAACAAGTTAGTGCCATGCTACAAAAGTTAGACTTTTCGCTCCGTGTAGTATTGTTTTATTATTATTTGAGTCAGGTGGAAGCACAAAAATTAGACCAGAGTGTCTTTAGAGGGGTGCTTTTTAATTAAGGATGGGATCCAAAAAGTCGGGGTAAATAGTTTTGTAAAGACAAAAAGTTTGAGAGTCTTATCCATTAAAAAAATGTTAGAAATTTCGAAAAAATTTGATCAATTTTTAAAAAACCGTCCTCCATCTTGCGAGGGGGTATTTACTCATGTATTGGAGTGTACAGTCTTCTTCTTTGCCAAAAATTAGCCCAAAATTTGTGCAGCGAGCGATTAATAAAATTTGTTTATGGAAGTGCTGGCGGATCCGACTTGTATATCTAACCAGGGACATGTAACTATAATGTAACCGTTTTAGCTATGAAATTTTTTGTTTTGCTTAAATATAACGCTAGATACACTAAAAGACAGACCGTTTGAAGAAATTGGCAAAATTACCTTATTGAAAAAACTGACCAGCGTTGGGTCTTAGATCAGAGAAACCAATTTAGATCGAATTGTTTTTAAAAACAGTTTGTTAAATATAAATGCCTTTGAACGAAATAGTATATTATGCAGCAAGGAAATAAAGGTAGCCATTTGCTTACACTTATGTTAATGAAGTGCATAAATATCACACTGAGAAAATAAGACTCTAGTCAATTTCTAAGTTATAAGGGACTCGGAACAAAACTAACAAGATACCGGCGATCATAACCGAACTTTAAGTTTGACAGTAGCCTTTATTCTGCTAATAATAATCAAAGTGCTTTGCAGGTGCTATATCAACCTCTCTCTGCTAAATTTAATCAAAAATTGGTTATATTTAGTCAACTTATTTTCTCAGTGCAACAACAAGTTGGACTTATTTTAAATCTGTGTTCCTCGCAATCATTTTTATTCCAAAAGCACAATCGAGGTGCTTTTTGATGCCAACAGTGTATTTACGTATTTATTTGTTTAACCATATGAAAATAATATCCATTTTTGCCCTTGAGAAAAAAAAAGAACATAGGTCATTTTTATGCGGTCGAACCTTAGACCCTGTCTACAGTCATCTAAAAGCGTCATGTTAGTGCCTGTAAGATAAAAAATACTTTCCGAGATACGGATTTGTAAATATTTATCTGTTTACAACTTTTTATTAAAAATGTATACAGGGGAGGATAGTTAGGTTAGATAGTCATGGTTTGTAGTAGACAAACTTGAATACCCTAACATGAAATCGAAGTAAAAACTTTCTATGATCTGATTAAAAATTCCATGAGATTTCCATGGTTCCATAAACCAAAAGGAAATTTCTTGACAAGTCTAAATGTTTCAGGTTTTCCATGACTTGTAGAAACCCTGAATGGTATTACAACCGTTGGAGGGAGCGACTTGTCAGCTATTATACGATTACTTAAAATTTCGTCAATTTTTTCGATAACTATTATCAATTTTTAATTTAACTATGCAGAATTTTGAAATATATTTATTTTTTGTGACTTTAGTTTTCCTCTGACGTCAGTTTCTCGAGAATTTATGGATTCATTGAATAGTTATTAGGATTGCTCTTAGGTTCTAAGGCATTTACATTTGACAAAATGACAAATAATTTTTAGAAGAATCTCAACTATTTAGGCTTTTAGCCCTCAGATCCTCGCTTATGAATGAAACACATTTATAAAAGTAGTAATTTTTTAAAGTAATAACACTTACCTCAATATGAAAAAAACTCCCAATTTATTACCTATTATATCATAACTAACTGTAGGTACGGAACAGCAGTGCAGAGAAAAGTAGAAATGTAAAAATTATTTCTTGAAATATTCGATTAAAAACTTTAATAAAAAATAATTCATAAATATTGTTAATTAATTAATAATAAGATATTAATCCATCCAATAATTATTTGCATAGTAAAATTTTGTCAGGAACCAAAAACTGGGTTTATTTCTAACGACACCAACACTTGGCATTCTCTTCAAGCATTACCTATCATATAAAATTATTATTCCCGCAGTAATCGCGAGAGAGGAGTTTTTTAAACTAATTAATCGTCAAATCGATTAAATACTTAAATTACAAACAGGTGAAATTATGTCGCCTCGTCTCGAATTGCAGGATCATTATATAATTAAATATATAAAAATTCGTTTAAAAAATCTATTCATTTTAAATAGTTACTAGTAACAATAACTAAATTTGTATATTTTTAAATAACAACAACTTTACAACAATTTTATAAACATAAAATTATCTTTCTTAAAATTTGTTATGTGGACAGGATTCAATGAAAAACTTTGTGTACATTTACCCCAAAGTCTTAACTTATTGAATTAAAAAAAAATGGTCTTTTATTAAGGTAGTATTATAGTTTGTAAGCAGTCAAAAATGACTTTAATCAACAATTTTTTTCTCGGTAATAATTTTCTACCACACATGCACGAGAACATCGTGTTTTCGCCGCATGCGCCTGCGCAAAGAGAGTTTTTTTCCCTGTTTGGAAGTTTTTTAGCTCTAATTTTCACTAATCTCAAAACTGTGAGTACTGCCACGCTTAACGCGTACGAAATACGATTTTTTCGTACATATATGATAGAAAATAGCATATGCACCTCGGGAGGCCGATTTTTTGTCTCGCACAATGTTCTCCGAACATTTGTGCTCGACAAAAAAACACGGCCTTCCCTCCCTTGACGCATAATATATACTATTATTTAAAGCAATAAAACTTTTTGCATCATATTATTGACATTTTTAGCTGTCAAGATTAAAAAGGTTTTTTTTTACTATGCCGGTTTCGTCACTAGAAGGCACCAAAGTCAAGATAAAAAAAAAAAGAAATAATCAATCGGCGGACAAGCTATAGCCTCTTAGGAACATCCGATGTAAAAAAATCAAAGGTGGTTTTGAAACTGAGACATGTGTTTAGGCGTGCCCCCTAAACCGGATAAAAAATATTTATAAATAAAAAAATGTCGACAATTTAAAAAATAACATCACAAAAAATTGCTTTTTTTAACCATTTTTGAGTCGGAATTTCAAAAAAAAATAATAATAAACAGTCGGATTTAGAAGGAAAGCCTAAAGGCTTTCATAACCAAGAGATTGTTGTAACCAAAAGAGTGTGACGTAGTTTATATGCAGCTCTATAACCTTTAACATAATTAAAAAAGTATACATATTTCAAGATATTTAGATATAAGATATTAAGGTTATATTTAATTCAAGATTTTAAATGCCAGAGGAATTATACCAAAAAAGGTACTCGTGCGTTTTTTTCATTGACTTTAGTTTTTCTTCGTATAATAAGTATTTGTAAATAAATTAAACATTACTAACTTAAAGATGGACACATTTCCTTCAAAATTTACCTAGTTCATATACCACGTGGACAGCTTAGGGGGGGAGGGGGGGTTTCGTCAAATGTCCACGTGGACAATTATGCGTGATTCGCAAAATGTCTCCATTAAAAATGTTTTTTTATTTCTTATATTTCCTTTATTCAACGTTTCAATTGCGCGCCTCTGACTAGGACTATTATAAAGCACTGTGCGCTAGATCATTCGATAATCGATATCTTCAGAGTGGTTAGTGCCCCCGTGGATTGCCGAAGATAATCCTGAAATATCTAAGGGGCCATCCATAAACTACGTGGCTCCAATTTTCGAACTTTTCGACCCCTCCCTCCCCCCATGTAGCTTAACGTAGCATTTGATAGACCCCCCCCCCCTCATAAGGGCACGTGGCTTTTTTTTAAACGTCTTATAATGCCTAAATATATCATTTCTGGCGTAAAAATAATTGCTGTAATATTTAATTGTGAATTAGATTTATTATTTTTTATTTTACTATTTATTAAATCATTGGTTTCAATAGAATTTTACCAATTACATTAGAAAGAACTCTCCCATTAAAATATAACCTAATTAGAAAATACGTTATATAATAAACATTTTGTTATATTTTATCGCTTGACAGGGAGATCTTTGTTATAATGGTTTTGAGGGGAGACTGCATCGATATTTTCAGCTATGTAAAAGAATTAACTTAACTAATTGTCGCTACAATTTTTAAAATAATTTTTAATTTTAATCAGCCAAAATTTTTTTTGACAATCTTTGAATTTTTGTCTTTTTTCAAAATTAAAAGATTTTAAAATCCATGCTTAATTTTTTTAGATAAACATGTTTCTTTAATAGAAAAAAAATTTGCGACCCAAAATTTTAAATTTTACTATTTTTGAACCTTTTTTTTGGTAAAAAAATTATTTTATTTTTTTGGAGAAAAGGGTAAAAATATAAAAACTTCTGAAGATGTTCCGGAAATTAAAAAATCATTAAAGATTTTTTATCTTTTCACATTCATAATTAAATTAGTTATATTTCTACTAATCATCATTTAGTAAAAAATAACTATTAATTGGTTAAATTTACTTTTAGGTTATGTCAAATAACGAATAGTTTAATTAAATTCTGTTTACTAATTTAATTAGTCAAATTTTACTTTTTATAATGAAGTTAATTTTTTACTAATAATTAGTCATATTTAACTGATTCAGATTTAATAACTATTATTTGATTTTTATATGTTAAATGCTTATGTAGATCTTATATCCCAATGTGTTTTTTGTATGTTTTATGAAAATTTAGTAATTTTTTGGAGTTCAAAATACGAAAACTTCAAGACAATAAAAAAATTTAATAATAATTTTTTAACACGATATAAAATAGAGAGGAGAGGGGGTTCAAAAAATTTTGACATAACTTTAAAAGGGTGATTGACAAATGTGTGATAAGTTATGACAAGGGGCGGGCGGGGGGGGGGGGGGGAGGTCGAAAAAAAAAGATGTCACGTTATTTGTGGACGCCCCCTAAATTGTATTGACTTTTCACTAAAATTTGAGTTAGAGGTAAAAACTACTAAATTAAGTAGTTAAATATTACAAAAAATTAGTGGTCCACTTTTCACTATCCAAATTTGGGGAGCTGTAAAATATAAATCAAATAAAACATAAATGGCTTAGGAAAAACTTAACATATTGCAAAAGAAAACTTTTCTAAACTAATTATGCAGCTAAAATGACGGAAAATCGTAAATGATTTTTTAATTTCCTAAACATCTTCAGAAGATTGTAAATTTTTTTCGATCTTATTTTTCATTAAGATTGTCAGATATAACCCTTTTCTACAGAAAAAAATTAATTTTTTACAGAAATAATGCTTCAAAAATTGTAAATTTAAATTTTTGGGTCCCCAATTTTTTTCTATTAAAAAACATATTTTCAAAAAAATACGCATGGGTTTTAAAATCTTTTAATTTTGACAAAAAATAAAAATTCGAATATAGCCAACAAATTTTTTGACCAATCTTTTTTATGGCCGTTGAATTCCTTGTAAAAAATTACTATAAAAATTATAATGACGATTAGTAAAGTGAATTCTTTCACATAGCTGAAAATGTCGCAGTCTCCCCTTATAATTCTTATTTTTAACAACTTCAAGGTTTTCTGGTAAGCATAGACTCGGTTCAATTCAATTCTCTCAAAATGATTTTTGAGTTGCCAACGCTATTTAAAAAAAAAATATCTGTGAAATTAAAATACAAAGCTACGTTGCTCGGACTCGAACCCCTCCCTCCCCCCATGTAGTCTAGCGTAGCATTTTGCCTGACCCCCCCCCTCCCCCCTAACAGACCACATAATTTATGGACGACCCCTAATAACGAATATTAGATTTGTGACAAAAAATTATTTTTATTTTTTATAATTGAAAATATTCCTTCCAAAGTATTCTACCAAAGATGGCAATTTACCTATTACTTGTAGAACTTCTTAAACTTTTTATTATTTATTAGTAGAACTTATAAAGTATTTTCGTATTAATAAAAAGCTGTGATTAAATTTTTTAAGAACAATTGAAGATTTATTTATTTACCTAATTTCACGTAAAAGAGCATCTTGTTTCAAAGAATTTGTCATAAAAAATTGTGAAGTTTACTCGAATATTCATATTTCCTTTGAATAGTTCTTTGATTTTAACCCTAGAAGGACTAACTGGGGTCGTTTTGTACCCCGCGCGAAATTTAAAGTAGGCTCCTGACCGGTACAGTGGCAATTTTGGAGGGGGACCCCAACCATAATTCAATTTAGTAACCTGACAGTTGATTTTAGTAGGTTAGCGCGAATTGCGTGCGCAAGTCTCTCTTCAGTATGCAGTTAAAGTAAGTCTGGGGTCCCAAAATACCCCAGTTAGTCCTTTACGTTTCAAAAAAGTCAGGATAATAAATTTCTGTTTTTTTATTAAAACGGTTTAATTGAACCTACAAAGCAAAAATGTAATGACTATACTTGTAAAGAAAAGAAATATTTTGAGTAGAAATAAAAAAATTTTTATAGTTGATTTTGGTAAATTTCACATGCGTAATTGTTTATTAATTATTGGAATTTCATCTATTCAAATAATTATACTTTTTTCAAATAATTCAAAGGTCCATAAAATTGTCTTCAAACATGTCTATTCAGCTTTTAAAATCGACAGGATTTTTCTAAATTGGTCAATTTGTTGAAAAACTACGATATTTTTTGTAAAAAATGCCAATTTTGAGAAAATTTGGTTCTTTTTTTTATTTTTACAATATTTGTAGATTTGTTTTTATTGTATTAAAAAATAAATTACACCATCTTCTTCCTTAATAAAAAACGAGAAAAATTCACTATATAAAAGCTGTTTTTGGTAAAATGCAAATCTTATATACACGTTTAAAATCTGGGGGAACAAAGGACCCCAGTTAGTCCTTAGAGGGTGAGAAAAGTAAGTTAGTCCTTCTAGGGTTAACATCCAAAAACTATTTTTCACTAAAATTGTCCACGTGGACATTTAGGGGGGGGGGGGTTAGACAAATGTCCACGATGGGGGGAGGGGGGGTCAAAAATCGGAGAAAAGTTGTCCACGTGGTATATGAACGGCCCCCTATCACAAATCATTTTTAAATCGATAATTTTCTTTATAACGTTATTAATCATTGAGTCTCTTGAGAAAGTAAAAAGTTCTTTTGGATATCTAGATTGATATCCTAAAAGGGTTTTCTGAAATATTCAAAATTTTCGATTTTAGGAATCAATGAAAATTTTTAACATATTTTTTTTTAGTCTAAAAATCTGCTAAAATATACATTTTATGAAAAAATTTTATTCTACAAAAATTGTTTATAAATGCTCAAATTGTATTAAAAAAAAATTTTAAGTTAAAAATTAATAAAAAATAGCTTATTTGTTAAATAAACAATTTTTGATTTTATTAATTGATTATGAAGGAGAGCACCAATTTTCTTTAAAAAAAAAGGTTCATAATATTTAAAGTGTTCTTAAAACACCTACCAAATATAAACATTACATTTTATACCTAATTCAATTTCTTACATATTTGATAAACAAAACGATATGTGAGATTGGCAAACAGAATAGTTCGTAGGATCCTAAATAGGATTTTATAAGGAATCCTATATAGAATTTGATATGTGCTGATATGTAAGATTCCATAGGATCCCATATGAAAACTTACCTGTAGTCAGCACATAGGATCGATCTTATGTGCTGACAGATTGGATCCTACATAGGATTTTTCAATAGGGTTCGGAGAAACATTTATTACAGCAAAACCTCTTGCTCTTTCATCAGCATACGATTCCTATGATCACCGTTGGCTCCCATAGATATCTTTTCCTAAATTTAGCAATAATTAACAGCCTTTTTGAATATACATCTAACATTTAGAAAAGTGAAAAATTGTTTTTGTCATTTGATTAAGTTTTCGAAAGCTGCTTAACTTCATAGCCCTGGCGACAGTATCGGATTGAATTCCAACCAGTTTGAATAAGTTTTAATCAGAATTCTTCCGGGGCATTCCGAAATTTGTATCCGAGCCAATCAGTTTTTATCCAAATCTAAAAATAGATATAACTTGACGAAAAATTTTTTCCGAATCATTCCGAAATAATCCGTTTTATTCCGAAGCTAAATTTTAATCCGTTTGAATCCCGTTATTTCATTCCGAATCAATCCGTTCTAATTTTAGTCGGGTTTATTCGAATATGAAACGGATTGATTCGGATTAATTCAGAATGATTCAGAAAGAATTTTTCGTCAAGATACATCCATTTTTAGATTCGGATAAAAACTGATTGGCTCGGAAACAAATTTCGGAATGACCCGGAAGAATACTGATTAAAACTTATTCAATCTGATTGAAATTCAATCCAATACTTTCGTCAGGGAGGAAACCTAATACTTGATGTTTTAAAATAACATAAAACGAATTTATGTTTGGTAATGACCACTCTCCTCTACATAATTGCAGACATAATTCCTGGTGGAACTTTTGTATAAAAAATTATGCAAATAAGATATATTTGTATTTCTGCTTACATATTAATAAAATGACGATAAATTACATTAGTAACTATTTAGATTTTTCATAAAGGCAACAAATATTTTGGTATATTTAGCAACGGGTTTCAAATTTGATAAATTAACATTTGCAGTAGGATATGAAACAATATATTTATTTGGTGCGAGGATACACGATTTTTAGTTTGAGGTTATGTCATACCCTATCCCTACTGTAGGGCTAAATAGTAATTTTATTTTAATTGTGAGATAAAGAGGGGTCAATTTAAATTCTTGGGGGTACAGGGGGGTTGGTATTCATGTGGAGCTGATAATTTACCAATACTATATCTCTCTACTGTGGGGCTAAATAGTCACTGAGTTATTTTAATTTAATGAAATGATTTAAGTTACCTTTCTTTATGAAACTAGTTGCCAAAGCTTGCGCCATATTTCCCCCTCCGATAAAACCAATTTTTAAATCTTGGCAATCCATTTAGAGAAAAATATTTATTACCGCTTATGCTGAAAAAAATCAAATTTCAAACGAGATTTGTAATAAACAAGTGATCCCTTTGTATTTGTGAACCTTGTGAAGTTGTGAAGAATCGAATTCAGGAGCAGGGTTGCCAGATTAATAGGAGCAAAAATACTAGAAATCAGGGTTGTGCACGTAATATACCTAGTGATCAGGGTTGTGCACGTAAAATACATTAGGTAAATTACATAGGTTTTCTACGTATAATACATGCGTATTATACATGAAAAATTGGAAATTAAGAGGGAGTGGGGGATTTTATACGTATAATACATGGTTTTCTACATTATATAAAATACGTATTATACGTAAAAAACCTCGAGTGACGCGTCACTGCACAACCCTGCTAGTGATGGCTTGTGCCCAGGGTTGTGTAGTGACGCGTCACTCGAGGTTTTTTACGTAATTTACAGGTATTTTACATACGTAAAATACCGTATTTTACCCCCCACTCCCAAAAAATACCTTATATAAAATATTATTGAGGTAATTTACTAGGTATTTTACCGTAAAGTACCACGTAATTTACCTAAGGTATTTTACTAGCACAACCCTGCTTGTGTCCGATATTACCTCAATTTAAATGAACTTCCATTTCATTTTAACTTTTTCGTACATTTTAAATGAACAAAATTATCCCTACCACTCATGTGCACGTAAGGGGAAATGCTATATCTCCCCTCACGTGCAGATTCTTTTTGGTATTTGCGTAAAGAGTGGGAAGGGTCAATTAAAATGTTTCATCCGGTCCCGACGAGGTCAATTAAATGGAAGCGTACTGTATTACTACTTTAATGACATTACACTATTTCTCGAGCGGCTTTTTTTAACAAATAAAATGTATGATATATATAATAATCAAATAATCAGTCTGAGCTGTCACATAGCAGACTATATGTAGCTTATTAGATATTGTGACAATAATAACTTGATTATAATAACTAGGAATCCCATAAACTAAATTAAATTGATTTAGAAAGTGTTAATAAAAGCAATTTTGAAATAATTTTGTGTCTAATCCTAGAAAATTATTGGTTGGGGAACCCCTAAAAAATGTTACGTAATTTGTGAATGCTCCCTTATCTGGAATTATTTTATACTGAGTTAAAAATGTTTTAAATATATTTATTAACAAGAGGAATATTTGTAGATGGTTTCGAATAATGTGAAAAACAAATCGAGACCAAAATATATATTGTAGCAGGGGCGTACCCAGAAAAGTTTCTCAGTGGGGGTTTTATGTGGGAGTGAGAGAGACAACAATATATTGCTCTCTTTTTAACATTTTACATTGAATTTTATGGGAATTGAGTCGTTTGTCATATATATCCATATATTTACATGTATTTTCAAAAGTACCTTGAGATCTCAAAAATTTAACTGCATCATTATAAAGCCATTATTTAACAGTGGTCCAAATTTGATTGAAATGATAATATTTATTCTTTTCACGCCCACTAAAAAAGAAAGTATTTGGCTTAAGCGTATTGTATTTGGGTTAGCTTAAGCCAAACGCGGTTTCGCGTGTAAACCGAGATCGGAGGTTACGCCAAATAATTTCTGCTTGTCTCAAATACTTATCTCTTTTTTTGTTTGAATTGACGTTGAATAACTGGAGACATTCAACGTCAATTCAAAAAAAAAAAAAAAAAAAGTAAGTATTTGAGACAAGCAGAAATTATTTAGCGTAACCTCCGATCTCGGTTTATACGCGAAACCGCGTTTGGCTTAAGGAGGAATCGGACGAAGAATCGGAACAAAAGTTAGTCCAAATGAATAATTTTGATTTTTGATATTGAAAACACATAAGTTAATGAAATTTTTTTCAGTGGAAGTGTGGACACTTGTATTTTTTACAAAAGTAACCCTGAATGGATTCGATGTTTCTGACAAAAATAATTTAATTTGAATTTAAAATAATATGACAAGTCTCTTCATTGCCTGGGCGCCAAGAGGTGTTAAGGGCGTGGGGACTGACGAGGGAAGGGAGTAATTTCCCATTTAATAAAATTTCTTCCGCACCCATCGTCCTCACAATCGTTTCCCGGCATTCAAATGAATCTGAAATCGTCACGACTTTGTGTGTCGCCGGCAACACGAAGAAGTGTGGCGATTTTTAACATGTGACGATTTCCGAAGAAACGAGGACGATGGGGTGGATTTAACATAAGAGAAACGAACATCCAATAAAAATATGATGTCATAATACAAAAATAAAAAAAATGGTCCACGCTCAAAAAGACGTTTTGCCGTCAACCGTTTCTGCTCGTCAGTCACCACGCTGCATAACGATAATCGCCCCCGTCTCAAAAGAAATTCAGAAAAAGGAATGCGGGAACGATAAGTTTTTATATTTGTTTAACTGTCCTTTTATTTTGTTTATTGTTTTGTATCAGAATTTGTATCGATGTTTATTTAATTTTTGTTACAATTTTGTGCAATTTTGTATTAACTTTTATATGTAAAATTTTTAATAATCGCTGTATGGAATATTTATGTGTGTGTCGGGTTCTTTTATCTTGATTTTATTTATTGACGTCGAATTTTTATTTGTTAATTTAATTTTGACTAAATATAATTTTATATAATTGACGATAGATTCCGACTTTTATTTTATTTTATGACATTAGCGTATTCTAGACATATATTTATTATATTTCATAACTTTATTTATAATCTTTTTTATAATTTTATATTTTAATTTAAATGTGCGATTTTAAAGATAGTCATAATAGCTTTTAATCGTTACAACCCTTAAAAATTGCAATTTGATGAAAATTAAAAAAAATTTCAATTTTTAAGGTTTATTTTTGTAAAAAATACAAGTGTCCACACTTCCACTGAAAAAAATTTCATTAACTTATGTGTCTTCTATATCAAAAATGAAAATTATTCATTTGGACTAACTTTTATTCCGATTGTTCGTCCGATTCCTTCTTAAGCTAACCCAAATACAATACGCTTAAGCCAAATACTTTCTTTTTTAGTGGGCGGCAGGGTTGGGTAATGACGCGTCACTCGAGGTTTTTTGCGTATGTTACCAGTATGTTACATCAAGTAACATACCTGTTTTAGGTATGTTACCCCCCACCACCAAAAAAATGAATTATGAAACAAATTTGGCAAGTAACTTACCTAGGTAACATACAGTAACAAACTGTGTAACATACCTCCGGTATGTTACGTACACAACCCTGGTGGGCGGTAGAACCTCCTTAAAAAGCCTTGAAAAAATTTTAATATTTTAAATATTAGGCTTTATGGCAATTTTCTAAATTCCCTATGGAAAACGTTGACATTGTGAATTGCGTCGTGTACTACACCCCTGCACGTAAATGCTGTTTACAAAATTTATGTACTATGTAGAAAACTAGGTTTTCTACAATTTTCTACATATAATACGTCTTTACGTAGAAAACCTCGAGTTTTCTACATTTACCCATCCCTGCCTACTACATACTCAAACCAAACACACGTGAATATCCGATCTCTGCTCAGACCTTTTGCGCTCTCTAGTGGTGAAAATGTAATTCAAATTATCAAACATTGTTTTGACATTTTGACAGCTATCGGTTGTCATTATCAAATAAGTTTGTGAGGTTGTATGAGATATTTATCATTGATAATTATATTTAAAAAATAATATTCATTTATTAATCAGTGATGTGTGAAGCATAGAAAGCAATGCAAGACATTCCTTTTATTTTGTCAGAAACTGAAGAGATAAATTCAATACTTTATAATCCTATAAACGCAACTCAACGAATCAAGGTATAGGTTAGGTTATTCGTAAATTTAAGAAATAAAAAGTTTATAAATGTACAATCACGTTCTATTATTAGTATTATTATTATTCAACAATAATTGGAAAGAGACCCTTTTTTCTAAGATTTTACTGCTTTAAAACTATTTATTTTAAACTTTACAAGAAATCTGTATCTTTATTTGCAACCAAAGTAAGAAGGCTGAATATAAATGTTTATAACATCTACAAATATTAATATTTTTAAATCGCATAAACTTCTTTGTATATGGGAAGTATCAATTAATGAGCTGTACAATTTGCAAATATTTTGCCTTGTTATTAACAACACCAGAACAAGTAAACATTTTACAAACTGCTATTTTCGCATATGGCATTTTTGGACATGTTAGTCCACAGTTCGTAAAAAAAATTTCTACGCATGAGCTGCATATAATTTTAAACGCAAATAAAGACCCAACATTTCAGTACTTATCTTTAATTTCTACGATTTTTTCTTTTTAAGCTATTGTATTCCAAAGTCGACAAATTCTCAGGGGCAAAGACTTTTTGTGCAGACATTAGATACTTCTATCTTAAACTTTGGCAGTGCTGTAGCATGTGTGTACTAAATTTTACAAACTGCTCCCTGCACTTTACAGGGTTGAGACTGTCATTGTCAATATATATATGACAGCATTACAGCTACTGACACTGATTTAAAAAATTTGTTACCAATAAAAATTTCAAATTTTTGTTTCATTTAAATATTTATAAATATTTCGAGTCAGTATCTTTGACACAAAACTTTTTTGAAGATTGATATATTGTACAAACTAAGCAAAATGGTATTTTGCATAATCGCTAAAATTAAACAGATTACAAAGATTTTATTGAGTTAGTATGAATTCGACACAAAAAAAAAACAAAAATCTTTTTAATTTTAACAATTGTACAAAATAACATTTTTAATTATTGTAAATTGTACAAAATATCGTTTTACTTAATTTGTACAATATAATAATTTTCAAAAAAATTTTGTTTATTGCAGGGATCACAGTTTCTCCCCTTTTTCACCTAATCCCCTTTTTTTTCCTTTTCCCATTATTTTCCCCTTTTTTTTCGGAAAAATCATCTAAAACACCTAAAATCAACATTTTTGTCTTCTTTGACCTTCTTTTTTTCAAAAAGTTTCTATTTTTCCACTTTCGGAAATGCAAAAATTTATCTTTTTTTAGGGTGTCTGTACAATGATGAGAAATTAGTTATTGAATTTAAATGTTTAAAAATAATTTTTAACTTGAAATGGTTTTTATTATTATTTATTGAATTTGTTTAGATATTAAACAGGAATCATGAAAAAAACATAATTATAGTAAAATTATTTTAAAAAGTAATATAATTTTCTTATTACCATGTATTCCTAATTAATTGAAGCAAATTAATTTATTGAATAAAAAAATTTTTTATTAAATATTTTTTATCCGTTTTAAACAAATATTACTAGTTTTACATCATAATATAAAACCATGTATTCTTGTTGAAATACATATAATTTATTTTATTAAATGAAAAAAAATTGTTTATGAAATATATTGACTAATTTCAAACAAAAATAAACTGTTTTGAATTAGAAAATATAAAAATACAATAAAAGAGATTAATAAAAATAATTTAAATTGATTTTGTTATATTTCGCTGAAAGATTTTTAATTTAATTTCTTTAACATTATATCAGAACATTTTACATTACAGATTTTTATGTTTCCCGTTTAAAATCTAATTATTAAATAAATAATTTAAAAAACCATTTGAAATAAAAAAATATTTTTAAAAATATTTAATTGCAACAACCATCTTCTCGTCATTGAACAGACAACCTATTAAAAGATAAATTTTTGTATTTCCAAAAGTGATCTTTCTTTTGAAATTTTCATAAACAAATTGAAGAAAAAAAGACTAAATTAATTAATAAAACTGTTTTGAAAAAAAGAAACAATACAATTTTGTAAAAGAAAACTTGAATTATTTATATAACCCTTTTTTCTTAATTTAAAAAATCCCCTTTTTATTAAAGAAAATCCCTTTTTTTGAAAATCGAAATCCCCTTTTTCACCTAAAATTGAACGAAGAAACCACTGTGATCCTTGTTATTGTTAAGTTTTTAAAAAATATAGCTAATGAGGAGCCAAAAAAAGTTTTCAACAAATAAAAGTTTGTTTTTTGTTTTTTTTTTTTTAAATCGTTGCATGCTAGTCTATTATATCGAAATTAATTAAGTATCTTTTTTTAAGAAAAACATAGCTAACTTTTAAAATATTTTTTAAAGAATTCAAAATAACAACTATAGTCTTTTATTTAAATTATTTGTTTAATTATTAACAAAAGTTTTCCGTAGTACATGAAATTCCTAATTTGACTCAATACCTCGCTTAATACTTACAATTACTTTTGGCCGTATTATTTTCCACACAAATTAAATAATTTTTTTAAATGTTTTTCTTTAATATCAAAGAAACAATCTCTACCCTGAAAAATGCAGAGAGAATTTAACGTACTTACAGGAAAAAATCACAGTTTTGGATTGGAATATTTTATTTTAAAATCGAAGGCGTCGATTTTAGTGAAAATAGCATATTTATTTTTAATTGTACAAAATTAAGGTTAAATGTTAAATATAATAAAAAATAAAATTTATCAATCGAAAGAACATAAAAAAAATCTGTAAAAATTACTTAGGCCAAAATTTTTTACCGCGTTTACAAGTAGCAAAAATTTAAATTTAAAACGATACTTTACAAAATTCCTAATGTTTCAACTGCTATATCTCAGACAATTTTTGAAAAAAATTAAAAACTTTTTTGGGACAATATTACTACCAGTTAGGCTAATAATTAACCCCAGTTTCACTTTGATCCGAGATATTGACTTTTTGGGTTAGGACATTACAGAAAAAATGCCCCATATATATACTTCAGAAGTAGTTATAATTGAAGTTATTATTTTAGTGTTTGAAATAGAAAAACTACCTTTCATTGTAAATTCTTTTTAGAAGAAAAATGGGTTTAGAGAGGCGTTCTATATACATACCTGACTGAAGGAGAAATTTTAAACGACTTTAAATGAATATAGAACCGCACTATTCTTGTCTAGGTGGAATTTCACTGTTTTAAATTTAAGAGAGAAATTTTCCCTAACAAAATTTTTGTTTTGCTGACATTTCCCTTACTTCCCTGATACTGTGGACAAACTGAAAAAATCCTAACGAGATGGAACATGTCAGATTCTGATTCTGCGTCAAAAAATCTACAAGAATCAACTCCCATTTTTTTGTAACAGACATGAACGAAATTTTGCAGGCCTGTATAATCAGATACTAATGAACTAAACTAGCACATTGTTTAACAAGTGTGAAAGAGGAACTTTTTCCGAGTAGGATATTACTAGTACAAGCTGGTTTCAGAATTATTTTCACGAATTGGAAGTAACGTTTTCCATGCATGTGTTATTGTGAAAAATATTGTTGGTTTTGTGATTCTTTGATGTGAATCGATTTGTGTCTTAAAATTCCTGATTCGCACTCATCTATACACTGAGAAAAAATTTTCGTAAAAATTCCTGTGCTGTTCATTATAAAAGAGTCATAATTGACAGTCTCAAAAATTTTACCGTGCTGTCTTACAATTTTTACCGGATTTTCTAGTAAAAATTGTGGGATATCCCGTAAAAATTGTAAGACAGCACGGTAAAATTTCGGAGACTGTCAATTATGACGCTTTTATAGTGAACAGCACAGGAATTTTCCCAAAATTTTTTCTCAGTATAGTGCCGTCCGAAGTAAGAAGTTTCACTGACATTTCCCTCTAAAGTGTTTCTTAAAAATTTCTCCCATATTAGAACCAATGTTTGGGAACCAATGGTATCTCTATCCAAATGATTTAAATGACTCTTCCGATTATCTTTTCTGTAATAGACGAGGTCTTCAATTTTTCACTTCAGACTGGAACCTTTCCCGATGTATGGAAAAAAGCTCCATTCCTTTGATTATATGTTTGGCGATGCTAAGCCTTCGGACTGGGCGGACTTCAAATGTGGCGTTCCGCAAGGTTCTCCGCTCACCGCGCTGTCATTCAATTTATTTATTTCGGATCTGGGAGAAAATTTTTCTTTCTTAAGTATATAAAATTTGCAGACGATTTTAAATCTTACATATCAGAGCCCTTAAATTCATCCCCAGTACTTTTACATAGGGTTTAATTGAACATTGATAACGCTGTGCTTTAGGCGAAAGAAAACGGGTTAGTTCTCAACCCAGCTAAAACTCAGTTGAGTTGTTGAGAGTACATCGCTAGCGTTCAGAAAGTCAGTGAAGGATCTCGATCTAATATTAGATCCTACTCTTTCTTGGAAGGAGCATGTTTTTCTGATCTCTCGGAGGGTCTATATGGGTGATTCTTCTGAAAGTGACTTTTTTTGAATATTTTCTTATTTCGATTAATTTTGTACAATCTGTTCATTATTAATTGTTGTCGATTTTTACAGTCAACACTTACCCTTTATTCAGTACTTTAAGAAAAACCTTAAGCATTTTGGTTCATCGGAATTTAGATAGGAGCTGTGTCAAATCAAAAAAGCTTCGGAGATGAAGTATCTTCAAAAATGCTTCGGAGATGAATGCAATTTAGCTGGTACGCAGATACGGCTTAACGAAATTGCTTATGAATTTTAAATAATACTAAGAAGAGGCTAAATTTTGACTGGGGAAGGTGACAATAAATAATATTGTGTAGATATTGCAGAATTAATAAAATACATAAAACCGGTCAAAAGAGGCACTTTCAGAAGAATCACCCTTATGGTCCTTCATCAGCTTTATAGAAACAGAGACTCTTTGCCTACCCTAACGCGGATGCTTTTAATAAAGACGCTTATCGTACCATATTTTAATTATTATTGTGCGGTTTACGACGACATTACTGTTGATCTTAATAGAAACTTAAATGCATGTATTCGTTTTGTTTACAGCTTACTGAAATATGAGCACATATTTGATTTCCAGGTCAAGTCTGTGTTATTAAACGTTACAATTAGGAGGCAGTTCTTTATGGGTAATCTTCTTTACTCTGTATTCCAGAATAAAGTCCCATTTTATATGTTTAAGTTTTTTGAATTCAAAGGGTTTGATGGGGCCTTCCGGGTTAGCCTGCGTAATAGCCATTTGGCATTGAGGGTTCCAGTTCACAGGACTTACAAGCTTCAAAGATCTTTTATTATTAGGAGGGCTCCTTTATGGATTAAGATTCCCTCTTCTTTTAGAGACGTATCTTCTCAATTAGTTTTTAACAAGATCACTCTTTAATTTCTTATTTAAATGTAAAAGCAACATATTTGAGATTACTTATTCGGTCATCTGAATTGATGTCTTTTTCTTTTTTCTTTTACGATGATCAAGATTTAATTATATATATACATACAATTTCTTTCTTTTTCTATTAAAAATTCTTTTTTTTTAGTTACACTATTATACCTAGCATTATTAAAATTGTATTGTTTGACTTTTATTTACTACACAGTTACAGGAATACCAACCTGAACGACAATTGCACTTGTGTATTATCTTCTTGCTTGGGCTGTCAGTATAGTTTTAGTACATTTTTGATTTTGTCTCATGTTTTAAAAAATTTTGTAAAAAAAAATATGTTTATCTTTAACAGATTAACATTTTGAAGAATATAATTTTCAATTTTAAGTTATATGTTATAATATCTAAATAATTAATTAAGAATCATTTCTACAGTACACCTGTATTGCTGTTTCTTTAAATTTTATTGTCCTTGGATCAACGAGTGGAAGTCTTTACCTATTTAAGAGAGAACCATGCACTTTTCAACAGTTAATTCCTCTTTCGGTACGAATTTTTATTTTATATTAAATTAAAATCGGCAGTGATGAGAGTGATGCACATTGAATTTGTAGCAGGGGGAGTCCCAATTGCAATTTTTACGAGCGAGAAAAGTGATCAAAACTGTTGAAATAATTATGGAAATAATATTATAAATTCTTTGTAAGAAGCAAATTAAAAAGAAAGAAATTTAATTACACAGTTAAAAATTTGTGGAGTTGAAGATTGCTAGAGTTAGGAGTACAATTTTTTGAGTTTAAAATTAACTTGAAAATGGAGTGAGCCTCATACGTGTCATTTTAAAGAAGAGTCGAGATTAAAGGATGGAACGTTAACTCCGTTTACTCCAACTCCAAAAGAGTTCGATATTTATAAAAATGTTTACATTAAGTTGTATTATGTAAATGCACGTTGAAGTTTGAAAATAGTTTTATTTCAAACATTTTTGTATTTAATTAGAGAAAAAGTAAAATGCTGCATTTGTACTTAAATTTAAAAAGATAATATTTTAACTAAAATTCTAACTAAGAAACCATCAACGCAATTGTCAAAATATTGTTACACACTTTGATGCCGTTTGAGCGTACTTAATCGGTTGTTAAGTACTAGGAACTAAGCAGACACATGGTGGACACTAAAACAGACAAAAAAATTTCCTAAATTTTGACTGACTGTTACCATTAAATCAATGGCGAAGTGAAGTATTCATAAATTCATAACAAGTAAATGATTCATTCGAAATTTATAGTTTATTACTTAAAAAATTCGAAATTAAACTTATGACGTTTTTTAAAATCATAAAACAATATTAAACCATTTGAGGAACAAACGTTGTTCTTCTTTGTGTCACAGTACTGACGATTTTTTCTGACTTATTACAGAAAATCCTGACTTCCATTTTTCCAGAAAATTATTTTTTCCTGACTTCCAGGTTTTCCATGACCACTGACCACCATAAAACACCATTTGAGGTCTACTGCTCTTCGCATTATTTTGTTATAACCATTAGACCATTAGAAATAGAGAAATGTATTTCGGCTCTTTGTGCAATTGGAACTTTACATAGGATAAAACATTATTTTGGAATTTTATAAGGAGATGAAAAATCGTGAAACCCTAGCGGTCTGCAGGTGAAATGTAAAGTTATATTTTTTATTTATATTTTTCTGCATTCTCTGGATACCATCCACCCCCAGATTAGAGAGCGAATCGGAGGCTCCCCCAACTCCAGCTTAATGTGTGCCACTGAAATTAGGTATAATAATTTATTTTTTGTATACTTTTTAAATTGAATATGTTTATTTTTTATTAATACTAAAATGTGTCGCCTTTAAAATGATCTAGGATGTTTCAGATTATTTTATGGTATTTTAGGAAGGAGCTGTGTCTCGAGTGGAAATATCACCTGACGAAAAAGCAATCGCCCTGGGAACAAATCGTGGAACTGTCTGCCTTGTATCGTTTAAACCTGCGATAAAACTAGTTGCACTCTCTACAGAACACGTTGGAGAAAAAATAACAAATCTCTGTTGGAATGACAGCAGTACTGAAATTTATATCGGGGATGGAATTGGCAAAGTTTCTGTGATGGTTCTTTCATTTTTTACGGTATTTAAAACTTTCTTTGATGAGTATTTCAAGAAATAAATAATAAATTCACCAGGAAAGATTTGAATAGAAAATAATTTAGAATTTGCATCTTCAGCTAGAACAGTTAGCCATGCACGTTTTTATTTCCTATTCATTTTTTTGTAAAAATCTCCATTGGATGTTAAAGTCCTTTTCTTCAACGCACGTCACAAACGTAATTTTAATTTAGAAAAATTTGTAATTAGTTCTCTTGAACTAACATATACCTATTATAAACCGCTGCCAAGTTGTACTCTAAGTATAGTCATCTAATGAATAAATTTTTGTGTTTATTTTATTTAATGGGATTCAATTTTCTTTAAAAACATCCAGGTAAACGGAATGTTCCAAGCACCAAATTGTACATTAATGCATTTGGACTCGAGTATCGTACAGCTTAGTTACGCAACTCCTCTTTTACTGATTTCAACTTTAACTCGTTGTTATATTTGTGACACTGTTCTCGAACATTACAAGCAAATAGGAAATAAAACGAGAGATGGAGAGTACGGAGCTTGTTTCTTAAAACGTCCACTTGAAAGTGAAAAATCAACTAAAGTCGTAGAAGAAGAAATCATTTCGAGAAGGAAAACATTTAGCCTTAGTACCGAGAGCGAGAATTCAATTTTAAATGAAAACCATTTTAAAATATTTTGCGCCAGACCGGGCTCAAGACTTTGGGAGGTGACAACAAATGGAGTTGTTATAAAAACACATCAGTTTAAAGAAGCCTTAGCCATTTCACCTTTACCTGTCCATCAAGCTTCAAAAATAATGAAGGTAGAATTTCTATTTAAAAAATTTTTATAAAGAGATAGAAAAATCTATGTGTATGAAAATATTTTCCAGGTTGAGACAGATCGTTGCTTGCTTCCTCAATCTCTCATGTTTTCTCAACTTTCTTCGATAAATGGGGACTTTCTTTTCGCCTACACATCGAGTGGATTATACATCCTAGATCCAATTAATGCTTCCGTAATTCTCTGGAATGGAGAGTTTTTAAATATTTCGGAAGTTCGTGTTATTAATAACGAAATGTATTTAATGATGCAATCTAGGAAATTTCACCGCCTTGAGCTCTCTTCAGTAGACTCTTTAATAGTTACTTTATATGATAAAAAACTCTATCAAGACTGTCTTCAAATTTCTACTACATTTCGGTCTCGATTGCTGAAGTCTCTAGTGGAAAAAGAATCTTTAGATCATCCTATTTCGCCTGATAATCCAGCACTAAATTCTCAACTTTCAGATTCTGAATCTAGTATTTCGACAATTCTCCCTCTGATCTTCTTTCTTCGTTCAACTCTTAATCAACCGAAAAAACTCGAGTCCGGAATTGTAATGGTTAATTCAGGAAGTACGAAAAGTAGTCCTGAACCTTCCGGATCTGGAAACTTTGAGAGAAGGGACGGTGAGGAGGATTTCTTTCTTAATGAGCTGGAGACAACGAATGATGAAATTGTCGAAAAATCAGAGAAGGGAGAAAAGAAAAATAGTATAGAAGAAATGCTGGATAAGGAGAAAGAATCGGAACTCAATCTTCACGAAAAAATGTGCAATTTACAATTGGAACTGGAGCCTCTTCATCGACTAGTCGAGTCTTTGAAATCCTTCGTAGAGGAGGAAGAAATTGAACAAGTGTTATTAAAAGTTGCCGACATGACAAAGGAGATAAAAACAAGGTATGTTTAAATTTAAAAAAGAAATATTTTTTCAATGTATTCTAGTGTTTACTAATTTTAATGAATCAAATTCTCCGTTATTAGCCGCTTATAATCCAGTTTTTCAAAGTTTATCAAATGCTATTCAATTTAACATTCATTTATATTATAGTCCAGGTAATAAGTTATCCAGTAGGGTTGTGTGTTTTTCATTGTTAATTATTATTAGATGAAATTTTATCTAGTGTTGGACTTTTAATTCAAAATTTAAACAAAATTTTAATTTCTATTCTTCTTTGGAACCAAGAAGGCTCAAAACATCAAAAAATTTGGAAATTACTAAAAGTTGAAAATCGCACAATCTTAACACTTTCTTATTCTTAAAAATAAATTTTTCAAACATTTCAGAAACATGCTAAAATAGCATTAATTGTTCTTTACACATTATAAATTATTTTATTCATTTTTTAGGGTTCCGTACACCTTCGGTGTTCGGCGGAACCCTTATAGCGAGACTCATGCGTCCGTAGCCAAAAACCATTCCCCCCCTTAACTTCTAAACTATTTGACCTAGAGAGCTGAAATTTGGTACACTTATGTATTTTCACGTGTAGATTGCACGAAAAATATAGAGAACATGATTCAAGGTGATGTTCATAGCGTTGTCAAGGAAATAACAACTTTTTTTTAGCAAAAATGCATTAAAATGGACCATTCCCCCCCCCCCTTAACTTCTAAACTATTTGACCTAGAGGTCTGAAATTTGGTACACATATGTATTTTCACGTGTAGATTACACGAAAAATATAGATAACATGATCTGAATTGATGGCCATAGCGTTGTCAAGGAGAAACTGCAAATTTCCGAAAAAAAAAAAGTTTTTTTCTTTAACTTTGCAATTATTTGAGCTAGAGGGCTAAAATTTGGTACACTCGTGTATTTTTGCATGCAGATTATGGAAAAATTATGTTTGGAAATAAAATTGAATATTATGAGGTCACAAAAAAAATTCAAAAAATCACCAAAAAGAGGTTTAGACCCCTATGCTAGAGCTCACCCTAATTGTCCTACAGTACCCCTCAAACCAATAAAATTTTTATTTGTATACTCAGAATGTAAAAAAACGATATAAAACGCAATTGAAAATTGTTATCACTTTTTTTTCAAAATAATTGAAAAATTATGAAAAAAAAAATTTTTAATCTTATACAAGGCTTGATCAAGGCTGCCACAGGACCTATAATCAAGACTGTTATAAGCCCTGAAACCCTATAAAAATTTCAGGACCTCCCCTTAAAAAAAAATTCTTGATTTTTATGTTATTTATATGAAATACAAGCCTGTACCCTTAAGCAAAAGTTTCATGTACTTGAAAGTAGAAGTATTTTCATAATTTGTACGTTCTAATTAATTTTCATAATCTGTACATAAAAATATACAAATGTATCAAATTTTAGCCCTCTAGGTGAAATAGTTTCAAAGTTATGAGGAAAAAACTTTTTTTTCGAAATTTGCAGTTTTTCTTTTTTTGACGTTTTGACTGTCAATCCAGATAATGTTCCCTATAATCTTCCTGTAATCTACACGTAAAAATACATAAGTGTACCAAATTAGAGCTCTCTGTTTGTTAATAAGGTATATCTTTGTTTCGTAAATGTACGGAACCCTAGATTTTGGTACGGGTGTAACTCGTACTTACCCGATTTTATTTTTTTATTAACAACTGTATAATTTAGCAATAGAAAATTTTTTTAATAAAATTCGTTTTTAAACAGTTCATTTATTCAAAAATCCACTATAATCACCGTATGGATCAACATAGGTTAGTAATAGGGGAATATCTTAATGAGTGGGACACCTTTTGATAGAAGTACATGAAATTTGTTTAAAAAAGAGTTCAAAGAATCTAGATACGATGTTATTTAACTGAAGGTGTTAGCTAACTACTATACGTAGTTAGATCTTTTTGTAACTTCACTGGAAAAACTTATGTTCGATTTTGGAAAACGTTTTTTTTTTAACCCCAAAAAATTTTGTATCAATGCGTGGACCACTTGAAAAGAACCTATAAAACGTAGAAAGAAATGCAAGCACAGTTTTTTAATCAGGCTGCAAAACAATTTAAATGTTTTGACTTACCATTTGCGGTGAAACATGCGAAGTAAATTGATGCAGAATGGTTTGTAAACACATTATCGATTATATTCGAAATATTCGGCATTGTGTTATCAATTTCTCAATATATGTATCTTGATAAACTTGTTCTCGGTATCCCATAATTCTTTATTCCTTTTCCTTCTAATTTAATTTCTTTTACAGCTTTAACCACTTTATCTATATTAATATCACTCATTTTGGGGTTACGACGTTTGTAAAAAAATGTCAAAATAGTAGACGAAAAGCAAAAATTAGCAACTTTATTGGCTATAACAAATGCTATCGACAAATAAAACAAAAAAACCCAAATAACTTTTTCGATTGTTTACAAATCCTTTATTTTTCTATTCGCTCACCTGACAATGTAAAAGCAAGTTTTTTCTCAAAAATGTTATTAAAAACTGTTTCGTGATAATATCAAACTGTCAAGAGCAACATTTTACCATTTTGATTTTGATATTATAGAAATACAGGAGGTGGCCCGCTCATTAAGACATTCCCTATATTTATATTATTCTTCAATTTTGCATTTTGAAGAAAACCAGTGAATGGTTTTAATGGACTTCCACGAGAAAACACATTTTTGGTGAAACCATTGTAAGCCTAATTCGCCTCTAATTGATAAAAGTAGATTTAAATTCTTACTGCGCGTAAAGCAATTCCATATATTATTTTCAATTTTTATTTTAAACAGCTACTCTACTACCACCCATGCTTCTTCAGTTGAGTAAGCTTTTATTAAAGACAAATTAATGTCCTTATCTATGATTGCTTCATTTACTAATTCTGGTCTCACTTCTATTTCGGATTCTTCAATCTTGCATCTTTTTAAACGTTTTGCTGCCAAGGAGCCATTAATAAAATATTTTAAAATTTGTCTTATTTTAGAATCTGAATTTTTTTTATAAACGGAGTTAATTTATTTTTCTCTACTCTTCCTTTTCGTTTTTGTTTTAGAAGATCCATAGTCGTGGTGGTCAAAGAATGTTTTGGTCTTCCACGCATCTTTGGCTTTAGAGGCATTTTAATTTGACTATTTAAATTCATTTCTCTCGTCATTTTGACGTGTGTAGTTGGAATTAATTTTATATTTTCTTTTTCTACAACAATGCAATTGCCATTGAAGATGACTTCCATTTCTGATATTGGTACGTTTTCTTTATCGTCAAAGTTGTCTTGGAGAAAATAGTCTCCCTCTCTGAGTGAAAAATTAATTCCTGTATTTTCTTCACTTTCCGCAATACTGTCTTCTAGTAAGTTTTCTCTTTGACATTCCCATTTTGGAAATTTTAATTTATATATATTAAGAGGAAAAAAATGTGGGAGTTGAATATTACAATATACAATTATAATATGTATATACGATTTTAAACAAAACTTTTATTTTAAAAATTGTTTGATTGTGTTAAATTTAACATATAGAATAATAGAGGTCATTCTACAAAATTTACAAAACTAAAAATTAATTGTATTTTCTGTAACTTCTTATAAAAAGAAACATTTTTTGTACTTACTAGAATCTCCTTTGTATTTACTACTAGCATCTCTCATTTTTTACATTTAAAAATATACAGATAAAATTACAATGCAAACACTACTGGTGTTTTAAATTCATTAAGAATTTTCAACGATTGCTAGAGATTATTATAGGGTCACTAGTTTTGTTTTGGTTATTTTGTTGATATTCAACAAGATATAAATTTCTAATTCAAATTATTATATTAAAAGATATAAATTTCCTTAAACATAAATTTCATTAAAAAATTCATAATTCCTTAGAATTATTTATCCAAAAAGGTCTACAATATATCTAAACATAAAGTTCATTATTTTATGTTTATTGATTAAAATTGTGATTATAGTGATTTTTTGAAAAAATGAACTATTTAAAAACGAATTTTATTCAAAATTGTTCCTATTGTTAAATTATACAGTTGTGAATAAAAAAAAGGAATAAAATAATGTTTAAAGTGTAAAGAACAATAATTAATCAAAAACGCATGAAAAACGTCCTACTCACTACATTTTTCACTGACATTTATACATGAGTTCTTTTGTTGAAGTTGAATTTGAAAAATAAATTGACCTTTTTTCAAATGACAAATTTTTAAAAAATCGAAGAGAAAAAATAATTTTAATACTGTATTATACTTTTTTCACTGCTATTTAGATACGAAGAACCAGAATGTTTAAAGCACTTCTTTTTCGAAATGATTCGAGCAGCTGAACTTTATTCCAGTAAATCGCTTATTGAAAATTTTCCAATTGACCTTCTGTTGTCAACAACAAATGAAACCATTTTAAAGGAAATCCTTCGAATTTTTATTGATCTGAACTCTTCAAATCGTGACGATTGCCCGACTTGTGGTTTCCCTCAACCTGCTTTAACTCGATCCAAAGAGCCAAAGTTTCTCGAAACAGGATGTTTGCTCTTAAAAAAATTTCAAGCTCAACAAGACGAATGTCTTAAAATCTGTGATAAAGTGCCTTTTATGTGGCGCGAGTATTTGCCGATTTATTTGGCGAATTTTACAACTGAAGATGGAAAATTAAAAATTCTACCAGCTTGTTTACAAACCAGAGACAGTGTCGCTTTATCCATTATTTTGCCAAATTTAAACGATAAAGAATGGAAAGTTGTAAACGAGTCTTTACGAAGGATCGAAAAAGGAATATGTCTTTCTTGTGGAGACTCCCTGGGAGAAAGAGAAATTAACAAAGGATTTATCGATTGGGAAAGAGTCACACACGAGATTGTCAAAAAAGATGGACCAGATGTCGCTCTTAATTTTTTACTTAAAGCAGAAAAATACCTCAAAGAATTGAATTTAGAGAAAAAGTAAATTTTTCATTTTAAAAATTGGAATAATCTTACAAGAATTAAATGTTTTTTGGTCAAAATTTGTCAATAAAATAAAATTTTTATTTCAGTGTTTATCAGACAATAATATTTGCCAAAATTTTGGAAAAAAGTGGTATTAAATGTACTTTGGACTTGAATCGAAATCAATCTGAAGATGCTGAATATATGTCAATGTGTTCTCCAAAGGTATCAATATTATTTACTTATTATAAAATTTTAATTAATTTGATTAAATTAAAATCTTAGACAAGCTTTAATGATCAGTTTACTTGCTAGGTTCAGGAGGAGTTAAAAAAATCTCTGGAAAAAGATTTAAAACAATCAGTTGAAAAAAGCGCATTTGGTTCTGGACCTCATCACTGGGGAATTCGATACTCGCCGAAATCGTCGACATGTCCCTGTTGTACGCTTTCTCTTCAAACCCCAGTACTTTTAGGAAACAATGGCATTGCACTTTTTCCCTGTGGACATGCCTATCATGTGAATTGTATGATACAAAAAAATATTTCACGCTGTGGTCTTCATTAACTGTAAATAAAATCAAATAACCCGCATTTAATAATTCAAATTCGTTTTGGTAGGTATATGTTTATTAAATTTCTTGTCTACCAAGACGTAGATTCTAAAACAAATCTATAATCATTAACTTACTGCAAGTTTTCAGCTATGTACTTTCTTTTTTTTCAATTTTTTTATTTTTTTTATTTTTTTGTTTTTTCTTTAAAAATGATTTCGTTAAAATGTGAGACTTGGTAAAGATTTTAAAAAGCATTACTCAACTCTCACATTTTTAAATAGTTATTTTAAAAAATATTTTGTACTATAAATTCGTTATAGTTTTGTGTATATAAAAGAACTCAAATGTCATTAGAAAATTGGCTAAAATTCAAATACAGTCACCTGTGATAATAAAGCCACTATTCAACTTTTTTATAGTTCATTGCTACTGCTGGTAAGAAAGCAGTAAACGTACAATTAAGGATAGGAGAAAATCTTTTCCCGGAAAGCCAATGTCTTCATTCTTTGTGATCGCTTCTATTATTATAGGTGACTGTAATGTACAAACGAGTAAAAAATATGAGTTCCCAGTTTTTTTTAAAGAAAAAACAGAGAATTACACTATTTCGAAGTTTGGAAGTACAAACGGGAAGAAGAACGCTCTTAAAAATATTTTATTCTATTAAATGACCACCTCGAATGTTGCATATAAAACGGTTTTTTTTTAAATCGCTTCTCTTTTTTTCTTTTTATCTGTCTCTTATTTCTAAGGTTTAAACGATAAAATTAACATTAAAGGATGTTTTACATACAGATGAATAAAAGCAAGGGTTCAGTAGATTTTTGGTGCCAGTATCTGTATTATCATGAAATACAACTCAACATGGTAGATGAGTGTTTTCTCATAAAAAAAATTCCCTCTGTTTTTAATATCAACGGCGCAAAAACATCCTCGACTGGTATCGAGATTAAAATATACATATGCACACACACGCACATGTATGTACACAAGTATGTATACATGTATTTATTGTATGTATATGCATATATTTATAAATAATACCTTCGAATGGTTTCGAAACAAAATTAATGATTAACAGTAAAGGATTGCAAAAATTCTTGTTTTGTAGTCTCATTTTCATTGTTGAAAAAATGCATTAGGAAAATTCGGATGTTACTTTTTACACAAAAGTATTTATAAATGCCATTATAAAGAATCTAAATACGTGCGAAATGTACAATATGACGCACAAATGAAAAATATTAAAAATCAGAAATGCATCTTGTCAAAATTAGAAAATGCGCTGTTTTAAATTGCAATATTTTATTAGTGCCTTGATCGATGAGAGGCTTCTTCTCTGTCATCACGTCGTTCACGTTCCCTTTCTCGTTCACGTTCAGGCTCTCTCTCTCTTTCAGTTGGTCTACGTGTCGTAGGTTCTCGCTCCCGTTCTCTTTCTCTCTCCCGTTCTCTATAACGCTGCTCATCGTAATATCTGTAACAATACCAACCAAATTATAATTCAATTGATAAATAATTTATTTATTTCGAGACCTTTCTTCTGGCAATAATAATGTTAAAGTACCAAACTTACAATCCCAATGTCAAAATTTCATTTATGCAACTTTTATTATTACTTCATATTTTAAAACTCGTAAAAAACGATTGCTACATAATTTAAATTAGAAACTGGAGACTTGGATTTTGATTTATATTACGGGTCTTTCAGAAATTACATATGACAGGGTGGCCACTTGACCGAGAAATTTGTTACTAAACCGGGGATTTCTTCGTGGATCTAAAAGTTCTGAGATGATAATAATAATAATAATTATCCGCAAGTTCTTTCATTCCTTCATTCATTTTTTGTCTGTTCACACTTGAAGTTTGGCACATAGATATTTTTTTGTTTTAATTCAGATACTTTTTAAAAAACGCATTTAAATCAATTTAATCAATATACAATTATTTTCTTTAAATTTAATATTATTTGTTTAATTTTTTCAGTTGTCTATTAATCTAATTATATTTCGAATTTTGATTATTTCCGGCATTTTTCACATACTTTTTTAAATTTTGCAATTATTCTCGTCATTTTTTAACTATTTCCTTCAATTACATAGCCACACAAAAAAATCAGGTTCCCTGACCTGGATATGAGACCTATATTTTCCTATGTATTTTGATGCGCTGAATTCGAATTGGTCCATCACATCAAGTTTTGACACTAACCTCAAAATCAATAAAATGACACTTTTTGTTCATTAGAATATGAACCCAACTTAACTTCAATACATGCCTAGGGCCAATAGTAAACTTGAATTATGACCTTTAAAACGTTTTTTCAAAAACTGTTCTACGATTATTTTTAACTAAGATATGATATGTTTTACATAAAATAAGTTTTTTTCATAATTCACTATGAACGCGTTTTTAACATTTTAAAAAAGTCATATGTTGAGTAAAACATCATATCTTAGTTAAAAATCATCTTAGAACAATTTTTAAAAAAAGTGTTTTAAAGGTCATAATTCAAGCGTTCTATTCAGAGATGCCAGCGAGAACCCCCATCGACAACTGCGCATGCCTCCCAAACGTAACCTCATTGGTTCAAAGAAGCGGTCTAGTTTGAAATATTTAATATAAAGACTTTTCAAACTAGACCGCTTCTTTGGACCAATGAGGTTACGTTTGGGAGGCATGCGCAGTTGTCGATGGGGGTTCTCGCTGGCATCTCTGGTTCTATTGACCCTAGGCATGTATTAAAGTTAAGTCGGGATCAGATTTTAATAAACAAAAAGTGTTATTTTATTAATTTTGAGGTTTGGGTCAAAACTTGATGTGATTGGCCAATTCTGATGACTGATTCGAATTCAGCGCGTCAAAATAAAAAAAAAAAACTCCGGCACACAGAAAAAATAATCTTGAGTGCGAAGATTGCCATCACAACTGCCACATGCTAAGTCCTCTTCGTTGTAATATATCTAAAGACCTCAGAATAGTCCGATCTGGAGATTGGCTCTTGATTTCATTTTACAGGGTTGGTGGGGGTTTGAAGTTACAAGAATTGATTTGTATCGAAACTTACCGACATTTCTTGGCTAAAACTAAATTTTCTCTTCTTCTGACCGTTGATTTAAAATCATTTTGAATTTTTAAAATCTGACATCAGATTCGTTTTCGGTGACCCCAAAAATCCCCCAGTAATAAATTTCATGCAAATCTAAACTATTTTGAAAAGAATCCGACATTTTGGGTACGCCATATTATATCTGACATTTTTATTTTTTTATTATAGTAAATTTTAATGTACTATGAGACACTGATTTTAAATCAACAGTCAGAAGAAGCGAAAATTCAGTTTTAGACAAGAAATATCGTTAAATTCTCATACAAATCAACTTTTGTAAATTCAAACACCCACCAGCCCTGTAAAATGAAATTAAGAGCCAATCTCCAGGTCGGACTATTCTAAAGTCTTTAAATATATCACAATGAAGAGAACTTAGCATGTAGCAGTCTTCACACTTTAAATTACTTTTTTTTGTGTGCCGGTGTTTTTTAAATTATTTTGTTCGGTTGTGTATTAATCTAGCCATTTTTTGAAGTTTGTTTTTAAATTTTCAATTTATTTCTTCAATTTTTTATTAATTTCTTCAATTTCCAATTATTTCTAACAGTTATGCCTATAACTTTTTAACTATTTTGTTTAAATTTAATATTTATTGTTTAATTTTTTAAACAATTTTTTCCACTTGAGTAATTATGCAGCCATTTTTCGAATTTTGTTTTCAACTAACAATTATTTTCGTCATTTTTCAGACATATTCTTCAATTTCGTAATTTCCATTATTTAAATTTGCAAAAATGTATAGTTTTAAATGACCAACAACAATGCAAAGTTTGTCGCTTGGGCGCGAGTTAATTTTACTAGTGGAATTATAATACGTAATTTTTTTTTGAATGTTTAAGATAAATTATTGTCCAAAAATTTAGATTTTAATATTTTGTAATAATAAAACATTTTAAGCTTTAATTCTGTGGCTGAAAGGCAGAATATCATAACTGCATTTTCAGTGTTTTGAGAAAAACCTGTCTTTGTTTATTTTCTTGGTTTTGTAAAATCGAAAAAATGCTTCTTTGGAAAACTTTTTACATAACAGTGAAAAAAGGACCTAAAAAGCCTCAACGCTGAACCAAAAATCATCTTAATTCTCAACAATGAAAAATCTTACACCATATGTTTAAACCAAGCTAAAATTGACCTCAGAAATTTTAGGTTTGTAGGTTGCCACCCCCTGGAAAAATTGCTGAAAACATAAGAGAAACTCAACAAAAATTTTCTTGGTCCGCGCGCTGCCATATTACAAAGATATTGAAAAGGTAAAATAAAAAAAAATAATCGAAGATATATCACTGAATATTAGAACACTTCACTTTTGCCTGGATGACAATTCTAGGGGATACAAAAATCATAAAAAAGCGATATATTAGAGTAAATGAACAAGCAATGGAGGTGGCAACCAGTGGCGGACTAACACATTTTGCCGCCCTAGGCAGTTATTAAAAATTGCCGCCCTCCCAGACATATATCTTTCTTTCTTTTTCTTTTTTTAGTGTGCACTGAGAGAAATCTGATGCAATTATTGTATCAAACATAACCTCGATTAAGCATATGGAAGTACTCGTGACAATTTATGCTTGAATCCAAATAAAATTTGCAAGGAATCCAACTTTTCTTAGCACTCAGTTCTGCTTATAAAATTTGTTCGAACGCCAACTAGTTTTTAGGCGGAGTTTATACAACACAAGCTAACCTGCGTGTATACATAAAAGACGCACACATTTCTGTGTTTACGTTTGCGCGCCTTTATGTGTACACGCGTGTAAGCTTGTGTTGTATAAACTCCGCCTAAAAACTAGTTGGCGTTCGAACAAATTTTATAAGCAGAACTGAGTGCTAAGAAAAGTTGGGGTAATTATTTAGAATCGCGGCTTTTGCGAATTTTTAAGTTTTTTGAACAGGACCAAGCCTAAGTGGTGTATTTCAGCACCAAATTAAATAATCAGGTGGGGGAGGTTGAAAAAGTTTACCTGCTTTTTTTATTTTTACAAAAAACTTCAATTTTTTAATATGATCAAATTTTACTGATTTAACCAATTTTCTTTGCTTAAATCACTTTAAACATTTTAATATCAGTTTTAGATTTATTGGTTTAATAAATATTTACACCTTTACTATTATTTTTACAGGTGTAAACATGCTCAGGGTTGTATAGGAGACTGTAGTGATACACAGAGGTGGGTAGTCTTCACCTGACCTCAAGTGACCGGTGACCGTCACAGAACCGAAATAATATAACAATAATTATTGTCAAAAAAGACAGTAATTACAGTAATTAAGGAATGTGTTCCTATCGGCCAGCTTGAAAAAAAGAGAGAGTGAGGAGGACAGTCCCTGGGGGGGGGGGGGGGGGGGTGCCACTAAACAGACTTAGAGTTCCTATAAAGAGAGTTAGGACACGTGAGGTTCAACTTTTGATTGGCTCAGCGTAACCGGAGACGGAAGTGTATTGAAAGTTTTTTCATTGGCTGAAAAGAGCGCGCTGATTTTAAAATGCTTTCTTAACAAACATTTTTAAATTTCGCCCGCCCTTTTTAACCAATCACACAAATTACTTCATCGTCACTTCCGTCTCCGGTTTGTCAACAGGCTAGTGGAAGGGGGCACATGTCCTAACTCTCTTTATAGGAACTCTAAACAGACTGATATAAAATACGCCGACTTCACGTATTAGTGGCACCCCAACCCTCTCCTAGCTTGTCCCCCTCACTCTCTCTTTTTTTCAAGCTGGTCGATAGGAACACTGTATTTTTTGATAATAATTATTGTTATATTATTTCGGTTCTATGACCGTCACCGGTCAGTTGCCGCCAGTGCTCCGTCACTATACACAACTCTGGCCTTAGGGTGAAGTTCCATACGACGGAGTAGGGTATCAGTGGATTACAATAGACCAATCAGATAATTGGTGACAATGGAAAGTTTTTTCTGATTGGTCTATTCTATTCCTCTGATAATCTACTCCTTCGCATGGGTCTTCACCCTTACGTAAGTGATCACTTTTAAAAGGATGCGTAACTGCCTGTCTTAGTGCAGTTAAAAAATTGAAGTTTTTTGTAAAAATAAAAAAAGCAGGTAAACTTTTTCAACCTCCCCCACCGGATTATTTACTTTGGTGCTAAAATACACCACTTAGGCTTGGTCCCGATCAAAAAACTTAAAAATTCGCAAAAGCCGCGATTCTAAATAATTACCAAAGTTGGATTCCTTGCAAATTTTATTTGGATTCAAGCATAAATTGTCACGAGTACTTCCATATGATTAATCGAGGTTATGTTTGATACAATAATTGCATCAGATTTCTCTCAGTGTGGCTTTTCAAAATCTGCCTCCCCTGAAAATGTGCCACCCTAGGCAGCTGCTTACATTGCCTATCTAGTTAGTCCGCCACTGGTGGCAACCTGAGTTTTTAATATCATTTTGGAATTAATAAAGAGAATGGTCAATTATTGAGATATATATATATATATGAAATACTATTTGGGTTATTAAAATTTAATGAAAGAGCAACTCAGAAAATGTACTAACCTTGAATTATCTATACAAATGTGAAAATTGTGAACACTTAAAAAAATTAAAATCTTAATTATTCAATTAAATTTGAAAAGAAATTTCATCTTGTTCGTCAAACAGTATATAATTGCGTTAATCTGATTCAAAGCACATAAAAAGTAATAACTACTTTTTAACGTCTTTGTCATTGGTGTTTTAATATTGACACTGATATAATGTCAAAATACATTTCTCTATTTGAGCTCTAATGAATAATTACGTAAAATTATTAACAAAACAAAAATGTGATATAATAAATAAGATATTAATTAAATTTTTAAAGCTATACCATTTTTATTATGTTTACTGTATTAAAATGGTGACGCAACAAGACAGAGAATTGCCTTCAGCGACCTCAATCAGCCTTAGAATATTTTACAACAAATTCAAATATTATTTTTCATTTATAATAAAAGTTGAATAAAGTGTAGTTGTATTATTTCGGTCCATATGAAAGTAATACAGGGAAACAGATGAAGAATCAATGCTAATTTTCTTTAAGAAAAAAAATTTGTTTAATGCCATTTGGAAAAGTCTAAATCGGCCTCAGCGTCTCGACCGACCTCATAGTTTCATCGGGTATTGCAATGATATGTTATGAACAAATTATTGCAAGTTTAGTATATGGCGTAATAAACAATAATAACAAAAGTTATTATAAACTACCATAGTACAGGTAAATTTACATAAATTACCAAATAAATTTCCATAGATTTTCATAAATTGCAGCGAAAATTTACCATAAATTACTGAACACAATTACATAAATTTATTAAATTAAAATTTTTAATTGTAATTTGTGCATTACATATTTTTATCAATTATCAAAAAAAATGTTCAATGCTACGTATATTTAACTTGAGGTGAACTTATTCTGTCAATAAATATAACTCCAGGTATAGAGGGTGCTCAGAGGAACGAAAAATGAAAAATAAATTTTCATGTTCCAATTGTAAGTCACAGGGACGTTTCGTTTGACAGATTCGCCAACTACATCAAAGCTTTAAGAATTATAATTGTAACATAGGTCAGAATGGGGAGGGAGGGTCAGTAAAAATCTCACGTAAACTTTATAATTTTACACAAAACATATTTTTCTATATGAAAAATAACATTTCGCTTATTTTAGAGAAAAATTAAAAATCTCACTTGAGGGGGAAGGTCCACATTTAAAAAAGAAACACCTCACGCAATTAATAGACGTCCCGTCCCCCAACTATATTTTCACATCTAAAGAAACTATAGTAATGTCATAATTGAAACTTTTAAAACTTGATGAGATTGGTGAATCAGTTGAACTAAAAGTCATTTCGACTGAAAATTTATGTTTTATTTTTTCTTTCTCTGGTCGTCCTCTCCACCTGGAGTTATACTTTATTGAAACAATTACAGAAGGGTACACCTAACTTTGGTGGTACTCGAATCTATTGTTAAGTACATAAAATAAAATTTCATTGAATTCTTATTAACTTTCAACATTTACTTACCTAGATGATTTAGAAGAAGGAACCGCAGCAGTTTCTGTTGTTTCTTCTTTAGGCCTGGCAGTCCTTGATGCCTGTCTTGTTGAGCTAAAATAAATATTGTTTTTGAAAATGTATTTAGTTGTTTTTGGATATTATTTAAATAAGAATTTCTAAACAATTTTATTTACAAACTTGGAAAAGTTTTTCAGTATTTCTAGGTACTAAATTATTCATATTTTGAGAAGAGATTGAAATGTAATTATAATTGTAAATAACATCATCAACTTAATTAGCAAACCTCGTAACTATATTTGATGCAACATTACAGGAGAGCAAGAAAAATGTTGACATATACCTTTGTTTTCTGTAAATTTTGCGATTTTGAATTATGTTTTTTTTTTTTGACATTATTTTTTATCGTATTTCAATCATATATTTCAAAACATATATTATATATTCATTTATTGACAATGCTACAAATTACATTGAAAAATAATTTTTATCCAAAAATTGAGGTTTGATGACTAAGCTGACGATATATAATAACGACCAAAAACAGTCAAATCTATCAAACAGAAATTCTGTACATTTATTTAGTTGGTTTTTTATCGACATACCTCTCTTCTCTGCTTCGTTCTCTATATTCTCTTTCGCGTTCGCGTTCTCTTTCTCTACTTCGTGATCTTTCTCTCGGATAAGCCTCGCTGAAGTATCGTTCCTTTTCACGATCTCTATCTCTTTCACGATCTCTGTCGCGATCTCTTTCGCGACTTCGTTCCCTGTATTCTCGTTCCCTAGACCTTGATCTCTCTCGACGTCTTCTATGATTTCGATCCCGATCTCGTGAACGAGAACGCTCTATAAATAATTATTTGCGAATTCTTATTTCATAAACAATTCAAGTAAATAATTTGTGTTCTAGTTATTTTGTTAAAAAATTATGTTAAAATATTTGTTCCAATCAAAATAATAAATTTCGAGAACATTTACCTCTTCTTGAAGAGCCGTAACTTTTCGTTTCTATGCCACGCAGCGTGTCTTGAAGGGAACTAATAAGAATCTTGCATCGATCATCGGTGGCGACTTTGGACTGTTTAATAAGAGAAATAGCAGTGACAAGGGTTTCAATAGCACTCGCATATTCTCCTGCAGCAGCATCAGAAACAGCTCTGGCGATCGCTGAAGAAGAAACGGTTCGATTACGTCCCATTATTTCTTCAAACTCAAGCTCTGAAAGATTTGAGTGAGTTTCCGAACGATGATCTGATCCGGGAGGTCCATAAGGAGCCTGCAATTAATTTTGTAAATATTAATAATCGTTTCATTAAAATAAAAATACATTGTAATCCAACTTACTCAATTGAATAAATATTTTTTATGGAAAGTCTTAAATTTGATAAAATAAGACTTTTATCAGAGTGTTGGTTTATAGAAAAATTTACCTGAGCAGGGGGACCGTAGCTATGAGGAGCAGGACCGTGAGGCTGACCATGAGGTGGTCCATGAGGAGGTCCATGCGGTGGGCCAGGAGGGCCTTGATGAGGTGGTCCTTGCTGAAAGAAAGCAGGATTCACATGCGGAGCTGGACCACCCGGTGGTCCTTGAGGGCCCTGAGGTGGCATACCATGACCAGGCGGTGGCATTCCTCCCGGTCCTGGCATCATACCTAAACAATAAAATAAAATGATTCATTTTTTAAATAGCGGAATTCTAAGAGCAGAATAAATCCATCACAAACATTTACTTTTTTAATCAAACCTCCTCTAGCCCAAAAAATGTTATCAAATATCTAAAACTAATTTGCTGACGATTTCAGAATATTTTTGACGTAAGAATGTTCTGAGAAAATAAGAAAGTGGAGTCATGTCGTGTTGGCAAGGTGCACTAATAGGTTGCAAGTTCCCGCTTCCCGGAAAAGAATCCATTGGCACGGTGTGCTCTTCCACGACTTATTTTTTCAGAACAAAATTTTAAATAATTAAAACTTTTCGAGAAACCATTCGAATTTAAATTTAATTTACCACCAAGAGCTTAATAGGCATTGAATATGTATATAGATAGATGTCGTATTGTGCCGGTAAGGTCGAAAACTACTTTTCATAATAAGAATCTTTTTGTTAAATTCAAAAATTTTTTAATTCGTGCGATAGATTGTGAAAAATTATTATTTAAAAAGTGGAGAAAAAATTTGTCGACAGAAAATAGTAAAAAATATGGAAAAAGTTAATTTCACAAAAGCTCTAATTTTCTCAAATATAAAAATTCTAAACTAGTCAGCATTTTAATTTTTCTGTTTTTCACATTCTACAATAATTTTAGGTCTTAAGTTATGCTAGAAATAAAATGTTTACTACTAAATAAAAAGAATTTTGGAATTTTTATGTGTTAAAGAAATAACCGAATCCTTCTATTAGCATGAATTATAATTTTTCACATTTTGAAATATAAAGAAAATGGGGGTATGAAGTTCTTTGCCTAAGTAGGGAATTAAAATTTTTAGCCCATGTATTAATTAATGCATAATAACTACGTAACAACTTAGGTATCACTTAAGGGATCAGACCACTGTAAAACACGAATTTAGACCTAATTTTATGATTTTTTTACAGAAGCAATATAAAATGAATTAAAACTTGGTTTATTTATTATTATTAGGTATCTATATATTAATGTATAAAAACATTACTTTGGTAAGTTGAAAAATTTAAAATAGCGGCTTAGATGGTCGATTTAAAAATTCTTTTTTTTAAGTAAAGGTCTGCGGCTGGTAGAAAATCTTTTTTAATTTTTGATCTAGAACTAAAACCCAACATTTTTATGAATTTTGAAGAAAGCAATTTTTGTGAAAATGGCACACATTTAAATCAAAATTTCAAGTTTTACGTCAATAAATCGATAATAGATGTTAATAATTTTTTTTTATTAGAGAAAAAGCCCTCCGTACTTCCATGAAGTATGTTATCATATAGCTGCATACCAATTTTTAAATAAATCGGTCGAAAATTGTGCGAGAAAAGTTACTAGACAGTTTGAAAAATGTGGTTTTGAGAAAAACGCGTTTAAAATTTAAGGTTGAAAAGTTTTGAAAGGTTCATAGTGGTCTAACCCCTTAACTAATTGGGATTAACAATCTGAGAAATAATGCGACAAACCTGGCGGTCGATTCCATTCAGAACCTCTAGGTGGAGGTCCTCGAAGGTCATTTTGAGGACCAGGATGTCCAGGAGGACCTCGGGGTGGTCCTTGGTTCATAGGTCCGGGTGGGCCTCCATGAAATTGCTGTATACAAAAAAAATAGTTATTACCGATATATTAACACAATATATTAATGATAACGAATAGTTCGTTCTCACCGCTCCTCATTATTTCATTAAAAATTTTGTAAAAATGTTTCATTCTTTAAAGGATGAATTTGAAGAAAAACGAAAATAATTGTTTAATTGTTTTAACTATTTAACAAACATACGAAAAAAATACACTCTAATAAAATCCTTTAGAAATTAGAGAAAATAATTATATTAGAGAAGAGTCACTAGTTATGAGTCAGACAAATATTTCTGAAGCAGTCCCTTGCTGTACTGAATAAATAGAAATTCTTTTAATATTAATTCTAAACACTGGTGTAACAATCGTTTAAGGAAACATTGTTATAAATTTTGCAAAGTGCTATTTTCCCTATTAAATCAGTAGAATAAAATTTTCGTAATACATTTTCATTTAGGGTCTTCCTCAATGTTTATAAGGAATCTAACAGGACTCATAGATCTCTATCGGAACATGTGGTGCTTTAGATCGCTTTATAATAGAACCATTTAATCATTAACACAGACCGACAAAATTTGAAACCAAGAACCAAACTATGTTCTTCTGATGGATATGATGCGTTGAATTCGAACCTGAACTCACAATGGCTCAAGGACCGCCATGACAGTAATTTGGTTTCGTGACGAAAATATCTCGTAAAAGTCAATAGATTTTAGTTTAAGATTGAAATTTTTATTTCCATGTAAAATGCATGGGAAAATTTTCAATTTTCGAAAAATCAAAATCATTTGCAAGGGTTTGACAAAAGTTAATATTAAGTTACTGGATCTTATAGTAGACTCTCTGACGATTAATTTGACCTATATAACTTTTAATTTTGATAACCCTAATCTAGTATAAAACTACCCCAAAAGTTGCCCCCTTTTTAAATTTTTGCACCTACACGCACTTTGCTCAAGTAAAATCCATGTCTGACATTTTTTTAAATGGAAATAGTTATTATTATTATTTATCTCAAGTATTAATTAATGTTTAATGAATTATTTTACGAATATTTTTAACTATTTGACAATTGTTTAAACAAATTAATTTGGTTAAACAATTAATTTTTTCTAAAAAACCATACAAATGACTTTTTTATGTAGGGTAGAGTCAGGGGTTGTGGGACAGTTCGGGTGGTGGTACATTGTAATTTTCTGACAAACTACTGAAAAAAAATGTTCCAAATTGTAAATATAATCGAGGTAAGCGAAAACACATGACGTCCAAAAGTTTGAGCCACATTGATTCATTAATTACGAAGAAAATAGAAAAAAACTGTTTTTAAGGCAGCAGAGGAAAAATTTGCTTGACATACAACATTGATTTTTATAGAGATGGAATTTTTTTAAACATAAATATATTGTGATTTACTTTGTTTAGGGTCTTCACTAGAATATTCCGATGATTTAAAGTTTTCAAAAATATTATTAATATATTATAATAAACAATTTTGTTGCGTATGACTTGTTTAATGTACCAGCTTGTGTAGTGGTACAGGGAAAAATATTTTACTTTATGACTTGTGAAATTGGCAACCCTGATCATAAAATTCTTCTACCAATGAGACAACTTCTTAAAGAACGCATGCACAGTGCCGCAGTTCAGCGCATTTCTGTTGTGAGGTTACAATATTGCATAAAGTTCATGTAATACACATCTACAAATTATATAATATTGTTATTATAATAAATTTCAAAACTATTATTCTTAAAAATAAGTATTTAAAACAAAAATCTCCAAGGTTATATAGATTGATTTTAAATTTCGCGCCAAATATTTGTAGGTTAGGAAGTTTAGTTCTTAAAGATACCAATTTCACCTGCTTTTTTCACCTTTTTTCATGACAGCCAAACTACAGAATATATGTGACGCTCCGCGAGAGAAGGGACCCATCGCGGAAAAAATGAATTTTCATTTTTTTATGCTTAAAGGTAGTTTTTGAGTTGTTCTTTCATTTTTATATTTCAAAAAAAATTTTTTTTTAATTACACTTTTGGTTATAATTCTTCAAACCTGGATGTACAAAGTGTATCGCCTTTTCTGGGTTTTCTTTGAACGACCGTCTCGTTCTAATTAACATTAAATTATTTTTATTTTTTTATGGTAATTGATAGTTTTTGAGTTGCTTTTTGAGTTCCAAAAATCAAAATTTTATTCCTGCAATTAGTTTTCTTGTTATGAAGCTTTAAATATGGGCATGTTAAGCGTCTCAATTTTTTTTTCCCTTCTTTGCCCGTCCATCCTTTAAAGTTTGCTTTCTCAGCGATAGGTCCCTTCTCTCGCGGAGCGTCACATATTAATGTGAATTATTCAATAATTAGTGGGTTTTGTACAACATTTTAAAATGTTTTCTACTGCATAATAAGTTTATTAATAATTTACAAATAAAAATATTACTATTAAAATATTTGTTAGGTGTTTTAATAGCAGTGTACCACTACCCGAACACACAGTAAATAACAGGTAATTGTGCTATGTTACAAAAATTTTAATTGTTTAAATTTAATAAGATATATTCTGTATATGACGTGTGAATTATATAGTAAGCATCATAAGTTTTCTACTAATCCAAAAAAATTCTGAAAATTAGTGAAATTTAAGTTTTAATATGAACTTGAAAAAAGGTGTCCCACTACCCCTGACTCTACCGTATATATTTTTATTTTTTTAATGTTTAAACAATCTAATTAGTTTAAACAATTTTTTTTTAAAAAAATCATACAAATGACAATTTTTTTTTTCGTAATGTTTTCGTTCAAATTTGCTATCAAAAATGTAAATTTACATTAATTTAAAACGTTACAAAAAAATAAAAAATTGTCATTTGTATGATTTTTTATAAAAAATTAATTGTTTAAACTAATTAGTTTGTTTATATATTACAAAAATAAAAATATATACATAAAAAAGTCATTTGTATGGTTTTTTAGAAAAAATTAATTGTTTAAACAATTGTCAAATAGTTAAAAATATTCGTAAAAAAATGAATTAAACAGTAATTAACACTTGCGATAAATAATAATAACTATTTCTATCGATAAAGATGTTAAACATGGATTTTACTTAGGCAAAGTGCATATAGGTGCAAAAATTTAAAAAGGGGGCCACTTTGGGGTAGTTTTATGCCGGGTTAGGATTATAAAAATTGTAAGTTATATAGGTCAAATTAATTGTCAGATAGTCTACTATAAGATCCAGTAACTTAATGTTAACTTTTGTCAAACCCTTGAGAATGATTTTGATTTTTCGAAAATCGAAAATTTTCCCATGCATTTTACATGGGAAAATTGAGGTGCCCGGCGGCACTAGTTAATATCAAAATTTTGAAAAATCCAAAAATACGTTTTTTTTTTCGCATTGGAACAAATTCCGGGGGTGTCATGCCCTTTTCCAAGAAAAAAGTTATTTAGGCCACCCTAGTGTTCACTGATGGTTTTACCGTTTAATTAAAAGTTTCTTTTCATTATGTAAATCAAAAACAGTTTTTATTAAATATTTTTAACATAATGAAGATTTAGACATCAATGATTTGTATTGACAGTTGATTCAATTTGTGTATTTTCATTCCAAAAATCAGAAACATAACCTAAAATTCTTTGCTTCTTAGGTCTCTTTCTTCATATCGTGTCACTTATATAAATTCTGATAGAATTTCAACAAAATAATATTCAGCAAAAAACTTATTTAATTGACGAACTTTTGTTTTATAACAAGTTTTTAATCAGTTATTTCTTATTAACTTTTACATTGGAGTATAAAATTTAAAGAAAATCGCAATAAAATAAAATTAAATAAGAAAGTAAAGTAATATTAGTTTTTTAATCAAATTTAATCATGTAAATCCATTAATTTCGTATTTCACTGCTATTTTGAAATGAGGGAAATTTTCGTGGAAATTTGTGCAACTTGTAGGGGAAAAGTTGGGAATTTTCGACCATGTCCTTGGTAAGTTACGATTACTCGCTCCGGCAACACTGCTTCGTACGGCAGTGTATTCTTTTCTATTTTCAAAGCTATATCTGATGCTATTCAGTTTTTGAATGTTGTCAAATTTATCAATTTGAACCAAGAAGTATTATAGTCTTCTTGATTATTATTTGGGATAATCGAGATATTATTATAAAAATTCGTATAATGATAATGAAAGGACGTTTTAGACGCATCAGTTGACTTTTTTATATGAAATTTTTTGTTAAAGTAAAAAAATCTTTGTCAACAGGCTGACAATCTTTCTTCTAGAAGCAAAGCAATAGGAATCTTAACCTGCTGGTTGACATTTACATTAAAAATTTTCTTGTATTCTTATTTCTTAGAGAAAAGACAAAGCCAATGATATCGCCGATAAATAAAATTAAATTAAATTAAAGCCATGTCCAAGATTATGATTCTAAAATATAGAATTCTACCTTATCGCCCATATTTAATTTGTTAACAATACAACTGTTTTTCAAACTTATTAAGAAAACAAAGAAACATAACACACTTTATGTCTTTATAAAACGATTTCCGAAATTTTTAATCTAGGGGAGAATGGGGCTAAACCGGACGGATTTGGTCTTTTGCAAGAAAAAACCAATAAAGACTTATTTTTTGCCAAACATAATATACCATTAAAGCTTGTTCCGTCAAATAAAAATTACAGTTGTTCTATTTAAAAAATAATAAATAGTTTTGTCGGTAAGTCGCTTTGAATATGACCACCTGGAAAATGAAAATCACAAAAAAGGTAGAGTTAAACCGGATACCCTATGGGGCTAAGTCGGACACTTCAAATCTAGCCACGATTAAACCACAAATATGCATTTTTTTAATTTGAAAAATCAATAAGAGTCTTCACTGATATATATTTAACTTATTAAATACAAAATATATTATTTTCTTAGACATATTGTTAAAATTAATTACTGATAGTAACTGTATGAAAAATGTCAGTAACAAAAAATGTCAAAAAAACCCTTGCTTTTAGACTCAGTATTTGGATCGCTGTAACACTTCTTTTAAGAAATTATATTATTAGTAGTTGGCAGAAAATCACGGAGTTTTACGTCAATATTCAATATAGCAATTCTGATTGGTCCGGTTTTGCCCCACCCAGTTATCTCATCATAAAGTTGCAATATTTTTGTTCTTTTAAAAGTATTTGAAAAAACTGTTTTTTAACTAAATTCTATATAATTAAGGCTATAAAAAACAGTTAGCAGATAATAAATATAGTGGATTTCACGTCAACTGTCCAGCCAAAAAAAAAATGTTGTTTAATCCTTTCCCAATTTTTGTTATGAGTTGTCTTATAGGTAAGTGATTTATCAGCCAAATATTTTTGGATTATATAAAAAATTGCCCGAGAGGGAGGGGGTTAAAGTTTTGAACTTTTTGTTAAGACGCTCTCATTTGTTTATTTATTGAGCTTAAAAAAGATGATAAAAAAATTTTTTGGTACATGTTTTTTCTAGATTTTTTCATCAGCTTTCGATTTGCGTGGTCTATTTAAAAATTTTTTTTTTTATTTTGACCAAAATTTTTGAAAATTAAAAATAAATTTCACTTTTTTTCGTCTTCGGGCTCGTTTTATTTTTTTTATTTTATTTTTAAAAGAAAGCTGAGATTTTTTCCTACAAAATATGTAATTTTCAAAAAACTCTTTTTTTTGTTTTGAAGAAATTTAATGTTGAAGTTAGCGCGCCACGTCAAGGCGAAGTCTCACTCTACCGCCCGGCCCCGCTTATTGCTGTGCGCTGTTTGCATCATTACGTGGATATTTAATTATTCTAACCCTTAATTGAACTTTTCTCTGCATTTTACAGTGCTGAGACTAACATGAAAACAATTAAAAGTGCCTGCACTATAGTTTTTTTTGTTTATTTTTGAATGTTTAAATTTTGTTGGTAATTTTTTGATATTGCTTTCTCATAGAAAAAGTATTGTTTTACCTCCACAGGATCGATCGAGATTTTCTGAAATATGTTGACATATTTTGAACTCAGGATGTCAAAAATGATGTTTTTAAAAAATGTCTTGCTTATGTGTGCATGTAGTTATGTATGTTAAGATTATGTTAGGCTCTATATTTCGAAAACAATAATAGTTAAAACAATGCTTTTTTTTGCGAAATTATAGGTCTTTAAGGGGGACAAGTTATGTATACCAATCGATGTGGTTTTAAACTCTCCGCAAAATAGGTGTATATATAATTTCTTATAAAATGTAAATAAGATTCCGTAAGTTACGAAACTTAATTTTTTTTTAAACAATGATAACTCTGAATAACATTACATTAGACCGTTCGCAAAGAGCTGATTTGATTAATTTTTAGTGACCTACAAGTAGTCAGAAATATATTAAAAAAGCAACAAAATATAAAAATAAAATTGTTAAAGAACATAATTTTCAATATTTTTTGTTTACAGAATATTAATAACTTTTTATCAATTTGCACTAAAAGGATCGCTAAGAGCTTAATCGATGCATTTTTAAAAAGATAAAAAAAAATAATAATCTGATTTTACTGTTTTCAAAAAATATGTACATTTTTGAAATTTTTTTTTTTAAATGTTTAAATTTCAAAAAAATGTAGTTAGAAGTGATAGATCAGACTCAAAAGTAGGGCATAATTTTTCCCCCTTAAAGACCTATAATTTCGCAAAAAAAAAAAACATTGTTTTAACTATTATTGTTTTCGAAATATAGAGCCTAACATAATCTTAACATACATAACTACATGCACACATAAGCAAGACATTTTTTAAAAACATCATTTTTGACATCCTGAGTTCAAAATATGTCAACATATTTCAGAAAATCTCGATCGATCCTGTGGAGGTAAAACAATACTTTTTCTATGAGAAAGCAATATCAAAAAATTACCAACAAAATTTAAACATTCAAAAATAAACAAAAAAACTATAGTGCAGGCACTTTTAATTGTTTTCATGTTAGTCTCAGCACTGTAAAATACAGAGAAAAGTTCAATTAAGGGTTAGAATAATTAAATATCCACGTAATTATGCAAACAGCGCACAGCAACAAGCGGGGCGGTAGAGTGAGACTTCGCCTTGACGTGGCGCGCTAACTTCAACATTTAATTTCTCAAAAACAAAAAAAAAGGGTTTTTTGAAAATTACATATTTTGTAGGAAAAAACCTCAGCTTTCTTTTAAAAATAAAATAAAAAAAATAAAACGAGCCCGAAGACGAAAAAAAGTGAAATTTATTTTTAATTTTCAAAAATTTTGGTCAAAATAAAAAAAAATTATAAAATAGATCACGCTAATCGAAAGCTGATGAAAAAATCTAGAAAAATCATGTAACAAAAAATTTTGTTATCATTTTTTTTAAGCTCAATAAATATACAAATGAGAGCGTCTTAACAAAAAGTTCAAAACTCTAACCCCCTCCCTCTCGGGCAATTTTTTATATAATCCAAAAATATTTGTCTGATAAATTACTTACCTATAAGACAACTCATAACAAAAATTGGGAAAGGATTAAACAACATTTTTTTTTGGCTGGACAGTTGACGTGAAATGCACCATATTCTTTATGTATAGCGTCAAAAACCCAAAAAGTACAAAATTTTTTTTTATTTTGAACGAAAAAACACGATGTTTCACATTGAGACGATTACTACTTCTATTAAAGTAATGAAATGTCATTTAAACCTAATAACGTACATACTTCACATATAAACACGTTGTCAGTGTTTAAAAGTTGTGAAACACTCCACAGATTGAGAGATATTTGACATGTCCGGTTTAACTCCAGTCTCCAATATATCTTCTTTGGCTTAGTTTTAAGTATGTGTAAAAAACTTACCGATTTTTAACAAAAAGTCATTTGTGGGAAATGACCTTAATATATTCTAATAATGGAAGTTTAGATATAACAACAAAAAACTGAACACTCTTTTACAATTAAAAATAAATGGGGGAGAGGGCCCCAAGTTGGACACCCTTTCGAATTATTGCTGTAGAATTCAAACCAAACAAAATATATTAAAATGTTTTATACCGGATGAAAGTACAATTTATGAGGTAACTTATGGCCACAGAGATAAAATTTTATTTTGAACATAAACATTTTTTAAACAGACAGTCTCAAAAAAGTTAGTCCAAATGCATTTTTTTTTTATTTTTGAACTAGAAAACTCATATTTTCTTGTAATATTTTACAGTGAAAGTGTGAACAATTATATTTTTTACATAATGAGTAATTAAAAATTGCAATTTGATAAAAATTAAAAAAAATTCTATGTGTTAGAAATTTAGGAAAATGTAACGTGAGATCATCCTAAATTTCTAGTACAAAGAATTTTTTTTAATTTTCATCAAATTGCAATTTTTAATTAGTCATTATGTAAAATGTATTTTTTGAGACTGTCTATTTCATTCCTCGTTAAACTAATTTTTAATCATTTTACGGAATTTATCAAGAAATAACATTTCTAAAAACCTCAATTTAATAGCTTAACAGTAAAAAGTAATAAAATATCGATATCTCAAATTCTTTAACGATAAAATCACATTTTATATTGAAAAATAAAAAAATTTAATTAATTGGCTCAAAAAATTACTGAGAAAAGTGTAAAATCGAAAATATGCTAATAAATACATTGAGATTTGAGGCCTGTCCATCTTAGAGTACATGACACGATTTTTTAATCCCCAGTAAAAATATATATACGAACACTGAATTAGTAAAATCATTTTAGGATATTATTATACGATAAATAAAGAATATTATAACGTTAAGTACTCATTCTAAATCATAAATTTAAATAACTTTACCAACTTGAGAAAAAACTGTTACAAAACTTTTTTAGACAGAGAATTACGTGGTATGTGTAGAAAACAGGTTTTTTTTTCAAATGTGCATTAAAATCTACGTCTATACAAACAACAAAAATGACAGAAAGCATAAGATGCTGTCACCTTACACAAAAATTTTATACGAAATATCCATCTTGGGGACCTGTCCATCTTGGAACCCACTCCCCTAAATATATAAAGCAAGTGTCGCACAGTGGTACGAATCACAAATAAAATCTATCTAGACAAAAGTCAAAATTTTTGTGTCTTCAAAAAATAAAAATACTATATAGATAGTATGTTCAGTTATTGTACTTTAAAATATGAGTGTTCGTTTTTAAAAAAAAAAAATTTTGTATTTAAAAACAATTTAAATATTGTCATTCACGGGATGTAACGTTTTGTGAAAAGTTGCAGTTAATATATATTGGATGAATTATTCATTTATGTAATTACTTTGCAACTAATAAAATAATAAGCATTTGTGGAGTAAACTAGAAGTATTACTCTATATTAAAGCTACTCTTAACATTTTTACTTAATATTTTTTTTCACACACTGTGCGCAAAAAAATATAGTATGACACTCGTGAGGATAATTTGTCCATTGCTACCATACTCGCATTCGTCTCGTGTTGTAAACGTCAAACTCTTGGAATCGCTAAATTACCGCACTTGTATCATAATGTACTATTCTGGCACAACTATTAACTTTATGATCCAAAGAAGCAAAAATAGCAAATTTAGAAAAGTCAAAATTTTTGAGAATTATTTATTACTTTTTATCTCGTAAACTATCATTGGCATTTCACTCGATACGGCGTACTTCATTTATAAAAAAAAAAAAAAAAATCAAAAAAAAAAAAAAAAGGTGAGTCACTGGTGTCCTGCTGCACTGCAAAGGGTTATTTTCTTAGTTTACAATATTTCTAGTTCACCAATTTATCTCTCTACTTGAGAAACTCATTAATGAAAGAATGCTTGGACATAAACTGTCTCATAACAATGATACGGTTGACGCTGACGTCTCTTCTCATCCTTGTGAAAGAATCTTCTCCTAGGGAAGATTGGCGTCTATAAATTATTTTATAGGCAATCAAAAATGAAACCCCTATATTGATTTCCAAACGATTAAACAAAAGAAAAAGTTTTTGTCCGTGACACTATACTAGTTTATTTTAATGTATTTTTCTTCGCTGATTCCGAATCCGAAATTAGAATTGTTAGATTGTTTAAACTTTTTGAGATAATCACAAAAAAATGTCAACAACACAAATTAAAATAAAAATAAATTGATTGTCCGGAACGCTAGTGGCAGATCCAGAATTTCCTCAAGGGGAGGGGAGGTCATCATTAGGCGCATCATTTTTAACAAAATGATGTGCCCATTTTTTTGTTCTAATTTTTATTCCCAGAGAGGAGTCATGACACCCCGCCTTCCGTGGATCCGGCACTGGAACGCGACGCTAGTTTATTCCTACTTAATTTTCTCCGTTTAATCCGAATCCGAAGTCAGAATGATCAAATAGGCTAAAAGTTTTGAGATAATGTTTAAAAAAACTGCCTCAAATCACGAAAAAAAATCTGTTTTTGAGATTATCTAAAGAATGTTAGCCAATCTGCTCTCTAAATCTGAATTAGTTAAAAATAACTAATTATTAGTCAAATAGTGGCTGAGTTTTTGTTTCAGCAATTCGTGAAAAATAACTAATTACTAGTAAAATATGACTAATTGTTAGTAAAAAGATTTAACTAATTGAATTAGGAAACAGAATTCTTCATTAGTTATTTTGACATAACCTAAAAATGAATTTGACTAATAATTAGTAGTAATATAACTATTTGAATTAGTGACTCAGTTTTTGCTTTCAAATTAGTTATTTCTGACTAATTCAGATTTAGAGAGTGGTCATTCTGACTTTTGATTCGAATTCAGAGAAGAATACATACGAATACACTAGTGGAGTCTCTCGCACAAAAACTTTTTTGTTGTGGAGCTGTGTTATCTGAGAAAACGTATCTATCCCTATTTTCAAACGTCATTATATCATTTAATAATTGAATGTTTCTCAGTGTAGTAGAACAGGCTTTGAAACGTAATGGGAGCCCCTATAGAAATTGCATAGTTTCAATTAGTTTCGCAAAACCAAAGAAAGTTTCCTTATTAGTTTGGAGAACGTTTAGACGAATATTTATCTCAAGAATTCCAGATAAAACGCATGAGTTTTAAGAAAAGAGTATTTCTAATACTCAATCTCCTCGTGCGTACTCGTTGGTGCAGGACCGTGTGTGTCCGCTCAATATGGAAGGTCACCTTGACGTGTTAAGTGAATAGAGCTCAACTTTCCTTCTCCCCTCGACCTTTCGATTTCCTACACGGAGAGAAAATTTGACAGGATTTATGTCAACTGAAACGGGGTAAATTAGTAATCTTGGGAAGGTAAATCGAATAAAAATTATAACAAATTATTATTTTTGCATAAACGCAACGTTTCGTTGGCCAGGGTTTGCCAATCTTATAAGGCTAAAATTTATTTTCAAAAATGACACTTCATTAACACAACACTAATAATAATAATAATAATAAATAATCCCGAAATGGGTTGTTTGGTGACTCCGTTACCCAGCAGCTCAAAGATACTGGTCCTACTTGGCTCAGTACTTAGATGACCATTACAGAACATCGTATAGGTATTTGATTGAGTTGGTAAGGGATTTGTGGTACCCTTTACGGGATATCACAGAATTTCTAAGCCAACTGGGTCAAGTACTTGAATGGCATTAGGGCTGCATACGAGACGAGACCAAACAAAAAAATCTGAGCCGAGATCGAGACGAGACTAACAAAAGTCTCGAAATCTCGCGAGAGTCTCGTATACATATATTATCTTTTTCTTACTAATTACTGAAATTTCATATATATACTTTACAAGTCAGCAAAAATCATAGTATTAGAGATTAAGCTCATTAGATTTTACTTACGGAAGCTTCTAAAAGTGTAAATAAAAATGAGCTCATATTTCTTGCATTATAGTAAATTTAAAAACGTATAATTTTTTAAAAATGTATGTAAACATTTCTTTTAAATTTATTACAAAATTATATTTTCTTTTCCCCAACTACATTTTTTAAATTTTGATCGTTAATGTGATTTAACTCTAAATTAATCTTCTAAACATATCATGTAAATTCTTTTCGATATTCTTTTTAAATTCTATTTAAAATTTTTTTTACTTAAAATGTAATTTTTTAAATTACTGACAAAATAATAAGACATTTTTTGACTTTAATAAGACTTTAAATCTCAATCTAATCGAACAAAATGTATTTTTATGAAAAGATGTGATGAAGACCTAATAAACGGTTGAAACATATAATAATTTAGATTAAGCCGTGTAAAAACATTGGCGGACAAGAATTAAAAACTGCTTCTTTGGATTTATTTGAAAGCACTTATCGTAAAAATTACTGTAACAAGGTTCTTGAAAACCAAATCGCAAATAACGAAAATGATTCAGATGTTTCCAAAGAAGCGAAACAAAATAATAATTTTCTTGACATAGATTCACTTTATGTAGATTCTGCAGAAAACAATAACTTTAAAGATGAATGGCAATCATATTTAGATTTAAAAAGGGCCAACAAAAATCAAAATATTTTAGAATGGTGGAAGGACCATGAAAAAATGTTTTCAACATTGGCAAAAATGGCCAGAGATATATTTTCGATTACAGCAACATCAGTTCCTGTTGAGAGGTTATTTTCGTTAGCAGGCCTGGTACACACTCGTCTCCGAAATTCGCTGAAAAATGATTCTATTAGTTCACTTTTGTGTTTAAATTCTTGGGCTTCATCTGACTTGAAGTCCGAATTGAAAATTATTTAAGCTTTTCTTGTATTATTATATGTATGTTTAAACTTATGTCTTTTTAAATTCAGTTTTAAATAAATTGTTTGTACTTAAAAATAATCATTTTTTCTTAAAAAAACTTTTTCTCATTTTCTCGAAATTTTCGAGACTCCGAGACCGAGACCGAGACGAGACTCCTCAAAATCTCGTCTCGTCTCGCGAGCAGCCCTAAATGGCATTTAAGATGGGGTTTCTGACACCCCAATCGGGCGCCTCCCCAGGTGGCGGATAGGGGAAGGCCTCTCAGATATGGGAGGTACCAAGGAAATTAAAATACCCGGGGTGGACCAAAAGTCAGATAGGGGTGGGCACCCGATATAATTGTCCACTCTGTGTTGGGATAACCTCCCACACAGAGTATTTGTTCAACTTACCAACATTTGGCCCGTATATTCTCTACCTATCTTAACGGTGAACATTCAATACCACAGTGGTTGGTGGAAGGACGAACGGTACTTCTACCAAAATCAGGAGATTTATCCAATCCAAAAAATTACAGACCAATTGCTTGTCTTAACACCTGCTACAAGCTATTTACTGGGATCCTAAAGGAGAGGATATTGTCATCTATAGAACCAGTCTGAAGTGCGGTAGGTGAACAACGAGGATGTAAGAGAGGCCTGTCAGGTTGTAGGGAGAACCTTTTAATAGATAGGTGTGTTACCCAAGATTCGATATTTTATCGACGTAACATGTCAATGGCTTGGATTGATTACCGCAAAGCATTCGACTCCACGAGTCACGAGCTGATCATCAAGCTCCTTGAATGTTTAAAGGTACATCCAAACATCGTGAGATGCTTAAAAGATTTAATGCTTAAGTGGAGGACAAGGTTTGTTATAACATCTAACAAACGGCAGGTGATGACTAACATCATCTCGTTTAGAAAAGGAGTTTTCCAAGGCGACTCCCTTAGTCCTCTACTTTTTTGTATCTCCCTCTTACCTCTGTCTATTGCACTTCGGGAAAAACACTCTGGATACATGTGTGGCAAACCAAGAAATAGAGTCTATAAGATCAACCATCTTTTCTATATGGACGATCTTAAGCTCTATGCATCCAGTAAGGATGCGCTTAGAATTTTAGTGTTTGCAGTGGCCGAGTATTCCAGAGCCATAGGAATGGAATTTGGATTGGATAAATGTGCCGTCATCCATCTGATTAAAGGAAGACATGAAACATCTGAAATTCCGAGGGACTCTGAGGACATTCAACTCATTGGTGGCAACACCATTCAACATCTTAGTGGTGGAGAGACTTACACATATATTGGAGTACTGGCTGCAGCTTGTTCAGTGATGAACAGTAGAGATCCTCTTATGCAATTTGTCCACCATCATGAAATTGCAAATGTTGGGGCGTTCTTATATCGTGCGGCAGAAAGAGCTGCAGATGAACTTAGTCTCCCATTTGAAACCAGTGATATGGAGCACGGGATAGCATCGTTAACACCATTGATGCTTAAAAAGTGTGTCAAGGAGGCAGAATAAGCGCTTTTGTTACAGGAACATAAAAGCAAACCTGTTCACGGGCAATTCTTTAATCTCATAAGTAAAATAGGATTGTCTCAAGGCTTGACATTTGCTTTCCTTAAATCTGCTGGTTTGAGATCGGAGACTGAGGGATTTTTGTTTGCTTGTCAGGATGGTATAATTAATACTCTGGTGTACCGCAGTCGTGTGATGCATATACCTGTCGACAATAACAACTGTCGAGCATGTATGTAGAAAGACACAATGCTGCTCTCAAGGTGCTGTATTATCATCTTCGACACCAGTATGCTATTGATAAGGAGCCCATCTTGCCGTATGTCCAAGGGGATCAGGAATCCGTTGTGGAAAATGAACAGTGTAAGATCTACTGGAATTTTTCTTTTCCTACAACTCATCGTATCAGTGCTACTAAGCTTGACATTGTACTCCAGGATCATAAAAGTAAGATCATTTGCGTGATAGAGTTTTCGGCTCCTGCTGAGGGCAACATCATTCAAAAGGAGGATGAGAAACGGACGAAATATCAAGATCTTATGTTCGAACTGAGTCGAATGTATCCAGGTTATAAAATCCGATTAATTGTTCTCATACTAGGCTGTTTGGGAGGGATTAAAGCTTCATTTGTAAGCCAATTGAAAAAGATACCGAATTGCGAACGCCACGCTGAAGCATTGACGGTTCGTATGCAAAAGGCTGTTCTTCTAAGTTCACTCAATCTGGTCCGACAGCACTGTCTTCATAATATAATATCACGAAGGTAGCTCTAAAAAAGCATCCAATAGCGTTTCTGGCCACCGCGTAAGAACAACAGCGGCAGGGGACAGGAACACCTAAAGAACAGTGAACTCATAACATCTTGAGCAAAAGAATCGCGCTTTTGCTTACCTTTCAGGACGGAAGGAGCAAAAGCGGATAAGAATACGTAAGGCAATAATGGGAGAGGTTGTTTTAGTGAGGTATTACCACAGCACGTGGTCGAGTCCCACACGAACAAGTGCGTAAATGCATTTTTTCCTCTCCTAAACTTGTTGTTGTTGTTGTTTTGTTTTGAATCTAAATTTGACAATTCTTCGTTTATACGAGTACAGGGTCAATGACTACAGAAGTCGGTGAACTCGCAAGAAAACAATAACAATCAAAAACACGTGAAAATTGATCATGAATTTAATTTTCTGAGCAACAGGAAGAAAGTTTTATTTAACGAAAAGCTATCTTCTTTTATATTGACAGTGGAGTGATTAGAATTTATACGGATCATTTCTGAAATTTTTCTTTTTTTTCAATTTGATTAAAGTCCATTGGTGGTATTTCAGTGTTCGTTAATTCGGTTTTTAAGGCGCGTTTTGTTTCACCCATGTAACACACTGATCAGTCTTTATAATTAAATTTGTAAACAGTATTTGCCTGTGGGACAAAGATATTGCTCGGTCAACAAGATTAAACCCAATATTTCTTGTTTATTGGGCAGTATGATTTGAAAAATAATTTATCAATCAATCAGATGAAGTTGGTTTTTTATACCAATCCGCGGTAATGTGTTGACCTTGCTTGAGTAATGTTACATCCAAAAAACTAATTTTATTATTATTCTCAATTTCATAAGTGAACTGCAAATTTTTGTTATACGAATTAAAAAGTTTAACAATGAGAAAAAAAAATTTTTTTATGCTAATGAGTGTATCATCTACATATCTAACATAAAAACGATGGAAACAACCATTTTTTTCCTTTGTTCCAATAAACAATCCATTTCCAAATCTTCCATCACCAAATCGGCAAAAAGTGGAAAAACTGGTGAACCCATTGGTGTTCCATGGACTTGTTGATAAAATTTTTTATTAAACAAAAAATACGTATTATAAATACCTTGTCATTTCAACTATTTCATAAAACAGTATTCTACATTTTCGACTGATCAGATTGAACCGTCAATCTAAACTTCGTACAAGAAGGTCACACGGAATATTGGTAAATAAAGATTTGAAAGAGAAAGAAGCATTTCATTGTCATTTAATAAAATATTAGTCAATTTGGTTTTTAATTCAAAACTATTGTTTTTTTTTTAAGTCGGTTTGAATACTAGAGCATTAAATCGAAACTATGTCCAGCTTGTGGCACACTCCCCTACAATTCAGACTCGTGTGAAATCACACGAGTCGAGTTTCCCCTATATGAGGACACACTATTTTCTATAAACACTTGCGTCAAAGGCGAGATGTCAACTTCAAAATTTAAACAAAATCGCGAACTCAATTAATTCCAGGAACAAGTCTTTTCAGGGCCATAATTTTTTTTTTTAACAAGGAATACTTTTAAACAGAGGCAACACAAGACATTGAAACTAGTAACATTTTCAGATACTGGGTCAGAATGAAATTTAGGTTGATAGCACTGTTGATGAAACTTCCGAGGTGGGCTTAACTGTTACAAAAAGTACGATTTCCCCTTTGTTTAAGCTCTAGATATTTTAAAACTACTTTTTGAGACGAGTTTTTGACGCAAGTGTTGTAGAAACCAATTTTATAATAAGAAACTTGAAAGAACTATGCTTGAGACATAAAATTCGTGACTCGCTTAAAAATGCAGGCAAATAAATAATTCACATCTTTTGTCACTTATTAAAAAGGAGCTCTAGATGAAAACATTATTCAGGACTGGGAATAAAATATTTATTTTAAACTTTAATTCTAAAAAGAAAAGAAGCAGATTTGTTATTTATTTTTATTCGAGTTTTAAAATTATTGTTCGTAATAATTGTGTACTTACTGATAAAAATCTTCATATTCTGATTTTCAGAGTAAATAACATCTTTTTCCAAAAACTTGATAGTAAAAATATTGCTTTTTAAGTTTTCTAACTTGCAATGTGTAAATACATTTGCCCAATAAAAAATTATTGATAACAAATTAATAATAACAATGTACAAGAAATAATTAAATTAAAAAACAGTTTATTTTTTCAAATGATTTCTTATTCTTACAAGAAACAAAGTCTATTTATACATGTATTTCTTTAAATAGAAGGAATATAAAAATTCCAAAAAAATAAGTTCTAAAATATGAAGGCTACTTCGCATTAACAAGTTTTTTTTCAAATTCCAAATACGCAAGTATACGAAAATTTGAACCTTTACAAGTTATTGTCGCATCCCAAATTATTGATGGGATATATATTGCTATCGGACTCTGAAGAATTTAGGTCGCCTTTAGTTATGTTAATTGGCGCCACTAACGTTCATTCCGAAAATTTATTTTTCTGAAGGATACAGTTTTTTAAAGCAATTACAGTGAGTACTGCGGAGTCGTTCGATTTGTGGGCGGTGACGTTTTTCGAAGTCGTTCATTTTCTGAAGTGCACGCGTCACCATTCGGTGATGTACAACTTGTGTCAACTGTAGATGTTTGAAAGTGAATTTGAATTTTATGACTCATAAGTTCCTGAAATCGTCCAAGAGACGTGACTTACGCGTCACGGGTATCCTTAACCAAAAAGAAGTTACATAAAAATGCCCGGCGAAACGGTTCACAGCATCTTATTTTAGCTATTTCATGGTGCCAAAATCCGTTTTAAATTAAATCCCAGCTGATCGTTTTGCAGTTTTATTAAACAATTTCTTTTTTAAAATTTTAAATAATTCCACTGATTTTAGACGTTAAGCTCTATCAAAAAATGATTACAGAATTTTTAAGATTTCCATGATGCAGTCTTGCCAGATACCCTCACTCATCGTAATTGCGCATGCTCTAAATCCTCAACAGTCATTGATCAGAATCAAAGTTACCATCGGAAATCAGACTTTCCGACGGTTCTGACCAATGAGTGTTGAGGCGAAGAGCATGCGCAACTGCGATGAGTGAGGGTATCTGGCAAGACTGCCATCATGTGTTAAACCTTTTTAGTGTCTAAGCAATGTTTAAATATTAGTATATTAGGCACTTAGGGATTAACAGTAAAGAATATTCAAGAATAAATGTTCATTCTGGGATGAATCCAAAGTAAGGACGAGAAATCTTAGCGTTTTAGCAAACTTAAATTTTTTTGTCTGATTTGCATTCTGCGTTAAATTTTTTTAATTTGCTTCTTTAGAATCGTTTATTTGTGACGTAGTTTTCGAAAGTTGGTTTCCTGGATTTTTACTGCATTTTACAAATGGAAAAATTTTAATAATAAATTTAATTAACAAAAATGAGTTTAGAAAGTAAACATGAGGAAAATAGATTAAAAGTTTTTGCCCTTTGTGGGGAAAAAAATCGTTTTTATCAATGATCAATGTTTTTATATAATCAACAAAAAGTTTGAGGATCTTATAAAGAAGCACATCAATGAAAATTTTGAGGTGTTGGATTCTCGATTTCCACGTGGTATTTGCGGCACATGTCGCCGTACTTTAAATGACTACGAAAATGGTGAATCAGAAAGAACATTGCCATCCATGCCAAATTATGTGAATATTATTTTACTTAATGAAACCCGAGGAACTGACTCCGCGATTCAAAGGCCACGCAAGTATACAAAGAGGAAAAGGTCATAAAAATGTGTCAGTTAAAATTACAACTGAAAATCCATCCTTGCATTAAATTTGTTAAACCTCGAGATAACGTATTACAATTTGTGGATAAACTTTCTGAAAAACAAAAAGAACAAGTTGCTACTTCGATATTGGAAAACAAAATTGATTCATCTAGCAATTCTAATAATAGCAGCACATCTAGTCAAAAAAACAAATCATTGCAGTTGAGTACAATGGATCGTAAATTAAGAGTGACTGTTAATCCAGTTGAGAACAGACCTATTGCTTTTACTACTGAAACTTTAGATACTTATCACGCTTATACTGGCTCATCATCTAAAGAGATAAAAAAACAACGAATTTTTTACTAAGTATTGCGGGGAAAAAATCTGTTCCACTTTATTATCCAAAACTAAACATGTTTCTGAGAGAACAAAAACATTAGATAATATTTATAAAAGTGATGTATGTGAATTTGATGTTGCAAATTCAAAGCAAAAATGTAGAAGATCTGTAGTATAGGCAAACAAAGAAGAAATTTTGGAGTTCGTTTCACAGAAAAGAGGAGTAATAGGCGATGTACTTGTCAAAATGATGATTGACGGGGGTCAAAAATTTTTGAAAATCTGCTTGACAATATTCGTTAGAGCTGCTTCACCCGAAATGAAAAGAAGAAGTCTTTATTCCGAAGGTAGTACTTGTGCCAAAAAGGCTAGGTGTTAAACGACTAATATTGTTAGCTATTGTACCAGATGTAAAATATACAGTTACTATTCAATTCAACTAATGTCAATAAATGTCTTTTAAGCTAGTCAGTGATTTCAAACTTCTTCTTATCATTAATGGTCAACAGACTGCGACTTCTATGTATCCTTGTCCGTTTTGCTTTATTTCACTAAAGGACTTTAAAGCGAATGAAGAAGACATTTCAACTGATAAATAATAAGTAAGATGATGAACAGAATGCTGAGTCCGAATCTTTAAATGTGAGTAGCTCTTGTTGACGGTTAAAAACGTATGGAGATTTAAAAAATGATCATGAGGAGTTTGTGCTAGCAGGTGGAAACAAGAAACTTGCAATGCATAATCACAGCACCATTAATAAACCACTTTTAGAAGAAGAATCTGATTTATTTGTCATTGAAAAATGTGTAATTCCTGAGTTACACATTTTACAAAGATTTGTAAATCACTTGTTTTGGAATGGATTGGTGCCTTTACTTACAAAAGAAAAAGCATTACTTTGGCCAAAGAAATTGAATATTTGCTCAAAGAATTATCATGGAGACACTTTTGAAGGCAACGCATGTAGAAAACTCTTGCTGCTTTCAAAGCAATGAATAAAATAGTGAACTATTGTTTTTCTACATAGTTACCTGGCCCAATTTAGATGAATATATAAATGAATTAAAAAATGCTTACAAGAGCACAGGCGTTTCTGTAACATTAAAAAATTCCATTTACAGCAATCCTGACACTTTTTAGATGGCAATAGATTTGGGTTATGGTCAGAACAAGCTGGAGAGTCAGTTCATAGGGACTTTTTCAACGTTTGGAACCGCTACAAAATCAATGTAATAGAAGACCCTTTTTATTCAAATAAACTGAGAAATGCGGTAATTAAATATTTCTCATTACACATCTAAATATTAGGTTGAGACGTTTTAAAATTATTTATAATTTTTACGTTTTTATTCATTACATAATAATTAGCAGCTATATGTTTTCTCCACATTTACCATAATGGCCTAACATTTAGTCACGGACAATAATTTGATTAGTACAACAACAAAATTAATTAAAATAAACGATTTACGATTTTTTTCCCCACAAAGGGCACAAACTTTCAATCTGTTTTCCTCATGTTTACTTTCTAAACTCATTTTTATTAATATGAATTAATATAATTAATATACCTTTCTCTACAAAATATGTATGTTATAAGTCTGATTTAAACGAATCCTAACATTAATTAATGGTTTTAGTTACTGCAAGGTTTGAATGAATAATATAAAAAAATCTATAAACGTTTATTATTAGTTTTCGATGAAAATGATCAGCTAGAATTTAATTTGAAATGGATTTTGACACTATGAAATAGCTAAAATAAGATGTCAGAAACCGTTTCACCGGGCATTTTCGTATAACTTCTTTTAGTTTGAGAACACGCGTGGCGTCGAACAACTTTGAAGTTTGAAGAGTGGGCAAATATCGAAGGATCGAACGACTCCGGACTACTTACAGTATTTAAAACTTTTAACATATTTTCAAATATGTATTATTAAAATTGTTCTTATGAAATAAATATTTTTCCTAATTCAAAGTCTCGCCATTTATTGAAATGTATTTTTTGAGGAGAGCGTAAGTGGCGCCTTAACAAAAATTTGGCATCAATAAAAACGCAATGCTTTCAATGGGGAATGGCTAATAATCGGATAGGGCTAGTTGAGCCTTTAATGGTTTTATCGATGCATTACACGTTATTGTACATGTATGGACCCCTAAAATGACCCTAGATATTTGGACTAGATAGAACCCGTCAAGATCAGCGTTGCGCGCCAATATAGGTTCTATGAAGTTGTACAAAGCTAGAACCTAATTAAAAAGGAGGAAATTTAGGTAGGATCTAGAGAGGATATGAAAACTATTTCCATACTGGTAATAACGATTTGAAACAAATTGAATTAGAACTCTAAAAAAAAAGTTTTAAGCTTGGAACTTGAACCTTCCTTTTTAGTAACATTTTAAACAAATAATGTTCCAGTAAAAATTTATGTTAAGTTATTTTATAAAGGACTTTAAGAGGGGATTAATTTCTGATGATTAACTGAAAAAATCTTTGTTTTCTAGGTACACTTTTCAACAAAAAATGATTTAACTTGATATTAAACTAATAACAGTATTCATGTTTTATTCTATCGGAAAAATATTAATTTCTGATAAAAGTCTTTTACAATCTTTTACAATACAAAGATTATAAATGTATTGCTTCCTCATAGAGGAAGTATTCATCATAATATTTACAATATTTTTAAATCTTCTTACTCAAGTAGATATCTGTATACCTCAATCAAAACATAAAATATCTATTTTTACCACATCAGTGTAAAATATAATTATTGGAGACGACTAGAAAATATTTTTTTTTCCTAATGACGATAAAAATTTTCGATAATAAAACGTTTTTACTAAATTAAATCACAATTTTCTCGAATTACATTTTATAAAAATGAGCACACTTCTTTGGTTTGTTATATTTTTCGCTTTTATAAACATATCCCATAAGAATATATCAACAAGATGTTTCTGTGATTACAGCAGAAACTTTATAAAATTATAAAATAATTGTTTGAAGTAGTTAGGTGCGTGACTACATGTTACAAGAATTGTATTTCATGAACCAATAAATTCAACAGTAACAGCACCAAATTCTAATAAAATTTCGATACTAAATACTAGTGACAATTTTCAATTATAAAACGTGTAAATTTAATTATCTAAAAATACCCCTACATTTCTTAAGGGGTCAATATGGGTTTATTGGACATATTTTCAAGAATTCATTTTTCACATTAAAATATATTTTAATAAGCCAGGCTTTTTACACATAAAAATTGATATTTAATAGTGCCAAAAAATACTTTTTATTTTTATTTTTGATTGTTTATTTCTGAGAAATAGCTGCTCGAAGTTAACCTTAAATTTTACTGGCCGACACGATATCTGGAGTTTGAATTGTTTAAAATCAAAAAATCAAGTATTTTCTTAAAATTTGGATCTGTAGTTATCGCATGAACTAGGATATTTTAATTCCGATAAAAAAAACAAAATGGCGAATGTTCAAATTTTTTAACCCTTTTTTTACAACTTAATTTGTTTAAAAAAAGGGTTAAATATTAATGGATTTTTATAATTCTAGTTCATGCCAAAGCGGCACGTGCATAGAAGAATCCCTGAAAATTTGAGATCAATCGGTTCAATAGTTTTTTTTTAAATCGTGTCGGCCAGGTCGAAAAACGTTGTTTTGAGAAAAACGCGTTTAACATTCGCGCCACCAAAGGCTGCTCGGGCCGGTCACACAATATAAATATTCTATTGTGCTTTTGATTTATGTGGTTAAAACGACTTTAATACATAAATACTTTTCTCTAATATTACAGTGTATGATCAAATAATAAATTTTACTCATAATGTTACAATGACATTTGTTTAAACAATTTTTCATTGCCATGCTATACACCGTTATGTTACTGCAGTATCGCGTTTTTAGCATTTTTTTTAACTCTACTATCTATATATTAGTTTTAACCTTATTTCTACAGGTATATAGAATACGAAATTAATGTTTTTGAAAGAGAATTTTTTTAAAAAATAAATCCATACTGTCCCCTTAAATTACAAAATCAAAAACATAGTAATTAAATAAAATGTAGAATTTAAAAGATTATGCCTCATTGTCATTTAGTGAGGAAACTTAATATATAATCACATTAAATTGAACACAGCCTGAAACTTTTGGTTTAAAAATAGCTTTTTCTACACCTTACATTAAAAGTTTCACTTTGAGAATTACTTTAAAAGAGAACAATAATGTAAAACTTACAAATTCGTTCACCATTCCTGGAGGAGGACGTTGTCCAGGACCAGGCATTCCTTGCTGTCCAGGTCCTCCGGGACCATTTGGACCTCTAGGAGGTCCAAGAGGTCCATTGGGCCGTGGACCATTCCAAGGTCCTTGCTGGTAACCAGAAGGAGGTGGACCTTGATTAGGATGTCCTTGTAAAGAATGATGAGGACCTGGACCTGGTCCCATGGGGGGTCCATGCATCCGAGGTGGTCCTTGCGGAGGGCCTCCAGAACCTGGTGGTCCCATTCCTGGCGGAGGCATTCTTTGTCCCTGTCTTGGTCCCTGTTTCAATAAAAAGTAATATTTATTGTTGGATACATTGGATCATTTTCTCACATAGTTAAGTCTCTGGATCGCAGAAGGGCACGTATAGGGCAGTGACCTCAATGTACCGGGGTTTTTTTTTCAAAGTCATAGTATTTATTCAATTTTACTAATTCCAAGCACTTTCTTACATTAACATAAAACTAAAACACTTCTCTAGGTAATGCACTTATTTTATATACGATTTATTTTGATTGAATAACAACATTTAAGATTTCTCTAATCTAACACGCTATTTTCATTTTCAACACCCTGCGTACACAATGAACCACCTCTATAAAAACACTAAAAATTTTCATCAATAATAATATTTATACAAAATGCTACGCTAAGCTACATAGGGAGAGGAGGGGTCATTGCTTGAGAAACGTAGCCTTATTTTACTTTATTTTATATTTTTATTCAAATTCGCACGGCTGCGTAAATTATTTGTTGCTTTTTTAAAATATTTTATTACATGGTGATATTTGATCTCTACCTCTGTTATGAGAAAATTTATCTATATTTTAAATTTATAGGGGAGAGTCGCCAGTTGTGAGACAGTCCATTTTTTTTAACACGAAATATAAAAAGGCTGATTGGTATACATAAAAACATTTCTTTTTATACGAGCCAACTTTTGCGTGTACACCGAAGCGGATATATGTATTGTTTGTGTTAGATGCCAACACTGTGTGTGAAAATCGACTAAAAAACTTTTTTTTCAATATGTGCAAAGTACTTTTTTTTAAGTTAATTAATTGGAAAAGCTAAATGTTATGCATTTTTATTTAGTATTTTCCTTCTATTTTGTAATGCAACATTGCATTGTTTCAATCTACAGTTGGAAATTTTTTTTTCCTTTTTCAAAATAGCGCCAATTTCCGGTTGTGAGACACAGCAAGTCACCAGTTGTGAGACGGTGGCGCCGCCCATCTGGAATAGCCTATATTTTTCGTTATGCAGCATAAAGCGCTCTGTTCAGTTTAGTTCGTTACGTACATTTGATAACACAACAATTATTTAAAGTGTGGGAACATGCGCACAAGTTATTTCATTTGCCTACATTGCGACAGCGATTTCGATGAAGAAAACTGATAGTCATATTTTAAAGAATAAATATTTTTATTTAGTATATAATAATACGTATTATCAATATATTTAGTTATTTATATTAAACATAATGTTTCATGCCAAATTTTTTAAATTTTAGCATTTTTTTATAAGTATCTCACAACTGGACACCTTTTTTTTTTTACTAAAAAGATGTGCTCGGAAAATTGATCATAAAATTTTTCGAGTTCATCTGAACACTACACTTTCTATGAATAAAAGTTGCGTATTTCAGTTACTTTTTGAACGGTGTATTTTATTTACGATTTCGTTTAGCTATTTTCAATTTATAGGTCAAAAATAAAACCTGTCTCACAACTAGCGACTCTCCCCTACTGATGTCAATAAAATTGTAAAAACAGTCTATTCAGATCTTGAAAAAATTATCCATTAAGCTACGTTCCACAATGGGGAAGGGGGTCAAAAATCGAAAGAAGATGGGCCCACGCAAAGTGAGGAGAGTCAGTGTGGTTTTGGACTGTGTAGCAAGCCCTATGCGTTGCGGCGCAATCTTCGTTTTTTTATATGTTTATTTTGACCTCGATGCTCAAGGGTAAAAAATTCACCGATTTCAAAATTTGTTTTGATCTCTTTCAAGACGCTTACAGTGTTTTAATCGATAAGACATCTTGCTATGACACCCAAAAGTGTCTTGAGAATGACCACACAAATGTCTTAAAATAAGAAATCGGGTTTTGCAGTGCAACCAACCAGAAACCGTTCGTATTCTACAAGGTGCTCATAGCTCATAGGTTAAGAGTTAAGTGCTTCTTCGTAATGCATGGCCGTCTCAATTTCTTAAATTTTCCTGACAAACAATTTTTTCCCCTGACATTTCCCTGACTTTACTATCAAAAAATGTTTTCCCTGATTTTACTGACATGTGGCCACCCTGACTTTAAACTTATGCTTGGATTGATTTGTATTACAATTTAAATGAAAAAAAAAAAAAAAAAACACAAAGGTAGAACTTCAAAATTTGAGTGGTTGCTAATAGATCAAGAAGCTTTATGTTTGGTGCATTTGGTACAACAATTTTCTCAATGGAATTTTGAAAAGCACTCAGATAAATAGAAAAAATCTTACATCGTATTGTGGAGGTCCCATCATCATTCCACGATGACCGTGATTTTGTTGCATATGTTGTGGATGCTGCTGATGTTGCGAATGATGTTGGGGCGACATTGGTTGATGTGAGTGAGAATTATGAGAACGCTGGTTTTGATTCTGTTGTGGTGATGGAGGTGGTCGAGTTTTACATTGAGACTCAAACTGAAAAAAATATATTACATTTATAAGTCAATTCATAATTATATTTATTTATGAAACAACTTTTCACGTCCTAAAATTATAAACTTAAAATAAATCCTTTTAAATTAAATTGAACTAGTCCTAAAGAACGTAACTAAGAATCTAAAAAGGATTAGTCGATATTCTTTCCAAAACTCAATTAACAGAATATACAATAGATTGAAATAGCCCCAACCAGGGGACTATTTTGGAAAAAAGCTGTTTTTTCAAAAAAAAAAAAAAAAAAAAACTCCCCGATTGACGGTAATATTTTTCATGGAGCTATCGATTTGAATTTCGAAAAACAAACTGTGAGAATTTTATTTATTTTGTAAACTAGGTACATGAATTATAAAATCAATCAATTATTATTATTTATTATTAATAAATAAAATTTTTAATGTATTTTAGGTCATAAATTGTTTACTAAAATATTGTTAAAAAAATTTTACTTTATATAGATAATTTTTTTAATTTACCTGATTCAAAGCATGTTTAGACGGATACGTAACAACTGGATTTTGTCCGTGGAGTTCTGTTTTGGGTAATCGGTCCATACAAATTTGTGTACTTTGTTCGGAACCCATGGAAACAACAGAGAATCCTTTTGATTGTCCATTAGCTCTGTTTTCGAAGAACTTCACTTCAATAAAGTCAGTGATGCCAATGCCTTGAATCGCGTCTTGAATGTCTTGATCAGTTGTCCACTAAGTGCAAATATTGTAAATAAATTTAAATGTTACTTTTGACTATCGCAACAGAATCTCATTTGACATAATGCACAATTTATCTAAACATATTGTATCGTACCAACAGTTGTCGTAATTTAAATTGAATTGAAGCAATATTTTGTCTGTTTTTCATTCTGCTGTTTATACTGATTATCCTTTTGCAGAAATAGATATTATTTTACAGAAATTGTTTTAGCATAAGTAGACATCTTTATTTTTTTCATTTATGATTATCTAATTCATTGGTTGAAATAATTTTTGTTTTACTAAGATTTAATCTGTATTAATTTTTATTTTCACAATTTATTAATTAACAAAATTTGTAGGTCAACGAATTAATATTAAACAGAAATTTCATTTTACAAAATTTATTTTCAACTGACTTTTTATGTAAAAGAAAAAGAAATTAACCGAATTTTAATTTATCAGAATTCTCATGTGACATAATTTTAAGTAAGACAAATTTTCAAAGGACAGAATGTCCAGTTTATTAAATCTTTATTTGTCCGAATTCGTAATTGCACGAATTGATATTTGATAGAATTCATAAAACACATAATTTTCATTTGTCCCAAATTGCATATGTTCGAATAAACATCCAGCAGAAAGATTTGTCGCGACTTTTAAAATTGACCAATCAGTAATGATCAAGAAAATTGTGATTAGTAAATTTTAAAATTCGCGACAAATCTTTCTGCTGGATGTTTGTTCGGACATATGCAATTTCTGACAACTGGAAATATTGTGTTTTAAGAATTCTATCAAAGATCAATTCATGAAATTACAAATTCGGACAAATAAATTAGAATTAAATAAATATATTATTAGAATAAAGTAGAAATTAGAACAGATTAAATTTTAGTAAAACAAAAATTATTTTAAGCATTAAATTAGATTAAAAAAAATAGATGTCTACTCATGCTAAAACAATTTCTGTGAAATAACATTTCAAAAGGAAAATCAAAGCTAATGCATAAACAGTAGAATGAAGATTAGACAAAATATTGATTTAAAAAAATTAAAATTATGACAACTGTTAGTTCGGTGCAATATGTTTATATAAATAATTGTGTATAATGTCAAATGAGATTTGTTAAAGATTCATGCGTCCCTACTCGCTTCACTCAAGCAGAAAATTTCAGCTACTTTTAATTTTTTTTTTTAACATTAAAAAACTAGTCGATTAATCTATATATGAATTGTATACATATTTGACCGGAAATTTATAGAATTGATATTAAAATTCTTATTATAGAATTAAGTTCTACAGTACCGTCGGAATTCATCAGTCCACCCATTTTTTAAGGTTTGAGAAACGTGTTTAAACGTACAAAGTATAATTATTAAAATTTTTCTGTATTTATTTCCTCAAAGCGGATGAAATTTTGAGGTAAATAAGACCTGAATGAAGTGATTTAGTCAATTTTTCATTGCAATAAGTTGAAAAAAGTAAAAATTTTAATACTTTACAAAAATTGAAATTACTCTTGAAATAATGAAGGTTTTTTAAAGATCCTATGCTTCTTTTAAAATAAATTTTCTGAGAAATGAGACTATTATTATTTAAGTATTGAAGTGCTTTTTTCCCTAGAATATGCAAGGCTCAAAAGTTAAACCAAAAAACTTAAAAAATTTTGAAGACATTATTTTGACATAAAAATTATTTTTAAAATTTCAATAAATATACACTGACAAAAATTTAGTCGAGAAATTCAACTACCATTGGATAGTTGAGTGCAAAAAATTAAGGTAATTACTTTTTTTAGTTAATCTAACTATGTTCGGGTTTTTATTTTACTACTTTTCTTGTAGCTAGAGATTAGTAGTTTAATTTACTACTTTAAGTAGTTAAATTTTGAAGACAAATACAAAATCTCATTTTACCAACTACTTTCGTAGTTATTTGAACTACTTTTTTGAAGTCGATATAACTTTTTAAATTTGGTTGAGGACCTATTGAATTACTCTGGGTAGTTAAAAAGTAGTCAAATCTACTACTTTTTTTAGTGTATTATATTACTTTTTTCCAAAAGTTATTGACAATTATAACGTTGGTATATTTTATATGGCTGTACATGATATCAAGATATAAACAATAATTTTTCCATCTTTTTTAGTCCAACTTCCGAGCCTTGCATATTCTAAAAAAAAATTCACTTTAATGTTTATAAAATAATCTTATTCTTCAGAAAATGCCCTTTAAAACAAGCATAGGAACTTAAAAAAAAGCATCAGCATCATCATTTCGAGAGTAATTTGAATTTTTGTCAAACATTAAAAATTCCACTTTTTTAAACATATTTTAATGAAAAATTGACTAATCACTTCACTCAGGTCTTATTTTTCTCAAAATTTCATCTATTTTGAGAAAATAAAGACAGAAAAATTTTAATAATTATACTTGGTACGTTTAAAGACGTTTTTCAAACCTTAAAAAATGAGTGGACGGACAAATTCCAACGGATTAACCCAAGTATTTTAAAAAGGTGTAAAATACGTAATGTATATTTTGTGAATTTAAATATTTTAAATGTTATTAAATAAGCTTTCGGCAAAAATAAGTAGAAATTATGTTTTTTTATTTTTTATTTCTTGAAATCAAGGACAACGGACGTTTAAAAATATGAAAGTGACTTTAATATTAAAAAGATGAAAATATAAATAATGTTTTATCACCAAAAACCGTTAATACTCTTTAAGGTGAAATATATAGGGAAGAGGGACCAAAGATAGACATTTCATATAAAATTTTTGTTTAATGTGAAAGCGCCTTATGCTTTTAGTCATTTTTGTTGTTTATATAAACAAAGTTTTTGATGCACATTTGAAAAAGAAAAAACCATTTTGTTTTTCTTCTACACATACCACGTGACTTTATGTCTGAAAAAGTTCTGTTACAGTTTTTTCTTAAGTTTTTGATTTAGAATAGGGTAGATGTACCGTTTGTGGCCAGTGTACCTTTAGTGGACACTTTTAAATAATTTTCTATATATTATGTTTGGAAAGTTTGAAATTCATTGCATATATTTCAAAATTCATTTCGATTTAATCAATTTTTAATGTTCGTAATCAATTATCTCTCTTTATTAATTAAATAGGCATATTTTTATCAAATAGCCACTAATGGTACTAAGATGACCAAAACCGGTACTACTACCCTAGGTACTTAACGTCTTAATATTATTTATTTATCATATTTTATAATAATATTCAAAATGGTTTTACTAAAATTGTGTCTGTGTACAAATTTTTACTGGGGCTCAAAAAATGGTGTAAGATAGACGGACGTCAATTATACTTAATGTATTTATTTTCATATTTTCGATTATACACTTTCTTCAATAATTTTTTGCTCTACCTAATTGAAATTTTTTATTTTCCGATTTATCGGAATTAGAATGTATTATCGATATTTTTCGATATCTTATTACTTTGTTGCTGTTAACCTTTTAAATTGAAGTTTATAAAAATGTTATTTCTTGATAAATACAGTAAAATGATTAAAAATTAGTTTAAGAATTGTTACACGATGTTTATTTTTTATTTACCACATTTTTCAGTGACTTTTAAGAAGATGTCCATCTTAGGGACACTTTTTTTTAGATAGAAAATTTTAACAATTAGAAAAAATGCTTTAAAAAATGTATAAGTTCAAAATAAAATTTTATCTCTATATTCATAAGTTACCTAATAAAATGTACTTTCATCAGGTATAAAACATTTCAATATATCTTATGCGGTTTGGATACTAGAGCATTAAATCAAAACTATGTCCGTCTTGGGGCCCGATCTCCTATGTTAAATTGCAGATTTATTTAAATTTTTGAAACAAAGACTATGTGATACAAAATTTTTAAAGAAACCCAAAGCTTCCTAAATTGATTTCAGGAACAATCCGTAAAAAGTTAATACTTCTGGCTCAATTTCGAAAATCCCCATAGACAATTCTTAAATTGTACTGAAAAAAATTAGACATCCCTAGGCGTCATAAATTTGGAAGGATTTACAATTAAAATTTTACTGGTGCCTCCCCTTAAAAGAAGGTTACAAAATGTTAGATATTACTGAATGCGCAGATTTCAATAATTTAAAAAGTTCTAATTATCCTGCACCTTACTTTCAAAATAAAAAATAGAAGAACAAGAATTTTGTTTCTATAAATTAATAATACATAATTATTTTACCATTCAAAGAGTAAAAAAAAAGTGTCAATAAATCATTACTTATAAAAAATTAAAAATTTAAAGCTTAATAGTATATTTAAAATTAAAAATGCACAAAATGTCTTGAAGTGAAAGTTATCCTAGTTTTCAACTCAAAATTTTACTGTACCTAAAACATCTAGTGATTGGGTACAAAAAGAGCGAATACATAGGGTATAAAAAATATTATTTTGTAATATCTAATTATAGCTTTCCGTCAAGTTAACACATGAATTGGACAGCTCAGTGAAAGGTTAATTATATTCTAAAAAGTTTAATTAATTTGCATCTACAGTTTTTAAATTATTAAAGTTTAAAAACTTAAGGTTCAAATATATCTCAGATCGTCGTTCTTTTTTTTTTATGGTTTTAGACCAGGGCTGATAGAAATCATGATTTTTTTTATTTAAATCAAAAATTGATTTTTTTTTAAATATAATCAGTATTTAACGTCTCCAAATGTTTATTTGTAAATAGTTTATTAAAGAAACGAAGAAAAAATTAGAAAAACAACACAAAAAATTGAAACAGTGACATAATGGTATATACAAAAAGTAGAAACTCCTTTAAAAAAAATTAAACTATTTACGGACATTTTTTTTTTTTAAATAAAATAATAAATAAGAGGATAATTAAAAAACGTTTAAATATATTACTAAAGAGAACAAAATTTTAAATTTAGAAAAATTAAATAAAAGAATAAAAGCTTTCAAAAAAGTAGAAAATTGGGGAATTTAAAAATGTAGATAATAAGTAATTATAAGATAGGTATATAAAAACTAAACAACTAAAAAGAAGGAAAAACGCTTCTTATAGAAATGAAAAATTGATGACAAAAATTAAAGAATTAATTAAAACGCAAGGAAGAACTAAAAAAATAGTGAAAAATCAAGAAAATTAAATAAATAAGAAGAAAATAGAAAAATGTTTTTTTGCTTAATCTAACAAACTAAAAAAATGTAAAAAGTACAAAAAATAAAATTAAAAAATGTATATATCAAGATTTATAAAAAGGAATTAAAAAAACCATTAAAAATAACCAAGTTTAATCGAATTAAACCAAACACATTTTTATAATATTAGGTACATTTAAAATAAATCCAACAATAAATTTAGAAAAATTCAGAAAATCTAAAAACATCATGGAAGAATAAGTATAAGTTTATAAAAAATCTTGCCAAAAATAGACAAGATGTGAAAAAATTGAAGAAACTTACCAAAAAAATGGGAGTATTTATTTTTAAAAATATGGAAATAATTATGAAAATTAATGAAATAAAAATTTTAGTGAATATTATAATAACGAAATTGTGTAAAATAATATTAAATAATTTGCTCAAAAAGAGGAAAATTAAAGAAAATCCAAAAGTAAAAAGACAAATGTAAAAAAGAAAAGCAAAAAATATCAAAAGTGAAGGTAGAAAAAAACTTAAAATTTTGTAAAAATAAGAAATTATAAGATAAAAATTAAACAGTTTCGAAAAATTGAAATCTCTTAGAAATCCTGTAAGAATACTAAAAAAAGAATTAGTATTGTAAATATGAAAAATAATTAATTTTATTTCATTATTTTGCATTAATTAATATAAATTTAAAATTGCATTAATTATAACTTAATAATATAACTTAATGTAATACTATTGTTTGCTATCTTCATACAAAAAATTTGTAAATCGTATGTATTTTGATCATCTGTATTAGCACAATTTTTTTAATTTTATAAAGATTAAAATTGAAATTTTTAAGATTTATTCACAAATCTGTGGGTTTTGTTTATGGTTTGCAATGTTTTACATGCAATATTAGACAACCGGAGAATTTAAAAGTTTTTTTGATTTAAATCATGATTTTAATCCAAATTTTCCAATTATTTAAATCACGATTTAAATAAAAGTGATTTAAATCAATAACAGCCCTGTTTTATCCACTATTGTTGTACCTAACGATGTAATTTTTGCCACTTAAAACTTCGCGTTTTTGAAACTTCATACCACTAAATAAAAAATTACAAAGTTTCATTTACATTACGTTGTACGAAACTACTTCGACATGATGTAAAATACTTGTGGATTCTCACTTATACAATTAACATCATTAGAATCATTTCTTTTTAATAAAGGAAAAATTGAAAAGTTGAAAGCTAAAAGTAAAAAAAATTACCCATGTCAAGTTGCCAACATATAATTGGTGTCTGCGACCAACTTGGTTTGGTTGTATATTATTTCCGAGTTGATGATAAGAAGAAGTGCCATTTGTTTCTTCATTAGGAGATCTATTGTCTCTTTCTCTATCTGGTCGGTCACTTTTTTCACTGATTGACACTCGATCACCAGCTCCTATTACGTCATCGTATAAATCGACTGCTTCTCCCGCAAATTCGTCCTAAATTAAAAAAAATTATATTCTAATTAAACACATCAAACGCATTAGTTTGCAACAATTTCAGTTATTTCACTTTTAACTTCGTAAATAATAAAAAAGATATAATACTTTCAAAAAATCTAATTTTTACTATTTGACAGGAACAGAATGCATCAATGTTTGTAGCAAAGTTATAAAATTGTTTATAACTATTTTTTTTTGAACGATACATAAATAAATAATTTTAATTAAAATTTCAATTCTTGATTTTTATATTAATTGAAGTCTTTTTTTTAAGTCCATTCTCATTTTTCTTGAAAAATACTTCTTTTAAGAATATTGCTTTTTTTTAAATTGAAAATAAAAAACAGATATATGAATTTGCTAAAGATTTTATAACCTTAAATTCTTCACTTTTAGGATCTCAATGGTTGAAAAAGAATTGAACGAATTTATGTTTGGGTAAGCAATAAATTCCAGTTTACTATAAAAGTAACATAATTTCAAAATGAGAATTTCAATAATTGGAAAATAAATCTTTGTGCTTTTTGGGGAAACCGCCTTTTTTGTATTCGATAAAAACAAATGGAGACAAAAAATTTACGTCTATAAAAAGAAAAAAAATAATTTAAAAGATTAAAATAAACCTGAAACGAAAAATAGTAATAATTTAATCTCTATTTTAGATAGGATATAGTAAATATGCATATGATTCAAGCAAATGTGCGGCTTGCAAGCTAATGACGCCGAAAGCTTTAAGTAGAATTTTAAAGTGTGAAATGAATTAACTATTGATAGAAATGTAAAGTTTTATTAATCAAGAGGTTCTTAAGAAAATAAAATAATGATTTTAGCATTACCTGAGCAAAATCATGTTCTAAATCGTCGGCATACAAATCTATATCACCGTCCGCCATTTTGACAGCACTAACATTCACTTAAAGCCCTAAGCAGAATAACACGGGAATGGAACGCACGCGTGCAGAGATGGGTAAACGTCACGTCACAAGCAGGGTTGGGTAATGACGCGTCACTTAAGGTTTTCTACGTATGTTACCGGTATGTTACATCAAGTAACATACAGTACGCTTCCATTTAATTGACCTTGTCGGGACCGGATGAAACATTTTAATTGACCCTTCTCACTCTTTGCGCAAATACCAAAAACAAAGAGGAAATGTTACATTTCCCCTTACGTGCACATGTGTGGTGGGGATAATTTTGTTCATTTAAAATGTACGAAAAAGTTCAAATAAAATGGAAGTTCATTTAACATGGAGGTCAATTAAATGGAAGCGTACTGTACCTGTTTTAGGTATGTAACCCACCCCCCCCCCCCCCCCGCGCTATAAAAAAATGCATTATGTAACAAATTTAGCAGGTAACTTACCTAGGTAACATACAGTAACAAACTATGTAACATACCTCTGGTATGTTACGTACACAACCCTGGTCACAAGGGTTTTCTACGTAAAATACAAAAATCATGTATTTTACGTAGAAAACTGTATAATACATATTCAAAATGGCGGCCATTTTATTTCCATATAGCTCGGTGACACCAATGTATAATAATCAGTTAGGTGACACTAATGTATTAAAATCTACACATATGTTGAAAGTTTTATTAACATTGCCAATTATTATTAAATAATTAATTACACAGGTCTACAAAATCAGTCTTTTTTTTTTTTATTAGATATCGGAGTGGTTTCCGACGTATTTTTGTGCGCTGAACACGATGCCGGGTTCCAAAATAGCGCATCATGTCATGATTTTGAGAAAAGTGGGGGTAAAGACCCCCAAAAACGTGTTTTTGGGGGTTTTCAACATTTTTTTCCTCTTTAACCTGACGTGCTAGAAACTTCAATAAGGTCTTAAATTAAAGCTTGAAATGTGCACTTTAAGATCCATATTTGAAAGACTAAAAAAAAATAGAGGCTTTAGAGATAAGTGGGGGTAAATATCTCAAAAAACGTCTGTTTGGGATTTTCCAATATTTTTTTTCATTAATCTTAGGTTTTAGAGTCCTAAAGTGCACCTTGTAAGCTTTCATTTAAGACCTTATTAAAGTCTCTAGCACGTCAGGTTAAAGAGAAAAAAAATATTGAAAAACCCAAAAAACCAGTTTTTTGAGGTCTTTACCCCCATTTCTCTAAAGCCTCTATTTTTTTTTGGTCTTTCAAATATGGATCTTAAAGTGCACATTTTAAGCTTTAATTTAAGACCTTATTGAAGTTTCTAGCACGTCAGGTTAAAGAGGAAAAAAATGTTGAAAAACCCCAAAATCACGTTTTCGGGGGTCTTTACCCCCACTTTTCTCAAAATCATGACGTGATACGCAATGTTGGAACCCGGCATCGTGTTCAGCACACAAAAATACATCGGAAACCACTCCAATATCTAATAAAAAAAGCTTGTAGACCTGTGTTATAAATTGTGAAAAATAATTTTTAAAAATATATTTGAAATTTCGCGCTAAGAAAAAAAATATACAGAATTTCAAAACAAAAGTAATAACTAATATAAATAGAACTTTTATACATTTAATTACTATTTGTACAATGCAGTTCTGTAGTATTAATTTACTAAATATAAAATTCCCACCTTTGTAGATACTCAAGTGATCGTATGTAAAATACAGTACGATTCCAATTAATTGACCTCCATTTTAAATGAACTTCCATTTTATTTGAACTTTTTTGTACATTTTAAATGAACAAAATTATCCCCACCACACATGTGCACGTAAGGGGAAATGTTACATTTCCCCTTTGTTTTTGGTATTTGCGTAAAGAGTGTGAAGGGTCAATTAAAATGTTTCATCCGGTCCCAACAAGGTCAATTAAATGGAAGCGTACTGTACTAGAGTTCCTATAAAGAGAGTTAGGACACGTTAGGTTCAACTTTTGATTGGCTCAGCGTAACCGGAGACGGAAGTGTATTAAATGTTTTTTCATTGGCTGAAAAGAGCGCGCTGATTTTAAAATTCTTTCTTAACAAACATTTTTAAATTTCGCCCGCCCTTTTCAACTAATCACACAAATTACTTCATCGTCACTTCCGTCTCCTGTTTGTCAACAGGCTAGTGGAAGGGGGCACATGTCCTAACTCTCTTTATAGGAACTCTAGTAAAATACATACTTTTTGTAGAAAACTGAGGTTGAAATCTCATGGACGCGCGAAGCGTCGCGTTTTTACGCGTTGCCCTGGGAGAGAATGAGAGAAAAGTGTACATTTGTCTTTTTCTTTCTCATTACAATGCTCAAAAAAGCGACGCTTTGCGTGACCAAGGGATTTCACCCTGAGGACGTAAAATACGTAGTGTAATATACATGTAGAGAACTATGTATAACACGTCATGTATTATACTTATCCACTTCTGAGTAAGGGTGAAGTCAAATACGAAAGTCTAGGGTATCAGGGTGAAGTCCAATGATTACGTTTTAACGTCTGTTTTATAACTAGACCATAATTGCGAAAGTCACAACAGTATATCCTTATCTCTTCTTCACTCATAGTCTAATTACAAAACGGACGTTAAAACGCAATCATGGGACTGTACCCTCAGAGAATTGGAATAGACTAATCAGATAATTGGTCACGTTGGAAAGTATATTCTGATTAAAGCCCAAAGCACAACGAATACGGTTACGGGAGCAGGGCATAAGATAATAAAGGACAGAGACTGTTTCTGTCCTTTTCTGTCTCATGCTCTGGTCCCGTAACCGTATTTCTGCCTGCTTAGGCCTAAGGGTGAAATCCCATGGTCACGCAAAGCGTCGCGTTTTTGCTCGTTGTAATGAGAAAGAAAAAGACACATGTATAGTTTTCTCTCCTTCTCCCCCAGGGCAACGCGTAAAAACGCGACGCTTTGCACGTCCATGGGATTTCAACCTTAATCTATTCTATTCCCCTGATAATTTGGTCCTGCGCATATGACGTCACCCTAAAGGTACGCTCCCAGCTCAGCGTTTGCCTGCCAGAGAGTGCAACTGACATGACAGAGAAGAAAACGGAAATGTAGTTCCGTCTTCCTCTCTCTCATGTCGGTTCACCTTAAGGGTACAGTTATATTGTAAAAAATATTTCGGGAAACTTACGTCAGTATTGTAATGTTACTTTAGAAACTTTCTGTAATATTACTCTTTGGAAAGTAGAAATACAGTCGGGGACGGCAATAGTGAACGAATCGGGTCCGGAAGGGACATCACTTATGAATACCCCACTTTTTACTCTGCACTGCTGAGCATTTCTCCTCAACTCCTCAAATACATTATTAGATTCGTGAGGGGAAGTATGCAAACGGTTCTGAGTGGGGATTTTGTCGTTCATAAGTGATGGACAAATCCGTTCACTATTGCCGTGCGTTCATAAATGAGGGTGTTCACTATTGTGGTTCCCGACTGTAATGGCCTATTTACACCTTCGAAAAAAATTTTTTTTTGCATGAGAGTAAAGAGGACAGATACACAGTCTGTCCTCTTCCCTCCAATGCGAAAATTTTTTTTTTTTCAAAGGTGTAAACAAGCCATAATACCAAACAACTTGTATTTCTACAGCTTTTAGCAATGTAAGGGTAAAATCCCATGTGAGCAGAAAGCGCAAAACCGTAAGCAGAAATCATGAGAGTAAGAGAGGTAGGTAAATATCACTGTCTCTCTCACTCTCATAATTTTCTGCTTTCGGTTTTGCGCTTTCTGCTCACATGGGATTTTACCCTAACACTTGTGTCTCAATTCTCTTTATAGCCCAAAGCACAATGAATACGGTTACGGGAGCAGGGCATGAGATAATAAAGGACAGAGACTATTTCTGTCCTTTTCTGTCTCATGCTTTGGTCCCGTACGCGTATAGACCTTTTCATTTAAGACCGGAAATGTGAATTGATGTAAATGGCAACATGGTTTCGAGCACTTTTAGTATAGGACCTACTATAAGCCTAACGCACAATGAATCGTAATCGCTAATCCTTAATCGTAAGAATGAGAGGAAGTAGGACAGATATATATTTCTGTCCTGCTTTCTCTCATTATTACGATTAAGGATTAGCGATTACGATTCGTTGTGCTTTAGGCTATACAAAAAGTGCTCGAAACCATGTTGCCATTTACATAAATTCACATTTCCGGTCTTAAATGAAAAGGTCTATTCAATCTGCTTAGGGTGAAGTCTTAGGGTGCGATCCTATGTGAGCAGAAAACTTAAACGGAAAGCAGAAAATCATGAGAGTGAGAGTGACAGACGTATATCATTGACTCTCTCACTCTCATGATTTTCTGCTTTCCGTTTATGTTTTCTGCTCACATGGGACTGCACCCTTATAAGAAGGACTAGGGTATCAGTGGATTAGAATAGACTAATCAGATAATTGGTCACATTGGAAAGCATTTTCTGATTGGTCTATTCTAATCACTGATCCATTAATCCCTAGCATGAGACGGCACCCTTAGGGCTTATAGGATCTCTAGACAGTCCAACCAGGGTTGTGCAGTGACGCGTCACTCGAGGTTTTTTACGTAATTTACAGGTATTTTACATAAGTAAAATACCGTAATTTACCCCCCAGTCCCAAAAAATACATTATGTAAAATATTATTGAGTTAATTTACTAGGTATTTTACCGTAATGTACCACGTAATTTACCTAAGGTATTTTACTAGCATACGTGATGTATTATACATGGTTTTCTACAGTATAATACTTACGTTTTATACGTGAAAATTTCGAAAATAAGAGGGAGTGGGGGGTTTTCTACGTATAATACGTATTTTACATAATGTAGAAAACCACGTATTATACGTAGAAAACCTCGAGTTTTCTACATTTACCCATCCCTGCCCTTACCATACGTACGTAAAATACGCTAAAAATCCCACGTAATTTACATGATGTATGTTGCATACACAACCCTGATTCTGGCGCGCTTTATAGAGCACATGTATAGCCTAAAGCACAACGAATCGTAATCGCTAATCCTTAATCGTAAGAATGAGAGGAAGCAGGACAGAGATATATGTCTGTCCTACTTCCTCTCATTCTTACGATTAAGGATTAGCGATTACGATTCATTGTGCGTTAGGCTTATCATGTATTTTGCTAGTTTAAAACAATCAAAACAATATTCAATTGATTAAAGAAAGATGTAGAAAGAGTTAATGAATGATTTTTTATGCTTATGTACGAAAAAGAAACCAAGTGACTGAAAACAAGAACTAACTTTATGTGTACACAGAATGAAAAGGAAAAAATGAAACGAATTACGCAAATTCACAAAATAAACATATCATGTACTATACAAAGTTTTATATTTTCGAATATATTCATAATCTGTACATTAAATTTATACTCAAAAGTAAAATAAAATGTAGGTAAGTTTTACAGAAAGATATGACAGAATTTCACTATTATAATTAAACAATTTATTTTCTGCATACAATATATTAAAGCTTCTCTATTATACATTTTATTTTTAAATAACATAGTGCCGTAAAACAGGTTAATTTCCAGGCCCGAATTTACCAAACATTGGGCCATAGGCAGACGTTGGTGGGGGCTTATGCAAGGAATAGATTTTTTCAAAATTTACTCAAGTCGAAAAAGCAGTTTCAAAACTTGACACTTTTTTAATGAGCGGGCTTTTTGAATTTCTAGAAACTTACAATTATTTTATAAAAGTTCCAGTAAGAAGAGAGGAATTAAAAAGTATTAGAATTTGTTAATACTTTTGAATACCTTTTTTGTCCAATACATGTGTATCCGGCGATAGCATCTACTTTTTTATTCGAAAATCAATCCTTATTAATACACGTTTCTAGATATATTTTTCAATCAAAATGAATGCATTTATAATAAGAAAAATAAAATTATTATTTTGTAATTTCCACAGTTAATATTAATTGAACCCAAGTAAATCCCTTTCTAATGAAAATAGAAAAAGTAAAACGAATATTTTAGAATACCCGCAATACAGATTTATTAAATCCAAATGAATCCCTTTATAATTAAAAAGAAAAATTAATATTTTTTAATACCGACAGTTAAAATTTATTTAATCCAAATGAACCCTTTTATAATAAAAAAACTGTATGTTTTCGAATACCCACAGTTCAGATTTATTTATTCGAAATGATTCCTCCCATAAATTAAATAATAAAATGAGAGTTTTTTAATAAACATAATTAAGATTTACTTAATCCAAATAAATCCCTTTATAATGAAAAAATAAGGTATATTTTGGAATACCTACAGTTCAGATTCATGTAACCTATATAAATAATCAGTATAGTAAATGTTATACTAAACAATATTCAAATATTTGTTTTCTCTAAATCAAACGTAAGGTAAAAAACAATTTCTTAAAAATATGTAACTAAGCTTTCTCAATTTTTTTAAATTAATTTTATTGAAATCAAACATGAAGAAATAATGTTACACAAATTTAGAGAACTGTATTTACTATATAAAGTAGGTATTCAAAAATATTCATTTTATTTGAATTTTATTTTCATTATAATAAGAGATACATTTGGATTTAATAATCTGAACTGTGGGTATTAAAATATATACCTACATTTTATTTTTTTCGTTATAAAATGATTCATTTGGGTTGTAAAATATTAAGAAACGTATTAGTAAAAATTGACTTTTCGATAAAAGTTGGTGGTATCACCGGATTCGAATAGATTGAACAAAAAAGGTATTAAAAAAGATTAAACAGTTTTCCTTTTTCTTCAAAAATCATAAAATTTCAATAGTTTTTAATTTTCTCTTTTTCTTACTGAGTTTTTTTCAGATTTTTAAATGTCTAAAAATATTTTTTGAAGTTTTTTTTGTGGGAAATATTATAGCTGGTGGGGGCCCCTAGGTAGTTGCCTAGTTTGCCTACATATAAACTTGGCTCTGTTAATTTCGCTCAAATTTTCATGTTTTTTTTAAAAAAGTATAAGAAAAAGTTAATAATAAAATTTGGTACTGCAAATATATAATCATTACTCTTCCTATTTTTACTGTGAGCGAAATTATACCTCAATGTGGATTAATTTCGCTCAACTTTAATGAATTTAATTTTTAACAACAATATGTTAGTTTACAAGCTATAATCACTTTATAAAATCATTAGAAAGAAAATAATATTATTTAAATAATATTTAGTCATCAGAATAAATATTTAACCACGTTTTGTGTTTTATAATTTGATAAAATTTTAGAATTTTGTCCTGAGAAATAAACTTAGATACTTTATAAACAATTGAATGATACATTGTATTCATGAACGAAATTACCCAACAAATATGAATTTTTTTTTTTTAATTGACTTTTTTGAAAATCTATTTAACTTTTCAGCAATTTTATTTTTGCTAAATCATGTCAGGGATATAGGAAATAAGATTATTACATGATTGTAACATAAAATATTTTAAATATAGGTTTCACAAGCGACTTTTACACACTACTTGTTCAATGAGCAAAATAGACATCTTTAAATAAATATTATTTTTATTAAAACTTGACTATAATTCTGCTTTAAAATACCTTTGAGACACAGTTTGATACTTTTCTTAACATTAGCAATTGCAAATTTTATATTTTTCTTCCTAGAAATAACAATAAATAAATTTTGAAAAAAAAAGTTTCCACTGAGCGAAGTTAGCCTGTTTTACGGTAAGTCTTAAGCAGAATACAGTTTTAAAAAATATTAAAATAATGTATATACATAAAAATTGCCAAGATCGATGTATTGTGTTTTCGAAAACAGGTTTAAATTCTCGCTAATATAAATAATTTATATTAAAAAAAAAAAATATATATATAACTTTACGATTACAATTAAAATAAAGATAACATTCTGCGCACAAAAATCATAATTCTCTATTATAATTTACGAAGTATCTAAACGGACAAATTATTCATCTATAAACGCCCTGATAGTTGGATGTTTAGCATAACATAACACGTACAAATGACACTAAACGTCCGACTAGTGAAATATTGACATAGAAAAAAAATTGGTTAAAGTTCTTAAGGTTAAACGGGTTAAATTTTTCAGAAATTTCAACCCTCTTCGCCTTAGAATTTTATAAAAAAAAAAAAATCCTTTATTCCGAAGAATATAACCCGTTTATGGGGGCTACCCAATTTAGATACGCTAAAAAGGCCTTTTATAAAAAGTTTTTTCATATGTTTGTTATAAATATATTATATTTATAAATTATTACACTTAACAAAATAATATACTCCCGAAATACATAATAAACCAATTTTTTTATTTATTTTAGTGAGTTTCTATTTATGCAACCAAACAATTTCAAACAATTTAATTCAGAAATTTCATCAACACCGCAGACCTATCTTTTATTTGAATTTTGCTGCAACTACTATTCTCATAGATAGAAACTCACTAAAATAAATTAAATTTTTGTTTTGATGTATTTCGGGAGTTTACTATTTTGTTGAGTGGAATAATTTATATATAAATATTTATAACATAAATCTATCAAACAAATTCTAAAAAAATGCCTTTTTTAGCGCGTCTAAATTGGGTAGACTCCTTAACCCCATGAATTTTAAGCAATGTTTTTTTGTCTCAATATTCTACTAATAGCCAGACGTTTAGTCTCATTTGTGTTATGTGGCTAAACGACCGACTATCCGGACGAATTATTTTATACTGATACGGACGTTTAGACGCACTGTATAATTGATGTATTTCTAGTATTGTCTTGGGCAGAGAATGCTTTTTGAAAATACCAATGCATACCTAAAATATGATAAATAAATATCATGTTTTCGAAAGTATATCAAATCTTAAAAAGTATCTACAAAAGTGAAACTAAAATTTAAGTAGGAAATAATCATCTCACATCGTCACTAAGCAACACCTTTTTTCATTAACTTTAAACACAGCCGTTAATTCTTTTGAACTTTAGATGCTAAATAAAAGTCTTCAAAGGCAGAATTAACTGTAAACGAGATCAAATTACTTAAATCAAAATTAATTAAAGAATGTGTTTTCTTATATTTATGACAATATTTATAGTGTTTGCTTTACGATTTTACTCGATTTATACGACGACCTTTCAAAGAAAACGTGTTTTCAAGCTCAGATTCAGAAGAAATGGAGTCTTCAAACCACGTTCTACTTGAAGCTAGAGAGTCACATTTTTGAGATCGATCCGAGTATCCAGAATCTAAAATACCGCGTTCATCGATTCTTAAGAGTTTTCTTATCGACTGAATGTATTTCTGCTCGATTTCCCGATAATATGCCTTGTCATGTACTCCATTCGCGTCATTTACACCGGAAACGGGACTCGCACTTGGAGATGCACGACTAAGACTTAGTCCCCTTTGTGACATAATGTTTATTAGTGAATTTGCTCTTTTGAAGTAGATAGGTTCAACAGGAATCCAGTGGACATTGTCGTTACGATTGGAATTAGATTTTGGTTCCTGCTTTTTGACTGTTTTTGAAAAACAGCTTTTTAAAGTTGAGGTTGCAGGTACAGGGCCAGATCCAATCTCAGATCCTTTGTAGGAAGTAGGGATTGAGGTTAAAGATGCAGCTGAATTTAACTCCCCATCATTTACACTGTCACTTATAGTTATTTCCTCTCTTCCGCTTTCACTGTCTGTTTCAGATTCTTCTCCTTTCCCTGGCTGAAACAAACAATACATTTTAAATTAATTTCAAGTTTTATGTACTTGCAATTTTTAGAATATAAGACTAATCGAGATAAAGAAAAGGACTGAATTCATTTACATTACAATAACCATTTTTGTTAAAGTCTCATTAAAATAATCAAGGTTTAATACCAAAATTGCTTTCAAAACATAATGTGAACTTCCGCATGAAGAAGACCCACTTTGTTCACTTTATTTTCCCGAGATATTTGCGTTTTTCTAAAAGCGGTTCAGATTTTTGAATAATTTTTACTGTTGAAAAACAAACTTCTGAATGTGTCGAATCATACAATTATTGTAATAGAAGCACTTAATACCTAATGGTAGTCTAATAAAGTTAAAGTATGACCATTTTATGCGGACGTACTCATGTGATTATTACATTCTCATCCTAAATGAAAAGGTCTTAAGTTTGTGCGATATTGAACTTTTGCTAATTCCCACATTTCACGACGTTTTGAGACCTCCTGATTCCGAAAAAAATGGGTTTTACGAAAGTGTATGTCTGTCTGTCTGTCTGTAGGTCGGTCTGTCTGTGTAAAAAATTTTGAAATCGAATAACTCGAGTAAAAATTCATCTATCAGATTGAAGTTTGGTATGCGTTTTAAGTGACCAAAAATACAAATCTAGTTCATTAGCCACCTATTTCGGACCAAAAATGTCAAAAATAGAACATTTTCAAAAATCAAAAAAGTTCCAGTGTTTTAGATTTTTCAAAAAACATGTCTATTTTTTTCTTAAAATATAAGTAAAATTAAACAAATTTTGTTAATAAATGTTTTTAATATAACGTGAACCTAAAAAGATATAAATTTTTAAAATTTTACAGTTGTATTAAAATCTTGCTTGTAGGGTAAGTCAGATTTTTATTAGTTTAATTTATGATATAATTAGTTTAATTACCTAGTTAATTTTATTATAATAGCAACTTAAGACAAGTTTCTATAGTTCAGAAATAATCATTAATGCAAATTAAATTGAATATAAGTTTGAAATTTTTTAACTTGATTCAGGATTAATTTTAATAGCAATTTTGGTACTACAAATTAGTTTGATATGATCATTCTTTCAGGACTTTGAGAAATTAATTATTTTAAGATTAAATTTAAGTATTTTTTAAAACCAACTTTGGCGGCTTTCATAAATGACGACACGCTGTTTTTTCAACAATTTTACATTTTATTGTAATATTATGAATTTATTTCCATAATATTATGAATTTATCACTCAGTTAATAATTATTGAAAAGATATTATCGATTTCACTGAGTCAATAATATTTGACTCAGTGAAATCGATAATATCTTTTCAATAATTTTACATTTTGTTTTCATCAAAATTTTTATGACATAATTTATGGACGACCTCAAATTAGTAATACACATAATTTGCCAAATTCCTCAAGTTTTTAAATTATGTAATATGCAAAATAACGTGAGCTATAAAATTTTCAGTTCAGAAAATAAAACTTTTAAATAACCCCATAAATTGTCAGGAACCAAAAAAGATTTGAATTTTCAGAACTTTATGAAAAACTAAATTCTGATTTTCTCCCTTTATTTATATCTTATTTGGTGAGAGAAAAGGATATTCAATAATTAAATTCTATAATCAACATTAATTTTTTTTAGAATCATTCCTATAAATCCGACAAGAAAAGGTTGTTTAAAATGAAATTAAACAGTTACGGAAAAGATGAAAAATAACACTGCTTTGAATAGAAAGCGAGATTGATGTTGAATTGATTTCCAAACATTTTAATCCTTTTTGATTTCGTTTGATTAAAATGAATTAAACTGTTACCAATTTTTACGTTTTAAACGGAATTTAATTGATTTTATTTCTGACTACAGTGTCGAAATTGAAATGTTTACAATTTATATCGGGAATTACAAAAAATAGAAATGTGTCCAGATGAATTCTGTCCAAAAAAATTAGAAAAAAATGAACCTATTCTTGCCGGGAATGTTCAATATTCAATAATGAGAAACACAGAAATTTTTTCGTTACTTGTTAATTTTTTACAGAGTTTGAATATTTATGTTTATGTATTTAGAGTTACGTCTAGCTCTGTAGTTACTTTCATAGACTTCTATCATGGTAACTTGGGACCGATTCTTTTAATTGGGATTTTTTAAAAACATGAATTTTAAAAAGTAGAATCTTTTTTATATTTAATTTCTAAGTTATACATTAATATATATTATATTATCATACGTAATCAGCTAAATATTTTTGAATTATACAACAAATTGTCCGAAAGGGAGGGGATAAAGTTTTGATTTTTTTTTTATGACAAAAAGGACATATGTGACTGTCCATGAGAAAACGTGCCTTAGCTCCCAAACGTCAACTTTACAGGGTGAGCGTTTAAAGTTTCAGCAATGCATGGAAGCCAATGTAACGTATCTACGCTTCTTGCTTCATGACAGCAAAATTTCTTAAAAACAACAATTTTTTATTTTTGTAAATGAAAGAGCAAATAAACATCTATCGGTTGACATTAAAAAATCGAAATTTTTTTTTGGAGCTAAGGTACGTTTTGTCATGGACAGTCACATATTATATTTATACATATATTTTTAACGATTTTATATATAGAAGATTTGGACCATTATTTCTGTTATGATGATATTATCGAAATTATTATAACTATCTTTAATATAAATATATAATAGCTAAAACAAATTTACAATAAAAGTCTACAATAGCTTTTAAAAAATACTAATAAGACAAATGCTTTAAGTTTAATGCCGCGGATAGTTATTAAAATAATTAGAGGATTATAAATATTTTTAATAATGACTAATTGATTCATTATGTTTTTTCAAATTAAATTTAACTGATTTTCATTTTAATAAACAAAATTTATTTAAAAAATCAAACAGAGCGTTGAAAAGAAATGTAAACAATTTAATTTTTCTAATATTTTAGTGGGTTTATGATTAAAACATACACACGTATTTCTTTTAGTGCGTTTGAATCAAGTTTTTGTAATTTAATGTCCTTACAATATTATGATATTTATGGAAAGTTTCAAAATACGCATTCTATAAAATACTTCATTATAATTTTACTTATAGTAAAATTATACTTATAGTAACGTATAGTCATACGTTTATTGTACCGTTAACTCTAATCGGAAAAAATGTTTCTGGTAACTTTCACCATATTTATGTTAGACCTCGGATTAAAGTCCCAAATGTATAATATTATAATCAAGATTTTAGAAAATTATTCCCATATTTCTGTCAATTTTTAGCGAATATGGTAAAAGTTATGCGAAGCTTTTTCTCCGCACAACAATAAGAATAGTGCAAATCTTCTATATATAGAATCTTTAAAAATATTTTTAATTTGTTACCAAAATTTTTTAAATTTTTACCCTCTCCCTCTCAGCTCCGCCCTAAAAAGAAAAATTCGGTCAAAATAAAAAAAATTTTAAAGTGACAACACCAATACTCGAAAGTTTATGCGAAAATATTTGAAAATCATGTATTGAAAAATTTGTGAATCTCTCCATTTAAGTATAATAAATAAACAATGTAAAAGAAGAGCGTGTCACCAAAAATTTTAAAACTTCCACTTCTCCCTCTTGGACAATTTTTTATATAATTCAAAAATATTTGGCTTATAAATTAGGTGCCTACTTATAGGATAACCCATAAAAACTATTAGAAATGGATTAAACAAAACTTTTTTAGGTGGATATTTGATGTGAAATTCACCATGTGTTAGTAATTTAATAAAAACAAAAAAAATTAATTTAGAAAGTTTCATAACAATGGATTTTGTAGTTTGTAAGTAATAACTAGGAACAAATTTTTCCTATGACGTCATTGTCCATTACATTACATTGTACAAAGTAATGAAAGTGATCCTAAAATCATCCATTCTGTAAACAGGTACTGAAAGCAGTTTGATAGAAGTGGGGGTGAACTTGTTCTATACTCTACGGTATTACGACACAGACTAGATCAGTAGCATTTGTCGGGTATCAGAACCTGTTAAATGACTCTCTCATGTTTATATTTTATAGGGGATTCCCCGTACCTGAATTGAGGATGTCTTATGTTTATTACGATCGCTTATTGTTTCCTCAAAGACCCGGGTTTAGTCCAGTCTAATTATACATTTTGCTGTGCAGTAATTCCGAGTTAAAAAAATGTTTTTCCTATTAAAAGAGGAATGTTTCCTGAGCTTAATTTTAAATTGGCGACCTCCGTCAGGGTTGCGCTGATAAAAGGGATAAAATTTTGTATTTAACATACCTTGAAAACCAGAGCATTAAATCAAAAAATGCTTCTTACTTACGTTACAAAGAATAAAATTATCTGCCATTTTTGTTTAAAACATTTTTTCTAACATTAGTATTTTATGATTTATAATACATACCAAAGCCTACAAACGAAAAGAGTAGAAAATATTTCTTTGCAATTTTTTCGATTTTTATGAAATTTATGACAAAAGTAGACCCTATAGAATATCTCTAATTTCCATAGGGTCTACTTTTGTTATAAATCACGTAAAAATAGAAAAAATTGCGAAAAAACATTTTATACTCTTTTGGTTTAGGGGAGAGTGGCCATCAATGTACCAGTTTTTTCAATGAACCATTTCAATTTTCTCAGAAACAATTAAATAAAAATTCTCCTAATTTTAAATATAAATGAAGTTTGCGTAAACACACTACGTCCATAAATTTGAGACGTGTGGATTTATTCTTTACAGAGAAAACTGGAAAAAACTGTTTTTGATGTACTGAAGAAAAAATTTACCTAAAATACAAGCACGTTTTTTAATTGAAATAAGGCCATTTAAAAATAAATGTACTTACGATTTATTTTGTTTTGGGCCTTAACTACAATATTCTAATGAGATAAAGATTTTGAAATATTGGATTAAGTTATAAAAAACCATTTTTGTTGCAAATGTCATGTTGATTCAATGTACCGGGAACAATGAACCACCTGGAATTTCAGTGTATTTTCGATTTCCAAAGTGGTATGCTTGATTATAAAACTAGGCATGCGTACAGCATGTTACAGAGATTGTTATCAGTACTTTTCTCAACATAGCAAAACTAAAATGTCATTTTAGCTTGTTAACTTAAATTCAAGGTATATTTATGTTATACATTATCAATTAAAAAGTGTTAAGTAACAATTTTTTATAGTATTTGATAGAAAATAAGTTTTTTTACAAAGTGAAAATTGCAATATTATTATTGTTGAACATTTTTAGTATTTTTATAGAGGTGATAGCCACTCTCCCCTATAGGTTTTTGCATTATAAATCATAAAATATTAATGCGTTACTGCTCTAGTTTTCGAGATATTTTGAATACAAACGTTTACCTCTTTTGTCAAGATGTCGGATAAAGTTACCACCCCTCGAGGTCGACAACTTGAAGTTAAGCTCAGAAAACATTTCTCTTTTGATAAACTGTAAAAATCGTTGGGACAAAATAACACATAACGTACACTACCGGCCAGAATTGTAGGACCACTTACAAAAATGGGATTAAAAACATGACCGTCTTTAAATGTTGATAACTCTGTCAAATATTAGCAAAATGAAAATTTTCACAGAATATTGTAAATCTTATAAAATTTGACATTAAATGGTCATATTTTAAAGGTTTTTTGCATAATAGATTTTTATCTATGAAAAATTTTATTTACCTAATATTTGACAGTGTTATCAACATTCTTAGACGGTCATGTTTTTAATCCCATTTTTGTAAGTGGTCCCACAATTTTGGACAGAAGTGTATCTCATTTTGAGACATTTCGATATATTTCTTTTTATAGTGTAAAAAAAATATTCGACTACTGAATTAATGTTTTGTTTAGGCTAATAAATTGTTTTTTACAGCAATTTAACTGGACTTGTTGCAGTGCCCACTTTTCCGCTTTAACCCTTAAACCCCAGTACCTGCGTATCATTTGAAGAAAAGATCAAGATATCTTCTAATCTTATAAAATAAGGGATTTTTAAATAAAAAATTATTCAATTTCCCTAATTTTATGCAAATTTCCGGATCATACCATTATATTTCATCTAAAGTAATTGCAGCCTTTTTTCAAAATATTTGCAAATTATTACTTTTGATGTTTAGCTCTAAAAGTAAAATATTTATAAAAGCACAGAAATAATGTTGATAATGTGAATTTCTTAATAAGAAATTGTTCAAAATAGCGTAATATATTTATATTAACTGATTATTATCTAAAATATTATGTTAAAATTAATTTTTAAAATCACCTTATTGAAATAGTTAAATTGTTAGATAAGGGGGATATGCCCTTCTTTCTGTTCATAATAACAAAATTTAATTTATTTAAAAAATATTTTTATCTGAAAAGTTGGTACAAAAAAAGTACCGAAAAATCGACAACTTTATTTTTTAAATCTATTTTTAATGTGTAATAAAGTGGCAAAAATTTCTATTAAGAAATTCACATAAAAAAAAGTAAATCTAAAAAAAGTTATTATTCCTATAAAAAATTTAAAACAAAAAATTACCTGTTGTTCTAGAACTGGAACTTTAATGTTCTTTCCATTTTTCAAGTGGTTCGGCAATTTTTTCGTTTTTGTTACTGCTGCGTGAACTCGGGGTACCTTTGACCCACAGTCTTTACAAGCTTTCTCACGATCCATACCAATTGGTTTCACTTCACCAATGTAATAAGTCGAATCCATCCAATCTAAAAATACATAAATATGACATTTATAAATTTTAATTATTTTTAAAATATCCACATTTTTTATTTTTGTATATTTTAAATAAAAACAACTATCTGAAGTTTCTAGTAAACAGAAAATTGTAATTGTTATTCAAATACAATTTTAAATTAATCAAAATGTTAAAAATAAAATTGTTTATCTTTCCATCAAAATGCTTTTTCAAATTTAGATAGTTTTTTTATTTCAAGTATATGAAAATATAGTGTTAGATTAATTTTTTTGACCATTGTTTATCTGATTCTATTTATTTAATATGATGTCTTAATAAGCGGTTTATCTTAATAAGTGTGATACTTTTTGATTATCAATAAAATTACAGTCTAAATATGTCATTGTTAATGTTAATGGTTTGCATTTAGAGCAAAATATATCTTACTACCATCATTCCGTTAAAAAGATATGTGTTTTTAATGCGTTTCAAAACAGCCTGCTCATTAAGATATTCCTCCATTGTTTTGTGTAGCATACTAAAATACAAATTTTTGACCAGAAAATTATAAAATCTCTTTGGAAAATAATTCGAAATTAAAATTATACCACTTTATAATTAATTCATCCACGTAAAAATATCCTTCAAGTTTGCCGTCTAGAAATCTGTTCGGAAATAGCTGTTTGAACATACCCGGAATTACGACATTACCGTATGGAAACCGCAATTATGGTTTTCTTAATGGAACCCATGATGGTTCTTATGTGAAAAACACGATGCATTTTCGGATCGGTTTAATGTAAGAATCCATATGGATTTCGTTAATAAGTTTCCTTGTAAAAACCGGTATAAAATTCTTGATTGAGATTTGAAAATTTTTAAAACGGTAAGAGATACGCATAGAATCTGGCAAAATGTTGTGGTCAAAACATAAAGGAAAAATAAATAAAAAGAAAACCATTACAATTTCAAAATTCAAACTATTATAAGTTGCCAAAATTCCAACAAATTTTGACAAATTTAAAGATTTAAAAAAAGTTTTTTTACATATGCATGTAATAAAATGCAAACATCTTCAGAAAAAAATCAATTTTATATTTTTTTAATTCATCCGAAAAGTTTGCTACAAACTTCCAGGAAGTTATCATTGGAAAGTTTAAATCAGGAGACATTTTAATCTAACATTAGTTTTCGGAAAAAACGGTGTTATCTGGGTATAGGACACGGCAGGAGGGGAAGACAAAATAATGGCCAATATGACTCTTTCCATAAGAGTTTCATCAGCACAACAAAACAATGGGTACTTTTGAACCTCAAACATAAAAGAAAAAGATTGACTTTATGTGTTATGTGAAAAGACACGTCAATTATTAATTATATGTAATTGTTACCTTTGTTGTCTTTTTCCAGAAAACTGCCATTTGTTGCCACGTTAGATACAGAAGATAATACTGAGTCATTGGAAATAGAGTTGGATGACTGATTTAAACCAAAAGTTTCTTTCTGGTACGCTGTGTATTTTTGGCGGCAAGGTGTTGGTTTCTCTAAAGTACTTGTGAATAAAGGTCTCAGAACAGTATCCGGTGTTGACACCGCTCTGACCTGAAAATAAAGAATAAAAATGAGTATTTTCTTTCATATTTTAATTGCATACATTTTATTTTTAATGAACTCACTTGGAATCCAGAAACAGGAGTTATGCAAGGTGTTCCTACCTTCTTGTAAAAAGGTCGTGGTGAAATTAAAGAACTGTTAAATCCAGAACTATCTCTAGTTGCAGTTTTGTACCTGTCACTTCCGGAGGAATTCTCAAAAATTTGGCTCATTCTGTTGATTTCCGAATTATTGTTTGAGTTTATATCAGAATTCCAAGTCTTCTCTAACGAATCAGTAGGTTGATCTGCAGGGGACCCAAGAACAATATTAATGTTCTGCACTTTCTTGGAAGGCGAAATCATAGGAAAAGTGTAACTTTTATTTCCAAAACTTGGTTTTTCCGATTTTTCTGATTCTTGTTCATATCCGTTTACATTTGTTGATTTTATATTATTATTGACTGATAGTTGTACTATGGGAGTTCTGTAAGTTGAACATTCATTCTCAGTAACCGAATCGTCTATCAATTGAGGAGTTACGTAAACTCCAGACGATTCATTCACTTTTGCCATGTTACTTCCGTAAACCCCTAAAACGTATTTAATTCCATTTTTAGTACATTTTATCAATCTTTAAGTCTAATTATTATGCAAAGAATCAAATTTTATAAAATAAAATTATATTGGGTCAGTTGAGGTAATTAGAAACACGAGATAATTAAAAACAGTTGATGTTTGTCGCTTAATTTACAATATTATATGTGTACGTTCGCATGAAAAAGGTCCACTTTGGCACTATTGAGCGTATCTATATACCGGTTGTCCCTACATAACGTAAACATATTTTAGGGTTGATATCAGCTCAAAAAAATTAAGTAATCAAAAAGTTGTTCGTTTTTTGATTCAAGTTTAATTGTGGGAATTATTTGCAATTCTAAATTGGTCAATCACGCAACGCCTTTATCTTAGAGGTCATGTTCTACTTGACAGTTTATTCCCTCAAAGCTAAAAAAATGAGTTGAAAAAAAGAGTCTTAATAAGCGTGAAGAAAACGAAAATCAAGCACAATAGGGTTCGAAGGCCACAGGGATCTTTCGCTCCAGGGGGGTGATCCGCCTTCACTCTTTGTAATGCCAAAAGTTGCCACCTTCAACTCTTTTTTTTAGCTTTGAGGGAATAAACTGTGTAGTAAAACATGCCCTGTAAGGTAAATGCGATGCGTGATTCGCCAATTTGGAATTGCAAATAACTCGAGCAATTAAAGTTCAATCAAAAAACGAGCAACACTTTGATTACATTAATTTTTTGAGCTGATATCAACCCTAAAACATTTTGAGAGGTCTTGGAACTTTTTAGATGAAAAATTGACAAAGTTATAAGCATTCAAAAGTAGGAGTGTCAAAACCCTAATTTAGAAGCAAACATCAGCTGTTTTTAATTACATACCTCAAATGATCATAAATAAAAGTTCCTTTTATTTGTTTTGTATAATTCCAGAGTCAAATAGACATGTTAATAAATTAAATCTGTGAAATAAAAAGTTTGCTTAATTTTAACTTACGTGTTGAATCAGCATTTATTTCAAAATATTTGCTTTGATGAGGAATTATTTGTTTTTTAACTCCTTGTTTCCAAGAGGGCTCCCTGTAATCTATCGGAGTATCATTCTTCAGAATTTTCGGTGCTTTCGAATGCTTATTTAGATACCATTCAGGAATGTCCAATTTTTGCAATGCTTTTTGAACCCTCATTTCAGCTTCTGACATCACTCGTTTAGGCTGCACATTTTTAAGGAAAAAGAATTAATTTTTTTAGTTTAGTACAGCCGGCTATCAATGACAAACTAAAGTATCGAGCTTTTAGATCTTAATGCTAAAATTTCATATATTTCCGTTAGCTTTGCTCTGATTGGATTTAAATTTTCATACAAGAACCTTGAGATACTGTACATTTAGATAGAAAAATATTTAAAACATTTAAGTAACTTATCCCCTCCCACCCCCTAAAAATTAAACGAGAAGTATATGTAAAATCAAGTGGCTTAAAACACATTTTATATCTCAGTGATCTCACTAAGAAGCACCAGTTTTTTTAGTGTAGAACTTTTCTTATTAGCTCAGAGAAGGATTTTTGCACGTTTCGTTTCTTTCAAAACTATAATTTTTAATAAAAAAAAAATTTTAATTTTAATAAAAAATATTTAAATTAGATATAGCATTCTATCCTCGGTTCAATCTCTTCTAATATGCCAGAATGGACTTATAATAATTGCAAAAAATTCTATCCAAAATCTGTACATTCATAAACATTTTTAAAAATGAATTATTTTTTATGCATTTTTTTATGTAATCATATTTTTGTTTTTTTAAAATTTTATTCAAGTATGGCTTGCTCTTTAAATATTTCAGTAATAATATAATGAAATAATTTTGAAACTATAATATTAGAAAAACTTACAGATTGTGCGGGAGAACCTAGCATGCTACTTTTGATCCACGTTGCAGCTGATGACATATCTCAACAAAATCGTTTTTCCGCTGCAAGTAAAAGTTAAAATATTTTTTTTAATCTGTACAAAAATTAGATTAAAAGTACTTATCAGGTGTGATTGGGAACAATAATATAGAGTCACACAAAAAATAAAAGTATCGGGGTTGAGATATGAGATCCACCTATGGTCCTATGGTCGCATACCTAAACCCCGATACTTTTATTTTTTTGTGTGGCTATGTAATTTAATCGTAATGTAACCCGAGATTTAACTTAAATCAGATAAGTAAGAAAAGTCTTTTTTATTGAAAGGATATTTTTATAAAAGAATTATGATTATATGCCATTTCAAACTGATTGAATTGAGTTCTTCATTAACTCAAAAGAAACCTATATAAGTTTGCATTGTCAAAACGTTAAAAACCCATTACGATTTACAAAATAAATATGGTTAAAATGCTAGAAATTATATTTGTCACTCTGAAAACACTAAAATTTCTATAATATTCATAAAATAACAATCATCTAGTTAAGAGGAGACACTATTTTTGACCTTATTTTTGTAGGAAGATATAGTGATAGTATATATATTTCTAGCTCCACGTGAATCCTCTTAAATCCCTCAGAATATACCCTGTATCGTATCCCCTGGATTTTGAATCTGACGTTTCTGAATCTTCCATTTAAAAATTTTTCAAACGTAGTAAATTTGTAAGTTATGAGATTTATGTACGTGGAGCCGTACTATACTATGGCTAAATAAGCATACTGTAAATTTTAATGATCGTAAAAAGTTATATATTATTTTTCTTGCATCTCTTGGGTCCTAAAAACATGTCAGAGGTTAAAACAGAAAAACCTTGACAAGCTTAGACTTTGTAATCTTCAAAAAATAAAAATTGATGATTTTTAAAAACTGTTTTTCCAATGTTTACCATTTTTTATCGCCAATCTTTTAAACGCTTTTTTCTTTTGTAATCATTATTCAAAATCTCTCACTTGGATTTTCTAAAACAGACGGGTCGGTTGCCATAAAGGGATACCATTGGTGGATCCAAAGGGGGTGGGGCACGGGTGCTTGGCCCTCTCCCAAATGCCTTTTATTTGAGAATGAGAGAGAAAGAGATAGCACTCATTATTGAACTTCTTTCACAATTTTCCTCGCCCCTTATTAACCAATTTTTTTAAATTTTTCACAATCAATGGTGTGAATATTAAAAAATTAATATTTTTTCACAATCAATTGTGTGAATTTTAAAATTTTTTAATTTTTCCAAAGCTGAAAATTTTAAAAAATTTTTAAAAATTATGATTTTTCTTTCTTTAAGAAACATGTACATTGCCGTCTTGCACGATTTGCCCACCCATCAGCATTTTTGTCTTTACAAAAAGTTTTTTATTTTGTAAACTAATAAAGATAAAACAATAAATGAGGGCTTTTTTTAAAGCTTACGTGCTCTACTTTTAGGATATCTAATAAGCGAAAGAAAAAAAAAATTTTATTACTTAATTATTATTAACAATAGTAAAAAAGCTCCATTTTTTTGGTAAATTTCAAACTGATGTATTTTTCAAACAGATGGTCACATTTTATTGGCAGATAATGCATTTGAAAGGTGGTTTTATCACCTTTAAAACGAATTTTTAAAAATTGTTCTACGATTTTTTTAAACAAAGATGTAGGTAATTGTTTAAAAAACCAGCACTTTTTTTCAATTATGTATAAGTCTAGAACGGTTGATTTTAGAAAAAAAAATATTAAGAACAAAAATGACACTTTTTATGTGTAAAATCAGAGAAAAATACTTAGAATTAAAAAAAAGAAAACTTTTTTTTACCATATTTTAAGTTTTAAAATTTTTTTTTAATTACTCATAAGTCCAGAACGGCTGATTTTAGAAAAAAAATTATTAAGAAAAAAAATGTGCCTTCTTAAGTTTAAAATAAAAAAAAAATATTTAGAATTAAAAGAAGAACATTTTCTTCTAACATATTTTTAAAAAACTCAAAATATGGTAAAAAAAAAATTTCTTTTTTTTAATTCTAAATTTTCTGTTCTTAATTATTTTTTCGAAAGTCAACCGTTCTGGACTTATGAATATAGTAAAAAAAAAATTTCTTTTTCTTAATTCTAAATATTTTTTTCTGATTCTGCACATAAGAAGGCATATTTTTGTTCTCAATCATTTTTTTCTAAAAAAGTAATGAAGTAATGAAATTTTTTTTTTCTTTCGCTTCTTAGATATCCGAAAAGTAAGGCACATCATAAGCTTTAAAAAAAGCCCTCATTTATTGTTTTATCTGTATTAGTTTACAAAATATAAAACTTTTTGTAAAGACAAAAATTCTGATGGGTGGGCAAATCCTGCTGGACGGCACTGTATGTTCTTAGAACTAAAATGATATAGTTAAAAATATATAACTTTCTAAGACCATTAAAATTTAAGGAGGTCAAAATAAAGTTGGTACCTACCCTTAAATTTAAAAAAGAGCAGGCCTAATATTGCATAAAAATTTGAAGATTTAGAAAAAAATTGTTAAATATGAACTGTTGAAAACCTGCCGTCCCAATGTTTACATTATTGTTCTTTCCATCTATCAGGAAGACCCATAAATGTATTTTAATAAAATAACATTAATTTAAGTTAAGATAATATAGCTTGTAATTACTATTAAACTAAAAACAGTTATTTTTAATTGTAATAATAATTTAATTTCATTCCAGACTGATTTCTTCTTAATTCAAATTACAATAAAAATTTAAAATTTGGTTTGTTTTCGCGATTTCCCGCAATAAAAATAGGGGGTCGGTTTCAAAAAATCCTTTTTGAAATTATCGAAAATGTAAACTTTTAATTTTTTCTCTATATCTCCCGCTTCTAATAGACTTTATAAAATTGAATAGGTTAAAATTTTACCGGTGCCTCCTCTTAAACCAAGAAGCTTTGAACAAAACCGAATTGAAGATTTTCGTTTTGAGATGTGTGACTTTAACCCTCTCTCCTCTTAAATTCAGAGAAACCAAGAAATTAAATATCGTTCCTTGTTTTCTTTTTGGCTCTATTGAGAAACTCCTCCGTGGATTTTACATATGTTTAAATTTTTTAATTAACAAAACTATAAGCTTTACAACACTTTGTTTATTTAATTCAGTAATTTTCTGGTTTCTATCAAATTTTAATTATACTTTAAGAAAAAGGATGTTAAAAAAATTGTATGTCTTTAATAGTGTCAGTTTCAATTTTTTGTGATCGTCCAATTTACAAAATCTTAATGAAAAAAATTGTATTTCTTGATTTTAAAAAAGGTTTGTCATAAAGGGCAAGGGTAAATGTACGACTGTACGTTCCTGATCAGAAACAGGTAGTCATGAATTTCTGAAATTATAAATTTCTTGACTAACAGTGGGATTTTCCTGCTTAAAATTTTCCCAGGAACTTAAACCTGCTCCAACCTCTGCAAATTAAAGAATGTTGCATTTGTCGGATAATAAAGACTGACGCCTAATAACCCAACGCAGACTAATCGGCGAGGGTTTCAATTTTAAGAATTGGCAGGTCAAAGTCTTATGACCCTTATTTCACTCAAAAGAAAGTCATAAAACTTAAACGTCATTTTCTTTTCCGCAGTAAAAGCTTCTTTTGACAGCTGCACAGTATTTGCATAGCAATTTTGCAGGTTCAAATATTTACAAATTTTATTTTCCTGATTTTATGACTCCCCTCGCCCAGAGACGGAACGAATGGAGAACGCGGTTGGGTTTTCTCAGCGTTCTGGTTAGTTCCCGATTGGTTTTTTGTTGAATATTGGAAAAAATTAAATAAAATTGGGAAAAAGGTTAATTGTTATTGTAAAATAGAAGTTCCCTGATTAGTTTAAAATAATCAGGGAACTTCTATTTTACAAGAACAATTAAAAATTAAAAGAAAATTGTGAAAATAACATTTATCGTTATTTGGAACACTTCTAGTGACTTCTAGTTAGTCAGTACCGCGGAAAATTCAAATATGTCAATCTCTTGTTGAACAATTTAAGAACATGAAAGTCTTAAATAATATAGAAATGTACATTCAATTAAAAGGGAAAATGTTCAAACTTGAATAAAAAATTAAAAACTAATAATTTCGAGTTAGAAAGATTAAACTAGGGAGCGTTTTATTGAACTTATAGGAGAGCCGGCAACCCGACTTACAGAGGAAATCGGGAAAAGATATTGAACAGGGGCTGATCGTCAAATTTTCGAATAGAAATTGGTGAAATTAATTTGTAAAAGAATAATAAATTATAATGTTTATTGAAAAAGGAAAATATGTAGGAATTGCAAATTTCAATAATAATAACAATGTTATTCTCATAAAATAATACAAAAAATATAAAATAGTTAATATTTGACCAATTTCTCATTCAACTGATTTTTTTCAAATTCAAGTTAATAAAAGTACAATATTAATAAAATAGTCAAAATAATACTTGTCTAAATGGATAAAATGAAAATCAAAGTTGGGATGATACTAATTTAAAAAAGAAATAAATAACATATATAAGATTTACTGAAACAAAGGTTAATAAAAGATTTATAGTTATAATTATTAATTTAATTAAATAATATAATTTAAATTTTATTTTAATTAAAGTTAGGTATATTAAACTTATCATTCAAATAGTTGAAATAATTAAAGGGTATGAAAATTTATCAATAAACAAATTTTATAAATATTAAATATTAAAAATAAAGGTTTATAATAATAAAATTACTTAATTATAAAAAATTAAGAATAAATAATTTTACATTTTTATTTAAAATTTCATTATCATTTAATTATTATTTAATAAATTCAAAAAAAAAAACTTATTAAATTTTAATGAGATCTATAGAAAAATTTTATTTAAAATCATTTTATTATTTAAATGATCTTACCAAATTCAATTTTTTATTAAAAAAAAATAATAATAAAATAAAATATTTATCAAATACTTTAATGAAATTATTGTAGAAAATGAATTTTTTAAAAATAAGTTTTTCCAAAATAAAGTTAATTAATTATCAGTCAAATAATTATTAAACATGTAGTTAATTAGTTTATTTTATTGGAAAAAAATAAGTAATTACATCTAATATGAATTAAAAAACAAAATAAATCAAGTATTTATCAAATACGTTATTTATATTATTTTTCAGAAAAAAAAAATTCAATTTAATATGCCGTTTCAAAAATTTATTTACTAATTTATTTGTATACATTTAATATTGCTAAAAAAACGGAAAATCGACAATTTGACAAAGTTTAAAACGCAAAATATTCAAAAATTAATAAAAAAAACGTTCTCTGCGCATAGAACTTTTAATTTGGGATCTATATTTGCAAAATATTTGATAATTAAAACAAATTATCAATTATTTTACAAAATAGACCCTACCAATCGATTAGTATTTCAAAAACGGAAAATCGACAATTTGACAAAGTTGGAAACGCAAAATTCTCATAATTTAATTAAATAATCGTTCTCTGCGCATAGAACTTTTAATTTTAGGATCTATATTTGCAAAATATTTGATAATTAAAACAAATTATCAATTATTTTACAAAATAGACCTTACCAATCGATTAGTATTTGAAAAACGGAAAATCGACAATTTGAGAAAGTTGGAAACGCAAAATTCTCATAATTTAATTATATAATCGTTCTATGCGCATAGAACTTTTAATTTGGGATCTATATTTGCAAAATATTTGATAATTAAAACAAATTATCAATTATTTTACAAAATAGACCTTACCAATCGATTAGTATTTTAAAAACGGAAAATCGACAATTTGAGAAAGTTGGAAACGCAAAATTCTCATAATTTAATTATATAATCGTTCTATGCGCATAGAACTTTTAATTTGGGATCTATTTTGTAAAATAATTGATAATTTGTTTTAATTATCAAATATTTTGCAAATATAGATCCCAAATTAAAAGTTCTATGCGCATAGAACGATTATATAATTAAATTATGAGAATTTTGCGTTTCCAACTTTCTCAAATTGTCGATTTTCCGTTTTTCAAATACTAATCGATTGGTAAGGTCTATTTTGTAAAATAATTGATAATTTGTTTTAATTATCAAATATTTTGCAAATATAGATCCTAAAATTAAAAGTTCTATGCGCAGAGAACGATTATTTAATTAAATTATGAGAATTTTGCGTTTCCAACTTTGTCAAATTGTCGATTTTCCGTTTTTGAAATACTAATCGATTGGTAGGGTCTATTTTGTAAAATAATTGATAATTTGTTTTAATTATCAAATATTTTGCAAATATAGATCCCAAATTAAAAGTTCTATGCGCAGAGAACGTTTTTTTTATTAATTTTTGAATATTTTGCGTTTTAAACTTTGTCAAATTGTCGATTTTCCGTTTTTTTAGCAATATTAAATGTATACAAATAAATTAGTAAATAAATTTTTGAAACGGCATATTAAATTGAATTTTTTTTTTCTGAAAAATAATATAAATAACGTATTTGATAAATACTTGATTTATTTTGTTTTTTAATTCATATTAGATGTAATTACTTATTTTTTTCCAATAAAATAAACTAATTAACTACATGTTTAATAATTATTTGACTGATAATTAATTAACTTTATTTTGGAAAAACTTATTTTTAAAAAATTCATTTTCTACAATAATTTCATTAAAGTATTTGATAAATATTTTATTTTATTATTATTTTTTTTTAATAAAAAATTGAATTTGGTAAGATCATTTAAATAATAAAATGATTTTAAATAAAATTTTTCTATAGATCTCATTAAAATTTAATAAGTTTTTTTTTTTGAATTTATTAAATAATAATTAAATGATAATGAAATTTTAAATAAAAATGTAAAATTATTTATTCTTAATTTTTTATAATTAAGTAATTTTATTATTATAAACCTTTATTTTTAATATTTAATATTTATAAAATTTGTTTATTGATAAATTTTCATACCCTTTAATTATTTCAACTATTTGAATGATAAGTTTAATATACCTAACTTTAATTAAAATAAAATTTAAATTATATTATTTAATTAAATTAATAATTATAACTATAAATCTTTTATTAACCTTTGTTTCAGTAAATCTTATATATGTTATTTATTTCTTTTTTAAATTAGTATCATCCCAACTTTGATTTTCATTTTATCCATTTAGACAAGTATTATTTTGACTATTTTATTAATATTGTACTTTTATTAACTTGAATTTGAAAAAAATCAGTTGAATGAGAAATTGGTCAAATATTAACTATTTTATATTTTTTGTATTATTTTATGAGAATAACATTGTTATTATTATTGAAATTTGCAATTCCTACATATTTTCCTTTTTCAATAAACATTATAATTTATTATTCTTTTACAAATTAATTTCACCAATTTCTATTCGAAAATTTGACGATCAGCCCCTGTTCAATATCTTTTCCCGATTTCCTCTGTAAGTCGGGTTGCCGGCTCTCCTATAAGTTCAATAAAACGCTCCCTAGTTTAATCTTTCTAACTCGAAATTATTAGTTTTTAATTTTTTATTCAAGTTTGAACATTTTCCCTTTTAATTGAATGTACATTTCTATATTATTTAAGACTTTCATGTTCTTAAATTGTTCAACAAGAGATTGACATATTTGAATTTTCCGCGGTACTGACTAACTAGAAGTCACTAGAAGTGTTCCAAATAACGATAAATGTTATTTTCACAATTTTCTTTTAATTTTTAATTGTTCTTGTAAAATAGAAGTTCCCTGATTATTTTAAACTAATCAGGGAACTTCTATTTTACAATAACAATTAACCTTTTTCCCAATTTTATTTAATTTTTTCCAATATTCAACAAAAAACCAATCGGGAACTAACCAGAACGCTGAGAAAACCCAACCGCGTTCTCCATTCGTTCCGTCTCTGGGCGAGGGTCATACCAAAACTTTTGTACATCGCATTATAAATTTTATATTTATACAACACCCACACAAAAATTTAAATTTATAGATATTTCGTATTTTTATATCTGAACAGAAATTTAGTTATTAAAATTAGGACACATTACTTGACACAATACCTCAAACAAAACAATTACATGAGAAAATATTGAAAAAAGATACCAACGCAGAAAATTAAAAAATAATTTAAGTTGATAGTTATTTTGTATATTAATATATAAACTGAAATTTAATTGGTAAAATTTGGACACATTACTTGAAACAATACCTCAAACAAGACGATTATATTTAATAAACCGAAAAAAACATAAGGGTTCCGTTTTGACAGTGTGTGACCGGAACCCTTAAAATTAATTAAAAAAGATTAAGTAACATCAAATTACTTAGTATACGATTAAAATGTGCAGAAATAAACATAAGTACAAGAAACAATGAAAACCTTATTGTCGCAAAAATATGTGATAATTAAAATAATAGTAATAATAATAATAACCCATTACAAATGCTTACCCAAATTAATCTACTGTTGATTTTTCTTTAAAAATTGCACTTGACACTATTCGTATTTTGACAACAATTCAGGAACTAACAAGAACTAAGCACAACAAGTTTCAGACACAAACTAAACTGACCGAAACATAGCGCACGACAAGGTTCAGGATCCAGGTACTAACTGGCGCTAACTAATTTCAAGACTTGTCGGGGTGTCAGGTTGCCAAACAAGGTAGCTGAAGACACCATTTAAAACCTATTAAGCCCCTTCCCTTATTTTGTATTAGCCAATCAAGACCCTTCTTGGTATCAGATAGGTACTTAGAATTTATGCCTATATAACTCCAAAATCCATTTGCTACCGTTCAACTTATTGTTAACAAGTCGACATACACCTTTTCTATAACTACTACAAATTATTTAGCTTCAAATAATAATAAACAAATTTTTTGTTATTTATCGGAGTATTTAGAACACGGCATTTATAGGAAAGGCATTAACGACGCCTGACATTCACATAATACTAACAATACTATTTTACCTGTTAATACAATAATAATGATTCTACATATGGGGCAAAAATTCTCAAATGTACCAATCGAAAAAATGAAAAGGACTAATTTTTGCACAAAATTTAGTATTGTAGGTATAAGTAATTAAATCAACATGTATTTTGAAATTCTAATAAAAATTGTAGAAGGGGGAGTGGGTTGAATATTCTGGTTAAGTGTGAAATGTGAATTTTTTGAAAATTCATAACTATTACACAAAATGGAGGAAAAAAATTTCGACTTATATGTTTTCGGAATGCTTTTTCCTCCTCTTTCAAATAATGCAAACAAATCTTAACGTTTTAAAACTTAAGGCCCCTTTACACGACAGCGACTTGCCTGCACGGTTTTGTTTGCGCAAACTTCATGGAACACCTGTACGCGTCTAAACGACAACGTCTTGCCTGCACAAACTAGTTTGCGCAAACTTCAGTTTGTTTCTGAAACTGAAAGAAACTACATCGCAATTATGTCTAGCGACGATGAAATTGTTTATTTAAACAATTTTAAATAAAATGTTTTTTTTCGTATCTAATTGTATCTAATTATCTACACTGAGAAAATGAGAAATGACTGAGTACTGTCCGGACAGGAATGGTTACTGTCCAAATAAAAAATTTTAATTAGACAGCACTCATTGCTTTCTAGACATGAACCATTCCTGTCTGGAAAGGACTCAGTAATATCTTGGACATTAATGAAATGGACAGTAGTGAACCCTGTCCAGACAGGAGTGGTTCATGTCCAGACCTGAATGATAACTATCCGATGGTGAAATTAAAAGAAGGTTAATTTGTAAAATGTAATAGACGTCATTCAAAATAATTGTTTATAAGTAGCATAATAGAAGGTTTTAATAGTGTTAATAGAAAGAGATATTCAAGAATAGATACAACAAAGTAAAGAACAGTCGTGTAAATCTTATTTTATGTCCGGAAAAACTGTTTACATGTTCTTTTATTTATATTACAAAGTAAGGTTTTTTTAAAAAAAACATTCATTTTTAAAATAAAAGTTTACAACATTTCTTTGGGCACACTAAGGGACTGAAGATTTTAATGTTTATAAAAATCTTTGAAATTTTATTGCGTAATGTTACAGGTTAGGGGAAAACGCAGTTTTTCCTAATATTTCATATGCTTCATATGAATTTTCTAAATATCACACTGAACGCTAGAAAGGTTATATTGATGTCTGAAATGTTGTTTACGATTTTTAGTATGTTTCTTAGAAAAGTTAATAAAAGAGATTGCTCACAAAAAATAGTCTTTGAAGGTTTATTATTTTTGTAAATTTTGAATAAAACATTTGAAATATTTAGAAAAGTACGTTTTTTTCTAACCTGTAATTAATAAAATTTCAACTTTGTTTTTATAAAGATTCAAATCTTCAATCCCTCAGTGCAGTTTTGTCCAAATATAAAAAAAAAGTTATACGTGTGTTCTTTTTTTTTTGTGTGTATTCTCAAATATCTCTAAAGGTTAAAAAGGATGAAAGAGATCCCATTTGAATTTCTATGTGAATTGTTTCATTACTTCATTCGGATTTCATCTTAAATCATTTTGATGGTAAGATTACTAACATTCTATTAATTTCACTGTACTTTCTATTGACTTCTATTGACAACCTTTTATTATGCTACTTATATACAATTATTTTGAATAACGTTTATCACATTTTACAAATTAACCTTCTTTTAATTTCACCATCGGAGAGTTATCATTCAGGTCTGGACATGAACCACTCCTGTCTGGACAGGGTTCACTACTGTCCATTTCATTAATGTCCAAGACATTACTGAGTCCTTTCCAGACAGGAATGGTTCATGTCTAGAAAGCAATGAGTGCTGTCTAATTAAAATTTTTTATTTGGACAGGAACCATTCCTGTCTGGACAGTACTCAGTCATTTCTCATTTTCTCAGTGTAATCTTGTCAAAATCGTTACTATCCCAAGTTTTAATCAATATTGGGCCAATATAGCCCGCAATTTGTTAGCCAAGCTAAAATATTGGCAATCGATAATGGGCTAAATCTCGCGCTAGTATAATCAATAATATAAATTTCCCATTGGGACGTTTGAAAAAATAGAATAAAGTTTGGATATAAAAAACAAATTAAGACACCAAGAAACCATTGAAATATGTACTTACGGTTTTTAATTTATGGACTAACTCCTGATATGCAATATTTTTTTATCGCGATTAGAATAATCGCGACATTTAATTTTCCAAAGGGATGGAAATGATTTGTATAATTCAATAAATTCCGTTAAAAAAAGTTTCGAAAAATTCCAGACAGTTATATATCAAAAACCAATTAAGAATTCATTAACGATAATGACTACTTAAAATATAATTGTCATTAAATTGAAATTATGGAATGAATACCAATACATTCACTTCTGCACACAAAGTTACACCAAAGCTAGCTAAGTTTGCGCAAACTTGTGTTTTCCCATTTAAACGCTCATGCTTGACGGAGCAAGTCAAGTTTGCGCAGGTAAGACCACAGGAAATCCAGAGTTTCTTCGAGCCAAATTTTCAGGTTTGCGCAAACTTCAGTTTTCCCATTTAAACGCTCATGCTTGAACGCATAAACTAGTTTGCGCAGGTAAGACGGTGGTCAAGCATGAGCGTGTAAATGGGCCTTTAATCTATTTTTGGGGTTTTTTTTAAAAACGACATATTTTTTCTTGTTTTTTCTTTTAACATAAAGGTTAAAGTAGAGAGAAGTGTCAGTGGCTTTAGGGTCAAGTTATTAAAAAACAAGATTTTACTCTTTTTTTAATACATTATCCAGACTTTTCGTCTAAAAATACTGTCCCTCATCTGTGGAAAATTTACTATGAAATAGTATAACAATGTATAGAATAGTAAAAAACCTTAAAGTATATGTACAGTAATAATCCCTCCCCCCCCTCTTTATAACGTAACAGTAATTTTATATTATAATGTAAACAGTTATAGTTAGCGTCAGGCGCGTGTTCAGGGGGGGTCAAGGGGGTCATGACCCCCCCCCCCCTAGAAGAATTAAATTTATATGAGAGTGAGAGAGATAGCGATATAGTGTTATCTCTTTCCCTCTCATATATAACCTCCCCCAAAAACCTTGTCTGGACACGCGCCTGGTTAACGTAGATTGTAACTGTAAGTAGGCGGAAAATTTTTTTGTTTGTCATTGAAATGTGTGGTCCCCCCCCCCCCCCCCTCTTTATACATCAGCAGTAAAGATGGAACTTTTGTTTTTTTTAAATTTAAGAAAAAAAAACCTTATAAGTCCTCTTTAAAAATCTATTAAAAATCGTTAAAAATGTACTAAAAGAAGAAAATGGCGGCCGTTTCACAAAAAAATTTCGAATTGCAATTACTCAAAAACCCCACCGTTTTTTTGGTTTAATTTTTTTTTGGAAATTGTCGTCATAGGTAGTAAAGATTATTCTCCATAAGAATTTAACTTGTGCCCGATTTTGGTAGAAGAGAAAAAAAAGATTTTTTATTTTTTTAAAGGAAAATTATATTTTTCTCAAAAAATACACTAGATATCAAGAAATTTCCTTAATAAAAGTTGTTCCTCTTCAAAAAATATAAAAAAAGTTTTTCTTGATATTTTTCTCTATTTCACGGTTTTTCAACAAATTTCGTCAAAATTGGATAAGAAGCTAATTTTTAGGAAACTTTACAGTGTTTTTGGATGCAAATATGCAAATTGTTGTTATAAAACGTGCAATTTATCAGAAACGTTTATATTTTAAACCAAATATTGTCTTTTCTTTTCACATCAAATAAAAATGTTATTATAATTAAGTTTACTAAATTTTAAAAGATACAAGTGTACATTTTTCATAAAAAAATTGATTTGAGTTAAAATTTGTTATCAAATAATAATTATTTATTAATTAGTGTTTTTTTGTTTGTTAAATCTAGTTAAAATATCATCCAATTTTGACAATAAATAATAGCTCACCTTAATTGTTGAAACATTTTCTACAATATTATTGGTTGGTTTTTTTTAAAATATTATAGGTATTTAAAAGTTATTGAATAAATAAAATTTGATTTAGATATATTTTTAAACAAAATGTTATTTAACAAAAGCCAACAAATAAAATTGTAAATAATGTTTTAAAAAGAAAAGTTAGCTGTTATTTGTCAAGACTAAATAAAAATTACAAATTTCTACTAGTTTCAAAGAAAAAGCATAAAATGTGAAATAATTATTATGTTATTATGTATTATTATATAATATTAATATTTATAATTAATAATATTATGTATTATGTTTTTTACCAAAAAAGGTTAATTTTGAAATTTAAAGCAAATACAGCAACTTCACATCGCTCAATTTAAACTAAATTTGTATAATAAATTAAGCTCAGAAAAATAGTGAAATTTTTGACGAGTATATGGGCATATCTCTGGAAATATTAATATTTGATACGATGAATTATTTCCAAAAGATTACACATTGATTTATTAAATAGATAAATAATTATTCCATTTTGAACACCCGATTTTTAACAATGTTTACTTGTCCCTAACCATACTTTCGAATGGTTTATACGTTGAAACTTTGTAATTAATAAAAATTACTAGTTAGATGACACATGTTTTTAAAGTTAGTTAAACGATGAAGACATTTGTGCATGAAAATTAATATTTTGTTTATTGTGAAGAAAGTTATATGTTTTTAAAAGTTGTCCCTCACTTTTAACCTTTTCGACCGCAATTGTCATATTTATCATTTTTCTTGAATAAGACTATTGGCACACCAAAATAGTTTATGGGAAATAAAAGTTTAAATAATTAGAATTATTTTGAGACATACTAAATTGATGTGCTTCATGTCTTCAAAAAACTATTCTAATTTAAATAACAGAAAACACGTGTGTACAAAATTTGACAACGACCGTAATACGAGTGATACTCCACGAAAATCAAATAAAAGTATTCAAAAAGTACTTACATATATTTTTACGAGTACCATTTACCATTGTGTGAATGTGCTTTGAAAAAAAATACTTTATTACCATGATAATGTGAAAATATTTATCAATTACGGTCGACCGTAATCGACCGAAATTTTTTAGAATGAAATTGTCAAGTCCGAAGTTGCCGATTTTAATGTTTTCGACAGAAATTGTCATTAATTAAAACCTGAAGGTTAAGTTTTAATTTTTATTTCGAGATTGATTTTCACACAAAAATGGAACTTTATTCCTTTATTCCTAGTGTATTATTATTAGTATTTTACTATTCTTATAAATATTGAAAATATTAAACAAACTTATCGTTTTTTAAAAATGATAACCCCTCAAGCAATTCATTTCAACTGTTTTTTATCCTAAAAAGCAACCACTTGTTGAATATTTTTTTGTTACAGGTTAAAAATTATTTGTAATTTTAAATAATTTATAACTTTTTGAAGAAAATTAGATTTATCTGTCCATTTGTATAATTTGAAAGCTTAGCAATTGAAGTTTATGTAGACAAAGTTTCAATACTGTGCTACAAAAAAAAATAAAATATGTTTTCTTATTGAAAAGTTAAAGGTTCCAGAGATATGCCCAATATATTTTTCAAATTAGAGTATCATTTTAAAATAATGAATTTTAATTTTAAATCCATCTTTTCTAGGTTTAGAATAAAGTAGTTTATATTTCTGGTAAGTTCTGATATATTATATACCTACTATAAGTTTAGAATATTATTACATCTTTAAAAAAAAGTGTCATATTAAAGGTTACGAAATAAAGTCGTTAATCTTCTACTTTTGATTCATAATAACATGAAAAGAAATAAAATTTATACCATAATAATACTTACTAAATGCAGAAACTGTTTCTAAAAGATTTTTTATTTTTCTTAAATTTGATAAACTTTTAAAAAAAAAACAAAATATAAGACTTGACTTAAAGTGTATTAAAGTGTATTATATCTACTTGTTCTTCTCGAAATAATTTTTTGCCTCAGTTCTTTTAGTTAAAAATAAGTTCCTATTTATGGTAAATACTCAACAAGACCTCAAGGAAGAAAAATCATGATCTCAAAAACAAACCTTTAAAAAGCAAAGTTTTTAAAAAACGTCAAAACAATTGACTGAGAACAAATTTTTGAAAAACGAGTTGTTTTTTTAAATTCTTTACCTATTTATTTCATTTTAGGCTTAAAGGGTGGATTTTTGAGTTAAACTTAATAAATTCTCACTGTGATCTGTGCTCTAAGCTACCTTCTAAAGAAACAATAAATTTTCGTAAAAGAAACCTTTAAATATTAATTAATATAATTAATCTTTTACTAATTTTGAAAATCCCCTTTTTATGAACCAAATCCCCTTTTCTTAAAAAAAGAAAAATTCCCTTTTTACCTAAAATTGAACAAAGAAACCGCTGTGATCCCTGCAAATAAGTTTGTGCAATATACTTTAACTTTTTACGTTGTAAAATTAAAGAGGTAATAATATGTATTTTTTTAACTTTTTCTCATTCTTTTTTTTTAAACATGAAGATTTGAGTGCAATAACTATGTTTGCGCTACTTAGGAAATTAAAGTTGAAAAATTTTTAAAAAAATTTTCGAAAAAAGTACTGCTCTATGGGTAAGATCTAACGAATAATAAGAGTTAAATATGTGTTTAATTAAGGGGAGGTTCCAGTGATTTTTTTTCAAACAATCGAAATTATTTTTTGTCCATTTTTGGTTAGTATAATTATATAAAAAAACGGGAAAAATAATCTGAAGTAAAAAAACCTCGAAAATTTGTATTTTTTATTAATTAAATAACTGTAGTTTGTTAATTTTTAAATAAACAGTTTTTCTGGTGCACCGCTTGAAAGAGCAGTTCTTAAACTATAATAAGAAATGTATATTGTTACATTTAAAGGGTTATATGTATATAACTATTTATATAATTTTTTCTTATTGTGCTTTACTATTTAAAAATATTGCCGAACTTTAAGTTAAATTTTTGTACATTTGGTCCTTCAAACTTTAAACCCGCTTTTCTCGAAACTGCATATCTTCATCTTGTTTACACTCTTATTTTGACACTATTCATCGAAATAACTTGAAATTTGGACAGCATGTTCCTTGAACGTGTAGTTTTCGTGTAAACTAGGATTTTTAAAATCCATTAATATTTAATTTTAAATATATTATATTATATTATTATATTATTAACAATTTAAGTTACAAAATTATGGTTAAAAAATTCAAAAGTCTGTCATTCGGTTATTTTTCAATAAATATTTTTTATCCTAGTTTACACGATAGTCAAAATGGTACAGATTAAGAAACTATTTAATTTTTTTATTTCACATTAACCGTTGCAGAGAAAAAGTGTAAACAACTTTTAGAGAGGACCACTTTCAGCAGCCATTTTCTAAGACTCCATTTAAAAAAAAAAAATTTTTTTAATTACTTTAAGAGTTGTATTTTATTGTAAAAAAAATTTATGTAATAAATATTTGTTTTATTATAAAAAGAAATCTTTGAAAAAAAGCTTAAAATGAAAAAAATAAAATATTTTTTTCGTCTTATTATAGTTTTCGATATAGTAATTAGTGTACCTATTATAAGACCCTTATAATAATGACAGCAAAGTGAATATTTATTATTTACTTAGTGAATTGAATGTGAAAACACTGACAAGAGAAAGAAAGTTTAGAGAACAATAAAAAAAGATTAAGAACAGATTTCCGTTAGATACACCTTGCTTGATTAATATTTAATTACTTTTAAACTGTTAGTAAATGAGCTTACAAATAGATTGGAAATACATACTAAGACCATTACGGGCAGTAGACCATAAAACTTAAACTGTCTAGCCTAAATGTCTAGAATTTGCAGGGGAAGTTTGGTTATTCCCACAAAAAGTTATTAAGGTTGACCAAACCTGCACAAAATTACTCTCATCTAATTTTAATGGTGGCGTTTCTCGCTCTTAAAAAACAAAATAAATAAGAAATAAATAAAATAATTTTGATATACTTAATTTGTTTTGTCTTTTACGAGTGAGAAACGTCAATATTAAAATCAGGTGAGATCATTTTTTGTTCACAGGTTCAATCAACCTTATAAGGGTATACGTCTACAAATATTGAAGATTCCATTTTTTATTTCACATTATCCGTTGCAATCGAAATATTAATATTAAGAATAAAAGACTTGTGAAACTTGGTCTTAGTCACTGTACAATCATCATTAAGTAAGAAACAAAAACTATAAAGAACCTGCACGCGATATAAAAAGTAGGTGCAATTGGGAAATATGTCCCTTACATATAGAATGTACTAATGTCTAATGTGCATTGGATATTTAGTCGTTATAGTGACAGCATTAGATTCTCTGACATACATGTCAAACTGGTTTCAAACTGCAAAAGAACTATTTAACTTATCTATATGGGAAATAGGTTGTTGGATTTCAATTTTAAATCAGTCAGACTTGCATTTGAGCAAAAATTTCGAGAAATGAATCATAATAAGAAAATGTTTGGATCTTTTGTTTTAAATATCATCTCATTTTCGTATCATAAATGAGATTCTCAAATCGATTACAAGTTACCCTATTAAGAACGGCCCATCTAATCTGTACAACAAAATCTAACAAGGAGCTCTCCCTGTTGCGATTTTTTATATTATGTTATAATATTACTAAATTGGTAAAGTGATTGTCGACACTGGACAAATTAAGCTATAAAGAATGATTTTGCATTATTGTATTTGTGAAAAAAAACGATTTATTATTTATGTAGGAGCCCAAGTGCAAAATGCCAGAACTGACAACAATGGCCAATCTTGGCCCAGTAATTGTAGCCAGGCCCGGATTGGCCATTTGGGATACTGGGAAAAATCCCGGTGGATCGCCGCCAGGTGGGCCGGTATTTTTGTAGGTATAATTAATAATTTAATTTATGTAATTAAAATTTATTTAATTTTCAATTACTCTTTTCTATTTTCAATTAATTTCTCAACATTCAATCATTTTCGGCTTCTTCCAATTTTTTTTCAATCACACAATTTGTAGAATTCCAATTAAATTGTTCAATTCTACAACTATTTTCTACAATTCTTATTTATTATTATCTTCAACTTTCCATTACATTCTTCAATTTTCAATTATCTCCTTCAATTTTTTAAATTTTCAATGATTCTCATAAAATTTTATAACTAATCTTTAACTTTTTAAATTATTTTGTTCTCTTGGAGATTATTTCTTAATGCTTCACGATATCAAGACGATACGATATTTGAGCAATATTGATATTGATCTCAAAATCTCTTGACCATCCAAATATCGTATCGATATTGTTGAGAAAAATATCGTCTCGACTAGATAATATCGACCTAAAATAATTAAAAAATTACTAAAATAATTGACGAATGAAAACAATTTGGAATAATGTCAAGATTAATAAATCGACAATTGACAAAAATAATTTAAAGAACTAAAGAACAAATCTAAAATTTCAAAAAAACAATTGGAAATTAAAAAAGAAAAAAAAATACAGGAATAATTGTAGAAAAAAATGGAAAACAATTTTGATTTTAAAAAATTAACCTGTATTGAAATTTGAAGAAATAATCGCAAATTGATAAGAAAAAAATAATATTAAACTAGGTGAGAATTATGTCTATTTCATGGACATTTCGCTTCCAAGTAAGCAAAATAATTTGCTTCCTCATAGAGGAATCAAGAAATTAATAATATATAAATTAATTGGGGAAGTTGGTAAAAAATAATTTTTAATGCAAAAAAATGTAAAAATATGAATTATTTTACGAATTCTTGATCAATTATAAAAGTTATATGTATAGGTCAATCGATTCGTTTTGAGATAAGGAATATGATTTTTGTATTCATTAAGTTGTATTTTTATCATGAAAAAAATTTTTGGCAAAAAACGATTTTTTTCGATGAAAAAAGGTGCTCAAAAAAATTTGGTAGGGTATTTTAAAAAACTCTTGTGTCCAAATTTAGATATTCATGAGCTTAATAAGTCATCCAAACTTTATTGGAATCCGTTAAAGCGTTCTCGAGATATCTTGTACACAAAAAAGGCTACACACACACACACACACACACATACATACATACACACACACATACATACATCTGGACATTTGCTTAGGAATGAAAATTTACGCTTTTTATATAAAAAGAAGTCGATTTAGACTATTTTTGGAAAATCGAAAATCTTAAGGATCACAAAGCTTCCTCTATGAGGAAGCAATTGCCAAAATAAATAAAAAATGAAGAAAATAATTGTGAATTGGACAGAAAAATTGAAGAATTAATTAAGTAAATTGAGATTTTAAAAAAAAATTATTGATAATAAATAATTTACAAATTACTATATTAATAAATAAATAAATTAGTAGAAAAAAAGTGAGAAAGCCCAGATGGTGAATATTAAATAACTAGCAAAATAAAACGCGCGCCAGCGCGCGATTAGTTTTTCATACCTTTTAGAAATTATAAATTACACTAAAAAATATAACAAATCGGTAAATAATATTTATCTAATACGAAGAAATAAATATTTTAAATATAATATTTAAAAATCAATTAATATAAATAAAATAAATATTTATTTAGGAAAAAATTTATAATATTTTAGAATTAAAAAAAATTGCAAAAAATAATTGAAATTAAACAAAATAATTGCAAATTTTGCAAATTAATTGAAAAAAAAATGACAACAATTAAAAATTGGGGAAAGTAATTTAAACAATCATAAAAATGTTTTAAACATAAAGAAAATAATTTAAATTTGAGAAAAATACTTGAGAATCTTAAAAGTAAATTAAAACAAAATTGAATAATGAAAAATTAGAGAAAATAATTGAAAAAAACATGGTTAAAAATTGAGATAAATAAATTAAAACTAAAAGAAATAATTAAAATTTAGGAAAATAATTAAACAAATTACATAAAAAGTTTTAAATAAAGGAAAGTTAAGCAAAATTTGAGAAAACAGATAAACATAATTTAAAATTGAACAGAACAAATTTTAATTAAAGAGAAATAAGTAAAAACTTTTTGGCAATTATGAAAAAGAACGAGAGTAATTGAAAATTGAAGAAAATAATAAAAATAATGAAATAATTGAAAAGTCAGATAAATAGATAAAAATATTTTTAATTATGAAACAAATGTAAAGAATTGAAAATTGAAGGAAATAAATTTTGGAAAATAATTGAAAAATGTTTTTAAATTTTATAACTTGCCGAAAATAATTAAAATATGATTCATTTAAATTATTTAAATAAAAAAAAAAAAAAATTGAAATTTGAAAAAAAATACATGAAGATCTTAGAATTCAATGAAAAAAAAAAGAAAATAACTAAAAATTGGAGAAAAGAATTGAAGAACTAAGCTAAAAGTAATTGGAATTTACGATAATTAATAAACAAATTTTGAAATTATGAAAACAAAGAAAAATAATTAAAAATTAAAGAAAACAATTGAAATTTTAGAAAAATTCTTAAAAATCTTAGAAAATAATTTTAGAAAATGAGAATAACTAAAAATTGGAAAAAAGACTGGAAGAATGCTAAAAATAATTGAAATTTACGATAATTAATAAATTTTTTTAGAAATTATAAAAACAAAGAAAAATAATTAAAAATTGAAGAAAATAATAGAAATTTTACAAAAATACTTAAAATATTTTAGAAATTTATTTTATAAAATGAGGAAAACTAAAAATTGGAAAAAAGTCTGGAAGAAATCTAAAAATAATTGAAATTTATGATAATTAATAAAAAAAATTTGAAATTCTGATAACAAATGAAAATAATTAGAAATTGAAGAAAATGTTTAAATTTTCAGAAAAATACTTAAAAATCTTGGAAAATAATTTTAGAAAATGAGTATAATAATTAAAAATGGAAAAAAATAATTGAAAAATGATAAAATTAATTAAAAATTGACAAAAATAATTGAAATATGCTGAAAATAATTTAAGATTGAGAAAGAAAATTGAATTATGATGAAAATAATTTTAATAATATATAAACTTAAAAACATTTAATAATATTTGAGAGAAATAACTGAAAAATAGAATATATGTTTAAAAAAAATAATAATTACAAAATTACTTAAAATTTTTTAATTAAAGAGAATAATTAAAAAATCGCAGAAATAATTGAAAATTGATGAAAATAATTGCAATATCGGATAAATAATTGAAAATTTTAAAAGTAATGCCAAAATAATGAATATATCCCAGGCGCGAGAAACCAATGCTGACGCTGGGTAGAGGCTTGATTCTAGCTTTGACACCCAGAGTGGGTAACCGAGACTGGGAACAGTCTTTAAATCACTGTCGTTCAATATTGGTTGAAGATTGGACACCAATGCTCGTTCCATGCTTGATTCAAGACTACTTGAATCCTCATGCGCGAAGCTTGAACATGCAATCTAGATTCAAGCTTGAATCAACTGTGACACAATTGCTCAACTTATCATATTACATATTTTTTTATATATTAAAGTATATACATATAAAAAGTATTATTAATTAAATAATAAATATTACAACTGCTGCAGATTTAGTAATTTTATGAATATTTACTATTAATTTTGTATAAAATAAACTATAAATAAACAAACAAAAATTATGTAATTTTACTTAATTGTAAGATATATTAGAAGTAAATTAAATTTGTAAACAATTATTTTCTTATTTTAAAAAAATAAATTTCAAAGAATCATATAACCAAACGAAATAATTTAAAGACAATTTTCAAATTTGAAAAATATTGAAGATATGATTACGTGCTCGATAGCGTAATTTTGTAAAATCATTCATTTCAAAAAAACTTTAATTATACAAAATGAATAAATTTATTTATTTAAATAAAAGTGCCCTTCAATACATTATATATAAACAATTTTTATAATTTACTTTTGTATTATATATTATTGAAATTAATTATTTAAATAATATTACTAAATTAAAGTTATAAATAAAAATGATAAATTAGTAGTTAATTTTGTTTACATATTTTGCAAATATTTTACAAAAATATTTATTGATAAAATATTAATAAGTTAGGATCGAGATTGGATTGTATAAACTGTATATCAGTAAATACAAAGGATACATAAATTCTATTCTATTTATTTAAATAATTTTTAATTTTTAAATAATAATATTAAATTAAAGTTATAAATAATTAAATAATAATTAATCATTATCAGTTAATTTTGTTTACATATTTTGCAAATATTGTATAAGAATATTTATTTATAAAATATTAATAAGTTAGGAGATAGGATTGTATAAACTGTATATCAGTATAAACCTATAAACGAAGGATAAATAAATTCTATTCATTTATTTTTGATTATCAATATGTTCCAGAACTATTAAAATGTAAATAGCACATAATTCAGGTCTGAACCTCACAAAGTTATTTCTATTGACTCTCAACTACCCGTCGTAGCCGAGTGGTACTAATAGCGTGCGTTCACCGCGAGCGAATTCGTCTATAGGGCCGTGGGTTCGATCCCCCCTTGAGCGTGCGAAATTTTATTTCATAGGTTAAGTGTTTATATGTATTAAAATTGTTAATTAAACTTAGGTCGATAATAATTAAGTGTATAAATGTGCAATTAATCTTAAATTATAAAAAAAAAACAATCTGAAGAATATCAATTTAAATAATTATAGATGAACATTAAAATTTTTTTTTATTTTATTAATTTTATGATAATCTGCAGCAGTACAGTAATTAAGAAAAAATGATAATAATAATATTATTATTGTATTTATTATTATTGTATTTATAATTATAAATAATATAATAATATAATTCATAATATTAATATAATATTATTATTATTATTATAATTATAAGAATTATCATTATTAACAACATAATACAACAAGAATATTATTATATTAATAATTATTTAACGTTCTGTCTTCTGTAAGCGACAGTGGAATCAGGCTTGACGAAGCTATAATCGGACTTCCGAACATTGATTGAGTCTTGGACTCCAATCCTCAACCAAGCTTGGAGCGTCAGGCTTGAATCGCTGTTACATTCTAGCTTGGACGAGTCTTGCTTCCTCCGACTCACCAAAAGACAATAATTAAAAAATTATTATATAATGGAAAATTGATGACAATAATCTAAATTTGAGATAATAATTGAAAATTTTGGAAATTAATTGCATGTGTTTATGTATATTTTAAACTTCTTCAAAAACCATAATAAATTTTTAAAGCATTTTTCGAAACTGTTTTTTACACAAATGAGAATTAAAAACCAGTAAAACACGACACTAACGAAAAAGGTTACCTTATTCTTTCAATTCAAATTTCAAAATATTTCCTGATAAAGAGAGTCAAAATCAATAAAATAACAGGGAGTAAGACTAACTTCACTTTAGTTTTTAAAACATGGACAGAAAAAGATGAATAAATATTAATACTAACTAACTTCACTTCAGACTTTAAAACGTGGACAGAAAAAATGAATAAATATAAAAAGTAACTAACTTCAGGAGTTTACGGAGATTATTATTATTTAATAATAATAATAATAATAATAATCTCCGTAAACTCCTGAAGTTAGTTACTATTTGTATTTATTCATTTTTTTCTGTCCATGCTTTAAAACTTGAAGTGAAGTTGGTCGTTATAGTTTTTATATTATTTTATATTCATCTTTTTCTGTCTGCATTTTAAAATCCATAGTGAAGTTAGTCCCTGTTTCTTTATCAGGAAAATTTAAAATTGTTTCAGTTTACAGATAAAATATGCAGATGAGGTATACAGTGTAAAAAAACCAATGTTAAATTACAATCGGGATGTAATTTTAATTTGGTACGGTTTGTAATTGGTTAGTTTACTATGCCTGAAGGTTTTTTTTACAAACAAGAGTCTTTTTGTTTACTTCTTGGTTAAAGTTCTTTTTATGTGATGTTTTTTTGAAGTGTTGTTTCGCGAACAAATTTATATAAATATAATTTTCATAATCATTTAGAATAATTTTCTAATGTAACCCAAAATGTGCCCGAACCCTACCCTTAAATCGATTTTCTATTTTTTAAAGTTTATAATTCAGGAAAGTTTATAAAAGAATGTTGTTGGTTTCTTTAATTTAAATATGTCATTATTTATATTATAATAATTCTTAAAAGTTATTTATTATAATAATAATTTTAAAAAGATTTTTAGAATGACATGATACAAAAATCAAGATGAAAGAAATTTAAAAGTTGAAAACTTAAAAAAAGGTCAAAATTAAGAAAAAAAAATAATTTATACAAATATTTTTGTAATTGACAGTTAGGTAATTGTTAATAGTAAATTAATTAGTTATTAATATTTATTTTTAATTATTAATTACATAAACATATTTAGGCTCAAATAGTTATAAATTAATAAAATAACAAATATTGAAGAAATTTGATAACGCTTAAATTAAATAACAAATAATTTTTGTTTAAAAACAATTTTTTATTTTTTCAAAGAACACAAGTTTTTCAAATAACATGAATATTAATGTTTATTAAATCAATCAATGAAAATTGAAATTACATTTTATTAAATCATGAGAATTTCGTAACCATTTAATAATTTTTTCGATTTAATTCTACAATAAAATATTTTCTCTGCAATTGGTTCAAAAGTAACTAAATTCTGAATAAAATTAGCTTAAGATGAAGTCGTTTTGTTCACTTTAAAAAAAAATTTATTCTAAAAAAAGTGTAAATTACAGCATATTTTTCAATTTTTAATAACTTTTAAAATAATAAATATTTCTTTATGTTCTTGGTGTTATTTTAAAGATAATTTTCTATAGAAATTAGAACATACATCCAAATTTTCTACACAAGTTTAATTCACTTTCGTTATTTTTCGATTATTTTCTTCAAATTTGAATTACCTTTGTTATTAATCAATTATTTTTTTTATTTTCCAATTATTTTTCTCATATTTTTGTTATTTTTGCGATTTTAGAATTATTTTTTACAAATTGCAATTATTTTATTCAATTTTTGCTTCCTCATAGAGGAAGCTTTGTGATCGTTAAGATTTTCGATTTTCCAAAAATAGTCTAAATCGACTTATTTTCATCTAAAAAGCGTAAATTTTCATTCCTAAGCAAATGTCCAGATGTATATGTGTGTGTGTGTGTGTGTGTGTGTGTGTGTGTGTGTGTGTGTATAGCGTTTTTTGTGTACAAGATATCTCGAGAACGCTTTAACGGATTCCAATAAAATTTGGATGACTTATTAAGCTCATAAATATGTAAATTTGGACACAGGGATTTTTGAAAATACCCAACCAAATTTTTTTATGCACCTTTTCTCATCGAAAAAAATCGTTTTTTGACAAAAAATTTTTTCATGCTGAAAATACAACTTAAAGAATACAAAAATCATATTCCTTATCTCAAAACGAATCGATTGACCTATACATATAACTTTTATAATTGATCAAGAATTCGTAAAAGAATTCATATTTTTACATTTTTTTAACAACTTCCCCAATTCTTATATGTGACGCCGCGCGAGAAAAGGGACCTATCGCAAAAAATATCAATTTTCATTTTTTTATGCCAAAAGGTAGCTTATTAGTCGCTCTTTCATTTAAAAGAATCAAAAATTGTTTCCATTAGTTACTTTTTGAGTTATTAAGCATGAATCGTAAGAATTTACATTGGTCGCCATGCACTGACGCAACTTCCAACGCAAAAAAACCTATCGCGAAAAAAATTAATTTTCATTTTTTTATGCCAAAAGGTAGCTTTTTAGTCGCTCTTTCATTTGAAAAAATCAGAAATTGTTTCCATCAATTACTTTTTGAGTTATTAAGCATGAAGCGTAAGAATTTATATTGGTCGCAATGCATTGCTGCAACTTCTAACGCTCGCCCTGTAAAATTAACGTTTCAGGCGATAGGTCCCTTTTCTCGCGCGGCGTCACATATATTATTAATTTTTTGAGTAAGCAAATTAATTTGCTTACTCGGAAGCGAAATGTCCATGAAATGGACATAATTCTTACCTAGTTTTTATTGTCATAAACTTCTAAATTTCTTACACCTGTTTTCAATTATTTACATAATTATTTTTATTATTGTTACGAATTTATTAATTTTTTTACACCTCTTTCAAGTATTTTCTTCAAACTCTAATTATTTTTTTCATATTTGAATTATTTTGCCATTTTCGAATTATTCTCTTCAAATTGCCATTATTGTCTTCAAACTTCAATTAATTTCTTCAACGTTCAATTATTTCCCTCAAACTTATAATTTTTTTTTAACTTTACAATTATTGTCTATAATTTTTTAATTTTTGCACCAGTTTTAAATTATTTATTTCAATATTTTAATTATTGTTGTCATCTCTCAATTATTTTGCTTCCTCATAGAGGAAGCTTTGTAATCGTTAAAATTTTCGATTTTCCAAAAATAGTCTAAATCGACTCATTTTCATCTAAAAAGCGAAAATTTTCATTCCTAAGCAAATGTCCAGATGTATGTGTGTGTGTGTGTGTGTATGTATGTATGTGTGTGTGTGTGTGTGTGTGTAGCGTTTTTTGTGTACAAGATATCTTGAGAACGCTTAAACGGATTCCACTAAAATTTGGATGACTTATTAAGCTCATGAATATCTAAATTTGGACACAAGGATTTTTGAAAATACCTAACCAAATTTTTTTGAGCACCTTTTTTCATAAAAAAAAAATCGTTTTTTGCCAAAAAATTTTTTTATGCTAAAAATACAACTTAAAGAATACAAAAATCATATTCCTTATCTCAAAACGAATCGATTGACCTATATAACTTTTATAATTGATCAAGAATTCGTAAAATAATTCATATTTTTACATTTTTTTGCATTTAAAATTCTTCATTTTTAAATAACTTCCCCAATTAACTTATATATTATTAATTTCTTGCTTCCTCTATGAGGAAGCAAAATTATTTTGCTTACTTGGAAGCGAACTGTCCATGAAATGGACATAATTGTCACCTAATTTTCAAGTTACAACTATTTTTGTCAATATTCAAATATTTTTGACATTTTGGAATTATTTTCTTTAAATGTCATTTTCTTTTATCTTTTTATTATTATCATGAATTTATTAACTTTTGAAGATCTGTTTTCAATTATTTATGCCATTATTCAATTAGTTTCTTCACATTTTAATTATATCGTTAATTTTTCAATTCTTTTATACAATTTTTCAAATAATGTATTAAATTTTTTATTTTTGTCATTATTCATCCATTTTCTACACATATATATTTTTTGATATTTTTAAATTATTTTTTTCAAATTTCAATTATTTTCTTGAAAATTCTATTATTTTTTTCAATTTTTCAACTATTTGTCTAAAAAGTGTAATTTTTACACCAGCTTTTATTATTATTTGTGTCATTATTCAATTAGTTTCTGTACATTTCATTTATTTTTCCAATATCTCAATTATTGACTGAAAATTAAAATTTTTTTAACCAGTCTCAAAAAATTTTGTTTCAATTTTTAATTATTTTTGTCATTCTTTAATTATTTTTTTGTAACTTCAATTATTTTTTAAACTTTTCAATTATTTACTTTAAATTCCAACTATTTCGTTTCATTTTTGTCATCATTTTTTTATTTTTAATAAATTCTTCAATTAGTTTTGTCATTTACAACTTTTTTTTCAAATCGAATTCTTTTTGTCATTATTTAATTATTTTCTACACATTTCAATTATTTTTGCGATTTTCAAATTGTTTTTTTCAAATTTGAATGGCTTTTCCTGCTGGCGCCCCCCAATTTTTAATATTAGTAATATCAAACTCTATATTGCTTATTCATTTTTTTTTAATTTAAAAACTCACTTTTTTCACTTAAAAACTCATTATTTACTCTTTTTTAAATTAAAAAGTCTTTTTTTTTCACTATTTTCAATTTGCAAGTCCACTGGCAGCCTTCCTTCCCAGTGGGCAAAAATCCATGTTCGTTCTAAAAACGTTTTAAGAACGTTTTTAAAACGTTTCATGTCGGCCAAATAATGTTCTGGAACATTATTCGAACATCCATGTTCCAATAACGTTCCAGAACATTATTTGGCCGACATGAAACGTTCTAAAAACGTTCTTCAAACGTTTTTAAAACGAACATGGATTTTTGCCCACTGGGTTATTAGATAAATATTATTCATCAATTTGTTTTATAAAGTTTAATTTCTAAAACATGGAAAACTAATCGCGCCCTTGCGCGCGATATATGTGACCTGGACAGTGAAAAGGGGGCTACGTGTCAAAAAAAAATTTTTTTTTGGTTTACACCACGTGAAAGAGCGTCAAAAAATCTATCAGAATCTGCAAAAAAATGAAAAACCATTTTTTTATACGTAAGCCCTTTTTCACTGTCCAAGTCACATATTTTGCTAGTTTAACAAAATAATTGACAATTAATAACTGAAGAAAACTGTAGGAATAATTATAACAATTGAATTGAAAGTTCAAGAAAAATATTGTTAATTGAAGAAATCATCGAAAAAAGCAGAGAATTATTGTATAATGAAGAAAATTATTGTTAATTGGAAAAAATTCTAAACATGGCAAGATTATTAAATTGACAATTGACAGGAATAATTTTAAACAGGAGAAGATAAACATGCAATTTAAAAAAAAACTAAAAAGAAAGAAAATGGTAGTAATAATTCTAGAAACAATTGAAAGTTTAATTGATTTTTGAAAAATTAAACTGTATTGAAATTCGAAGAAAACACTTGCAAATTGAAAGAATAATTGAAAATGAAAAAAATAAGTATCAATAAAAGAAAAAAATTGTGATTGTATACAAATAGTTGAAGAATTGAAGAACTGAATTGAAATTTCAAGAAAATGATTAATCATTGAAAAAAATAATTGAATGCAGTCGTGAATTATCGAATATGAAAGAAAATAATTGAAAAAAGACGAAAATAAAGGACAATTGCAAAAAACTTCAAAAAATTACAACATTATAAAATTCACATTTTAACAGAAAAATCTTAAAACTTAAGAATGTAAATTTATGATTTAGAACAGAAGTAACTAAGAATAAAAATTAAAAGAAAATTATTGTAGTAATTGTAGAAAATAATTTTAAATTTAATTGGATTATAAAAAATTGAACTGGATTCAAAATCTTTGAAAATAATAACAAGTGAAAATTGAAAAAATAATTGAAAATGAACGAGAATTATTGAATATTTACTGAAATAATTAAAAATTCAAGCAAATAATTGAAAACTGAAAAATAATTGAAAAAACGAGTATATTTGAAAATTGAAAAAATAATTGAAAACTGCAAAAAATAATTTAAAAAATCTGACATCGCGCTTCGCGCTCCATCACATTCTCATCGCGCGCTTCGCTCGCTAGTTTCAGCGCGCCTCGGGGTGCGCGAGGGTCGTCGTCGCGCTTCGCGCTCCGAAGTTTTAGTAATTGTCGCGCTACGCGCTCCGTATTTGAAATGAACGTCGTGCTTCGCACTCCGATCATTATCAATCCTCTCGTCAGGCTGTACGCTTCGACCATGTAATGCATGCTTGTCGTTATCGAAATTAAATACTCTCCCTACGACATGAGCCAGTTTAATCTGGCCTGTTTAGCGCTATTCTAAATTGGGTTTTCACTTAAAATGTAAAACTTTTTTTGTCTTAAAGTTCTACGCCTTTAAGGAATACATTCTCATCACGGCACTCGCGCTTCGCGCGCGATACTAATACTTTCCGGAATATTTGCGATTTACTGGAGAGAAAAGAAAAATCTCAGTTACTTAAATCCTCAAAGCAAAGGGTTGTTGCACCTAAATGTCATTAAAAAACACTACAATTTCTGTTTGAACTTATTGATATTAGTTGACTTCTGCCTCCATACAATTCCATGATTGAGTAAGACTATAGTCTTCAAATCAATATAGTATTAAACTCAAATTTAGAATACAATTAAGAGCAATGTCTAACAAACAGAAATTGTACGTTAACACAATATGTCAGTAAGTATTAATACTTTAAACACGCTTTTTTTCCTCAAATTATTATTATGTATTTTTTTTATTTTTTAAATAATATAGACACTTTATTTGCGTGCAGTATAATAAATTACAAAAGCACCCAAAAAAAGTGTCATAGACAAGACACTACACTAGTGTATTGCTATGTAATTTTTTTTTTTAAAAAAATTTTTTTTTTTTTTTTTTTGTTGCTTCGACTAAAAATTTGGTTAAGCCAACAAAATTTTTGTTGATATGACTAAACATTTTTTTCAGTGTACCTAATGTGGAGTTAGAATTGTCAGATTGGCTTGATTTGTTGAGTTTAGATCCAACAAGTGCTCAAGAACACGAATATAAGCAAAAATAGGAAAATGAAATCGCCGAGATAGTACACTGCCGTACTAAGGAAAAACTTAGGGAAACGACATTTTGGTAGAACTGAGAAAATCAAGAAAAACTGTTAGCATTAAGTACCCTGATAAAAATTAAAAAATTGTTGAATTTAAATTCACATTGTGTATAAAATGATAATGTTCTATTTAATTATGAAATCAAAAGTTCATTGTTTAAACAAATTATAAGAAAAAAATGGAAATGCGAGTTTTTTTAAATGCAAGCATAGCGTTTGCGTAGTTTTTATTTCGTATACAGCGCTCAGCTTTGACCACGTTTTTGATACAAATAACACGCGAGTGACTTTGCCTAAGTTTTTTCTTCTGATCTTATACCCGAGCTCGAAGCCTTATACGATTTTTGGACTACGCAAAGCATTTTGCTTAAGTTTTTATCAAGTATTCCTTCATTTTCTAGAGTTTCTAAAATTTTAATATTAATTTTTTACAACAAACACGAAAAAAAAATTATCTCGTTAGCAGAGGAATATTCCTCTTCTATTATTACTCAATTTGTAAGAGAATTTTGCGAGAGCAAAAGGATTTTTGACACATAGCCACTCTTTTGTTTAACTTCAACCTAATTTAATAGTATACAGAATTAAAAAATAATAAAAAATTCTGATACTTCAGATATATTCGGGACATTATATACTCTAATTTTAAAACGGGTAAATTTTTTATGTAAAAAAATATCAAGTTTGTGACAAATTATGAATTTTACAATAATATGTGAAATTTGTAAATTTGACAGAAGAAGATAGAAGAGGAAAATCCTCTCAAATAGAAAGGGATAATTTAGTGACCATATAGAAGAGGTCAAATTGCATCAAAATGAGAGGAATCCGTTACTATTAGAATTTTTTTTTTGTAAATAATTTTAAAAAATGATTTAAACTATAACTATCACACTGCAAAATAGGTGTCTTAAATTGTTCAAAAATGTCTTAAAATAAGACATTTTTCGTGTCTTAGACACCAAAAATATCTTAATTTAAGACATTTTTGTCCAGTTTAAGATACCATGTTTTTGCAGTGCACATGCAGTTCTTTTCAACGAATCTATTGATACTAAAATGGAGACAATTCACACTTCAGATTAAGATGCAGAAGGAAAAATACATTGGAATAATTCAATTCGTTTATTTCCATTTAATGGAATCAAATTCGTGTTTTTGAGCAAATTTTTTAGGTATTTTCAAAAAATTTTGCCAATCTAAAACTTCTGACTTCAAATTCGAATTCAGCACCCAAAATCAAAAAGAAATACACTATTGTAGTGTCTAAGCGAATTTTTTTTTGAAATTTGCTCTAATTCGTGTTAATCAACAGTTTTTAAGTTTAACCCAAAAAATTTTGTCAATCTAAAACTTCTGACTTCAGATTTGGATTCAGCACCAAAAATCAGATAGAAATACACTAGTGCATGTGTATTTCTATTGTGTGCCTGTCTCATTATTCCTTTTATGCCAAAAATGTGAATTTCAAATATTCATTACTTAAAATTTATTCTTAATATATTACTAATAACCACATAATATTACTTATTCACAAATGTTTTAAATTTAAAAGAACTTCAATTTACTCAAAGATTTAAATTTCAAAATATTAATAATGTTTCTGAAGGCTGAGAGGCGAATTTCAAATTTTCCATTAAACCAAGACGAATGTGGCACTAAAAAACTATCTTTTCGGAATCAGGAGGTCTCAAAACGTCGAGAAATGTAGGTTTTAGCAAAAGTTCAAAATCGCACAAATTTAATACCTTCTCATTTAGGATGAGAATGTAAAAATAAATTTTTTCAAAATTTCCAAAAATTTTTAGAAAAGTCAATATTTTTTGATGCAGTTTTATTAGGTGTGATCAATGAAAGTAAATAGGAAGAAAAAACCGGGAGTTTATTTATTTTTTTGAAAAATAATAGTGTTTCTGTATATGATTTTCCCATATTATATGTTCTATTTTTTGCATATATAACGTGTATTTTGAGGATTTTAAAGGTTTTTAGCAGTTAAATAGTTAGTTTCTTGTTAATTTCTACTTGAGTTTAGAAAGACGCATTCTCATGCGTCAACAGTCTTCTGACCGATTTTCACCTCCCCCCTCCCCCTCTTCTCCTCAAACAATACTTTTATACAATTGTAAAACTTAAAAAATTCATATCTTTTTGGGTTTGCATTATATCAAAAAAATAGAGAAAAATTTTTTTTTTTTGTGAAGTTAGAAAATGTTCTATTTTTGACATTTTTGGTCCAAAATAGCTGGCTAACGAACTCGATCTGTATTTTTGGTCACTTAAAACGCATACCAAATTTCAAATTGATAGATGAATTTTTACTCAAGTTAATGGATTTCAAAATTTTTTATACAGACAGACAGACAGACAGACAGACATACAGACAGACACTTTCGTAAAACCCATTTTTTTGGAATCAGGAGGTCTCCAAACGTCGAGAAATGTAGGTTTTAGCAAAAGTTCAAAATCGCACAAATTTAATACCTTCTCATTTAGGATGAGAATGTAAAAACCGAGAACATTTGAAAATTAAAGAAAATAGTGCCCAATAATTACGATATTGGCTATGGGCTGTGAAATAAAATAAGTAAAAATAATTGAAAAACGAGAATATCTGAAAACTGAAAAAAAAATTGAAAAAAACCGAGAATATTTATTGAAAATTGAAGAAAATAGTTGAAAAGTGGAAAAACAAATGAAAAAAAATGAGAATTATTGAATATTAAAAAAACAATTAAAAATTGATAAAAGTATTGAAAGACGCCGAAAACTATTCAAAATAGAAGAACATGATTAAAAATTAATTAACCCATTAAGGACCAAATGTACAAAATTTGTCTATAAAGTTTGACACTTTATCTTTATGACAGAAGCTAAAGAGAAAAATTTTGCAATAGTATTTTTTTAAGAAGCGCTCTTTCCAAATCCCTATTAAAAATTAACATACGTTTATAAATAAACAAATAACAAACACTTTTTTAATAAAAAACACGATTTTTTCTGTTTTTTCTTGAATTATGAACTTTTTTAGTCTCTTTATCATAAAGAAAGATATTTGAGTGCTACATATATTGTGACAAAAATGTCCAAGCTGTATGATATGGGTATTAACGAATTTAAATTTTAAGATGGCTGACCCAAATTGGCAACTGAATTGGATTTTTCTTTACAAATTCATGGTAGGTTGTACGAAATCCTGGAATCGTGAAGGCTTCCCATAACATTGACTATATAGGGATTCTCAAGGTTGCTGATAACAAATTTGAAGTCTAATTTCTAAAATTCAAAATGGCGGATCCAATATGGCGGACAATTTTTTTTTTAAATGATCATATTGTCTTGAAACTTGTTTATCAGGGGTTTTTGGGGTTGCTGATTATGAATCTGATATCAATTTTTCAAAATCCAAAATGGCGGATACAATATGGCTGACGATTTTGTTTTAAATGATCATATTGGTTTGAAACTTGTTACTCAGGGGTAATAAACCATTTAGACAAAATTTATTATAAATAAGGTATAAAAGTGTAGGTACTATGCGGTTTTGATGATTTCTTGTTTGTATGATATTTACTGCTAGAAAAAGGCGAAAAGTAATGGTATTTTAAATAATAAATGTCCTTTGAAAAGCCGCTTTATTTTGAATTTGACAGAAAAATTACTTTACTACCACTAAAAAAAAGGTGAGTTTATTTGTACCAAAACTACTAGTACAACATTTAAAGTGAAACATAAAAAGAATATCGGCATAAATTCCATAATCCTTCTCAATTCTAAAAGAGACCTTACTTTCAACATGCGCTGAAGTATATCCAAAACTATAGCCAAAGGAGAAAAAAAGAAAAGAAGTTGTCGCAATGGCCAATGTGTTTTCTAATAATAATAAATCCGCTATTTTGAATGTTGAAAGTCCGACTTACCCACAAAACCTCTGAGTAACAAGTTTCAAGTAAATTGGATCATTTTTTAAAACATCGTCCGCCATATTGGATCCGCCATTTTGAGTTTTTAAAAATTCATAACAGATTCGCAATCACCGACACCAAAAACCCCTGAGTAAACAGTTTCAAACCAATATGATCATTTTAAACAAAATCGTCTGCATATTGAATCCGCTATTTTGAATTTTGAAAAATTGATATCAGATTCATAATCAGCGACCCCAAAAAACCCTAAGTAACAACTTTCCAGCCAATTGGATCATTTTTAAAAAAATCGTCTGCCATATTGGATCTGCCATTTTTAATTTTGAAATATTTATATCAGATTCATAATCAGCGACCCAAAAGCCCATAAATAACAACTTTCAAGCCAATTGGATCACTTTTAAAAAAATCGTCCGCTATATTAGATCCGCCATTTTAAATTTTAGAAAATTGAATTCAAATTTGTTATCAGCAACCTTGAAAATCCCTATATATATAGTCAATGTTATGGAAAGCTTTCACGATTCCAGGATTGCGTACAACCTACCATGAATTCGTAAAGAAAAATCCAATTCAGGCGCTATTTTGGGTCAGCCATCTTGAAATTTAAATTCGTAAATACCCTTTTAATGAGCTTGGACATTTTTGTCACGATATATGTAGCACTCAAACATCTTTCTCTACGATAAAGGGTCGAAAAAAATTCATAATTCAAGAAAAAAGCAGAAAAAATCGTGTTTTTTATTAAAAAATGCTTGTTATTTGTTTATTTATAAACTTATGTTAATTTTTAATACGAATTTTGAAAGAGCGCTTATTAAACTATAAAAAAAATACTATTGCAAAATTTTTCTCTTTAGCTTCTGTCATAAAGATAAAGTGTCAAACTTCATGGACAAATTTTGTACATTTGGTCCTTAATGGGTTAAAATAATTGTGAATAGAAAAAAATAATTGAGATTTGAAGAAAATATTTGTTAATAATTAAAGAAAGTAATTGTGTATTGAAATATTGAAAAAATGACTTTGAGGTGAATGAAACCGACTTTTTTATTCTAAAGGGGGCAAAGGAATTCATTCTGAGCAATTTTTAAAGTCGGGGAATTCTCTAAAAAAAATTTTATTATATTTGGTTAATAAAAATTGTCCATTTCTTGATTAAAGATTAGGGGATGATTTTAAAGGATTGTTGTTTATAAGGGAAGGGGATAAGGTAGATAGGAATACATTTAGAGCAATTTTTAATGCCAGTGAATTCTCTCAAAAATTTTGTATTATATTTGTTTAGTAAAAGTTGTCCATTTTTTTGTCCTTTAAAATTGGTTAAAACTAAATGAAGGTGTTCATTAAGCCAAGAAATTACTGGTGCTTTCGTACAAATGGCAGTAGAGAATGCTATTGTTCAAGAAATTCAAAATAATTAAATTATTGATAAGTTTAAATAATAGTATATTAAGCAACAAGGGGTTAAAGGCAGCCGTTTGTTTACAGTGATGTTTGTGTAGACGTAGAGGGTGACCGAGGAGGAAAGTAACAGAGGTGGAAAGTAACAACGCTTATAACTTCTAAACGAATGAGCAGACATACATAGTCCCTAAATAATTTTTAGTCAGTATTTGTAATGCACGATTATCCCAGATTACAAACCTGATAGTAAAAATTATTTACTATAAAGCCTTTCAGTGTAGGGGGAGAGTGGCCATCAATGTACCAGTTTTTTCAATGAACCATTCCAATTTTCTCAGAAACAATTAAATAAAAATTCTCCTAATTTTAAATATAAATGAAGTTTGCGTAATCACACTACGTCCATAAATTTGAGACGTGTGGATTTATTCTTTACAGAGAAAACTGAAAAAAACTGTTTTTGATGCACTGAAGAAAAAATTTACCTAAAATACAAACACGTTTTTTAATTGAAATAAGGCAATTTAAAAATAAATGTACTTACGATTTATTTTGTTTTAGGCCTTAACTACAATATTCTAATGAGATAAAGATTTTGAAATATTGGATTAAGTTATAAAAAACCATGTTTGTTGCAAATGTCATGTTGATTCAATGTACCGGGGAACAATGAACCACCTGGAATTTCAGTGTATTTTCGATTTCTAGAGTGGTATGCCTGATTATAAAACTAGGCATGCGTACAGCATGTTACAGCGATTGTTATCAGTACTTTTCTCAACATAGCAAAACTAAAATGCCATTTTAGCTAGTTAACTTAAAGTTGAGGTATATTTATGTTATACATTATCAATTAAAAAGTGTTAAGTAATATTTTTTTATAGTATTTGATAGAAAATAAGTTTTTTTACAAAGTGAAAATTGCAATATTATTATTGTTGAACATTTTTAGTGTTTTTATAGAGGTGGTTCATTGTGTACCCAGGTTGTTGAAAATGAAAATAGCTTGTTAGTTTAGAAAGATCCTAAATTTTATTATTTAATCAAAATAAATCGTGTATAATATGTGTGCATTACCTAGAGAAGTGTTGTAGTTTTATATTGATGCAAAGAAGTGCTTGAAATTGGTGAAATTGAATAAGTACTATGACCTTGAAAAAAACCCGGTACATTGATGGCCACTCTCCCCTATATGATTCAAAGTGCTCCAACCGCACACTGTAAAAAGTAGGTGTCTTAATTTAAGATACATTTGTAGTCACTTTTAAGATGTTTCCGAAAAGTTAGCAAAAGTATCTTAAAATGCATTAGTTTTCTAAGATGGAAACTAAAATATAAGATAGTGTAAACGTTTTAAAATTGACTACAATATGCATTTCAAGATGTTTATTTTTACAGTGCAGCTCAGGGTTAATTAAGGTATTAGTCGCGTGCCTGCCAGCCGAAAATTGATGCTTTTCTAAAATATTTTTCACGAAATAAAAATGCAATAATTATTTAATATGTCTATTACTTAGTGTTCCTTAGTATTTTTTGTAAAGAATAAGCTTAGTTTCAGTTAATATTATTTTTTTGATATAAATAGGAAATTTAGTAACCATTAACTTTCATTACATTAATACATTTTCTAATACTCTCGCTCGTGAGGTTTTTTAAAAAATGTTGCAATTTTAGTTAATAATGGCTTATTTTATTAACAAAAAAAAACAGCCCTGCTTCTCTATAATGATTTAAATCATTGGAAAATTTGCATTAAAATCACGATTTAAATAAAAAAAAAAACTTTACAATTCTTAACAAGTCTAAAACTGCATTTAAAAAATCGCAAACATTAAACATTAAAGAAAAACACACAAATTTGTGGATAAATCTTAAAAATTTCAATTTTAATATTTCAATCTTTAAAAAATTTTAAAAATTGTGCTAATACAGATGATCAAAATACCTACGATTTACAAATTTTTGGTATGAAGATAGCAAAAAATAGTATTACATTTTTATATCTTCAAGTCATTGTAATTATATAAATTCCAAACGTCAATTAAATCATTTTTCAATTTTTTCTAACTTTTAAGTCTTAATTAATTCAAATTTAAATGCATATTAATTAATACAAAATAATAAAACCATATTAAATATTTTTCATATTCACAATAATCCTTTTTACATTCTCATCCTAAATGAGAAGGTATTAAATTTGTGCGATTTTGAACTTTTGCTAAAACCTACATTTCTCGACGTTTTGAGACCTCCTGATTCCGAAAAAATGGGTTTTACGAAAGTGTCTGTCTGTATGTCTGTATGTCTGTCTGTCTGTGTAAAAAATGTTGAAATCCATTAACTTGAGCAAAAATTCATCTATCAATTTGAAATTTGGTATGCGTTTTAAGTGACCAAAAATGCAGATTGAGTTCGTTAGCCAGCTATTTTGGACCAAAAATGTCAAAAACAGAACATTTTCAAACTTCAAAACAAAAAAAAATTTTTAAAAAATTTTTCTCTATTTTTTTTTTTTTAAAGTACAAGTAAAAACAAACAAATTTCGTTAATAAATGTTTTTGATATAATGCAAACCCAAAAAGATATGAATTTTTTAAGTTTTACAATTGTATAAAAGTATTGTTTGAGGAGAAGAGGGGGAGGGGGGAGGTGAAAATCGGTCAGAAGACTGTTGACGCATGAGAATGCGTCTTTCTAAACTCAAGTAGAAATTAACAAGAAACTAACTATTTAACTGCTAAAAACCTTTAAAATCCTCAAAATACACGTTATATATGCAAAAAATAGAACATATAATATGGGAAAATCATATACAGAAACACTATTATTTTTCAAAAAAATAAATAAACTCCCGGTTTTTTCTTCCTATTTACTTTCATTGATCACACCTAATAAAACTGCATCAAAAAATATTGACTTTTCTAAAAATTTTTGGAAATTTTGAAAAAATTTATTTTTACATTCTCATCCTAAATGAGAAGGTATTAAATTTGTGCGATTTTGAACTTTTGCTAAAACCTACATTTCTCGACGTTTTGAGACCTCCTGATTCCGAAAAGATAGTTTTTTAGTGCCACATTCGTCTTGGTTTAATGGAAAATTTGAAATTCGCCTCTCAGCCTTCAGAAACATTATTAATATTTTGAAATTTAAATCTTTGAGTAAATTGAAGTTCTTTTAAATTTAAAACATTTGTGAATAAGTAATATTATGTGGTTATTAGTAATATATTAAGAATAAATTTTAAGTAATGAATATTTGAAATTCACATTTTTGGCATAAAAGGAATAATGAGACAGGCACACAATAGAAATACACATGCACTAGTGTATTTCTATCTGATTTTTGGTGCTGAATCCAAATCTGAAGTCAGAAGTTTTAGATTGACAAAATTTTTTGGGTTAAACTTAAAAACTGTTGATTAACACGAATTAGAGCAAATTTCAAAAAAAAATTCGCTTAGACACTACAATAGTGTATTTCTTTTTGATTTTGGGTGCTGAATTCGAATTTGAAGTCAGAAGTTTTAGATTGGCAAAATTTTTTGAAAATACCTAAAAAATTTGCTCAAAAACACGAATTTGATTCCATTAAATGGAAATAAACGAATTGAATTATTCCAATGTATTTTTCCTTCTGCATCTTAATCTGAAGTGTGAATTGTCTCCATTTTAGTATCAATAGATTCGTTGAAAAGAACTGCATGTGCACTGCAAAAACATGGTATCTTAAACTGGACAAAAATGTCTTAAATTAAGATATTTTTGGTGTCTAAGACACGAAAAATGTCTTATTTTAAGACATTTTTGAACAATTTAAGACACCTATTTTGCAGTGTGATAGTTATAGTTTAAATCATTTTTTAAAATTATTTACAAAAAAAAAATTCTAATAGTAACGGATTCCTCTCATTTTGATGCAATTTGACCTCTTCTATATGGTCACTAAATTATCCCTTTCTATTTGAGAGGATTTTCCTCTTCTATCTTCTTCTGTCAAATTTACAAATTTCACATATTATTGTAAAATTCATAATTTGTCACAAACTTGATATTTTTTTACATAAAAAATTTACCCGTTTTAAAATTAGAGTATATAATGTCCCGAATATATCTGAAGTATCAGAATTTTTTATTATTTTTTAATTCTGTATACTATTAAATTAGGTTGAAGTTAAACAAAAGAGTGGCTATGTGTCAAAAATCCTTTTGCTCTCGCAAAATTCTCTTACAAATTGAGTAATAATAGAAGAGGAATATTCCTCTGCTAACGAGATAATTTTTTTTTCGTGTTTGTTGTAAAAAATTAATATTAAAATTTTAGAAACTCTAGAAAATGAAGGAATACTTGATAAAAACTTAAGCAAAATGCTTTGCGTAGTCCAAAAATCGTATAAGGCTTCGAGCTCGGGTATAAGATCAGAAGAAAAAACTTAGGCAAAGTCACTCGCGTGTTATTTGTATCAAAAACGTGGTCAAAGCTGAGCGCTGTATACGAAATAAAAACTACGCAAACGCTATGCTTGCATTTAAAAAAACTCGCATTTCCATTTTTTTCTTATAATTTGTTTAAACAATGAACTTTTGATTTCATAATTAAATAGAACATTATCATTTTATACACAATGTGAATTTAAATTCAACAATTTTTTAATTTTTATCAGGGTACTTAATGCTAACAGTTTTTCTTGATTTTCTCAGTTCTACCAAAATGTCGTTTCCCTAAGTTTTTCCTTAGTACGGCAGTGTACTATCTCGGCGATTTCATTTTCCTATTTTTGCTTATATTCGTGTTCTTGAGCACTTGTTGGGTCTAAACTTAACAAATCAAGCGAATCTGACAATTCTAACTCCACATTAGGTACACTGAAAAAAATGTTTAGTCATATCAACAAAAATTTTGTTGGCTTAACCAAATTTTTAGTCATAGCAACAAAAATTTGGTTGACTCAACCAAATTTTTGTTGATATGACTAAACATTTTTTTCAGTGTATTAGTGCGAAAAATTACATAGCAATACACTAGTGTAGTGTCTTGTCTATGACACTTTTTTTGGGTGCTTTTGTAATTTATTATACTGCACGCAAATAAAGTGTCTATATTATTTAAAAAATAAAAAAAATACATAATAATAATTTCAGGAAAAAAAGCGTGTTTAAAGTATTAATACTTACTGACATATTGTGTTAACGTACAATTTCTGTTTGTTAGACATTGCTCTTAATTGTATTCTAAATTTGAGTTTAATACTACATTGATTTGAAGACTAGTCTTACTCAATCATGGAATTGTATCGAGGCAGAAGTCAACTAATACACTGAGAGAAATAGATGGTAAGAACTTTACTATCTTTGATGGTAAAGAGGTTATGTTACACTCTACCATCAGAGATGCTACACCGTACCATCTAAATGCTACATCGTACCATCCAGATGCTATAAGATGCTAATCCGTACAATCCAGATGCTATCCCGTACCATCTAGATTCTTGTCCGTATATTTAAGATCAGAAATGGTATCTGGTACCATCTAGATGGTACCCCGTAGCATCTATTTCTCTCAGTGTATCAATAAGTTTAAACAGAAATTGTAGTGTTTTTTAATGACATTTAGGTGCAACAACCATTTGCTTTGAGGATTTAAGTAACTGAGATTTTTCTTTTCTCTCCAGTAAATCGCAAATATTCCGGAAAGTATCGAGCGCGAAGCGCGAGTGCCGTGATGAGAATGTATTCCTTAAAGGCGTAGAACTTTAAGACAAAAAAGTTTTACATTTTAAGGGAAAACCCAATTTAGAATAGCGCTAAACAGGCCAGATTAAACTGGCTCATGTCGTAGGGAGAGTATTTAATTTCGATAACGACAAGCATGCATTACATGGTCGAAGCGTGCAGCCTGACGAGAAGATTGATAATGATCGGAGTGCGAAGCACGACGTTCATTTCAAATACGGAGCGCGTAGCGCGAAGATTACTAAAACTTCGGAGCGCGAAGCGCGACGACGACCCTCGCGCGCTGAAACTAGCGAGCGAAGCGCGCGATGAGAATGTGACGGAGCGCGAAGCGCGATGTCAGATTTTTTTTAATGTTCTTACAAGATTTCTAAGAGATTTCAATTTTTTGAAACTGTTTAATTTTTATCTTATAACTTCTTATTTTTACAAAATTATAAGTTTTTTTTCTTCTTTTACTTTTGATATTTTTTATTTTTTTTTATTGATCTTTTTATTGTTGGATTTTCTTTTATTTTTCTCTTTTTGTGCAAATTATTTAATATTATTTTATACAATTTCGTTATTATAACATTCACTAAACTTTTTATTTAATTGATTTTCATAATTATTGTTTCCATATTTTTAAAAATAAATACTCCCATTTTTTTTAGGAAATTTATTCTATTTTTTCGCATGTTGTCTATCTTCTGTGAGATGTTTCGCAAATTTACTTATTCTTCCATAAAGTTTTTAGGTTTTCTTATTTTTATAAATTTATTGTTAGGCTTATTTTAAGTGTAATATTATAAAAATGTGTTTAGTTTAATTTACCTAAACTTTTTTATTTTTATATGATCACTGAGAAATGTTTAGTCATAGCAACAAAAATTTGGTTGAGCGAACCAAATTATTTGGTTGTTATTTAATCAACCAAACTGTTTGGTTGTGACAACTAAATTATTTGGTTGAGTGTTGTTTGTTGGCATAACAAAAACTTTTGGTTGTCACAACTATATTTTTTTATTCGAGATAACAAAAATTTTTGTTGTCATAAAAAAAATTTTTATTTGGGAGCTAACTAACCCAGGTGCGAATTTTTGGTCGCTTAACACATATAATTACATAATTCACATGTTATAAATTTAATTACACAACCATAATCATATGAGAATGTAGAAATTTAATATTAATGGAAACCTTAAACAGAAAAATTTCATTAGTCATGAAGATTCGAACCCGGGTTTTCCAGCTGCCAGTCCAGTAGGCTAACCACCAGCCCATGAGAGATATGAATGACCAATTAGGAATAAACCTTATAGCTAGACAGTTCAGTAACACATACCGTTGGCCCAACTATCAGATTCAGGTTCGACCGACCGTCTGGTATTGGTTTTTATTTAGATTTTATTTATATTATTATCGGCAGCTTAGTTACAAACTAATCACAAATCTTTTTAAATAATTGTTTGGTTGTCACAACCAAATTATGTTTGGAGGTCACAACCAATTTCTGTTTGGTTGTCATAACCAAATAATGTTATGTTTGGTTGTCACAACTAAATTATGTTTGGTTCAACCAAATAAGAGCAACAAAATAATATTGTTGCCCCAAACAACTTGATGTGTTACGCCAACCATATCGCTTTGTTATACCATCAAAATATTGTTGTTACAACTAACAATGGTCAACTAAAAAATATTGTTGCTAAAACTAAATCTTTTTTCTCAGTGATTTTAAGTTTCTTTTGTGGACTTTCTTTTTATTTATCTTGATATAGATATACATTTTTAATTCTTTGTTGTTGTACTTTTTACATTTTTTTACTTTGTTAGATTAAGGATAAATTAAATTTATGTAATTTTCTTGATGTTTCACTATTTTTTTAGTTTTTCCTTGCGTTTTAATTAATTCTTTAATGTTTGTCATGATTTTTTCATTTTTAATAAAGAAGCATTTTTCCTTCTTTTTCCTTTTTCTTAATTGTTTAGCTTTTATCTTATAATTACGAATTTTTGAAAACATTGATTTGGTGCTTTTATCTACATTTTTCAAATTTCCCAATTTTCTACTTTTTTGAAAGCTTTTATTCCTTTATTTTATATTATGTGAATTTAATTTTTAATCTTTAACTAAATATTCTTACACTGCAAAAACTGCTGTCTTCTAAGTGTCTTATTTTAAGACACAAGACATTAAGAAAGCGTCTTACGGTTATTTCAAGCTGTTTCATTGGTTAATAATTTTGAAAGATGCTTTCTCATTGGTTTAAAATTAAGACACTTTAAAACGTCTTAAAAGTGAGGACAAAAATGTCTTCAAATAAGACACTTGTTTTTACAGTGTATTTAATTTTAAACATCGTTCTTGTACTTCATAGAATTTCTTTTCTTTAAATTTTTTTTTAATTTCACAAAATTCAATTGATTCTATTTTTATTCAATTTATAAAATAATTCTCTAATTTTTCTAATTTTAAAATTTTGTTCTCTTTATAGTAATATATTTTAACGTTATTTTTAATTATCTTCTTATTTATTATTTTGATTAATAAAAATGTCCGTAGATAGTTTCCACTGGCAAAAGACTATCGCGTGAAAAGGATTTTTTAAATCGGGTTAATTCGATTAAAACTAAATTAAAAATAAAATGTAATAGACGAATTTGAAAGAGAATTTCTCAAGCTTTAAAATGATACTGAACTTTTTTTAAAAAAATTTCAATTTCATGTAAAATTTTAGATTTAAAAATTTCAAACATTAATATCTCAAAACACCCCCTCTTGGAATTCAATGTAACTTATACTAAAATAATGTTTAAAATTTCTATTTTTTACTATGTAAAGACCATAATGGACTTTTCATGGAGTTTGTAGAAATAAATTTTAATAAAAATCATTTTATTTCATTTGACATATCAATATTAATAGAAAAAGAAAAACAAACGAATTCTACTATATGAGAATGCTTATACTACGCGACTTCAAATTAATGTCAGATTAAATAAATTGGTTTTTTAATGAATTTTTTTTCTAAATCCCGTGAAATGTCCATTATGGTCTTTGATGCATTTCACGTCAACTGTCCAGCCAAAAAAAAAAATTTTGTTTAATCCTTTCCCAATTTTTGTTATGAGTTGTCTTATAGGTAAGTAATTTATCAGCCAAATATTTTTGAATTATATAAAAAATTGCCCGAGAGGGAGCGGGTTAAAGTTTTGAACTTTTTGTTAAGACGCTCTCATTTGTTTATTTATTGAGCTTAAAAAAAATGATAAAAAAATTTTTTGGTACATGATTTTTCTAGATTTTTTCATCAGCTTTCGATTGGCGTGGTCTATTTTAAATTTTTTTTTTATTTTGACCAAAATTTTTGAAAATTAAAAATAAATTTCACTTTTTTTCGTCTTCGGGCTCGTTTTATTTTTTTTATTTTATTTTTAAAAGAAAGCTGAGATTTTTTCCTACAAAATATGTAATTTTCAAAAAACCCTTTTTTTTGTTTTTGAGAAATTTAATGTTGAAGTTAGCGCGCCACGTCAAGGCGAAGTCTCACTCTACCGCCCCGCTTGTTGCTGTGCGCTGTTTGCATCATTACGTGGATATTTAATTATTCTAACCCTTAATTGAACTTTTCTCTGCATTTTACAGTGCTGAGACTGACATGAAAACAATTAAGTGCCTGCACTATAGTTCTTTTGTTTATTTTGTTATGTTTAAATTTTGTTGGTAATTTTTTGATATTGGTTTCTCATAGAGAAAGTATTGTTTTACCTCCACAGGATCGATTGAGATTTTCTGAAATATCTTGACATATTTTGAACTCAGGATGTCAAAAATGATGTTTTTAAAAAATGTCTTGCTTATGTGTGCATGTAGTTATGTATGTTAAGATTATGTTAGGCTCTATATTTCGAAAACAATAATAGTTAAAACAATGTTTTTTTTGTGAAATTATAGGTCTTTAAGCACGCATAGAAGAAGTTTACTGTGGCAGTAAAGTATTCGCTGTCACGTCAAAATAAGTTTGCAAATATAGGGACAGCGAAAAAATTTGCTGTGGGGGTGAAAAAGTTTTCTGTGAAAGTAAATTTTAAAATATTTGGCTAATATTGTTTATCACAGCAAACTTTGTTCATTGTCATAGCAAAAAATTTGCTGTGGTCACTAATTTTGTTAGATTCAACAGCAAATATTTTTTACAAACTGCAGACATTTCATTTTTTTCCGTGAGGGGGAAAAGTTATGTATACCAATCGATGTGGATTTAAACTCTCCGCAAAATAGGTGTATATATAATTTCTTATAAAATGTAAATAAGATTCCGTAAGTTAAGAAACTTAATTTTTTTTTAAACAATGATAACTCTGAATAACATTACATTAGACCGTTCGCAAAGAGCTGATTTGATTAATTTTTAGTGACCTACAAGTAGTCAGAAATATATTAAAAAAGCAACAAAATATAAAAATAAAATTGTTAAAGAACATAATTTTCAATATTTTTTGTTTATAGAATATTAATAACTTTTTATCAATTTGCACTGAAAGGATCGCTAAGAGCTTAATCGATGCATTTTTAAAAAGATAAAAAAAATAAAATAATCTGATTTTACTGTTTTCAAAAAATATGTAGGGGAGAGGGCCCCAAGTTGGACACCCTTTCGTCTTATTGCTGTAGAATCCAAACCAAATAAAATATATTAAAATATTTTATACCGGATGAAAGTACAATTTATAAGGTAACTTATGGCCACAGAGATAAAAATTTATTTTGAACATAAACATTTTTTAAAGCGTTTTTTCTAATTGTTAAAATTTTCGGTCTAAAAAAAAGTGGCCCCAAGATGGACACCTTCTTAAAAGTCTCTGAAAATTGTAGTAAATAAGAAATTAACATCCTGTAACAATTCTTAAACTAATTTTTAATCATTTTACGGAATTTATTAGGAAATAAATCTCAGCTTTCTTTTAAAAATAAAATAAAAAAAATAAAACGAGCCGAAGACGAAAAAAAGTGAAATTTATTTTTAATTTTCAAAAATTTTGGTCAAAATAAAAAAAAAATTTAAAATAGACCACGCCAATCGAAAGCTGATGAAAAAATCTAGAAAAATCATGTACCAAAAAATTTTTTTATTATTTTTTTTAAGCTCAATAAATAAACAAATGAAAGAGTCTTAACAAAAAGTTCAAAACTTTAACCCCCTCCCTCTCGGGCAATTTTTTATATAATCCAAAAATATTTGGCTGATAAATTACTTACCTATAAGACAACTCATAACAAAAATTGGGAAAGGATTAAACAAAAATTTTTTTTTTGGCTGGACAGTTGACGTGAAATCCACCCTTTACATAATAAAAATAGAAATTTTAAACATTATTTTAGTGTAAGTTATATCGAATTCCAAGAGGGGGTGTTTTGAGATATTAATGTTTGAAATTTTTAAACCTAAAATTTTACATGAAATTGACATTTTTTTAAAATAAAGTTTAGTATCATTTTAAAGCTTGAGAAATTCTTTTTCAAATTCGTCTATTATATTTTATTTTTAATTTAGTTTTAATCAAATTAAACCGATTTAAAAAATCCTTTTCACGCGATAGTCTTTTGCTAGTGGAAAGGTTTGAAATAGAATAGCCCATATAGGGGAGACCGGGGCTAGTTGTAACAGAGGTAAGAAGTAACACTCAATTTTCACAGTAGATTTGACTTTATGACTTCAAGTATTCGACTATTTTTTATCTTTAGAACCATGAGAATAGATCAAAACTACCAGTAGGCTACCAGAAAGCATAATAAGAGATTTTTTGTAAATGCGTCAGTTTTGACAGGTAAACAAGGAAAAATGAAATTCGTAAACTTTGATTTTTTAATACATAATATTATTTTATTATCTCTATTTTGAGCATAAGTAGTAGAGCTATACCGGTCCGGGAACAGTTACCGACCGTGAAAATTGCTAAATCTGTAATCCTGCAGAAATCTGTTTTACCGACCGAGTGTAGGAATCTGCATTACCCTAGTTACCGACTTTGGCCGGTAGGTGGCGCTGTTTTGGGGGATTCCCCTGAATTTGCATATCATTTGCATACCACCCACCTAATTTGCATACCACCCACCTAATTTGCATACCACCCACCTAATTTGCATACCTCCCACCTAATTTGCATACGCTGTGTATTGTTCGAGGGCTAATTTGCATACCACCCACCACCCACTCACCTAATTTGCATACGCTGTGAATTGTTTTTAACCCTTTCCTGCAGACTAATTTGCATACCACCCACCGCCACCCACCACCCACCACCCACCACCCACCTAATTTGCATACGCTGTGAATTGTTTTTAACCCTTTCCTGCAGACTAATTTGCATACCACCTTAAATTTTACCCCCACTTTTGAGCGGGAAGTTAAATTTTACCCCCACTTTTAGGTTTTTCAAGCGTGCCTATTTGGATTTTTACCCCCACTTTTGCGCGGTAAGTTTAAAATTACCCCCACTTTTAGGTATTTGAAGCGGGGATTTCCCTACTTTTGAGCGGGCTTTTAGTCTGTTGTAAGTGAGAGTTCTACGTTACCGACAGTGATTTTAGTGAGTTAGCACACCGGCCACTACTGATAGACGGCGCTGCAATCGAATCCCGCCAAGTTTAACTTAAAAAGCTAACCCTTTTAATTTGCATAAAGTGTTATGTAAGAACTAATTTGCATATCATTAGTATGCAATACCACTTATGTGGCTAATTTGCATAAATTGCGTATTGTTGTTAACTTTTACCGAAGAACTAATTTGCATATCCTTAATACTACCAATATAATTTGCATAAACTAAGTATTGTTGTTAACTTTTACCTAAGAACTAATTTGCATATCCTTAATACCACCAATCTAATTTGCATAAACTGTGTATTTTTGTTAACTTTTACCTAAGAACTAATTTGCATATCCTTAATATCACTAATCTAATTTGCATAAACTGTGTATTGTTGTTAACTGTTACCTAAGAACTAATTTGCATATCCTTAATACCACCCATCTAATTTGCATAAACTGTGTATTATTGTTAACTTTTACCGAAGAACTAATTTGCATATCCTTAATACCACCCATCTAATTTGCATAAACTGTGTATTATTGTTAACTTTTACCGAAGAACTAATTTGCATACAGTGTTATGTAAGAACTAATTTGCATATCATTAGTATGCAATACCACCCATGCGGCTAATTTGCATAAACTGCGTATTGTTGTTACCTTTTACCGAAGAACTAATTTGCATATCCTTAATACTACCAATCTAATTTGCATAAACTGTGTATTGTAGTAAACTTTTACCTAAGAACTAATTTACATATCCTTAATACCACCAATCTAATTTGCATAAACTGTGTATTTTTGTTAAATTTTACCTAATATCTAATTTGCATATCCTTAATACCACCCATCTAATTTGCATAAACTGTGTATTATTGTTACCTTTTACCGAAGAACTAATTTGCATATCCTTAATACTACCAATCTAATTTGCATAAACTGTGTATTGTTGTTAATTTTTACCTAAGAACTAATTTGCATATCATTACGATGCAAACTACCCAATTTGTCTAATTTGCATAAATTTACCCCCACTTTTAGGTTTTTCAAGCGGGGATTCCCTACTTTTGAGCGGGCTTTTAGTCTGTCGTTAGTGAGAGTTCTACGTTACCGACAGTGATTTTAGTGAGTTAGCACACCGGTCACTACTGATAGACGGCGCTGCAATCGAATCCCGCCAAGTTTAACTTAAAAAGCTAACCCTTTTAATTTGCATAAAGTGTTATGTAAGAACTAATTTGCATATCATTAGTATGCAATACCACTTATGTGGCTAATTTGCATATAGTGTTATGTAAGAACTAATTTGCATATCATTAGTATGCAATACCACCCATGCGGCTAATTTGCATAAATTGCGTATTGTTGTTAACTTTTACCGAAGAACTAATTTGCATATCCCTAATACTACCAATCTAATTTGCATAAACTGGGTATTGTTGTTAATTTTTACCGAACAACTAACTTGCATACCCTTAATACCACTAATCTAATTTGCATAAACTGTGTATTGTTGTTAACTTTTACCGAAGAACTAATTTGCATACAGTGTTATGTAAAAACTAATTTGCATATCATTAGCAGTCTCAAAAGTGAAAGGTGCGCAGCAAAGATGCGCGTACGGTTAAGGGGGGCCAATGCGAGTGGATAGACTTGTTAAAGAGGATTTGCGCGCGCAACAATAAAGTGGGGGTAACAAGAGTGGGAAAATGGAGAAAGAGTGGGGTTCAAGAGATATAAGAAGGATTTTAAGCCAAGTGGAGACATATCTGTTACAGCCTACATCAGCAGCTGAAGCAGCATCAAGAGTAGCTTCGAATCCTCTACTAGGTAAGCCCTCTTCCACCTTTAAGTCTATTTTTTGATTTTAGCTTAATAATATGTTTTGATCTAACAGCTCTATTTTGATTTGCTTACAGATATTCAAAACAATGGACGTCACCTTAAGAAAAATCAACTCTCTTGGACGTTTGCAATATCTTCTACCCACGAAGCCGCTTGCTGAGTTGGATGTCAATACCCTTTATACCGTAACTAGTATAAAGAGGATGTCAACCAAGTATGGATTCAAATTTGCAGTTGATTTGGATGGTGAATTCCGGGCATTCCTGCCAGCAAGGTTTACGAACCTGTTTGAGAAGGAGCCAGACAACTTCAAGGTGCTCGACGAAGCCGTGGAATCCAACAAGTTGATTGTACGATTTTAGCAGAACAAGCGTGTACACACAAGTTTAAACTTGCTTTTTAAACAGAACAAAGACATCGTCTAAGAATTTATTTATAAAGTTTTTCTATTATAATACTAATAATTTGCATGGAAGAGTGGAGTTGCGTTGCTCGTGAGACTAAGTGAAAGTAAAGTTGCTCGCGCAACAACAGAGAAGTGCTTACTGCGCATGCGTACTATATTTTCGTTTAACTTGCATAAACTGTATACTGTTGTTAAACTGATTTCTTAGGGGTCAGCATTGTTAATGTATTGAAATATCGATAGTAAGTTACCTTCAAATGCTATGTTAATTGGATTAAATATTTTCTAAACATCAACTTTAACTTTTCCAAAAGTTACCTTTAACTTTTCCGAAAGTTACCTTTAACTTTTCCGAAAGTTAACTTTAACTTTTCTAATAGTTAACTTAAACTTTTCAAAAAGTTACCTTTAACTTTTCAGAAAGTTACCTTTAACTTTTCCAATAGTTAACTTTAACATTTCCAAAAGTTAACTTCACCTCTTATGGGATTTACATGTTAATTGGATTTAACTTTTCTAAAAGTTAACTTTAACTTTTCCAACAGTTACCTTTAACTTTTCCGAAAGTTAAGTTTAACTTTTCTAATAGTTAACTTTAACTTTTCCGAAAATTAACTTTAACTTTTCCAAAAGTTACCTTTAACATTTTCGATAGTTAACTGTAACATTTTCAAAAGTTAACGTCATCTCTTATAGGATTTACATGTTAATTGGGTTTTACTTTTCTAAAAGTTAACTTTAACTTTTCTAAAAGTTAACTTTAACTTTTCCAAAAGTTTACTTTAACTTTTCCGAAAGTTAACTTTAACTTTTCCAATAGTTAACTTTAACTTTTCCGAAAGTCAACTTTAACTTTTCCAATAGTTAACTTTAACTTTTCCAATAGTTAACTTTAACTTTTCCGAAAGTTAACTTTAACATTTACAAAAGTTACCTTTAACTTTTCCGAAAGTAAACTTTAACTTTTCCAAAAGTTACCTTTAACTTTTCCAAAAGTTACCTTTAACTTTTCCGAAAGTTACCTTTAACTTTTCCAATAGTTAACCTTAACTTTTCCAATAGTAAACTTTAACTTTTCCAAAAGTTAGCATTAACTTTTCCGAAAGTTAACTTTAACATTTCCAAAAGTTACCTTTAACTTTTTCGATAGTTTACTTTAACTTTTCTGAAAGTTAACTTCATATCTTATGGGATTCATATGTTAATTTGGTTTAACTTTTCTAAAAGTTAACTTTAACTTTTCCAAAAGTTAACTTTAACTTTTCCAAAAGTTAACTTTAACTTTTTCGATAGTTTAATTTAACTTTTCCAAAAGTTACCTTTAACTTTTTCGATAGTTAACTGTAACATTTTCAAAAGTTAACTTCATCTCTTATAGGATTTACATGTTAATTGGGTTTAACTTTTCTAAAAGTTAACTTTAACTTTTCCAAAAGTTTACTTTAACTTTTCCGAAAGTTAACTTTAACTTTTCCGAAAGTTAACTTTAACTTTTCCAATAGTTAACTTTAACTTTTCCGAAAGTCAACTTTAACTTTTCCTATAGTTAACTTTAACTTTTCCAAAAGTTACCTTTAACTTTTCCGAAAGTTACCTTTAACTTTTCCAATAGTTAACTTTAACTTTTCCGAAAGTTAACTTTAACTTTTCCAAAAGTTACCTTTAACTTTTCCGAAAGTTAAATTTAACTTTTCCAATAGTTAACCTTAACTTTTCCAATAGTTTACTTTAACTTTTCCAAAAGTCAACTTTAACTTTTCCAAAAGTCAACTTTAACTTTTCCAAAAGTTAACTTTAACTTTTTCAAAAGTTACCTTTAACTTTTTCGATAGTTTACTTTAACTTTTCTGAAAGTTAACTTCATATCTTATAGGATTCACATGTTAATTTGGTTTAACTTTTCTAAAAGTTAACTTTAATTTTTCCAAAAGTTAACTTTAACTTTTCCAAAAGTTAACTTTAACTTTTTCAAAAGTTACCTTTAAATTTTTCGATAGTTAACTTTAACTTTTCCAAAAGTTAACTTCATCTCTTATGGGATTTACATGTTAATTGGGTTTAACTTTTCTAAAAGTTCACTTTAACTTTTCCAAAAGTTACCTTTAACTTTTCCGAAAGTTAACTTTAACTTTTCCAATAGTTAACCTTAACTTTTCCAATAGTTAACTTTAACTTTTCCAAAAGTTAGCATTAACTTTTCCGAAAGTTAACTTTAACATTTCCAAAAGTTACCTTTAACTTTTTCGATAGTTTAATTTAACTTTTCTGAAAGTTAACTTCATATCTTATGGGATTCACATGTTAATTTGGTTTAACTTTTCTAAAAGTTAACTTTAACTTTTCCAAAAGTTAACTTCAACCTTTTTAAACTTTTCTAAAAGTTATTTTTTACTTTTTTAAAAGTTAACTTTAACGCTTATTAGTTAACTTACAAATTTAACTTGAGTGAACCTAGCCTAACTTGTTCTAACTCGCAGAGGGGGATTTTACATCATGCTGAGAAGTGTTGAATATAAATGTAATGTTCATTGGGTTTATACTGACATACCAATACTATTGCTAGTGCATAACACGTCATCGTATATAATCATGTGGTATAGTATGAACCAATCAGCGATGAAATTAGGATGTGGGGGGGGGTGGTGGAGGGGTGGAGGGTTACAGTTTGGTATATAAGATGTTGCCTTGGCTTTAAATTTCATTTATTGTCTAAGATGGATTTTATTGTAGACATCCAAGGTTTTAAACAGAGCTGTAACGAATTTGTCTTTAAGGAGTTGGCTATTCTTCCACTTGAAGCAGATGCTCAACCTCGAGTTTATCTCTTTGAACCACCATATAGTTGGAATTATTTACCTGGACGATACAAAAGTGAGAACCGTTGGTTGACCAATAATTATCATGGAATCCAATGGATAGCTGGAGATGTATCTTATGATGAACTACGTATCGTTCTTTAAGAAACACTACGAGGTGCAAAGACTATTTACACAAAAGGTAGTGAAAAAAAAGTGTGGTTAGAAAAATACTTGTTAAATGTGCAAAATTTAGAAGAAATAGACTGTCCATCAATTAAAAATATTAAAACTGACTGCTTGTTAACTACATGTACACATCATATGGCACCAACTGTAAATTGTGCTGCCAGTAATGTATTAACTCTTCGCAATTGGTTTCTCAGTGCACCAAGTGAAGTGAAAAATGTTTTAGTAGACGTCGATGAAATTGATTGTACTTCTACCACTTTGAAATCCTTTTGCAAACAATGTGAATCTTTTCTGTAATAAATTTTAAAGATTTTATAGAAATAAATGAATTCAATACTTTCAAAAATCAATGTGTCTTTACTGCTTTACCTATAATCTTACAATAATAATAAGTAACTTAATAAAAATTTAATTTTTTTAATGAAATTATTAACTTGAATTTTTCTTTTTGTGATTACATTAAATTATATAAAACAAAGGTAGAAAAAAAGAGAACAAATTTAAAAGCCAACTTTTGTTTTTATTTAAACCATATTTTAAATTTTTACAGTAAATTATAGTTTTTGTCTCTTAATACCTCTCTCTCTCACACACACACACACACACACACATACGTTAACAAACTTTCTTGAATATTTACAAATTTCAAATAGAAATTAAAATTTGCACTTCTGCTTATTTACAATATATTATAAACAGTTTGCTTAAACTAGTGTCATTTCTACATCATTAGAATCTAAATTGTTTATATTATAATGCCCCCAAGCGAGGGTGTCCGTGCTATTTTTTATTAAATATCTTTTATCATCAAACGGACTTAAAGCTATTTTTGTCTGTTTTAATGTGTGTACATTATGGAGTTTTGACCGGATACAATATTGTGTTCTAGCAAGCATTTCAACATTTTTTAAGCAGTAGACATAGTCATCAAAGGTAATTGTCTTCTTCACAACTACCTCCTTAACACCTTTAGCCTTTTTTATAAAGTCCTGATCCTCTACTCGAATGCTATACATTTTACTCCGTAAGCCAACAAATTCTGTAATAACTCTCCCACTACACTCATCTTTCATGAGACCTAAAACTTTTTTATTGACTTGCGGCATTCCATGTATATTATCAACAGGATAATCAGAAGTATCAAATTTAGAAATATCTGCTTTCATATCAGAATAGATATTTTCACATTAAACGTGATAAACAATACTATCGGTGTCAGTATAGAGCAATTTACAGTTATCATTATACTTTTTTCGCATGTAATCGTAATGAAAATCATACATGAGTGTTTTGGAAATGTCTAAAACGCTAAGACCAATATAGATTGGTTTATTCATAAGCACTTCCGTTTTTCTGAGTTCCACCGCAACTAAATTTTCGCTAAAGATAGCTCGCGAGTGGAAGTTAGGTTTAGATATAAGAGCTTCAGCTCCATATCTACCCCCCCACTTTGTTACAAGTTTAACGTCAACTCGTTTCCGTACGTTTTCCATTGTCTTACCGTACACTGCATTATTCATTAGCTTAAATAGATTTTTTTCAAAATCATTTGTAGCGTTCGTTCGCATCATGGTATTAAAATCCACATAACTTTTCAACCAAGCAGATTGTGTGAATTGTAAAATTCTGTGAATATGTGTAAGTTTAATACCATGTGCCAAAGCTTGCTTCAGTGCACGGTAATGGATAACGTATTTTTGTTTCGGTAGAAGGGTAGTTAGTAACTTTGTCTCTTTTGATCCTGGTGGTTTTAAGTGTTCTGAACAGAATGGCAGATCACTGTGATTGTTGTGTAATTCATCGGGATCGACTAAATCAACTTCTAAAATATAACCAACAGGAGCATCATCTTCAACGTTAAAATTAAAACTATTTTTTACATTTGGCACCCACTTAAAACCACCGTAGGGAAGTGCTTGTATCATAGCCCAACCATACAGGTTGTTCGCATCCAAGTACATAATGTAAGTTGACTCTTCTTCTTCTTTATATTTTTCCATATACTGATTATTAGCTCTGGTATATCTATTTGAACACTGGCTTACACCACCTCTAATGCCACGTTCAATAAACATAACTATATCTATATCAGTGAGAAGTTCCAATTTTACATTACTATACTTTAACATAGCATCCCAGCTCATACCAGGTGTTGTATAATAATGAGCTGGATCTAAACCGTACGCAATAATACACTGGTTTCTAAAATTTTCAAAAATATCTGCGAGTAGTAAAATGTCAGTTTTCATGTACAAATATACATAATCGCAGAGATTTTTGCAATTAAATGTATTCCAGACATTTTGCGCATGTATATAATCATGATTACTTACATGCGAATCGTTTAATGTACTGTAAAATTTTTCTATTGGAGGTAGTTGTGCCTCATTAAGTTTTGCTCAACAGTCCAAATACTCGTATGGAAAAATTCCTTTTCGGGTTAACAGTTCTACGTTATTTTTCGAGTAGGTAGAAAATTTGGAATTTATTATATTATGTTGAGGAAGATAAGATGCCAATTTATCCAAAGACGATGCCATAAATTTGAATGAATCTATGAACCGAAAATTGATGATACTCCCTTGAACATGTTTGGTGAAGCTAATATATCTTTCTTTGTTAACGGGGAGGAAGTGAACTTTACCCTCAAACTCAGTGGCAATGGATTATATAATGAAATGCGCATCGTATCCACTTAAATTGTGGAATACTACAGGAATAGTTCTTGAATCCTGATAGTTGATGTTACAATCCTGATGCGCTACCCCCCCTGTACTTTCCAGTTATATGACAATGATCTTTTACTTTCACAGCCCCATGCGCGATAGACTTTTTACAGATGTGACAAATGTTAGTGCTTCGAAAAGCAGCTTGTTGACTTGCATTTAGTTTCTCCATCGGAATGGTGACCATAAATACAGTCTCAATATCCTCTGCCAACTGTTTTAACTCTTTAGCAAACCATTTTGCAGGATCTTCTTCATCCTTAGGTGATGCTTTGTATACTGATAAAGTATCATAACACTTTAAATAGCATCCAATGCTCAGAAGTTTATGGTTTTGAAATACTTCTGTGCAATCACCTAAGGTTGAAGATTCCGTTTCAGGAAGTAATAAACTCTCGCAGTCTGCATATATGATAAATGGAGCACGCTCCTTATTATTGAAATTCTTGAATTGAATTACGTTGTTATTAGGCTGTGGTAAAATTACTTTAGTTTTATTCAATTTGTTACAATCTTCAGTATGTTCAATAAGTTTTTCTTCCCTATGAAAGTAATGCAACCAGCGATCGCAAATATACGTCTTGTGATCATGTTTAGACAATTGACTGCTTACAAGACGCGATAAATTCTTTATCCAAACGTAATGATAGTTTAATGAAACGATTGTTTCATTAGCAGAAGCATCTTCCTCAACATTCAAACTTTCATCTATGTAATGATCTTCAATGCGTAAAAGACTCACATGAGAATCTCTTTTCTGTGATGTAAGATGTAATGGTGTTACACTAAAATCATTATTAACCTTTTGAAGACCGTATACATTGACGGAAATTGTATTTAACGTTTCGAATTTTGCAACATCATTTAGAGCTTCAGGAAATTTAATCCCAGTAAAATCTAAATCATGTTTAAAATCGTCGTAAGTCATTAAACGACATGGATTAGAAGAATCTGGATGTAATGCTGATAAAATCGACCACTTGAAGCATTGATTATAATGATCATTTCTAACATTGATGCAGGCATGCTTATTTTCAATATCTTTTGGCAGACGAATGTAAGAACTAGCGCTCAAGGGGTTGAATTTATTAATATTTACATCAAGTCTATTGATGGAGTCAAGAGTCCAATCAGATTCTTTCTCCTCAAATTCCTCCATTTTTCTAAGTGTTAGTTGTTTAACATTAACATTATAAAATTCATCTAACTGAGTTGAAGGTAAAATTTTCCTCGCTTTAACTGCAAAGTTTTTTAAAGAGAATTCTTCTGAACCGTCAGGTAGGGATTTCTTAAATTTGGCGTACAATACCGTATACGTTTTTACTGGACCAAGCGTGTTCAAACAAGTCTCGACATGGTTTTTAAAGGGAACAAAGGCATCGTCTAAGAACTGGTTAACATCTATATGCGTTAAATTTACTATTGTTCCCGACTGTAATTGATTATTAAAGGCTGTATCCGTGTCAACCCACTTAATTGTTTCATTTGAGTGATTAAGACCGGCGCCGCTCTTCTCTAATAAATTAAAATGACATTTCAAGTAGTGCACTCTGTTTAATAAATTTAAGATTTTTTGTTTCTGAGGAACCGTAAAGCTATATCTATTAAAGAATTTTTTTAAAATAGCGTATTGCTGTTTACATTTATGCTGCCATTCGAATGCACTAATAAGACGAGCGTCAGCCGGCTTGGACTTTACAGAGCATAACTTTAATTCAGCAGTGTCAATGAAATTGGCGGAACATTCACAAATTTCATCTACACTGTCAGCAGAGGCAAAACGTTTTTGTACACTGTTTCTACACCGGGGCATTTTGACAAATTTTTTCTAAAATCTGAAAAAGAAAACTGAAAAAAGCCTGAAAAAATGCTGAAAAAATGCTGAAAAAGAAGGCTGAAAGAGAAGCTGAAAAAATAGAAGTGGAACGAGCTGCGTTGTTTTCACTGAAGTCTGGCTGAAGATTGCTAAATTTTCATATCAGAGGAAATTAGGCTCAGACTAGAACTGTGTACCTAAAACAGAAGAAGAGAAAAATGTTGTAAACAATGAATTGTTATTTACTACTAACTTTTCAAAATTATTAAAAATAGTAATACTTACGGAACTTAGTGCTGATGCCTAGTGTATTTGTATATCCTATCCAAGTAGGCAGTGTAACAAGTGTACCTATAACAGAAGAAAAAAAAGGAGGGGGGGTGTTATTAACAAAAAATTGTTTTTTATTTGTAAATAAACAAAAAATTGTTATTTTATTTGTAAATAAACAAAAAATTGTTATTTTATTTGTAAATAAACAAAAAATTGTTATTTTATTTGTAAATAAACAAAAAAAATTGTTATTTTATTAGTAAATAAACAAAGTTTTGAATTACTTACAGAGTTTATTATTGACAACCGTGAACCTCCTAGAGAAGTAGGCAGAAACTATGTCTGTGTATCTGTAACATTAAAAAACATTATTATAAACAACGAATTGTTATTTTACTGGTAAAATATACAAAATCTGTAAAGCTAGAAATACTTACGGAGGTGCTCTTGGAAGAGAACCTGCTGCTACAAAACTCTGAAGCGAAATAAGATTTCACCTCTTGCGGACGCCTATACATTAGAGGCTCTCCCACTCTCACAAGTCCCCCCCACACTCGATAGCTCTGGGAAGCGTGCGCGCAGCCTGCAGCAGCATGCCGCGCTGAGTTGCGTGGGCTGGGTCCTAGCGCCACCCACTCCCAACCACCCACTTGAGTCGCCCACTTAGGTCCGAGCGTTAATATCACCTTCCCTTGATTCCTCACGATTTTTATTATGATTTTTGAAATTTGATAACATATATGCAAAAGTGGGTGGTGTTTTGAAAATTTAAGTCCCAATACATTAGTTTCGTAGTTGAGTTGTGGGTGGTGGGTGGTGTTGAGAATCGAATAGAGATATTTAAAGCATCTACTAGATGGGTGACAGGCGGTGGGTGGTAGGTGGAGTGGGTGGGTAAAGGGGGGGTGGTAGGGTAGATACAATGGAAACATATAGTGGTGGGTGGTAGGTAAGTTGTAGAAAAGAGTTAAAAACAATACATAGCGTATGCAAATTAGGTGGGTGGGGGTAGGTGATATGCAAATTAGACAAATTGGGTGGTTGCATAGTAATGATATGCAAATTAGTTTTTAGGTAAAAGATAACAATAGTACACAGTTTATGCAAGTTAGATTGGTGGTATAAAGGATATGCAAATTAGTTCTTAGGTAACAGTTAACAACAATACACAGTTTATGCAAATTAGATTAGTGGTATTAAGGATATGCAAATTAGTTCTTAGGTAAAAGTTAACAACAATACCCAGTTTATGCAAATTAGATTGGTAGTATTAAGGATATGCAAATTAGTTCTTCGGTAAAAGGTAACAACAATACGCAGTTTATGCAAATTAGCCGCATGGGTGGTATTGCATACTAATGATATGCAAATTAGTTCTTACATAACACTTTATGCAAATTAAAAGGGTTAGCTTTTTAAGTTAAACTTGGCGGGATTCGATTGCAGCGCCGTCTATCAGTAGTGGCCGGTGTGCTAACTCACTAAAATCACTGTCGGTAACGTAGAACTCTCACTTACAACAGACTAAAAGCCCGCTCAAAAGTAGGGAAATCCTCGCTTCAAATACCTAAAAGTGGGGGTAATTTTAAACTTACCGCGCAAAAGTGGGGGTAAAAATCCAAAATGGCACGCTTGAAAAACCTAAAAGTGGGGGTAAAATTTAACTTCCCGCTCAAAAGTGGGGGTAAAATTTAAGGTGGTATGCAAATTAGTCTGCAGGAAAGGGTTAAAAACAATTCACAGCGTATGCAAATTAGGTGGGTGGTGGGTGGTGGGTGGCGGTGGGTGGTATGCAAATTAGTCTGCAGGAAAGGGTTAAAAACAATTCACAGCGTATGCAAATTAGGTGAGTGGGTGGTGGGTGGTATGCAAATTAGCCCTCGAACAATAGACAGCGTATGCAAATTAGGTGGGAGGTATGCAAATTAGGTGGGTGGTATGCAAATTAGGTAGGTGGTATGCAAATGATATGCAAATTCAGGGGAATCCCCCAAAACAGCGCCACCTACCGGCCAAAGTCGGTAACTAGGGTAATGCAGATTCCTACACTCGGTCGGTAAAACAGATTTCTGCAGGATTACAGATTTAGCAATTTTCTCGGTCGGTAACTGTTCCCGGACCGGTATAGCTCTACTACTAGCATAAATATTCTAAATATATCTGTCTTTACTATGCTTTATTAAATTTTACTGAAAATAACAAAATAATATTAAAAAATACAATTAACCTAACCTTGGTGCTTTGGGGCAGGTTGTAACAGTTTCTTGGGGTTAGTTGTAACATGCTTCGCGAGCATAATGTTTATATTTGTGTAACTACCAGGTAAGATTGCATGAAATAATATTAATATTTTTAATTTATTTCAATTCCTAATTGTAAATTTATAATAAAAAGAATGTAATAAAGAATAAATTCAATTAAATTTAATACTTTTTCTCACAGCTCCTTCTATGTGTCAAACATAACTTTAAATATAATTAAAAATAAAGAGTTCTAACTTTTAAAACTCGCTACGGAAAAGTGTGAACATCAACATCGGAAAAATATTGCTTACAGCTACATTGCAACTTAATATAAGGACTTTAATTATTAATTTTTATAATTGAAACAGTTAAAAACATTTTAAAATTTTTTATTGTTTTCTTATCTAAGTTGAAATTGGTGATTTCGATGTTAAATAATAAAATAAACATAATTTCAAGATTTTCATTTACAAATTTGCCATAAACAGATAAGAAATAGTTAAAAAATTAAGATTTGATGAGAAATAAAAAATCACTGATTTGACAGTTTTAATTTTATGATTTATTATTATTAATTGGCAAGTTGAAAGACGGTAAAGTGTTTTAATACAGTAAGATGTTGTAAAAAACTTATTGTGATACTTATTTTTCGAGAACAATAATAAAATTGTATGATTTTATTATTGTTACTATGTGCCCCATTGCTGTTACAACTAGCCCCAGCGCGGGGCAAGTTGTAACAGTCAATTTTTTTTTAAAAAACATTAATTGTAAGAAAAAGGTGTACTTTTGGATATTTTTTTTGCTCTGATTTGCTGTATGAATAATTGCTTTACACGGAGAAAATGTTTCAGATAAAGTTTACCATGTTAGCATGATACACCTCGGATGAAAGTGATTTTTAGAAAACTTTACCATTCAATTTATAATAGAAATTATTCAAGAATTAGAAATGTTTTATACAAAAATATGGATACACATCACTCTCCAGCATGGTAATTTGATGGTTGGAGGGCGATTCCTCGATTGCCAGAAAGTTCTTGTCAAGGCTCCTGCTCACCAGCATGGTAAAGTTTTGCCAACTAGATGATCTTTTCTATTCAACCAAAAAATAAAAAGATTTCCTTCATATTAATTACAGATTTATTTCCTATAGAGATTACTTATTTCGCTAATTATAATTACATTTAACGATACAATCACGATCATAGTTTTAACCTTAAGATTAATTTAATATTCTTTTCAACTATATACAAGACGCGATTTACCTAAACTAAACTTACGCCGCAATATACAAATATCTAAATACACATTCACGCACACCGAACACGCTCGAATACATTTGGAATTAGAGATTCAAACTTTCCTTATATACTAACTGAGTAGAATTGTATCCCTTTATGAGAAACGGTTTTAATTCTTATATCTTTAGACTGAATAATTTTAATTTAAAACAATTATGTGTTAATTATTGCTTCCTTCCTTGATCAATTTTTTATATAAATCAAGTTTCAAAATTTTGGTAATTTCTATTAAATCTTTCTTTTTTGTCTTGCAATAATCTGTGAATTAAATTCAAAATGTTAATTTAGAACTTATTTTGTATTTTAAATTCTAAAAAGTACGACCAAAATATTATATTAATGTCAAATAGTTTTTTAATTTAAAAAAAAGTTTTATTTAATGTATAAAGTTATAATTATGCAGTTCATTAATTAAATAAAACTTAAAGGTCTTGTTATAAAAATAACTTGTAGATATTTTAAAAAATATTTTTTATAATGTGTACAAATTTAACAATTATCTAAATATTAAAAATAGGTGTAATTAACAAAATCTTTGAATTTATCTTTTATTCACTTTAGATCAATTTCAGTTGTGTTAATTTCGATTTCCGAGACTCCTGTATTATATAATTTTTAAACAAAGTAATTTAATAATTAGACAGAAAATTCTTATTTATTAAAATTTTAATTCTTACAATGTTTAAAAAACCAAATATTCATTTATTAAAAATATATTATATGTATTATATATAAAAATATTAATATAAATGTTATTTAATATAATAATTTTTATAGAAACAAATTTGTATTTTCTGCATTAGAAGTTTAATAACCTAGAAAATCCTATCTGTTCTTTTAATCTGAATTAGTTAAAAATAATTAATTATTAATAATAATCAGAATTTTACTAAAATATTATCTATTTTGATATAACTTAAAAATAAACTAAACTAATAATTATTTATTTTTTACTAAATGATTAGTAGAAATATAGCTATTTGAATTAATAGCTAACTTTTTGATTTCAAGCTAGTTATTTTTAACTAACTCAGATTTAGAGAATTTGTTAAACGTTATTTACGAAAATAAATATTATTTTGAATAAGAATTTGAATAAATAAAAGTTATTACAACTAAAAATTGAAAGTAATGAATTAAGTAGATCTTATAAAGGTATAATAAATGAAAAGTAAGAAAAATAATAATTTTAAAAAATGACATTTAGCTATTTAAAAATAGTAAAGAGTAAAAATTACCATAATTGAAAATTTTCAAAGCAAGAAAGAAACTTTAAAATATAAAAAATCTGCCTTTAAATTACAAGAAATTTTTATTTAAAAAAATTTACAAACATAGAAGTTTAGAAGTTGTAAAATATATGTTTGATAGTTTAATTTTACAATGATAAAAAAACCAAGAAAAGCATCATATCTCAAATATTTTAGGTAATTTTCTTTTTAATTAATGTAAAATACAAATATTGTTTAATTTATTATAAAATTTATTATTTTAGTATTAAATGTAAATAAATATTAAGAATTAAACTATTTACAGAAATACACAATTAAAGAATCAAAATATTATAAGAATTTAAAAAATAAACTAATTGAAAGAGTAGTCAGTAAAATATGAAATATCTAACAAGTTTTCGTTTAAAATTTGTTTGTCATAGTAGCATGTTATATAATTCAACGTAAGCTAGGCTAGCCTCTAATATAAGTATTAAAATTAATAATTTAAAGATCATTCTTTTTCCTTTTAATAGAAAGAGTTCTTGTGGAATTAACAGACAAATAATATGTGATCGCATCTGCAAATTAAAAATGGAAAAAGAGGGAGAAAGTTTGATTTATCATGCGATAGGAATAAATTGCGAGTTTTGAGGAGAGTTTACCATGCTGGAGAGTCATTGGACTTGACGCTGAGCCCGAACTCCGATTACCCGTAGCATGGTAAACTTCTGCACATTTCTCGGCAAACTCTTTTCAACTTTAATGCACATTTTACAGCTTTAAGCGAGTAGTCTTTTTCAGTCTACTTTTGACTCTCAAGTACCACGTATATGGGAAAATTTTTCTTATTTTTTTAAAATAACTATCAGAATTTTGAACACAATATCTCAATTGTAACTTTGATCCGAGGTCCTGCATATAATATGGGAAAGATTACCTCAAACGTTTTCCCCGTGTATCGATAAAAGCAATAATAGTTACAAAATACTTGATACATTTCACAATATATACATTTTTTTGAAAATTGTTACAACTAGCCCTGGCCTCCCCTAATTATGCCACTGTTTCATGCTTGTGTTGTTTTTTTAATTTTTTCTTCATTTCTTTAATAAACTACTTACAAATAAACATTTGGAGATTTTAAATACTGGTTATGTTTTAAAAAAATCAATTCTTGATTTAAATAAAAAAAATCCGATTTAAATCAAATAAATAGGATTTTTTTTTTTTTAAATCATGATTTTTATCAGCCCTGTCTATAAGTTTACCACATTTAATTTTAAAAAAAGTTTACTGTTTTTTTTTTTTTAATATGAATATTTGTTTAAAAGAAAATGTCAAAAAAAGGTTTTTGTTAACATGTTCATCTTGGGGTCCTATACCCTAAATATAAATCAACATTTTTTATTTTTCATTCAAAATAAATATTCAGAGCTCAAAATACGACTTTTGATATTTTTCTAATCACATTTCTTAAAAAGATATAACGGAAAAAATTACTTTTGAGTACCAAAATCAGTTTTATTTATCTATAATCCGCATTAATCAATTAATCACAATGAAATTATGTACAAAGTTAAAGTACATCCAGTACATTAACTTGAGTAAAGGGCGAAATTAATTAGACTTTTCACCTTTGAATAAATTCAAGTGCGTCAACCAGCCCCTGCGCTAAACTACCCCGGTCTCCCCCATTAAAGCGCGCTTTTAAATGAAGGGTAAAAATATTACTTGACAATGTTTATTGACTCCCCCTCTTTATGTAACAATGGTAGTAACATTTTCTCAACCTCCACCAAAACTTGTTGCGTACTGTATATAGGCTCAGAATGAATTTTATCCCTTTCCCACGGACGCATACTGCTTAAAAACTTTGCTTAAAATTTTGAACAGGTTCTAGGTCACAGGCAGAGAAAATGTTATAAGAGAATTTGACTGGAGGTGGTAAGAGAATGTGAGTCGTCGGTATACGTATAAACCTTTTTCCAGTCTCTAAACTATTGGTAAAGTAACGAGTGCATCCGATGTTACTTGCGCGGTATCTTCAATTCGTGAACGTCGAGTGTAGTAGGTCGCTCTTCAGTTCAATTGCATTTCATTAGTGAAAAACTTTGATTTTCCTGAAAACAAAAGGCTTGACCATTTTGCATGTCCTCGTTCTTCTAAGTGTGAATCTTTGCCAGTCCTTGTATCTGTCAGGACGAAATGGTGTTACAGTTAAGTTTCAAAACCTATACTGCTAATTCCTAAATCTCTTATTGTCAGGGCCTAAATAAACAGCGCCTATACTGCGGGAAAGTGGTCACGACATTCTTACCATGTACCTGATTTTTTAACCATTCATAGTAGAACAAAAGTAAATGATACAGAAAAAAGATTGCTGCTTCAACTTTTAGAGTTTAAAAAAAAACATTCTTTTCAATATTCTCTGCAAATTTTGATACCTTACAATTTTTCCCAATATACTGCGATTTAAAACTATAGTTATAAATATTAAAAATTAATTTTTTTAATACATAACTTTAATAGTACCTATTTTTAGTACTATTATTACTACTTTTTGTATGTTTGTTTATTATTTTCATTATTATTGTTGTTCACATGATGACGGTGTACAATTTCAAACATTTGAAAAGCCACATTTTAAAAAAATGCAATTTACTGCTGTGTACACTGTGACGCAAGGGAATGAGAAACAATCATGATGATTGATACATGACCAAAGAAAACGGGTCTCGATATTGTGTAAAAAAGATTAAAATGAAAGAGCCACTAATAAATGCTTCGTTGAAAACTGAAAGTGTACAGACACTTAACATTTTCTTTTGCTATAAAATGATTCTTATTTTATACTTTTATTACATTTTTCTGTAAATCTCTTTCGAAGGTGTGCCTCCATTCTATATACACTTATACAGTAAGAAGGATTATTAAAGCAATCACTTAAAATTTTAATTTATACATTTCTCTTCAAATATATAGGTACTCCTGAGATTTCCATATTACAACAAGATGAAAAAATATTTCTTGTTAAATTTCTTTTTCATATTTTTCATTCTCTTTAATGTACGTTGGCAAAGATGTTTATAAATTATATATAATATGTATAATATGGGTGATTCTCCCGAAATATTACTTTTATATGTAACCACTTTTTCTAAAAATCCTGCAAAAGAATTAATTTATTTTAACAATTAAGGTACTTTCTTGTAATTTCATCTACTAAAAGTCAGCTTTCTAACCTGTCCTATATCAATTTTTCATTCTTTCAAAACGTAAAACAACTATTTAATATTTGGAAAACAGTACTTTACAAATATTTTCTAGAAGCTAAGAGATTGTAGAATATTTGTATAAAGTTTAAATAAAAAAAGTCAAGTGGATTTTGTAAAAATATCATTATTTAAGTTAAAAAAATATAAATTCAGGCTTTTTCAGCGATTCACAACCTGAAGCGTCATTCCTCTGGCTCAAATTAAAAATTAATATGAATATCAATTGTTTATAAACTGTAAACGAAAAATAAACCTTAAAATTTGGACAAGTAATTATTGGTGGTTAAAAGATTTTTTATTTTGGTAAGTGGTTTAAAATCAACAAAATTTTTAAATTATTATTAACAATAAATTAATATTATTAAATAGTTTTCTGAGATTAAAAAATATTGTGCAAAACAAATTCGAAAGACATAAAGTTGTTCTTTACTTAAAAAAAAACACCTGTTCCACATTTTAACCTTTAGATTTATCTATCAAATTAAATACATATACAATTTTTTTAAATGCTAAAAATTAGCATGATCGAGTTATAGAGGTGTTAGATCTTTTATTGCTTAATATATTTATGAATTTTAGAGATCAAAAAATATATTTATTAATTTTTTATTTCCGATGCACAAAAATGAACATTTCTGGAGAATCACCCATATAAATATAAATTAATTAATTTAGGGTCAGTTAAGTGACTGCTGTAATAGTCGCTATAATACTCTGATTAAAAACTTGCAAATTAAATATTTCTTTTTGCTTCCTCAAGAAGGAAGCTTTGTATTTTATTATTGTCGCCCAAATAAGAAATAATAAATAAAAAATTTTACTATTCATAAATTTAAATAGAATAGACATCAATTAAAACAGCATTGTTAAAAAGAGATGATTTTAATAACATTGTCACATAAAAAATAATCATTATGGTCCTAGTTTTTACTGTTATATAGTTAAAAGCAATAAAAATACAATGAATGAGCGAGAGCAGAGAGTATAGTTAGATTGTCTTGCACTTGAAAACCTAACACTTTCTCTTCGTAATTGAATGATTACAGTCAAGAAATGAAAAATTTGTAACGCGTAAAGTATTTGTGCCAAGGTAAATTTGATGGATAAGTTTTTATTTTATTTTGTTTTTAAAAATCACGCTTGTCCTAAGTAAAAAAACAAAAGACTATTGTTCTCTAATAATAACTATTTTGTTAATTTTCCTTCTTGTAAATTATGAAATTATATTTTTAAAAAAGTATACGCCTAAAAATTTATTGACAGAAAGTAACACAAAAAAATTATTGAAATAAACATTTTAAAAAAGCAAATATTAACTATCTATATATTAAAAAATTCAAGTTGTAAATTGCCTTCTGGCTCGTAAATTTTAATGTTATTTTGAATTCTTAAAATCTTAAAATATGCCTAGGAAATAAAGTTTGCGAAATATGTTCTTTAGACTACATAATAGAAATCGTATGAGAAATAGAAATTTGATCTGCAGATCACATTTGCATTTCTAATGAGTATTCGTATAAAATCATGAATAAAAAGGCAACCAAATTTTTTAGAAAGATTATTTAATTCAGTAGAAAATAAATGATTTGTTAAAGCAACGAAAGTTTTGCAAACTAAAAAAATAATATCATTTTTATATTAAATTAACAATATTTTTTAGGATCAAGTTTTTATTGCGTAACAAAAACATCAGATCTTTATGTAGCGAAACGATCGGCTCAATTAGAGTTATTAACGACGTCCAAGAAGCGACATACATAAAGCCCTATGAAGAAATACCAGGTCCAAAACCTATTCCAATTTTGGGAAACACTTGGCGCATGTTTCCTGTAATTGGCCAATATACTATTTCAGACACGGCACGTATATCTCAACTTTTTTATCAAGAATATGGTATGTAATTAATTAAAAATACTACCAAATATATCATATAATTTTATTTAGATGCTATAAATAAATTAATCTAATTAAGGAGGTAATCTATTTATACGGGCATTGTTTTCAAACATATTTTTATAAATTTAAAAGCATTCAAAATACTATGAAAACTCACTGTAAAAATAAGTATCTTATTATGAGATAGATTGTCCTCACTTTTAAAACTTTTAAAGTGTTTTGTGTCCTCATTTATAAAACAAAACAAGTGTTACCATGTGATCATGCACAGCTGAATCTGACTCACTTTAAGATAGTAAAAGATCATAAATGACTAAAATTAAGTTATGAATCTTAATTAAAGACGGATTTCGTGTTTTAATACATGTCTAAAACACGAAAATTGTTTTCTGGTTCAACTTAGATATTATGCCTGTTTCAAAGTGAAACACGAGACAACTCAAAACAAATCACAATCAATGCCTCAAAGGTACGAAACATTTAATTGTTTAGCTTTAAAACATAAGTGAGACACCTATTTTTACAGTGTAGGTGAAAATTAAGTCCATTTAGTGAAAATTTCGCTTCCACGTAAGCAAAAAAATTTGTTTCCTCATGGAGGAAGCAATAAATTAATAATACAAAATTTAATTAAAAAAGTTATTTATTAAAAAAAAAAAAAAAAAAAATTAACACAAAAAAATGAAAAAACTAATTATTTTACGAATTTTTTATCCATTACAAACTTTATATAGGTACAATAATTTTTAGCAAATTAGAAAAAGTTGTAAATATTTGAAGTAAAGTAAAATATGAAATTCAAACGTATATTAATTTTTTTTTATTGAATTTTAAATTAATTAAAATTTAAAAATTTGAATAAATTAAAGTTTTATTTAATTGGCGTTTGGTATTTATTTTAATTAGAATGATTTGAAATTAATAAAAAATTATACATATTAATTTTAACTTTCATTCTGTCCAAGATCTTTAGATCGCATTTTAACAATTTTTTTGTTCTTTGCAAATTTAAATAATAATAATAATTTATTCCTCATTAGTTGAAGAATTTGAAAATTTGGGGTAATGAAAAGCAGAATTTTAAATGAATTTTTTACAATATAGCTCGACAAAATTGCATCATACACTATTCTCGCAGTGTAAAATTACAAAAAAAAGTATTTATTATACTTTTCTTGCGTTTAACCTATAATATTCAGACATAATATAATATTTAACAGTGCATAATAGTTATAGTACTTACTAAAAAGACGTGAAAGATATCTACAAAACGCGTTACAGGTAAATACGCTTAAGAGAAAAAGTTTGAGCGAAAAGCGAGAGATAGAATCTTCAAATTCATAACTTGGTATAGCAAAATTAAACCAAATTTGATCAATTAAAAATTTTTTTAGGATTGTCTGTCACATTGGATTCGCGAAAACCTACTTTTTTTACCTAGTTCAAGATAAATCCATTAAATTTTGTTTAAGTTATGTACGGTTGACTTTTGAATTTACACATGTTACACTGTTAAAAATTTCTGTATTGTGCTTCACATACATGTATATGAAATTCATTTTAACATACAATTATATTAAATTTAATATACATGTACATTAGAATTCATTTAACTTTATGAATTCTCAGATACATGTATAGTAAATGTAATATACATTATATTAAATTTAGGATAATTTATATTAAATTTAATATAATTGTATGTTAAATTGAATTTTATATACATATATGTGAAGCACAATACAGAAATTTTTAACAGTGTATATTATCATTCAACTGATTTAAGTATCATATATACATCAACTATACGATTTTTAAAGCTTTTTTCATCCCTTAATACAATAGCATACTTCAGGTAACTTTTTTCTTAGACCTTTATTAGAAACAATTCTGTTTTTCATTACTTTTAAATTTTGTCAAAATCGTCGGCTAATTGGCTAAACCTCTAGGCAAGTGGCGTAACAAGTAAATGCAAAAGAAAACCGAAAGTACCTATTGCTTTTTAAAATAAAAAACTTACGTTATTGTTTAAAACTAAGAATTCCGTTTTTTATTAATTGACCCTATTTCTTCTAATTTTTACATTTTTAGTCAAATTTAATTTTTAAGTTAGTAGCTTTCACGTTTTTGATTAAGGTTTTGATAGGAAATTACTAAAAACTAGTATAACCTATTGTTCAGTAATTTTGAATCCGCCTTTATTAAACCAAACTGATTCAACCTTAAATTTGCACTTGGGTGTAGTTCTGACTTTCGCGATATTTTGTAAGAATTTGGAATTCCCATTAATATAATTTGATTTCAAGGTAAAATCGTCAGACTGACTGGTTTGATTGGTCGGCCTGATCTTTTATTCGTATACGATGCCGACGAGATTGAAAAAATCTATCGACAAGAGGGCCCAACACCTTTTAGACCTTCTATGCCTTGTTTAGTAGAATACAAAGGGAAAGTTAGAAAAGATTTTTTTGGCGAACTGCCTGGCGTTGTTGGTGTGTAAGTAGTCATACTGATTTTAAGAATTTTCTAATTGTAAATGCAAATGCCTGAATTAAAAATGCGTCTATTTATATTTAATACAATTATCAAATTTCTCAATATGGTTTGTTGTCATTGAAAAGAAAGATTATATAATTATTAATTAACTCTGTTGAATTGAACTTTAACATCTTTCACTTACCATTAGTTCACCAAGTCGAACCAGTTCGATATGCATGAGAATCAATTGATTTAGATGTAATTTGTCAAGATAAAACAATCTTGAGTCATTAATTTTATACAGTTTGTAAAGTCTGTCGTTTATACATAAGTATATATCTATATACAGTAGTTGCACTTGAAAGTTGCATACTCACACGTATGTTGTTCTTAAACAGAGCCTTGGAGCTGTGACGAATAAATTATGCAAAAGAGGTTCTTCTCTTAAAGAGGAAAAGTCCCTCTGTAGTATTTTAATTCTTTTTTTATGAATATATTACTCGAATGAGTATTATTTACCCACTTTAAATACGAATTGATCAATTGACACATAATATTTGTTAAAATTAAAATACAGAAATATGAAAACTCCCATTATAAAGAAAGTTAAATATTTATTAGGGTAGGTAAGTTTCAGATAATATTTAAACGGAAAGAATTAGTACCAATAATAATTCTAGAATTATTTTCAGAATTGAGGGCAAAAAGTAAGTCAGGGGTTTGTAAACTATCGTTTTAACGAAAGGAGCAATTTCTTAAAGTAGATAAAAAATTTTACTTATTAATTATTCACTTGAAATTTTTTTTATTTATTTCTATAATTTTTCTTATATACGCTTATTGAAATCAGTGGTCGACTTGCAACTTAAAACTTTAAATAAGTGAAGTTTTACTTATTCAGATTTTGAACATCAGAAGACCTAACTACTTACATACAAAGTGCATCCAGTATCGTCTTCCTATATTCCCGAATAACACAGTCTTCACTAAAAAAAAGCGGACAAGTGCGAGCTGGACTCGCGCACCGAGGTCGCGAGTATGCTAAAAAAAGTTTTAATATTTTTAATGCCTAAAAAAAGCATTAAAAGATGTTTTATTATTTGTATTACTAATAAACAGAATTAAATTAAATCAATCAAATCTCAAAATGAATAGTATCAATTTATTTAAAATAGACTACTCTCACAGCAACTTGCCTCAACTTTCCCTACCTTTCCTCAAGTTTATAAACTTGCAGCAAACTTTCTGAAAGTTGACGATACTTGAGAAAAGGTTAGCAAAGTTGAGGCAAATTTAAGTGATGTGGGGGAAAGCAAAAGTTAAGCTTTAATCGAAAAAACTAGTAGAAAATTAATAATAAATTAGTGAATAAGTAGCTTTTAATTAAATAAAAAACGTGAAAAAGCTACAAAAAATAACTAGATTTAAAAAAATGCTGTTAAATTTATATATGAATGATTAATATTAATTTGTTTATAATAAAATTGTTAATTTATGTATGAAATTTTGTTTAACATTTTTTTAATTTATAGTTAAACAATAATAATAAAAATATAGAAAATTTATTGATGATTAAAATTTTAATTCATTGAAAGGATTCTGAGAAATTAAATATATTATTATATTAAATATATTAAATATATTTATAAATACATATTTAATAAAAAGAAAATTACATTAATTGTTATGTCTGTAGTACATATGACTCAGATTGATAATTTTTGTATATTTAATTCTTTCCAGTTGAATGATATACACGTTTAACAAAATTTGCTTGCCGGTGACATTTACACAGATCCCATCGACAAGTAGAAAGTTTGTTAAATAAAATGACCCTTTGTCCTCCGTGTAGCGTTAGAGAATCGCTGTATGGATTGGAGATGGCATAATTTGGTTAAATAAAATGAAGTGTTACCTTCAAAAGTCCAATAAAAAGAAAATTTATAAATTACAAAATAAAAACAGATTACTCTCTAAATTTGTATTAGTTAAAAATAACAAATTATTAGTAAAACCGTGGCTTAGTTTTTATTTCTCCAATTAGTTAAAAATAACTAATTACTATAGTAAAATATGACTAAAAAATAGTTAAAATTTGACTAATTGAATTGCTAAACAAAATTTTACTAAAATATTAGTTATTTTGACATAACCTAAAACTGGAATTAACTAATGGTTAGTATAGAAATGTAACTATTTCAATTAGTGACTGAGTTTTTGCTATCAAATTAGTTATTTTTAATTAATTCAGATTTAGAGAGTAGGGCGTAGCTTTATATATCCCAAAGTTTAGGGATGATAGGCAGGTCTGATATTTTGAATGTTTGTTACACAAAGATAAAAGACAAATAATAAATTTTATAAATACACTGAAAAAAAAGAATAATAAAAGTTACATATTTTCGATTAAAGATTACTATTTTTGAGCAGTAGTTTTGAAACTGTTGAAAAATTAAATACTTTTTACTTAATTCAGTAAATGAATTATACTTTGATTGAAATAAAATTTACTCCATGGAATGGAAAATTTAAATGAAAATCATAAGTATTAATATGAATCTGAGGAACTATTGTATCATCCAGAATAAGAATTGCTTTTCAACGGAGTGGCGTTTACATCGCCACTAACGATATTTGCTCAGAAAATTGTAATTTTGCCCCTCCACTGCTCGCGTCACTCACCGATGTAGGCAGTATATACGTGTGAGACGGGAAACGGGAGAATGAAATAATACAGAAAATAATATTTTCTTGTTTTTAATTCTTTATAAAATAAATCAATGCAAATAAAAATAAAAAAGTTTCTACATTATTAACTTTATAAATACACTTTAATTTATTAATTTACAAGTTTCATTCTTCTAATATACAAGTACTTAGAATTAACGAGTGAACATTTCGGAAAAATCTTAGAATTATACGGGATCGAACTACCTAACTTAAATATAAATACGCAATGTCGCAACCCTAAAAACGCACGCTTTCGCATTAAGCCTCTCGGCTATCGACGCAACTGACGTCATATATTTTTTAACTTATATGAATTACTGCAATAAAATAAACCATAAACCCCATATATTTTACTACATTATTGAAATTAAATGTAAATATTATTCAAAATAGTAGTAAATAGAATAATATTAGATAGAATAATATTAAATAAAAAAATTGTAAATATGTAAAAATAAATGAAATACTTATATAATCTAAAAAATTTTATAATAAAATATTATTAAATTTTTTTACACAATATATTATTAATAAATAATACTTATTAAATAGTTTAAAGCAAACTAATTTATAAAATAAAATAGCAAACATAAAAGTAAAAATTAATTTTAAAAATGTTTTAATATTAATATTGAATAATTTATCTGAATATCAAAATAAATTTAATTAATTATTATAACAAATGCAGTTTTTTGAAGAAAATAATACAAAATAATATGATTAAACATAAATGAAAAATGAAAAATTGTTTTTATATAACACCTGACGAGTTACAAGAAAAAACTTTTTGATCTAGAAAATTAATTACTTAATATTTACCAAACAAATTCAAGTTTTATAAAAAAATTTGCAATGGTAATAGAATACATATTATTTAAAATATTTTTGTATCATTAATGAGTAACAATATACTAATTAATTTAAAGTATGAAACAATTAAATTCTCTAATTTAATACACATTTTGATATAAATTTGCTTATTATAATTTTTTTTAGAACAAAATATGTCAAAATAAAAGTATAAGATCCATATTAACAAGAGATTTGTTTAAAAAATATTAATAATGTTTATGTAACAAGGAATTGAAGCATTTATTAAATGTACATATATTTCGATTGTATATGACTCGCGTATCGGTGAGAGGCGTGTAGCAGTATTAGTAGTAGTGGCACGGATTACTATTTCCTGAGCAAAAGTTGCTAGCAAATATTAAAAACTGATCCTTCTGAAGTAATTGTTATATCACTCAGTTATACTTTTTAAAAATGCTTGAGCAATATTTAAAAAAGGACGAATTTAATAATTAATACTCGAAGTTGATAAAATTTATTAAGACAAAATAAAGATTAAAAATATTAACAGAATTTTTAAAAACGACTAGAGTAATAATTACAATTAGTAAATTTTACTACGTAAAAAGTAATTTTTCTTTATATGAAGTACATTTTACTCTTAATAGTAATTTTTACTAAAAATAGTAATTTTTACTAAATAATTACATTATTTACTATAAATCGAGATCCTCTTTTCTCAGTGTATTAAAAGTAAAATTAATTATTCTTTATAATCTTATAGAGATTAAGAAGAATCAATTTCGCTGGCTAAATTTTTATTTGGTTCAGGCCTGAAATTGTACCAAAAAAAGTAGGGAGGCCTCGAACAATTTACTATTAAGGGGGGGGGGGGGCAGAGACCAATTTTAGGAAATTTTAGAACAAATTTCAAAGCTAGGTAATTTCAGAATTAACTTTAGGACGATGTTCCGAAATTATTCAAAATAAAGTTAATTTTTCATCAATTTTAAATTCAGACTTAAAGTTAAAATTCATTAAAACAAACAAAAATGTTTAAATTCATAAATTTAGTAAACTACTAACAATCTAAATAGCATAACAGATTTCTAAAAAACCCCTAGGATTGATGCTTAAAAAGTTTTTAAGAAAATTTTCTAAATTTTTATTAATTATTCAAAATTTTTAAATTCTTATTAAATCAATAACTTAAGTCTGAATTTAAAATCGAGGGAAAATTAAATTTATTTTTGAATATTGTCTGGAAATCGTTTTATAAATTAATCGTCGGTTCTTTTTAGAAAACTTTTATGTTATTTAGTTTGTTAATTCGTTTAACAAAAATGTATATTATATTATCTAAATTCCATATAGTTTAAAGAAATTTAAAGTCTTTATTTAGTAACACAAAAAATAAAAGTAAAGACATATTTTTTGGAATTTAAAGCGAAAAGTTTTAAGTAAATTTACAAATCTACTATTCATCTGTTCACTTTCAATTAAAAAAGAATCTAATGTGTTCCAAAAAATAAGTGGGGAGGCTCGGCCTACTCTAAAAAAAAGTGAAGAGGCCTTCATACAATCTCAGGCCTGATTTGGTTTAAATAAATCAAAGTAAGTTAAAGTAGAATTTCAATAAATTAATTGTGAAGTCCAAAATGAAGTAAAGTTTATTATTAGGAATTTCTGGTTTCTTAAGTTAAATTATATTTTAGAAAAATAATTATAAGTAGAAATTAAACTAATATAGATAATAGAATATTTAACAATATATTCAGATTATTTAGAGAATCAATGATGAAGCTTGATATAAATAATTTATAATCAAATCAAATCTGAGTTCCATAATATTAAATAATCCGAAGTTAAGTTCTATGAAATTAAATTTGATTAAGAAATCAGAGATTTAAAAAAAACAGGAGAATGACATCTTAAAGTTTCTATGGATTTTAAAGGTCCGTATTTTAAACGTACATATTCGTCTTTGCCTTTTTCTGATTCATTCAATAGAAAAAGCTGAATCCCCGGTTAAGGAAAGTTAAGAAGAGAACGATATAGACTTCAAACCCTATAATAATGCATTTAAAACTATCTAATTTTGATTTTTCTAATTTATTTTCTTTCATTATTTATTTATCCTTGGATATCCTCAGGATATCTGATTGATATTGAAATTTCCGCTTTCCCAGAAAATATCCAGTTTATTTTCAGAATGTTTTCAGGATATTTGAAATTCTGAATTAATATACTGAACATATCCTAAGGATATCGATCTCAACGCCATCATAAGAACATCCTCTGGATATCCTAAGGATGTTCTAAAGATATCCTTAGGACGTTCTAAAGATATCCTAAGGATATCCAGCGTATGTTACTTCTGGATACTAATAGAATATCCTATAGATGTCCTGAGATATTCATACGATATCCAATGGATATTAAAATTTTCGCTGTCTCAGATATCCTGAAAATATCCATCAGACATTCTTTGGATATCGAAGGATATGTTCTGAATATCTGCTGCTATCAGAGAGGAATCGTTCACAAATTACTTAAGGATGAGTTTGACGAATTGTTACCAGATCGACCAGTGCGTATCATTTAATGTTGAAAATTGCCTGCATATTTTAGATAGATAATCCCTCAAGTTTCGAGTCAATATTTCCTAACATGCGGACATTTTCGTCTTTGCACCAATGTTGCCTGAACATTCATTTGAATATGCCGAAACTTGAAATGTTATAGGGTCAGGAAAGTTTTTGGAAATATATTGTGCTGTATGAGAAGTATTTGTTTTACCATAAAATCTGAACCACTGGATATCTTTCACGAAAGCCTTTCTTAGAATCAGTCGTGCATATCTCAGCTCAGAAAGTGACTCGATACTAGACAAGTTCTCCGTGTGCGTGTGCTATCTGAAGTACTATACTTGTTAAATGATTTAATGCACACAAAACTTTTATCTCGATAACAAAGATCAAGCAATTAACATTGTTTGTTAGTAACAGTAACAAGCAATCTGGCACCTGTTCAGTACAAATTCGTACAGTTCAATCTGGTGATTAACGTTCCCTCTGAGGCAAGAGACAGTTAGTGACCTTACTCATGGAGCACGATACTTGGGGAAAGTTCCCAGGAACCTTAACGTTATCTTCTGCTGGAATCTCCAGAAAATCTTTCACCGAACCTCGAAGGAATCTTCAGGGATGTCTCCATCCGGACTTACAGGAAATCTCCAGAGAATCTTTCACTGAATCTTTGAGCTTACAAATATATATTACATGAAATATTTGACACGCGAATGATTGCTCTGATTTGTTTGGAAAACTGGAATCATGGAGAATATTTTAAAAACAAATTTTAGGATGAATCGTACTCGGGTTTGACACACGTAAACGAAAAACCCTAACCAAGTAAGACGAATTAATATTTTCATAAGTGTGGAGATTCGGTGAAAGCTTCACCGGAGTTTTTGATGGAAGCTTTCCTGGAGATTCAGAGGAAAGTTTACTTGGAGGTGGACATCCTAAAATTCCCGGAATGCTCCTGAGTAAGAGGAAAGAACAGATTTTAATGTTTATAGCACAAAATCTGAAAAATTGAAAACTAATAAGTCGTTGAAATACAGTTTTAGTCATTATTATACACTATGAAAATAAGATATATAGTTATCTTTAACCCTTTCCTCTTCTCCTTTAAATATAAGGTCATGTATAGACATTATAACCCCTCTCCTCGTGACCTTTACCTAATTAATGAACGTTCCCATACTTTCTAAATCTGAATCAGCGAAATTTTACTGTTCAATGATTTTCATCGGTAAATATATCGGCTTTAAACTTATTTAAAGAAATCGGAGTACTTTAAGAAAGTTAAACGCAAACATAAACGTAAACAGTGTCCAATTTAATTCCAAGTATTTATTTGTTCCATTTAATAAGAAAATTGATCAAAGTCATTATTAAATTTTGTCACTGCCTCTTCATACCTAAATAGAGTAAATAAACAAAAAAAAAAGTTTAAAAAAATCTATAAAAATGTTGTATTTAAAAAATGTTAATCATTTATATTTTTAGTCACGGTGAGCTTTGGAGAGAATTTCGGTCAAGAGTTCAAAAGCCTGTACTTCAACCACAAACTGTCAGAAAGTACATTACACCAATTGAGGTTGTGACAAATGATTTTATACATAGGTAAAATTTATTCTCTAATAAATAGTACAAAGAATGGGTGATTCTTGATAAAGTGGTTACTTTTTTTAAACGTTCCATGTCACTCGATAAAATACCCAAAAATGAAGATTTTAAGAAAAAAGTTTTTCATCTCCCAGGCACAAAAATGTCGCTTTTAGAAACCTGAAGACAGGAACAAAAAGTCACTCACTTGCTCGATTGTATAAAAATGACGTCTATTTTTACCCTTGTGCAAAAAGGATGCATGACGTGTGTGTTTTTTTCTTTTGGTTAAAAATTGACGCCATTTTTATACAATCAAACAAATTTTGATCAATAATGATATTGAGTCCCTGTCATCAGGTTAACTAAAATCGCCTCGTTGGTGCCTTTGGAATAAAAAGTAACGTAAACAACAAGGGCAAAAAGGTAGACTTACCCTTGTAGCTTAATATAATATTGTTTTTAATTTATGTTTGTTTATTTTTATCTCTTTTTGACAGAATATCCTCATTTTAATTGTTACTGTTTTCATTGGCCCCGGCATAATTGGATTAATGTGTTTTTCTCAATTTTTCGTTCGTGATTAGATAAAAGTGATATTAAACGATGACTGTACAAAGTTTTAAGTGGATTTGAAAATAATTTTAAAGTTATAAGTAGAGAAATAAAAGTGACTATTTATTGAAGAATTACCCATATCAAAATGTTAGCTCTAATTATTTTTAATGAGAACTTGATTTTATAATATAAATTTTTAAGAGAATAATTAAATTTATCTATTACTCATTAAGAGACTAGAATTTTAATGTAAATGTATATTTTACTTTGACAGAATTGAGGAAATAAAAAATGAGGACAATGAGGTACCAGCAGACTTCGAAAATGAAATTCATAAATGGGCTCTTGAATGTGAGTAAGAAAGACTTAAAATGTGATTATCTTATGATGGAGAGGATCTCGAAAATTTCTTTATATTGTCTATTTTAATTTGAATCGCGAGATTTACATCAACGTAGATTTGACTTTTCTCTATAACTTCTCCTGTAGGCCGAATTTTGCAATGTCTCTTATATTATTGGAAAGTTCTACTAAAATGCAATGTTTTTGCTAAACATTGCAAAAAATTTGGACCAAAAGTTTCGGAGTTATAGGCAATTAAAAAAAAAAAAAAAGGGTAGTCAGAGTTGAACATGGTAGTCAGAGTTGGGTCACTGTAGAAAATCAATGAAATATGAAGATAAATGATTGAAAATGACAATATCTTTGCCTTCGCATGATAGAATAACACTTAAATACATTTGGCAATGACAAAAGGAAACATGAAATTGAAATAAATCATATTTCCTCTTGTATCGCGAAATTGATCTGAAAGTGAAAAAGTATTACCAAAAATTTGAATTTTCTTTCTTTCAAATAGAAATGAAGTTTTTGACACCTTTTTAAGTTAACAAATTTATTTTCATTGCAAAAATGCTTCAGAATCGCAAAATTTTGGGTGTACCAACCTTGACTCAAGCGTCGTTTAGCTTCATATCACACACACACCATGAACGCTTTATACAAACACCAAATTACGTTCCACATTTTCGTATAACATCTTAATGAATAATTTTAGTCAACTTAATTTGTCTTTGGCATATTTCTTCTACATTTAATTATCTAATTTTGAAACTACAATAACGTTTTTTGTTGAGCGTATAACACGGACTCGCTTAATACGTCTATATAGTTCGCACACTTCACTGCAATCCATGTAAAAAGTTTGCTGGCATTGCTAACAAGTATTTACACACAACGACATATGGATTTACTATGATAAAACAAAATAAACGCGATGATTCAACTCTGACCACTGTCCAACTCTGACTACTCTCCCCTATATTTTAAACCCGCGACGACAAAGGTGAGTTTATCTGGAATTTGTATAATTGAGACATTTCATGGCTGGAAGAACTTTTGAATCTCAGATTTTGTTTATACTTGGCCAATTTTTTGTGCTTGGGGTGCTTTTGAAGACCACCCAAATGTTTTGCAAGATATTGTTAATTTAATTTTTTTATCACTTATTTTTCTACAATAAACAATAATTTTTTATTGTTGTTTTTTTAACAAAAATCAAAAGGTCATTCACATATCACGTGATATATTTAGGGGTGGGAAGGGTGTTTTTTGAGTTTCTGGAGAAATTAATTTTTTAGTTTTGGGTTGCGTAATTCAGGCAGCGAGGCTTACGTTGCAGCGCCCACAGGTTTCCCGATTCGACTTTTCAAAGCATTGTAGATACATGACAAATGTGTTTTTAAGCTTTATTTTAGTATTCGAAAATATTTTTCAAAATCAAATTGCATTTTAATTGAATACCCATTTCCTCACAACCCATGGGGTAGGGTATGTTTGGTGCGTTTTTTTCAATGTGCACGGTGAAAAAAAATTAGCAGCCAAAGCTAAGACTTAGCTACCTTACCTAACTTTAATTGCTATTATATGGATAGCTAATTTTTTAACTAACACAACTATTAATTAGCTTTTACAGCTAATTTTATTTGCTGAAACAGCTAAATATTAGCTACCACAGTTAAAAGTTAGCTATCCATATAGTAGCTAACTCATTTTTCTCAGTGTGGTATCCTTTGTATTCGTGATCTGAGGTAGGCAATCATTCAGTCATTTAATGATGTGATTTTATCACATTTAAGTATTTTGAAAATTTATAACTTAATCTTCTAATCTTCAGGTCATTGAACATGACAATATACAAAGCCATCATTAGAATAATAACACAACAGCACAACAAAATTTTTTTGTCCGAGACCCTACACTAGTGTATTCCTGAGTATTTTTCTTCCCAAGTCCGAATTGCTAGATTGGTTGTACATTTTGAGATAATCTCAACAAAAAAATTAAAAACACAAATCAAAACCAAAAAATTGTATTCTTTTTTCTGGGACACTACTCTCGTGTATTCCTACATATTTTTCTCCGCTGAATCTGAATCCGAAGTCAGAATAATCAGATTATGTGGAATTTTTTAGATAATCACAAAAAATTGCTCAAAAACCCGAAAAAAAACACAAGAAAATTTTTTTTGGTTGGGACAATATGCTAGTGTATTCTTATACGTATTTTTCTCCGCTGAATCCGAATCCGACGTCAGAATAATCAGGTTTTCTAACATTTTTAAGATAATCTCAAAAAATTGTTCAAAAAAATGGAAAAAACAACTAAAATTTTTGTTGAAAATTTCATTCATTTTAGTACACTTTCTTAAAAATTTTCCAGACATATAATCAATAGTAGGTAGTATATGATTTACACTTTAACAATTTAAAAATAAGTAGTTAAATAACATAGTATTTTTCAAATTTTATATGAAAACCATAAAGTTTTTTTGAAAATTGTCCTGGAATTTTCCGAAAATTCGTTGTAGAAAAACTGTAAAAGTCATGGAATTTTTAATCCAGATTTCTGTAGCAACCATGTAATTATTGTCATAAAAATTTTAATTTTCTACACAAGTTATAATTTATTTTTGTCATTTTTCAATTATTTTTGTCAAACTTAAATTGCTTTCGTAATTATTCAAGCATTTTTGCTATTGTTGAATTATTTTCTACATATTCTATTATCCTTGCCATTTTAGAATTGTTTTCTACAAATTTCAATTGTTTTATTCAATTTTTTTATTGTCATGAATTTTTAAATTTTTTATACCATTTTTAAATTGTTTTCTTCAAATTTCAACCATTCTCGTCATTCATTTTAATATTTATTATATTATTATATTTATTATTTTTGATATTATTGAATTATTCTCTTCAAATTGCAATTATTTTCTTGTAACTTCAATTAATTTCTTCAACTTTCAATCATTTTCCTCAAAATTCGAATATGTTTTTTAGTTTTTCAATTATTGTATTTAAATTTTTAATTTTTGCTCCAGTTTTAAATTATTTGTGTCATTATTCAATTATTTTCTTCACATTTTAATTATTTCGATAATATCTCCATTTTTCGTACTCAAAATGTTATTTTTTTACACCAGTCTCAAATAATTTTTTCAAAATTAAAATTTTTTTTATTCTTCAATTATTTTCTTGTAATTATAAATATTTGTAAAAATTTTTAATTTTTTTCTCCATGTTTCAATTAATTCGTTCCAATTATTCACTTTTTATCTTCATTTTTTGATTTTTATTCAATTTTTCATTTAATTTTGTCATTTTACAATTTTTTTTCAAATTTGAATTATTTTTGTCATTTTTAAATTATTTTCTTTAAAATTTAATTAATTTCTTCATATTATTATTATTATTATTATTATTATTTATTATAAAATAAATAAATATAAGTTTCTTTGATATTTTCAAATTGTTCTTTTTATATTCCAATTATTTTGACGTGATATTGAAATGTCCGCCTCAAGGTAATATTACAGTGATATTGAGGTAATATTACAAATTTATTTTACATCAAATAAATTATTTTAAAAAATATTGGGCTCACACGGGGTTCGAACACGCAAGGTTCGACACGGCGTGAATACGCCTTGTACCACTCGGCCATCCAGCTCTTGGAATCTATTTCAGAAAGCGTTCTTCATGTATTACCTTTAAATCCCTTTGGTAAAATATGAAGAACGCTTTCTGAAATAGATTCCAAGTTCTGGATGGCCGAGTGGTACAAGGCGTATTCACGCCGTGTCGAACCTTGCGTGTTCGAACCCCGTGTGTGCCCAATATTTTTTAAAATAATTTATTTAATGTAAAATAAATTTGTAATATTCCCTCAATATCACTGTAATATTACTAGTAATATTACCTTGAGGCGGACATTTCAATATCACGTCAATATCACTGTAATATCACCCCGTAATATTACCAATATTACAATATGATATCACTGTGGTATTCGCGTAATATTACGTGCTGCTTGGGTACGTTAAAAGGAAGTCAAAAAGTTCTATTTCACATTTACTGCATACAACCGTAGTCAGTACAGTAGCACTATAGTAAAATAAGATGACCTAAAGCGGCCTTCTTATTTTACTATATACACTGAAAAAAAAACAATGGAATATTTGCTTGAGTTGTCAAGTAAAATTTACTTTATAACTCAAGCAGTGCAAAAAAAAAGTAAAACTTACTTTGTTTTTTAAGGAAAACAAAATGTCACTTTTAAAACAAATTTGACATATTGTACTTTAAAACAATGTTTGAGTTAATTAAAAGAAATAAACAATAAATTAATATGCAATTAACGTTTTTACTCACTTTTACTTATTCTTCCACTATTAAATCTTCTGGAATGTGTTGAAAATTTAATTTTAACAGTTTGGCACATAAACGTCAAATTGTGCTTCAAAAGTGTCAATTGTTTTTTTTTCTTTATAAACAAAGTAAAATTTGCCTGGTTTCACAGCAATTTTTGACTTTTTTTCATTGCTTGAGTAAAAAAGTAAAAATTACATTTAACTCAAGTAAACCTTAAATAGTTTTTTTTTTCAGTGTAGTACTTTGTACTGGCTAAGGTAGCGATATAGTTTTGATTCTCAAAGACTGTTGTAAACGGAAAAAGCACATTTTTATCTAATAAAAATAATAAAAACTTTTTTATTTAGTTCGACTACTATACAAATATTAATTCACTCTTTACAAGACTCCCAACTTCAAACTTAATTACATTGTTACTCTAGACAACTGTATTTATACCCTAATTATACATAATTTTGCTTATATATCTATACCTAACTTAAATACGATTTAAAACCTAAACGACGCATCACGCATTATCTATCGCTTTTAACATGTTTACCATGACTTTTAGTCTTCTTATATACTAACTACTATAAAAGTTTTCCACTTTCGAGAAACACTAAAACTTGAAATATTAAAAAATTATTATCATATTTTTTTAAGCTATAATAGTAATAATTTATTTTTATCCTCAAATATTTTAAGGTCTATTTTATACACTATTCTAACTATGAAAAAGTCAAAAAATTCTTTAATTAAATTTACTTTCTGAAATAAGTATGTTAAACAATTTTTTAAATATAATTTGACATAAAGCATATTTTCTAACAGTACACTGAGAGAAATAGATGGTAAGAACTTTACTATCTTTGATGGTAGAGAGGTTATGTTACACTCTACCATCAGAGATGCTACACCGTACCATCCAGATGCTACATCGTACCATCCAGATGCTATCAGATGCTAACCCGTACCATCCAGATGCTATCCCGTACCATCTAGATTCTTGTCCGTATATATAAAATCAGATATGGTATCTGGTACCATCTAGATGGTAACTCGTAGCATCTATTTCTCTCAGTGTAAAAACCGAAAATTTTCTTTAAATTTTTAGATATTATGCTTGAAAAAATTATTAAACGTTTAAAAATATTTTAAATATATTACTAAAATATGAATAAAACACGTTTAATGCCAATTTTTATTTAATTAAAAAGAAATAAATATTTTGAGAGACAGAACAATTAACTTTATTTATAAAAATTTAATTAAAATTTTTTATTTTCACTTTTCTGGATTTAAGACTTTAGGAAAGCTGTTTTTCGAAACTTTAAAAATTAAAACTATTCTTTTTTCCTATTCATGGAAATTTATTCTAAAATATATTTATAACTTATCTCTTATATTATCAGTTAAAGTAAAACTTTTATTAATTGTTGTTTGTAAGTATCTTAAATCTTTAACTGCTTAACTTTCAATACATACAATCAAAAATTCAATTATTCGAATTCTTTTCTATGTATATTTCAGTTTGTTCAAATTTCATTCGATATACTTTTCAAGTGATCTTATATTTAATCAATTATAAATTATATTGGTCAAAACAATCGTAAGTTAAATTGTCAATCCATCCAAAATAAATTTAAAAAAAATATCTATTAAGATTTTAATTTATTTTTTTAATATATTGAATTTATAATGTGCCCAAATGGCATTCGGTTTAAGTTTAAAACAATCCAACTTTCAATTAATCCTAATTTTTACTAATTATTCATATTAATTCATTAAATTTTTAATCGCTTATGCAAATTTAATTCGTTTAAATAGTAAATTTGTTCAAATTTTAATCGATGTAAATTTTAATTGATTCAAAATTGAATTTTTCCAAATTTATTTTTATTCGAATTTTGAATTATGCAAATTTCAATCTTTTAAAATGGAAATTTATTCAAAATTAATTAGACTTAAATTTTAAATGACCCTACATTTAATCAATCCTAATTTTTTATTGGTCAAATGCAAAACAATCATGAATTAAATTTTTAATCGCTTCTAAACTTAATTCTTTTAATTTGTTAATTTATTTAAATTTTAATCAATTTAAATTTTAATTTTTCCAAATTCGATTTGTTTTTACTTTTAAATTTTACAAATTTCAATATATTAAAATTCGAATTTATTTTTTCACTTTATTTAAATTTTATTCAATTTAAGTTTCAAACAATCCAATTTTTAATCAATTCTACTTTTTATTGGTTAAAATAATCATTAATTTAATTTTTAATCCCTTCTAAATGTATATTATTCTAATATAATTAATATCTTAATCAAATAACAAACATATTTATTTTTTTAAAATAATCTCTTTTTACTAAAAATTTAAATTGCAAAATAATTTTTAAATCATCGATATAAAGAATGAAATTCAAGGAAAAAGTCAAACTTTAGAAGTCCGAACAGATGGACTGAAAAAAAACAAAATTATAAAAAAAAATAGCTTCAATAATGCGAACATAGACGAACAGAATAACGTCGAATATGTATTATAGATAATATTCTATAAAAATATTAAAATTTTTATTTTTAATTATTTTTATAATTTTTTTTTACTTTTTGTTAATTGTTTCTTTCAATTTAAAACTTTAAATCTATTATACGAAAATAATGAAAAGCTTTGCAAAGTAACTAATGTGTTGAAGACTGACGAATTAAAGATTCGGTTATCTTCGGTAGTCATCGGTAACCATCGGCGTTGAGCAGAGTGTGATATATATATTTCAGGAGCCTTTACAAACGACTACAGTAATCATAACAAAGCAAATAGGAATCAGTATTAACAAAACTTTAATTTTCGTCGCCCTGTAGCACAATTCGTTTTTACTATAGACTACTGTAATCATAACTATTTTATATGTGAACAAGTACAGTTTTTCTTTTACTCTATACATTTAGAAATGTAATGATTCCAAAAACTCAATTTTATCTCGAATACTGCAGTGCATGTACTCCTTACAAACTACTATAGTAATCGCTCCTGTTCAACTTTTTAATCATTAACACATTTTTTGTATTCATCGCAAAAAGTGGTCACATATCCGAGCTGTACTGTAGACTATAGTAATCATTACAATTAAATTTTTTTTCGGGTAGTTAATTGAATTTACTAAAATTAATAATTAATTAATGAAATAATAATTAATTTGCGATTATTGAAGAATTTTCAGATTTATACGAAATCAATGAATTTTTTTTTAATTGTCCTGGAATTTTCCCAAAATTTGTTCTGGAAAACCTGCAAAAGTCATGGAATTTTGAATCCAGTCTTCTGTAGCAACCATGAACATGTTAGTGTAGGGGAGACCGGGGCTGTTTGGCGCAGGGGGTGGTTGGCGCACTTGAGTTTATTCAAAAGTGAAAAGTCGAATTAATTTTTCTCTTCGGTAAAATTAATGTACTTGATAAACTGTAACTTCACACATAATTTCATTATTATTGATTGATTATTCTGGACTATAAATTCAAAAAACCAATTTTGGTACTCAAAAGTAAATTTTAACGCCTTCATTTTTTTGTTACATCTTTTTACAAAATGCAATCAGAAAAAAATCAAACTTAAGGTTTTGTGTTCTGAACAGTTGCTTTTAAGAAACAATTAAAATTTTTTGATTTATATTTACAGTTTTCATAAAAACGAAGAAAATGTATAGATAGTCTCTCTGGGGCTACTTGGCGCAGTAGGGTCGGGGCTGGTTGGCGCGCTCGGAACGCTAGAAGTTTATATGCTACATCTAGTGACTAATAAAAATTTATTAAATTCAATGTGGTAACACTTTTATTTTATTATCAGTACCAAGAATAACCCTTTAAGATAAAAAAGTGTTTAATATATATCATTATTATTATTATAATCTCATAATTTTACGTTTCCAGATATTTGTATAGTTTTTAGGTTCGTGAACTTCACTTTTTGAACAAGATGAACCTTCCATTTTGAATTAATTCACATTTTTTCAAGATAATATTTCCTTAGAAGACTTATTTTAACAATGTTCATTCATTCATTTACATTTTAATTCATGCGCCAAGTAACCCCGGGTAGTGCGCCAGGCAGCCCCGGTCTGTTCTAAAAAAAAAAAGTACAACTTTTTTTGGAACTTTTATTTTTTGAAATCAAAGCTGAGATGTTAAGCAAAGTTTCTGTACAATATAGTTTTCATGTACACAAAATTGGCAGAACCAATCAACAAAGAGTGAAAAGTGCGCTAAGTAGCTCCGGTCTCCCCTATTCTTACTTATTTTTCTCCGCTAAATTTGAATCCGAAGTCAGAATAACCCGGTTGGCTAAATTTTTTTAGATAATCTTAAAAATCTGCTGAAATATACTAAAAAATCGTTTTTCTAAGATTATCAAAAAAATTTTAGCTAATCTCATCTTCTTGACTTCGGATTCGGATTCAGCAAAGAAAAATGCGCAGCAATAAACTAGTGTAGTATCTCGGACATGACGTCTTTGTATTGTCATTTTCAATGACCTGAAGATTAGAAGATTAAGATATAAATTTGCAAAATACGTGATAAAATCACATCATTAAATGACTGAATGATTGCCTACCTCAGATCACGAATACAAAGGATACCACATTGACAAAAACGCACCAAACATACCTTACCCCATGGGTTGTGAGGAAATGGGTTTTAAATCGAAATGCAATTTGATTTTGAAAAATATTTTCAAATACTAAAATAGAGCTTAGAAACACATTTGTCATGTTTCTACAGTGCTTTAAAAAGTCGAATCGGAAAACCTGCGGGCGCTGCAACGTAAGCCTCGCTGCCTGAGTTACGCAGTCCAAAACTAAAAAATTAATTTCTCAAGAAAATCAAAAAACACCCCTCCTGAACTTTTAGAATCTTTTAAGAACAGTGGAAGCTATGAAATAAAATTTTTAGAAAAAAATCGATCGGTGAGTACTATTAAAAAAACAGCAATAAAAAATTATTGTTTAAACAAATTAGACAAAAAAAAATTTTTTTTTAAGATATATCTCTCGGTTAAATACAGGCTATCAGAAAAAAAATTCCAGTGTCTTTCAAAGGATTTAAAACTTTTCGGAAACTATATTTTTGTGAAGGTAAAATGTCTTTCTTTAGGAGAACAAATTTGTAACAAATTTGTTTTAGGCAATCAAAATTTTCTCTTACATGGTTTCTTTACAGATTTTTTAAATTGATGCAATTTTGATTTATAATATCTCATTTTTTTCAGAAATAGATTATCTACGAATTCACGGAAGTCAATTTTTAAAAATTACCGTTTTTACCGTTTTTCAAATATGATTATTTGTTTAACAAATGAAGTGTAATTTTTGTTTAACAAATAGTTTTTTTTGAAAAACGGTGCACTTTTTTAAAAAATCACTTCTTTGAATTTGTAGTTAATCTATTTCTGAAAAAAATGAGCTATTATAAATCAAAATTGCATCAATTTTAAAAATTTGTAAAGAAGCGATGTGAGAGAAAAGTTTGATTGCCTAAAAATGTGTGTAAATAAACAATTTTTAACATTACAAATTTTTTTTCATATAAAAGGACATTTTTCCTTCACAAAAATATAGTTTCTGAAGTCTGAAATCCTTTGAGAGACACTGTATTTTTTTTCGAATAGTCTGTATTTTAGCGAGAGATAAGGTAACGGTACCTATAGTCGATCAGTGATGATTTAATTGGATAAAATTAATTAATAGTTTAATAATATTGATGCCAAATACTACTTCGAATATTACAAGATTTATTTTTACCAATGTAATAAAATTAATTTTGCCTAATTAAATCACCACTGATCGACTATAGGTACTGATGGAGTATTGGTACCGTTACCTTATACCTTGAATTAGAATTTTTTTTATTAAAATTCAATATTTTTCCTACAAATTTTGTGCCAATCATTTTTTTCTAGGATCAATAGATAATGAGATCGATTTGAAACGATCCTTGTATTTAATGCTATATAAAAAAATTCTGTAAAAGTGTAATAATCTGTATTAACGAATGAATTTTAATTTAAATTTTAAATCTGCTAGGGTAGACTGGTAGGGAATATGATTTTACACTTAATGACAAAGATTTCGAAATTGTTTTAAATATTATTTACAATATTTTTAATAGGTATAGGCAGAGTGGCTTTGGACGTAAGGCTTGGATGCTTAGGAAGTGATTTAAAGCCTGATTCTGAACCGCAGAAAATCATCAATGGTGCAAAATTTGCTCTTCGAAATGTCGCAACATTAGAATTGAAAGCACCTTATTGGCGATATATTCCCACTCCTCTTTGGTCTCGTTATGTTCGAAATATGGATTATTTTGTTGAGTGAGTTTAATCTTCTTTTTATTCATTAATTAATAATCTCTTGACGAATCAAGTGGTCATTATTATTTTTATTATTATTATTATTATTATTATTATTATTTGATAAAAATTCATTTTTTTAGAATTTGTATGAAATATATTGATGCCGCAGTAGAGAGATTAAAGAAAAAAAAATCAGTGAATGAATCGGATTTGTCACTAGTTGAGAGGATTCTTGCAAAAGAAACGAATCCTAAAATTGCTTATGTGCTTGCTCTGGATTTAATTTTGGTCGGAATAGACACGGTAATTAATTAATTATACATACGTTTTATTCGTGGAATTTTAAAATATTGTATTGGATGCAATTTAAAAGTCATTCTTTGTTATAAAATCAGTTTTATTGATTTATTAATTTTTCGTTAATTTTTATTTTCAAGATTTCAATGGCTGTTTGCTCGATTCTTTATCAACTTGCAACAAGACAAGAAGAACAAGAGAAAATTTACCGGGAACTAGTTGAAATATTACCAGATCCATCAGTTCCACTCACACCAAAACATTTGGATCAGATTGTTTACATGAAAGCATTTATACGAGAAGTATTTAGGTAAATTAAAAAATTTTATTTATTTGTTAAAAGTTACCCGGAAATACATTAATAAGTATATGTACCATAAGCCATACAAAAATGGAACATTTTTTTTAAATGTTTCATAATGACTATTAAAATAATTTATTATTTTCACCCAACATACATATATGTACAATTCGTATATTCGTTATTTTTTTCCTCTAATTTTATCTTTAAAAATGAATTTTTAATAATTACTCTGAATGGTCGAATTTCCATAAATTTCAATGTCTTCAAAAATAAAAAAATTGATAAAAAATAAATTAGAATATGTGACGCTCCACGAGAAAAAGGACCTAACCCGGAAAAAGCAAACTTTAAAGGACATACGGTCAAAGAGGAGAGAGAAAAATCGAGACGCTTAATATACCCATGTTTGAAGCTTCAAAACAAGAAAACTAATAATTGCAGGAATTTAATTTTGACTTTTGGAACTCAAAATGCAACTCAAATCTATCAATAACCATAAAAAATGAAATCAATAAAAGACAATTTCACGGGACGGTCATTCAAAGAAAATCCAAATCCGAGGAAAACTAGGAAAAATACCGGAAAATAACCGGAAATTTTGTTGACCGAAATTAGTAGACACCCTGATTTATATATAGGTTAATTATTAAAGTGTTTGTGTTATACTTTTATTTCAATTCATAAATTAAACTTTTTTTTAAGAAAGTTCAAAAATGTTTAATTTGTTTCTTTAATAGTTAATTATGTAAAAGTTAATGCATTTAATGTTATATATATTATGGGTCATTCTCTGAAAAAAACAACCCAAAAAAATTTTTGTTCGTTAATGATTTTATGTCATAATATACATAAAAAGTAGGGTGTTAGGTCAGTGTAATGCGTGGTTGCCATATTATCAGGGGTTAAATTTTAAGGTAGCATAATTTTCATCTGACAATAACTTTTTTCCTAATCATTGAATTTGAAAATCTTATGGATGTTTTTTATGTAGAATTTTCCAAACTTTTAAATTATATAACTAACAATTTTAAAAAATGTAGTTTTGACCAGAAAAATTCAAAAATTATTTTTTAATGCAATTTTTAACACCCATGCCCCCCTAGGATTTTTTCTAGCATTGTCCAGAAATTTTCCTTATTTAATAAGCTTTTTACCCCTTTAATGGCATTTTGGGACAGCAAGGTGTATACGAGCTACAATTGAATTTTCATTTTAAACAACCCATTAATTCGCATCTAATGTTTTTTAGTAGTCGCAAAAATGGTTAGAAGTCATTTTAGAATAATTCTGGAACAGTTTCAAACAATGCAGGAATTATTATAAGTCGCCCGAGATCATAAGTTACAAATTAGTTAGTTGTTTCAAGTGAAAATTCAATTGTAGCTCGTATACACCTTGCTGTCCCAAAATGCAATTTAAGGGGTAAAAAGCTTATTAAATAAGGAAAATTTGTGGACAAAGCTAGAAAAAATCCTAGAGGGGCACGGGTGTTAAAAATTGCATTAAAAAATCATTTTTGAATTTTTCTGGCCAAAACTAAATTTTTCAAAATTGTTATTTATATAATTTAAAAGTTGAGAAAATTCTACATAAAAAATATCCATAAGATTTTCAAATTCAATGATTAGGAAAAAAGTTATTGTCAGATGAAAATTATGCTACCTTAAAATTTAACCCCTGATAATATGGCAACCACGCATTACACTGACCTAACACCCTACTTTTTATATTTGTTTTTATGTGTATTATGACATAAAATCATTAACGAAAAAAATTTTTTTGGGTGGCTTTTTTCCATAGAATACCCCATATATGAACATATTCGTTATATTTATTGTATTATTTTGTTTAAAATAGTAAATATATCGATTGTTATATGTGGGTGATTCTGCTGAAAGTACCTTTTTGGATGTGCCGATTAATTTTATAAAAACTTTTCAGAAATAATTATTGTCAATATTCATAGTTAAAATTTATCGTTTAATTAGCTTAGTATTATAAAAAAAAATTAATCCATTTAGCGAAACCAAATTAATAAAATCACTATAATACTTTCATCTCCGAAGCCTTTTTGTTATGTCTCTACTAGCACGACTTCTATAACTGTATTAAATTTTTGAATGTTTTCTTGCTTTCTTGTTTTATTTTTATTTTTTAAAAAATTAGTTTCAGAATCTTTAATGCTTTTCTTATCTTTATTTAAATGTTTAAAATTTTTAGCCTGCAGATTTTTGGATAATAAAAGTCGTTAAACTTTGTCTTCCGTTTTAGGTTAAAATTGCTTTGCCATGTATAATCATATTTTAACATGTTAAAAATATTCTAAACAAATTTTTAATACATGCTAAACGAAAATTAATTATTTAATGTTTAATTTTCTCTCATATAATTTATAATTTGAAGGAGAAACGTTGCTTCTATAAAGAATCAAAGTTAGAAAATTAGCGCGAGTAAAAATTTAAATTCATCTCCGAAGCCTTATTTTTTTAGTGAATAAGTGAAAATTTTTAAATATTAACATCATATTGTTAAACTTGTAGTAAAATATTTTCATAAATAACAGATAACTATTTTTTGCATATGTCCTAATTCTTACAAAAATAAAAAAATTATCATTTTTTCATCTCCGAAGCCTTTTTCTTAAAGCCATTAAGATTTCTTTTGTTTTCAATGTTTATTTTTAATATTTTGAAGAGTTTAACCTTTTTTTTTATGTTTTGAAATAAAGTGAAAACCGTGAAAACTTGGTATGTACTTAAATATTAATAATTTTTCTATTAAAAATTTAAATTTATTTAATATGTATTTTAGTTTTTAAAAAATAAGATTTAAATATTTTAAGAAAAAATATCTTAAATATTGTGTTTTGGTTAACTGTCGCTGGTTTAGTAAATATGGTTTAATCTCTGAACTCTTCGAAATTAATTTTGCGAACTAGTGAATTAAGCTTTTAAATATTATTCTGAACAACCGTACAAAAGGAATTTCGAAAAATCTAAAAAAAAAAATTAATTTTAAAATGTAAATAAAAAAGTGGCACTCTCAGCAGAATCACCCATGTATGGGTCATTCAGCATCTATATAAAATTTTTTAAAATTGGAATAATTTTTTTCATTACTCAGTTTGTTTAAAATAAAGAAGTTCCAATTTTGAGCAGAGTGTAATTTTTGTGTGTGAACCATTTTCATTTAATGTTGAAAGAATTATAATAAAAAAACGCCAACAAAATTCTTTGTCAAGAAACGAACGTTCTTCAAAACGAAAAAACAATTGAAAGCTACTTAACCTTATATAAAGATGGGCATAAATTCACGAAGCCAAACGATTAAATAATATAATTGTTTCAATATAAAGCACATATTTAATTTCGAGTCATATATATGTTACAGAAATATAATTAGAAACAATAATTTCTCTTTGGTGCTCAAAGAATTAAAATTATAAACTCTTATAAAATTTTGTTGCAAGGAACGAGGTTTTTAGGCATACGATTTAAGAAGGTCTTAATTTATTCGTTTATTCATCAGCAATATGCTCGTTAAAAAATAGAATTGTGTTATGACTGAAGAAGTAAAAAGCAAAGTTTTTAAAATTTAAAGAATTGACATTTAGCTTGAATTTTACTGCACATATTTTTTTTAAATACATTTTTTAGAGTTAGAGTAATAAATTATTATTTGTCATACGTTTCAAACGATTATTCGTCTTATGCCGAGATAGTTATTCTCATAAAAATAAAATAAGAAGGATGAAAAAAGGAGAACTCCGAAATCATGTTATAAAAGCGTAATAGATTTAAAAATAACAAAGTCAGAGGAAGACCCCATCTGCCCAAAAATGGTTTTAACGGAAAAGATTCTACTGCAGCTGAAAATTTAGATGATTAAGTCTACTTTTAAGTGCAAAGTGGCACCTTTCAAGCTTCAAAATGGCGAATCCAATATTTAATATAATTAACGAGATAATTAAAAAAAGGACAAAAAAAAGTTAATAGAATTTACTTGTAAGATGTTTTTTTTTTGGTTTCTTAGCCTTCTGAATTTGAATTTGATATTCAAAATGTCTGATCTAATGCGGCGACCAATTTCAAAATTTTCCAAAAAGTGGGCGGATTTGCTTCAAACTCGTTGCTTGAGGGTTTTTGGGGTCGCTAATTATGATTGCGACGACGGATTTTAAAAATTCAGAATGTTAGATACAAAGGAAAAGCACCCTTAAAATCCATATCTCTTAATACAATAATCGAAAATAATTTTGAAAAAAATTATCAATTTACTCCAAAGAGCGGGAGGACATCCTGTCCTATAATTATTACAGATGATGACAAGGGCACACAGATGCACTTTTGGGTGAATATTATTCGAAAAATATGGAAAGTATGATTGGAAATAATGATTTGAATTTGAAGCAAAAGCCATGATTTTTTGCCTATATTGTAATAAAATGTCTATGCCTCCCCCTGGCGGACAATTTCAGATATGTATCTCAAATAATTTAAAAAATTATGAAGGTACAGAACCCTTTGGTTTTAGGGTGAGTGTAACTCGCCCTTGTCCGATTTTTTAAAATTATCCGCCATTTTAAATTTTGAAAGGTGCCACGTTACACTTAAAAGCAGACTTAATAAGCTAAATTTTCAGCTGCAGTTGAACTTATTGATTTTTTTGAGCAAGCAAATTTAAAGTTTCTAAATGTAAACTGCATGGGGGTTGCACGGAAAAAATTATTATTTCGCTATAATAATTATAAATATTGACAACTAACTTTTTTGCTTTGACAGCCGAACTCCTTGAACCATTAATGGAAGAATAAATTGTACTTGACCGTTCTATTATTAAAAGTCAAGAAAATGTTAATTTATGCGAATTTAATTTATATTTATCATAGTAATTTAATTTCTTCCATAGAATGTACTCCACAGTCATAGGTAATGGAAGAACGATGCAACAAGACACTGTTATCTGCGGATACAAAGTACCAAGAGGGGTTAGTACTTATTTTTCTTGATTGTATATTTAATTGATTTTTCTTGTTTAACTGGAATTACTTGTTTCATTATTTTAATTGTTAGTTAGAAATACCAGATATTCCTTAACATTTTGTCGGATTACTCAGAGTTAAAAAAATTAATTGGTTGCTTTTTGTCCCATTAAGGTTCAGGTTGTATTTCCAACACTCGTGACCGGAAATATGGAAGAGTACGTAGATGACGCAAAATCTTTTAAACCATCCAGGTGGCTTAAAGCCGAATCTCATAAAAAATTACATTCGTTCGCTTCACTGCCTTATGGTCACGGAGCTCGCATGTGCTTGGGCAGAAGATTTGCTGACCTGGAAATGCAAGTTTTACTCGCGAAGGTAATAAAAATAAAAATTTTGGATTTTGAGATTACAATAATAACAATATTAATAGAACCTAAAAGTACTAATTAATAAATTGAATTAGTTTATTTAAATAATAATCAATGAAGGGAAATTATATATAAACAGAGAGAAAATTCTTCAGTGAATATTTGTAGACATTTCGGAAATAGTTTTATAAAGGCATAAAGTGCGTTATGAATTTTTGTTTTCTTAATAAGTTTGAAAAACAGTTATATTGTCAACAAATTAAATATGGACGATAAGGTAGTAGAATTCTATATTTTAGTCTCATGATCTTGGACATGCCCTCAGTCAAGACAAATTACACAGGTCTACAAGGTTTTTTTTTTTTTAGATAGCGGAATGGTTTCCGATGTATTTTTATGCGCTGAACACGATCGATGATTCCAAAACTGCGTATCAGTTCAGAATTTTGAGAAAAGTGGGAATAAATAACCCAAGAAACGTGTTTTTAAAGGTTTTCAGTATTTTTTTAGGGTTTCGTACAGTTCAAACGGAACCCTATTAAAATCACTAGTATGTCCTTTTTCGACCCCCCTCTAACTTTCAAACTATTAAAGATAGAGACTTAAAATTTAGTACACATATGTAATTTTACGTGGGATTTACGAAAATCATATGGAAAACGTGATTGAAGCTCATTATCATAGCTTTTTCCAAGAAATATTAAAAAAATGCATTAAAATAAACCCACATCCCTAGCGGCCAAACTATCTGTCCTAGACAGATCAAACTTGGTACACATATGTAGTTTCACATGTAGATTACAGAAAAATTATAGAGAACTTTGGTAAAGATAGTCTTATATATTCTTTGGCGGCCAAAAATGCATAAAAATGACCATGTCATAGCGTTGTCAAGGAAAAACTTTCTGTTTTTAAAAAAATCGTATTCCCCCTCCTTAAGCCTAAAGTGTTTGATTTAAATTCTTGAAATTTTGTACACAGTTGTAGTTTCAAGACCTACATGCGTAAGACAAAAAAGAACATTTTTAGAAAAGTGTGACAAAAAATGTTTTTTTTTGTTTGTTTTTTATATAGGAGTGGTTTATAATGTATTTTTGTGCACTGAACACGATTCCGCTTAACTTAAGCTTTAACTTAAGACCTCACGAAATTCTCTAGCACGTCGGATTAAAGAAAAAAATATTTACAAAATCCCTTCAAAAAACATGTTTTTTGTGGTTGTTAATCTCCTTTTTTCTCAAAGTCGGCTACTTACTTTTTGTCTTTCGCATGTTACTTAACCCTTTGCAGTACGAATTTTTTGAAAAGAGAAAAAAAACTTTTCCTGGATAAACAATAACTTTATGACCCAAAGAAGTAAAAATTCCAAATTTAGAAAAACAAAAATTTTTGACATTTTTTAATTTTTATCTCGTATTATATCCTAAACTAGCAATGATAATATCCTTCATAATATGTGTTTAAGATTGGAAATAGATTGGAGAAAGTAGAAAAATATTGGCGTTTTGAGACACGGAGTCATGTTCAGCGGACAAAAATACTTTGAAAACAACTCCGATATCTAAAAAAAAAGTCTTATTTTGTAGACCTGTGTTATTATTTATTAGTCAGACATAAACTGCGAGGTGTAGCCAAATTAATTTATCCATTTAACTCATGACTTTATTAATTATTATGTTTCTATGATATTAATTATGTTGTCTATTTTATGTTAACAAAAATTTTAATATATTTAATGTATGCTTTAATTTTTTATATTTTACAGTTAATTCGCTCTTACAAATTGGAATACAACCATGAACCATTGAAGTACAAAGTAACATTTATGTATGCGCCAGACGGTGACCTTAAGTTTAATGTAATTAAAAGATAATTAATTAGGCATATATATATCTACCAAAAACCAAAAAGCGAATAATTAAATATGCTTATCGTGTAGTTCACAATAATTAATGCAAGTAGTGGAAAAAAATTTCTATTGTTGTAAATTATTTATTTGTTTAATTTTTAATAAAGTATTAATAACAGTATTTATTTCCATATTAAAAACTGTTATCGATTTAAATAACGCAAAGTTTGAAAAGACTAATTAATTAATTTATAATAGTATAATGTATATAGTATACGTATATATAATATATGTAGGTATATACGTATATAGTATGGAAGGTAAAACTCCATAACTCACATTTTATTAAATTTGAGATATCATCAGATGTTTCTATATTATTTATAAAGTTTCATAACGATAAAATGATTAAAATAATTACTTACATATAGAAAATATTGAAAAATAATTTATAATTTTTTGAAACCTTTACATTTTATTCAATTTTTAAAGAGATTTTAAAACTACATTATAAAATAGGATTAAATGCCAAACGCCAAAAAAGTTTGTTAATTTTTCGATTTCACAGAACCAACGAAATAAACAAAAACATGTTTTTTGCGAAATCGTGAAAAGTGTATACAGTTTTACCTTTTTGACTTTAAGGCATATGTAAGTTGTGATACGATTAACATTGAAACCGCTGTGCAAATTATATGATAACTTGGACCTGGCATTAAAAAAATGAGAACAAATAAAGTTTGAATATTTTTTTATTAAAAATAATCTTAAGTAGTACGAAAATACGTTACATTGCAGTATGTAAAATTGTGAGACAAATGTAGTGATAATTGTACAATTTCAAGTTTAAATAGTAAAAATTAAAATTTATCAATAAAAGATATATATACAGTTTTGTGATTAGTAATTTATTTTTTATTTGAATGAAAAGTGTCATTTGTATTCTAGCTACCTTTTGATGAAATTGAATTTCAAGGGTCCATTTGGTGAGTACATGGGGTTAATGTAGTAATCCAATCTCTCGTAATGATATTCAACTTTGAAGGTTTGTATAATCTAAAACATAGGTTACTATAATTGTAAAATTATAAATAAACAAATTTAATGAAATAATAAATAATTCTAGAAGCGAAAATTGACAAATTGAGATAGCGGATTTAGACTTATAAGATTGAGATTTAGGGCTAATAAAATAGAAAAACGCACTTTTACGTAAATTCCCTAAAAATTCCTAAAAAATCACTCAAAACATCAAAACACTCCCCTCAATACAAAAAAATGATATTTTACCTAGCGAGTTGTAGTCTTTTTTGACCTTATTAATTTTTTATATTGAAAACAATAAGATATTTAACAAAGTTAACCATAATCACTACTTGAAATGGTTTAAACAAATTATTGTTATAAATTATATTTTTTACAAATGCTCCCAGAAAGACACAAATTTTTTACTAATTTTGCAAAATAATGGGCTCAGGTTAAAAATAAGAAATACTGACTATGAATTATTATTTTGTAATTGTTGTTATTTATTAACTTTTCTCAGAATCGACAATAGCTTAACTATCTCATGTTTAGGAGCTCCGATGAATCGCATAGTTTGTCATCGTTTTATTAGGAAAAAATTTGTGTCGCATTCTACACCCGGGGAAGTGGTATATTTGGCATAAAGATAAGTTATTTTTGCCAAGTAAAAATATTTTTGTTTCAGAGTCTACTAAATTCTTTATTTGTTACAAATAAAATCGAGTACTTTTTATGTTTTTAATCAGTGCCTATTCATTTGTAAAATTAGTAAAAAGTTGTGTCTTTCTAGGTGTATTGGTAAAGAATTAATAATTAATAACGAAAATTTCTTTAAACAGTTGCGAATGGTTGTTATAGTTTTTTTTTGCTAAATATTGTCTGCTAGAAAAAATTGGTGTATTTTTTTTTATTTTTAAATTTTTTACGAAGTAGAAGTAAAACATTTAAAAATTTCATACTTTTGGACCACCCTATAAATGTTCATGCACATGAAATTATTAAATAAATAAAATAGAGTTTATGTAATACATGTTATATACATAAACAAATGTACACTCCTGGCAAGGAATGCTTTAAGATTTTTCTATACAAATTGTTAACCAAAATGTTAAAGCATACCCTGTCAGGACTGTACAATGTACAATGAGCTTCTTCAACCGGGCAGTTAACAATACTGAAGAACATGCCATCTAAGATGTCCAATGTTTTGGTTATTTTTAGGTTGTAAGAAACTTAATAAAAAGTCGATTAATGGTAGTAATTAAATATTATATCTATATTTTTGTCAACTTAATATAAATAAATAGAACTTGACATTTGAGTTGGCATGTTTTTCAACTTATAACTAAAATTGGATCTTTCTGCCCCCAATCGCAATGGTATTGTTTTTTTGGAACGCTATATGACGTCCTCTATATTTCAGATTGCAATAAATCCAATAGGAATTTTATATATGTGACGCTTCACGGTGAAAGGGACCTTAGCTGCAAAACATTAGATTTTGAATTTTTATTAAAAATCGATATAATTTGAGTTGCTCTTTCACATACAGAAATCATAACTTGTTTATGTCTATTAGTTTTTGTGTTATTAGCGATGGAACATAGGCATAACATAACAATAACAAAGGCAGGCTCATTTTCAAACGCCCGTCCTGGGAAATTCAAAACATTCGATTTTGAATCTTTATTATGAATCGATAGAATTTGAGTTGCTCTTTTGCATACAGAAATAAAAACTTTTTTATGTCTATTAGTTTTTAAGTAATTGGTGATGAAACATAAGCACAACCTATAACCAATAACATAGACAGGTTTAACTTCAAACGCCGCCCTGTAAAATTCATTTCTTGCAGCTAACGTCCCTTTTACCGTGGAGTGTCACATATATTTCATTTTTATGTATGGGAAGGAGGAAAGATTGGTCACGTTTTCAGGTATTATTTGAATTAATATTAATTGAATTATATATTGAAATGCGGCTTTACCCTGGTAATAGAGTCACCAAAGCGGTCTGCCCTACTTCATTTAATGGGACTAGTTATTTTTAATCATTTTAAGTAATAAGTATGTATTATTTTTAATTATTGAAAGAAAGAGTAAAAAATATATATAAAAATTGTTTTCTATATTTTTTGCTTTTTCTTTCAATAATAAAAACTAATACTTATTAAAATGATTAAAAATAACAAGTCCCATTAAATTAAATACTGGTACAAGTTAATTGAAATGTGTTAATTTGGATTTCTACCATAAGAACCGATCCGGTACCAAATGCAGACTTTTTCGGCAATTTTTTAGTCGGCAGTCGGTGACGCTCATTCGTCGGGGTATATATACCCTTGGGCACAAGTTTGAAAAAGAAGAATGTGAAGAAGAAGAAGAAAAGTTCCCCACCACATTATTTTACATTAAGAAAATAACAGGTGCTTTTGCAATTGGTGATGTATGAATGCAAATATTTATGCCTTTAAGCATGAATAATAATATGAGAAAATATATTTTGACATTCGTCTGATTATAATTATGAATACATACCTATAAAGAAATGGGTAATTCTTTCTCAGGGGTGTGCGTAGAGCGACTTTAATTAAAAGTTAAAAGTGTTTTGTATATGTGATTTTTTTATTGTTTTTATTTCCCTCACATACTACAGACCAAAAACTAAATTATCCCATACAACACAAGATATTTCCATAAACTTGCCTGACGCTAACAGTCAAAGATTCGGAATATTCAAATGAATGTTCAGGCAACATTGGTGCAAAGACGAAAATGTCCGCACGTGAGGAAATATTGACACAAAACTTGAGAGAGTATTTCTTTAAAATTTTCATGCAATTTTCAACGGCAAGAAGGCCAAAATTGAAAAAAATTAAAAAATCATAGTGTGTCAAACTGTCAATGATACAGCGGGAGTTATTCAATTCCAATTCTTCCCAATTCTTTTGTATTCCTTGTTGTGTCTCAGTTTCATACAAAAATTAATTATTATGAATACTCTTTTACCATTTTGATAATTTTGATTTATAATTAAATTCAATTTTTATGAATTCCAATAATCTTTTTACTTATTTTAATTACTTTAAATTATGAAAAAATAACTTTATAATTAAGAATAATAAATTTTATAAAATTTTATTCATTAAAAATAAAAAAAAGATAAAAAATGTTTCTGAATTTAAAAAATAGTTTATTTGCGCTGTTATTTATATTAATTTTTGTTTTATTTATAATTTTAAAAAATATCTATTAATAAAAAATCATATGTACATTTTTTAAAATAAAATTCTGTTTTTATGAATTTTTATTATTCATTACTTAAAGATGAAAAATAGTAACAACAGCATTTTTATTTATTTAAAATATTGTTATTCTCTTTTCATGTTCTTTTTCGGAAATAATTTATTTAAAAAAATATATATGGGTCATTCCACGTGAAATTTTCATTCGAAAATATTTTTGGTTAGAGCGGATAATTAACGTGATGTGAATTTTTCTATAGTGGTCTGTTTTACCTACTTTATGAAAGCGAAAAATCGTTTACTTTATCTGTATTTACACTGTTTTATTCTGTGCTAACGTTTTTTTAATATGAAAGATTTCTGTAATAGATAACTATTAAAAGTTCTTGAAAAAATAAGCTCTTTAATTAATATATACATTTATTTATGTTTTTATGTCCTTTTTATAGTGTTTTGTAAACGTAAAATCAGAATGCCCAGAAGATTAGTAAAAAAAATTTATAAAAATTGTTTAACTGAAAATTTTAACTATTTTAACGCGTTAACATTTTTTATAAAAAACAGTAATTTAAAAATATTAGAACAAAGTTAAACAAACAAAACAAGACATTCTTCTGTTTAAATAAGTAGTTGAAATATCTTTTTAAAAGTAAAAAGAATTGTATTGGTTGCTGTCGTTTCTTTCAATTGCAACAATTTAATTATTCTCAATTATTTTATAATCTGCGGAAATTTTTATTCTTAAATTGAAAAGAATTGAATTGGCTTCTGCCATCTCTTTCAGTTCAAACAATTTAATCATTTTCAATTCTATTGTCTCTGTTCAATTATTCTCAATTCTTTTATAATCTGCGGAAATTTTTTTTTTTTAATTGAAAATAATTGAATTGGCTCCTGGCGTCTCTTTCAGTTCAAACAATTTAATTATTTTCAATGCTATTGCCTTTTTTCAATTATTCTCAATTCTTTTATAATCTGTGGAAAATCTTTTTAAAAATTGAAAAGAATTGAATTATATTTTACTCTGGCTTCTTGCAAGGAATACATAAGAATATTTTAACATATATGACACTTTGTGTTTACTGAAAATTCCCTCGTTAAACGAAGTAGTTGAAAATTATCAAATAATAATGTAACAATGAGCTTCAAAAAAAATTAATAACCTTCTTTCAGTTGAATAATTAAGCATATCATCTTAAGAATACTTTAAACTATAAGTCCTATAAATTTAATGTAAAAATATTAAGAAATTTTCAGTTTAGAACAAGTTGAAGTTGAAATTTTAATCAGATGTGATTTTCAAAAATATGTTTATTGGTTTTTTTTTTAAAAACGGTAAGAAATAGAAAAAATTAAATATTAAATTATTTGATTTAAAAAGTAAAAATATCATATTCAAAACAGTTTTAATTAAAGTGGCTTTAGACACATCGTTCTTCCTTCTCTCTTTCTGTTTTGCATTACAATATTGTAAAAACAGCACATGTTTTGTTATTATAATTACCGCTGTATTATTATTTAATTATATTTAATAATGTTAAAATCTTTTACTTAGAAATCATATTAAAATGTGAAATAGAGTGGACATAATGCTTACCTTACTCATTAAGGTAATCATTTCAAGATCAGCAAATCGTCGCCCAAGACACATTCGTCTTCCAAAGCCAAAGGGCAAAGAGGCAAAAGGATGACACATCTTGTCAGCGCCTAGCCAACGTTCCGGTAAGAATTCATTACTTCGTGGAAAGTATTTGTCCTGATTGCTAATCACGTAGTGTTGGAACACGACATGCACCTGCCAAACAAACAAATGTCTGTAGTAATTGACTCTGAAGGTTAAACTCGTCTTATTTTTTAACATAACTTTTTCAGACAATGTTTATACTACTAAAATATTACCAGTCTCTTCAGAATTTCTAATATTCTGTCAATATTTGAAGTGTGTCTATAGTATTTATAAATCTTTTTCAGTTTTGTAACTTTATTATTCAAAAAATCAATGTTGATAACAAGGAATTTTATGAAATAATATCAGTAGAAATTACTCAATTATAACATCCGAAACAAAATGTTTAAATGTAATCATAATTATGATTAAATGATAATGATTAAAATTTTAAAAGTTCTAAAAATCCCATAAATGCTCCTAAAAATTTTTTTTAATTTTAATTTTTTTGCATGTCAACAATTTTTCAACTTTTGTCTATATATGCTGTAATAGTCAATACAGTGGAACCTCGATTATCTGAACTAATTCGGGCAGGATTTGGTTCGGATCCTGATTCGATTTTTATAAAATTAAAGTAAAGCAATTGCACAATTAATATGCGGGACATTCTATTTCTAAACGCCCCCCTTTAAAAACAATTGCCAATTTGACATAATGTTTAAATAATTATTTCTTCTTCTTACTAAGGGCAAATTACTTTTGTAATTAGCAGTTTTAAAAGACAAATTTTAAAATTATAAAAATAATTTTGTTCAAACATAAGTAATTTATATACAAAATGTAGTTTGAAAGTTAACCTTTTGATTATCTCAAAACACGTTGTTTCAGATTAAGGAATTTTTAAGGATTTTAAGGAATCAATTAAAATTTACAGTTATTTCAGAGGTTAAAATAAGTATGAATTGAGAAACACATTTGTTTTTTTAACAATATATTTGTTTAAAAATATTTTATTATTAAAAACTTATATGAATAATAATTGCCTAATGTCCTCTTTTTAAGTATTTATATAGTGAAAATGACAATAATTTTTACCAGAAAATCATGTCACAACTTCAAACTTGGAATGTCTTTAACTCAAATTAAACAGTTGTAATTTATGTAAATATGTACATATTTTCTCATATTTTTCCCTATTTTCTCGTCAATTGGTTCCTTCACCCTACCTCACTGTTAAAAGATTACTTTGCAAAGGAAAAAGAAGCATCTCTTTTTTATAAAATTATTTATCATTTAAGTAAAAATAAATAACTGGAAGCCAAGGAATGTTTCCTGGAAGACGTTTCAGTGAAGTGTATTTGTAAAATGGCCCAAAAATGAATATGGCCTACGCGTCTTGCTTATAACACACAACATTCTTTAAAAGAAACAAATTTAAAATTTTTAAAATAAAAAGAGCAAATGGAAACCTGTCGGTTGGCATTAAAAAATGAAAATTTATTTTTTGGAGCTAAGGCACGTTTTCTAGTGGACTTACTTTAATAAGAACATTAATTATAAACTTACACCTTTTGGAACATGATATCCGCCTATTATTGTATCTGTCGTAGTGCAACGTCCGTTTCCAATAACGACAGGATACATTCTATTAAAGCGACATAAAGTAATAAGATAATTAGTGTTCTTTGTATAACCATTTGTAATACTATTGAACTTTAATTTTCAATCGATTTTCGAAATTTTATTTACATGTAATATATAATACAGTATCGTCAAAAATTGTTAGTTCACTTACAGAAATTGTCAGGGTGTCCGCAAGTCAGAGAAAAGCTGGAAATCAGGGATTTTTTAAAAAAATCTTTAAAATTCAGGAAAATTTTTCTTTAAAAATACCACAAATAAAAATTCAAAAACTTTATAAATTTAAATACACCGAAAAAAATATATGTGAAGTTAGAAATGTGCAAACAATTAAAAAAAAAATTTAGTCAGGGAAAAGTCATGGAAAAGTCAGGGATTTCTGAAAATGGAAATTTGCGGCCACCCTCATTGTATTAAGAATATTATTTGTATTTTAAAAATATCGTATTAAAAATGTTTCATTTAGATTTTGGTTAAAAAAAGAGATGTAAAGCTAATTAATTTCTATGTCAAATGACTGCTAACAATGCTTTTTTTGATAATCGGTTACAGAAAATATTAGTAAATATTTTTCTGAAAACTGCAGCAACTAGCACACTTACCCTATACTTTTTACAATATACAGAATACTTTTTAATTGTTCAAACAATTGTAATTTGTTTAAACATATTTTTTCATACTTTCTGTTTTAATTAAATATCTGAAAAGCTTACAACTTTTTAAATTGTGAAGGAAAAATCAATTTAATTAATTTAATTTAATTGACTGTTTAAGCCATTAAAATTGTTTAAAATCAACTTTTTATTAAATTCAACTAGAATCATGTGGTTTGTTTTTGCAATTTTCATTAAAGAACTGTAAAGAAATTATTTATTCATAATTCACAATATACAATACTATACATATTATAATAAAAAGAATATAAATTTAGAAAAAAAATTTATATCAATCATACAGTATTATTATTTAGAACAGATATTAATGTTCAATTGTTAAATAAAGAAATATATTATACTCAAATGTTCACAGTACATGGTATAGGTTTATTAATGAAAAAAAAACTACATGATTCTAGCTGAATTTAATGAAAAGTTGATTTTAAACAATTTTAATTGCTTAAACAATCAATTAAATTAAATTAATTAAATTAATTTTTCCTTCAGTATTTAAAAAGTTTTTAGCATTTAAGATATTTAATTAAAACAAAAAATATGAAAAAAATTGTTTAAGCAATTAAAAAGCCTTGTATTTTGTTCAGTAAAAAAATTTATAAAAAAAGGGACGTAAAAAAATAATATTTTAGACCTATTAACTTATAAACGCTGAATTCATGTTTAGGGGTGGTTATATAATGCACCCCTACTAGAGAGGGTCAGTTTGCAAAAAAATAATAATAATCCACACTTTCTTCAACTTTGGACATTTATAGAGGTCTCATAATCTTCTGAGCCTTTTTCGATAAAATTATGAACAAATTCTATCTAACTCATATAGAAATCCATGTAGTTTCCTACATAGGAACCTATATTTCGACCCACATAGGATCCTATGTAGGGACCTATATGGATTAATTAATTTTTATTAATACGACAGTTCATTTCATAGAAATGCCGCTAGGTGCGTTCTCTCATCTAAACACACAAACGACTCCAGACAGATAAGATATAAGAAGGGAGAGCACAGATGTGCTTGAAGCATTTAAAGTTTAACTTCTGCAAATTAATTCTAATTTGCAAATTCTTGCAAACTAACTGGCCTAATGCAGAAATATATGCATTTGAAAAAAGCCATTTTCATCCTATGTAGGATCCTACCTAGGAACCTACATAAATTCCTATAGCAGAACCACATAAGATCCCATACAGGATGAGATGTGGGATAGTGCATAGAATCCCATATGGGATCCTGCATGGGTCCGCGAATATGGGAATTATATATGGGGCATTCCATGGTTGAAAGAACTTTTGAATTTCAGATTTTGTTTATACTTATTGCTAGCCAATTTGTTGTGTTTGGGGTGCTTTTGAAGGTTACACAAGTGTTTTGCAAAATTTCAATTATTTTGCAAGATATTGTTAATTTAAATTTTTTATTACTTTTTTTCAAAAATTTTTATCTCCTTATCTATTGATTCTAGAAAAAAATGTTTGATACAAAAATTGTAGGAAAAATATTGAATTTTAATAAAAAAAATTTTTTTGACAAATTTGTTTAAACAATAATTTTTTATTGATTTTTAATAGAACTCATCGATCGATTATTTTTAAAAATTTATTTTATAGTTTATACTGTTCTTACACCCAGAGAAATGATATATTTGACTCAAAGATATGTTATTTGTGCCAAATAAAAATATATTTGTCTCACAGCCTAGTAACTTTTTTATTTGTTTCAAATAAAAAAATTTATTTGAATCAAATAAAATTTTATTTGACACAAATAAAACTTTATTTGGTTCAAATAAAAATTTATTTGAAACAAATAAAAAGTTACTTGGCTGTGAGACAAATATATTATTTCTCTGGGTGTACAAGAATCTAAAAGTTTAGGACAGATGTTTTTTGATTTTCTCGAGAAATTAATTTTGAGTTTTGGCCAGAGCAACTGTCCAAAAAACACCTGTCCTAAACTTTTAGAATCTTGTAAGAACAGTATAAACTATAAAATAAATTTTAAAAAAAAATCGATCGATGAGTTCTATTAAAAAAAATAACAATAAACAATTATTGTTTAAACAAATTAGTCAAAATTTTTTTTTTAAATTGAAAAGTTTTTTTATTAAAATTCAATATTTTTCCTACAATTTTTGTATCAAACATTTTTTTCTAAAATCAATAGATAAGGAGATAAAATTGTTTGAAAAAAAGTAATGAAAAATTTAAATTAACAATATCTTGCAAAATAATTGAAATTTTGCAAAACATTTAGGTAACCTTCAAAAGCACTCCAAACACAACAATTTGCCAAGTATAAACAAAATCTGAAATTCAAAAGTTCTTCCAGCTATGGATTGCCCCACACCGAAAAAAATATATTTTTCTTTTGAGCGTATTTCCTCTACAATATGGTATCAAAATTCTATCCTCTCATATTCAGTAGAAATCTGCTTGTTTTAAGAAGAATATACTTAATTTGACAGGAATTATTCTTTAATTAAGTGAAATATTCTTTATTTGAGAGAAATATTATTTATTTGAGAGGAATCTTCTTCATTTGAGAGCAGTACTTTTAATCTTAGAGGATTTATTCTTGATACTATATTTTTAAGAGGATCCTCTGCAATGAATCCTCTCAAATGAAGAATATTTAACTTAATCACTGCAAAAACTACTGTCTTCTAAGTGTCTTATTTTAAGACATTTTGATGTCTTTTTTGCATATAAGACGCAGAAAATGTCTCATTTTAAGACATTAATTGCGTCTTAAGACACCAAAATATCTTAAATTAAGACACTTAGAAGACAGCAGTTTTTGCAGTGATTGAAGAATAATTCCTGTTAAATTAAGTATATTCCTCTTAAAACAAGCAAAATTTTACTCAATCTGAGAGGATGGAATTTTAATACCATATTGTAGAGGAAATACGCTCAAAAGAAGAATTTTTTTTTTTCGGTGCATATGTGGGTCGCTATATTGTATCCTCCATAGGATCCTATGTAGGAACCTATATCGGATCCTATATAAGATAATATGTAGGAATCTATTTAAAATCCTGTACAGGATTCTGCGTAGGGTTCCTATGCAGAGTCACACATAAAATCCTATGTAGGATCCCATATAGGATCCCATATATACGCCTACCTGGCAACAGATAGGATATGTCCTATAGGATCCTATATAGGATCTCTATCCCAAGCAGCATGTAATATTACGCGAATACCACAGGGATATCATATTGTAATATTGGTAATATTACGAGGTAATATTACAGTGATATTGACGTGATATTGAAATGTCCGCCTCAAGGTAATATTACAAGTAATATTACAGTGATATTGAGGTAATATTATAAATTTATTTTACATCAAATAAATTATTTTAAAAAATATTGGGCTCACCCGGGGTTCGAACACGCAAGGTTCGACACGGCGTGAATACGCCTTGTACCACTCGGCCATCCAACTCTTGGAATCTATTTCAGAAATTGTTCTTCATATTTTACCAAAGGGATTTAAAGGTAATACATGAAGAACGCTTTCTGAACTATATTCTAAGAGCTAGATGGCCGAGAGGTACAAGGGGTATTCACGTCGTGTCGAACGTTGCGTGTTCGAACCCCGTGTGAGCCGGATTTTTTTAAAATATTTTATTTAATGTAAAATAAATATTGAAATAAATAAATCTTTGTAATATTACCGTAATATTACCTTAAGGCGGACATTTCAATATCACGTCAATATCACTGTAATATCACCCCGTAATATTACCAATATTACAATATGATGTCACTGTGATATTCATGTAATATTACGTGCTGCTTGGGAAGTTACTTAAAATAAGGCATACTTAAATCGTGTTACATACATATATTCGAGTCTGCGCAGAACACCAGTGCCCAGGTTTGCCAACATTATATTTGACATATTTATATTCCTAACCTCTAAATCAAAGGTTAGAAAATCGAATCTGTCAATATGAATCTAATATAATGTTGGCAAACCTGGGCACTGGTGTTCTGCGCAGACTCGAATATATGTATGTAACACGATTTAAGTATGCCTTATTTTAAGTAACTTACTTTATGTAAGGTGGTGTAAACAGCCTCTATTTTGCAGTAGAATTCGTTAACTACACGGAAAAAAAAAGTTTATTGATATTTACAAAACTTTTTTTGGACTCTTGGATACATGAAAAAGTTTTGTGAAAACTCTTATAGCAAGGTTTGTATGAATTACTAAATTTGTTCATATATATTATACCTAAATTCCGTTAATTATACAAAATGAAGCAATAGTATTTCTATCGGGGAGTTTGTAAGAATTCTAGAGGAGTTTTGTAAAACAGAACCATGCAGAAAAGAAAATAGAATGACTCATCAGTTGTCTGATGAGACTGTGAACGCTTCCCCTTCTCTGGTTACTAGTAGGTGTGGTATTTTGACTGTTGTTGGTGAGATGCAAGGTGATTGGTCGAAAGTTGACGATTCGCAAACATACATACATACATAATTAATTTAATATTTTATTAATACCTTAAACGCAAGTAAACGCATAGAAACGAATATTTTAAAAAATCCTAGCGACGCTGAGATTCGAACCCTGATTTTCTAAACCGAACGCATATAACGAGTCAGACGCACTACCACGGGGCCATTGAGGCTAATGATTTGGATTTCCAAGTACTCGGTGACCTCTAGTTCTGGCATGTGCCATTTAAATAAATTTTCACCAAACGAGGAAATGGCAATTCCTTTTGAGTATCTTTTGTTAATTACTTATTTTAGAGATAAAGATATTTTTTAGAAAAATAATATTGTAGAATCTTATAAAAATAATCAAAATAAATATCAAAATTGAAGTGAAATAATATTTGAATTCAAGAGGAATTTTTAGTTTTCATCTAATCTTTGTAAAATTATGAAATAATAAGAACTAAAAACATTTCTATTATTTAAGTTTAACATCTCATTTCAATCATGTGAAACAGTAATAACTTATTTCTGGTAAAAATTGACAAAAGTTTAGTCTAGTTAAATTTAGTATAACAATAGTTATTAGCAAATTATTAATAAAATAATTAAATAAGTTAAGTATCTCCAAAAAGTTGTTTTTCAAAGAATTTTAGACGACACGTATTTTTTTGTTTGGCTGAAAAAAAAATTTTCATGAAGTTATAAAGATTTTAATTTTTGAAACTCTCGTTTACTTGAAATTTAAGAAAAAACCTTTTAAGTGTAATAACTTTTTAAATAATTTGGATATCTTTTTTTTTTTCAGGATCGGCCTGAAATAGTTGTTAGTTGCTCCTCTTCAAAAGATGTAAAAAAAGTTGCTCTTGATATTTTTCTATATTTCTCGTTTTTTCAACAAATTCCGTTAAAACTCGATAAAAAGCTAATTTTTAGAAAACTTTCCAGTGTTTTTGGGTGAAAATAAGCAAATAATTTTAGAAAACGTGTAATTTATCAGAAACGTTTATATCTTAAACGTATCTAATTTTTATTTTAATTGAATTTTTTACATATTTTTTTAACTCCTTTCGTTAAAAATTCAAATTAAGAAATGGTTTTAGCTGAATAAAAATATTATTAAAGTGAATTGCACCAAATTTTGAATTATCAAGTTTCACATTTCTTACACTGAGAAAATAAGCCTCTAGCCAATTTCTAGGTTAAGGGACTCTGAACAAAACACACAAGATACCGGCGATCACAACCAAACTTGAAGGTTAACAGTAGCATTTAATCTGCTAATAATAAACAAAGAGCTTTGCAGGTGCTATATTAACAACCTCTCTCTGCTAAATTTAATCAAAAATTGGTTATATTTAGTCAACTTATTTTCTCAGTGTAGAAAAAATTATGTTGTGTCAAAATTTGTTGTCAAATAATAATTATTTAACATTTTATGTTTTTTCTTTGAATCTAGTGGAAATATGTAATTTTTATCCAATCTTGACAAATAATAGCTCATTTTTCTCTTTAAAACGTTATTTGTTGGCTTTTGTTGAATAACATTGTCTTTAAAAATATATCTAAATCAAATCTTATTTATCCAATAACTTTTGAATAAAATATTTTAAAAAATCCAACCAATAAACCAATATTAACCAACATTACCTGTTTATCAAAAGCAAGTGACTTTTAAAAAATTAAAGATATTGTAAAGTTTCATTTTCTGTTTTTCCGTAATTTTTTTTCAGACATTCTTTGAAAATTACTTTTTATTTAAACTAAAACTAGAATATTAAACATTAAAAAACAAAATAATTAAAGAAGACATTGGATTAAAAATTGTTTGTATTGGAAGTATAAACAAATCATAATTTATATTATGAATACATAATATATGTAACAGATACTAATAACAATAACATTTTCTATGTTGCATTGAAACATAGAAATCCTTTGAAATTCAACTGTGATAGACACACGGCACACTGTTAACTGCGCGCGCGAGCGCAGTCAAATATTTTACGAAACTCATTCGTAACTCGTACAAATGGACATTTTAATATTTAGAACGGGCAAGTTTAGAATAAATGAAAAGTATATATTTGAAATTGTGTTAAAATAATTTATCAAATTAGATTTTCCAAAGAAAATAAATCTATTTTGTACTTTCCACAAAATAATTTGATAACTTTTGCTGAATTAGTTTTATATGAATTACAGAAGTTTTTTTTACAGGCCTGTTTTATAAAATGTACAGAAAGTTTCGTAAATAGTTTAGAAAAGTTTGACATTAAGAGCAGAAAATTTAGTAAACAATACGAAACTTTGTTTTGTAAAGCGATTTATCCAAGACTACTGAAATAATTTTGTAGTATTCGAAAAACTTTTTTTTTCCGTGTACGTACTATATTTTCTTACTTGTACACCCCTGCACATAAATGCTGTCCTTCCGGTTTATTGTTTATGAACAATAGACGAACAATAAACCGGAAGTTCAGCATTTATGTGCAGGGGTGTACTTGTACACTCACTAGGCAGAATTTAAAATTAAAAAATTTATGGTGAAATAAATTAAGTTTTTTTTGTTGTAATGTTACAAATCTGACCAATTTAATATATTTAAGTATCATATAGGTACGAAATTGAAAAATATACACTTTTCTTCTAATGATTACCTCAATGTTTCTCTTATGCAAGCTTTCAGGTACTTCAAATCATCAATATGTTTCGCTTCAAGTGGTTGTCCATTGGGCGGAAGTACTTTGCAAATCTCTTTATGTACAAGTGCTTGCTTTTCCGGGTGAAGTGCTAGTTGATACAGTATCGATGCAATGGAATTTGACGTCTATAACAGAATTAAATATATATAAATGTTCAAATTGTGTTCGTTTTCATTTATTTATTTGAAAACAAAATTATTTTAAATTAATTTTTAAACAGTTCATTGGTTTTCATATAAATATCAATACCTATAATTACACAGGCACACAAAAAAAAAAAAAGGTCAAATACCAGAGGGCAGACCAACATATTCCTAGGTTTTTGGGGTCGCTGAAACCGAATATGGCCATGAAAATATTATCTGCTTGCCCATTTTCCCCCTAGCCCCCCCCCCTTACACCCCTCGGGGGGTGACATTTCAGTTTTTCCAAAAACGTCAAAAAGGCAGTCTATTCCTATGTTTTTTGGGGCGCTGAATCCGAAAAAGACCACCAAAAGCCAATCCCCCCCCTCCTGCACCCCCTAACACCCCCTGGGAGGGGGTTGGAATTTCGAATTTCACGAAAAGTCGAGTTCGGTGTCTATTTCTATGTTTTTTGGGGCGCTGAATCCGAAAAAGACCACGAAAAGAAAATTCCCCCTCTCCTTCACCCCCTATCACCCCCTGGGAGGGGGTTGGAATTTCGAATTTCACGAAAAGTCGAGTTCGGTATCTATTTCTACGTTTTTTGGGGCGCTGAATCCGAAAAAGTCCACCAAAAGCCAATTGGCCCTCCCCTTCACCCCCTATCACCCCCTGGTAGGGGGTTGGAATTTCGAATTTCACGAAAAGTCGAGTTCGGTGTCCATTTCTATGTTTTTGGGGGCGGTGAAATTGGAAAAGGACACCAAAGGTAAATTCGTTCCGTTATTCACCTCTTAGCATCTAGTTACTAACACTGGGAGGGGGGTTGATATGTTCTCTTTTATGTGTAATTAAGAAGAATAAGCAATGTTTTTTTTACGCATTTGAATAAATAATAACTAGGTAGGCACCGATGATTACACAAGTATGTACCAGCACAATTTGATGGATCTTGATTTTACTACACTTAGCGCGACCCAGGAACAACGGCGTGGACGTGGTAGTTTTTGTTCCCTTTGGGGTGCTTTTTTAACGTGAGTCCCCTTGCCTCTCACGATTGGTGGCGCTGCTTTAATGTGTTTTTCCTTAGAACGAATTTCGCTCATTTAGTTTTTTTATAGTGATGCATTTGAGCGAGATCTCTTCTCAAAAAGTCTCGAAAAAATGAGAATCTCGTGAAAATTACATTGGAAACAAATGAATGTACTGTTTTCGTCTCTTTTATCTTTTATGAAAGGACAGATTCTCGAAATGCATCACTAGTTTTTTGGCATTCATTTCTGCCTATGGTACCGTACTCGCTTGGATTCGAATGACCTTCTGAGAGGTTTTCTTTTCTGAGCCCTTTTTGTTTCTGGTGAATCCCTTTTTAGTGTCCAACAGTAATCGGCCAGCATATTCACATCCCACTTCCCTTGGTAACGACGTTCCATTTCTTTTAGATCCTGGTGAAACCTTTCACCTTGCTCTTCGCTATAGTCCCCTAAATTCGACGGAAAATAGTCTACATGGGACTCCAGGAAATGCAGTTTCAGATTCATCAAGCATCCAAGTTTTTTGTAGTTCTGCAGCAGCTTTTTTATTTCCTTTTTGTAATTTGGACTTTTCTTATTGCCAAAAAAATTTTCTGCTACATTTACAAAGCTAACCCAAGCATTTCTTTCCACAACTGTCATTGATTTTTTAAACTCAGCGTCGCGCAACAACTTCCGAATCTCTGGCCCATCAAAAATCCCTTCTTTGAGTTTCTGTTCCGACTTTTTCGGAAATTTCTCCTGGAGGTATAAAAAAGCTTTTCCCTCTTTGTTTAAGGCTTTTACAAATTGCTTCATCAACCCAAGCTTTATATGCAATGGAGGAAGAAGAACCTTTTCCGGTGATACAAGAGGATTTTTGAGGACATTTGCCAAGCCAGGAACAAAAGAGGTTCTAGCAGGCCATTGGAAGTTATTATAATGGTTCTTTCGATCTCGACTATTCCAAAGGCATAAGAAGCACGGATGACTTGTGAACCCACTTTGTTGACCCAAAAGAATTGTTATTATTTTCAGATCCCCGCAAATTTGCCAGTTATGTTCCGTGTACTTTATTTTTTCGAGTACCAGCTTCAAAGAATTATAGTCTTCTGACATATTAACGGAATGCGCTATTGGGATCGAGGCTAATTCATTGGTGTTGTGCAAGAGTACTGCTTTTTAGACTGCGGGTGGAAGAGTCGATGAAAAGCCTCCATTCTTCACTCTTGTAAATGTTTGGTTTCAAAGAATTTATAAGCTCCCGAATATTTGTGCAGTAGACAAGACTTTCTTCTTTTTTGAAAAAGGGAAGAAATTCTTTTTCCCGATTTCGGAAAGAAGAAACCTTAGTACCTTTAGCCAAATGACCGTCCTCCTTGAGACTCGACGCAAGGTACTCAGCTGCATCTTTGGCTAAACCCAAATTTCTTACCACATCATTGAGCTTTTTTTGATCCCATAGTTTTATAGGTCGATCTCGTTTGAAGCGAACATCTCCTTCATCACTGTCAGAATTCGAGTCAACTTCACTTCCGGAATAAGTACTGTTGGAATCCACAGTTGGCTCATTAAGGTCCATTTGACTTTCAACTTCCACTGTATCAGCAGTGACATCCATCTTGACATCATCATCTGAAACATCATCATCGTCATTATAAATTGGAGGGGTGAAAGATGGAATACTTGGATATATAGCGTGATTAGGAGACATCATACCTTTAAATTTGATGGAGAGAATTGGCTTTTGGTGGTCTTTTTCGGATTCAGCGCCCCAAAAAACATAGAAATAGACACCGAACTCGACTTTTCGTGAAATTCGAAATTCCAACCCCCTCCCAGGGGGTGATAGGGGGTGAAGGAGAGGGGGAATTTTCTTTTCGTGGTCTTTTTCGGATTCAGCGCCCCAAAAAACATAGAAATAGCCACCGAACTCGACTTTTCGTGAAATTCGAAATTCCAACCCCCTCCCAGGGGGTGTTAGGGGGTGCAGGAGGGGGGGGATTGGCTTTTGGTGGTCTTTTTCGGATTCAGCGCCCCAAAAAACATAGGAATAGACTGCCTTTTCGACGTTTTTGGAAAAACTGAAATGTTACCCCCCGAGAGGTGTAAGGGGGGGGGCTAGGGGGAAAATGGGCAAGCAGATAATATTTTCATGGTCATATTCGGTTTCAGCGACCCCAAAAACCTAGGAATATGTTGGTCTGCCCTCTGGTATTTGACCTTTTTTTTTTTTTGTGTGCCTGTGTTATTTGGTTATCAATTATTATCATTTAAGTATAAATTTCCTTGTTATTAACAACAAACTATTTATAAAAAAACAATTAAAAAAAACTTGAGCACATATAATGCATGATTGAAAAAATATATATAGGACGTTTCAAGCCAACCGGTAAAAAACACCTTTTAACGTGAAATGTAACAAAAGAACATTTTCCTTCCTTATTGCCTAAAAGCTAATACAGTTTTTCAAATGATCAGATCACATAGAAGTTATTTTGTTAATATTTCAATTTTTTTGAAAAATCTGTGATTTTGAATGTTTTAAAAAAATTCAAATTACTTCTAAAATAATAAATATTTTTTAATGTTCTCAGGCTTATTTTGAATGTTATTCTATGTTAAAAAAATATTTGTCGATACAATATTATTTGCATAAAAATAGACTTAATTAAAAAAAAAAAAATTAAGCAACAATATTTAAAATGTGGCTCCTACACATCGAACTGTAATTTTATAACCTTTTATTTAAAAAAAAAAAAAACTTTGAAAATGTGTGAAATTTGTGACCTGTAGACGAATTTGTCTATGACCACGTAGTTTTGCCCCACTGTGATGTCGGTGAATAGTTATTTCTTTGTTTTGTTTTTAATTCGGTTTTTGGCTATGTATTCGCGAGGCGGCATACGAGGACGGCGGCAAATTGCAGTGTGCGTTCTTCACTAATAAAGTGTTTTTAACAAAGTCGACATTGCTAACTTGGCTAATGGGTTGCTGTCTTAGCAAATTTTTTTGTTATAATAACAAAAAAAGTTGCAAGCGCTATATGTATTAACAATTCAGTTTCCTATCATAGCAATTCTTTTTTCTCAGTGCACACAGCACCGGAAAAAGAAAGAAGAAGAAACTTCCATGAATATTAGGTACGAATATTCGGGAGATATCGACCAATATTCAGGAAAATTTCAGAGATTCAGAGAATTTCTGATGCTGCACAGAAAAAAAAGTATTATTGTAATGTCAAAAAGCGACTAGTTTTTATGTGAAATATAAAATAGACCTATCAGAATAAAATTAACTGATAATAGAAATCTTTAAACAAATCTAACTTGAGTCGTAAAACTAGTCCTAAAGAAAACTGAAATTAAACTTTGAGTCAAAATATAAACTTAAATTGAAACTGAAATTGTCTTAAAACAAGACAATAGCCCTTTTAAGAGCTAGTTTCTTTTTCTTAGACTTTAATGACTAATTTTAAAACACTGTTTTCCACTCTCTAAATTTAAATAAGTGAAAATTCACTTATTGGATGTCAAAAGTCTTCCACTCTTTCAAAAAGTGTATATGCACTTATAATAAGTGAACATTTCACTTATCATAAGTGCATATGCACTTTTTGAAAGAGTGGAAGACTTTTGACATCTAATAAGTGAATTTTCACTTATTCAATTTTAGAGAGCATGAAATTAGTCTTTGGATAAATTTTAGTTTGAAAAATAAATTAATCTGAAATACATTCAAGACATTTTTTTTCTATGCATGTGAGCATACACCTCTCCGAGGTTCGTGCTAGACACCGAAAAAAATATATTCTTCTTTTGAGCGTAATTCCTATGTAATGTGGTATCCAAATTCTGTAATCTTAAATTAAGAAGAATTCTATTGCTTTTAAAAGAAATTTACTTAACTTCAGAGGAAGTCTTTTTCATTTAGGAGGAATATTCTTTGTTTGAGAGAAATATTCTTCATTTGAGAGGGTACTTTTATTCTAAGAGGATTTAGGATTGATACCATTTTTAAGAGGATTTTCTTCAATTAAGAGTATTCCTCTCAAACGAAGAATATTCCTATTAATTTAAGAATATTTACTCTCAAATTAAGTATATTTCTCTTTAAACAAATTTAATTCTTCTCAATTTGAGAGGATGAAATTTTGATACCATATTGTAAGGGAAATACGCTCAAATGAAGAATTTTTTTTTTTTCGGTGATTATGAAATGATTATGATTATGAAATACATTTAGAGGTTCAGTTATTGGCCCTCGCTTTCCTTCCTTCTAAATAGCGAAAATAACTTGGAGCGTGATTTACAAAATGTAAAGAAAGAGAGTTTAAATTAACAGAAAAATAAATTAAAATGAAAAATATTATTAGTAAAAATTTGTTATATATATTTTTTAAACTTGATTCTATGTATACTTAAATTAGGAAACGGCATAGAAAATAAATAACAAGGATACATTTATTTATTCTAAAAAATAGTGTGTAATTTATAATTAACCTTACCGTATCTATACCAACGAGAAATAAATCTAAGGCAAGAATAGAAGCTATCTTTGGGTCATTCTCTAAAGCCACAATTCTTTCAAGAAGAGAAAGCTCTTTTTTTGAATCGCTTTTCATTTTTCCTCTTTCCAAAGCTTCTTTTGTGTATCGGGAAGTTGTACTGTAAAAAGAAAAAAACAATTTATAAAAAAAATATCGATTTAACATTAAAGTGATTTTGTTGTTTACATTGTTAATATTATTACGTTGTATTATTGAATTTACTTTTATTACGATTGGCATTTGGTAACTTTAATTAACATTTTATACTGACAAAATTAAATACAATAATACAATAAATCCTCCTCTTCCGTTTCACCGCTTGCACTGATAAGGGAATGCTGTACGTAAAACACCTCCCATAAGAAGTGGGTCTTGTTCTATATATAAATCAGAACTCATGAAGTTAAAAGAAATGAATTAAGGTGTTATCAAGTTAACCCTGGTAGAGGGAAGGTCGGTAATGATCTTATGTTTCTGACGGCTTGATTGCGAGAAGTCTATATACAGTATACACTGTTTGATCAGTGAGCACTGAGCAGTATAAGATGCCAAAGCATACTGTTTCTGGTATAAGGAAGAAACATGAAAATCATAAATTCAGGTGTGCAGTTGCTACTTCTCTCTAAACAATCTCTTTGAAGTTTTCGAGACTGAAGTAAACTCTATTGATGAAAGCATTAGGGCCTTAGGCAGGAATGTTCTCATGACGGGAGACTTCAATTGTAAAGGTTCCGAGTGGGGGAGACGCGTTCGGCCAGAAGAGGCACATTTTTAAATGAAATGGTGGACAGAAATGATTATATATATTGACTTGATTATAGGTTACCGGGACTATACTACAGTAGTCCCTTGATTAACGCCGAGTAGCGCGATCGAAGGACTTGATTTAAGCTGCTCTCCCACTCCAAACATTTAGCTTCGAGTGGGGAGAATTTCAGGGATTTTCGATGCGCGAAAACCTTCTTTCCGGCTTAAATCCAATCTTCTTAACCGCACTCTAAAAACAAGTGTCTTATTTTGTCTTCACTTTTAAGACATTTTAGGGTGTCTTAATTTTAAACCATTGAGAAAGTGTCTTAAAAATACCTGTAAGACGCTTTCTAACCGTCTTATGTCTTAAAATAAGACACTTGTAAGACACCTGTTTTTACTGTGCGGCTTAAATCAAATCTGGCTTTAACCAAACCGGCGTTAAACAAGGGACCACTGTAGTGTTATACTAAATTTGATCAAAGTCAATCTTGGACTTCTCAATCGCCTTGCCTGGTTTGGCACTTAGGCCCGGCGGAGAACGTCAGTGGCGGATCCAGACAAGGTTTTTGGAGGGGGTACTGCATGAGAGAGTGCTATCTCTCTCACTCTCATTGTTAAATATGAGGCTTTTGGGGGGGGGGGGCAAGCACCCGTGGCCCCCCCTGAATCCGACAATAGAGAACGTGGGTACGGATTTTGGGTGGATAAAGTACCCATCCTCAATCAGACATCACTTTTTAATAACATTTTAATCAATTTTAATAATATAGCCTGTTTTGTATTTCCCTAGAATTTCAATCTTTCTTTAATCGTATAAACTTTTTTAAATCCCCCCTTCACCCTCCTCGAAGTCAACTAACCACCTGGGTTAGTCACCGTGACAGTTTAAAATAGAATAAACACAGAATGACCTGTAACTTATTTTCTGAGCCTTTTATGATTTAATAAAGAAAATTAAATCACACGAGTTACAAACAAAAATTTAAAAAATAAAGAACACCTTAATAAACATGCATCAATATGTTTTTAAATGATAAAAAATTTTAAGAAATTGATGTTAGAATTAAAATTGCGATATTTTTATATTTTCTGAGACAAAATTTTTTATTACATATATGAGGTAATATTTCAGAAAGACTGTTCATATACATACGTATACTATCTACAAATCGTAATATTTCTAACAATTTAAGATCCAAATGTTAATTTGCAATTTCACGGCATAAACAAGTCGTGCCTTATTGTAAGACATAAGACATTTAGAAAGCGTCTTACAGTAATTTCAAGCTATTTCCTTGATCAATATTTTTTTGTAAAACGCTCTCTCATTGGTTAAAATTAAGACACCCAAAAATGTCTTAAAAATGACCACATAAATGTTTTAAAATCAGACACCTGTTTTTGCAGTATTTGCATAGGCAAATAATGGGGTGATTGCTTCCACCCAGAGATGTTATAATTGACGAAATCGTCATACCTGAAAAAATTATTTAGAGCCGTCCCTGTTAATTTGAATAATTTATAATTAAAAATAGACTTACTTTAATATAGTGTCAAGAGCATTGACGAAAGAACACCAAGCAGGTGTATTGAAGAACTTCCAAAAGGGAATCTTTAATTCGAGAGTTCCAACGTTACCAAAGAATGTTGTAACTGCATTAATTAAGTCTTGAGTTTCAGTGGGTGCATCCTCGTCCAAACATCCTAATCGCACGTCCAATGCAATAAGTGCTATAGCTGTATAAAAAACACAAAAATGTGTTACTCTCATTAAAACTAGTATTATTAGAGCTGCACACGATTCACAAAATGATTTGTAAATTTCACAAAATGATTTGTGCATTCCAGAAAATGATTCGTTAATTCCAGAAACTTATTTTTGTAATCCACAAACTAGTTTCTGTATTTCACAGAAATGTATTGTGTATTTTACCAATTAAGTTGTTTGTGGAAAGTGTGGAAACTATAATCTCCATTTGCAGATGGCACAAAAGTTTGTTAGTTAAATAAAAATTCGTACAGTTGTTTCAGACGCAAGTTGGTGTGTGTCAGTTACAAGCTGTTTTGTATATATATACATAAATAACAGATTTATAATTTAGATATAAATAAGAAATATATCCAATTGGATTTTTTCCAAAACTTTAACTGTACATTGTTACGAAATTGTAACAAAATGTTAAGTTACATGTAACTAAAGTTTTATGCATTTTCGAGCTTGGAAAATTATTACGAAGCGGTAACAGAATTTTTGGATACTTGGGACGTAAAATTTTTAGCAGTGACATGTTCCTGTAAATTACGTAGGGTTTCAAAATATTCAGTAAATCGTAACTGCGTAAAACTTTAGTTGCTATTTTCAGAAAATTACGAGAAAAATTTCTAACAATGTATTCTATATATATACATGTATACAGTCAACCCTACTGAAAAATCCTATATAGGATCCTACATAGGATCCTATATAGAATCCATATGGATTCCTATGAGAATCCACGTAGGATCCTATATAGGATCCTATATAGGTATTGTCCTATAGGAATCCATGTAGATTCTCATAGGAATCTATGTGGATTCCTATAGGTCGCCTATAGGACACGTCCTATATAGGATCCTATGTGGACTCTCCTATAGGAATACATGTAGGATCTCATATAGGATCCTACATAGGCGTCCCAAAAAAATTTTTGTAAACCCCCCTACATAGAATCCTACGTAGGTTCCCATATAGGATCCTATATAGGATCTTTTATGGGCGCCCAAAAAAAATTATGTACACAGAATTAATTGTTTTTTTTTTAACAACTTTATTCAAATATACATTAAGCACCATTATAAGGACGAAAAATATTTACTGCGCAGGCGTAAGTATTGTAGAATACGTAAAAGACGACTGCGCATGAGGAAGGGGTACACAAAATTTTTTTGGGGGTACCCATGTAGGATCTTATATGGGTTCCCATATAGGATCCTATATGGGAACCTACGTAGGATCATATGTAGGAGGGTGTACAAAAATTTTTTGGGACGCCTATGCAGGATCCTATATGAGATCCTACATGTATTCCTATAGAAGAGTCCACATAGGATCCTATATAGGACTTGTCCTATAGGCGACCTATAGGAATCCACATAGATTCCTATGAGAATCCACGTGGATTCCTATAAGACAATACCTATATAGGATCCTATATAGGATCCTACGTGGATTCTCATAGGAATCCATATGGATTCTATATAGGATCCTATGTAGGATCCTATATAGGATTTTTCAGTAGGGAACTAAAAGGAAGAATACTATTTTCATCGATTAACATAAAATGACATAAGTTATGCTTTTCTAAAGAATATATTTAATTAATATAATTATGTATATATGCGGGTGATTCTCTGCAAAACCAACAATTTGGTTTCTGTTATTTTAAAAAATGTTTTTTTTAATTAAAATAAAAATCGTAATATAACTTTCAAGTATGACAGTCAAGAGTGAAATATCTATGGTAGGCCGGACAAATTGTTTATAATTTTTGTAGTTTTTGAACAAATTAGTTGTTACCGCATGCATGTACCATAATCGGTTGCAGTATAACAAAATTAATAGTTGAATTTATAGGAAAGTTAAATTAAAATCATTCGCATTCTAACTTTTAAATTTTATATTTGTTAAACAATATTTGTATAAACAAATTATAAAAAATTCACATTTAATTAAAACTATGGATCACAATCGATTTTACAAGAAAAGTTAAAAAGATTTTGTTATGATCATATTTCATTTTATGGCACAATTTGTTGATAAAATCGCTATAAACAAATAAATAAATCTATGGTGGTAAATTTTGCAGTAATTTATGAAAATATTGAGGTAATTTATAATGATATTGCAAACGAAATTCAGGATTTAATAAACTGATGTAGGAAATTTATGTGGTAATTTATGGAAATTTATAGTAATTTATGCGGTAGTTTATAAAAAAATTTATAATAATAATACAAAACAAAATTCAAGATTCAAAAATCTAATGGTAAGGTAATTTATGGGAATTTATTTGGTAATTTATGGAAATTATGTTAAAATTTATAGAAATATATGTTGAAATTTTATAAATTATTTTTAAAACATTTATAATTTATTAATATATAATTTAAAATTTGCAAATCAGTTGCCAGCAATTTATAGAAATTTATACTGAAATTTATGAAAATTTATAAAGTAATTAATGTTAAACTTATTAAAATTATGACAGTTTAAGTAACTTCTATTTGTTTAATTTTATTTGGACACAATCACTAAAATTTTTTAAATTGTATGGGAATGTCTTAATGCGCGGGCCACTTTTAAATAGAAATAAAAATGTGTTTGCAACTGAGTTATAAAAATTAATGTACTTCGTTAGTTAGCTAACACCTTTAGCTATCTAACGGAGTACATTAATACTTTTTTATCCCACAGGCACAAAAATGGCGCTTTTAGATGCCTGTAGACAGGGTCTAAACGCATTCATTTGTTCGGCCGTGTGAAAATGGCGTCCATTTTTTCCCTAGGGAAAAAATGAACAGCTGATCCATGCATTTTTTTCACCTTAGGGAGAAAATGGACGCCATTTTCATACGGTCCAACAAATGAATGCATTTCGACCCTAACCTACAAGCATTTAAAAGCACCTCTTTTCCCTACTGGAAGTAAAGAGATAGAAATCTTATCACTTTTTATCTTTTCTTATCCCTGTTATAGAAAGAGATGCAGAAAAGCTATCATTTTCAAACTCGACTCTATATCTCCTTATATCTTTCTATCGACCCCAATCTCTTTCAATCTCTACCTTAGTCACGATGACCAGCTTATCGCTATTAATCGGCTTTTCCCTATAACTTTCAATCTTTAATCTTTATCACCCTATACCTTTCTATTGCCTCCAAACTCTTTCAAACTCTACGTACCTTAATCATAATGACCAGCTTATCGCCATTAATCACCTTTTTCCTATAACTTTCAATCTCTAATCTATACCTTTCTATCCAGTCCTATCCCTTCCTGAATGGACATAGCTAATTATCGCTTTTAATCACATTTTTCTATAACTTTTAATTAATTTCTAATACCTTCATATTATTTCCAAACCCCACCTGAATGAACATGATGAGCTTTCCCTTTTAATCACTTTTCATCTATACTTTTCAATATCCTATAACATATCGACGTATTTTTTGCTATTCCACTCTAACCAGCATCATCAGTTATCGCTTTTAATCACCTTCTTCTATAACTTTTAATCTTTCACCTATCACCTTCTATCCCTTCCTATCCCTTTCTATATGTTTTTATCCCTTCCTATCCCTTTTAATCCCTTTCTACCCCTGCTTATACTTTCTCATCCCCAACTGAAAGAACATGATCACTCACTAGATTACTGAAAGTAATGAAAGGAAAGTGATTAAAAGCGAAAAATGATCATGTTAATACAGGTGGGATAAGAAAATATAAAAAGGGATAGAAAGGGATAGAAAGGGATAGAAAAGGATAGAAAGAGATAGAAAGGGATAGAAAGTGATTAAAAGCCATAAACCGATAATGGAGATGATGTGAAAGTATTAGACATTAATTCAAAGTTATAGAAAAAGATGATTAAAAGCGATAACTGGCTATGTCCATTGAAGTAGGGATAGGGCGGGATAGAAAGGTACAGATTAGAGATTAAAAGTTATAAGAAAAAGGTGATTAATGGTGATAACTGATCATTATGATTAAGGTAGAGATTGAAAGAGATTGGAGACAATAGAAAGGGATAGGATGATAAAGATTAGAGATTGAAAGTTATAGGGAAAATGTGATTAATGGCGATAAGCTGGTCATGGTGATTAAGATGGAGATTGAAAGAGATTGAAAGGGAAAGGATGGTAAAGATTAAAGATTGAAAGTTATAGGGAAAAGGTGATTAATGGTGAAAACTGATAATTATGATCATGGTAGAGATTGAAAGAGGTTTGGGGTCAATAGAAAGGGTTAAGAAGGTATAGAGTCGGGATTGAAAATTATACGATTTCTGTATCTCTTTCTATAACAGAGATAAGAAAAGATAAAAAGTGATAAGATTTCTATCTCTTTATTTCTAGTATGGATCTCCAAAAATATAAATAGTATGGGGGATAGAAAAAGATAGAAGAGGAAGATTAAAAGAGATGGGAGTAAGAGTGATAAAAGGCAGTCAAGTAAAGGAGTGATCTGTAGTGTATTGTTCGTTAGCTCAGTTGGAGTAGTGTGCTTAGGTTAATGCGCACGAGGTTAGGGGATCGCTCCATCATAGCTTACGATTTTTCAGTATTATACGCGTTAAATATCAGATTAATTTCAGTATATATAGATATATATACGACCATATAAAATAACTAAAGCAATTGGGTATTTAAAATAGTAGATAAGCGAAAATATAGATGGAGATTAAATTTTTAAAGAAGAGGATAGAAAGGGGATAGAAAGAGATTAACTTTTTATAGAAAAGGAAAAAAAGGGGATAGAAAAGGGATAGAAAGAGATAAAAATAGTTGATGGACGCAGAGATGGAAAGAGATTTATTTATTTTAGAGGTAGAAGTTTAGAGATAGAAAGATATTGTGTTTTGGGCATGCAAAGTAGATATATGGAAGGGATAGAAAAAGTGTAATCTCTTTCTATCCTCATATTTCTTTCCCTTTTTATCTTTTTACTCTTAGCAGGGTTGTGCCTTTGGAATAAAAAGTATCGTAAGCAACACGGGTTTAAAGTCAGTCCAATTTGTTTACAATGATGTTTGTGTTTCTTACAAATTAAAGTGTCTATATAGACTTTTGTTTGTGATCACTAGAGTTTCTTTTTTAAGTTGGATTCATTACCATATATGCAATTTGTTTCTTCAAAAACACAAGGGACATGCGGAATTGTAGGTTTCGTAGAAAATCACCCATATAGTATATGTGAAGGGGTACTTACATTCCAAAGCCCATTTATGAATCTCGTTCAGAAAATTACCTGGAACTTCGTCGTTAGAGTTTTTGATTTTGTCAATCCTAAAAATAATATTACTGAATAAGTTACAACGATTAAACTTTTTTATTCAGTGATAAGATTTGTTAACTTTTTTTTTTATTCTATAACTTTTTTTCTTTTACAAGACCAGCGTACGTTAAATAAACAACTTGTAACGTGTTTCGAAGCAAGGAACGTAAGAAGCAAAACACTATTTTTTGATTATGTTAGTTTCAGATTTATTAAAGGATCCAATATAACTATATATTTGAAATTACAAAATGTTTTTATTAAATATTTTTCAAGTTATGACCTTGCGACGACTCAAACGTCAACGTTTTTTTTACAGATTGTGCCGTTGGACCTTGCCGTTTCTTTTCGTTTTTCTGTTCAATTATATCTTTTAGTTTCTTAGAGCCCTTTTTCCAGATGAGAGTGTCACCCTTTGCAGTCACAGTCACCCAGAGAAAAAATATATTTGTCTCACAGCCAGCTATACTTTTTATTTGGTTCAAATAAATTTTTATTTGTGTCAAATAAAATTTTGTTTGATTCAAATAAATATTTTTATTTGAAACAAATAAAAATAAGTTACTTGGCTGTGAGACAAATATATTTTTATTTGGCACAAATAACATATCTCTGTGTCAAATATATCATTTCTCTGGATGTAGTCATTATATTGACCACTTTTTTAATTTTCTTTTTGGATTTTTTTGTATTCAAAGGAATCCATGTATCCGCCCCCTCCCCCCTCCACTTTAATGTAATATATGAACAAGTTTAGTAAAAAAAAAAAAACAAGGTACTTGGCATTCATGAAGGCCATTTTTTCAATAGACGTTAAACAACTTTATTTTTCTCGTCTAACTGACGGACAAGGAAAACTCAAATCTCCAAAAATAGATGGGTCAAAATTTCTACAAAAAATCAAAGTTGGTCTCGGGTCTTTCAATTTTTATAAAACTTGGTGTAAATGTAGTTTTATATGACAGAATTCTTGGCAAAAAGTATTTTTTGAAAATTTTCAAGATTGTGGTTTTTACATGGTTTTAAAATTTTAAGTACCGTTTTTTCAAACACGAATATATTTGTGTCAATTTAATCAATTTTGTTCTTATTTATGATGTTTATGAATAATATACCAACACTTTAAACGTATTAAAAGACAAAAGAAAATTTTTTAAATTTTTCCTGAAAAAAGTAAAAAAAATGTTGATTTCATTTTTTCGATCAATAGCACCCTTACGATTTCTGTTTTATAACGATATTTCGTTTTCTTTTATTTTCCTGAGTCGATAAAAAAAAAGCGCTGTCGACTTTAAAAACAACCGAGATTTTGAACTTTTTGTATTGCGGCCCACGCTCTCTGAATTCAGGCAAACGCGTTAAAACTCAACTACGCGTCGCGTTATCTTAAGAATATTTATTTAAACTTTTCCTTAGTTTAAAATGCCACAAAGATATTCGTGTTTGAAAATAACGGTCCCTACAATTTTGATACCTGTAAAAAAACCCCTATAAAAAATATCCAGGTGGATTTCCACGTGATCTTATGAAACTGGAATTCCATATGGAAATCTACGTGTAATTCCATGTGGATTTCTATATCCAAAACAGTATTAAAGTATTCAACAAACATGGTCGAAATAATGGAAATTTTAAAAATTATAGTACCAACTTCCGCCTGGAATTCCATGTGGATTCCAGCATACACTGAGAGAAATAGATATTCAAACTTAATATCCTGGATATTAAAAAATAGTAATTTTAATATCTGAATATTAAGTTTGAATATCTAAATACTATGTTTTAATATGTCGATGTTAAATTTGAATATCCATTAATTCCATTTTTCTCAGTGTAGACAGAAAGATGAAAATATAAAACAAAAAAGTACCAACTTCCACTTGGAATTCCATATGGATTTTCTCAAGGAATTCCAAGTGGATTTCATAATAGAATTCCATGTGCATTTCTCCACTGTCGAAATGATGAATATTTTAAACATAAAAGTACAAATATATTTACCTTGCATTCCATGTGGATTTCTCAATGGTCGAAATGATGGAAAATTTAAACATAATAGTACCCACTTGCACATGGATTTCTAAATTTATTTATCCATAGTCGAAAGAACAAAAAATTTGAACCTTAAAGTACCTACTTCCACTTTGAATTCCATATGGATTTCATAATGGAATTCCATATGTGCATCTCTCCACTGTCCGAATAATAAAAATTTTAAACAGAAAATTTCAAATAGTTACGTTGCATTCCATGTGCATTTCTCCAGTGTCGGAACGATGAAAATTTTAAACAAAAAAGTACAAATATCCACCTGGATATTTTTTATAGGGCCATAATTTTGAAAATTTTTAAATAATATTTTTTGCCAAGAGTTCTGTTATATAATACTACATTTTCACCAAGTTTTATAAAAAGTGAAAGACCCGAGACCAAATTTGTTTTTTTTTTTGTAATTTTGACCAGATATGATTTAGATTAATTACTTCATAATAAGAAGTTGCAAAACATAGCCCTTTTTCGATACATCTGACAATTTGCACTACACTGAGAAAATAAGTTGACTAAATTATAACAAATTTTTCACTACCGTAGCGTTAGAGGTTGTTGACATAGCACCTGCAAACCACTTTGTCTACTGTAACCGATTAAACGCGTGCTGTTAAACTTCAACAAGGTCACTTTGGTCGCCGGTATCTTATTTGTTTTGTTCCGAGTACGTCAACAAAGAAATATGCTAGAGACTTATTTTCTCAGTGTAATATTATTATTAATATATTATTATATTATTTGGAAATAGAAATAAAAGCATTAGTAGGGGAGACCGAGGAGGAAAGTAACAAAAATCAGTTTTTTGATGCTAGCATTAAAACTATTTGTCGGATAAGTTCTGTAAACATATTAATCGAAAGCTTGGACTTTCACCTATTAAATAAAATTAGAATTAAACATTAATAATAATTTGATAGTTCACTGCAGGACTTTTTAATCAGCTCTTTATTTGTTACTTTCCTCCTCACCCCTGAGGTGGAAAGTAACAGCACGAAGGAGGAAAGTAACACTTTAAAATTAAGGCTAGCATTTCAAATATAAAACTGCTATTAATTTAAATTATTTTTATTATGAACATACAAAAAGACAAAGTGATATAATAACTACATTTTGTACATAATTGGCAGATATTTTTGCACTTTTTTGAAATCAAGTTTTTTTTTTATCTATTTAGTTTTCGTTGAATAAGAATGACATTAAAAAAGCATCGTTTCTTAAAAATTCAAATCAAAAGTCCAATATTTAATCTTTAAAATATAAAAAAAACATATAAAATCACATAGTTATAAAAAAGGAGGAGGTTTATAAAAATAAAGCATTAGATGAGGAGGAAAGTAACAACGTGTTACTTTCCACCTCACCCCTCTTTTCCTTGGATTTCAAAAAACAAGTTTAAATTACACAAAAGTATTTCGCATTTTTTAATTATGCACTAGCACGACTTAAAGATAAATAAAAAAGCTTCAAAAAAACGAAAAGCATATTTAAAATATCTATAAAATCAAAAAATTATGATATTTTGAAAATTTTGGCAAAAACTTACTTTTGACGTAATTTTTGCACAAAATGTCAGTATCAGATATATAGCTTCCGGTAGACCCCCAACATAATTTGGGGGAGGTAGAGGGGGCAAAACTGACTAAAATTTATTTAAGGACTATATGTCTGTCCGCTCATTGGTTTAGAAGTTATAAGCGTTGTTACTTTCCACCTCTGTTACTTTCCTCCTCGGTCTCCCCTACTACTTGTATTGTGAGTCACACGCTAGCTGAAACTCGGTACTTTGATTTTTTCAGATTAAGGAGCAATGTAGTATGTGAGATACAATGGGCGTGCGTGCAGACCTTTTGATATAAGGTGGCCTGCGGTGTTCCGCAGCCTCTGAAAATACTTTTTCACGGACTTATTATTTTTAAAAATTCGCTTCGTGTGTCCTGTTGGACGCGGTCTCTGCAATTTTTTGTTTTCGGACCCACATATAAAAAAAATTATGTACCTGAAGTGGACCAATACACCATTTTGAATTTATTTTGGGTTTTCTGGAACGAAACATAAAAATAAGGTTAAATAAACATAAAAATTAATTTTTTTGCTTTTACATAATATCTTCCCCCATTCTACATTGCTCCTAAAAAGTAAAAATAAGGAAAAATCGAAATACTAAATATCAAATAATTACTAAGCATTTTACCTGTGCAAAAACGAAATACTGGCTTCCTCTATGGCACCTATGTACATTCTGGCTGTTTTTGGTTGAAGCATGACCTGCTGTACCTTTTTCCGAAAATTGTACCAACTTTCACCATGTCTGAAATAAAACCAAAAAATTAAATAATGTTAAGTTGATTTTAAAGAGTTCGGTATTACTTGTAAACTTTCTAAATTTAAATCAGTGAAATTAATAATTAAACAATATTGTTAGTTATGAAAATTCAACAAAATTTAATAAATATTTTACTTAAATAACTTAGGTACATCGATTTTAATTCGATACTAATACTACATTTAGTTTAAAGAAAAATCTCAAAATATGGAAAAGTATACTAAATTGCGCTGGTTTTTACTTTACTTTTTACAGTGTATTAAAAAAGTCATTTGTATACCAGTGTACTAGACCATGTCAAATTATACTAGAAAAGTACAATTGTAATAAAAATAACATCCCTGTCAAAAATGTTCCAATTGATTCAAAAAATTTTTTAAACTGGTTCCAAGAATTAAAATTTAAATGATGACTTAATAGATATATTTAAATATATATATACAACTATGTTATTTTCACAAAAACTTCTCACATTTTCTCCATTTATTAACTTAATCCTCTGAGAACATCAGTATGCCTCAAGAATAATTTATGGATCATTTCAACATATCTCATATAAAGTTGTTGTGCTCATGTTTGGAAAACATGTTTGTCCGTCACCCAAAACCATTATCCCCCCCCCCCCCTCATGCAGCCAAACTATTTGAGATAGAGAGTTGAAATTTGGTACACATATGTATTTTCACGTGTAGATTGCAGAAAAAATATAGCGAACATGATTGAACGTGATGGTCATAGCGTTGTCAAGAAAATAACAATAAGATTTTTTTCAACAAATGCATTAAAATGCCTACTTACACCCCCCCCCCCCCCCTTATCTCCCAAACTATTTAAACTAGAGTATTGAAATTTGGTACGCTTATGTATTTTCGCAAAAAGAGTACAAAAAACATATAGAGAACATGATTGTTGTTGATAGTCATAGCGTTGTCAAGGAAAAACTTTTTTTTCAAAAAAACGTGTCCCCTCCCCCTTTATCATCCAAACTATTTGACCTAGAGGTTTGAAATTTGGTATACTTAGGAATTATTACTTGTAGATTACAGGAAAAATATAGCGAACGTTGCTGGACTTATTTTTCAAATGTTATTAATGAAAATTTGAAAACCATATAAATTGTGATTTAAATTTATTATCATAGCATTTTTTTCAAAAAATTGAAATTTTACAGAAAAAAAAACTTTTTCTACTATATTTCAGAGTTTCAGATTAGTTTTTTTGTAAAGAATATTTATTTTTATGTTTAAATTACTTTAAAAGTTTAAAAATGAAAAAAATTTTATACAAAATTATATAAAAAAGCTCATTGTCAGTCTACTTGCTTGGAAGTTTTTAATTTTATAAAAATGCTTAAGTTTATACTTAAATTTTAATAAAAGTAAAAAAAATTATGATTGTAATTTATATTATTCAAATAATTCAAATACTCAATAACTAATAAATAATTTAAATGAATCGTTGAAAATAAATAATTTAAAAAAAGTTTTCAATCCATTTTTAAGTTCCTGTACGAAACCCTCCGTGAGCGAATCCAACTCACACTTGCCCAGTAATTATTTTTTATTTTTTGGTTTTTACCTTAGAATTTGAAATTCAATTTCATAATTAACCAAATAAAAAATTTAATAAAATGTAAAATTATAAACCAAGAATAGGTACATAATTGGATAATATAAATTTATCCATTCTTAACTGTTCTATATATATAGTCTAACTTACTTAAATTAACTGCTTATTGTATAAAAACAGTCAAGATTATTAGGTGAATAAGGTTGATTTTCAAACTCATCTATAAAATGTCAAAATTTAAGATACCTACACACCTAATTTACTGTTTTGTTTATATCAAGTTTGTAAATTTTTTTGAATAATAAAATATTAGAATACTTGATAACACCATCCGACAAAATTAACATTTTTTTTTGCACCAAAGAAAAAATCTTGCATTTTCGGAAAGTAGGGTTAAAAAAAAGTACCCGTATTAGGCCATTTTTCTAGATCAATTCGTTTACGGTTTTTACGGGTAACTTTTTTTTTACCTTGCCTCAACCTTGACAATATTGCTGAAACATCCGGTGATGTTCGGGAAAGTCATTGAAAAGTTACCTTATAATTTTTAGATTTTTATAAACTTTCGCATCCAAAAGGATTTTTTGGGTCGCTGATTACGAATCTGAAGTTAGTTTTTAAAAATCCAAAATGGCTGATCCAATATGGCGAGTGAATTATAAAAAAATTATTAAATTTTGATAAAACTTTATAATAAAATTAAGAGTTTTTGGAGTTTCTCATTAAAAAATACAAAATAGTTTCGAAAATTACTCTCTAAATCTGAATGTATCAAAAAATACTAATGAATTAATTAGTGGATTAATGAATTACCTATTAAAGTACCTATTATTATTCATATCAAATTATTAATTTATACATAATTATTTTTTGAAGAATTATTAACAAGCCTAATGTAAGCATTACAAAAAATGGTCACATATCCGAGCTCTACATTGAACTACTGTAATCACTATACAATTAAATTTTTCTTCTGGTACATAATTAAAACTCATAATTATGTCATATTCCCAAGAAGATAATAGATTTTACTTTTGTTGAGTGCAACCTAAAGAATTAAAGAGGAATTAGATATGCAAGCATTACATACATAGAAATCGTGTTTATAATTGTAATGAATTTCTCAGCAATTTGCTTTGTCCTTCAACAGCGTCCTAATTCGCAACTCCTTTTGGATGACTGCAACTAACATAATTTTCACCTCTTTTACTAAAGTGAAATCAATTTATTAATTAATAAAGTATGTGCTTGTCAAACTGCTATTTAATATCAACCAAATGTTTCTTCATTTTTTTTTAACAAATAACTTTTAATTATATTCTACTTAAAAATATAATGCCTTCTTCTGGAGTTCTTTTTCGGAATCAGAAAATACTGAACAGTTTAGATTTTTTAAAATAAGAAAACCATAATATTCTTATATAGGTCTCAAATATAAAAAAAAGAATTTGCGTTTTTAAAAATGATCAGATAATATATAATTTGGTACTGTGATAAAAGTTCGCAATTATTTTATTCTCGTTATTATTTTTATTGATTTATTATTGTTTTACTTTATTTCTCATAAAAATAGAAAAAATTTCTTTGTTAATCTCTTTCATTAAAAGGATAATGACATCTATACTTGAACTTCATGTAATAGTATTATAATCACTATTATTGTTCACGAGAAGAACATTTATTCAAATGAACTCCTCGATTGAGTTGTGAAAGTAAATGATTACTTTAGTATAGTATGCATACATACATATACATCTATAATATATTGTGTATGTAAATGTACACTATATGCATCAATCTGAACATCGAAATAAGATTGATAGAGGCATTGCGTTATATAACACAAAAAATGCAACTATTGATGAAGCCTCTATTTTTCATAAGAGTAATGTACTTTTGATAGTTATTATCAAACACATATTTATATCAGTCAAAAAAATATTTATTGTAGATGGATGTATTTTATTGTTAAAAAATTGAAATTATTTCAAATAAAAAATGCTAAATATACTTCTTCATTGAGAAAAATGAGTTTACTACATATCATATGGATAACTGATTTCAAGCTATGGTAGCTAACAATTAGTTGTAACAAAAGAACTAAAAACATTAATTTTTGCATTAACTTTACATTTCTACACCTCAAAACTGATATTTTAGAGCAAAAGAATAATATTTTTTTAATATAGTGGGATGAAAAATGGTTAAACAAAAATGCATAGGTATATATTTCATAATGTTGAAGTATTTCTATCTAATTTTTTTTTTCAAAATAATAATTTCAATCATAAAAGAAGGAATCACTGACCTTTTATTGACAATTTTTATTCTAGCATAATTTGTTATTTAGAATTTTAGGTATTATGTCAATTATAAAAAAAACTAACATGTATACTATAATTCCGAATATTATGTAAGGTTCAAATTTTTTGAAACAAAATGTACTTTTTCTTTTAATCTCTATATTTTGGCCCATATTTAAATGTAGGTAGTGGTGATCCCTTATGAAAAATTAGTATTTGATTAAGTATTGGATTAATTATTGGGAGTAAGTATTGGAGTAAGTATTGGATTAAGTATTGGGAGTAAGTATTGGAGTAAGTATTGGATTAAGTATTGGGAGTAAGTATTGGAGTAAGTATTGGATTAAGTATTAGAATAAGTATTGAAGTATTGGAATAAGTATTGGTTTAAGTATTGGAAACTCCAATACTTTTTTCGCCAAACATTCTTAAAAATTTTACTGGTTGCGCACTAAGTTTCTATGGCTGCTAGCTCTGCGCAGTAGTTTTTTTGTTAATTTAATACATAGAAATACATGGAACGCAAAATCACAGTTCCACAGAAAATTAAAAAAAAATTTGTTTAAAAATATGTTATGCGAAAATAGTATTGGAGTTTCCAATACTTAAACCAATACTTGTTCCAATACTTCAATACTTATTCCAATACTTAATCCAATACTTAATCCAATACTTATTTTTCATAAGGGATAGTAGATAGGCAGGTTTATTGAATGTCTAAAGTCATAACAATTTACTTGCTTAGTTACGCAAAACTCTAATATTACTTACTATGGCCAGAACGGAACAGAGAATAGTTTCACATTTCAGAAGAAATGAACTCCTTCCACGAAAACTGCAATAATAATCTTACGCTTCTGGCGAAAAGCGAATTAGTCAAGTTGCGCCGTTGAGTAATAGGCGATTCGCAATTTCCCATGCACAAGATCTAATATTGCAATTCGATGTTCATTATGATCGTTAATACGTTTCGAAACTAAGACTAAATTTATAAATACGCAATTTTCATTAGATCAGATGCAATGATAATTTCGACGCTTTAGTAAGTTATAAGATTTTAAACACACGTCTTGATTTAGAATATAGATGAAATGATATCCACGGAAAAAAATTAATATTTAAATTAGACATTTAATATGAGATTCAAGCTAGCATAAACTATCTTTGAAAACGAAAGTAAAATGTAGTTAGATCTTTAAAATCGAAATATAGATTTTTATCTGATTAAAATATTAGTAATTATTAAAGAACGCACATATTCTCATGTCGAAAAAAGAATATTAGAAATTTCAAATTCTGTGATTTCTATGATATATGAAAAATATACACTAAACAAACAAATGACAGATGACAAATGACAGATTACTCAAAATGTATAATGTATATGTATTTTGTTTAGAAAAAAAAGTAAACGTTTTGATTAAAAGCAATCACAAAAAAAAGTTATATTTTGAAAGCAAATTTATTAATGAAATTTAATTGATTTCCCTGACGAAAGTATCGGATTAAATTTCAATCAGTTTTTTTCCTGTGCATTCCGAAATTTGTTTTCGAGCTAATCAGTTTTTATCCGAATCTAAAAATAGATGTAACTTGAAGAAAATTGTTTCCGAATCATTTATAAGCTAAATTTTAATTCATTTGAATCCTGTTATTTCAAACCGAATCAATCCGTTTCAAATCTAAATAAACCGGATTAGAATAAAATAACAGGATTTATACGGATTAAAATTTAGCTTCGGAATGAAGCATTTTTTTCTTAGCTCTATGTAGGATTTCTCAAAATTTTCATCCGAAAGGGGAAACAAAAGATATTAACTGATTTCAAAAAAAAAAATTTAGGTGTATTCTACTGACGTCCAAAGGCAATAATCCCCCGCTATTAGAATTCCGTAATGCAACATTTTTTTTTCGTTCCACCCTACTGCTTATTAAGACTTTTCTATATAAGATTTTGACTAACTTGGTTTGACTGACAGAAAACATAGTATGTATGTAAATAATGAATGTAAAGGTTTGTGAGTATAAAGTGCGTATAACAATAAACTGAGCACAATAATTTTTTTGAATGAGTGATTTTTGTATACATGCACTGAGAACTATGATGTTTCCCACCCGCCGTTCAAAATAACCCTGATCATACTCTCTATTGCTGGATTCAATTTGTTTTATTATATACATGTAGATTAATTTTTAGTTATATCTATTATCATATTATATATGAAATATTGACCCTGTCATAAACTTTTCTTACATATAGGGTAGGGCTTATAATAATTCTATTCACCTTCCACATGCTTTATTTTAACATGTCTATATTAGCTTTGGGCTAACAGTTATTATGGATTTCTTCAAACTTGTTTGTTATTAATATCTGTAGTAACTATTGTATTACTTATTTCGAAACTTACTTTTCTCTCAAATCTCGGGTTTGAATACACATAGTTTCTATTAACTATACTTATATGTGTGTATAATGTAGGGGAAGTAAGACCCAATAAGATGGACATTTCGTATAAAATTTTTGTTTAAGGTGACAGCGCCTTATGCTTTTTGTCATTTTTGTTGTTTTATAGACGAAGATTTTGATGCACATTTGAAGAAAAAAAACAGGTTTGTTTTTCTTATACACATACCACGTGATTTTGTGTACAAAATAGTTTTGTTACAGTTTTTTCTTAAGTTGGTATAGTTATTTAAATTTGTGATTTAGAATAATTACTTAACGTTATAATATTATTTGTCTCACAGCCTAGTAACTTTTTTATTTGTTTCAAATAAAAAAATTTATTTGAATCCAATAAAATTGTATTTGACACAAATAAAAATTTATTTGAAACAAATAAAAAGTTACTTGGCTGTGAGACAAATATATTATTTCTCTGGGTGTAATTTATTTATTTTCATATTTTCGATTTTACACTTTTTTCAATAATTTTTTAAGCCAATTAATTAAAATTTTTGATTTTTCACCATAAAATGTGATGTTATAGTTAAAGAATTTGATATATCGATATTTTTCGATATCTTATTACTTTTTACTGTTAAGCTATTAAATTGAAGTTATTAGAAATAAGTCTCGGTCTCGGCTCGGTATCGTCTTATTTTCCGAGACTATTTCGAGACGATACTACAAAAAAATTTCCGAGACTATACCGAGACGATACCACTAAAAAAGCGGAGCTCGGCGAGACTCTCGCCAAGACCGCAATAGGGTAGTAACTGTAATTATGAATTTCTTTACTACGGATAACAGATATAGATATCTATTTTTAAAAGCTAAATAATGTATAATTCGACTAAACTTTTTTCAAAAATATTCAATTAAGTTATAAAAAAATAACATTACCGGAAAATGAAAATGTAGATTACTGATATTTTTTTAACAAGATTCTTCAACTGATAATTTAATACAAAAAATCATTTCTTAGATGCAAGAGTAAGTATAGAAGTCGAGGTTGTCGAAGAAGAATGTGAAGTATCGGTTTAAAAGTATTGTCCAACATTTCACTTATTGTTAATTTTGCTGCTTGTCAACTCCACATTTTAAACATCTTATTTTTAATCTTATTTAGCTGAGAATTTGTAAGCCACAGCGACACTATTAAATCAACAAGACCCAAGACGTTTTTAACAACACTGCAAAAACTGTTGTCTTCTAAGTGTCTTATTTTAAGACATTTTGATGTCAATTTTGTATCTAAGACGCAAAAAATGTCTCATTTTAAGACATTAATTGCGTCTTAGACACCAAAATGTCTTAAAATAAGACACTTATAAGACAGCGGTTTTTGCTGTGAATTAACAGCTGATTTGCAAAACTTATCTTTTTATAATAAATAAGTTAACAATTGTATTCTGCAATTACTATGTTTTATTTTTTCGATGTTTTTAAGATCGAGACTAGACGAAACCACAATTATGAAGGCAATACCGAGACGATACCAAGCGTGACGAGACCGAGACGGGACCATCAATTTTCCATTTTTTCGAGACCGAGACGAGACTTTGTCAAATATCGTATCGTATCGTATCGTGCGCAGCCCTAATCAGGGGCGTACCCAGAAAAGTTTATTGGTGGAGGTTTTATGTGGGAGTGAGAGATAACCATATGTTGCTATCTCTTTCTCTCTCATATAAACTGGCTTTCTAGGGAAGGGGGGGGGGGCGCCAGCGTCCCACTGCCTCAACGTGGGTACGCCCATGTCCATCCATCCATTCTTTCAATATGAAATATCATAATAATTTCATAAAATGTGAAGAGCTCCGAAGAAAGGATAATGATGATAAAATTATAAAAAAAACCTATAAATGTTACTTTTATGCACATTATTTTACTATTTATCATTAAAAAAGCTTTAGTGTTCGGAGCTACCCGACGCTCCCCTAATTTTATCTTCTTATACTAAAATATAATATTTAATATTGTCTTTTAATTTTCTTTTTCATTTTTGCTCCACACATTGTATATTTTGTGAGTTTAAAATTTTTTTAACAAAGCGTAAGAAATTCGAATAAAATTATTTACACTACTTGTACACTGCAAAAACAGGTGTCTTAAATTGTTCAAAAATGTCTTAAAATAAGACAATTTTCGTATCTTAGACACTAAAAGTATCTTAATTTAAAACATTTTTGGCCAATTTAAGACACCATGTTTTTGCAGTGTATATGAATGATTTTCAAAAGTGCTCAATGTTAAAATAATAAATTTTCAAAAAATAATAATATTAGGTAAACAGTACTTATATTGATGGTGAGTAAATTTTAATATACTAAAAATTTTAAATTTTGAATGTATAATTGTATATGTCTCAGTGTTTGATAAAATCTTGTTTGCAACCTTTTCGAAATGAATAATGAAATTTGGTACGTATAGTAAAAAGATACACGTGTAGCTGTAGATATTTAAGCTGATACTATATGTACTTAACTTCTGGGAATCATATTCCAGTTTAAGGAATTTATTTAAATTAATTTTAGGAAACCTACAAGTTCTTCAATCTCATTGTCAACACTTACGAAAATTTCATCAAAGTTAAGATAATTATATACATATGCACATATTGTACATAAACAGGAAGAATATAAATTTTTATACTTTGAAACGAACTGAAAGAAACGATCAATTTCTGAGATGTATTTTGTTAAGAAGGAAGGAAATAAGAGTTTAAATAAAATCAGTGATTTAAATTATTTTGACAAATCATGTGAAATGATGTTGAATATTATTCCAGAAAGTTTTTAAATGTAGACAATTCTCAATTGTTTATTATCTGTTTCCATTTTAATTTAATTGTTATTGTTTTTGTCCTGGATTAATATTGTTCAATAATAAGTTGACACTGAGAGTAGTTTGTAAGGGGACTTGTGAGGGGCACAACATGCCCCTCACAGATTTGGATAATATACTTGCACTATACTTCAAGTATGGAACTAATATGTAATGAAAAACTGACAAATTATGACATACGTTTGAATCCAATCGATCAATTCTAACAATTTCAAAATTTTGAAAAAATAGTTTTTTGACGAAATTGTATATATTTAAAAAAAAAAGTTAAAATGTAAGTATTTTATTCCTTTTATTTTTTGAAAATGCACCGATTGAGCTATTGGCGAACGCTCTAGAGTAATTTTGTCCATAGTTATTAACATTTTAAACATCGTTAATTTTGCAAATCCTGATTTTAATAATTTTATTTTTGTATTGTCTTCAAAGTTTTAATAAATTTTCATCAACTTGTAGGTGATTTAAAAAAACATCGAATGAGCTATTTGCGAACCTTCTAACGTAATCCTGTTTAGATAGAGTTATCAGGGTTTTAAAAATAGAAAATATTGAAGAAAACTAAATTTTTTAGTTTTTTGTCATCTTATATAATTTTTATAAAAAATACTGTCTACCTATTTTGTAGACAATTCAAAAATGCATCAATTATTGGCATAGTTAAGATTTATTTGCAACCCATTAATCAGAACCTATAGTGTTGTTTAAAGAATCAAAAATATTTTTAATTGTAATTTTCAGGGATTTTTTTTGTTCTTTTTTCAGAAAAATTTATCTGATTTCTTAATTTTAATGATATAAATACACAAACTAAATAATCTCTATGAGGAAGCAATGTGTTCAAAAAATGAATACAAATAATTACCCAGTCGAAAATCCTGCCCTTCAGCGTAACATCTAGAGAGTTTTCAGATAACTGTTTCCAAGCTTTTAATTTATTTCAAAAAGCTATATCTATGTATGCTTGTTATATGAAATTTATTATTTTGCTTGCTGACTGCAGCTTGATTGTAACTGACAACCTTCAAATTATATCTTTTGTTAACAAAAGTCAAACGCAAGGTTAATAAAAAATTTTGTTTTGAACTTTTACGAAGTGATGAGTGATCAACACAGCTTAAAATCTCCAATTATTATTAAAAGTTACACACGGGTTACACTGCACAAGGTTACAGGAGTCAATTCCAATACCCTTATTCAAATTACGCAATAAATTGGATGTTGATTAGAAGCAAGAAAAAAATACCTTATTTGCTTTTTAAATACATTCAGTGTTTTAACAATTTTAATTTTACAGCAACTAAATCTCAAAAATCTTAATTTCAGTTTCACATAAATTTTTCAAAATAAAGTACTTGTCCGAATGACTTCGTTTTCATTCAACAACCTTCCTCAATCTAATTAACTTCTCAGACGTAAAAAGATTGATTGGATTAATGTATATTTTACATTTAATACACGAAAATTCTTTGTAAACAAAATATGCATATGCATTCCAATAGACAAGACTCGCTTTTGTAATAGGTAAAGTGAAATATAGTTTTTTTTATGATAGGGTTATATATTGAATTACTCTTTCTTTGTTTCTTTTTAGTTAGTATTAAAATTTTTTTAGTTTCAAAGTATCTCTCTAAATCTGAATTAGTTAAAAATAACTATTTTAAAAGCAAAAACTCAGTCACTAATTCAAATAGTTATATTTCTACTAATCATTTAGTAAAAAAAACTAATTATTAGTCAAATTCATTTTTGGGTTAGGTCAAAATAACTAATATTTTAGTAATATTCTGTTTACTAATTCAATTAGTCAAATTTTAAATATTTTTAGTTATGTTTTTACTAACAATTAGTCATTTTTTTTTACTAATAATTAGTTATTTTCAACTAATTGCTGAAATAAAAACTCAGCCACGATCTTACTAATTATTAGTTATTTTTAACTAATTCAGATTTAGAGAATATGGTAAGTATTATGTATAAATAATTTTTTCATATTTTGAATATTGGGAACATATCAAACTAGTCAAAGTATGCGGTAAAAATATTATTAGTTAGTGATAATTATTATTTTGTGTAAGATTAAAAGCAGTAAACTTATGCTGGAATCGAATTTATTTAAAATAAAGGAATGTATATATATTAAAAAAAGAAGTAAAAGTTAAAACTGCTGCCAATCCTGGCGAAAGTATCGGATTGAATTCCAATTAATTTGAATAAGTTTCAATCAGTATTCTTCCCGGGCATTCCGAAATTTGTTTCCAGGTCAATCAGTTATTATCCGAATCTAAAAATGGATGTAGCTTAACAAAAAATTCTCTCTGAATCATTTCGAACTAATCCGTTTCATTCCGAAGCTAAATTTTAATCCGTTTGAATCCCGGTATTTAATTCCGAATCATTCCGAATTAATCTGTTTCATAATATTAGTTAAAGGGCTTGACCCGTCTACTTGTAAATAAATAAATAAATAAATTTTAGTCGGGTTTATTCAAATATGAAACGGATTGATTCGGAATGAAATGACAGGATTCAAACAGATTAAAATTTAGCTTTGGAATAAAACAGATTAATTCGGAATGATTCAGTAAGAATTTTTCATCAAGTTACATCCATTTTTAGATTCGGATAAAAACTGATTGGGTCGGAAACAAATTTCGGAATGCCCGGAAGAATACTGATTAAGACTTATTCAAACTGATTGAAATTCAATCCAATACTTTTGCCAGGGAAGTTAAAGTTTGAATTTTTGGGTTCATTATATAAATAACACTATGCTTCCTTGTATAGAGAACAGTCCTTTTACTTATTCTATACATTTAAAATAAAGTTTGATTTTTTTAGAGGTCAGTAACCTCTTAGGTCAAAGAACTAAAAAATTCATATTTTTCAAAATTATCAATTTTTAAAATGTTAAGAATAATCTTGACAGTAGAAAGTTCAATAAATACACTGAGAAAAGAGTTTGCTGATATAGCGCCTGCAAATTTTTGTGTTATTATAGCAAAAAATTCTACTGAGACAGCCAATGGATTGCTAAATCAGCAAAACTAATTAGTAAACTGCTCATTTAACAAATTAGGCATTGCTAACTTAGCTAATGATTTGCTGTCCTAGAAATATTTATTATGCTACTCTCTAAATTTAAATTAATTAAGAATAACTAATGTGAAGGCAAAAACTCTAGTCACTAATTCAAACAGTTGTATTTCTACTAATCATTTAGTAAAAATAACTAATTAATAGTCAAATTTATTTTCCGGTTGTGTCAAAATAACTAATATTTTAGTAAAACTCTGTTTACTAATTCAGTTAGTAAAGTTTTAACTATATTTCTTATTTCTTCTTTTACTAATAATTACTCATACTTTATTGATAATTAGTTAATTTCCACTAATTACAGAAACAAAAAACTCAGCCACAAGTTTATACTATAATAATTAGTTATTTTTAACTAATTCAGATTTAAAGAGTATGCGGTAACCAAAAAATATTGCAGGCGCTATATTAACAAGTCAGTTTCCTATTATAGCAATTATTTTTTCTGAGTATAGACCAAAAGTCCAAATGTCCCATAAGGAGATCTATATAAAAAAAATTGAACTCAATGGCTCTTATGAGTCTCTAGATATTCTATTATACATACACACAGAATAACATTTTTTAAAAATGTGATTTTTGGACTTCTAAAAGTCCAAAACTACGTGGTTTATGGAAGACCCCTAAAACAATACTTGCTCTATGAAGATGCAATATATTGAAATATTATGTGTATATATAACTTAATAAATGTAATTGTTAAAAGGACACTTACACACCGATGACTCCAGGAGTATCTTGGAAGTAATCCTTTCTCATGACATATTTGTAGTAATGCAAAGATGGCATCGATGGTCGGAAAGGCATTTTCTCTTCCTGTCTGAAAAGCCGTTCGATTTCGTTTGCATCATACACGAATACCATATCCGGTCTATTGAGTAAACCTTCCATCTTCACGACATCGCCGTATTGTTGATGTAACCTTTTTGAAACCTTGTCTACTTCCTCAATGTTATAATCTCCTAAGAACCGATAAACTTTATTAAATTGCTGTTTACTCTCATCGAATTTTTTTACACTTAAAGACTTTAGATGGTAATAAATTATTATAGTTAAGTCACTAATTTTTACTATAACAGCTCTTAATGATAGAACGTCCAAGCGCGAAACTTCCGGCAGGACAGCTCACCGATCGTCTTCCGTTGCAAGTCCCACGTCATTTGAATTTAGAAATTTGAAATTTGCATGCGCTAAAAGCTTTCTTTACCTTTCTAACTATGTAATTAACTTTGTTTTTATCTTAATTCATATGCATTTTATAACGCGATTTAGTACGTACTCGCGGAAGGATTTTTTGTCCTGCCGGAAGGACGTTGGACGTTCTATCATTAATCTGCGGGATAATCGTCTAAAACGAATTTCTTTTCCTTAAATGGTAAATTTTCCAATCTAGGATAGTCACATTTTCATTTTGTAAAAAAATATTTCTATTCATGCATTGAAAATTTACCAACTACGATGGAAAAAAATTTCGTTTAACCGATTATGTATCTCAGATAAGGAGTCTTATGATAATAAAAATTAGTTCCTAAACTTTTTTAGTCTAGACACTTTAATAATATTGAAAATCTCATTCAATTAAATAATATAGAAACAGTGAATAAAAACGAGATTAAAAGTTATGTGGTAAGTTTTAAATTAAATGTGTTTGAGAGGTGGGATATCTTGACATTTTTGTAAATTTTACAACCTATTGCAAACTGAAGACTTATAAGTATTTAAGTGAATAATTACATTCTACACTGAGAAAAATTTTTGGTAAAAATTCCTGTGCTGTTCACTATAAAAGCGTCATAATTGACAGTCCCCGAAATTTTACCGTGCTGTCTTACAATTTTTACCGGATTTTCTGGTAAAAATTGTGGGAAATCCGGTAAAAATTGTAAGACAGCACGGTAAAATTTCGGGGACTGTCAATTATGACGCTTTTATAGTGAACAGCACAGGAATTTTTACCAAAATTTTTTCTCAATGTAGAATTCGTAGAGAAAAATGTAGAAAATAGAAGAATGTAGAGAAAACATTTTTACGTAAGGATATATATTTTGAACATTTTGAAATTCGAGAGCAGTTCTACCAATAATAAATATCTATTTGTTTATTTTAAATATAAAAATTATTATAAAACTGATCAAGTATAAAACATAAATAGGGGAGGTGGGGGCAAGACGGGGTACCTGCCTTAATTAAGAAACTAATTAACCAATCATGATCATTTTTTGCATAACATAGCACCGTTACAATAGTTTTTGATTGGCCAAGTCACTGATTGCTAATGTGTTTATTTCCGTTTTGAAACTTAATTTTTAGAAATTAATTTTTTTAATGAAATTCCGTATGTGGGGGCAAGACGGGGTATATAGGAAGTGAGGTCAGGATAAAGTACCAAAAACCAATCACTTTTTTATTTTATAAACAAAATCTTCTTTTGGTGATTTTACACACTATTTGTAACATTTTGTTATGTAAATAATGCATTTTAAATACAGGAGCAGTTAACCACTTATTGTTTATTTCTATTAAAAAAATTATTGTTTTTCGAGGTTGGCATTTTACATGAGAGAATTAACTCTCTAAAATTGAATAAGTGAAAATCCACTTATTAGATGTCAAAACAGGTGTCTTACAAGTGTCTAATTTTAAGACATAAGACGTTTAGAAAGCGTCTTACAGGCATTTTTAAGACACTATCTCAATGGTTTAAAATTAAGACACCTCAAAATGTCTTAAAAGTGAGGACAAAATAAGACACTTGTTTTTAGAGTGTAATAAGTGAATTTTCACTTATTTAAATTTAGAGAGAAAATTACGCATTAAACTGGTTTTTTAATTTATTTCATAAAATCAATAAAGGTGCTTGGGAAATTTGTAGGCAAGAATAGGTTGATTTTTATACTACCCCACTCTCTTAATCTGAAAAAGCGATATACCACTGATTCCAATAAGCGTATATACGCTGCTGAATCAGTGAAATTTCACTTATTACCCAGTGATTTATCACTATTTCTACAGCGTATATACGCTAATTGGAATCAGTGGTATACTTATATAGCTTTGTAACAATGAAATTTCGCATTTTCATATTTAGAGACCATCTCGCCTCTGGAGGGTACCCCATCTTACCCCCACGTTTTATAAAATGGAAAATTTGAATTTTTTTAATTATTCTTAATTCTATATTTAATTAAGTAACAAATGTTCCAAATAAGACTTTTTCATGGAAGACTGATTGCCAAAGATTATTATTATTATAAATAAAATATTTTTGAATCTATAATATTAGTTTTATTAAGCTTCAAACCTTAGGTACCCCGTCTTGCCCCCACCTCCAATAAGTAACTTTAAATTTTGACTTAATTTATTAAACCTTACGTAAGTAGAGGGGGGGAGGGGTTCAAAATGTTCAAAATTACCCTTACGTAATTTGTAAATGACCCCTAAATGCATTCTTAAGTCTTACAAATTACAAAAAAGAACTTCTAATTTGAACAGACTGTATATTCTCAATCTAGAATATTTAGATACTATTTAAAAACATGTATCTCTCACAAAAATGTCAAGATATCCCTCCTATAAATTATTTTAATGTAAAAATTACTGCACAACTTTTTTTAGTGTAATATACCTAATTTATATTTAGAGAGAATCTTCAAGATACTTTTTATTTTACGCATATTGACATGCAGATATAGTGATAGTTGCGATATTTAAAAATGTTAAGTTCCCGAAATTGTTGTTCAAGAAATGTGTGCGGTTATTGTAAGAATTTTTTTGTGTCTTGTTTGTAACAATTTGGAAACTCTTTAAATACTAAAATTGGATAATGTGTACGATAGTTTAGATAATAATGTGCAAGAAAATGCAAATTAGGTAGGCAAGGCCGTAGCCAGGGGGGGGTGATAGGGGTGTTTGAACCCTCCCCCCGAAATTTTTTTGACAGCTGCTCAAGTTTTCAAAAAAAAAAAAAAAAAAAAAAGGTCATCACTTTGACTGTTTGTTGACAAAACCCCCCCCCGAAATTTTTTTCTGGCTACGGCCTTGTAGGTAGGCAATTGTTTTAAGTTTGACCTCTTTTCCTTTCTCTAATGCAAAAAGGCACTAATACATATATTTATCTACATAAACGTGCATTTTACAAACATAACGAATTTTATAATTTATAAACGAGCATCCAAGTCCAGTTTATTAAACTTTTATATTATATACACAGTAAAATCAAACATCTTTTAGAAAAAATTAAATATTAAATTTAATAATAAAAGAATCTTTATTGATCTGATTTATTGACTGACCGATAGTTTGCTTGTGAACAAAAATGCTCTCATCTGATTTCAATGTTGATATTGAAGATAATTCAATAGAACAAGTGGGAACAATAATTTTCTTGCTTTAAAAACGAGCTAAACATTATTTTACAATTATTTTCGAAGTTGGAAAAAATTATTTTTAAATAATATTTGGTTCTTTTTTTAAAGAAAAAATTATAATTCACTCACTTGAACCACTTTATTATTTCTAATAAATTAATATTTGTTACTATGTTTTGTCTTTTAAGACAGAGAAACGTCGACGTTGAAATCAGGTGAGAGCACTTTCATTTGTTTATACAGAACTGATCAGCTTTTAATAAGAAAAATTGCTTTTTATTGAATAAACGTATAATATAATCATATAATTATATTTTTTTCTGTAAAACAAATTAAAAACGGTACTTTATCTTTGCTGAATTGTATTTATAAACTTTTGGTACTATTAAGGTAATAATTATATATTTAACTAAACCTCGGATATTCGTACATTCGCATATACGACTAATATTTATTACTTTATATTAATTTTTACCTATAAATGGCAAAAATCTCCATGTGTTTCCAAGAAAAGGAATTGGCTTTGGTCCAGGCATTTCAGTGTATGGTCTAATGTGAGATAAATCTTGTTGCCGCTCATCTTCAATTGTAGTAATGGTTTCTAGAATTCTTGACCATTTTCCGGTGCAAATTCCTCGAACTATAGTTGGCTTGGCCAAATTTGAAATACTGCCAATAGTTGACATTTTCGTAATCTAAAATACTTTTTCATAAATTTCATTACTTCTTATTCGAAAATTTTGTTTATTCTTTAAAACAGGAATATACTCGTTTCCACGGTGTAAACTAAAATTATGTTAAAAAAAATCTTCAGGGTTGCCACAAATACTTTATTACAATTATTTTCCACAGCTTTTCTATGATTTTTAGACAAATTTTTTTTTCCTGACATTTTTTGAGTTCTTAAAACTAATTTTTCGTATATTTGCTATGTGGAATTGTGAAAGATAAATATTTTTCAGATCGCAAACATTAGTTATATATTTGTAAACAAAATGATTTGTAAGTTTTTGATAATATAGCACAATTTTAGACCCAAAAGTATATATGGGTGATTCTCCATAATAAAGTGTAGTTGTATTATTTTGATCCATCTAAAAGTGATCCATGTGAGACTGATTGAAAATTAATGATAATTTTCTTAAAAAAAGAAAATTATTAGGCCGGTCTGAAGACTCAACCGTCTCCCCCGTCAACACCAACCTCAAAATTTCGACCGTCATTAATTACCAATTAATGTAAGTTCGGTGTGTGGTGTAATAAACAATAAAATCGAAAGTTCTTATAAACTGTCATAGTACAGATAATTTTACCATAAATTACCAAATAAATTACCATACTTTATGATTAGAATTTCTTTAAATTACCCCGAAAATAAAATTTTTGAATGTTGACTTGTGCTCTACAAATTTTTTGAATTACATCGGAAATTTCCATAAATTTTTACAAATTACCGCACAAATTTCCAGAAAGGGGCCATCCATATATTACGTCACACTATTTTTCACCATTTTAGACCCCCCCCCCCTCCCCCATGTCACACCCTGTCCCATACATTAGCGCCATTTTTTCTGCTTGTTGTCACAAATTGGTTGACCCCCCCCCCTCCCCTTAAAGTGTGACATAATATATGGATGACCCCTTAAATTACCAAAATAGAAATTTTATATTGTAATTTGTGCAATATATTTTACATATAAATTATCGAAAAAATAGTCATAAATTACCATAATAAAATTTTTAAATCGTTTGCTTATATATTTTTATAAATTACCAACAAAATTTCCATAAATTACAGAAATCAAATTTTGAATCGTGGTTTGTGCCTTACACATCTTTATAAATTAATATTAAAATGAATTTATCACTCAGTTTTTAATTTTTATTATAGAATCTATTTGCACACACAGTTTTTAACATAAGGTACATATAAATGCATACAAGTAATTTGTTTAAAAAATACCAAAGTTATAAATATTTTGTCAGGTCCATCATAGACACATCATTTCAGACCCTTCAACTTGAAGAATTTGTTTTAACTTTTTATGATATTGATAAAAAAAAATTTGACAATTGCTTTCAACAAGTTGTGTGCTCTGCGGAAAATCACCCAAATATAAATAAAATTGATACCCCTGAACAAAGAGATAAATTTCATTTTTCTTTTCTTCAATATTGAACTTGTCCTCAATTTTCACTATTTTCATCGACATTTTTTCTGGATAAAAAAAGTATTTTTTGCAAAATTAAAATAAAAAAAAGATAATAATTTTGTGGACCATTTTAAATACTTTCTTAGTATAGCTGGAAAAGTATAGGTGTGCCCTCCCCTTAAAAAATAGGTAAAAAATTATGAATCAATCTATTTTTTTTATGAGAAAAAAAGATACAAATATTTTAATACCCTTTACGTAGTATAATTAAACATTTTTTTCACTTATTTTAAATATATCTATTGTTAAATTTTTTCAAGATTCGGATTATTTTTGTTCGTTTTTTAAAAATTAAATTCTATAGAAAAAAGACACACAAAAAACAAGTCTAAAATATCAATATTATTAAAGAAAATGAAATTTTTAAGTAAATGTTTTGATGGGACCTTCGAGTGTTGAGTGTTGCTTTAGGAACAGTCTTCATTAAACAATTGAATCATGTGAAAGTGCATTTCGTCTGTTGAGTAATTCATGTGTAATTGACAAGCAAACGTTATAATAGATGAAAAAAACATTCACTTCATAGTTACTCAAATATAAGATGTAAACAATGAAAATAAAAATAATAAAGGTGAAAATAATAATAATATGTTTTCCTGATTATAATAATACTACAATAGTAATAATATTAATCACATAAACAATAATTTATTTTTCAGCAAAAAATACATTTTTAAACAAATGTACCTTCTGTCAATTTTCTGAACACCTTATGCTAAAACATTGTTCTACTTTTTTCTATAATTTAAACACCATAAAAAAATGTATAACCTCTTTAGATTTATGTATTATAAAAATTTATATTCACTGCAAAAACTGCTGTCTTCTAAGTGTCTTATTTTAAGACACAAGACATTAAGAAAGCGTCTTACGGTTATTTCAAGCTATTTCATTGGTTAATAATTTTTAAAGATGCTTTCCCATTGGTTTAAAATTAAGACACTTTAAAACGTCTTAAAAGTGAGGACAAAAATGTCTTAAAATAAGACACTTTTTTTTACAGTGTTGTCTTTTATAGTCTTGAAAAGGGTTGGGATCATAACCGAAACGTTGACTTTAAATAAATAAACATCATTACAAACCAGTACAGGCCATCAGACAAATTATTTATGAAATAACGTTTAATAATTTATATGAAAAATGCAATTATGTAATTTATTTTTTTCACACAAAATTTTGGACCGATATAAGTACACAAGTTTAATTTTCACTCAAAACAAAAATCCAAGTTTCTATAATGGCAAGAACTGAAATTAAAGATTTGAAATTTCCTCTACACAGGAACACGTTAATGAGGATATAAGTTAGTCAATTTATTTCACTGCTCAAGCATGACTGCTCTGTAATATAGTAAGCAACAGTTGCGAATAAACAATTTTTAGATAAGAGTAGAACTAATATAAACTTGACTGAAAAATTGCATAATATATTTAAAAATGATATGGATCTGTGAGAACTCAATAAATTGAAAAAGAAAAATTAATATGTATTTCAAAAAATTCTCTAAATTCCTTAGAGTAAGTTTTCACTTCCTTAGGAGTAAAAATTTAGATACCAAAAGTCAGAGTAAGAGAATTGAATTTCAGAGTAGGTTTCTCATCCTGATTGGAGTCATTCAATTTTTAATCTAAAGTCAGTGCAACCCCACTATAATGCACAGATATTTTTGTGCCATCTACAAAAGAAGATAATAGCTCAGTTTGTGTAATATACAAATAAATTTGTGGAATACACAAATAAGTTTGTGGAATTTACAAATCAGTTTGTGACTGACACAATTGTACGTATTTGTGTTATCCATTTGTGAACTCTACAGAACCATTTTTTTCCGAGTGTGTACAGAGAACAATAGTTATAATTTTCACTCTCTTGCGCCTTTTAATTATATATACCTATAAACCGGGATCTAAATTTATGGAATTGTTCAGTATGATGATTCATAAAATCGAGAATGTAAATACCGTGAAAATGTGCGACGTATTTCTAATTTCTATATATATAAGAAAGTGGGGTTCCCCACTCTCAACTGATTGGCCCTGGGTTCCGCAGTTTTCAATTCTGAGAATCTCAGAAATCTAAACCGCGTAAGGCTGATCAAACCTGTAGAAAAATGTTTTCACCTGATTTCAATATTGACGTTTCTTGTTCTTAAGGAGGTTCTATCGTAAACAGAATTAACACGACCATTTTAATCAAATTTGGTCCACTGGTAGATAATGGTTTTATAATAATGCAGTTAAATTTTTGAGACCTCAAGATAACTCAATGTAAAATGTTAAAAACTAAAACCCTTATAACTTTTTTCACAAATACCTTGAGGTCTCAAAAATTTAACTGCAACATTATAAAATCATTATCTACCAGTGGACCAAATTTTATTAAAATGGTAATGTTAATTCTTTTTATGATAGAACCTCCTTAAAAGACAAAATAAATTAATTAATTTTGATTTATTAGAAATGATATAGAGTGTCACCTGTGGTGGAACTTTAATTTTGTTGCTGTAAGAAAGAGTTAAATATTATTTTTTAATTATTTTCCCACATTCAAAAATATTATTCAACTCTTTTTTTTTGTCTGTCCACGCCTGAAGTTTAGCACTACAAATATTTTTTTTTTAAATCAATAACTTTTGAAAAAATGTATTTTTATATTAGTTATATGATTTCTAGTTTTACTTATTTAATTACTAATTCTCCGGAATTTAAATTTTGAATTAATTAACAAATTTATATTTTATTTTTAATAATAAAATATTAAAACATATTTAATTTATTTTAATTATATTGTGGGTTATAATAATAGTGAATTAAAATACAAATGTGTTGTTTTTTAAATCTACTTTACAGCTTTTAATAAAGATTTAAAACAATTTAAACATAATATGTGTAAGTTAATGAAAAAATATGTATAATTATTTTAATGCTACCAATAATATTTCGAGGTTTTAATAAATTTTATAAACTACAACATAAATAAAAATAAAAAATGAAATATCATGAAATTAAATTGAAAAAAGCGATCACTTTTTCCAACATTTTTAAAGGCTTTTCAATGCCTTCTTTATAATTTGTTCTTATTTATTGCGTAAGTAAATTATTAAACATATTTTTAATTTATTCTGATTATATTGTAGGTTTGAAAGTAGGGTCAATTCTAATTTTAATTAACTCAATACGATTACAAAAAATAAGATTGACTGAAATATATAGTTTTCACTGTTCTACAGATTTGCCAAGCTCATCAGTTTAGAAATTCATTAGAATTTAGGGTCCCAAAATTTTGAAAAAAGACACTCATCTCAAAAATCACAAACTTAAAAGAACTAAATAAAATATTTAAATTTTATTTATTTACTTAATATTTATTTATTTTGAAAAAATATTTTCAAATTTAAAAAATTATAAATTTTTTTTGGGAACACTAAAATTTTGGTACATTAAAATTATTTAATTGAGTTGATATGAAAATTCCGTAACAGTTTATGTGTAGAAATTTAAATTGATTGATATTTAGATTCTTGCAAAATAAGATCTTAAATTTTTTTATATGTAATTCTTTAGTAATAGAATTCTGAATCACTAAACCACTAAAGGATTTAGAAACCATAAATTCAAGTATTAAATGATTAAAGCTTAAACCTCGGTTTAAACTAAATCCAAGTTTAAAACGGTTTGAAATTTCCAAATTTCTATAAATTAAAAATAATAGTTTTTCAAGTTTTAATTGATTTCAAGTTCCATTAATTCCAATTTTTATTGAAATAAATTTTAGTCAAAATTTTAATAGTTGAAATTGATTGAAGTTTTGGTACAAAGCAAATTTTTTATAATTTAAAGTTTTTATATATTTGTTGAAGCTTGAAATGCCTAATATTATATATGCATTGTTAAAAATGTTAAATATTTAAAGCTTCTAATAATTTAAACAATAATTAACTAAAATTTGAAGCATTAATAATTCATACTAATTAATGTTTGAAACAATTTAAATTCGTATTAATAGAAACAAGTAGGGCTGCGCACCAGACCGAGACCAGTCTCGGTCTCGGCTCGGTATCGTCTCGATTTCCGAGACGATATCGAGACGATACCGAAAAAAAATTTCCGAGACGATACCACGAAAAAAGCGAATCTCGACCGCAATAGGGAAGTAACTATAATTATGAACTTCTTTACTACGGATAACAGATATAGATATCTATTTTTAAAAGCTATATAATGTATAATTCGACTAACCTTTTTTCAAAAATATCCAATTATAATTATAAAAAAATAATCATAACGGAAAATAAAAATGAAGATTACTGATCTTTTGTTAACAAGATTCTTCAACTGATGATTTAACACCAAACATCATTTCTAAGATGCAAGTATAGAAGTCGAGGTTGTCGAAGAAGAATGTGAAGAATTGGTTTAAAAGTACTGTCTAACATTTCACTTATTGTTAATTTTGCTGCTTGTCAGAATCACATTTTAAACATCTTATTTTTAATCTTATTTAGCTGAGAATTTGTAAGCGATAGCGACACTATTAAATCAACAAGACCCAAAACGTTTTCAACAATTAACAGCTGATTTGCAAAACTTATCTTTTTACAATAAATAAGTTAACAATTGTATTCTGCAATTACTATGTTTTATTTTTTTGATGTTCTTAAGATCGAGACTAGACGAGACCACAATTATGAAGGCGATACCGAGTCGATACCAAGCGTGACGAGACCGAGACGATACCGAGACGAGACCACCAATTTTCCAATTTTTCGAGACCGAGACGAGACTCTGTAAAATATCGTATCGTATCGTATCGTGCGCAGCTCTAAAAACAAGTTAAAAATTTAATTTTGTAAATATGAAAAATTAAAATATTTTTTGTTACCACCATTAGGAATTAAAATAAACATGAGTTATGAATCTTAAAACTTTGGTTATATATTACAATTTTGATTAATTGAAGTTTGAAATAATTTAAATTTGAATCGATAGAAGTTGGGAATTTTTTAATTTGGAAAAATTAAAATTTATACTGATAGCAATTTTGGATAATAGTTTGTCATTGATTGAATTTCGTATTGGTTAAAGAAATTTTAAGAATAAAAAAAATCATATCAATAGAAATTTAGAATAAATGAAATTTGTTAGAAATTTAAATATATTTTGTTGAAAAAACTATTTTAAAAAATATTCTTTTTTTTGTAACGTACTATAAAATTTTTTTATTTTTAACTCTGGAAAAAAATCTTATTTATTCTCTCAAATTTCTTTGTATTTATTAATTAATTAATTAATTTTTAATATTTTTGAAATACAATCAAAGCTTGGACTTTTACCTGTTAAATAAAATTGGGATTTTACTTTAATAATAATTAGATAGTCCACAGCAGAACTATTTAATCAGTTTAAAGATAGATAATAAAGCTGTAAAATAATGAAAAGCATATTTGAAATATTGATAAAATCAAAGAAATATATTTTGAAAATTTAGGCAAAAACCTACTACTTCTCCCCTAATACTCACGAAGGGAAAAAAGTACTGGGAAAAGTCCTGGAATAAGTACTATAACACTCCTGTACTTTTTTCGCCGAATATATATTTTTTAAAGTACAATAAATTTTTTTTTTAAATTTCAGTGCACTACAAAAATTTGTCTTAAGTTAAAATTATTTTTTATTTGCATGTCTTCTAAGAAAGGATTTTACAATTTGAAATGAGTATATATAATCAATTTCGACATTTTTCATAATTTTTTGTTGAAATTACATAAACAATTAAAGGATGGTTTAATGTGCGTCTATATCTTTGAGATAAAATTGTAGGCAAACTATAATGAATTTATTTTTAAAAAAGAAAACGTATTTTCTTTAAAAATTTTGTTAATTGTTTATTAAAATTATTCAATAACAATAAGTATTATTTAATTAATTAATAATCATCTTAATATTTCATTGTGAAATGTTATAAAATTGACATTTTCAAATATAATGTGAGATTTCAACTTATAAAAACAATCATGGTCATTAAATTGTTTATACTTTATTAATTAAAAAAAAATTTACAATGTCAATGTATCCACTGACTACTTTTGTTTTTTATTAATAAATAAAATTGTTTTTAAAAATATATCCTTTGTAAAAAGAAAACAATTTCTGATTGCAAAAACATAAAAGTATAAAAATGTTATTTCTAAAAATTTGTTATCCTAATATAATTTTAAAAATTTCTAACAATAGATACTGACTTGCTGCAAGTTTATTTCACTTTTTTTTTAAAATGATGGTTTAAACATTTTAATATCATAGATAATTTATTAGTTAGGAACTCATTTTAAATGGTCTTTATTGTAAATCCGAAAATTACAATTATTTAGAATGTTCAAATTAATTTGAATTCAGAATAGAGTTAGTTTTAAGTTTAGAAACTACACTGAGAAAAAAGTTTGATTCAAACATAATATTGGTCAACCAAAAAATAAGTTTAAATTAAATATATTATGTTTAATTCAAACATATTTTCTAATTGACTGTATATCTATCACATTTATGTTTGAATCAAACAAACTTTTTTTTCATTGTAGTTAATTTTAAAATAATTGTATTATATTGCATTATTTTCAGACACGCAACCCCCCCCCCCCCAAATTTTCTTCCACGGTGAAAAAAATCCCCTCTTTCCGCGGAAAATTTTTTTTTAACCACGGGCGCTACGGGCATGAAAAATTTGAGCCCCCCCCCCCCACCCCAAAAAAAATTGTTGGCAAAGGGCCGGATTATTATTGTTATTATTATATATTGTTAAGTAAATCTAGCAAAAGAAAAAAAACAATGTTGTAAAAAATTGACAAAATGTACTAATTTAAAAATCTATTTTCAGTTGAATTAAAAAAGTGACAATACTCATAAATGTCTTTTGTTACGCAATTTGAGGGCGGCCCTTATAACAGTGAAAGGTGAAAACATTAGACAAGTCATTTAATTTTGTTACTTTCATATATCAAAGAAATTTGATAATAGGTATGTAAGTTTCAATTTCAAGAGAAATAATTAACATTATAGCTTCCGTTCCATAAACACGACTGTTAGAATCACATAAAACTTACTAATGCAAGCAATTCAAGTTACGTTCGCACAAATTGATATTATGAAAAGAGATTACGCACATTAAAAAGGAAACGTTAACTCCCGAAAATTAAAATACCATTGATAAAGAATATAAGTCTTGTTTTAGGAAGAATATTTTTTAGGATTCGATTAAACAAAATTCTTGTAAGTTCATTTTACATTTTTGAAAACCAAAATTGAAATAGATTGGGAAAATAGTAATAACATAAAATAAATAAATCAATATTTAAAACAATTTCAAAATAATTAATCAATTATAATTATTTAAAAAATCGTTTTTATTTCATGAATTTTTTTTAATTTAAAAACTCATTGCAATTTACACTATTTTTACAATATACCTATATGTAAGGCGATATGAAGAAAGAGACCTAAAAAGAAAAAAATTTAGGTTACGTTCAGTGATAACTTTATGTGAAATCAAAACTAGTTTTTAATTAATATTTTGGATGGAATGAAGACTTAAATATGAATTGGTGGATAGAGATTTGATCCTGTTTATTTATTCAAAAAATCGCAAAATAACCTACTTTGTTCCATCTTTGGTCCGTTTCTTTATATCGCATCACATACTTTAAAAATTGACAAAACGACTTCATCCTGGGCTTACTTTAATCAAAATTTTGATAGTTTTAAACCAATTATATAGAAAAAAATGTCATTATAGGGTCAGGCTTCGCCAAGCGGATCGGCTAAAATAAATTATAAAAATTCTATTTCTAATGTTACATCATTTTTCTTATCCTTAAACTATGTAAATTAGGCTCTAAAATTATTAGAATAAAAAAAAAATTTTTTTCGAAGTTATTAATAATTGAAATTCTTAATAGTGCAAAATGAAAACATTTTTTTATTGAGATCTTCTTAACCGATTTTAAAAGTTAAAGAAGCATTTTATTTGTCTTGAAACGTACTTTTTAAAAATATTTTTTGTTCTTAAGAATTTGTAATTTTTATCGTTTTTCAATTTATATGTTTAATAAATGTTAATAAAAAACAGCTTTCTGCGTGCATTACTTAAAATTTTAAAATATTGTTGTATTCTTCACACTTTTTTGTTAATAAAGCCGTTAAGAAAAAAAATGGCCCATGATTAGGGACAAAGATATATTAAATTCTTTTTCAGCGTGCAAAAAACATTTTATACTCAATTACATGAATCTGTTGTCAATAAAAACCATTGAAAACAAAAGAAAACCTAAACATAAAGAATTTTAAAACTTTCATTCCCCACCAATGCAAAAAAAAAAATTTTGCATACCGAAAAATAAACTTTAATATCTTTGTCCCTAATCATGGGCCATATTTTTTCTTAACGGCTTTATTATCAAAAAAGTATGAAGAATACAACAGTATTTTAAATTTTTACGTAATGCACGCAGAAAGCTGTTTTTTATTACCATTTATTAAATAAATAATTTAAAAAACGATAAAAATTAAAAATTCTTAAGAAGAAAAAATATTTTTAAAAAGTACGTTTCAAGACAAATAAAATGCTTTTTTAACTTTTAAAATCGGTTTAAGAAGATCTCGGGAAAAAAATGTTTTCATTTTGCACTATTAAAAATTTCAATCACTAATAACTTCAAATAAATTTTTTTTTTTATTCTAATAATTTTAGAGCCTAATTTACATAGTTTAAGGATAACAAAAATGATGTAACATTAGAAATAGAATTTTTATAATTTTAGTCGAAAAGCTTGGCAAAGCCTGACCCTATATATTTTTATTTTAAAAATAAAAACAAAAAAGTAAACATCATTAAAACTTGCACTTTAAAATTAAAGTTAAGTTCACATTGAATTCAGATATTACAAATACTACCATTAATAGACTTTCTGTTATATTTCAGTCAACCTAAAATAAACAAAAAAATTTGACATCTGAGATGGCATGTTCTTCATTTTTTAACTAAAATAGCACCTTTCTGCTCCCAATCGACGATGATTAAAACTTTTGTTTTTATTACAAAGTATTACATAACTACACAATTAATATAAATATATTAATCTTGGTTATATTTTTGGTTGGGGCTGATGTTCATAGATTATGTCACGCTATTTTGTGCTCTTTTCCATCCCCCCCCCCCCCCCCACCGCCGCAATCACCTCTAACAACATAAACTGTTACATATTTTGAAGAAATTTTTTTGCAGAGCATCAAAGTCCCCTCTACCAAAAAAAAAAAAAACCGTGACGTCGTTTTTGAAAAATAGACACTTTAAATTATATCAAATTTTAAGAATGTTTAAAAAAATATGTATATCAGTAGCTACATCAAATGAAGGAAAAGTATTAATAATTATAATCCGGTCTAATCACAAAAATCATTAATTACATTAAATTTTTTCAATTTTATAATTTAAGATTTTAAGAACCTCAGAATTGAACTTCTAATTATATATTTGAATTTGATTTTTTATACTAATAAAATAAATTAAGAAACTTATTTTCTTTTAAATATCATCTGAAGATGAGTATATCACCGGCAAATAAATGTTTATAAACAAATTTTATAAAGAAATTGTATAATTTTTTTAATAATAATTTTTGTTTTTATTTTTCTCCCCGTAATTAAAAAATATTATAAGTAACTATTATGTGCATAAGATTTAATAAAAACATTTAATAGTTTAATTACTTAATATAAAATAATTTAATAAATAATAAATACTTAGAAAAAAGTTACCTTTAGAAAAGGGGAGCAGGAATTATTCACTTTGAGCTTTAATCACTGAAAAAAGATGATCGCGTTGACTCGTAGACACTAAACATATTTAAAATCCGGCGGTCTAAAGACTTATTGTGCCTCTGACTTGGCGCGTATTTTATTTCTTGAGCTAGACCTCCAGTCATAGAAGCGAAGAAGAAATAATATTCATGGGGTGGGAGATTTGAAAGGAAGAAAGAACGTCTACACCCGCTCTTTCATTTATTTTCTAGTATATCAATTCTCACAATCTGAGGATAAGCATGTCTTCCAGAAGGTTCAAATTTTTGCAAATTAATGTGATAATTACATACATGAGAGTGGGAGTTTCTAAAGTGGACCTCGAATTTTCAAAGCTTGAAATTTTTCAATGTCGATCCAAAAACAGATTGTTCCATTACATTACAGAGTTAAACCACCTTAACTATGACTACAAATTCTTGAGGATATTCGGAAAAGTAATAACATTTCTGAAAATTTGTAATTTATAAAAAGATAAAAAAAAAACACCATTTTTGGAAATGTTAAATCTTAGTAATTTTTTCCACATTTAGTTTAAAAACTACTAACATTAAATTCTTTCCCAATAAATAAATAGTTTTTTAGACAGTCATGAAATAAATGTTCATTCTTTAGAATGAAGGTAATTATAAATTTAATTTTGCAATTATTTTGTATTTTTATTAAGGGGAGACACCGGTGAATGACGCCTAGAGGTACAAGTTTTTTTCTAGCTTAATTTGGACATAAAAAAATTATCTTATAATGTGAAAAATTATCAATTAAAATTTAGAAAATTTTAGAATTTTTATTTTCAAAAAATGAAAATTTTTGAAAATCTAACTCCTACAATTTTTACTATGTTCTAGAGCCAATTTCTTTACAGGATTTTTTACAATTCGAATCAACATTACCTACGGATACTAAACAATTTTTATTTCTAAAAAGAACATTATTTTCAAATTTCAACAAAATTTATTTTTCAATTTTTAACAATAATCCAAATTATGCCAGAAGAAAATTGACACCCTTTAACAACTATAATTGAAAATTTGTTCTGTCTCACTTAAATATATTAATCTTCTTCTATAATTTTTAATTTTTTACAGTCTTTTTTACAATTTTGAACAAAATGACGTGTGGATTTAAAAAAATAGTTTAATTTTAAAAAAAAATTGATAAATTGATATTGTAGGTACTCTCTTATCTTCATACTTCTAAAAACTTATTTTTATTTTCGTTTTTAACCGAAAGTAATGTACTTTGCTTCCTCATAGAGGAATTGTGATTCTTAACATTTTTGATTTTTCAGAAGTAGTCTAAATCGAATCATTTTCATCTAAAAAGCATAAGTTTTCATTCTTAAGCAGATGCCTGGATGTATGTGTGCGTGTAGTACCTTTTTTGTCGCCAGGACATCTCGAAAACGCTTTAACGGATTTCAATAAAATTTGGAAGGCTTCTTAAGCTCATAAGTATCTAAATTTGAACACAGGAATTTTTTGAAAATACCCAATCAACTTTTTTTCAGCACCTTTGTTCATCTAAAAATATCGTTTTTTGACAACATTTTTTTTTTTTTTGCTATAAATTCAACGTAATGAATACAAAGATCAAAATTCATTGTCTCAAAACGAATTGATTGACCTACATAAAGTATAAAATTTACCAAACATTTGCATAATAATTCATGATTTTTAGGCTTTTTGACATTTAAACTTTTTCTTCTTCTATAACTTGTCTAATTTTTATTTTTTAGCCATAGTTCATTTGGAAAAAATATTCTAGATAAAAAAACGAATTAATTGGTTCGTATACTGTATATAACTTCCAAGAAATCGATAGAATTAATGGCTGTTTATTATTTTTAACAAAATTAAATGTTCTTTTTTTTTGTATTATTTTAATCTAATTTTGCTTAGGTGGAAGCAAAATGTTTATGAAATGAACATAATTTTCATTTAGTTCTTTGAAAGGCTTTACGTTCATTAACTGCCTGTGAAAAGATCATCAACTTTAGATAAAACATGTCGAAGAAATAGCAGTTTCAAAAATGTTGAGCATTAAATATCATTTGTTTATAAAAACTAAACTAATAGATATTTTTCAATATCTATAAGATGTTTATAACTGTAATCTTTTTGTGAATTGAAATTGAAAAATTGCAACTTTTGGAAATCTGAGGTCCACTTTAGAAACCACTTTTTCAAATAGAAAAGGAAAAATGAATCTAGGAAATTTAAAACTAAATAGTGGACAATATATTTTCAATTTAATATTTACATAAATATATTTTTATAATATATTTGAAACTCTTAATCGATTTATAATTTTAATAAAATTTAATTCCAAAAATAAACATTATTTTTGAAATACATTGTTATTTAATTAAAAAGAGTCCTAAATTTGACAAAACTAAGCGTCGTACCATTTTGACTTTGAATGTGAAGCAGTCAAGAGTTTTTGTTTATAACTATTTACAAGTTTACTGAAACCCTCGTCCTCCAAATTGGCTTTCTTTTTTCCTTGCTTTGGCTGCAAATGTCAATGATAAAAACATTATTCAATAGCATAAAAATATAATTTACAAAATTTCTAATGACTTGGTTTTTATATATTGCAGGCACATAAAAATGTGCATTCTTATCATTTTTATGGGGAGTCAGAAGAAATTAAAACAGTGGAAAAAAATACAAACAAAAAAACACGACACAAAAAATTCAACAAAACAAAAAAAACGTACATTTTAATCTGAAAAAGTATCCATTAATAATAATAATAATAGACGTATTTGAATAACATATTTGTTAAAGTTTCAAAATATTTAGATAAATATTAAAATTTATCTAAATTAAAATAACAAACTCAACTTTTTTCAAACGCAGTGAGTTACATTAATGAAGTTTTTGATAAATGAATATATTTGAGTACACAGATATTAAGTTGACAAAAAAATGTGAAAATCAAATTTATGATTGACAATTTTTAGACAATAAAAGCTGCATAAATTGAATTAATAATTATGTAATAACAATTTTAAACAATTAGTAGTTATACGTAAAATTATAATTGTATAAGGAAATTATAATAATTGAAAATTCAGAAAAATGGTAATTTGGTTCCATAAAATGTCTGTAAAGTAGAATTGAAAGTAAATAATTTGAATAAATGTAAATCAGATGTCTTCGAATCTGAATGAATGAAAAGTATATATAAGTTACAAATTGTATCTCATGAAACTTAAAATTTTCAGAAATTTTTATAAATGGTGATTAGAATTGATAAAAAATACACATTAGAGATAAAAAAATTTAAAAATACGTAAAATTATGAAAATAAATTAATCATAATTTATTACAATTGGGGTCCCGGATGCAGTAACTGACCGCATGAAATGACTCAGAATCACGTGAAATTATTGTGAAAGAAACTAAAATTTCAAGGTCGTAAAATTCTAATTTGAAACATATGAGTTCATAGAGAACTGAGTTCATTTAAACTGAGAAAAAAATTATTTCTAAAATCTATTGCAGAATTAAACAGTTAAAGTAACGCTCCTAGCGACCGACTTTGAACTAATGTTGATGCGTCTATTTCTGTGGAACTTAATTTACTTTTTGTGCTTTGATAGTTTTTTTCATAGTTTATTTTGTTAATTTCTTGAACAATTGTAATATTTCATTATACGCTATTTTGCAAGTACTAAATAAACATCTAAATCAAATTATGGATGAACATAAATATGTTTTGGAAAAAGGAAAAACAGAGAACGACACAATTGCTGTGTTTCTCAATGATCCGTGCTAAATAATAGTAAAAATGATTCGTTTACTAGGTATTTTTGAACGACGAATTGTGACGCTCTCTGTTTTTCCTTTTTCCAAAAAACATTTATGTTCATTCACAGTTTAGATAGATAGATTCACAGTATAGATTTTTATTTAGTACTTGCAAATTAATCTAAAATATTAGAGACGTTCTAAAAAACAACAAATTAAACTATGAAAAAAACTATCAAAACACAAAGGACATCAATATTAATTTGAAGTCAGCTGCTAGGAACGCTACTTTGACTGTGGCTACAGCCTTTCAGTGGGGGCTATTTTGTGCATCAAAGTTTGTTTATTTATAAAGTTGTGTGAAAATTGATTTTGATCGTTTTTGCTGTATGAAATTTTTTCTGTTGATATTCCAGAGTATAATAAAAAAAAAGAAATATAAACATTTTTTTCTGTAGGAATTTTTCAATTAATTTGAAAGTAATGGACTTGAAGTGTAATTAAAACTGAATTAAAGTGGAATATAAATGGAACGGAAATGAAATTGAAGTGGAATTAAAGTAGAATTGAAGTGGAAGAGAAGTGAAAGTGTAAAGTGTAGTTGAAATAAAAGTCTTAAAATATGCAATAAAAAGTTATCGTATCACGTATACATCATCACATCTAAATTGACAACACTTATTTATATTTTTAGAAAATCTTTTAAACTTTCAAAGTTCTGTATAGAAGTTTGAGATCTTTGAGAATTTTCAGCTTGATTTTCACGACTTTACAAATTTTTGTCTAATTTCTGATAAGGAATTAGGTAATTTCTGTATTCTTTATAATCTAGACATCTAGTAATATTTATACTCAGTAGTAAATTTAAACAACTCAATACAAAAATTGTATTCATGGAAAACCTCGCGTGCACAAAATAGCCCCTGGGTGCAAAAAATAGCCCCACGTGACGGTAGTAATTTTTAAAGGTTTGATATCAAGAGTACTTCTAAGAAAAATTTATGAAACGGGTTTTATATTTTTCTTTCCACAGAACAAAAAGGGGGACATGATGATAAAAATTCAAAAATATTTTTTTCTGGGCTATCATACCTAATTATGTATATTATGAAGTTTAAAATTATATTTGAAGAACTAACCCGAATTTCTTTCCTCGAAGAAGCTTCATTCTGTTTCTTTTGTTTTAGAAACTTTGCAGTCTTCTTTTGCTTTTTCTGATTTTTTATTATTTCTTTGTATAATTCCGCTTGTTTTTCAACTTTAAATGTCGGTTTTCCTCTTACTTTCATTGGCTGACTTACAACTCCTTGATACGATTCAGTCTGAAAATAATTTACATAATTAAAGGAAAAAAAACAAAGAAATACTTAGAACAATATGTAACCTTAAATATAACGATTGAACGTCGACTTCTTAAAATAAGTAATAAAAGTAATTTTGAAATAAAATTGAATTATTAAATTTAAACACAGTATGAGAAAATACTAACAGGATTTTTCGAGTCTTGTTGATTTTCCACTCTAGGTCGTTTTTTTGGTGGCTCAGTACTTTTTTCTTTGTTTCCTGACCAAAGTGGATTGTTTTCTCTACTTTTTGAGAATCGCTTCTGTTTTGCATTAACAATGGTTCGATTTTCTATCGAAAAAGCTACAATTGGCCTCTGAAAAAGTTAAAAATATATATATTAAGAAATATAGAAATAAAATAATAAATTGATGTTTTTATTTTTGAAGAAACCTTTTGTTTTGAAAATATGTTTGGATTATTATTGATGCTTCTCAAAGCTTTCAAAGCATTTTCGTGATTTGTAAATGAGACGAAGCCATGTTCTTTCGATTCACCAATCCCATTGGCATCTGGTTTTCTTAAATTTCTCATGACTCGTGCCTGAAAAATTGGAAAGATAAATTATTATATTCTTTTTCTTTTGGCGCAATTGTAGTTTTCCAAATAATCAAAAAGATTTAGTAAACTTACTTCAGTAATGACAGCAGTTGGTCCTGCGTGTTTTTTAAATATTTCTCGTAATTGAGAGTCGTTCATGGAAGATGGTAAATTATGTATCACGAGTCTTACTCTTGAAACGAACATATTTAAGTTTCTTAACATTTGAGTTTTCCAGCGCTCAAAATATAATCGTTTTTCAATGTCCTGAGCAGATACACCAACAGCAGCGGGATGGCGAGCCAGAATCACTAAAAAAATGCACAGTTTTTCTAAACCCTTAAAGTTAAAAAAGTGAATTATTTCTTTCTTATAGTCAGTTAAATCGTTTACGTCATTTATTCATTCCCTGTATAAAAAAGTCTTGAGGAATATTATCCAGATTTAAGAACAAAAAATGACCTCCGTAAATATTGAATACCTTGACTTTTGTCATAGAAATAACGCAAGAGACAAACTTTAATTTCCAGAAAAACTAAAAATGTTTCTAAAATGTTTTAGAATCTTTACGCCGCATCAAGTGATTTTCGGGCTATATGACGTAATTATTTTAGAAATTAAATTCTGGAATTATTAGAATAAAGAAAAAGTTGTTTGCTCAGAGTTATTAACAATTAAAATATTGTACTGAGATTTTTTGGGACACTGATTACAAATCTGTTGATAATTTTTCAAAATTCAAAATGGCGAATTCAATATGGCGTACAAAAGTTTTAAATTGTTAACAAAAATAATGAGAATTGTTACTTGAACCTTATTTGGAATGCTGATTATAAATATGTTAATGGTTTGTAAATCAGCGCCACAAAAAATCCATGTATACTAAGCTTTATTAATTTTGTAAAAAACTTTTTCATTTTTGTCCGCTCTTTTGGATTTGCATTTTAAATTTTGAAAAATTATTAACAGGTTCGTGATCAGCGACCCTAAAAAACCCCAAAATCTGTATTTTCTAAATTTTGTTAAAGATTTTTTATTTTCGTCTGTCATATTAAATTCGCCATATTGAACTTTAAAAGACTCTTAAACAATTTAAAATGATTTTAAACAAAAAAGATAAAGTTTGATCTAACGAGTATTTAATTTTTTACATTTTTTTTTTTTTTTTTTTTTTGAAATGATGAACTGGTTTAAAAAAAAGACTATACCTACTCTTGATAATTTACATACATACCTCCTTCTTTCACTAAATACAAATTTCTCGAATCCTTTATTTTGTCATGTTTTATGTTTTTTTTCTCTACCACTTCGTTTCTCTGGAGTGCGCGATGTGGGTCTAAAATTTGATCAAAAAGTTTCAACTCTGTGCCAGCTGTTAAACACTTTTCGGCATCTTCAACATTCTAAGAGTAGACAAAATTTATTAAATAAACATTTTTATCAGAAGTAGTTTGTTTGTAATAATAAATTTTAAAAATTAGTAGCTTACCTGAAATTTAGCAAAAGCTGTTCCCTTTGAATGCTCTGTCAATTTATCAACGCAAACCAAAGCGTAGAAAACAGGCCCAAATTGTTCCATGCAAGTCTTTAAATCCTCATTTTTAGCTTGAAAGGGCACATTTTTTAGAAAAACTGTTTTCCCTTCATTTACGTCATTCGACACTCTACGTGCTTTTGATTCTTCTTCTTCGTCGTCTTCTTTTATTCTTAATTTCCTTTTTATTTGATCATCATCATCTTCTTCTTCTTCCTCCTCCTCCTCCACCTCCTCCTCCTCCTCTTCTTCTTCTTCTTCTTCTTCTTCTTCTTCTTCTTCCTCTCCACTTTCTTCACTCTTAACTAAAGAATCATCTAGTTCTAAACAACCTTTGTCGCTTTTTAAGGTTTCATCGTCAGAATTAGGCTCTAGTTTTATTTCAACAGGAATTTCGACCTCAGATTTTTCCTCAGTTTCTTTTTCATTTGTGATATCAATTTCTTCGTGTTTTACTTCTGTTGAGGTATTAAATTTACTTTTCGAAACAGCCCAATCAACAATAATTTCTCTGTCAAGAAGCGGTTTTAAATTTAAATAATGAAGAGCTTGTGCCGCACTTTGGACTCGTTCGAACTGAACAAAAGCACAGCCGATAGGAATTCCATTGGGTTTCTTTAAAATTTGAACATCTTCAACATTTCCGTATTGTGAAAAGTGTTGTTTCACATTCTCATCTGTTGCCTAAAATAAAATGCCAATGGAAAAATCAAAGATTAGTTTTAATTGGCAAAATATAATTCAATACAAACAATATAAATTCTCACCTTAAATGATAAATTTCTAACAATAATTCGTGCACGTTTCTTTCGTTTTTGGTCTTTCTTTATTTTTCGATCTTCTACTTTTTTCGGATTGTTTTTTTTCTTTGAGAAACCTTCTTTTTTTGGTTCTTCTTTCAGCTCTTCTATCTCATCTTCTTTTTCCGTTTTGCTTTCTTCTTCAACAGACTGTTCACTTTCAGGCTTTTTTTCAGTCTCCTCTTTTTTCACCTTCTCATAATATTTATCCTTTGAAATAGCCCAGTCACTACTTATCGGCCTACCTTTAATTGCAATTATTTAATATTTTAGGTAAGTAAAAAATCTGAATTTGACAAATTTAATTAATTTAAATTTATTACTCGGCTGTATTTAATATTGAAGATGATTATAACGAATACATTTAAACCCGATCGATCAATTTTAACTATATTTTTTGCAAAAGTCTATTTTAAAAAAGAAAGTTAAAATGTAAGTATTTTATTCTTTTTATTATTATTAAAAACCGCATCGATTGGGCTGATTTTAATATTTTTATTTTTTATATTGTCCTGCTTGTTGTATTATATTTTCATCAACTTTTTTTTTTTTTTAATTAAAACTTAGTTTTGTTTAAAGAATCAAATATATTTTTCAATTTAACTTTTAGGGTTTTTGTTTTGTTATTTGTCCATAGAATTGAGCTGATTTCTTAATTAAAATTATATAAATACACAAATTAGGTAATCTCTATGAGGAAGTAATATGTTCAAAAAATGAAAACAAAAAATTACTCATTTAAAATAAATACTGAAGATACAGCTTTGCAGAGGTTTTTGATTTAATATCAAGGTGAGTAAATATAAATATGACCCTGTATGAAAAAGGGATCTAAAAAGCGAAAAGTTTTAAATTATATTTGTGATTTTTGTAAAGAAAATACACAAAGAGGATTTACACTTAATGCAAACTATTGATGTTTAAATTTTTATTCCAATCAATAGATATAATAATCAATAGAAACTGATTTTGAGTAAACCACATTAAAAAGGAACTTATAATCAAGGTAAAATTTTCACTGAACATAACCTAAATTTTTTTTCTTCTTAGGTCCCTTTTTTCATATCGCGTCACAAATGTGTTAATAAACACCAACATTGTCAACTGTGGCAATTTTGTGCACGCGAGGCATAATATGAATGAAATTCTTATATTGAGAGTTATGTTTTTCAAACTAATTTTGATTCTTTTTCGTCTAAAATAAGTTAAAAAGCTTACTTTTACTTTCTATTTTAGCAAACAATTCCTACAGAAAAGAAGAAAAATATTTTCAACTCTTATTTTTTTCATTATACTTTAGAATATCTTCAGAAGGATGTCCACAACATAAATGGATAGTTAAACATCCTATTTTGTGTACAAAATAGCCCCGATTGACAGTAAATAAATTATAGCAAAATTATAAATTTTGTCGTTACCAAGAAATTCCTGTTTGTTTGTTTTAAAAATAGCCTTTGATGCGTCCTCAACTCGCTTAAATTGAACGAAACCACATCCAATTGGTTTTCCATCTGGACGTCGCAGTAGATTGATTTCTTCAATTTCTCCAAACGATTCGTAAAGTTGCCTAACATCTGATTCTGTTACCTGTTTGTTTTTTAATTTTTATAATAAAAGGATAGATTGTTAGAAAGAAACAATTAATATATAAACGTAAATGAAAAAATGAGTAAAATTTAATATATAATAATGAAATTTCAAATAATTATATTATCCAAAGGACAACAGTTTCTGGATAAAAAACAGCCGAAAAATGTCAAGGTTTTAAGACTTAATAACTAATAACAAAAAACATTACGTTTTCAGATTCCTGAATGGAAAGTATGGCATTAAGGGTACGATCAGCAAAACAAAAGCTTTAGCCAATCAATAATTAATTAACGTATTTCGGAGAGAAAATCTAAATGATGATTTATTAAATCTGGTACAAGTTTCTTAAGGGACTTTAATTAAAACAGTTACACATGCACAGTAATGCTTTACGTTAGTTAAAAATGTTCACTAATATTCTATGATAATTTTACATTGGCAATAATTTTCTACGTTAGTTGCACATTAGGGTGGTCCAAAATAAAAAAAATTTGAATTTCAATATGCAGAACGGCTAAAAAGCTTTCTTTTTAAGTAAAAAGAAATTTCATAACTTAAAAATTGAAATCAAATAATATAAACCTTGTGCGCAATGCCAATTTCTATGTTTTGCAACGGAACTCGTATTTAATTATTTTAGGACCTGAAAAATGATTGCGTTTTTATTTTATATTTCTTTTTTATCGTAAATAATTGTGTTAAAAATGCTTAAAGTTTTCTTTTTAGTATCCGGTATTCCCTACCTGTTATCCTCTACTGAATTTTCTACGTTTTTTTCAACCCATTATTCATTTTATAAATTGTTCTCTTTCTTACAATTAAAAAATGATGGGTAAAAATTTGTTAAATTCGATTTTTTACTATTATTTACTAAGCTATTTAAAAAAATTTCCACGATATCTTTATTTGAAACCGAAATAGGAAGATTGAAATATAAATGTTTATAACATCTCAAAATATTAATATTTTTCAATCATATAAACTTCTTTGTATAGAGGAAATGACAATTAATCAGCCATATGATTTCTATTTTTTTTGCGTTATTATTAACAATATAGGTACAAGTGAAAGTAGAACCATTTTAAAAACTGCTTTTTTCGAATGAATTTTTTGGACATGTGAGTCCATAGTTGGAAAAAAAAAAATTTGTATACGCATGAGCTGCATATCTTTTTAAGCGCAAATAAACACCTAACATTTTAGTACTTACGGATAAATAGGACAAAGAATATCAACAAAAGTTTGTGACATTTCAAGAAAACCTATATTTGCAAAAATAAATAGTTTAGCATAAGTTTTTTGTACAAACCAATATAATTATTAACTTATTATTACTAAAAGGTCAACATTTTTTACTTAAACTAATGTTTAATATGAGAAATTAGCATTTTTTGTCAGAAAAAAACAAAGTTTTTGCCAGTAACTGTACGATTCGGAAACCTAAGAAAACAAAATTTGGATAAGGGGCATTCTATTTCTAAACGACCCCCTTCAGAAACAATTGCCAATATGAGACAATTTTTAAAAAATTATTTCTTCTACTTACCAAGGCCAAATTATTTTTGTAATTCGCAGTTTTAAAAAAAAAATTCCTAAATTTTACAATAAAAAGAATTTTGTTAAAATATATTTTATTTAGGGTAATGGGTACAATGATTGGCCCCTGTACAGTAATTGGCCCCCTTGATAAAATATAAATATAATAAGAAACAACTTACATCAAATCAGTTTTTAATTTAGGCTTAATAAACTTCACACAATTGAGCAACGATCATTACAATCGGGATTATCTGGTCCTTCATTATTAATTTTAATTAACTTATTTATTTACGTATACTGAAAAGAGAGACAGAAAGCAGAAAACACTATGGTCGTATGTAGTGTACCTTCGTAGAAAATTGTCATTTTTGATCGTAAAAATATGTTTTTGAGAGAAAATTTGTTCAAACATAAACTTACGTTGATTATAGAAAGACTATAAAGTAGTTTTTATTTAAAAATATAACGTTTTTTCAATTTATATGGGGGCCAATAATACCCTCTTCGAATTGCACGAAAACACAATGATTGACCGTAGTGGCTTAAGAGGCCAATGACTATATTTCTTAAAAATATTGTAAAATATTATTAAAAATCTTTTACAACATTGAAATACATGTTTTTAAATAAATCCTTCTATGTAAAAGTGTTAAATAATCTTAAAAAACAATTGTTGGCCCCGGCCAATCATTGTACAATCTAGGGGCCAATAACTAAAAATTCGAAGGTTTATTATGCCGGTAGTGTCTCCTCTGTTAGATAGGTTAGTACGCCTGTCAGCTGACAGCTGACACGGCTGGCACACAGTGATTTTATTTGGTTAATTTATTGAATTAGCATTACTTTAATTGATTATCTTTGACAATTTTGCTAGAGGTTAAGATGCTATTGAACTATTTTCAGTATTATATTGCGACGTTGGTTATTTTCTCTAGCCCAAAATGTAAACAAACTTGTGCCCATAAAGTGCATGCTTGTGTCTATATTAAACGGTTTTTTTTCCAGTGTGGAGTTTTTTTAGTTGATTTTATAGATATAAATATTATTTTACATATATTTACAAGTGTTTGTGTAACAATTTTTGGATAAATCACTCGAGACAATCCGTTTTCTCACAACATGCCAAAAACTAATAGAAAAGGCTAGGCGGCCAATCTTTGTATTTAATAACTTTTAGAGGCCAATGATACAATTATTGGCCTCGGCCAATCACTATGATTTTAAGGCCAATAAATGTATTTTTTGACATTAATATTATTTTCTTTAAATATCGATTATTTAAATTTTTTCTATTCTTTTCTAATTATTTACATTTAAAATAGAATAAATTTGCTGTCGATCAGTGTTTTTCAAATAGTTTTTTGACAACTAGTGTAAATTTGACAATATGTCAAACATAAAAATTTTCTTAAGGGGCCAATCATTGTACCCATTACCCTATATACAAAATGTAGTTTGAAAGTTAACCTTTCGAATATCTCAAAACACGTTGTTTCAGATTTATAAAAAATATATCTTAAAAGAAAGGTTAAATATTCTAGTTTTTATTTCCGTAAAGTAAATAATGGACATTTCAGGAGATTTTGAGGAATTAATTAAAATTTACAGTTATTTCAGGGGTTAAAATATGTATATAAATTGAGAAACACTTTTTTGCAGAGCGGCATTTGTCTTTTTTTAAATTTTGTATTTTATTAGCTTTTAAATTATGTATTGTATATATAATTTGAAGACTAATAGAATAAAAAATTAACAAGAAATGATATTTAAATAACACAGCCCCACAAAAAAAAAAAGTGTCATGTACTTTTGACCGGAATACCCTAGCCCTATGTATTTTGACGCGCTGAACACGAATCCGAAGTCCATTTTGCTCCATCACGTCAGGATTTTTTTCTAACCTCAAAAAACATGTCGGATTTTGAGAGGTAGGCGATTTTTTAAAAAAATTTATGGATTTACTTCAAACTTGGTATCTGGGGTTTTTTTGGGTCGCTGATTATGAATCTGAAGTTAGATTTTCAAAATTCAAAATGGCGGTTCCAATATGTCGGACGAATTTTGAAAAAATTTGAAGATTTACTTCAAACTTGGTATCTGGGGGTTTTTTGGGTCGCTAATTACGAATCTGAAGTTAGATTTTCAAAATTCAAAATGGCGGATCCAATATGGCGGACGAATTTTTAAAAAATTTGAAGATTTATCAGGAATAAGATGCAGAATGGAACAATGTACTTTCTTATTTGGCTTCTGCACCAAACATATCCAATCTGTTACCAAGGAATATTTTATGATAAAATTGTAATAGAAGTCATATTTGAAAATGTGAGAAACTCGCTTCGAAATCACACTCAGCAACTTAAAAACCTGAAGATACCAAATTTCATAAAAATTTCGAAAATATGACGTCAGATTCGCAATCAGCGACCCAAAAAACCCCCAGATACCAAGTTTGAAGTAAATCTTCAAATTTTTTCAAAATTCGTCCGCCATATTGGATCCGTCATTTTGAATTTTGAAAATCTAACTTCAGATTCGTAATCAGCGACCCAAAAAACCCCCAGATACCAAGTTTGAAGTAAATCCATAAATTTTTTTAAAAAATCGCCTATTTCTCAAAATTTGACATGTTTTTTGAGGTTAGAAAAAAATCCTGACGTGATGGAGCAAAATGGACTTCGGATTCGTGTTCAGCGCGTCAAAATACATAGGGCTAGGGTATTCCGGTCAAAAGTACATGACACTTTTTTTTTTTGTGGGGCTGTGTAATAAATAAAAATGAAATAATATATAAATAATATATATATTTATATAATTATATATAAATAAAATTATATATCAATTAAAAGTTAAAAAAATACAAAATTTGAAAGAAAACAAATGCCACTCTATTCAAAAAATGTTTCTCAATTCATACATATTTTAACCTCTGATATGGCTGTAAATTTTATTAAATTCCTCAAAATCCCCTGAAATGTCCATTATTCACTTTACGGAAATAACAACTAGAATATTTAAGCTTTCTTTTAATATATATTTTTAATAAATCTGAAACAACGTGTTTTGAGATATTCGAAAGGTTAACTTTTAAACTACATTTTGTATATGGTCGATTCTTGCGTAACTGCCCGATTTCAAGATAAGTTTTGGTAAAAAAAAAAATTTTTATTCAATGTTTCTCTGCACTTATTTTTCTTATTAGGGTGTAATATAAGTATATTTTAAACGATTTTACTACAACTATATTTATACGAAAATAATAGCAAATTTTTGAAAATTGGCTGCCATGTGGAGCTGAACCTCATCCTTTTATTGCAAATATATTGTACAAAATAAAAATTTCTTTTTGATATTTTGCTAAAACGAAAATAAATAATAAATTCATAAATTATTTAATATTCTAATAGTATTTTAGATATTAGTTAACATATATAAAATTGTATAGAAGAACACCAAATGCAATATTTAATAATGAATATTTCGTTTTATGTTTTGGATAATTTGAAATCGAGATAGAGCAGTGTAATCCGGCATTGCTAAACTACTTTATAGAATAATATTTTAAAATAACCACCACAAATAAAAAAGTTTCTCTGCATGAAGCACACTGAACACTTCATATAGGCCATGGAGCTGAAATTTTACGTGATACCATGGAGCTGAAATTTGACATTTATTCTAACCTCACTTCTACAATATTGCAAAATAAATCTATTCCTTCTGCAGATCGCTTGTTTCACATGAAAACTTAAAGAAAATGGTAACAATACTATCAAATAGTTGTTACAGTAATATAATAGTAATGACATGGAACTGAACGCTTTTTTTGTACACATGCGATTTTCACAAAAATAATTTTTTTTTAAGCAAAAATTTTTCTTTTTTAAAACTTTTTTCACATGTGATTTAGTGCTAATCAACTAAAAATAAAAATTGAGTTTTAACTTATTAGAAGGCGTAATAACTAAACACATGACACCTTAATTATAAGTCTACAGATTGCGTTCAAAAATTGGAAAAATTGAGGGACAAAATATTTTTACAGATTTTTAAGTATGAAAAAGGTATTATGAAGTGCAATATAAACCTAAATTGTTCATAAATATAGACACTTTATGCTTGAAAAAGGCTGAGTTATAATAATGATATTTTCACCGAAAATTATTAAATTAATGTTAACATTTTACAAAAGGGACACGCCACGGAGCTGAAATTTCAGCAGTTATAGTGCAATATAATAGAAGTTATAATATATATATTTATGTATATTTGGTTTTCAGTTACTCTCATATATACCTTCAAAATTCACTAATACACTTCAGAATACATTTTTAATTTAGGTGTATTTTTTCAACGCCGCCAAGTAGGGCAGTTACGTAAGAATCGCCCATATAAAATAAATATATTTGAACAAAATTCTTTTTATTATTATAAAATTCCGGAATTTTTCTTTTAAAACTGATAATTAAAAAAGTAATTTGGCCTTAGTAGGTAGAAGAAATATTTATTTAAAAAATGTCTCAAATCGACCGAAATTGGCAATTGTTTCTGAAGAGGGTCGTTTAGAAATAGAATGCCCCATAAATTTATTTGTATATTTATTTTGAATTTTATGGTAAATAGCGTTTATTAATATCTAATAAACTAAAATGTATCCTAATAGGCAATAATCAGATTTATTTTAGTGTAATATAAGTGTTTTTTTCTTAATTTCAAACAAGCGTAACAACATGGCATATCTGAGTTTTATTTTTCAAAGGCTGGTAGCATTGTTGAGTATCGAAAGGTTAGGTTGCTTGCTGTTTGACTTTAAACAACTATTGCGCGTAAATACGTGTATATTACGGTGAATTTGATATAAAAGTTGAAAAAAATGCCTAAAATCATTTATAATAATAAATAAATAAATATTTATAAATAAATATTATATTAATATTAAATATTATAATAAATAAATAATAAATATTTATAAATATAATTGTTTAAAGCAGATCTGACAGCTGTATCCCGGTTGTAAATCCGTGTACAAGATCATCTACTGAACTTGTACATGATTCTGGATAAAATCATGCACAGGTGCATTGACTTGTTTTGTGCATGAACTTGCGCATGGTCAACACACGAATTTGGAACAACGAACGTGCAAAGGAACATGCACATGTTCATGAACGCTTCTAAAGGCAAATAATTTCATGTGCATGAACATGTACACGAACATGCACATGAATCTGTACACGAAAATGGATAATTATTTATTAAACTTTAAACGTTGCGCAGTAGTTATCTATGGGAGTGAAGGCTGCGCAGTAGATTTTAATGGCTATAAAAGGTAAGCTATAAAATGTTATGCGAATGAACGTTTGCACGTTCATGCACATGTTCTTGTATCAGATTTTATTGTGCGTGCATGAAAATGTACACGTTCGTTGTTCCAAATTCACGTGCTGTCCATTCACAAGTTCATGCACAAGACAAGTCAATGCACATGTGCATGATTTTATCCAGAATCATATACAAGTTCAGTAGATGATCTTGTACACGGATTTACAACCGGGATATATTAGATATTTACTTTCAAAGTACCTTAGTTACCGTTTCTCCATAAGAGACCATGTTAAGTAAATAATTTTATAACTTCTAAATTATTTAGCAAAAAATTCTCAAACTTTGCATGCTTCTTTGTTATACCAAAAAATAACATTTCCCATAATTTCAAAAATTTCTGACATTTTTTAATGTTTATCGATTCCTCCTTAACTTACATTTCTATGATTTTTTCTTCTCCTCTTATCGTCTTCCAAAGTCGACAAATTCTAAGGGACAAATACTTTTTGTTTCGAAATTAGTTATCTTTAATATATTATGCGTTAATATACGCGGTAATCTTTCCGGAAATATTACCGACCAATCAGAGAGCTCCTATAGTACATCTACTTTCCGAGTGTCGGACAAATGAACATTCTGGTTCTTAAGAATTCGGAAGGTTTAAAAGTCGGACGAATGGAGTTTCGGTGAGTTAGATGTTTTGAAAAATGGTGAGTCTGATAAATACAACTTTTAAGAAATAATAATTCGAGAATTTAATCTTTCTGAGAAATGAAAATTCGTAAAGTTAAATATTCTGAGAAATGTAGTTTTGAGAGGTTAAATATTGCGACAAATGGTAAATCTGATAAATACAATTTCCGGCAATTGCATTTTCGAAAATGTGAATATTCTGATAGATAGAGTTTTGGTTTTTTAATTATTTGGACAAAAAGTAAGTCTGATAAATACCATTTCTGGAATATGCATATTCAGGAAGTTAAATATTCCGACATACAATTTTAGGAAGTTAAATATTTTGACAAATGAAGTTTCGGAAATTTAAATATTCGAATAAATAAATTTCGGTCTATTGCACATTCTGTCAATTGAGTTTTGGTCAAAATGTCGGCTTCCCCAAGTGGACATTCTGTCACTTGAAGAGTCGGCTAATTAAGCATTTTGTTAGTAGGACTTTAAAAAATGTAAAATTAATTTAATCAGTGATCATTATAAATAATATTTTTAAAATATGAGATGTCTTTTAAATAGCAATTTCGTACACTAACATTTATTATAAATTGAAAGTCTGTCCTATGAAAATTCGATTATATACAATCTATGAAAAATTAAAATTCTATTTAACAAAAATTTTTAAAACCAAAAGTTAGGCTACATTAATAATATAGTGAATAGAAATTCTTTCTCATAAAAACAGGATTCTATATAAATCATTTCAAATGAAAATTCAATTAAATCAACATTCTTACGCATAAAAATTATGTTAATTACAAATTTGCTTCTATGATTAATATTTTTAATAATCATTCATTTATATAGCATTCCTTTATTGTAGAATGTATATTTATTTAAAATTCCTACTATGTAAAATTCAATTTAATACAATGACTGCACTTTTCAATTTCTTATAGAAAAATAATCTCACAAATAATAATTCGAATAAGCAAAAAATCGTTTCTTCAAATGCACTGTAAAAAAATAATTATAAAAGTTAAGAATTCGGTTATAAAACAGTTATAATTCTCAAATTTCACTTAAATTGATTCCCGACATTCTGAAATTTTATTCATTGAAAATTGTAAATATTGATTTTTGGGGGATAATCATGCGTCCTCTCCTCATACCAATAAAATTTTTATTTGTATACTCAGAGTTTAAAATAAAGATATACTTTGTTTTCAAAATAATTGAAATATTTCAAAAAGAAAACAATTTTTTTAAAAGCCTATACAAGGCCTAATTTTTTTTAACAATGGTTTTACTATCAATCCAGATCGTAAAAATACGTCAGTACACCAAAGTTTATTACACTAGATCAAATAGTTTGACCGCTAAAAGGTATTTAGTTCGTTTTTTAAGCATTTTTGCTTCAAAAAATCTTGTTATTTCCTTGAGAGCGTTATGATAAACCACTTGAATTATGTTTTTTATAATTACCCTGTAATCTGCACGTGAAAATACCTATGTGTACCAAATTGGAGCTCTCTGTTTGTTAATATACCAAATATCTTTGTTTCGTATATGTTCGGAACCCTAGGTTTTGGTACGGGTGTAATTCGTACTTGCCCGATTTTTTGTTTTAATTTAATGCAATATCTTTTTTTTTTTACTCAGTACTTTGTACGAAAGGGCATATTGTGTAAGACCGTCTATGAGCAAATAAATAAATAAATAAAAATACATAATTTTCATTAAAGTTTAGGTCCATTTATAATGAATAATCAAGAACTTAATTGTCCATAAAAACTTGTCACTTTTAAACCTTAGGTTCTACCAGAAACAGCCATCCAAAAGGTACTCTAAATCAATTAAATATATAGGGTAATGGGTACAATGATTGGCCCCTTAAGAAAATTTTTATGTTTGACATATTGTCAAATTTACACTAGTTGTCAAAAAACTATTTGAAAAACACTGATCGACAGCAAATTTATTCTATTTTAAATGTAAATAATTAGAAAAGAATAGAAAAAATTTAAATAATCGATATTTAAAGAAAATAATATTAATGTCAAAAAATACATTTATTGGCCTTAAAATCATAGTGATTGGCCGAGGCCAATAATTGTATCATTGGCCTCTAAAAGTTATTAAATACAAAGATTGGCCGCCTAGCCTTTTCTATTAGTTTTTGGCATGTTGTGAGAAAACGGATTGTCTCGAGTGATTTATCCAAAAATTGTTACACAAACACTTGTAAATATATGTAAAATAATATTTATATCTATAAAATCAACTAAAAAAACTCCACACTGGAAAAAAAACCGTTTAATATAGACACAAGCATGCACTTTATGGGCACAAGTTTGTTTACATTTTGGGCTAGAGAAAATAACCAACGTCGCAATATAATACTGAAAATAGTTCAATAGCATCTTAACCTCTAGCAAAATTGTCAAAGATAATCAATTAAAGTAATGCTAATTCAATAAATTAACCAAATAAAATCACTGTGTGCCAGCCGTGTCAGCTGTCAGCTGACAGGCGTACTAACCTATCTAACAGAGGAGACACTACCGGCATAATAAACCTTCGAATTTTTAGTTATTGGCCCCTAGATTGTACAATGATTGGCCGGGGCCAACAATTGTTTTTTAAGATTATTTAACACTTTTACATAGAAGGATTTATTTAAAAACATGTATTTCAATGTTGTAAAAGATTTTTAATAATATTTTACAATATTTTTAAGAAATATAGTCATTGGCCTCTTAAGCCACTACGGTCAATCATTGTGTTTTCGTGCAATTCGAAGAGGGTATTATTGGCCCCCATATAAATTGAAAAAACGTTATATTTTTAAATAAAAACTACTTTATAGTCTTTCTATAATCAACGTAAGTTTATGTTTGAACAAATTTTCTCTCAAAAACATATTTTTACGATCAAAAATGACAATTTTCTACGAAGGTACACTACATACGACCATAGTGTTTTCTGCTTTCTGTCTCTCTTTTCAGTATACGTAAATAAATAAGTTAATTAAAATTAATAATGAAGGACCAGATAATCCCGATTGTAATGATCGTTGCTCAATTGTGTGAAGTTTATTAAGCCTAAATTAAAAACTGATTTGATGTAAGTTGTTTCTTATTATATTTATATTTTATCAAGGGGGCCAATTACTGTACAGGGGCCAATCATTGTACCCATTACCCTAACTATGAATTAAAATAACATTCTAACCTTGAATGAGAGGTTCCGGATTATGATTCTTCCTTTCTTATTTTGAATTTGAACATTTTCAGTTCCAGATTTTAAAGGTTTTCCTAGTCTTTTCTTCTTATTCCGATACGACCAAGATAATTTTTTACCTTTTGAATCTTTTCCTAAAAAAATAATTTATTTCTTCATTCAATCCTTAAATACAATTAAAACAATTATTGAAAAAATATTAAATAGAAAGAAACATACCTCGATTCGATTTTCCCATTGTTCCTAAATAAAACTTATATTTACAATTCAATAAATAATTTAGAATGAAGTAATGATATTATAATATTAAATTATCAAATATAATTATAATATTATAATGAATCACATGTGCGATATTGGAAATTTATTTGAGGTTAGCACAACAAACAGCAACAAAATAACCAGTGTTGGGTAGTTGGGTATGTAGAAATCCTGTCCAAGGCAGGGATGTAAAGTTACGCGTAACTTGGAATTTTTTACGTAAATTACGTAAAAAAAATGTAATTTACGTAAAAAACATGTTAAAAATAGGTATGTTCTCGCTACCTACACTTTCTACACTTTTCACAAAAGTGTACACTTTTGCGTTCTCGCTACCAGAAGTGACGAGATAGTGTACACTCAAATCCCTAGCTGTCGTTGCACTTTTCCCTATTTCATTACACTCGACTACAAGCGAGTGTAAAAAGTGGAGTAAACGAAATGGCGCAAAAGTGGCATCTAATTCAAAATTAAAATTTTGTTAATGATAAAAATTCAAAGTCATTTACCTATGTTTATGATTTTTTCGTAACCTATAGTTTGTTTATAGAAATTATAAAAATTAGTAATTGATAAAATTAACACAAAATGCAGGTTAACCTCAAATAAAAAATATTATGTATATATACATATATAAAACATTTATGTAATTAATAACAAAAATAAAAAAAAAATTTAATTAAAAAAAGAATTATTAAAGAAATTATTTATTTATTAAATTTATTAATTATATACGTAAATAAATAAAACGCTATATAGAGAAATAATGAAATTAATGAAATATGTAAACAAAAATTTGAATATTTAAAAATGTTTAATTATCATTAAATAATATGAATTAAAATTAATTGATTTTGAGTAAAATCTAAATCTAAAGGGTTAAAATTTTCATATTTAAAAGCAGGGCTGTTATAATTGTTTTAAATCATGAATCATTGGATTTAAATTAAAAAAAAACTTTACAATTAAATATTTAATTTTTGATAAAATTTAAGAAATTGTGCTAATACTGATGATCAAAATACCTACTATCTATCTATCTAAATTTACTCACAATAAACCTTTTTGTAATTCTTAAAGTTTTTCTAAGAGATTTCACTTTTTAGAAACTATTTAATTTTTATCTTATAATTTCTTATTTTTACAAAATTTTAAGGTTTTTTCTCCTTTTTTCATCTGATTTGTTTTTTTTGTATTTGCATCCTTTCATTTTAGGATTTTCTTAAATTTTCTTCTTTTTATATTATTTAATATTATTTTACACAATTTTGTTATTATAACATTCACTAAACTTTTTATTTTGTTGATTTTCATACTTATGTATTTCCATATTTTTAAAATAAATATACGCTCATTTTTTAGTAAATTTATTCAATTTGTTTTCACACCTTGTCTATTTTTTGCGAGATTTTTGTCAGACTTACTTATTCTTACATAAAGTTTTTAAATTTTCTTTATTGGACTTGTTTATTTACACTTTCTTACAGTTTTTTAGACTAAGGAAAAAAAAACATTTCTCCATTTTCTTTCTATTTATTTAATTGTTTCATGTTTTACTATTTTTTAGTCATTCCTTCCGTTTTAATTAATTTTATAACTTTTGTTGTCATTTTTCCATTTCTTATACACCTTTTTTCTTCATTTAAATTTTTTTTGTTTCTATCTTGTACTTACGAATTTTTGAAAATATTTGTTCAATGCTGTTTTAATTTAATTTAATTTGTTTAATTTTTTTAATTTCTCAACTTTCTATTTTATTTTGTAGACTTTTATTCTCTTATTTTATATTTTGTAAATTTAGGCTTTTACTAAATATTCTTATTTTAACATCGTTATTCTATTTTATAGAATGTTTTTTCTTTAAAAATTTTCCCAACTTTGTTTCATTTTTTTTTCTTCAATTTGTGAATTATTCTCTAATTTTTCTAATTTTAAAACTTTCTTCTCTTTTGTAATATATTTTAACTTTTTTAAAAATATCTTCTTAATTATTTTTTAATGAAAAAAAATGTCCGTAAATAATTTGATTTTTTGAAAAGAATTTCTGCTTTTCATATATTTTTATGTCACTGTTTCATTTTTGTGTTTTGTTTTTTTTAATATTTTCTTCATTTCTTTAATATTATTGTTATGACATTTTTTATTTAAAAGAATTTTCTTATTTTTTTAATAGACTGTTTTCTTATCTTTTTACGTTCTTGTTTTTTTTATAATTTATATTACCTTTTTGTTGCTTTTACCTAATTTTCCTAATTTTCCATTCATATAAATTTGAAGGTGTTTTTTTTTAAATTTTCTCATTTGTTCGACATAATTTATTTGATTTTGATTAAATGTTTTAATATTTTATTATTATCTTGTTTTTTTTTATAATTTATATTACCTTTTTGTTGCTTTTACCTAATTTTCCTAATTTTCCATTCATATAAATTTGAAGGTGTTTTTTTTTAAATTTTCTCATTTGTTCGACATAATTTATTTGATTTTGATTAAATGTTTTAATATTTTATTATTATCTTGTTTTTTTTTATAATTTATTACCTTTTTGTTGCTTTTACCTAATTTTCCTAGTTTTGCATTCATATAAATTTAAAGGTGTTTTTTTTAAATTTTCTCATTTGTTCGACATAATTTATTTGATTTTGATTAAATGTTTTATTATTCATTATTTCTTATTAAATGTTCTATATATAAGTTTGAAAAATAAACTACTTACAAATAATCATTTGAAAATTTTATATACTAATTGGATTTAAAAAAAAATCAATTTTTGGTTTAAATAAAAAAAATCCGATTTAAATAAAAAAATCGGATTGTTTGACTTTCTTAAAAAAATTATGATTTTTATCAGCCTTGTTTAAAAGGTTTATATAGGATTAAAAGGATCATTATAATAAAAATTTTAATGAAAGAATGATCTTAATTAAAGAAAATAAAGTTTCATTCATATTGTTAAATAATTTCCAGTAAAAGAATTGCATATTTATTAAACAACTTAAACAAATGTTACTATTAAAATTTTATTATTATAAATTCAATATCTATGCTTTCTAACTAACCATTTACTGTTTTTTATTTATGGACCTTCTTAGATTTTTTGTTTTAAATATATATATATATATTTAAGGTAATTTTATGATGTACTAAAATAAGTTCTAAATTTGACAGTATAACTACTTTTAATGTCTTACATAATTTGAAAAAAGTGTAACAGATCTACACTATTCTGTTCTCGTTAGTTTCTGTACTTTACTTTAATGCGCATGCTCCGTTTTACACCTTCTTACACTCGAGTGTAGCAAGTGTAGGTAGCGAGAACATACCTAATGTAAAAAAATATGGCGAACAACTGGTTCTTAACTTTTATTGCTGTTCATAGTCCTATTTCCTTTTTTTTAGTACAAAGGAGAGTTTTTACCACTAAAAGTTAATTAGTCTTTCGTTTCTTGGTATTTTTAGAATAGCTTTCACAAACCGGAAATTATGAAATAAGGTAAATTTGTTTACTTAAATACACATTGCCGCCATCTTGAAAACGTAAATTACGTTTTGTAAAGAATTAAGCATGTTTAGGTAAATTACCTTTACATCCCTGGTCCAAGGTTGTGTTGTACTATGTTTAGCCTAACGCACAATGAATCGTAATCGCTAATCCTTAATCCTTAATCGATATATGTCTGTCCTGCTTCCTCTCATTCTTACGATTAAGGATTAGCGATTACGATTCATTGTGCGTTAGGCTTATGACAGCTGGCAACCCTGGTCACTGGCAGCTGGCAGGGTTGTGAATGTACATATTTATACCAATGGTCGGGTCAGGGGTGGGTGCGTATTATACCTAATGTATTATATATATATATATGGTTTTTTACAGTATAATGGCCTGTTTACACCTTCGAAAAAAAAAATTTTTCACATTGGAGGGAAAAGGACAGACTGTGTATCTGTTCTCTTTAAGGCCTCAGCAGATAGAAATACGGTTACGGGACCAGAGCATGAGACAGAACAGGACAGAAACAGTCTCTGTCCTTTATTATCTCATGCCCTGCTCCCGTAACCGTATTCGTTGTGCTTTGAGCTTTACTCTCATGCAAAAAAAATTTTTTTCGAAGGTGTAAACAGGCCATAAGGGTGAAATCAGATGGATGAGTCAAACGTTGCGTCGTAATGAGAAAGAAAAAGACGCAGATATAGGCCTAAGGAGATAGAAATACGGTTACGGGACCAGAGCATGAGACAGAAAAGGACAGAAACAGTCTTTGTCCTTTATTGTCTCATGCCCTGCTCTCGTAACCGTACTCGTTGTGCTTTGGGCTTTATACGTATAAAACCTCGAGTGATGCTGACCCATCTCTGCAGTTCACTGTAGCGATCGGCAGCGATAACATTTTTTCTTTGACATTTTTTTAAAACCAAAACATTGTAATTTTAATTAATATACAATACACACATATGTTTATACACAAACAATATTTCACTAGCTATCTTAAATTTCAATTGTTACCACTTATCCCACTTATCAATGAAGATAACGAGTGTAAATAACAAATATTCTTCATTAGCACTGATAAGTATTTTAAAACATTGAAAAATGAGATAACTGTAATGGATAGCTTATGCAAAAGGCTTGAAAAAGATTGCTAATTTTTTAATTTTATTAAAAACTAAAATGTGCATTTTATTCGTTTATCGAAATCCTGAAGCAAGTGCTAATTCTTATCGATTAATTGTAATCTCTAATCGAGATGAAGTTCTTAATAGACCAGCAAAACCAGCTCATTACTGGGAAAAACATCCCCACTGTCTAGGAGGTACATTATTTTTAATATCAAATAACAAACAATTTAGTTTTTTATTATAATACATTTTTAAAATATTTTTACTGACCTTTATTTTTAAAATTTCTAATTTTCATGAAATAAATTTTGAGAATTATATTTTTTGTAAAAGAAATTTTTAATTTTTGTAATCCTTATTCCAAACTACGTGACAGGTACTTTATTATTGTAAATTATGCAATAAGAAACAAAAGAACATACTGCTGTCAAGATTGTACATTTTACTACAAAAAAAACCAATTCTTTAAGTTTACGGTAAACCCACTACTGTATAAGTTTTAAATCTTATTCGGAAAAAACACAAATGTATAAAGTAAGCTGGTAAGGTTCAATATTTCTTAGATTTTGTGCGTTAATTCCGAAAAGGCTTGCATTCTGCATTTATTGTAAAGTGTGTTCTCCATTTTCAATAAAATATCAATATTTATTTCTTAACTCCAAAGTCAAAATGCAGTAATTTTTTATTTATAAAAAGACTAATATATTTTATGTGTATTAATTTAATTTAAATGTACCTCCACTTTATTTGCCCTTATCCCCACTCTTTTTAAGCCCGCTCCTTGCCATTCCTCACCACACCTAAACAATAATTCAAACATTAGATGTTAGAACCATTAGAACACAGATTAATACTCATTAAGGAGATTCTAAATGTAAAAATAGTTTACATTACCATTATAATCAAATTTGGTCCACTGGTAGATACCCTAATAGCACAAAACGTTTCATCAACGTTTCTGCATCGTTTCCTTGCAACTTTTCAAACGTTGCATTGCAACGTTACCGGCCAAGAAAATAAGTAACGCTGCATATGTCATGGGGCTATGAACGTTGCAAGGGAACGTTGCGGAACGTTATTTTGAAACTTTGAATGACCTTTTAAAAATTAATAATGTTAACCCTAGAAGGACTAACTTACTTTTCTCATCCTCTAAGGACCAACTGGGGTCCTTTGTTTCCCCAGACTTTAAACGTGTATATAAGATTTACATATTTTACCAAAAACAGCTTTTATATGGGTGATTCTCTACAAAGTGGTAATTTTTGACAGTATTTAATTTTTAAGTAAAAAATATTTTTTCATAAATATTTCTTATGTACAAATTAAAAAAAAATATTTTAAAACATAATTTTACAAAAATTTGAGCTTAATTTAACGTTTTTAGTCGTATATGGAAAATTTCAAGTTTAAACTTTAAAAGGTTAAAAAAATTTATTTAAAAAGTTTAATTTTTACCTTAAACGAATATCCCAAGGATGTTTGCTTATTTGAAGGATGTTCATAGGATATCCACGGATATTCTTAGGACATTGAACAAATATATGAAAATGAATATATTGAAATAAATAATTGTGTAAATAAATAAATATTATTGTTAAATATTCAGGTTAACGATACTTTTTTTAGAAAACAAAACACAATAATTTAAAAATTTTAATTTTCACGTGGTTTTATTGAAAAATGTCGTAAACGTGTCAGCAATACATCACGATAATTTATAGTATATGACTCAAAATCATATACTATAAACGAATTACGAATTAAAGAAAATAAATTATTATAGCAGTAAAACTTAGTAAAATATAAAGACCTTTGCAGAGTACTGCATAGATTTGCCTACTTTATATGACTATTATTTTTATTTTATTTCAAATATGAACAATTCAATTATTTTTGACGAACCGGAGTTTACATGTCATTAAAATACGCAGTAAATTAATAATAATTTTTGTAATTATAAAACTAAATATCCTATTTCTTCAAGTAAGTTGGTGTCAAATCAAATTTTTTACCTCAATAACATAATTAGTTAGTGAAAATTCAATATAAATGTGATTAAAATTACTGAAAAACAATGAACATGTAAACTCCTGTTCCAAATAATAAAAAGGTGGAGAAAGTATTTAAAAATGATTTTCGCAAAAGTTATTACCACAAACTGGAAAACAATACAACAAAAACGAAGCTTATGAGATAAACTGTCGATTAGAATAGATGAAAATAGTTTTAAAATATGTTTTATCTGAAATAAAACGTATTAAATCTCACGAGTCCTATGTGGAGAACCTAAAAAAGTACAGTTTTGAGGCATTTCTAACCATTTCGTATCTTTTGATGATAAAAAAAATTGTTTTTCAGTCATGATATTAATAAACATGTTAACAAAGAATAAATGTACGAAGTACTAAATATATATTTAGATAAGGTTTAAAGTTATTAAATGGGGAATCAAAAGTAACCACTCCGTGAAGAATCACCCATATAGTGAATTTTTCTCGTTTTTTATTAAGGAAGAAGATGGTGTAATTTATTTTTTAATACAATAAAAACAAATCTAAAAATATTGTAAAAACAAAAAAAAAAAAGAACCAAATTTTCTCAAAATTGGCATGGTTTACAAAAAATATTGTAGTTTTTCAACAAATTGACCAATTTAGAAAAATCCTGTGGATTTTAGAAGCTGAATAGACATATTTGAAGAAATTTTTATGGACCTTTGAATTATTTGAAAAAAGTATATTTATTTGAATAGATGAAATTTTAAAAATTAATAAACAATTACGCACGTGAAATTTACCAAAATCAACTATAAAAAAATTTTATTTTTACTCAAAATACTTTTGTTTTTTAAAAAAACTTTTTTTTACAAGTATAGTCATTACATTTTTGCTTTGTAGGTTTAATTAAACCGTTTTAATAAAAAAACAGAAATTTATTATCCTGACTTTTTTGAAACGTAAAGGACTAACTGGGGTATTTAGGGACCCCAGACTTACTTTAACTGCATACTGAAGAGAGACTTGCGCACACAATTCGCACTAACCTACTAAAATCAACTTTCAGGTTACTAAATTGAATTATGGTTAGGATCCCCAACCGAAATTGACACTGTATGGGTCAGGAGCCTGCTTCAAACTTCGCGTGGGGTACAAAACGACCCCAGTTAGTCTTAGAGCTGCGCAGTTGATTTTAGTGACCACTGTTCTATAGAAGCAATCATATTATCAACATCGAATAATAATAGTAAAACAAAATTTAGCCTTTTCCGCAACCCGCACTGCGATTTTTCGAATGCCTATTCAAAGTTCCAAAAAAAGCGTTCCGCAACGTTTCCCTGCAACGTTCCTAGTCTCATGACATATGCAACGTTACGTCTCTTAGCTGGTAACGTTGCAATGCAACGTCTGCAACGTTACATGGTGTTATTAGGGTCATGGTTGTATAATGATGCAGTTAAGGTATTAGTCGCGTAAATGCTCCCGCAAACTTTCGCAAAATAAAAAGAACAATAAATAAACTTTTATATCAACTCACTTGCTTCCTTGTGACCTCTTCTTATGTAATATATGTAATTTTCATGATTTTGAGTCATATGCTATAAATTATCGTGATGTATTGCTGACACGTTTACGACATTTTTCAATAAAACCACGTGAAAATTAAAATTTTTAAATTATTGTATTTTTTATTCGGCGTGGTCAATAAAGTTACTTTTTTATTAAAGGATTTATTTTATCTGAATGTGTAACTTAGTAGTTTTATTTGAAAATCTGACGACTTGTTTTTATATAAATGAATATAAGAGACATTTTTTACACGCATTTAGTGCTATTGCATGAAAAAAGTATGAACTTTGAATTTATATTTTGAAGCTCAGAAGTGGTCAAAATTGACAGGATAGATATCATTTCATAGATAAATACCTGATGAATACAGACACAAAGTTTAAAAAAAATCTGACGAAAATAATTTTACGCAACTAATACCTTAAATTTTTGAGACCTCAAGGTACTTGTGAAAAAAGTTATAAGGGTTTTCGTTTTTAACATTTTATATTGAACTTTATGGGAATTGAGTCGTTTGTCATATATATCCATATATTTACATGTATTTTAAAAAGTACCTTTGAGGTCTCAAAAATTTAACTGCATCATTATAAAACCATTATCTACCAGTTGACCAGATTTAATTAAAATGGTAGTGTTAATTCTTTTTACGATAGAACTTCCTTAAGCCTCAAATGCACTCAAATTTTTGTCCAAGTTTAAGCTCCGATATTTCATACGAAGACCTTTTAAATTTTTTCGGTAAATACTATTTCTTGCGTAATTTTTTATGCTCTTTCAGAATTTTTTATTCAAAAACATTTTTAAAAAATTGTTTCTAGGGGGCATTCGAGTATTACGTGAGCATATTTTAAGAGGTTTTTAACTTCCCCATCATGTCAGCATTTTTCAATGGATAAAAAAACAACATTTTGGGATCCCCTTCTCCCTCCTTGATGCTTACGTAATACTTGAATGGCTTCCTAGTAGTTTATTTTTTACATTTCAAAATAGCAACAAAAATGTTTAAAATCACAATATAGATTAATTATGCTAAAAACTGTTACATAGCGGTTTTTGGCGACGCCGAATTTGAACATGCGTTATTAATATTATTCAAATTTCGAATATAAAAATGTTAGTTTCAAAATGAGTCTGAAATAATTTTTAAATCAACGAATTAGCCTGAAAATGCAAATTCTGGGCTTATTAAGGGGGTCACCCCATGTGATAGGTTCGAAAAATCGAATTTTTTTTCGTCATATATCGCACCTATAACATGCAGAATATGTGGGTAAAGTGATTTAAACATATTCGTCGCTGTTAAAAATTTTTTACAGTGAGAAGGCAAGATGTTCGAGCGCGCGGTCAAGCTTTCAATGAAGTGTGTCGCTGAACCTTTTGTGTCGCTTCTGTTTTTTATCCGCGAATTTTATTATTACATACACATATATATAAGTAAAAAATAAATACATTTAGAAAAATTTTAGTTTCCTAAACTATATTTTCGAATATAACGGCTGTTTTAGTAATAGTTTGGAATTCATGGCTTTATTCATACTTGAACTTTGAAACGCGTTTTTCTCGAAACCACATTTTTCGAACTGGCGACCATGATTTCTCAAAAACGACTTAACCGATTTCGTTCAAATTTATAGAGTATATTCAGCTCATGTGTGGCTATCGCCCGAACCAGGATAAGTGAAAAAGGTCAAGTCGTTTTTTTTATATACAAGAAAATAGACGCAAAAAATCGCGTTTTTTTTTTAAAAAAAATTCAAACCCGCGTAAAAAATTCAATTTTTAATATTTTCAAAATATCCTGGTTCCGGCGATAGCCACATAACCACAGATTAAAATGCTATTTCATTTCTTGATTTCTGTTCAGCCAATCATTTGGAATCGTGGTCGCCGATGGACCACTTTTTTATCACCAAAGCCACTTTACAGTGTTATAAGTCGTAAATATTGAAATATTTTTAATTGAAAAAATTTGTATTTGTAGTTAAAATATCACTAAATATATAGAAAAAAGTCCGAAGTTCTAAGTTTTCATGGTTCTGAAAAAAAAATTTAAGAAAAAACGCTTAAAAAACGGCCCGTCACATGGGGTGACCCCCTTAAAGCACTTATCACAAAAATATTGCGGCACCCCTTGCAACTTTTTCTGCGGTTCTCACCTTGCTCTTTTGATCAGCATTTTTAAGTAAATCAGAGACTCAAAAAACTCCTGAGTAATGAGTTTCAAAAGAATCGGATCATTTTTTAAAAATTCGTCCGCCATATTGGATGCACCATTTTGATTTTTGATAATCAAACAACGTTTTGATTCCCCTCCATATTTTTTGAAAATATGGAGGGGAGTTATTATTGCAAAAAAGACAAAAAAGTACTAACAATATTACATTATCATTGTAAATGAGAACCCTGCTAAAAAAATCCCATAAGAAACAGATAGAATCCGGAAAGACACCAGATAAAACCCAGTTCGGGCTCTAGTTGGTTGTATCCGGTTTTTATTCAGAAACTATTTAAAATCCACGGATCCAATAAGGTTGAAGTCGGGTTTTATCCGGGTTATGAAATAAAAATAAAAATAAGTGGTGACATTCTGTACGGTTCTATACGGGTTTAATCCGGAACATATATAAAAATATAACACAAATGTCGTTTTTAATGTGGATTCTATCCGGGTTGTATATGACAGTTCAAAACAAGTATAACTTCTACCCGTTTTTATTCGGGTTTTACCCGCCAGGAAAATAAAATTTAAAAATTTCAAACAGCTTACTATACGGAAGCTACACGGTTTCAATCCGGACGTGATAATCTTGGCGTCTATCCGGTTCAATCCGGGTTTTATATGACAAAAGTGGAACTGGTTAGAAAGTGGGTTTTATCCGGGATTTATGTAGTTGTCAATAGAAGAACAGTTTCTACCAGGTTTTATTCGAATTCTACCCGTCAAGAAAATAAAATTAAAAAATGTCAATCAGCTTACTATACGGAAGCTACACGGTTTCAATCCGGAAGTGATAGTGTTGGCGCCTATCCGGTTTAATCCGGGTTATGTATGACAAAAGTCAAACCGGTTGAAAAGTGGGTTTTATCCGGGATTTATGTATTTGTCAATACAGAAATAGTTTCAAATCCGTTTTACTCGGGTTTTACTCGTCAAGAAAATTAAATTAAAAAATGTCAATCAGCTTTTATTATACGGCAGCTACACGGTTTCAATCCGGAAGTGATAGTGTTGGCGCCTATCCGGTTCAATCCGGGTTTTATATGACAAAAGTCAAACCGGTTGAAAAGTGGGTTTTATCCGGGATTTATGTGGTTGTCAATACAGAAATAGTTTCAACCCGGTTTTACTCGGGTTTTACTCGTCAATAAAATGAAATTAAAAAATGTCAATCAGCTTTTATTATACGGCAGCTACACGGTTTTAATCCGGAAGTGATAGTGTTGGCGTCTATCCGGTTTAATCCGGGTTTTATATGACAGTAGTAAAACTGGTTGGAAAGTGGGTTTTATCCGGGATTCATAAACTTATTACAATTAATAAAGAATATGAACAGAAAAATATGAAAGTTTATTTTGGAATTAAAAAAAAAAGAATAAATAAAGCATGGAAAAATTGTTAATTAAAAATTGTTAAGAAAATAAAAAAATGTTAAGCATTTAAAATTAATGCTATTATTAATATTATTAAATTTAGATTCTAATTTAAAAATATAATTTATTTCAATTTAGCTTTTATAAAACGTTATTGTTTTTAAATAATATTTATTTTAAATAATAAAAATATGCCCAGAAAAAAACTAGTAATTGCTTTAAAACTTTAAAATTTTTAAATAAAAAATAAATATAAGATGTAAAAAAATTTAAAGCTCAATTAAAAAATTAAAAATTGTAATTAAGTACCTATAAAAAATTTTAATTTTAAAAATAATATTAGATTTGGGTTTAGAATTTATATACATATCCTTTTTAGAAATACTATTGCTTTTAAAAAATTTTTAGTAAAAAATAAACAGAAAAAATTAAAATGTTGAAAGCAAACTTAAGTTTTTACTGTTCTTATACTTGTTGTTTTGAATTATTTTTCATTGAAAAAAAAAAATTTCTTTGATGAGCTAAATCAGAATAAATGAATATTTGTCGTTATGATTTGAAATTAATATTATTTTTAATACAATAAAAAGTTTAAATTTATTTAGCAATTATTTCAATTAAAACAGATTTACTTATTTAAAAACAATACTTTTATTTTTCTGCACATATATTAATAATGTCCTGAATAATTTATTCTTCGTAAAAATAATAGCTTTACAAAAGAGATAAATTAAAATAAATGATTATGTAATTAGTATCCAAGTTTAATGTTATTTTTAATATAATTAATTGCATTTATTCTGAAAAGTTCTATTGTTTCTTTTTTAAAATTTAAATTAACCATTTTTCTATGCTTTATTTATTTTTATTTTTAAAATAAACTTTCATATTTTTTTATTACTCGTAATTGATTATTTGCAATTCTGATTCAAGTTTATATTATTTTTAATATAACAAAATATGTTTAATTTATTTAGAATTAAAAATATTTAATTTAACTTTGAACTAGCAAAAATGACATTCTCTGTTTTTCAAAAAAAAATTAAATTTTTTTACGTCATTACTTTTATTTATTCTGTACAATCACTTTGCAAAAGAGTCATTTCTGTAATTGAATGATTTTAATATATCACTCAAATTTATAAATATTTTAAGAATTATATTTTTCAGTGTTCTATATTTATTTAATATTTCTTTAACTTTAAATTAACCTTGTAATTTAGAGATTTTGCTTTTTAATTTCAAAAAAACTTTTGTTTTCTGCGTATATTTTTATTGTTCTGACAAACTCATTCTAAAAAAAAGTGTTTTAGAAAAGCAAAGTTTTATTAATTTTTTTAATTAAATTTTTTCTTAAATTAAAGTTAAAGTTTTTAAATAAAAACATTTGATTAATTAAATTTGTATTTTTTAATTTTAAAAGTAAACTTAGAAGTTTTGCTGTTCATGTTTTTACTTGTTTAAGGGGTTACACCACTGTAGAATTTTCAAAAAATCTATTTTTGTTTTATTAGCTTAAAAGATGCTTTAAACCCTCTAGAATACAGGGAAAAAAGTTTGGTGCCTGTTTTTCATCAGATTAAATTTTTCAACAGCTTTGCTTGGTGCTACGAAGCGTCTCATGAAAAACATGCTTCGGTAGAACGTCCTAATGACGCCATTTTAAAACATTTTTCAATCAAAAATATTTTTTTTGTTCACTGTAAGACATACCTAAATACATCCTATAATATTATTATTTTCTTACTTTTCCTTCTACAAAAAAAAATTCGCAAAAAAGAGCTTAATTTTAGTCGTCAACAGTGGTGTGACGCCAACGCGTTTTTCTCAAAACACATTTTTGCAAATCTGCAAGCAGTATAACTCAAACAATTTTTATTATTTTAACTCTCAATTTTTATCGTTTATTTAAAACAACATTCCGCACAGAAATACGTAGCCGATTTTTGATATTTTATAATTTCGATTTTTTAGACACAATTAAGTACTCATTTTTTTGGTCAAAAATTTGACTTTTACTTTGAATTCTCGCCAATTTAACAAAAATGAATATTTTTAAAATCCCCTACGTATTTCTGTAGTCATTCTAATGTAGATTAAGAAAAAAATTTTTATTTTGTTACAGATCAATTTTTACACCCTGTGTACTGCTTGCAGTAGAGCTATTTTTAAAAAAACCGTCTAACAGAAGTTGCTCTTAGCCGCCATGTTGTATTTTTTTAAATAAAAAAATTTTTTTTCTAAACTTTTAAAGATGTCTAACAATATCCTTGAAAAGAATTATCCTCCTTCTGTTCCTTCTACAAAAAAAAATCGCAAAAAAACACCTTTTTTTTGCCGTCTACAGTGGTGTAACCCCTTAAATGATTGTTTTTAAGAATAACCGCTGTTTTATAAAAGCTAAATTTAAGAACAAAGTTTTTTTAAGATATGATTCAAATTTAATATTATCTTGAATGTAATTAAATTTTTTTAAATTTCTGAAAACTAAAAAAGTTTTTAATTCGTCTTCAAATTAAAAAAAAAATGTATTTTCACAAACAAAATTTAATTTTTTTCTGTGTATATTTTTATGAATAATTATTTAAAACAATTTGCTTCTTTAAAGCGTTTAATTTAACTAACTGATAATTGAAAGGTAAGATCCGAATTTAATATTATTTTTAATACTAAAGTTTTATTTTTTATCATTTTAAATTCTGTTTGATTTCTTTAGAATAAATTAATTTTATAATAATTTATAAGAAATGAATATCAGTTACAGTAAATTTAGAACATGAATTTATGTGTTTAAGATACTACTTTAAGAGTTTTTTAGAATCTTCAAAAATTTAATACTTATATTTATGGAAGGTATTTATTAGAATTATTTGTTCAAAATTAAGCATATTACTTTTTATTAATATTCAGAAAGCGATTCTAATTCAAAAATGTTTAGAAATTTGGTATTATTATATTTCTTTTCTTTTATTTGATTAAGAAGATTCTTGTTGCAGCTATGCCTCGTCTGCTCGCCAAGAATCCTAACGCGTTTATGGTTTCGACAAGTGGCAGCAGGGCGCGCATCGGACAGCCTTTCCCATGAATGAGTTGCTTCAGCTCTGTTATATAAGACCCTATTCTGTACCGTTGAAAATACAAACCAAATGTTGTTTTACATTTTGAAATCTTCTTAGCCAAGTATTGGCAGAAGATTTTTAAACAACTCTATGTTCATAGAGTTGTAAAAATAAATTTAAACAACTTATTTGTTGGTTATTTCAATGGTGGTCCAATAGTGGCTGCCAATAGTTTGACAAGATGAAATCTATTGGCAACCATTCTTGCACGTTATTTAACCAATGGTAACCGATGACAATTTCCCATTGGGTATAAAGAATAAATAATGCCATGTCCATTAAACAAAGTATATAAAAATAAGTTAAACTATTAAATTTTTTTTTGTTGAGAACCCATATAGGAAGCGGAGAGAAAACCTTGAAGAACCCGGATAGAATACCGACAAAACCCAGGTATAAAACAGGGAAACCCGGATAAAAACCGGATTTAATTACGATATTATCCAGTTAAACCCTCTTCTATCCGGGTTCTATCTGGGCTTTATCTGGATTCTATTCGCATTCTATCTGTTTTGTATCAGGCTGCAAAATAGATAGAAACCTTATAAAACCCATACAGGGACCGGATAGCAGAATTTGAAAGACCCTGCTAAAACCCGGATATAAAACAAGTACAATCGCTATAAGAACCGAATAAAAGGCGATTAAAAGTAATGTAAGGGATCAGATACAAAACAGATTGAATCCATATAGAAACCGTATAAAACCCATGTAAAAACCATGTAGCAAAATTTTGGTAACCCGGATAGAACCCTGATGAAACCCGAATGAAACACTGATAAAAACCTGATATAAAACGGGGACAAAAACCGGATAGAATTACGATAGAAACCGATAGAACCCTACTTATATCCGGGTTTTATCCGTTTTCTATCTGATTTTTTTAGCAGGGAAGGTATTAAATTCACACTCAGAAAAAAATTTCTTTTCGACAACCAAATTTTGTTTGAATCAACCAAAAAAATGCATTGATATACAGTTAAACAAATGTTTGGTTTATACAACCAAATTATTTGATAATACACATTTATTTGAATTAACCAAATGGTTTATTACAATTGACCAAGTGTTTTGGTTAATATTTTATCATTACAAAGTTATAACAATAATCATTAAAATAAACTGTAAATATATAAAAAAATAAAATATTAAGAAATTCAGATATTATAGAAAAATGAGTAACAGATACCTAAGCATTTTTAGAAAAAAAATTTTCGTTCTAGGCGATCAAGGTCATCTTCTTACGGATTGTTTTCTCCGTATAAAAGTATCTTTTACTTTCAAAATTATTAAAGAATTGATTGTTTTTCAGTCAAAAGTTCAAAGCACAGTTAAACATAACCTGTATATGTAATCAAAATCTCTTTAACGCTAACAACCTAAAACACTATAATACTCACAAATTTTGTAGGAATTTTCCGCGTAATCCAATTTTATAAACAAGGAAACAACACTCACTAAATAAAACACAAGTTATAATAAGAAGAAAGCACTTCATACAAACGACGCGATTGACATGACGCTTGTTTAAACACATCTCTAGTTTGACTAGTATATTTATTTGAATCAACCAAAAAGTTATTGAACGAATCAAAACATTTGGTTGAATAAACCAAACATTTTTATTGGCTGAAATAAATCGTGTTTTATTAAACACTTATTTTAGTCCAAGGAAAGAGTTTTGTTGAATGGAACAAATACATTTAAATAATAATTTTGTTTCTGGAAACCAAAGCATTTGTTACAAGGAACCAAATGTTTATTTAATCTGATACAACTTTTTTATTGGATCAAATAAAATAGGTTAACTCAACGGTTTATTTAATTTAACTGAACTTTTTTTCTGAGTGTAATCAAACTACTTTTTATTTCTTCTATGTAAATTGTTAGAACAATTTTACTTTCGAGTTCTAGGGGTCGTTGTAGTAAGTTAGCATCAAGAAGAGGGGAGGGGGCCCAAAGTGCTGATACTCCACTGAAAAATACTTATATGGGAGAGGGGAGGGTAAAAAATCCGGGTCCCTGCATTTTCTCCAAAACTCAAATGTGAAAATATCTATTTGACCGAATTTTATTTTAACCAAAAGATTATTTTTGAAACATCTAATTTGACCGAAATTTCATTTATCAGAAATCTTATTAGGGTAACGGAACCAGTCAAAGAACATTGAAGGAAGAGCATGTTTTTATCATTAATTATTTTGCAATGCAAGTAATGAAAATAGTCTTGCAAATATTTTTTCAACAATTTCTTAAGTGTAGAATATAAAGGTCAAATTTAAATTATATGAATTTAAAGCATAATTAAACATTTAAATTAATAAGTAAAATATACCTTTTTCACAAGTAAAAGAACAAGTTGACCAGTGAAAGAATTTCGAACCTCCAGTGAAAGATCAAATACTATTAATAATACATTAATGCATAAAAATACAAATTGTGGTAGAAAAAAATTCACAAATGTTGTAAAATTAGGTTCAAAACTTACTACTTATTATGGATATTTTCTGGAATAAGTACCCTAAAATAACGTTTTAAGTGTTTAACCACTTCTAACCAATTTGTTTATTTAGGTTTTGATTACTTGCAATATCAAATATTATGTCATTTTTCAGCTACTTCGCACTGCTCTTTTACATGCAAATAAATGAAATTCTTTCACTGAAAATGGATGAAATGCGAACCCAGTAAAGGAATTTGCATTTTTAAATAATATTTTATAAATAATTGGCTTTTTTAACTAAGAAAATAATTAAGAGACATTATACTTAAATGAATTAAAAAAATACAAGAATTAAAGCAGTTCTTACAGAAGAAATATAAACATGATTATGACGTAATCAGAGCGATGTACTTTTAGTGAGAGGTATACGTAAACTACTAAATTTTTTAAAAATTATTTTCGAAAGTAATTTGCATTTTAAGTCTGATGCTATATCATATTGAAGATTAAGAAGTAATTGTAGAGATGTCGCTACTATCGAATCATTAACCTAGCGCACTCTATAGTTTAAAAGCAGAGTAACGAGCTTAGTAACAGAGACGACCAGTTCATGTACAGCCTTGGTACAATCAACACATGTAAATTATCAACACTTTAATAAATAACTATTTAACAATTAAATGTTTATCAGTTCAATAAATAGCATAAATATTACATGGCGCAGTCGGTGTGAGCCTAAAGTAAAGTGGTGAGTTGTTAAAAAGTGTAAAAAACGGAAGAAAAAAAGTGTTCCGTTGAGAAGACGCCAAGCAGAGACGCTTCATAAATCAAGATGGCCCAAGAGCAAAATCAAAATGTCGTTTTAGTGCATTCTAACAACCCACTGAACTTAAACCCACCACAACCACTTTCAATGGAAGGAAATCTATCGGAAAACTGGAAAAAATGGAAAAAAAAGCTACGAATTTACATGGAAGCAACGGAAAGTGTAGCAAAAAATGATGAAGCAAAGATTGCTATTCTTTTATATTGTATTGGAGAAGAAGCGCAAGAAGTGTTTGAAACTTTTGAAATTCCAGAAGAGCGAGCAGACGACAGATATAATGCAGTTCTTGAAGCCTTTGAAACTTATTGTGTTCCTAAAAAGAACGAAAGTGTTAGCAGACATGTGTTTTTTCAGCGTGTTCAAAATGATGGCGAAAATATTGAGGAATTCGTCATTGAGTTAAAACGCCTGAGTGTTGATTGTTCGTTTGGTGATCTTAAGGACAGCCTCATTAAAGATCGCATTATAAGTGGCATACAAAGTGCAGTGCTTAAAGATCGTTTATTGAGAGAAGAAGATCTGACTCTGGAAAAGTGTATACGTATATGTAGAGCAGCAGAGCTTGCGAGCCAGCAAGTAAAAACGTTGAAAGATACAAATATTAGAAATGTTGAAGCTGTAAAATTTCAAAATAAAAATAAATTTGAAACGACAAAGAAAAACCCAGGATATCAGCAAAGAACCAGAGACGATTGGAATCCAGACGGCACAGAATCGAGAAAAATGGCGTCATATCAGTCAGCAGCGGGAAAAGGAAATATACAGCAGCGCCAACAGATGCAGTGGCAGGAACAGAATGCAAGAAGAGAAAAAGCGAAGCAGTGTAGCCGATGCGGATATCAACACCAACCGAGAAAGTGTCCAGCCTATGGAAAACAATGTAAAGTTTGTAAAAAACCGAATCATTTCGCTCAAGTTTGCAAAAGCAAACAAAATGTTAATTTTGTCGACGAACAAAAGGTATGTACTGACTCAATAACAGGTGAAAATTATTTTTTGGGAACTATAGGAATAGAGAATATAAATGTTAGTTGGGTGGAACAAGTAGAGTTTTTAGAAACAAACAAAAAGATTTTATTTAAGTTAGATACAGGTGCTGGCTGTAATGTCATAAATTTTAAAGATTTTAAAAATGTATGTCCTCAAACAAAGATAGAAAAAACTAACGCGACTTTGACAAATTATAATGGAACAAAAATATCAATTGTTGGAAAAATTAAAGTTTCTTGTAAAATTCTTGATAAGAAAGTAGAACTAGAAATATTTGTAGCGGATTGCGGAAACACAAGTGCAATTTTAGGGTTAAAAACTATAGAAAGTTTACAACTGTTAATTAGAGTGTCTTTAATAAAAATACCTGAAACAAAAATAAGTTTAGATCCAAAATTTGCAGAAAAACTAATTAAAGAAAATAAGAATTTGTTTGAGGGAATAGGTAAACTTGATTATGTTTATGACTTTAAGTTAAAACCTAATTATACAGGAAAAATAGAACCGTGTAGAAAAGTTCCATTTAAAATCATCGGTGATTTCAAAAAAGTTTTAGACAAAATGGAAAATAATAAAATAATAACAAAAATTGAAGAACCCACAGAATTTGTAAATGCTTTCACGTTAGTTAGGAAAGAAAATAAAGACTTAGTAATAGTTCTAGACCCTCAGCATTTGAATTCTTGTTTAACGCGAGAACACTTTTCACTTCCGACTTTTGAAGAAATTTCTTCGAAAATAAAAGATGCGAAAATCTTTACAGTCTTAGATGCATCGAGAGCATTTTGGCAAATCGAGCTATCAGAAGAAAGCTCTAAATTTACTACGTTTCAAACTCCCTTTGGTCGTTTTAGATTTCTTAGAATGCCCTACGGTATTAATACTGGACCTGAAGTTTTTCATAGAGTTTACAAAGAGATATTTAAAGATATTCCAAATTTAGAAAACTTTATTGACGATATGCTTATTTGGGCAAAAGACGAGGAAGAAATGAAACAAACATTGACAGAAGTATTTAGAATCGCTCAGGTAAAAGGTGTTAAATTTAATCTAGATAAAAGTAAAATAGGAGTAACAAAAGTAAAATTCCTAGGTCATGAATTTTCTGGTGAAGGGATCTCAATAACTAAAGAAAGTCTTGATGCAATTTTGAAAATGCCTTTGCCTAAAGATAAAAAAGGGGTAGAACGCGTGTTAGGAGTAATAACGTACAGAGCAAAATATATACCAAAAATGTCAGAAATTACAGCACCTTTGAGAGAGTTAACGAAAAATAACGTAGAATTTAATTGGACAGAAAAACATACACAGGCTTTTGAGGAAATAAAAAAATGTCTAACCAATGCTCCAGTTTTACAATATTATGACCCGAATTTACCTTGTACTCTAAGTGTAGATGCCAGTAAATCTGGTATAGGTGTAGTTCTTTTGCAAAATGATAAACCAATCGCATACGCATCAAAAGCGTTTACGACAACGCAAACGGCGTGGGCACAGATTGAAAAAGAGTTTTATGCTATTGTTGTCGGATGCGAGAGGTTTAGACAATTTATTATTGGTAGAGAGATTAAAGTAGAGACGGATCATAAACCGTTAGTTCCTATTATGAAAAAACCGCTAAATGAAATTCCATTAAGATTACAAAAGATGCGAATCAGGTTGCAACCCTTCGAAATAAACTTAGAATATGTACCGGGGAAAGAATTGTTAATAGCAGATACTCTATCGCGAGCTCACTTAGATGAAAAGTCAGAAGACCCTGACATAAATGCGTCAATATTAAATGTAAACTTGAATGATTATATGAGTGATAGTAAGAAAATAGAGTTTATAGAGGAAACTAAGAAAGACGCGGAATTACAATTAGTTCTTAAATTAATAAAAGAAGGTTGGCCAGAAAATAAAAAATGTGTACCTGAGGAAGCCAAACCTTATCATTTGTTTAGAGAAAATTTATTTGAAAACGAAGGTATATTGTATAAAAATAATCAAGTAGTTGTTCCTAAATCTCTTCGAAAAATAATGTTAGATAAATTGCACTACTACCATTTAGGTATTGAAAAAACCAAAAATCGAGCACGAGAAATTTTATATTGGCCAGGTATGACTAAACAAATCGATGACAAAATTGTTAACTGCGAAACTTGTCAAAAGTATCAAAAAAGCAATACAAGAGAAGAATTGATTTCGAGCGAAATACCCACATCATCGTGGCAGGTTGTAGGAACGGATTTGTTTTATATTAACAGAAAAGCTTTTATTATTGTTGTAGACTACCATTCAAAATATGTAGAGTTTAATTTGTTAAAAGATGAAACAAGCGAAGCGACAATTGATCTACTGAAATCTTATTTTGCGAGATTCGGAATCCCAAAAATAGTAAGATCTGATAACGGTCCACAATTTAAAAGTAAAAAATTTAAAGAATTTGCAAAACAATGGAACTTTCAGCATGTCACATCTAGTCCGAGATATCCGCAAAGTAACGGTTTTGTAGAACGTCAAGTACAAACAGTAAAACGAATTTTGAAAAAAGCCATGTACGACGGCAAAGATCCATTCTTAGCGCTTTTGGAGTTAAGAAACACTCCAATATCGAGTAAAATTCAATCGCCAAATAAAATATTAATAGGTAAAAATGTAAGAGGAATTTTTCCAGAATTTACTCAAAAATCTGTTCATGATAATATTCAATTAAACAAAGAACTCGAAAAGCGACAGGAATGTGGAAAAGCTTATTACGATAAGAAATCTAGAAATCTTCCTAAATTAAAAAAGGGCGATAATATCAGAGTTCAACTTCAGGATAAAACATGGCAGAAAGCGAAAGTTTTAGATTTGACTAATAATCCGCGATCATATAAAATAATTACTGATACTGGAAAAATCTTTATTAGAAATCGACGATTTTTAAAATTAAATAGTAGACAAGATTTTGTTATTAATCCTGAAGTTTACTATGATAGTCCAGTTCCCAGTGATACAAATAATAATCAACGATTAATAAATGAAAGGAATGTAATAGTTTAGAATAGGGAAATGAATTTGCCTGAAAGAAACATTAATGTACAAAATCAAAAAAGATCTTATAATCGAAAAATTGTTAGGTTTGAAAATAGAGCTACGAGAAGTGGTAGAATTGTAAAACCTCCAGATCACTTAAAAGATTTTGTTGTAACTTCTTAAGTTAAAATTATTTACTTGATTTGTAATAATTTATATTTAAAAAAGGCGAGATGTAGAGATGTCGCTACTATCGAATCATTAACCTAGCGCACTCTATAGTTTAAAAGCAGAGTAACGAGCTTAGTAACAGAGACGACCAGTTCATGTACAGCCTTGGTACAATCAACACATGTAAATTATCAACACTTTAATAAATAACTATTTAACAATTAAATGTTTATCAGTTCAATAAATAGCATAAATATTACAGTAATTAGGTTCACAAAAACAATTATTTCCAGAATAAAAACTGTAATTTTTAAATCATTATGGAAAATGATCAATATGTTCTTTCACTGGTGCCTCTACCCTAATTCAAAAATACATTTATCAAAAATCTCATTAATCCAAAATTGCATTTATCAAAAAGTGCATTTATCAGAAATCTTGTATGTCTGAAAGTACTTCTATCAGAAATTGTATTTATCCAAAATATTATTTTCCAGAACCTACAACTGTACGAAAGTGCATTTATAAGAAATCTCATGTTCCCAAAATTCAATCATCCTGACACTTTTGTTTTCAGGCGAGTTTCTTATCCCTGAAGAAGTAGGTAAAGTAGAATAGATGTCGCCAGCTTGTGAGCGAAAATTTAAATAATTTTTGCATTTAAATTGAAGCGACATCTATTCTGCTTTATCGATTTGATCAGGGATAGGAAACTCGATTGAAAACAAAAGTTTCGGGATGATTAAGTTTTGGGAAAATGAGATTTCTTATACAAAATGTAATTTCGTACAGTTGTAGGTTCAGGAAAAATAAATTTTGTATAGATATTGTTTCTGATAAATGCAATTTTAGACAAATGAGATTTCTGATAAATGTACTTTTGGACAAATAATATTTCTGATAAATGCAATTTCTGACAAAGGCACTTTTGGATTTATGAGATTTTTGTTAATTGAAAGTTCTATTAAATTAGATTTTTGATAAATAGCCTCTTGGCCATATGAATATTCTAACAATTGAGTTCTGGAATAATGTAGGCGATCCAAAAATCCTTCAAAGTAATTTTACGTAATACTTGAATGGCCCCTTATTTAAAAAATGTATAATCATTTTTTTTATATCTAAAGAAAATAGCTTATTTCGATTTATTTTGTCCATTTAAATCTAGAAATCTCAATAATTCGCTTTAAGAATGTGTTTTAATCTAAGGATGTTCTCGGAATATTGTATATGTATATCATTCGATAATATTAATTTTCTAAAACTATGTTTATCAAATAATTTCTTAAAATTTATTCATGAAAATATTTATGCAACCGTTTTTTTATTCTGTAAATTGTTCTTTATGTTAAATTTGTAAATGAACTTTAAGAAATCTAACAAATTAATAAAATTAAATATTATTTTATGTTAAGAGCTTTAAGTAACTCACAGCAATTGTTTTGTCAAATATATAGGGATATTAAACAAATATAGGGGAGAGGTTTGCAGATTGCCACTGCTTGCAGGTTGACACCCCCAAGGTATTTTGACATTCTAGCAGGGTCAATACAAACAATTGCAACTGATAAAGACGTTAACAAAATAGTTATTACTTTTTATGTGATTTGAATCAGATTAACGCAATCACATATTTGCTGAGCAAAAAGTGAAATTTCTCTTTAAATTTAATTGAATAATTAAGATTTTAACTTTTTTTAAGTGTTTACACCTCATGGTGTTTAGAATTGTCATTCAGGCAATCGCCAATGAATGAAAAACCAATCGCCAAACCCTCCTCCCACTTGCGTACGCTCATGATATTCACAACTATTAAAAATAAGTAAAGTTCAATAAATTTTCATAAATTTTGTAAATCTAGTGTTTCTTTTTGAATTTTTTTGCGTTTTCCGCAATTTTTGCAAGGGGTGGCAACCTGCAAGCCGAAAATTCATGAAGTCAATTTTAGCTAGTTTTGAAAATTTGATATAAGATTTTTATTTTTTGAGAATTCAAATGATATTTGGTTTAGGATTGTAGTTTTTTAAGTCATTTTTCGAATGTTATGTTGACTTTAGCAATATGTTAATTTTATGACAAGCTATGAGCTAGAAAGCTAAGGAGTGTCAACCTGCAAGCCTTTTTCCCATATAATAAATACAATTTTTATTAAAATTATTGGTAAAAAATAAATAGGTACAGATATGGAGCCAGGCAAAGAAGGAGGAACTTGGTTAGCTTTATCAACTCAAGGTCGGCTAGGCGTCACGTTGACTTTAAGTGGTGAATCTAAAAATTCAAAAACTCCAAAAGAAGGTCGCGGTTTTCTCGTGACTGATTACGTTACCTCGACCGAAACCAGTGAAAAGTATTTAAACAAATTATATCGAATAAATCAAGAAACAGACAAATATAATCCATATACTCTTGTTCTCATCGAATTAGCGTACGTATTAAAAAAACAAGTCAAGGTTATTTTTTAAAAAAATAGAAGAAAATTATTTATTTCAGTGTCTACTTTTACAAAAATATTTATTAACATAGGAATGCAAAGGTAACTTGGTTGAGCAATCCCTCAAATTCAAATGGACCTCATACTAGTAACAAAAAAGTTTTAGGATTTGGAAATAGCCCAGTAGATCAGCCTTACAAGAAAGTTAAAATGGGAAAAGATAAGTTTGAGTCAATCGTCGAAAATGCTTCTAGCGACGAACAAGATCAACTAATTCAACAGCTTTTAGAGCTTCTTAAGTGGAATGAAAGGTTTGCAACTTTGAGTTAATTTCTTTTTATTGTAACAATATGGGATAATAAAAATACTAAATTTTAAACATTGGTATTTTGTTGATAATATGGTGTAATTAGTCATATTTGTATATCATTTCATTGATATATTTTATCAGGCACTTACCGGATGAAGAGCTACGCAAACGAAGTCCGGAATTTTACCCAGCTCTTAGTTCGATATTTGTTAATTCGGAAACAAAAACATATGGAACGAGAACTCATACAATTTTGTTAGTCGACGGTTCTGGCAAAGTAACATTCGTGGAAGAAACTTTAATGCCTGATCAGAGTTGGAAGACTCAGCAATTTGAAACAGTTCTTCGATGAGAAATATTCTTCTTTAAATAATGTATAAAAATATACTAGGCTTTATTTTTAAATGTTCACAAATAATTGACATAAAAACAAAAAAACTAAAAAGAAAATCAAACTGACTTTTTCTTTTCCTTGAAAAGTTAAAATAAAGTAAATGTTCCATTAGATTCAGTCTTCATCCTCATCCTCATCCAAATCCATATTCTCATTCTCATTTCCTTCGTCATATAAATCACCCGAATCTGAATTTCTGTCTGATACTTCATTATTTTCACAAAATTCAGATGCACTTGATTCTGATACTGAAGCTAGATCATTTACACTTGACGAATCTTCCGCCGAAGACTAAAACATAAATTAACATTTTTTTAATAACTGAATATCTATGTCTGTATCTAACATTCTTTCTAGGAAAAACTACATTGAGAAAATGTGCGATATAGATTTTATATTAAAGTAATTAAAGAGGGTTGATATTTCGAAATTCTTATAATGCTTCACAAATACTGTGTTTCAAAGAATCAATATATCAGAATAAAAAACAGAACTATAATTTTTAAAAGAATTTTCTGTATTATCTAAGTGAACTACTAAATTCAAGATTTTATATAACTCAAGCATTAAAACTTATGTTTTGACGGCTATTTTTTTGTACGTAAAGTGACCTTTCCTGCTATTGGCTGCGAGGGCTGCTACTGCGCATGTGCGTAGTACTTAAAAGACTACTTTTACGTACTGTACGCAAAAATGAACTTCTATATAATCTGTGCATGCGCATTCATTCACTTTTAACAATTTAGAGTGTCAAAACTTTTTGTCATATAGTTTATTATTTGAAATAAAGTGCTGCCATCATTGTGTTAACTATGGAAGTAGTTCGGTTTCATTTGTTTATTCAACGTAATAATGGACGTAACCTAAAAGTTCTATTTGTTGACAGGTTGACAGGTCACTCACTGTCATCACTATTTTCGTGTTCGTTCGCGTTCGCGAATTAAATTAAACTTCAATTCGGTTAATAAATAAATATTACAAGGTTTATTAAGTTAAAAATTAACAGTAATTCGTAACTATTTTGCGTCAGGAGTTTATTTCATCTACGAGACAACGATGCGACGCACAGTGGGATGAATCTGGAATTTACTGTTCAAAAATGTCCAGAGCCTCCAATTCTTGACCAAATTCAAAGTTTTTTTTTTAAATTAAAGCTTAATAAATTTCTAAAAACATTGTCGGAGCCGATTTTTGAAAAAAAATTTTGTTAACGTTTTTATTAATGTTTGAATGCAATAAAAGAGAATAATGTATCAACATTCCACACGCTTAATCTACGTCATTTAGTGATATCTGAGCAAAAAAAAATTAATAACTTTACTTTCAGGAAAGTAAAATTGTATTTAATATTATGTGATCAGATTTTATTACATTTAAACATTAATAAAAAAGTTAATAAATTTTTTTTTTTCAAAAATCGGCTTGGACAATGTTTTTAGAAATTTATTAAGCTTTAATTAAAAAAAAAAAACTTTGAATTTGGTCAAGAATTGGAGGCTCTAGACATTTTTGAACAGTAAATTACAGATTCATCCCATTGTGCGACGCACCGCCTAAAGTGTCAGTCAGTGATGTTTTAATGCTTTTGTTATATAAAGCACTATGTGCTGCGAAAAAAGGCTTATTTTGCCACTTGGGTACACAATGTACTATTAAATTTTACATTGTATCAGTTTAAAGGATTTATTGTCTTAAAAAAAAAATAACTAAATTTGGAGACTATAAAAAGATTGATGTCTCACAAAACTGTCAAGCTATCTCGCGCTTAAATTATTTTAATGTAAATTTGCATGCACACATTTTCTAGGACGCTAGATTAAGTTCTAAGATCCATTATTTTAAATTTTCATTGAGTGAACAAATTTCATTTGTTTTCAATTAAATTTAAATGAATCAGAATTTTTAAGTCGCTGAATTCATGTTTAACAGAATTTTTATTTGCCCAAATTTGTATTTGCACGATTTGATATTTAAAAGAATTCTCAAAACGCAAAATGTTCATTTATTTAAAATTTTTGTGGGAATTTTAAATTTTGCATCAAAAATTCTCTGACGAATGTTTGTTTGGACAAATGATAATTCTGCATTAGAGGCGCATGAATATTCCCTAAAACACATTTGGCATAAAATTTTCCTTATCTTAAAGAACATTTTTTTATCATTAAAACTTTTAGACCAAATGGGCTTTAGGGAATATTCATGCTCCTCCTGCATTATACCAATTGAGACAAATGTAGATTCGATAAAATGGATATTCTAGAATATCTGAGAAAATAAGTTGACTAAAAATAACCAATTTTTGATTAAATTTAGCCGAGAGAAGTTGTTGATATAGCACCTACAAAGCACTTTGTTTATTATTAGAAGAATAAAGGCTGCACGGTGCGTTTAAACTCGGTTTAACCCAAAGGTTCTTGCACTTCTGATTTTTTGTGCAAAAGTGTTCTCTGAGGTTTAAATAGTAAGAAAATATTTTTTTAAAATCGTTTAACGAGCTATTTCAATATGCGCGTCAAATTTTGAAAATTACATTACATTTCTTCATTAAATGCATATATGAACCGAGGCTGTCTTTTGTTTACTTACTCTCATATGTATTGTAGAATAGTTACAATATATTAACAACTTCATTATATACAGTCATTTAGCATGTGATAATTTTTTTTATTTTCAACATTTTGTAATATAAAATTGAACAAAACATAAAACTAACTGTATGTAATGAAGTTGTTAATTTATTGCAACTATTCTACAATACATATGAGAGTAAGTAAACAAAGGACAGCCTTGGTTTATATGCATTTAATGAAGAAATGGGACGCATAAATTTATACCGATTGACATTTGATCGACTGGACATTTGGACGAAGGGCATTTGGACGAAATGACATTTGGACGAATCGACATTTGGACGAAATGACATTTGGACGAATCGACATTTAGACGAATCGACATTTTGACGAAAGGACATTTGGACGAATCGACATTTGGACGAAATGACATTTGGACGAATCGACATTTGGACGAATCGACATTTTGACGAATGGACATTTGGACGAATCGACATTTTAACGAAAGGACATTTGGACGAATGGACATTTTGACGAATGGACATTTGGACGAATCGACATTTTGACGATTGGACATTTTGACGAATGGACATTTGGACGAATCGACATTTTAACGAAAGGACATTTGGACGAATCGACATTTGGACGAATGGACATTTGGACGAATCGACATTTTGACGAATGGACATTTGGACGAATCGACATTTTGACGAATGGACATTTGGACGAATCGACATTTTGACGATTGGACATTTGGACGAATGGACATTTGGACGAATCGACATTTTGACGAATGGACATTTGGACGAATCGACATTTGGACGAATCGACATTTTGACGATTGGACATTTGGACGAATGGACATTTGGACGAATCGACATTTTGACGAATGGACATTTGGACGAATCGACATTTTAACAAAAGGACATTTGGACGAATCGACATTTGGACGAATGGACATTTGGACGAATCGACATTTTGACGAATGGACATTTGGACGAATCGACATTTTGACGAAAGGACATTTGGACGAATCGACATTTTGACGAATGGACATTTGGACGAATCGACATTTTGACGAAAGGACATTTGGACGAATCGACATTTTGACGAAAGGACATTTCGGCGAATCGACATTTAGACGAAAGGACATTTGGACGAATCGACATTTAGACGAATCGACATTTTGACGAAAGGACATTTGGACGAATCGACATTTTGACAAAAAGACATTTGGACGAATCGACATTTTGACGATTGGACATTTGGACGAATGGACATTTGGACGAATCGACATTTTGACGAATGGACATTTGGACGAATCGACATTTTAACAAAAGGACATTTGGACGAATCGACATTTGGACGAATGGACATTTGGACGAATCGACATTTTGACGAATGGACATTTGGACGAATCGACATTTTGACGAAAGGACATTTGGACGAATCGACATTTTGACGAATGGACATTTGGACGAATCGACATTTTGACGAAAGGACATTTGGACGAATCGACATTTTGACGAAAGGACATTTCGGCGAATCGACATTTAGACGAAAGGACATTTGGACGAATCGACATTTAGACGAATCGACATTTTGACGAAAGGACATTTGGACGAATCGACATTTTGACAAAAAGACATTTGGACGAATCGACATTTTGACGATTGGACATTTGGACGAGTGGACATTTGGACGAATCGACATTTTGATGAAACGACACTTGGACGAATCTTTTTTGGCATATAAGTTTACTCTCTATGTTGTACTTGTTCATGGTTTCCAATTATCAAATATTCCAAGTGTTGATAGGGTACAGTGTTTATCCGAGAGATGGAGCTAGGAGAATTACAATTGTGTATAAAATGAAATTTTTATATTTTTTGATAATTTTTAGGTAATTTACCTACAGATTACCTAAATTTTAATACCCCCAGCTCCATCTCACGGAGAAACAACACTTGGAATATTTGATAATTTGAAACCATGAACAAGTACAACATAGAGAGTAAACTTATATGCCAAAAAAGATTCGTCCAAGTGTCGATTCGTCCAAATGTCGATTCGTCAAAATGTCGATTCGTCCAAATGTCCTTTCGTCAAAATGTCGATTCGTCCAAAAGTCCTTTCGTCAAAATGTCCATTCGTCAAAATGTCGATTCGTCCAAATGTCCTTTCGTCAAAATGTCGATTCGTCCAAATGTCTTTTCGTTAAAATGTCGATTCGTCCAAATGTCTTTTCGTTAAAATGTCGATTCGTCCAAATGACCATTCGTCAAAATGTCGATTCGTCCAAATGTCCATTCGTCAAAATGTCGATTCGTCTAAATGTCCTTTCGTCCAAATGTCCTTTCGTCAAAATGTCGATTCGTCGAAATGTCCTTTCGTCAAAATGTCGATTCGTCCAAATGTCCTTTCTTCTAAATGTCGATTCGTCCAAATGTCCTCTCGTCAAAATGTCGTTTCGATTACATGTCGATTCGTCCAAATGACCTTTCTTCAAAATGTCGTTTCGTCAAAATGTCGATTCGTCCAAATGTCCTTTCGTCAAAATGTCGATTCTGCCAAATGTCATTTCGTCCAAATGTCTATTCGTCCAAATGTCCTTTCGTCTAAATGTCGATTCGCCCAAATGTCCTTTCGTCAAAATGTCGATTCGTCCAAATGTCATTTCGTCCAAATGTCTATTCGTCCAAATGTCCTTTCGTCAAAATGTCGATTCGTCCAAATGTCGTTTCGTCAAAATTTCGATTCGTCCAAATGTCCTTTCGTCGAAATGTCGATTCGTCTAAATGTCCTTTCGTCAAAATGTCGATTCGTCCAAATGTCCTTTCGTCCAAATGTCTATTCGTCCAAATGTCCTTTCGTCTTAATGTCGATTCGCCCAAAAGTCCTTTCGTCAAAATGTCGATTCGTCCAAATGTACTTTCTTCAAAATGTCGATTCGTCCAAATGTCCTTTCTTCAAAATGTCGATTCGTCCAAATGTCCTTTCGTCTAAATGTCGATTCGTCCAAATGTCCTTTCTTCAAAATGTCGATTCGTCCGAATGTCATTTCGTCCAAATGTCTATTCGTCCAAATTTCCTTTCGTCAAAATGTCGATTCGTCCAAATGTCGTTTCGTCAAAATTTCGATTCGTCCAAATGTCCTTTCGTCGAAATGTCGATTCGTCCAAATGTCCTTTCGTCAAAATGTCGATTCGTCCAAATGTCCTTTCGTCCAAATGTCTATTCGTCCAAATGTCCTTTCGTCTTAATGTCGATTCGCCCAAAAGTCCTTTCGTCAAAATGTCGATTCGTCCAAATGTACTTTCTTCAAAATGTCGATTCGTTCAAATGTCGTTTCGTCAAAATTTCGATTCGTCCAAATGTCCTTTCGTCGAAATGTCGATTCGTCCAAATGTCTATTCGTCCAAATGTCCTTTCGTCTTAATGTCGATTCGCCCAAATGTCCTTTCGTCAAAATGTCGATTCGTCCAAATGTCCTTTCGTCAAAATGTCGATTCGTCCAAATGTCTTTTCGTTAAAATGTCGATTCGTCCAAGTGTCTTTTCGTTAAAATGTCGATTCGTCCAAATGTCATTTCGTCCAAATGTCGATTCGTCCAAATGTCCTTTCGTCAAAATGTCGATTCGTCCAAATGTCCTTTCGTCAAAATGTCGATTCGTCCAAATGTCCTTTCGTCAAAATGTCGATTCGTCCAAATATCCTTTCGTCAAAATGTCGATTCGTCCAAATGTCGATTCGTCCAAATGTCCTTTCGTCCAAATGTCGATTCGTCCAAATGTCCTTTCGTCAAAATGTCGATTCGTCCAAATGTCCTTTCGTCAAAATGTCGATTCGTCCAAATGTCATTTCGTCCAAATGTCGATTCGTCCAAATGTCGATTCGTCCAAATGTCAATTCGTCCAAATGCCCTTCGTCCAAATGTCCAGTCGATCAAATGTCAATCGGTATAAATTTATGCGTCCCGAAGAAATGTAATGTTATTTGGCACGCATACTGAAATAGCTCGTTAAACGATTTTTAAAAAAATATTTTCTTACTATTTATACCCCAGAGAACACTTTTGCACAAAAAAATCAGAAGTGCAAGAACCTTTGGGTTAAACTGAGTTTAAACGCACCATTGCTACTGTTAACCTTGAAGTTCGGTTGTGATCGCCGGTATCTTGTTTGTTTTGTTCCGAGTCCCTTAACCTAGAAATTGGCTAGAGTCTTATTTTCTCAGTGCTGTCATTTAAAAATGATACTGACTTGAAATTCTGTTAAATATTCTGCTAAATAAACATTCGATTAATTGTGAATTCTCTTAAATAAATAGTCGATTAAGAATAAAAACAGTTCAATATGAATTCGATGATCCAGAGACTCTTTTAAGAGAAATCCAGATTTATTTAGATTCAATTGAAAATAAATTTGAAAAATTGTAATTCGGCAAAAAAGAAATTATAGCTAATAAAATTTTATAAAAGAAAATTCTAAATAAAAAATGTAAGGCTTTATTCATGCGTCCGCTTTTTCTCTATGTAGAAGATTCTTTTTAAAAATTAAAATAATTGTGACGCGCTTAAAAGAAAGGTTTATGTCTGTTTTAACTTCATTACACTGAGAAAAAAATGCTATTGATTCTGTACGCCGCATATTCACATGCGTTCAAAATTATATGCTATTTACTTCAACTAATACTTAATTAATTTTATAGCACTATTTTTAAGTCGAGGAGGCAGTTTTTGTTTCAACAGCAATGCTATCAAATCAACTAAATATTATATTACAAGACGAATATTCGCATTTGAATATGCTTGCTATTGATTCAATAGCATTTTTTTCTTAAACTACAGGTTCATTAATGTTTAACTCAATTAATTATCTAAAGTAAAAGAATGTTCTTATTAAACATTTTACAAGTTATAACAATTCGAACATCAGCATTTGGTTCTGATCACCATGTATGCTTGTCTTTTTTTCGACCTCACTTTTTTGCTTCTAAGGTACCTTTATTCAGAGCACGTCACAATTAAATTTACTTTTTTGCTTTAAAACTATAAAATAGAACTATCACTATATTACCGCTTGCGATTGAATTTTCTGGCCGCCTATATCTTTTCTAACTAGCTTTCCAAATGTTAAAACATCTGAAATTTCGTTTAAAACCATCATTCCCTTTACTCGGCAAAGATATTCGTCAAGTATTGCTTTAATGATGGGGCAGTATCTAGTCATCGTGATATCCTTGTCACGGGTTACAGTACAATAAATTTCATGTAAATATCTTGTTGATCCTATAAAATTACAATAAATTGAAAACATCTACTCACAGAAATAAATGTAATTACTCTATGAAACATTTTTACCATCAAAACACTGCATAATAGAGTCGTCAGGCGCGTAGGAACGAATTTTTTTGGGCAGGGGGCGGGGGGTCAAAAAACAAAATTTTGTAATTGCTAACTCGTAGACAATTTTCTGGTGCACCTTTTTTCTAATAATATTTTTTCCATCTCTTACTAATTTTGAAAAACAAACTCAAAAAACTAAAAATTTTCTGAAAATTAACATTGCCTCTACATAACTTAAGTTTTAAACGGTACTTGTATGTAGTTTTTCATGAAAATCACTCAAACATTTTTCAAGCTCATACAAATTTATTCAATAATTTAAATTTTTATGTTTTTGTAGTAATTATAATAGGTTAATATAACAATAGATATAATTTTTTTTTTTAGAAATTACTTTAAATATATTTATTTATTGCAGACTTGATAATAGTGGTTTTGTTCACATTGAATAATGTAGAGATTCTCATAAGAGTAAAACTTATTACTTAATATAACAAATTAAATTTACAAGATCTTTCAACCTATTAATGACCATAATTATTTAAATTATTTTATACTGTCATTCAAACTATCACTGCCAAATAGATATGAAATTGAACCTACAGATAATGTTATTATATTGAAAAATAAAAATTAATCCAGTTTTTTAAATTGAATGCACTATAAGTAATCTAATCTCATCTAATCTAAATCGAGCTTGTAGAGGGTTCTCACGAGGAGAAGTGGACACTTAGGTAAATACCCATTTCACCCGCCCAACCATTCGCTCTAACGAACAAACTCACCCCATTTAGAGACCTGTCCTTCCCCAGAAGTTCAGGATCTCTTTCAAGGGTACACTTATAACATACTCGGGATTGGTAAAAGCTAATCCCCAGCTTACCCGTCTAGCCTCAGCGAGTGGGCACTGACATAGTATGTGGGTTGATGTTTCATCATCTCCCTCACATTTTCTACATTTTGATGATGTTATTCTACCAATTTTGAATTGGTGGTACTTAAGAAAATCGTGCCCAGTGAGCAGTTGAACCACGGTTTTCACCCTGGTCCTACCGAGACTAAGAAGTTCTTGTGAAAGTTTTCTATTGAGCTGCAAGCCCAAATTGGCCTTTGTTTGCCTTCCCGCCTGCTTCTTTGTACCCCTCGATTTATTGCTCCCTTAACCCCGCTTGGCACAATGCCTTAAGCCGGTTCTGGTCCTATCATCGGTGTTTCTGACCCTATTCTAGCTAGAGCATCCGCACTTTCATTACCTTTGATCCCTGAGTGACCAGGTACCCAGATCAATGATAGTTAATTCCTCGAACCAAGATCGTCTAGCGCATTGCGGCATTATCAGACCAGTTTTGATTCAAGTACTGGATTTTTCAAGGCTGCTAGAGCTGCCTGACTATCCACACATATGCTTATCCTTCTGCCAAATGTTTCTTTTTCAAGGATGATTTGTGCGCAAGAAAGGATTGCACCAACTTCAGCCTTCCAGACGGTAGCAAACTGTCCCCAATAAAATGGACACACTATTGCAGCCAGTACTCCGATAGATACCAAATCCCGTACCACAGTTCATCTTGGAAACGTCCGTGTACCACACGTCCCCACCAAGTGGAAAACCCTTTTTCCAGTCTTCTCTAGAAGGGATAAGGACCTGGAATAAAGGTTTAAATCTAACTTTCTTTGTCTTTCTATCTTGTTCCATATTAATTTCAGGAATGAATAGAATGGAGCCTGGGAATTTGGTATGAATTTCCCCGGATTTCCATCTCTTTTGAGATTTAAGTCTGCTCTTAGTGAGCGCCGCTTTAGCCACAACTGAGACGTGTAAAGATTCTTCTGAGAGCATAAATTCCAACGCCGCAGTTGGCTTGGTTTTCATAACTCCAGTAATTCCCCTAAAAACCATAGCCTTCAGACTTTCCAGTTTACCTTTAACCGTAGCTAATTTGGTTCTGGGTCACCAGACTATTGCAGCGTGCAGGCATCTGGGTTTTAGAACTATCTGGTATAGCCAATATACCATGTTCGGCCTTAGCCCCCAGGATGATCCTATCGCTCTCCTGCAGATCCAAAAGGCAGTACAAAATTTATTGCGCTGATACTCAAAACGTTCATTCCAGTTCAACTTACTATCCAGGATGACTCCTAGATATTTAGTCGATCTAGTAACCGCAATTTCTTTTCCATAAAATAGTTTGCATCAATTTCAGAAGTACCTCCAAACAGAAACCTCTCAAGATTACTACGAAATCGTCCGCATAACTTTGCGTGAAGAACCCCTGGCCGTTGAGTTCTAATAGGAGTTCATCTGCTACCATGCACCACAGTAAGGAGAATAATACCCCTCCTTGTGTGCAAGCGTTAGAGACAAAACCTTTCAGTTTTGCTTCCCCGTATTCTGCTTCAAGGCAACGTCCCCGCAACATACTACTGACCCACTTAATAAGTGGTTCAGGTATTCCACAGTTCCGAGCCTTTTCACATATAACTTGACATGAAGTACTTGGGAATGCTTCCTCCATGTCTAGAAAGCTGCACACCACCACTATAAGTTTCTGACCATTAATTAAATTCACTACAAAAAAAACAATCACAACCTTTTTAATTCAAGGCTTTCTAATATAATAACACTTGAAATATGACTTAAAATCTTTCAAAAATTGTGCGTATTGTCCGCCTCACGTCAAATATCCCAAATATTATATCAAATAACATTAGTAGTTTGCTTAAAAATTAAATAAAGAATTAAATCATAACAGCAATGTATGCATACCTTGAAAATATTTAATAATTTGTAAAACATCTGTTTTATGGTACTTGAGATTAAGCTCTATAATAGTAAATCCCTGAGTCATGAAGAGTCGTAATAATTGAATCTGATACTTGACCGAAATAATATTAACAGTTTTTATCAATTTCAATGTTCTACTGATCCTTATAATTTCTGAAATCATTGATCCTACATTTCTCCAGATTTCCAAAAATGTCGAATCTCTGTAAACGGGATACAAAAAATATACATTTCAATTTAATAACTTTGTAATAAATTTTATAAAAATAATCTAGAATATTACTAACGATTTAGAGTCCTTCAAATCAACTTTAGTCCCTTTGACAAGGCTTTCAAGAACCTTGTTAAAGAGGAGAGGAAAGTGGTTTCTATTAATCGAAGGCAAATTTGGTAGACAATCTGATGGCTTTTCCAACAAGATTGCATCATGTTTCAGCCAGTCCATAATGTCCATTACTTTTTTTAAACAAGGTTTATTTTCGATCCAAGTTTTAATTAATCCAGCGACAGCATTTCTGTACAAAATACCTGCATGTTTATCCAACCAATCACCCGAATGTAAAAAGTTGTAAGCCATCGTAGCTAAAATTATTACGTAACAATTAATTAATTATTATAAGTTGATATATTTTTAAAACAGTAAATGAAAAATTACAAAATCGATATGAAAATAATAATAGTTTATATTTTACCATATTTTTCACTGTTTTTGGCAGAAAAACTTTTTGAGTATTTCATAAGCGTCACGCAAACGTTGACAATACTTTGAGCTAAAACAATTGACCGATTTTCAGCAATTTCACACATCGTTTCAAAAAACTTGCAAGCATTTGCAACAAGATCTTCATTTGCGACTTGAGTGGAGCTTATTCCAAGCATTTCTGATGCAATCGCACGAAGTCCCCCTAAATTCAATTTCAATAATTTATAATGTCAAATAAATTTTAGATATAATGGATATATTTATAAATTTCTAAATACAAACCTGTAAGTAAAGAATTGTATTTGACACTATTAAGAAGTTCTTTCCAACTGAAGATCTGGTTGACTAAACGCAAAAGAAGGACCAGAGCTTCTCTTTTTTGGCAATCGTCGTCTTCATTAATTCTTAATTCATCGGCGATGTCAGACAATTTAGTGCAAATTTGAGGTAATAAATGTATCAAATCTTGCATTAGTGATTCAGAATTATCATTTCCTATCATACCCAAAAGTTCTTTCACCACGAAGCAAACTTGTGCAATGGAAACAGCCTGAGCTGACGTTTGAGTTAAAGTCATGTCCATTTTTATGTTTAAAAGATGGACAACCTAAAAAAACGTTATTCTGTTAATTTTGATCTAAACAAACCAACATCTTAAGAAAATGAATATTTTTAGATCATATTGTTTAAACCTATTCTCACAGATTATTACAAAAATCTGCAACCCCTCCACCACTCTTAACATGTCAAGTAATTAATGTACAACCCCTAATCGCATTATTTAATACATTTTTGTTTAATCTTTTCATATACATATTGTATATTCATATGTATTCCTCTTAGGATTTTTACATTTATGATAATCCCAAACTGTGTTTAATTTCCTCGTTAAACTCAAAGCAATTCCCGTCTCCTCACAACCTTTAAATACTATCCCACCCTTTCATTCTTTATAGAGCCTCAATGTAACCCTCCCTCTTGCGTTCGGTAGACATCTTTCATTAGAAATATTTGCATTTGCCTGACCCTCTCTGATCAGAGTAAAGAAAAACTACGGAAAACCTCCATTGAGTACAGACGATTAATTCAAGTCAATTAAATTTCAATTAAATCAAGTTGATATGTTTACATTCCAAGTCTCGAATGGTATACAACCAGTCCCTGATGACTAATCACCTACTTAAAATATCTCAATCGCAGAAAAAAACACCAAACTAGCGTATCACAAAAGCCGTCAACCCAATAGACCGAAATTTATTTGTCAGAATATTGAACACTCCAAATCTCCATGTGTCCTAACTTTTATCTTCCCGAATCTCCAATTGTCAGAATATTGAACCCTCCGAATCTTCACTTTTCCGAACTTTTAATTTCCCAAATCTCCAATTGTCAGAATTTGTATCTGTCCGACCAAAGAAATGTAAAATTGCTAAAACAGCAATAGGTCTTGGGACGTTGATTAAAAACGAATTATTCAATTGGCCCCTAATTACAATGGATTTACATGAATTTAAGGGTCAAACAAAAATATTTCCTTATCTATGGCGCGCCAAACCAATCTGTCTGCCAAAAATATATGTTAAAAATTTAGGAAAAAGACAAATTTTCTCAAAGGTTGAAGCTCGCACATCAAAGCTATCGCATTTAAAAAATATTTTCAATATTTCAAAAAATTCTTTCAATAGATTTTTTGAATGGAAATTAAAAATTTTTTTTTGCTAATTCTGGGTTGCCTGCATTTTTTCCAAAATTCAATTGTCAGAATATCCTTTTGACGGAATTTTATTTAACCAAAATGCTATTTATCAAAAATCTAATTTGCCAGAAATTGCAATTATCAGAAATATCATTAAACCAAAAGTGCAGTTTTCAGAAATCGCAGTAATCTAAAATTGTGTTTATCAGTAACCTCAATTGTCAAAAATTGCATTTATCGGAAATATTATTTATCAATAAGATCAAATGTCAGAAATCTAAAGTATACGAAATTTCATTAATCAGAAATCTAATGTCAGATATTTCAATTATCAAGCATCTCTTTTGTCCTAAATTGGATGTATCAGAAATCTCATTTATCCAAAAGTGTATATATCAGAAATCTTATTTGTCCGAAATCACATTTATCAGAAATTTTATTTGTCAGAAAATGCATTTATCTGAAATCTTATTTATCAGAGAGACTAATTGTCGGGAAGCTCATTTATACGAAATTCCATTTATCCCAAAATTCCATCATCCCAATACTTTTCTTTTGAAGCAAGATTCTCATCCCTGAAGAAGTAGGTAAAGAGGAATAGATGTTCCTTTAGCTTGTGCGCGAAAATTTAAATAGATGTGACGCTCCGCGAGAGAAGGGACCTATCGCGGAAAAAATCAATTTTAATTTTTTAATGCTAAAATATAATTTTTGGGTTGTTCTTTCATTTCCGTGTTTAAAAAAATTTTTCAATTATTACACTTTTTGTTATAATGCTTCAAACCTAGGCGTGCTAAGTGTATCGCATTTTTTGGATTTTCTTTGAACGACCGTCCCATGAAATTGGATTTCATTGATTTTATTTTTTGTATGATAATTGATAGTTTTTGAGTTGCTTTTTGAGTTTCAAAAAACAAACTGTGATTCCTGCAATTAGTTTTCTTGTTATGAATGTTCAAACATAGGCATGTTAAGCGTCTCGATTTTGCTTTCTCCTCTTTGCCCATTAGTACTTTAAAGTTTGCTTTTTCAGCGATAGGTCCCTTCTCTCGCGCAGCGTCACATAAGGTAATTTTGAAGTGATATTTAAATTTTCTCGCATAAACTGAAGCGACATCTATTCTGCTTTACCGACTTGATCAGGGATGGGAAACTCGATTAAAAAGAAAAGTGTTGGAACGATAGAATTTTGGGAAAATGAGATTTCTTAGACATGAACTTTCGTACAATTGTAGATTCTGTCAAATAACTTTTCGGATAAATAAAGTTTCCGATAAATGTGTTTTTGGACACATTTTGGACATATTTCTGAAAACAGGAGCTTTTGACAAATCATATTTCTGATAAATGCAATTTTTGATAAATGAGATATTCGATAATTAAAATTTCTCTCAAATTAGATTTTCCATAAATGCAATTGTGGAAAAATTAGATTTCTGATAAATGCTCTTTTGGACAAATGGGATTTCTTACAAATGCAATTATGGATTAATGAGATTTCTGATAATTCAAATTTCTGTCAAATTAGATTTTTGATAAATAGCCTTTCGGTTAAATAAAATACGGTCAAATGGATATTCTGACAATCGAGTTTTGGAGAAAATGCAGGCAACTTGTAATTCTCTGTAACCATATTAATAATTAAATATTAACCATATAAAAAAAGTAGTGACATGACGGAGCGAATTCTTCTCTCGTAGTTTACTATAATCACGATTTGCCCAAATGTTTGTATGTGTGATTAACAAGCCAATAATAATGATCTTAATTACAAAATCCCTAAAGAATTTCAAAAAGTAATAAAATTCTTACCCTTGTATCTAATTTTCGGAAATAGGTAGGATTTTTTGAGACGAGCAGTGATCCTAAATCAAATGTTTCCCATTCAGGAATAGAAAGTGTATGTGTCTTATCAGCGGACCCTTTTTTTCCTTTTTTTGTAGATTTTTTTTCAATTTTAACAAACGGCTTGTCGGGAAAATAACTGAAATAAGCCAGGGGTGGTTCGTATCGAGTTATGCATGAAACATGCGATATTTGAAAGTCTCCCTGCATTTTCATCAAACTGTCAAGACGTTTCAATACTTGCTTTTTGATGGATGGACTGGGCTCGGTTACAAATGCACTTATCAGTTCTCTGAACCTTCAAATAATAGATGTGTTAAATATTTTAACAAAATTAATATATAATAAAAAACTTTTTTTAGAGAATATTTGACACGTTGATATTGATTTCAAAAAGCTTAAAATAGCTTTTTTTAATATTAACCAATATAATAACTTTAAGGATAAAACTATTTTGTCAATTGCACATTATTCAATGTTTTGTGTATTTCTTTAAACCTAATGATTAATAAATTGCAATTTTTTTATTTAATTGTATGTCAAACAATGACTTATTTTATTCTTTGAAAAGCTCTGTAAAATTTTGAAGAATCTGAATAATGTATTCTATTATAGAAAAATTTTACCAGTTAATGCAATATATCATGTAGTTGAGATTTTCTGGCTCTGAGATTTCAAGATCTATCGGCAAGAGAATGGCACAGCCTAAAAGTGCATTTATATCTTCAAGACTGCCATCTTCACTCAGCTTCGTACAACACATCCTCAATAATCTGAATAAAATGGGAACAATACCTCCAAATTTTCCTTCTTTAAAATCAATGATCATTTCCTCACTATCAGAAAGACTGTTTAGCTCAAATTTCTTTTCCATATCATTCCTATAATTATTAGAAATGAATAAAAATGTAATTAAATTTTACAATATCCAATGTAAGTATCGACTCATAAAGAAATTACTGACCTTAAATTATCACTTATAAGATAACTTTGAAGAGCTGTTGTAGCAAACGATTTTATCTCTTCAAGAAATTGTTTATCTAAATTTTTAGATTCAGAAATAACCAGGCTCAAGCTATCGTAAAATAAAGCTCGCGATCTCGCACAGGATTTAACTCCAAATATCACTTTATCTGTAAAAATTTAAAGAATGGTAATTGATCTAGAAACTTAATTTAGATAAACAGAAAGACAAAACTGCCTTCATCTTACCAAAAACCACTTTTGCCAAATTATGCGTTTCTGATTTGCTAGCAAAATGTTTAATCGACATACATGCACTTAAAACACCTTTGCACTTTGTTCTGGAAAAATCGTAATTAATTAATTGGATGATAATATTTGATTGGACACGTAAAATATAATAGTTATTATCACTAACAAAATTTTAGAACTGGCCAATTGTTTCTGCATTAAAATAAACAAATCATCGTCTAATGAATGAACAGTCGAGTTTGTCTGAATATACATTCCGTGAAGTACATCGCTCAAAATAGCGGCACTTTCCAAATCCAAATCATCCATCTTTTCCAATAAAATGCTCAACAAGTTGCAATGAGACTGTAGGCAATTTCTCTTTTCATCGTCGGCAATTATTTTGCTTAAAATTGTGAAAATTTTTTTAGCTGTAGAATTATTATAGCCAACCAGCTGTAAAATTTTTTCCAATACTTGACGCTGTTGATAAATTTGTTGTCGGCTCATGAACATTAAAATAAACCATTCAATGGCAAGTTCTGTGTAAACACGATCATCGGATTTTATAAGATTACTCGCTAATTCTAAGGCACTCGGCTCCAACTCACGGGCAACCTGAAAGTTTAAATGTAAATAAATATGTAATAAATTGAATAGTAATTAAATACGGCAAATAATTTAAATACTCACCTCAAGATAATCTTTGTAGAGAGTGTTGAACAAGCTTAATCTATAATAGCCAGAGCGATAATTTTTTTTTAGAATTGATTCAGCATTTTTTTGTGCTGCAGGGCTATTTGCAAAGTAAACGAGTAAATAAATTAAGTCCATTGGTACTGCTTCTTCACCCTCTGTTTCGATTACTTTTACGGACGCCTGAGCAACTTTTTTAAACATCTTCATTCCCGATATAATTTCATTAACAGTCAATAATTGATTTGTAAAGCATTCCTGTATATCTGAATTCAACAATGGTTCTAAATGCAATGTACGAAGCATTTGTAATATTTTCTCTGCTGCTCTTTCATTGTTACAGTTATTAAAAACAAATCTGAAAACATTTTTATACAATTTGGCTTTTGATTGTAATAGTTTTAAGAATAATAATTATATTGAATTTATATAATATTTAGATTGAAGGCACATTTTATTATTGACAATAAAATTAGGAAAAAATTGTGTTAGTCATTAGGGATTTCTTTACAAACAACGTCTTAATGATTTAAAATTGTCTAAATGTTCAGTAAAATATTATAACAGAGATCACAGCGGTTTTCCCATTCAATTTCAGGTAAAAAGGGACTTTTCTTTGAAAAAAAGGAGACTTTGTTTCATAAAACGGGGATTTTTAAAATTAGTAAAAAAATAATTATATTAATATATCAAAGTTTCTTTTTCGAAATTTTATTGTTTTCTTAGAAGTTTAGAGCACAGACCACGATGAGGCTTTATTAAGTTTAACTCAAAAGTCCTATCACTAAAAGTTTCTTTTTAAAAATTTATGTTTTAAAGATTTGCTCTTGAGTTTTCTTCCTTCAGGTCTCGTGAATAATGTAGGGGAGTGGGCCCCAAGATGGACAGGGCCCCAAGATGGACATTTCGTATAAAATTTTTGTTTAAGTGACAGCGCCTTATGCTTTTTGTCATTTTTGTTGTTTGTATAGACGAAGATTTTGATGCACATTTGAAGACAAAAAACCAGTTGGTTTTTCTTCTACACATACCACGTAATTTTGTGTCTAAAAAAGTTTTGTAACAGTTTTTTCTCAAGTTGGTAAAGTTATTTAAATTTATGATTTAGAATGAGTACTTAACGTTATAGTATTCTTTATTTATCGTATAATAATATCCTAAAATGATTTTACTAATTCAGTGTTCGTATATATATTTTTACTGGGGATTAAAAAATGGTGTCATGTACCCTAAGATGGACAGGCCTCAAATCTCAATGTATTTATTTGCTCATTTTCGATTTTACACTTTTTTCAATAATTTTTTGAGCCAATTAATTAAATTTTTTTATTTTCCACCATAAAATGTGATGTTATCGTTAGAGAAAATGATATATCGATATTTTTCGATATTTTATTACTTTTTACTGTTAAACTATTAAATTGAAGTTTTTAGAAATGTTATTTCTTGATAAATTCCGTAAAATGATTAAAAATTAGTTTAAGTATTGTTACACGATGTTAATTTTTTATTTACTACAATTTTCACAGACTTTTAAGAAGGTGTCCATCTTAGGGACACTTTTTTTTAGACCGACAATTTTAACAATTAGAAAAAACGCTTTAAAAAATGTTAATGTTCAAAATAAAATTTTATCTCTGTGGCCATAAGTTACCTTATAAATTGTACTTTCATCGGGTATAAAACATTTTAATATATTTTATTTGGTTTGGATTCTACAGCAATAAGACGAAAGGGTGTCCAACTTGGGGCCCTCTCCCCTACCATTAATATAAATTTGTGTTTGTTAATAAGCATTAATTTTAAAAAGATCTTAAAAAACTCTCTAAATTTGAATTACTCTACAAAAAGAAGTGTTTCAAATATGGGGACACAAGACACGTATGCGTCTCATTTTGAGACATTAAAATATTTAAGTCTTTCAAAATGAGACGCATATAAGTGTCTTGTGTCCCCATATTTGAAACACTTCTTTCTGTATTGTAGTTAATCATAACTACTTTGAAAGCAAAAACTCAGTCACTAATTCAAAAAATTATATTTATATTAATCATTTATTAAAAAATATCTAATTACTAGTCGAATTCATTTTTAGGTTTTGTCAAAATAACTAATCTTTTAGTGAAATTCTGTTTACTAATTCAATTATAATGATATTTTAACAATCTATTAGTTTTTTTTAATAAAAATTTTACTTATAATTTTTTACTTATAATTAGTTATTTTTAACTAATTCAGATTTAGAGAGAAGTGTTTTTTGTTAATATGTCATATTTATTAAAGTAAAATAACACAAAGTATTTCAAATCACCTCTTTTTACCTTGGAATAAAAAAAATATTGTAAATACATTTTTTTCAGTATTTTAGGTGATTTTCTTAAAAATAAAAAATAAATAATAAATAAAGTACCTAAGGAAAAAAGGGGAGAAAAATCTTGATTTCAGGAATTTTAGGTGATTTTTGTTAAAAAAAAGGGAAAAAAGGGAATAGGTGAAAAAGGGGAGGAACTGTGATCCCTGTTATAAATATCAAAACCCTCAAAACTTTAACATTTTACTTTCAAGTCAGCAAAAATATTTGCTTCCTCATAAAAAATTGTTTTCGATATAACACAAACCTGAAAATATACGAATTTTTCAAGTTTTACTGTGTTTTTTGAATTTTGATTGGCTGTGATGAGGGTGAGGGATAAAAATCGGTAAAAACAACATATTGTTGACACCTTCTAATCTTTCTAGATAAAAATAAAAATTTAAAAACTAACATTTTAACGGTAAAAACGTTAAAAAACATTGAAAAACCCAAAAATATACGTTATACAGGCAAAAAATTGAACAGAAAATGGGTGAATCGTATACAAAATCACCATTATTTAAAAAAAAAAATGAGCAAACTCCTGGTTTTTTTGCTTAATTACTTTAATTCATCATCACTAATAAAAATGACAGTAATTTTTTACTTGGTAATGGCAGGAACATAACGAGGTTCTACCCCTTCAAGCATATTGATAAGGTTGATTCGCAGTTCTTCGTAATACATTTCTCCCATCGATAAAGTAGAAAGAGTGTCGAGAATGATATTCATCAATTCAGGTCGAAGATCAAACAGTTTCATGAGAATATCACCAATTGCATGATGCTGAGAATCAACTATAATATCTGGTAGAAACACAATGAATTCTTTGTGAAACCAGACTGGAGTGGATTCAATGATATTTTCAAGACTTGTAGTCAATGCTTCCGGATCTTCGATAAATTCTAAAAATCTAATTTGTTGAATTACATTGAACGTCCAAGATACACTCTCTGGCTCAGTTCTAAAAAAAATCGGTTTTTACGTCAATAACACATATCAATACAAACAATATTTCAGATTTATTATCGAAAAACTCTTACGCCTCAAGGATAACTTCGTTTAGCTTTTGTAAAAGACTTTCCAAAAGTGGTTTTTGTAACTCAGAAATATGTAATAAAAGTTTTATTAACGAAGTATTATACCAGCTAGGAAAAGGCAGTCCATCAGTAACGACCTTTAAGTCTTGAGAGGCTTTCTCAAAATTACTGTCAACTTCAATGAAATTTTTCCAATCAGCAATTATTTCTTCCTTTTTGTACTTACTTTCATTGCTCTGTAGTAATTTTTTAAAATTAGATTTCACTTCGTTTGGGTCGCATTCTAAAAATATATTAAAAATGTCAATCTTATTTAATGTAGGGTAAAAGCGGTTAAATCCTGACAGTACCGAAAATCGAAATTTTTCCATTTTTAAGCCAAATATAAAATTAATTATCATCGGAATCTTCTTTCAAAATTGGGAAATCAAATTTGTAAGATTTATAGATTGCATTTTATATGAATTTGTTTAAAATCTTAAGTTGGAAAATAGGACATACATACGATTTTAAGACAAATGTTTCGAAAAGTAGCAAAAATCTTTTATGTTTATCGAAAGTTGACGTCTTAATGAACATTCCTCAATAAATAATTTTTCGGCAAAAGTTCGAGGACTTAACTTATGGTACCTTTAATTTTGTAATATACAAATACTGTAAATATTTGCCTTCATTGCTTGCGTTTTAATACCAGGATTAAAAATAGAGAAATATTTTTTACAATAACTAAACTAATTACTAACTGCAAGTAATTAAAGCTGTGAGTTTTACGGCAAAATCAACTATACGCGAAACTGACGCAGTTCAAACTATGATACATCAATAAAAAAAATTTATTGGCTGAAATATTCTAAAACGAACACCATAGATATAATAAATCATAAAATCCTTTTAAAATAAAATTATTTGAAACTTGGATTTTCTGATTTTTGACCAGAAAATTTTACGAGAAGATCTGATGGACTTGTAAAACCAGTTGTAATTATTACTTTAGACGGCGCGGCGCGGCGGCCCTGATGAAAACCCTCGTTATCCAAAAACAAGGTGGTCGCAAATTTCCATTTTCAAAAATCCCTGACTTTTCCATGACTTTTTCCTGACTAATTTTTCATTTTACCTGACTAAAAATTTTTTTAATTATTTTAAATCTTGCTATTTATGATAAAAATTCTAAATTATTTTTAATTGTTTGCACATTTCTAACTTCACATAATATTGTTTACAATTATTTAAAGTTATAAAATTTTTGAATTTTTATTTGTGGTTCCTTTGAGAAAAATTTCCCTGACTATTGAAGATTTTTTTTAAAAATCCCTGACTTTTCCCCGATTTGCAGCTTTTCCCTGACTTACGGACACCCTGAAAAATAATATTTTCAACAATTAATCACTTCAGGAAGAATGCTATTGATAAGTAGCGGATCTACGTGGGGAGCACTGGGAGTAATCGCCCTCCCCCCAAGATCTTATATTTCTATAAGAGAGAAAGAGAAAACTCTATGGTGCTATCTATTTCGCCCCTCCCGAAAACCTTCCTATCCATCATGTCCAAAACCCACCAAGTAACGAGATTAAGGTCAATTCAGTCAGTTTTACATTTCCGTCCACCATATTGAATCCGCGAATTTTAATTTTAAAAATGCAACATCAGATTTGTAATCAGCGGTCCCAAAAACCTCTGAATTATAAATTTAAAATTAATCGAACAAAAATTTTAATTTTTCATCCGTCATATTGGATCCGCCATTTTTAAGTTGAAAATTTAATGTCAGATTTGGTATCAGCGACCTCAAAAAAGGTTAATTTTCTTTTATTAGTCGCTTACTATGCAAAAACATTCAAAATATTAGGTAAAAATTGATTTTTAAACTTACCTGTCAAATGACAGAATTTACCATATTTTGATTACATTTTTCTAGAAAGTTAATAAATATTTTAAAATTGATTATTACTTAATATTAAGTACTTTTAATGTACTTTCATATGATGTGCTGACTTTTTAAATTTATGACGTAGAAATATGAAAATTATTACCTTGAATGTTGAGCTTTTCAGGATTTTCGGTGATTTTGAACACTTACAACTCCTTCAGTGCAAAATGAAAAAATCCAATCTTGGTATTAATATTTAAATTAGACCTGGTTCTCCATCCTATCAAAATTTGGCGATGGATTTCGAGCTGCTTTATGGTTTTATTTAATTTCCAAAATCAGCTTCCAAAAACAAAATTGAATGTTAAAATACAAGTATTTTTACGAAACTGAAGTTAGCTGTCTCAAAATCGATTTATTTGTTTAAATTCAAATTTAAATTTGTAAATAAGATTTAATCCTTGAAATTCATTAGCATTATTATTGTTAATATGATTTAGGAGATTTATGGGCATATCTCTGGAACCTTTAACTTTTATGTCCCTTGCATATATTTTGATAATTTTAATCAATTTTTACCTGGTTTTTGTTGGAAATATTAACATTTGATACGATGAACTATTTCCAAAAGATTACACATTGATTTATTAAATAGATAAATAATTATTCCAATTTGAACATCCGATTTTTAACAATGTTTACTTGTCCCTAACCAGACTTTCGAATGGTTTATACGTTGAAACTTTGTAATTAATAAAAATTACTAGTTAGATGACACATGTTTTTAAAGTTAATTAAACGATGAACACATTTGTGCATGAAAATTAATATTTTGTTTATTGTGAAGAAAGTTATATGTTTTTAAAAGTTGTCCCTCATTTTTAACCTTTTCAACCGTAATCGTCTTATTTATCATTTTTCTTGAATAAGACTATTGGCACACCAAAATAGTTTATGGAAAATAAAAGTTTAAATAATTAGAATTATTTTGAGACATACTAAATTGATGTGCTTCATGTCTTCAAAAAACTATTCTAATTTAAATAACAGAAAACACGTGTGTACAAAATTTGACAACGATCGTAATACGAGTGATACTTCACGAAAATGAAATAAAAGTATTCAAAAAGTACTTACATATATTTTTACGAGTACCATTTAACATTGTGTGAATGTGCTTTGAGAAAAAATACTTTATTGCAATGATAATGTGAAAATATTTATCAATTACGGTCGACCGTAATCGACCGAAATTTTTAGGAAATAAATTTTTAAGTCTGAAGTTGCCGATTCTAATGTTTTCAACAGAAATTGTCATTAATTAAAACCTGAAGGTTAAGTTTTAATGTTTATTTCGAGATTGATTTTCACACAAAAATGGAACTTTATTCCTTTATTCCTAGTGTAGTATTATTAATATTTTACTATTCTTATAAATATTGAAAATATTAAACAAACTTATCGTTTTTTAAAAATGATAACCCCTCAAGCAATTCATTTCAACTGTTTTTCATCCTAAAAAGCAACCACCTGTTGAATATTTTTATGTTACAGGTTAAAAATTATTTGTAATTTTAAATAATTTATAATTTCTTGAAGACAATTAGATTTATTTGTCCATTTGTATAATTTGAAAGCTTAGCACTTGAAGTTTATGTAGACAAAGTTTCAATACTGTGCTACAAAAAAAAAAAAAATATTTTTTCTTATTGAAAAGTTAAAGGTTCCAGAGATATGCCCTTATTTAAATAGTTAATAATTTTTAAACTAAGTATAATAATTAAAAATGCTTATTAAATGACATAATTTTGAACTTTGATTGAAAATGATTAAAATGAATTTTGGTTTTTAATATTTTATACATCTCTGAAAACTTTTTGTAAATGGTAATTAAAACTAATTATTTTAATCTAGATTCCTTTGAAAAAATTTTTTAGATCTTTATTGTGAGTAACAAATAATAACAAATTTTCATATCGAATATCAACAACACTTTTTATTTCTCGAAATACATATAAAAATAAAATATGAACCAACTGTTTTTTGAGCTTTCACATAATGAATGATATAACAAATATTTATTTTTTTTTACAAATCTATGAATGAAATATCTTCAAAATCTTCTGATTCTGAAGTTTTCTTCATTCTCAGTTTCGATGTTGAGAGTGGAATTTAGCAATGATGACTACGTGTCCCTGGAATAGTCTTCATCGAGTTGTATCTACGATTCAGATGTCTTTTAATTTATATGTATTTCGAGAAATAAAAAGTGTTGTTGATATTCGATATGAAAATTTGTTATTATTTGTTACTCACAATAAAGATCTAAAAAATTTTTTCAAAGGAATCTAGATTAAAATAATTAGTTTTAAATACCATTCACAAAAAGTTTTCAGAGATGTATAAAATATTAAAAACCAAAATTCATTTTAATCATTTTCAATCAAAGTTCAAAATTATGTCATTTAATAAGCATTTTTAATTATTATACTTAGTTTAAAAATTATTAACTATTTAAATAAATCTCCTAAATCATATTAACAATAATAATGCTAATGAATTTCAAGGATTAAATCTTATTTACAAATTTAAATTTGAATTTAAACAAATAAATCGATTTTGAGACAGCTAACTTCAGTTTCGTAAAAATACTTGTATTTTAACCTTCAATTTTGTTTTTGGAAGATGATTTTTGAAATTAAATAAAACCATAAAGCAGCTCGAAATCCATCGCCAAATTTTGATAGGATGGAGAACCAGGTCTAATTTAAATATTAATACCAAGATTGGATTTTTTCATTTTGCACTGAAGGAGTTGTAAGTGTTCAAAATCACCGAAAATCCTGAAAAGCTCAACATTCAAGGTAATAATTTTCATATTTCTACGTCATAAATTTAAAAAGTCAGCACATCATATGAAAGTACATTAAAAGTACTTAATATTAAGTAATAATCAATTTTAAAATATTTATTAACTTTCTAGAAAAATGTAATCAAAATATGGTAAATTCTGTCATTTGACAGGTAAGTTTAAAAATCAATTTTTGCCTAATATTTTGAATGTTTTTGCATAGTAAGCGACTAATAAAAGAAAATTAACCTATTTTGAACATATATCAATCAAAACATTTATACTACCTAAATTATTTCTGTGATTTTTTATTAATTTTTCACAGCTATTAAAATAACCTATTTCCCATGCACCTCATCTTAAAAATTAAAATTGCAAAGCAAATAGAAATAATTTTATAAAATATTAAACAAAAATGAATTGTACGGATATTAAATATCATTATTAAGAATTATCAGATTTTTCTAAAAATAGGCCGCAACGACTTTAGGTGAAATAAAATGGAATGACCCATATGTACAATGCTCATTACAGTTTTTATACCGTTTTTAGCAAAACGATACGCTTAACTTGCCGACTACTGTCTGGTTTACCCTATATTAGTTTTTATAATAGTTATTATCTATAAAGATAGGTTTCACGTAATTTCCTGAAGTTCTACTACAGAATGAAATTCAGTATTTTGACCTAAAAACTCGATTTCTCAACAAAACAGCTTGATGAAATATTTTGGATTTGCTGTGAAATAATAAAAAAGAGTGTTCAAATTTGAGATATGGAAGAAATTTGACAATGACGTCGTGGAAACATTTTCATTTCTCGACATTTTAAAATTTACAAAAGTAACGTTCAACATTTTTGATCTCATATATTGCGAACGCTATATTTTAAGGTAGAACAATTTTCTGGTCATTAAGAGTATAAAAAAACTCATTTTTAAGTATAAAAAATAAAAAGCTTCTACCTCTTAAAAAAAAAAGAATGACCACAAATTTTCAAAAATTAATTAATTTTTTTTTTTTACAAATGTGTCTATGCTGATATTAAAAAAAGATTTTGCACTAAATATTGCAAGTAATTCTGAATAAAAATTCTATGGCATGGAAACTTGAACAAGACTTTAATTGCACATAAATTTGAATAAGACTTTTATTGCATGGAATTTTCAATAAGAATCATATTGCATTGGAATTTCAATAAGCATTATATGAACGGGTGGTTTTGAAATGTTTGAGAGTGTTATTCCGTTGAAAATGATGCATGGTTAACAAAGAATTTGATTTATCAGTGTTTAAAAATTGTCCGCCATATTGTGTTCCGCCATTTTGAATTTTGCTTTTTTTAATCAGATCGATAATCAGCGACACGAAAATTACTTACATAATTGCATACTTGATCTTCAGCTTTATTATCTAAACTGTTAAAATTTCAATTTTTGAGATTGTCTAATTTTGATTAAGGGGTGATTTTTGGAAATTCTAATTATGGTTTTCAGGGAGCCCAAAAATTCATGTGTTTGATTTTTTAAACTTGTATAATTTTCTGCAAAAAATAAAAGAGCCTAAAATTAGCCCAAAAGAGTCTCCCTGGTTAAAATAGGCAAGATGCCCCTGTTCATGGATTTTTGATTTTATCCGAGAAAACGGTACTTTGTGGTGAAAAAAAAAGGTACTCACAACCCATTTGGTCAAATCCCCCCTTACGCCCCCCAGGAGGTCGAAAAATAGATTTTTAAAAATTTTTTTTTACTTTATAAAAGAGTGGCTTAAAAATTCTGAAAAAATTAATAAAGCTAGAGTTTAAGATGTACTTTGAACACATTTTTTTGGACATTGCAGATTTTTTTTTAGTACCGACAAAAAAATCCGAAAAGTTAAAAACATTTTTATCACTAGTTTTTAAAAAGATGGCACCACTTTTTTTTCGTCGTTTTTTAGAGTGTACGAAGACCTACTTTCATGAATTTTTTCAGATTTTTTGATGATGTGCGCCACCCTTAAAATTAGGTTTTTTCCCTTTTTTAGCCATTTTTGTTTTTGCAAGACCAAATTAACCCCTCTAAAAATATATGCTGTGAATATTTTCACGATTTTTGTTGGTATTGTTGTATATATAACCACCCTTGATTGTAAAAATTAAAATGAAACATGAAAACAACCCATTTTAAGAGTTATAAATGTCGTGAATCGACTACTTTAAAATCCTTACCACTGACATTCTCACAAAAACAATTCATTTCTTGCTACAGCTATCAACTGTCAATTTGACTTTATATTCGTAATTAGTGAAACCAAAAACCTTTCTATTGTCTTTTTCATAAAAATAAATTACGTTTTGGCAAAGTTGACAGTTAGTATGGAATTTATTTATACCAATTCTGGATTTTTCTCGGGTGTTAAAGGATTAAATTAGAATAAAAAGTTGTTTTCATACTGATTTGATGAGGTTCATCGTCTTCTTTTAAGATCACTCCTGCAGCATTTAAAAATAATATAAATTTATTTGTCGTTTGGACTGCACGAGGAGACGCAAATTCAACCTCATTCCTTGTCGGACGGTCTGGAGAAACGAGGCTTTTGTTAAACTCATCATTCCTGAAAATTGTATGTGCGTGTACATTAGGGTGGCCCATAAAGACGAGAGTCTGAAATGTTTTGCTCCTACCCCCCAAAAAGTTTCAAAATCGAACAAAGTACTTTTTTTTTTTTTTTTTTTTTTTTTTAATCGAACAATATTTTGGGGTGGCACAAACCCCCTGAAAATTTCCATTGATTTTACATGAGAAAAACGCACTTTTTCGTAAATTTGTTACAAAATCCTCAAAAACAACTCAAAACATCAATACAGCGAATCACATCTTGAAAAGTCCTCAAACAACAACAATCCGTAATTTACTCAATAATTTATTAATATTAACTATTTTTATAGGGTTATAAACAACCCCCATAAATGCAAAACAATGATAATTTTTTTAAATTACAAATTACTTAATAGTTTATTTAGGATTTTTTAACAAAATTGTTACATATCGTCAATTTACGAATGTTTATAGATATTTTTATGTATTTTTCATTTGCTTAAACAATTTATTATTGTTAATTAACAGCTATTATTAAAATAAACCTAGCGAGTTGTAGTTTTTTCTGACTTAACTATTTTTTATATTCCAAATTAAGAAAAGTACTCAGTAAAATAAATCACAGTAACCGTTTAAACAAATTATAGTTAATAATTATTAATTCTTTACAAATGCACTTAGAAATACACAACTTTTTCCTAATTTAACAAATTAATGGGCTCTGGCAGGAAGAAGAAAAATTATTAACTATAATTTATTATTTTTACTTTGTTTAAACAATTTATTATTGTTAATTTATAACTTTTATCCTAAAACACCTAGCGAGTTGTTGTTTTCTTCCTTTGTTAACTTTTTATTTTGAAAGCAATAAAATTATTGCAAAATTATTGGTTTATTTGTAAATAGTTAATATTTATTAACAACAATTTGTTTAAACAATTACAAACGAAAGTTGCAGTTCATTTTGTGAATATTAGGGTGTCCGTTAAAAAGTCGACTTTTGAATTATGTTTACGATACCCTCCAGTTTGGATCCAATATAAAAAAAAAAATTTTCTGTAAAATTGCAGCCTGATTGATTAATATTAACCCGTGCCAGCAATCGATTGAAATTTCCCATTAAAATTGCATGGGAAAAATGAACTTTTTTTTAAAATTTCATAACTTTGTTAATTTTTTTGCATAAAAGGTCATAAATTTCTTTATTTTCAGTTATATTTTAAGGCAGCGTTTTTAGAAAAATTTAATTTTAAAAATTTTAAAAATGGCGGATGTTAAAAAATGGGTCAAAAAATACATTGCAATATTTGCAGCGTTTTATCACATAAATCAAGGAAACTCAATAGATATTCTTATTCAGGGTTTTTTTAGGTCGCTAATGAAGATTATGATGTCAAAAAAGTTAAAAATTGCAATATTTTTTAGTTGAAAATTACTACTAATTTAACAGTTGCATAACTACTAATTGAGAAAGTGAACTTTTACAACTTTAATTAATAGATATTTCACTTTTAAATTAGTAGTTTTCTACTAATAACTAGTAAAAGTTTTTACTATTTAATAGTAACCGATTTCTCGCCAATTCATTAGTAAAAAATCACTAATTGAAAGTCAGATTTAGAGATCAGTTTTGCTTATTATGGATGATCAAAAACTGAATAATTAAAATGTAAAAATGTAAGAACTATATTTAAAAAAAAATAAAGTTTGTTGAATCCGCCAAATTGGATCGGCTTTATTGAAAAATACATTTTTGACATAAAAGTTGTTAATGGTGACCCCGAAAAGCCCGATAACGGTGTTTCAATGCGATTTCTTGAAAAATGTGGAAATGCAAAATTTTGAGTCCGCCATATTGGTTCCAAAATTATGAAAAATTAATTTTTGACATCGTAATCTTCATTAGCGACCTCAAGAACCTCCGATTAAGAAGATCTATTAAGTTTCCTTGAATATTTATGTGATAAAACGCTGCAAATATTGCAATGTATTTTTTGACCCATTTTTTAACATCCGCCATTTTTAAAATTTTTCTAAAAACGATGCCTTAAAATATAACTGAAAATAAAGAAATTTGTGACCTGGAAATTTATTTGCAAAAAAATTAACAAAGTTATGAAATTTTAAAAAAAAAGTTTATTTTCCCCATGCATTTTCAATGGAAAATTTCAATCGATTGCTGGCACGGGTTAATATTAATCAATCAGGCTGCAATTTTACAGAAATTTTTTTTTTTATATTGGAACCAAACTGGAGGGTATCGTAAACATAATTCGAAAGTCGACTATTTAACGGACACCCTAGTGAATATCTTATGGTCTTAAATATAAACAATTAATAGGTTAAAAAAAATTACAACTCGATAGGTATTTTAGGATAAAAGTTATAAATTAACAATAATTTGTTTAAACAATTGCAAATGGTTATTGTAGTTTATTTTACTGAATACTTTTTTTAATCTGAAATATAAAAAATAGTTAAGTCAGAAAAAACTACAACTTGCTAGGTTTATTTGAATAATAGCTGTAAATTAAAAATAATAAATTGTTTAAACAAAACAAAAAAAATACATAACAATATTTATGAACATTCGTAAATTTACGATATTTACGAAAAAGTGCATTTTTCACATGTAAAATCAATGGAAAATTCCAAGGGGTTTGCGCCACCCATAAATATTCTCCAATTTCAAAAAAAAAAAAAAAAAAAAAAAAAGTAATTTTTTTTTATTTGGAAATTTTTTGGGGGGGTAGAAGTAAAATATTTTAAAATTTTTTCTACTTTACATTTTTGGACCACCCTATTGTACATTGTAATAAATAATGCTTATTTTAAAATAGATAAAATCAATTTATAAGAAATGACTTAGATAAAAACCTGGTTGAAGAGAAAATATTCCCTTTCATCGGACTAATATCGTCAAGTTCTCGTAACCTGCGCGACACATTTCTTTTTGGTGAATTTACTTGGTCTTCATTATTTTTATCAATAGGAGAATCCAAAGGTGATTTTCTTCGTTTTTTAGCAGAGGAGCTTTGGCTAAATAGAGATATATCAGAATCACTTCCATCTCCTTTCGTAGGAGTAGAAAGTTGTTTCAGTATATTTTTTCTGATAGTAGCATCATCAGTTTTTGAATTTGTTAGTCTGAGAGGTGACAATTCTGTGTCACTTGTATGTAAATTCTTCTGGAATTCCGACGTATTTGGACCCAATGATTGGAGAGGATTTATCTGACTTTTAAATTAAAAGAAATGTCTGATTAATTACGATAGTTCCTGTTTATTTCCAATTTTATATTGATATTTACACTTTTTTTAAAGCGCATGAAGGGGGGAGGAATTTTATTTAAAGTTAAGTTTTTATTAAAAAAGCCCTTATATATTTAATTTTAAATTTAAATAGGAAAAATAGCCGTTCAGAAACAGGGTCAGATACACATGTTTACAATATAATAACTATAAGTCCCAGATTTTGCGGAACAGTTCCGCATTTATTACTAAGCGGTCTGCATTTCCCGCAATTCATTTAATTTTTCTTAAAAATAGTAGAATATATGAGACAAAATTTTGGTAATGTTATTTTTTCTGGGGTGCTTTCATCCCCTAGAAATACAAAATAATAATATTTCAAGTATTTTAAAAGAAATTGTTTCGGCAAAAGTTGAAAAACATTATTTTTAAATTTCGTCCGTGCGAAAGTCTGGAACTTTAAGTACATATAAAACATATAAGTACATAAAAATGCAATAGGTTTCATTAAAAATATGAGTATTTACTTGAAATTTTAGCAAACATGATAAAAATAAATATGCATAGAAAGCAACTAAAATAGTTTGTTTAAGAATAAAAAAAAATTAAGGATTAATCAGGCAAACAATAAAAAAAAAGTTATTCTATTTCCAAACTTTCGTATATTTGAAATACAAAACTTATTTAAATTTTAAAGGCTTTTTAGTGGTAGAAAGGTAAACAATTTTATTTTTAACATTGTGGTTGTTTGATTTATCCTTAAAATTGAAAAGACATTTTCTACCTTCGTTCCGGAGTTCTAACACTGGGGACATTTTGAACATTATCTCTTGATAAATTTGAATTTGAAGTAGAAGGCTTTTGAGAATGTATTGAGCGCATACTAGTAAGTTTACTCATAACCGAAAGGCGACTTTTTGTTGAAGTTTGTGAACATTCAGACAATTTACTTGATGCTCTATTTGCTTCTGCCGTTCCCCCAAATTGACTATTAGGATTTTCGTCCGCATCAAGTTTTCGCTTTTTCGTGTTTGCTGCATAAATCTGACTACTAACAATATCAATATCACTGAGTGTAGATTTCAAACCTAAATTCAACTTATTAGTTCCTTTTGAAATCTTTCTTCTATCCATTTTTGTCGCCTAATTTAAAATAATCTCATTAAAACTTAATAACAACACTTAATGTACTTTATTCTGTAGATTTAAGAAGAAAAATAAGACAACAGTAACACAAGTGTTCAAAATATAGTTTACGGATTCATTCATTCACTTTCATTCACTGCACAAAAATAACACGTTTAAACCTGCAACAACCGGCAAATAAACACAGACACAAACTAACTGAACCTAACACTGACGTAAACGTGTTGTTGCGAGTGTAAACAAAGAGCTTTGCACTTTTGCAGGGCTTTGTACCTAGAGTTAGGAAGTAACGCGTAAATTCAAGTATGTGAGGTAAATTCAGTGATGGTAAGGGTGCCGTCTCATGCTAGGGATTAATGGATCGGGGATTAGAATAGACCAATCAGAAAATGCTTTCCAATGTGACCAATTATCTGATTGGTCTATTCTAATCCCTAATCCATTAATCCCTAGCATCAGTGTGACGGGGTTACACAGCCGTCTAAAAATAAAAATCCCTATAATCTAACTATTCTAATATCTTAGGGATCTTTAAATTTCTCCTTACTGAATCTTGTCAATTTGAATTGCAATTATTAATCAATTAATAATTCTAAATGATAATAATTGATTAACCCAAATTCACATAATAATGACTATAAAACTATAAATTACGTATTTTGAGGAATTTATCTATGGCAAAATAATTGATTGTTTTAATTATCAACTATTTTTATTATTATTTTTTATTATTATTATTATTATTATTATTAATATTATTTATTCACAATTATTATCTAGATATTGCTTATTGACCAATATCATAATTATTATTATTTATCGATCGATAATCAATTATTAATTGATTATTATTAATTAAATATTATTGTTTGTAGTTTAAAATTTATCCCATCTCATTTAAAAGCTACAATTATTATCTTTTAACATTTGACTTATTTATTTCTTATTTCATAATTTCGAGTTGCTAATTTCCAAGAAAACTCTCTCTTTATTCGACATCAAAGGGAATAACTCCTACAAAATATATATATATTTAAAAATCTAACATGAAATAGAGACAAAATTAATGAGAATTAGAACCATAACTTTTATTTAAATACGAAATTTCTCTTGAAATCAAAGGAAAAGGATGAATAAAACCATGTACTGTTCTAGGTCGTGTTGACAGAAAACACATAAATTCAGTAAGTTGTCTAACCACCCCTCGAAAAATATCACTCGTCGGTTGAGCAATCCTTTCCAGAGAAATTAAGAAGAAGTTAAAATCAGTAATTATCTTATTGGAGAATTCGCCATAAAAGCATGATTTCACCTCTCTTCTTATTGGTTAGTTTATAAATTTGACCTTATGAATTTAAGAAGGGGAATTTTGCCTCTTAACCCAACAAGAGAAAAGATTCAGAATTAATCTGATATTCGAGGTATAAACTCGTGTCCTTTTAATCATTAAAAATCTTGCAACGGACTTATATATTTTTATACATTAGTGATCGAGTGTTAAACGAATTCGATTCGTTAATATAGATATCATTAATTATCTGGAATTTTTATCAATAACGATAATAACGATAAATAATAGTGTAGAATAAACAATAAAATAGTGCTGTTAACAAATAACAGAATTATAGTGCTAATCTAACGATTATATAAATAAATTATAATTTTCCGCTTAAAATACAAGTGAATAGTAATGATTAATAACCTATTAACTCGAATTATTCATTTATGAATAATCACAATAATAATCGAGCATGATTATTTGGTTATTAATATTTATTACAAAAGTGCAATTTTAAGTAATGGTAAATTTGGGACAAAGTTGAAGACTTATAACTTATTTAAAGATTAAATCTTACAACGAATAAATTGTACGAACTATTTATAATATTTGCAAATATAGAAGTTGGTTTTTACAAATTGTTTCCAACTATAAAAAAAATCTCATGTATTTTAATTGACTTCACCCTAATTATTTATTCCTCCAATAAAATTCCATAACATATATTTATTCGAGTGGTTCGTTTTAACGAACGATTGACAAAATGAAAACCCCTAGTCTTAGTTCACAATAGGAGAATGATAATTCATTTATCGGCAGTTCATTATAAAGGAACCAGAGTTCATCTTAACCAACGAAATTTGCCGAGGTAAGAGCTGGGACATAACATTGGTGTCAGAAGTGGGATGTCACACTCGAATTCGAATTGGAATTTTGTAAAACTTACGAAAATAATAAAAGACGAAAAGAGAGAATCAACCAAGTATCAATACATTCCAAGGAAAAGAAGCTCAACATACATCATAGAAATCCAGGAAATCTAGGATGGTCAACCGAACATTTGGAGGGAATATTTGAACTTAGAATTGGAACATCTTGGAACACACCAGAAACCACTCATCGATAAAAGTGTTAAACAAGTGTTGTGCAATTTAAAGATCTTTTCTTGTGAATAGTGTTTGTAAACCTAATTAAAATTTTGTTCAACACTATGGATTTAAAAACCGTAAGTTGCAATAATTAATCCTCGCACAGAAGTAAGGATACCTATTGAGGTCAAAAGTAAAACCCCTTTTTGCATCATTATTTTTATTCTTCTATTTGTTTATTTATTCTATTTTTGTTTTATTACTATTGCTCTATAATTTGATATAACTAATTTAGGGAAATAAATAACAATTCAAGTCAATATTTCATTAAGGTATTATAAAACCACTTATCAAAATGAACAGGCCTAGAACACGTAGCCAAAAGCGTACTAGAGCAAATTTAATATCCGTACCTTTGGTTTCAAACAATGAACAAAATATTCACAGAGAAAACGATGTAAACGATAATAGTAGTAATCATAACCCTGGAGAGCTCTTATTGAGGCAAGGAACCCCTAGTACTTCTTCTCTTTCACCTTCGTCAAACACCTTACCAATATTCGATGTAAATTATCCATTACCTAGAAAAATGCCAAAAATAGAAAATATTATTCCTATCTTCGATGGGTCTAACATTCCAGTAAAAATGTTTGTTAATCACTGTAGAGTTGCCGCCTCAATGACCGCTCCTCAGGATTTAACATATTTAACGATGTTCATTTGCACCAGAATCATTGGCGATGCTAGGTGCCATGTCCAGGATGGGATGGGGTTGGACGAAATTTTATTAACTTTAACACAATTTTATTTCATTGATGAAGACCCCAACCACCTTTCCCAGCAATTAGCTGCAATAAAACAAAACCCCAATGAAACTATAGTTCAGTTCGGAAGTAAGACGAAACAAATTCTAAATAAATTAATTTCTAAAACAAAGGAGAATAATTCTAACGAAATAGCTATAGGAATGTGTAAGGCTTACCAACAAACTGCTATTGGTAATTTTATAAGGGGGTTAAATCGGGAAATTTTTTCAAAATTGTATGATAAAACCATCCCCACCCTGGACCACGCCATCACATTAGCAATGAAGGAAGAACTGTTGTTAAAAACTTGGGATATCGTGCATGGAAACGAGCAACCGACAATGTCTAAAGTTAATGAAAATAAAGACTCCTTAATTAATTTGAAAACAGTTGCTCATTTCCAGGCAAAAGAATCTCGAGAAAGTGATAATAATCAAGTGAACCCTACTCAAAAATCAAAGAAAGAAATAGAGTGTTATTATTGCCATAAAAAGGGGCATACAAAAATTGAATGTAGGAAACTTAAAGCTAAACAAAATAATGTTAATACCAATGATAAGAATAAAGAGAGACAATGTACCTATTGTTACAAACATAATCACACAATCGAGAGATGTTTTCTTAAACATAAACATGAGAGGGAAAGAGGTGCTTCTAACACCATTGGAAATAATAATTTAGATATAACCCCAAAACCCGAAATTATTAACCAAAAAAACTTGACTTGGGATCAACAAGTAGGGGAATTGTTGATCACCAACAAAATCCAAACCCCGAAAAACGAATTATCCTCCATTATGGGGACGGTGAATTTAGAGGAAAAGCCCCCTCAGTAGAATTGGAAAATAGTTCTTTTTCAAAATACAAAATTAATTTAATGATAGATACAGGAGCAAGCGTAAATTTGATAAAAATAAGTGCCTTAAAACAAAATAACTTTATTAATGAAAAAATAAAATTTAATTTAGTTGGCATAAACCCGATAATGACGCGAACAATCGGGGAAATAAAATTAATTTTCCAGAATAAAGAATCTTCCTTTCAAGTAGTACCACATAATTTTCCAATTAAATACGATGGAATCCTGGGAATGATGTTTTTAAGGCAACATGCCTCAATCATAAATTTCATAGACAATTATATAAGGATAAGCAGTAACGATTACCCTTTAATAACAGAAAAAATAATTTATTTATCACAAAGATCGAAAACCCTCGTGGAATTACCTGTAAAGGAAACAACATTAATAGAAGGCTACATCCCAAGATTTTCATGCGGCCCGGGTATATTTTTGGGTGGATCGTTGGTCAAAATAAACAATAATCTTGTTCAATTATTTATAATAAATTCAAACGATAACGACATTCAATTAACATTACCTCCTTTCGAAGTGGAAGATTACACTATTCCTCTTAATTCCACAAACTCAGATGAAAAACAACAAAAATTACAAACAAAAGAAAATATCGATAATAATAAACATGCCCATCGCGTTGCATTACTTTTAAATAATTTGAACCTCAAGGGCTTAAACGATGAGGAAATAAGTAGTCTACTTACAATTTTCAATAAATTCCCCTATCAATTTTATTTACCGGGGGACAAACTAAAGGCAACAAACGTTTTAAAACATAAATTGATTACCACAGACGAAAAACCAATTTTTGTTAAACAATATCGATACCCACCTGTACATAAACAAGAAATAACAAAACAAATTAATGAACTTTTAGAAACGGGAATTATTAAACCATCAATCTCTCCTTACAACTCTCCGCTTTGGATAGTACCAAAAAAACCAGACTCCATGGGTAATAAACGTTGGAGAATGGTAATAGATTACCGACAATTGAATGAAAAAACAGTAGGGGACGCTTATCCTCTACCTAGTATCGTGGATATTCTTGACCAATTGGGAGGATCAAAATATTTTTCTGTTCTTGATCTTGCCCAGGGGTTTTATCAAATTCCTATGGATCCCGACTCAAAACATAAAACAGCATTTTCGACACCATATGGGCATTTTGAATATAACAGAATGCCCTTTGGATTGAAGACAGCGCCCAATAGTTTTCAGAGGCTCATGGATGTGGTATTATGTGGATGTCAAGGTATCGATATGTTCATTTATATGGACGATATTGTCATTTACTCATCATCCCTAGAAGAACACACCCAGAAACTAGGAAAACTATTGGGAAGATTAAAAACAGCAGGACTTACCTTGCAGCCCGAAAAATGCCTTTTCCTTAGAAAAGAAATAACGTATTTAGGTCACTTAATCACTGAAAAGGGTGTACAACCCAACCCAGAAAAGGTTAAATCCGTCATTAAATTTCCAGTTCCAAAAACGAAGAAAAATATTAAAGAATTCTTGGGCCTAGTGGGCTATTATCGTAGATTTATCCCAGACTTCTCAAAAATTGCAAAACCAATCACCTTCCTCTTAAAAAGCGACGTAAACTTCAATTGGACTGCTTTGCACCAAAAGGCTTTCGAATATTTGATAAACAAAATTTGCTCACAACCTATACTGCAATATCCTGATTTTTCAAAAGATTTTCTTTTAACTACAGACGCGTCTCAATTCGCCCTGGGTGGGGTTTTGAGTCAAGGTGAAATAGGAAACGATCTTCCAATAGCTTACACTTCCAGGGTGTTACAAAATGCAGAAATAAATTACTCAACAACAGAGAAAGAATTATTGTCCATTGTTTATTGTGTAAAACATTTTCGCCCATATTTATATGGACGAAAATTCATCTTAATTACAGATCACAGACCGTTAGTCTGGTTAAATAATTTAAAGGATCCAGTCTCCAGGCTGGCTCGATGGCGAATAAAATTGAGTGAGTATGACTATAAAATCGTTTATAAACCAGGTAAAATCAATAGCAATGCTGACGCTCTTTCCAGAAATCCTGTTCATAATTCTAGTAACAATGATAATGGAAGAGCATCTCTCGGAGAAGGAATTTCTGACAATTTAAAACTATTACAGAATCACGTTCATAATCGAACTGATCTTACTACCATTATTGGTTATGTTTCCATTAATGCAGATTTTGAAGCTAGGAAACCTTTCCTGGAAAAGGAATTTGATAATTTTTCCGTGGCTTCAATAATCGGCGATTGTGATTTCCCTTGTGAAAAGGACGATTGTTGTGTGGAAAAATCCTTGGCCAAGGTAACCCCTACCATTCCTTCTCAGAAAGATGTAAATCATTCCATTGGATATATATTCCATGTTGAAAATTCTTGTTTGGTTTATAGCAAAGATAAATTAAGTATGGGCAAAAGTCATATAGTTAATTTTATGTCGGCAGATTGTTCAATTAAATCAAAAACATGTAAAGAACTAATAGAACAAAATTTATTATCACAAAATTCGATAAACAAAGACGATTTTATATTGGGTCAAACCGTCGTACTCACTCAAGGAACGCGATACATATTTCACATAGTAATAAAAGAGAAATTCGAAGACAGAGCCTTCCTCAATATGCTATCACAATCACTTTTAGCCCTTAAAATAGCCATGGAAAAATTAAAAGTCACCACAGTAAGAATTTCCAATTCTATTGACGACATTATTAACGATATTTCTTGGTTTTCTATTGAAAAATTAATTTGTCAGCATTTCTCAGATTCAAGTTTTAAATTTATAATTTGTTCAGGAGAAGTACAATTCCCTCCCATTGAAGACCAAAAAGCGATTATTAAAGAATTTCACGAGTCAGTCGTAGGAGGGCATAAGGGAGTAGCCAAAACATACTCGCGAATTAGATCGAATTATTTTTGGACAGGAATGAAAAACGAAATTCAAACGTACATAAAAAATTGTAAAAATTGTCAACGAAACAAAATTACTAACCTCAGAACAAAACAACCCATGATAATTACTAATTCACCTAAAGAACCTTTCGAAAAAATACAGATAGATTTAGTAGGACCATTACCAATCACTCAAACCGAAAACAGATATATCCTAACAATACAATGTATTTTCAGTAAATACGCCGATGCAATAGCCCTAAAAAATATAGATTCTGTAACAATTGCTCATGCCTTAGCCGAGCAATTCATATCGCGCTATGGTTGCCCAAAGGTAATTCATAGTGATCAAGGTAGTAATTTCGTGAGCTGCATCATGAAAACATTCTGCAAAATTTTCAAAATTGAAAAAATTCAATCAACCGCTTACCATCCTCAGTCACTGGGGTCACTCGAGAGAAGTCATCAAACTCTCGTCGAATATCTTCGCCAATTTGGTGACAAACAAACTTGGGACGAATGGCTAAGATATGCCATTTTCTCATATAACACACAAATCCATGAAAGCACGGGATTTGCACCTTACACCTTAGTTTTCGGAAAAGAAGCGTCAATACCTTCTAGCTTCAATACCGAATACATCAATAAAACATACATTCAACACCTCTTAGAATTGTTCCACAAATTAGACAATTGTAGAGCCCTCGCACACGAACGCCTCCAGAATGCAAAAATGAAATCAAAAATTTATTACGACAAAAATGTCCATTTTGTAAAATACAATGTTGGAGATTTCGTAAATTTAAAAATAAACGTAAGACACGATAAAAAATTTGACCCTTTCTTTCAAGGACCTTATGTAATAGAGGAAATAATAAACGAGTCTAATGTCAAAATAAAAAAATTAAATTGCGCGGACACTAAAATAGTCCACAAAGACCAAATCCAGTTAACAAGCCTATAATTTACATGATCACGATCAATAATTCAAAAATCAAAATGAAAATGCCGCTATTTTCATTATTTTCAGCCGGAAGAGAGGTATATGTGTATATGCACATTCTTTATACCAATAAACATTAATAAATCTAATTCCTTTTAATCATCATTCCATTTCAAAATTATCTAAACAAAGATAGCAACAACCTAACCTCGAATACGCATGCGCAAACATACAATTTCAATTTGAAAATTATAGATAACCACCACTTAATAAGACAAATTTAACAAGGCCAGTTATTTCTCAAAATATAAATATAATACGCACTTATATACATATATTTATATATATATATGTGTCTGCATATACGAGTTTAACGTATATTAAATAATTATTCGTCATTTAATATCCTAAATAAATTGTACAATTCCCACGTGCAAATTGCGTGCGTGTGTAACACACGTACTACCGAGATCAATTCTACTCAATAGATTATATTTAATATTCATTAATGAATTTCAATAATAAACAATAAAACTTGTATTCTAAATCAAAAGAGGATGTACTTTCCTCTCATAATTAATCTACAATTCATAATAATAACAATAAGAAGCTAAATAAATATAATAAAACGCCTAGTTAAGGGGAGTTTCTTTGACTATCATAGTCAAGGTCGTATCCCATTGGTCAACCACACTAACCTCCCCAAATTCGCGTTGAAACAGGTCAGTGCCTTTTAGGACCCAAAGACTCAACCACGTGCGTACCTAATTACATGAAACAACTCGAAATTTTTCACTCTGTTTAAACAATACAAGGTAGTTCAGTGATTCTATAAAAATGGATTTCGAATATCAAGTCTTTCTTCAACAACAAAACAACAATAATATGGGATGTATTCTCCTGGGATATCCAATGGTAAATATATAGTGAAAACAGATTTATATGCATATACACCACTCAGAAACCATTAACTAATATTAATAAATAATCGTTTTAAAATCAGTTAATACTATTTGTGATCTAAATAATCGTTTTAAAATCAGTTAATACTATTTATGATCTAAATAATCGTTTTAAAATCAGTTAATACTATTTGTGATCTAAATAATCGTTTTAAAATCAGTTAATACTATTTGTGATCTAAATAATCGTTTTAAAATCAGTTAATACTATTTGTGATCTAAATAATCGTTTTAAAATCAGTTAATATTATTCATGATCTAAAATAATCGTTGTAAACTCACTTAATATTATTCACCATCCAAATAACCCGTTTTAAATTTGTTTCATTCCACCCACAGACTCAATACTTAATTTCCCCTTTTTCTCCTTTTTGTTATTAAATAGAATATATGGGGATACATCCAACATCGCGATCATCATCTCCGTCATGTCGATGGTATAATTTTTAACGGGATCAACCTAGATACCGGGATGAGATTCTGGAGGTGTGAAAAGTGTTTTTATCGAGGATTTATGCCCCGACAATTCCAGGGCCAGCTAAACCATTTACATTTCCTTGGTACAAATAATCTACTTGAGGAAAAAAACTGTGCAGGATGTGGGAAACAAGGCTTTGAGAATTACCCTGCGGGAAGGTGTTACTTGTGTTGCCGTTTTTCCATAGAACTAAATTTAAACCACTTCGACTTCATGAACAAATTGTTTTGGATTCAAATTAATCATCTGTATCCCTATTTTGGAGGATTGCCTTTTTTTTGGGGAAATGTACTCCCTTCTCATAATGAAGATTTACAGATGTATTTTTGGGCGAAAGTAGGCATTGACATGGAAGACCGAATTGTTTATCACCCTATCTTCTTCGACGAACGAAGCAGTTCTTCTAGTGAGGATGAAGTTGAAATATTCAATTTCAGACGATTTGCCAGTGACTCAGAGGATTCGGGGGTCGGGGCGGATGAGTACCCTCGTAGACGACCCTGATTCAGAAATCCTTCTCAAATCTCAGACATTAACCTTTGTTAATTGATATCTTATTTCCTTCCTTTATATTGTCGAGATAAAAATTTTTTTTTTTCTTTCCTTCTTCTTCTTCTTCTTCTTCTTCTTCTTCTATTTCTTTTCTTTTCTCTCTCTATTTTTGTATTTTTGTGTGTGTATATTTTAGTTCTTCGTATATCAGTCTTAATATTACAAAAAAAAAAAATATATATATAAATATATTTCGTTGATAATGATAAAACCAAGTGATTACAATTGTGATATTAAGAAACATGTGACTGATAAACTACCTCAGAGGCATTTCAATCGAACCTTTCAATAGTTCGACTAATGTAAAATAATAAATATCGATAAGTAAATACAAGTATATATATGTATTTTACAAAGATATAATAAATATTCTTTATAAATAATTAAAATTAGATATTCCTTTAATATATTTTACTTTTAACAAACTTTTTGACAATCCTGAACATTTACCTCCTTTTATTTATATGAATAATGTACTTATTTTGATATCTTTTCGCAATCTTGACTACTAATATTATTATAATTTTTACTTAACGTCTTACAAGAATTTTAATTTAAATCCAAGTATATTAAATTATTATTGAATTAATACCAATATTTTAAAATTTTATTCTAATAAGGTATGCATGTATGTATATATGTATATGTATATATATATATATTGATATATATGTATATATATTGATTATATTGAAAGAAAATTTTTTTTTTTTTTTTTTATATACCATTTGAGTAGAGCAAAGATCGTTTTCTTGTTGGTTAAACGGGATATTTAGTGACTCACATTAGAATAAATCTAAACACTCTTCGCCGAAATAAAGAACGAAATCTTGTCGAATGCAATCTCAAGTGGATTCACTCGAAATCCCGAGCTCGAATTTCACAGCTTGATACCTCCATCCCTAACTCCAACGCATGTTACAAATCAACACGCATAACACTAACCTTATATATACAAAAGTCCATTATGGCACGTTTTATCTGAGTTGGGAGGTGTGACGGGGTTACACAGCCGTCTAAAAATAAAAATCCCTATAATCTAACTATTCTAATATCTTAGGGATCTTTAAATTTCTCCTTACTGAATCTTGTCAATTTGAATTGCAATTATTAATCAATTAATAATTCTAAATGATAATAATTGATTAACCCAAATTCACATAATAATGACTATAAAACTATAAATTACGTATTTTGAGGAATTTATCTATGGCAAAATAATTGATTGTTTTAATTATCAACTATTTTTATTATTATTTTTTATTATTATTATTATTATTATTATTAATATTATTTATTCACAATTATTATCTAGATATTGCTTATTGACCAATATCATAATTATTATTATTTATCGATCGATAATCAATTATTAATTGATTATTATTAATTAAATATTATTGTTTGTAGTTTAAAATTTATCCCATCTCATTTAAAAGCTACAATTATTATCTTTTAACATTTGACTTATTTATTTCTTATTTCATAATTTCGAGTTGCTAATTTCCAAGAAAACTCTCTCTTTATTCGACATCAAAGGGAATAACTCCTACAAAATATATATATATTTAAAAATCTAACATGAAATAGAGACAAAATTAATGAGAATTAGAACCATAACTTTTATTTAAATACGAAATTTCTCTTGAAATCAAAGGAAAAGGATGAATAAAACCATGTACTGTTCTAGGTCGTGTTGACAGAAAACACATAAATTCAGTAAGTTGTCTAACCACCCCTCGAAAAATATCACTCGTCGGTTGAGCAATCCTTTCCAGAGAAATTAAGAAGAAGTTAAAATCAGTAATTATCTTATTGGAGAATTCGCCATAAAAGCATGATTTCACCTCTCTTCTTATTGGTTAGTTTATAAATTTGACCTTATGAATTTAAGAAGGGGAATTTTGCCTCTTAACCCAACAAGAGAAAAGATTCAGAATTAATCTGATATTCGAGGTATAAACTCGTGTCCTTTTAATCATTAAAAATCTTGCAACGGACTTATATATTTTTATACATTAGTGATCGAGTGTTAAACGAATTCGATTCGTTAATATAGATATCATTAATTATCTGGAATTTTTATCAATAACGATAATAACGATAAATAATAGTGTAGAATAAACAATAAAATAGTGCTGTTAACAAATAACAGAATTATAGTGCTAATCTAACGATTATATAAATAAATTATAATTTTCCGCTTAAAATACAAGTGAATAGTAATGATTAATAACCTATTAACTCGAATTATTCATTTATGAATAATCACAATAATAATCGAGCATGATTATTTGGTTATTAATATTTATTACAAAAGTGCAATTTTAAGTAATGGTAAATTTGGGACAAAGTTGAAGACTTATAACTTATTTAAAGATTAAATCTTACAACGAATAAATTGTACGAACTATTTATAATATTTGCAAATATAGAAGTTGGTTTTTACAAATTGTTTCCAACTATAAAAAAAATCTCATGTATTTTAATTGACTTCACCCTAATTATTTATTCCTCCAATAAAATTCCATAACATATATTTATTCGAGTGGTTCGTTTTAACGAACGATTGACAAAATGAAAACCCCTAGTCTTAGTTCACAATAGGAGAATGATAATTCATTTATCGGCAGTTCATTATAAAGGAACCAGAGTTCATCTTAACCAACGAAATTTGCCGAGGTAAGAGCTGGGACATAACAATCAGACGGCACCCTTAAGGCCGTTTCCGAATTAGCGTGTATTTACGAAGTACTACGTGTAACGTCAAAACGCGAAATAAAAGCAATGAGAGAGAAAAGGACGGCAACAATAATAAACATTGTCTGTCCTTGTCTCTCTCACAATTCTGTGTTTATACGTTCCGCGTATTTACGCATAACCGCAGAATCAGCTTCCATGTACACCTAGGTGCATTAATGCCTTACCCCCAACTGGTTGTCCCTGCCCATGAGAATATGTGAGAAAGAAAGAGAGGTCCGGGGTAAGGCATTTATGCACCTAGGTGTACACCCCTGCACATAAATGCTGTCCTTCCGGTTTATTGTTTGAACAATAGACGAACAATAAACCGGAAGTTCAGCATTTATGTGCAGGCGTGTAGATGGGGGGTTAGGCTATTACTCCCTGAGAGTTCCTATAAAGAGAGTTAGGGTGCCGCCTCATGCTAAGGATTAATGGATTAGGGATTAGAATAGACCAATCAGATAATTGGTCACATTAGATAGCATTTTCTGATTTGTCTATTCTAATCCCTGATCCATTAATCCCTAGCATGAGACGGCACCCTTACGACACGTGAGGTTCAACTTTTGATTGGCTCAGCGTAACCGGAGACGGAAGTGCATTGAAAGTTTTTTCATTGGCTGAAAAGAGCGCGCTGATTTTAAAATGCTTTCTTAACAGCCATTTTTAAATTTCGCCCGCCCTTTTCAACCAATCACACAAATTACTACACCGTCACTTCCGTCTCCGATTTGTCAACAGACTAGTGGAAGGGGGCACGTGTCCTAACTCTCTTTATAGGAACTCTACCAAAGTTTAAAACGATAAATACAAAAATTTGTGAAATTACATAATTTATTTATTTTACATTGCTTTTTTATAATTTCACAATAAAATTCATAATTTATTTTTATATTAGAATTTCTAATACTTATATTTCTTACATAACTGGCGAATTTTCTTTTCTGTAATTTTACAAAAGCATTAGTTTACATAAGGTTAAAGTATTTTTCCCATCTCTGCGCGTAAAATCCGTAAAATATGTAAAACTGTTACTATAGAAGTAGGTAATAAACGCTTCTACTTTCATAGTGGTAAAATTACCGAATCATTTTTTTCAGTGTGTATAGAAGATAAGTTTTTTACGTGTAGAAAACGTATATTACGGTAAACTACTTACATATGTATTTTACGTCGAAAACCAGTAAGTCACGCGTAACGTCTGAACCCTGTGGAACCCCGCATTTGCCCAATGAGAACGAAATTTATGGAACATGCGTATTAGTTCCATTTGGTGATATTCGTTGTCATTTGTGTCAAAGTGACAGTTTTAAATGATTTTAAAAAGTGCACGTTTAACTTTCGTTAATATAACAATATTTTTCCTTCGAATTTATACATGCGGCTTATATTTGCCGGTGACATATGTCACAAAGCGTGATCACAAGTTTCGTTGATTATTTTCAACAAGTTTTACGATTAAATTCAGGTATGAGCGAGGAAAAGGAAAATTCTGACGCGCAAAATTTGCGCTCTGGAGAACCTAACCTCCCTCGTAAAGATAGTCTTTTTCACGCAATTTTCGTTCCCCGGGACAACGAAAAAGGTGATGCAGGTAAAGTTTTAAACTTGTTATACTATTTTGCGAATAAAAATGCATGTAACTATTTTATCGTTTCCTGGAACAGTTGAATAATGTCCTTGAATCTTCACCTTGAAGTTTACATCTATCATTACAACACAGTCTAAAACAGCTCATAAATAATTAAAAAATATGAATTCTGCTTTTTTTCTCTTTTTTAATATAAAGTGAAACCCAAGTGTTGTTACTTTTTATTTATTAAGGTTTTAATAAACAAACTAATTAAACTTGAAGATATTTTAAAGTTGCCTTTGTTTAACATTACGAAACTGAAAAAAATTCTCATTTCGTTTAATTAATTTGTTTATACCTTTTTATTTTATAAAGAGTAAGTTATTCTCTATTATTACTTATACTGAATCATTTTGACTTTTCATTTTTTGAACATTTTCAACACCTTATTGAAAAGATAGTTAAATTTTCATTATTTGTAAAACAATTATGTTACAGAAGTTGAAGTCTACGTTTATACCGAAAAAAGCGAAGCTTTAAAAGTGATCAAGAATCATAAGACTGGCCGCTTAAAAACCTTCAAAAATCGTTCAGATGCGGAGAATTTCTCACGACGTGGTGAAGAATTAATTGAAAAAAATATTTCAACGACTGTTAACGAAAATGTTGTCACAGAAGAGAGATCAAGTAATTTTAAAGGTCCAAAGCCACAGGATTTAGTGCGATTTAGGAAGATTATTGAGTCAGGAGATTTAGATACTGTCAAATCGATTATCTGGGACAATCCCAGATATTTAGTTAGTAGTGGAGATACTCCTGCAATTTTACAGGTAATTTGAAATCATAATTCTACCCATTCACCATTTAATTTACTTACAATTAAGCATCCTTCTCTTATACATAAATTTACGTGCATATTGATCAACGATGATTAAGTACAGTAGAACCTCGATAAGTCGAAAACCTCTAGAACTCTTAAGAAAATGTCCATTACTTTCATATGAGGCGCATGATTCCCTAAAACCCATTTGCATAAAACGCAACTGGCATGAATCCCATTTGGTATAAAACTCATTTGACATAAATCCCACTTGCAGGGATCACAGTTTCTCCCCTTTTTCACCTAATCCCCTTTTTTCCCCCTTTTCCCCTTTTTTTAGAAAAATTACCTAAAACACCTAAAATCAACATTTTTCTCTTTGACCTTTTTTTTAAAAAGTTTCTATTTTCCACTTTCGGAAATGGAAAAATTTATCCTTTTTTAGGGTGTCTGATTAATGATGAGAAATTAGTTATTGAATTTAAATGTTTAAAAATAATTTTTAACTTAAAATGGTTTTTTATTATTATTTATTGAATTTATTTAGATTTTAAACAGGAAACATGAAAAAAACATAATTAAAATAAAATTATTTTAAAAAGTTATATAATTTTCTTATTACCATGTATTCTTAATTAATTAAAGCAAATTAATTTATTGGATAAAAAAATTTTTTATTAAATATTTTTTACTTGTTTTAAACAAATATTACTACTTTTGCATCACAAAATAAAACCATGTATTCTTGCTGAAATACATCAAATTTATTTTATTGGATGAAAAAAAATTCTTTATGAAATATATTTACTTATTTTAAACACAAATTAATTGTTTTGAATTAGAAAATATAAAAACACAATAAAAGAGATTAATAAAAATAATTTCAATTGATTTTGTCATATTTCGCTGAAAGATTTTTAATTTAATTTCTTTAATATTATATCAGAAAATTTACATTACAGATTTTTATGTTTCCTGTTTAAAATCTAATTATTAAATAGATAAATTAAAAAACCATTTGAAGGAAAAAATTATTTTTAAAAATATTTAATTGCAACAACCATCTTCTCGTCATTGAACAGACAACCTAGTAAAAAATGAATTTTTGTATTTCCGAAAGTGCTCTTTCTTTTGAAATTTTCATAAACAAATTGAATAAAAAAAGACTAAATTAATGAATAAAACTGCTTTGAAAAAAAGAAACAATAAAATTTTGTAAAAGAAAACTTGAATTATTAATATAACTCTTTTTTCTTAATTTTCAAAATCCCCTTTTTATTAAAGAAAATCCCCTTTTTTGAAAATCGAAATCCCCTTTTTCATCTAAAATGGAACGAAGTAACCACTGTGATCCCTGCACTTGGCATAAAACCTAGGGTGGTTGTACCGTTTTTGGCCAATTTAAGGATTTACGTATAAACTAATAGATTTATTTTTATAATAAATAACTGATTGATGCCAATAGAATTATTATTGTTCCTATTTTTTGATTTTATTAGCCTTGAAAGTAAGAAAAATACTGATTATTTTATAAATTAATTTAAATTTTTAAAATCAAATTTCACTAGTTTTGGCCAGCTGTGCTCCAGTTTTGGTTCCCTTTTTACACCACTTTTAGACAGTTTTAAAAAATAATAAAAATCATACAAATCTGAAGTAATATGAAATATTTTAATTTTAATATGTTATAGTAAGCATCAATGAGTTTTTTATGCTAAAATTATTTTTTTGTAACGTAACAAAATGATAAAAAACAATTTTTTTAAAACGTCATTAATGACGCTGAAAAGAACAATTTGAAAGGTATTTATAATATTTTACAGATTATTATATAATAAGTAAAAATCTTCTATGTATAATTATAAATAATTAAATTATTTTGTCTTCTTTTAGAAAAAAATTGCATTAGTAATACTTCAAAATTATTAAAAACAAATGCTTCAGACATTTTGAAGGTTAAAAGAAAGTTTTCAATGTAAACAAACAGCAGTTTTTTAATTATTATTATTTTCTTACCAAAATTTGCCACACTTAAGATTTTTGTTTATTTAAATAACATTTATCTTACTGTATTGTCGGATTCTGTATTATTTTCTACTGATTTTATAGCATTTTACACTATCAGTGATAAACACAAAAAAATCGCAAATGAGCTTTATTTTATTGATTAACACATAAAAATGTTGATTTTTATTAAGAATGTTTTAATTCCTCTAGTTTGAGCAATTTTTTCTAACAGAAATTCAATTTATAAGTATAGATCATGTAGTAACCAAAAAATACACTAATTTATGCATAAAAATATTTTCTATGTACGTTATAATAAAATGATAATGATTAGTAAATTTTGTTGATAATTTATTGAGAAGCATTTTTAGGATATAGTAATTATTATAAGATATTTAATGAATATATCATTTTTTTTAAATTGAAAATTTTAAAAAATTTTGTTAAAGGTCGGTCCAAAATTAAAAAATTAAATTGAAAGTTGTGTCTATTTTGGCCATGCCCCTTTTACAGTAAATAATTAATTTTAAATAAAATGTTTTATATGTAATATGTAATTTAGACATAACTAATAAATAATCTATAAATTTGCATTAATATAATTACTGATTTAGTAAGAAATTAATAGTTTTTTACCTTGCTCACTCTTAGACTTTTTCATTAGAAAATGGACGATTGTGGACATGTCTAGAAATTAATTTTCTTTTCGTGTGAAATAAAGTAAAATATTATATTTATTTACAATAGTTGTTAATAGAATGGTCTATAAAATAAAGTTTTACCATAAAATTTGCTGCGAAATGAAGTGTGAATTAATAAAGTTAAGAAAAAAGTGAAATTGGCCAAAACCGGTATCATGGCCAAAAACGATACATCTACCCTACTTGAAATAAAATTAATTTGGCATAAATTTTATTGGCAACAGGCCTCTCACTGATGCCATTTTTTTCAGCTGATGCCACTATTTACCTACTATATTGAAAAAATGCCACAAATGACACTGTTTTGTTGAAATATGCCACTAAAGACACTATTTTGAACTTAGGGGCCGTTCATATACCAGGTGGACAACTTTTCTCCGATTTTTGACCCCCCGTCCCCCCATCGTGGACATTTGTCTAACCCCCCTCCCCCCCCCCCTAAATGTCCACGTGGACAATTTTAGTGAAAAATAGTTTTTGGATGTTAAAATCAAAAAACTATTCAAAGGAAATATGAATATTCGAGTAAACTTCACAATTTTTTATGACAAATTCTTTGAAACATGATGCTCTTTTACGTGAAATTAGGTAAATAAATAGATCTTCAATTGTTCTTAAAAAATTTAATCACAGCTTTTTATTAATACGAAAATACTTTATAAGTTCTACTAGTAAATAATAAAAAGTTTAAGAAGTTCTACAAGTAATAGGTAAATTGCCATATTTGGTAGAATACTTTGGAAGGAAAATTTTTAATTATAAAAAATAAAAATAATTTTTTGTCACAAATCTAATTTTCGTTATTAGATATTTCAGGATTATCTTCGGCAATCCACGGGGGCACTAACCACTCTGAAATATTGTAAATGTTAGCAAAACAATCGTCATTTTGCACCGTTGTGGAATCTATTAAATTGTTTTCCACTGTGTCTACCTCTAAGCAGGACATCTCAAGATGTCAAGTCCACGTGGACATTTGACGAAACCCCCCCTCCCCCCCTAAGAAAGCATTTAATATGAAAAAAATACTGAAGCAGAAGCGAAAAAAGGGAAAGCGCATTGTGCTCTCTAAATAGAAATGAGTTAAAAATAATTAATTATTAGTCAAATCGTGTCTGAGTTTTTGTTTCATCAATTAGTGAAAAATAACTAATTATTTGTTAGTAAAATATGACTAATTATTAGTAAAAAAAAATATGTAAAAACCTGTTAAAATTTGACTAATTGAATTAGTAAACAGAATTTTGCTACAATATTAGTTATTTTGAACTAATTCAGATTTAGAGAGTTAAAACAAAACCTGTTCGTTTCTGTAGCTTTATAAACGTTTGTTTTGACTGTTAGCTGTATTTATAGAAAAAGACGTATTTTTTTCTATTAACATATTATTTATATCTAACTTTATACATTTGTGATTTTTTAATAATGCAACTTTGAATAAACATTTTTTTAATAACATAATAGAAGAAGACGAAATTAAAAGATAACGATTTCCAACAAATAATGTAATTTTTTTCCAAATCTAATGACATATTTGGAATAAGCAGAAAAAAATATATTAAATTTTAAAAAAATGACAACAATCCATCTATTTTGAGGGGAAAAATTGAAATTTGTATAATTTTGAACGGTTGCAAGTCATTTGACGCGAGAGTTGCAGCGCTGTTACAAATTCCCCCACTCCATCACCACAGTCAAAGATAAATGTTCCGTTTACTTTCACATGCTATATTTATAACAAAAATAAAAGTCACACGTTTATCAATTTTTTATCAATTACTTCAAATAGTGGTCTTCATGTACTGTAAGTTTCAATTAAAAATATTATTAAATACGCGGTCAAGAATTTTTGAAAAAAAAATATATTTCCCCCACACTTTTGACTAAAATGCTACTTTTTATATTACCTTTTGCGCAGAAACAAATGCAATCCATTAGTTTTTTCTGCAATTCCATACATTGAAAATTGTCCAAGTTATTTAAATTGTTTAAAGTGCATTTACTTTGAAGCAATTTATTTGCAATTTTACAATAAAAAATAAAGAAACTTATAAGTAGGCATGATAGTTTAACTCTTTTCGAGTTTCATTTAATAAAAATAGTTAAAATTTATTCAGCCAAAGTGTTTGTAGTTCCTTTGAAAAAATTCCATTTTTTAAATAACAAATAAAATTATGGAAAAACTATTCATCGTATCGAGCCCAATTTTTGTTAACGTATTGTGGGCCACGAGAACAATATTCCAAATAAGTATTATAACTGTAACTTAATTATTTATAAAGTTATGCAATAATTTAAAATACACTATTTTAGCTTGTTTTAATTTTTTTGCGACTTAACAAATAATCACAATCTAACTTGCGAGGTGTCATTTAATAGATTTGTAAATACTCCCAAGATCTGGTAATACAATTTCTTTTAAATTCATTTTTCTTTTTGCATTAACCTATTTCTAATATATATTTTGTATTTTCCGTTTTAAATAGAAAACAGAAAACCATTTTTAATTTTAAAAATGTTTTATGAACCTATTTTACGTTTTGCATTTCAAATACGTTTCAATAACTGTTTTACTCACTATTACTCAGCTCTGGTAGACACCCTGATCAATTTTTTTCGATTGTTTTATCCATCTTTATTTCTTTAAGAAACCCATAATAATAATAATAATAATAATTTCTTGATTTTTGACTTTTTACAGGAAGGTTCTCGATATAATGCTTTGCACATAGCTGCAAAATGTTCTCATTCGGGACTAATGTGTGAACTTTTACTAAGCACAATTGCAAATCCTGATTTCGTAAAATTGCTGTACGGCGACATCGATCGGCATAGAGGGGAAATTTTATTGGATCTTTACTTAAATACCCCAGATAAAGGACTGAACGAAACTCCTCTACATTTTGCAGTTAAATTTGGACAGAAGGAGGCTGTCAGAGTACTTGTATCTTATTCCCAATGCGTAAAAACTTTGCTAAACAAGTTTAAACAAACGCCTTTAGAGGTAAATTTAAATTAATTTATTTATTTAAAAATATCTATAATTAATAATTGCATATATATTTGACACTTTATTGCATTTGTAGATTATCTGTGCAAGAAAATATGGAGACGATGAAGAACTGAAGAGAGATATTCGCTCTTTGTTGGAAGAACAGTTTTATGTTCCAGTTTTGAGATCTGAAGACAGCACTTTGCAACCTAGGATCGGGGAACCTTTTTCTCCAGCAAGTCCTCCAGTAAGTCGAATTTAATATATTAATTGAGGCCGCCCATAGAAGAAGGATCTAACTAGTAAACTGTCAATTTTAAGAATAACGTATAAAAGTGATATTACTTTTTTTAATAACAAACAAAAACAAAAAATGAGGCAAAAAATATATAATACATTAATTTCTCTAATATTTTAGTTTCGTTATGATAAAAAATTATCGAAAACATTTTTCATAGTAGAAAATGGAATTAAACTGGCATTTTATTCAGATCCTTCTTTTACGTTACAGATTTTTTTAGTTTGTAAAACATTGTTTTAGTGAAGCATTTTTTATTTAATATCCTTTGCAGTACTATATCATCTATTAGGAGTGTTTAAATACGAATTTTGGAACATTTCATAAAATATCTAATAACCGGGAATTTTCTTAAAACTTGGATAATAAGTCTGATTATGTTATTCTCGAATTGTTTGTTTTTATTCATTTTTGTTTACTCCATAGATCACAATTTTTAAAGAAATTACAGTAAAACTCACGTATATCGGATTTCAAGGGACCGAGAAAATTTTCCGATATAAGCAGGAATCCGATTTATCCGGGTAAAAATACGTGATATATAAATTCAAGGGACCGGCAAAAATATCTGATAAAGGCGGGGATCCGATATATGCGGGTCCGATATACGTGGGTTCTACTGTAATTATTAACTATTACTATTGCGTGCAGCATGCAACGCGAGATCAAAAAAAGAATAGTCATTAATTCTCATTGTTACCAATTTTCGTTCCATTTATTAAAAAACTTAGCACACTATCATTTACTATAGAGATTTAGTGAAATCAGTGATTAGGTATCTAATTATTAAAGAACATGGTAAATAAGTTGAATATTTGCAAATTATTCCGTGGATATATTAACAGGTACAAAGATTTCAAAAATACAAAGACACATTGCAGTATTTGCAACCTTTGGAATTTTTTCGCACTTAAAATTCAACTTTATAATTTATAGTCTTAAAACAAGAATTTCTAGAGAAAAGTAATAAATTAGAAATATTTTCAGTAGTTAAGCTTTTGGAGTTTACAGGGTTACCACTCTTAAAATTGAAAACACACTACGTCAATATTTTCTGATGCAATGATGACCCGACATTCATAGCAATATTAATTTAATAAAACGACACATTCGGACTGAAATATTGTTCTTTTTTATTTAACAAATGTCCTACGTTTCGAGAACGAACGGTTCTCCTCTTTAGGGTTCTCCTTTTCTATTTGTTTCTTCTTATTTGTTTAATTAATTATTTTTGTAAAAAATATATAGGGGAGTGGGCTCCAAGATGGACATTTCGTATAAAATTTTTGTTTAAGGTGGCAGTGCCTTATGCTTTTTGTCATTTTTGTTGTTTGTCTAGACGAAGATTTTGATTCACATTTGAAGAAAAAAAACCAGTTGGTTTTTCTTCTATACATGCCACGTAATTTTCGGTCTAAAAAAGTTTTGTAACAGTTTTTTCTTAAGTTGGTAAAGTTACTTAAATTTATGATTTAGAATGAGTACTTAACGTTATAATATTCTTTATTTATCGTATAATAATATCCTAAAATAATTTTACTAATTCAGTGTTCGTATATATATTTTTACTGGGGATTAAAAAATGGTGTCATGTACCCTAAGATGGACAGGCCTCAAATCTCAATGTATTTATTTGCATATTTTTGATTTTACACTTTTTTTAATAATTTTTTGAGACAATTTATTAAAATTTTTTATTTTCCACCATAAAATGTGATGTTATCGTTAGAGAATTTAATATATCTATATTTTTCGATATTTTATTACTTTTTACTGTTAAGCTATTAGATTGAAGTTTTAAGAATTGTTACAGGATGTTAATTTCTTATTTACTACAATTTTCAGAGACTTTTAAGAAGGTGTCCATCTTGGGGCCACTTTTTTTTAGACCGAAAATTTTAACAATTAGAAAAAACGCTTTAAAAAATGTTTATGTTTAAAATAAAATTTTATCTCTGTGGCCATAAGGCACCTTATAAATTGTACTTTTATCCGGTATAAAATATTTTAATATATTTTATTTGGTTTGGATTCTACAGCAATAAGACGAAAGGGTGTCCAACTTGGGGCCCTCTCCCCTAATAATTTTGTATATTTATATTTGTCCCTGAAGAGGAGAGCCGTTCGTTCTCGAAACGTAGGACATTTTTTAAATAAAAAAGAACAATATTTCAGTCCGAATGTGTCGTTTTATTAAATTAATATAATATTGCTCGGACGTTAAAGGATTACAACATAGCAATAGTTGTTTATTAGAATTTTATCTAGTAGGGGAGATTGGGGAATTGTGAGACGCACTTTTTCTTAGATCAACGACTTTCACAAAAATCTTAGATAGGGGTTGCTTTTAGGAGATGAAGGGGAAGTGTGCCTAAAGGCCTAGTGTCTAATACGGCCAATTCTTAATAGAACACTTTAGAGGGAAAATTCTCACCAATTAATGTTAATTTTAAATTTTTAAACATGAAATTTACTATCTGCAAGTTATTTGTGTTATTAAATCTTTAAATTGATTAAATAAGATGAGATTATATTTTTCGTCTCTAAAGCTTAGAATTTTTACTTGCATTTTGAAACCAATATTTGTAATGTAACTTTGTAATAATGTATTATATACTATTATTACCTTATCGTGCATTTCTTATTCATCTTTCCATTAAGCTTTTCTATAATTTGCAATTTTACTTTAATTTCTTTAAATAAAATAAAAAGTAAAAATATGTCAACTTGTATAAAATGGCCTACCCTGTGTGTGTATAAAACGGCTCTATAGAAATGCTCGCATCCTAGTGGGAACAATAAGAAGTATCATCAGCTGTTAACAGGGTCTCAAATAGATTTTTAAAATTACCCGCGCTCACGCTGCGCTGTCAGTGAATTCAGTGAACAACAGAGAATTGTTTTTGAGGTTTGAAATGCTATTTTTTCACAAATATCCCAAATCATTAACATTATAAATATGGTGTTTATTTACTTTCTCTGCATTGGCAGAGTTCGAGACTCCATACATCAAATACTTAACCTAATACATATAAACTTAACTTAACGCCATCTTACTTTACTTACATCTACTTAACTCTATCTTTTGAACCGTTGCACCAGTGCCAGAGATTCCTTTTCCGGTTCCCTTTTTTTTCCTTTCAGGATGTATTCCTAGTATTTAACATGCGCTTTCCTTCTTACGTTATCCCCTTCATCCTTCCGTTCCTCAATCACACTTCCTACTTTTTCTCTGCCGATTACTATCCAATATTCCTTTTACTCTTTTATTCCCGCCTCTTCTTTACTCTATTCCCTTATTCATCTGTTTCATATGTACTCCCATCTCATTCTCATATTCACTCATCATATGCTTCCTCTCTTGCTTAACCATCCAATCTTTACGCTCTTTGCCTCTTCCTTCGTTCTTAACTCCTGTACCCTGATCCACTTGCTCTTCTTTTCATTCTTTCCAAATTCTCAGGTCTCTCCTCTTTTTTCACTATGCTTCTCTTCATTCATCCATCATTTTGTTCTGTTACCCTCTTACTCTTCACTTTCTACCTTCTATTTAGCTTCATTCCGCGACCTAATTTAATAACCCCTTCTGGGTCCTTTCTTATTTGCCATTCTCTCCTAATCTACCTATCTTTACCTCACTTCCTTTCCTTCTTTCTGCCCAACAGACACCTTACCCTTCTCTCCCTCTACATTCTATCTTCATCTATCCTCTTCCGGTTCCCTCTCAATCGCCCTTTTAATCTTAAGACTTCATACTTATCCTCCTTCTCTTCCAGTTCCACCACCCACAACTTTGGTTTCTCATTATCCTCCCCTCTAACTTCCTTAACCTTTTTTATCTTAACTTTCGCCCCAATTTTTTCCAACAATTTTTCAACTTTTCCTTTTCCTTCTTCCCGCCTTACCTTCAAAATTCTAATTACAATGTTTTTCTTTCTTTTCTCCTTCTCCATTACCCCTATTGATAACTCATCCATTTTCCGCTTCAAATCTTTGTCTTCCATTCTTTTACTCCATTCCAACCTACCTTTTTCCTCCCCCACATTTACTATTTCCATTTCTATCTTCTCCACTTTTATCCGCCAATTGTTTCTCTATTTTATTAATTCTATTCCACATACTTTTCTTACCATTTTCCCAATTTGTTTGCCATTTTTCTAACCTTATTTTTAACCCTTCTATCTCTTTTCTTATACCCTCAATTTGCCTATTTCTTTTTTCCTCTGATTCATCACACTCGTCCATCTTTTCCCAAACTTTTTCCCGATGTGCATCGTACTCCATTACCAACTTCCTAATTATGTCACCTAACTGTTCACAATCTGCACATTTCGCTATCTTGCCGGCGTTTTCCCTTTCATCTTTCGATTCTAATTTGGAAAATGAGTATAACGCGGGACATTTGAAATTTGAATTTTAATGAAATTGGTAAAGTCGTTTTTAAGGACAAATTTGTTAATAAAAATGGTGAATTTGATTACAATTATAAACTGTGACTGCATATTTTTGTTGTTCTGAATGAAAATGTGAAAGTAGTATTGATATGATGTGAAAAATGGTCTTTCCTTGAAGACATTGAAGTTAAGTCAATGTTTTTAGAAGTGTTGATAGTTTGCTTGTAAGAAAATAAGTGTATGCTTGATTTTTGCTGTTTTAATTGTAGAAATTAATATTTACGAATAAAATTAACTATAAATTAAGATGAGATCAAACTTTAAGTCAGTAAGTAAATTTTATAACATTAAATATTGTTAAAAATAATTGTATTTTTTTTTATTATTATATGTCTAATCTAAAAAAATTGTTTGCTCATTTTCAGGTAAAATTAAATATCATGAAAAATAATTGTATTTTCTCATATTATTATATATATATTTATTATATATATTTAATTTTACCTGAAAATGAGCTAACAAAATTTTTAGGTTGGACATATAATAATAAAAAAAAATACAATTATTTTTAACAATATTTAATGTTATAACTGACTTAAAGTTTGATCTTATCTTAATTTATAGTTAATTTTATTCGTAAATATTAATTTCTACAATTAAAACAGCAAAAATCAAGCATACACTTATTTTCTAACAAGCAAACTATCAACACTTCTAAAAACATTTACTTAACTTCAATGTCTTCAAGGAAAAGACCATTTTTCACATCATATCAATACTACTTTCACATTTTCATTCAGAACAACAAAAATATGCAGTCACAGTTTATAATTGTAATCAAATTCACCATTTTTATTAACAAATTTGTCCTTAAAAACGACTTTACCAATTTCATTAAAATTCAAATTTCAAATGTCCCGCGTTATACTCATTTTCCAAATTAGGAAAATTGCTTTTCCAAGGACGAGCAGCGCATATAACACTTGCCGCTCGGAAGGTATGCAAGCGCCTTTATGTTGCACAGAATATAATTTAAAGAAATTTAAATTTAACCATTTTAGATGCACAAGTTTATTGAGAGTTTTAAAATATGATACACTGATATATTTACAAGTTTTTATATCGTATCACTAAAATCGTATATTTTGCAAAATCCTACTATATTTATTAAACCAAACGTTAGTATTTAATCAGAAAACTATTATAAAATAATATTTAATCATTTCCTTTTTAGCAAAATCTTATAATTTGTAGCAAATATTAAACTGAAAAATATACATTAGGTAGGCCATTTTAGACAAGTATGTGTCTAATAGGGTCCATATTTGGCAAAAATTTGTTTGGTTAGTGAATTAAAAAGGAAACGAGAATATACCTATATTTATTTTTAACATTTCCTGTAAATAATTGATGTTTAAAAAAAAGTTCTTACTAGCCCGTCTTAGGCTACCTGGTAGGATAAGACGGGCCCTTTTTAAAATCCCCTAAATCTACTTACTGAACAATTTATATTCCTCAGTTACAACTGTTTAAGGTATTTTAACCAAAATACATGCCTTTTTAAAGCCCCATATCAGGAAATTTGGTGAAATCGGTGAAATAAAAGCAAAAAGACAACAAATATGGCTATTATATAAAATATGATTTTGATGACATTAGAATAATAACTGTGTGAAAAAACTGTACAAACTTAAATAATTTTACATTTAATTTCAGAATTTAACTGTTTCACAACATAGAAATAGCTTTTGTTTAATATTCTTTTCAGTAATTAAAAGTGATTTTTGAGGTTAGAAAAACAAGCGGCAAATGTATAAAAATTTAAATTTGTAAAATTTTCTTTGCATTTATAGGCTATGATCACTGTTAGCACCGTACCTTCATAGGGTAAAGAAGATTCCGCTTTAATCGAAAATTTAATAAATTCATGGGGCCGTTTTAGGCGTCAGGCTTGTTTTTAATATATTTTCGTTTTTTAATTATATAAAGTAAATATCAATCATCTGGTTGAGAAGATAAGAAGAATATACAAGGAGACAAAGATTAAAGTAAGAGTAGGAGAAGAATTGACAGACTGTTTTTGGACAACGAAAGGAGTTAGGCAGGGGTGTGGTCTGAGTCCGCTTCTCTTCAATCTCTACTTGGTGGATTTAAACTCAAAATTGAAAGAGAGAAACATCGGAGGAGTTAGTATAGGAGCTGTGAGAGTATGGTCATTAGAGTATGCTGACGACATAGTTTTGATTGCTAGGAATAGAGTAGCGTTACTGGACAACTTAAGCATACTGAAAAGTTTTTTGAAAGAAAGAGATCTGACTTTAAATGTAAATAAGACCAAGATCTTAGTACTTAATAAAAAAGGTAATGAGAAAAAAGAGGTATGGAAATGGGGGAAAGAAGTAATAGAGGAAGTAGATCATTTCAAATATCTTGGATTTAGTTTTAATAGAAAAGGTGATTATAAAGCTCATATGAGTGATTTAATACATAAAGGAAAAATTGCAGTAAGACAAACATGGGGATTAGGGGAAAGAGTGTGCAAAAGTGATTTTAAAAGAAGGATAAATTTATTTAAGTATCTAGTAGGTAGTGTTATGTCATACGGAGTAGAATTATGGGGTTGGGAAGTTAGAAATGATTTAGAGAAAATATTTATAAACTATGTTAGGTGGATACTGGGATTGGAATTCTGTACTCCAAGATATTTGATCACATGGGAATCAGGAGTTGAACATTTGAGAGTTAGATGGGGACTTAGAGCTCTAAAGTTTGAAGAGAAGATAAGAGAAAATGGAGTGGGAAGTTTAGTGAAAGAGTGTTGGAAAGAGAAAAAAGATAAAGATTGGGTAGATCTGTATGGTAAAGAGAGGGAAAAATTTTTCAATAGGAACGGGTTAGGTATTAACGAGGTGGAAAGATTGATGGATGAAAAGACGAGGTTAAGGCAAAGAATAGAAAATGCAGAGAAAGATGTACAAAAACAGTTAGAAGGCAATAGGATAGCTGAAGCCAAATATAACCAAAGGTATATAAGAATTAGGAAGGAAGTAGGGTTACCCAAATATTTGGTGGAAATAAAGACAGGAGATGCGTTACAAGTAATTGCTCGTGCTAGGTGTGGTACCTTGGAAAATTATAACAAGTATTGGATGAATGATGAGGAAAGAAAATGTACCTTCTGTAAAAAAGGATGGGATAGAATGGAACACTTTGTAAATGAATGTGAGGTCGCAAAGAAATGGTGTGATAAATTAAAAGGTGATAGTAAGGATAAGATTAAGATTTTAACAGATGAAAGTTACGATAGGGCTAAGATAGATGTATGCAGAAAAATATGGAAAGAAAAGCTGCGGATAAATAATGAAAATAAATAGTTTTAAGGTGTGTGTGATCGCGAGAAATATGATTTATGTTTTAGAAATAATGTAACCAAGTCCACTTCTGGGCCGGAAGGCTGAAGTTTTCAATAAATAATAATAATATAAAGTAAATATCAATTAAATATATGTAAGATTTTTAAACATTAGAGAATATTTTTGAAAATAAAATCAATACTTCCATTCCGAATGACATTTAATTTAGAAAATTTTCAATTTGAAAACTAGTTTATATATTTCATCTTTTGAAGTACTAAAAATATTTTTTCCTCTTATTATTTATATTTTTTTGAAAAGTACAAAAAAATACTTCTAAACTAATTATAGATACATCCCGACTACATATCTACATACACAATTGTTTAATAAATATCTTTATTTAGAAGATATTAAAGAGTGCCCGTCTTAGGCGCTAGCCCGTCTTAGGCTACTCTCCCCTATGGCTAAAATGCAAGTCTTTAATTTATCTTATTTTTCAAATATTTAACTGATTCTTAATCGAATTTAATTGTATACAATTAATTAATTAAATATCAAAGTATAATTTAGCATACTTATTTAGATTAAAGAATCTGTATTTTCAATTAAATAATATGAATTACGTTAGGTAGGCTGTTTTAGACTCTTCCCCTAGTGAATGAAAATTACTTCCTCCTTGGATTAATCAAAACTAAAAAATGTAATATTTTTAAAGAAACAGTCACATAGCATTTATAAGCGCACAAAACATTTATTATTATAAGCGGTTTTCTTTTTTGCGTAAGTAGATAATGTAAAATTGTATCTATTTCTTGCTACAATAACTACATTGTTAAAGTTAAAGAATTTCATATCGGAGATCCTCAACAATTTTGCAGTTTTATCAATTAATCTAAAAAAAAACAACAGGATACCAGAAATAATGTATTAAGGCTACAACATAGGTTCAAATTACAACGAAATCGCTGAACTTTTTTTACAGTATGTAAAATTTGTAATTATTTAAAAATTAACTTATTGCTTCTTCCATGTGGAAGCTAATATTTTTGCTGACGTGGAAGCAAAATGTTCATGAAATGAACATAATCCTTAGCTTATTTTTCGAGAAAAAAGTTTTTAATTTAGAATTGTCCCCTAATTGCAGAGTCACTCATATATCTCTAATCTCAATGAATAATTATTTTGTATTTATTTTATTTCAGAGACTTAATGTGGATCCAATTAGTCCACGAGTTGAAGTTCGCGCCTTCGCTGGACCTATGAGCAAGGCCCAAGCTGTTGAATTTAGGAAAAAGTGGAAAACTCCACCCCGAACTCATGGAACTCCTACAAGACTTCATCTCACTCCAGCACGGGAAAAAACACCTATTGATTCCACAGATTCTGTTCAATTTGTCAAAAGTCCTGTTCAATTTGTCAAAAGTCCTGTTCAAAATTTGTCATTCAGACTACAAGACACCGAGAAAGGTCTCGAAAGAGTTGGAAGGTAATGTCGATAATGTTAATTTTAGAGATAACATTATTCTGAACTGAGGGTTCGAATACAATAACTGACCCTGCGCTAGAGATGATTCAAAATCAAGTAAAATTATTGTCCTAGTGATTCAAATTTCAAAGTCGTAAAATTAAAATTTTTTTAATTTGAGCACATAGAGAACGCAAATGCAGATCTTTTTTCTCAACTTCTCTCGTCGACGTATATTTCTAATAATAAAAATTAAAAACAGGGGAAAAAATTGTTCAATAATTTTGGTTAAATATTATTGAAATTGATTAAAATTCAAGCTCAAGGAAATGTAAACAAATTGATTTTGTTTAATAATAATCAATAAAAAAAAACTTTGATAACATTAGTTTTCCAACTTTCAGATCAAAAAGTTATGTGAGGAATTTGAATCCTACAAAAACTTGTAGTGACAAAGTTTTTCCTTCAATTTCAAACTTTTAGAAAAACTTCCTCCAGGGGGACTACCGTTCTCGAGAGTAAAAATATCGTGTTTTTGAGAATTTTTTTTCATATAAGAAAATATTTTTGTACCTTTCGACAACTTCCGAGATGTGCGTTGTGTTTTATTCTAAGCCGTAATTCTCCAGTCTCACAAAGTTATCTGAATTGAAAAAATTAAAAAATTGATTAAAGTGAAATAAATTTGGAGGGTCTTATCGTTTTCCTTTTCTTAGAAAACGCTTTTGCTAAAGAAGGAAAGCGATAAGACCTCCGAAATTTAATTTATTTTCATTTAAGCACTCATTCATCAAAATCGGTTGATCTGTTAAAGCTGTAAAAACACTATTTCGAGAAAAACGTGTTCGAAGTTAGACGTTATACAATTTTACCGGCTTTTCAGAGATGTAAGATTCCGTTTAATAGGCTGTAACTTTTAAAATAATCTAGATATGAAAAAATGGTTTCATCCAAGTATTCTAGACCCTATAAGGGTGCAACTTCTGTAACAAAAAATATTTAGACTTTTTTGAGACCTGAGAACGGAAACCTCCCTCATATTTTTAAAATTTTAATTTTACGACTTTAAATTTTAGTCACTTGGACAAAAGTTATATGTGATTATGACTCATTTCAATCGCAGTGTTTGTTATTCTACCTGGGAGTTTGGGACCTCAATTAAGGAAAACCACCAGTAAAATTTACAACACAGTAATCAAATTAAAAATTGTTTTTTGGATAGATTTTAGAATTTTGATTTTTGTTTAAAATCAAAAGTTTTTAAAATCCACGCGTAATGTTCAGAATTGTAAAAAAGCCTGTAAGAAATTGAGTTTAAAAAAATGAAAATTTTGGAAAAAGTTCAATCAACTGTTTTTAAAAGTCAAAAATTACTTCTGCTTACAGAGTTTTAGCCGATGAATACCACGTCCCTTGGAAAGAATTTTGGCCATTTTTAGAAGGTTTTGCAGATTTAAGAAGTTTTGAGGGTTTGTTTAAGTTGGAAAAATACCTTGAATCGAGGTTTAAAGATTACTACACAACATCTGAAAAAGTAAGTAAATAATTAAAGACATTTTTTAAAACAAACTAATTGGAAATTTCCAGTTTTAAATGTTTGTTTTGATTAAATTTTTTTAATGGTTTAACAAACTTAATAAGCGTTGGTTGAACCTCTAAAGTTGCAAAATATTTAGGGGTCGTCCACATATCACGTGATATCTTTAGGGGTGGGAGGGGGGTAGGCAAAATATCACGGTCCATGGAAATTTAATTTTTTAGCAATAGAAAAAGTATCACGAGGAGGGGGGAGGGGGTTCAAATTAGCTCAAATTTGTATCACGTGATATGTGAATGATCCCTTAACACAAAATCACTTCGTCAGATATGTTAAAATAATAACTTGTTACTTTTCAGGAAGGTAACCTTGAAGGTAATTCTATGAAAATATTGTTAAATGGCGAATCTCTCAATGATTTAAATAAATTGTGTAATAAAATGGAAGCTTGTAAACTACATGTCAACGAAGAAAATAAAGAAAATTCAGGTAAGATTAATTTTTCAAATAATAAATTTATTATTGTTAGTATGGTTGATTAACTATCAGTCACTTCTTAAATTAAAAGAAAAAATTATAGTAAACAAGCATAAAAAGAGCAACCTGTGATGTTTGCGATATATGTACAATCAATTTTTGTAATTACAGCGAGAAATGATAATTTCTGAAGAAGTAACTGGTCAGATTTCGAAACGTTAAAGACTTTAAATTTTATTACTCTTTGACATGTTCTAGAGTTTGATTTTTCATTTTTAGTAAGATTTAATTAATCTTTTTTTAACCATTTTTTTATGTATTATTATTGTATTATCTTTATAATGATTTACATTAATCCTATTTCTTAAACAATGAGTTACCCATAGTTAACCAACCATTATGTATACAATCGAACCTGGATAAGTGAAAATCCAAAAAACGTTTTGACTTGAAAAGGTCTGAACAAAAAAAATACATAATTTTTTTTTAAATTAATTTAGGGTTGCTACGGTGGTGGAAAGGCTTGAAAACATGGAGTAGTCAGAGAATTTTTTTCAGTCGTGGAAATCCTTGAAAACCTGGATAAGTCATAGAATTGTTAATTCAACACAGAAATTCTCTATTTGAAAATTTAAAACATTTTTCTTGGCAGATTAAAAATTTTTAAATATATAGAAAATTTTAATATTTTTAGATTTTCAATTATAACTGTTTCATATTAGTTAAAAAATAAATTTTAATTTTTAATTGTCCATGAAAATAATTGATTCTTTTACGTGTATTTAGGGAAATTTCATTTTTTGGTGATTAAAAATTCTTGAAATGATGCAGCAAATTTTCAAATTGTAATATGTAAAATGAAAACGTCCTTGTGAGTTTATTAAACGGGTCAAAGGATTTTTCCAAAAAAAAATTAATTTTCCATTGATATAAACAATTGAAGTTTTTTAAAGTACTTAATTAAAAAATTAATATATTATATTTTCAATATTTAATCATTGCTATTGCAAAATTAATTCAAGTTCTCGACTTCTTAGAAAGTTTGTTCAAATTTCATTGGAAAGCATATTTTATAACAATTCAGTATGCGTTGGAAAATGAAGTGGCCCGCTATTGGAAGCAAACAAATTGATTTTGAGAACTGAATTTTTGACAGATTTAAGTTTCCTTTCTTTAAAAGTAAAGATAAAAAATTGCTCATTTAATTTTCCACTGTGATTTTTTAATTAGATTTTCATTATTTATTTATTGTTAAAAAATGGAAAATAATTGTTTTCTTCTTTTTCGAGGGATAATTTTCTAAAAAAATTAATTATTAATTAATTAATAATTAAAACATTTCTACAATACAGGAATTTTTACTATAGTAACTTATTAATTTTTCAAAATTTATTGGAATATTATCTTCCTTATTATGGAATTTTGAGAAAAGGTCTGGAGACTTTAAAGGGTCTAGTCGGCTAAGTATGTAATTGTGTCCTCGCACTAATTCTTATTATATATATTTTTTTGTATTTATGTAAAGTAAAATAAGGTCAAATGCTGTATCGGTCTTTTAGGGAGGAGGTAGGTCGGGCGCTCAAATATTTTAAGTACACCGAGGGCGCCCCAAATTTACTTATTTTTCAAATATATTGAATTTCGGCACTAAAATTTGTTTTTCTCTAGGACACTGAAGGACAGAAACGTCTCTGTCCAAATGGTAACCTTGAAATAACATTTTTGTTGAAGTTATGGGGAGGGGAAGAAAAATTTAAGAAATATTTTCTTTTAAGAACAACTAAACTAAAAATCTTTAGATCCTCTGTTTTAACATATGGGTAATTCTTCAGAAACAGGGAACTTTTGGAAAGAAGAAAATTTTTTTTAATAATATTTTAAAATAAATTTTTCTTGCATTCTTTTAATTAATTATGACTAGAAGAGTGACTTTAATGAATATTTGAGCTTAAAAACGTTTTTAAAAAGTAACTCCAATCATCAACATTTTCTGGTTTTTTCAATATGTGATTAGCTAATTTAACCGTTTCGTGCTCCCTGGGAACCCAGCAGTTAGATTCTGTTGAAAATTTGTACTTAAGGGTTTTTGAGGTCGCTGATTAAGAATCCTATGTCACTTTAAAAAATTAAAAATGACGGATATAAGATGAAGGACAATATTTTTGAAACTTGCTTGAATTTGCTTCAAACTTGATACTTGGAAGTTTTTGCGATTGCTGATTACAAATCCGATATCAGTTTTTAAAAATTCAAAATGGCGGACTTAATATGTCGGACGACGTTTTTTACAAATAGACGTAATTTGTCTTAAACTTGTTGCATGGGGTTTTTTGGGGTCGCTAATCCCAAATCTGAAGTCGAATTTCAAAAATTCAAAATGGCGGATCCAATATGGCGGTTGATATTTTGAAAATTGATCGGATTTGTTTGAAAATTGTTACTTGAGGGTTTTTGGGGTCGCTAATCACGAATCTGAAGTCAAAAATTGAAATTTCAAAATGGAAAAACCAATATGTCGATCGGTATTTTGAAAATCTATCGGATTTATTTGTTACTCGGAGATTTTTGGGGTCGCTAATCACGAATCTGACGTAAAAATCTAAAATTTTAAAATGACGGATCCAATATGGTGGAGGATATTTTATAAAATTGTGATTGGATTTGACTGAAACTTGCTCCTCGGGTGTTTTTGCAGTCACTGATCACGAATCTAATATTACTTCACTTTACGCATACTTCCTCGTGGTTTGAATCGGGCAACATTAAAATACATTCAATGGCTAGAATATATAAAATATTAATTCAGATGGTTTAAATAAATTCTGACAGGTTTTCAAAACATCAGCCACATTGGATCTGTCATTTAAAATTTTTGTAATTTGTCATCAGAGTCGTGATCAGCGAACCCAAAAACCCCCGAATAACAAGTTTCAATCAAAGCCGTTTTAATTTCAAAAAACCGTCCGCTATTTTGGAGCTGCCATTTTGAATTTTTAAATTTTGACTTCTGAGTCATGATCAGCGACCCCAAAAACCCCTGAGTAACAATTTTTAAAGAAATCCGATCGATTTTTTATAATATCGTTAACCACATTGAATCCGCCATTTTGAATTTTTAGAATTTGGAATCAGATACGTGATCACCGACAGAAAAAAACTCTGAGCAACAGTTCCAATCAATCCCGATCGATTATATAAAATAGTCTCCGACATATTGGATACGCCATTTTGAATTTTTAAAATTTTACGTCTAATTCGTGATCACCGATCCCAAAAACCTCCGAGTAACAAGTTTCAAATAAATACTATAGATTTTCAAAAAATCCTCCGACATATTGGATCCGCTATTTTGAATTTTATAAATCTGACTTCAGATTCGTGATTAGAGAGCCAAAAAATCCCCGAGTAACAAGTTTCAAACAAATCCGATAGATTTTCAAAATATCGTCCGCCATATTGGATCCGCCATTTTGAATTTTTGAAATCTGACTTCATATGCCATTTTGGATTCGCCATCTTAATATTTTTAAAAGTTCGGTTCGTCATTTTCAAGCTTGAATATTACGGACGCCATTTTTCAAGTTGAAACATTTTTCTGGTTATTGAAAATATGAAAAAAAAATCATTTTTTAAACAAAATTGTCAAAATTTAACTTTTTTTTTCAAAAAAGAGTCCCTAACTTTTTGAAATTTTGACAACAGATTCTGAAAGAGCGATAAAAAATACGTCAGAAATGGTGATTCATATAATTTTTTATACCTCGAAAAACAGAGAAAGTTAATGTTGAAAATGTGTACAAAAAAGAGTTCGGTCCCGTTCTTAAACGGTTAATCTTGACAAAAATATGACAGCAATTTAAGTATAATTGGTATGGTGGCAGATTTTACATGCTTAGGATGCTCTGGACCCTTTATCGTGGAAATTCCATATTTCATTATTAAAATTGCTTTGTTGGATGTATAATAATTATTTTAATAAAACAAATAAACATTTCTAATATTTAAATATTTTTAATTTTTGTTTTAAAATTATTAATTGAACTTAAATAAATTTTTATATTTTAGTGCAATTACTTTTTCAAAATTTATAGGAATACATCATACTTTATCATATGGAATTGTAGGAAAAAGGTCTGCAAAATATGGAATAGTCATGGGATTCTCTATTCTTGAAACCGTAGCAACCCTGTAATTAAATTTCTTAAAAGTTATACAGTTATTTCTTCAAAATTACTTATTCGCATTTTCCAAAGAACAGACTAAGGTGACCCTTTTTTGGGCGAAGTTTTGAAATCTTCTGTCTCCACCCGGAAAATTTAGTAAATTTGCTATAAAATCGTAAAAAATAAATATTTTTTAATGCACAAACGATATTTTTATATAAAAATTGATGTTATTTTGTTTCGACCAAAATTGTATATAATTTTATAGGACAGTTGTTCTTTTCGTTTTATTGTTTTTGGTCATAAATCATTTCTAAATAAAGCTAGCAAGCCACGCGCGCTGATAAGAATGTGGTTCGCGCGCGTAGCGCACAGTCAGATTTGTTAATTAATAATGATGCTATAAAGTTATATTCTTTGAACATTTCTGAAGAGAAAAATCGTTCGCCCATTGAAAAATATGATATTTTTTAGATTTTATAGCAAATTTACGAAAATGCTATTTTTCTTTATGTAAAAATACATAAGAATATTCGGTTGTCTAGAGGCGCGTGTTAATAATGCTTTATTTGGCTCAAACTTGCAAGAACATTTTTTTTGTACCTTAATCAATTTTCCGAATGGAGACCGAAGATTTAAAAACATCGCCGAATTAAGAGCCACCCTATTACACACTACACACTTGTTTTGTTACAAAAATAATAAAAACAAATATTAGAGATTCATAAACTTTTAGTTTTGCGTAATGATTGTTACGAAAATTATAAAATCAAGCCGAAAACTTATGTTCATTTTATAAACATTTTGCTTCCACGTCAGCAAAAAGTTAATTTTAAAAAAATTGATAATTTTAATTTTTTAAAAATTTGTAAATCGCAATTTATTCTATAAAATTTTGACAAAATATTAACTTTATATATCGAGTTTTTTATAACAAAATTTATTATAATTGAAACAGTTTAAGTTTTATTCTGAAAATTCGAGGTTTTAACAAACCTGAATAGATTCTTAGTTAAGGGATGTGGACATCAATAAAAACCCTTTTTTAATGAAACATTGAAATTTTTTGAAAAATTATATTTTAAAAAGTACATCACATTAATTGAAAGAGAGGAGTATTTTTGGCTATAGGGTCATTAAAATGAAAAAGAATTAGTTTCTTTCTAGTTCCCAAACATTTCGTCCGGAATATCGGCCCTCTTAAGTCAAATTTGTATTCTAAAAATAATATTTTATTTTAAATATTTACAATACGTTCTACTTATTATTGCTTCACATAAATCGTTATCTTGGTTTTATTATTTTATCGTGTTGACAATTTTGTAGTATTTTAAATGATAGATTTGAAAAAAAAAAATTTTAATTAAAATTAATAGTTTATTTAAAAATGTTTAGATTTGAAAAATTAGTAAACTATGAATAATATTGAATACAAGTATTTACCAATAGCTTTATTCTTCAGATGTAATTTATATTATCCTAGTAGGGTTATATAGCGGGTTATAAATACTGCAAAATTTAAATGAAGTTTTCAATGGAGAAATAAATACTTATACTTACGCTTATTGAATTCAAGTTAGTATAAAAATTATAATTGAATGTAGTAATTTTTTTATATTTTGTCTATCTTCAGGGCCCCCACCAAAAAGGGCCCCCACCAGCTATAATATTTCCCACAAAAAGAACTTGGAAAAATATTTTTAGGCATTTAAAAATCTGAAAAAGAAACTCAGTAAGAAAAAGAGAAAATTAAAAAATATTGAAATTTTATGATTTTTGAAGAAAAAGGAAAACTGTTTAATCTTTTTTAATACCTTTTTTGTTCAATCTATTCGAATCCGGTGATACCACCAACTTTGATCGAAAAGTCAATTTTTACTAATACGTTTCTTAATATTTTACAATCCAAATGAATCCTTTTATAACGAAAAAAATAAAATGTATTTATTTTAATACCCACAGTTCAGATTCTTAAATCAAAATGAATCTCTTTATAATAAAAATAAAATTCAAGTAAAATGAATATTTTTGAATACCCACTTTTATATAGTACATACAGTTCTTTAAATTTGTATAACATTATTTCTTCATGTCTGATTTCAATAACATTAATTTAAAAAAATTGAGAAAGATTAGTTACATATTTAAGAAATTATTTTTTAACTTACATTTGATTTAGAGAAAACAAATATTTGAACATTGTTTAGTATAACATTTACTATACTGATTATTTATATAGGTTACATGAATCTGAACTGTAGGTATTCCAAAATATACCTTATTTTTTTCATTATAAAGGGATTTATTTGGATTAAGTAAATCTGAATTATGTTTATTAAGAAACTCTCATTTTATTATTTTATTTATAGGAGGAATCATTTCGAATAAATAAATCTGAACTGTGGGTATTCGAAAACATACATTTTTTTCATTATAAAAGGGTTCATTTGGATTAAATAAATTTTAACTGCCGGTATTAAAAAATATTAATTTTTTTTTAATTATAAAGGGATTCATTTGGATTTAATAAATCTGTATTGGGGGTATTTTAAAATATTCGTTTTACTTTTTCTATTTTCATTAGAAAGGGTTTTACTTGTGTTCAATTAATCTTAACTGTGGATATTACAAAATAATAATTTTTTTTTTTTTTTTAATTATAAAGGGATTCATTTGGATTTAATAAATCTGTACTGCGGGTATTCTAAAATATTCGTTTTACTTTTCTTTTATTTTCATTATAAAGGGATTTACTTGGATTCAATTAATTGTAACTGTGGATATTACAAAATAATAATTTTATTTTTCTTATTATAAATGCATTCATTTTGATTGAAAAATATTTAGAAACGTGTATTAATAAGGATTGATTTTCGAATAAAAGTAGATGCAATCGCCGCGCCGGATACACATGTATTGGCCAAAAAAAAGGTATTCAAAAGTATTAACAAATTCTAATACTTTTCAATTCCTCTCTTCTTACTGGAACTTTTATAAAATAATTGTAACTTTTTAGAAATTCAAAAAGCCCGCTCATTAAAAAATTGTCAAGTTTTGAAACTGGCTCAGTCCAGCTGAACCGTGTCAACAAAATTCCATTGATTTTCTGAAATGTTAAAACTTTCATGAAAATCTGTAGTTCACAACATAACAAAAAAACACTTTTAACCGTTTTTTTAAATTCCATATCTTTGTTGGTTTTTTTTGCATTAACAAATTTTAGCAACATTTTAAACAAATATTAATAACTCAACAGTGGTTTGCAATAAATTAATGAAACTTATGTGGATAATCTAAAAATGTTCACTCTTTTTAACGAAAATAATTGCAAAATTTTAATATAAAAAATTACATATTTTTAATAACAATTTTATAAACAATTTGAAATATTTAAGTGTTCTACCCCTACGGTTGAGATGAAACTCATAGAAAATGTACACAGAGATGTCTTCTTTAAGTTTCTAAAAAAAAAAATTGGTATTTTCAATAAGAAGTGTAGATAATATATTTATTTTCTCTTCGCGCGCCAACCGTTACGCTGCGAGAAGCTCCGGTGCACTGTGGTCAGAATCTGCAATTTACTGTTCAAAAAAGGCTACAGCCTCCAAATTTTAACGAAATTGGTTGACTCTTGATTTAAAACACTCAGGAATAAATTCTTAACAACTTTAAGGAAGCAGTTTTTTAAATTTATGTTTTTATTATTATTATTTTAATGTTAATAACAAAATAATGACAAAGTTTTTAGTATATCTTCATTTTATCAAATAAAAGTCGTCTTTATGCTGAATATCATTTAAATCGGCTGACTATCGATCTTTAAAAGGCAAAAAATAAAGTTTAAATGAATAAAAAAATTGTTTATTTAGTTAATAAATATTTTATTTCATTTAAGTTAACAAATGAATAACGCGCATTTTTATGGTTGAAATAAATTAGTTTTTTTGCATTTATTTTAGTATTTAGTTACAATTGACAATTATACATTAATATATAGTTTAAAAAGTGTTGTTTGTCATTATTATAAACAAATTAAGTTAACAAATGATCAGCTCACTTCTTTTTCTGTCGAAACTAAATCGATTTTTTTCTTAAATTTTTATAATTTCTTTAACAGTAACATTTCTTTTTGACTAGTTTAAAAATTGCTTTTTATCATTGTTATAAACAAATTTAATTAAAAAATGAATAGCACGAAAATCAAACTTATTAAAACTAGAAAAACGTATTCAGTTTCGCTAAAAAACAAGTGAGCTGTTCATTTGTTAATTTAATTTGTTTATAACAATGATAAATAACACTTCTTAAAAAATATTTATAAATAAATGTTACTTTTAAGAGAATTATAAAAATTTGAGAAAAAATCGATTTAGTTTCGACAGAAAAAGAAGTGAGCTGATCATTTGTTAATTTAATTTGTTTATAATAATGACAAACAACACTTTTTAAACTATATATTAATGTATAATTGTCAATTGTAACTAAATACTAAAATAAATGCAAAAAAACTAATTTATTTCAACCATAAAAATGCGCGTTATTCATTTGTTAACTTAAATGAAATAAAATATTTATTAACTGAATAAACAATTTTTTTATTCATTTAAACTTTATTTTTTGCCTTTTAAAGATCGATAGTCAGCCGATTTAAATGATATTCAGCATAAAGACGACTTTTTTTTGATAAAATGAAGATATACTAAAAACTTTGTCATTATTTTGTTATTAACATTAAAATAATAATAATAAAAACATAAATTTAAAAAACTGCTTTCTTAAAGTTGTTAAGAATTTATTCCTGAGTGTTTTAAATCAAGAGTCAACCAATTTCGTTAAAATTTAGAGGCTGTAGCCTTTTTTGAACAGTAAATTGCAGATTCTGACCACAGTGCACCGGAGCTTCTCGCAGCGTAACGGTTGGCGCGCGAAGAGAAAATAAATATATTATCTACACTTCTTATTGAAAATACCAATTTTTTTTTTTAGAAACTTAAAGAAGACATCTCTGTGTACATTTTCTATGAGTTTCATCTCAACCGTAGGGGTAGAACACTTAAATATTTCAAATTGTTTATAAAATTGTTATTAAAAATATGTAATTTTTTATATTAAAATTTTGCAATTATTTTCGTTAAAAAGAGTGAACATTTTTAGATTATCCACATAAGTTTCATTAATTTATTGCAAACCACTGTTGAGTTATTAATATTTGTTTAAAATGTTGCTAAAATTTGTTAATGCAAAAAAAACCAACAAAGATATGGAATTTAAAAAAACGGTTAAAAGTGTTTTTTTGTTATGTTGTGAACTACAGATTTTCATGAAAGTTTTAACATTTCAGAAAATCAATGGAATTTTGTTGACACGGTTCAGCTGGACTGAGCCAACTGCTTTTTCGACTTGAGTAAATTTCGGAAAAATCCATTCCTTGCATAGGCCCCCACTAGCGTCTGCCTATGGCCCCATGTTTGGTAAATCCGGGCCTGTCTATCTTGAATATTAATGAAAAAAGTTTAAGATTTTTTTATCAAGAAATGAATTTTTATCTTACACTATGTTCCTGTGTGTGTGCACGTATTCTCAGATTCTCGGTGGGGGCGATTGCTCTGAAACGTTTGGAAACTTGAAAGAAACAAATTCCTTTTCATTTTATTGACCTTATAGTCACTAATACTAATAATTAATTTATTACTTCGCTGGGTCACAAAAATCATCAAATTTCATTTACAGATCACATTGATGTTGAATTGTAGGGTTTTTCAAAAATAAAATAATTTTAATAAATTTTGAGTAGCTTTCCGAATCAGTTTATTCTCTTTTTTAAAAATTGCTTGTTACAAAATCGAAGAGTATTTTTAATACATTTTTAAGTACTTTTTCAGAAATTTCAGAAATTTTTATGATTCTTTTGTGAGCTCTAGGAAAGAAATTATAAGTATGCGATTCCAAGGAGTACATATTTCCGTTCTTTCGGAGCAGGTTAACTGCGAGCAATGAAACTTAAAAATTTTGTTATGTTTAGTAAGATCGATGTTTAACAGAATGTTAAAACATATTTTGGAGAAATACATGATAAATGCGTCTCTGGACAAAAATGGGATTTCTGTTAAATGCAATTTTCGATGGACTAATGAGATTTCTAATAAATGCAATTTCTGGCAAATTATATTCTGATAAATAAGATTACTGATAATTTTAATTTTTGGCCAATTAGATTTCTGACCTAAATAGTCTTTTGGTTGAATAAAATTCGATCAAATGGATATTCTGGCAATTGAAGAGTTTTGGAGAAAATGCAGGCGACCCACTTACGAAATCGTAGGATTACGAGTTACGTTAACCTACCCTGTCCTGCTCCAAAATAACGGAAATCTTCCTTGTAGTCGCACACATTATAATGCGTTTTAATTGTTAATTATGTATGATTAATAATGATAATGATTAATTAATTATTCATCATTAAGTAAAAGAACTCAAACTGTGAATTAGAAAGCCCGACTTGGTTTATAAATGAAATATTTATAAAATAGTGTCAATTTTAATTAAAGAAATTTATTATATTTTCCAGATTGTAGCAAATTATTGATTTATGAAGTTAAATATTATATAAATTGTTTATTCTTATATATATTATTGTTACAGAAGACGCTGATTTTTACACTCCTCCTTCTTCACCAATGTCCTGCGACAGTTCAGAGGATGAAGAAATGGAATTAGCCAATGAAGGACCAACGATTTTTATTGATTGGTTGATTTCTTATTTACTGTTAATTTATTAATAAGTTACTACTAAACTGTTTGTTTCTTGAAAATTAACGATTATTTTCATTTCAGTAATGCGCCTACTAAAACCGATTACGCTGTCTTCAATGCCATTCCTTTAACAATCGCACCATTTGATTATCCAAACATTTATCGTTGGAAACATGAAATGCAGTTAATTATGAAGAAAAACACAAACGGGTAAACCTTTTTTGTTGTTTTCTCTTTGTTATAAATTTCAGTTTCTTTTCAAATTTAAAATTTTTATTTGTAATTTGCTCATTTTTTTAGTTCTAGGACTACTCCCGGAATCAGAAGAAAGCTACGTCTTTGATTAAAAGATGAACGTTGTGTTTAAGTGACGCACATCCGCTATTTTCTTCCAAGTTGGCAATCATTCAACTCGAAGTTAAAACCCAAAAGAAATGCTACAAAGCTTAAACCCTAAGTACAAAACTTTTTCTGCAATTATAATTTTATACTTTTTTCAGTTTTTTTATTTTAATCATTCAAAGTTCACTTATAATATAACTGCAAAACAAGAAAATAGTACTCGTAAAATGATTTAATAAGAGTTTATTTGGTTTTCTGATTATTTTCTCTCTCATCATTTCAAAGCTGTCACGGAGTCAGCTTTTTCATTTTGTATTTAAAATCTATTCAATGTTTATTATTCTTTGTAACTCGTCAAATTTCATGAGATAATGTCACTAAGAGCTAGTAGAGTGCAAACTAATCAAGAAAGAGGAACTAATGTTCTTATTAAAACAAATGTTGATATATTTTCCTACCGACTTTTCTACTCTGAATTAAAAAGGAGATTTTTACGTGTGATAGCGCTGCTAACTTAATGTATTTCAGTCGACAAAATAAGAAAAGTTGGCAGCGATTTTTACTTTAAGCAATAATTATTTATATAAGTTAATGTATAAATAATAAGAGATCTTATGTTCTGAGAAATAAATTTTTATTACTTATAAATGTTTCATTTGCAGCTCCTTTTTTTATTTAATCTGATTTTATTATTATAATTAAATTATGGTTCCGTATAAAAACCGCATTTTTTATATTCTATGCTTGACCAAAATTCAGAATTTTATACAGAAATTTTTTTAACCAACTAGTCACGTTGCTGACATCTTTCTGAAAGTTTTACTATAAAAAAAATATTTTTCCTTCGAGTTAAAAAAACTCAAACTTTGTATTATAATAATCCCATAGTCGGGGCTATTATGGTAAAAATGTATTTTTATTAATAAAATAAACTAAGCATTTTCTTTTTTGCATTAAAGTATGTAGGAACCTTTTACTAGATATTTCAGAGACAACTTTTTTAAAAATCGCGAAATAGTCATTATTATTATAGAAATTATGTACCAAAATAAAAAGTTGAATAATTTAATTTCTCAAAATTTGTAGTTTATGTTATTTTATTAATTAAATGACAATATAGTCCATAGTAACTTTTTGATCTACTTTATGTCAAGCAATATTTAAATTAGATTTAAACCCTTGTAAATAATAATGATATTAATATAATGTGGTTTTTTGAGATTATGAAGCACCCTTTGTCAAGTTATAATATTGACTTATTTCCAATTTTCTGACAAAAAATAAAACATTTTTCTGTAAAAAGTTAATGAAACCAAAGCACAGAAACCTTTTTTACTGTTTTACTAAAAAAAATTTCATTCTTAAGCAAATGTCCAAATTGTTTTGAGCACCTTTTTTCATCGAAAAAAATAGTTTTTGCCAAAAATGTTTTCCATGCTAAAAATATAACTTAATGAATACAAAAATCATATTACTTATCTAAAAACGAATCGATTGACATATATAACTTTTATAATTGATCAAAAATTAGTAAAATAATTCATGTTTTTACATTTAAAATTAATTTTTTTTTAATAAATTCTCCAATTATCTCTTATATTATTAATGTATTGCTTCCTCTATGAGAAAGCAAATTATTTTGCTTGCTTGGAAGCGAAATGTCCATGAAATTGACATACTTTTTACCTAGTGTCAATAAGTAGAGATAGGAACTTTGTGCTTTAGCATATCAGCACAATTTTGCTCGAAAATTTTTAAATGTTATAAAACGTCCAAAAACCATATAAAACATGTTTTTAAATAGAAATTTCTTTAAATTAAATCAGCACAAAAAAGCACAATTTGGTCATTTAAGCAGCATAATTTTGTTCGGGTAATTGTGCCGCATAATTAGCGATTTTCAGCATATATTCAGCACATATTTAGCACAATTCGTATAAATTTATATTGATTATTAACGAAATAGTCATATAAAAATTTCAGGAAATTTCCGTTGTTTATGTTTTGAAGGAGATTCGCATAAAAGAATATAAAAGTGCCTTAGCAGAATGAAAATTTGAAATCATAAGGAGTGAGATAGAAAAGGACATACATAAATATGTCTGCCTTTTCTATCTCATTCTTGCGATTTGTCGGTTTCGATACAAAAATATGAGAAAAATAAATTGTTTACACAAATATAAATTGTCTAAATAATTGAGGCAGTTGGTGCAGAAACCGCACAAGTCCACTTTTTTTCGAAAATCACTTTTTTATGGAAAATTTATCTTTAAATTAAGCTCTACGATTTAGTAAAATGTTACATATGTTACTAAACTCTAAACCCCTTAAAATAAATAAACAAATTTTCGTTTCGTGCAGAAACAGCACAAGTCCATGATTCCAAGCTGCGCACAAAGATGCGCAATGGATGAAATAATATTTATTTGTAATATTTTAAAAGTGTTTTAGACGTTGTTAAATAATTTATATAAAACAGTTTATATTATAAATAAAATGCACTGAAAGCGAGACAGATAACAATAATAGTGAATTATGTGATAATTGTTAAGAAAATGTTGAAAAGTGATTTTTAAAAAATGTTTATTATTTATAAAATGCTAATAAAAACTATCCAAATTAAAAATGTTTAATAAATGTTACTAAAAATTTACTAAAACTGTGATACTTCACTTGATTCAATACATTTTCTGTGTTTTCCATTTCATTTTGTGCAGAAACCGCTCAAGTCCAAAAGTTAATTTTTTTTTTTATACCCTATATTAATTAAAATATAAATCAATCATATTGAATTTTTAAACTTACAGGTCAGTAGAAAATAGTACAAAACGCAGAATTAAAAAAAATCTCACATTTGCAAGAAAAACAGTTTTTATTGATTCCTGAACAATTACGATTTGTGGACTTGTGCGGTTTCTGCACCAACCGCCTTAATTAAAGTCTTGAAAATTGCAGACGAAAAAATTTTTGGTATTTCTTTAATTAAGAAAGCAAAAAACGAAATGCTTCTAGGAGAATTAAATAAAATTTTATTTTAAACATTTCAAATTGTTTAAACAAATAAAGAAAAAATTTCATCAACAAATTTTCTGTCAATCGTTACTAAAGAATCGCCAGCTATTAAAAAAAGTATTTAATTTCGAAAATATAAGAAAAATAAATTGTTTAAACAATGGAATGTAGATTGCGAATTATGAATCAATAACTTTTTTTTAGTTCCTCAATGAAAATTTCAAAAGACTAGATAATTCTAGCTGAATTTAATAAAAATTTGAGTTTAAACAATCAATTAAATTAAATCAATTACCTAAACTGTTTTCCCTTCGCCATTTAAAAAGTTGTAAGCTTTTAAAATACCTATTTAATTAAAGTAAAAAATATGATAACTATTGTTTAAACAATTAAAAATGAATTTAAAAATGTAGCAAGCCTTGTATTTTGTTAAGTAAAAAAAATTATAAAAAAAATGACATAAGAAAATAATATTTTAGACCTATTTACTTATAAATGCTGAATTTGTGTTTATTCGTTCTTTAAGGCACTCCTAGAGAGTGTTTATTTGCAAAAAAATAATAATAATCGACAGTTTCTTCAATTTTGAACATTTGTCGAGGTCTCATAAACTTCTGAACCTTTTTCGATAAACTGTCTGTCCTACTAGACAGAAACGTCGAGTATTATAGAAAAAATAATTTTAATTATTAAAATTTAATACCTTAAAATTTCAATAACTACTAACCTTCCGTACATAATTTTAGTTGAAACAAGCAAATTGCCTTAAAATTAAGTAGCAAATTTGAAGCACTTATGATAGCCAATAAAAGCATAATTTCAGCACAATTAGGCATTTTATTTTAGCATAATTCGACCTATTAAAAAAGCACAAAGTTCCTATCTCTATCAATAAGACAAAGTAGAAAATTGTATTAAGAAAATGGGAAAAATAATCAAAGACATAATTTAAAATTAACAAATTGATTAATCCAGGTTCTAATTTATTTAAAAATAAAAGAAACGATTTTAACTTGATAACATCTATTTCTATCGTAATTTATTTGGTACATAAAAAAATGTTTTACATAAAAAATATTTTTTTACGCTCTTGACCTATGCCACGCTTTGAACGGCATATTTTGTATTGGTTCACTAATTTGCAAATTGAATTTGATTGGTTGACTGGAATCTGTTAACCCAAACATTTGACTGAGGCCTTTGAGAGCTGCTGCTTTTTCAGCTTCTGCAATTGTTTCACCGAAACCTAAAGGAAAATAATAAATTATTGGAAATTCAGATTTTAACAATAATATTATCTCTTATAATTTTTAATTAAAATTAATTCTTACCAGAACTAATAAACTTCTTTTCCGAATAAAGTCCTATGTGAAATACAGGTTGAATTGTGCTCACTCCTGATTGACCAATAATTCTCGATTCTGCTTGTTCTTTGTTTTCCCTTAGAAGAATTGTATTTAGAATTTCGATAGGCTCGTCGGGACACCAAATTTCCAACAAATCTTTTTCTGCCAGATTTACAATGAGAAAGTCACGAACAAAAATACCAGTGTGCCTTAAATCCGCGCTTCGATTTAACGAAGATACCACAGCATAGAAAGTATTAGCTAGTGTGATTTCATCAACTGGAAATTCCTGCAATGGCAATTTTACAACCAACAGATTTAAAATCCAATTCTTTTTTCAGTTAAATTACAATTAAAACTTCACATTATTTAATTTAACAAGAAAACTTCATTAAAGAAATAGTGTTATACAAATGTTTATTATTTTGTACTTAATTTTAATTAAAAACTCTATAATTGAATAAAGTTAAGTCATTAACTCCCAGATTAACGCTTTTTTAAAACTTTTTGTATTAAAATAAAATATATTTTTTTTTAGCACTTTTAAATATGAATTTTTATGTATAAAGTGTCATTTAAGAATATCTCCTTAAATTAATACATTAACTATTTTGTAGAATAATACATTAGTTTCTTTAAGGGCATAAATTTTCAATTCTACATTTGGTATCATTTTCTAACGATTGTTTTGTTTCTTTTTAGTCTGTTTTTTTTTAAAAACTGTGGAATTGGAAATTTTCAATCGTTAAAATGAATTTTGTAATGAGTTTGATAGACTGTCCAAAATCGTGACTGTTTTTTAAAGGACAAATTGCTGCTATATACAATTTTACAGAGTTTGGTTTAGGTAAATAATGCGTTTATATGGAAGTTAATTCGATTATTTTACAATTAAAAAATCTTACATCACATAAAATTAAATCTGTTAATCCGATGCCTTTCGTGACTTTTGAGAGTATTGTAGTCGACAGAAGATAATCACACAAATCTCTGAAATGAAAATCGTATGTATTTGAAGAAATTGTAACTTTTAATTAAAATCTGTAAGTTACTTAATAGAAATAGTAAAATATTTACAGAATACATTCTTGTGGAGCATAAGGCAAAGCAGCACTTAAATAACTTTCAATTAATTGTGGCAAAATTTTCTCCCCTTCTGCGATGAGTTCTGTATTGTCTATCAATTCGATCTCTGGGTTCTCGATGCCAAGTTTCTTTTGATTTTCTTCTTGTCTAACTACGTATGATCTAACATAAACAATTAATATAACATAGTAAACAATTTATAAAAAGTATGTGATCGCATAAACTTATTTTTTGGTTAGTCAACATAAATTGTGCAAAACTACATTTGAAACTGATAAGTATTTGTAGAATAATACAAAATTTAAATTCACGGTTAATTTTGCCATCGTGACCATCAACCTTTATTTTATTGATGTTAAAAATAGAGTCAATACTTTTAAAATCTATTTCAACAGTTACCTAACAATTTTTTTTTAAATATTCATATTAATATGTTAATTTCTTGTTGGATATAAAAAAGTGAAACATGATTATTTTGATCTATAAATTTTTCAATTTTGTCCCCACGATTAAAAGTTATCATACTTTGTTTAAATAACGGTTTAAAGGTATGGTCTTTTAAACCTTTAAACAATTGTGAATTAACTTTTTATTTTTTAAACTAACAATTGTTTTTACTTAAAACTTCGCGTTTCTGAAACTTCATGTCACTAAATACGGAACTAAAAAGTTTAATTTTGATCTGTGAACCTACTCAGAAATGTTTTAAATTTTTCATGATTCAAATTAATAATTAAGATTGATAGAAATTAAGATAAATAGAATTTTTTATCAATAAAAAAATTTAATAAATTTAATCTTGTTATGACTAAATCATTTATAAAAGAAGTTGGGAAACTAAATTCTTTAATCTACAAATCAATTTAGCTCACAAATGTTAAAAAACAATTTTTGTTTTTAGATAATAAATCTATTCAATATTACTGAATTAAAATCAAGCTTATATATTGTATGTTAAATTATTTTTTAAATATGTTAAATAATTTTCACTTTATATGACAAATAGAAAACTAAATAGATATTCGTGAACATTAGGGTATCTTTTTCAACTAGGGGACATTTAAGAAAAATAGGAGACACCAGTGAATCCTGTCTCAAGAATATCTTCACTTTTGAAAAATATGCATTAAGTTCATATGAATAAGTATAAGAGGGGAGGAGTATGTGCATGCGTGTGTATGAAAAGTAATCATAACGCCATCCACGTGATTTATAGACGGCAAATAATAAATCAAAAAATGATCATTTGAAACTAGAGTCTAATGTAATTAGAAACAATCAAACTTAATTAATTTTGTTTACTTTATCAGACATTTTTTACCTGTGAGTTAAAGCTTGTTCCAGCAAATCTTTGTCAAATTTTTCTGACAGTCTTTTATTGAACGCAAAAAGCTCTGCATTTCGATTCCATTCTAAGAAATTACTTCGAATTGTTGGTTTTCTATTCTTCTCAACTCTTTTTCTCCTCGTAAGCTCCATCAAACCAGGACCAATCGATCTGTTTACATTTCTTTTTGCTAAAATATTTAATTTTATACAGCTTATCAATTTTAATTAAATTTTATTACTTTCATAAATAATTGTGGCTATTATAAAGCATTCGTTTTTTTTTCAATATGTTAATTTAATACCTGTGTAATTTAAAAGATTTGCTTTCGAGATGTTCACCAATAATCTACTACAATTTCGTAATGAAATCATATTTGTCACTATTCTATTATGTCTTCTGCAAAATAAAAGATATACGTTAATCGAAAATCAATTTTCATGATTACTTATGGATTTCAGTTTATATTTTCTGTTTTTTAAAAATGTATTAAAAAAGACACTATATAAAAAACATTGCAAATTATTATTTAATCGATATTTTTAGAATTATACATGTAATATACCTATAATAAGAATTGTAGTCCAAGATACTTATTTTTAAAGTATCTAAAACTAGCTATTAAATAAATGTATTAATCATTTAAATTAATTTCTACAAGCCGGTTAGTGATTATATTGTAAATAAAAAGTTTGTTTACTATATAAACTCTTTAAAAGTCTGAAAAAAGTTTAAAAGACAAAGATAATTAATTGGAGTACAATATACTTAAAAAGATAAAAAATTAACAATATTATGAACTATAGGTATCAGTTCAGTCAATACTACTATAAAATGTTATTTTTCAGTTGATTAATTGATTTTTAAAGCCAGCGTCCGAAATTATTTAAAATAGAACTTAAATAATTAGAATTATTGTGCAGTTTTCAATATAACAAAAATAATAAATTTATTTATAATATTTAACGTATTTAACATACAGCTGAAATTATTCTTATGTACTATTTCTAACCTCAAAACTCTTAATTATTTCGTGATTTTATCAGAAATTCAGAATTTTTAAACTAACTTAATAAAAATGATTATTGCCATGTGATACTACTGAATGATACAAAAATGCAAGTACATTAAGTCGGTATGTTTTAGTGTCAATAAAACAGTCAATTTATAATTAATGAGCACCGATTTCGAAAACAAAATATTGTATGCTACACATGTGTAAATACAAATTTTATTTTATTTCACTTAACATTCAAAAGTACAATTAAAAGTAAAAAATATGTAACATAACAACTTACACAGTCTAATTTACAATTATATTTCTACTTCTTTTTAAACACTTTTAAATTTAAACGATTTAAACCTTTCAAGTTATTTTTGTTTTCTTGTTTTTTTTTGTCATTGAAATTGGATCAAATGCACAGATGGGTAAGTATAGGCCTAAGCAGATAGAAATACGTTGTGACGGCGTGCGGTCGCCAGCGCACCAGTAAACTAGGGTTCTAGAACCCTGGCGATAGAAACAAATAATAATTAGATGAATTGAAATTACCTTTATAAAAATAATTAAATAATAACAGATTCACGGTAAAATAATAATTTCAATAGATAAGTAAAGATTGATTTAAATCAAAAATGGATTTGTGTAGGAATAATATTTATTATTGCTATACAAGCTAATGAAAGAACAATTAAAACTAAACCAATTAAAATAATACTGAAAAAAACAATGCAAGAAAGTATAAATTTATTATTAATGAAATTAAATTAATTAAAAAAATCGATTGAAATGAAATTAAACTATACAAGAAATTCAAACTGAAAGAACGTGAGTCACGCGGGAAAAGATCAAAGCGGGAAATACAAATAGGAACTATGAATGTAGCGATGACAGGTTGTTGAATGTGTGGGTCACATGTATAAGAAAATTGCCTATGTATTGTAACACGGCGGCAAAAGGCAAACGATTCAAAGAAATCAAAATGTAAAAAGAGCACCAAATATTGTATTAGGGGCCAGTAAGGCTGAAATAAAAAATCTGGAAGCAAGATCTTATCAAGAAAAATATCACTCGTCACTTGCGCAATAGGAGTAAAATTTCGGAGAAAACCAGCTAAATATGATTGGTTAAAAATGACGTGCTCTCAAAAATAATTGGTTAAAAGTTTAAGAAAAGGGGAAATTCAGTTAAATTTTAGGAGTAGGGTTCAGAGTATAAAAACCCATGTAACGCTCGAAAAGACAGATTTTATTTCGGTTTTACTGGTCTTAAAAAGACTCTCCTGCGGCAGTTGAAATCTCTGATTTCAATTTATAATTTTGAATATCAATTTGTCAAAATTGAACTTATAAAATATCAGTACGATATTTATAATTGAAAATTTTGTTAACAACGACTAAGACAATATTTAAACATTTAATGTTTAAATTACATCAAGGTGTAAATCGTTATTTTTGAACATTTAAAAACAAAATATTATTTGACAATAAAAGTTGGTTTTTTAAAACTTTTCCAACTATAAAATTCTCTTGTTTTATTGGAGTTAACCTTATTTATTAATTTCCTAATAATTTAAAGTGTTAACAATTTAAGTTATTAAATTCAGTGTTAATTTCAATTTTAAATCGAAGTTACGTTCCCGCATTTCTTGATCAGCACAGTAATTTATGAAACTTTCATAAATTCCCAACATCAAGATATTTAGTTCAAGAAATTTCCTAAAAGAGAAGACCTGGGATGTAACATACGTAGAGTTCCTATAAAGAGAGTTAGGACACGTGAGGTTCAACTTTTGATTGGCTCAGCGTAACCGGAGACGGAAGTATATTGAAAGTTTTTTCATTGGCTGAAAAGAGCGCGTTCATTTTAAAATGCTTTCTTAACAGACATTTTTAAACTTCGCCCGCCCTTTTCAACCAATCACAAAAATTACTTCATCGTCACTTCCGTTTCCGGTTTGTCAACAGGCTAGTGGAAGGGGGCACGTGTCCTAACTCTCTTTATAGGAACTCTAGAAATACGGTTACGGGACCAGAGCATAAGACAGAAAAGGACAGAAACAGTCGCTATCCTTTATTATCTCATGTCCTGCTCCCGTAACCGTATTCGTTGTGCTTTGGGCTTATGAAAGTAAAGCCTAACGCACAATGAATCGTGATCGCTAATCCTTAATCGTAAGAATGAGAGGAAGTAGGACAGACATATATCTCTGTCCTGGTTCCTCTCATTCTTACGATTAGCCTAAAGCACATTGAATCGTAATCGCTAATCCTTAATCGTAAGAATGAGAGGAAGTAGGACAGACATATATCTCTGTCCTGCTTTCTCTCATTATTACGATTAAGGATTAGCGATTACGATTCGTTGTGCTTTAGGCTAATCGTGAGAGGGTCAAGCAAGCAGGGACGTATCTAGACCATTAGTGCGAAAGTGACAACAATATATCTGGATCTCTTTTGTACTTATAAGACAACGAATACGGTTACGGGAGCAGGGCATGAGATAATAAAGGACAGAGACTGTTTCTGTCCTTTTCTGTCTCATGCTCTGGTCCCGTAACCGTATTTCTATCTGCTTAAGCCCATAGTCAAGTTACAAAACGAGCGTTGAAACGCAATGCATAAACCTCTGGTATGTTAAGTACACAACCCTGAGCAGGCAGGACCTGTGGACGTACCTTTACGGAAGCGCCTATGTGCCACGTCAAGGCGCGTACTTATGTGTTCTGTTTTGTTGAAAAACGAAACAACGAACGCGAGAGCACGTTCATGTGTTCCCTTTCGTAAATTGAGTCCAGGGTTGGTTAATTACAGTCGGATTTGCCAAAATTCATTTAAGAAGAAGAAAGAAAGAGAATAATTTAATGACGAGAGAAAAATTAAGAATTTAAAGGTAATTGATTACTTTATTTTTCGTTCCTTTAATTAATTTAGACATTTTCATATGTACTTTTATAAAAATAAACTTTCTTTACGGACATAACCAAAAATTATTTTCAAAAACATTTTATTAAAGTATTTCATTAAAGTGTATTTCGATATAAATTTTACGTGTTGTATTTATATTTATTAAAAAATTGTTATTTTTAAATCATATTCAATTATTAATTCAATTCTATACAACATTTTTCCAACTTGAGTGCACCTATAATTTTAAAAGATTATAGGTGCAGAACGTTATTGTCGAAAATAACGTTCTTAAAAAGTGTTTTATTAATGATTATTATCCCAAAGGATTTAAACTCCATTATGCCATTAATGGAGAATCATTCTTATTAGAAAGTGACGAAAATCACATCTATTTACGTCCTGAGATTTACCTATACGACATCGTTGTACCAAGAGGACTTCGCTTCCATCTACAAATTAAAAGAAACTTATCAATTGTAACGTCTAGATACTAATTTTTAAAGACAAAATATTTATATTTTACCTATATAAACCAACAATCCTATAGAAATGTTAAATAAAGAAATTTATGATCTTTTAAAATTATAGGTACACTCAAGTTGGAAAAATGTTGTATAGAATTGAATTAATAATTGAATATGATTTAAAAATAACAATTTTTTAATAAATATAAATACAACACGTAAAATTTATATCGAAATACACTTTAATGAAATACTTTAATAAAATGTTTTTGAAAATAATTTTTGGTTATGTCCGTAAAGAAAGTATATTTTTATAAAAGTACATATGAAAATGTCTAAATTAATTAAAGGAACGAAAAATAAAGTAATCAATTACCTTTAAATTCTTAATTTTTCTCTCGTCATTAAATTATTCTCTTTCTTTCTTCTTCTTAAATGAATTTTGGCAAATCCGACTGTAATTAACCAACCCTGGACTCAATTTACGAAAGGGAACACATGAACGTGCTCTCGCGTTCGTTGGTTCGTTTTAGAGTTCCTATAAAGAGAGTTAGGACACGTGCCCCCTTCCACTAGCCTGTTGACAAACCGGAAACGGAGGTGACGATGAAGTAATTTTTGTGATTGGTTGAAAAGGGCGGGCGAAGTTTAAAAATGTCTGTTAAGAAAGCATTTTAAAATCAACGCGCTCTTTTCAGCCAATGAAAAAACTTTCAATATACTTCCGTCTCCGGTTACGCTGAGTCAATCAAAAGTTGAACCTCACGTGTCCTAACTCTCTTTATAGGAACTCTAGTTCGTTTTTCAACAAAACAGAACACATAAGTACGCGCCTTGACGTGACACAAAGGCGCTTCCGTATACCTTTCTATATAAACTTTCGATTGATTATCAACAACTTCAATTGTTTCATGTTTCGCTGGTGTGGAGGGGGAAGCCTGTTTTTTCGGCGTTCTCGGAAAAAGAGTAAAAAGTTGTTACTATATTTTCTTGGGGACTTGACGATGATTCAAAGTTCCACAAACATAATAATCGGTGTGATGAAGAAGTATTTCTTTTGTTTAAATGTCTATTATTTATAATTAAATTTAACCTGCATTTTTTCACTAAGTACTGATTTAATTTTTACAAGTGCTTTTCATTATACAGTTTTTACTTGTTTCTTTATAACGGTAAATATACACTTTTTTTCTCTTACTACCAATGATAGTACCCTTTTCACTTAAAAGTAGTTAGAATTTTTCCAAAGATTTTTTCTTTGTGATGTATGTATTTGTACTTGACATTTTTAGAACATTTGAAAAAGTAAATACTCCTATTTTTCACCTTTTCTGTAAAATTTAAATTCTAATCTATGTGCCTATCAGAACATTTGGATTTATAATTATGAAGCTGTTATTTACTTTTATCAATATTTTTTTTCTTTTGTACAAAAAAATATAACATTCTTTTTCCAGTTTTCTTTTATAACTTATAAAAACAAAACATTCACTGTTGATTTTGTAATAAGTATTGATTCTAGAAAAATTATTTCAAGTTTTTAAATGCTAAAAACATGTATCTGAAAATAAATATCAAATTTGCATTCTTTTCTACAAAAATGAGACGTGTTGTAGTATCAAATTGTAAAGATAAAAAGTATCAGAAATGTTGTTTATTGTTTGTTAATTAGGTACATTTAAAATAAATTATATTTTATAAACATTCTTTTTGTTAACGTAATCTTACATAGAATTAATTAATCACATTGATTCTGAATGACTGGTATATCCAACATCTGATTATTATTAATAGTATCTATTGGTTTGTGTTATAAATAAAAACTACATTTAATTTTCTGCAGTGATTTGAAACTAAAATCCATATACAATACAAAAAAAGAATTGCTGTTCTTTAATCAAATTGTCAACAAAAGTCATCATTATCTGCGATCTATGATTCACTTACTATTTGACTAACAGCTTTAAGCCTCAGTTATTCTCATATTCATTTCCTGTTAATTTAGCATTAATTCTTGGAATCGATATTTAATATTATTTTATATTGATGTTATTCCTTTAATTCTGAGAATTACAGTGAACATTGCAAAATAATTACGTGTAATTAAATGGAAATGCAATTGGATTAAGAAACTAAAATATGTATATTCGGATAATTTTTCATTTTTTTTTCTTTTTGTTTGTTTCAGAAAACACGCAATAATGGCTACAACTCAAGAAGTGGAAACTGCCATTCCTCTGCAATACAATGATTCTGTACGTACAAAATAAATAATTGCTAAAAATACAGATGATGTGGCTGAAATTTCGCGTTAATTTCAATAGAATCCTGTTTCTCTCTCAAGTATTAATTAATAGAATTTGGACCGATTTAATTAGTAGTTTAGTATTTGACTAAATGAATTAGTAATTTATTGTATTTTAGCTAATTAAAATAGTAGTTATTGCTAGGGGGCGGATCCAGAATTTTTTTTCTGGTGGGGCGGTTATACCTATTTTCCGCCTCACACGCACACTATGTGTCTGTGTGTTTTTGTATTTTCATATTCTGGGAGGGAGGAGTGCCCCCACTGCTTCCCACGTAGATCCGTCACTAGTTGTTAAAAAATGATTAATATAATTAGTAAGATAATAGTTTTAAATTCATGTTTTTCGGTACTCGGGACCCTCGAGTCTTTTACATGTTTTAGATTGGAACTTTTTCTTTTAGCCAGCCTCAGTGTACAGTTTACCGTTCTATTTTTAAGATATAAATTTATAAAGTTAGGTCTTTTACATGGAAACAGTAACAAAACGCGCAAAATGACTATATTTTAATTAATTAAAGAAACACGATTCTAAAAATTTTTTATAAAAACTAATATATTTTAAATTGTAATACAATACAACTTTTACAAAAATATTTAATTAATTTACCGTACCGTTGTTAAGAAAATGTTATTTAAGGTTAGTAATTCTTCACTTTTTTTTAAATAATCGGAAAGAAGAAATTTTCAACGGAAAATTTTTTTTTTCAATAAAATTCGTTTGTGTTATGATTTTAACTACAAAATACTATTTAGAAACCAGATTATAAGAAGAAATTAAATTAAAAAAATATTGACTATCATGGTCCAATAGAATGAGAACCGCTAGAGGGTATAAACGTCCTTAACAAAAATAATTATTAATGAGATAATTAAAATAATAATGTTAGATACCTAATAGTAAATAAAATATTTATTATATTAAAAAAATTTTAATTTGTTTGATTGGATGTAAAATGTAATTGTTAATATAATATATAATAAATAATAAAATATGGAGTATTGTTGTTAAATATATTTCCTGGTAATACAATTCTGTTTTGATAGTATATATTTCGTATAAAAGAGAGTCCAGAATAGAGAAAATTTAAAAAAAATAGCCAAAAAATCTAAAAGTGAAATTTTTCCGAGAAAAAACTGATTGAACAATTTTTATGTAATTATAACATTTAGAAAACAATATTAAAAATACAAATAAAAACCTTGACCTTTTATAATGTAAAATTAATGTTACAAAAAATATTAGTAACAAAAAAATTAGTGAAAAATAAAAGTTGAAAAAGAGTCTCAAATTGTAAAAATTGAAGATAATTTAAAAAAATGTTAAACTATTATAAATACATGAGAATAATCGTAATTGTGAGACGCGATTTTTAAAAAATGAAAGAGAATCAAATTATCTGGGCCAATTGTTCTGTTGAAATTTTGATTTCTTTATAAAAAGCAGGTCATTAAAATTGCTTTTAATGAATTCTTTCTTTTACTTTCATTTATTTGTTGATTAATAGTATAATAAAGATACAATCTTATGAACATTCTAGATTTATCAAACTTTATTTAATGAATCTTTATCTTATTGCTTCGTTGTAGAGGCACTATTGCTACATGTGACTTTAGGTAGTTTCCTAAACACAAACTGATTTTACATGTAGACACAGCACAATAGAATAATATAACAAATACATTAGTTGAAATAAATATCTATAAGAATAATATTTACAGAAATTAGAGAATTGCGGATTCTGAATCTATATTTTGTTCAAATTTATTTTAAAATAAAGAAAATAATCAGCGGAGGGCTTTTTGAAAAAAATTAATTTCTTTTCTTTAAGTTATTATGTTATTAAAAAACGAGATTCTTAGTTATGTTCTTCTGGTTAGGCTCATTTTATTCCTGTTTTATGCACTTTCATAACAATGGAATATATGTGACGCCGCGCGAGAAAAGGGACCTATCGCCTGAAACGTTAATTTTACAGGGCGAGCGTTAGAAGTTTCAGCAATGCATTGCGACCAATATAAATTCTTACGCTTCATACCTAATAACTCAAAAAGTAATTGATGGAAACAATTTCTGATTTTTTCAAACGAAAGAGCGACTAAAAAGTTACCTTTTGGCATAAAAAAATGAAAATTGATATTTTTTGCGATAGGTCCCTTTTCTCGCGCGGCGTCACATATAGTAGGAAAATTTCTCTCCTAATATCCTCTCACTTTATCCCTTTTTATTTATGAAACAAGAATATTCCATTTTATTATAGAAAATGTTTATTCTCTGTTTTAATGGGAGTATAACAAAAGGACTATTTTAGACTTTTCCTCTTCAGTTAAGATTTTTCGTATCAAATTAAATGTATTTTAGGACCAGGAAGAGGAAACAAACGCAACGATATTGCTTTTCAATTTTTTTGAATATGACATTGTGTCAAATTCGCAACTATAACTATTCAAACCCGTCACAATTTTTACTGATGGTGTTGATGTCAGTGAATATAAATAAAAATAAAAAACGGAAAAAACACTAAGGGATTTATTAAATGAAATAGGTTTGAGCCAATATATAGATGTATTTATAAGCAAGTATTTATAAAATTCAGGGGGTCTTTCCTAAGCAATTACTTTAAACGCATAATTAACTCTTGTACTGGAACTGACATTCTTTTGCCAATAGATAACCAAGATTGTCAAATAATATTATTATAATATGTGTATTTTGATTATGTTGGACTTGTAGAGTTATGAGAGGATTCGACTTTAAGTGAAAGGATTCATTCAAAAGGAAAATCCTCTTAAAAAAAGAGTTTAACTTTTAATACAGTTAAATAATGGAATTAGAAGACGACGTTGTTCTAAAGGTTCATGCAGTTTTCTTCCATGTACAATTATTTTGCGAATAAAACAGACTGGGCTTATTAATTGATTTTTTTCAAAATGACATCCGCCGATTATTTTCTTTATATTAAAATATATTTGAACAAATATAGACGCAGAATCCTCAAAAATAGTTAAAGTTACTGAAATGTTCATTAAAATTTGGTTCAGACACACCATGAAATATATTTAATTTTAAAACCCTTCCTCGAGTAGGTATTGAGTCAGAACTGTAATGGTAATGGGCTGTTTGCATACCACGTCACACACTATTTATTTTTTAAGATTATTTCCACCCCCTCCCCCTTTTTACATCACAGATCGTCACATATAATGCCATAACCCCCTTGTGCGATAGTTTTTTTCTTTCTGATTTAGAATTTTATTTTGATTTGATAATGTTTTAATGGAATAAAGAATGAAATGTAAATTGAAATTTTTGCAGCATTGGAAAGCAATTTTTGAGAAATACGATACAGACGGAGATGGAAAGATATCGTATCACGAATTGAAAGCCATGATTCGCGGACATGGCTTTTCTAATGATATTCCCACCCGGGTCGTTCGGATGATTATGCACAAAGCTGATGTCGACGAATCTGGGTACTTAGATTATCCAGAATTTATCAACATGGTAGGTTTTAATTTTAATTGCACTTCAAATTTAAAAAATTTTTTTTTTTTCTAGAAATGTATGGGGATGGATCATCAGTGAAACTTGAATTTTTTTATTTCGCTGAAATTTTAATATAATGCAGTATTAATTGAATAAAAGAAATTTTTCGTAGATTAACCAACTTTTCAATCCATACAATTAATCATTTTAATTGTGAGTTAGAGTTTATTATTCAAATAAAGTGGTCCCTTAATTTAAAAAAAATTTAAAGTTTTATAATTAAATTTACAAAAATTTTTTGGATATCAAAACTAACATGTACTTTTATTAAAATTAAAGATACATCATCAAGATTTTCAAGGAATATTTGGTCAGTTTGTACATCGATATGTACACTCGTTAATACCCCATCGACCTAGCATGGGAGGAACAATGAGATCTGCGAGATATTCAAGTGACTTACCAGATGGACAATATGAAGAAGAATACAGTTGTCATCCACCTGCAATCGCTATGATTATAATTTCTGTGTTGGAAATTATTCTTTATTTATTTGATGTAATTTCGAACAAAGGTAATGCAGTCGAAGGACCTACTGCTGTTGTTCTTATTTATAATCCTTATAAAAGGTACCAATTGTGGAGGTATATCACTTACATGTTCGTCCATGTTGGGTAAGTTTCTTCTGTTTCACTTTCTAGTTTATAAGTCAATGAGTTTATTTATTTTGTTTTTTTGATCAAAAGTTGATAAATAACTACAAGAATTCGTTTTAACAAATTAACAATTACCTGGGGTAATAAGTAGTAGTTCTTAAGTATGTTTTTTTTTTCAAAATATTATAAAAACTTCTAAATAATAATAAATAACATTTTCTAACGATTCTTATATAATTTTGCATCTTATAGGGTTTTTCATAGTCCTGTAAAAAAGTTAATAACAAGAAACTCATTTAATAAATTATTGAATGTTGTTCTTTGAACGTTTCTGAAGAGAAACAAAGTTACCCCATTGAAAAATACTTTATTTTCAAGGATTCTATGTCAAATCTATGAGAAAGTAATTTTTTTAGTCAAAAATACTTGAGAAACTTTATCGGCTTTCAGAGCTATCCCTAAATATTATTTAATTTCAAAATTTAAAAAACAGGGATATTTTTTAGATAAATAACAATTCTAGGAAGTGAGAGCATACAAATTCAAAACATTTATGTTGCCCTTTTTTATAAATTATTTTGCATTCCTTAAATAAACATCTTAATCAAATTATGGATGAACATACATTTTCGCGGAAATAGGAAAAAAAGACAACCACACAATTGCTGGCATCTTAAAACATCAATTGAAATTTGGTAAAGATGATTTTTTCCATTATTTTTTATCACGAAACACTGAGGAATGCAGCAATTATGTCGTTCTCTTTATTTTTCCCTGTTTTCGCAAAAATTTATGTTCATCGATATTCGATTTGAATGTTTATTTAGTGATTGCAAAATAATTTAGAAAAAAAGTTCCAAAAACTAACAAAAGAAAACTATAAAAACACTGTTAAAACACAAAACACATACACGGAAAAAAAATAATTTTTCGAATTTTACAAAACTTTTTCGTACCCTTGGATAAAGCCATTTACAAAACTCAGTTTTGAATGATATGTAGAATAGTTTTGTAAAATGTTTTAAACTTTCTGCACAAGTTACGGAATTCTTTGCAGTCACTACAAATCATTTTGTACTCTGTGCTGAAATTTCAGGATATTTTACAAAACTGTTCTGCACATCCCCAGAAACTAAGCTTTGTAATAAATGGCTTTATCCACGGGTACGAAAAAATTCGAAAAATTATTTTTTTCCGCGTACAGTTCCACAAATAAGAGAGTCACACCAATAAACGTTACAGTATTTTTTTAATTTATCTTGGAATGAAAATTGAGCTACTTCAATAAAAGTAAAATAAATTTTTACCCTAATCGATGTAGAAATCACTCTCAGCAATTAGTGTGTAAATTGAATGGAAAATTATTTTTCACTTGCATGCATTGTTTGATAATTTATCTATCAAACTTTAACAACTATTTTTAAACAATTTTTCTTTTTTCAATTGTAAATTTTTTTAGTTAATAATAAAATTTTTTTTTCTTAATTATATTTAAAATATTTGTATTATTAATAAACTTTAAATTCCGAAGAGAACAGCTGTACTGTTAAAACGTAAATTTCTTTTGTAATTATAACACCTTGCGTCAAGAACTTTACTAAAAACTCCGTTTTTAGGGTTTTAGAGATTAAAAGTAAGAGAATCTTACTTTTTACCACAGTTTATTCCACCGGCAACACTACCATCCTGATGTAGAAAATGGATATCTGAGATTTTTATATCACTGAATTTGCAGTGAAACGAGGAATCTAACTGCCTTAATTTTCATGAAAAATATCAATTAATTTCGTTCATAATCATACATGCATCAATTAGTTTATCTACAGTGATTTCATAAAATCCTGATACATAGAGTTTCTATCTGTAGGGAATTAGAGTTTAACTACAGAAGTAGACAGAAATGATGTCGTAGTAGCAAAAATATATTCCCTGCACGGAGAAAAAATCTAACCTTTATAGCATGAAGTGCTTCCCTCTCTTTATAGTAAGACTCTACTCTTACCTTTATAGCAAGAAATCATACTGCAAAAGCAAGCCGTCATGCTTTTTGGTGCTGAAGCGCTTGCTTTTATAGTGTGATTTCTTGCTTTAAAGGTAAGAGTGGGGTCTTACTATAAAGATAGGGAAGCACTTGATGCTATAAAGGTTAGATTTTTTTCTACGTGTGGTAGCAAGAAGTGTATCTATTAGATAAGATTTTGCTTACACGTAAAATAGTATATTAAGCAACAAGGGGTTAAAGACAGCCATTTGTTTACGCTGATGTTTGTGTACGAGTAACAGTCGAGTACACAGAACTGATCCTGACACATGAGCCGTATCCATTCTTGTGGTGGGCTCGCACGCGCACAACAGGATGCTTCATTCTGGCATACTGCTATGAGGACATGGCCAAATTCTCCGCACTTATAACATGCAGAGGATTTGTCCACTCCCGTGCACTCAGCCTTTTTGCGACCATAGCCCAGGCATCTATGGCACCTGTGACCATCAACCACCTCCTGATCTGGCAGCTCAAAAAACCCACCTTCAGTCGTCTAACGCTTTCCAGATTTTCAGCTTCAATCGGGTTGGCGACAATAATCGCCAACTTTATTACTTGCCTATTCGGTCCCAAGAATCCTATTGTAAGAGGAAAAAATGGCGCTAATGTATGGAATAGTGTGCTACATAGGGGGGGGGGGGGGGGGGTAAAATTTCCAAAAAAGTGGGCTACGTGGTTTATGGAAGATCCCTAACGGCCTCGAAAACCTTCGCCGCTCCTACTTTTAGGAGCCATTGCGCCCACCACAGTTGTCCGGCAAGTCCCAAAGCCCAGGACTCGAAGCTTTTCTCACTTGAGTCTTAGAGGCTCGTAGGCATTAAGGCCATAAGTAGTGGCGTCACTAAACGCGCTGCCACAACTGCTTTTGCTAGCCACACTTCCTCTCCCGGACCTTAAAAGGTCCTCCACCGTTAAAAACGATGAGTTGGTCCCTACTGAACCTGGTCCTGTGGCGCTCGTTGCCGGTGGATAGAATTAAGGTGGTTACATTGAACGAGCTAGTTAAAGTAAATACTTTTTTCTCTCTAAAAAAAAAAAATGTTGCTTTATTTGAATTTTCGCAGAATTTGACTGTTTCTGTTACTTACTAGACAGAAACACTGAGAAAATAAGTTGACTAAACACAACCAATTTTTGATTAAATTTAGCAGAGAGAGGTTGTTGATATAGCACCTGCAAAGCACTTAATTGATTTTAGCAGAGCATATGCTCCGGTATCCTAGAAGTTTGATTGTCATCGCCGGTGTTTTGCTTGTTTTGTCCCGAGGAACCCTAACCTAGAAATAAAGCTGCTTGGCTAGAGGCTTATTTTCTCAGTGAAGAAAACGTATATATACTTATAATTTTTGTACAAGTAATACTCTACAATTAGATGATAAAATTCATTGTCTTTCAAGAATTGTAATCCTTAAACATTGAATTAGTTTTTCTTTAATTTTGAGTGAATTCCTTATTGCGCATCGGAAGTTATTAAGTGGTGTACGTTCTTTTTTCACTTTTTTTCGCGTCGTCCATTAGAACAGTGCAAAGTATTAAGAAAAATAGTAAACTTTGGCTGACAATATCTCAAAAACTATGTTGTAAAATTAGCTCAGGTTCAGCAATAATGTCTATTAATATGTTATTTAATTTTTTTGAAAATTTTAAACGATTATCGATTATTGGTGATTTTTACCTTACCACCTTAAGAACTCTCAAGAAATCTAATAAACTTTGGAGATCTGGCGAGCGACCCTAATAGCACCGACCGTTCCGTCAACGTGACGGGAACGGTCCAGTGGGCCCTTCGGTACGTTCCACCGGACTGTTCCCAAAAGGGGATCAGACCGTTCCGGATTTCACTAGGCCACGTTATTTTAGGAACCTTAATACACATTCAAAAAATTAATAATGTTAATATCGTGCGCAGTAGATTTCTATCGCATTTAGAGCTGCGCTGTTGATTTTAGTGATCACTGTTCTATAGAAGCAATCATATTAGCAACAATGAATAATAATAATAAAAAAAATTTCAGTTTTTTCCGCATAATTTTTCCGCAATCCGCACTGCGATTTTTCAAATGCGTTTGAACGTTCCTAAAATAACGTTCTGGAACGTTCCGAGGGAACGTTCCTGGCCTAGTGAAATCCGGAACAGTCTTGTCCCCTTCTGGGAACAGTCCAGTGGAACGTACCGAAGGGCCCACTGGACCGTTCCCGCCACGTTAACGGAACGGTCGGTGCTATTAGGGGAGTTTCATATCATTACAATATCATTGCTGATGGGGTTTAACTGTAACAAAAAGAAGCCAGGGGTGAATCCAGACAAGGTTTTTGAAGGGGGTTATTTATGAGATAGAAAGAGATACACTATAGTTGTATCTCTAGTGTTATTAAGGATTGTCAATGGCGTGATGCGCGGTAAGGGGATTGTTTCCTAATCCCCGTGTATTAGCTCCATTATCACGCAGGGTTTCAACTTAAAGAAAGTAAAATATTTGTTTCTCAAACTTGCTAAAAAATATTAATATATAATATTTATCGACTGATTTATTTGAAAAAGTTGGAAAAATACATAATGCATATTTTTTTTTATTTAAATGTTACAAATTTTGCTAAATAAGCTTCCTGCAAAAATTAGTAGAAATTATGTTGGCAATATCCACTTTAGATTTTTTTGTGCTCAGACGTAGTGTTTATGTAACCCTAACCTCAAATTTTGTGTATTTCTTGAAATCTAAGAGTCTAGAAGTTTTAAAACATAAAAGTGACTTTAATATTATAAAAGTAAAGATGTACAACTTGTTTTTTTAACAAAAACAATTAACATTTTTTAGTGTAGAAGAAAAATTTATGGCTTTTGTATTACTACATTTGAATTAAGTGTAATGTTACCGCGCAAGTGCTAGTTTCAAGGTCATCATTCATTTTTGGTAAAAAAACAACTTTGATAATTATTTATTCAGTAAATCCATGGTCAGTTTTTTCTAAACTTTTCTAATTGAAATTTGACAACATTTTCTTCCTAATATCTAAATTTCAGAATTTAAGCTCATTTCCATCACATTTTTTTCCAAGATTTAGGTGAGTTTCCATAAGAACCTATGTTAAATTGCACATTTATTTTAATTTTTTAAACAAAAACTACGTGGTGAAAAATTTTGAAAAAAATCAAGGCTTCCTAAATTGATTTGAGGAACAATATGTCAAAATTTGAGACTTCTAGCCCATTTCCTTCAATTGCCGGTCACATAAATATAATGATCCAGAGGAGGGATCCACCCTCCGTGGATCCGCCTCTGAAAGTAGGATTGTCTTTCTTTTAATATCTAAAACTTTAAAAACAGCGGTTTCATCAGTAGAGTTCTTGACTAAATTATGTGTGGAACACGAGTCTTGATTTCCCTACAACTGCGCCCTTGTTATACAAACAACTTTTTCATTTTCATTGACATAAATTAGTCTTAGAAATAAGTTTATTGGTTTATGAATACTCAACAACTAAAGAAAACTTTTTTGCAGAACTTTTCACCTTGTGGTGAATCTTCTGGTGCAAATTATGCTCGGGATTCCTCTGGAAATGGTTCACAAATGGTGGAGAGTACTGATAATCTACCTCGCCGGAGTTTTAGCAGGATCTCTAGCAACTTCAGTTTCGGATCCTGGAGTTTATTTGGCTGGTGCTTCAGGAGGAGTCTACGCATTGATAACAGCCCACGTAGCGACTATTTTAATGAACTGGCGTGAGATGGAGTTTGCTGTCCTCCAATTGCTCGTCTTTGTTGTTGTAACGGGCGTTGATGTCGGTCAGGCGATCTACAATCGTTACATGGACGTGAACAATCAAATTGGTTATGTTGCTCATTTGGCTGGCGCGGTTGCTGGCCTTCTCGTTGGAATTAATATTCTAAGGAATCTTGAAGTTCAGCGCTGGGAAAAAGTTGTTTGGTGGATTAGTATCTTTACGTACACTGCTCTCATGGCTGCTGCTATTTTATGGAATGTTTTGAACCCTGAGCATTTCCTTTCTCCCAAGTAGAAATTGTGATTTTTGTAATGAACCTCAGACAGACAGTTTTTCATGTATTTTTCTTTTTTGCTATTTTTTTATGGGTGCAAATCAAAGCCCTCGGTCTGCATCTCTTTGAATTGTTAAATAGTTATTAAATTATCCTGATTTTTCTCAATTTTTGTAACTTTAAAAATTATTTCAAGTTTTATTTGAATTTTATATATACTCTTAAAGAAGTACGAATTGTAATAACTTATGAAAAGTAAATATCTTTAAATTTTTCTGTAATATTTTTACGGAAATCCTAATGCAGTTCAAGGGCTTTAAAATAAACGATTTTATTATTTTATTTTTTTCTACAATTTTTGGTAAATAATATTTATCAAATTCAGGGAAACACTGTCTCAAAATTAAGCACAATTTTTCCTCACAAAAATGGTGTTTACTTTGTGAAGACTGGCACAAAAGTATTATGTTTAGAATATAAATTTGAAGCGCACAAAGAGACAACGAAGAATTAATTATTTTAAATGCGCTTAATTATACATTTATTTTAATAAGAGATATTTTCAAATTGATATCAAAGGGTATATCAATTTTTGACTTTGCTATAAGTGCCTAGATTTTTAAGAGAAAATTATGCACGAAACTTTCTCTGTGGTGATGTTTGCGTCCATTTTTAATATAGTATTAAATATTAGAATAATACATTTTTTATATTTTAAAAAATTATACCCATTTTTTGTATTTTTGACGTTATACTCTAATTAATTTACAGAAACATCAAATTCAAATTTTGTAAAATTTTGAATTTTCTATACATATCATGTTTTTCTTTTTATTCAGAGAGCTGAATCTAGAAAATGAAATTTAAGTATGAATGTTCCTTGTAATAATATCAATATTTTTGATAAAATAACTTTGGGATACTGTAATTGCTAGTTAAAGCAAAATTGACAAGGATAAAAAAACTATTTTTGATGAAATTTGTATTTTTCTAGAATGAATTTTTAAAAAGTGAATAAGTTTATTTTGGCATCTTTTTGATTTGTGATGTGCCACGGTGAAAGGGACTCAACGTAAACTTGAACTATGTACTTAAGTATTTATATGTTAAGAATCTGTATGGTTGCTTTTTTTAATAGCCAAAACAAAATATTTGACTGCAATTTAAAAAATTTTAATTCTGCACATGAAATAGCAACTTACAATAAAAAATGACCTTCACTTACTATGAGTTCCCTTTTAACGTGGATCATCACACTTCTCTTTAAAACAAAATTTATTGATATTCTACGCACAATGAGTGAAAGTGAGATAATTTTCTTGTTTGCTCAGTGAGAAAAGCAGAATGATTAAATGTAAATTCTACCGGCTTAAGACCATATTGTATTCCATATTAAGTTTACTTTTTATGCCATATTTTATAAATATGTATTTGTATTCTTTTACACTTAAGTCTGAAACTATATTCTGCCTTTGAATGCAATAGAGTTTTGTACCTGAATCACAGTGACAATTCAAGAAAATAAAGATATACAAGATAATAAAAGACTGATTTCTTAAGTATGACAGGATAAATAAATAAATTACATGTTTAATAATTTAACAGTAAGATTTATTTATAGGTACGAAATAGTCATAAATATCACAAAAATATCAAAAAATTGAAACACATGAAGTTTGAAAAAAAACTATTTTTAGAATTTTGAAATAGTTTGTCAGAAAACGTTTAAATTATGATATTTCGAGACCTACACTCTATTTTTTAAAAGTGTTCACGCTCGTGTTTTTGTATATTCCGAAGGGAATGCAAATTTGTGAGATCCAGTGGCTGTTACAAATGGAAGTAATCCAGAATTCGGAATGATGTTATAAGTTAAAGTTAAAGTCACGTTCTTATTTCCTCTGAAAGAAAACAAAAAAATAATTGTTATTAAATTAGATTTATAAATTTGTTTAAAAACTGAGTTAAGGGTTTGAGATTAAAATATATTTGCATTTAAGTACACAAAAATAAGAAAAGCATCATGTTAGTTACCTATAGATAGTTCTTTCATTTTTAAAAATCATTGCAAAAAATTATTAACAATCAACATTAAATTCTGAAAAAATTACTGAATATTCACAGATAAGTACATATATTTTCAAAAATTCTTGAAAATGAAAAATACATATAAAGTAACCACTACTAGTTATTTTCGTGACAAAATCGTAGAACTTTTGACAATACTGATATAATTTAATTAAATAAAGCTTTGAAAACGAAAGCCTATTCTCTACAGACTAGAGGAACAATAAAGAAAAACTTTTTAAAAATATTTTAGCCTATATAATTCGACAAACTTGGAATGTCATTATCTATTCTTTTTTATTTTTAATACATATAACAAACTCTACAAAAAAAGTCAAATATTGATCATGTTGCAACAACTCTAAAGATCGAAAAACACGAGTTTTTCGTAAAAAAAAAACTTGATGAAATTGAATTTTAATCAGGTTCACTATATTTGTATGTACGTTGGAATGAAAAGGGCCTAGTTTGGTACTATTATACTTATCTATATGACCGTATTCCTCATTAAATTCGGAACATTATGAGAGGTCTTGGACCCTTTTAGATGAAAAATTCACAAAGTTACAAGCATTCAAAATTAGAAGTGGCAAAATCCTAGTTCTAAGAAAAACGAGTTTAAAGTTCAAGATTACCATTAGCGTCCATGCATTTTAAGGACAAAAGATGGATAAACAAGTGGTGGTTGTCAAACAATTTCCCCTCCTTTGGTGAAAATTTGCACTTTAATAGTTTTTTTTTTAAAAAACCAAACACTTTTTCCAAGAAATTGCGCTGTTTGGCAAAATCGTAGGAAATTAGGAATTTAAAAATCGTAAGTTTTCCGCCACTAGATGTTTCCACGAGCGGAAAACCGAAAACTGAGAATAAAACTGACAGACTTGTTGCAGAAAATATTAAAGTTTAACATCTAAGATATTAAATTTTAACATATGGATATTAATCTAGATGTTAACCATGAACATCTAGATAGCTGTCCCTATGTTAAATGATAAATATGTTAAGCGTTAACATCTATATGTTAACGCTTAACATCCATTTTTCTCAGTGCAGCGCGATTTCTTGGAAAAAGTGTTTGATTTTTTTAAAAAAAATTGTGCAAATTTTCACCAAATGAGGGGAAGTGTTTGACAACCACTGCCTGTTTGTTTCATCGATCGCCCTTAAAAATTAAAAATACGATTATTTTGTGCTTTTAATTACGACAAAGTTATGTTAAATGCATAATTCGACGTAGGATATTACGTAGTTTATTTTTCAACAATAACAAATATTCGAAAATTTGAACTTCCTTTAGAAAAATGCGAATATCTCGGAAAATAAAATCGATAAAGTGAGCCCTTTTCATGCGGACATACACATATTTTTCCTGTAATCTACACGAAAAAATACACAAGTATACCAAGTTGAAAAAATGTATGTTAAATAGTTTGTCGGTTAAAGGAGAGTGGGATTCCTCGATTTCAACAATCTAGCTAAAAAAAATTGTTAGTGACCAACTTTTTTTTTTTAAATGACTTTTTCTATAAAAACATAATTCAAATCAATTCAAATTCCGTTCTTTTTATATGTTTTTTGCTCTATACAAAAAACTAAATCATTTGACCTATTATATTATATTATTCTAAGACCAATAGGCTGAGCTCCATCATAGAGGTAAGGAATTGAACCATAAAAAAATCATCAGTTTTTCCTTGACAACAATATGAACAATAATTGTAATCACGTTCTCTATAATGTTCCCGAATTTTTCAAATAAAAATAAATAATTATCTACAGTTTGAGTACTGCAGTGCAAATAGTTTTTGCATCTGGGGGGGGGGGGGGGGGTGATATAGCATTTTAGCTAAAAACTCTTGTTTTGTTTCTTGACAACGCCATAATCATCAACTTTTATAATATTTTTCACGACATTTACAAAATCTACACGAAAAAATACGGTTCCATGCAAGGTTAACATATTTTTTAAGGGTTTCGCTTAATCTTTTTTCTAAAGCGAATCTTTTTCCTTTTTTTCAGATTAAGCTTTCATTTACAATTTTTTTTTAATTGTATATACAGTGTCAAAAGTTCTATAACTTTGTCACAAAAATTTAAGACCCGGACCGAAGAATCGATTTTTGACTTCTGTGCAGTCGTGGTTGGATTGAACAAGGGGACTTCAAGTCGATTGAATAGCCGGTTTTTCGATCCGGATTCTCATAATTGACAGTTATCTTTACTGTCCGGCGTGGTGCGTTTCTTACTATTTTAATAAAGAAAAATCAGGGTGTTAAAGATTTGAAAAAAAACAAACATTTTTTGAGTATAAAGAAATATGCCGGTTTCTCGAATCCTGAAAATTGAGAATTTATTTACCTGAGACCGTTTCCATCATCCCAGAAGTAGTACTTCATGTTCATTTTTCTAACATTGATATTGGCTTCTTCTCCGCGCAATATTATTTTGTCCCAAAGCACCACCTGATTACAATAAACAGAAAGCGGTAAAATTATTTTTATTTTGTATATATTTTACAATTTCTAAAAACAGAATATTGGTACATTTTATATTAAAACAGAATGAAATTTTTTTTATGTGGTGTCCAACGACCCTTGAAAACCTTGAAATCTCCTTCAATTTGGAAACAAAACCTTCAATTTTTATTTTACATAATTCTTTTCTCCAGTAACGCCAGAAATCTTACAAAAATCGGATTAAAACTATCTCTGTCATTTTTATTGATATTTCAGTTGAGTTAAAGAAAATTAAAAAAAGTTACAGAAAGCTTTTTAAATTCTGCATTAAATGACCCTACTTAAGATTTCTTATATAAACAGGAATTGAGATGACACGCAATAAAGACCGAACAATCTTTTGATTTTTGACAAATTTTCATTATTTCACTAAAAATAAAACTTGTAATCTCCTTTTAAAAAACAGAACAAAATTTTTACTGAAAATGGACAAAACTATTGCTAACTAGGTAAAAATGCCCATTCGAAAAGTTATTTAAAAATAAGATTTTTAAATGAAAAAAAATGAAAAACCATGAATTATTTTATGAATTTTTGATTAATTATAGACGTTATATAGAACAATCGATTTGTTTTGAGATAATTTCAAAACTTTAATTTTTTAAAGTGAAAGTAATTTGATTGGATATCAAATTAATACTAGGTAATACTCTTAATACTCCATCGTGTGTGTTTCAGAAATTTTGGGAAATATTTAATATTGTCGCAATAGGTAGTGTAAGGCGTGTAAAAACGTCTACAAAATAAAAAATAAGAATAAAAAAAATAGCGTTCTTGTTTTTTCCTAACAAAAAATAAGTTGCTTTTAGTTGTAAAGATATATTTAGCACTATAAATTGAAAAAACTACTTAGTTTAAACTTTATTTGTCAAAAGATTTCTAAATTTTTTTAACAGGTTAAAATTTTGTTCTTGTAATTAAAAAGACATACTTTTTAAACTTTTATAATAAGCAATTGTTTCTACCTATGTAGTATGCCCATTCCCATTTTCTCCATTTATTATTTTATTTATTTAACTTTTAGTTTTTATTTACTCAGACCTAAAAATTGAAAGCTTTGTACCCTGAACAAATTTGAAAAATTTTAAAAAGACCTTTAGCCGACAAATAACTTTTACCTAACACTAAAATTTTGTTAATTTGCAAAAAATACTCGAATGACCACGAACCAACTTTGGTATTTCGAAGAAATTGTGGCCGAGTTACATTGTTAAAAACTAAAAAATGAATTCGAGTATAATTTTCTATACAGATAAAAACTCTTTAATAAAAATTCCGAGTATCTAGTACTTAACCAATATAAAAATTCCAGGGTTTTCCCGGTTTTTAAAAAATGTTCCCGAACAATATTAAGTTAAAGTAGCAAAGTTAAAGAGGAGATTTAAGCTATATTTTCACCGCATCGAAATTTATTTACTTAGTTCAAAAATGCCAATTTCTTTTCAAGAATAATTTAGAATCTAAAATTAACGTATGAAGTCAGAAATAAAAAAAACTAATATTTTAACCAGTTTAGAATTTTTATTCCAGACAAAATTCAAATTTCGAAAATTGAACTTCCCTACACATTTTTTAGTATTTTCTATCGCCAATTTGTTTTCTCACTTTTTAAACATTTTTCCACAATATAGCGGATGGATAAAAAGAAATGTTAATTTAAAAAAAAACTAATTCTGAAAGCACACAATTTTTTTTTTTTTTTTTTTTTTAATAATAGAACACAATTTTAGATTCAAAACTAAGCTAAGAAAAAAATTGGCACCCTTAAGGATGTTTAACCCACTGACATAACCTCAAACAATAAAATGGTTTTTCACATAAAATAAAAATATTATTAAAATAGATTTCACACAATTTTGAAAGACCCAATTTTTCAAAGAAAATTATTTTGAGACAAAATTTGTTATTAAATAATAATTATTTAACAGTTTGTGTTTTTTCTTTAAAGTTTGTGAACAATTGTAATTTTCGTCAAGGGGTCTTCCACACATCAAGTAGCCCATTTAGGGGGGGGGGGGGGGGAGTGTCTTTCCTTGAGGAACGTAGTCTTATTATACTTTATTTTATATTTTTATTCAAATTTGCACAGCTGCGTAAATTATTATTTGTTGCTTTTTCAAAATATTTGATTCTGTGGTAATATTTCTAATCTCTACCTCTGTTATGAGGAAAATTATTTATACAGTACGCTTCCATTTAATTGACCTCCATTTTAAATGAACTTCCATTTTATTTGAACTTTTTGGTACATTTTAAATGAACAAAATTATCCCCACCACTCATGTGCACGTAAGGGGAAATGTTACATTTCCCCACACGTGCAGAGTGTTTTTGGTATTTGCGTAAAGAGTGGGAAGGGTCAATTAAAATGTTTCATCCGGTCCCGACGAGGTCAATTAAATGGAAGCGTACTGTATTTTAAATTTAAGTATATTGATGTCAATAAAATTGTAAAAACAATCTATTCAGCTCTTGAAAAATTTATCCATCAAGCTACGTTTCACAATGGGTGAAGGGGGGGTTAATAAAAAGGTACTCTTGGCTATGCAGGGGGGAGGGGTTAAAAATAGAACAAAATTTTATTAACAAAATCAAACAAATAAACTTGCAGAGAATGTTTCAAAGATGAAAATGAGCTCCCATTTCTCAAAACTCGATAAAAATTCAAATTGTTCGCTGACTTTACAGAGAAAAAAAACGCCTGAGTAAAAAAATAAAAGGAGTTCTGGTACGCTAGACACCCTGAAATTATAATATGATTTGGAATAAATAAAAGTGTTAAGTCAAATTAATTGGACATGTGGCGAAATTAATGTGTTTTGATAGAAAAGTGGGAAATATGGTTTTAAAGATTTTTCTCTGTGAAGAATAATTAAATGTCAGTAAATAAATATCTATTAAATTAAATGACCAGAATAAATTTTATATTTGCCCACCTGGTTAACTTCATTAGATGGAGTGCTATATTCGGCGTTGAGATATAAGAATAATTGTTTAACGTTCCAGTTAAACAGCTTATTGAGATGTAAACCTTTATGTAAGGAAACAAAATTTTTTAAAATAAAATAAGCAGTGAAAAACTGTTACAGCAATAACATTATTCTGGCGGAATAGATGACGAAATTAATGAAAAAAATAAATGTAAGGTAACGGTACTTATAATCGATCAGCGATGATTCAATTTGATAAAATCTAGTAATTATTTGATAATAATGATGTCAAATACTATTTCGAATATTACAAGCTTTATTTTTACAAATTTAATAAAATTATTAAGAGCATGTGATGGATTATGACGTCACTGGTATAGGCAAAATTTGTCCGTAACTTTTCTCTTGAAATATTAAATATTTTGTCATGAAACTTGGTAAAATTACTTAAAATGACATTAGGAAGGTTTCTTAGACCCAAGTTTGTTTGAATTTTGGGAACTTTTCGAAAAAATGCAATATTTTTTAAAAATCAATTTTGAGCCAAAATTCAAACAAACTCGGGTCTGAGAGACCTTCCTAATGACATTTTAAGTAATTCTACCAAGTTTCATGACAAAATATTCAATATTTCAAGAGAAAAGTTACGGACAAATTTTGCCTATATAAGTGACGTTATACTCCATCACATGCCCTTAATTAATTTTAACTAATTAAATCGCCACTGGTCGATAATAGGGACCGTTACCTTAAATAAATAAATGAAATAATTTTTCCAATACAAGTTATGAAAATTAAAATCTATCCCTTCTTTATCCTGACTCATGATACAAGGTAACGGCACCAATACTCGATCAGTGATGATTTAATTAGACAAAATTGATTGTTTTATTACATTGGTAAAAATAAATCTTGTAATATTGGAAGCAGTATTTGGCATCAATATTATTAAACTAATTATTAATAGTATAGGTACAGTTACCTTATAAACTGTTTTTTTTATTAGCATTAAATTGAAAAAATGTAATTATGTATGTATATTAATGTATTTCAGAAAAAGGATATCAGTTTTTATATCAAAATTAAGAATTCCCAAGTCGTTCTTTTCTCTCGAGACGCTGAAGTCTGGTACATTTTTTCTGAAATAAATAAAATTGTAGTTTAATAAGAAAACTTTGACATGTCTTTTATTTAAAATTGTAAATCAACATCTTTGCGGTACATGATTCATCAAATATCAGAATTGTGAATTAAAAAATTATAAAAAATAAAAAACAATTAAACTAATCTCTTAACACATAAAGGCATATTATATTTAATCTTGATTTGATAAGTTTTTTTAATATGGTGTGGAGTATGAAAATAAAAGTAACCATATGTTTTAAACGTTTTAAACCATTTACTTACACAAGTACTCCAGCTGTGTTGAGATAAACATTAGTTCTGTAATCAATGAATACTGTTGAAAGAAAACAGGCAAAAGTGAGGCAGGCAGCAACACTTAGCGTATAAGCTAAAATAGCATTTCCTCTTGTTAAAACTGAATGCATTTTTAAATATGTCCCGGTAAATAATTGAAAAAATAGGTTAGGATTCTCTAGTTTTTATTTGCTGCTATCTTAGTGTTTAAATAAAAGACTAGATTAAAAGAAACATGTAGAAAATAATTCTAAGTAAAGAAGTGATTTAATTTTTTCTCAGATGTAAAAAAATGGATCTATCACAATTTTGCCACATGCCAGGTCACAATTGACAACACCGACAATACTATACAAGCACAAGTCAACAACAAAAATGACAGACAGTGGACGTGGGCAAATTTTATTTTCATTCTGCGCATGTCTTTCAACTAGGGATGTAAAGGTATGTGCATTACCTTACGTAAATTACGTATATAATTACATAGTCAGGGCGCAATTACAGTACGCTTCCATTTAATTGACCTCGTCGGGACCGGATGAAACATTTTAATTGACCCTTCCCACTCTTTACGCAAATACCAAAAACACTCTGCACGTGAGGGGAAATGTAACATTTCCCCTTACGTGCACATGAGTGGTGGGGATAATTCTGTTCATTTAAAATGTACGAAAAAGTTCAAATAAAATGGAAGTTCATTTAAAATGGAGGTCATTTCAATGGAAGCGTACTGTACATGTCTGCGTCGAACGCTGCGTTCTTGCGTTGAATCGTGAGAGAGAGAAAGACAGAAATATAGTCACATCTTTGTCACTCTCACCATTCAACGCAAAAACGCAACGTTCGACGCAGGCATGTAATTACTCCCTCAGGGTGAGGGTAAAATCTCATGTGAGCAGAAAGCGTAAAACCGAAAGCAGAAAATATGAGAGTAAGAGAGTCAGTGATATATGCCTGTCTCTCAAACTCTCATGATTTTCTGCTTTTGCATTTGTAAATTTGAACGAATATCATATGAGGAAGCAAAATATAGAAACATCTATCTGGGCATATACATATATATTTAATGGAAATTTTTGTTTTAAACATCTGCACATTTAATCTTTATAATAATAATTTTTACAAAACATTTTTGCGAAAATAATTCTTCAAACCTCTTTGAGTTTTGGTATTAGAAACCTGTTTCCATCTAAAGAGAACACTGTTTTCAGAATATCAATAGCTGTTTTAACTTGAGCGCAAGGAAGAGTAGCATATTTACTAAATAATTCAATGGAGGATATTACATCCTTCTTTATAAGGGCCTTGTTATCTACTTTATTTTCATAATTCAATTTCATGTATTCCATAATCCTCTTGCCTGCTTTGAGTATTTCTGCTCCGTCGTTATGAACAAGTGGTCGTTTAATGTTCCTCTAAAAATAAAAATGCATGTTTAGTTATTAGAAAAAAAAAACATAATATAAATATGATATTGTTAGAGTTAGCCCTTATGGAAAATAAGTATTGGATTAAGTATTGGATTAAGTATTGGGAGTAAGTATTGGATTAAGTATTGAAGTATTGGAATAAGTATTGGTTTAAGTATTGGAAACTCCAATACTATTTTCGCGTAACATATTTTTAAACAATTTTTTTTTAATTTTCTGTGGAACTGTGATTTTGCGTTCCATGTATTTCTATGTATTAAATTAACAAAAAAACTACTGCGCAGAGCTGGGAGCCATAGAAACTTAGTGCGCAACCAGTAAAATTTTTAAGAATGTTTGGCGAAAAAAGTATTGGAGTTTCTAATACTTGAACCAATACTTATTCCAATACTTAATCCAATACTTATTTTTCATAAGGGAGGACATGTTTTCTCTTCTACTACCTTTGCGGGTTTCTGGAAACGGAAATGACCTTGATGCGAGTTGTATCATTGGTCAAAAAGAGCGGGCTGAGTTTAAAAATATTTGTTTCAAAAGGACTTCAAATATGGAGCCGCCATTTAGGACCAATGAACTTCTGTTTCCGCGGAAACCCACGGTTGATCGAACCTGTGAACAGAAACGCTCTCACCTGTCCACAATGTTGAAGTTTCTCGCTTTTAAAAAACAAAGTTAATTAATTAATGTAAATTGATTAGAAATAATAGAGTGGCACAATGATGGAACTTCCGTTTTGTTGTTATAAAAAAGAGCTAAATATTATTTTTTAATATAATTTATTCAAATTTCGAAAATATTTAAAGAAAAATTTAACTATTTTTTATATAGCAACAAAATTAAAGTTCTACTACTTGTGACACTCTACTATTTCTAATAAAACAACATTTACTAATTTATTTTGTTTTTTAAGTGCGAGAACTCTTTTGGGACTTGAATTATTAAAAATATTGGAGTTTTTCAATTTCTGTTTGTACTTGCAAGAGTAATTCAAAATCTATCGAATGGCACCAGAAGCTGAAACTCGATTTTTCTGTAGATAATAGGTCCCTTTTTTCGTGCGGCGTCACATACATATTTGGAATTAAAATTTGTCTTTTTTAAAATTACGGGCGCAAAAATAAAAAGGGAGAGCGCGGTCTGATTATCATCTATATCTATATAGTATATAAGTATGTATTTGAATTCCTTGACAAAAGTATCGGATTGGATTTCAATCAGTTTTTCTCCTAAGGGGTCGTCTATAAATCAAGTGATATTTTTTATGCCAATTTTAGACCCCCCCACTCCCCCACGTGAGCAACCATGATGTTTTCTGCGACCACCCACCCCCTTGATTATCACGTGACTTTGAATAATTATAAAAATTAATTAAAATACTGTAGGCATATAAACAACAAGTTCACAGACTGTTTATTGCAAATTTCTCGTACATTACATTATAGAAGGATGTTTTATATTCTTTATTTTTTCATATAGGGCAAACTGACCTATGGTAGATATATAGAGATGGTAACTTTATGCGTTTTGAACCACTCTGATTATGCGCATAAATTCCGGGTAATTATGCGACAATTATATGATAATTATGCGGCAATTATGCAATTAAAAAATATAATTATTCATTATAAATTTAAAAGTAATACAATATATTCTCATAAAATTTAGATATTTGTGTACTATGTTTCTGTTTCAATTCTAAAAATACCGAAAAAACAATAAACGACATAAAGTATAAAAAAAATATTAAATTGTTATGAAAAAACTGTAGATAGAAATTCAGTCTTTTTATTAAAACGTACAATTCATAATTGTTTATTACAATCATGGGTGATTTGAATGTGTATTTAATTCTAATTTAAAATTTATGAAATTATAGAAACGTAAAACTGAAACAGAACGACGCAAGACATATAAATATTATTCTTTGTTTTAAATTTTTTTATGTAATAGTAATAGTATTATAATACATTGTGAAATAAATGTATTTAATCTATAACAATCTATAAAATATAACACTATCTACACATTTTCCACACACTTTTAACGGTCGATATCGAGTTTTTGTTTTCACGTGCGAGACAGAGTGCGGAAAATAGTCACTAACTCTGTGAACTCCTGCGCATGCGCAAGCAGACTGTACTTTGAGAGTTCCTTAAGGGCATTTAATGGAGTATGATGTCACTTGTATATGCAAAATTTGTCCGTAACTTTTCTCTTAAAATATTGAATATTTTTTTATGAATCTTGGTAGAATGACTTAAAATGTCATTCTGAATGTCTTTCAGACCCGAATTTGTTTTAATTTTATCCCAAAATTGATTTTTAAAAAAGTTTGCAATTTTTCGAAAATTTCCAAAAATTAAGTTTGGGCCTAAATTTAAACAAATTTGTGTCTGAGAGACCTTCATAATGACATTTTAAGTAATTCTACCAAGTTTCATGAAAAAATATTTAATATTTTAAGAGAAAAGTTACGGAAAAATTTTGCCTATTCCAGTGACGTCATAATCCATCACATGCCCTTAAGAGACCGTATTTGCTGGTAAAAATACATTTGAATTACGACAGAGATACGAGTGACTTCCCAACTCTGCTAACACGAACGTTAAATGCTGGAAATCGAAAAAAAAAAATAGTCGAAAACTAAATTCAGGACCGTTTTGGTCTAATTATGCGTTAATTATGCAATATGAGCATTATGTTGCGAATATACGTCAATTATGCAAAATTATGCGCTTGAAAAACAACTTTTTAAAGATGTGGGATATGTAGAAACACGATAGTTTCTCATTTTAGACTAATTTAAGAAATTATGCGATTATGCGGCTTGCATAAAGTTACCATCCTTAGGGCGCAATTACATGTCTGCGTCGAACGCTGCGTTCTTGCGTTGAATAGTGAGAGAGAGGAAGACAGAAATATAGTCACATCTTTGTCACTCTCACCATTCAACGCAAAAACGCAACGTTCGACGCAGGCATGTAATTGGGCCCTTACCTATGGGACATTCTTTCTCAATTCGGCCACTCCTCTGTGCATTGTAATTTCCAAGATAGAAGACTTTATTATAGCTTAAAATTTCGCCAAAACATCAACTTTTTGATGTCGTCCCAGTGGGCAAAAAAAAAACAAAAGACGTCCTTAAGACGTCTTTTGGACATAAAAGCCGACATAGGGACGTCTTTTGGACATGTGTGCCCACTGGGGTTATAGTGTTTTCTATTTCCACCTAAGGGTTGAAAAATATCATGCATAAATTCAAAAAAAAAACCCAAAAAATAACAAAATTATGCGAAAAATGAACGAAAAACTAAAAATTATAGTTTGAATAACTACGAGATTTAAATAAAATACTTAACCGCATTCAAAGAAATAATTAGGACCGAGGCGCAAACTGTGTGGATGGTGTGGAGTATACTGCACACCCCAAAATATTCGGGGTGTGGAATTCCACAGGCCGAATTTAAGCTCTAAGCACTTACAACCCTAATAGCACCGACTGTGCCGGGAACGTTCCTGGAATGGTCCGCCGGTCCCTGGGGTACGTTCCCTTGGACCGTTTCAATATACCTGACAAATACGTTCCGGATTTCACTAGGCTAGGAACGTTCCCGCGGAACGTTCCTGGAATGTTCCAAGGAACTTTGAATACACATTAAAAAATAATTAATGTTAATATCTTGCGCAGTAGTTTTCTATCGCAACTAGAGCTGCGCAGTTGATTTTAGTGACCACTGTTCTATAGAAGCAATCATATTATGAACATTAAATAATATTAATAAAAAAATTTTCAGCTTTTTCCGCAACCCGTTCTGCGATTTTTTGAATGTGTATCCTAGCCTAGTGAAATCCGGAACGGATTTATCAGGTATATTGGAGCGGTCCAAGGGAACGTACCCAAGGGTCCAGCATCCCATTCCAGGAACGTTCCCGGCCTAGTCGGTGCTATTAGGGAAACGTCTTTGAATTTCTTCATCTGACCTCCCCCCCACCTCCAAAATCCTTAAAAATCCCACACGAAAATTTGTTCCGCCGACCCTGGAAATAATCAAATCTTACCAAGCATTATAATAAGGAACAACCCTTCATAATCATCCTCTAAATACGAATTAAAAAATGATAAATATTCTTAAACAAGTAAACAAAAAACAATCTTTAGAGGACTCACAAACTTTAAAATTCAATAAGAATATAAATAGGGTAATGTCACCTTGAGTGGGTCGCCACCATCAGTGGACTGCCTTAAAGCTTTTAGTGATCTGACAGTGAAAACATGAAATAAATATTTCGAACAGCAGCGCCGCACCCGAAAACCAAAAGAAATTAAGTTTTTCAATGATCAAATACGTTACTGTTTGACAAAACGAATTTTTTAAACAACAAACTGTCAAAAAAGTCGCCGTTACAATTAATGCAGTAATTCTGAAGTGTAAAAATAGTGTTGAACTGCAGTTCTAAAGTGTAATTTATTTTTTTACTGTTAATCTGGACACTGAAATTAATTGTCTAAGTTTAATTAAGTAATAATTTTGCTTCTAAAGAAAAACGTTTGTGGCTCCTTTAAAAAGTCACATGTCACCTTGAGTGGACCATTGTTTACAATCTTGAGTGAATCGTCTAATTTTTTTCATTTTCAATATCAATTTACCATTTTTATGAAAATAAATTGAAAATAAACTTGTTTTTAACTTTATTTTATGTTCTTTATTAATATTTTTTGTGATTTCTAAATAGGTATTATTCTCTCGTGTCATTTTTCCCGTGCAGTCGCGAAAAAATGACACTCTTATTCTTAGTGATATGTAAAGTTTGTGAATTCTCTATAGAATTTTTTTGTCTACTTGTTTAACAATATTTGTCAATTTTTTTTAATTCATGTTTAGGGGGTGCTCATAAACGGAAAAAACTTCCTTATTTATAGAAAATTATTTCGAAAAAAAAAAATAAAAAATCGATAATGTCGTTCTTTGAGAGAAAACAGTTTTTATGTTTAATATTAATTTTTTAGGTATTTTCTCTTCATATTGACGAAAAAATTCTTTCCGAAACATTGCGAACTAATCCGATGCATTCATATTTTAAGGACGCTTATACCCTCAAGCGGTTCTCATTCTATCGGACCATGATACTCAATATTTTTTTAATTCTATTTCGTCTTATAATTTGGTTTCTCTATAGTATTTTGTAGTTAAAATCATTACACAAACAAATATTATTGAAAAAAAATTTTTTTTTTTGAAAATTACAACTTTTTAAAATTTTGTATTCCTGATTATTTCAAAAAAGTGAAGGATTTCTACCCTTAAATAACATTTTCTTAACAACGGAACGGTAAATTAATTAAATATTATTGTAAAAGCTGTATTCTATTACAGTTTAAAATATATTAGTTTTTTAAAAAAATGTGTAGAACTGTGTTTTTTAAATTAATCAAAATATAGTCATTTTGCGCGTTTTGTTACTTTTTCCATGTAAAAGTCCCAACTTTATAAATTTATATCTTAAAAACAGAACGGTAAAATTTATTAAAATTATAACAGTACATGTAAAGTAATGCATTTATTATGTCATTGAAATTTTATAAGAATCTGTAGAAATTGGTTTTTTGGATAAACCTCCTTAATCCGTTTGAATCCTATTATTTCAATCCGAATCAATCTGTTTCAAATTTGAATAAACCCGATTAGAATTAGAACGGATTGATTCGAAATAAAATAACAGGATTCACACGGATAAAAATTTAGCTTCGGAATGAAACGGATTAATTCGGAAAGAATTTTTCATCAAGTTACATCTATTTTTAGATTCAGATAAAAACTGATTGGCTCGGAAACAAATTTCGGATTGTCTCGGAAAAATACTGATTAAAACTTATACAAACAGAATAAAATTCAATCCGATACTTTTGTCAGGGCTTTTAATAGTAGAAGGATTGACTTACTTCAAATAAAAACGGCATGTTAATACATTTTGGCCAGTTTTCTTGGCAAGGAGAGCACTCACATTTAAAGAAATAGCTCTTGTTTAACAATGACTGTCTTTCAACTTTTGGTGAATCGGAATTCATACCATAGTTATCAAAAACCTATAAAATAAAAGATTTATATTAATTGAATAAATTGAATTTTTGAAATCAATAAAGATTCTGTAATTTACAATATTTTATTATGACATTACTTGGCAGTTCTTTTCTATTGGGCATGCAGAGTAAAGTATCATATAATCAGCTGAAAAATATCGCAACACATTTGGATCGCAACTATGATTTAAAAAACTGTGAAACGACAATATTGCGTATGAATGTTTTTTAAAAGTCATTTCACATTCCTCTGAAAACTGGAAAATCGAATTTTTATTAACATAGTTTTATTACCATAAATAAAAATAAACCAAGAAAGATTTTAAGTTTTCTATTATAACATTACTTTCTAAATCGGCTTAAGTGAATATTCACTTATTGAGACTGTATATGCACTTATTTTTATTGTATGGACGCGAGCTTCCACTTATTCAGATTTGGAAAGTAAATTGTTGTAGAAGAAAATATGATCATGTACATATAAATACATACCGTGTGCGCGTTAATTGAAAGAAGTTTCCTATTTCGTAAAATTAGTTCTCCAATAAACATAGCGTCGTTATTCGAAGCCACAGAAGTTAAATCATTGCCGTCGAAAGGTATATTAAAAAATGCAGTTCGTCTTGCCATAAAATACAAAATAGTTGCTGCAATTCCGGCATGGATAAATTGTTGAGTAAAATTTAACTTTTCTGTGTTTGTAGCAAGACTGTAAATATTTCTATATTTGTTACTGTGGAGCTTCCCATCATTTGAAAAACCTTTGGTTCTTTCGCCTGCAATTAATAACAAATAACATTAAAGATTTTATAAAAACATAAATATTGTTAAAATTGCTTCTTGAAAATTCCGACTATAAAGGCTAAAGTAGAAAGATTCGAATTTTCGTAATTGGAGAAAAATTATTATTTTCAATACATATATTTCTTTATTCATATTCAGTTCAAGAAATAAAGGCTGATGAAATCTATGAAACAATTTTCTCACCTCTAATTTCAGTGTTGACGTTTCTCGCTCTTAAAAGAAAAAGTAAATCAGTAAAATTTGATTTTTTTTAGAAATAATAGAGTGGCACAAATGGTGGAGTTTCAATTTTGTTGCTATCCACTCTATTATTTCTAATAAACCAATATTTAAACGTCAACATTGAAATCAGGTGAGAGCATTTTTTCTTCTCGGATTTGATCAGCCTTCAATAATGGTCATTTATAAATGATGTATTTGTATAAAGGATGAACTAATATTTCTTATATCCTTATAGGAAAAAGGAAACAGAATCAGAACAGAACAGATACGTTTATCATTTTCCGTATCTTAATTCCTGTTTCACCAAACAGAGAATTCAGTTTCCAATCCTTTCTACTTGAAGCCTTTTTTCAGATATGTTAATACTTAAACCAAAATATATTTATACCTTGCATAAATCGACTTCAAGCAACGCAGATTTTAACATTTCCAAATTATTGAATTCTCTTATTGCTGCAATAGTGAGTCTCATGGAGAAGAGATCAACGAAATTAAACTTTAAATTCAATAATAATCCCGTCACTGAACATTCAATGTCATGAAATTTGTGCCAAGCAAGAGTTTTACAGTTTTCCGAACAGTAAAGCACAAAAACGCAATGTTCACAAGGAATATTAGACCACGAAATTTTATAGCAATGTGCACAATGCGTGTACATATTTTCCATTGCAAGAAGCGAACAATACGGTTTTTCAACAGCAAGAATTTCTCCTGTCTTGATCTTACGTGTGGATACTACGTGTCTTCCAAATTTCTTATTATACTTCAAAGCCACAGCATCAGTGGCGCAAGGTACCTCTTTTTGTGCTAAAATCGTAGGAACTATTGGATCCTCAATTTTCTCTTCAATTTTTGCTTTTGGAAGCTTACTAGCAACAGCCAATTTATTTTTAAATTGCTTTTGACTTATCTAACGCAATTCTATCTAAATAGAATAACGCTTCTTCATAAGCTTTAGGTAATTCAGAACTTCCTAAAAGAGCTAAACATTCGACTTTTCTGAGCAACAATTTTGCTTTCAGGTGATCTGGATAAGGCAAGTCTAAAGCCTTGTTTATATCTTGGAGAGCCTCCGAGTATTTAGACAATTGCAGCAAAACGGCAGATCTGTTAGCAAATGCAAGCGATAGTTCCGTTGAATTACTTGGGGCAAATGCTACACTTTTTGAGTAAAGTTCATAAGCTTTCAAGTACTCTTTCGCATCACGTTTTGACACAAAAATTTTATTTCCGTCAAGCCGAAATCTTGATGAATCAACGCAGTTTTTTATCTCACATTTTTCGGTTGGAATAAGATGTAATTCCTTGAGTGTGTCAAATGTTATTTTCATTCGAACCTTGTCATTTGAAGCACTTTTATATTTTTGCAGTATACGGTTCGGATCTGGAATCGCGTTTATTCTTCTATGTAATTCAATTAAAACGTCATTCATTATTACTGAAACACGTTATAAACCACTGGAGTTCGAAATGCTTCGGCCGTTTCGGCCAAAATAAGCTATTGGAAATGTACAATAATGATGTGATTTACTGGAAGCTACTTGTCTTCTTTCTTTCTTTTGTTTTGGAATTATAATAATATGACACGACAAGTGTTGGGTAACCCCCCCTTCTATATCTAGATTTTGTCCAAGGTTGAGTTGGCAAATTACTACATCAAGTAGTACACCGAGGGTGAAATCCTATGAACAAGGTGGAGCATAGAACTCTCACCTCGATGGCTGACTGCCTGGTGCCTGCGCAGCCAGACGACCTAAGATAGAAGAAGACAAAAAATGCAAATTTCTGTCTTCTTCTAAAGCTCAAAGCACAACGAATACGGTTAGGGTAAAATCCGATGTGAGCAGAAAGCGCAAAACCGAAAGCAGAAAATCATGAGAGTGAGAGAGACAGTTATATCTACCTACCTCTCTCACTCTCATGATTTCTGCTTTCGGTTCAACGCTTTTTGCCCACATGGGATTTTACCCTTAGGGCGCAATTACATGTCAGCGTCGAACGCTGCGTTCTTGCGTTGGATGTTGAGAGTGACAAAGATGTGACTATATTTCTGTCTTTCTCTCTCTCAACATAGAACGCAAGAACGCAGCGTTCGACGCAGACATGTAATTGCGCCCTTACGGGAGCAGGGCATGAGATAATAAAGGACAGAGACATTTTCTGTCCTTTTCTGTCTTATGTTCTGGTCCCGTAACCGTATTTCTATCTGCTTAGATATTATCTCATATCGCCTGCATGCGCGTTAAGACAGGCAAACTAGGAGGAAGCGTACCTTAAGGGTAACGTCCCATGATTGCGTTTTGACATCCGTTTTGTAACTAGACCATGAGCGCAAAAAAGATGCAGATATACTGTTTTCGCACTCATGGTCTAATTACAAAACGGACGCTAAGACGCAATCATGAGACCCCACCCTAAGGGTGAAGTCTCATACGAAGGACTAGGGTAGAGATCCTATAAAGAGAGTTGAGACACAGTTTGTTTCTGCGCATCGCGATTAAACCGGAACCAGAAGTTCCAGTTAAAAGGCGCGAAATATTTACATGGAAAAATTTGAATTGATTTAAATAGACGCGATTTGAGGTTATGTTGCAACATTACAAAATCACTTCTGGTTCAGGTTTAATCACAACCAATAACGAGCCATCACACTTGTGTCTCAACTCTCTTTATAGGATCTCTAGACTAGGGTATCAGTAGATTAGAATAGACTAATCAGATAATTGGTCACATTGGAAAATATTTTCTGATTGGTCTATTCTAATCCACTGATACCCTAGACCTTCGTATGGGACTTCACCCTTAGGGTGCGATCCCATGTGAGCAGAAAATCATGATTTTCTGCTTTCCGTTTACGTTTTCTGCTCACAAAGGATCGCACCCTTAGTGTGAAATCAGATGAATGCGTCAAACGTTGCGTCGTAATGAGAAAGAGATAGAAACATATCTGCGTATTTCTCTCTCTCATTACGACGTAACGTTTGTTTGACACCTTCATCTGATTTCACCCTAACCCTCTATCTACATGGAAGCTGATTCTGCGTCAAGCGTCAAAACGCGCAATAAAGCCAATGAGAGAGAAAAGGACAGCAAAAATAACAAACATTGTCTGCCCTTGTCTCTCTCACAATTCTGTGTTTATACGTTCCGCGTATTTACGCCTAACCCCCTATCTACATGGAAGCTGATTCTGCGGTTATGCGTAAATATGCGGAACGTAGAAACACAGAATTGTGAGAGAGACAAGGACAGACAATGTTTGTTATTGTTGCCGTCCTTTTCTCTCTCATTGGCTTTATTGTGCGTTTTGACGCTTGACGCAGAATCAGCTTTCATGTACATAAGCCTAAAGCACAACGAATCGTAATCGCTAATCCTTAATCGTAAGAATGAGAGGAAGCAGGACAGAGATATATGTCTGTCCTACTTCCTCTCATTCTTACGATTAAGGATTAGCGATTACGATTCATTGTGCTTTAGGCTAGTGGAGTAAGGGTATCCATAGATGCAGGCCAAGCAGTAGGCGCCTCTTTTCGGTTCGGGCTTTGCTTAGTAACGAATCTGAGTTTTCTGCGCACGTAAGTGGGAGAAGCGAGCTGATCAACAGCTGTTTCTCCCTTCTCCCTTTTACGTATGCAGAAAACTCAAATTCGTTACTGAGCAAAGCCCAAATTGAAAAGAGGCGCCTACTGGTTAGCCTGCGCTTACCACGCCACCGTTCCTTGTGGCAAAACTATCTAATTTCACCTGCTTATTCCAGTCTTCTTGCGTTTAACGCAGAATCAGCTTCCATTTAGATTAGGGGGTAACCGCAGAATCAGCTCCCATGTAGATAGGGGGTAACGGTGAAATCAGATGGTTGCGTCAAAAGTTGCGTGGTAATGAGAAAGAGGGAGACAAATATACAGATATTTACGTCTTTCTCTTTCTCACTAGGACGCAACGTTTGACGATCACATGTGACTTCACCTTTATTTGTTTTTCTCAGTGTATTTGTCCCTTGGTCAAATACACTTTTCTGCACTCAATCTGAAATTATGCCGCTTTCATACCTTTTTTAGGAAGTTTACTTTTGTCTCATTCTACTGTACAGAAGGGGCATAAGTTTGTCTCGTTCTTGCACTAATTATGTGGCCTGGACGGTCTGGGCGCATAACTAGTGCGAGAACAAAACAAACTTATACCACTGCCCACACAGCACAATTCCTTGCCTGAAGTTTGAGCGAAGTTGGCACTGCAAACTTCGCAAGTTTGCATTTGACATTTATGAAAAGTTGACCTAACCAAGAAAATGTCCGCTTGTGCAGAAAGCTTGACGGGACAACTTGCGGCAAGTATAACCTGGTTGGTAATTGAAAACTTTCCTCGCAAGTTTCAGGAAAGGTTCTAGAAAAGTTCGATTTAAAGGTAAAAAAATTTTTTTGTGTGGATTGAATGAATTTGTAACACATCATTGTGACCCCTATGGGAGGTTTAAAAAAATCTATTGCGCAGCCCTAGCTATCATAGAAATTAACTGCGTAAGTCCTCAAGTTGAAGTTTGCAGTGAAAGTTTCCAGCAAGTTTCAAACGTCAAACTTTCTGCACAAGCGAACATTTTGTTGGTTAGGTCAAGTTTTCATAAATGTCAAATGCAAACTTCGCGCAAACTTGCGAAGTTTGCAGTGCCAACTTCGCTCAAACTTCAGGCAAGGAATTGTGCTGTGTGGGTGCTGTGTAATAGAATGAGAGAAAAGTAAAGTTACAGGACTAGAAGAGAGATAGGACACGTGCCCCCTTCCACTAGCCTGTTGACAAACCGGAGACGGAAGTGACGATGAATCAATTTGTGTGATTGCTTAAGAAAGCATTTCAAAATCAGCGCGCTCTTTCCAGCCAATGAAAAAACTTTCAATACACTTCCGTCTCCGGTTACACTGAGCCAATCAAAAGTTGAACCTCACGTGTCCTACTCTCTTTATAGGAACTCTATACAGGACAAGGTCTAAAAGCGCCTTTAAGGGTGAAGTCAAATACGAAGGGCTAGAATATCAGTGGATTAGAATAGAACAATTAGATAATTGGTCACATTGGAAAGTATTTTCTGACTGGTCTATTCTATTCCCCTGATACATACCCTAGTCCTTCATACAGACTTCACCCTAAGGTCCATTTACACGTTCGGTAAAAAAAAATTGTTTTCTTTACATTAGATTAAAAAGGACAAATACACAGTCTGTCTTCCTTATTCCAATGCAAAAAAAATAATTTTTTTTCCGATGGTGTAAATGGACCTTTACGCAATTATTTGTTTTATATCGATAATTACAAAATGGCCAAAGATTTAAAATTACATTTAGTTTCTGACAGCCCCCTGAATCTTTGAGTTGAAAATGTCCGAAGTCGTGGCGCAACGACTATGGTGGCGCTGGCTGTCACCTAGGCTGACTTGATGACAGAACGCATTGTAAACTGATAAAAAAATGTCTTTTTTGGAATTTAAAATTGTCTCCTGTTATGAATAAAAGTTTTTTTAGACTTATTTCATTTTAAAATGTGATTTTCTTTAATTTTTTTATATAAAAGATTATTAATATTCAATAAACATGTGGTAAACAAGTGCATTTGTTTTGGATGTAAGTCAGGTTATGTCTCGTGCAAAAAACGAAATAAAGAAGAAAAAATTCAATGTTTTTTAGTTCTAAAGTATATTTATAAATCGCAAAGTTTAATAAGGCCTTAATATATTTATAACTTATTCGATTTTACCAAATAAGTTAAGTGTTTTGTTTTAAAAATGTTGTTTCCCAGATACTGGTAAAAGTGAATAAAATGTCGATAAACATGTTTTATTGTAATTTGATTTATATACACTTTGTATATAAACATTATATAATATATATGTATACAATATAAATTATATACAATGAATATTGATTTTATATAAATATTATATATAATTAAAAAAAAAAAAATTGCAACTATTTATAATTTCTAAATAAAATTAATATACATTGTATATAATAATTATAGTATATACATATTATATAATATTATAAGAATATAATGTTTTTATACAAAGTACATAAACTCAAATTGCAATAAAATGTGTTTATAAAAATTTTATTCATTTTTTCCATTTGGGAAACGAACAAGTATAAGAAAACTATTTAAATGTAAATTAATGATAAATTATTATTGCTTTTTGCCCTTAAAATAAATATATATTTATTTCTTGATAAAAACTTTTTTTCTTATTTCACTTGAAAAATAATTAGATACATCAGTTTTATTTTTAATAGATTTAATATTTTAATAAAGTTTTGAAAATTAAAATAGACTGTTATTCTTTATCCCAATACATAATAAACATTTCGTATAAATATTATTCTAATGTCTATATGGTCTGTATAATTTATTTTCCCCGTAAAAGTTGAATAAACATTTCCCTCATCAGAAATTGTATACTGATTTTCAATTTAAAAATACGTTTCTTTCCTTTTTTTAAATAAAAGTTATTTATATTTATATCTAATATCTTATAAACTTCAGATATCTACTTGAAAACACGTTTTAAAATAGTTTAATTAATCAAATATTTGATTTTTATCAAATTGTCTCTGTATTTTTTCAAATCTCAGCCTAGGTGACATCCAACGCCATCTACAGTCACCCGTCGACTCTCATGACAGTCTATTCTATGCGTTTCAACGC